>OX376306.1:3804200-6435200 GCA_947369205.1 Cantharis rufa | reverse complement strand
AAAATAATAGAAAGAAAATTAAATATCAACTGTTGCATATATTTTACTTACTTGCAACAAGCAGCTTTGGTCAACTTTTAAACTTAGTACAGGAAATGATGATTGGTGATAACGAACAATACAAGCTAAGAGAAAATTTTTGATAAAAGATATCCGATCGAGGTAAGCACGAGGTTACAATATCAATGTAATTAATCAATTTCAATTTATCTATTTAAAAAATTTAAATGCGTTTTTCTTAAAACTACAGTTTTGTTAGTGGAAAACACAATATCTCGGCCACAGCTGTTTACCGTTCATAGTTGAATTTTTTTAATTGAAAAGTTATTTTTTGAAAAAGAAATTAAAATGTGAACACATAAATTAACGCATTTATAGGGATAAAAAATTAATTTCCTAAACTTGCATAATTGCAGACTTAAAACACTCTCTAAACCTATTTTAGCGTAAACGTCAAAAAACACTATTCATAAACGTATTTTAGCTTAACAAACCTTCGCTAACAGTATTTTAACTTGACATTATTTAAAAGTGTATTTTGTGTATTTTGTGTATTTATGTATTTTGTCGCAAGCGAGATTACCGCCTTAGCTTCCGCTACAGCCTAAAGCTAGCTTATACAAAGATTAAGGGCTACACACAAATATATCCAAAGTATATATTAGCTGTTTTGGGTGTCAGGTACAATTTTCCTCTCATTCTTTTTTTTTTCAAGTTTATTCAAAAATAATTATTTTAACAAATATTAAAACTACGGACCAAGGCAGTATCTGTTAACTTTTAAAAAAACACTGCGCCAATTTTTGCTATATAAAAAATAACTTTGCACCTTTCCACTTTTTGAAATTTCAGGTGTGCTTGACATGTATGGTATCTGACAGATTTACAAAAAGCCAAATTTTAAAAACAATCGATGCTTTCTCGTTAGTGTGGGCATATTTTGAAAATACGTTATTATTTTTGACGGTTTAGAAGAACTCTTAGAAAAACCTTCATCAGATGATTATCTGTAAACTTTGTTTTAAATTAAATTAATGTTATTTTTAATTTAAAGTTAAACCACCGTTGATGTACCGTGGTTCGGATTTCACGTTAATTCAAACGTTTTATATAATTACTTAATTTTAACAGACACCAAAAAAATTTAAAAAAAAACAGTTGATGCGATAATTCAAAATGTTTCGAATAACCGCTCTAATTTTCGTGTCTTGTATTCAGGTTGTACAATAATAACTTTATTGTCAAACATTTTGATTAGATAATTATTACTTCATTTGTTTAGATTGAAATGTTTTGATTGCGTGATTGTCGGTTGCCAAATTGGCTGAATAGAGTAGGAGGGTAGTAGATGATTTGCTATATATAAATATTTAGAGCAGGGTGCAAACGGCACACTTCCCATTGAGTGATAGCACGCTTTTACACGTGTCAACGTTTAAAGTCTTTTTATGAATACGGGTACTGATTAACGTGATACAAAAACTCTTTTATAATCCAACTCTCAACGTGTGAGAATTTATTGAGGGCTTTAAATTTGATTAAACGGCGTCTCTATAATAAAATCATTCGAAACGTTTTTTAAAAAAACCAAGTAGATGCAGGTTTGTGCAGCATTCAAATTTTCCAATAAATTCAAATTAAAATTTTCCAAACCACGATCAAGATTCGGTCAATCGTTTAGAAAACTCTGAAAGGCTATTTGGTAAATTGCATTTTAATTACATCACAATTAATTAAACGCAGTTAAAGTTAAATTAACTGATGTACACAATTTAATTACAGGATCAACTGAGCCAGACTAAAACATGGAAATTTAAAAAATATTTTTGGTCAGTGCGGAAAGTGTGTCATTTTCAAACGCGAGTGATACTTGCAAAACGCGGCGTCAGCCGACACCAGTGTTGAAAGTAGATCACTTTTCGCACTAGTGCGGTAAAGTAGCTGATTATGTAACTTAAATCAGTGTAGAAAGTACATAGATAAATGAATAACTTGAATGTATATTTTATATCCATTATTCATTGTCAACCTAACCAGAAATAAAATGGAGTTATCACATGATGCTATACTCATTGTATTGGTTTTTCTTGAATCTCACTCTGACCCAAAAATGGCAGCTATGCTCAGCTTATTTAAGAGACCATGAGAAATGGCCATTACCTTCAAGCGCGGATCTAGACTTTTGGCCATGGCCAAATGCGCCATAGGCAATTTTTTTATTGTCCTAGAAGCACGTATGTGAAAAGTTAGGATTTTCATGGATATTCTTATTTTTTTCTTAATTTAAATATTAAATTAAATAATATAAACACTTTTTACACTTTAGGTAAGCTTTTATTTAGCCACAATTATGGATTCAATGGGGGGAGGGGTCATGACCCCCATGACCCTCCCCCTGGATCCGCCACTGATTACCTTAGTAAATTAGCCAAACAGCTAACTTAGCTGACTGACTAACTGCTAAGCTTAGCTGACTCTAAGATACTTGGTTATACTTGGGGTATGGAATACCAATCAGAACATTAATAATTTTGTTCAGAAGAAAAAATGTGTTATTGATTTTCAAATCAGAAATCTTAGATTTTAGAATTTTAGAAGTTAGATTTCTGGTTTGAAACGCTTTTTTTACCCAGCATTTTTTGGTGTACTGGAGGGTATTCCATACCCCCCAAATCCCCCGATTTAAAAAACTTAGCTTTGTGGGCGTATTGTATTTATATTGAGTGCGGTTATTGTTATTTAAATTCGGAAATATTCAGCGATTAAATTTCCATAACTGCTACTGTAGTTACCAAGCAGCTTCCTTTAAGCGACATCAGCACTTACTTCTCCAAACTTCAGACTTCAAGATTTACATTTTTGCAAAGCTTTAGTGCCTGCGATGGGCACTAAATCTACCAAATAATTACAACGTTATAACTTTTGCTGCCGCTCAATTGGGGCTCTCAACCACATTCTCAGTATTTTATTTATAGATAAATTTAAATCTAAAATATACTTCATAAGTAATACTGTTATACCCTTGGGGGTCTGGAAGGTATTCCATACCTCCCAATAATGGCTACAGCCATGAATTGAAAAGGTAAATTTTCAAGCAGTTTAAACTGTGAGAGTTGTAATAGAATTTTATCCTCGTCAGTGTCAGTCCGAAATTTTTAGGTAAATAGGCCTACGTTGGTCTACTTGCATCTGAGATGCAAATAAGTTGCAATAGACAGTTGAATCCCGTTAGCCAGAAGAGAAAAGAAGCCTATTTGAAATTGTCTTTAATATTCATTTAAATTTAAACTAAAATTCTATTACTTCATCGGTTATATAGAGCTACCCCCCAGACCCCCCGGTGTTTTTAAATTGTATGTTGGCAAAATAAAATTTTTAGTGCCGCCGGTAACCCGAATAAGGAGCTATAATGGCGGGTAGTAATATTTCACCTTTATAATAAATTATATTAAAAAAAATTCAACTTTTTTGCCGGGGATGGGCGGCAGAAAAGGTAAAAAGTAATAATTTAACCTAATCTATTGAAAGGCGTAAAGTAGATTTTTATTGACGCTTCACAATGAGAATTATTACTTAAAATGGAATTTCTTGGTGACTGCGGCCTCTCAAAACCGCGCTACCAATATTTGGGTAATTACAATTTAAGGAAAGTTGAGGAACTTCGGTAACATTGTTGAGGATTGGTAACACTGCTTGTTACTCTACGACTTAATTCTTACGGCTGGATTCTGGTAGAAGTAATACCTATACAGAATTACCCGGATTACCTACTTTTTCAACAAAGTATTCGAAAACACATTTAATTTGTAGTCAGCCTTGAAAAAAGAATTTTTACACTTTAGTGCCGCTCGTTGGCGATAATAAAGTAAAAAGGAAAATTTTTAATTTTGAAAATTGAATGACTTAAAGTCAGGTTTTTCGAGAAGAAATATTTTGTTATATTTTCGGTTACTGTCGGTTAACCACAACCACGAATCGAGCCGCGATTTTTTCTCTATTAGAAAGAGGACAATTTTCTGAGCATTTTGAGACCGCACTTCGATGTGGATTATCCATTAGTTTTCGAGAAAACGGCATTTTAAAATCAAAATTTTACATGCATTTTACATAGGGAATTGATTCACTCCCGAGTTCTATTGACGGTGCGTGCGTTCTGATATAGTCTTAGTGTTGGCAGTCAGACGCGATTGTGATACCGTAGGGTACACATCGAGCGTTGCTAACGAGTTTCATCCCTTTCGAGTTGCACCTTTGGCGAGTTTCTGCTCTCTAAGCGGCGCGTAGCGCCCGGAGCGGAGGGTAGCGGAGCGTCGGTTTTGACGAACGCAACCAAGGCACTCGAGATTCTAACCTAAAAACGAGTTCTGCGTTTATTTTTTAAATTATTGCATAATGTTGCGTAATACACCCGATGTACACCCGACTATGTCACAATCGCGTCTGCCTGCTAACACTAAGACTATATCAGAACACACGCACCGTCAATAGAACTTTCGTTTTAATGAATTCCCTATCTAAAATGCATGTAAAATTTTGATTTTTCAAATGCCGTTTTCTCGAAAACTAATGGATAATCCGCAAAAAATTTTTGTTTTATATACTCAGAAAATTGTTCTCTTTCCTATAGTGCAGGTGTCGAGGCTCGATTCGTGGTTGTGGTTCCCTGACAGATCCCATATTTTTTACCTGCCTAATTTACCACAAAAAGCGGTTGCTGTAACCAGCATCGCTTTTTTTCATTCAAAATTTTTGTTTTTTTATGAAAAATATAAACGAAAAGAGCCTGATGATAACCATTTTTTCAGAGCAGGAACTCCTTGTTGTCGTTCAAAATCAAATTAAAGGTTTTTCAAGTAAACTTACACAAAAGAATTTTTTTTTGATATTGGTAAATTATTAGTTTACAGTTTTTGCAAAAGATACAAAACAATTTAAAACCTAATTTGTTTTTCTTCCATCCTACTTCCTTGTGATGAAAGCTAAATTGAAATTATAGCAGTGAATTTATCCCGCTGATGGCACAGTCGCCAATCTCACCCCAATAATAGGCTCTATAAATTTTTTTAATTAAATCGGCTTGAGTTTAATGAAATTGTGAAAATCTCCCGATCACCTGATCGTATTATTTTGGTAAATAGGAAGAGAAACGTATGTACGTAAAGTTATAGCGGTAAAGTGATCACTTCCGAATAATGGCAAGGAAGAAAATCTCTGAAATGGTGAAATGCGTTTTGTATCATTTTAACAATCGGAATAATAATAATTATTTAAAATTCAAAAATAAAGGAAGAAAAACGAAATTATGAATTAAAAATGATTTGGTTCAAAAGCTTATTAAATCTTTTGAAACATTTTAAATCAAAAAAGGAAATTCTTTTTTTATTAATAAAGCTAACTGATTTCAATTAGCGAGTTGTATTTTAGTTTTTAATAGAATACATAATTATCTCGACTAAGCTACGTTTCAATAAACAACTTAGTATAAAAGAACACAACACTTCATCATGAAAAACGAACAAAGTTCTGTGTCAAAACATAAAAATCGAACTTACAGCTCGAGGGTAAATCCACCATTTTGACAGTAATTTCCCTTCATTGGAGTTGCTAGGGAGTTGTTTTACGGTTGCGGCCAATCCGAAGTGAGTGCGAAGCACGCGACCGTTTCAATTGGATATCTCAAACTACCCCTTGTTCTAGAGTGTGCGAGCCAAGTCGGATGTTACGTTCGAGGGTGAATCGGGATGATAGCGGTTGCGAGAAGAGCTGACTCGGAGTGACGTGCGTCTTTAAAAGCTTTGGTTCAAACCAGCAGATAACAGAACAACACTATCACGATTTAATGTTGTTATAGTCACTTGCCGTTTGGCTTAGGCATAAGCTAGTCATATTGGGATCAGAGTTAAATGTGCTCCAAAATTTAATTGAATCAGTCACAGATATTAACTATATCAAGCACCAGCCAATTGTTTGTGATTGAGTTTTAATAAAGAACAGGTGGCGACGTTTCTTGTTTCAATCAACATTTTCAAATATGAATTCAAATCTTTTTTTAAATCCAACATGAAGTTTTCATTTGGCTCCACTTTTTTCAAGCCGATTCAAATAAACAATTATAGAATATTGGCGTTAGTGATTCGCGGTTGTGATTTAATTTGTGTTAATTAAAAAGTGACTCCTTGTTAGTGCGAACAATAATTGGATTTGATGAAAAATTTTCGATCGGTTTAGAACAGCCTCAAGTTGGATTTCAAAGGTGTTTCGTCCAGCGTGGGCGCGTTGGGCGCTTCGGCCCACGCTTCCGACGAAATATCCCATCAACAGTTTAACATTTTTCCGGCCATCTTTAGCCGTCAACTAAATTTCAACACTTGTCCCCAAAAATCAATGATGGACGATTTAAGGCCAAATCTTGTTGGTGTTGGTAATTTGTTAGGAGTTTCCGGATTATTGGACGATCATCACGGTCACCTTATGAGTGGTTCGAATGGTGATAAAGGAACGCCGAGAAAGTGCAATACTAGTGGATCTTCGGCTGAGGACTTTACAGCGCTTTATGGTTCGTTACCACATTCTCATGAACATCATCCACATACTCCTGCACATACGCCACCGTCCGCACCACGATCAATCACCGATCACTCAGGTACCTTTTGCATGTTTTCAACACTGCTTCATATTTTATTAAAATCCTTTCCCAATTTAAAACTAAAAAAGTTTCCATTTTTTGCCCATATGGAACGAAGCTGTATTCTAACGGTACGGGGTGCGGTAGGCTTCCAAGATGAAGCTTAATCAGACTACAGAACTCCTTATCTCCCGTCGCAGAGCAATTTAAATTTAAAAAATATATAAGTTCTTCTTTCCATTGGTACACCTGGTACCATTGGTTTCGCGTATATTGTATAATTTGAAAAAATTTATAGTGAAAATCCATGAAAATAAAAATTCCTAATGACTGCTCCGACGGTTATAGTTAATCATCTTCTTCTCAACCGCAAGGGTTGCTTAACGAACACCTGCTGTCTGTCCGAGTGTTTTCACACCCAAAGGGGACCTACTTTCAAATTATAGTTCTTTTCCCATTCAAGCTTAGGCTGGATTCATTACCGTCTCTTAATGAAGTCAAATTATAGAAAACATAATTTTTAAATACAATTTTGACATCAAATGAATTTTCCTAAATCAGCTTGATTTGAAAAACCGATTTTGTAGAATTACGCGGTATAGTTATAATGTGCGGCTTTTGTGCTTTTGGTCAGCATTATTACAAGTCACAATCGGGACGGATTGGCAATGTGCAAGGATTGGGGATAATGATTTTTTTACTTAAATCTATCGAATGAAAAAATTAAAAACAATCCGATTGTATTTTCTGATCCAAAAATTTTGGATTTCGATTTCTTTACTTTAGAAACGGTATTTTTGCTGAATTGCAGTCTGATGTTTTACGTCAAAGTTGTTTTTCGCATGTCTTCGTTCTAATTTAATAAATCAATCACGTCAAATCCGCACTGGTCATATGGAGAAGACGCTCTGATTATTTTAAGAATTTTTGATTATTCGAAATTTTATCCGTTGAAACACTCAGCTTATTTTGAATTTAATATTACTTGTGATTTAATTTTTTTTTTAAATTATCCGCGACGCTGTTAGCATAAACTTTATTAATCCAAGATTATAAGAAATTAATTGGTTAATAATAAATACTGATTTTAGTGCCAGTCCACCCCAGTAAAAAAATATTAAAGATTTCAATATTTTAAATTGCCTTAAAAAAATTTACAGTAAAAAAGTGTATAAAGTAAAAAAGTAATTTAGTTAAACGATTTAAAATGGTGTATATAATAGGGGGCGACGTTAATTCGGTACGTTAAATTAACGTTTTATTATTTTATGTTTTTTGAAAAATTTATTTTGTTCTGAAAAAGTGATAGGTTCTTTTCTAATAAAACCCACTGGAAAAACATACACATTTTTAAGACTTTTCGTCTTAGAAACCGCGGGGTCTGGGGGTAGTATTTCATACCCATTATCTTAAATTTAATATTACTTACGATTTAGTTAATTTATTTAATTTTTTTTAATCATCCGCGACGCTGTTGACAGAACATTTTTTTTAATCCAGATTTCTAAGAAATTAATTGATCTAAAATTTAAATTTATAAAAGATATTCTTAATTTATAGCAAAATAAGTAAATACTGATTGTAGTGCCAGTCCGCCCTAAAAAATATTAAAGATTTCAATATTTTAAAGTGCCTTAAAAATGTTTAAAGTAAAAAAGTGTATAAAGTACAAAAGTAATTTAGTTAAACCATTTTATGGTGTACCTGTCGGGACATAAGTTCTGTTACACAGTATTAATTAAATTTTTAATGTTTTAAAATAATAAATTCAATTATAATATATAGGCTTTATTACTTAATATATAAAGAATACATTTTTAATATATTTACTCAAAATGTCCTCCTTTAGCCTTTACACAAGCCTTTAAACGCCGCGGCCAATCATCAATTGCGGCACGGATGACTTGTAACGGCATCGATGCTGCTGCTTTCACCAAATCCCGCTTAAGAAGCTCGATATTTTTATGAGGCTTACTACAAGCCATGTTTTCAAGAACTGACCACAATTTATAATCCAAAGGATTCAGATCAGGACTTCCAGAAGGCCATTGTTCTGCTGCAATAAACGCAGGTAAATTTTCTGCTAGCCACCTTTGGGTTGTCTTAGCTTTGTGTGCTGGTGCAGAGTCCTGTTGGAAAACCCAATGGTTTCCTTGAAAGAGAGAGTCGTTAAGAGGCTTAACCACGTCTTCTAACATTTCTTGGTAAATTGGTGCCGATGTTTTAACGCCTTTTTCACAAAAGTGAAGTTGAGTAACCCCTTCGTAGGATACACCCCACCAAACCATCACAGATGCTGGATAATGGCCTCTTTGAACCCTCGGAATTTTTTCTGCCGCTTCTTTAGAGCTGTGAGCATAAACACGATCGTTTTGCTTATTAAATTTTTCTTCGACGGTAAAAATTTTTTCATCGGTAAACAAAATATTTTTAAAATTATTATTACCGTGCCTCCTTAATAGGGTTTTCGATCTCTCGTGCCTAATTTTTTTTAAAGCTGTTGTTAACCTTTGTCCTGTTGCTCTACGAAAAGCCCCAAGTTTTAGGTCCTGCCTCAATACGCGAGACACGCTTTTTTTTGAAATTTGCATCTCCATAGCAATAATTTTTTGTTTTCGCAGAGGATTTCGTCGTATTCTTTCACGCACTGCTTTAATCACTTGTGGAGTTCTTATGGTACGAGGACGTCCACTTCTTTTTCTATCAGCTATTGAATTTGTATCAGTAAACCGTTTTATAGCACGACTTACAAACATTTTTGAAATTTTTAACGGCTTTAGCAATTTTAAAATTTCACTATTTGATACACCACATTTATGTAACGCAATAACTGCTATCCGATTTTCTTTCACACCCCAATCCATGTTGCTGGTTGCACTCAAAAATTTTAACTATAGTCTGTACAAGTTGCCAAAAGAAAGGGCTTTCTAAATATGTAATTGTTTTCCACCCTCTGTAATCTTAAGCTGTAAAATCTAACGGTTCTTTACAGGTAACAGAATTTATGTCCCGACTAGGTATATAAAGGGGGCGACGTTAATTCGAGAAACATTTTGACGTTAAATTAACGTTTTTATTATTTAGTGTTTTTTGAAAAACTTATTTTGTTCTGAGAAAGTGATAGGTTCTTTTCTAATAAAACTCACTGGAAAATCATACTCATTATACATTTCGTCTTAGAAACCGGTCTGGGGGTATTTCGTACTCATTATTTTGAATTTAATATTACTTATGATTTAATGAATATTTTTTTATAATCCCCGACGCTGTTGGCAGAAAAAGATATTAATTGGTCTAAAATTTAAATTTATGAAACATATTTTTAATTTATAACTAATTTAAAAGTAAATACTGATTTTAGTGCCAGTCCGCCCTAGTAAAATTATATTAAAGATTTCAATATTTGGAATTACCTTAACAATTTTTAAAGTAAAAAAGTGTATAAAGTAACAACGTAATTTAGTTAAACGATTTAATATTGAATATAAGAGGGGGCGACGTTAATTCAAAGAGCATTTTGACGTTAAATTAACGTTTTTATTATTTTGTGTTTTTTTTAAATTTATTTTGTTCTGAAAACGTAATAGGTTCTTTTCTAATAAAACCCGCTAAAAAGCGTACACATATACCCGTTCGTTTTAGAAACCGGGGTACACAAGTGATTATACTTTTAAAAAACTGATTAAAAAATAAGCTTGAAAGAATTGCAAAAAATTAAATTAAAACATCAGGTTAAATAAAGATAATTTTTTTTTCAAATAAAAAGTAATTTAGTTAAACAATTTAATTGTGTATATAATAGGGAGCGCCGTTAATTCGAGGAGCATTTTGACGTTAAATTAACGTGTTTATTATTTTGTGTTTTTTGAAAAATTTATTTTGTTCTGAAAAAGTGATAGGTTCTTTTGTAATAAAAACCCATTGCAGAACATACACACATACCTTTTGTCTCTCAAACCGGGGAGTCTGGGGTATGGAATACCCCCAGTACACAAATACTTGAAAAAAACTGATTAAAGATTAAACTTGAAAGAATTTCAAAAAATTAAATTAAAATATCAGATTAAATAAAAATTGTTTTTTGCTTATTGTGTATATGATAGAGGGCGACGTTAATTCGAGGAGCATTTTTACGTTAAATTAACGTTTATATTATTTTGTGTTTTTTGAAAAATGTATTACGTTCTGAAAAAGTGATAGGTTCTTTTCTAATAAAACCCCCTTAAAAACATACACATATTATGTGACCTGGTCTACGAAAAGAGGACTTAGATGTCAAAAAATCATTTTTCACTATTTTGCCGATTCAGATTGAGTTAGAGACGCTCTTTCACATGGTAAAAACCAAAAAGTCATAGCTTGTTTAAGAGTTCATTAAAAATTATGAGAAAGAAGAGTACAAATACGAAAAAACTACATTTAGCATTTCTTAATAATTAAAAATGGAAAATAGAACAGAAATAGATAAAAATTTACATTTTTAGTTTAAAACTCATAAAATAATATCTTTTCTTTTTTGAAAGCTAGGTTTTCTAAACCGGGGGGGTCTGGGAACCCCCCAGCACATCAGTGATTGCATTATTCAAATTCAAATCAGAAATCTTAGATTTTAGAAGTTAGATTTCTGGTTTGAAGCCCATAAGTTCAATAACATATATTTTTGCACACAATCTTTGGTGTACTGGAGGGTATTCCATACCCCCCAGACCCCCCGGCTTAAAACCCTAGCTTTGTATGCGTATTGTGTTTATATTGTGTGGGGTTATTGAAATTTCATTGGGAATTATTATTTTAGTTCGGAAGTAATTACCGATGCAATTTCCATGACTACTACTGTACCACTGACACTCTACTTGACGTCCTTGAATATAGTGAAACACAATAGATAAATACTCCTTAATCTATGGTGAAACATTGAGCGATGCAGAGAAAAAGAGCAACTAACGAGAAACTGACACTGTTTTCTCGAAAACTGATTTTCAAACGTAAGCCCCCTCTTCGTAGACCAGATCACATATATCTTCTGACCTTCTGTTTTAGAAACCGGGGGGTCTGGGGGGTATGGAATACCCCCCAGTGCACTAGTTTTAGAAAACTGAATGAAGAATAAACTTGAAAAAATTGCAAAATATTAAATTAAGAATCAAGAAACGTAAGATAATATAAATCAGACTTATGTGGGAATCAAACATAATATGCCTGCAATACAAGGCAGATAGCATGGTTATAAAAAATGTGCCTCTACAAGCTTTAAGTGTTAAGTTAAATTATCAAAATATTGTACTTGTTATTGGAATCGAGTAACAGTTTAAGTTTTTAAATTTTTGGGACTTTCGAAGAATATTTCTCCGCTCATTGAATCGCTTATTAGCATCCAGTCAATTAGAGTTACGTATTTTAAACCAATACTTCCAAGTTGGCCGCTTGGCGACGCCACCATATGCTATAGTTAGTTTACTAGTAATTTACTTAAAATTTCAATTTTTTTCATCTAAAACTTCAAATTAAGGCTTAATGCTTAATCTCTAGTGACGATAAAAAAAGACTCGTCGACGGAAACTTGTGGCACCAACAAGTTTCTATTGCAAGAGATTTTTTTGGTTACAATTACCAGCAAATAAACAACAATCAATAAAGAATTATGAAGTGTCAACAGTTCTTACTGCTGATGAGAGTTTTTTTCTTTAATTTTCCTTAGCGAAAACTTGGAAAATTTTTAAGCCCACATCTATTTTTCTGTAAACATTTTTTTCAATTTTATACGGGAGGGTACAGGAGAGTAGCAGGTTAATAATGCGGCCTTCAGGCCGCACAGCTTGAACTTTCTAGTTACAAAATATTGGTAATCGAATTTTTTCAAAAATTTTTAATATAAAGTTATTTCAATATAGCGTCAACCGATGGCACCAGATTATTTCGGTTGATATTAAAATTATTTTCAAAATTTTATGTTTCTCTAGCCCTCCTTGTGCCGAAATCTTTGGTTGGGGCAACCAAAATCAGAAAATTTTTAAATCAGTAAGAATCCGACGGAACAGACTTTGAAATCATATTTTTGAAAACTTGGAATATTATTTATATCTTATTTCCTAGTGAATCTACATATTTTATGTTGGTACCTAACCTACAAAATAAAAAATAAAGCGCATAATTTACAAATCTGCTTGTTAAATTATGCAGCGCCAACCACCTGTCAATCAATCCTCTGTAATTCGCAACAAAGTGCATTTTAAAAGGGCGTCTTTTGCGTCCATCTGGGATGATAATGACTGCTCAGGGTGTCCATAATGAAGTGTCAATTTACTGTACTTATGCAGCAGCATATGTACGATCACAATAGCACAACGGAGACAACCACACACTGACATGAAGGGATCAAAAACTATGGTTAACACTCAATTTGGCATATTGTATGTCCACTAAGTCCACACATGTTCGTTCAGAAAAGAATCGGAGTTATCGCGGATTACCCCATAAATATTCCATAAAAGTCAAAACAAATTTGTCTGAAACTGCTACTGTCTCTTGGAAACAAAAGAAACTGGTTGTAAACAAATTTGAGAGTTTTGTTTCCGCTATTATTGAAAGAATTTCGTTTAAAATTGAAAAAACGGATTTGGAGAAAATTGCAAGATCAGAAGCAAACATAAATGTTTGTAAATTAAGTAATGCCTTAGGTCACAGGTGACTGTGGCGACAAACGGCGGCAAACGGCGTTGTCGGCAACTAAACCTTATTGAATTCATTACTGTTTATTAATGCAGTTAGTACCAACCTAATTACAATTACTGACACCGGCGCGCGCCACAAAGAATATCACACAATCTTATTATTCTCGACTGAATGTTGTTAGTCTCTAAACCCAGATACGTTTACCTACTTTATGCTAATTCAAATTTTATGCTCGAAAACCCCAAACGGAGATTTAATTTTTAAAAGTTCACTGAATTTAACACTTCAACTATGTAGTAATAATTTAACACCTTGTACAATTGCAAATAAGTAGATCATCCATTCAAACTTAACTTGCGCCCTTTTACATCTCTTGACGTTAATGTAACATGTGTCACATTTTCTATGACGTGCTTCAATATGTACATACCATTTCAAAAGGGAGAGATTAAAAATTTAAATAGTTGATACATGAGAGATACTTGAGAGACTCGACAAAATCTAATTGACTTTATAATGAAGTACAAGTTTCAAGTTTGAAAATAATTACAATTTTTACTGCATCCTTTTTCGTTTTCCTTTAATCTGCAATATTTCATAATGCATAGTAGATCCTCCCTTATTCCCCACCCTCCTATATTCCACCTTCATATACTGAAAGATTATCTCCCTAATTTCGTTATCTCTATTTTGATATAATTTATAGTTTGTTGAAATATACAATTTCGAAGCAAAGATACTATCTCAGTTTGGAGATCAAAATTTTGACTTTTATTGTTAGTAGATAGCTTTATTCCTGAAGAATGATTTGCAGGTTCGAATCTCTCAGAGTCTCAGAGGTTTTAAATTTGAATTGCAAATAAGTGGCATTTTAAAATTTAAATTGTCTTCAACTGGCTATAACTTTCACAAAAGTTAACCAATTTTAATTTTTTTGAGTTTTCCCGAAAGATAAATTTTTGGGCTAAAATGTTTATTTCAGATTTTTTTTGTAAAATTTCCAATTTTTGCTTCTTTTTATGACTTTTTTGAAGTTTTTAAGATAACACTATAGAAAAAAATTATAAAATTTTTGAGAATTTATATTATTTAACAGCCTATAAATTCTATAAGTAGTGCAAATTCATATTAATCATTTTGAAGTTGGTAACGAATTACTTTTATTTTAAATATATAAAAATTTATTTAGCTTAACTCGCAAACGGTTTAATAAATATTTTTGAATTATCTCGTTTTTCCACCAACCAATTGCGGTTGCAACAACTATGTGGGGAAACCTGGCGTTTGCTGAGAAGATCTCAGTGATGCAGACAAAATTAATTTGGATAATGTCAGTTATTTAGTTAAATTGATATGACTGCATATGGTACACTCATCCTTTGTAGTTAATATTTACATTGGAATTTTATTTGAAACTAGCAAAAAGCCCGTCCACGGACGGGCATCTATGTAGACCCGATTGGTTGGAAACTTGATTGATGTGCAACTCGTCTCAAGGGGAGTACCGGCGGTGGTTTAATATATTTTTCGGTTGGTAAAAAAATCGACCAATCAGATTGTTTCTTTTTTCACCAAAAAATGACACGCTGGAGGAGCCGGAGCCTGAGCCGCAGCCGCAGCCGGGGCAGCAGATTTTATGTATTAAGATTAAAGGAAAATCTGGAATTGGATTTATAACATTTTAGGCTTCTATACAACGTATAGGAAGAAGCCTTATGATCTAGCTCCGTGTCCGTCTGTCCGTCTGTCCGCATAATTCAAAACCAATCAGAACGCACGTTCTTAAAACAATTTTACTTCATATAGAATATTTTTAGATTGGTATTAATTATTCAGATTATTTACATATATATTTTTTAATCCGATATTCTTATTTTGTATTTTTAGAGTAGGTATTTTACGTGTTTCTAATACGGTATTCGGTACGTGTTTCGGGTATTTTAATATTTCATTATGAATTGTGTTTTATTTGTGGTTTGTAAATTGCAAATATTTACCTATAAAGGTCGAAATAAAAAAAAAATATTAAAATGTTAGCGTTTTCCTTATATAGTAAAAAAATCTACCTAATTAAAAGATTAAGGCATTAAAAATTGGAATAAAATAAAGCCCAAATAATTTAACCTACCGAAAAAGTAGATGTATAGAAGCCTAAGAACTGTCGCAAAAGCGAGTTCCACCTTGTTTAGATTATATCTGATTGCTCACAGCGGTAGTTTGGATTCGAAAGTTTGAAGTACCAGTGTCAGCTGAGACAATAAGAGCGGTGCGCCGTCGCCTATAGATTAACGCAAGCTCCTAATCACGGAAAGTGTACACGTTTTAATTGCAGAGGCGTTTAATAGGAAATTAATACGTCAAATAAAGCAATGACACCTTGTGAAAGAAAAACAGCACCAATCTGGCACTCTAACTGCTTTATCTCTAACTCTAAACAAAATTTAAAATATTCTGATGTACTGTACGGTATTGCGTAACCCCCAGACCTCTCGGTGTGTACTGTCACGCAACGTATAGATGTATTTATTTAAAAAGGGTATAAGGTCTGAAACCAGTACATAAAGAAACACACTTCAGTACACCAGTAATTGAGTCAAAAGAAAACTATTTACAGCCAGTACTTCAGTCTCAGTTTCTCCTGGTTTTAGAGACAAATGGTTTGTGTTCATGTTCTGTCACTGAATTAACTACATAAAAACTATTTACTTGTACGTACTTAGTGTATCCCCCAGTACACCAGTAATAGTGTTCAAAAAACAAAGTTTTTAATCACTATTACAAGTATAAAGCAGGGTATCCCCCTTCACCGGTTTTAGAGACCAAAGACTTGTTTGCAATTTCTGTAATTGACTTGAACAAATAAGAACCTTTTGCATTTTCTGTACAAAATACATTTATATGCTGAAGCAGTATACACAGTGGGGGTTTTGGAGGTATTTAATACAATTTTATTTGCCATTTAATTAACTTTGGATTTTCTAAACAAAATTCTTCATAAAAATTTTTAAATAAACTTGCACACAGTACGTCTGATCGATAAAACTTGTAAGTAATTTTCCAAAATCTATTTTTTTTAATGTTGAATTTATTATGACTTTTATTTTAAAAAATTGATATTTAACAATTATTTGCTTGTTACATTTATAAATATTTAAAATTGCTATAGTCTTCCCGTCGACGAATAAAGTTGGTTACAACGTTGGGGAAGGACGAGGCCTTTTGCCGTAGACGAAGGTACTGCGCGGTTGAGGAGCGAATTATCTCCTGAATATTTTGCGTAAATTTTGCTTTTAATGTGAGATTTTGATATTTTCAAGAAATAAATTGATTTAATTTGTGAGTAGAAATTTTTATTATATTTGGATTTATCTGTCCCATTTTGGACATAATTTGGATCGATTAAAATTTTAGATGAATTTTTTTTTATTCAATTAAAATAAAATTGAATTTTAATTGAATTAAATTAAAATTGAAGATTTGAAGATAAAATAAAAATATTCTTTTAATTAAAATTTTATTAAAATTTTAAAATATCAGTGCCGATTAGGCACGTATATTTTATGTACCGAAACTACACTGTAAATTTCTAAATATTCCGTTCATAAAAAATCAACACGTAATATGTACATATATCATCAGCAATCTGACAATACCTGCTAACTGACATTTTGGTCAATACGGCTTCTTATGTAGTTAGCATAATATTTCATTGCGCATATAATTTTTCTACTTGCCAAATAGAAAAATTACAATTTCATTGAATTGTTTTGTACTTAGCAGATACTCTAAATATGTGCGCAATGTCGTTTTGATGGAAATTACATAAAAATCCGTAGTTTAAAAAAATGTCAGTTAGCAGGTATTGTCAGATCGCCGACGATATGATTCACCAATTCAGTAACGGCATATGAGGAAAATCAATGCCAAACCGTTACGAATATTCCTGTGCCGTAAATGTACATAAATGATACATCATAACAGTAACAGTACCGTTACGAAAATTCCTGTAGAGTAAATGTTACATCAAAACAGTAACGGTAGTAAATCAATAATACCCGTTACGAAAATTTCTGTACCGTATATGTACATAATTGATACCTTAAAACAGTAACGGAAAATTAGGCAAATCAATGCCGTACTGTTCTACGGTAACTATCGGTACCGTATATGTACATTTTTGACGGCTTTGTTCTGCTTGGGATTAATTTTCATAAATTTGAAGGCAAAGGTTAAAAGTGCCAGAAACTACAGTAGCGGTCATCGAATTGGGTGTTTTTCCCAAATAAAAAAAAATAGATTTATAAGTACTGTATAATATTCTTAATAATAAAGATTAGAAATAGATAAAAAGTTAAATTTTTAGTTTAAAACTCATAAGCTCAAAATTACATTTTCTTTTTTGAACACAATCACAAAGCTAAGTTTTTCAAACCGGGGGGTCTGGGGGTATGGAATACCCCCCAGCATATCAATGATTGTGTTCACACAAAAAATGTGTTATTGAATTTCAAATCAGAAATCTTAAATTTTAGATTTTTAGAAATTAGATTTCTGGTTTGAAACGCATAAGCGCAATAACACTTTTTTTGGGCACAATCTTCGGTGTACTGGAGGGTATTCCATACTCCCCAGACCCCCCGGTTTGAAAAACCTAGCTTTGTGTGCGTGTTGTGTTTATATTGTGTGTGCTTATTTAAAATATCATTGGGAATTGTTGTTTTGGTTATCGGCACATTCAACTTTCTCATTTAAATTAATTATAATAATTTTGAATTGGATTTGGATTATTAATTTTATTATTGAAACTTTACAATTAACAAGAGTCTCGTGCTCATAAAAGATGAATTGCAGGTAATGAGACGTTTTCTTGAGAAGTTTTATCAAATTAAAAAAAAAATTTTTAAATTTATTTAAAATAAAATTTTCGTAATTTTAGCCGAATTTAATTGAAATACAAAGATCCCATCTTTGTAGATCCATAATTTTCGAGTTGAAGCCGCTTCAGAAATATCTTGAATGATTGAAACGGCTCAAAAATGTACTGTTTAATTAGATTTGTAATTTTTAAGTTCAATTTACGTCTAAAAATACTTGTATGCCATAAACCAACCACTCCAATAATAATATAACGTTTCTAAGTCTTTTTACCCAAAAAAAAATTTTTGTTTCTATAGAAATAAATTAATAAAGTCAAGCTGGGTATTTTTTTAAGTTAAAAATTCTCTTTGTTAACTGTTTTGAGATAAATGATTACTTACTTGTTAAAAAGCACTTTTTATAAATTTTCGAATTTCAGCTTTTCTAGACAACGCGGGGCATAATTTTGGAACTATATGATGTCTAGTTAAGCATATTAACAATTTAAAATGTTAGGTTTCCCCGTTGAGGTAATTTATAAAGCAGAAACTAAATAATCAAGCACACAGTGGCGTAACTAGGGGGGGGGGGGGGGGCGGCCCGTTCTGAGCGGCACATATTTAGAGGGCGGCAGATTGCGATATGTAAAAATTGTGGCTTTGAAAAAAGCTGTCGAATGTTTGTTTACGAACATCTCGATGACCTTTTTTTCTCTTTCTTTTTCTAATTTAAGTAGAATTTTTTTGGTAGGGGGCGGCAAAAGCTCTAGCTACGCCACTGCAAGCACTTTTCTTCAAAAATAATAAACCAGTTTCGATTTTACGTCATCATCACCAAATCAGTTGAGAATTCATGAGAATTCTTCCTACTTATTCTTTGATTGGTTAAAATATAATAATTCGTATGCGAATGAGTGACCTCGATAATAGGGGCCAGAGGTTGTGCGGCCTAAAGGCCGCACTGAAAGAATATAATTAATTAACCAATGAGATGCGTTATTTAGCTTAACCAATAGTTAACTGGTTAATAGTATTTGATTTTTAAAGGTATGTCGATTAGTTTACCTTTCGTTTTACGTTAGAAAATATAAACTTAAAAATTCACCACCAGCCTAAACTAGGTTCTCAGACACTAAAACTTATATCCTTGGTTACTTGGCATTCCTTTCGTTTTGTAATGGAGGGAAAATCAAAAATGTGGTGGTAACAAAGTTTGCCATGTGCGCTTTTCTACTTGGCATGTCAGTTCTGGAACAAATACTTAGCTTCAGTTAAAAATACTTCAATTTTACCATTTTCTTGAGAGTGCTGCCAATAAACTTTTTCTTCTTCGTCTACTTCTAACTTTTCAGATTTAGTCGCATTTGCCTGTTCCGAGTTCACCAACTCTTTCTCGGTCTGCCAACGCTTCTCTTTCCTCTAGGGCTGTAGCCAAATGCTTGCTGTGGGATTCTGCTGTATTGCAAACGTGTTAAGTGTTTTTTTCTAGTTTTCTTCATATTCTTGGGTCTTTTGCATTATTCAGAATAAATTTCTTGTAATTGGAAATGGATGTTGGATGTTTGGTATTAGCCGCAGAAGTACTGATGTAGTTCTCTCGTTCTTCTCAGCGAAGGTTTCAATATGAGAGAGTCACGATTCTGCTTATTGTTACCTTGAAATATTAAACCCCGCAACGTCAGTGCAATCAATGAACCTAAGTTACTAAATTTAAATTGACTGGGAATTAAATACATTTCTGGCATCGATTGATATCATACAGGTTTCTGCACTTTTCTCATTTCTGCTCTCAGTCAGCAGATTTTCACCTAATTTTTATCTTTTAATCGTGAAAAGGGTTGTACTGTTCATTTACTTTATCGACTCAGGGTCCGAAGATGGTTATCTGAGACCGAAACATCAAATCAAAATTGCAAGTTAAGGCCCAGTATTTCCTTGACTGTGAGCTTTAATTTGCTAAATTTTCAATAGTTAAGTTAATCGTAGTTAAGACGCTGCTGATCAAGATTATCGTTAACCAGACACTAAAAAAGCCTATTTTATAGTTTAATAATTGTCGATTAAGCTCAAGTGAGATTTAACCTAGCATTAAATAAGAACCCCAAGGGTTGCAAGCTAGTGATCAACTTCGCTGAAGCCAAGATAAGTAACTGAAAAATTTAAAGATCGCCGGTTATTGGCCGGTAGTTGGCAACGAAAGAACTAACTGAAAAACCTTTAGGTTTTCTCGATGGTTTGCCATTGTCTGCCAAGTAGGAAGGGTAAAACAAAAATGTTTTGCTTTTTTAGAAAACGAAAGAAGTACATATATTTCTTTCAGGAAAATTCTGAAAAATCAGAAAAGTAAAATAATTAATTTATGGTTGTGTGATCTATCAATAGATACTTCTCTCAAAATACATATTCAAAGCACTTCCTTCTGCTTTGTTCATTGACTATGAGGCTTTACGGTGCTACCGGTTTCGAAGCTATTTTTACATAAAGTAATTTAAACTCCTTTCAAATAAAACTAAAAATTTAACTCCTAAATCTATTTTTATAATAAATTGTTATCAGAACGAAACTTATACCCATTAAGTGGTTTCTTGATTTTGAATCTCGATTGAAATTTCATCAAATAAACCTTCCGTTGCAAGCTGTAATTATTCTTTTAATCAAAATTTTATGTTTGTTTTCAGATGGTGCTTTTAAAAAATTAAAGCCAGAACCTGTAACGTCTGGTAGTAGTAGTTTAGGAACTGTAACACCTCCTGGAGGTCCTCAACATGCGGGGCACACTCCTACAACAGCGTCTTGTCCAACTCCAGCCAGAAGAAGGCATCGAACGACATTTACACAAGAACAATTAGCTGAATTAGAAGCCGCCTTTGCAAAAAGTCATTACCCCGATATTTATTGTCGAGAGGAATTGGCCAGAAGTACCAAGTTAAACGAAGCTCGAATACAGGTAAGCGAAAAGAAACTTGAAAAAGTTATGATTTAGTCTTAAATTTATCCTGCGTGCAGTAGAGATTTCAATTTTCTTTCTTGGGGATCAAATGAGGGGCGTAGACTGAGTCGGCCAGATCTTTGATTGAATTATAGACATTCGTTAGACCGTGGACCCTAGAGACACAACTGTCACAGCACCCCGGGGTGGACCATGACTCACGCATTACGAACCCATCCTTTCCGAAGACCCATTCACCGTCTTACACTCAACTTAACCCTTACTTTTAATTTAATTTGCGATATTAGATTACTTTCGAGTATAGCAAAACACAAATAACTTTAAAATAAGGACTTTTGAATTTATATAAACAAGTAAATAAACTTGGAAGCTTTTTGCAGACGCGAAAATGCTTTTATGCTTCACAGGATTTCAAAAATCCAATTTTTAATAAAATAATTATGGCGGTTCTTAAACAAACCAAAAAATATAAAATATTGATTGGTTGGCGCAGTCGAAATTATTTGCAAACCGCAAGCTGTAGTGAAAGAATCGATTTAGTTGCGTTAGAAACGAAGGCAACAAAAGTTAAAATTACCTTTTACGATCTATTAAATACGTAATTGGTTCTTCCTTTAGTTTTTCAACAGTCGAATTTCAAAAATATTAGAGCTATAATGCGGTAAATCAATCGCAAAATTAAATTGTATGAACAATGGTTCCGGAAAGAGAAAGAAGTGGCAGTAATGAGAACTGCAACAAGGATGAAATATGAAGAATAAAAAGTAATAAGATGAAGATCGAACAAACGCAGAAACTTAGTTACCTAAGCTTTATGTTATCAAATCTCGTTATAATTTTTATTGTATCGAGTTAAATTTTGCTATCATTTTTTTACTTCTTCTTCTTCTTCTTTTTGTAATGCAACTCTTTATTCTTTATGAGTCTAATATCGAAACAATTTTCTTAATTCAACGGTAATAACAATTTGGTTTATTCAATTATAAAATATTTATGAAGTTTTCATGAAAGGCGGTTTTCATTTTGAAAGCAACGAGACGAAATAAAACGACTCGAAATTAAAATTCATGTAAAGCGTCGAGCTGACGGTTTCCGTGCATATTAAAACGACGAACTGTAACATTGCTGCGTTCAACTCTCTTCTCTGCAATTTATATTTACACTGTAATGCCACATAATTTTCTAATTTTGTATTTTCATTGTATTTCTCTTATTCAAATAAGCTAATTCATTTAATACAAATAAAATATTTATATTATATCATTATGCAATACATCCTTTTTTCTCTGTGTACCCAACAAATATTTCTTAATTATCTTACAAAGTTAACGTTTTTACTTTGTTTTTTTAAAATTATTTTACATAATACATTTTACATTTTCAGAAATATTATCGCACATGGTCCATCGAACCGGATATATCAAAATTGTTTCTTTTCGTTATTTTAAAGTGCAGTAATTTTTATTTTTATTGCAAGTATCACAAATGGAAAGGTTGAAACTTTTCGTAACATTAAAATTCTGAAACATCCCTTGAATCGATAAATATGAAATCTGCAATGGTAAACTTTCTGCAACTTTAATGTCTTTTAATTGCTTCGGTCGTCATAGAAATTAAGCTGACATTTTGTTACACAAACATTTCTATTTTTAATTTTTGTTAAATAGCTTTAATGTTAAAGATCACTTGCAGGCTTTTTGATGTTTTTGGAGCTCATCAGCAAGATATCAAATAGAAATAAATGATGTTTTTTAATTATAATTCTACAAAACATATAGGGTGTGTTGATACATAATGTAGCGTAGCACATCAATATCTGATGCCTAATAAGCAACCTATTGTTTGCTGAGACTGAGCAATACCCTATTCCTTATTCTGGCCTTGTTTCTTTGGAAGACAATGTTTTAAGTCACGACACTTTCCTCAAGAAACTATGCAGATCTATTTTGGGCTTTAGATCATAGTATTGGAACAGTGGTTATCCGTTCTTCAGTCCGCCGGTGTAAGTTTACAGAGCAGTGGCGTAACTAAGGGGGGGGGGGGGCGGACCGCCCCGGGCGGCACATATTTAGGGGTATTTAGGGGGCGGCAGATTGCGGTATGTAAAAATTGTGGGTGTGTTGAAAAAAGCTAGAGGCTGTCAAATGTTTGTTTATGAACATCTCGATGACCGTTTTTATTTGCTTTTAAACATTTTGGCTTTGAATAATGCCAGAGCATGTTAAAAGTTTGATTACGAACACCTCGATGACCTTTTTTTTTGCTTTTTATTTTTTTAATTTAAGTGAAATTCTTTTGGTAGGGGGCGGCAACATATCAGACCGCCCCGGGCAGCAAAAGCTCTAGCTACGCCACTTTTACAGAGCACACAACTTAAACTGATACACACTGAGAGACCTGGAAAATTCTTTGTGAATCTGTTACTAATTTACGAATTATTTACAACTAAGATTAATAGCATAGATTAATGGCAATTTGGTCTGAGGAGTATCCCCTCTTATTTTTAATTCTTGAAAGTCTAAAGTAAAAATTTATTTAAAATTTATAATTTTTTATTGCTATGTTTAAAAATTAATCAATAATTGGAAAGGATATTGTACAAATTCAATTCATAAGTCTACCATATTGATTTTATGAGGCTGGGGAGCATTTCGCATCCCCAAGTCCCCAGGTTTGTAACAATATACTTACTTCTTAATAATTTGAAAAAATGCTAATAAATGCTGATGTTACTGGATTGCAGACGTGCTTGACTCTATTTTGTTATTAAGGGAGCTGATTAAAAGAAAATTAGTGTTTCATAAATTGAAACCACGTATTTCAGTATTAGTAGGCTAATCACAGTCTCAAAATATCTTCAACGCCAGTTTAATCTAACTTAAAGCTCATTTACTTGATTTGTCCTTCATTTAAATTTATTTCCGTATGTAAACCTTCTGAATATTTCCGAATTAAATATAAACACAATACACACACGAAGCTAGATTTTTCAAACCGGGGGGTCTGGGGGGTATGGAATACCCTCCAGTACACCAGAGATTATGCGCAAAAAAGTGTTATTAAACTTATAAGTTTCAAATCGAAAATCTAATTTCAAAAAATCTAAGATTTCTGATTTGAAATTCAATAACACATTTTGATGTGCTGGGGGGTATTCCATACCCCCCAGACCCCCCGGTTTGAAAGATCTAGCTTTTTTATTTATTTTTGAGCTTATGAGTTTCAAACCAAACATTTAACTTTTTATCTGTTTCTATTCGATTTTCTATTCATTATTATTAAGAATATAGGTAATATAGTTACCTAAAAATCTATTTTTTTAATTTCCAATGCAATTTCCATGACCGCTACTGTATATCCAATTTCTTTTCTCCATCTGCTGGAATACAATTTTCATGAGCGTTTTAGTGATTCGAGGAGCGAATCACTGCGGAAGTATGGTGTAAACCGAAGACAGGGCCGTCGTTACGAAATGTGCGAACGGTGCCTTTGCACAGAGCGGAAAATTTTTGGGGAGGCAAATTTTTGTTTTTCATATGTGAAATTTTGAATATTTTTAAATAAATGTCATTTTATTTTATATCTTTGTTTCTTCTGTTCATTCGGACACCCCGTGTGTTTTTCCATCTTCTATCCAACAGTTAAGTAATTCACTAGAATTCCTATGAAAGCCATGAAATTACGGCCATGCTCCTTTAAAAAAATTTTTCCTGCAGCACACTGTGGGGTATTTGACATTAAAAGCTAGCCTTAATACAAAAAATCAAATGCTACTTAACCGCGGCAGCCAGGAGCTTTTCCCGTTACCTCGCCCGTTAAGGACGCCATAATCTTAAACTTGCACAGGGCGGAAAATTGGCTAACGCCGGCCCTGACTGAAGAGCAGTACTGACAGTATCTGAAGTATAAGGCAGTAAATGGGAATGTTAGGTATTAAAATGCAGTCTTGCGTAGAATTTTACAATATCAGTCAATGTGGTAGTAATAGGAATTTTTATGCAATATAATAGTATATTGTCTAACGCTGCCCGGTACTGTCTAACCCAGCTGGTACTGCTTAATACTGTAGCTTACTGCTGATACTGCTTAATACTGCCACTACCGCTAATATTGCCTAACACTACCGTTACTGCCTGATACCACATCTGAGGTAGTAAGTTCAGTAAGCAAAAGTTGCAGTATTAGCAATAAGCCGCAGTCAGTAGCAGTGTGTAGCAGTACAGTACACCTACGTAAACACAGTAATTCAGTACATACATACTATATACGTAACACCAGACTTTGAATGCGGGCTTAGTGGTGTAATCTCGGGCAGCAGCAACTTAGAGTTTACTATAATAAAAAGTCGACGTTTACTTGACAACATTTTAACGTTAAATTAACGTTTATTTTACGTGATTGTTGGGTGTACATTTAAAACTAGTTGTTACAATCAATAAATAAGTCCTCATAATTACTAAGGTACAAGAAGATATTCCAAACCCCCTCCTTAGACCCTCCGGTACGTACTGTGGCTAACTATAATTTTCTTTTAATTAAAAAAGTCAACAAACTTTATTTAATAATATTAATTTCCGTCCGAAAATGCCGTTTCCAAAACTGAAAAGTCTGGGAGAAGGTGGAATAATCTCGCCACTGCGCACTGCACTGGCTAGAGTCAGCCTGCGGATGCGGTTAAACCAGATATTGGTAAGATGCGAATTATGTAGCTCCGATGAACAATAACATACTGCAGTTACACAATGTTAGTTTGGTTTTTGATTCGTAATGCTTGCTCTTGTGCAGGCAACCTACTTTTAATATACTGAAAGAAGACTTATGCGCGTATTAATAGCCACGGATTAATCCGAGAGTTTAATAAAATAATAAAGATAAATAAGATTACTAGAATTTAGACCGTATCGTAGCAACAGCTGCTATTTCGAAAATTAATCTTGAATCTCGGATTAATCCGTGACTATTAATACGGGCATTAGTCTACTAAGGCTAAGACTGCTGAATCGACAACCGAGATTGGCGGTTCAATCCCAGGCGGAGTAAAAATTATATTCTGGCAAATATGGCCAAACCACCAAGGTATCTGCCAAGAAAAACTCTCTGAATAAAAAATAGGGGAAGTGCTTACTATGCCCTTACGCAAAACCAAGAACTTTGAGAGAGAAAGAGAGAGAAATAACTAACTATGCTCAAAAAACTAATTGTTGTTGCGGTATATCCCCGAAAAATACCTAACGTATGAATAAGAGATATTAAATTCCCTGTTAAAATTTTCACCTCTATTTTGCAGATTACTCAAGTTCTATGTTGTAGCGTTTGCTGCAATATCGAGCGCAGATCTGACCTCAAGTTATCATGGTCTATCATCACATAGAGAGAGACTTATTGGAGATAAAAACAAATTTGTTCAGAAATCCCTTATCTAAAAATCCTTTAGGCGGCTTCGAGAGCAAAGTTCGTACATCTTCACATAGCCAGATGGTTAATTACAACAAAACTACTCAAATACCATCTTATGTTAATTCTCTATAAATCTCTCTATAGAAATGGGGGGGAGGGGGGTAGATGAAAATTGTTGTTGATTTAAAACAAATCCACCAAGTAGAACATTGGATTCTGTAAACGTTAATTGGGTGGAGTATAGCTCCATTCTGTTAACGGTGCGTTTAACCGACGTAAGTAGTTGCAGTAATGTTTTTAAAGGCGGCAGTTGCCTTCAAGATGGGGGGAACTGAGAACACCACACCATAAATTTATTTTAAATTGGTTTTCGTTAATTATATCCCAATTTAACTTAAAAACAGATACCTGCCATTTAAACCCGTGACTCACGAAGTGCGTGAGCTCAGAGATCCCTGTCTTTTGAGATTCGTGATTTTCGAGTTTAGACTGTCTACAGGGATGTTTGTTATGTCTTCCTTTAGATATCGTTCTCAGAACGTACAAGTTGTTGCGTACAGCTTTTTCAATGGGCGGAGCTAATCTTATGAAACAGCCAATACAATATACGCATTGCATTTTTATTGTTTTTGCCCCTTATTTACCTAAATTCTCAAATTATCATTAAAATTTCATGTTTATATTTGTAATTTATGCCCTCTACTACCATAATTTCTTTAGAAAATTTTAAATTCCATGTAAAACAAATCTGAAACATTTTTTATTCGCAAAAAATATAAAACTGCAGTTTAAACTTTGTTTAGAAGATTTTTGTATTATCAAAAGCAAAATAATAATTTCAAAAAATTAAACTTAAAAAACCAAAAACTTATTAGTATTTCTAGAAAAATAATCCTGAAAGTTAAATAAGTTATAATTGCATGTATGGTTAAATTCATAACTTTTCTGAAAACCCTTGGTATTCGTCTCTTTATCCGCATGCTCGGATAATTTACGTTCAATATGGCAATTTGCATTTGAAATAAAAGGAAAATCAACTCTGCAAATTGAAAAATTCGAAACATCAATGAAACGAAAGTAAATTAGGAAGTCTTTTATTAATTGCGTCTATTTTTGAAAAATAATTGCGAAAAAGTAACGAAAGATACTTTAGCTAAATAATATGTGAAAACAAAGAGAATTTGATAGAGTTATGTGCAGACTGTACCGCGGAAGACGAGCAGCACGTCCTAGCCGCCCTCGATTCCATCAAATGGATCCGTAATGAAGTTACCCCCACTTTGAACGGTGAACCACCCTTTTCCAACCCCCAAAACAACTGACTCCGAGCGGCTCTCTTTAAGACATCCTAATGCATATTTTGCGACCTTATCGCCTCCTTTTGTTTGTCCCCGTGTTGCTATAAGTAGCTTTGTCAGGGGCTCATTTGTTCTTTGTTTTAGAACTATGCCAAAGAATAAAATTGGCTAAAAAATTTTTAGAAACGAATGAGATTCATTAATCAATTATTTTCGAATTGGAAAACTAATTTTATTAAAAATATTTTATGCCGTTTTTTAGTAACAAAAACAAAATTACAATTTCTCTTTTGCAGGTATGGTTTCAAAATAGAAGAGCCAAATATCGGAAACAGGAAAAGCAGTTGCAAAAAGCTCTAGCGCCGTCGGTTTTGCCTGGTTGTAACGGCGCCATGATGCGAAATATTTATCCAGGAGCCGCCCGAGGATATCAGCCTTATCCACATCCAACCGCCATTAATAGATATCCACAGGTAGCGTAAATAACTAATTTTAAACTTCTTTGCTGTTGGCAATATTAATTTTGAAAAATTTAATTTTTAAAATTCTTTATTTTCAAAAATTCGTAAAATGTTTGTTTTGTTACTTTTATTTTGGTTGATATAATCTTGAGGGCTGAAAATAATGTTCCAGCTTTACCGTAATGGCGTCGTTTTAGTTTACACGCGGAGTATCTAAGTAAATGACGCCATTAAAGTTAGCGTTTGCACTATTCATTGTTGTGAATTAAACCTGACTCATAAAAATTAATAAATTTATATACAGGGTTGTGTTCGCGGTTTATTACCGAATTTTAAATGGTAAATATTTTGTGGAAAAATTAAAAATGTATTACCCATTTCGTATTTGTACAACTCGTTTAGCACTTCAAAAAGAATATTATACACTTTCTTGAATTTACACAGCAGGATAACCCAATTTGTAAAGAAATTTGCATATATTTGATGATACAGACCGACGTCTACTGTCGCGACAGACGCCGGCCGTCGCTCAGCGGCCACAGGCGGATGAAATGCGGTCTTACACCTAAACTAATCATCCAACCTCTTTGACCTCATCTAATTACGTTACCTGAAACGCAGTAATCAAAATTATTACGGTGACACATTTCACTTACTTCGTCATTAACGTTTCGAAAAATTCCCAATTAAAATTTCCTTGCTGCATTTTTTCTTCCTTAATAAAATTATTTTTCTCTGTGTAAAATTATGACATTGATTAAATTATGCAGACGAATAGTAGCAGTCTCAATTACTACAATTAAAATTTTGTTTTCCAGATGACCACGAGTTCGTATCCCGGTATGGGTCAATCATTTTCAATGACGCATGGTACAAATATGTCCACAGTCGCTGGTATGAGACAGGACGCAGTAGGTAAGAAAATTTCAAAGCAAAAAAAAATTTTATCATAAAAATTCGGTTTGAAAATTCGCCGTTGTAGAAACATGAGACTATTCAATTAGTGTAAATTTAACGACGAAGTCTCTATTTAATTATTCTATTTACACAATTTGAGTTAACACATAACACAATAAATATAATACACCAATCTTACCTAACTAAATTTTCCACCAAAAATCAAAACGTTCTGGAAGTAAATATTAAGCAAACTTTGTTTATTATTCCTCTATAGGATAATAATTAAACTTACGCTTTAGTTTAAATCCCCCCCCCTCTTTAGGAGAATGTTACTTCACAAACTATGTTAAGGAAATTAAGCAAAAACAGAAAATTTTCTATAGAAATTAAACAGATTACATCTTTAATCAAGCCGATCACCAGAATGAATCTAATTCGACGTAATGGTACATCGCCATAATGGCGTTAAAATGCGCCGAGTCTACAGTTAAAAAAATGTAAAACGTGGTTTTTTCAAAAACAGATGGTTCAGCCATCACCTGAAGCCTAAGGTTTTACTGCACTACTACTGGTTTGGAGATTACTCCAAATAGATTTATCATCAGCAGTGCTTATTCATCGACTGAAACCTCTGCTTAAATAACGCGCGGTATTGCATAAAACTCAGTGCAGAAGAGCAAAAGTTGAGATGAAATTACACTTTAAAAATGCAAATCCTAAAAATTTGCCTGCCTAATTTTAAAAATCCAATTCCAAAATTCCAGTAATATAATTGATGATAATTGGAAAAGCCAATTTTCTCCAAAATCTCCAAAATATTTAAATGAAAAATAAAACGAATAGATAACTCGGCCATCCGCCGAGAAAAACCGGTAGAAAAAATGGATAATATAAATCTAAGAGTGTATAGACCAACCAACCTATTGCGGTCCTGATGATTAAGAAATATCAACCTAAATTGGTATTATAAAGTTGGTAGTCAACCGAATTACTATGTAGAACTCAACACTGAAAAAAAAAGAAAGTTTTTGGCAAATAAATGGTGATTTTATTTTTTTTTTTATCTTTTTACCTTTTTAAAAGTCCCATTTTTCGGTTTTTTGCTTATATCTCGGAAACTATCCATCCTAGCGACATGACTGTTCTATACAAAATTAAAGCTGATTAAATTTGCTACAAGTTTTATTTAATCAAGTTTTTCGATATCTTGTATAGTTTTCGAGATATCTGCTCTTGAAAGTCTGTAATTTTGGAAAAAAAACATTTTTGCCTCACATTTTTTGCTTTTTTTGACCGGATAACTCTTCAACGATGCAATCAAAAAGTAAATGCCGACCATTGGGTTTTAGAGCTTTCTCGGGGGGAGGAAGACAAGAGACATCAGGCGTGATGGTGGGCACCGATTTCAAGAATGACTTGAATCTGTAGGCATTGAGGGAGACCTCTTTCGCTGGAGCCCCATACCACCTTAAGATGCAAGTTTCACCTGCCTTTTGTACTTGGGCGGTGGTGGAGGAAAAGTCTGAAAAGACCGCTGCTGCTGAACCTCTGGCGACTTCAGATACAACTTCGCAAATGCAGAAGATGTTGTGTCGCATCCAGTAAAGACGTGCAAAAACAGCACGTCCATGAAACCTTATTGCTAAAGCTCTTGGAACGAGAAAAAGGAATCTCTTATCTTCCCACGTCCAAGTTTGATAAAAATAATGTCTATATGCGCATCAGCTTTAGCCATCAAAAGGACTATGAGGTCGACATCATCACCCACAATGCCGACAGCTGTTGTTTCCGACATTTCCACGGCCGTATCGTCCGCATCACTTTCTGCTTGAAAAGTCCTGATCCCATTGTTCTCAAGCTTTGTTCGACAGAAACTTGTTCGACAGAAAATCTTCTTGTTTGACGTTTATCTCAGTGTCTCTTCGGTGAAATGGATGTCAGCAGACCTGCTGAGTCGATAATACCTTTGCTGCTCGGCTACTTTCGTACTTGAGGTTGATGAAGAATAGCCGTCAAAGACTACAGTACATCTCCTTCTAGGGTAATTCTTCGTGCGTGATAAAGTCGATGTAGCTCTCGCAGATTGTAGATATCTTGGCAATTCTTTGCCAAATTACTTTATGGAGGAGGAGCCCTCCGTAAAATACGATGTATAGCTGTGCGACACTTACATCCTTGGTCATAGTGTTGAATAGTAAAATAAATTGTTTACCTTAATGTATGCAACATAATATTTTCCCGTATACAAATCCATTTTCTCAATAACATAGTGTCCATCCCCCTTTTCAATCCCCCACGTTGAGCGCCATAAAAACAGATGAAACGAAAATTTTCTTATTAATTAATTATTTTACTGATTAATTAAAAAAATGATCCAATTAAATGACCCACATATAACTAAATCTTATTCGCTAAGTAATCTCGGTGGTTTTGTTGAAATTTCCATTTCGTAAAGGAAATGAAACGTCTTAAAGACGCCGGCTGTAATCTTGGTGCACTATACTGGAAACTACATTATTTCCGGCAGAACATTGCTTCTTAAAATGTTCCACTTTTTATCTTATATAAAATAATTTACTAAATTTGTAGCTGAAACGGAGATTCTCTCCGAAAGGAAAACCTTGAAGGATTAATGAAAATTTGCAATTTGACGTTGCGTATTTTTTTTAAACATTTTTTTTTGTATTTTCGCAGGTATGACCGCGGAGGATGAGTGGTACAACAAAAGCTTATCTGCGTTAAGGATGAATTCCACCCATCACCCGAATTTGGCTGCTCCAATGCTACAATACCAGACGTAATGTTAAAAAAACGACAATTATAATTCTTCCGACTATGTATATCGTATACCATACTTTTTGGCAAAATTCGATTGACGGTTATGCTTTTTTCAAAAATGTATAAAAATTAAACTTTTTAAATTGTTAACAACGAGCCAGAAAATGAAAAATTAATTATTATGAAAAATTATATAATATGATATGGAAGCTAGTCGCCATTTTAAGTTCCTCACTTTCCTAAATACACAGATCGTTAAGGGAAAGGCACCATTTGTAAATTGTGTGTAATTGTTAGTGTAATGTATTATTTTATACGTGTATTTATTATAAAAAAAATTTATAGAAATTTACTTTCTTCAATGTGCTAGATCGACTTTTACAATTTTGTTATTTAAGTCATTCAAAAATTAGACTAATTACCTATAGTTATACACGTGCCATATTTAATGTAATAATTACTGTGTGTATTTGTAATAGAATAAGGTGAATTATGTTGAAATTGTAAATAAACCACTTTAAATACTAAATTTATTCTCTACATAAAAATTGATATATTGAAATTTATTGGTATCTCAATTTACTGAATAATAACTGTGCCAGGCGCTCTGGCACAATGCCACGCGCCGCCCCAGCTATTTAAAGATAAAATTATTAATGTGTTAAAAAATTAAAACTCGGAAATCATTCCACTTAAAAAAAACATCGGTTTTCACAAATCACTATTATTATTGGAAATTCAGGATTATTCCGCTTCAGTTCGTCCTTTCGGTTCGTTCGTTGGGAAGACTTTGGGATAAATGAATTAATTTAGAAGTCCGTAATCTGAATAAATAAAAAAGATTGAGTGGGAAGAAAAGTGAGTTCGACCCAATTAGCTCAAGCTTAACAATAGTCTACTCCGTCCGTCGAGCGAGAAAAACCAATTTTACAATCCGCAAGTCAAAGTTAAAGAAACCGTCAAGGGGCAAAATTCTAGCAAACAGACGAAAAGGAGAAGAAGTCACCTCCAAGATAATAGCCGAATCAAGAGCCTTCGGAGTTAGCATGAAGCTTGAATGGCAAACCGCATTTCCAGACCAGCCTGGAAAACCTGCTCAACCAACCCTCTCCAGAGGACAGCAACTAAAGTAAGTACCTGGGCTCACTTCTGGCCCATTGCCCCGAGCTGGCCAAAAATATACCAAGAAATAGCGATCATCGCCAGCTCTTTACAACCGGCCTCACCCAAGACTTTCTATACTAAGTCCAATTCCGAAACCAAAATCCAGCCTTCCAGTCCCAAACCCAATCTCAATAATAAGCCTTCACCCTATAATGACCGAAACCAGCAGAAGACGAGCCAAGCACCCCACCCAGCGGAGATGCTGCACAATATAAACCGGTTTTAAGCGATCGATCAAGAGGATGAAACCTCAGATTCAGATGTAGCGGAAATCGTAAATAAAGAAAAATAAAGATTTCACCAACAACCAGACCCCACCAGCCACCCAGGTACGGCCCGCAAAAAAATGGAGAGTTCATCCAATCATGTTAAAGAATACAGCTGCCTGGCCAATGGTAAACAAGAAGCTGAAAGAAAACAACATCAAGTTCAACAGCGTCCGCATTATCGAAGAAGGCCTACAGATAAACCCAACCAGACCCGAGATTTATGGGCAATTCAGAAAAACCCTGGCAACCAACCTGCCCGAAAGCAGCACCGTTTTTTTTTTCATGCTCCGTATCATTGAAGACAAGCCCTTAAAAGTGGTTATTAAGAGCGTCCACCAATCCATCCATATCCACGAGCAAGAATTCAGAACAGATCGTGTTGCTTGAATGTACCGCGGAAACTCGTGGTCACGCTGAAGAAGACACCTAAAAACAAGGAGATTTTCAACATCGAGGTGCATATTAAAACTCCCATCACAAAATTTCGATTGGGCCAATGCCACCAATGTCAATCGTTTGGATTGGAATGGACCTACAGGTCCCTACTTCTTTCTGTCAATTGCACAGGACCTCACGTGACGAGCTCCTACACAAAAATGATGGACACCTCCGCAACCTGCGTAAATTGCGACCGTTCGCACCTTCCCAGCTACAGGAGATGCCCCAAATTCTCCAAACCAAAGACCAATCAAAGGGCCACTCAGCAACCAAGTGCCTGCGATAAAAATGAGATTTCATCGGCTGAACTCGCGATCATCATGGGGGGGGGTCGAAGGAGCAGCTGCCCCTCTCCGGCTCTTGCCTTAAATCTTTAAATTTAATTTCAATTAAAAATTTTGTGGATAAAATTATTACTGAGTTCGCAAAGGAACAACGACTGTTTTTTCTGCAAATGAAGAAAATTAAAAATAAATTTTTAGTGTTGAATTTTTTTTTTATTTTGGCCCTCCCTGAAAAAGGTCCTATGGACGCCCATGATCATGGCCCAACTCTCGCATTACGATATAAATGAAGACATCATCACATCATATCGGCAATAGTCGTAAACCTGAAACCGCAACATTGGTAAACAAATCCAGCCAACCGAAACATAGACGACGAACAATGAATTAACACTATTGCCCAGGCCCGTAGCCAGGATTTCATTTCGGGGGGAAGGCACTCGTAAAAAGCCTTTTGTAAGAAAGTATAATTTTCGGGGGTTCCCCTTCCGGGAATTTTTATTATTACAAGCAAATGTTTTTTTAACATTTCGGGGAGGGGCACGTGTCCCAGGTGTCCCCCCTGGCTACAAGACTCAAGGCTACTCTCAGCGGGCCTTGCAAACTCCAAAATCACAGCTGATACCTACAGAAGGAGGTCCACGGCAGCCGGAAACGCTGCTAGTAGACGAAGAAGACGTAGGTCCGCTAGCTGATTGTTGGATTGGTACGTCATAGTAGTAATTTCGATTCTTGATCAAGTATACCTGACTATTCAGCCGCGTCTCCCTTACAAGGTGCTGCCAACATCTTTAAGGTATTAAAGGCCTAAATACCAGCAAACTTTGGGTTTGTAAGGCCTGTAGCACTGCTCAAAGTGGAAAGAACGACGACGTCAAGATAATATTTAAAATAATAAAATTTCCCAAAATCAGGTTTTGGTTACGCCACTACACTAATGCCCGTACTAATAGTCACGGATTAATCCGAGATTCAAGATTAATTCTCGAAATATCAGCTGTTGCTACGATACGGTCTAAATTCCAGTAATCTCATTGGTAAATCCGAGGATTATCTTGAATCTCGGATATTACACTCACTTGTGGGGGGGCTGATTTACCTATTATATAAAAAAAATTTAATTCATTATCTGATTATTTTCTGAAAATAATCTGAAAAAAAATTGCAAAAAAATTATTATTTTAATAATTAGTATTCTTAGAAGCTCTCAAAAACTGTCCTAAGGGCAACTTTTTGAATATATTACGGAATTAAAAAACAGTCCTCGTATGCGAGAGCCAATCAGAGCCGGATTTTAAGCAACTCAGACATTTTTAATGTCAAGAGGTGGGAATTTATTATTTCAGAAGTGGGAATTTTTTTTAAATTAATATATTAAAATTTGAAAATTAACGGATTAATTAAACTATAAAATTTTAATTAATTTTATTGCTGAACCCAGAATACGTTCATTTATAAATGGCGACAGCGAAATGTTTTAGAATAAAAACCTCGTAAATCCAATTATTAAAAAATTGAGATATTTGGTTATTATAATGAAAAACTCGTACGTACGTCACTGTTTAAAAAGTATAAGTTGAAAATAAATGCAATTCTCTGTATTGGTTAATTTAAATTAGACAGAACAAATATTGCGGCCTTCAGGCCGCACAGCCTAAAGAATCTAGTAATATATTTTTAAATTAGAATTATTTATGAAACTCAGTCTTGCTCTCCTAAAAATATATTATAGCAACCAAAATATTTAGTTATAAATAGAAAGTTAGGGCGGCCGAAAGGCCGAAGCATAAAATTGCTGTTCAACAATCCCATTTAAGTTAGTTTAAATTTTAATTATTAACCGTTTACGTTGTACAGTATTGGAAGATAATTAAGCGGTCACACATTTTTTTGTATTTCGGGATTAATTTATTACGAGATCGACAAAGTTAAATTGAATAGTTCCTGCACCTTTTGAACTATGAGAGCAGTTTGCTCTCGCCGCAAAAAAAAAGTTTTTCTTATTTTAATAAAACTTAAAAGTTTTCAGGTGCAAAGAAATTTTCAAGTAGAACATGTCCTTACAAAAAATAATAATAATAATTATTGCAAAGTTCTTGTATTTATTTGAAATATTTTAGGTAAACAAATAGCACTAACAGTCCTAAATGGAAACTTATTGTTGTGAAAATGTAACCGACTTAAAGTTTCTTGTTTACTGTTAAAACTAACTTAACTAATTTAATTTACATAACTATCATGGAAAGCAATTACTGCTTTGGCTATACCTTTATCTTAGAAACTAGAAGCTGCTTACAAAACTTCTTGATTGTTCAAAGAAACAAACAAGACCAAGTTTACTTCAAAGTTGTAGCTAAATAAATTAATAAATGGAATCTAAAAATCATCACGTAAGCTTAACTAGCCATTCAATTCACATTGTATGTTCGGGAAAACAGATTGAATATTATATTTTAATAGAATAATGATGATGAAATAATCGCAACGAGTCATATAATCACAAAAAACTTCTTTTTTTTGTATTGCAGGAACTGATCACATTCTTTTGTCGCAAAAAGTTATTCACACCAGTGGCGTAGCCAGAAATTTAGTTCGGGGGGGGGCACAAGCAAAGCGAGTCTTGTAATAGCGTCGTAGACGAATATTTTTCAAGGTCAAACGCTTAATAGAAAGTTAAAAAATTAGAATACAAAAATATTTTCGGGGGGGGCGAGCCCCCCCCCCCTGGATACGCCACTGATTCACACTGCACTGGAATTGCCAGATCCACGTAGTCATCGGATGCAGTATTGGCATCTGGAGAGATAAGACCTCTAGATTCTGGAATGAGAGAAAATGTCTTTTGTCATTAAATCTCTCTTAAATTAAAATGCAAATAATTTATTTATAAATAACGTATTTATTGCATATCATCAATATGTATATAGTCACAATATTATTTATACTATGAAGTTTAATTTAAAAAAAAAAACATAATTGAGTAAAATACTTACATCTACAATTAACTACCATAACATGAATATACTTGAAATTTAAGATATACTGTGATCAAGTGCTATTGCTATACCAGCTGTAGTAATAACTGGCTAAAAAGGCCCACCAGCCCTCCCAGTTGATACAGCAGTAGCTACGCCCCTGATGAAAGTAGATCCAGAATTTCAAGTATAACCATGGTACTGTGTACGATATCATTACATACGTAAGCAATTATATACAAAATTAATTTATAAATAATCAAATGGAATAAGAAACATAATTCAATGACTAATAATTGCTAATTAAAATGAATTAAATTACAAAAACATAAATTACTTAATACTAACAAAAATTAAAAATTTGAGCTAAACGACTTTGTTACTTTTTAAATCCTTCTTTATATTCAAAGGAGACAAACAAATAACATCATTGGACGAATTTTCGATACTATCATCTTCAATTTCAATCTTTTCATCTTCCACTAAATCTTCCACCACCGGCCCATGCTCTTTCTCGTACTCGGCCAGCACCTTGTCCAAGTCAAATCTCTTGCGATAATTTACAAAAAAACTACGAATGTGATGTTCCGTTTTGTTGCCCACCACTTGAGAGATACTTTGAAAGTCCTTTCCAAACTTGCGCACTCCTTGGACGCACAGCAGCAATTCCTCTTGCGTCCACCTCGAATTAATGCGGGAGGCGTGGTTACTGTCCGCGCGAACGTCGTCGATCGTTTCCGAATGTTTCCGCTTCAACGAACTGATTGCTTGCTTATTTTGTTGTATCTGCAACAATAGAAAACAAAAGATTAGCTTACGCGCATTCGCTCCCTATCAAACACAAAAAGTAGAAAGTCACCTGAAAATTTTATCAACATGATCGATTACAAGTGATGTCCTGTTTCACTTATGATAACAAAAAAATATCGCTAAAACAAGCGTGACACACTCACAAGGTAACACAACAAAAAAACATCGTTTATAAACAAAATAGTAACAAAAAAATGCTCGTTCAAATATTTTCATTCCACAAGCACAGAAGAAAAGAGGAAAGCGTTAAGCGGAAGCATCTATTTAGTACTCACTTGTCGATGAAGAGACTCCAATTCTCGATCCATTGCTTTAATCATTTGAATACCAGTAGAACCCGATGCCATTGCCGTCAAATCGTCGTGATTGATGTACATGCCACGAGGTGGTTCACGTTTGTGACGTGCACCTAAAGGGGCTCCGCGTTTTCCTGCCGTAGGGCCAGAAGTAGGCCTTAACATTCCCGTACGTCTATATTTAACATGACCTCATTGTTTACCAAAAATTTTTATTAAGAAAAATTTAAAACTAACCTCAATTTTATAAAATTTGTGCAAAACGATAAGGTGCTCGTTTAAATTTTTTTAGTCCGATTTTTCGGTTTTTGATCCCCCCCCCCCATGTGCTCGATCCTATCACGACCAAAAAATTTAAATATTTTAGCTACAAATATAATATCAAGTATGAGACTGCTATTTAAAAAAAAATGGGGCCCAGGACACAGGCCCATGGCTGCATGGTTACGCCACTGCCCCCCCCCCCCAATGCGAGGTAAACCGCAAACAAAAATTTTGTACCCCGACTACAGATACTTATTTATGCAAAAAGAACTTTTTTCAGAATTTATATAAAAAAAAGGGATTAACAAATTTTTTCGAGTTACGTCGCTTTTAAATTACATTATTAATGACAGTAGCAAGCTCCACCCTGTTCATCGTTGGTGATTGGTGCTTGTAAAAACCAAAAACCTTATTCATTGGTGCCATAAAATTTCAATGTTTAAAATTGAACAAAACCTTTTGCGTTTGAATTCTTGGGTAAATCCCAAGCTTAATTTAAACGAGCACCTTCAAGTTTAATTTAAATTTAACGGAGAATTTTTAAAAATTGAGGTTCAAATTTAAAAAACATACCTCCAGTGTAAGAAGCAGGATGTGCACAAAGTGCCCTTCGGCGTAATGTTCGTGACTGTACAGTTGACTCCGCAGTTAGAACACGCACCACCTTCACCCTGCACACACATACAACAGTCATGCTCACCATACCCATGAATTATCAATTATTTTTTTAAATATTAAAAATTAAACTCAAAATAATTTACCATCATATACAGGGTGTTGCAGTAAGCATTAACTTTTGGGGTGTAAGTGAGTCAGTTTACAAAACTATAACTTCGACATGGTATATCTCGAAAACTGTGCATTCTAAAGAAAAATTGTTTTTAGCATTTATTGCTTATTAAACAATTATCTTTCTAAAAAGCTATTAAAAATTATAATTTGATAAGTTTTGTAAAAGTTATAGAGGTTTGAGTGGTTCAAGGTGCAAAAACTGGCTCAGTTGCACTTCCTAAAGTTAGAACTTGACTTATTGCTACCCCCAGTAGGTATAAATATAAACGATGGATTTTTAATTGTTTTTAAGTTAGTAAACTAGAAAAATGCAGCAATTAAATAATGGTTTCTGCATGCTCATTAACTAAATAAACTTATTACTTATGGTTTTCCATCCCAAAATCAATAATAATATTAATAACTCACAAACTCTAATATTAACGAAATCACTGCCATTTTATGAGACGAAGCTTTTCCTTTTCATTTCTTCCTACCAACTACAGTACCTACATCTAACTTAAGAAGCCGTCAGTTGATCAATCATAATGAATTTCGCGAAAACCAAGGGGTAAATATCCAGTAAAATTTCTGTACACAAGACTCGGAATTCCAAAGATCTCCAAGAATTCCAACGATTTCCAAAAATTTCAGGAATTTCCAACGAATTCCAAAGATTTCCACAGAATTCCAGGAATTTCCAAGGAATTCCAAAAAAATTCCAAGGAATTCCAATGATTTCCAAGGGAATTCCAAAAGAGTGTACACAAAATTTTCGGGATATTCACCCCTTGAGCTATATCATCTGATTAAGCCCGATTTACTTGTAAAACTAAGAATTTGTCCCCTTTTGATTTATTATTTAAATTCATACATTTTTACCTATTATGTAGTCGAGCGGTGTGACAATTCAATTTAAAATGTAGAAGTCTCTGACTTGAACTTTCAAAGTTTACTGATCAAAAAATACCAAAACCCAGAAACCTTCCACCATCAATACTTCTATATTGAAAGAAATCCACTTTGGTAAACTAAAAATCCAATCACGATTTCTAAAATGGCAGTGTAAAGGTACCTACTCCCAAACCAAGTCAGGTTATCGTAAAGCGCTTCGGGAGCAACCTCTTGAAATTTTAAAAGGAATGGAAAGAAAACCAAGAGTGTTTAAATAAAATTAATGATGAAACGGCTATCATGATATTGAGAAGAAAGTATAAAACTGAAATGGAGAATGATGCTAAAGCGTAATCGTAAATGTTCATTTAACAGGTTTTTCTGGATACCTGATTTCCATTTTCGTCACTAGTTCCGGAACGTGGCGGCGTGTCACTCTTGCGCCTTATGCCACGGTGGATTGTCCACTTCTGCAATACAATTAGTATTCTATACAAAATTAAACACTTGCAAACAATACCCTGCTGGTCCCAAAAGAGAATAATTATTTAGTCATGCGTGCATCTACACAAAAAAAACAATGCACATAAAAATTTACCACAACATCGTGCAATGGTGATTATTTTCCGTCATAAAAGCAAGATATATTTTACACGAGGAATCTGACACCAAAATTAAATAAAAAAATTTAACAAAAATTATTTTATTAAGAGTTCCTTATAAAACCTATTGTCAATTTCTTACAAACAATAATTGTAAAATTATATGACCCTTCCGGTGCAATTAGTTAACCCAAGAGTATCCCAAAGCATTTAGCAGAGCATCGGTCGTTTCATGCAAAAAATAATAAAACTGGGTGCACTTTGTCGACATGAGCATAAGGAAAGGAAAACCGCATCATGATATACATAAACATTAAGCTTTAACATTCAGGCACAATGAAATGAGGAATCCACATATACACCAAATTAATAAAAACGAAAGAACACAAAAATGTACACAAAATGAAAAATAAAATAATAAAAGTTATGAAAAATGATATCATTTTTTATCTAATTTAATATATTCTTCTTTGCTTTTTGCGACGGACGACTTCTTCCGATAGTGGAGCCTTTTTTTTCTCTAGAAAATAAGAAACGCATGTGATATTTTGGACAAAATATTTAAATACATTTGTTATTATCACCTAAACCACAACCTCTACCTACTAATATGGTTGAATTTGTTGCCGCAAGTTTGGTAAATTGACACTTGCATCCAAGGGGTAAATATCCCGAAAATTTTGTGTACACTCGTTAGGAATTACCTTGGAAATCATTGGAAATGATTTGGAATTCTTTGGAAATCACTGGAATTCTTTGGAAGTTTTGGAGATCCTTAGTTCTTTGGAAATCATTGGAAGTGTTGGAAATCCCTGGAATTCTTTGGAAATCATTGGAATTCCTTGGAAATCCCTGGAATTCTTTAGAAATCACTGGAATTCTATGGAATTCCTAGGTAGGAAATCGTTGGAATTCTTTGGAAATCCCTGGAAATCTTTGAATTTCTCTGTAAATCCTTAGAATTCCTTAGAAATCCCTAGAATTCTTTGGAAATCCCTGGAATTCTTTGGAAATCACTGGAATTCTGTGAAATTTCTAGGTAGGAAATCATTGGAATTCTTTGGAAGTTTTGGAAATCTTTAGAAATCATTGGAAGTCTTGGAAATCTTTCGATTTCTCTGTAAATCGTTGGAATTCCTTGTAAATCCCTGGAATTCTTTGGAAATCACTGGAATTCTGTGGAATTCCTAGGTAGGAAATCGTTGGAAGTCTTGGAAATCTTTGGATTTCTCTGTAAATCCTTGGAAATCGTCTTGGAGTCTTGTGTACAGAAATTTTACTGGATATTTACCCTTTGCTTGCATCTATAGATTTTAGAAATTTCAGTCAAAAAATAAAAATCACCACGCCACTGTGTTGTATTTGATAACATACAATGGAACCAACTACAGTAAATAATAAAATATGATAATATAGATTTAACAGCTGAATTTTAAAATTGACAAAAAAATTCATTCATAAAAACATGGTTTATTCCAATTTTATTTAGACCGACCCTGTATATTCGAGTTATTTCCAAAATATATTCACTTTATTTTGATTTCAAAATTCATCTTGCTTTTTTAAAAATAGAAATCAGATTTAAATGAATTGCTCTACATTTTTAATAAAAACAAGAATAAAGCAAGAATTAAAATACAGCCTTGTTCGTTGAGATTAGAGAATTAAGGATCGAAGGGCTGTAAAACTTGGATCAGGTTGATTGTAAAATTCTTCTTGTTAATTCGTCAAATATGGCTTTATTTTATGAATATTGGATCAAATAATTTGAGTTTTAATTTTTAAATAATGTACAAAGCCCATTGCAACCCTCTATAAAATTACCCATAAAAGAAAGATTAAAATTTTACAACAGAAATTGACTGAGCATTTTACAAAATGATTAATCAAAAACATGCTGTAAACTTACCTTTCCCTTATCTAAAAATTTGGAAACGATTTTTTGAAAAATTTGAAATTTTAGAACAGCAATTCCCATATAATTACAAAAATTTTGTAAATCCCCCATTTAAAAAAAACGGAAACTAGAAATTTAAAAACGTATTTAATAGTACGATAATTCTCACCGCTTCTCATTTGAAAATTCAACTGCTGGAGAAATATTTGACAATTCAGTCAGCTTAATATATATATTGTTTTTATGTGGCGCAGTCTAGGTGTCATGTACTTATTACAAACAATATAAAACGAAATATGATATAATTCATATTTAAAATTTTTTTAATTTTAATTTTGAATCTCAGTTTTCGCACAAAAAGCTTTTTGGTCCTAACGGTTACCAACCTGTTTTATAAAATTAAATAAGTAATTATTTTCATTAGTCAAAAATATATTTTTTAACGGCACCCTTGGTTGTTGGATTAATTTTGACCCATTTTGAAAAATTAAAAATTATTGAAGAATTGACTGAACTTTGCAAAGATACAAAAATCAAGTCTCTATTTGTAAGATTTATGTACAAAAACCAAAAGAGTCTATTTTGGAGCACTTTCCCCAATATATTGAATTGAAAGCATGTCATTTGGTAATTTTTTAGTGAACAATTTTTCAAAATTTATTTTTAAAAAATTTAAAATTTCAGATAACAGGCAACTGGCTTTGCAAGTGTGCTGAGTGGGTTATAAATCCAACAAATAAATTTCAAAAGCAATTTAATGAAATATTAAATTATTTATCTTATAAATAATAACAGTAATAATATTAATTCAGTCTCAAGTCTTTAGTCCAATAGATTTTTAAATTGCCAAACTTTTATGTTGTGAGAAAGGAGGCTTTCAGGCCTATATGTTACTAGATTTACAAACCCCAGTTTCCAAAGGCGTCCATAGGATCTTTTGCAAGTTGGGGCAAAATCAAAAAAAAAATTTTATTATAAAAAAAATTCAACACTGAAACTTTTTAATTTTGATTATTTGCAGAAAAGACAATTTTCAAATTCCGTGGTTCCTTCGCGAACTCAATAATAACTTTCTCTAAGAAATTTAAATTAATTAAAATTAAAATTAAATTAATAAATTTAAGGCAACAACCAGTTTCTAAATCTCACTAATCACAAGACGGCTCTATGAGGAGGGAGCCTCTATTCCCTACAATATTGTAGGCAGTTGGCAAAATCTGTGAACAGTTCCCAAAACCGCCAATGAACTGGACTTTCTCACAAATCGCTACTTATACGGTAGGAATACAAGAAATTATTGGAGGGTATTCCATAGACCCCAGACTGAAATTAAATTCAGTTTAGTAAAAATTATAGAATTCAATAAATAAAATATTTAAAAAGCAATTAATCGAAACATTTATTTCGTATATAAAATAAAAACACATAAATTATGACTATTAAAAAAAGTTTTCGTTTGAAATGAGCTGGTAAATAGTTTACCGTAGTTGGTGTGAATGTTTATTATTTACAATGACGTATAATTAAATAGATATCACACTCATAATATAAAAAATGTCTTAATGGATTAAAGTAAAAATAATACTTAGATTTGAAACGACGTTAAAAAATACAATGCAGCCTGTGAAAAAGTTGGACTCGGATCATATTAATCTACAGATTATGTACAGAATATATTATTATAATAATATATGAACTAATTTTTTTAGATATGTGCATCATGGCTCCAATTCATCATCCGATGATACGGGATTAATTAGTGGTTGAGCAGGAACTTTTTTTGGATTCCAGTTGATTTGTTAGTGATCTGCAACATTAACGCTTTTTTTAGCTCTTTACCATCAACCAATTTACCTATTCATATCAATTCTCATCGCCTTTTTCATTTACATCAAGCAATTTATTATTTTTGAATTCGAAAACTTGAAAAACTACTGCGCTAATAAATTGCTCGAGGTGAACTTTACTCATGCACAAGAAACCTTCCCACTAAATTCAAATTTTTGTTACAAAACCACATTTTCTTAGATGCATTGGAGCCAGTTTGCATATGTCTAAAGTATTTACGACGAAACCGTGCAAACACTGCTATCCCCTTCTATCGGAACAACCAATGCAGATAATTTCAAATTAGTAATAATTTGAATTTATCTCGTAGAAGAACTCTTAATAAATAAATAAACACAAGCAACAGTAAACTAAATAATAATCACCAAGAAACCTATTGCATTTCGTGCCCACTCCAAAAACATGCAACACAAATTAGTCAACCAAACATCAAATGAAAAAAAAAAAGTTTAAATATTACCTTGTCGTCGTGATCAGACACTTCTTCGTTTTCCGAACCATGCTCCGAAAGCACTCCATCTCCTTGTTGTGTACCCCCTCTCCGCGATTGTTTGTCCATTTGGCTTGTACGTTGACGAGCTTTTTTCCACCCATAATAGTATTTTACTAAACTAGCTATGGTTTTTTCTGGTAACTGAAATTTACAATAGTTGCGTTAGTTAAATAAATATTTCCATATTTTTTGAAATAATTTTTAAATAAAAAAAAGGTTTTCGTCCGTTTTTACTTTTTAGTTTAAACTAATTTTTGAAATTAAAAATGTGTTCTATAAGCTCAATTATTGTTATAATTCTTTTTGTATCTGCAACTGTCAAGGAAAAATTTAACAAAAACTACATTTTGAATTTTTCAACTGACTATATCTTGAAAAATATTGACTTTGGAGAAAAAATCTTCAAACTTAATTTTCTACAGAAGAGGTTTTTATCATGTTTATCGTCCGGCGCACCGTTTATGAGATAATAATAAAAACGCGTTTTTCAAGATGGCGGCAAATGCGAGTGCTATCTGAGGCCGAAAACCCGGTTTCACAGGGACCATCCACTAATATAATCCAATTGAAAAATCCCTTACCAGGATTTTATGTTTTGCAAATACACTAAATACATTTGATTGATTTTTTCAAAAAAGTTCATGTTTCACAAATTCCCAAGGAAATCCTTGGGATTTCCAAAAAGTTCCAAGAAAAAAAGTTCCAAGAAAATCGGGAAAAATTTCCCGATTTTCCTTGACAAAATGTGTATAATTTTAAATTCCTAGTCTTTTTCAAACGAGCGAGAACCCTATATTAATAAATACCGGGGGAGTAGGGGGGGAGGGAGAGTTTTCAAAACAAGAATCGCGAAATTAGAAAATGTAAGTACAAACAAGGGGTAATATTATTAAAATTATTATTCAAACATGGGGTAAATATCCAGTAAAATTTCTGTACACAACACTCGGAATTCCAACAATTTCCAAGACTTCCAATGATTTCCAAAGAATTCCAAAGACTTCCAACGATTATCAAGGAATTCTAAAGATTTCCAAGACTTCCAACAATTTCCAAGGAATTCCAACGATTTCCAAGAATTTCAGGGATTTCCAACAAATTCCAAAGATTTCCAGAGAATTCCCATGAATTCAAATTAAAGTGCAATCTACAGAATTCCAGTAAATTCCAGGGATTTCCAAAGATTTCCAAGGAATTCCAATGATTTCCAAGGGAATTCCAAACGAGTTTACACAAAATTTTCGGGAATTTACCCCTTGGTACAAAATCTTAATTTAAAATTTTAAAAAATTTAATGCAGTTTTTGAGACGAACGAAGGTTCACTGTATGAAACATAAATCGCCGATTGATGGTAAGACATTAAAATGTAATTATTTTACTTAAAAAACTGGTCGTCAACCTTTAAATGCGTTAATTTCAAAACTACAAATTTAAAACGGTGTACACGGTGTCCACAAACTGGAATTTAGCGATAATTCGCAAATACTGCAATTTTTCGTCCACAAAAAAACTTTTTTCTTTTAACTTAAAAAAAAAACAAAAACCAAATACTGCGTTAGCTGATAGCCAGAATCAGTTAAACAAAATTGGTTAAATCATGTTCACCATCTGACCGCATGCAAAGTGGCGTAGCTGCTACAAAAATTATTTTTTTTTTATAAAAATTAAAATACCTGCTTATTAAAGCCTATGTTAATACATATTCAAAAATAAATGAAATCGGAATTAATTCCCCAAGTTTACACTAATTTAAAATAGATCACTGTAGTCGCCCCTTAAGCGGGGGAGGGGGGAGATGTGACGTAATATTTCAAATAATAGAACAATAGAAGTTCTGAAAGATGACAAGCAACCAAAAGCATAATTTTTCAGATTTCTCCTTGTGAAACTGAAGCTCTCCAGCATCCACCAAGAATTTATCTACTTTTTGCGATGTAAAAAAAGTTTAAATAATCGGGGTCAAAGCAAGTTCATAGAACTCCAGGTACAGATTTTCTTTATGTTCTGTAGAAATTTAAAACCAAGCCAAATGGGCTACCACATTGACCTGACTTGGGATTATCGAGTGTTTTCAAGTACCAACTGCCATAAAAAAATTTTAAGGTTATCTATTAAAAATTTTGCGATACTTTCAAAAAGGTCTAATATTAAAAGTAAGAGGTTATCGAACGATGGGAGGAAAAATTGAAAGTTTCGAATTTCACTAGGATGCACATTTTTATTTGACTGAACTTACCATTTGACGTATTCTGTGAAAACTCTTCCCGTGAAATTGAAATGCTTGTTCGAATAATACCTTGTCTTCGATGGACCACTCATCTGGAAACGGTGTAAAATTTGATAAGTCCATGATTGCTCTCTCTAAGTCATGTTTGTGCCAAAAAAGCATCCCTAAAGCTTGTTCTCCATTATAACCGAATTTTTCTTTTGCTAATTTAATATATTCTTCTACTGCAATAATATGAAAACAGGTTAATTCGTTTCATGTGGGTTGCAAAACAAGGTTATGCTTACAATCGAAATCGGGTATATCGGCTGTCGGGGACCAGACTAGTAGCGCTCTATCTGCCAATAATTCGGGTTTTCGAAGGTTTTCTGGCGTCAACTCCGGACAAACGGCCTGATAATCTCGGCCGACTCTGATTTTATCTGTTGGAACTACCAGAAATTACGAATTAGTCACCATAAGCCCCTTCTCAATTCAAATTTAAGAGATGAATATCGCAAGAATCTAGCAGGAATTTTAAAAATTAGAAAAACGCCAAACTAACCTGGATTATCGTCGTCGCTTGTGTCCGTTTGTACGTGACCATTGGGGCTCGGCCCCCGGCTCCTTTTTCCATTACGCGATTCTTCGCCGTTCCTCGAAGCCAATACCATGGCGAACTTAAATTCAAGCCCCGATAATAATATCGACAACAAAACACGAAAGTAAATTTAAAATTTTAACTAAACGCTTTATGTACGGTGCGTGATTTCGAAACGTTTGCGACACAATCGGGAGATTAAATTCTGATATTCGGACCACCGTAGTTTCCTTTCGTAGTTGACAAACTTTACACCAGGCGGTTTACGCTATGAATTTATTTGTCAAAATAATACTCGCAATGGGAAATTGACGCGCTTAATTTTCCGGAAAATCGAGAACGCGAGAACGAAATTTTCTTTTACTCTCGGACGTGCAAGCTCGGGATGCCCGCGGAGGGGTGCAAAAAATATAAGCGCTCTTTTTTTCGAGCGTTATTTTAGCCAATCGTACCAACTTGAGGCAATTAATTTACACACGAAGGGTATGAAAATTATCGAGATAAAAAACCGCAATCTTTCCATTGGATTAATGCAAATTGACTACGGGGATATTTTAAATTAATTTGCCTGTTTTTTTAACTAGGGGATTTTGAAACTTGCGCGATTGGAAAAGTTGGTTCGAAAGCTTTTGTTTTATTTTGGTTTTGTGGGTATTTGGATGATTTAAATTTGTTTTGTTTTTTCCTGTCGATTGATTTTCCTCATAAACTCGAAACGCAAAATAAATGTTTAAGTGAACAGGAAATTGAAAAAAATATTAGTCATCGGTACTTGCGAAAGTAGAGAACAAGTACTGCTTTTTTTTTTAATTGCAGATACAATCGTAAATGTGCCAACAAAATGTAGAATCGATATAAAATACAAAAATCGTTTTGGAATATTTTTATTTATTTTTAGATTTGAAGGCAAACGTCATACAGTGGCGTAGTCAGTTTACGTGCCAGTGAAATTGAATTGATTTTTTAACCGCTTTCTCTCTACCACAGACGGGCATGAATAAATTAACGAGATTCCCTATATCCACCGCTTGCATGATATTTTTTACTTTTTAATAAAATTTATTTCAAAAGATTTTAATTTTTAAATACTTCGTATGGTGTTTGAAAATCAAAAACCGATACACGTCAGAAGTAAACCGGGGGGTCTGGGGGGTATGGAATACCCTCCAGTCCACCAAGAATTGTGCGCAAAAATAGTGTTATTGAGCTGATGCGTTTCAAACCAGAAATCTAACTTCTAAAAATCTAAGATTTCTGATTTGAAATTCGATAACACTTTTTGATGTGCTGACCCCCCGGTTTGAGAAACCTAGCTTTGTGATTGTGTTCAAAGAAGAAAATCTAATTTTGAGCTTATGAGTTTCAAACCAAGCATTTAACTTTTTATCTATTTCTGTTCAATTTTCTATTCATTATTATGGTGTTTGAAAATCAAAAACCGAGATACGTCAGAGGTATGACGTCTACAGTGATTTTTATTTTTTTAAGTTTGTTTACATTAACTTGTATGTTACAGTTCAGCATATGTCTCACTTTATCATTGCATGGTATTTAAAATTTTGACAACTCTGGTCTAATTATATCTAATTATAAATAATAATAAACCATAATATTAGTTTCACCTTTCTACGGCAAAATTTAGAAAGTCAAAATTGACCCAGTTGGCTATATCCAATCGGGCCGAAATTTTGCACATCGATTCGTCCCCGATCACAATATACTTTACATCAAAAAAAATTTTTTTCTGAATTTTCACATTTTCCGGGGAAAAAAAGTGAAAAAATTAAATTTTTATGGCTCCTCCCACACGGAGATTAATAAGTAATTTAGGAGCGACATCTGATATGAGCACGAATTAATTCAAGTCAAATTTGCAAAATGTCAAATAAGTTAGGTTTAGATATGTTGAGTTTTGATAAAATATTTATAGTGAAAAACTTGCTTTACGGGTTCATGTTTTATATTGCTAATAAAATATCAACCAATCGCGATTTTTTGCTGACCGAGTAAGAATTCTTTTTTTTTAATAATCAATCTTACATACAAAAAATTTCGTTAATCGTGTGAACGTTACGTAGTGGGAATCTCGTTAATGGGTTCATGCGCGTCAGTGAATTTAAATTAAATAAACTCAAACTACGAATCGCGTGCGTCAAACTACGACGTTTATCTAAAATGAATCGCATGTTATAAGTTTGCTCAAACGCTAATAATATCCCTGACGCCGCCAGAACTCGAAGATTACGGATTTAGAGAAACATGGGATTCTTAAGTTCGCTAAAATGTTAAAAACATCCCTGAAATCGCCCAAACTCGATAATTACGGATCAAGTTTTAGCAAATGCTAAAAACATCCCTGAATCCGCTCGAATTCGAAAATTGCGGATCTAGAAAAACGCGGTGTCTCTAAGTTTGCACAATTGTTAAAAACATTCTTAAAGCCGCCCGAACTTGAAATTACGGATCTAAAAAGACGCGGAGTTCCTAAGTTCCCTCAAATGCTAAAAACATCTCTAAAGCCCTCCCGCATTAGAAATTTACGGATCTACAAAAATGCGGTGTCTCAAAATTTGCTTAAATTTCAAATACATCCCTGCTGAAGCCGCCCGAACTAGGGCTGAGCGATATTCAAAATTCGATATCGAATTTCGATAAGTCAAAAACTATTGATAACTTCGATTAATCGAAATTTGTCGATAATTATCTGAGTATCGATATATCGATAATTATAGAAAAATATAGATTATTATAGAAAAATATAGATAATTATAAAAATAGCGATATAAACCGAAGTATCGGTATATCGATAATTATTATCGAAGTATCGTTAATAAATTATTGAAATAATACGCGTTTTCTTAGAAAACTGACAGTCTCGGAAACTGAAAACTGAATGACTGAAAAGTGTGTCTTAAAATTTAGAGCTATTAAATATATTTATATCGATAAATATCGCTATATCGATTAATCGATATTTCAAAAATAAAATATCGTTCTTCGATTTATCGATAACTATCGATTAATCGATAAATTCCCAGCCCTAGCCCGAACTGGAAAATTAAGGATCTCAAAAAAAGCGGAGTTTCTAAGTTCGCACAATTGCTAAAACCATTCCTGAATCCGCTCGAACTCGAAAAATAAAAAAAATTTATTCTATAACATTGACAGTTGCACGACTAGAAGACAACTGCGACCGGCTCCGCCCGTATACATACCGTCAGCGGAATTGGTCAAAATATCGAATATCGATTATTTCCTAAATTAATATAAACTATAAAAACCTGTAGGCAGGTTATCGTACTACAACCGAATATTCTATTAATTTTAAAACCGGTCCTGTTTAGTTTACATAACCCCATTTGCTTATTAAAAAATATAACCTCAAAAGTGTGACAGCGAGAAAGTATCAAAATGTCGTTAATAAATTTTGTACTCAAAAGAGGAATTTCAACAAGTGCAACTTGTTACGGGAAGAAGAACTTCAAAAAGTTTCCACTTTATAATAAGCGTGGAACACGTCAACACAAACTGAAGCAGGCCACCGATCCATACCCCAACCTACCGATTCACAGTGGGTTGTTTTGGTACAAATTTTGCCAAACCTTTCTAACAATTTTTTGTTTCAGATCTCGGAACTCGCGAAATTGGTTACAAACTCAACGGTAAATTTGTCGTTGTGCCCGAAATGGTACCCGAATTAATAGTTCCCGATCTGAAGGATTTCAAATTGAAACCTTACGTTTCCTATCGTACTCCCGATGTCATACAGTCCGAATTTACCTCTCAAGATTTATTTGACGTTGTGTATGCACCTAAAATTGGCAAGGACTTCGGTGAAGATAAACTAAAAGAAGACGGGTATCCGATCAATCCATCGTTCGAAGAAAGTTTAACTCCGCAAGAAGCTAAAATTAAGGCCAGACAAACTGGTACGGATTTATTTACTCAGGTTTTAGATAATAATAGCGACAATATTAAATAAAGTTGTGATATTTAATTTTTCTGCAGTTTATTTAGTCCCCCAATTCTTCAAATCCGTCCCTGCTGCTGTCATAACTTTTTAACCTTCAAATTTCGAAATGTCAACCCTAAATTGTGTTGTGTTATTTCGCAAATAAAAATGTTACGGCGACGAATTTTATTAAGTGCAACAAACTTTCAACAAAACGTAAGTTATCGTTTAACTCCGTTGATAGTGTACTAATTTTATTTGATTAGAATTTGAGGTTACAACATGACGAGGCTGGTCGCTTGAATAATTTAAAAGAAAAGATTGCGAAGGGTCCCAGTTTGCAGGATTTTGTAAATAATCCTAATCCAGTTTTAAATGACTCCCAGTGGAACGAATACGATGGGAAGTTGCGGAGAGAAAAAGGCGAAAGTGAACGGCTAAGACTGCCTCCGTGGTTGAAGACTAAAATTCCAGTGGGAGAAAATTTCAGTCGCCTTAAAGAGCAGTTGAGGAAATTGAATCTGAGTACAGTTTGTGAGGAGGCCCGGTGTCCTAATATCGGAGAATGTTGGGGTGGTGGAGAGCATCGGACAGCAACTGCAACAATTATGGTAATTTCTTAAGCAAATTGCTTATTTGTTTTCTTAGTTCCTTCTTTTAGTTGTTGGGTGATACATGCACACGAGGATGTAGATTTTGTTCTGTTAAAACGTCGAGAGCACCACCAAAACCAGATCCAAATGAACCGTTGAATACAGCAACTGCAATTGCTTCGTGGGGGCTCGATTATGTAGTTTTAACATCGGTTGACCGAGATGGTAATACCAGTCATCTAGAATATTAGCTCAGAAATCCAAACTGATAAGATACCTATCTAATTTCAGATCTACCTGACGGGGGGTCAAACCACTTTGCAAGTACAGTAAAAGAAATAAAACGACAGTAAGTAGAAAGTTCCTGTTTTCAACCTCATAATAAAACACAATTTTTAGAAATGACAATATTTTAGTGGAATGTCTGGTACCTGATTTTCGTGGAGATTTGGAAGCAGTTAAAACGATAACACAGTGTGGTTTGGATGTTTATGCTCATAATATTGAAACAGTTGAAGCTTTAACGCCGTATGTGCGTGACCGGCGGGCCCAATATAGGTTCGAATTCAATTTAATCTGATTTCAAATAAAATTGAATTTCATTATTTTTAGGCAGTCTCTGGCAACTTTAAAATCGGTTAAGTCGTTTAATCCTGATCTGATAACGAAATCTTCAATTATGTTGGGTTTAGGTGAAAAGGATGAAGAAGTTCAGCAGACGCTCAGTGATTTACGTAGCGTGGGAGTGGATTGTGTTACATTGGGGCAATACATGCAACCCACAAAGAAGCATCTTAAAGTGGTGGAATATGTTACACCGGAAAAATTTCAACATTGGGAAAAAGTCGGACAAAACATGGGATTTTTGTATGTTGCCAGTGGACCTTTGGTCAGAAGTTCGTATAAAGCAGGCGAATTTTTTATTGCTAGTATCCTAAAGAATAGAAAAATTAGTCAAATATAGAGAATTTTATTTGTTAGCAAATGACACTTAGGTGTTTCATTTTTTGTTAAATAAAAAAATTATTTAATTGTTGGGTTTCAATTTATTATGGATGCTGTATGGACCACTGACGAAAGACCAAAAATATGGCAAACATAGGAATAATTTACATGTTTCTGATTTTTTGGTATGTTGTTAGGGTACCTACCAGTTGTGTAAAACCAAGTTTGGCTTCGAAAGACCTGTGCTAACTTCATGATGCTCGATAAACCTCGAAATTTTTTAACTGATTTCAGTTTTTGCACCAAAACTCCTAAAAGAGTACTCCTACGGAAAAAGTATTTCTATCCTTTTTTGAAGCTGTGAAAATTTCCTACAATTTGAGCTCAACCCCAATTTTTTAGGTCCAATAGATCCTAAGATATAGAACCTCAAAAATTGAATATTTTTTCCAAAAAGTACAAAATTTCAGTTTTGTCATCTGTCGGGCTAAATATCCTAAAGGAGAGCTCTTACGGAAAAAGTCTTTCTATCCTTTTTTGAAGCTGTGAAAATTTCCTACAATTTGAGCTCAACCCCAATTTTTTAGGTCCAATAGATCCTAAGATATAGAACCTCAAAAATTGGAAATTTTTTGCAAAAAGTACAAAATTTCAGTTTTGTCATCTGTTGGGCTAAATATTGGCTGAACTCCTAAAGGAGTGCTCTTACGGAAAAAGTCTTTCTATCCTTTTTTGAAGCTGTGAAAACTTACTACAATTTGAGCTCAACCACAATTTTTTAGGTCCAATAGATCCTAAGATATAGAACCTCAAAAATTGAATATTTTTTCCAAAGAGCACAAAATTTCAGTTTTGTCATCTGTCGGGCTAAATATTGGCTGTAATACTCTTTCTACAGAAAAATTCATTGAATATGTATGTAGAGAGAAGTTTTTCTTTACGCATTTTGATAAGTTTTTCCTCCTCGAAAATTATATTGCTGCAAGAAGAGGCTGCATAGCGACGCAGCCCCATTCTCTGGATACCCGTAAAAAACAACTGCCATATTCCTCCCATAGTGATTAAATGTGTAGCTAATGTACCAAACGATTTTCCAACATCAGTGCCCAATTTTTGAGCCATGTGACAATTAACCTTAGGGCCTCCGCTGCTGATAGATACGATTTTTTCGCAGCATGAAAATGGCGAGTGTACGTCGAACCAGGTTTTCAATTTCTCATGTCTCAAAAGCATTCAACGCCCTCACAAATGTTCAGCATGTACACCATTCCTCCAGTCCAACGGACAAAAACACTGCTAGGACCTCATCCATGCGTCAAGCCCCCCTGGGTCTTCATTGACCTCATCAGCACCTGTTGTCAAGGTGTATGCTACAGACTTTGTTAAGGGCTTAAATTAAAGCTAAATAACTGCTCTAAATCTTTTTATTCGATGAATTTTTTTGTAGAATGAGTATTACAGCCAATATTTAGCCTGACAGATGACAAAACTGAAATTTTGAACTTTTGGACAAAAAATCCAATTTTTGAGGTCCTATATCTTAGGATCTATTAGACCTAAAAAATTGTGGGTGAGCTCAAATTGTAGGAAATTTTCACGGCTTCAAAAAAGGATAGAAAGATTATTTCCGTAAGAGCACTCCTTTAGGAGTTTCGGGCTAAAAACTGAAATCAGTTGAAAAATTTCGAGGTTTTTCGAGCACCATGAAGTTAGCACAGGTCTTTCGAAGCTACAAACTTGGTTTTACGCTACTGGTAAATACCCTAACAACATACCAAAAAATCAGAAACATGTGATTTATTCTGATGTTGGATGTCTCAAGTCAGTGGTTTAGTAGCAATCGGGAAGCCCAGGTGTAAGTCCAATACTTGGATTTGTCTGTTTTTTAATTTTTAGACTTTTCCAGAGGGAAAAAGGGGTATATATCTTAAAAACTTGTACACAGGTCTCTGAATTTCAACAATTTCCAACAAGAGGGGGTAACGTGGTAACTACCCTCCCATGACTTATTAAAATGTTCCAAATTTCCGTTTACTTGTTTATCGGGTGATACAAAAGTGAAAAGAAATCTTAAGAATTATCTAGAGGTTTAATTTTTGCTTCCATGGCGTTCCTAAGATTTCCCATTTTCTGCAATTGCCAGGAGAGGAGGTAACCCCTCCTATATCCCATCGAAAATTAATCTTGTTAATATTTGAAAAATGTACCTGAATTCTTTTCGAAATATATTTATTTACGCCCCCCACATTTGCCTCCTCAATGAACACGACCTAGATCCTCCCTTGATTTCCAAACAAGTGCTCACAAAATTTTCAAAATATTTATCCCGTGGGAAAGTATATTATTTCAAGTTTTCATAACTGAATTAAGTCTTGCAAAACATCTCGACCTTCGACCAAGTTTCCATATCCTATAAACGAAAGATAATTTACCTGAAGCAAAAATACGAAATTTAAATTAAATTTTATTTTTTTACTAAAACTTTAGGTTTAACAAATCTTTCTAATTACAACTAGGCACACGAATCTTCAACTTGAGTGGTTCATTTTATCTTTCGGAAAGCACCATCATAAAATGTCTTGAACAAAAAATTTCAGTTTTGTACAAAATAATTTTATTTTAAAAATCTATCAAGGATTACTCACTTTTTTGGCATTAACACGTAAATATACAACAAAAAATATACATTGTGGGTTAGGTTACGAATAAAAATTGGTCTATTTTTAACAGTTAAGCAAAATTATAATAACGTAAAGGTACACAAGTATCGAGTGCGATGCTAATTATGGAAAACTTACTCTTTTCAAAATCTTACAAATAATACAAATGAGGTTTTGCTGCACCATCAACAGCAGTTGAAAGTTTAGGCTAGGGGCTATCACCAAATATATATTCACACTTTCAATATTTCAGGGTTCCCACTAAATTTCCTTTAATTTGTTGGTGCAGCTAATTCTAAAAAGACACCCCCCACAAAAATTTTGAAGTAATTTAAATGACGTTGCCGATATAGCCTCAATTTTTCCAAATTTGGAAAATCTCCAACTTTTATCCAGATAAGTAGAAATCTCAGTTGGCAGTTTTTTCTTTCAATTAATTCCATCAGGACCAGGAGTTACAACCCATATTGAGACAATTTACCAAGTTCCGACTAATTTTCCCAAATAAATTCCCCTACTAAAATTGAAGACTTTTCCTGATTATCAAACTTGCAGAAATTGCAAATTTTAATAATTTAAGTAAATAAATACATAACTTTTTGTTTTTAAGTTTCAAAAAATTTTCCCTGACCCAAGGTCTTAATTTCTCTAAATTTCGTTTAAAATCAAAAATTCCCCGATTTTCCCCGGCAAAATTTGTGTAATTCTAAAAACTTTAATATTTTCAAATAAGTGGGAACCCTGTCCTACTATACAGAGGTGGGATTCCATTTAATTTTTTAAATAATAGCTCTAATTGAAGATTTAAGACCAATCAAATTGCGCCAATATTTAACAAAAATTTTAAATTTATTAGATAACAAAACAGAGAAAACTGGAAGACAAGAGCTGCGCACATTTCATCAAAATTGCGAAACGAGCGGACAATGTAACCCAAGCTTACAGTAACAATTTTGAAAAAAAAAATCAGACAAATATTCTTTTTTTAATTCAAAACTTCACCTCTATAATTACTTGACAATAAAAAGTACGAATCCCTCATTTGTCAAGTATTTTAACAAAAAAAAATTTTAATTTAGAGAAATTTAAAATCTTTGGTTTTTAAAACAAAAATGGTTACAAAGTATTTACTTTTTGCGTTTTTTGTCTTGCCACTTCACCACCACTCGGTTCAACAATAAAAAGCAGCATCTTGAACTATAAAACCACTCATACACACACACATTCCTCTTGCGCACACAAAAACTATCACACAGCTTTCTTCATTTTACGTTACGTTTTATATCATCATATATACATTTATATATTTACACAATTATATATAAAGTATAAATTTTACTGTTTCGATATTTTATACAACACACAAATAATTTTAATCTCATCGAACTAAGAAGGTGTAAGAAAGAAAAATAAGAAAGTTTTACCTGAATTTAAGTAATCAACAACCAAAGGTGGTTTGGAGAAGAGTAAAATGGATACTAAACAAATAATTACAAACATAATAAACGCAACGATGTTATATTCCACCTTCCCACTCGTTCGACTCCATGTCGTTATCGCCTTGTTCGCTTTTCGTTTCTAAATCAGTCGACGTCTCTTTGACTTGCACGGCACATCTATTGACTAAATCCTCATAGGTTTTTCCCTGTAATAGACAAACAATGACAACGGTCATGTTATCGCACCCCAATCCGGCCATCTGGCAGTCGGGCGCCAAGCAGCGCATCATTAGTGACTCGCATATTTCTTCGGGATCCACGCCGGTTGCTATGTTTTCTCTAACATATGACACCACCTCTTCGTTTGTCATGACGTCCCAAATACCGTCGCACGCCAAAACAATGAACTCCCAATCAGGCGTAATGCTACGAACTTCAACCTCGGGGTAAGCTAAAAATTTTTAAAAATTGAAAATTTAAGATACATTTGGCATTTAAATTAATTTACCTGTGACAATTTGCTGCTCTGGTTTCATTTTGTCGTTTCTTTTAAATATAAAATCACCCAGTGCTCTGGATAATGCGAGGTTTCCGTTGACTCGATTACAGTCGACCCATCCACCGGCGGCCGTGATGCGATCGTATTCAGTCTGTAAGTGCGGTTTATGATCGACAGAGAGTGGTTCGGCGATACCGTTGACGCTGGCGACAGCTCTTGAATCGCCCACATTAGCACAAAACAATTTATCGTTTTTTATTACCATCGTGACCGCCGTTGTACCCGCTTGTTCGTGCATAAGTTGCTCGTCGTTCAGCATAGCCTCGTCAATTTCCAAAAATGCCTGCTTCATGGCTTCCACGACATTGCCTTAAAAAGAATAACGTAATGTTTAGCTAATGCTAAATGCTTTTAGAAAAAAAAAGTTGGAACTATCGTAGCAAAAATATTCAAAAACTCACAATCTAATGATCAGTCTGCAAATATAGATCATCTTATAAACAGAAAAAAGATGACAGTAAGACAAAGATAGCAATGCATATGATAACCAATGTTTTCGATCATTTTGACTTGAAGTAATGAAACTGTTCAAGTGCTTGATATCATTTTATAAATTTGATTTTGTTAATTATAATAGCAGAATTTAATTCAAAATAAAGATCTCGTCTTTTTCGATTCGTAATTCGAGTTGAAGCAGCTGCATAACATATTTATAATTTGCCCCATAATCCACCATAATCACATTAGAAAATTTTTAATTTCATGGGGCCACTTTGCATACTATCCCCGGAAATATAATTTCCAAGAAATTCATTATGTTATATAATATTTTGTATAATTAATCAATATTGTTTTTATTGAAGTGAGTCAAACCTGATTAAATTAATTCAACGAATAATAGCAATAAAGGATATAAAATTAATTTGTTCACATTTCATTATAATTGCATTTTAAAAAATTAATTCCGTAGTACGATGGAGACTTCGCTCAACTCTTCCTCTAGAATCCAGCAGAAGAAAAAAAAATGATTTAAAAATTCTGCAATAATTCTTTTTGCTTACCTCAGTCGATTTTCTATGATCGTTCAATTTCTAAAACGATCCCCCAAAGCCGTCCGAACTAGAAAATTACGAATGTAGAAAAACGCGGGTTCTCTAAAAGCTGTATTACATTGTATAATTTTGTACAGAACAAAAGAACCGCAAGGCGCAGACACTCGAAACAAGTTTCTGTGCAAAATTGTCTAGGTCAGGGATGGCCAGAGTACAGCCCGCGGGCCATCTCGAGCCCCCAGATTCTTGCCTTAAATTTTTAAATTTAATTAATTTAAATTTCGTGGAGAAAATTATTACTAAGTTCGCGAAGGAACCACGGAATTTGAAATTTGTCTTTTCTGCAAATAAAGAAAATTAAAAAGCTTTTAGTGTAATTTTTTCTTATAATAAACATTTTTTCTATTTTGCCACTCCCTGAAAAAGATCCTATGAACGCCCATGGTATACAAGAATATAATTTATACAGAGAGTTTGAAATATATCATCATTACGGTTGGTACTACAAATTACAATTAAGAATACTATACAGGATGTCCTAGAACTCAACGTCATCCCTTGGAGAGTTGCTGGCCAGTTAATTATTTATCGACCAGAATATCAAATATGACCTTAGTAAAAAATCGCTTCTAAAATTTTTACATTTACAATGTACATTTTTCTTACAGTATGAAGAGTTGAAGTTTGCGAATAAAAAAAATTAGTTCATGAGTCGAACAAAAACAGTTTCTTTTTCTAAATTATGGCACTAATGTCCGGTTTCAGCAACGTTATTTTAGGAATTTAATCTTAGATTAAATATTTAATCATAGATTAAGTCCGATTTGGGTTTCAGCAACATAATTTTTAACATAGGTTAAGTTTAATCTATGATTAGTTTAACCATGGATTTAATCTATAGTTAAGACGATTTTGGGTTGCAGCAACGTTTTATGATCTATAATTAGTTAATCTCAGATTATGTGTATTATGGTTATGGTGGTACTCCTGTAGTAGTTCTTATGAAGGGAAATAGTTCAGAAATTATCATAAATGAGGTTAAGTATCATTGTTATTGTTTGTTTTATCGTAATAAAATGGCACAAAAGCGCACAAAATTTGGATTTTTAGTAATTACTTGTATTTGAAGATCAAACTTTATTTTACTTAAAAAAAATAAATTAATGTTGAAATTTGCATCGACACAAACAATTCCTCAAAAAGTGCTTGGGGTGCTCATTAAACAACATAAATTAAAATAAAAAATTATTTATAAAACAACTTAAAAGTGACTGCGGATCAATGCAGTACGTGTACTTGTATTGTTTTGTCCGTTTTGAGCCAGTGGAATATTAATTTCTGCTTCTTCTATATAATTTTATATCTAATGCTCTATTATATTATAATATACTAAAAATAAATACTTCTTTTCAATTTCAAATTCAAATTCCAAAAAATATGTGTAATAAAAGTAAACACGGGCTGGCCAAACGGAGGTTTTGTCACTTTAATCACTGATCAACCAGTAATTAAATATTTTGGATATTTAACCTGTGTTAAACACAAATTAACGTTGCTGCAACCCAAAATCGTCTTAACTATAGATTAAATCCATGGTTAAACTAATCATAGATTAAACTTAACCTATGTTAAAAATTATGTTGCTGAAACCCAAATCGGACTTAATCTATGATTAAATATTTAATCTAAGATTAAATTCCTAAAATAACGTTGCTGAAACCGGGCATTAAAATATTGAATTTAGTACATATGGCAACCGAAAAAAACGAGATTTGGTGTACATGAGGCAAGAAATGTGTGGGAGATGTGAGGAGATATGAGGGAGAAGTGAGGAGATATGGGGAGATGTAAGGGAGATATAAGAATATGGAGGAAATGTGAAGAAATACTGAGAGATTTTGAGTAAAAGGAGATGTGGTGCACGTATTTTTGTCAGGAGATTCACCCCCCACCCCCCCGGAGATTAACTGAATTTTAAACTTTTTTTCATCGTTAAGAATTCAAAAATTTCTGTTATTTATGGAAATGTAATGAAATTAATGATTGTAAGAAAAAATGTATTAACCAATAAAATGGGATAATTTAATTTTAAAAATTTCTTTAAAATAAAAACATTAAATTTATTTTAGTTTACTTCAAACAGTAGAAGCTGAATCAACTGCTGAATTTTAGTAACGTCAGAAGCTGAATTGCTAATTTCGCGGCAAAAACCAGCTACAATGCGCTGCGGCAGCTGATCAAATTGCTGAATATCAACTAAGTCAGCTGATATTCAGCAATTTGTCAGCAGTTTTATATCATCTATCTGTATCATCTGAGCATCAGCTGACTCAGCGCTGAATCAGTTGATATTCAGCAATTTGACTAGCTGCCAAAGTGCGTTTTCAGCTGGTTTTTTGCCGCCAAATTAGCAATTCAGTAGCGATTCAGCTTCTGACGTTACTAAAAATCAGCAGCTGCTTCAGCTCAAACGCTGAATTTTGTGTTGATATTCAGCACAAAATGTTACTTGGGAGACTATTTGGTTTATCACACCACGTAAATCCCATGTTTAAGTAACTTCTTCCAATTTGTCCAATAAAATTAATATATCTCATACAAAATTTTTTGTGGGAGACTCGCGGCACCCTATTTGAGAAACACTGGTTTAGATGCTTGATTTTAATGTCTTTTGTAGTATAAGTAATCTTGTTAGTATCTATAAAAACCTGTGTGAGAGCAGTAAATATGCTACCAAAAACAACAACAGGATTATTTAGTATCAATTACATTCGCAGATAGACAAACCTTATGGGAGTTTTAGAAACATCTGATTATAATTTAACGTGAAAAAGAGAGGGAAACCCCCCATAATCCATCAAAAACCATACCTGAATTCTTATAACAAAATACAGTGCCACCAGGCTAAGAAAAATCCCGGAAAATATGTCAACTAATTTGATAAAAATTTGAATGAACCAATGAACATCGAGTTATTTCTCAAGTACATTCTGTTGTAAAAGTTACAAATCATTGTGTGTCAAATGTCATTGTGCTGATCTTTTGTCTTGTTCGTTTTCGTGTTATTCATATTTGAGCTTTATCGTCTACAGAAAAGTGTTCTTTTTAGAACAAATCTTCATAGCTATATTTAATAAATCAATTTAATTAAACATAATTTGGTAAGTACTTTTTTAGGTTAGAATGCACTTTAATTTTCTTTTGAGTGTACATATTTAAATACACCAACGCCAGCCACGCCCCTCGAGAGCTTTTCTTAGTGTGGTCGAACTGTATATAGATTGGCTTTATTAAGTTTTTCTTGGATTTCCTATTTCGTCATATACAAAACTAAAGAGAAATCCGCAGAATTTGAGGAAATATTAAGAATACTATTTCCGTGGAAATCCTAGGAATTTTTAAGAATACTACGTTTTGACGTTTTCTTGGGTTTTTTAAATTTTCTGTCGTTACTCTGAATTTTCTCGATTTCTTAAGATATCCTAGAATTTTCTACGTGTCCTTAGATTTTCCACTTCTTCAAGATTTTTCTCTCTTTGAAATTTTCACAAATTACCCAAATGTCTACTGATTGCACTTTTCCTTTCTTCCGATTTTACCCAGCATTATTTTCTCCTTAGTTTTTTATTAACTGGAAAACCAAGGGGGAAATTGTGATATACAAAAGTGAAAAGAATCCAGAAAAATCTTTAGAATTCCATAAATGAGCTTTTTATTTGCTTTTTGAATTTTCTAAGATTTTCTTGGCTTTCCCAAGATATTCTAAAATTATATTTAATTTCCTCAGATTTCCATTTTCTAAGATTTTCCTACCTATACTCTTATACCTAAATTCTTATCGAAATATATTTATTTACCCCCCCCCCCCAAGGATTAATTTAGCTCTTCTTGTTGCGATTTTTTAAAAATTTCCTAAGATTTCTTGTTATTTCGTCAAATTTCTCTGGATTTCCCTTCAGTTCTATATTATATTTCCTCCTCTTTGTTTATTTGACAACCAAGTGGAGAATTGCTGGGGAAATCGAGAGAAAGATGAGCTTTATTTTTTTGATTTTCAATTTTCTAAAATTTAGGTACATTCGTTGACACTAAAGTAAACAGTAGCAGTAAAAATTATTATCTTTACGATACAATGTCTAGATTGTTAATTACGATAAGATGCTTAATTTCATTGAAGGAAATTTTATTAATTGATGGTTTCGGTTTATTTTTGTGGTTGTCATGTCAAGTGATTAATATAATTATATGGTGCATCACTTCATGCAATGTTTTACTATGTCATTTAATTAATCATAAAAATTATTGTACTATAAGTGGAATAACCAGAGGAAAAATCGACAACTGGAAAATGTTGCTTGGTATTTCAAATTTATTTAACCGCACTAAAAATTGATTTAGTTTTCGAATACAAGATACGTAATTAGTTGCAATCGGTATTGCATTAGTCATTAAGAAGTGATAACGATTACTGCTCTACTTAAAAGAACATTTTGTGAGCAATCATTTCAAAAATAATTTCTATGCTTCAAGGGTTGCAATGATATCATAAAAGTCTATTGACCAAGATAAAACAATTTGAGATTACTTACCTTCTTTGTATTCGGATCGATTCGTGATGTATTTGTGTAAATGTTTGCCGGCGTACTCTGCAACTTTGGCACCACCGTGTCCATCGTAGACTGCAAAATAGGCGCTACCAGGATCGTCAGGCAGGGATAATATGTGAGTATGAGAATCTTCCATGTTGATCCTCCATCCTTGCATGCAACTGGATCCAACACGAAACGCCGAATTTTGACAATAGGCCGTCTCCTTGGCAGTTATAGGTTCAGATAGCGTTTGACCCATACCTCTTAAACTAAATTATAAAAAAATGTTAACAACACAATAATGTAATCATAACCTATAAATAAACCCATACTCGATAACACGGTACGCCGCCGTACGACGCTGCACGTTAGGGTAATAAATCATTTAAAATTTGTTTTCAAAATTCTACGATAACATCAATAACCAATTTTGATAACGAAAGTGTCAGTAGTGCACACTCACGTGGTAAATAATGTAACAAATTTTGACGTTTCAATAAAATGTAAAATGTTACTCACTTGACGAATCTTCTATTTGTAGTCGATTTATTTTTCCGTTGCTCTCACGATCTCTTCAACATATCGCGATTGTGCTTCAGAATTTTTAGTTTGTTTATGTCTACACAAATAAGTACTAAAATGATTTTTAGTCACGTTTTTTGTCCGATTTAAATATTAAAATTAGTCACTACAAAAACGAACGTCACTACATAAATATAGTAAAACTAGACTGCTGTTTGTTAAATTTGGGGGGAAATTGAACCAATCGTCGATGACGTGCGCGATTGTTTTTATGCACAGGATGCGTCATTCACATGCAGCTGATTTTTTTAAGGCATCTGATATCAGATACACAAAGTATAAAATAATAACAAGATTTTCTTTTTTACACACAAAATATAGAATCAGTGGCGGAAGTAGTATTTTATAAAAATAATAAAATCTCAAAAACACTAACAAAACATCTTCAAAACGTTTTGAAGCCGCCTTTTGTATTTAAAAATCAATTTTACAGCAAAACTTTTTAGACATTTTTTGTTGAAAATTGAATTGCCTTCAATTTTGTTTATAAAAATTTTTTTATTTTGTCGCGCCGTTTCAGACTGACAGCGGGTCAGACTCGGTCAAATACGAAAAATATTCTCAACTATATCTCGGAAAGGGTGCTACAAAATAAAAAAATAAATAAACATTTTTTCTTGGGAATTTTATTCTCTACATTTTTGTTCATAAACATTTTTTTATTTTGTCGCACCGTTTCTGAGATACAGTGACTTATATAAAAATCGGTTAAACCAAAAAAATATTGTCATCTGTATCTCAACCAAATAGAAAAATGTTCTATAAACATTTTTTTCTGTAAATTTCATTCCCTACAATTTTTGTTAATATAAACTTTTCTATTTGGTCGTACCGTTTCCGAGATACTGATGAGAATATTTCATTGTATTTTACAGAGTTTTTTTTAAATCACTCGTAACTTGGAAACGGTGCAACAAAATAAAAAATTGTATATAAGCAAAATCGAAGGCAATTGAATTTGCAACAAAAAGAGTCTAATAAGTTTTGCTATAAAATGGATTTGTATATGCTAAAAACGGCTTTAAAACCGCCAATTTGCATTGTTAACATAGGAGCGTCCGGATTTCACTATGAGTCACGGTATGTCAACTTCGAGAACCAAATTCATAGAGTCCGTCCCGTAGATATGTTATCATTTTTGTGACGCGTTTCTATTATATACAGTGTGAAACATTCTTTTGTGACTAAATGAAACCAACAGTGGCGGCTCGTTACTTTTTCAATTGAGGAGGCTAACCATGTAAGAGTGCAATCTTACATTCCTATTCCAATTTAAAAACAAACATGCGGATGATGCTATTTACCAATATACAAAGGCATACAATTCACCAAAGAGGCTGACGCTCAACTTCATATTTTATGCGCTACATAATTATATTGCAATATAGAGTTAAATCGATAGCGGAATATATTTATGCGGATGTTGCAGTCAATTTACAGTTTTGAAAATTTTAATAGTTTAATGGTTCAAAATTTCAGGGGAGGCTAAGCCTCCATTGCCTCCTCTCACGAGTCACCGCTGACTGACCACTGGACAACTGGACACGAGGGGGAAACCGCAGACCAAATTTTTGTACACCAGATTTCCTTTTATGAAATTTCCTTGGATTTCCTAAAATTTCCCGGGATTTCCTAAAATTTCTCGGGATTTCCTAAAATTTCCCAGGATTTCCTAAATTTTTCTTGGATTGCCTAAGATTTCCTTGGATTTCCTTAGATTGCCTAAGATTTCCTTGGATTGCCAAAGATTTCCTTAGATTTCCTAAATTTTGTTAAGATTTCCTTGAATTGCTTAAGATTTTCTTGGATTTCCTAAAATTTCTTAAGATTTCCTAGGATTACCTAAAATTTCCTTGGATTTCCTAAGATTTCCTTGGATTTCCTAAAATTTCCTTGGATTTCGCTTCATTAACCTTTAATTAGGTAGGTTGAATTTTCCTCGGATTTCCCGGGATTTCTTCAGATGTTCCCGAAATTTCCTCAAATTTCCTAAGATTGCTTGGGATTTCCTAAGATTGCCCGAGATTTCCTCAGATTTCCTAAAATTGCTTGAGATTTCCTAAGATTGCCTGAAATTTCTTAACATTGCCTGAGATTTCCTAAGATTTCCCGTCTCTTGTACACCAAATTTCCCCAGAGATTTCCCCCTCGACTGGACATATTAACAATGTAAACTTCTAAAGACTTTTTAGCCAATTAAAAATTATTTTTACAGGAATACTTATCAGACATTTTTAGACGGAAATTTTATTCGCTTTATTTTTGTTCATATACATTTTTTAATTTCCTCGCACCGTTTCCGAGTTACAGCGACATCATTTTTTTTATAGAAATTTTTTTACAGTCTTCTTTAAGTGATTGTAACTCGGAAACGGTGAGGCAAAATATAAAAATACATAGATACAAAAATGTAGAGAATGAAATTTTCAACAAAAAATGTCTAATAAGTATTGCTGTAAAAGCGATATTTAAGGACAAAAAAGGCTTCAAAAGGTTTAATTTACATTCCTAGCATATGACGAAAAATTTTGTTATGCGCTGTATTTATTATAACAATAATTTTTTTATTTCTGGGAATGAAGTGCCACTGGGAGAAGCCACCCAACCAGCCGCGGTTCGTAAACTAGTGTCATAGTAGTGCTTTGCCACGGTAAAAATCCAATTTCAAGAATTTTGTATATCATTTTCTTATTTTAAAGCATAAAATAGGCAAAACGTCGGTGGTTGAAACTGCTAAACCTCGTATATATGCAGTTGAAGAGATTTTACAACAAATTACAGAGACGTATTTTAAAATTTGGCGCCCTGGGCCTAAAAGGTTTGCCGCCCCCATAAATTAATTTAAAAAAAGTTAAATTTAATTTTTTTAATTCTGATTATTATAGCCGCTCCCAAGCAGAGCGCGAAGGACGGCTTGCGACGCCCCTCGAAGCTTTCCGCTCCGGGCCATGGACCCTGGGCCCTCATGTCCCTTAGGTAAATACGTCTCTGATAAGTGATAACATAACAAAGTTAATAAATAGTTAAGGTCATGATTATACGACATTTGGATGCTGAATTATCTGAGTAGATGGCGTAACTCTATATATTCTGAATTTAATTATTGTAATCGACGTTTATACCGGTACGATTCGGGCGCGAATTTTTAAATTAATGAACTTATCTTGAAACAGAACGTCATTCACAACACTCACAATACTACTCACACGCGATTGGTGTGCAACTCAATTGCCCAGGTTCAGATTGCTTTATTTTAACTTTTGAGCGGACGCTCTGGCTTTACTTTACTCGCTGTAAATTTGCTCTGCTCTCATCTTGACTGCTTGGCTACTCGCCTTCCTAAACAAGTGGTGAGTTTTGGTTCGTTAGAAGGGAGGGGTGCTAGAATTGCATTGGGGACTCCGAAGGCCCCGGAGGCTTCGTAAAGTTTTTTTTGCCATGCTTCAGATAAACTCCTCGATGGATTCCAGGATGGAGTCCTCCTTCAGGCCATTGGGCCTTCATGGCACGGCTCATGGTAATGTTCTGCACCACTTGAAGTTTCATAATCTAATTCGCAGATGCGAAACCCTAAGCTGGTGCAACGTAAGTGAGTATCGGCCTGACGATAGTTTTCATCAACGTCAAGCCCTTTTTACTCTTAGCTTGCTGTACCAGTTTAGCAGGGAGGGGGGGGCAAGCGCGGCCGTCGTACTTCTAGCTTTACCGGTGATTTCCTAGATGTGGGGCTCTTATCGAAGTCCCCTATGAATTATCTCTCCCAGAGATTTTAAGGTGTCATTCCAGGGGATCTGGAATCAGAGGAGCGTTAATCCCATATACGCCAAATACGGCATCATACCTCAAGTTTATCTAGTGCGTCTTGAAGTTCCGCTATGACAAACATTGGGCGCTGCGAGCTTAAGTAGTACGCGGTGTCGTCCGCGTACGACATGAGCTGCGTCGAGGGAGTTGTGTAGATGGGCTTTGGAATGGGGATGTCGCGTGCGTAAATGATATGTGGGGGCTAAGATGGACTCCTGAGGGACTCCTGCCTTGATGAGTCTCTCGGAAGTACTAAACAAAAATTAATCCATGTCTTAAATAACACTTAGTTAATCGAGGTAAACGTGGTAAAAGCATACGGTACATAAATTATTTAATAGTAGTAGTATGAGTATGAGGTTTCTAGCCTAATTGCGTACTTGTAATTAATTAATTGATTAATATGTTTATTTTAAATAGCAGGTAGATACTAATAACTTATTAATTATAATGATATTTAGACTTTAAATGTTCTTACAAGCAATTATTCTTTTTCTAAATTTGCAAAGATTTGAAATTATTCATCCACTAGAACCAGAGGAAGTCCAGCCTAAAATAGATCAAATTGTACTTAACTCAATTTTTTTTAATTTGATTACTTACATCTTTTTGACCTTTACTCACGCAAGTAAACCAATGCGCCCCGAGTTCGCACTCATCTGGTCCGTCAACAACTGGAAATCAAAAAGTTTGTAAATTTAAATAAAAAAAAAAAATTGAGCAAACCTTCTTTTATGCATTTCTCGTTAATGCTCAAAAGTGTGTTGTACCATTTTTCATCTATACCCTTTATTACCGCTGCGGCGTCTCTTGTTGCATCAGGATTAATATTTCCGTTTGGGTCTTGCTGGAAGCTTTACTAATTTAAAAAAAATTTTACAATAAATATTTAATTTTACTTACGATTCTAATTTTTTTGTTGACGCAAGCGACTAAGCACTTTCCGACATCCGACTCTGGGGTTATGTTGTGAAGGTATTGATCAACATCCCCTGAAAAAAAATTTTTTTTATAAAAAAATCTCTTATTAGACTGCCTGTTTTGCAGGAACATAGTAAATTTCGTGCGTATCCCCCTTTAGTTGTTCGACTCTTACTTGTGCAAATTCAATGTTTCAACTTACCTCGACGCCGTCCGAAGTCACGTCGGCGTTTAATATAAACCAACCTGCACATCCCAATTATAGGAAAGAAAAATTTTTTTAAATCGAAATTTATTCTGAAAATAATTTCTCACAAAATTTTTTTCCGTAGGCGCTTTTTCACAAAAATAAAAATTAGTTTGGCTTAAAAATAAAAAAAGGCAAAACTCACCATCACTAGCTCCTACTATTTCTTTACATTCTCTCAGCAGTAGTCTAAAACGTTCTCTCACTTGATCTAATTGCTATAAAATTTTTACATCAATTTACTTAATAATTAAAATAATTTTTAAACCCGCTTACCCCAATGGCTACAGCAAAAATGCAAGCAGCAACAATAAAGAGTTTCATGTCGACTGATAGGATCCGAACAGGAATGATAAATTTTAAAGCAGCTAGTTTTTTTATAAAACCAGCGAAAGTTCAAAATTCATTAAAATGGGGTTTTTGATCCGAAAACAATAATAAATACCTGAAATGCAAAAAACCTGATTGCAAAACTGGACTATAAGGAAGACAGCGTAAATTCATATTATACATAAATTATACCAAACGGCCTGTGAGATTAGCTCTCGGTAACCACACGTCGCGTCGTTTTAAGAGGTAGTAGTATAACTATGAGGTTTCAAGCGCAGTTCGCCCATTAGAAATGTATGGGTACTTAATTCCGGTCTGCAAGTGCTAAGACGCAGAAGGTCAGATTTTAAAATAAATCAAATAATGAGAAATTTTTTTTATTTCATTTATTAATCAGTCGATCTCTCTCTTCTGCAACTCTTTGGTCATATAATTAAATTGAGTGACTGTTCCACTGTTGTCCAACCACATTTTTAGACTTGAATTTGTAATGAGATTTTTATTTTCAGTCTTAAATGTATTTCAAAATTAATGCACAATTATTTTTATTTTTAAAAAATTAATTTAAAATAAATAAAACTAAATATTATTTTTTAATTAAATTATTATTTTAATAATTAATATAAAAATACACAATGATAATACTAATCATATATGGCATGGCATTTTACATAATACTAAAGTATTAACTTTTCCAAATGTCTAAAAATTAGAATACTGCAATTCGAAATTATTCGTTCACTAAAATTAGGGGAAGTCCAGCCTAAAATTAATCAAATTTATTTTTTTAAATATATTTTTCCAATTTTTTTACTTACATCAATTTGACCTCGATTCAAACAATTCAGCCAAAGCGCTCCGGTTTCGCACTCATTCGGCGCATCGAAACCTACAAATAAAAAATTGTAAAATTAAAAAAAAAGTCAAAAATAGCACAAACCCTCTTTTAGACATTTTTCGTTAATATTCGTAAGTGGAATATACAGGTCGTCATCTAACAGTCTTACAAACTTAGCAAATGCTTTTGCTGCATCCGGACTGATTTTTCCGTTCGAGTCTTGCTGAAAGTTTCGAGATATTTACAAAAATTTGGAAATTTGTCAAATTTACTTACGACTGTAAATTTTTTGTTAACGCAAGCGGCTAAACATTTTGAACTGGTCGTCATGGCAGTTATGCGACGATTGAACTTATCAATATCACCTGAAGAGAAGAAAATTATTTTAGTAAGGGGGCCAATTTTATTTTAAAGAATTTTATAAATGAAAAAAATTAAAAAAATTCATTAAAAATAAAAGAAAATTACAAAAAAAAAATTAATAATTTTAAAATTAAGTAAAGAAACAAAGAACTTACTATCACTGGCTCCCACTTTTTCCTTACATTCTTCTAATACTTCTTTCATTTGTTCTCTAAATTTGATTAATTGCTAAAAATTCTTCTTTGTTAATTTTCAAAAAATAATTTTTAAATCAACTTACCCCATTGGCAACAACAAAAAGACAAACAGCAACAATAAGGAGTTTCATACTGACTGAAAAATCCGAATGGAAGCGACGAGTTTTTAAAGCTATTGGATTTATTTTATATACTAAATTACGAAGGTGAAAAAAGTGGTTGATTTATTTCAAACTTCTGCTAAGTAAATAATTAATACAAACAGACAAACACATTACTTCGAGCAATAATAAAAACCTGAAATTAAAAAGAATTTAACTTTTATTTTTGAAAATTTTCATTATGAGAAATCTGCACTTACGAACAAACCTGTTTGGCCTGACATTCAACATATTTTAGTGTAAAATAACATTTAATAAAAAAATACGTACATTTTCAGACGGCATACCTTGAACTGTAAAAATATGTAAAAATAGCGGCAAAACTATTCAATATTATTGCAAAAATATTTTTATCTTTAACTGTAAATTTTCAAACTTTAAAGAACTGCAAAGGGGCTGTCCATTAATTACGTAAGGGTTTAGGGGGGGGGGGTATAAGAAATCTTACGGACTCTTATGTGGGGGAGAGAGGGGTCCAACGCAGTCCTTACGTAAGGTTTTTAAACCATTTTCTTAAATTAAATTTAAAATTTAAAAATATTCAAAATTTAAAAATACCCAAAACTCAAAAAACAGGTTTTTAAATTGTAAATGTACATACCAATAACAAAAAATGATTAATAATTTTTATTAAAAAAAATTGACCCCCCCCCTAACCCTAATAAATAGGGGTAGGGGGTCAATTAATTTTTTTTTATAATCCTTACGTAAGATGTGGGGGGGGAGAGGAGGAGGTTGTCACAATCTTACGTGCCCTTACAAAGGGGGGGAGGGGGTCGAAAATTACAAAAATCGTCCTTATGTAATTAATGGACGGCCCCAAAGACACCTAGGGCTAGAGCAAACCCGGGTACTAGAGGTATCAGGCCCGTAGCCAAGATTTCATTTCGGGGGGGGGGCATTCCTAAAAAGTCTTTTGTAAAAAGTAACATTTTCGGGGATTCCCTTATTATTATTATTACAAGCAAATGTTGTTTTTTATAACAATCAGGGGGGAGGGCACGTGACCTCAGGCTCCCCCCTTGGCTACGGGCCTGAGAGGTGTTGTAGTTTATACACAAATGTTTTCTGTTTAGAAAAATAAAAAAATTAGTATATGATTCGAATATTTATTCAATAACATGAATTGAAGAACAAGAGAGCTCAGAATCCGGCTCTCTAATTGGTTTAAATTAGGTAATACGTCACTATATACACAATAATATCTATTTCACGTTTTTTCCTAATCGCAGGTTAAGTTTTTTAATATAATCCAGTCTTTTGCTCAAGGAATACATTGCTTAAAATTGCTCAAGAAAAAAAAATCAAAATTCCAAATGATTTTTTCTTTATTAAAATTTGCATTTTTTAAATTACTACTTTTAAATAATGACCATAGCATCGAAAGTATTAATTTTATAGTGTAAATGGTTTAATATTTTTTGAAAAGCGTAAATTTATCTACAAACTAAATTCTAACTATTTATTGCCTAAAATCAACCCCTTTTGAGTTACGGATTAAATTAGGTAAAAAAATGTTGAAAAAATTCTATTATTTTCTTTTCAAGTTTCGGTAGTTACAATCTTTTTAATCCGATTATCTGATTATCCGATTACTCAATCTGCGATCATAAATTGCGTTCACGCACTCCTAGAAATCTTTTTGTAATGAGAAACACATGGGACGCTAATTCTATAAATGAAATTAATAGCCTAGGCTTTTAGATCATTAGATGCAGTGACGTAGTTCGGGGAGGGGGAAGGCAGGGCTTCCTCCGAAATTATCAATTAGCAATCAATCTAACTTTCTATTAAGCGTTTGACCTTGAAAATTTGAAAAATTTTCATCTGCGGCGCTATTACAAGACTCCCAGAACTAAAAACCTGGCTACACCACTGATTAGATGTTTTCAGGAAGCTGCTTTTAAAAATACTGATTTTGCATTCACTTATAGCCCCACGTTTTAAGTCATTTTGATGTTCTCAGATGAATGCATAATATAAGCTTCTTTTTATTCCTAATACTTCTAGGTGAAATCTTCATACTTGCTTTGTTTTATATTTTTATTCATTCTGCACGTTCCCTTCTTTAACTTCAGAGACGCAACTAGCAACTGGGTTTAATATTTGAGTGGGGGGAGGGAATAAAATGAGAAGACTTGCTGTAGCTTCTCTACTTTTTTTACCAGCATACAAAGTCAAATATTTTTCATAATAATTTTTTTATCGCAGTCATATTATATTAGAGAGGGGATTATATTAGAAACTCCCCCTTCAAGTCCCAATAGTTAATAGGAGTTACGCTTCTGTTTATCTTATCTTTTTCATTTATTTTTAAATTCTTCTGTTTCATTGTTGGTTAATCTTAAGTTTTTCTCAATATCAAACTTTTGCACTGATAATGCCTTAATTTACTAATTAAAAAATTGAGGTTGCTAATGGTGACGTCATTAAGGAGGGGGGGGTTAGAGCTCTTCGAGATTAGAGATTAAAAGTTGTTAAGTTTGTAAGGGCTTTTGTAAGGCAGAAGCCTTATCAACTTTGCCCAAGCCTCCCATACAAAAAGAAATTGGGAGTGGAAACCTCGGGGCTTCCCATACAAAAAAAACAGGAAAAATTAATGAAGTTATAATTTTATCGATTAAAAATTTAATAATAATAATGAAAATATCATTGAATTTATGAATTTCTTATAAGTTCAACACAGAATAAAACTGTATCGTGGTATTCCTGACCGGGGGGTCTGGGGAGTATGGAATACCCTCCAGGAAAAACAATTTAATAATATTAAAAACCGTGGCTATGTTCGGGGACATACTCGTATGGTTTAACGTGAATACGTCGTCGAGGAATACCCGTTTTTAGTACCTTAATCGGATAACCTCATTAAAGTTATCATCACTTATCAACTTACAGAATTATCCGTTGATATGATTATCGATTGATCCGTAATCTACAATTAATTATTACCTTATTAATTAACTACACACGCATTAAGTAAGGGAGCGTTCATAAACCACGTAGTTTGATTTTGACCTCTTAAGAACCCCTCCCTCCCATCATGTAGCTTACCGTAGCTTTTACCATGATACCTCTACCCCCCCCCCCCCTAAATGGAACGTAGTTTTTTTTCCTATAAAGTCCAGAAGACATATTATGCTTTCTGTTAACAAACGTATTTAAAAATTATTTGATATAAAAAATGAATAACACCGATATTTGTTTTTAAAACAAATAGCGCACCTATATAAAATATAAATAAAAAAAATCCAAATACGGAAATAAATATTCATATTATGTTATCGCTTATATTCTGCAAATTGCTTTCATAATAAATAAAGAAAACTACGTAGCTTGACTATAACCCCCCCGTACCCTCACGTAGCCCTGCGTAGCTTTCTACCTAACCCCTCCCCCCCCTTGGCCAAACCACGTAGTTTATGAACGCTCCCTAACAGCTATCGATTTCGTAGACGTATTTGCGTCAATATTTAACCCTTTTCCAAGCGATGTTCTAGTTACGCTACTGATTACCGTTTGGGTAATTACCCTAACATATTAACTGTACCAAAACTAGTGAATTATAATGCGTTTCAATTGCAAGAACATACTTCCCTAAATATTTAACTTAATATATTTATTGATTTTCATTATAATCATAAAATGAAATTTCAAATTTACTACCCTCGCATAAAAGAAATCATGAGCCGCCACTGATCATGAGTCAGACGAATCACCCTGTAAATTTTTAGTACCAAACTTCAAACCGAATTGTTATTACATTTTGAGTAATCTAGTGCCTGCACAGCATTTTCTGTACATTAATCGCGCAATGAAATAAAAATAAAATTGGTGATTCATTTCAATATTGGTAAACAAAGCTGCGACTGGTGCTATTTCGTTTTGTTTAGTTGTGTGTACTGAAAGTATGGCGTCAGAGAAACCCGCGAGCGTTGAACAAGGTAAACAATTTTTAGATTTGCCACAAGCGAACTGTTTGAATCGTTAAAATTTAGCTACATTTTGCCACTTTCGGTGACGTTTACTGGTAATATATCAATTTTGTTGTTGAAACTGTCACAAATGTAACGCTAAATTGTAAAAATATCTTCGTGTGTCAAAAAAAGTTGACGTTGAATTCGGCTGTCAAAATTTATCGATTTGTTTATTTTTTTTTGTAGTGCCCAACGATTCTGGTTTTGTTGCAGAGGATAGTTTGCTGAGTATGGAAAATTTAGATCGGACTTCGCCGGAATTATGGCCCGAAAAATGTAAGTTGCACACATGTTCCATACATAACGCGAATTTTTTTTATGTAAGTTTCAGTTCCAGGTATGAGTGACTTTATTAACAGCTTTACACCACCCAGTTCGGCCAAACTTCCTTATTCAAAAACTTTCAACAGCGACGATAACTCGTATCTACATGGTGAGTCCGTTTTTATTGTTGATTAAAATAATTATCATTATTAATTTGTTAATTTTTTAAGAATTGGCTGGTTTGTCGACAAAAGTGTTAATTGCAAGGGTTAAAACTTTACACGACTGTGCCTATCAGCTAGGGGTAGAAGAAGCAAAAGAAATGACGCGAGGTAAATACTTAAATATGTTCAACAGGCCAAAGAGAATGAAAAGATAGTTCTATTATTTTGCTATACTGATTTTTAGTGGTTAAATCTCCTATGTGTAATCTTTTATTTTGTAATTGTTAAGACGATATTTTATAAAATTTTAAGAGAAAGTTAAATAAATTTCAAGTTATTATTGTATAAAATATTAGGTTCGATCCTCAACTAAGTATGATAATTTATAAAAGATTTATAAATTTGTGGAGTTTGCTGCAAAGTTGCAGCTTTGCGAATAGTAATTAAAATTGGTTAAATTAAAAAAGAATATTTAAAAGCAGTGATAAAAGCGCAACGTGTTTTCACCTTATTGCGCACATTTTGTTAAACAACAGTTTGGACAGCGTTGTACAAATTTAAAAATATTTGGGTAATAAAAATTTAGAAAAACGAGTCTCGTGTTAAAAGAAAATGGGCGACCTGGAGAAAAATTAGGTTTTCCATATAATTTAAATTATTTTGTAATTTGAGACAAACGGGTCATCACGATATAGTATGGTACTCGAAGAATATCTCTTATAGGAAACTGCTTGGAGTTATCTCATAAGTAGATTATCCGCATCAATTTGTGTATAAAAGGTAATTTACCATGGAGATATTTCCGAAACAACCGAAAGTGTAATCATTCGAATAATTAAAATTAGACGAAATTAAAATGTCTGGAAGAAAATTTAGAGAAATGGAAGAAAATCGCGCATCAAAAAACCGTAGCCCTTCATGGCGTGATCGACGTTCGAACCACCTCAACAGATATGAAAACCATCAAAAGAAAAATCGAAGAAATTACGACGTGAATGATAAATACGATAATGGGTACAACCATAATTTCAAAAGCAGAAATTATGCAACTCCAAGAAGATACTTCAATAACGATTGTTCGAGAAACCCCCAACTTAGGGATAACCATTTTCAATCTTCGCGTGAAAATAGAAGCTTTAGAAGAAGTCGTAGCAACTCCTTTAGCAGAAGCAGATCCCGAGAGAGAAATTGTAGGCGACATTATTCATCACATAGAGATAGCCAGAATAGATATAAAAACAACTATAACCCTAAGAGGAACAAGTTTAACGGTAACCGTCAGCAAAATCAACAAAAGTTTAACAATCGCCGTTACCAAAATAAACGGAAGAGATCTGACGAAAGTGGTTACGAGGATAATAAACAGAATTTGAATACCGTGCAGAATCATAAAAGAAAGAAAATTTATGATGAAAGAAACCATGATGAAGATCATATAATAAAAAGAACGAATACCATCGGAGAACTCGAAAGCAGTGGTGAATCTGAAAACAATTGCGATAGAAGTATAAACGAAGAAACTTTTCGCACAGATGATCATTATTTAGAAGAAGAAAAACTTCATCAACAACAAGAAGACAAAACAAACGAATGTTGTGGTGAAATAAACTACGATGAAGAATATGATCAGACAATAAAAAGAAGTATGGATGAGTTATACAGTGATATATTAACAGACATTGATCTGGATAAAATTACTGGCAGTAAATCAAGCGAAGACATTAATGCTCCAAACGAAGCCGATTTAGAAAATAATTTATTATCTGACGAAGAATATGATCCACTGAATAGTGGCTACCTGAATGATATGCTATGTGACGAGAAGACTAATTTAGATATGGCTGAATCAAGGGAAAACTTGATTACTGATGGCTAGCAAACTGAATCATATATGTAGATTCACCCGAATCATTTAATAAAATTCTACTTTAATAATTATAAATTGTTTTTTAAATTGACTAATCTACCATTAATAAAATTAAATTATAAATATTAGTTAACAAAATTTCATCAGCCCTCTACTTGCCACAAGAGCAGCTCTGCTGTCTGTGAATATTTGAATTGTTTTGCCTCGGATATCCTTTTCCTGGACTATCCCTGCACAATGTAGTATACCGATAAGTTCCGTTTGGAAGACGGAAGCATATCTACCCAGCGTTAAACTTATATCCAGCTGTAGTTCAGAAGAGAAAATTCCTGAGTCTGAGTCAGTATTGCTTTTGGAACCATCCGTATACAGACTTAGAATGTCTGATTCGTTTGGAAAGATGTTAAACTTCCTGTCAAACACGTATTTGGGAGAAATTCGGTCGGCATCTAGATCCAGAAGAGGCACTCTTTTTGAGCAGACCTCAAGGATCCGCGCATGCCCACCTCCTCTCTGCCTAATGCCTATATGGATCCAAAAGGCCCCATGCCCGCACCCTAAGAGCAGCTCTCACCGCCTGTTCCTTCACATAGAGATTCAGCGGAAGAAGGCATAGGAGAGTCTCCAAGGTCACAGTGGGTGCCGTTCGCATCACTCCCGTTACTGCCAAGCAGACTGATCTCTGCAGCCGATATAAAGAGGATGCTGTTGTTGTCAATTTGGTTAGAGTCGAAGCCTATAACGAAGTGTCTTTTATTCTGCTCGCAATAGCTCACCAGGTCCACCATCTTTTGAGAAGGTGGAAGGTACTGGGAGTCAATTGGGAGATATATAGATGCCAGAATGACATCTCAGCTCAACCGGACAGTTGTTAGGTCATTGTCACCGAACTGCGGTAGGGGATTTGCCTGAATATTGCCATGTATGAAAATACATGTTCTGGGTTTGTTTGAAAAGTTGCCCGTGAAGACATTACCCTTCAGCGCAGAAAAGTCTATAATTCTGCCTTTTGCAATATGTGGTTCTTGTATTAGAGCTATTGTATCCGTACAGCCAGTCAAGCGTCGGCAAAGAGTCGCCGTAGCCGCTCTGCTATGCTGTAGGTTGATTTGAATGAATTTCCATTTCACCAAGGCAGCCATTAGACTTCCTTGGTGGAAGGATCCTGTGTTAGAGCAGATGAGACTGCTGCCTGAGACTCCTCTTGGATACCCGAAAGTTCAAGCTCTGCAGCCACCTGCTCCATTGTTTCCGTCGGTGCAGCACTCTTAACGATGTGCTGCACCTTTACTTTAAGGCTGGAGAATCTGTAGCTCAGTCTCTCCAGTCTCTCACCCTCTTGTTCTAGAAATTGGAAGCTAAATGTTGCCTAAAGATTAAATTGTAATGCCTACCGACTTTTGTTTATGTGATAATTAGGATTAATAGGAAAGGTTTCGAACAGATAAAATATCAATAAAACTATGTTTAGTTTTATTCGACATCATAAGAAAGATAAAAACATAATAATACATCGTACATTTTTTAACAACTTTGTATAATAAAATATAAATCATTTATAAAATTGATTACTTATAATGTACAAGTAAACTTGAAATAAAAAAATAAATAAAGCTCCATTCGGGCATTGTATTTGTATTACATAAAACAAATTACGTTGTAACATTTATGCTACACAGTTTTTACATCCACGAATTACCAATAATGAAGAATACAAACACAATAAACCATCCGAATGAGACTTACAACTGCACGAACTAAAAAGTGCAATATCTTTAAAAATGCAAATATGGAAATGTTTACAGTAAAAAAATTTTTTGTGCTAACTTCTAAGTGCACACATTTGGTAGTACTGTTAAATTAAAATCGAAAAATACAATTGGAATGCTAAAAAGTACAGACATGTAAGTAAGAAAACGTTTCAGACATAGCACCATTAGTTAATTAAAAATATCAATTAAGTCATTAAGTTGAAATTTGAATATAAGTTAAATAAATAAAATGGTAACCCTCTTTTAAAATATAACCCTGCTCCCCAAAATATTTTCCTTACTTACTTAGTATCACAAATTCGTTGGGTGTCCTACCTAATAAGAATTTCGTTAAGTCCAGAGAGAAGATGGCAGTATTCCTTCCACAGTTGTAGCAGTTGGAGTTAAATTTTCTTTACTTAAAAACTTGAGTGGTAACAGAACTAAATAACCCTGAAAGATACAACAAGCGTAAACATCTATGAAAATCCATTTTTTGAGAAAATTACCTTTATGCTGTTTAACATCTCTTCTGCTTTAGTTTGATCGGTAACATATAAAGGTTTTTCTTCTTGATACTTCTTTAACTTGGCAAAAGTTTCAACCTTATCCGAAGGAATGCAGTGAAAGACATTTTCGTAGTATTCAGTATTACGTTTAGCAGTCGCATACCAAACATCGTTATAAAAATGGGGACACACAGGATCTGTAACGTCAATTTCATCCGAGTGATCTGGTTGTAATAAACCCAAGTGTTCCCTAAACAGCCGCTTTCTTAGCGAGCCCGCGAACATTCCGCAAGGAAAACTGTGGCCATTCATTACTCCATCTTCGTAGGATTCATCCTAATAAAAAAATATATTTATAATTTGTAACATTAAAAAATGTGGTGGTACCTCTATGATGACAGCAATTTCTGAATCTCTCTTTCCAATTAAAGATCTGTCGTTGATGTTGGCAGAACCACAAATTACAATTTTATCGTCGACAATCATAACTTTTGAGTGGACGTAAATCAGTTCAGTTATTGGCTCTTCGTTAAGTACCGAATGTGTACGTAGGCCGTAAAATGAAATGTAAGTGGATGGTTTTTCAATTCCCGCCCTTTTAAGTCTGTTCAGTAGGGCATCTTTGCCACTGGAAACAAAAATGGTAAAAAGGCGTTCTCGCTATTTAGTTTATTTAATTTTATAAATTCTTACATGAAATTTCATTATCAATGCAAGCTATAAAGAGAATCAACATATTAAGAGTTTCGTCAAACTTATATTACCTACAAATTGACGAGTAGTTCCAGTGAGTTATGGCGTGAAGAGCGCCTCCGCTTGACTCACCCAGTTCGCCTTCAAATCCTGGCAGTAGAGGCATTACAACAAACACTCGAAAGACAGCGTTTTCTCTATGAAAAATTCAAAATTAACACTTAATACTTAACCTTCATGAGCACTTACTTATGGGCCCTGACGATCCTGTTGAAGAGGGATTCGGTAATTTGGTTTTTTGTGTGAACATTATTATGCGGAAGCGAAATAAAAAATTGGTTTTCGATGTAAATATAATATTGAGATCTGGTTATTGCTTCGATGTATGCTTCATGAATGCTTTGCTCAACAGTATCGGACTCCAAAAACCCACAAGACCAGGCGCTCACGCTTCTCAAAACCTGCCAAAACAATTTCTCAATTAAACCGACTTCATACACTGAAAAAAATTTACCTGACAAGTAATTTTGTACGTATCCAAGGTCAAAAAACTTGGCTTATTAATACAGTCGATGTAACTTTTTGGTAACAAATACGGAAAAGAGTGATTAAATCTGAGTTTTTCAAATTTCGTAGCATTCCACCTCTCAATAAAATGTCTCGCCACGTCTTTGGCTGTCGCGTTTTGAACACACACTGCCACATCGTGCCAAGGCATTCTAGGAGTCGTCGTTCTATCTATAAAATCATCAAATGGGGCTTCTAAATTTGTGAAATCTTTTACTATAAAATTTACATAGTCCTTTCCAATCCAAAATTTAGCAGATCCATCCAAACTACTAACAAAGTCGTCCATTACTTGAGTTATAATTTTTTCGACATTCTCAGAGCCCTCTTCGTTGGGCGCATACACCATCTTGATGATATCGCGACTTTTGCTTCTGATTCCCTTTCTGATGGCGATTAATATATTTTTTCTTTCCATTTCTGGGGAATCTTGTTTTATACAATGACTGGTCGTAGATTCCCCATTTACCTTTATTGTCGGAATATCGTGAGAATTGCAAGGCGGCAACGTTGTGGGAACAGTTAACAATTTCTGTGACGGTTGTGGGGACACATCTCGCTTCTTGATGTTGTTTAACGGAATGGGATATATTGAATTTCCACTTGGTGAGCTACTGGTACGCTTTTTGAGCGATGAGGTCTTGACGGAAGGTGTCATACTACCTAAGTCAGTTAACCTAAATTGATTCTGCGTTAAAGTTTTAATTAAATTAATAAACTGGTTCTAACCTATGCATATAATCATCCCATCTGCCGTAACAGAGATCGATTCCGCCCAAAAATGCAAATGATTGATCGATCACGACTATTTTTTCGTGGTGAGCCCACAAGAAAACTCCCACTTTTGCGTGGTCAGGATGACGCATGACTTTGATATTATCATGACAGTCGTCAATGAGACGCTGCTTGCTGTAATAACTGTTTAGACCCAAAGCAACTTCCACCTCTTTGTATAAGAGAATGAATATTTTTACACCTGCTCTCTGAAAGAACAATTTTTAATTTTAATAAAAGTATCGAGAAGCTCAAGACTGAAATGCGCAGAGGGAAAATATCTCAACAATTCCAAACAAGTGTACATACACAAATTTTGTGGAGATATTTACTCCTGGAAAATGGATACAAATACGGTGACTTACTGCTTTCCTTTGCAACAATTTATCCAGCCTCCAGTGATCTCCATTTAGAGCCGGCCGTTTCAAATAAATTTCTGGACTCAACCACCAATCCGTGATAAAAATTTCTTCTTTTGCAGATTCAATTGCATCAGCAACGGCCGACATATACCCGGCACCATCAACAAACCACGTCGCGGTAATGCTATTTCGTATAGGCGCAAAAGATCGTCGAGGGTTCGATTGCGTAAAGTCTCTGGCTATAAAAGAAAAATTAGATTTCTTAACCAAACCAGAAAATAATCTCACCCTGATTTTGAGCAACTTCTTTCAGTGCCTTAATCCACTCCTTTGCTTGTCTACGTGTCCAACATTTAATTACAATTTGTCGACTTAAAGTTAAAATCTGAATACCCGTTCTCAAGCCAGCGGAATACATACCAGAGCTGACTTCAAAACCTTGATCAAACAAAATTACAGAACCGAGTCGTCCACTTTTTGGATCGATATATCCAAAACACTGATCCTTAATGAAAAACCAACGATCAGTCCAAGAGGAACAAACTACATCGTTGCAAAAATATCTGCATCTGTGATATAAATAATTTTAATAAACCAATTTAAGTAGGGTGGAGGCATTTACCTGATACAGAACATGCTGTAAATACAACCAAAACAATTGCAGCATCCTGTCTGCGAATTCCCAGATCGTTTACTCACAAAACCTTCTTTTCCTTTAATGCCTAATTCGTAAACAAATGATAAATGAGATATTTCAAGAAAGCGTATCTAAAACAAAAAAATGTATGACTGCATTGCTAAAGTCCTAAATTAAGAGGAAGAAGTAAATAAAGCGACAATTTTGAAGATCCTTTCGCTTTCGCGATATTACGACAACTGAGCAGTGAGATTTCGGCTTAGGCCCGTGAGGTCCGGGCCTAGGGCGGCAAAATTCTAGGGGCGCCTAAACTTTAGAGGCGAGATAATTTTAAAAGTTGTGAAATTTAAAGAAAAATTAAAATTTTAAATTTGATTTGGCTTAGCTTTGCTGTGAATGTATGAACAAATTTCTAAGACAGCCGATAATAATATTATTTATTGTGATATTTTGGGTCCGTTTGCACTTTGCCCCCCCTTATTTAAAATTTTTGGCCCAAAAGCTAGCTCCCAAATCTATGGAACTAGCACCCAAATATTAAAGCTAGCACCTTTACAGCTTTTTCTGAAACTTGGGGGGGGGGGGGGCTAAAGTCCCGGTTAATTTAAATTTCATTTGGAATTTTTATTGTAATTCGGAAATATTCAGCGATGCAATTTGCAGGACTGCTGCTGCATATGTAAATGTTTTATTTATAATAATTATTATCAAGCAAACAGGGCACCATATCGGACAGGGCCTAAGGCGCAGACGACCCTAAATCCGCCACTGCAACTGAGGGTTTTCTATTTTATTCAAGACAGCTTTTTTTATAAAAATTTTTGTTATCATAACTCTTACTAACGATCGAGCATTAGTTTACTTCCTTCCTATATTTAACAGTAAAGCTAAAGCTGTAAACTGCAAACTAATTTATTTTAGGGTTTTCCCCCTTTTTAGAAGAACGAGATACCTTTTTTCACATTTTCAATTTTTCTAACGAAAATTTTACATCTCCACGACGTCCCGAAGGGATGTCAGGCCAACAGCTTTATATACATATACAAAATTATTTTAATACAAATAAAAAAATTACAATTCAATAAAAAAACACGAGTCGTAAAAATTCATCCAGTAAACAACATTCCTTTCGAGATGTCCTGCTGCAAAATGGTTACCGCATTTTCTATCTGACATTTTTCGTATTCGCTAATATCACGTGGAATTCCTAAATTTCGTTGAATTCCCCTGGGACCCAGTAAAAGAGGCGTGGCAAAATATCTTATTCGGGGATGTACCGCCGATCTCACGTAAGCACACTCGATAACTTTCTTCTTCATTCGTAATCCTTTAAGGAGAGAGAAAACAAATCTTGCAGTAGAAAATGCACAACACAAGGTGGGTGCGTGCTTGTCTTTCGCCTTTATTAAATCGCTGTGAGCAGATTGAATTCGATTCGTCAAATCTTCTAACTCAAAATGAGTGAAGTCGTTACACGGCCGCGTTTGAGACAATAAAGGTATGATGGTCCTGTTGGCACAACCGCCCAAAACTGGTACAAACACACATTCCGGTTGCAAACCCAAAAGTTTCGAGACAAATTTATTAGCCCGAACGGAGTTTAGTGTTGTGACACCGAAAACAGCATCGGGGTTGTAAGCCCCGTTATCCTTTAAAATTTCGCTTGCTAAAGGTACGAGACTGTTCACTGGATTAGTTACTATAGCCAACAACGCTGCGGGGCAGTGAATAGCAACATTTTCGACAAGCTGTTGGATAATGCGAGCGTTAGGATCAAACATCGAGTGGTAAGATAAAGCTGTGGTTCTGGAACTTGCAGCCGTGATAACAACAATCTTGGAACCTTTCAAAGCCGGTTCGATTTGATCGATTCCAGAGTAAGACGACACGGTACATTTTGTGTCTATGTGAGCCAATTCGGTAGCAAAACTGCAGGTATCGTTGACGTCATAAACACACAATTCGTCTAGGTAGAAAGATCGCTTCAACAAGAGACACAATGGCTGTCCTACATGTCCTGCAGCTCCACAAACGGTCACCTTTAAATTTCCATATAATCTGGTCGAAAGCACTTCGGGTAATTTCGAAAATTTTGAAGAAAATAAGACTGATTTACAAAAATTTGAAGAAAACATGTTGAGCTTTTAAATCAAACGTGAAATGACATTCTCAATTTTTTGACAACAAAATAATTTGTATCGTTTCTGGCACAAGCTATCAAAATGTCAGTTTATAATCTTTCGGCTAATATAAGAAAAATTATTGTACCATTAAAGAATGTAACACGATCGTATGGGAAGAAAAAAAGGAAAGATCACATGAAAGTAGTCGTTTGTGGAGCTGGAGGAAGTGTTGGGCAGCCGCTATCGTTAATGTTAAAGCAATGTCCGTATATAGAAGAACTAGCAGTTTACGATAACACGGGGGTTAATGGTTTCGGAATGGAACTGGCACACATCGACACAAAATGTAAGGTGTGTGCCTATTCAGGATCAGATTATGTGAAAGATGCATTTGATGGTGCCAAAGTGGTTGTTGTTGTAGCAGCTGAACCCGGAACAAGTTATGCTTCTTATGGTACCATGTTTGAACCTAACGCATATATTGTTAAGGAAATATCTCGACACATAGCAGTTTATAGTCCTGGGGCAATGGTAGCGATTGCAACAAACCCACTAAACAGTATGCTACCTTTAGCTAGTCAAGTTTTAAAGGCAAATGGCGGGTATAATCCTATTGGAGTTTTTGGGATTACATCCCTCGATGTCATTCGGGCCAACACGCTTGTGGCAAAAGTACAAGGGTTACAACCAGAAACTGTTGTTGTACCCGTGGTGGGAGGTCACATCAACAGAACAATTGTGCCACTTTTATCTCAAGCAAAACCGTGTTCAGATTTCACAACCGACGAGCTGGAACGTTTAACTAAAGACATCCAAAGGGCAAGCACAAGAATTATAAAAGAAAAAACTTCTCAAAGCGATAACTTGTCGTGCGCGTTTGCAATTGCAAAATTTGTTGTATCGTTAGTGAAAGGTTTGCTGGGTTACCCAAACATCATAGAATGTGCTTATGTTAAGTCAGATGCATACTCGGAAGCAAAGTATTTATCCACACCGCTCTTGCTAGGTCCATTGGGTATTACTAAAAATTTTGGGCTTCCAAAATTGTCTTCCTATGAAAGATGCCTGCTTGAAGCAGCAGTGCCGATGATTATGCGAGATGTAAAACGAGGAGAAAATTTCGTAGGCGCAGGATATACACCAGATTGCGATCCTTGCAAGGATCCATGCCCACAAGATTGGTGCACAAGAGGCGAATTTGATTAAACATTGTTGTTTCGGCCAAAATAATTTTGTAGTAAAATATTTAAGAAAAAAATAATCATTTTATTAATTTCGTAAGTCAGAAGGACAGGCTTTTAGTCTAATTTTCATCAGGCTTTCGACCAATACACAAAGACTGTCTCGGGACAACCCTTGCTTTTATTTTGGCTGTCAACTGATCTACATACAAGTAAAATAGGTTGCTTCAAGAAAATCTTAACATGTCACATGGTAAAACATTTTAGATCCAGGGGTGGGGGCGTTGACACAAAATAAATTTAAAGTTTTGGTTTAACAAATAAATTTTGTTTAAATAAAAAAAATTATTCAAAAATAAAAATAACTTTTGTTTATCCCCCGACGATTCAATGTACGAATAATGCAAGTACATCAAATCAAGAACAAATCAAGGGAACAAATCGAGAACAATCAAAAAAATTATAAATTTAAAAAAAGGGGAGCTGGCGCGTAATTTTATTTCGCGATTTCCGCGGTTGTTATTAGATTTAAAAATTTTATTTTCACAGAACAATTGAGAACAAATCAAGAACAATCAAAATAATTTTAAATTTTGAAAAAGGGGAGCTGGCAGAAAAAAAAGTTTTTTGCGATTTTTTTTTATATTCTTTTGTAAAATCAAAAATAAAAATATCAGAACAATTGAGAACAAATGAAGAACAATCGAGAACAAAAAAAATTAATTTTTTGATAAAAGGGAAGCCAGGTTCACGCACGTCTAAAAATTTGGGAATCAGCTTAATTTGAGTTAATATAAATTAGAAATTAGTTTTAAAATTAAACCTTAAAAGAGGGTGGGTTTTAGAAAATACACTAAAAATAAATTGCTTTAAAAAATATATACAATTTTATTCGAGGTTTAGAAAATTTTTTTGCGGGGGGCAACCAAATTTTGAAGTTCTGCCACTGCATAGAACCCACCATCATAGATATATTTTCAAAACTATTTTTTCAAGAGATGTCAACTGAAAATAAGGAAAAAAAAAAACTATTAAAGAGGAAATCCATGTAACAGGTTCAAGAATTCTAAAGAAATTTTATTGCATAAATTACTACAGTGGCGTAGCGTGGATTTCTGGTACCCAAGGCAAACCTTAAATTTTCCGCCCCATAATTTCGCAATTAAGCAAAAATATGTCTTTCTTAAATTAATTTATTATTAAAATTAAAGTAGGGGGCAACATAATTAGAAAAATTTAAAAATCCACAATTATATTTCTGTTTTTTATTAAATTTTTAGAGCAATTTATTTTCAAGTCACCCCCTAAAACGTCTCCCTTTAAGATTTAATTTTTTAAATTATTTCTTCAACGGATGTTTACTAAAATTGAATATATCCCCGAAGTTCCAAATTATTTAAGTGAACTATTTATGTTTCACCCTTAAAAGTCACCCCACTTAGAAAAATAAATTTTTAAATTATTTTTCCAATTATTGTTTACCACTGGCAAGTTTCAGATTTTCATGTATTTTTGAGAATTCTGCCTCTGGAAATTCTGCATTTTTTACCCTTTTATGAAGGCCTATAATGTACTGAAGAGGTATAAAAAATTGTATATACTATGAACTATGTAATGGTAAGAGAGATTATTCCTAAGGGAAGACACAGCGGCGTAGCAAGGGGTTTTGCCACCCGGGACAGTCCCTGAATTTGGCGCCCCCCTACTTGGCGAAAGTCAATTATTCTACTTAAATTTTGAGTACAACACATGATCCATCAAATTATTTAGTATAAAAAAATAATGAAAAATTCTAATAACAGAAAAGGAGAAATAATTATTTGTTTTATATTTTATTTAATTATTTTACTACAAATTAATTTTTCTTGCCTTCATTTGTACAAATCTGTCAGTAACACTATCAAAAATTATTTTATTTTTAGAAAAAATGCCTTCCCTAAAAAGTGCGTCTGGGGCGGGCCGCCCCTCCTAGCTACGCCACTGCTTACCCGAAATATTGGAGTACAGAGGTTATGACAGATCCATCTCACTTTTTAAGTTAAAAATTAAAGCTTTTCATTAATCCCTAACATTCTGTTAAAATTCCTGTCGATAAAAAAAAATTCTTTGATGCCCGTACTTATAGTCATGGATTGAACCGAGAATCGAGATCAATTCTCGAAATAACAGCTGTTGCTACGATACGGTCTAAATTCCAGTAATCTCATTGGTAAATTCTAGAATCATTTTGAGTCTCGGATTGATCCGTGACTATAAGTACGGGCATGAATGAAAATTATTACTAAATTTCCGACGGCGAAATGGCTGACAGCAAAACAGCAACGGCAAAAAACCGATGGTTTGAGTGTATACTTTGTGATAGATTTCACTAAATACACAGAAATTTTTCCGATTTTTAGAACAAATATATCTATGTAACGGCAGTACATGCCAGAAAGTCGGGGGGGGGGAGTTTAAGGATGTTAACCGTCACCGTCTTTCTAAAACATAATTTTAAATTTTAAGTACATTATTATTATTTATTATTAGTCAAACTTTGAATAAAGTATACATGCAAACCTTCGATTTTTTAAACTGGGGGGTCTGGAATATCCTCCAGTGTACCGTGTTTGTATTATACTGTAATAGTGCAATAAAGACAATATCTAAACAATTTGATATCAAAGTGTAAGTCTGCCTTGTTTCACAATTACAGTATAATTATGAAAACACAATTTCTGGTGCACTGGAGGGTATACCATACCCCTCAGACGCCCCCCTCTCTGGTTTAAAAAAATCAAATGTTTACATGTATACTCTGGTAGAACACATGCAAGTCTGGAGATCTAGGTAATTCTGTGAAAATGCGAGCAATTATGTAAATTTTACACCTATGCGACTGTTCCTGTTGAGATAGTAAATTCAAACAAACTGATTTTCCCGCTCAACATAAATTTCTCGTTGTAGTATATTAATTATGACGTCATAGATAACCAATTTAAAATAATTAATTTTAATTATATTCAATTGGAAAAAGTAATAACTAACCGTTTCAGGATGATTCCTATAAATGCTAATCGACAGTAAATTATTCAAGTAGTCCTCCAACTGCTTAATTCTGGTAGGTAACTGTTCATAATGAACTAATACTTCTGGTTTTTTGGGAAATCTAGGCAGAGAGCCTTTTTTCTTTCCAGGTTTACTTCGAACTGCATTATTTCTAAACGTTACTCGACGTTCTCGATGCGTTTTAGTTGGAAATGGAATATTTAACGAAGTTCTAAATAAAATGAGCTGTTGGTGTAGGTGATGTATGTGCTTGTACCGTTTTGTGATGTACCACTGAAAGTTACCATGAGTTAAGGTAATATTGTACCTTAAATAAAACAAAATATTAGAAAATTCGAAATTGAAAAATTGTGCTCTTACATACAAATTAGGATTTAAAAAGTGTGTGGTGAGATTTCGTTCGTAATTTGTTATTTTAACTTGAATATCGCTTCCAGGAATGAAGATATTTCTATTAAACGACTTAAACTTGGATCGTGTGTGAACGGCATCAAATGGTATTCTATCAGAAGATGGACCTAAAATTTACGATATTCACTGTTGGTCTTATTAAACCAATCACTCATACCTGAATCGACTTCACTTCGGTGCTCTACAACAACCGGTGTGCCTTCAATTGATATAATGGTAAGAGTATGAGGAAAGCCCAGTTCGTCGTCGAAATCTTCATCGCTTGGTGCATCTTTAACATTCTCACGCCCCTCGTCAACATCAGCGTCGTCCAAGGTTTCATCCATTCTGGAACCGAACCATTAAGTATAACACAATTTTTATAAATCAACAGGTATTAGAGTTGGGAAAAACAAGGACATGAAGAAATGTAACCTCAAAAGTGAGCCACTTTCAACTTTTAAAATTTATATTAAAAAAAAATAGAGATCATATTCAAATAGATCAATTACAATAATTATGTCTAGTATTAGACCACATAAAGATTAGATAAGCACTTCGTTATTGTTTACAGAGTATCGGAACATATCGAACATATTAATTGGTTGATAAACTTTTATTTTGTCATAAATTTACATTGTAAATAAATTGAATTTGGACAAAAAAACTAAATTTTAAAAAGTAGTTCAAACGTACCCGGGTACTTACCCTAAAGATTTGTGCGCCTAATTTTGATTTTTGAAAAATTACATCGTCATTACTACGCCAGCTTAGGTGGGTAAATGGTCTTAATTTGGGTGGGTCACCAATTGCTTTTTAAATATCGCGAATTGTGTTTTTGTGAATTTACGTAGGTACCTATAATTTCATCCTGTAATTACTATAATTTGTTATTTGTTATCTTCGACGCTACACCGTCAATGTTGAAATAATGGATGTTTTAAGTTATCTTGTAAAAAAAAAACCGATACCTTGAGCAGTCAAGGATTTACTGATTATACGATGGTTATTCAATAAATCAAAAGGAGAGTGCAGGGGACTATTTATATATTCATTGTTAATAACACATGAGCGTTTAGCAAAAAACAAAAGTCAGTGGCGGATTCCTACAATTATTTCATAGGGGCGAGCGGGGCGAGGGGGGATATACAATAAAAATTAATATTTTGTTTTATTTTTCATTTACCTAGTAAACGCCATACATTAAATAAAATATTAAAATTAACATTGAATTAAATTTTTTATTTTATGGGGAAATTAACCTCAACCTAAATAAAAAATTAAATTTAAAATTTGAAAAAGCAGTGACGGCGCTGGATTTTGTGGAGCACTAAACTTAGTGCTAAAAAATAAAAAATTTTAAATTTCTGCTTTCAAATGGCCATAGCACCGAAAATATTGAATTTTCAGTGATATTGGATTAGTAATTTTTTAAAGAGAATTTATTTGTCTACAAACTAGATTATAACACTTTATCGTCTAGAAACCACGGTTTTCGAGTTATGAATTAAATTAAGAGAAGAAATGTTAAAAAATTCCAAATTTTATTTTTTGCTTTTCTTGTAAACTCTGTAGCTCTTAAACGAAACGTCGTACAGGAAAAACTAACGGCATATTTCGGATGTAAAATTTAACAGGCTACAACTTTAGTTCGATAAAATTTTTTGAGAAACCAACCGATTTCATAGAAAAATGCAATATTGCGGAAGACCACGAAGATACCTGGCAAAACAGGTTTGTGAAAGCCTAAGTGGCTGCTCCGCGGAGTGGCGGAGTGCTGGAAGTGATGCCTAACGGGGAATACCCGACTCTGCAAAGTTAGAGAGAGATTTTAGTGAGTAAAAGTCACTGTCAAGCTAGTGTCTCTTACGAGACCGCTTAAAAAACAGCATATAAGCAGAATTAAAGATTATTCGTTTCACTTATCTTCATATAATTACCTGTTTATTTAGTATATAAGCCAACATCGCACAAATCATACGCATTTTTAAAAATAAGTTTGCATTCAGATGTTTTTATGAAGAAACATTAGAGGCTTCGTGTGGGTCCAGGACTGAGTAGTATTTAGTCTCTTTTGAGAGAAACACGATTGAAATAGCCCTAGAAACCCACGACTGCGAATTATTAGACTGAAAATGATATGTTAGATGAAAGGAGTCCGTCATTTTGTATATGGTCGAATTTAAAACTGCAACAACTTTGTTAAACCATTCAATCAGTACCTACCTACTTATAATTATTATAATTATATTACCTTAATTTTTATGAGTTACATTAAAAGCATATTATTTATTCACAATTGAGGTTAATCCATTTGAATATTTCAGTTGTGATTGATGTGATAGCTATTAATTTTTAATCGATGCTAATGATCATTATTGTTCAATCATTTATCATATCACACATTAAGCATGATTATGGCTTAACATGTCACCCATAGGTATCTTTTGAATGTTTAATGTTGAATGTTTTTTAAAATAAAAATTTTTTTTTTCAGAATAAAATGAATGAATGACAGGTTATGGGCCTAGGTAAAGACGCATTATATATTGCGGTGTATGTTTCAAATCAACATTGAGTTGTGATTTTGACTATAACAGGTTCGAGAGCAGCGTAGACAACAAGTTTAAAATTAAACCTGTTTCAGGTAACTATAGGTAAAAATCGATAAATTCTTAGAAAGTAAAGATGGAAAACCCGTTGTTGTTGAGAAAATTTTTATACAACGTGAAATTATTCAAACTGACTAATCATCCGATTACGTCTGATGAGGAAAAATCAAACGATGCATTAGAAAAGGAAGTTTTACCTACACCTTGTTCATTATTTTCAAAATTTCTGTAAAAACGGTTGGTTTCCCAAAAAAATTTATTTGACCAAAGTTGTAGCTGGTTAAATTCCCTATCCGGTTTGGGTCATCAGTTTTTTTTTAAGATGTTTCGTTTAAAAGATACGGGGTTTGCAAGAAAAGTAAAAAGAATAAAACCTGAATTTTTTAAACATTTTTTCCCTTAATTTAATTTATAACTCGAAATCCGCTGACTCTAGACGATAAGGAGTTATAACCTAATTTATAGATAAGCGAATGATCTTTAAAAAAGTTCTAATTTAATAAGCTTAAAAAATCAATAATATCGGAGATATGGCTGTTTGAAATCAAAAATTCAAAAAATTGCTTTAAAGAAAGGTACCCCCCATGGGTTTGGACTTGGACAAACATTTTATTTGAAAATTTGTCTTAGGAAAGTGTCCTTTATCACCACCTCAAAGGTTCTCCAAAGTCACGGGGACACCCTGTATATGACAAGAAATTGTACGCAGTGCCTTCGGAAATTACAAAAATTTTTAATGAAATTTTAGTAGTTTAAAGCGTAAATCGCAAATATAAACATTAAAATTTGTGGTCAATTCAAAAATTCGGATAAAAATGAATTATTTAATAATTTATTGACTGTTTAGTTTCCGTGAGGTTAGCTTCACTCACGGCGTGACTTTATGTTATACAAGTGTTTTTTGGGATACAGTTTTAGTTTGTACGTTACTGCCAGAGCTTTTTGTAAAATTATTTTTAATGAAAATATTTGGCTTAAACCACGACAGTTTTACGAAAATTACAAAAGTTGAGACAAATAAGTCTTTGGGTCCACGATTTTGGTAAAAACATCTCTGAAGGCGAAAAAGACGGGCTTTCTGAGCCGACCCTTTTTGTAAAAGCTTTACTTAAGTAGAATAAAAATCCATTGCACAAATATTGAATTATTGTAATATCTTTGTTGAGTAATTTGCATTACAAGTTACTTCAGCGTTGCCATATTGATTTAGTTGAATTTTCTACTTAGATGTCGGGAAATTTATCCCTAAAATTTTCTAGATATTTTAATACGCAAATACAGCGGCGTAACAACACCTTTTAAACTATGGGGTTTTTTCAAAATTAACCCGTTTTAAGAAAAATCAAAAAATTTTGAGGCGGCACGCTCACCAGTAAGTCAAAACACTCAGAAGCATCATGCATATTCTGTAAGATTGCAGATTAGTTGCTTTAATTGCAAATAGATGGCTCTGACGAAGCCCGTGCGCAGGAAATTCTTCTTGGAGGGTGGGGAGGGGTTTACAAGACTTTTTTTTGCATCTGCATGAAAATTGACCCTGACACCATTCTTGGCGATTCTTACGTAGAATGACCTCCTGAATCTAAATATGACCCCCGCTTTATCTCATCACCTACCGCTTTTGGGGAGACCCCCTCAACTACTTTGTTTTTTTTTTTGAAAATTTGGAGAGATAAAAAGGATTATTTTAGGCTCTGTATTTCTTCTGAGAGGATAGAAAGGTGAAAAACTAATATTTGTAGCAAGAAAGTAGATTTGGGATATGCTTTGCCCCCTTAAATTATAAAAAGATCATTTAAAAAATGATCGATTTTTCCGTTTTTTGCAATTTCTTTACTTATTTTTTACAAATTCCAGCTTCCAGCTCACCTCATCCTCTTCCAAACACCCCCAAATAAGCAAAACATATGCAACAATATTTATTATTTTTTACAGCGAAAATAATCCTTTTTACCTCTCCAAATCAAATTCAAATAAAACTATGGCGGCTAATTGGGGGAAACGGGGGTTATACAGTAGCTGTCATAGAAATTGCAACATCTTAGATTTTTAGAAATTAGATTTCCGGTTTGAAACTTAAGCTCAATAACACTTTTTGTCTACAGACTCTCGTGTACTGGAGGGTATTCCATACCCCCCAGACCCCCCTGTTTGAAAAATCTAGCTTTATGTGCGTATTGTGTTTATATTTTTCAAATATATAAGAAGTGTAAAAAATATGCACTGGGAGGGGCAAAGATCCCGAAAATTTTGTGTAAACTCGTTTGTAATTCCCTTGAAAATCATGGGAATTCCTTGAAAATCTTTGGAATTATTTGGAAATCTCTGGAATTTTTTGGAAATCTCTGAAATTTCTTGGAAATTCCTGGAATTCTTTGGAATTCCTAGGAAATTGTTGGAAGTCTTTGGAATTTCTTAGAATTCTTTGGAAGTCATTGGAAGTCTTGGAAACCTTTGGAATTCCTTGAAAATCTTTGGAATTCCTTGAAATTCTTTGGAAATCCTTGGAATTACTTGGAAATCCCTGGAATTCTTGGGAAATCACTAGAATTCTTTAGATTGAATTTTGATTTGAACTCATTGGAATTTCTTGGAAATCATTGGAATTCTGAGGAATTCTTTGGAAATCCTTGGAATTCTTTGGTAATCACTAGAAATCTTTGGAATTCTTGGGAAGTTCTAGGAAATCGTTGGAATTCTTTAGAAGTCTTTGGAAGTCCTTGCAATTTTTTTTGGAAATCGTTGGAAATCATTGGAGGTCTTTGAAATCTTTGGAATTCCTTGGAAACCTTTGAAATTCCGAGTCTTGTGTACTGAAATTTACTGGATATTTACCCATTTACCTCTTGGTTTGAACCTTATTGTTGTACATAATTTTTCGTGATCTTATTTTGACGTTATCTATTGTTTTGCTGTGCTGGCTAGTTTTTTTGACCACTCAGGTCAATTTCCCTAGATTCACAAGAAAATTTAAAAAAATCTTTTTCTCCTTTATCACTTTTAAAATCCCTAGATTTGGGGAAAATTCCTAGGTCTGGCAACGCTGAGTTACTTATCAGTAAGTGAAGGATAAACTGAGGAAAACGGGGAAAATTTAAGGTAATTCAAGGAATTCCCAAAAATACTGCAGATTTATTTTCAGTCTGGTACAACTCGGTTCCGCCAACTCAGCACCCGTCAACTTGACGTAAAGTTAAATATTTTATTTAGTTTTTAGATTTTTTCAGTTTTTTTAAAGCTTAATTAAAGAATTTATTAGGTTACTGAAGTTTTTCAGCAAATAATCTTTAATGAAAATAAGTTTGATAATGGATATTTGCATTAATTATTAATTATGCATTTATTTTCACTTTGTTACTTATCACTTAGCAAAAAAGTAGAAAATTAATAGAAATAATTTCTTCAACTAATAACAGTTTGATAAGTAACCAATCAGCCCTTACATTATAAAGTAAAAAAAAAATATTTTTTAAATAAAAAATTTTAAAAATTATAAATAAATCTCAAAATTAGCAGCATTTTTAGGTGGTAAAGTGACTTTTATATTATGCAATTGCAGTGTCGTAGCTAGGGGCTGGCCATAGGCGGGCAGCTACCAGGGGCGCAACCCTTCGGGTGGCGCACTTTGCAGATACACAGTCTGCGGGCGGTTTAGGCCCATACACACAAAATTAATGCATGATAATAACTCCCATAAAGAAACTTGCATAGGTATTGTTTCCTTTTCTACATAACATAAAAATAAGTCTTGGGGGCGCAAAATTTAAACCTCTAATTTTAAAATTCAGACTCTAGCTTCGACTCTCTGCAATTAACGCGGCTCCGTGTGCTGAATCAACTGCAGTCGGCAGCGCCGAGTCGGTTGGCACCAATGCTTTAAAAATAATAGTATATTGTGCTATAAGTGCTCAAACCCATTTTTTATTAGCTTAAAAATTTCAGAACGAACAAAAGGTGAATTCTGCAATCAAGCGAATTTACTAATTATTGTATCGTCATCGGTATTACAAATATCTGTGCCAAATTTCAAGGCTGAATTTGAAAATCAATTAAAAACATTGAAAGCAAGTTTAATAAAGGCTTTTAAAAATTAATTGTTCGACTTGCAAAGCTATGGAAATAGTCAACTGGTGAAACTGTCGACTTTCTCAGTTCAGATTTAGTTTTGAACCCTGACAAACATATTTTTAAATTATTTAGCAAGGAATGTACCTACTTAATTATAATAATTGTTTGTTTACAGTTTTTTGGAAAGTCAAACTGCTATGTTGAACCAGAGTTTTTGCTTGACCTTAGAACTTAAGTAATTTCGAAATTTTGTATATTTTACTATTAATTAACTATGGTCTATGGTTTACTTCAACGAGCATGAAATATGGTCTTCCAAGCACTTTAAATTAATTATTTTTTAAACATAATTAATAAAACGAAAAATTTAAATAAAATGAAAAATTTTCAAGTTCTGCTTTTACGCACACAAGTCGTCAAGTCTGAATAAAATTGAAACTTTCAAATTTTCAAATCAAAACTAAATGAGAAAACTTCATTTTCAAAAATTTTTTTGAAAAATCACATTTTGATGTATTGGTATGTACATCAGTTTGAAAATCGAATGTCTGCAAGCAGATTATGTTGTTTCATACACAAGTGACTCTAATGCATTTTTTTTAAATTTGCAGTGTTATAGAAAGTAATTTGATTATTTGCAGTTTATTACGGTTTATTTCCTATATGTATAAGTATATATAAATTTATATACCAGACAGAATTACTTTCAATTTTGTTATAATGACCTAAATTATCTCAGCAAACTCGTTTATGATTTAAAAATTTATCACATTCAACTTTAAATTACGTACACGTAAGCTAACATTAATTGTTGCTTACATTTTCATTAACAGTAATAAAAATTGAGATATATCTTTTTAAACTGGATTCCACTTTAAAATGTTAGTTTTGGGCGTTTCACAAAAAAAATTGATCTAAATTCTTAATAATGTCAAATACAACATCATTATTTTTGGCACCAATAGTTTTTAATAACATATGCAACTTTGTACTTAAATCAGTTTAAAATATTTAAATTTATTTTTTTATTTAATCCTCCAGTCAGGCGTTCTATAGTATTATTTATTATGCAGTTTTTTGTTGCAGTAGAAAGTAAATTGTAAGATCAATTCGTATCTGAGCAAGCCAATGTAATTTATGTAATGATAATTATTAGAGATAATAAAATTGTAATTTAGGTAATTATTCTAATAATAAATTAAATTTTAATGTATTTTTAAAAAGAAAACAAAAACTCAGTTTAATTCAAATTTTTAACTTCGCTTTTGTTTGGTTACGCACATAAAATTTTGAAAGGGAAACTCAATTCAATAAAAAATTAGATTAGTCTTGAGTAATTCCCACTATTAATGGCTGGAAAACTACAATTTTTTCATTAATTGAATAATTTCATTCATTCAGGAAATAATCATGTCGAACAACTTTTGCCGATTTATTATTAAAATTAAAAGACTTTGGCCTACGGCCTGAGGCATTTTATTGGGTATTAATAAGCCTCGAGCATTTTTAAGCAAAAATTTGCTTTTTTTGTACTTCAGTCTTCTGCTTAGTGCTAGGTTTACTTGATTGTATGCGAATGCTTTAAAGCAAATTTTTAAAAATTTTACTATCGAAATCATAATGCTGAAATTAATTAAATTAAGAAAATCTTTGATATAATAAAAATAAATAGACCTGTTAATGTTAAGTACAATAAAAAATAAATAATTAATATATCATTTTTAAATTCTAATTTAAATTTTAATTTAAAAAATAAAAGTGTTTTTCTTATTAGAATAAATTATCATGTAGGTACATATCTACATACTTTTGAATTTAATACAAAGAAAGTTTGACTAAATAATAATTAATAAATTAAAACCAAAATCATAACAAAAAATTAGCATGCAAATTTTCCAATTTAGTGATGAGTAAAGATCATTGCACTGAAATAATCCGAGTTGTTAATCTTTTAAAGCCCTGATAATTTTTTTAAATAATTATTAATCGCATGTACTTAAAGAATCCAGCAACTGATCCAGTTTTATAAATTATTAATTTAATTGTAGATAAGTATTGATATATTTATTAATTTTTTTATATTTTTATACAATAACTCATTAGTTTACAATAATAATTTATTATACAGCTTACTTTTGCAATCGATACTGTGACTTCTAAAACTAGGATTACCTAATTATTTTATAATTCAACATAGATAATTTAATGTTAATCAACTGGAGAGTGAACTGGTCATTAATCGCTGTTGTGGATAATTTGTCACTCGATTTGTAAGTACATTATATCCAGACTTGAGACTATGCGTCTAAAAAAAACTGCAATCAAATAAAATTAGAGAATCTGTAATACATAATATGTACCATAATTATGCACAATAAATTATAATTTTTCATTATTATATCTACAGTGATTCATAATGAAATCCGGACGCTCCTATGTTGACATTGCGAATTGCCGGTTTAGAAGTCATTTTTTGGCATATAAAAATCCATTTTACAGCAATATTTTTTGTTGCAAATTTCATTGCCTACAATTTTGTTTAGATACATTTTTTATTTTGTCGCTTCGTTTCTGAGTGACAGCGCCAGTGGCTTAAACAAGACTCGGTAAATTACAAAAAATATTGTCAGCTATATCTCGGAAACGGTGCGACCAAATAGAAAAATTTATATGAACAAAAATGTAGAGAATAAACTTTACAGGAAAAAACGCCTATTGGTTTTTTTTATTTTGTCTCACCATTTCCGAGATATAAATGGCAAAATTTTTCGTATTTTACCGAGTCTTGTTCAAGCAGCTGTCAGTCAGAAACGGCGAGACAAAATAAAAAAATGTATATGAACAAAATGAAGGCAATAAAATTTTCAACAAAAAATGTCTAAAGAGTTTTGTTGTAAAATTGATTTTTATATGCCAAAAAACGCCTTCAAAACCGGCAATTTGCATTGTTAACATAGAAGCGTCCGGGTTTCATTATGACTCATAATAAAGTCATGAAAAAAATTAATTTATGAGTTTTAATCTTTAATCTTTAATCTTCAATCTTTAATCTTCAATCTTTAATCTTCAATCTTTAATCTTCAATCTTTAATCTTCAATCTTTAATCTTCAATCTTTAATCTTCAATCTTTAATCTTCAATCTTTAATCTTCAATCTTTAATCTTCAATCTTTAATCTTCAATCTTTAATCTTCAATCTTTAATCTTCAATCTTTAATCTTCAATCTTTAATCTTCAATCTTTAATCTTCAATCTTTAACCTTTAATCTTCAGTCTTTAATCTTCAATCTTCATACTTCAATCTTCAATCTTTAATCTTCAATCTTTAATTTTTAATCTTTAATCTTTAATCTTCAATCTTCAATCTTCAATCTTTAATCTTTAATCTTTAATTTTTAATCTTTAATCTTCAATCTTCATACTTCAATCTTTAATCTTCAAACTTTTATTTTTCATCTTTAATCTTTAATCTTCAATCTTTAATCTTCAATCTTTAATCTTCAATCTTCAATCTTTAATCTTCAACCTTTAATCTTCAATCTTTAACCCATTCAGGACGGCTGCCGTACATGTACGACTTTGCATTCCCCATTTTGCAGGCCTGGCGCCGTACTTTTACGTTTTACAGTTCTTTTTCACAAACCGACCAACGTGCATGTATTACAAAAAATTCCTTTTAGAAAGACGGACACCGTACATTTACGGCTTGCTTAAGGCTCGGCCGGCAGTGGCACGCGGCTCCTTCCAGTGCTCGTCCTGAATGGGTTAATCTTCAATCTTTAATCTTCAACCTTTAATCTTCAATCTTTAATCTTCAATCTTTAATCTTCAATCTTTAATCTTCAATCTTTAATCTTCAATCTTTAATCTTCAATCTTTAATCTTCAATCTTTAATCTTCAATCTTTAATCTTCAATCTTTAATCTTCAATCTTTAATCTTTAATCTTCAATCTTTAATCTTCAATCTTTAATCTTCAATCTTTAATCTTCAATCTTTAATCTTCAATCTTTAATCTTCAATCTTTAATCTTCAATCTTTAATCTTCAATCTTTAATCTTCAATCTTTAATCTTTAATCCTAAATCTTCAATCTTTAATCTTCAACCTTTAATCTTCAATCTTTAATCTTCAATCTTTAATCTTCAATCTTTAATCTTCAATCTTTAATCTTCAATCTTTAATCTTCAATCTTTAATCTTCAATCTTTAATCTTCAATCTTTAATCTTCAATCTTTAATCTTCAATCTTTAATCTTCAATCTTTAATCTTCAATCTTTAATCTTCAATCTTTAATCTTCAATCTTTAATCTTCAATCTTTAATCTTCAATCTTTAATCTTCAATCTTTAATCTTCAATCTTTAATCCTAAATCTTCAATCTTTAATCTTCAATCTTTAATCTTCAATCTTTAAGCTTCAATCTTTAATCTTCAATCTTTAATCTTCAATCATTAGTCTTCAATCTTCAATCTTTAATTCAAAGTTCGAAAATTTGTTTTAAATATAATATGCTAGTTAATCTTATGCTAAATATATGCTATATAATATATGCATATGATCTAGTTGATCGTAAATTAGCAGATATTACAGTTTTAGAGCAATAAATGGGAATTTCTACAGTGGCATTCAGATTTTAGCTACTGTCAGTTAATCGTCACCAAACGTTGGGCTTTGATTTTTGCACTATTGGAAAGAGGACAATTTTCTGAGCATTTTGAGACCGGGTACTGAGTCGGGTACACATCGAGCGTGGCTAACGAGTTTTACCCCTTTCGAGTAGCACTTTTGGCGAGTTTGTGCTATCTAGGGGGATGTTTTTAGCGAGTTAGCGTTCGTCAAAACGCGGTTTTCACAAACGCAATCAAGGCAATCGAGAATCTACCCTAAAAACGAGTTCAGCGTTTATTTTTTAAATTAATGCATAATGTTGCGTAATATAATGGGTGCGGTTACAAGCAAGGGCTTCAACATGCACGATATGCACCCGACAATGTCACAATCGCGTCTGACGGCGAACACTAAGACTATATCAGAACGCACGCACCGTTAATAGAACTCTCGTGTTAATGAATTCCCTATCTATAATTGCATGTAAAATTTTGATTTTCAAATGCCGTTTTCTCGAAAACTAAGGCTTAATCCATATCGAAGTGAGGTCTTAAAATGCTCAGAAAATTGTCCTTTTTCCTATAGTGTAGGTGTCGGAGCCAAATTCTTGGTGACGATTGACTGACAGATCCCCAGACTTTTAATACAGAATTTTGTGAACTTCAAATATTGCTTAAATGCCCACATTGTTTGCCAACTAATCATATCACCGCCATCTGTTGAAAATTTCAGAAACATTGACTTGAGGAACTGTTTTCCACGATGTACTAGAGTGTATTCCATACCCCCCAGACCCCCCGGTTTGTAAACCTAGCTTATTGCTACTGTATATAATTTTTAAACATAAAAAAATATTAAAAAATAATAAATATTTGATTTTTCAATTCATTTAAATCAATGAAAAATTGTGTATCGTTGAGCTTTAACTGAAAACTTGACAATTCTTAATTGACCGGGACAGAGTACCAGAAACAGGGACAGTCCCGTTCAAAGCAAGACGCATGGCCGCGTTAGGTATAGAACAACTCAGACTTGCGTAACAACTGCGGATTCAGTTCTCCATAATAAAATATAAACGCGACGACCAATAAGATAAAATAAAATAAACAATGCTGTCAAGTTCTGTAGGGGCAATGTTCCTACATACAAAATTTGGTTGAGATTCCTTCAATACTTTATGAGTTATTCACTCTTAAAGTTTAAACTTTGGCTACTTGTAATTTTTGACTGATGACAGATAGAAATTTAATTTCAACTATTCTGGATAAAGCTTTTCAAGGTGTTTAAAATAACCTATCACAAGACAAAATCATTTTTAAAAATTTTGTGTTATTTTCTTGCAGTGGCACTCCTGATCCGGAATAAATCGAGAAACAAAATTTGACGACCGACCGACAGACCAACACAGAAAAATTTCTTTTGTTTTTTGCAGATCTTTACGTTTCTGAACACGGTGATCTCGAAAATGTAAAAAAAATAATTTGAAATATTTTTTCGATTACCTGCAAAAAACATTTTTTTTTTTGATTGGAAGTAAAATGTGTAATTTTAATAATCAAACATTTTATTTTATAAACATTTTATTTGCATAATTATGTAAATCATAAATCTGATTATTTCAACATTAAAAACATTGTGAAACTGTCACGTATATGTATTCGATTAGGTTATTGAAATTATCAAATTATCAATTATTTATGAGTCAACAATCAAAATAATTCGCAAACAAACGTTATTTGTTTTGAAAAAGTGAAAAGTTCTCATTTAATAAAAGTAATCACCGAAAATGCACACATCTTCTTTTGTTTTGGGACCGGGGGGTCTGGGGGGTATGGAATACCCCCCAGCGCATCAGTTATTGACATTAAAATAAATGAATTAACAATTAAATTATCACATTATCAATTATTTATACCTCAACAATAAAAATAATGGGCAAACAAGCGTTATTTGTTTTGAAAAAGTGAAAAGTTCAGATCTAATAAAAGCTATCATCGAAAATGCACACGTCCTTTTCTGGTTTGGGTAATTATTGGGTTATTGACATTAAAATAAAAAAACTGATATTGAAATGAAAAACTACTAATTTTTGGATTTCTTTAATATCTGTTTTGGGAAGGCGGTGACTTATCATCCTCTACGTACTAGCCGCCACTGCTCGTGGTAAACCCAAAGTTTAAAATACTGGCTACTAATAAAAAGGCAAATTTATTCGAAAATAAAATTTTTTTTTTGAAAATTGTATATTTTGTAAAATAGGTAATTTAATTAATTAAATTGTGATTACATTTTTTCGTAGTTGATACATACAGGGTGTCCTCGTGACCTTGGAGAACCTTTGAGGTGGTGATAAAAGACACTTTTCTAAGACAAATTTTCAAAAAAAATTTTTTTTCAAGTCCAAACCTTGGGGGATACCTCGCTTTAAAGAAATTTTTTAAATTTCTGATTGCAAGCGGCCAGCGGTTGGTTTCCCAAAAAAATTTATTTTACCAAATTTGTAGCTCGTTAAATTCCCTATCCGGTTTGGGCCATCAGTTTTTTTCTAAGACGTTTCGTTTAAAAGATACGGGGTTTGCAAAAAAAATAAAAAAAATAAAACCTGCATTTTTAAAACTTTTTTTCCTTTAATTTAATTTATAACTCGGAATCCGTTGATTCCAGACTGTAAAGAGTTATAACCTAATTTGTAGATAAGCGCATGATCTTTAAAACAGTTCTAATCCATTTAGCTTAAAAAATCAATAATATCGGAGTTATGGCCGTTTGAATTCAGAAATTCAAGAAATTGCTTTAAAGGAATGTACCCCCCCAAGGGTTTGGACTGGGACAAAAACTTTATTTGAAAATTTTCTTAGAAAAGTGTCTTTTATCACCACCTCCAAGATTCTCCACAGTCACTAGGATACCCTGTATATAATCTTGACCTTTAATTTTGTCACAAAACAAATTGCTTTTTGCTAAATCCGGCTTTTTTTGGTTGAGGAAACAACAGCATTTAGTTTTTATATATAATTTTATATTCTTATATTAAAAGTACAAGTAACTTTTAAATCTATTAATATAAACAGCTTAACAAAAAATAAACTGCATAACAAAAATTTAAACAATTAATTATTAGAAATTTAGAAGGTTTTCTTAGATAAAAAATCGAAAAAAATTTATTTAGGTCGGAGTTGAATGTGAATGCACACAAATGTATATTTGATTTAAACCGTAAGTGTTCTTGTATATTTAAACAATCTTTTTAAAAATCGAAACAAATAACAAAAGAAATTTATTAAATACAAAGTAAACATTTTGAGACTGTTTGAGTCGGGGAACTACCTACACCCAATATTTGAATAAGCCTCGAAAGATTTTGTATGTTTTGTTATGTAATATTGAACATAATATTTTGCATACAAATAACAGTGTCAAGATACTATTGTGGAGTTCAATTTGAATTTGTAATTTTCATTAATTTAGTTTAAAGCCACAAAAGTATATTCGCTCCGAATAAAACATGTTACTGTTTATATTACAAAAAAAATACAGTAATATTAATAAAAATTGTTTTATTACTAATTTTATGAATATCTTCTTCACTTATTCTTCCTTTTAAATTTTATTTATCACAACTGGCGATACAACTGGATATAATCTAATTGTTTGTGTTACAGAAATGAAAAGTAATCGTGGGTGGTTACAAAATGATTTTAGAGGACTTTTACGAGTGGTTTAATATTAATAACAGGTTTTGTAATATCGTTAACATAAAAAGCTACCTGTCTAATGTAGTATGCTTGACTATTACACTAACGGAACTCTTTGTAAAATTTTATAAAAAAATATTAAAAATAGTAATTTAAAATTCTATTATATATAATTAAACATCACAAATTTTTTTTCAGCTATGCAAATACTTCATCAGTCGGGGAGCTGAAAAGGAAATGACGAAGTATTAGGCCCCCCTGTTTTGGTGCAATTTTCAATTATTATGCCTGAGGGAAAGAGCAACCGTAATATTCTGAAAGTGCATCTCCCTAAATTAATCTTGTTACATAAAACTGTAAATACCTATAATTTAGAAGTACTATAATTAGGAATTATTCAAAGTAACCTTAAGTGTAGGTTCTCAGTACAATTCGCCAAAGTATTATTATGTAGGTACTACATGTAATTGAATAGAAAATTCTTATTGTAATAAAATAGGAGCATCCGGAAACATTACATATTACCACAATCCCAGTAATCACATTTCAGAAGCGGCATCTTGGAAGCCTAAAGAATTCGTTTTTGTGGTTTGAAGAAAACCACCCTGTAAATATAAGTTTATTGAGAAATAAAACTTTATTTGCGATTAGAAAGCAATTAATTATTGGAAAAGTTATCGTGGTGCACATATCCTTTTGTTAGAGGAAATTGAACCGACATGAATGAAATTCGAAGCAAAGGCCAAAGATGGACATTAACAAAAAATAGGTAAATTGAACATTGAAACTTCAAGTACAATGGTGAACTTGCGAAATTTGACGAATATAATTTAATGCAAGTAATTAATTTTAATTGGTCAAGTTAACATACAGAACTTATATTGCTAAATTTAGCATTCACGAAAATTTATCTGATTTTATACATTTTAACAAATTTCTACTACCCTGAGAGATAAGTTTAAGAACAGGGGCTAGTGGACCTGATGCGCATTTCGATAACGAGATGGCGTTAGAGATTTTAATATTTAAAATCATTTCCGGAATTAATAAATTTATTCAGTTGTTGGGATTGATGCTATGTTTACATTAATAATAATAAAAAAAAGTTAAAGGTTTCAAATGTTTAATAAATTAATTATACATGGAAATATTATCACAATTAATTGTATAATAAATTATTTATAGAGCTTTAGTCAAATTAACCGATGAGAAAGCGTTTAAAATGCACGTCATAGTAAATATTAACATTTAATTTGGATCTTTAAATTTTATTAAATGTTTATTTTTTAATTTTATGATTATTCAAGTGCAACAAATGGAACTGCAGCCTTCTGATGGCCAGATTAAAATTATGTTAAATTTGCAGATATACACGGCTGTGCATTATTATTTTAATACCTAATCTTTTAAAATTTTATTAGAATGTGTTTCATTTCAAAGCTCGGTTGGCATCTGCCGATGTCGCCTTGTTGATATAAAAGAAGTTCATTTATATTCATATTTCCTATTAATTAAATTATTGGAATGCTGTTGGATTGACCTTCATTCAAAATTGAAGTCTACAACATAAGTAGCTGTGTATCATTACATACAGTAGCAGGCATGGAAATTGCATCGGTAATTATTTCCGAATTAAAATAACAATTCTCAATGAAATTTCAAAAACCGCACACAAAGTTAGGTTTTCAAACCGGGGGGTCTGGGGGGTATGGAATACCCTCCAGTACACCAGAGATTCTGCGCAACACATTGGATTGTTGATCTTATGGGTTTCAAACCAGAAATCTAATTTTTAAAAATCGAAAATCGAAGATTTCTGATTTGAAATTCAATAACACATTTTCTATTTTTGAACACAATCACTTATGTGCTTGGGGGGTATTCCATACCCCCAGACCTCTCGGTTTGAAAAATTTAGCTTTGTGATTATGTTCAAAAGTGAAAAAATGGAAATGAATAAACTCTTTTGGACCTTTAAAGGCTAGCCAGCGACAAGCGCAGAGGAAGATTGTTAAGGAGACGTCCATTAGTTACGTGAGCACAAAAAGGAGGGGGGTCAATGAAAATTTTTAATTCAGAGATTTAATTAATTTAAACAAAATTAATTCAAGATTCAATATTACAACAAATAACATTTGGTATTTTAGTGTAAAATCATATTATGTAAATATGTAAAACATCAAATAAATTTAATTATTTAAAAAATTATAGAGTAAATCTCACGTAAGGTAGAGGGAGGGGTCCAAATTAAAAAAAAAAAACTGCTCACATAATTAATGGACGTTCCCTAAGGAGATGGATGATAACTTCTGGTGGTTCACACACACAAAAATTCGCAAATAAACCATCCAGGATTCTAATCATGCCAAAATTAAAAAAAAATGCTATTTTCCGGAAAAAGATGAAGCTGAAGAAAGGAAACAAAGACAATAGATTGATTTGCTAATAACGACAAGCAATCAGAAGTTACAGGAAGTTGCAGGCAGCTCCGAAGACAAAATGAAAAGCGAAATCCTAAAAGCAGAAAAAATAATTTTTTAATACTGAATTTCCATTTTCCAGGTATAGTCCATAGGCCAGTCGCAAGGCACGTTTTTGTATATCAGATTTCTACTTATAAAATTTTTGGAAGATTTCCCGGATTTCCTCTAGGATTGCCTTAAGATTTTCTTTCAAGAAAGTTTGTCTAATAATAGTATTCCTAAGATTTCCCAGAATTTTCTTAGATTTTCTGAGTTTTCCCAGGGTTTCCTTACATTTTTTAAGATTTCCCTTCACTTGTACACTAAATTCCCCGGTGATTCCCCCTCGAGAATAAATTGAGAAAGTGCGAAATTAATGAACAATCACTACTTGGAAAGTAAATTGGTATACGTGCGAGAGGGTAACCGCTGGCGCTGGGGAAATTTGGGAAGGGAAGTAAAGGGAAATCGGAGACAATTCAATTCAATCTTAGGAAATTGAAATTGAAATCTTTTGTTTTTTACTTTTTAAACTATTTCAAAAGGAAGTCTTAAGGCAATCCAAAAGGAAATTTGTGGAATTTTATTAAAAATTTTGTAAAAGGAAATCTAAGCTTAAAAACATTTGTTTTGTGACTTCCTTGTGTATGAGGACAGCATAAATGTAGTCACTAAGTTCTACACCTGAAGCAAGGACAAGGGTCTAAAGCAGAAAAGAAAGCAAGATTGGGGACAATTTCCATTTCTAAAAATTGAAAATCGCTAGATGTCCTTGAAAAACGAGTCGTCGGATTTAAGAATAAACCAGGTGCTAGCAGTGCCGGATTAACCATAAGGCAGAACAGGCAGCTGCCTAGAGGCCCCACTTATTTTAGGGGTCCCGTGAAAGCAGATTTTTTAGGGCGGAATTTTGGCTGTTGATATGAAATATTAATGAAATTCACCGAGACGCCACAAAGAAATCGAAAAAGCTAAAAAAAAGCTTTGTTAGGAGTGGAAATTACAACAGAAAGAATATAAACAGACGAAAAATTTTTATACATTGGAAAGTGCTCAAGGATCACTAATTAGACAACGTCGAAACAAGGATGTCTGATACTCTTATATTGGAATAAGTGCACAACAAGAAGATGAAAGATCCACAAAGGAATAAGATATAGACCAAAAATTAAATTCTAATGGAAAGAAACCAAAAAAATCAAGAGAAATAAGAAGCGCGATTCCAAAATCTATCGTTACAAATACACAGAGAGAAATTTGTGTTACTAATCAACACAATTGTACCGAAAAATTACGCAATTGTGTACTTATTGTGTAGGCAATTGTGTACCTATTAATGTGTTACTAATCAACACAATTGTGCAGAAAAAGTACGCAATTGTGTAATTTTTTAACATTAATTGTGCAGAAAAAGTATCCAATTGTGTAATTTTTTCTGCACAATTGTGTGGATTAGTAACATATATTACTCTCTGTGCGCTATAAAAGAGAAGAGTAAATTTGACAAAATTGTAGAAACAAAGTAGAGAAACAACAGCAACTTTAAGAAGAAAATAGTTCTAAAAGGGCAAAAACCCTGATGCTTTTTTTTAAAGATTCCCCCCTTTCTACGTTAAGATAGGATAGAATTAGCAGATTCAAGACTATTAGTAAATAGGAGAAAAGTAAAAATAGAAAAAGAAAAGCTGAGATTAAAGAAAAGAAAAACCAAAATTACATTGAGCCAGATGTTGGAAAAATTCAAGAAGCAATTCATCTGGTGAACTGGGTAGCGAGAATCTTTAGATCATCATGACGATGATATAAGAGAATTCCGGTTTTGCAAAGAAAAATTGTTATCAGTGTAATGCATTCGCTTGTTATATCATTTTTATCTCATAACACAGATTCGACTTGAATTTTTCCGGATGTTCTTGATTTGGTAAGATGATTCACGACCGCAAATTTGGCATTTAATATTCATACTTTCCGAATTTATAAATATCAATAAAAAGCTTATGTAAAATTAACGTCGTCAAAGTCTCCGAGTGAAAGTTCTGGTAAAATTTTATAAATTTTTGAAAACAAAAAAATTGCAGAAATATTTTTATTATTCACATATATGTGAAAGATTGCGGTGATGAGTATCAATTACGTACAATTAAGATGCCATAATTTCCTACCTTGACTTCAATATCTTGTTAAGCTTAGGTCAGTTCCTCTCTCTTAATGAAATTAGCGATGAAGATGATGACATAACAATTACTTTAAGAAGACATCATGTAGAGTACACACTTTCGATTATAAAAGTCAATCATACTCCCACCTAATCGGGCATTCCAAAGAAGTACCGTTCTGGCAGATCAGCCTCACACAATTTATTGTAAGGAAATCGACTAATAACCATAAATAACAAATACCTGCAATAACATCAAAAGAATAAAAAAATTAATTAAAATGTATAATATATAAATTTTACATAAAGATGTAAAATTCGTAGCAGGCGAATTGAGTGGGGCAGCAGGAGAAAGGACAGCGGCTCGGACAGTGGGTAGGTGAGAGGGAATTTACGTTAAGTTTTTTCGATTTCTTTTTTCAAATTTTAACTTATTTGTCGATCGGCTTTACCACGAATTGCGTGAGTGAGAACGAGTAGTACTTCAGGTGTTGCGCTGATTTTCACGCGTACTCTAATTTTATTATTGTAGTGCATGTCGCGATCGAAAGATTTTCTCTTCAATTTAGAATTTCGGTTATTTTAGAAATTCTATTAATTGAGTTTTTATGAGAGACAGAGATTTCTCATCAAATTACGGTTTCACTTCGTGCACCCAAAATTGTATGGTTTTTCATAGTTCAAAATGTGTCGCACAATTTTGAAAAATAAGTGAATTTTTGAAAAACTCCCAATTTTGATTTATCTCAAAAGTCTTCAGTGATTTAGTGCAACATGAAAGTTATTTTCTTGTTTGTTATAGTTTGCGTTTTAGGCGTTAGTGCCCAAAGGAGGGGGTCGGTAAGTAACCTGCTATATACTAAATTTGAGTCATATTTTGATTGGTGATTAAGCAGAACGAAAATATTATTTGAGACCAATCAACCTCAATAAATCGCTTATAGATAATTAAAAAAGTAGTCGGGCATAAAGTACTCTTAATGTATCACTTTTCAATTTATTAACAATCAACATTTACATGTCCTTCATACCTGAATAAATTATACATTTATTGGCAAACAACATTGTAATAATCAAGAAAATATTAATTATGGCCAATAAAAATTTAAAATTCAAGTGTACCTGATAGGGTAACACTTGCAAAAAAAACTATATCAAATTTTCCAGAATTCTTCACAGTCCGGATTTTAATATGTTAATAATCATCTATCGAACAATAAATAATTCAAATCCGACATATTTCGAGCAACTTTTTACTTTAATTTCGTAATACACAAAAATTGCACAGGTACCAGCAAACAAGTTCTTCGACATGTTTCAGTTCACGGATATATAAATGTCAAATGAAAATTAAAAAAAGGATATAGTAATCGAGACCACACCTTCTTATTATGATACAAATTTTCTTTGTTTGTTTCCGCTGAAAAAAAAGCAGTATTTGCATTTTCATATGCAACTGAATTTATCTCCGTGTCGCGAATTTTGAATAATTTCCAAAAATGACTTTTTATGCAGTTCAAGGTCAAACATTTTGAAAAAATAGTGTTTCGGATCTCTACCATGCAATATTTCAAAATTCCAAAAGGAAACTCCTCGAAGACGGATTGAAATTGAAAGTAAAGCAGAAGTTTTCACAGAAAAATTTTTGATTTTTCATAGATCACAATTTTGAAAGTTTAAAAGTGGTTTTTGTTGAAAACCGATGAACATTTTTGATATCTGATATTTCAATGTTGACTTAATAAGTGCAACTTTCGAATGCAATTATTAACGAATTTGGTTCTTATGCTGCACGATTATATCATCTGTTGAGAGAAAACTTGTGGTAGGCCGTAACCTATTGTCAATAAAACTTTTCAAGTGTAATTGTATAATGACATTTAATGGTTTTAATTAAAACGTTAATGTCGTCGTACCTAGTGATGAATTATGTGCATTGTCAATTTAAATAACTGTTGCAAGAATATGCAACGAGAATTTAACTGACGTGGGTGTAGGTTAACAATTGAATTTTTTTGAAGTTCAAAAATTGAAAATTTATCACTTCGTCTTCATACATTTTTAATGATTTTCAGTTTTCTGAGAATTAACTGTGGGGAAAAGCTACTGAGCTTTATTCAGCTGAATTTCAATTTTTCAGTTTTTTACTTTAATTTTTGTTTTAGAGATTAAAAATTTATTAATGATAGAAATTAAGTTAAAAATAGGAATTTTTGAGAAATAGAAAAAGAGACAAGAGAAAATAAGAGATTTTTTAATAATATAAATGTAATAATTAAATTAATTAAAATAAAAATTTCATTTCTTTTTATTTGTACTTAGATTATTTTTACTAATTCAGATAAAATTAATTAATTGCAACGAAAATTTCATTTTGTATTTGTAGATTATTTTCCGCACACAATAAGAAGAAGAATACCAAAAAAATAATTTTAATTAAATTATTTTAAAAATAAATTGTTCTCAAAACATTAATAACTTGAAAATTAATTAATTTAATTTGTCAAATTTGGTAAATTATGTCGGCGATAAGCAGGGGATGAAATTTTAAAATTTTTCTAAAATTTGTATTGTTTTGATATCTTGAATCTCATAAAACTTCGATTAATTTATTTTGGGTTTATACTACGACTGAAATACTGGTTCTAATAATTTTTCTTTTAAACACAATTATACTTCACTTGTTTTAGAGGCGAAAGGTTTCCGTGCATATTCCGTACTTGGTTTTATTAAACAAAAAACCTTTCACTCCTTAAAAAAATTGCATTTGTGGATTGTAGCCTGGGGAGTATGAAATACTCATCAGTACCTCAGTAATAGCATATTCTTGATTATAAATTAAAATTGCAAGTTTCAGATAAATATTCTAAATAAACGTTAATTTAACGTTAAAATGTAGTTAAATTAATGTTAATTCAACGTTAAAATGAAGTTGAATTAACGTTAATTTATTGTCTTACAATTAGACAACATAAGAAAAATTTTCCCGCCTCAAATGATCGTTCTTGATTTATTAGAATTCTTCCCGGCATTGAGCTGTTGTTAAATTGTTTGAAAACCAAGTTCTGCTGCTTTTCAGAATTTCACAGATTATTTTGAGTATCGTCAACGCGTCATTTATTAAAAAAAATTTGAGAAACTCGCGAAGACTTATAAAGTACAGAAAATATGGTGTATTATAAAAATAGTAGGTACCACCCTCAAGATCACTCTACAGAGAGGGTACATTGAGTTCTATTGGCCTCCATCTCTTCTTTTAAGGAAAAATGAAAAATTCACGTTACACGATCATTTGTCGCGATACCCATAAAAAGCATAAAAGTTCTTCAGATTCAGATAAACCAACTAAGGAAATTTATTTTTAGTTTCCTCCATTTTTGCATAATTAGTTTTTTTGCAGTAATAAAGATTTACTGATTCGCAAAAACGATGAAATCGACCGTATAGTTTTTGAGTATAGATAATACATAAAAAATATTGTAATATTAACTTTTATCAGATTTAAATTAAAATATGAAATAAAACGCACTCGGGTATATCTTTGCAGGCTTAAAAAGTAAAATCGATCGTATAATTTTTGAGTAATTAATTTTAGTAAATTACCTGTTTGTCGATACGCGATGGTGCGAAAACTATATTTATGCTACTGTAATAGAACCAAATCTTGCACTGAAAAGACATATGAATTTTAATATTATGAGATTTACAGGTTGTGCGACCTGAAGGCTGCACTACACTTCATTATTATGAATATCTTCGTCCGTTTCAGAGGTATATTCCCAGCCACCAGAGATTTACAAATTGTGTAGAGTATGTGTGAATACATCATGTAAATTTAATATAATACAAGTCGGCATTTCAGTCGATGTGATCTCTTAGTATGTGAATGATGTGGTAATTAATCTACGTGGGGGGGTGGGTGAAGTGATTTCATTTTTTACAACATATTGCGTGGATACCGAGGGGGAAATCTCTGGGGAAATTTGGTGTACAAGAGACGGGAAATCTTAGGAAATTTCAGGCAATCTTAGGAAATCTCAGGAAATTTTAGGAAATCCAAGGAAATTTTGGGGACATTTGAGGCAATCCCGGGAAATCCGAGAAAAATTTAACCTACCTAATTAAAGGTTAATGAAGCGAAATCCAAAGAAATTTTAGGAAATTCAAAGAAATCTTAACAAATTTTAGGAAATCTAAAGAAATCTTGGGCATTCCAAGGAAATCTTTGACAATCCAAGGAAATCCAAGGAAATCTTAGGCAATCTAAGGAAATTCAAGGAAATCTTAGGCAATCCAAGGAAATTTCATAAAAGGAAATCTGGTGTACAAAAATTTGGTCTGCGGTTTCCCCTTCGGTGGATACTAAAAATATAAAAGAAAAAATAAAACTGAAAATTCATAAAACTGAATTTTTTAAATCTAATCTGTAATTCTGTGAGAAAACAAAAATATTCGCACACTCAAAAATTACATTGGCAAAGTTTTCATGAAAATTCCACACTTTTGTAACTCGACTTACTAGATTCTTTGATTGTGATGCAGTTTTATTAATAACCTCAAAAAGCAGACTGAAAAATCTGAGTTTCTAAATTCCATTAATGCCCGCCCGTACTAATAGTCAAGCTAATTCTAGAATTTACCAATGAGATTACTGGAATTTAGACCGTATCGTAGCAACAGTTGCTATTTCGAGAATTGATCTTGAATCTCAGATCAATCTATGACTATAATGCCCATAGTTATTGATTGATCCGAGATTCAAGATCAATTTTCGAAATAGCAACTGTTGCTACGATACGGTCTAAATTCCAGTAATCTCATTAGTACGGGCATAATAGTCACGGATCAATCCAAGACTCAAAATAATCTTAGAATTTACCAATGAGATTACTGGAATTTAGACCGTATCGTAGCAACAGCTGTTATTTCGAGAATTGATCTCGATACTCGGATCAATCCATGACTATCAGTACGGGCATTAGAAAATGATTTTTCAAGAATAAAATTTTTGTTTTAATTTCAAGAATTTTGACACAAAATTACATAACAGCGGCCACTTCGAGTTCTAGGCGAATAAAAAATTTTGAAGGATGAAAAGAAAATTTCCGGTTTTTTGAATTTTTTAATATTTTAAATTTAAGAAAAATTGCGTTTAATTAAGAATTAAAACTTTCAAGTGGCGCTTACGTTGTGTTTAGCTTGAACAATTTTTTTTACAGGAAGTAAACACAAACATGGAAATAAAGCAATCGTTCGTGTTTCAGTTTTCAATTTTAATAAATCATGGTTAGAAAGCTTCTGCAAATATATGTCGAATCAGATAAAACATCTAAAATTTTGATGATTAATCCAAGCGGATTCGACTTATGACTTTATCTCTTAAGTTGGATTGTTCATTAACAACATTAAAATTAATATCTAATAAATTATATAATTTGCCCTTTAGAAATTGTATAATTAAACAAAAGTATTTTCAATTCATCCTACGACGTGTTCCTACTCAAAAACGACAAATTAGACTTAGGCATTTCGATATATTGCGATGCCAATTAGTTTTGCCGTCGTGAAATTTGTTGAGGCAAAATTGAGATATTAGTAAAAATGTGACCTACAAATTAATTTTTATTAATTTTATATTTATGCGAAGGCGTGGTATCGTGGTATCGATGTAATCTTGATCTATATTTCGTGACGCAGGCAAATATTCAGCATAAACTTTTTTTTTAAATAGTCTTGTACTAGTGGTCGTCCTTACATTATCTTTTAGTGCCACAAAAAATGTTCATTATGCAAAACTAGTGTGAACAACATTACCTAGGGTCACTAAAAGGGAAAGCCAATCGAAAAAAAAATTAAATAATTATATGCTCTGAGATCATATTAATCATAAATTTTACATATTATACGTAATCAAGCATACATTGCTGAAAAACGGAAATGCAGGACTCGAAAAAGGAGTTTTTCAAATTTAAAAAATAAGAGTGCAAGATCGCCGACTGCTGTTAGTGCATGAAATAATTGTTAGAGTAATAATATTAGTAATGATCTCCTGTGTTAGAAAATCCATACTTTCTTCTCTTTCTTCTTAAAACCGCAATAAACTTTCTAATGTTACTTAAACGCGTGAATAATTGATTGTTAGATTTTTGGAATGAACTTTAAACGGCTATCCGAACGAATGTATCACATCTTATTTAATTTTTATTATAAAATATTACATGATCGATTATAATTACATATTAGTACTTTTCTAATTTCACGCCTTCGTCCTTAAGAGGAAAATAATCGAAACCATCGCAATTGCCAAATATAGCCTGAAAGAAATGAACAATTTTCTGTTTAAAAAAAATTTAACAAGAAGGGGAATAACCTGATTTTGAAATTTTTTTATCACAATAACATTGAGAAAACAACAAATTTTCTTTGTTGTCTACAAAATTTATTAAACCTTTGATCGCATAAATATATGAGCTTTTGTCAGATTTAAAATCTTAATTGCTCAATAAAGTAAGTACCCATTAACCCTCACATTTACTCGGTGGCAAAAATATTTCGAAATATCTTAGCAAAAATGATAAACTTGAAAATTATGAAAATATCTGATCAGCGCAATTTCCACAAAAATATGAGACCGTTCATGGCCGAAATTTCAATTTGCATTTTTTTTAAGTATTTCGTCGACTCTTGAACTTCTCGACTAATACTTCTCTGAATGCAAAAATTTATGTTCACTCATTTTGACCAAAAATGCATTGGCATTGAATTTGCTAAATTAAGAAATATAAATTTTTCTAATGAATAATTCATAAAGACGATATAATAACGGTACAAAAATTTACGAATATAAACACACATCTAGGTTATAAAAATAAATTAGAAATTTAACTTTTATTTTTATAATAAATTCACAATAAAATAATCGCGGGTACATCAAAAAATTCATGGTCAACGTTCTTTAAATTGCTCGTAATTTTAATTTTTTTTGTTTTATAATTTATACTTTCTTTTTCATCTGGGCTGAAGTTACATAATGTGTGGTTCGATCTGGTGCATATTGTTCCATCAGATCAAAATTGCCTATGGAAGGAAAGTCAATTTCAAAAGAAACCTGTCCCCTCGAGGAAAAATATAAATAAATCAGGTCTTAATAACTTTCTGATTTTTTGTGTGGTCAAAAAAAGTAATAAATAAAGCATCGACGTTAATAAGACGGTTAACACCTCGAATGTCAAAGCATCAAATTAAATTTGATGCTATTTTTGCACAATCTTCTATCCTTAATTTATTGTATTACACTGACGTTCTTTCCATGCAAATATATATTGAGAAAAGGTTACTTCCTGGGTCTTTCGTTTTGAAAAAAAGTTTAAAAAAAAACCCGATTATAATACAAGAAACGTCGTCAGCGTGCAATTAAAATTGTTATAACGAATGATTTACGACTCCATCGCCCGCTGAAGAAATTTTTAAAATTTATTATTTGATCTATCAATTGGGCAATTTTTGATTAATTTATTTTATTGAAAGTCACCTTCTCGCATTCATTAGATTTTAGTTTAATTGTTTGGTCTTGGTCTTTTGATTCCATTCAAGTATTAAGAAAGGTTAATTATTGGGTTTTCACCCTCGAGTAGCATTCACTGGGTCGATTAAAAGATCCGAAGACCTATGATCACGGATAATCAAAGAACTAGCAGAAACACGATTGTTTAAGTATTAACATAAAACAAAAGTTGAAGGATAAAGGATTCTATCCTAGCTGATTGAAAATATAAATGGCATATTATTAAAAATAAATCAAAATTTTTATTTCACTTTATAATAATAAGCGACCAAGATATTGCATTTATACGTAATTATTATTGCTTGCAACTTTTCTTTTCTACAAATTTACCAAAACTTACTCAAATCACTATCATCGTAGGTGGAAGGATAATTAAAAAGTTAAAACTTGATTTTTAATAATTTTATTTTGATAGCAAAACCCAAGAATTAGTGCAAACCTATCAAACATGAGAAATTTAAATGCTAAATATATTTATGGGTGGTGATTAATGCCAATAAAAGTTGTTCAAAATTGGTTCAAAAAGAAAGAACTTTTCACGTAATTTTTAATTTACAATCTCATAAATCTCGGCAACTCTTGATTGCCACAACTTTAATGAAATTACTACTGCTATTAATAAAAGCAGTTTCCATCGTTAATTTTGACCTTTACTATTTTTAAAAACAAATTTCTTATTTTTTTGGTTTGTTTTGGTTGATTGCAGCAACCGATTAGTAATCTTAATGACTATGGAATTAAGGCGGGAGTTATTGTTGATTTTTACCTCTTTTATGGTTTAATGAAAATAACTTGCCAAATATGGCTCTTACATCCAAAATACCTATTTGCAAAACTAAAGTTGACAAAATTTTCTACAAAAAAGTATTTTTTATGTTTGGTCTTAGAAGCAACGGTTGCTATGCTATGTGCCCTCAAAGTAATTTTTTATCAAAATATAAATAAATTATTAATTAAAAAGTCTTTTCTTTTCGTCAATTATGCAGAAAAAATCGCACGATAGCGAATTAAAAACAATGTATAACTAACTAACGGTTTCCTTTATGACAAAACTTTAGAAATACTTTTTTATAATAAATTTTGTCAGCTTTATTTTTGTAAATAATCGTTTTAAATGTACAAGCCATACTTTGCGAGTTATTCTCAATAAACGGTAGATCGGTCTCAATTTTCCAACAGCATTAACTCAAATTTTTCGATATTTTACTATTAAAAAAATTAATTATTGATTTACATAAATATCAATATACCGGATTCAATTGCTTACATTTTAATGGTTGACTCAGAGCAGCAATGCAACGACGCCACTGGCTGATTCACTAGAGTCAAGTAAAGATGCCATCAGCTTGCACTTCGACTGATGATTTATTTAAAAACATCGCGTGTTTTTGTACTCTAGATCAAAGCCTTTTTTCTTACATTGCTAATTTTCATTACATTACATTACTGCAAAAATTATGTAGCAAACAGCATGGCGTTCATTGGGGGGGGGGGGAGCAAAGGGGTCAGCTACTCCTCCTTGGCCCTTATCCTAAATCTTTAAATTTAATTTTAATTTATTTAAATTTCGTGGAGAAAGTTATTACTGAGTTCGCGAAGGAACCATGAATTTGAAATTTGTCTTTTCTGCAAATAAAGAACAAAGTTTTTAGTGTTGAATTATTTTTATAATAAAATTTTTTGTTTGATTTTGCCCCTCCCTGAAAAAGATCTTATGGACGCTCATGGCAAAGAGGAAACAAAGAGAGAAACAATGGGCGAAAGAAGGTCAGAATTATGATACTTGCCCTTAAATAGATTTTGTGAAGTTAAGTCATAAGAAGTTTGGTCTTTTCTTGATTTAGTTGATTTTGGGCAAATGGTTGACATGGAAACGTTTTTGAATACCACGTAAGTGAAAATATGGCTACCTTTCTTCTAAATGAAAATTAATCATTAGTATTGCTACTTTAGTCTACAATTTATTCTGTAAAATTGACCGTTATCTGATATGATAGGAGTTTTTCTTTTTAGCACAACTGCTGTTATTACTGGGGGGAATACCCCCCAGACCCCCCGGTTTCTAATGGAGAAAGTTTGTATGGATATTATGTTATTATTTAAATTAAACAGAAGTGTTTCAATCTTTCAGAACAAATACATAATACATCTATAGCGCGGCAGTACGTACGGTGAGGTGGGGGGGATTATACCTCCCACAGTATTTGACTAATTACCACTGCGATATTTAAATAAATGTATTTTTTGTTCTAAAGGGTTAAGAGGACGTTAGTTACTACAAATCAATCACATAACATGTGTACAAGTCTTTGGGCTATGAAACTAGGGGGTCTGGAGGTATAAAATACTCTCCAATCCCTCAACAGCAATTGTATCAAAAACGTTTTCATTACTGGGAGGTATTGAATACCCCCCCAGACCCCCCGGTTTTAAATGCAGAAAGTTTGTATGGATGTTCTGTTATTAGTTAAATTATATAAAAGATTTTCACTTTTTCGGAATAAATACATCTGTAGCGATCGGCAGTACGTACGGAAGGGAGGGGGGATTATGCCCCACAGTATTCCACCAATCACCACTGAGATATATAAAAAGATGTATTTTTTGATTTAAAAAGTTAAAAGATCTTTAGTTAATTCAAATCAATCACATAACATGCGTACAAGTCATTGAGCTACGAAACTAGAGTGTCTGGGGGTATGGGATACCCCCCAGTAACTTTTTAGTAATTGTATTCAAAAGAAAAACTCTTATCAGTGGCGCATCTACAGCTTTTGCCGCCTGGGGCGGTCTGATATTTTGTCGCCCCCTACCAAAAGAATTTAAAAAAAAACAGCAAAAATAAAAAAGTCATCGAGGTGTTCGTAATCAAACATTTAACATGCTCTAGCATTTTTCAAACCTAAAATTCTTTTTTTTTAAAGAGCAAAAAAAAAAGGTTATCGAGCTTTAATATGGCTTTTTTCAAGCATTGGTGCATTTTATTAACATGAAAATGGAAAATCTTTTAATTTAAAGCATAGGCCATTCTAGAGAATATATGTTTTGCTTGAATTTGCAACATCCTGGACCGAATAAAGGGATTTTGCAACATCCAGGACCGATTTAGGGGTTCGTGTCGTCACTGTCTCTATAAAGTCACTGTAGCCACTGTTATCTGGCATGTATTTTAGGGAGGTTAATAAACGACTCAAGCCGAAGGGCAAATTTTGTACACAAAATTTATTTTAAATTAGAAAAATCTAGATTTCCTTGGATTTGATCAGTTTTCCTGGAAGTTTCTAAGATTTCTTCAAATTAATTCGGATTTCCTTGGATTTTCTCAGTTTCTCTTCACTTGTATACCGGATTTCCCCAGCGATTCCCCCTAAATTTATACTTGGAAACATATTTTAAAATTTTTAAATAATAAATTGAGATATGAGAGAGATGAGCGGTGTGATGTAAAGCTTAAATCAACGGTCTACGAAGCGAGAAACTGCGGGTCAATGCCTGGTCGGGTCGACTACACACCGCTGTGATCTAAAACCCAAGTTTGACCTATGAGCTGTGCATTTAGCTAAGTTAGCATCTTTCTAAAATATTGTACAGGTGCTCACAAAACTATGAGTGTCCAGGGCCGGAGCTAGCCAATTTGCTGCCCTGTGCAAGGGCGTTAAGGGCGCTACCTCGTCCTTGACGGGCGAGGTAAAGGGAAAAGCTCGCCGTCGCGGCTAAGTAGCATTTGATTTTTTGACTTTAGGCTAGCTTTTAAAATTTTTTTAAAAATAGCGTAAAATAGCGTTTCATGGCTTTTATAGGAACTCTAGTGAATTACTAAACTGTTTGATAGATAATGAAAAAACAAACGGGGCTTGCGAATAAACAGAAGCAACAAAGATATAAAATTAATCGACATTTATTAAAAATGAATGACATTTAATAAAAATATCCAAAATTTCACATGTGAAAAAACGAAAATACCGCCCTGTGCAAAGGCACTGTTTGCACATATGGTAACGCCGGCCCTGTGAGTGTCAAGCTCGTATAATAATAACAATCACAGGACGAAGTTCTAAATTAAGAAGAAGAAGAAAAACAAAACAACGTATAAAATTTGAATTACACAAACGAGCACAAAGCCTGATCATAAGGCTTTTAGTATTGGTTAGTTAACTTCGAGATCTCACGTATCAGTTCCGAGAGCATACGAATACAGTAACAGTCATGGAAATTGAATCGGTAATATTACTATTTCCGAATTAAAATAACAATTCGCAATGAAATTTTAATAACAGAATACAATATACGTAAACACAATACCCATACAAAGCTAGGTTTTTCAAACCGGGGGGTCTGGGGGTTATGGAATACTCTCCAGTACACCAAAGATTGTATGTGTTATTGAACTTATGGGCTTCAAACCAGAAATTTAACTTCTAAAAATTTAAAATCTAAAATTTCAGATTGAAATTCAATAACAGATTTTCTTCATCGCAACATAATCACTGATGTGCTGGGGGGTATTGCATACCCCCCCCAGACCCCCCGGTTTGAAAAGCATAGCTTTCAAAAAATAAAATGTATTTTTTATTTACATATTTCTGGTCTACTTTTCATTTTTTATTATTAAGAATATAACAAACTTAAGAAAGCTATTTTTTTAATTCGGGAATAATTCCCAATACAATTTCCACGACCGCCACCGTAGGTTTTTCATAAAACATCCGTATATTCCTAATAACATCTTATAGGCTTCTTATAACAGTCGGCTTATTCTCAATGAGAAAATATGGTGTTGTGATAGACACCGCGGTTAATACTAGAAAAACTAATGAAGAGTAGAAGTGCTGTTTTAATGAAATTACAGAAATTAAAAACAATTTTATTTTTCAAAAAAGTTAACAATGTTTATTTAATTCTGTAGTGCAAAAAAAAACATAAAACATACACATAGTCTTCAATTTCCGCTAGTACTTAGTTGAAGACTTCGGCTGAACGGAAAATCGCTGAAAAATCAGAATTCTGAGAAATCAGAAAAAGAATGAAAGAAATTTTAGGAAATCCGAGAAACTCTCAGAAAATCTTAAGAAATCTAATAAATGCAATAAAAGATTAACTTTGTTTTTGTTTTTATTTTTCAACTTTTTTGAAAGTTGATATCAAAATATTGATAGCTACTTGAATAGGAAATTTAGTCAAGACACTAAAATACCTTTAGATATTTTTAAAGAAGGTAAACCTGATAGAAAGCATCATTAAACATAATTGAAGCTGAAACATGAAAAAAGCTGTTGTGCTGAATTATCAAAAGAAGCCTTGCAGAACAAAAATGATTTTTGAAAAAATTTTTCTAAAAATCTTTAAAAATTTAGTTTGAATTAAAAGTAATTTAAATAATCAACAATAAGCAGGTGAAATTAATAATTTTATCTTAGGCTTTCGGCGATGGCATTTTGCAATCTTCAGATGTTTTTATTGGTTTAATCTGGTCATTTCTAAAAATTTTTATTTAGTATTTAAAAATTTGAAAAATCAGTTCGGCTTTCAGGCCGCAAAACTCAACTCACCCTCTGTCGAGGGTGTATGTTGATTTTAATTTTACCATCGACCGACTGTCCTTGTCTTCTCACTTTAGCAGTCAGTCGGGAAAACTGTCTGTTCTTTATATCAGTTTATATATTATTTTTTTGGAATAAAAACGTTTACCTCAGTTGCTGACACTCTTTCGTTCTGACTCGAAATTGGCATTGAAAATTACAAGTTATTCACGTTTTGATATTAAACATTGATTATTATATTTAATTAGCAAGAAAATATTTGTTCCACAATTTTTTTTATTGTTGATAAACAGATTAAAAATGACCGACCTTGCGTTAACATTATTATAAAATTTAGCAATTACTTACAATCTTAAGTAACCACAATTAATTCACCTTAGTTCAAATTTAATTATATCGAAAAAGTAAAAGTCAACACCAGCTTTGTTTCAAAAAAATCATATAATAATTATTGATTTTTCATAATCACGATCACAGAAAAATATTTGTGATAGCAATGTGGTGTTTGGGTTGGTCCCACGAATGGCTCGTTTTGAATTTATTAATTAGTTATATTTTACAACAATATACGTTTTTGTGACAATGAAAAAATTTACTACTGCCCGTAACGTCGTACAATATTAGCCAGACTCAAATAACGAGGTCAATGCATCAGCAATAAAACAAATTAATTTTAAATATCACGAAACCAAAACTACTTTCACTTTTAAGATAATTTTAAATTGTAACTTTAAGTAATGTAGATGTACTTACTACCACAGAAGTTAAGCCATAAGGAAAGTTTGTATTAACAAATTGACAAATTAATAAAATGCGAACAATCGCGATCGATTTAAGTGAAATAAAAATCGGTTTTCGTGATGTCGATAATTTAGCAATTTTATTGAAAAGGATTACGTTTTATATCGAAAACATTTAAACGCAGTAGCGATCGTTAAAATAATAAAAATATTCCTAATTATATAAATTGTTAATTCGTGCAAGGAATTTATTTTTCACGGTTTAGTGTAACGGTCCGCACAAATTACTGTAATTATGGCATCAAATTTTGTAAACTGGATCATTTTGAAATCAAAATTGGGCCTGGGAAATGTAAACTGCACCATCGATCATGTTTTAAAAAAAATATTAATTAAATGAAAATTGAGTTATATCTCGACACAATATTGTACCGACTTGACTATAAATAGTAAATATATCTCAATTTAAGAAATACGAAATTAATTAATTTGGCATACTTTCCTAGTTGGAATGTTAAAAATAACAGATTTGGTTTATGATTCGGATCTTTACCTTACTAAAATAATATTTACACTACAAACTTGAAATTTTCGAATCAACATCTTGCCCTTTATCTAACCAATATTTTGATTAGAATTTTGTGTCGACCTTCGTTAAAACTTATTGTTTCCTGTTCTTATGTAAATAAATATAAACTTGTTTATTAAGGAAACCCATTGTTATCCATACTACCTATTAATAAATAATGTTACATATATTATAGGTACACATGATATTTAAGTATGGTATTGGAATGTGAAGAAATTTTGAAGTTATAAGGTCAAAATGTATTTCGGAATTATTTATTTCTGGTTGTGATGCAATTCGAAAATATATCAAAGCTCTTAGACAGACAAGTTTGCTTTGTCCTAATTTTAGCAATGGGCAAATTAGTAATATTGGCCGAAAATAGGAAGTCCAAGGTCGAGAAATTTTGCCTTAAGGTTTAAAACAGGATGGTAATTTTTTGTCTTGAGGGTATAATTGTTTCAAAAGTCAACTTATTGCTAAAGGACTTGAATTACTCGCCCACTACACCAAATCATGTTGTTACATTAAAATAATCTTATGACATTTTTTCAGACTCAGCCTAAATTTATAAGAATTTAATAGAGCAATAATGGTATATTATAGTGTAAGGGTTGAAAAAGTAGTATTATTCCCGAGGTGCAATTTGAATCCGGAATATTTTGTAATAAAAGTTAAAAAGAAATTTTAAGTAGGAATTTGAGTAGAATTTAGTCTGCACTACAAAATAAAATTATTTGAAATATTTATTTTATTCTGGAAAAGTTAAGATTATTCATAGTATAGTAACTTGCATAATGCATAATAATAATAATAATTAAAAGCAATTTCTCTATTATAAAATAAACAAATTACATAAAATAAAATTATCATTTTTTAAATTCTGCATTCCTTAAGAAAATCAACAATAAATTGTTGATTTAGTTTTACTATTTTTCAATGCTCGGTTAAGCATCAGGTTAACTGGTGGCTGAAACCGGGTATTAAAAATTCAGTTCTAAGTCAGTGCATCTATGTGTATATTATACAGTGATTTTCGCCATTTAATCTTTCATAATTTTAATTATTTATTTATTTTAAATTTTCCAGTTGAAATTCGTTAGAAATCAATGCAATTTTTAATGTTTTATTTAAATTATGTTTATCAAATATTAACATTTAATTATCAGAAATTCTCTTCGTATTAATGACATCACACGATGTTATCAATAATTAAAACAAGGACACCACTCCTTTTATACAATTGCAATATACTTCACTTCTTAAACTAACATACCTAACACATTTTCAATTTTCTCCGCTTTAATACCAACAATTTTGTTTTATAAATACGACTTGAACATTATTCTGCTCTAGGCCAAGTGAAGCAAATTTGCACTTTAAGGAATTCCAAAAGCTTAAAGGAATCTGCAGGCTAGGTAAATGGTAAATTACACAAAATAACAGAAAATGTAAGTAAAATATTATTATTTGTAAATTTTTCCAATCTCCAAATCGACAATTAGTACCTGATAACTCCTGTTAATTTTAGAAATTAACAAATTTCTAGATTTGTCCGCCGGTTATTTTTGTCAAAAAGGCCCAAAATCTTAATCAAATATTAAAATTTTTCTAAGCAAAAATTTTTTTTTAATTACTCCACTTTTTATAAGTATATAAAAATAATACGACATTACCTCCCCCCCCCAGATTAATTGTTAATTAAAATCAATTGAAAAGCAGTTAAATTATTAAGTATTCAAGCAGAACAAAACCTAAAGAAGCTCTTATCAATTTTAAATATCCAATCAAAACAAATTCAGATTAAAATTTTTTTTTCATTATTTAAATAAGTGCTTGAAACCGATCAAGGGGGTTTTCCAAAATTTTCATTTCCATCTCTTAAACTTTTACGATATTTTTTCTTCTTCTGCTTTACTTTTCTAACAATAAATACAATTGGACTCCTGTTTTTCCAAATATTATTGTAATTTCTTATTTTTTCAACTTTAATTTTTTGCAAAAATAAATTTTGCATTTCCATTTCATTTTGAAACAGAATTTCCAAATTTCTAATTTAATTTGTCGACTAATTCAAAATTTTATCTTTTTCCAGTAAAATTTTCCTGTAGTCAGATTTTTGGTTGTTGTCATGTTCCATTAAAAACTTCAAATTTTTACTTAAGGAAAAAAAAAACGGGTAATTTGACCTCAAAATACATAAACTGGCTCCACTTTACTATGCGCCAATTAACCGCAATTTTCCAAGAGGTTTTCAAAAATAATTACAATTAGTACATTTTATCATTAACCCTTATGTTAATACCCGGGTACCCGGGTACCCTCCGTGTTGTATTTGCATGAAAATAACTGAAAAAAAATTAAATTTTTATTTTGAGCTCCCGGATCGTCGTTATTTAGCTCAAAATCAAGCAAAACATGAATTCAACTTATTATTATTATTATTATATATTTTTTTAAATTAGTTTAAAGTTCAGCCATCGCTGCATTCGCACCCGGGTACCCGGGTACCCACAACGGAATTTCTACAAGATACTTTTAAAATTATTTTTATTAACGCATGGAAGTAAATTTTATTGTAAGAATAGAGAATCATTACAGTTATTTCTTTATAAATAATATTATTTATTGCATTCCATACATTTTATAATATTTGTTGAATGCTCATCACAAACCGGCAGTTGACATTCGTTACAGCTCTTGCGCGTTTTTCGTCGTCTTTTTATAGTAAGTTTATAGCACATTTATACAGCATTTTTTCTTCTCAAAGTTTTTTAGATACTCAATAACAATGTATATTTAATATAAAATAATATTTTAAAACACTTCCCTTTACTGAAATATTAAAAATTTGAATATTACTATAAATGGGTACCCGGGTACCCCGGGTGCTAAACAACGTCGGTAAATTTGGGTATTAACATAAGGGTTAAACAGATTTTTATTAAAACCACAAAACTCACATTTAGAATCAATCAAAACAGTTTTCATTAAAACAAATAATCAATTTTATAATTAAATTCCACTGGCTAGCAAATTTGAACTTTTTGTCTTTCGGCCATTTTTGGCAAAAGGTCATTTATCTATTATTAGTTGGTGCTAGGTCAAAATTATAAAAATAAATTATAATTTTAAAATTAAACAAAATAAACATTTAGACAATTTACTCAACTCCCCCCTCCCGCGCACCCCCTGTATATAAAAAACACGACAACGTATTATTCACAGTATTTTTTATCCTGTTCTGTCTTCAAGCTGGATAACATGGCAGATTTTCATTTTACACTAAAATATATTTTCTCAATCTCCATTACAGCCAAAAAATACAAATTTTCAAAAAACAATTAACAAAAAAAAATAATTCTTTCCAAAAATTTCGAAATTTACACAATTAAAATTCAAAACATGCTACTTTTACGTAATTGCGGTCTAGGACATTTCGCCGTTGCCGTATCGCCGTCGACATTTCGACATTTTTTTTACTTTAATCTATAACTCAAAAGTTATAAAAAAAACTATAACATTTTGACTGCAAAAATTAATATTTTCGGGGCTATGTAAAATTAGAAATTAGAACAGCAAAAATAAAAAAAATCCCTTGAGGGTTTGAATTTAGAAAAAAAATTTCATTAAATATTTTTCTTAAAAAAGTGTGGCACCCTGTATATAAGCTATAGAATCAATCAATTAAATTATTGATTGGGAATGTTAAAGTAATCTATAACTCAAAAGTTATAAAAAAAACTATAACATTTTGACTGCAAAAATTAATGTTTTCAGAAAAAGAAAAATATTTAAAAAAATATTCAAGCTGGATTATCCATTAGTTTTCGAGAAAAAACGGCATTTAAAAATTGAAAATTTACATGAATATTTTAGATAGGGATTAAACCACAATTTCTACACGGGCATTCTGTTGCCGGTCCGTGTGCTCAGCCGGTCACATCGTGCGTGTAGTCCCTTTGCTATAGTAACCGCACACTTTACACCGAGCTGCAGCGGAATAGGGGGATGTTTTTTCTGAATTTTACGCAAATCTCGGATGCACTTCAAAATGAGTTTCATCCTTTTCGAGGAAACTCTTTGGCGAGTTGGAGCTGCATTCGGAGATGTTTTTAGCGAATAAAAACTTAAAAATCCTAAAAACAAAATGCATGTAAAATTTTGATTTTTAAATGCCGTTCTCTCGAATACTAATAAATAATCCAGCTTGAATAATATGTTTTAAATGCTGAGAAAATTGTTCTCTTTCCCATAATAGTCTATAGCAGCGGTTAGTTTTGGCCGCGGAACCCTTGGGCGATGTAAAAAATTTAGCGGAACCCCAGGCCGATTTCTTTATTATTAGCTAAAAAAAAAGGTCATCAAGTTTTGCATTTAAAGGTTGCTTGTGTATGCACTCTCTCCTTACCCCCCCCGTCGCCCGGGGAAGGGGATACTATTTTTTAAGAGACAAAATTTATTTTTACGCCATTTTGAAAATCTTTTTGACGGATTTTTCTGGGATTTTTTCGCGGAACCTCAAGGGTACCGCAGAATCCTATTTAGGAACCGCTAGTCTATAGGGAAAAGTTCTCAAAAATAGTAAAAATCCAAGGGGTAAATATCCCGAAGATTTTGTGTACACTCGTTTAGAATTCCCTTGGAAATTCCTGGAATTCTTTGAGAATCACTGGAATTCTTTAGATTGCACTTTCATTTGAACTCATTGGAATTCCTTGGAAATTACTGGAATTCTTTGGAAATCCTTGGAATTCGTAGGAAATCATTGGAATTCGTAGGAAATCCCTGGAAATCGTTGGAATTCTTTGGAAATCCCTGGAATTCTTTGGAAATCCTTGGAATTCTTTGGAATTCTTAGGAAATCGTTGGAAATCTTTGAAATTCCTTGGAAATCGTTGGAAGTCTTTGGAATTCTTAGGAAATTGTTGGAAGTCTTTCAATTCCTAGGAAATCTTTGGAATTCCTTGAAATTCTTTGGAAATCCTTGGAATTCCTTGGAAATCCCTGGAATTCTTTAGAAATCACTGGAATTCTTTAGATTGCACTTTCATTTGAACTCATTGGAATTCCTTGGAAATTACTGGAATTCTTTGGAAATCCTTGGAATTCGTAGGAAATCATTGGAATTCGTAGGAAATCCCTGGAAATCGTTGGAATTCTTTGGAAATCCCTGGAATTCTTTGGAAATCCTTGGAATTCTTTGGAATTCTTAGGAAATCGTTGGAAATCTTTGAAATTCCTTGGAAATCGTTGGAAGTCTTTGGAATTCTTAGGAAATTGTTGGAAGTCTTTCAATTCCTAGGAAATCTTTGGAATTCCTTGGAATTCTTTGGAAATCCTTGGAATTCCTTGGAAATCCCTGGAATTCTTTAGAAATCACTGGAATTCTTTGGAAATCTCTGGAATTCTGTGTAATTCTTTGGAAATCCTTGGAATTCTTGGAAATCATTGGAATTCGTTGGAAATCCTTGGAATTCTTGGAAATCGTTGGAATTCCTTGGAAGTCTTTGGAAGTCCTTGGAATTCTTTGGAAATCGTTGGAAATCATTGGAAGTCTTGGAAATCCGAGTCTTCAGAGTCTTCAGTGTTCAGAAATTTTACTGGATATTTACCTCTTGTAAAAATCAGTAAACTAAATTAAATTGCATTTTATTCCCAAAGTACCTATATCTGAATCAAAACACGCAATGTCTTACACATTTAAAAAAAAATTAAGAATTATATGAAAGCAATTAAAGAAAAAGAAAAATAAAAAATAATTTATTGTTCTAATATTTTTATAATATCTCACAAATTTAAAAAATATAATTTAATACTTTTACATTGGCTACTGTTTGCAGTGATAGACGGATCATTTAAAAAGTCTGCATTCAGCAAAAGCTGGATTATCTGGCACTTGTAGAGGAGTGGGAGAGCAAATTGGCGTAAATAGCTTATATTTTCGAGATAGAATAATTCTTAGATACTTTTTTAAGTTTAAGGAGTTAAAACTTGCCAGTCTTCCGAGCACGAAGAAAGCGAAGCTTATGCCGGATTAAACAGCTTTAGCTGTATACGTCTTAACCCAAACATAGCAAAATAATACCGTATTACTGATAAAAATTTATAAAAAATATTAATTTTTTTGAAGACATAATAATTGCCTATAAATAAACTACTTTGACAGTTCAAAGTAATGGTTCAAAATTTATTAGATCAATAAATCTTTATGCAATACATCATAATTAAATTACAATTACAATTTAATTGGTGATTTATAGGAGGTTGTATTCAAGCAGGTGAAACGTTTCTGACAGCAAATAATTTAATTTTTGCTATATTTTGACAAAATAAACAGTAATAATTAAAGGAAGATTATTTTTCTATATTGAAAACCAATTCTAATTTGTTCATAAATTTTTATTGACGCGTGTGAATAAATTAACGAAATTCTACTAAATAAATTAACATTCTCAAACTTGAGAAAAACCTGCGAATATCTTAAAAATAAAATCCCGATTAATTGAAGTGCCGGTTGAAAATATTTTTAAACCCTGACTTCAGGTTCACCATTTCCTTTACAATCATCAATTCTCAGTTTTATACTGTTATTAGTTGATCAGGCAGCATTTGGTTTGGATCGAGGTGGTTGCCCGGCCTTTTTTTTTCACATAAGTTTTTCCTCTTCCCGTACTAACAACTGAAGAGGTTATTTCATAAAAATTTTGATTTTACAAAATTAGAAAAAAGCAGTTTGATAATCAATAAATATTTAAATTCTGTTTAACCTTTTATAAATTTATTAATTAATTTGGGGAATAACTTACCAGCTTCAAAAAAAAACCCAAATACCGAATTTTAAAATTTTATGTATGAAACTGGAGCATTCCAGTTTAGCACTGAGATTATTATCGGAAATTGCTATTATTAGGTAAGAAAATGAGATTGTTATATTTTATATAATAGCACTTTTTCTGAAACATTTTATTACCATATATGGGGTGCGGCACTGAAACCTGTCAAATTAAATTAATTCCCTTTTCTCCTTCACATTTTCTCAAATATATTTTAATTTTTATTGTTTTACACAACTTCCACTTCAGGTAAATTAAAATAAAGGACAATAAAACCGATTAGTGTTAATTACAAACCATAAAAATGCAACAACACTTAAAAAATAAAAAATTAAATTACTTATGTATATAAAATAGAATATTGTTTAAAACAATGCCTGTCGCATTATCGTCAAGTTGAGCAATAAAAGAAACTTTAACAATAACAACAACTTCAATTGGTTGATTGAAAAATTACGCATAAATCATAAAAATATTATATTAATATTTTTTAATTTTTTTCTTTCTGGCTAATGTTTTTCCAAGATATCTCTCAAAGGAAAAATGTTTATTGAGTCATTAAAATCATACACGTACGCTCAATAATTTTATGGCAGCTTTTGCATTAGTTTATTGCTAATTAATTAATTTAGAAAGTTTTAACAGCATTATCGATCGGCGTAAAGGTTAATATTTTTTAATATAAAAATTAAGGAAAAATTAGCAGATGTGCATAATTTTAATATATTTCCGTATTACATAATTTTAGGTCAGTGTGCATAAGTGATGATACTTTAATGGCTAATGATTTTTTTTATGCCTTAAGATGTCTACATGCTGAGGCAACGTTGGTATGTAAAGCCGAATCCATTTTACGTAATTCTTGCATAAATGATCAAAATGAAGAAAATTATTGTACAAATGCTCCACATTAAATTTGGTATTTATCAACAACCAGATTACCAGATACTTACTTAAGTTGGTTACCAAATTACTGATGTTGTTTTTCAAAGTTCAAAGTTATAACAGCTTTAATTATTATTTGATTCATTATTGAATGAGATCGAATGAAATAAAATTGTGTAATCCAATTACGGCAATTGTAAACTAAGTAATTATTTTTTAATAAGAGTTAAATTGTTGTAAATATTTCAGCTTCGTTCAGTATTACAGCTATTTACATGAGATAGACTGGTTGCTAAGCTTGACGTTAATATACTTTCTGTTCTTATATAACTTAATCCAATTTTATTAAGCAGAAGAAATTTAGAACAAAAATTAAAAAATGCCTGAAGGTGGAAAATCTGAGCTTAGGGGACAATTTGGATATGTATTGTGAAGGAAGTATCTATTTTCATTTTTCAACCCAAAATCCTCATTTTTAAAAAGTTGTCGGGGAGTTGAACTATTTTGTACGACATCCAAGAGTAGAAAACCTTAGTCATCGTATTTGTTTTTCTATAATTTTCTTATTACCTACTTTCAGTATATTATACAGCCGATATAATAATATGTAAATTTTATTAGCATATTGGCGATTTTACTACAAAAAACGATGTTAATTACCTAAACAAGTTTAAAGAAAGTAAAACTTATTGCCGGGTATTGATAAAAATTAACGTCCGTGTAAATATAAAATTTGCTGCAATTGACCTTGAATCATAATATCTTCGCAATTAATTGCAAAAATAAACAGAATCAAGAATTATTATTATTTAAATTTTGCAACTTTAAAATTTGCTAATTTATTTATAATTGAGTTATCCAAAAGCTGTCCGCACGTGTTGAACTGTCGTTACATAAAAAATTGATATTAGTTATTCTTCGGTTAGATAAATGATGCGCTTCCTCAACAATGCTATTACTATATTTCACTAATTTCTTCCGGATAAGAAGCTTTCTTTATTATCCAATTTTTTGTCAAGTTTTTGCTTTTGAATTAAACATCCGGGAATCGAGGAAATGTTCCGAAAAATAGACGACTTAACACAAATCTTTGAAAAAAAAATGCCTCATACTGTAATTAAGCAATGAATAGTACCCTGGTACAGCTTCCTTTCCGGAAACTGAACCGACGGCTCTTTCGAATTTTAATCGACTTGGAAACAAATAAAACAAATGCAGGCTTTCATTAAAAAATTAAAAAAAAATTTTTTTTTATTATCATCTTTAGTATACTATTCTTGATTACAGACTTATTTAAATTATTAAAAAAAAAATAAACAGAAAAAGACAATAAAACGTGGTCATATTGATAAATTAAAATCACAATCAAAATAGTAACTGGAAATTTAGACCACGAAGACGCCTTACGATTCAAAATTTAAATCAAAATAAAAGGAAAACGATTTTCAACGTTACATAATATTAATTGATTTATTAGTGACTTCAATAAATATTTTTTATTTTAATTTTTATAAACAAACGATGCAGATAAAATTGAGAAAAATGAGCACCGGTTTTTGGCACTTTTAGCCGATTTCAGCACATGAACCTGCCTGTGTAATATGATTACTTAAAAATTACATAAAATATTCAAAGTTTAAGTAATCAATTTTACATTTCTCACATTTTTGAATGGAATTCAAATTTTTTTAACTTCCTTTGATTTAACAACTTTCCAATTGAAGCAGATCGAATGCAAACGATCGCAATGACAAGGACGCATTTACCTGCCTTTATAAAGCACAAACCCGTGTAATACTTGAACTGATGCGTTACAAAATAAGAAATTACATTTTTATGTAAAAAGATTACCATAAACAAACAAACCAAAAAAAATTTGCAATTCAATTGTTTTAAAATAATTATAGGACGACTAAGTCTGCACTCGCAAATTATCGTTAATATGTAACAATAATTTATCGAAACTGAAAGTTAAATTTTTTAGGACATGCACGATCATCCTTCAATTTATTATATTATTTATTATGCATTCATATTTTCCAATTCACCAATTTGCAAACTTTAATTATTTTACTTATTTATAAACGCTTTTATGTAATACATTTAAACGAACGATAATTAAAGTCGGTTACAATTTTTAGACCGTTATATAACAATAATGTACCCAATTAACAAATTGGTCATTAAGGAATTATTAATTAACTCCAATTAAACACTTTTAAGAAAATCGGAAAAGAGCAATTTTATAATTTATGTAAAACTTACTTTTTGAGGCCTGAATTTTTATTAACAGTATAACAAGGTTGTGTGCTGTTACTTACCAAGAGTTTAACAAAAAATGTTGTGTCCCTTTCATTTTATTTCTTGTTTTATTGATACCGAGTTTGTTGTAGGCCATTCCAATTTCGTAACGACACCTGCACTTACATTTCAAACAAACAATAAAATTGTTCAAGATAAAATTGCAATAAACCTAAAAATAAAAATGTCACCAAGACGTCATTACATGTTATTACGTTATTTTTGTAAAAATTACGTGAAAAATTATATATTTCCATTTTTCAGTTTGTTGTGTAAATTATTTGATTTGCACAAAAAAAACGGTCGTAATTTACGTTGGCTGGGATTGGTTAGGTGAATTGAGCGCCAGTGCGGGGTATACCCAGTTTAACGAAGTAAGATCGATTTCTCAAAAAAGACACAGAGGTAACTGTAAATGAAGGGTATTACACTTTCCATTATGCATTTATTATTTGATACTGGAGTGAAGGTCGCTTACGCCATCGCCAATGCACAGTGCACGGTTCCCTAAGAAGTTGGAGTTATGGATAACCTAAATAATGGCCTGTGATCAAATTTGTTCAGGACTATACCAGATCTGGCGCGTCGCACACGGTTTTCGTTAAGATTTACTGCTTTATCTCAACTAAAACTGCTAGACCTTTCAACTTTTCTATTTTGGATCATACACATACACAGTAGTGTATCATCTACATCCCAAAGTGGGTTTGCCGAGTGGTCGCAAACCTCGGGTGGAGCCGAAGGGACAGTTTCGAATCCGGTGAGAGTCAAAAACTCTCTCTGGGTTGACGATTGGGGATCTGTCAGTTAACCGACCCCATGAGTTGAGCTTCGACTCTTGCACTATTGGAAAGAGGACAATTTTCTGAGTATTTTAAAACAAAAATTTTTTGCGGATTATCCATTAGTTTTCGAGAAAACGGCATTTGAAAATCAAAATTTTACATGCATTTTAGATATTATGTTAAATTTATTTTAAAGAAAATATTCATTGGAATATTTTCTACATGACATGTACCCTTATTATCATAGAATTTACTTATTGTTTATAAACAGATTGTAAATATTTAATTGAAATAAAAAAAAAAAAAAATTTAGATAGGGATTTCACTAACACGAGTGTTCTATTGACGGTACGCGTGGATTAATATAGTCTTACTGATAGACGTAGTGCTTGTATTCAGTTTAGGGTGGATTTTCGACTGCCTTGGTTGCGTTCGTCAAAACCGACACTCCGCGTCGTTTTTACGAACGCTGCCTCGCTAAAAACATCTCCCTAGACAGCTCCAACTCGCCGAAGGTGCTGCTGGAAAGGGGTGAAACTCGTTTTTAATTATTAGCCTTTTTTATTTTTTAAATTGTTGCATAATGTTGCGTAATATAAATGAGTGCGGTTACAAGCAAGAGGTTCAACACGCACGATGTGTATCCGACAGTGTAACAATTGCGTCTGACGGCTAACACTAAGACTATATCAGAACGCACGTACCGTCAATAGAACTCTCGTGTTAGTGATATATCTATCTAAAATGCATGTAAAAATTTGATTTTCAAATGCCGTTTTCTCGAAAACTAATGGATAATCCGTATCAATGTGCGGTCTCAAAATGCTCAGAAAATTGTCCTGTTTCCAATAGTGTAAAATTAAAAGCCCAACTCGTGGGGACGATTAACTGACAGTAGCCGACGATTGTAGTCAATTATAAAAGAAGAAGGCCGATAGTTCAGGAGTGGACTGAAAGGATGATGAAGAAGTAGACGTAGGAATTTGTAGCTGCGTAATTCACACGGGAAGTATGACATAATTAGCCTACTGACGGGCAGACATACACGAAACAAGATCTTAAGACTTCTCGCTATACTGCACATAGAGGCCTAAAATAGGCAATTAAAATTCTGGATTTTTAAGAAACCTACCGGATAACTGAGAATTCGAGACTATGAAAAAGTCAAAACCGCGGTCATTCGATGAGGCTTTTTTGGATTTATAATTTTTTGATTCTAATTTTTCTGGGAACATTTTAAATGTTACTGTTCAGATAATTTGAAATCAAACTTTCTTCAGTAAGTGTTTTCTCTGTAAATAGTCAGATTCAGTATCCTCAAGGTCATTGTTTGAGGCTGATCAAAAACGATACTGTGGGTTTTTATAATTAAAATCTACCGTAGGAGTCATGGAAATGGCATCGCTGAATATTTCTGAATCAAAATAACAATTCCCAATAAAATTTAAATAACCGTACACAATATAAACACAATACGCACATAAAACTAGATTTTCAAACCGGGGGGTCTGGGGGGTTTGGAATACCCTCCAGAGTACACGAGAGATTGTGCGCAAAAAAGGGTGTTATTGAGCTTATGGATTTCAAACCAGAAATCAAATTTCTAAAAATCTAAAATCTGCGTTTTTGAACACAATCACTAATGCGCTGGGGGGTATTCCAAAATCAATATTGGGCCAATATTAAATGTGAACATTTTCCAATATTGCTGCAATATTGCTTTTATATTTGATATTGAATATGTTCCAATATTGCTGCTATATTGATTTTCAATATTGGTGCAATATTGAAAACAATATTGGTCAAATATTGAAAATATTGGTCCAATATTGCGTTTTGCAGATGTCTTCGCTGACTTTGTTTTATTTTGTTTAATATGTTTAATGTTGGAAATCAACATTAGGCCAATATTAAACATATTAAAGAAAATAAAACAAAGTCAGCGAAGACATCTGCACAACGCGTCCGTCCGCTTTGACGGACCTGGCCAATCTTTCTTTTAAACAATTCTACCAATTAAACAACATATGCGAACGCATTGGCTCGAACAATGACATGAAATTAAAATTAAATTAAAATTTTTAAACAAACAAAATTCCAAATTAAACAAAAATTAAAATTTCAAAATTCAAAATTTAACAAATATAATTTTGAAATACGACAATATTTGTCGAGTTAGCCAGAACTAAATCAGTTGGTGTCAACTTAATTTGACGTCGAGATAGCAAGTGGCGAGTTGACTTTGCACCAAGTCGGTCAGCCCTGAATTGGCCAGTCCCGCCAAGTTTGCGGCGCTGAGCTGTCTCATCCCGCACTGCCCCATCATAACTTGGCAAATTCTGAGGCTGTTATTAAATATTTCTTTCTCAGCAATGAAGGGGCCTAACACACACAATAGCGCTACAACCAGGATTTCAAGGCAGAAAATCTCGGTGGTTTGTCACTGCGTGCCAAAGGAGGACGTGTAGAATAAAGTTTTTACTTCACTCGGGCTCGAATTAGAGTTTTCTATTTAGCAGTCGACGTACTTAAGCATCAGACCGTAACCGTCCTTGAAGCGGCCTAAAGTAGAACTAATCAGCTAAATTTTGAAACTAGCTCCAGCATAGTTTCCGTGTTATTTGTTGATCAGATGTAGATTACGACTGCAAATATTCGGTTTCTAAACCGGGGGGTCTGGGGGGTATGGAATACCCTCCAGTGTATATGTGTTCAAAAGCAAGTGGAGATATTTTGTATACGTTTAGTCTGTTAAAAATTGGCAATAGTAATATGTATGTATTTAAAAATTAATAATGGTTTAATATTCTGTTTTGGGACGGTGACCCTCAATTGCCCTGCTCGTACCGCCGCCACTGCCAATAAAAACTGTGAATTGATTGACTTTATTCAGTTATTACGTTTATTCCTATATTATTATTTATGTCATGGTTTACATTACAAGTCAATCTGTAGGCCATATTATACATTTGTTTTTTTTCTTCTTAACTGTAGAAGTTAAGAAAATGAAGAAGCTTTAAAAGTTGGATAAAAAATACAGGAAGGTTATTTTCAATGCTATTTCACTCGCTGATGATCAAAAAGAAAAATATTAACGCTCATGTGAAGAAGATAATAATGACACTTAAATCAAAATTTAATCAGAAAAAAATTTGTTTACAATAATTCTTTTTGTAATAATTACAACTTGCGTGTCATTATTTGTTTAATTCACACGCTACCGTGGTATTACATACACATTAGAAAAATTTTATGCTTTCTTCGTTAAAATACTTCCTATCCAGGGATTTTCTTCAAATATAATCAATTTTGAATTTTTCTAATTGATTTAATTTCTTTTCGCTTACTTAGCTTGTTAATTTTACAAGTCGATAATAAATTTATATATAATATATATTATTAATTTTCTAACAAATACTTAGGTAGGTAGTTATTTTTCTAAAATATAGCTAAAAGTTACAACTTTCATTTTCTTCTACACTTTCCTACTATCATCTGGATCACACTAATTAATAAAAATTTTCTAAGAGAATTTCATTATCACCATCTGTTCTTTAGTCTTATGTTCACTTTCTCCGCAATAAGTTCAATGCTATCGGATATTTTTTTCAAAATTAAATATTTTTTTTTTTTCGAAAACAAGCTCTGATTATTTTTACCAAATAAATTTAAACAGGTGGTTGGCCCTGGCGTTTAAATTGCATTGCATAAGAAATTGTCTATACAAAATTATTTAAAATTGTTATTAATTTAATTCCCATTAAGATACCACATTAAAAAAACCGCAAATCTAGTAAACAAACCTGTACCTATTTAAACGGTAAATCGACTTCTAAAAGGGTAATCAACCGGCTAGAACAAATAACTATTGTGCTTCTATCCATAAATTAACTTATTTGCGTAACTTATAAACTGCAATATCGAATCAAATTTTTATAACAACTTGATTAGAAGTAAATATAGCAGACTTTCTATAAAACCATTAAAGAAAATTAGAATAAATCATAATATGACTCAAAATTTCTCTTATTACATCAAGGACATTTTAATATCATGTCTTTTCGTTCCAGAAAATAGACGATGCCAACGTGGAAGCCGCTCCGAAAACATCTTCAAATGTCCGAAGTAGAGGCCGAGCAAGATTTACCGCCACTCCCGAATTTGACGAAATAAATAACGACGACAGTATCGACACGAAAAAATTTGCCAAAAGGATCGACACTCCAAAAAAGCTTCCAGAAAATGCTAAAATTGAAAGGAGAGTATCGAGACCTGCGAAGGAACCCTTAAAACTATACGAAGTGAGCGAAACCGTTGACGACATTCCACGAGAAGAAGAAATGAAAAAGACAGTTCTGGCAGCACCTCGAGTCGTCACCGAGAGCAAATTTGAATCACTCAATATTGCCAAACCATTGCCAATCGCTTCATCCACAACAGAGGATAACGCTCCAAACTACCCTAAATCACCTCTCGCAATTCCCGAAGAACCCCAATCATCCGAATCAACTCTTGTGAGTGAAGCCACCGCTGCCGTCAGCGATGTTCCCAAAATTACACCGGATTTATCGAGAAAACTCGAAACCACCACTGTGAAAGTTAAGCCTACAATCAAGCAAAAGGTTCCACATCGCCGATTTAACGTCAAAGCGCAAAGTACTACGGAAAAAAGTGAAGAGACCACTGCAGGTAAAAGAAAACAACGCGTAAGGGGTCAGACGAAACCAGGAACTGCGACGACTACTGTAGCTTCCGCCCGTAAGACCAGAAAGCGGGTTGAACACGTTGGAGATTCAGGTCCGTCGGTTTTAAACAGCGAGGGACGTGATTCAGGTGCTAGATCCCGACCCGGAAGAACCATCAATCCAACATTTCAAAAAAGAAGCGACGACGAGGATAATATTTACTTTGCAGGAGAACCTCTTCACCGAGATACCAGGAGCAAGGGAAGATATTCTTCCGAAAGTAACAGCGACGAAGGTAACGAAAGCTCGAGTAGACCGCAAAACAGACAACGTACTAGCTCCAGAAGAAAAGTGACTTCACCAAGCACCACCACGTCTTCCACTGAGAGCAACTACAGCGCAAGAAAAAGGGTTCGAGTGAGTTCCACTGAAAGATCCGTAGATTCAAACGAAAATACGTCAAGAGGTTCAAGAAGAAAAGTTTCGAGAGTCATTAAAGTTGAATCGACCACCCCGCAAGTAGTTGAACCAAGACAAGGTCGTACGCGATCCAGGGTTAAAGTGATTAAAAAGGATCATGAAAGTAAACTTAATGTTGTTCCAACTTTCAACGAAAAGCAAGCCAATCAGGTTGATGATTTTGCAACCTCCAGCACAAAGGATTTTGAAGTCAGAATGTCAGCGGAAGGAAGTGTTGTGTCTCCTGTTACTTCGCGAAATTTCATTCGAGTGTCCAGACAGCAGACGATTTCTGTTGAAGCCAAAACAGAAAAAGCTATCCGGAAGGTTTTCAGGAAAAAATCCAATTTGAATAATGCCTCAAGACAGAGTACCTCGCAGGAAACTACAACAAGTTCGGAAGCAAGCTTTGAGCGGGTGACTCCGCAAAGTTTTGCGAAGATCGAAAACAGAAACGACGGCAAGAGGAAGATTCCGCAATCGGCACAAAGAAGAACGATCGTTGCTTCGAGTAAGCAAAAGTCTGGCGAGTTGACCAGTTCGGAAGAAGCCATTGGAGGGGAAGAAAACTACCCTCTGAATTTTATAGCAAATATAAAGGCAAAGAAATCTAGAAAGGTAAATAATTTGTATTTTAAATGTTGTTGTCATCGTGAAAGTCGCTTGGTCATGCCGAAAGACAATATACCGGTTTTGTTAGATCGGTTGACATTTAAATGATTATAGATTTTCTTATGGGCGACGTTTAATTTCCGGAGATCTGAAAAGAAAGGTTTTTTCCTATACATAAATATTGATAAAATAAGATATGGAATAGAAAGGATGACATAACTAAAGTGAATCAATCTAATTATCTAATGAAGTTCTAAAAATTATTAAAAACTCTCGTCACGGTAAAAGTAGGAAATTGAAGCTAATGCACACAAAAATTTGATTTATATAATAAAAGAAAGGAAAAAATTGTTAAAATAACTTCATATTTAAATATTTTAAGTTTTGTTGCAAGATATTAAATTTATTGCTTCTTCAAGGGTACTGGGTCAAGTTCAAGTCAGTCGAGCAAAGATTCTCTCACGAAGACCATTGAGAAAGGTGCAGCTTCCGCAAAACCTTCCGCATCACTCGAAGCCTCATCGCCTTCTGAATCAGCTATTGTTGAAAGTTATGCAAATAATGTAAGAATTAAACAAAATTTTGTTTTTGTTTTTATCGCTTTAATTTTAGCTCGAAAGCAGCAGTCAGCGGGCCGAAAGTGTTCCGAAACTGAAAAAATTACACAACCGGCCAGCATTTCCGAAACGTTCCAAAATTGAAAACGAAAAGCCTGTGGCGACAACGCCAAGTTCGGTAGTACCAGAACCTTCAACTGCCAGTGAAGTTAATCAAACGCCTCTGCAAAAGTACCACGCGAGGTTTAAGCTAAACAGAAATCAAAATCAAAAAGAAGTTATTGTTACATCACCAAGGCCGATTCACAAGAGTCGCAGCTACTTACCCAAGGCACCGAAAGGAATTTACAGCAGCAAGAAGTTATCGAGAAGTACCACTGTATCCCCAGTCACGGAGGCTGAAAAACTGAAAAAGATTAACATAGAAGCGTCCGCTTTGTCGACTCAGGTGAATATTAAGTACTTTACAGATCTACACAACTAGATCCTTAAGATGTCAGAATATAGCGTATTGAGAGCTGCATGATTTTTCTTATTGTTTTTTTAGGTTCCCCCGAACGGTTCAAACCCGAACAAAGCAACCCGATTTAGTGCGAGATATCGGAATGACATATTAGCCCGCCCTGGAATATTAAGAACCAGTACTTCCGGGCCACCGTATATACCGACAGTACCAACCGTGACGCCATCACCTTCATCAGTAAGTAGCCCGTTTAAATAACAAAACGTGAAAATTTACTTTTGGATTGATGAAAAAAAAATATATAGTACACCTTGACAAAAACTGACAACAGACAAAGACGAAAGGCTTTTTAGTTATTTAACAAAATTAATGTAATTATATCTTTTGCTGAAGGATCATTACTGGACAGGAGAAGAAATTACAGAATACCATTTGTTAAGCAATCGAATATACTGAAGATTTAAGCCACTACTTCTGCTGATGATCTTCACCACACACATTTTTCATTACTCTCAATTCAATCCATAATTTAAATTAACATTGGATAGGGCTACTAATCATAAAATGTTTGCTTAATTTGTAAATTACTTAAGTTTGCAATCATTTTTACTTTTATATCGAAATTCACATTTCAATTGCACTGTCTTTCTATTTTCTCAGTGTACCATTTTATATGATAGCAAAATTTTTTTCGCTCTTCAAACACAAATTTTAAATTTTAGATTTAATTTTAGAATAATGCATTTCGGGAAAACTTCTCTTTGTACAAATACTCTAGAAGGGTAAGTCAAAAAGTAAAGAAAAAGTAAAAAAATATTCCCAATGTTTGTCTGTACCGACGTGACGACTCTCGATATTTCCCAGTTTAACACTTCCAATCCTCTTTATCATTAAATTTGAGCAAATGGGCTTCAAAAATAAAAAGTAGTTCTTTACTTTTTGAATTGCCTTTGTATATACTATACTATATATATTAAATATGTGTATATATATTTTTTTATACTTACAATAATTAGTCAAGGTGTATTATTTTATTTTTATACTATGTATTTTTAAATAAACATTTGAAATATTTATAGGTTTCATTTCCTGTAAATATTATATAACATAACATTCAGCTTCATTAGTTTCATACTCAATATTACGTTCCACATCTTTCATCATATCTCATGCATAAATCGTAAAATTTAAAGTGAGGATGTTTACAGGTAAAAATCGAAGACAATTTACTTGGTTTGGAAGTAATTTCTATCGATGATCCAATAATCAATACTGTTCCTTCTGCAAATCTAATAAGCGGAGATTATATTTCGACCCAAAACACCTCTACACCTGTGGTAATTATGGAATATTGCAGACCGAGAAAAAAATAATCTAAAACCTTAATTTTCAAAGGGTTCCAAGGAAGGCGAAGACCAAAAACCGATTTCGATTATCGAAAGAATTATAAATTCGATTACTTCCATTTCTACCACAACTTCTCCTGACTTAAACAACACAAGTATTACGACAACCACTAACGGACAACCGACCACACAATCCGCAATACAAAAACTAGTATCGAAAAGATCTAGATCGACTTTAGACGAAGACGTTTTACACAAACTGACAACGACATCAAACTTTAAAACCACAGAAAAGCCAACAACTGTGATCGAAAAAATTCTTAGTTCTTTATCAGCATTAAGAGCAAACCAAGCAACCGAATTTGGTTCACAACAAGTAGGTGGTAATTATAATACACTTGCGGGTGTTTCTTCCACTGAAAGTATTTCTGAGTTAGCTGATAAATCTTCCAACACACTTCCAAGCACTCCTTCACTTCTTACTAGCGATAGTTCTACCGAAACACCCACCAGCACTGCTTCTAGTTCTAGTACAGTTGGTAGTACTGATTCTAGTATACCTAGCACTTTATTGTCTCTAAACGACATTAGCACGTTTTCTTTAGACGCTAGTAGTGTTTCTTCGAGCACTTTGAATCCAAATTTTGCAATCCAAGATTTAACTTCCGACCAAACCCTACCGAAACGAACCGTTGATCAACTGTTATCCTTATTCAACATGAACGTACCGACAACAACTGACCCAGAAACGAGTCCAGTTGTTGTTGTTACTCCAAAACTTACGACATTTGTAACATCCAATACCATAACTCCATCACCTTCGGCCACAAGTACTGATTTAACAACAACTGTTGTGACCAGTAAAACAGAAACAGATAACACAACACCTAGGGTGATAACAACTTCAACATTAATTTCAATTTTGACTACCAAAATTGAACTGAAAGACGTTGAAAGGGTTACGGTAACAAATACCATAACTGAAAAGTTGTTAACACTCACACCTACCACAGAAACCAGTACAACTGCGGTGGAAGGTGAAAGAACGGTAACGGTTACTCCCGTTACATATGCCCCAACAACTCCTATGAGTACCACTAACAGAGAATTTGAAACAGTTTCCACAGTTGCTACAGCTACAGAACCTACCAGTACATTAATGACGTCTACAACGTCAATGCCAACAACTTTAACCACAACCGTTCCTTCTAGTACGGAACCGTCCATAACTTATATTACCACTCTAGCTCCACAATCCACAACCGAATCCATATCAACACTATCACCAGTTCAAACAACATCATCTTCATCTGAAACCACGTTTGCACAATCCACAACTTACAACACTATAAACGATGCAGAGAATTTTATTAATCCTCTTTCGGTAAATGTACCAAATTTGCAATCCGGTAGGGTTGTGTCGACACTTTCGCCAGATCAAACAACAATCGGTTCAACTCTTTCGACAGATCAAACATCAACAACTGTCCCAACACTTACGCCAGATCAAACATCAACTACTGTCCCCACACTTTCGCCAGGTCAAACATCAACCACTGTCCCCACACTTTCGCCAGATCAAACATCAACCACTGTCCCCACACTTACACCAGATCAAATATCAACTACTGTCCCCACACTTACACCAGATCAAATATCAACAACTGTTTCTACTGTTGTGCCAGATCAAACATCAACCAGTGTCCCTACACTTACGCCAGATCAAACATCAACTACTGTTCCCACACTTACGCCAGATCAAATATCAACAACTATTTCTACTGTTGTACCAGATCAAATATCAACAACTGTTTCTACTGTTGTGCCAGATCAAACACCAACAACTGTTTCTACTGTTGTGCCAGATATCACTTCATCAGGAACAACTTCGACACTTTTGCCCGATCAAAGCACATCAGTAACGATCAATGATGCAGAAAATTTCATTAATCCATTATCGGTAACCGAACCGAATTTTCAACCTGAAATTTTAAGCATCATGGATCTTATAGCTCAAATAATGGACCAAACCAAAAGACCAAGCGGTTCAAGAACAAGCACTTTGAATCCCGAATTCGAAGCTTCAACCATAAATCCAATATTTTATACAACAAATGCAAATTTTGCTACCGCAAGTGAAAATATCCCAGTAATCACAAGATTTAGTTCCCCAATTGTAGATCAAGTTGTTTCGTCAACAGTTTCGAGTTTTTCTACTACGGCTTTGCCCGTACAAACAACTAACGAAATGTCAACAAACTTAACACTTACCACCACACCTTCAGATACCTTAACGACAACTGAAAACACAATGCTTGATTCATCTTCATCTTCCAATCTTAATACCGAAACCACAACCGATGTATCCTCTACAATTCCTCTTTTGGATAAATTTGAAGTAAGTCTTGATAGGGTTAAAGTTTACTCTGCTAATGATGTATCTAGTACTTTGACTCCCGATGATGATGTGGCTGGTACTACCATATCAATCATCAGCAGAAACTTTATTCCCGATACTAATTCCACTAGTACAGCCGATGTAACTTCTGTAAAGCCTGTAAATAATAGTTTAGACTCGACAACACAAGATATTTCATCTAATATCATCGACACAATTGAAATAACTGAAAAACTTAACGGAACTGACGTTTCTAATTTGGTTAATCCTCTATCATCGGATACTAACGTTTCCGTTACTGAACCCAGTAACACCACTCTATCACTTTCTAATAACACAACTTCTGTAAATAATACCCGCGCCGGTAAACTGTTAATGGAAGTAGAAGATCCAATCCGTGATAACAATATCGATAATGCAGTTCGCGAAAAAGACTACTACATATTTGCAGTTTTACAAAATAACACTATCCTTCGAAAACGACCAAGTCAACATCCAACCAAAGAAACTCCATTTATCATTTACGGTCTTCTACCTAACAATACTTTACTTCGAAAGTTCCTAAACGGAACGCTTGTTCCGATGGAACCTGTAATTCAGGTGAATGGATTTGACACACGTGAAAATCCCCCACCTATCACGGAAAGTAATAACATTAATCAAGTAACTTCCAACCAAGAAAATCAACCGGAAAACATTAGTACAACGACGGTACTCATTATAAATAACTTTTTGGTGATTGGTGCTTCTTTCGGCTTTTTTCATTTTACGTCACCTGATGATTATGGCTTCCTCGATACGAGAGATTTAAACTGCCGCATTTAGCTGAGGGGTAGTTTAGCAGCAAACAGTAGATTTTGGTATGAGGGAAAGGGTAGTGAAAATTTTTGAAGTTGAAATTTCGTTAATAATCAAAATAACTCAAAGAGCGCTTTAATTATCGCAAAACCTTTACGACTGGTTTGATAATGTCAAAATGGCAGTTTTTAATCGACCATAATCAGGTGACTAACACCAACCAAAGTGTGAACTAATAAAACTAAACACAATAACAGTGTCATTGCAATTAACCCATCGAGTGGTGAAATAACCTGACAGGGTAAGTTTACTCAAAATTGATGTTTCAGGGAAGGCCTATTGAAGCTAACGAGTTATCTCTCAATGCCGACTTAAACAACACCCAAGACAATTCCATTCCAAAACTAACAGAACTTTTGGGAAAAAACACGGTGAGAGCTTTCAACAATATCGTCAACCAAACGCAAGGAAGTAACCAAACGGTTCAAGTGATAACCTTGCAGGTGGATCCCAAGGTGAGAATGTTCGCAAAAGTAATAGTACACAAAAACACATTTTATTCTCTTCTTAGACAAACAAAGTTGCATTTAAAAATGTTAAGTACAATGAAAATGTAATTTTTCGTTGGAAACCTGTAACTAGACCAACCTTTACGTCAGTTATAGAACAGGCAAGACAACACAGTTTTAAGTTATTAATGGAATTAACAGACTTACATGATTTTTTTACAATAATAGTAGGCGACTGGTACATTAAAAATAGAAGATTTTTGGAATCAACAATCAATTTTTGGAAAAAATCATTGGAATTCGTTGGAAATCCCTGGAATTCTTGGAAATCCCTGGAATTCTTGGAAATGCCTGAAATTCTTTTGAAATCCCGAGAATTTTTGGAAATCGTTGGAATTTGGAAATCCCTGGAATTCTTGGAAATCGTTGGAATTCCTTGGAAATCCCTGGAATTCTTTGGAAATCCTTGGAATTCTTTAGATTGTACTTTGATTTGAACTCATTGGAATTCCTTGGAAATCACTGGAATTGTGTGGAATTCTTTGGAAATTCTTGGAATTCTTGGAAAGCATTGGAATTCTTTGGAAATCGTTGGAATTCTTGGAAATATTGTTGTGTACAGAAATTTTACTGGACATTTCTTTTCTCTGAAAATGAGCAACTACTCCGGTTGTCGTCCCTGGATCCCTCAATATTCAAGAATCAAGAAGGCTATTGTGGGACTGATCTCTTTCCCTGTTTAAATTGGGCATCACCTTCACTGTAAAAAAAATGGTTCATCATATTTACGAAAAATTGATCATTTTTGCGTCGATAAACAAAATTCGTTATATTGATGAAAAATTTGTAGTATCCATGAAAAAAATCATTGTATTTATGCATTTGTTTATCAATATAACGAATTTTGTTCATCGGCGCAAAATTAATGTATTTTTCGTTAATTAAATAAATAATTTTTTTAGTGTTCGTGAAAATAATAGTCGGGAATGATTCTTGAGTGTTTTCCGATCTCTTGGTCTGCTCTCCTTAATTTAATCCAGGAATAACTTAGTTCGGTTGTTTCCAATGCTTTGAGGGATTCTCCCAGAAATCAGCGCTACTTTGTCCAACTGAATTTGTACCAACTACCAGATATTCTACCACATTTTTTCTCAACTTTTATCGACTATCAAGATCTATAATTTGGTGTACCAGTCGCCTTAATTTAACATATAGTATCTTTATATGTTGCCAATAAAACATTACGTCACTAAAAACCTTAAACAACACTTATCTGCATCACTAAAGAACCTTAACAGCACATATCGATTTTTTCACCCAATTAATTGATTGCTTGTAGAAATAGACATGTCAAAAACTGCCCAAAATAATAAATCTAATGTTGTAACTAATTTTTAGATTCAAAACCGACTAAATCCAGAAGGCAACACAGTTAAACCTTCTTCAACAACAACCAAATCGACTACGACTAAGCTTGCAACCACTCGATCACCTAGTACCACAGAAACTGCACAACCAAAAACACCACCTGTCGTATTTACAAGTCCTTTGCCGACGACAACAACAAGAAAACAAACTAAACCAACGACCACGACCCCCAAGAGAACAACAACGACCAGACCAACAACAACAAATAAAAACGAAGAAAGCAACAACGAAATTGAACCAAATCCGTTATCGATTTCTTCGAGAATATCTACAACTACCGTCACGGTTCCTCCAACTACGGTCACAAGCAAACCAATAAAAGATATCTCAATAGAAGAGCTAAAGAAGAAGAACTTAACGGAACAACAAAAAAAAGATTTAGCTACTTTAGAAGCATTAGAAAAGGAACACCAATCGATTTTACAGCAACTGTCGTTCCTTACGAAATTGGTAAGTTTTTGTAATCAACTTTGAGGAATTGGAGTGAAACTGTTTTTTTTTAGAACTTTGGTGGTTTGAACGCTGGACAAAATAACACTTCAAAACAGGTAAGGGATTGGTCAGAACAACGGAAAGTTCTTAAAAGTTACTATTGCAGGTGGGTGTTAAAGTACCAGTCGAAAGTGCAAATCAAAAAGCTGTAAACACAGCGAAGCAGGTAACCACTACTCCGTTACCGATTGAACAATTGTTGAAACAGCTAAACGATAAAGGAGTAACTCCTCCAAGTCAAGTTTTGGCATCCACGTACGGTAAAACAAACGACGCCCTTTTGGCGTCACTTCTTAAGGAGTATGGTGTTGCTCCAACTCCGCCTAAACCACTTGCGGTAAGTTTCAGCAGTCAATTAGGAAATTTAGGAGTTTTTAAGTTTCCAATTTTAGGATGTGCTAAGTCAAATAACGGATACCACCACCGGGTTTCCAAGTACAACGTTAGGTGTGACAAAGAGAAGAATACCTACTACGCCAGCACCTAACAGGTTTATGCAAGGGTTAAATTGGTTAATCAATACCATAGCACCGCAACCGACAAAGCGTCCGCTGCCTAAATCCAAATCGCCCAAAAGTAACAGGTTAAACGAAGAGAACGAAGTGTTGAGTAAGCAACCGACCGAAATAACCCCCACAATTGTTGAAGCACCGACCACCAAGAGTATAAATACTGGGATATCCCAAGAAAAACTACACGCCTTGATTAAACAGTTGGAAGAAGTAAAAAAGAATCCGGAGAGTGCTAAGAATTTAGACATAGAAACGTTGAAGAGTCTTCAAAAATTGAAAACTAAAGATATTAAAGATATTCAAGTTATCGCTTCCAGTTCCAATGGAGCGTCCACAAAAAAATTTGTTCCGACTAAGATGCCACAGATTTTGCCAACAGCAACCGGGATAAATTTTGGAGAAGATGAAGTTTCACCTTTGGTGATCAATAGGGGACGTCCTGATCGCGCAACAACGCGGGATCCGTTAGGAGTGGTTGGTGATACCACGACAACAGTACTAAAACTTCCACCCGTGAAGTTGAATCCCGTAAAAGGGATATCGGACGAGGAACCCTTAATCCAAGGGCAACTTGTCAATTACGCAATTGACGTGACAAAAGCAATTTCCTCATTTTTAGGAAACGCACTGCAGGTAAAAAATATTTCGTTTAACCGTTAATGTTGTTGTTGTTGTGGTTGTTTTTAAAAACTTCTTTACGTTAATTCTAGGGCGCATCTAATCAATTTGTAAGTGCACTGTCGTCTACGTCAGGGAAAGTTAGTGAGTCAGTAATAAATTCAAGTTCTAACGTAAATGTTGGAAATGTAATTAAATCGAGTTCCTCCAGTGGTTAAATTAATTTTTGACAATTTTGGGTAAAAAAACAAACTTTTTCAAACCGTTGCTTACTTCTCTTCATACTTTAGTAACAAACATTTTCATTACACTAACATCATTGTTACCAACAACAATTTCCGTCATCTGACGGAGATGTCAAATAGCTGTCAGATTTGGCGGTTTGGAAACTTTTTCAAGCCGTTGCTTACTTCTCTTCATACTTTAGTAACAAACATCTTCATTACACTAACACCATTGTTACCAACAACAATTTCCGTCATCTGACGGAGATGTCAAATAACTGTCAGATTTGACGGTTTGGAAACAGTTGAATAAAAAAACAAATAATCGTCGTATTTTGACATCTTTCACACAGTTTCTTTAAAACTAAAAAAATATACTAATAATCATCTTCCATAAAAGCCATTTAAAAATTGAAATAATCATTCATCACATGGACAATTAAAATGAGAAAAACTCAACTAATGTTCGTTTCATACTTCTGCAGAATTAATAAATATTAATAATATAAGATGGTCGTTATTTATAGTAAAAATAAAATATGTAACTGTATTAATATTATAAATTATATTGTAGGGTGCAGCTACTTCTTTTCAATCAATGATAGGATCCGGATCGAGGACGTCTAGAAATCGTACCATGTTTAATTCTGCAAAACGAACAGGATAAAATAATAAGTTGTGTGTGCTATATTTAAACTGCAATATTTATTATTACAATTTACATAGTATATGTAAATTCTTAATTGATGTGGCTTGTAAATATTTAATAAACAAACATTAGTCATTTTAGTTTTAGAAATTAAAATTAAAGAATGGCGTGAAAATTTAGTTGTACTTTTTTTATTGTTTGACTGTGTAGGTATTATTATTGTTATGTAATATATCGAATAAAATATTTTTTTTATTCCAGCTGATGAAAAATACTCACTACTTTACTTTATTTAATTAAGTTAGATAATTATAAAATTAATTAATTTAATAGCGTTGCCTTCATTTGTTTTTATAATTATAATTGTAATTTTAAATTTGTGAATAGTATTAGTGTGATATCTTGTATATATTTACTATTTTTAAATATTATTGTATTTATTGTTATACTAATTATCTTAAAAGCTCAATTACAAATTTAGTTTTTAAAATTATGTTTGTAAATAAATTGATTTAATTTCTTATTTTTTCTTGATTAATTTTTCACTCGCTTCCAGCTCTTCGCCGGTTAGCGCAGTTCCCTGTGGAGTTTCGGTCTAATGCTTTTAAAATGCTAATTCGACGCACCTTGACTGAATCACATAGCGCCAATAAGGCTTGATTTATTAATCAATAAGCTATTGATTTAATAGTTTACAAGAAATTAGCTATTGATTTTAAATTAATTTTATTTAGTAATCACAAAACCTCCAGAAGAATTAATTAATCACATAATGAGTGGTAATTGTATTACTACAATGTTGCAGATGATAAATTGAATTTCATACAATAAATTATGGAAATTGAAGTTGACAAGTTTCAATGCCGTTACAACAATTATTGTGGAGGAGCACTGTTTAGTTTCCCACCAATCGAAAATAAAAATCCAGTATAGGCAACCAAACGAACTCCAAACTTCAGGTGTTGCATACCATCAAAGGTGTGATTGGTCATTTAAATATGTACCATCATTAAGCAGCATTTATTTCACTAAACGTAATAATTGACGGGTGATTAAAGAGAAATGATATTTTTAGAATAATTAAATTTTGATTTCATAAACTTTAGCGCGTGATTCAGAAAGAATTTTATTCAAGAACTTATGGCAAGGTTGTCTTTCGACAGAATAGAATAACCTTGAATATGAATGTAAGACTAATAATAATAATTAACAAATAGAAATAAATCGGATTCTGGATTATTAAGAAAAAAAAATTGAATAAAATTATAAAGAACAAAGTACTTTACTAAATTTATTATTGTGTTGTTTACTTAAACTGCATCTCTTCCACGAACGTCTCATGAGTGTATCCATTGGATTGTTGGATGAGTTAGAGAGTTTTGCCCAAGAAAAAATATTTTAAAAGCGGGGAAATACCTACATGCCGCCCCTGTTGTGTGCCGCCCTCCAAAAAAAATTTTTACTACAAAATTTCTGGTAATCAAAACCTCATTGCTCAAAAGTTCCCGATAACACAACAAGTGGCAAACGATAATCAGGATCTCATTGGTTAGATTTGGTTAGGCCACGCCCTTTATGTCGTTTCCCGTCAATCCCCGAAATTTATATATATATTTAACAGCATTTGTTTTTAATTTTTTGATTTAAACACCGACAATTCCAATCAATATTTATGTGATTCACATCAACAGAAAGGAAATACTCAGAAAATATCCTTTGATTTATGAATAAAATACTAAAATTTTTAAAGTGTAATTACGAATTTATCATCTTTTAAAATTTTTATTTTTTTTACCTTGACTTTTCGTTAATTACCCAGACGTATAAAAACTAAATAAACTTATATTAATAAAATCTATTTAATGGTTGCTTTTCGGTGGAATGCTGAGAAAAACTTTCGCAAGTTGTTTTCCGAGTTTTAACTCAGAAAGTGATCATAACAATCCCTCCCACTTTTCTGTAGTTAAAAATTTATTTTTAATTAATTTACAATTTGTATTTTAAATATTTTACTTATTTTAAATTAATTTAAATAAAAATAAATTTAAAAATTTACATTCTGGTGAGCTGCAAAAAAACAAAGATTTTGCGCACTTCATACAAAAATTACTATTTTTTTAAAAGAGATGCAAGTGATTGTCCCCTGTAGTACTTTAAGCTTTTCCTTTGAAAAATTTCGTATCTATGGGGTATACCAAAGATTTTGTGGGATTTTTTGAAACAGCGCAGATTTCTCTTCGCTTGTATACTAGATTTCCTCGATTTTCTTCTCAATTCAATTTATCCGAATATAATCCTTAATCTAAACTAACTTAAAATTCAAGCAGAATATTTTAACCAATGAGGAAAAACGGAAAATTTTATTGTTGTAAAGATGTTATTTTCTCAAACTATCGGTGGTCTGTGAAGACTAGTAATAATTTAGTAGCAACGAAGTAGAAGCGTTATGAAAATCAAGTGTACAAGTAAAGAAAATCTTGAGAAAATCCAAAAGATATCGAAAATCTTAGAAAATTTTGAAGAAATTTCAGAAAATGTTAAGAGATCTTAGGGCATTTCCACACGAAGAGGATCCGGACTCGAGTCCGCAGAAAGTTTTAATTTGTGATATTTAAGTGGATTTCCACACAAAGCGGGGAATGTGTGGATGGATATAGATCCGCATATATCCATAGGAGGTCCGTCCATACGAGCATCCACTTCTTGATCCAAAGCGGTCCCGCGGCAAAGAGGCGCTTAGGAAACCCCAATAAATTGAGAGAAAATGGAAATCTTAAAATATTTAATCTCAAGAAATTTAGGAAATCTTAAGAAATCCGGGGAAATATAGAAAAAATTAAAAAATTTTGAAAATTTTGTTAAGTCTTGGAAATCTTAGAAGATTCTAGCTATTTTAGAATATTTTAGGAAGTCACAAACTCTCAGGAAATGTCGGAAAATCTTAGGAAGGCTTTCAAAATCTTAAGAATATTGAATATTTTTGAAAATAGCAGGATATGTTGGAAAATCTTAAGAAGTCCGGGTTCCGGGTGAAGCAAAATACAATAAAATGCAAATTTTAAATGAAATCTAGAAAATTTTGAGAAATACGACAAAATTTAGAAATTTTAGAATATTTTTAAAGTTTTTAGAAAATTTTAAAAAATTACAGAAATCTTGGAAAATCCTAAAAAATTTTCTTAATTCTTGGAAGTCTTAGAAAATTCCGGAAAAGCTAGAGCAAATGGAAACCTTACAATATTTTAGAAAACAGCAGGAAATGCGAGAAAAACTTAAGTCCGGGGAAAGCAAAATACATAAAAATGCAAGTTATAAATGAAATCTAAGAAATTTTGAGAAATCCAAGAGAATATAGACAAAATAGAAATTTCTAGAATACTTTTTAAATTTTCAGAAAACTTAAAAAAATTGCAAGAATCTTGAAAACTCCTGGAAAGTCTTGTTAATGCTTGAAAACCTTAGAAAATCTGAGAAAATTTTAATAAGATCTTTCTCAATAAGAGAAATCCGGAAAAATCTAGATCAAATGGAAACCTTAGTATATTTTAGAAAACAACAGGAAATTCTAGAAAAGCTTAGGAAATCCGGAGAAAACAAAATAATAAAAAATTAAAATTAGGAGGAGGAAATATAGACAAAATAGAAATTTTAGAATATTTTCAGAATTTTTAATAAAATTTAGAAAATCGTAGAAATCTTGCAAAATCCGAGAAAATCTTGTTAATTCTTGGAAATCTTGGAAGATCCGAGAAAATTTAGAGCAAATGGAAATCTTAGAATATTTTAGGAAACAGCAGGAAATTCTAGAAAAACTTAGGAAGTTCATGGAAAGCAAAATACAATAAAATCCAAATTATAAATGAAATCTAGGAAAATATTGGGAAATCCGAGAAAATATAGCCAAAATAGAAATTAATAGAATATCTTTGGGATTATAAACATTTTAAAAAATCGCAAAAATCTTGGAAAATCTTAGAAAATCTTTTTTATTTTTGGAAACCTTAGAAAATCCGGAAATATTTAGAGCAACCGGAAATCAATAAAAAAAATTTTTTTTTCAAAAATTCTAAAAATATCTTAATTCTTAGAAAAGAAATATAGATATCTTAAGAAATAGTAGAAAACGCTAGAAAATCTTAAGAAGTCCGGAAAAACCAAATTAAATGAAAGTTTCAGAATATGTGACCTGGACTATGAAAAGGGACCTTACTTCGGAAAAATCAATTTTCATTTTTTTGGTGATTTTTATAGAAAAAAAGACGCTCTTTCGAATGGCGCGAACTACAAGTTTCTATCTTCATCACTCACTTCACAAAAAATTAATCTCAAAGTTAAACGTAAAATCATAAAAACATGAAAAATCATCAAAAAATTTTTTTTCATTTTTTTAACGTTTCCTATAGAGAAAAAAAAGAACATACTTTAAAGGTTTAAACGCGTTTTGCCGGAAAATTAGTTTTCCGACGTTAGGTCCCTTTTCGTAGTCCAGGTCACATATATTAGGAAATATCAGGACATCTTAGGAAATCCTAAAAAATTTAGAACAAATCGAAGTCTTAGATAATTTTAAAAAATCAAAAAACCTTAGAAAATATCAGGAAATTTTAGTAAGATCTTGAAAATCTTAAGAAATCCGGAAAAATCTAGAGCAAATGCAAACCTTAAAATATTTTAGGAAATAACAAGCTTAGGAAGTCCGGGGAAATCAAAATACAATAAAATAAAAATTATAAATAAAATCTAAGAAATTATGGGAAATCCGAGAAAATATATCCAACATAGAAATTTCAAGAATATTTTTGGAATTTTCAGGACATTTTAGAAAATCGCAGAAATCTTGGAAAATCTTAGAAAATCTTGTTAATTCTTCGAAACTTTAGAAATTCCGGGAAAATTTAGAGCAAATGAAAATCTTAGAATATTTTAGGAAATCAAGAAATCTTAAGAATTGTCAGGTAAGATTGAAATTTAAGATTTAAAATCTTAAGAAATCCAGAAAAAAATAGAGCAAATGAAAACCTTAGCATATTTTGGGAAAAAGCAGGTAATGTTAGAAAATCTTAGGAAGTCCGGGGAAAGCAAAATACAATAAAAGGAAAATTATAAATAAAATCTATGCAATTTTGGAAAATCCGAAGAAATATAGACAAAGTACAAATTTTAGAATATTTTTGGAATTTGCAGAAAATTTCAGATATTCACAGATATCTTGGAAAATCCTAGAAAATTTTAAAAATATCTTGTTAATTCTTGGAAATCTTAGAAAATCCGAGAAAATCTTAGAATATTTAAGGAAATCAAAAAATCTCAGAAAATAATAGGAAATGCTAGAAAATCGTAGGAAGTCCGGAGAAACCAAACAAAAATGAAAATTTTAGAATATTCTAGAAAATATCAGGAAATCTTATAAAATCTAGGAAAATCATAGTCAATCCTGGAAAATCTAGAGCAAATCGAAATTTTAGAATATTTTAGGAAATCAAAAAACCTTAGGAATATCAGGAAATCTTCAAAATCTTAAGAAATCCAGAAAAATCTACAGCAAATAGAAACCTTAAAATAAGGAAATGTTTAAAAATCTCATGAAATCCGGGGACAGCAAAACACAATAAAATGAAAATTATAATTAAAAATTATAGACAAAATAGAAAATTTAGAACATTATTGAATTTTTCAGAAAATTTTAGAAAATCTCATAATCTTGAAAAATCTCCAAATATTTAAAGAAATCTAGAAATCTTAGAAAATCTCAGGAAATCTCAGAAAATCTTAGTCAATTCTTGGAAATCTTAGAAAATCTGGGAAAATCTGAAAAATTAATTTTAAATTATCTTTGGAAATCTTAGGAAGGCTTAGAAAATCTTACAAAATCGTACGAAACTAGAAGAAATCCTATAAATTCTTAGAAAATTTTTGAAAATGTTACAAATTCTGAAAAAATCTAGAGAAAAGCTATACCATAATAATTATATCTTAGAATATATTAGGAAATATCAGAAAATCTTAGAAAAAAACCTTAGGAAGTTCTAGAAAATTTCAGGAAAATTTGAGAAGATAATCTAAAAGAAAATGAAAATCAAGAAAATCTCAGGAAAAGTTAAGAAATCGCAGGATATCTTAAAAAAAATATTAAAAAAATAAGATCTACAGAACTGAAATACGGTCCTGCGGAACAACTAGTACTCTGAGCGACCCCAGTCTTCCAGAACTTGTTTTCTAATCTAACCGCAACTATTCTTCTTCTTATGAATTCCTTCAAATTACCTTCACAAAGTTTTAAATTATTGTTGACCTTTTATTTTTACTTATTTGTAAACTTGAGGTAACAAAATAAAAAAATTGCTAAGTAATAAATTATTAAGTCCTGAATGGTGTGGAACTCCATTGGTAAATGCAACATGGATGTTCAGATTTTGCGGCCTATAGGCCGCACTAATCCGTCGCTCTCACAAAACTTCTAAAATAAAATGAATCAATCAGAGGTGCGTCACATGAAAGGAAAACCAGACTTATAATAAGTTTAAAAAAATAAAAAATATTATTTATTACCCCAATTTATAAGAATAAAACATAGCGATATGTAGAGATATTAATAGATTAAGGAATATAATTAGTTGCTTTTTACATTTTCTGTCTTAAACCTGTGCACCCCAATGCGAATAAATTTCTCAAACTAAAAACTTTTAAAATCAAAAATAGTTTTTTTTAAAAAGAAACACTTTTTTGTTGAAAGCATTTACCACTGGATTCATGTTTCTTCAATTATATTTTTTAAGTTCTCATATGCGGATTTTTTCAATTTTAAGGTTGCTATGTTAAAAATAAAAGTAAAAGTGCAGTAATATGTCTGGCTTAAAACTTTCACAAGCTTTTTACATGTATGACGTCAATGATTAACAAAAATCGTATGAAATTCATGACGTAAGTAACATGAAACTGGAATGTTATTTCAACTTGGAACTAATTAAAATTTTTTATTAATTTGTAACCGTTTTATGATACTTTTTTTGAGAAATCGCATAAAATTAGTTGTGTGCAGACGAAGAGATATTTTATTTCTATTATTTTTTCATGTGATATGTCCAGATAAATCTGTGCCTACAACGAAATATTTTGTTTTTCAAAAAAGGTAAGTAAACACGATCTTAATTTTTAACGGACGTCATAAGGTCGTCCTCGCGATTTTATTTATATTAATTTTTGGAAATCGCATTATTTGTTTATATATTACCGTAACTATAGCCATCGACTCGATCTAGGAATTTTTAATTAGATTTTTTAAATAATAATCAAATTAAACTTGTAGTCGGTTACATAAATTATGATGTTTTAAGATTACTCGTGGTTTATCTACGGTCTACGTTAACCACAAGCGCCAGGTTTATAGTAAGCAAAAAATTAAGTTAGATACGTCTTCAGGAATAACCCAGAGAGTTTTTGAAAAAATTCGACATGATTTTATGTTTTTTTCCCACAAAATAAAAATTGTGCTGTACCTGAAAAATAACCAACCTACGTAAAGCGTTTATAGATCGCTATCGATTACTAATCAGAAAATATTGTAATTTTTAATTGTACGAGATCCGTTTTTATTATTACTAATAAATTATTGTTGTTCGTAGAATTTAATTTTTACATAATCGGTTCATAAATAATAATTATTATTTAAATGTGGTTCTAAAATTAGGTCTCGCATTAATTATAACTATTTGATTTAGGTTTATTTGAAAATATAATTTGATAATAAAATCAAAAATGAAATAAAATAGACAGTTGGAGCTTGGCGGTAAAAATTGGATAACATCCCACATAATCAAAAAAGTGAATTCACGGTCACCTATGACCACTAACAAGTTAGTTTCTAAGTTGGGGTTCATTCAATTTCTGCTTAGTTTATTTTAATTGTAATTTTGAAATCTCACAATTTAAGTAAACATTGCTTCGATAATTTGGTACACAATTACATGGGATTTATTGTACTGAATGTTGACCTACGATTTATCATTGTTATCAAAGAACTCAAGAGGTTATTACCACCGTGTTATTTAAATTTAGCTTTTTTCTTTTTTGAACTTAAAAAAGAATTTTACGTATCGCATTTCTACACGCATTTCGTCATATATTTTTTGAGTAATTTAATTATGTTTTTAAAGATCAAAAATATTGTTTTTGTTTACTCCAGTTCTAAAGGACCCCACACCCAACCGAAATTTCCACCTGAACGATTTTCCAAAAGCAATATATAACTCGCGGTTTTCATTTAGATGGGTGACCGCTTCAAGAACACTCCTGTAAAAAAAGTAAAAATGCATAGAAATAAAAATTAAAAATATGCTAATTTTATTTTGATTATTATAACAATTAAAACTCTCATGTTGGGTACGGGGTCCTTTATTGCTTAAAAAACAGATAAATAAATAATTTTAACCTATTTGTATCAGATTACCGAATTGACGTAAAATTATTATTTATTACTGTTTATTTAAATTTTTATATAGATATCAATACAAAAACTTGTCTGAATTAAAATACAATAGAAAAAATCGGAAATTAATATTCGGTTTCTCTATGCATTTAAAATAAGCAACCCGATAGCATGTGCAGTCTGTGGAATAAAAACTTCGTTCTCAATAAGGTAATTTATTGACAGAAAAATTTTAAAAAATCCAAATAAATATTATTTAATTTTATTCTCAAGTATTTTATTTAACTTTTTACTAATTTCGGACTACAAAAAAAATTTTAAGATGCCCTCCCTCCCCCCCCCCTCCCAGTTTTATACATTGCGAAGTAAGAAAATTGTATACAGATTTAGAAAGAGTGGAATTCAAGTGAATTAACGATGTTCTAAATCAATTTACATCGGTAGAATCATAAAATGGATACAGCTGCTGTAATTAATTTTTTCTAAAACAAATAACTTTTGAATTACGCAAATCCAAACAATTTGTGTACATGTGGGTATTTTGGATATCCGAGCTTAAAAATTATTTTGGATTAAAATCATCTTTGTATTTTTCTCTATAAAGAAAATTGAAAAAATTGATTTCGATTTTTCTTGATTACTACGCTGCAAATGGAAATAAAATTTTTAATAATTAGAACATAGTATAATATATTTTACAGTAATCAATTTGGTGCGAAGCTTATTTGCGTCATCAATACATTGCTTGTGGCGATGCTAAAGAAGTTTCGTGGGAAGGCAGCTTTAATCTAATAAGTAGATGCAAACTGAATTATATTTTTACCGAATTTTAATAAGTATGCATTAATTATTCCAGTTTTATTAATAACAAAAAATTATGAAAAATTAAACAACTAAAAAATGCTAATATATCACAAATAAATTGTCAAAGTTTTTATATTTGTAAATTCAAGGTTATTGCTTTTTCAACAAAAGTAATAGCTGGGTTGATAAAATCATCCAAGGGTTATATGGGTCTGCACCATAAATTTGGTAAAAAAATTCTCGAAAATCGCAGGTATAGAATGACTAAAATCAGTTTTTACGTAAAAATTCGATAATAATTATCAAAATCAAAATTTATAGAATTTTATTGACAGTTGCACAACAATAATGTCATTGGGGGGGGATCAGCTGGCCCCTGGCTCTTGCCTTAAATTTAAAAATTTAATTTTAATTAATCTAAATTTCGTGAAGAGAGTTATTACCGAGCTTGCAAAGAAACCACGGAATTTAAAATTTGTTTTTTCTGATAAAGGAGGGCACAGGGGATAGCTGCCCCCGCTGGTTCTTGCCGTAAAATTTAAAATTTAATTTTAATTAATTTAAATTTCGTGGAGAAAATTATTACTGAGTTCGCGAAGGAACCACGGAATTTGAAATTTGTCTTTTCTGAAAATAGAGAACATTTTTTTTACTTTGCCCCTCCCTGAAAAAGATCCTATGGACGCCCATGACGGTTAACGTACTGGATCCCAAATTTTCGGTTAAAGCTTTTCTTTAAATTTATAAATAGAATTTTAAATTTCATTGAAAGTGACAAATTGGTTTTAAAAATGTTATTTAGCCGATAGAAATTTTCTGAAATTTTTTGTTTTCTGTAGTTCAGTGTGCAGCAATGTTCTTAAGGCTTCTCATCTCTCGCATCTGAGCAAGGTATATTCCGGGATGTCTTCTTCCTCGCAATATCGACATTTTATGTCCCTGATGTTTTATGCTCCCGCAGCTCCATGCGCTTCAGGTATTCATTGAAGCACCCATGTCCCGACAGTACCTGGGTGATGTGAAAATCTACCTCGCCATACTTCCTGTTTGTTCACTCTCTGATGTTCGGAATAAGGGAGTGGCTCCATTTACCCTTAGGATTTTTAGGGGGGTGGCATTTTGTGGTATGTAAAAATTTTGGGTTTGAAAAAAGTTTCAGTATGACGATGTATGACCATTTTTTTTTATTTTTTGCTCATTTTTTTTTATTTTGCTCATTTAAAATACTTTTATTAATTTTAAAATTTAAATTTAAATAAATTTTTCTGCTAAGCGGCGGCAAAATTTAAGACCGCCTCGGGCGGCAAAAGCTCTAGGTACGCCAGTGACGCGATATGCTTCCTTTTCCATAACTTTGTGCCATATCGGAGCTCCACATGACATTATGGAATGCAGTACCGAGCTAAACAGTCGTCGTTTGCTTGGTTTAGGTCCAGTAATATTCGGCATCAGCCTTTGGAGTGCAGTGTGGACTCTTCCGGCTTTGGTCTCCGCCTTTTCTAGATGTGCCTTAAAATTTAAGTTTTTATCTAACGTAATGCCTAGAATTACCAGTGCGGCCTGTGGTGTTATTGTGCTCTCCCGCATTGTGATGAGCAGGTTTTCATTGATTTTTCGTCTTCCGGCCACAATAAGCGCCTCAGTCTTGGAACCATCTGTAAACCCCTGGTCTCCATGCAGTCACCTGGGATCTTCAGGGTTTTGTTAACCTGATCTTTTAGTTCGCCTTCTTTTATTGCCGTAACTATTGCTGTTATGTCGTCTACAAAGCCTACGAGTGTTACTCCAAGAGGAACGTCTAGGCGTGGGACCTCGTCGTATGAAACGTTCCACAGTAAGATCGATCCCTACGCCATTCCACTGTTATATCTATCGTGGTTTGGAGAGTACTCTCGCCGATTTCTAACGTTCTCTCGTTTAGGTAGTCCGAGATTAAGTTCAGTAGGCCTTCGTCGATCTCTCTAACCTAACACCTAACCTAACCTCGGAAACCGTTATTTTATGTACCTAAACACCCAAGAATCGGGCTTTTAGTAAAAAATCGGCTTTGAAGGTTCGGAGACTAAAAAGGTCAATTGTATAACAGAAGATCAATTTCGATCAGAGTTAATCCAAGGTTTACTTTGACTTCGAGCACTCTGATTGGATCAAGGTGAGTTGATCCTAGGTTAAATTTTACCTGACCTTTATACAACTGACCCTAAGAGAGGAAACCCATATAAACGGTCGAAAATGACGAGGAATTTCGGTATTTTTTCTGAAGCAACTACTTCACCAATCGTTTTCAACTTTGGAGGCTATTTTATTGGACATTCAAAGAATTGAAAAACATTTTTTTTTAATCGAAAATAATTATTTATCAGCTGACTGCAATCAATTGTTTTTGAACGAATCTTTTCTGCGATATCAAATTGCGGCAGCTGTAGTTTTTTTGCTTTTTATCTAAAACAAAAATTTCAAACCCCATTGCATTCTTTATGAAAGTACGCCATCGATAAACCAAAACAAAGTTTAAAAAATTCAATATTGTAAAAATGGCGGCGCTCAGAAAAAAAAGATCGAAATTTCAGCAAACATTGTTATGCAAAAAATGGTTGTAAAAATTTTTTTATTAATTATGGAGGTTCATCGACAAGGTTTTGCAATTCTGTGTCTAAAAATATTTGGTTGAAGTGAATCGGATAATTACTTTTTTTGTCACTGCCGCAAATTGCGAAAATGTAGTTTTGTTTAAAGTTTCGGGCAAAGTCAAATCAGAGTCTGGTACCTTATCTCTGGTCACTCAGTTCTCCGGCTATAACATCGAAGGTATTCATAATATCACAACAAAATTTTTAGGGAATATTCTGAAGATGTTTAGCTATCGATTCGTGAAATAAAAAAAACATATCTTTTTAAAAATTTATCTGGGTTTCCCCCCTTAAAGGCTTTTACTTAATTTCTAATCTAAACTCCAATGTAAACTATCATTTGACGAGGAATTCCCTGAAAAAATCTGATGTGCAGGAGAAGGGAAATCAGAACAAATCTTAGGAATTGAAAGCAATCACCTTACTTTATTATCAAAGAGGACACGAGCAAGCTCTGGAGTATTTCATTGGCTGGTAAGTTCAGTCTGTATAAAATGCCTACAAGTCGCATTTAATTCTTTTTACCCCCTTACCCCGGAGCGTGAGGTATCAATTTTATATACAAAATTGTATTTCGGATTTCCTCCGTTATATTCAGCCTATCGCTGATGCGCATAAAGGATTAACGAGATTGCAATATATTCAGAGCCCATGAAGCCCAAACTTGTGGGGCAAAATTTCAGGGGCGCAAAATTTCAGAACACAGCTTCCTTTTCTCTATAAATTATTCTAATAAAAAAATTGTCAACTGTAAAGTCGAGGATAAGGGCGCAAAATATTAGAGGCTTGCAGCGTCAAACTTGCGTAATACGCCTCTGAATATATTTAAAATTTTGTAATAAAATTATTTACCCTCTTATTATTGGGTAAATACTTCTATTATTGGGAAATCTAGTGAAGAACTAAACGATAATCTCAGAAAATTCAGAAAAATTTGAGAAAATCTTAGGAAATTCAAGGAAATCTTAGAAATATTATAGATATTTCTTTTGCTTTTACGAGTTTTTTAAAAGAAAACTTAAGGGCAATTCAGGAGAAAATTAGGTGAAATGATTTTACTGTGGATAAAATCAATTTCCAAGGTCAGCAGCCCGTCACGTTTACGCGCGTTCATAATTTCACATAAACAGTTGCATTGTAAGTCGCATAATCTGTGCATTCGATGGCGTTGATTTGACTGCCTTCTAGCGTTAGCGTTAACCCTTGACGTGTTGCTGACTGCAACAATTACTAGGATGAAATCCACTAACCAGATTAATAAAATTATCTGCATGTTATCTACCGGTTAACAAATATTTTGACTACTAGATAGTTTTTTAAATCTGAAATAAATATTCAGCCATGATTACATAATATTATTCTATTGTAATATAATAAAGCACCGAAACAATACCAAGAAATAAAAAAAAAACAAATAAAAGAGATATACAATCAAGATCAAATTCAATTACGTTATAATGTTTCAATTTTAGTTTTGTTTACTTCAAGTTTAAAAATAGACAATTGAAAATATGGAAAAATGTAGGATTATATTTCAGATTTGTGCAATAAGGGACGCCACACACGCAACGTCAAAATTTCCTTCTGAGTCACCGCAGTTAATTTTTTCAAAATTTTTTGTATTGGAATTATGTAAGAAATCTTGAGCAATCCAAAAAGTTTGAGTGCGACACTTTTTGGTAATGAACGAAGAATATTTTCACTTTGTGTAATATGTAGGCGATTGGAAATACATAAACGTTTTGTAATATTGAAAGAGCGCTTCTTATAAAAATATAAAACGAGTTAACATTTGTTTGGTTAACTATTTATCTTTCACTTCATTCTTGCTTCAAGTATTGTAAAGTAGACCGTGACTTTAGAAAAACAAGTTACCACATTTAGTCGAAGACAACCGTTGTGTGCGGATCTTAAGTAATTTTATATCTGATCTCTTAATTAAATGCGAGTTTTGTTAATTATTTCAAATGTTTTCGAAAACTATTTGATATTTTAACTTCATTAGTGCCTTAAAGACAGTTTTTGTGCTTTTTTTTGGATTTCGAAAATCTTCAATATGGTTTTAAGCAACAGGACTAACAACAATCTCGACGAAACGGTAGGTGCCAAAAATTTACATCTTAAATTTTGAGTGCCCTTTTAAAACCAAAAAAAAATAATTTAAAAAATAAAATAAACCAATAACCTGACTGTTTTGGGTTTGTAAAATATTAATTATTTGTTTGTTTTCAAATTTTGAATTTCGACAAAATTTTGAAAATTTATTCCAATTTTATTGCAATACAATACTTATAACAAATTAATTGCGTAGTGATTAAATTGTAATAACAATTGATTTTATTTTGACCTTAAAATTTATTCGACAACGTAGCAATACAAGGTTTCAACATAAAAAAGCCGAATGCGCGATAGAATTTAGAATCAATTGGGATAAGAAAATAACAAATTGGTTACAAAGGTTTAATTTTTTAAAATTTCATTTTATCTTTGTTTAAATTTTTCGATCTTCCAGTAGATATCAATTTGCGTTTATTTCTGAAAACAGTTAAAAATGGGGGGCAATTTTTTTTCCTTGATTTTGGGGTTCATAATATTAATTTATTAATTTGTTGCCTCTAATTTTTAAATTCTTGTAATACTGAAACTACGGGATTTGGAGAAAAAATTATAAAAAATTTTTTTTTAACTTTTGAAAGAGTTATTACCATTAGCACAAATGAATCTCTGATCTTATGAGAATAATGAATACAAAATATATTTAGTTAATTTTTTTTTAATCCGCAAGGTAAATATTTTGAAAAAAATTTTAATTTAAAAAATTAAAGTAGTCGGGAATCTGAATCCCGAAATATGGCACAAATTTAAAAATACCAGATTTATCTATACAGGAACAGATGAACATCTTTTATAATTTAATTTATTAATTTACAGTTATATTAAAAAATTAACAATTTAAATATTTGAAACTGTACCTTGCGATAATTAATTTTTATTAAAAATTTAGAATCCCACGGCATTAATTTAATTAATTATTTATTTATTTATTTATCTAATTTTTACATATTAAAAATTGTTATAAATACCTTTGTTTAAACAAAAATTCATGCAAGAATTTTGAATGCGAAATCGCGATAATTCACTAATCTTATTAAAAGTGGGGTTATCGGCAAGTTCAAAATAATAAATTAATGCAACAAATACAACCAACGCTTAGTTATTGAAATTGAATAAAAATTATTTTTATTTAATTTATTGTTTATAAGTTGAGCATTTTAATAAACAGGGTCGTTACAGGCACGGGGTCGTAGCTATGCCCCCGGGGTGCTGCGAGTAGAGGGGAGGGAGCTGAAAAGTCTCAATTAATAAAATTGTAAAAAATTCAAATCTGAACAAAGTTCTGAAAAAAACATATTATAGGAAAGGTTAAAACCGTTAATGTACGTTCAATTGTTTAATATTACTTCATCATGTTGCCTGGGGGGTATTCCATACCCCCCAGACCCCCCGGTCAGGAATGCGCAGGCTATATTGTAACAGAGGGTTCAGTTTCCAAGTTCAAAATGTTGACAGTATTTGTTTACTTTTAAGTCATAACTTGAAAACTGTTGATGGGAAAATGGATGGGCCGATCGGGGCGTTCTTTGAAGTCAACGCGTCCCGTTAAAAAGTTGCCTCGTTTATCTCGAAAACGGCTGGGCAAAAAATTGTTTTGACCTCGGATTCGTGATCAGCGGGGGAACGTTACATCGGATTTCGAAAATCGCACGTCTCTACGACGTACCATTCAAAAGTTAGAAAAATTAAAAATCTAAGGCCCGGTTTACCCCGAATAAATTAAATCGCCAATAACTGCGATAATAAAAAATAAAATACTAAAAAATCAATAGTTCGATCCTGTGTTCAATTGTTCCCTCAGTAATAAATTGTAAGTTAAATTTTTTTATATTTTTGCATAGTCTCGCCTGGCGGTATTCCATACCCCCCAGACCCCCGAACTGGAGTTCCATTTATAGCTTCTAGCAAAATTCAAATTATTCTTGAAAAAAGCACTAATTAATCCGAGATTCAAGATAATTCTAGGATTTATCAACGAGATTACTGGAATTTAGACCGTATCGTAGCGACAGCTGCTATTTCGAGAATTAATCTTGAATCTCGGATTAATCCGTAACTATTAGAACAGGTATAAATCATTTAAACTAAAAAATCAATAGATTTGGTGATAAATTGGAAATCGCAATTAGTTTTTCATTTTTCTTCAGTTTTGTATTATTGCATCGTCTTGTTTGCGTCATAACTTGAAAACCGTTGATTTTAGCACATAAATGGTTAGAATTTAGTTTGTAGAAAATTTCAATCTCTTCAATAAAGCACTGAACCGTTTATCTTAAAAAATTAATAGTTTCGGTACTGTGGGCATTTGAAGTTGACATTTAGAAAAATTACCATTTGAAAAATGTTTTAAGTTAGTTACTAAATGGATTTCTCAGAACACACCAGCTGGGTGTACAACTCCAGCGAGGACACCGTGTATGTAAAATTTCGAGGGAGAATCGCAACATAAATTTTTGTACACCAGATTTCCATTTATTAATTGGAAAAAATACCTTTGAATTTATTAAGAATTTCTAGTTTTGCAAAGATTTCTCTTTCCTTGTGCATCAAATTTCCCCGGCGTGTCCCCTCGTAAAATTTACAATCATTTTGTTGATTAATTATTTATGAATCATGTCAATTAAAATTTTTTAAACAATAACAAATGTATGAAATTAAATTTAATTATTAAACCTGTAAAAATTAAAACTCCAATTAAGACTTCAATTTCTATTTCGATTACTCTTTTTGCCACAATGAACACATTTCATTGCATTGATGTTTCTATTTATCAGAAAATCAGTCGAAAAACAATATAACTTCCAAAAATTGCATTTTGAATTGAGATATATACATGGAGTAACACTAGGAAAAGTGATCTCAAAATAATATTTTTGAGATGTGTTGTTCTTCTACTCACTGATTTAATTAAAATTTTCAAAATTCTATAGTTTCTGTCCTGTAAATTCTTCATTAGGATATGGTTTACGCATAGTTCTGTTAGGGTCAATTTAGAATAAAGTAAACCGTGGTAGCTCTAACCGGGGGGTCTGGGGGGTATTCCATACCCCCCAGTCGATACTACAATGTAATATTATTAAAAAATTGACTCTACGATCAAGGAAAAAGCGTGATTTTATTTTTGGAGATTGCTGCAGCTTAAAATTTCGAACCACTATAATGCACTACAATCTCAAGTTAACGTATATTTTCCTTCGGAATTTTTCGCTCTCATAACAAGCGCCGTTTTCGAGATGAATTCTAAAAATAAATAAAAACGAAAAATTCTTGGGAAAACCGCAACATTGTCTCAATATCGATGAATGAATCTTATTATACTTTAAAAATTTATTTATAGGAAGCAATGAATCATTAAATTATTTTTTCCTGGCTCATTATTATGAGCTCATTGTATCTTTCAAATAACTTCTCGATTGTGCTGACGTAGATTCAAAATTGAAAATTTTACTAATCAAAAATTTTAATGTAGCTCCCTTTCAGCTAATTTCATTAACAACTGATGGTTTTAAGTATTTGTACTACCTAATTATGTATGCAAGTTACTGTTTTAAAAAATCATCAGTATTCCTACGTCGTCGGTGCTACGAACTATTGAATTTGGATTGTAATTGTTTCTGTTTTTCATGTGCTTTTTCCTATAGGAATATTAAGTTTAGTTTAGTGCTTTTCACAGAACCACAGCGCTATTTGATGGTATAAAGTTTTTTTATAAATTATCCTCCGGACGGTTTTGGCTTGATCCGGCCCTGATATTAAAAGCGCTACTAATCTGAGATATAAATGATTTTTAATGGCTTTATTGGTCAAGTTTTTCGAAGTTTACTTCTGCAAGTTCGGAGATAAAACCATAAATTTTACAATGGCAATATGAAAAAAGAGAAAAGTGATCTTACAAGGGGAGGGGTCAGGTGGGCAATATCTTTCAAAATCGGTAGATAGCAGTATAATTTTTGTTGTTGATACGTAACATTTTTGAGATTACGTTTGTTTAGATGATGAGGAAAATGAAGAATGCCTAATGCGAGGTTAACTAGATGCTTGGTATGCATCGATGAATAAATTAGACTACAGATTTACGTATACGAACGACACAATAAAATTGGAGTGTAATAAAGCGCTCGGTAATAAAAAACGTTAATTACACGTAGTTTGCACTAGGACCATCAATTTTGCTGCGATGATCTCACCATTTTAGTGTTTATTGAGGTTTTACTATCGACGACGAATGCTAATGGACAACAGCCAATATAGTAAACACCTGAAACATTATTCGAAATTTCTAATACAATAATGTGTTTATTATTAAGATTACAAGATAATTTGGTTAAATTGTGCCATTTAACGGTAAATATTTAACAATATTTAACATGTCTAATAGCTGTGGAATTTTTGCAAGAATAAAATTCAAGTCTATAATTAAAGAAACTTTCAAGTATATTGTGCATCCAATTTGCGTAAATTTGCTAATTGCGATCCAATTTAAGAAATCGAATTGAATTAAAATCGATAATATGAAAAGATTTATTTGCATAGTTTTATATTCTAAAAGGAATTTTTTTTGATTTTTAAAACCGGTTACCAAGGCTTGGTGAGCTAAAATTCTAACCAGAATCTTAAATTGGAACTTCGACTTTTCTGTAAAAAACCTTTTCGCAACTTTTCGAAAAAAAAATAATTACAGCTACGTACCGTGAATGATGGTCGTAATAATGGGGAAAATCCCATAACTATTCCGGATGACTTGTGCAAAATCTTAATTTATAATTGCAATTACAATAAAAACTAAAACCACATTTGATTCGGTTTGTGAGCAAAAGCCTACACGAAATATTTTTGCGCCAATCTTGAAATTCTTGCACGTTGTTAATTTCCTTGCGATGTGGAGGTGTTCTTGACCACCACATAAAAGTAAAAAGAAATGACAGCACAAGTCATTACACCCAACTTTCTCTTACTATTCCAAGAAGCATATTTAGGAATTCCACACCTTAATAATCACATAAAGAAAGAAGTTAATTTCACCTCGATTCTAGAAAATTCACCAAAATTGTCGTCACTCCAGAAGGAAATGTCGCAATTTAAAGCAACTTTCTATTTTTTTTTTTTCGGCTGAGGCCCAATTACCAATTTGAGTCACCCGAATTCGGAAATACAATTTTGAAAACTATAAAACATAAACTGCTACCTTTGTGTGTGCCACGTCATCGCTCAAGGTAACTCGGTTTTCCCAAAACCAAACGTAATAATATAAAATCGCCTCTCACTCTTCCATTTTTAAGTTTGTATTATTACATCAATAATCTCTTCCTACCTTTTTCTGGCCAACAAGAAACAAACTCGAGGAAAAAAAGTATCCAATTTCTTGTGCATTTAAAATCAGTGACTTTTAAAAAATCGGCTTAATTTTCGTATTATAATTTTGTATAACATTTGAAGCTTTTAAAAATAGAATATGAAAGATTGAAGCAGTGACGTAGTTGCATACCTTGACAGTACAAGTTACAATTTGGCGCAATCAAGGTGAACCAATAAAGATAGAGAGGGAATTAATCATCAATTTCAAAGTTTGACAAAGATGGATGACTTAGTTTGACTTGCGAATTTGGTTAGTGTGGAACTAAAACTAATCACTTTTTGTTAAAATTTTTCATTATGATAAATGGTGAGTCCTGTTGATTTTCAAAATTTTCACGACCCTAGCTTACGTATTTGTTCAAAATGCTTGATCGAGATTGACGCGTGCAGAGCGTTCCCGAAAGTAATTGTTTGTGTACTTCGATTGAAACTACGTCATTATCCCGAATTTTTTGAACTAACACTCATTCACACTTTTAAATAGCAATGATCATAATATGAGACTTGAAAATGTTAACAAGTGCTTGCATAGGTAAATAAGGCCTAACAAGGTCACTATATTGGCATTAATTTGTGCTCATAACTGTCAATCCGACTTACGTTCAGTCTTGCGGAAAATTACTTTTAAATTGGATTTTTTAAATGAAGCTATTGATTTTTGTTTGTTTCAGATGCCGCAAACAGTACCATCGGCCGGTTTTACGCCTCCCTTTGATTATAGCAATTTTGCCGATAGCTTCGATTTATCCTTGCTGCCTGGCGGAGATAACTTAACAGCTGTCTCGCCGTCATCGACGTTTTACAGTTACGCATCCCCTTCCATGTCAAGTGACATCAAACTCAAAGCAACATATTTTCCAAACTCCCCCCAAAGTGTCGACGAAAACGACATCAATTTGGGACCAGACTTCCAAAAGCTGTTGAGTTCAGATTCCAACGATCAGAATTCTCCAATTTTCAATTCGTCTTCTTCCAGTATCTACCTGGAAGTGCCCCAAAATACCAATTGTTATCCTAATTCGCCTTCTGGTTCGGCGCCTTACTCGCCCCAAAGTTTATTGTCGCCCAACGACCACTTCGGCACTTACCCTTCGCCAAATTCCGACTACCACAGTTTATACCCCAATTCTCCCTCGGATATTTCGTTATATCCACACTCCCCAAACTCGTACTACTCTCACACCTCGAACGACGGCTATAATCAGTTTGTCAAAAAAGAGTTCTATCCCAATTCTCCCACACCAAACTCCTACTCGTCCTACATCAAGGAAGAAAATTATTTGTCTCCTTGTGGATCGGTCCCATCACCGACGAGTCCGACCAACTATTCCAATTTATCTTCCCCTTCGCCGAGAATCTCAATCACCGGAACCAACAACGACGTTTTAGACCTAATCGGAAGTGCGATTATAAAACAAGAAACAACGATCGATTTCGACAACATCCTCAACAGTTTTCATGTAAACGACAGCATACGTGGAATCCTCGAAAACAGTTACAAAAGCTCACCCTCCCAAGTGGAAAAGTCCAAAAACCAAGACCATCAGTTGTTGAGAGAGGCTTTGAGAGACACAAGTTTTCAAAAGAAGTTCAACATCAAACCCTTCGAACTCGACATAATAGACAACCAGATCAAAATGGAATCTTCAGACGATGCGTGTGGTGAACAGTTACCCAGTGATAAAATCGATCCAGTTTTAAATTTAGCGATCGAACAAATGAAGAAGGATGTCACCAACACGTGCACCGCTTTAGGAATATCAACAGGTTGGTACAAATTTTGTTTTGTTTTCTAAGCGGACACACCTAAGATACAAAATAACCTTCGTAATCTATCAAGACTTCTTGATAAGTTACCAAGGCGGAATAGGTAATTTTTCTATGCAAAATATTTATTCCTTTCGCCCACATAAATTACTAACGCCGTGTGTTACGTTGTTGTATTTAATTCTTATACAATTGTTGTCTAACAGCACTTTGTTCTATTTATGGTGCGTAGAAATGTCGGTTGGGTGTGGTTAAACCTTTGGTATTGTTGCAATAACAAGGACATCCAATCTTGTTAGCTAATTAGTGATCAATAACTGATCAAATGTTTGGTCCACTTATTTGATAGAAAAAACATATTGGAGATTGCAAGAATTTGGCAGGCCGAGTAGCGAAACAATAAGCAAATTGCTGATTAGTAAAAATGTAAATTAAAGCAGATGGAAGATGGAATTAATTAAGGAGTAATTAAGTTTGTTTGATGGTAATTAGGTCAAGTACGAGTTTCTAGCTCAGGTATTGCTAAACAAATTGCATGCTCGTATAAATGCAATTAGAGCACATTTTACTTTCTCCTTAATGATAATAGAAGATTGAGAAAAAATATTTCTTGGTGCATGATTTGGATGATCCTTGCAATACTTTCTAAATTAATTATTTGAGTTTTCGTCAAATTTTGCATAATACATCATGTGTATGCGGTACTGAGGACGGCTGATGAGCCATAAACAACATGGTATTAACAATTTTTAATTTTCTTTGCAGATCCTTCGCAATGGAGCTCTGCCAATGTGTTGTCCTGGTTACAATGGACCACAAATCAGTTTGGTTTGCCAGCTCCAGTTTCCGATCAATGGGACATCTCGGGTTCAAATTTGGTCACGTTAACAGAAGAAGACTTCACAAGAAGAGCACCGCAGGTTAGTTATTAACTTTTAATTGCTTTTTTGTGATTTGCAAAAAGTGATACAAATATTTCAAGCTGAGTAACGATTAAATTATGTAATAGATTAATAATTTCCATAGGCGTGGCAAAATAAGATTAATTATAGCGGATTCGTTTTTTTTTTTTTGACTTTGAGTAAGTGCAAAATTTTAGAATAATACCAATAATCTATTTTATATTAGGCAATTAGTTGGGTAGCATAATTATTGCACAGATGCTTAGTTTTATCAATAATAATTACGGTAGATACAAGTTGGCACTTGTCGAACGAACGTCAATGCAAAAGACCGTTAGGTTCACCTCAAGATGTCGACAACACATACAAATCTTGATTTGTGACCTAAATTTTTTTCATTTATTAGTATCTATTAATTCGAAAATTAAATAAAAAAATTGCCTCTTTACTTTTGACGAGTTTTTTTAGGTTTCGGATTCGTAAAACACATCGAGTTGTTTGCTTGCTTAGTTAGACCAAGATTAATAATTCAATTTTTTATGCTTACCGCATTTTATTAATATTTTATCACTTACCAAAATAGAATTTAGCAAATTTTAAAAATTATTCCACAATTTGGCACTAATCGCAGATTAAGTTTAATTTATTCCGCTTTATATCTTAATAAGATGCGCGAAACCAGTACCGAATTTTTTTGCTTTGAAAAGCACTTGTAAGTTTGCAAGTCCTTCTAATGGCACTTGGGGTGCCATTTCGTCACGAATTTTTGTAATTATTAATCTTTACGTATGATGCAATTGAATGAGGTCATTATAAGCACACGAAGTCAGCTTCAAACCGATTTTTCTCACGATGATCACTGGAATTTACAATTTACATCTAAGTGAAGTAATTATTTACACAATAAAACGTTTTCAGTCATAATGTTTTAATGGTGGAAAAATGCAAATTTTCCTTATTATTATGCCATATATATCTAAGATATGGGTAATAATAATGACATTACAATAAAGTAAACTTGTCGTGCTTTTAAATTATTCATGCGTTAATAGTAGAATTATTGCTTTTCTTTAAAACTTTTCTTGTTTATTAGAACTAAAGAAAATTCCCGCTACCAATAAATCAGATCGCTTGAGATTAATAAATAACATGGCGTCTGTATCAGTAATGGTCACTGTGTTAGTAATGGTTTTCCTAAACTATTTTTGTTTTTAAACACATAGTTTTCCTCCCTCTCTCAGAATTTTTCGCCCTACGTAAAGACATTGTAACCACTTTTTTTCTCCAGAAGAGTTTTCTGGACAGATAGACACCTTGGTGGTTTGCCATTGCCCACCGAAGGAAGACGGTCGGAATAAAGTTCTTACTCCACTCAGGTTCAAACCGAGAATTTTATTTCTAAATAGTTTCTTGTGCAATTAATTATTGGTTTTATTTTTGATTGTAAAACATCACAAAATAAAAATTATTATTTCGAAAAGCTTTTTGGAATTCTCCTGGAACTAAACCGTCGGCCGCAACGACATCCTAGTGTTTAAGTGGTGTGAAACTTGAAAATTGTTTGGATTGGTAACTTAAAGTGTTAAATATATCGGATATAATTATGTAAAACTCAAAAGCAAGAGCAGACCATTGCCATTGATAGGAAAACGATTTTTCTGATTTTACCAGACGCCTGGTAAAAACAGAAAAAGTTGGAAAAAATTCCAAAAATATTAAAATCAGAAAGAAAGTAAATGTTTTTAAATTCCAAGATTGGAGGCAAACATAGAACATTGCACAGAAGAAAAATGAGTGTCAAGCAAAAGGTTTTCCTTCACTGGAAAATTACAATTTAAACTTAATTCGATTTTCCAGAAATAGAGCCTGTAACGCAAAATTAACTTAATTCGTTTGTTATGTCTGCAAAATGACAAGAATATATACAAAATGTGAAATATAAGATAACTTAACTCCTAGCTAGCTTTAAAACCTAACTCACAGTTCTTGAGAGCGCAGGTAGAGTGAAATTATAATAACACTTAGATGCACTGGCGTACCTAGGGCTTTTGCCGCCCGGGGCGCTCTTAAATTTTGCCGCCCCCTACCAAAAAAATTGATTTAAATTCAATTTTAAAATTAATAAAAATTTTAAACATAAGCAAAATAAAAAAAATGAGCAAAGGTCATACACCGAATATTTAACATACTATAACTGTTTTCATACTGCAAAATGCCGCCTCCCTAAAAATGTGCCGCCCTCCCCTACCGCCCCCCCCCTAAGTACGCTAGTGCTTAGAAGTCACTTTGCCATTTAATACAAATGAAGAATTGAAGAATTTCTATTGCTTTCACTTATCAAGAAATGAAATATAATAGACATGCTGATCGAATAAAGCTAGCAATAAGTTGAAGACTTAAACGCTAGTAGACAAAAATACACACTAAAAACGGCAAAACAATTCAATTGGAAATATTTCACAAAGATATAATAAGCTAATGCTGATAATAATAAAGCTACGTTGCAGAAAACATAAATACATTGCATACCAAATTTGAGTTATTCTGTAAAGATTGACACTAAAAATAAACCTGACCGATAATAATAATTCAATTTTCTGATGAATCACTCTAATTGCAACTCATCTACCTTCACGATTAAGCAATTAACCTTCATTTTGTTAGGATATGTTCTTGGCAGATACCTCGGTTGTTTATTACTGTCTGCCGAGAGAAAACGGTCAAAATAAAATTTTTGCTTCACTCGGGAATCTTGATTGGCGGTCCACGCATCATAACCTATCCCGCTCCTGGTTTTTATTACTCCATTGAGGTTTTAATGAACATTTCATTTAGAAAGGTTTTCATGGCAGATACCTCAGTGGTTTTCCATTTCCTGTGAAAGGAAAAAAGGGAAACATTTCAAAGAGATAAATAATATAAAAGTTAGGCGGCAATCCGGGGGTCTGGGGGGTATGGAATACCCCCCCAGTGCACTTGTTTTCCATTATTAACACTTCGAAGTTATAGAACAACAGTAGCAGTCATGTAAATTGCATTGGTAATTCTTTACGCATTAAAGTAACTATTCCTAATGAAATTTCAATAACCGTACACAATGTAACACAATACCCATACAAAGCTAGGTTTTCAAACCGGGGGGGTCTGGGAGGTATGAAATACCCTCCAGTATATCAGAGTGTTATAGAGCTCATGGGTTTCAAACCAAATATCATTTATACTTAACACATTTTCTTTTTCTGAACACAATCACTGATGTGCTGGGGGGTATTCCATACCCCCCAGACCCCCCGGTTTGGAAAACTTAGCTTTCAAAAAAGTGCCCCGGATTGACGCCTAAGTTTTATTTTGTTAATCTCTTTGACAGCTGTCGATATTATACTGCTTTAAGCTAAGTTAAACTAACTTGAAATTTAACGAATTTTTACGATATATTTAAAAAATTTAGACAGTGACAGGTTTACGTCACTGGTGGGGGGGTGTAAAATACCTCTCAGTGCACTTGTTTTTCATTATTAACATTCCAAAGTTATGGAATTATACAGTTACTATACAGTTACTATGCAGTTACTATACAGTTACTATACACAGTGCCGGATTATCCCATAAGCAAATTAAGCAATTGCTTAGGGCGCCACGTCTTGGGGGCACCACGCACCAGAAACAGCACAAATAAATATTTGCTAGCACATGAAAGGTAAGGCTGTTTGAAAATCCGTGCGTTTTAAATTGACTAGAACCATTGCTAGAACATTGACGTTCGGAGTCATAACCCCGCTCACGCTTGCTCGCTCGTTCGTGCATCGTGTGCAGCATTCTGAAATTCGAATGCTCCGGATTTGCGATTAGCCGATCACCACCTCTGCTCCGCCGACTCTGGGTTGTTTTTTTTTAAAGACTGATACTAGTTTACTTCTGGATAAGAGGGCCCACAGGCGTTGATTGCTTAGGGCATTAAGTATTCTAAATCCGGCCCTGACTATACTGGCCTGCTAAGGGAATGTGCCAGGCCGTGACGTAAACCTGTCGCTGCCTAAACTTTTTAAATATATCGTAAAAATTCTTTAGATTTTAAGTTAGTTAACTTAGCTGAAGTCACTATTATATTGACAGCTTTCAAAGAGATCAACAATATAAAACTTATGCGTCAATCCGGGGGGTCTGGGGGGTATGGAATACCCCCCAGTGCACTCGTTTTCTATTATTCACATTCCAAAGTTAAAAAACTATTCAGGTACTAGTACTGGGCACTAGAACCAGGTACTCATAGTAACATAAGCGAAAATTTTTAGATTTAGAAGTCTAAACGACCATTTCAATCGCCAATTAGAAGGTCACGGCGGCCGAATGCCGTTAAATCTTCTAATAATCATACAAAACAGAAAATTTGTGATTGACAATAACTGCTTTAATTAGTCGAAATGAAAACTATGAATTCGTCTATGGCTGCTTTACTTTTTCATTTCATGGTGTCAAGTGAACGTGCCTCCTTCATTTGAAGGGGAAGTCCTTGGAAAAACTATAAATTTTCAGATGAATTTCAATAGTTTAATGTGCTTTATTGCAATGTCCTGGAAACTTTTTCCTCATGAAGTATAAAATGCTGTTTGGTTACAAAAGCGATTCTGGCTAAGATTACTATAGTTAAGGTTATAATATCCAGTATTCCTAGACAAAATTTAAGAATTTATGAGTCACGTTTATGACCTTCCTTACATACTTTTCTAAAGCGGAGCTGGTATTCATCCTAGGGCACTACTATTAATGTGAGTAAATTCCTGCACTGTGAGGTGAATCATTATTATTGACAAAATAATCCTTATATTGAAATTTGCCACTAGACAGAAGTTCAAACCTCCCCCCATGAATTGAAGTTTAAAATTGGAAAGAACTAAAAATAGGATGCATTGCCACGGTAACACCTAACGTTTTTGATGACGAATTTTTTGCTAGTGGTTTTCAAAAATACTCACGATATAGTTTTTGTGTATTCTTCCATGGTTTTGCATAAATTTTAATAATTTACATTAGTTCTTACCTTATCTCGCCAAATAAATGTCTGTTAATATTTTACACGCTCGAGGTTGCTGTCTTTTCATATTTCTACCTTTAGGGTTTTAAATTTTAAGACCTGTTTTATCATTTATGGAAATTTATTGCAATCATCATATTGTCAAGGACCCTGTTTTAGTGACAAATTGGTGATTTGAAGTTATAAAACACTGTTTTTTCAGTGTGGAGGTTCTGCAGGTGTTCACGTGTCCATAAAAAATCTATGGATGCAGATCGAGTTTTCGACCATCAGGAGCAGTTTACTTCTTCTTCGTCTTCAACAGCATAAATTTTCAAATTTATTTTGCTCTAATTTTATGGAGTCGGGCCTTAAAAAATTAATTATAAATTTAAAAGTCTTCATAAATTAAATAACCATTAAAAATTTATTCACCAGGTAAAAATTAATAGAAATTACCATAATAATTTATTTTAATTAAAAATTTATTCAGCTACAGAAATTATACATAATTTTATGTTTATTAGAATTTGAAGTAATTTATTAACGCGATAAAATAAAATGTATTGATTAACTTTTGTAGATAAATTTTTATTCCAAGTTATGAAATAATAATCATCGGGGAATAGGTCAAAACGGTCGCGCACATAAATTTTAATTTTTCCGTTTTTGAATTTTAATTAGAAAAGCTCTTGAGCTTTCTTTTCGAGTAACAATTGCATTTTAACATTTAACATGACTTTGTTGTTAGTAAGCGACTACACCTAATAGGTTGGTATATGAAAACGCATTCCTTGTTATTTTTTTGCTCCAAGTAGGCCACTTTGAAAGACTTTCTCCAACAACCTGATGAATAACGATTACTTTATCCCCCCCTCCGACGGTTACTTCTTTTCTATATTGCAAAATTCAAGATTGTGCAAAGGACGATCTATGACATTGCCCGTGGCATTTAAAGCAATGCTCTTCTAAAAATGTCGTCCCACAACTTAAATTTAATGAATTCCTGATTTAAAGAATGTCGAGAATCGAGATAAAGTTAAACACAAATTTTTTTAAAACATAAATTTCAAATCGCAGTAAAGTTGCCAATACGAAAGCGATTTTACTTTTTCATCAGAAAGTTGCGATAAGCTTTTTTTTTATTTAAATAATGCAAAAATATGATCCACGTGTGATTTGCGATAAAATTTATTAAATTATTATAAATAAATTATCATAAAATTAGGTCAATTGGAAAAATACTCGAATTAGACATTTACAACAACAAAATCGGTGGCGACATTTTAATTGTTTTTTTTTTTTATTTATTTATTTATTTTTTTTACAAAAATACAGTAACAAATTATTGAGTTTATTATTGACTTGCTTGCATCGGCTTATCTTAATAGACACAACGACCATTTAAATTTTAAGATATGTAAATTTTGTTCCAAAATCATACATTTTTCGGTTTTGATTATTTTTAAATTTTTAATTTTGTTGCAGAGTGGAAGCATATTGTACGCTCAATTGGAAATATGGAAAGCTGCATTTAACGAAGACGAATTTAAGTCTTCCCAATGGATGCCCGAAAGTACCTCGAGCAACGCTTCCAGTGGAGATATGTCCGATGGTAAGGAAAATTTTTGTGTCTTAAAAAATAAAGTTAAACAATAAACAAAATTATTCACTAATTAATCAACAATAAAAGTTTCAAAATCATCACGATGTTTACAAATGACAAAAATGTAATAAAGACTGACTTTAACCTTTTTTTATCACTGATGTATTATTGTTTTTACAACAATTTTTTACAGTAATTGAACTTTGATAATTGTAACTAAAAGGACAATCCCGTTTATATCAGAAGGGCAATTAAAGCAATTGTTGTAGTAATGAATCACTTATTATGTTTATAATTGGTTACTACTTGGTGGTTAGTGAACTTTAAAAAAGTTGTTCTACTTGTAATTAATTATTGCAAAAGTTGTATTTACTACTGGAAAGTAAATTGCATATCACGTCGGGTACTTAAGTATTTCAGCATTTTATCCAGTTAGATTTGCAAAATTTTTCCAAAAAATACAGTCCCGGCTAATTATTTTTAATTTAAATCCAATATAAAATTCAAAATTAAATATAAGCGATAACTTGCCCATCTGTCGCCGTATCAAATTTAATTTTATAAAATATAAATATTATTTTTTATTCTTGAAATATACAGGCCTGGTTTCTACTATGTACTGTTAGTTAGCGCAAAGTCAATTATGTAACTCGCGGCAAAACCAAAAACAACAAAATAAAATTTAAATTTTGAACCAAATCAAAACAGAAATATTTGACCATAATTGTATTTTGATCAATCTCTTTCTTTTATAAGCCACCACGGTAAAGTGCTAATAAGTAACTTAACTTGTTGGCCTTCAAAAGTAGGTTTATGTGCAACATAAACGTGAAGTTGTTCCCAACATTATAATTAACGTTATTTATTTAATTTATTACTACAAATTAATTGCATTATTGTTATTTGATCTAATTGTTATAAAATAATCAAAAAAAAATCACGAAGGTCATACGGTACTTTTCCTGACTAATTTAATAAAATTTTCAGATGACGAAGACGAATCGATGCCCGAAGCCGATGCAAGTAAACCAACAACGTCGAGAGGAGGGGGCAGTTCGCACATCCACTTATGGCAATTTTTGAAAGAGCTGTTAGCGTCTCCCCAAACACATGGATCATGTATTAGGTGGATTGATCGTACGAAAGGGATTTTTAAAATAGAAGATTCTGTGAAAGTGGCCCGTTTGTGGGGCAAACGAAAAAATCGCCCAGCGATGAACTACGACAAACTCAGTAGGTCGATAAGGCAGTACTATAAGAAGGGAATCATGAAAAAAACTGAAAGATCTCAGAGATTGGTGTATCAGTTTTGCCACCCCTACAACTTGTAAATTTTAATATTTATTAAGCCTCTCTGTTGTAGATATTTAATTTAATTTTTAAGTGTACAAAAATTGGGGATAAAAAATTTTGGGTGATACTTGGTGACGGTGTAAATTTTGGCATTCATTTTGAAGTTATCAGAATGTAAAAGTAGCTTTTTTAAGAGCAAGCAATGTAGGGTATTACTACATTGACTTTATTTTTTGTAGCCGGTTAGGCATGTAAATAGTTTAAATTGTAAGGAAATTAAGAAGTGGAAGGTAATTTCCACAAAGTGAGTTTTCAAAACATTCTCTTATGAGTAAATATTTGCCGATTAGTACATTCGAAAAATTGGAAAACTTGCTAAAAGGTGCTTTGAAAATGCATTTTGATGCTCGAGTTGGTGAAACTTTCGAAGCTCGATGCGTTTTCATCATCTCAAAGTTTTTCTTTTACGAATCGAAATTTCGGTGATTTTGGTCCCATATATCTATGATATATCATTATAGTAAGTTCTATGAACGCAATAATTATTGTTAAGGCTAACGAATTTAGTATTTTTTATACATTTTCAAAATAATCAAGTTCTTTAGTAAAATGAGCAAATATTTGTTAAGAAAACTAATTTATTTAATAAAAGATTAATATTATAAAGCCTGTATATTCTAACGTGACGTACACACACTAATTTAGTAACAGAAATAAGAAAAGTTATATATTTAATTGTTTTACAAATAAAGTAGTATTTTATTTTTTTAATATCTCGATTTTTATTAATTAGCAACCTTTACAACCTGATGCCAGATGTCGATAGTCATTTCTCAATTCATAGTCCAATTAAAATCTCGATTAATCAAATTACAATTTAAAATAATTTAAAAGCATGATCTAGAATCATCATAGTTCCACTACTTCTGGGAAATACCAGGTAAGCGGCGGTATCACTAATCAGAATTTTGTTCACATGTTACCAATAATTTATTTATACTATCCTTCTGTGTCTCTTTTTATGCTTTTTTAGCGACGTAAAAAATATGGCAACTAATCCATACCCCCCAGACCCCCCGGTTTGAAGACCAACTTTGTGTTCGTATTGTGTTTATATTGTGTGCGGTTATTGAAATTTCATTGGGAATTGTTATTTTAATTCGGAAATATTCAGCGATGCAGTTTCCATGACTGCTACTGTATCTTAAGTAGACAGACCGTAAAAATTCGCTCTCCTCAAAACATAACCTTAAATATTTCTGAAAACCGAGCTTTTGGTACATCGAAGTTAGGATATCCCAAAATCCTGACAGGCTAGAGCAATTCTACGACCGGATTTGGATTGAGCTCCAAAATATCTACAAGAAATGATATGTTTCATTCAGGTCGTAAAAAAGCAGTCAAATTTGTGTTATCAGTGGTTGGATTGTTCTTGTAATCAACTTGCTGATTAAATGATCACAAGATCGGTATCTATCGCCTATAGAAAATAAAAATGCATTCATACTGAGATGAACGGCTGAGTTCATTGTGGTTCCAGGCCCATTTGCACTGAAGCTCTAGGTTTATTGTGCCCCGCCTTCTAAGTTTTACTCCATCAGCTTTGTTTCCTCAATAAAGCTGAGTATAGCCGATGGGTGCTTGGGTTATTTCGTCGATTGTCGGATACGAAAAACTGAGGTATCGTATAGCCTCTTCCAGGTTACGGCTGGACATACACATAGTATGAAGTGTTATGGAGCAGGCCCATAGCCAGGGGGGTACCTGGGAAAACGTGCTGCCCCCGAAATGTTCAAAAAATCATTTTTTTTGTAATAATAAAAATTCCTGGAAGGTGAACCCCCGAAAATGTTACTTTTCATAAAAGACTTTTTAAGAGTGCCCCTCCAAAATGAAATCCTGGATACGGACCTGGTGTGGAGTTTCTTCCTCCTCCCTGCATTTCCTACATTGCGATCTTTTACAACCCCAATAATCTTAAGGTGTCTTTAGACAACAGTGTCCTGTATACTGTCTTTCTCAGCTTAAGGATTTCGTATTTTTTTCGTTGGATGGCCCTGCAATAAACATCCGTGATTGCCTTAGTCCCAAAAGGTCCCCCGGTACGCAAAAAGTTTTTTTTTTAAATTACTAGAAGGAATTTTGCAGCAGCCTTGGCATTTGGAGGCCATTAGAGCTGCCTCTAATGATACAAATCTGCTTATTTGCATAAGTTCTTCATATAATTTTCTCAGCACAGACTGAAATTGCAAGTTATTTTAACCTGAAAGATAGTAGCGTGGCAGCCCAGATTTATCCTAAACGCATTTCCTGTTCTACATCCACTGATTCCTGCTCAAGTAGTAAATTCCGCATTAGATCCATCTGTGTGCCAGATGGTATCATACCAAGACCCCAGCTCCTGATGCTTGGTGTCTTTTTCTCCTCTCTCAGAGTATGAGTACCCTGAAAGGTTTTTGGAAGTTCCTTAGAGTGCAGGTTCTGTCAGATTGTATGCATACCGTTACTCTGAATATTCTTAATTCTCTTCACTCCTCTACAATCATTTATTGTTAGCCTGTATGCTGCCTCCATTTTCACCACCAAGTGTAGTGGAGGAAGCCCCAGAAGCGCCTCCATAGCTGCAGTAGACGTTGTTGCCATTGCCGCCGTTTCTACTATAGAAAAGTTTAAGAATGGTTTGCAAACTATAGGAGTGGCAACTCCTATGGTTGCTTTTAGAAACCCTTATCCATAAAATGGTGAGTTTTTAACCTCCGGGGTCCTTTTTATTATATTCCAGAAGCCAGTATTTCCCACCGAGTTTTGAGCGGCAAACCTTTTGAACACTTCGCCCAGTTCCTCTATGGGACCTGGAATCCATGTTATGGATTATTATTCTTATGGGCTTGGGGATATCCTTGATGGAGTCAATGACCTCAAATTACCTGCTACCACCTACCCCATCCAGTCCTTTGTGGCCTGCTGGGTTCAGAAAGCAACAATAAGGCAACATTTAAGTCTTACCTCCATCTCCGAAAACCTCGGAGGTGGGCCGCCTACGGCAATGTCGTCTGGCGCCCTGAGTAGCATCCTCTGATGAGGAAGATCAGATATTCTTCAGACCAAATGGCGTCAATCTGTCAGCGCGGACTTATAAAATGAGCAGGTTTATTGCCCTGCTTCTCTTATTTAGTCTGGAGATGGTTGCTGTAGTGCTGCCTTCTGACCGGTGTCGCTTTTGCCTACGCCGGTCGAAGTGTCCTCTCTTTCAGCTGAGACTCTGCACTTTGTTTATTGTAGAGTGCCTCTCGACGCTGCTTCTAAAGACGTTTCCTGACTGCCCCGGATAGTTTTCCTTTGGTGGAGCCCTCCTATCCGAGTCTCCACCCTTCTCTTAATTTGTTTGTCTATTGGTTGGTTTTATATTTTTCCCACAAGAAAAGAGAAAATATTAGATTAGATATTAGAATAAATATTAATAAGAGGTTTGGTGATTTGCGATCGAGCTTCTCCTCGGCATTGCATCTCTTTGGGATTCACCTACCGTGGGAATTGGGAGCTTTTCATGTTGGTTCTTCATCCACTTATCCCGACCGATTAAGCCAAGATACCCACGCCTCCTGTAACTACTATCTTCATAGAAACAAGTTCCGCAGAAGAGTCGTTGCAATCCACAAGTGGTTTGCGGTGTGATCTTCGGTGTTTGCGAATTGGTCTGGCTTCTCACCCACAATAGTCGTAACCTTGAAAAGAAGACCAAGTCCAGCGAAAAGTCCCGGCCGGTCCCAAATGTGGGTTCATTAAAACTCACTAGTCCTCTCACTACGTCAAGGTTAAAAACACGTGGAGGAAGAGATATGACTCAACCTGAACTCCCTGGGTTTACTCAGTCCAAAAAAAACCTCCACAAGTTCAGATTGAAGTGGTCTTCCAGTCTTTGCTAGTACTTTTAAATATTTAATTTCCAAATTTTTCACTGCATTTCCAATTTTTCGTCTGTATTGTAATTAAGAGCCCGAAAACGCTGGATCCGCTACTTTGGCGGTAGAACAAAAGTCAATCCACTTCGTAGTTTTTTTCGGAAAAAAAAAACTTTCGTAGTAATTATAATGAAATAAGGGATACTATATGTCGAGAATCTTTTCAGGTAAAGTAGGGGTAATATGATTGCCTCGCACCTGGCACAGTGAGGACTTTGTAGGGTAGTACGCAAAGACTCTCTGCGTTTACTTGAAATATTTGTTAAATCATCAGCTCCTGTAAGTATTTTGTGTGGTCAATTTTATATTTGGAAATTTGTAAATTTTTTGTGATATCACGGGGATTTCCCTGTAAAGCTCAATGTTAAATTCAGAATGGCAATAATTTTTTTAAATATTGGTACAATAAATTATGGTGGACCGTAGTTAGGAATTTTTCTAAATTATATTTAAGTTTTGAAATTAAATTTTCCAAAGGATAACGCGCAGAAACCTGTAAAACTCCCACGCTATGCCATAAACTTCGCATTTAATTTCGATCAATATATCCGCATTTGTAACCATGCACAACAAAGGGTTGCTACGTGTTGCCCTACACAAAATTACGAGTCACTTTCGTATTATTGTAAATAAACATTACAATCAGAACGTTTTGCAACAATTAAGAAAAATTAAAAACAAAGTGAAGAGTTTGTGCTAAATTTCGAAAATCGACAATAAGATAGAGCGCAGGAATCATCGAATCGATTTTTGTACTTCATCACCGGATGGTTTAAAATGAGCACAAAAGCAACGTCACGTCCACGTAAACAACGACACAAAGACGAAATGAAGCAAGAAATTGTTGCTCAAGTGCACAAAACAATTAAAAAAGAAGCAGGTAATGAAGTGGAAAATTTAAATAAATTAGAGGCCACCGAAGATAGTTCGAGCCGTTCGGGATCAAATAAAACGTTTATAGTCGAAGATAAAAACGAAAATTATAGTTTACGTACGCCAAGTCGTGATATTTCGGTAGATGAAGAAACTCAAATTAATTCAAAAATTTTAAATCTAATCGAAACGGAAATGAAAAGAGATATTAATAAACATAACCATTTTACCGATTCGCGACCCCAAAGTTTAAGTTTCTACGAAGACGAAAAAATCCCCGAAGAACTTTCGGGTAACCTAGAATTGCTTAGCCCGGAAGAAAGAAAGCATTACAAACGAAGAAAAGAATACATAGATATAGATATGGAACGAAACGCTTACAATAATTTACAAGACGCCTTAAGTAGAGAAAATGAAGATATAATCACAAATGGATCTACCAAAAAATCCAAATCTCGAAAGAAAAAACACTCGACCGACCCAGAAATTGGATTGGGCGACAGTAGAGAAATGATGATACCCAAAGAAAAACGTAAAAGTAAGAAGAAGAAACGTGAAAATTCGCCTATGTCTTCCAGTTCTAGTAAACGAAAACATAAGAAGCGGGACGAGGAATACGAACCCAGAAACGATATCACGTTAGCTTTGGAAGAATTACAGGATGACGTTTTTGACAACGGTGTCGATGAATTTGTAAAACCGGAACGAATAAAAAAAAGTCCGCGAAAGTCTGAAAAACTTTATGTTCAAAGAAAAAATAAGTTTGAATTAAATAGGGGCGATCCAAATTCTGGTAGATCCAATATGCATGGGGAAGAAGAAAAGAGGTGATGAATTTTTATTTCATTATGCAGTTGGAAAATTTTGATTTATTTTCCAGATCTGGCGACTATCATCCCATTGAATTTGCTACTGGAGTACAAGAGTATTGGTTGCCTTTTACTTTGCTGTGTCATGGATTTTTAGGCGGAATTGCTTTATCGCACTACTTTTATATGTACAGTAATTTATGGACCAAAGATCCCGAGGATGCGGTTAATTATGGTAAATTTACCGACGTCTACACTTGTCTCTTTTATGTTCTCTGCGTGATTTGCATAATTTCGGTTTTTGATAGGTCAGTATTATAGAAATGTAAAAAAAATGTGCTCTGACTTGGGAAATTTTCCTTTTTAGATATGATTTGTCTCATACAAATCCGACTCACATGAAATCGTTAATAAGCAATCGGAAGGGTGTAGTTGTGGTGGCTATTTATGTGGTTTGCTTAATAGTACACTTAGTAGCTGCAAGAACGGATGACAAAATGGCCATGATGTATTACAATGCAAAAAATAATTACACCTCGTACAATATAAGCGTGAGTACAATGTTTGTTTTACAATTAAATCCAAGCTGCTAACTCTTTTGGTCAAGTCTGTGCTTCAAAGTGTGAAAAAAAATGTAGAGATAGCAATTTAGCACATTTTCAGGCGAAATCTTGACCTCACATTAAAAAAATTTTTCTTTTAGATATCAATTGATGAAATGAAAGACTGGAATAGTTATTCGTATTGGAGAGCAATTTTGGCAACTTTAGGCTGGTTAATAGTTTCCTGTTCACCACAGGACGATCTCTTTTATTTGCACATGAAAAGTATGATAAAATACGTTCCGGAAAATTGACGTTTTATAGATTTATCAAATTTTCAAATTTTAAATTTCGTTATACCTTCAATTGTTATCACTTCACATTAAAGAGATTTTATTTAGTAATTCAAAGTTTATGCTAAATACTTTATCTAAATAATGTGTAAAAAGTTATTTTTGAATTATTAATCTTAAAACAGCTGTTAAGTATCTTCTGTGATTAAAAATATTTCATGCAAGTTAATTAGCTTTATTTAAAAGAGAATTAAGGAATGCACTAAAGGCAACGCCAAGACACTCGGTTCGACAAATTCCTGATAGGTAGGTTACCTGACGGATAAGAAAATAAAATCTGAAGTTTTGAAAAAATGAAAGTAGATGCTAGACAGTTTTTCTCCAAATTTCCAAAATATTTACTCTTTAGAAATTTATTATATTTTAGTGGTCACAAAACTTATATCCTTTCGATCCTTTCAAAATTGAATTTTAATATTTTTGCCATTTTGGTTTCTTATATTGATCTAATCTCAGCTTTTACTAATCCAATTTCAAAAAAAAAATTTTTTATTGTAAAGCTCTTTGTAGCACAAAACTTTTTTGTCATTACAGATTTACATTTAAATTGTAAGACCTTTGCATAATTGAGAAAAAACAGAAAATTTCATTGGATTTCGGAATATACAGAGTATCCCCGTGACCGTGGAGAACCTATGAGGTGATGATAAAGGACACTTTTTAGGACAAATTTGCAAATAAAATTTTTGTCCAAGTCCAAACCCTTGGGAAGTACCTCCCTTCACAGCAATTTTTTGAATTCATGATTTCATACGGCCATATCTCCGATATTATTAATTTTTTAAGCTTAATGGATTAGAATTTTTTTAAAGATAATTCGCCTACCTACAAATTAGGTATAACCCCTTATTGTCTAGATGTCTAGAATAAACGGATTTCCAGTTACAAATTAAATTAAGTGAAAAATGTTTAAAAAATTCAGGATTTATTTTTTTTATTTTTCTTGCGAACCTCATATCTCGTAAGCGAAACGTTTTTAAAAAAAAAACGATAACCCCAAATCAAATAGGGAATTTAACGGACTACAACTTTGGTCAAATACATTTTTTTGCGAAACCAATCGTTTTTACAGAAATTCTGAAAATAATGAACAAGGTGTAGGTAAAAAAATTAATAAATTCATAAAAAAAAATGAAAATGCATTTAAAATTCGAACGGAATAATACGATAACTTTTAAAAATTCGGGTAAATAAGGCCCAAAAGTCAAAAATATTGAAAGCGTCTACTATACTGACTGTTTCCACAAGATTACCTCAGCCCATGGCGTGTTTTCATGTCATACAAGCATTTTTGGACATTTTGGACTTACAAACATCTTTGCAACGGCTCCAACTCGAAAATTTCAAATCTAGAAAGACGAAATTTTTTAAACGTCCCTGAAATTGCTCCACTCAAAAATTATATAAATATAAAGACAGGATTCTTGTGTTACCGGGTCTAGAACCCATATCTCCATTGTCGGGTTGAGTTGATCGAACCCTTGGCAGTGACGTTAGGTGGTAAGTGATCCTATTTGTGAACCGTACTGGTAATTGTACAATAATTGTAGTAGGGTTGGTTTTCGCGACCCTAGGTATACCATGCCTGTCACATATCGTCGTTCCATTTTTATGTAAAAATTAATTAAACAAAAACATAAAAACAAAACAATTTGCATTTTTTATTCAAAATTTTTCATTCTTCAGGACTGTCAGGAATACAGCTCCTTAAAACGACAAGTCAGGACGGCCATATCGGGTTCAAAAACACCTACTGAAGTAACATGCTGGTGGATCTTTTCTTACAAAATCCTTTGGCATGCGGATTGGTGAAGAGACTCCGAAACAAGAAAACAAGCATGAATGATGATATGAAAAAAGCAGAAGTCGAGGAAAGGCTAGGGAAGGTGGGCATGACGACACAAATATTAACAGCACCTCACAGCAACAGGGTATTACTACAGGGTCATCGCAAAATTGCCCAGGACGGGGGTGGCGGCAGCCATGTGCACCTCCAATGCCATGCTAAAACTCGAGAACTTTCCACGTCTTTCGAAACCTGAACATAATCCGAGTCTCCTTGTATCGTACCGACCTATCAGCCTGCTGCCCTTCCTCAGAGAAGGTGGTCATAGCGAGATTACGCACCGCCCTGGAAGAAAACCACTCTATTCCAGATGAACAGTTTGGTTTGGTTTCAAGTGCTGAGGTTAGTAAAACACATCACGTTGCACTAGAATACAAAAAACAGTCAATGGGAGCAGTGTTTCTCGATGTCGCCATGACATGATGATATCAAACAAGTCACAGTTAAAGCATAAGGCGCCGTTGCCGCGTTTGGCAACCGGTCAAGCAAACTAAGTATCAAATTCTCATATGTGCACCATCGGCTTGGAGTTTCGAATCTTCTAATCAGATGAAGAAGCTCCAGGTGATGCAAAACGTTGCGATGAGGCGTGCCATGAAGGCCAGGTGGCATGTCTCAAACAAACGACTGCAAGAAAACTGCGAACTGAAGTCCATCAAATCAGGCCCGGACTTAGAGAGCCAGGGCCCCTAGGCACTTGACATTTGGGCCCCCCCCCCACCGTTTCGTAATTTTTAATCGACTTTAATAAACATCTAAACACTAAACATAGTCAGTAAGACTAGAGACAGGAGAGTAAGCTCGTGTGAAGGGGGTAAGTTAAAAAATTAGTCTTAAGTATGCTGATGAGCTTATGTAAAGATTCCGTCACTAGGGCCCCTAGGCCGGCCTTGCAGGCCTAGGCAAAAATCCGGTACTGCATCTAAGAGTTTATCCGAAGCGCGGCGGAAAAACTCGACGATATTATCGAGGCTTCAGAAACCCATTAGTCCAAGGGCTCGGAAATTACCAACTGAAGGACTTCCTAAGGTATAAGAGGCCAAAGGCAACCCTGCAGCCCTTTCCTCCAACGGGTCAAACCGACTAACCTCCCTTATCAAATATAAAAAAAAACGAAACAATCACATAAGATACAATTATATGTAAGAGTGAAGAAACAAGGAGCCAGGGAAGAAGCCCCAATGAGGATTGTGAAATCTCCACTCATTTTCTGTGAAACTGTATTTTATGTTATCTGTAAATATGTTATGGTCTCCTAAGAGAGTGGGACTAGAGATGCCCTCGATGGAGTAGACAAGCCTGAACGTGTCAAAAGACACCCATTTCCCCAGCCAAAGCCAAATCTACCACCAATCGAGGTAGCGACAAAATATGCCTTTTTTCTAAAAACTCAACCAAGCCTTCCTTTTCCACACAATTAGAGAGCCAGGTGCGGACGCCCCAACTGGTGAAAACGATTCTGGCTCTCTCCGCTAGCCGTGAATCTCAAGTCCGGTGTTCACGTTACGGCTAAGGCATCTATCCTGAACGTCCAAAAAGAATTCGTGGCAGAAGACCCCTCGAGACCTTTCGCCCGATAAAATACATAAAATTGGCCGAGCGCAACGATCCAAGAGGTCTCAATAGCGACCTTCACAATAATAGCTGCCATGGTTAAACGAGGTCCTCTAAAATCACCCATAAAAGTTTCATGATATGATTTGATGCAGTTGTCTTTTAGGAGTATAAAAAACTGAAAAAAGGTATATAAGATATTTTTCGTTTTTATTGATGAAAAAATCATTGTATTGATGAATTTCGATTATCGGCGTGAAAATGATGAATTTTTCATCAATTTCATAAACCATTTTCTTCACTTTTGACGGCTTCGGGGATGTTTAATGCTTTTTCTACCTACGTAATTTTTGACTATGTGCGAGAACATAGAGGCATGTTATTTCTTTAACAAACCCATAGTCAAAAAACAGATTCGTAGGAAGGCATACTTTGGAGGAAACATTTTTTTAAAGTACTAGTGGGTAAGAAAATAGTTATTTAAATAAGCGGTTGGAAAGTAACATTTACTGGGCCAGTTCAGTAAGACCACTTTCCAGATGTTGCGTACAATAACATCGTACAATAAATTATTTAATTATTATTTTTTAACGAAGCAAGTTCACTTGATTTGATGATCACATTTTTTTCGGATCTCTTTTATACTAGGGACCGGTAATGGTAATTTACGTAACCAGTGAAAAAGTGAAACATGTCGACAAGTTCCATGACAACCTACAGGCAATATGTGTTTGAAAGTTGGTGTGCAATAAATTGTTTAATTAGTTTTTATTTTTCAGGAAATTTTTTGTATCATTTTCTAGTGTGCTTCTGTAAAAATGCATTTTCTAATCTAAAAACTGATCCGAAAGAATAATTTTCTAGACGGACGCAGAAAACAATTTTTTCTTTTTTTTTCATTCTAGCTTGTGGATTAATAGGTTAAAGGGTTATTGCGTCCCCTTAACGTGTCTCTCCTAATTTTCACGACTTCCAGTTGAACTTAAAAATGTGTCGGTATAGAGAAAAATCGTAACAAATTTTTGTAAACCAGAATTCCACTTAAGAAATTTTTTTAGATTTTCCCCGACTTTCTTTCTCGGGGAAGTCCCGGATTTCGCAAAAAACTAAAGTAGCAAAATGAAGCTCATTAACGGCATTCCTCTGGATTTCCCAGTGTTTTTCCGAATTTCCTAAGATTTTCCTTCACTTTGTATAAAATTCATTTCAGGATGACAAAAAAAACAACAAAAATAAAAAAAAATAAAGTATATTGAAGGTCAAAAACTTGTAATCAGTCCAGGATGTACGTAAAAGATTCATCTAAAGTTCTGCAAACCTTAAAAAGTAATCAAAAGGAATGTAATTTTTTTATTAAAATCTTAATTACCTATTACCATAATTTCGCAACTTAAAATATAACTGACAGGAAAATATAATCCCAAAAAGTTGTAGTACGCATATTCCCAGCCCGACTGCACTTAAAATTATCAAATGGCTTTTCACTTGTTCGATCATTCTGCTCAAGCAACCCTAAAACAAAAATTTAAAGTCGGGATATTTTTTAAAATACCGACGCAAGTCTTACTCGATCGTTAATATTGGAAGGGTGATCTCTCCGTCCACATTCAAATATAACTGTTTTGCAACAGGAATCAGGTACTAAATTGGAATTGGATGCATTGGTTGTTATCCAGGTGCTGTATTGCCAATCATCTGATCTAACAGCACCGCAGCAATGCAACTAAAAAATAAAAAAAAAATTAATTTGACAAATTTACCCAAGTTTTGGATGGCACCTTTTCTTGCAAGTAATCAATAGCTTTAGTCTTATCTGCATCAACTTGGTAGGAAGTCAAAAAAGTGCTATTGAGACTCATTTCCAGTTCGTTTTGGACTTGCTCTCGGTAGATGTACGCCAAAATTCCCACCATTGCTTCCACCACAAAGATTAATAGTAACAGAAAAATGTACTGAAAAGAAAGGGGCGCAAAATTACAAAGGGGTGGAAGGCCAGGAATGTGGAACTTACACAGATTAAAAATGGACGATTATTTTTGCACACAGCGCAGCATCCTAACAATGTCACTAGAAGTACCAAAGCTCCAGCTGCTAGCAAAAAATAAGTTATGATGGGGTAGGTAACGGTGGTTAACAAGACAACATATTGGTATTTGTCGACGATTGTCCAAATTGCAATGCCTAAAACACCAAATCCGCCAATCTAAAACAGATAATAGCACCCAATTACGGTTATCACATGGTTGACACAAAAGCAAAACTTACCAAAAAAATGGTATTAAAAATATAAAGAATGGTTTTCAACAGATCAACGGAACAACAACCATCTTTTGTTCCTCTATTATAAGCCATGGTCTTCTGTTTATCTCACAGTCTTTGGAAATACTGACTCCATAATCTACGATCATAAAAACACGAGATGAATGAAATAAATCGTGTAATCAATATTTACATACATAATTAGAAATCGTTACGAAATCGCCGAAACATTAGGAGGATAAACCGAACTCAAAATTGAACAGCTACCAGTTTATTCGTTTGTTGTAGGTACCGAAGTGTGTATGACCGATTTCGAGAACGTTAATGTAAATTAAATGTACTAAAATTAGCGCACTGCTTTTATCTTTAGCCGTAGCGTAACTAAATGACGCTGTTTATTAGATAAAAAATAACTACCAACATTAATTAAGTATGTAAATTATTTTTTCAAGTTTATACAAAAACGAATTATTCAATTATTAATGACTCATTTTTTCAAGTTTCTCAAAAATTAAATGGTACACCGGGTACACCTGATAGTACCAATACTGAAACTTACCGCATTTACGCTAACAAACAGATTTTTAAAAACTGAATTTTTGTTTTTAAATAAACATTGTGTATTTGGTTAAAAATAAATTTAATCTTTTATGAGATGAGCAAGACAGGAAATAATAAACAGTGGCCTGTGGGTCATTCCTTTAAATATTAAAGATTTAAGTATTAAGAACCAATCAAAATCAAGAATTTTATTTTAGCCCCGGCTTCAAAATAAAACTTGAGATTTTCATTATTTAAGTTATAAAAGTGGCCACCAGAATCGACACAGATAATAAAAAAATTTTTATGCCATGGTTTAGATTCCACGTTATCTGAAAATAATTATTCCAATATGCAGACCCATAATTTAGAAAATCTCACGTGATTGCACTATTTGCTATGCACTGGGTTAATTACTCGAGATTTTATTGCGCTGCTATCATATACTTTATTTCATGGTAGGTAATGATAATGAGCACTCGCAGTGGGTAATTTATTACACCATGAGGTAATTGATGAAATTTTAATTTATGATTTCCCCAGTGCTTCTTTCAGATTGTCTGCAGTTTGAATGCATTCCAAATATCGCATTCCGTTATAGTATTCTGCATTGTTTAGATTAAATTCAATAAAAAAATTTACGAGGCAATAATTTTACAAATTATTATCAGATCCGGTGATCTGTAAAGATTTTAATTGGTTTTTGCACGTGCACAATAAATAATATTTTATTACTTACAAATCGGGAGGGCGGGATAGGCATTAGCTTAATTTTTTTTAAATGTTCCCATCAGTGGCGTATTTAGAGGGGCCAATTGCCCCCCAAGGATGACTTGAATTCTATCCCTGAAGCCCTCCCTAAGATTATATTTATTATATATTTATTTGATTTCTGGAACTTGCCATGAATTTACCACTGACGCGCATGAATGGTTGAACGAGATTCTAAAATTTATTGGTGTCCCCCAAAAGCATTTTCTAGTCGCCACTAGTCCCCACGATTTTACTTGATATTTTCATAGCATATTTTCTTCTGGTAAGTACAATTTTTCCTGTCAATCGTTCAGCTTCAGTGCCGCTTTTCATCGGCAGTAAAGTAAACCAATATAGTAATAATTTAATAGTATCAGTAAAAAAGTGTAATTTTGGAATTTGGAGTTTTAATTTTCACTTTGCAGTGAATTTGGAATATCCAAATCAACTTGGCAGCCTTGAGTTTTGTGATACACCATAGATCGGGAAGAATCGAGAGAGAAATCGGTGGGGAAATTTTGTGAATAAGAAAAGAGAATCTCAGGAATTCCAAAAATTTTTAGAAAATGTTGAAAAATGAAAATGAAAATTTTAAGAATATTCCAGACAATTTTTATTTAATTTACAACTTTTTCTAAAAGAAATCTTGAAGCAATCCAATGAAATCTGAGAAAATTTCGGAATTCGAAAGAAATTTTAAGAAATCTGAGAAAAACTCTGGAAATCGGAAAATTTTATAAATATTCCAAACAAGTTTTTTTTTACTTTTTTAATTTTTCTAAAGAACTCTTGCGGCAATCCAAAGAAATCTGAAGAAATCCCGAAAATATTTGTTTATCTGAAGAAATTTTAGGAAATCCGGGAAATTCAAAGGAAATTTTATAAGAAGAATTCTGGTGTACAAAAGTTAAGTCAGCGGTTTCCCCCTGGGGAAGAGTAAATTCTAACCTAATTAAAAAAAAAAAATTGAGAAAATGGCGGAAATTTTAAGAAATCTAAAGAAATTTTAAAAAATCTTAGAAAAACTTGGAAAATCGGCAAATTTTATAAATATTCCAAACAAGTTTTTTTTACTTTTTCAATTTTTCTGATGAACTTTTGCCGCAATCCAAACAAATCTGAGGAAATCCAGATAATATTTGGTAATCTGAAAAAATTTTAAGAAAACCGGAAAATTCAAAGAAAATTTCATAAAAGGAAATCTACTGCATAAAAATTAAGTCTACGGTTGTCCCCTCGGGAGAAGTAAATTCTAACGTAATTAAAAAATAAATAAAAAATCTGAGAAAATGACGGAAATTTTAAGAAATCTAAAGAAATTTTAGGAAATCCTAGAAAAACTCGGGAAATCAGAAAATTTCCAGATAAGTTTTTATCTTACTTTTTCATTTCTTTTAACAGAAACCATGCGTCAATCAAAAGAAATCTCGAAAACTTTGGGAAATCTGAGGATATTCTAGGAAATCCAGAATATTTAAAGGAAATTTCATAAAAGGAAACCTGGTGTACAAAAATTAAGTCTGTGGTTACGCCTTCAGGAGTAAATTCCAACTTAATTTAAAAATAATTTTCTAAGATACGATTGATTTCTTCATTTTTTTAAATATCTAGACATATGCTTTTTCAAAAAAATTGTTAAAATATTAAAAGAAAAAAGTAAAATCCACAAAATTGACGTTAGCCGCCCTAACAGTGGCGGCTCGTGGCTTTTTCATTTGAGAAGGCTAATCAAGTGTAACCCCACCGAAAAAAAATTTTTAATAAAAAAAATAACTTGGATGCTATATACCAGGGTTGGCCAAGCTCCTTGATAGTCCGAACTATGTTTCAAAATTTGAAATTTTTCACGAGCCAAAAAATTTTAAAGACATTTTGAAACACATACGGAACAATAATAATTTTTTAAAATATAATAGCACAAAAATAAAAAGAAAACTCGGGTACATTTATCGAGGACCACAAATAATTCTTCAAAGAGCCGCAAATTTCCCCCCCCCCTGTTATATACATTGGTGCACGATTGACAGAAGAGCCAGACTCTCAACTACGTCATTAAAAGATCACCATAGATCTTTAACAAAAAAGTGCAATTTTGAAACTATCAGGAGTAGTACAGTACATCCGCGGTCCATGTGATGGTTAAACCAACTGCTGCTTCTGCGGCAGCCTCATATTACTTTTGGGATATGCTTTGCGGAAAAAGTATCTACGTTTTGATAGATCGAAAGTTCATTTTTTTTACAAAAGTAAAATTTTTGAATAGTCCAGAATTATTTAAGAGGAGGCTAAGCCTCTCTTGGTTCCTCTGAAGAGCCGCCGCTGCCCCCCCCCCCATTATGAACTATGTCAAATCGTTTCTATTCGATAACTCTTTGAAAGACAAAAATTAATTTTGTGAAACATATTATTCAAAAATAAGCAAACGGAACATTATCTTTTTTGTTTCCATATTCCCCCCCACCATTTTATTTTTAAGCTAATTCGATTAATTTGCGCATAATAAAAATACTATTTTTCTCCTGACGTGAAGTCAAATTCCAAGATTTACTATCTTGACAGCAATTTTTTTACTTTACTGCCGGCTACGGGCGGTATATGTATTTTTGTATAAAGTGTTTATAGCTACAAAGATGAGACATTTTACCATCGCCATTTCAATTTTGACACTTATATTAGTTGTTGACCGTTCCGCCGTCGGCCGTTTCGCCGTCGCGTCTGCTTTTTAACCGTTGCCGTTAATCCGTACCTTTCGGTCGGAATATTAATATTTCATTTTTAAATAAATATGTAAATGATCATCCAGAATACGTTTTTTTTTCAAGAGAGTTATTTAATAATAAAATTATTTATTTTTATTTTTTTGTGCTTTTCTAAGCTTCTACCTGCTTTATTTATTGTAGTTTTGTAGTATATTTACCTCCGAACTAAAACTAATATTTATTTGAGTATACTTCACTAATTCCTATTGGTGAGCACTCGAAACTAAACTTAGCAACTAAAAACCAAGACGTAAATATCTCAAAAATTTTGTGTACACTCGTTTGGAATTCCCTTGGAAATCATTGGAATTCTTTGGAAATCCCTGGAATTCCTTGGACTTCACTGGAATTCATTGGAAATCCTTGGAATTCTTGGAAATCATTGGAATTCGTTGGAAATCCCTAGAATTCTTGGAAATCTTTGGAATTCCGAGTCTTGTGTACAGAAATTTTACTGGATATTTACCCCTTGCTAAAAACGCTATAACTTTTAGTGCCGCCCGGCCGGGGCCATGTTCTCAGTATTTACTTCAAATAAAATTTAATTTAAATTAAAAATAGACGAAAGCACATAAATTATACAGTTGTAAATGGGAGTTCGGGACGTCCAAAATACGGAAAACTCCTAATAATAGCATTAAGTAGAAGAGTCTTTTTACAATTCGATACCTTTTTTTGGGTAATAACTCGAAAACGAAATACATCAAATGCATATTATATTATTGAAAAGGGTAAGTGTTCAGCGCATGGACGTCCATAGGATCTTTTTCAGGGAGGGGCAAACATTTTTGTCCAAATTTTGTAGCACAATTTCCAAATCAAAATCAAACACTTCTTTATTCACAAAATATCAAACTCTTAACATAATTGTAATTAAAAATTTAGGAGATATTGATCTTGATGTTTCCTAGTTGTTGCAACCTCAATTAGTTGGCGGGAAAGCAAAAAAATTCAAAAATTCTAAATATTTACAAAATTTACAATAAAAATATAAAATTTACAAAGTAATTCTCAAAAATTGAATGAAGGATTTTGGAACACGACTATATTATGTACTATATATAACTTCGAAAAAAGTTCAAAAGTTAACCGATTTCAGTTTTTCAGATAAAAATTAATATGACGTTAAAATGACGAAACGTTCCCACATTTTAACAGTTAAATTTTCAAACTACAATAGCAGTTATGGAAATTGCATCGGTGATTACTTCCGAATTAAAATAACAATTCCCATTAAAATTTCAATAACCGCACACACAACTAACTGCTAAAAATCTAAAATTGAAGATTTCTGATTTGAAGCTCAATAACTCATTTTCTTTTTTTGAGCACAATCACTGATGTGTATTAACCCCCTGGTTTATATCAATTTTCACCGCGTGTTCTCTCACACTGTATTCTTTTTCGGAGCTGTTTGAATTTGCTATAGCAAATTAAATTAATATTTAAAAAAATAGATTGGCAGTCGAATTTATAACTCGACGTAATTGTACAGTAATATAAAATAGTTCAGCTGAATCACCGACTAGGTTAAGATTAATTTTAAAAAATTGTGTCAGTAGAAAATAGTTAATTCATGATTATAGCTACAACATAAGTATAACATAAATACAAAACATGCTATAAAATGAAGCATTAAACATGCTATGTTCATTATTGCATAAATTATTGATTCCATCATAATGACAGATTATTAAATGTTCATAAAAGTGATTTATTAACCCTGCATGTAAACTTAAGCATATAGTGGCAATAAGTCTTTCGGCTTTAATCATCTGGGCAAATTTTCATGCATTTCTTCTCCTCTCTGGCTGTATTAAGCCAAAAGTAATAATTATTTTTAAACTTGGAACAATGGCAACTTGAGATGAGATAACAAAAATGACGACAAGGTAGAATTTATTAGAAAGCACACCCTATTAATATTTATGTTGCTGAAAAAACGAAAAAAGGTTTGTCCTAGTTAATTTACCACACCCTGTGTTTGATTATACTTAAAATAGGCGTATAGGTACTTCCACAACTACGTTATCCCAATTTATTTGTTGCAACACTCAAGATTGAACTTTCTTAAACACTTCAAATTGCATGATTGTGAAGAAATGTGAACAGAAGTCAACTACTGAATCGTTAAGACAATGAACCACTAACTCACTTCCATAACGAGAAACTGAAGAAATCGATTAGGAAGCTTATAATTGAGTTAGAGCTGATTAAAAAAAAAATTTTAGAAAGTTTATCCCAAGGTAAATCCTGATGAAAAATTAATTCTGCCAATTTTTGAATGGCTATTATTTATTCTATACCGCACTCAGGAGCATCATTAGGGTCGAAATCCGCATTAAAGATTTTAAATGTAAATTTGATGTTCGTGCTAATTAACTTAAATATTTACACAAATTCTAGAAATTATTGAGTGTAAAGTTAAAAAAAACATCGAGGTGAACATTCTGAAAATAGTTTCATGTGTAACAAAATTTAGTAGTAGATAATTGTAGAAATTTGTAGTAAACGAGCCTAGAATTAAATAAAAAAAATTATGAGAAAATAGAATGAACGAAGGTACTCGTACTACAAAAATAACGATTTTATCTATATTTACATTCTAGTCAAGGTTTTTTACTTGTTTACTTTATGTAAAGAACCTTTTAATACTTCTAATTTTTACGTCTCATTTACTCGGTTAAATTGCCCGCCAAATTATATGAATAATAAACATTAAATTTAATAAAATATCATTACAATTAAATAAATAATATTTTATTTTTAAATTTTATAATTGGCTCGTTTCGGGAAGTTGATCAACTTTGAACTTGCGGATGAACTTACTTGAATTTGGCAAGAATGTTGTTAAATTACCGAAAACTGTGATTTGAAACCAAAAATTTATAACTGATGATTACGGATTCAAAATCAAACAAATTTAAAATTTACTTACAAGTGGATGTTAATTGCGCACCTCACAATTAGTTAAACAAGTGACCCGGTACTGCAACGCAACAGATCTAATTTTCTACGGATAGATAGGAAGACGTTACTTGGCTAACATCTTCAATGAAGATTCCTTATGTGGGAGATAGAAACTGGTATTATACGAGATCGATCTACTGGTTTTTACAACCCACACTATCATTACACTCCCATTCATTTATGACACAATAACATAATTATAGTTTAAGGCAAAACGTTTACATTATCTTTCTTTATATAAAAAATTGTTTTTTTAAATTTTTTTTTTTAATTCTAAATAATAATTTAAAAAACAGAAAAAAATTTAGTCGACAGTGATTGTCTAACTTGTGCTCAATTGACAACTTCAATGATCAAATTGTGAATTATCAAATCTAGAAAATCTTCGAATTTCGAAATTGCAAGATCCGAGGATTATGAAATATCCCTAATAAGTCACACGGCAAATTTTTGTACAATAAATTTCCTTTTACGAGATTTTTGGGAAATTTCCCGGATTTTACTACCGAAAAAGTTGAAAAAGCAACCAAAACAATCATCTACATTAAGGTATTCTAAAAATGTTCTGGGATTTACTAAAAACTTCCAAGAATTTCCCAATATTTCTTGGAATTCACTAATATTTATTAAAACTTCCTGCGATTTCCTATTTCTGAAGATTTCTAATAAATTCTTAAGAATTTTTCCTTTTCCTCAGATTTCCTATTACCTGAGATTTCTTTAAAATTTCTTAGAAAAGAGAGAAAAATAATTCCCTAATTCCATTGAGATTTATTCAAGATTTCCTAAAATTTCCCAAGATTAATTCAAATATCGCCGAATTTGGCTTTCCTTATGATCTTCACATTTTCTTTTCAGCAAACAAAACAATTATCTATGGTATTCCTAAAATATCTTGAGATTTCCTAAGAATTGTTACATTTCCTCAGATTTCCTATTTCCTGAGATATTTTAAGAACTCCATGAGAAAGGAATAAAAATAATTTCCTAATTCCTTTGGGATTTATTCAAGATTTCTTAGAATTTCCCAAGATTTATTGAAATTCGCCAAGATTAATTCAAATTTCCGCAAATTTGGCTTCATTTAACATCTTCAGATTTCCTTCTCCGGCAAAGAAAACAATCATCTACGGAATTCCTAAAATTTCCGATTTCCTAAAATTTCTTATGATTTTTACATTTCCTTAGATTTTCTATTTCCTGAGATTGTTTTAAAATTTCTTACAAAAAGAGAGAAAAAGAATTGACTAATTCCTTCAGAATTTATTCAAAATTTCCTAGAATTTCCCAAGATTTCTTGGAATTCACCAAGATTTATTCAAATTTCCCCGAATTTGGTTTCCTTTAAATTCTTCAGATTTCTTTCTTTCGTAACCAAAACAATCATCTATGCTCTATTGAATTCCTAAAATTTCTTGGGATTTCCCATTTCTTAAGATTTCATAAGAATTTTTACATTTTCTTAAATTTTCCATTTCTTGAGATTGTTTTAAAATTTATTAAAAAAGAGAGAAAAAGAATTGACCAATTCTTTTGAAATTTATTCAAAATTTCCTAGAATTTCCCAAGATTTATTAAAATTTTTCAAAATTTGGCTTTCTTTAACTTTTTCAGGTTTCCTTCTTTGGCAAAAAAAACAATCATCTATGGTATTTCTAGGGATTTCCTATTTTCTAAGATTTCTTAAGAATGTTTACATTTTCTCAGATTTCCTATTTTCTGACATTTTTTAAGAATTCCTTCAGAAAGAGATAAAAAAAATTCTCTAATTCCTTCGGGATTTATTCAAGATTTCGTAGAATTTCTCAAGATATCTTGGATTTTCTAAGATTTATTCAAATTTCTCAGAATTTGGCTTCCTTTACCTTCTTCAGATTTCCGCCTTCAGAAAACAAAACAATCTACAGTATTCCTAAAATTTCCTGGGATTCCCTATTTCCTAAGATGATGATGATTTCCTATGAATTTTTATAGTTTTTAAAAATTCCTTAAAAAAGAGAGAAAAAGAATTCCCTATTTCCTTTGGGATTTATTCAAGATTTCCCAAGATTTCTTGGAATTCGCCAAGATTAATTCAAATTTTCCCGAATTTGGCTTCCTTTAACTTCTTTAGATTTCCTTCTTCAGCAAACAAAACAATCATGTATAGAATTCCTAAAATTTCCTATTTTTTATGATTTCCTAAGAATCTTTACATTTCCTGAGATTTCTTCCCGAAATTTTTTAAGAATTCCTTAAGAAAGAGATAAAAAGAATTATCTAATTGCTTCGGGATTTACTCAAGATATATTCAAATTTCCCCGAATTTGGCTTCCATTAACTTCTTTAGATTTCCTTCTTCAGCAAACAAAACAATCATGTATGGAATTCCTAAAATTTCCTATTTCTTATGATTTCCTAAGAATCTTTACATTTCCTCAGATTTCTTATTTCCCGAAATTTTTTAAGAATTCCTTAAGAAAGAGATAAAAAGAATTATCTAATTGCTTCGGGATTTATTCAAGATTTCCTAGAATTTCCCAAGATTGCTTGGATTTTCCAAGATTTATTCATATTTCTCAGAATTTGGCGTCCTTTAGCTTCTTCTTCAGATTTCCGTTTTCAGAAAATAAAACAATCTACAGTATTCTTAAAATTTCCTGGGATTCTCTATTTCCGAAGATTTCTTATAATTTTCTAAGAATTTTTATATTTTCACCGATTTCCTCCTTCCTTACATTTTTTTAAGAATTCCTTAGGAAAGATATAATAGGTACCCTAATTGCTTTGGGATTTATCCAAGATTTCCTTCAATTTCCCAAGATTTCCTGGAATTTACCAAGACTTATTCAAATTTCCCCGAATTTGGCTTTCTTTAGCATCTCTCCAGATGTTCTTTTCAGCAAACAAAACAATCATCTGTGGTATTCCCAAAATTACCTATTTCCTAAAATAAGGATAAGGAAGATATAAGATTTCTTATGATTTTAAACATTTCTTTGGATTTCCTGAAATATCTTTAGAATTCCTTTGAAAACAGAGAATAGGAATTATCCAATTTCTTTATAATTTACTCAAGATTCCTTAGAATTTCATAAGATTTCTTGGAATTCACCATGAATTTTTCAACTTTCCTCGGTTTTTCTTAGATTTGCCAAATTGAAAGCTTGTGAGACTGTCAATGCGGCCTTCAGGCCGCACAACCTTGGCGATTAAGTTGCAACCATTTAAAAGTTTCAAAGAAAAGACATTGCGAGGTCATAGACCGCCTGAAAATTTTTTCCGCGATTTTTACATCGATAGTCATCTCCTCAGATGTACCTACATTAATGGACAGATGTGCATCAATATCGATGCAAAATCCAAGTTTGATGTCATTTTCAGATTTTGAGTAAATCAGATTTTTAACTTGGATTGTTGACACAAATATCGACACAAAATTGGTTTCCGCAATATTGGCGCAAAATTAATAAAAATGTTATTTCAGATATTTTTAGATTCACTAAATTCACTGATGGGGAAAAAATTTTTTTTGGCACTGAAACGATTCCCGCTGTTTTTTATGTAAAATGACCTACTGAATCCAAACATGACTTCCTTTATCCCTCATCACCCACGGTTTTCGTGAAACGCCCCCCCGACCTATTTTCACTACTTTTCAATAATTTGGAGCGACAAAATGGATTATTTTAGCCTTTACAGAGCTGAGAGCCCGAGAGGCTATCGTAGGGTAAAGTTTTAAAACATGAATGAACGTTTGCAGCAATGAGATAAATTGGGGGAGGGGGGATTTTCCCTCTTAAATTGTAAAAAATTCATTAAAAATAATCGATTTCGATTTTTTCCAGCTTTCAGCTCCCCTCAGCCTCCCCCAGACAAGTAAAAAATTTGCAAAACAAAGTAAAAATCGATCATTTTTAATGAATATTTTACAATTTAAAAGGGCATTTAAAATCCCCCCCCCCAATCTACCTCCTTCCTATAAATGTTTATGTTTTAGAATTTTTCACCCCGCTAGCCCTTTAGGCTGTTTCCTAGTCTCTGTAAAGGCTAACATTTTTCATCCCTCTAAATTATCGAAAATTGCTTAAAATAGGTGGGGGGCGTCCCACGAAAACAGTGGGTGTTGGTGGAAAACGGGGAGCATATTCGGAATCGGGGGGTCATTTTATATATGACTTTATATACACAGCAAAGACCACTTCCGAATATACTCAGGTGAAAATGAAATTTCCCAAGGTTTCTTGATATATCCTTAAATTTCTTCGGATATCCTCAGATTTTCCTAGCGATTTCCCCTTCAGTATAAAATCGAGATTAACCAAGTAACATTGTTTACAATCGCAAATAATATAACACAGTATTTTGAAGTTGAAGTACCGCAGTACCACCAAATTAAATGGAATATCCTGTGAAGATCAAAATTTCAGTTTTTAAATAGTAGATAAAACACGTAATAAAAACGTTAATTGAACGTCAAATGTCGTTGGATTTCAAATTTCAATAAACAAACATTATTTTCAAGAGATGGAACCACTCAGCGTCAAAACAATTTGGGGCTGTCACTGCCCATCGCATAAGTGCAAAAGTTTTTCTTAACAAGTTACGTAAATTATACGTAATAATTAAGCGTATTATACGTTTTACGTAATTTAAACGTATTTTTTACGTCAATTTTAAAGAAGAAAAATAATTGTTATAATAAATTTGCACCAAAATTCGCCGATCAATGAGCGCCACTCTTAAGTCAAAAATTGCGCACCAGCTCATAGTCAAAAATATTTTTGAACCGGTCCTGTGCTGAGTGATAGCGATTAAGTTCCTCAGACCTAAAAATAAAAAAAAGGTTTGGTCACATAATGATACTTCCTTAGTAGTGCATATCCAAATATATAGCCTGCATGACCGGTTTCGAGGTTACCACAAGGGTTTTTATATCCTCAGATGCACACAGGTTAGCGATAGCCATGACCATTAGATTGAACTACTGCATATGTTTACACCATTTATGCAACATTTCATGTTATGTAATGGAAAACTGTGAGAATAAATTAGAATATATTTCCACCGAAGGTCGTAGAATAATGAGCATGATAAATGATAAACCAGATATACTGGACATTTCCGATGTGAAAATTACAAAACTGTCTCATTGTAGTAACCTTAAACTACAATACAATTTTGGAAGCAGCCATACGAAAAATGTGAATAAAATGCGCAAATTTAACAAAATTGTTTATAGTATCATATTAATATAACAAAAATATACATTAGATAATTTTTACAAGCTAACATTGAACATTTACTTATTTCGTAAGTATTTATCATTATTTATAATAATAGTTTTTGGAATTTCATCACTTATTGTAAACTTAATAATTAAACAAGTATAGTACAAAGTTATGTATAAATCACCACAGTAAGTTCAATACAAATAATATTAATAGTAATAATAATAAATGTGTACATAATACATCACAAAAATGCATTCATATAGGTCGACTTGTCATTTCCTTCATTTAGAAAACATCCTTTCTAGATTAGGGATTTTCAAAATGTAAATTATTATAAAAAGCGAAAGCTATCACGGATTAAAATTTTAGGCAATTTCCTGATAAGTGGCTAATCTTATCCTAACTGATAGATAAATATAATAATTATATTGAAGATTGGAATTCCAGAATATTTCGACGTTCATAGAGAATTTTATACAATCAGAATTTAACCAATCAGCAACCGCTACAAGTTTTAAATCCTGTAACTGTCTTAGGAGGTTTTTCGATTGTACGGAAAAATTGAGCAATCCAGAGGTATAGATCAGCGAGTACAACTGGAGATAGAGCGTATGACCCAAAAGTCAAAAGGAACCCTACGAAGAAGGCGTTTCTCTGTTAAAGCGTCGGTTATAAATTGTGAAGGAAGTATCTACCTTTAATAATTACACGATCCAAGCCTTATTTCTCTCGTCAATTTCTCAATATGAATAATAGTAATTTATTGGTATTCACATGGGATAATTCACTCTTCTCAAAATCCAAATTTTAAATTTCAAATAATTCCCATGTATAAAATCAATTAATTTCCATAAAATCAAAATCAATCTCGAACACCAATCTATTATCCAAAGAATCAATATTTCTCTCTCAAACGAAAAATCAAAAATATAAAGGAGACGACTTTCTCCGCCGTGAACAGCTGCCGGAGGCCATTTTTTACCATAAAATTTTCAAAATAAATATAAATTTTACAAATTTACTCAACAATGTCCATTGAAGGCACGGCATATTTAAGAAAACAAATTTAAAAAAAAATATCCAAAAACGTTGTGGCATTTGGGATCTCGACCTACCCATCTTAGGACATAAGATGCACAAGAAATGGTCAATTTAAGACTTGGTCATTTTTTGGAACTTTCCTTGACCCTCGTTGGATCAAACTAGATTTAGAGAATTTAGCACCAATTTTTCCGATGGCAAACTCAAAGATTTAAAAATTTCAATAGAAGTATTTTCTAGTCTGATAGTTATTTTATAGAGAAAACGCACTTTTATCTTTAGATTGTCATGGCAACTAATTGCAAAACCCATCACAGAGCGTGCAATTTTGATTATTTTTACTACTGCTAATAGGGAAATATTGTTTCTCAGTCAAAAATTACAATTAAATGCAATTCAAAAATAAGGCATTGATGGTTCCTGATCCTCGAGTGACTATTTGTCTACTACCGACGCGCACGAGTAGATTACGGATATGTCAAATACATTGAAAATATGATTGTAAAATACAGCCCAAACTCGTATTGAATATTTGGGTTAGATTACATTCCGAATTATTAAAAAATATAAAAACATTGTATTATTTAAAATCTCGTTAACCCATTTGTGCGCGCCGGTGGTAAACAGATGACAAGAAAAGACCCATTACACCTATATAATCCAGATTTAGTGGTTGTGATTGGTCAAATCAAATGTAAGTAATTGCATAAATGTAGATGTAGGATGCTTCCAAAAAAAAATCCCCCCCCCCGTTTTAGCTCATAAATTTCTCCTCACCAGATGGTAAACCAAATAGCACTGGTAGAAATGCACGGTAGAAAAATGAAAAAACTTTTTAAAAATATTGATCACATTTAATTTTCAAAATTGTTTCCATTAACAATCAATTTCAACATTTTAACAATTATTGAAAATTCTATAACAATTTCAATTAATTACCTAATACAAAATAGGAAAAATAGTAATAAAATTTCTGTAAACAGAAGTTTCAGGTTCCTTTCAATATAATACTACTGAAAGTAAATCAGCCTTTCGAACCTTTTGTTGTATTAAAAGAATGTAAAATCTGGCGGGGCTCTGTACATAATATTACGGAAAAGCTAAAAAGAGTTATTACAAAATATAATTTTGTACACATGCAATAAAGCAAATAAAAGTTTGAAAACCCCTGTTCTAGAATATAAAAATCTTGTAAATTGCAAGCATGAGGCATTAGATTGTTATCGATCATTTCAAGCTGCTACCAAATTACAAAAAATGTCACATACACTTCTGCCGATATCCCTTTGTACTATAGAAACTCGAATTTCAAAAATCAATCAAAAAACTTCAAAGTGTCCTCCAGCTTATCGACAACTCGTTTATAGAAATTAACCTGTTCGATTAAATACTTCTTCATTGTAACCTTTATATCGCCCTCACGTTCGGTTTTAAAGTGCTGTAGTTCGGCAAATATCGCGTAACTCAGCGTATCGGTTCGTTTACGCACATCGGATAACTGTGCGGGAGGCATGTTGATCTTCTCGCACTCTTTCTTCTTTTGTTGAGCGCCTTTGTGTATGGCGAAAATATCGGGAAACGAACCCGTTATTCCTTTGTAAATATACAGTTTGTCAAGCAAAGGTTCCCAGTCCAGCTTGGGTTGGTCCTCGAAAATCTTGCCAATATCAAAATAGGCGGTTCCAATTCTTTTGATACCCGTCGCCAAATCCGTCGGCGTCGCCTTCTCTGCCGATTCTATTGCCGTGCCTAAACCGTAGAAGCTTTCACCGATACGCATGTACTCCTTCTTGAAAACTCCTGTATTTTTCCGGCACTGATCCGCCCCGGTGTTCATCAAGTTTTTGAGAGCCATGTCCAGGCTGTGCACAAAATTCCCGTTGGTGTCGATGGTGTCATCGACGTAAGACTGCAGTAAATTTTTTTCGGGCGCTTCGATGGACAAGCAAAAATTTGCACCGACCAGGTTATCCTTTTCCGCCTGTCTCTTACCCTGTTTCCACAATTTTTCGTCGGTGCACGTCAGGAAGTGCTGCCACACCTCCGAGGTTGACAGCACAGGATGGCGACAAACCCAATTCACAAATTCTTGTAACTGCACCCTACGATGCTCGATGAACTGCTCCTCATACCGTCCAGAAATCTGCTTATCTGGAAGTGGCGGAACAGCAATTATACTGAACTTTTCCGTCAGTCTCTCGTGCAACCAGTCGAAGTGTTTGTAACGCCGAGACACCTGAATGTTGTTGAACGAAGGTGTCAACTGGTAAGCTATGAAACTTTTAAGACCTTTCAGTTTGGTTTCCTTCTTCGGCGACGTCACAAGTACCGAATATTGACTGCCTTGCGGAATGGGAGGCCAACAATAAATGCCATCGTCCACTTTTACTAATATAATTTTGTGATAATCCTGATTAACCTTGAGGGTACCTAAAATGTAACTTTCACCCCCCGACTTTACGAAGGTGGAAAATCTATTAAAACTCTTCTTCGTTATTGTTCCCTTACTATCACCCCCGAAACTCATTTCCGAAATGGTATCAGGTTCTCTGTGCATCTGAAAAGCCCCCTCGTTTGCATAGATTTGCTCCTGCGGCTGTTGCTTGGCCGGTATTTCAGAATACGTATCGTCATCCCAATCGTCGTCCCACCCGTCATTGTCAGGTGCAGATGGTGCATCACCCGATTCACTCCACTCTGTGCTGTAACTAGGTGCGGGAAGAACTGGTGCAGGAATTTTTGGTGGTCCTCCTGGGTAGGAAGTAATCTTTTCGACATAGGCCTCGGGTAGCAACCCCGAAACACCTGTACTACTCAAACCTTCCCACCAACCCTCTCCAACATCTGTCCTGGTTATGGTGATAATTTCACCCGCTGTGATGGACATTTCAGCGGTTTCGGGTTCGCCCGCAAAATCGTACAATACTTTAACTTGAAACGACATTTTCGTTGTACTTGCTAGGTAGGTGTTTCGATTTTTATCATTTAATTAAATTAAATACGTGTACTTAACCTCAACCTGTCACTTTGACAACCACATAAATTATATCAATATTATTATTCTTGCACTCCCGCACGGTTTTCAAACAGTCACATAGGTTTTCATTTAATAAATTTAATTATTTTCGACGTGATTCACAAAATAATGAATTAAATGATTAACATTTTATCACTCTTGACATTCGTCATCGTTCAAAGTGCACTTACGAACTTCGCCGCGGTGTACTTTTGGCGCCACACACCAGCGATTTCAAATAAGTTTAGCGGAAAGAATAAGCGCGTGCGTTGCGTAAAAATGGGCGTCCGATTCAAAGAATATCGGATTTTGTCACGGTTTTGTGAAACAGGAAACGTACTTTCTTGTCTGTTTAGCAGCTGTGAAATTTTGCGTCACAGCCAACATGCGTTCAAATTAATTAGTTATTAAACAATCAGTAAAAAGTTAAAGTACCGTTTTATTACCGCAAAAAGATGTCATAGCGAGGTTTTTTTAAATTTATGTTTTCAAAAAACAGTGGCTCCCAAAATTACCGATCCAGTTCCATGTTCCATGTAAATTGTTCGTTTTGAAGACTTTCGTATTTATTGCAATACTCGTTTTTTGCCATTATTTGTTGCAAATTTCATTCCGCACATTTTTGGTTATATAAATTTTTTTATTTCGTCGCACCGTTTCCGAGTTACAGTAACTTAAAAATCACCCTGTGCAATATAAAAATAATATTTTCATCTTTATCTCAGAAACGGTGCGACTAAATAGAAAAATGTATAGGAACAAAATTGTAGGGTATGAAATTTACAAGAAAAAATGCCTATACATTTTTCTATTCCGTTGTACCGTTTCTGAGATACAGAAGACTCAAATTTTTTTTATTTTACAGACTTTTTCATTAAGTCATTCATTAAGTATCTCGGAAACGGTGCGACAAAATGGACAAATGTATATAAACAAAAATGAAGGGAATGAAATTTTGAACAAAAAATGTCGAATAAGTATTTCTGTAAAAAAAATTTTTAGATGACAAAAACTGACCAGAAAAATAGTAATTTTGTGAACCACTGCATAATAATTATGCAAATAAATTGAAACATAGTTCAAGGCTATGACATTCTTGTAATAATTAAGATAAAATAAATCTCGGAAAATTTCCAAGTCGCAAAAGATTTCAATATTTTCGTTTTCGATTCCACGGAAAATTAAGTTTAAAAAATCTGAAAAAAATTCAGAAGTCGAAAAAATTACTTGTTTTCTTTTGACCTCTTTTTGCTATATATCACATTTTTGTAAACATTAACATTTTGTGATGTTCAAAATAAAGTCATATTTTTCAAAAACACATTTGTTTTTTAAATACAGGAATATCCATTTGCAGGCGTGGAGGGAGAGGATATTAAGCAATACTGGGTTAGCCTCCGCCCCCACAGCGGATCTTTGGGAACAATACTGAAAAAAAATTCAAAAGTTGGAAAAAGAAATTTTTTCAAAAAATCAAGTCATATTTGTAAAAAATACTTTTTCTTTTAAATACGAGAATATCCGTTTGCAGGCGTGGAGAGAGAGGATGGGCAATAGAGGGGTCAGCCCCCGCCTTCAAACCGGTTCTTTGGTGATAATATGTAATTATTTCATGATTTTCATTTGTTTTAAATGAAACCCCACCAAAAAGTGTACAGTTTCGCACTAATTCGAATTATTCTACTTCTGCGGCATCAGCTCCATAACCCCGCGCTTTCGGTGCTCATGTTACTGTAATCATGTTAGAATCGTTCCCAATTTGATTGCCAAAGTTGTGCGGCCTGAAGGCCGCATTGGCATATCACTTTTTCGTAATCTTCCAATTTTTTACGTTGCTAATTTGAAATGAAGAAATCTGGTGTCTCTCACCGACGAAGTAAGAATCTCTGGGGAAGTCTCGTGTACAAGTGAAGAAAAATCCGCGAAAATCTTAGGAAATCTAAAGAAGTCTTAAGAAATCCGATAAAATCGTAGAAACCGCTGAGGAAATCTGGTGAACATGTGAAGGAAAATCGAAGAAAATTCAAGAAAATCTGAAATATTGTAATTTCAAAAGGAATCATGTGAAAGATTACAGGAATGGTCTATCTTGAAAAGGATTATTGTTCATATTATAAAGGGATACACTTTTAAACTCTAGATTACTAGACTATCAAAAAATATAAAGGTGCATTTCGCCAGCCCCCCCCCCCTTTTAAATTTTGGATTCAAAATAGTCTAAATCATTTGTACCTCGTTTGTACCTGTTCGTACCCTTCATATTTTCGTTTGCACCTGTTTTGTTTTTCAGATATTTCGAAATATCTAAAATGGGCATTTCGCCAGCCCCCCCCCCATTTCGAAGTTTTGATCCAAAATAGTCTAAATCGTCTGTACCCAGTAGCGTAGCGAGGGGGGCGGTGCGCTCTGGGCGCACACATTTTAGGAGAGCCAGTTTTTCATTTTCAAAAAAAATTATTTTTTTTTTAAATTTTGATAGTGTAATTGACGAATTTTCGCAAATGAAGGTGAGAAAGCATCTTGTAAGATCATAATCAAATAAAGAAAAACATACCGTTGACTTTTACAAAATTTACAAAATAAAAAATTGTTTCCATGGAGGGGCGCAAAATTTAGGAACCGTCGCGCCAAAACCCCTCGCTACGCCGCTGTCTGTACCTCAAGTACAAACGAAAATAAGGAAGGTACAAACGAGGTACAGACGATTTAGACTATTTTGGATCAAAAATTCGAAATGGAAATATATCACAAATAGGACAACTCGGCGCCAAGTCAACTTGGCACCTGCCAACTCGGCGATAAACCAACTTGGCGTCAGCTGACCCTGCTAACTAGACACCACGCGACCTCTGTCCATCGCGTAATATATAATCATTTTTCCTAACAAATTATGTGGAAACTCATTGAAGTAATTACCAACTACAAATTTTGACACTCTTTAATTTTGCTCTCCGCTCTCCGGATATTAAAAAAAATTCCCGCCGTTCTTAGTCAACTCAGGAAGTAGTAATTTGAATAATTAACGGCAAACAAAATTTGTCAAGTGTTGCACGCGCATCCCAACTTTGAATAAACGGCTCACTCACATATCTTACGCGTGCGACTCATCAGTAATAATTGTAAATATATTACAATGCCTGAAATCTAAAACCGAACCTTGATTTGAGTTTTATTCTACCAACAGGACTATATGAATCCAAGCCAATCAGTGGAGATGGCTTTAGGTGTCCTCCAAAGCACGAAAACAGTCGTAAGAAAATTAGTTTCTCTCAGAAAATTATAAGTTAAAATAGAAAACCGTTCACTTGCTTTTTTTTACAAAAACACAGTCCGAATAAATTTAAAGATGAAAAGAAATAAATTCTTATAAATTCAAAAAAGTTATGTTATGCGTAAATAAGCGATAATTAATTATTATTTACGACATGAGGTTGTTTGAGTTTTTAATAATAAATATTATCGTAGCACAAGCGTGCAAATATGCCGCACACGTGAGAAAATAATTAACAGACTTTAATGAAACTGTTTTTCTCTGCTTTATCAAATACAAAATTCACTTCATCAAAACAAAGTTACGCATGCAATTAAATTAAAATATTGTTGTCAGTAGCTATCACGAGGTTCCGGTGCCAAGTATTTTTTGAAAATTTCCCCTTCCGGAAGGGAACATTTATCTTAAAGACGGCCACACAGTAGCGGATCCAGGAGGGTCCTGCCCCCCCCCCTCCACAATCATCCCCTTTATGTGCTATTTTAGTGTTTAATTCAATCAAATCTTCTAATCAAAACCTTGATAAAGCCTACCCTTAGGTAAGTCAAGCCCCTCCCAAACCAAAAGCCTGGATCCGCCACTGCGGCCACAAATACATATAATATGATTTTCGAAACAAACGTCTGCTGTACAAACAAAAGAAAACTCTATCAAGAAATTCTGGGAAATTCATTTTCTGTATGAAATGACAGAAGTCCATTGCGTCGTAAAAGAAAATTCTTGAAAAATCTCTTATAATTTCTTTAGTTTTTCCGGAGTAGGAAAATTTTCGGAAAATATCCATAAATTCGGGAAGTCTCAGTCTGTAGAAGGCAATTGAGGTACACAATTTTGACCCCGAGGTTTACTCCTGGCTGAAGGAAAATTTGAGGACACCCAAAGAACTCCTAGGAAATCAGAAATCAGTACAAAATTTTATATTGTGATTCCGTTGGGTACAGGAGAATACGAAATCACATGAGATTTATATAACTTTGACAAGCCACAAAAAAATTATTTCCGCTTTGTCTTGTGTAAGTAAATAGTTTAGTTAGTATTCATGGTAAAACCCAAAATAATACAATACTCTTACGATTAAATCAATTAATTAATTTACCGCAAAGAAAAAAAATTGCTAGAAATCCGTTTATCGCGTAAATATCCTGTATGCTTCAAGCTGAAAGTGTCTTTCAATGAAATTTTGATGTTTAATTCTTAGAATTTAAATTAAATTACATTTTTTAACCAACCTCGAAAATTTATAATGGAGAACATAGCAATATATCAAATTAAAATCTCACCAATGACAACAAGAAAGTGGCGATAATTCAAATTAATGGTGGTAAAAAAGTAAATTTGTGCAGAACAAAAATTAGTTGTTTTTGTTAAAAAAGAATGAAAAATATAGCAGTTTGGTTTTTAAGACCTATTGTTTCACTTTCTAGAAAATAAAACAATTGTTATTTTTTAACGGCCACTCGTAGTTTGCTGTAATAAAAAGACAACTAGCGATAACCCGATTGGCGAAGTTGGAGGGTCTTGAGAACAAATGCATGCATTCTAGTGACGGTATGTAAGTAATCGTAAAACTCTGCATTATTTATATATTTTAATTAAACCGAGAACGACCGAAACAAAAAATAAAAATATGAAAAGAAAAGAAAAACTTTTGAGAAAACCAAAGAAAATTGATTTGATTGATTTATATTTAAAGTCGACGTTTTTTTTTACTCTTTTACTGTTTCGCGACAGAAGTCCACTGTACAAATTAGAAGCTAAGAAAAATTCCGAAAACCCGTTTAAATTTCAAAAATTCTGAGCGCCGACGAAGCGCTTCCAGAAGCTAATTAGCTCTTTATTTGCTCGTTTAGTTTGCTACACAAGTAAAAATCATCTGAGAAATGGATTTTAATTTTAAATGGAAATCTGCCGTAAAAAATTTATGTTGCGAACAGGACCGAATTGCGCAATTTTTCCTCGTTAAATTACCCGTCCGTTAAATTTTTAAACTCGCCACAGAAAGTCGAACATTGGGTTCTAATAAAACAATATACTATTGTTTACTATTTAACTTGTTAGGATCCAAATTTGGAAAAAATAGATAAGAATCCAAATTTTACTTTTGATTTCCCAATTCTTTTTACCTGGACGTGCGTGAAGTTAGCCCCGCCATTTTTAAAAATTTAAGAACTGAATATTGTGCCGGGCTGTGCCGGATGTCTGGCACATGGTGCCGTATTTACCTTATTTCATTTTTTTTTGGGGATTTTATAGATTGCCTATTTTGGAGTAGAATTCCAAATTATGCTGGATTATTTATCAAAATAAAATTTTTGGATTTACGGCACACAACGGCACACGTCGAGTAAAACCAGTACAATTTTGATTTAAGAAAAAATCAAAAAAGGCGGTGTCAACTTCTACCCCAAAATAAGAAATCTCTATTAAATCCAAACAAAATTAAAATAATACGGCACAGCGTAGCACACATCAGGCACAGCCCGGCACAATATTCAGTTTTTAAATTTTCAAAAATGTGGAGGCTAACTTCAAGCACATTTCACCTGAGTCAAACAGAGCAGCAGCTTTTATAGAACTTCCAACAAAAAATATTGTGCGCAGGGCTTAACTTGAAAATAGTAAAACTGATTAGGAAGTAAACATACTACTCCCCCCCCCCCGGGCAGATTTAGAAAATGAGAAGGACGCAAGAGAACACAACGATGTTTACGGATTTTAGTTTTTTGCTTATATCTCAACAACGGTTAGCCCTAGCCAAAAAGTGACGAAAGACAAAACTAAAGCTAATAAAATTTTCTACAAAACAGTTTCTATTCATTTGTTACGTATCTCTTGTAATTTTTGAGGTACAGTGAATAAAGAAATGATTCGGACAGTCCTAGTTAGTAAATGTAAATTGTAACTTTTGAAAACTTTTTTTTGACACATAAAAGTCGCTCTTACAGCATAACTTATTAAACATTTTTTATTGAAAATTTTGTTCCTTTCAGTTTTGTTTATATACGATTTTCTATTTTATCAAAACATTTCGGACTACCAGCGACTTAAACAAGACTCTGTAAAAGACAAAACATATTTTCATCTGGATTTCGGAAACGGTGCAAGCACATAAAAAAATTAATATACATTTTTTCTTGTAAATTTCATTCTCTACAATTTTGTTCATATACATTTTTCTATTTTGATTCACCGTTTCCGATATCCAGATGAAAATACGTTTTGTCTTTTACAGAGTTTCGTTTAAATCGCCGTCAGTCACAAACGGTGCATCAAAATAGAAAAATGTATATAAACAAAATTGAAGGTAATGACATTTGCAAAAACAAAAAATGTTTAAAAAGTTTTGGTGTAAAATTGATTTTTTTTTTCGATTTATGATAAAATTTTAAAAATTTTATTATTCAGCAAGTATTTTTGGCTGGATTTTATCAAAATTTTATTAATAGGTATGTGGCTTACGCTCTTATTACTATCAAAAAACAATGACGCTGGATAATTCAGGATCATTTAAACCAATTTTCAAACTTGCAAATAGTATATTGCATCGTCAATCAAATAGCTCTAATTTTTCCGAAAATAAAATAATCTGGAAGTTCTTTAAAAATTTTAGAATTCCTGTAAATGGGGGGGGGGGTATAGCAGGAAATACCGAGATCCAAATTTTACCGGTATGTTCAGATTAGTTACAGGGTAAATATAACAAAAAACACAGAAAGTGAGGAGAAAAGAGGTTAATTTTGGGTTCTTGCTTATATCTCGAAAACGGTTAGTCCTAACTAAAAAGTGATTATGTACAAAATTAAAGCTGATAAAATTTTCTACAAAAAAGCTTTGATTTAATTTTTCCGTATCTGTTCTAGTTCTTGAGGTACAGTTTCTTACAAAAATATTCAGACGCTCCGATGTTAACAATATTCATTGCCTGTTTTGAAAACGTTTTTTTGTCATATCAAAATCGCTTTCACAGCAATACTTATAAGACATTTTTTGTTGAAAATTTCATTCCCTTCATTTTTGTTTATATACATTTTTCTATTTAGTCGCACCGTTTCCGAGTTACAGTGACTTAAAACAGACTCTGTAAAATATAAAAAAATATTGTCATCTGTATCTTAGAAATGGTGCATCAAAATACAAAAATGTATTTGAACAAAAATGTAAAGAATGAAATTTAAAAGAAAAAGTGCTTATTCATTTTTACATCGAGTTGTACCATTTCTAATGTACCCCATATACGCTACAGTCTACCGGAGATGTTATCTGTGCAGGTTTGCCTGCGCAGGTCGGAAGCGTGAATGGGGATGTTCGATGTACCGGAGCGGTCTTTAGTTCTTTTCGCAATGGCATCGATTGAAGACGATGACGCACTGGCCTAGCTTTTTTGTTTGTTATATTGAAGAAAAGAAATACAAAAACAGTGAACAAGAAGCGAAAAAAGTGGTATAAGCATTAGTTATTGAAAAGGAAAATTTAGTCACGTGAACTTATTGAACGAATTAAAATTCGAACCCGAAGATTTTAAAAACTATCTCAGAATGGACGAGAAAACATTCCTAAAATTACATGCAATGGTTATTCCTTTGATAAAAAAAAGATACTGTTATGAGAAAAACCATTTCTCCGCACGAAAGATTAATCAGTTACTTTGAGATAAAATCTTCAAGCACTTTTTTAGTTGAAGCTGGTGGCGCCATTACGTGACAATAATATGCGAAAGATTCGACGACCGTTCACAACATACACTAGAAAACAACTGACGCGACCTGCGCAGGCCACCGGAGTACATGCACATACGCACCAGGTGTACTGTACGCGCGGTGTTGATCAAAAATATTGATTTTCGAATTTTCACCTGAACAGACAGGTTAAAAAAACTGCACAGCTCCGTTGCCATAAATGCTTCGGTCTACCTGCGCAGGCAAACCTGCACAGGCGGACCTTTCCGGTAAACCGTAGCGTGAGTGGCCAGCATAAAAGATACAGCCTACAGAGGACAATATTTTTTGCATTTGACCGAGTTTGGTTTAAGTCACTGTAGCTCGAAAACGGTACGATGGAATAGAAAAATGTATATAAACAAAAATACAGGAAATAAAATTTACTACAAAAATGCCTAATAAGTAATACTGAAAGATCATTCACATTGTTAATATAGAAGGAGCGGCCGAATATTTTTATGAGAAGCTGAACCAACGCGAAAACTAGAACAGATACGGAAAAATGAAGTGAAAGCTTTCTTGTAGAAAATTTTATCAGCTTCAAATTTGTACATAATCACTTTTTCGCTAGAACTAACCGTTTTCGCGATATAAGCAAGAACCCAAAATTAACCTTTTTTTCATCACTTTTTGGGTTTTTTTTGGTATATTTACCCGTAAGTAATCTGAAGACACCCCTAAAATTGGGATCTCGACATTTCCTTTTAGATCCGTATTAACAGGACTAAATGGAGAATTCTTGACCTCGTTGCTATGCATTTGCAATAATATTATGTTAATACTGCAACTCGCAATTAAAAAATTATGATATCAAATGAATGGGACTGCCAAGAATATGTCTTATTGCGATAACATAATCTCGATGCTTGCAATGAAAAATGCAATGCCATAGCCTTGAGTCGTGCTATATTATATTTTTGCATTGCAACGTAGTTGCTGTTGCAGTAAAACTGATGAATAATTATCATATGATCAGTGACGGCTGGTGCAGGAAGGGCAATGGGGGCACCAATTCCGAAATTTTAAAACTTCGAATATTTTCAATCTCTTTCGAATGAAAGAGTGATTTAAAATTAAATAAACATGAGGATTATTTAATATTCGCACGATTTTAACGTTTCCGGCAAAACCAAAATCGGTATCGACCCTTCTTATGGTTAAAGATGGCTAGCTAAGTTCAAGTATTTATTTTTGCTGTAATGTTTATATCACCCGGTATAGTAATATTTTTAACGATTTCGCACACATTTTTTAATTAAAACTGGGGGAATACACATTACAACTTAACTCTTCTCCCTTGAAATGATAAGCCGCACTGGCGATAAAAATCTGGCAATAATGGCAATAAAAAAAAAGAGCGACATTTAAATGTTAATATCTGACATTTTGGAAAAAAATTTAAAAATTTATATTAAAATTTGAAATAATTTACAGACACTCGTTCGAAGAGGGTGCAACTAATTAAAATATTTAATTAGGCTAGGTATAATGTGAATCATGCAGGCAATTTTTCTTTCTAAATTTATTTACTACTCGAAAAAATTGTCGCTAATTAAATTCAATTAACGAAATTTATAACATAATTACATAAATAATCGCTTAACCTCTTTAATTGATTTACTTGCTTGTAATCGAATTAAATTAATGCCAATCGGTTTGGGTTTTTTTTTTTGGAAATATTTATTTTCGCGTTTGTCATCTCATCAATAAATCATAAGTACATTTTAACCTTGTTATTGCGCCAACTATCATCCATAGTTTAAAAATAAATTAATAAAAAAATGAGATCACATTTTGAAAAATAAGTTGAAATTTTGTATATAAACAAGGTAAATAAATGTTTGTTTCGTTCGCTTAAAAAAGCGTAAAAAGCAATAATCGATTACCTATGAACATTGCAGCGACCTCGAAAATCGTAAAAGTACGAATAATTATTATTGCAAAATTACGTACCTAATATGATAAAAAATTATGCAAATAACTTCCGCTAACACTAAAAATGATCGAAATGCGACCTTCCTTACACTCTGTCCTATAGAAAACTGATGAACGCATATGGAGACTAACGCGTTTCAATCACCATCCGACACCCCCCCTTCCTTAATTAACCATTGTTGTACTTAAAAGTTTAAACCAAATTACGTAATTCTAATTTCTATTATTTATTATACACAGGTATGAAGGCAAAAAAATAACAACAATATTTTATCTCATTAATGTACTTAGGTTCGATGTTTACCTACAAGAAATTTACAAAACAATAAAATATTTATTAGATTATTCGAAATACATAATTAAACGTTCTTAAATTAAGGCCGGTCAATTTGTCCGGCAGCATCTTTTCCAAAACGTAACCTTCTCATGCCGCCGCTGCAATAGAAAACAAAAATGAAAACCAAAAAAAAGCGCAAAAAAAAACCGAGGACAATAAACTTTTGCTTTGTTAACATAAAACTATTATACTTTCATTGTTTACTTCATTTTTATGTGAAAATCATGCATGCAATTTTTTAAAACTTTCATGGACGTTTAAAAATATCAGCCGAAATTTATTCAAAAATTAAAACTTTACCTTCCACAATTGCCGGCTGCGTTGGGGGAGCTTCTGCTGGTGGAGCTTCAGTCGGTTCGGAATTGGCAGGCGCCGGAGCTGCTTCAGTTGGAGTGGCTTCAGATGGTGCTGCACTTTCTGTTGTTGCCGCCGCTGGCGTTACTTCGGTAGGTGCAGCTGAACCTTCTGCAGGTGCAGGAGTTCCTTCAGTTGGTGCGGGAGCACCTTCGGTCTGTGGAGCTCCTTCCGTTGGTGGAGCTCCTTCTGTTGGTGGAGCTCCCTCCGTTGGTGGAGCTCCCTCCGTTGGCGGAGCTCCTTCAGTTGGTGGAGCGCCTTCAGCTGGCGGGGCACCTTCGGCCATTGGAGCTCCTTCTGTCGTTGGTGCTGCTCCTATGGATTAAAACTATTAACAATCGACCTTTTAAGACTATTTGCAAAATTACCTTCAGCAGGAGCACTTCCGTCTGTAGGTGCACCTAAAACCAAAATAATGTGAGGTATTCCATTAAATCCAATATAATCTACTGACCTTCTGCAGGTGGAGCACCATCTCCTTGTGGAGGCGCTTCACCTTCCGCAGGTGCGCCTTCGGCAGGGGGTGCAGTTTCCGTAACTGAGCCGTCTACAGGCTGACTACCTTCCGTTTGTGCTGGTGGTGCTTCCGATGGAACCTCTTCTGATGGAGGTTGACTGTCGGCAGGTGGAGCACCATCACCCGGCGGAGCTTTTAATTGCATTCATGATTATTTTAAATCAAAATTTTGGAAATTACTTTTACCTTCTTCTGGTGGTTTGGCTTCACTTGCTTCTTCCTAAATATAGAAACAATAAATAAGAAACAAACTTTCTTTTACAAAAAAAAATTATTAATCAACAGAAATAATTATTGTTAGTAGTATTACCATAGCAATGTTATGTTATACATAAATCCTTGACATTTTTTGACATGGTAAATTTTTTACCTTTTTTAATTTTAACTTTTAAATAAAATTATTATTATTATTGTTAACTTTAAATAATATTATTTGTCCGAGCGAACGTAAAGTGTCACTTTTCGCTCTAGTACGTTAAAAATACATTAACGCCCTAGGATGGAAAAGTAGTTTGTAGCAGCCAGTGCAGCAGAACACCGGGTGGCGCGCCAGCCAAGTCTTTGGAGTATCTTAGGATTTAATCAATTTTATTCCATCGCTTTTTAGGATAATATAAAATTTTTATTTTGATTTTGACAAAGCAATCTTATTATGTAAGTAATATAAATATAACTTTTACCAAAAAAAACCGAAAATATTAATTTTGAATATTAAATAGATACATAATACTTAAACCTTGTTTTACATTTACGACGGTGTTTTGCGTAAATCAACCTTTACCCTTCCTGTTCATGGTGTATTTACTACAATAAGAAATTTTCTTTTAAACATAATTTATTAAATAATAATAAAAAAATAATAAAATTTAAAATATAACGAACATTTTTTGTTAAGAGCTGACCAAGTTTGGGATGATGTACAAATTTAAAAGAATTATTATAATTTTTTGAATCAAATTTAACGGCATTACGTTATCTGAACTTCAAAGTGCAACAGAAAAAACGGATTATATCAATGAAATCAGTTTGCCCTCGGTGCTCCAACGAGTCATGCGCATAATGTATATAATTTATAACATAATTTTCTAGCAGATGATGCCGCATCTTAGTTAAACACAAGAAATGACACTTTTCTCTGCTAATATGAGACTATTGAAATATTTTTGGATTTTCTCCCGATTTGCCTTAAGATTTTCTTTTAAAAAATTTGAAAAATTAAAATATTTGCTTTAATTTTTTTTTTAATTTCCTCAGATTTTTTGAATTTTCTCGGAGTTTCTTAGATTTTCTAAGTTTTCTAGAATTTCCAAGAATTTTCCAATATTTTCTTGGATTCCTAAGACGTTTTAAAATTATCTACATCTCCTCACATTTTTTATTCTCTAGAATTTCTTCGGAATCCCTAAGATTTCTTAAATTTTCTTGGATGTTTTAAGATTTTCCAAGTTTCCTAACATTTCTTAAGATTTTCTAAGATTTCGCAAGCCTTCCTAAGATTTTCTTTAATTTTCTAAAAATTTTCACATCTCAGTTTTCTCACTTTCTTAAAGTTTTTGGCTTTCCTAAGATTGCCTGAGGTTTCAAAAGTTTTTCTGGGATTTCTTAAGATTTTCTAAGATTTTCTGAAAACATCTTATTGGTCCTTTCATTAGTTTGTTAAGATTCTTGAATATTCTCCGATTTTTTGTATTTCCTCAGAGTTTCTTAGATTTTCTAAGTTTTCTAGAATTTCTAAGAATTTTCTTGGATTTCTAATATTTCTCAAAATTATCTTTTCTCTCTTATTTTTATTCCCTAAAATTCCCTCGGATTCCCTGAGATTTCCTAAATATTCTCGGATGTGGTAAGATTTCCCAAATTTTCTAGAATCTCTTAAGATTCTCTAAAATTTCTTAAAATCTTTTAAGATTTTTCTATCATTGACCTAATGACTAATAGACTAACAAAAATTTCCTACATCCTCTCAGATTTTTCAATTTTTTAAAATTTCTTCGACTTTCCTAAAATTCCTGGGGTTTCTGTTGTATTTTTGGGATTTCCTGAGATATCCTATTTTCTAAAATATTATAAGAACATCTCCTCGGGGTTTTTAATATCGTAATATTTTTTAATTTCCTCAGATTATTTAGATTTCCTCGGAATTTCATAGATTTTCTAAGTTTTCTAAGATTTCTAAGAACTTCTTAAGTTTCCTAAGATATTCTAAGATGTCTTAAAATTTTCTACATCTCCTCGTATTTCTTATTCTTTAAAATTCCTACGGATTCCCTAAGATTTCCTAAATTTTCTCCCATGTTGTAAGATTTCCTAAGTTTCCTAGAACTCACTAAGATTTTCTTATCTTACATCTCCTCAGGTTTTTTAATATCTTAATATTCATGAATTTCATCAAATTTTTGGGATTTCCTCGAAGTTTCATATATTTTTTAAGTTTTCTAAGATTTCTAAGAATTTCTTAAGATTCCTAAAATATTCTTAGACTCCTAAGATGTTTTAAAATTTTCTATATCTCCTGGTATATCTTATTCCTTAAAATTCCCACAGATTGCCTACGATTTTCTAAATGTTTTTGCATATTCTAAGATTTATCGTAAGTTTCGTAGAACTTCCTAAGATTTTCTAAGATTTCCCTAGACTTTCTTTGATTTACTAAAATTACCTAGTATTTCCCAAATTTTCTCCGAGTTCTTAATTGTTTTAAACTGCTTTGGCTTTTCTAAGATTTCCTGGATTTCCCTAAGTTTCCCTGAGATCTTCTCGGGTTTTTAATTTATTAAGATTCCTGAATATCTGTAGATATTTTGGATTTCCTCGAAGTTTCTTAGATTTTCTAAGTTTTCTCTGATTTCTAAGAGTTTCTTAATATTCTCTTGGATTTATTTAATACATTTTCTCGCATGTTCTAAGATTTCCCAAGTTTCCCTGAATGTCTTAAAGTTTTCTAAGATTTCTCAAAATTTTCCTAAATTTTTCTTTGATTTTCTAAGATTACCTAGAAATTCCTACATCTTCACAGATTTTTCAGTTTCTTAATAGATCTTTGGTTTTCCTAAGGTTTCCTGGGGTGTTTTAAGTTTTCTAAGATTTCCTATTTTCTAATATTTTCTAAGATTATCTAGTATTTCCTAAATTTCTTAATTGCTTAAAACTGATTTGGGTTTCCTAAGATTCCCTGGGGTTTCCTAAGTTTTCCTGAAATTTTCTGAGATTTCCTATTTTCTCAGATTTTCTAATATCTTTACGGGTTTCTTAAATTTTTTAATTTTTCTAGGGTTTCTGAGAATATTTAGATTCCTTAAAATTTTCTTGAATTTCTTGGATAAATTTTGTCGCATGCTCTAAGATTTCCTAAGTTTCCTAGAATTTCTTAAGCATTTTTAAGATTTCCTAAATTTTTCGTTGATTTTCTAAGATTATTTAGAATTTCTTATATCTTCACAAATTTCTCAATTTCTTAAAATTTCTTTGGTTTTCCTAAGATTTCCTGAAGTTTCTTAAGTTTTGCAAAGATTCCTGAAATTTTCTATTTTCTAAGATATTCTAAGAACATCTCTTCGGGTTTTTTAATTTCTTAAGATTTAATTAGATTTTCTAAGACTTCCAAATATTTCCAAAAATTTCTAAGATTTCTTTTCTAGGATTGTCTACAAGTTTCTTGGATATCTTAATATTTTCTAGATTGCCTAAGATTTTCTAATGCCCTTACTTCGTATATCTATAGTCTATACTTGGCCCGAATAAAATTTCGGTATGAAACTTCGTACTTAAATACGAAATTATTTATTTTGATTGGTCAAAGCGATTCCTGCTTTGCGTAAGCCCTACTTAAATAACTTAACAGTTTAATAATACTACTATTTTCTATTTCCTAAGTTGTGCGGCCTGAAGACCGCACTGACCTGTCCCTTGCCTCGTAGACCCCCAATCTTTAGGTTTGAAAATAAACCAATCGCATAAGAGAGGTAAGTATCTTGTATCTTAACTGTTTAATTTTAAAATTGCAAGAAAATTAAATTGAAAATAACGGAGGTGACTCCTGATAAAATGAGCTGTTGACGTGAAAAAGATGAAGAGAAAAGCAAAATCATAATCAGTTGTATAAATGGAGTATACAAAGAAGAGGCAATTAATCTGCAAAACACTTTACCAGATGATAATAAATTTTGATATTTACAATCTATTTTATCAAATTTGTTTCTTTTGAAAATCTGAAGTTTTTAACAATTTTTTCAAATTTTAAGATATTCGACTTAATTCTTACGGTTAGATTCCATGACGTCTAATTACTAAAGGACAATTTTAATAAATAATAAAAATAATTTGACAATAACTTTATTTTATGAAATTATAAATTTAATTTTTATTATTATATTATTTTCGAAAATCTCTACCGGAAATCCCGAGATAGCGATTTTGGTCTTTTAATCTATAGTCATTTAAGACAATTGTAGTGCTAACCCATTGTTTACCCTCCAAATCAATACTTTTATGTAAGCATCGTCACTATATGAACCACGTAACCTTAAGGTTGACCTTTGATAAAATTTTGTGCAAAACAGGAAATCAATTTTTTCTAATTAATATAATTGTCAAAAGCTAACAGAAAATTATTTAATTTTTATTTTTTTTAGTTTAATATTCTTAATTATTCAATCATTAAACAAACATTTAATCGGTTTTTACTTGTTACTAATAAGTGCCCAGCCTTTTAAAAAAGTGAAACCCAAATAGAATTAATTGTGTGTACACCGCAAAAAATGTAATGATATTAATTAATTTTTAAAAACAATTTAATCATTTTAAACAGCTAGAAGCAGAATTTAAATAATAAATTTAGCCAAAAAGCATCAAATCTAATTAAAAAGTAATCGTATACTTACTATAATATTTATTTTTTAAATTTAGTTTAGGTACCTACACACGTAAATTATTACATTTCAAAATTAAGGGAATTTTAACGATCAAACACTGATTTAAAAAAAATATTGTAAAAACACTAAAAGAGAACTGACAATGGGGAAAGGAAAAACAACAAAACAAGAAAAATACCATTATTATTTTCATATACAAACACAAGACAGATTTTAATTAAGAGGAATATGTTATAAGACATACATTTTCCACTGTAATAAATACAAATAATAAAGAATTTCCATATTTTTTATTAGTTTTTAGAAAATCATGCTTCAACTTCTTGTACCTTTTTCTCGTCTCCTTTCTTGGACCAGTCGGGCTTTTTCTGTGAACGAGAAAAGTATATTAATAATTTATTGACAATATTAACGAATTTGAAACACTTCGACTGTGTTTCAAATTCATTCGTAGCGATTGCGGTCCCAACTTTATAATAACTATACAAGACGATCGTAAATTATATTTTTTATTTCGTGGAATCTTGTATGTTTAGTAAAGTTTTGACAAAGAGGTGAAATGAAGCTACCTTTTACATAGACAAAAAACAGTGTAATAGTGCTATGCATAAATATGGTGCAATGTGCCAGTGTTAAGTTTATAGAAAAAAGAAGAAGAAAGTTGGTGATGGTGAAGAAAGCAAAAACAACACAAACTACGTTATTTTTACGTTAAGTAATAGAAATATTTTTCATCCGGCATTGATGTGAGCATTTTATAATATTGGTGCAATATTCACTTGCAATATTGCAGCAATATCGCAAATATCGATATGCGTTAGTTAACGTAAAAATAATATTTGTCGCCTGAAATTGAGCCGACAAAAAAGTTATTTCTAAGCAAGAAAGGTACAAACACAAACAGCTCACCTTGATAAACATATAACATATAAGTAGGCTTACTGATACATATAAGGCACATTTATACACAGATGGACAGATATTACTCAAATATATCAAAAATCAAATACAAAAGCTAGAAATCATTAGTCACTTATGATACATTTTGTACTTAAAAAAAATGATATTTACATAATCAGACTGAACAGTAAACTAAATGTATCATAAGCATAGAGAAAAAATACTACACAATATGACTGATAGACAAAAAATATGAAAAGTAATTAAAAAAAAATTTTATTGATTGCATCTACGTTTAAAAAAAAGAAGAATAAAGACAATGTGCTTATGTGTACTGTATATAGTTTATTATATAATAAATAGTGTTTTAGGTATTTATAAATTTTTTAGAATTAATCAATGCCATTTGTGAAACAAGGAAGAACACGGTCGTGTTTTGATTATTTCTTCTGCCATTCGGCTTTCTCTTGTTGTTTGGTCTGTGAAAAACAAATCCAAGTTCTAAATTTGTTTGCAAACATAAAAGCAACAATAATTGAGGGTGACCCCGAAAGAAAAATTATTGCTACTCAGACTTTTTCGAAAAATGTAATGAAAGGTTTTCGAATTACATACCTCTTTGTCTTCTTCTTCAAGGGTGAATTCCTTCTTTTTCACAACTTTGAGTTGATTACGGAAGTTAAATTCTGCTGCCTTCTTTTGGAGTTTGGCGAATTTGTTTTCGTATTTGGAAACCTTTTTCAATGGTGGTTTGATGCTGTCGAATAGCAAAATGAGATTTTTGAGTCTTTTGATTAGGGTTTTTACTTACAATTTTCCTCTGAGGTCATTTACCAAGCCGTTCAAGTCGTTGATCTGGGGAAATTAGTTAATCAGTAACGGGAAGTCAGAATGTTGATCTTTGCTAAACTTCAAGTGATAAGCAGTTTTGTATAAAATTGAGCAAAGAAAAAAACTGAGTGTTAAACAGGTTAGCACAGTTGATAAAAGACTTTATGGTGCCAAACCAGTTACTAGTGTTAGGAACACTAAAAAAAAATAACACGAAGATTAGAACATAAAAGGCTTGACGATAACACATTGTGCCGTTTTAGTTTCTGCGAGAAGTTGAAGAGGAATTAGTAAAGAGAATAAATTTAGCTTGGTTATGTGCGAGCTTAAAGAAAGGAAGTAGGCGTAAGATAATAGATAAAAGAGAAGAAAATGGGGTCGTTGGTAAAAATTTACAACATATTTCACAAAATACTAACGATACACAAAAATATACATTTACATATGTACAATCGTTGAGAAATTCAAAAATCCATCGTATTTCTCGTAAAAACACGTCATCGACGCAAAAATTGTTACCCCAAAAAATATCTTCGTATAAAGAACATAAAAATCCGACGTTCTTATAATCGAGACGACGACTAAACTACAGGCCACTGGTTTTTAACAGCTTTGCAACTCTGAAAGCTCAAAGATCTTAAGTCTGGTAAAAAAATAAAGGTTGAGTACCAACTTTATTTTGGAACCAGATAACTACTTTCTACTGCTCAAAATAGTACAAAATCGATCCTGAAATACGTTTTCAGAGCGAAAGGAAGCAGCTACAGTATGGCACTTCTAACTGTTCGGTTCCGAATCCTTTGGTGCTTTTGCTAAAAGTAACTTGAGCAAAAATTAATGGTGATTTGGAACGATAGACAAAAACTGTTTGAGGTTGTGAACCAACAAAGGGAAAATTACATTACACTTTGAACTAGCATGAAGTGCCACACCAATATAGGAAAAGGACACTTCAGCGTTGGTATAGCAACTTAAGAAAAGCAATGAATCCATGCATAACTTAATATCTTCAAAAATAGATGGTTTAGCAAATAAAAGAAAAAAGTAAAAGCGATGACTGGTTTGATAATAAAAATAACGTGAAAACAAACATAAAACGTAGTACATAATGAATATAAGGCGCCAGAATCAAGCGAAGGAGGTTTTCAATAATCAGAATCAATTTTGGACTGTGCTAATTTTGCAAAATTATTTTGGAAACAAAATAAAATTACAAAATTTCGAATCGTTAATATGCTGATATTTACAGAAAAAAATGTATAATATAAACAAAATGGATACAGCCCTGGGTTTTGGGGTGTATTAAAGGCTTGAAAGGATATTATGGTATTAACACTTCATGTTGGTTTTGTATTACAATACATTTTAAATAAAACAATTAGAGGTTTGGATTTTAGTAAACCTCAGGACTGACTACAAATAAAATAAATACTGACAAGCACTTCCATGCTCTGTCGACCTGGAATCACAACAACGTTTCGGATTTGATTATCAGCATTTATGTGTGGTATTATTTTAATTTACGGGTTAAAAACAAAAAGTATTTGGTTTAAATAATTTTGTTCTACATAAAATCGTATTTGGTAAGCATAAAAAAACAGTGTGTCACTCAGCTGTTGTACCTCCCAATCTCGTTTTCGGACGTCACGTTCCAAATCCCATTTCTGTTCCTCACAAATATACATGCGATCGTAATATTCCTTAACAATCCTCTTAAGTGTAGCTACAACCGGAAATGGAACCACCAGTCAGCAAAATGACACACAGCAATTATACGAAGTGCCTTCACTTCGTACAAAGTTACTCTTTCGCAAATTACGAAGTAACTTTGTACAAATTAAGAACCACAACTTAAAAGTCATTTGAGGAATCAATTGATGATACCTTAATGCAATAAGATAATTAAAAAAAAAAATTCTCCTAGTCAAAAATGGAGAATGTCGATCAACTGAGTTGCTACCACCGAACTGCATCTGTTAACTGGAAACACGAGTGCGCACGCGCGTAACACATTTTGTGTTAAAAAGTGGCTGCGTTCAGTTTAACACATACGGTTCTGTTGTTGCTACTAGCTATACAATTATGTACAATGCATAACAACGCAGTCAAAAAAAAAAATAAGGATAACTTAAATTCGGTTTAAAACTTTTTAAGTTATTCTTTGTTTACAATGCAAATTTCTACTGTAAAAAAATAATACATAATATGTGTATCGTGTATTCTCGTGTACCTCTAAAGCTTTTAATTTTTCGATCCATTCGAGATCAAATTTATCCCCCTCTAGTTGAGTTATTCGTTGATAATACGCTTGACATAAAGTTTGAAGCTCAGCTAAAAGAAAAAGACTGTTAGCACAAAAAAGGGAGAGGGGATAAAATTTACTGAGCTCTATAACTTCTGAGTACCTGTTAATCTGTTGGTTTGTGTACGTGGTTGATTTATAATAATGAGAGAGGTGGATGAGGAGGATTAAGGATTGACAAGCAAAAGCTAGAAGCTGAAGAGTAAATACTAAACGTCCAGAGGAGATTTCTAAATTTGCTTTACTAAATTGGTTTAAAACCGAATCGAACTACAAGTGCAAAAATTTGATTAACTATAATCCGAATGAGAGTCAACATTTTTCTGCACTAACAACTAAACTGTGCTACTAAAATAACAGTGCTAAAAGCTCGCGGTGCTTTATGGTGGAGGCGTGTAAACAATAAGTTGCATGCGTCTGCCTTGATAATCTTATTCTACCTGATATTCTTTGAATTCAACTTCCTTCTCAAGATCGTATTTCCTATTTTCCAGTTCATTAATGCGTTTCTGATAATTGTCACAGATCGATTTTAAACTGGCTAAAATGTAGATTTCAAAAAAATTCGTCAATATTTTTTTGTATAAATAACAAATCAAACGAAAAAAAAATTAAATTTTAAAAATTCGTTTAAAAATTTTGCACAAAATACCGATTCCCAAATAGAGAACTGCAGTGAACGTTTTGGACTTGAACTTGCATTCAAAAATAGAAATGGTTTAGCAAGTTTGTTTTTAGTATAGGTAATTTGCAGTCATCACACGCAGTTGCTATTAGAAGCATACTTGTACAAAAAAAGCTTTTTGACAAAGGACAATAGTCGATTTTATATTTCACCAATTTTCGGCCTAACCTCAAAATCCCTTATTCTCACAATCACTTCCAAATCATATTTTTGGGTTTCCAATTTGATGACTTTATCGTTGTAATTCTTGAGAACACTCTTAAGAAGTTCTGCGATAACAAATTTATAAAATAATTCATTTATGAAACGATTCATTTGCAAAGGGAGTGGAATGAAGGATTTCAAAAGGATCAAGATTGTCGCCTTTAAAATTTTCTTAAGCACAGCGCTAGTTGCACAGACGAAAATTTAGTAAAATACGATTTTCTAATGTTAAAGGAGTCACTATGACTATCGAGAATCACGCAGAATGAAGCAACCTGTTATAATTTTTTTACCCTTGATTGCTTCACCTTTACGGAAGCCTAAATTATTTCTAAAAGTTTAAAAATAATTTAAGTGCCTCTCGTTCAGTGTTACTTGGAAAGAAACGTTTGAAGAATAAATAGAATCGTGCAAACGGATATATATGCTATTTTTAGCCTTGCTCTACTGCTAACCTCATAGTCTTTTAAAGTAACTTGCTGTTCCAGATCATACTTAACAGATTCCAGATTGCCAATTTTTTCATGATAGCTCCTTAGAAGACTTTCAATTTGCTCTAAATGACATAATGACAAAAAATTAAAGATCTAAAGTTTCCACTCTTTGCAACCTCCTCGGGTGGTAAAATGCAGCCAGAACGTTTACGCACATACATATATGATTAGATAAGCTATATGTGATTATGTAATCGTGCAACATATAAATGATGTCGCATTTTAATTTTTCTCTAACCTCATAGTCTCTGACTCTTACTAGCTGTTCCAGATCATACTTTACTGTTTCCAACTTGGTGATTTTGTCATAATATCCCTGGATGGTACTCTTAAGAAGTACTGTGGCAAATGATAAAGGGTGAAAACGTTTACTAGTCGTAAAATGAAACGTAGAGGTATTTTTGGTTTTAAATTATCCACCACCACAAGTAGTCAAAATTTTGGGTGGAAAAATTTATAAAGGAAGACTTCAAATGGATATTTTAAAAACCAAATTTTTATGAAGCTTCATCTTCAATTTTCTCCCACAAAAATTACTTAAAGAAAATTGAACATGCAAGCTTTCGTGATTTTTATTTTGTGCGTGTAATGTATTGTAAAGTAATGGTGAATTAAGTAATCTAAATTTATCAATTTCATTACTACACAACTTGTCCAAATTTTACATTTGAAACTAAATATTTCGTCGCCATTACCTTCATTGGCATCAGACACGTCTTTTGCCTTTCCACAACGTTCCTCAATGATACGCCTACGTTCGGCTGATTTACGTTCTTGTTCCTTCTTGAGTTCTTCGGCAGCTTTTTTTCTCAACAGTAACTGTAAATTACAACAAAGTAAGTAAAATGTCAGATTTTCTACAAAACTTCTTACAAAATTGGTGTGCAATTATAAATTGCGACTTTTAAGGGTCAATTGCGACTTAGAAGTGTAAATTGACAATTGTAAGTCGCAATTGCCACTTAAAATTAATTTTTTACTTTGTGACGCCTTTGTAACCAAGTACAAAATTAAAAGTAAAAAAATAAATTTTAAGTGTCAATTGCGACTTACAGTTGCCAATTTACACTTTTAAGTCGCAATTGACACTTAAAATTTATTTTTTTAGTACAATAATATAGTAGTAATTATAAGTACGATTGCGCAGGCGTTAATTGCGACGGTTAATTAATTTATTTTATAAAATTATAAAATAATTTATGTTTTTACTTTGTGGCTTAAGGACGCCTTCGTAAAAATCTCTATTTAAGCGAAACGTAAAAAAAATTCATGCAATAAACATATTTATGATTTATTTCAAATATAAAATTAATTTTTGTTCATTAATTGAACTTAGAACAATCATGAAGTCAGCTGCATTATCAAGATTTTCTTGTTGAAAATAAATTTAATAATTAACAATTAGCAATATTTAAGTTTCGCTTGATAGTGCGCAGATACTTGCAATAATAAACAAATTCAGGTCGACTTGTAAAAATACATGTAAATTTACATTTATTTACAATTTTCATCAATTTTATTCTAGAAATTACACTTTTTAATGTAAATTTAGCAGTATTTTTTACAGTGTAGTTTCTCTTCCTCTGGAAAACGAATTCTTTGCTTGGGGCCAAGTAAATATTTCAGTTCACATGCAACTTTTGTAATAAATATTCTTATATTAAATCGCCTAGGCTGTGCGGCCTGAAGGCCGCATTTACTCGACATACTTGCATTTACTCAAAAAAATTTTCGTATTTTTTCGGTTGGTAACTTAAAATAAATCAATCGGAAATGCGTAGAATTAAAAAATTTCCTAATTAAATTATAGCAGTTTATGGCAGCGGTCGCTGACCTACTACTCCGCGGATCAGTACATATAGTACTCCGCATTATGAATTTTGAAATTCAAGAAATTGAATTTTTAAATTAAAAAATATAAATATTGATCCAAAATCGTCTATTTTTATTTTTGATATTGATTTTGTGACTTTTAAAATTTTTTACTTTTATTTTTTTTGCAATTTTTGCAGTTTTGCAATTTGGTAGATTTTGTAAATATTTTTAATTTTGCTCGTTTAACCGCTGGATAGTCGACGTTACTCCGCTTAGCGGTGGCAAGTAGGTTTTTTGCTGCCAAGTTAGCTGCAAGAGCGATTGAGAACAAATTTGTCTTCGATTTTCAATTTTTTTATTTTAAATTTGAGTTTCATATTTTTGGGAAATTATCTACTGTGAGTAAATTTTGCGTAAGAAATTTTTGGAATGTCAATTAGTATAAATTTAGAAAAAGTTAAGAAAACATGAAATAAATTCGATATGGCGACAGATAGTCGGTTTATCTCTGAAGTTTGCGTTCTCATTTATATTGGAAAATTTATTTAAAATTCATTCAAATTTGGAATTGAATTTATTAAAATTTTGGATTTAGGAATAACAAAAAATTAAATCAAGAGTCTCGTTGTTAACAATGCCGTAATTTAGATGTTTTTTTTTTCGGAATTGGGAGTGAAATTTATATTTTTAAATTCACACCAGGCCCGTAGTCAGGATTTCATTTGGGGGGGGGGGGCTTCGTAAGAGGACTTTTGTAAAAAGTAACATTTTCGGGAGTTCCCCTGTCGGATATTTTTATTATTAAAAATAAATGTTTTTATTTTTGAACATTTCGGAGGGCCACGTGCTTCCGGGTGCCCCCCTGGCTACAGGCTTGTATCACCGAATTATATAAAATTTTTATATTTTTCAAAATATTTTTATCGGGATCCGCAGGCTTCAGTAGCGTGACTTTAGTGGTTTGCAAAATCCAAAAAGGTTGACAACCGCTGGTTTATAGCAAAAAATACAGATATATGCATACCTTAAAATTTATGAATAACCCAAAAATTCTGTTAAAAATTGTCTAAAACCCGAAAAAATTAAAAACGGCTATAATATTGGATGTTTCAAAATGTTAGCTCTGCCTATGGCGCCTATAGGTATAAACCGTACTAAAAAATGACGGATTCAGTTAGACAGTGCATCTCTAGGTACAAAAACGAATTAAAAAAATTCCTGTAGCGGCCGGATCTCAAAAATTAAAGATCTCGAAAAATCGAATTTTGGAGCCGCTCCACTTATAAAACCATCCCCGAAGCTGTTTTTAATTCGAAAATTACAAAGTTCGAAAAACCGGATGTATGTTTTTGGGTTAAATTCGGCTAAAATAAACAACGAAATCCAATTGAAAATACAGTCAACAGAATGAGATAAACACCTTCTCTTATGCGAGAAATTGCAGTGGCGTAGTCAGGGGGCATTTTCTAACTTTCTATTAAGCGTCTGACCTTAAAAATTTGAAAAATTTTCATCTGCGACGCTATTACAAGACTCACTTGGCTCGTGGGCCCCCCCTGAACTAAATTCCTGGCTACGCCACTGAGAAATCGCAATGATTACAGCATGAAACATAAAATATTTACCAGGGATTTCTATTTTTGTGAAAGCAAATAGAAAATACTAATTTTTGCTACTTTTAGGTTTAGACCGCTACAAATACCCTTCCGGTTTGTAAAAATATCCATTTTGTGCTTTGTGTGTAAACCAAACGATTGTTTTTAAGCAGAGACGTATTTTAAAATTTGGGGCCCTGGGCCCAAAGTGTTTGCCGCCCCATAAATTAATTTAAAAAAGCTAAAATTAATTTTTTTAATTCATTCGGCCCCAAGCAGAGCGCGAAGGGCGGCTTACGCCGCCCCTCGAAGCCTTCCGCTTCGGATCATGGCCCCAAGGTAAATATGTCTCTGTCTTTAGGTTTAAATACTCAAAAAAATATTTAGGTTTAATATTTAGTGAAAATTTCAAAGCTTTGGAAGTCGAGAAAGTATCAAGAACCGATTTTTGGGTTATAAATGGATCTATTAAAATAAATCAAAGCGGCTGCCAAAAGTTTTTTTGAAGTTCATAGTCATTATTTAGAGTTTAATCAAAAATGATTTTTTCAGCTAAAGCCAAATTTCAGTTATATAAACTTCGGGCCGAAGGAAGGATGTAAACGTAATAAAAATCTTAAAAGTGAGTAATTTCATTTTTTATCACGTTACTTTCACGTGTTTTTAACGTGAAATCACGTGATGCTGATGTAGTGTAGTCTACATAGTGTAGACTGTAGTGGCCTGATATTTTATAAGGTGGACATTGGGAGTTAATCGTAGGGTTAATTGCCACATGTGTTCTCTGGATGCATACCAGATTAGTTGTCTTCCTACTCGTTACAGGTGATTGACTGGGCAAGGGGGGGACTGTGGTTAAGTTAGACCCAAAATCTCCCTCGTTTGAGTTAAAGTCTAGTCGACTAGTGGAATTAAAAGTACACCAGCTTGGAAAAATCGTAAACTTTTTAAATTAGCATGTGTCTTGTCATATGAAGTATATTTATTAAATAAAAATTACTTATGATTTGCTTAAGTTTTAAAATAAGAAAAATATTTTTAGGAATAAAATTATTAAGGTTAGTGTTCCTGTAGATATTTATAAAGATGAAAAGGGGTACAATGGATCATCTCAAATTGACCGTCAGTTTCTTCCATTGGTAGCTAAGCAAACCAAGTTGTTATTCCTTAAAAGGAGAGAGAAAGAAAGAGAGATTCTGAAGTTGAATTGGGATTCTTCTTTATTATAAAGAATGAAACAAAAATAGAATAAAAAAAAATAATGTTAATAATTTATTATGATATTATGTATTCGTTGTATCTGCTGCAACTTATAAACTGAGCGCAGTTTTCATACCGAGTTATTAATAGTGAGGTGTTTGCATTGCGCAAGCGTTGAAGTGGGCGGTGTCGTATAACCGATTATACCATAACACCTTTCAAAGAGAATGAGATTAGCTCTCGGATCTACGGTTTCTTGCCCTCTAAGCTATCGACCTGGGCTTGACCCCAATTGGCCACTCAAAGGCAAAACATTATTTTCAAGAGGAAGAGAGAAAACTGACGAATAAAACTAAAATAAGAAAAAATATAAAATACTCACTCGGAGTTTCTTCTTTCTTTCTGGGGTCATGAAACCTTTCTTGGCCTTTTTGGCTTTGGAGGCTTCCTCCATACGAGCCCTAACTTCGGCCCTCTTGCGCTCAATCTCAGCCTGCTTCTTCTTCTTTTCCTATTTCATTTGTCAAAAAAATAAATTAGTAAATTTTTCAAAACTTTCTCCACCGAAACAAAAATTAATCATAGAAATAATTAATTATTGCGTCTGGTGAAGAGAAATTGTAGAAAAATACGTGGTGGGTTTTTACGTGCCTCTTCCAAACGCTTTCTCTGCAAATAGAGAAAAAATATATTAGCAATTTGAAAATTTAAATATTGTAAAAATTATTATTGTGCAAAAAGTATTTTAATTCTAAAATACTATGTGCAATTCCAAGTGCAGTTTGTGGTTGGGGTGAAAAATATTTTTATTAGTGCAAAACATTTCGGGACCGGCTCGAAATCGGTCCCTGTAAAACTTTAAAATTATGTTAGGTAGTTAATATCACACAAGTGCAGATTATTAATAGAAACATGCAACATAAAGTAGCTTCGACTTACTAAACGCAGAATCCATTTATATTTGCGATTCAGTAAAATATAAACGAAAGCCTCAAAATTGGGTTTATAATTTTTGTAAAATTTTTAATCCAATTTTTATTAAATATTCTACTGGGAAGAAAGTTGATTAAATTACAACAAGGGGTAGGGGTCAACTTTTTCTACAAATCTACGATCTACATTTTCCCACTTTGATCAAAGGTGAGTGGGTGGAATAAGTATAAAATTATTATTACAAAGTTCATATTTTTTTAAAAGGTCTACAAAGTCTACGGGGTAGCAGTTACAAGCAAATTAAATATTTACCTTTTCATTTTAGTTCTAAAACAAATAATTGTAATACTGAAGATGGAAGTTGAAGGAACATGAAAAAAAAAGAAAAATAAAATTAATTTGAATTCGGTTTCGTCTAAAAGGGGTAGTGCGAGGGTTTCCACTTACCTCACATCGTCAGCCATGTTGATTTTTTAATTTATTTCCTGAAAAATTAAGGAACGGTTACTTAAATTTTCAATACTGAAGTAAGAACTAGCATTAATGTTGTAACGGTGTAATTCTAGCGTGTATTTTTAAAATTTGGCACCGCTCCAAGTTAAATAATTCGTGCCAATCCTAATTTGGCTTCCGACGATTTTGATGCTCAAATTACATCGACAAATTAATTATTACATATTTTACATGATAATCCCATTTTTATATTAAAACTTAAGCGCATTGATCCGGCACTGCTTTCATTGAAGAATGAAGATTTTTTATTGTGCAAAAAATGATGTCACTCACACTGATGCAACTTTTGTTTAAAAATCACTTAATCACTGGGTCAAATGGAATTTGTTTAAACAATTTTAACTAACTAATTTAAGTTACATTACCTTGTACACCAGTGAAGATAAGTTGCCAGTCAACAAATGCTGTTGGTGCTGACTGTGAAGAAACTGAAAATGAAAACCTGAATTCGTTTCGTTCTCCTTCCATCGTGAGAAAAGCTTCCCACCATATAGGAATAGCATCCAACACCTCGTTTCAAAAATAAATCTTGGCGAGAACCGATATCCATTTTATGCAGTTCTAAATTTTTGTATATTTAGTATACATTTACCATTCCAGACAATACATTTTTAGGAACTAAAAACAAGATTTTATTCGTCGCAATAACCGACTCACCCGGTTTGGGCTTATTTGCTTCCAGTGATATCAAATTTAGAATTACTTGGGTCGGTCGTAATAAATATTAGCGAATGCACCTCGTATGTAACCAATTTATTTTTAAAATTTAATTTGCATGGTTAGATTATTAGTAATAGTAAATAGGTCTAAAAATAAATCCAATTAAACCAGATCACTTAATTTAGCTTTGATAATAATTGGGCGGCAGCTATTTTAATACCACTTTTTGAATAATAGTTTTCCAACAGATGAAAATAGAAACAAACAATTTGCAGTAACAAAAACAACGCATTCCTACTTGTTTTTAGTCTTATTTTTAAATTAAAATTTTAATTATCTGAAGTGTGATTGTGAATTTCAACGAACCAAGCTGGGTATTTCTCCAAAGGCAGCAAAACGACCCATTGGAGAATAGTTACATCAGCAAAGTTGATTAAGCTAAGTAAGATGATGAGAAAATTTGAGATTAAATAATTTAAGCTTGGAATACTTGTTTTGAGGAAAACTGAAATATTTAGGTTTAAAAATGCAATTCAGTTTTCTGAAAATATTTTTTCAGTTTCTTAATATTTTGTACTATGAGTTGAACTGGAAAAATAATAACTTTGGCAAATAAAACAATTAGATAATCACAAAACTTATAAAATGCAGTAAGTAAAAATGGCTTGCAAACTGAAGGCTTGGGTCCGCTGGCAAATAATATGATAAAATTAAATTTTTTCTGGGAAAAAAGTTGAAAAAATCAAAATAACCATTTAAAATATGAGTCATCGGTCTGCAAGAGCTTAAATTCCATAAATCAATTTCTTTTAAGAAAATGGTCAAGAAAAACATGGAGGGGGGGGTAAGATTTCATTGTTCTAAATCATACAGGTAAAATTAAGAATTGGTTTTATTTAAAAAAAAATGTAACACTTTAATTTTTTCCAGCTTGAAATATCTTCGGACTTCAATTCTACTTTCAAGTTAGCCGTTGCAGTGATTTTTTTTGAATATGTCAAAATTTCATGTAACGGCTAAACCATCTGCATGTAAGATGTAGGCTGAAGATACTGATTCTGTAGTAGCCTCATATTACTCATTGGAAAATATATTGTGAGAGAAGTATCTATTCTTGTAAATTTCTCAATTCATAATTTTGAATGTGCAATTTCTTAAGAAAATTTTTTGTTTTTTGATTCTGGAGATCATTCTATTCCCACTGTAGAGTATTACATACTCAATTTTATACCTCCTAGACCACCGGTTCCTGAAGGTTTGCGTGTAAGTTGTAATTAATTTTATTAAATATGAGTTTTTCATTTTTTAGAAAAAATTACCCATTTATATCATGAAAGTATTGATGTTATCAAAGGGTCTGATATGAAATAACTCCCTCCCCGCATTTAGTAATCGTGCGGAACACTTTTCAAAGTGTAAAGATTAAAATTGCAATTTTTAAATGCTCAACCAAAGATTCTCCCGAATTTGAATATTTTTAAAATGAAATTATGCTCTTGGAGGACAAACATTACAAATATTAACATAAAAATTTTACAGATCATTCCATAATTATGATTTTGAGTAAAAAGAGCCCAAAAACGGTAAATTTCGAATAGAGTACAGGTACTGTCAACAGAATGGAGGTCACTTCCAACAACTGCGTATTTATTATTACAAGCAAAATCAAAAGAATTCGATCGATCTACAATTCAATTACATTGTAAAAATTACGCGACGCAAATAAAATAAATAAACAAATATCTCTCAACGAGATTTTAAAAATTATTTACGAATCCTACTTTCTAAACCTATTTTTAATTTTTAATTTCTCAAAATTAGTACCAGTCAGTTAGACACGTTCAACTAGTCCTGCTTAATTTCTGTGTAATTTTGTCTCAATTTTCGAAACTTGAATTTAAATTAAAAAAAAAAATAAATTTATGGTTTTATGTTAACAGTTGAACAGAGTAAACGTACTGTCAACAGAATGGAGGGCGAAATTAAAATTATTAGCTATAATAATAATGTACACAGTTAGTAGCGGTCATGGAAATTGCTTTGAGAATTAATCCCGGATAAAAAAATATATTTCTATATTATTTTCTTAATAATAAAGAATAGAAATAGATAGAAACCTAAATTTTTAGGTTGAAACTCCTAAGCTGAAAAATACATTTTCTCTTTTGAACGCAATCACCAAGCTAGGTTTTTCCAACCGGGGGGTCTGGGGGGTATGGAATACCCCCCCAGTACATTAGTGATTGTGATCAGAAAAAGAAAATGTGTTTTTGAATTTCAGATCAGAAATCTTAGATTTTTAGAAATTAGATTTCCGATTCGGAACTTATAAGCTCAATAACACTTTTTTGCCCACAATCTCTGGTGTAATGGATGGTATTCCATACCCCCCAGACCCCCCGGTTTGGAAAATTTAACTTATATTCTTAATAATAAAGAATAGAAATAGATAGAAAGTTAAGTTTTTGGTTTGAAACTCATAAGCTCAAAAGTACATTTTTTTAAACATAATCATAAAGCTAGGTTTTTTAAACCGGGGAGTCTGGGGGGTATGGAATACCCTCCAGTATATTAGTGATTGAGATCAGAAAAAGAAAATGAGTTTTTGAATTTCAGATCAGAAATCTCAGATTTTTAGAAATTACATTTCCGATTCGGAACTTATAAGCTCAATAACACTTTTTTGCCCACAATCTCTGGTGTACTGGAGGGTATTCCATACCCCCCAGACCCCCCGGTTTGAAAAATATTGCTTATATTAATTAAACACAATTAAGTAAGAGCGGCAGACACACACTGCTTATCAGTGCCGCAAGTATGCGGCACTGATAACGACTAATGAGTCAGAAACACATACGTGGTATGATGGCTTGATAGTCGATAAGCAGTGTGTGTCTGCCGCTCTTACTTAATTGTGTTTAATTAATATAAGCAATTTTTAAATTTAAAAAGTATAAATTTTAATTTATACTGGCAAGATTGCGATAACCTTTTATCTTCATTGCTTATATTCTTAATAATAAAGAATAGAAATAGATAGAAAGTTAAGTTTTTTGTTTGAAACTCATAAGCTCAAAAATAAATTTTTTTTAACATAATCATAAAGCTGGGTTTTTCAAACCGGGGGGTCTGGGGGGTATGCCATACCCCCCAGCACATCAGTGATTGTGTTAAAAAAAATTGTGTTATTGAATTTCAAATTATAATTCTTAGATTTTAAAATTTTAAAAGTTAGATTTTTTTTGCGCACAATCTCTGGTATACTGGAGAGTATCCTATACCCCCCAGACCCCCCGGTTTGAAAAACCCAGCTTTATGATTATGTTCAAAAGAGAAAATGTATTTGTTGTGTACGGTTATTGAAATTTTATTGGGAATTGTTATATTAATTCTGAAGTAACCACCGATGCAATTTTTATGACTGTTACTGTACATTTATTCCATAAATTTTGTTTTTTAATTTAGAAATTTTTTTTAAATTTAGCAATCCTTTGATCCAAATCCGTTCAGCCGGCTCTGTCACATTGCGATAATTTCAATTTTACTCAAAATCTTGAAATTTGATTTTAATATTAAATTTCTATCTTACAGCCAGTAGCGTATCCAGGACGGGGAGGCTAGGGGTTCAGCCCCTCTTTTGCACACTTATTATAGCACACATTTTTGTTTATTTCAACTCTAACCAAAATCGTGGATCTGCCATTGTTTACGGTAGGTAGTTTATAGAACCATGATAGAACTTACGACTTTCGCTCACCATTCAGCTTTAGGCTGTTTTTCAAGATAAGTTTAAGGGACATTTGAATCTATTTTAAATGTTTTACGGGCCATCTGAATGAATCCCCCCAGGGATTCCCCAGGGAGTTCCCCCCAGGGATTCATTCACATGGGAGAGTCCAAGAAAAATCTAAAAATTAAAAAAAAAATTTTAAATTTAAAAAATTTGTGGATTTGAATGAAAATTATACAATTTTCTTGGTGGGTATACCTTATAGTTTTCGTAGTGTTTTGAAAGTAAGGTTGCTGCGAATTTTGTTTTATAGTTTTTGTGTTGTTTTCAACTACAAACTAATTATTCTATTGGAAACAATTCATAAATTATAAATTTTTTTTTTATTATTTTAAGATCAGTACTATTGTGTGAAAGACAAAGGGAAACCAGTCTATTAATTATATTCCTTGGTAAGTCATCTTGGCTTTGGCCAAATTTGGGCCACTCAAAGAATATTGTTGTTTTTTTCAGAAAAGAAACTCAGGCGTTTAAACAATTCAATATTTTTATTGAAACACAGTTTTATATTTACAGTTTATGCATCAAGTAGTCAATGTGTGATAAAATGTACACATGAATAAGAATGGAAAAATGTCGTAGTCCTTTGGAGCGCACGTTGATGAAAAATAATAAATTAAAAATATACAGGACGGATATTTTTCGGTTTAGTTAACTTTTACGAAAGTTTACCAACCATGATGAGCAAGACCATGATGACCATGGATACCATTGGCAACAATGGTACCAGATGGTCCGGCAACAATAGCTCCATGTCCGTGTCCAAGACCGAGTCCGTGTCCAACAGCGACACCATGTCCAAGACCGATTCCATGTCCAAGACCGATTCCATGTCCAAGACCGAGTCCATGTCCAAGACCGACATGTCCTACAGCGACGCTGTGGACAGCTGGGGCAATAATACCAGCAGAGTGTGGTGCGATAACAGCAGCGTGTGGTGCAATAACAGCGGCTCCATGTCCAGCCCAGTCTTGGGAAGCTACCAAACCTTCACCGTGCCATTGTCCATCATCGTGTCCGTGTCCAATAGCCAAACCATGAGCACCAACCAAACCAATACCAGCGTGTCCAACTGCATTTGGGATTCCGTTGGGTCCTACAGCACCGTGTCCATTTACAACACCAGCTGGTCCAGCAGCTCCGTTGCTGGAAACTACACCTGAAGCTCCAACCAATGGAAGATGACCATGATCATGTCCATGTCCATAGCCCAATCCCCATAAACCGGAGGGTTTGGCACTAGCTAAAACTACCACACAGGCAAAGACAGCTACGGTCTAGAAAAAGAAAAATTAATGTTTGTTATTGCAAATTTCAAATAACACAATTCTTACTAAAGTATTCATTGTAGTATAAGAGATCTTGTAGAGCTGAAGAACTGAACAATGTCAAATAGGATACCAACCCTCGTTTATATACTTCGATTACGTCCTTGATTATTATTAGGTAATTATTGTGAGTACTTGTAATAGTAAATTTACTTCCCGATCTAGTTGACCCCGCCTTGGTTCCCTACTTTTAGTTTTTTAGTCTGCAATTAGAAGGTATATATCCATTACCATTTTAAAAATCTGATTCATTTCAATTATTAGCAGACACATATGGGTGATTTAGAATGTACTTTTATTAATTAACACATTTACGAAAATAGTTTTGTCAAACAAGGACGTAATTATTCTTGACCTTTTAATCGAGAATTAATTTATTCTTATATTTCAAATAACAGAAAATTTTTCTTTCTCGGAGAGATATCTTTATGCAGAACAAATTTTCTCTTTAAATTATTTTCGGAATAACAGTTTACTATTTTAAAATTTCCACGATGAAAATTGTTTCAATTTTCTATAATCAAGCAGAGAGCATTTTCCATTTTCAGCGCGCGGCGTTAGATTTGTCACGCTGTTGTACTGAAGAGGGCGTTCACGAAAAGATCAAAATTTTCACATATTTTTTAATTTCTATTAGGTAATTATATTATCGATTTAAACGGTTTTCGAAAAAATTAAAAATAAAACATCTTTGTAGTTTTAGACAATAAAAACGCATTTTTATCAGCATCGAGAGTCTACTATTCCAGCCGGCATAATATTATTTAATATTTTATTCAAAAAATTTATTAAATTATTTTTGCAAAGCTTTTTGTAGCCAATTTAGAGTTGGATTAGCTTACTTGGTTATTTACGAAGAAATAAAAAATGAAGTATGTGTAATAAAAAATGGAACAAAATAGAGGTAAAGAAAAATTGCGTGAAATAACCACGTACACGAAGAAACGTCCTTGCACGTCAGCAAGGAATTCGACGGTCAATAGCCGGGTGATAATAAAATATTATATCTACCTACCTATATATAAATAGAAAGTCTCATATTATTTAATAAAATAAAAATTTGAAATATTAAAAAAACGAAACAAACTCAAAATGTATAATAATAAATAATAACAAAAAAAAAAGTTTGCGAATAAAAGGATAATAGTTAATAATCCAGTAAAAATATACAAATTTAAACCCCGAGATTAAATGCAACTCAAGTTCAAAGATAAAGAGGTCAAGTTAACATTCAAGAAAAAATTGCTCAAAATTAATACAACATAAAAAAAATTAAACAAATACTGAAAAATTAAAAGGATGCCAGTAGAAAAATTTCAGTATTCAGGAAAATTGTTTTGCCAAATCAAGAAGTGGACTTGCATATAAATTTTATAAGCTTTGTCAACGATTGGATACTCTTTGTCGTCGGTTAACCTTGGAAAATAAGTCTATCCAAACCATTAATACCCAATTAAGAGAATCTCGTTAATCCATTATGCGGGTCGCTAAGCAATCTCGAAAAGCAATAATTAGTTATTAATGTCAAAATAAAATATTTACATAAGAAATTGTAAAATGAAAAAGTATGCAAAAGTAGCGACATTCGGGTACCTTTTAGAAGGACACCACGGTGACGAGTTTGACCAATAAAAGTTGCCGATTTTAAAATTTTTTTTCAAAAGTTTTATTTTAAGTTTTTATTCAAAAAGCAAATAATCTCAAAACTATCAAGTAGTGCAGTAAAACATTGCTGTCCATGTATTGGCTACACCATCTGCTTGTATGTTCTGGACTAAGAATGTTGTTTCTGCGGTAGTTTCACGTTACTTTTGAGATTTGTATTGTGAAAGAAGTGTCTATCTTTCAATATTTTGATAGATTTTATGACGAAAATCCACTATTTTTCTTTTTTGAAAATGTTAATATATAGTTTAATAGTAATAACATTTCAGGGGAAGTTAAGCAATTTTTGCCTCCTCTGACGAGTCACCGCTGGTCTGTAATCCTGTGTTTTATTGTTAATTGTTTTTGTTGATTCTTCAAACTCTGGTATCGGGTTACTTTCGAGCCATCAGTTGTTGTTTGGCTAACTTACCAGATTAACGACCGTCTCCAGGTACGTATCCAAGATTTTTTAATAAAAATACCAAAATTACCTTCACTTTTTGCCGTGGACCTACTAATTGATAGTAAAATGATTTCGGATTGGGGGGGGGGAGATTTAGACCCTTAATCCGCTACTGATCCATTTTATTATTTAAATTATGAATTAAGACCTGAAATATAGTGCAAACTACTCGTATAATATTTTTTTGTATTTTTCTGTATATTTTTTTATTATTTCAGAAAGCTTTTTTTATGTTACTTTGGTTTTCTTTCAGTAAATTAAATTTAAATTTGAAAAAATTAAAATTAAAATTAAATAATTTTCCTATTAATATTTTTGTTTTAATATGCTCGCTCCCCCCATTTAATGTTATCGGACCCCCCTAGGGGAGAGCGCCCTACAGTTTTAGAAACGCTGGAATAAACTTTAAATCGGTTTGAATATAAGGAGAATTGTTAACTCCGCTTCACATAATATTGCAGTGTTTTTTCGATTTCTATATTTAGACTTCGTTGCGCAGCAAAATAGTAAAAAAAAAACCACGATGATAAACCGCAAGTGATAAATATGGACATAATTAAATTAAATAAAAGCAATTTATTGCTAAATCAATTGTCTGCTCTCAGAATCCAAAATCTGGATCTGAGTTTGAATTTTTTTTAAATATTAATTTTCCAGGCAGTATTTATTGAAAAGGCTTCCAGTAATGCCAATAATTTTTGATCAACTCGAAAAAATTTAAAAAAAAAACACAAATAAACTTAATTGTTAATAATTGTGAAAGTCAATTTTGCAAACAACATATTTCAGTCCATCATTTTAATTCAGAAATCAAAATCAAAATTTTGAAATGGATATTAAACTTTTCAAATTATATAATTAATATTTTCAAATCCAAATTTTTTTTCTTAATTTCAAAATGATCGAATTTCATCCAAATAATTTTCAATTATAATTTTTCTCAAATAAAAACCTATTCTCAACCGCTTTTGCAGCAAAAAACCTGGCTTCCCCACATGCGCGTGAAGTTAGCTCTGAAATTTTTGAAAATTTAAAAAATGAATATTGTGTCGGCACAATATTTTTACTTTATCATACGAAGTCTGAGAAAGTATTGTAATCGTGCAGAAAAAAAAGGTGAGATTTTGATGAATTTAGACATTTCGGAAAATCGTCATTTCCAAAAAATGTCTGTATGTATGTGTGTATGTATGGATGTATGTATGTATGTATGTATGTGGTTAAATTTTGTGTGCGCTCTACCTCAAAAACTAATAGAAACTTTTTAACAAAATTTTGTATTTAGTACATAAATATTGAGACTTAGAGCTGATTAGATTTTGGTTAAAATCGGTACACGGAAAAGCAAAAAAAAATATTTTATAAACTAAAAAAAATTTTTTTCTTATTTTTTTTTTATTATATTCTCCTCCAAAATAATAATAAAAAATTATTAATCAATAATCGTGTAAATATCCTACTTTTGGTTATATAGTTTTTACAAATTAAAAAAAAACAATTTTTTTCTTAAATTTTAAATTTTATTTCTTTATTATAATTATTTCCCTCCAAAATAATAATTTTTTTAAATTTATTATTATTTAAAAGTATGATAAAGTTATGGGCATGGCCACATCCGATTTTTTTTATTTTATTTAATTTATTTTGGATGTTACAGAGATTGCTTATTTTGGGGTAGAAGTTTTGATTTTTTTTAAATTCAAAATTGTATTGGATTCTACTCGTAGTGTGCCGTTGTGTGCCGTAAATCATAATATTTTATTTCGATAAATATAATTTTTTTGAGCCGTAAACTAGAGAACAATCGATAGCACTATCGATTATTATCGATAGTAACTACTATCGAAAGCCATCGATAGTTTACTGTAGCTATCGATAGTTTTCGATAGTCCTTACACGTGACAGGTGCCTTCAATACCGGCAATTTACCTTTATCATTAGTCATTACTAACATCATAACTTTGATTTTTATGAATAAAAATGCAACGTTAGTTATTTGAGTATTTTACACTTTCAACAGATGCCAGTTTTTTGCTAAAATTTTTTTTTCTTATTTTATAGCGGACATCGTCATTTCGGCCAATCTCATTCGGCGACAAAAAATTCGACTATGTCGATTCGGCGACGGGGGGGGGGAGGGTATAATTTTCGTTTATTCAATTTATTGAATTATAAATTTTAGTTTATTCAATTTATCGAATAATGTATATAATTAAATAAATTACCTTCTATAACCGTATACGCACACAAAGCTAGGTTTTTCAATCCGGGGGGTCTGGGGGGTGTGGAACACCCTCCAGTACACCAGAGATTCTGACAAAAAAAGTGTTATTTAACTTATAAGCTTCAAATCGGAAATCTAATTTCTAAAAATCTAAGATTTCTGATTTGAAATTTAAAAACACATTTTCTTTTATTGATCGCAATCACTAGTGTGCTGGGGGGTATTCCATACCCCCAGACCCCCCGGTTTACAAAACCTAGCTTTTTGATTGTGGTCAAAAAAGTAAATGTATTTTTGACATGGGTTTCAAACCAAAAATCTAACTTTTTATGGATTTCTATTCTTGGTTTTAAGAATATAGGTAATAAGGAATCTTTCTTTTTAATTCGGGAATGATTCCCAATGCAATTTCAATGACCGTTACTGTATTGCCATGTTTTCTTGTCTTGGGAAGGGGAGCAATGCACAGTAAATTGTTGTAGATTTTGTTTTAAAAACAGCTTTATTTTTGTTAAATCTGTTATTATTATTATTGCTGAACGGGGTAGTTCCATGCCCATTTCTGGAGGCTAAGGCTGGACATAATATGTAGTGTAGAGTTTCTTGTGGCTTTGTCAGTGCAGGAGGCAACAAGAGAGCCACTATTTAGTCACATTCCAAAAACTTCTGAGATGGTCAGCCTTATTCTGCAATGTGTCCATCGCACTGAGTAGCATCCCTCTAATCAGGTCGCTTCGTGCCTAATGGCTATCGGGACATCCGTCAGTACTTAAGAAAAGGGGTCTTTTGTCTCTACCCTTTTTGTTCAGTTTTGTGATGCTTGCCGGAGTGCTTCCTTCTGATCGGTTTAGCTTTTGCTCCCGGTCGAGGTGCCCTCCCCAACATATTTTGGTAACATAAGTACAGGTTCCCCGAGGTCTATGTACTATGTTTCTTCTCAAGTGCCTCTCGGCGCTTTTTTTGCAGACACCTCCTGGTTACCCCTCATAGTTTTCGAATCTCAACAAAGCCCTCTTTTTGGAATCCCCATCTCCTCTTTATTTTGTTTATAATGAAAATTATCTTTTCCAAATAAATCTGGAACCGATAATTTCTCACCACACCTGGGATAGGTGTTCCCCAGTATTACAAAAAATTCAGTGGTGAAGCCCCAGTTGTTATTGCATCAAGCGCCTGATCAGTTTACAAGATATAAGTAACGACAGTGGTAGTTTACTACCCCTGCTTCGATTCTCCAGGAATCCGTAGAACGACGTGACGATTCCAGCTGCTTAAAGGATGACTGAACAAAAGATACTGAACAAACGCAGCACACAATGAACACTAGCACTTGGTGTACGTCGAAGATGGTAGCAGGACTCAAGAAACAATAACTTGCGATTCTTACACCCGCAATTATTGAATCGGATGTATCGGAATGTATGAAATATTTTGACATCATTGGTTCCATCTAAGACTTAAAATATATTTAATTAATTTTTTAATTTTGAAAAATTTACGATCATAAAAAAAGATTTAATTCATCGACTATCTTCGAGATGGTTTAATAAAACCGAAACTGGATAAAAAATATTGATTTAAATCAAGAAAACGCCTCATTCCGAGATGTAACTCTGTAAAAGTCTTTTACCTGCTTTATTTGCTGTTGTTTTGTATTATATTTACAGCCAAACTAAAACAGGAATTATAATTTATTCCTTACGTTAAATATTTAAAAAAAATTTTAATTTTTATATTCTAACAGTGCTCATGTTAACATTAAAAAATTTAATATTAAATTTTTCACGATAAAGTGGGTCGACGGCGAAACGGCGACCGTAAAGTGGCGACGGCGAAACGGCGACCGCAAAGTGGCGACAATGAAATGTCCTAGACCGCTACTTTTTTTCCAGATATTTCTCTTAATATTTCACCTGTCCCAAAATTAAAAACTTTCAAGGTTAATTTTGAGAGTCAATCCTGGTTTAAGTTGCCAACTGACTGAGTAGGTACTTGAGATAGTTGATTTGGATTGGAAAACTGAAAGAATAATATTACAAAGCCGATAAGTATGATTGGTTGTCTTTGGGGAACCGCTATATTTTGAAATTTAAAATAATCAATAAAATTCACTTCTAGAGTAACAGCTAAGTTAGTTATTGCTCTTACTGCAAAACTATTCGCTTCATCGCTTCAGCTGAAGGAAACAGAAGCATAGAGAACTCAATTAAATTTTTGAAATTTTATCTTTAAGTTGTTTTTTCATTTTTCAATATCGATTAATTCTAACTCGAGATTTTTTTTAATTTTCTAAAACTTGAATTAAACTATAATTTCAACTACTTTGATCTTTGCTTAATGAAAATGTTAGGGAATTGTTTTAGACCTGAATTTATAAATAAACGACCCAATTTCTGTTCATTGAAGAATTTTGGACATATTTAGAAGTGTAGATATTCAAAAATAGCTGACCTATATAATTTGGGTCCGTGACTAAAGTATATGACGTCATGGCCGTTGTCATGCCAACAGGTTAACACTAGTGTTTAGATTGATAAATTTAACATGTTCGAAGTCTTTGATAAAAACATATTATTGTCCCAAGAATAAATTATAGGTGGATTTCCAGTAATTACTGAGGTATTATCAATTAAAAAGTGGTAGAAACGCCATTCCAATTAAACTTTAAAAATCAAAAATATTATAATTTAAAATAATTATAATAGGTCTGCTCGAGAGATGATTCAAAATTAAATTGACCATCCAGAAAACCTACGGTTTAACCGCAAATTTTTAATTTTTTGATTATATTTATAGAATATATTGATATCCAGCATTAAATCTTAACAGAGACAATAGATTCGTTTAAAATAAAAGCTATAACAAAATTAATTGCAAATCCAGCTATTCAGATATTTTAGAATGAAATTGTCCTACATTTTCCAATGACGTCAGCGTGATGTCATACGTGAAAAGTGGTAAGGGAAGTGGGTCAAACTGGGTGCGATGTCCTGGATAGAGGGTTCGAGGCCATTGCAAGACATTCATTCTGTTTTTCAGGCAACTGTGCCAATCTCTTGTTTGGAACTGTAAGCATTGTTCCATCTTATAAAATAAGTAGCCATGTCTCCAAATTTATTAAAATAAGACAATTACTAGGTTTTCTTTTACCATGTCGCGACGACGTCGCAACTACGTGACTTTTACTGTCGCCCCCCGCCCAGAACAATTTTTTAAAACTTATCCAAATATTTGGTATTAATAAATTAATTGGTAAACTAAAATAAATTTTAATTTGAAAATGGGTTGCATTTACTTTAGCCACAGGCTCTAATGACGTCATAGCGCTATATTGGGGTAAGGGTAGAGTCAATACTTGTTGCAAAGTGTGCCAAAGAAGGGAGAAGTGGGTCATGCAAGGGATAAACTCTGCAGGTCTATGACCCTCAGTTCAATATACCTGCACTGCATTTATTAATTGCATACAGTTAATTAGTGCAACAGAATGCAAACAAATCCAGAATTTGGAAAAATTCTGACGTCGCAGAATCAATTTTTAGCAAAGTGGGACAACTTGAAAGAAGACGGCCGAACATTTTCCTTCCCTCGCTTTGACAAAGCTTCGCGACTTATTTATTTTACAACTCTTTCATGCACTTTTTGAGATTACCTAAAAGGGTAATTAGGTTTACGATTTCATCGCTTAAATTAATATAATTCCAATTGATACAATTTTCCGAAATAAACTATATTTTTTTGATGACGTCGTGGCGTCGGTTGAGTATTTCCAAAAATATTCAAAATTTATTTTAATAATAATCCAAATATTAAATTTAATAAAATGGACAGGAGTATTTTCTTTTTTGTTAGGGTATGGCATGGCTATAGATTGAACTAGTAGGCCCTATATTTCTGTTAACGTTATGATCCTGCAGGCTGTGCGGCACGTGAGAGTTAGCAATCAATGTAATGACGTCAGAGTGAAAAGGACCAATGAGAAAAAGCGTCCATTCAGTCGCATGAACCGTGCTGCTGATACAGATTCATCTTGAACGGTTGAACTTCAGTATCGCGGTTTTCCCTATAAGGGTTGGTCATGAAACGCTAAGCATGAAATTTATTGTCACGAGGTTTATTTCAAAAAATTTTTTTAAATTTAAATTCTTGCAATTAAAATGCTGTTTGGACAAATTTTCAATTTAAACAAAGTTATATGTGGGGGTAAGTTATATTTTTAATATTTATTTAAGGGTCTTGTTTTTAAAAAATTTTAATTTTGTGGTGAGTAGTTAATTTAAGAATATTTTAAATTAAAAAAAATTAATTTTGAATTTTTTAATTAATTAATTTTATTTTGTTTTTAAATTAATGAAAAAACGTTTGGTTTAAAAAATTTAATTAAAACAGAATTAAATTTAAATATAAAAAAAAATTAATTATTTATTAATACAAAAAAATGTGCGTGAAACTTGCGTTCCAACCTCTCGTTAAAATCCCTCTAAGTTAACGTTCTCGGCGTAGCAACAATTTTTTGATTTAATTTTTATAGAAATGTAATAATTTAATTTTTTGCGATACAAAGAAATATCTAAGTATTATTGTACGCAAGAAACATTATTCAAGAAAATTGAAAACCACGATTTTAATATAAAGTTAGAAGAAGAGGAAAGGTATTCGTGGTGAAAGAAGTGAAAATGTTTAGATTTGACTCCCAGATGCCATTAAATTATTTTTACTGTGGTTTGGATTCCACGTTATCCTGTAGGTTATCCAGAGTCCTATCCTACTAGAGTCCTATCAAACTCATTACTTTGGTTTCATTAGAAAGATTTTCTTGGAAGATATCTCGGTGGTTTGCCATTGCCTGCTAAAAAAAAAAGATGGTCAGAATAATCGGTCCGTCTTCATGGAACCGGTTAGTCAATAAGTAACCACCATTGGCTTGTAAATTCGGTTTATTCTGATTGTAAAGTAAAATTATTTTTAAGTTTCCTTGTTCTGTTCAGAAGGGTAGTTTTCGTGTTTATTGAAAAGTACAAATTGGGGTCCCATTAAAATCTTCATTTTGAATTAATTTTATTACTTGGAATATTAATCCACCTTCAAAAAACAGATTTTTGAATTTTTTCCAAAATAACTATTATATTTTATTAAATAAGAGTATATTTGCTAAATTTTAGTATAAAAAAATATTTTTCTCTTATTCAGTTACTCTCTTTGTCTTTTCTTCTTTTCTTTTAATTTATATATGAAAAATTTTGTTCTGATGTTTTTGTAAGTATTTGTGTAGTACATAGTAATATTTTTAAACTTAAAAAAATATGCTGGCAGTTGTAACGCAGCTATAATGTGGTTTTTGTGGCTGTAATAGCAATATTTCAAATTACAGCTATTTTCAAAAATTTTTGAACTATGTATTTTATAGGCACAATTGACCGAAAAATCAATAACTTCTCATTTCGATATGTATTGCTATAACCGTCTTTAATATATTACCATGACCTTCTTTTATGTATTTATACTTGACTATATATTTTTTAATTAATTTTTAATTTAATATTTTAATTTTTATCAAAATCTAAGTATAAAATTTTGTTAAAAAATATGTTAAATCTCATATTCAAACGCTCACTTGAATCCCATATGCTACTAAATTTTTTTCATAAAAAATGTTTATAACATTTTCATTAACAAATAATTCCCAATAAAATCCCAATATATTGTCGTCAACCAAATATTTGCTATTAAAATTTTTTATATTTTGTAAATTTTGAAATTTTTGGTTTTTGCGCTAACTAGTGGACGTTACGCCAACTAAGCGAAGGAGACTTCTGAAAAATTCAATATTTATATTACTTATAACGCAAGTTCTCTAATTATGAGGTCCTTGGGATGTTTTTCAAAAAACAAAATAGTTTACATTAAATATTTAAAATAAATATTTGTAGTCAATTTTCTAAATCCAAAATTTGGAGTTTGAAATTATAACATAAAAATTTATATATAAAATGAGATCAGCGGTACTGATTGTACGACCCTAACAAATTAAATTTGGATGTATATATATACTGAGACTGAAATACTGATTATAAGTCTTGTGCACTGGAGGGTATTCCATACCCCCCAGACCCCCCGGTATGAAATACCCACGGTTTGTGTGGACTTTCTGCAGTTGATTTATTCAAAACTTCTATTCGATGTTTTTAGAAGAACACTTTATTCGTTCTAAATATTCGGATCTGCTTGAATTTTTTTCAAGTTAGTTTTTTGAAACAGTTTATTTCAGACAGATAAAAGGTGGATTAAATAGTCACAAAGATTTATGTAATTTTTTATTAATTTTATAATTTTTTCAAGCCTTTAATAGTAATTTATGTATTTTATAAATAATAGCATATTGGGTATCAAGGGAGTAAAAAATCATTAATTGCGAGTGGAGATAATGTCACGAAACGTAAGTAGTATCCACCCTTGCGATTTTACAATTACAATTTATTACTGTCCCCCAAACCTCCCAAACCCTCTTTTGTAGAAGCTAAAGCTCAGTGGGCGTATTCTGATTTATATTCTTATTATTTTTATTTTAAACTCCTCTGAATATTTTTACAATATTTTGTTGTGTTTCTAGCCACATAATTTGTCAAGTTTTGAATAATAAAAATTATCAGCAAAAAAATAATTTATATTATTTATTTATATCAATTATCAAACCAGGGGTCTGCAATAGGGTCGGGTACAGTTCGATGCAGCAGTTCTGACGCAACTGTTCCGAAACCGTTTTGACGCAGTCGTTTCAACACAAACCCGGTTCAGCGCAAGCGCACTTCGGCGCAAAGCCAGTTTGGCCTGAATCCTGAATACAGTTCGGTGCAGCCATTCAGATGCGAGTACGGTTTCGCGCGAGTACAAACTCTCTTAATTTTTTTCAAATGGTGCTGTTGCCGAACTCGGCTTTGCCTCGCTCGACAATTTATCTCGATTGTACATAGTATTTGCTGTTATTTTGTTAAACAGTATTTTTCCCTGAGTTCTTGGTCTGAGAGGCTGATATTTTTAAATTATAGTGTTATAAATAGTTGGCATTCAATCGGAATTGAAATGGAATTATTGGAATTCAAATAGAATTTTTGAAAAAAGATGGTGATTTTCAAAGTGTAAAACATTCCTTGACGTCCAAAGTAGTAATAAAATGTGGAGATGGGTATTTTTACATTAACTACTGGAATTAATATAGAATTATACTGGAATTAACCCGAAATTATTGTAATTAATGTGGAATTACTAGGATAAAATTGGAATTAAATTGCAATTTTATGAACAATAAAATTTTTAAGACATAAAAAAATTGGTTAGAAATATAATATTATTAATAAAGTAAACAAAAACAACAAAAATAATCGCAGCAATGGCTTAGTATAGTCACTGGTTGAGTCCGAAACGGTAAATTCTGAGTTTAAGAAGTTTCTTAAAAATGGCACTCCAGTAAACATCGACATTATATTTATTTTGATTTATATTAAATTTATTTTTGAATTATTTAGTGTTGCTCTTTAGATGCTGATGATCACACTGAACGTCGGTTTTTTTACCAACCTAAACAAAAAATATAACAACCAATCAAATTAAATAGAAAAATAAATATTCTTTATTTTTTTAAGTAAAACAATTGCATTTCACAGTAATATTTATTACTAGCTGGATACCCGGCATCGCCCGGGGTCTCATTAAAAATATAATACTTTGCCTTAGTCTGTGTACTCTAATTTTTTTCAGTCTTGCTTTACGTTGCTGGTTTGTTTATGATGCTCGAAATAAATTTCTTTTTTTTTTTTTTTTTTTTTTTTTTTTTTTTGATTAAGTGGATCTCGTTAATCCGTTTATGCGCGTCAGCTAATTTTGTGATTTTGTGAGATCTCACTCTCCTTATTTTAACTTTTTTAACATTTTCTTGCACAAGAACCTAGCCGTAATCCTACTGAGTAAGAGTACAAAATTTGGTTCAAATTGGTCAAAGGGCCTAGAAGTGCATAGCGATCAAACAAACAAACTTTCTCTTTTATATATTGCAGTGACAGTGGTATTTTTTAATTACCAAATATTCCAAATATAATATTTAAAAATTGTATATTAAACCATAATCCAAATTATTTTAATTCATTTCCAATAACATTTCCGATATAAAATGGAAACACAATTCGAAAGAGATAACCTAACCATTTGCTGTCGCTATCAATTTCATTCCTGCTGCTCTGAACTTTTAATTTTAGCATTCAATTTTAGGTATTTTATTTAATACTTAAACAAATATTTTTCCCGACTTCTAATATTTTAATCTTTCAAGAATTTCTCACTTCACAAATCACTTTATTCTCAAAATCAATTACAGGAGACTACTTCTCCTCAACCGCTTCGGGCGGCCATATTGGGCCGCCGTTTACCATTGCCACCTTGACTAGTTGGCGGGAAAACCAGCAATTACAAATATTATTACAAATTTAAAATATAAAATTTTTCCAAAAAAAAAATATAAATTTTCTAAATAAAATATTAAAATTTTCAATAAAGGATTTTGGAACATAACATCGTCGGTCCCATGCGAAAGTCACCAATCTGCAACATTTTCATTTTTAAGTTATTGATTTCACTATTCCGCTATCTACCACTGACGCGCACGACTGGATTAATGAGATATATTTAAATTAAAAAATCACTTCTCCCTAATTTCAAAATCTCCAATCCAAAATTAATTATCTAAAACAATCCAAATCAAAAATCATCTTTTTTTCAAATTTATTTGAATAATTTTAAATTGAGAGAGAAATCGCAGACCTAATTTATGAACACCAGATCTTGTTTTGTGAAATTTCCTTTTTTTTTAAATTCAAGCTTAATCTCCCCAATCTCAAAATCTCCAATCTAAAATTAATTTTCTAAAATAATCCAAATCAAAAATCACCTTTTTTTCAAATTTATTTGAATAATTCAAAATCGAGAGAAAAACCGCAGACCTAATTTATATATACCGCATTTCCTTTTGTGAGATATTTTTGTTTTTCCTCGGATTTCCAAAATTTTTTAGATTTCCTCTGGTTTTCCTTTGATTGCCTCAAGATTTCTTTCAGTAAAAGTTGAAAAAGTAAAAAAATACATTGTCTGGAATATTTCTAAGATTTTTTAGATTTTCTAAAATTCTTAAGATTTCCGTTTACTTGTACACCAGATTTCCCCAGCGGGTTCTTCTTCGTTCTAAAGTCAAATAAACAAATAAATTAATTAACATAAAATATAAAACTTCATTCAAAAATTATCCGGACATAAAAATTTGTTTAACCGTTTAAACGGCTATTTTGGCGTAAAAGGCCTGGTTTTTAACTCGCGGCAAAACCAAATATTTACAAAATTTACAATTTTAAATAAACATTAATTAAAATATCAATAAAATAGAATTAAAATATCTAACAAAAAAAAATAAAATAGAAAAAAAAATGACTGAAAATAATAAACTGGAAATTTGGTTTTAAATAGTTTGAGGTACGAAAATTAAAAAAAAAAATAAATCTGCATGGAACGAAAAATCCGATAACAATTGGACGCTTTTTTGGTTTTCAATTTACAAATGTTAGTTTTCTTCAGATCCAATTTTGAAAAAGGAAAGGCGATGGTTTCTCAGTAGTAACCACTCTGACGTGTCTTCGAAAAATAGATAAGCTAACCGACTCGGCGTCAAGCCAACTCGGCACTTTTTGATTCGGGCGTTGAAGTATTATATTTATATCGTAATAATGCATTGTAATCTAATGCATTGCTATTAAATTGATTATTTAGAGATTTTCATTTTTCGAAGTGTTCTATATATTTTTTGGTTTTTCTATTTGTCTTCTATTGTTTGTAATCCGAAGCAGGGAAATAAAATGCGTAATTCTTCTTTACCTTCTGTCCACTTCTGAACTAAGCCTCTCCAAATTCTTTCCATTTTCCTCGGTTTTGAGTCAACTGAAACCAGTTTGAGTAGGCTCTATGTGGTTAGGTGACCCCCCCCCCCCCAATTGCCATTTTACAAATTAGAAAATATCTATTATGAAACTTAAACAACAAAGGGTCATTTGTAGAAAAACTAAAGTAACATAGCAATTTAAAAATTTTGCAACTTAAAAAGAAGACTTTCTTAGCGTCGAGTTGTTTTGACGCCAAGTTGGCGGGTGCTGAGTTGGCACCGCCGAGTTGTATCCGATCAAATTTTTAACCCAATAAGTTTTCTAAGCATATGAGTTTTCATATGAAAATTTAATGCCCCTAAGAGTATTTTCGTTAGTATCTCGAGAAAAATGACGTAATTAAGTGTAAAAAAAATTGTTTGGAGTCGGTTATCCTGCATCCGATTTACTAATTAGCATTGTGTGGTATGTTGCTTTCTGTAATTTTGAATTATATAATTAAATTTAAATAATTTCAACAATTAAAAATTAAGATTTAAACAGAAGTGCGTGGGCCTATTTAAGTTTAAGCGATTGACTTTGTTTTGAAAATATATATTTAGTGCGGAGGCGATGAATTGGTAATAATTTCGGTGCCCGCATTCAAAGTATTTTGATCGGATGGCTAATGAAAATGGTGAAAATGAAAACGTGTTGATAGAGAAATAATTACATCAAAGCAATATTTTTGAGAATATTTTGAATTGAGATGTTTGACATTTCACATACACATAGTAAACTTAGCTGATCAATACTTTCTCATTATATTGTTTACATTTTGGTGACATTTACGTTGCAATTTTCAAAAAAATACTGAACTTGAACTAAACAATAATTCATAACTTTCAATTAAATGGGGTTTGTTTAATTGAATCTTAGGCTTCTGATTGTTATTAGGATTGATATTTAAACAAATCTCTTACCTGATCCTCACACAAAAAGTTAACGCTACAATGTGCGTTGTGAATTTCAAACTTTAAATTTCTCAATTGTAGTAATTATTTAATTAGAAGTTACCTAGATACATGTAACAATGAAATCTATTTCGAAGCACTCGTAGGTGTAAAGAAAACAAAATTTTACCTACCAACTAAATTAAGGAGGAAAATTTGAAAAGCTTCCTACGTCATAATCATGAAATCTTGCCGAGTTCCCAATTCAAATTAATTTGGCATCTAATCCCAAACATATTAATTTGGAGTTTCATATTTTCTTCTTAAATTTACCTTGACTTTGACTTTATTTTTAATGATTCGACAATATTGACATGATTTTATAAAAGTGTGGGTTTTTTAAAAACATCATTTAACAGGTGTTAAATGGCTTCTCGCCAGTATGAATTTTTACAATTTCTAAGCTAACTTTAATTGGATTTAATTTAGCATATTATGGGACTGTGGGAAAAATTTTGCATTTGGATTATATAAAAGTTGCATACGGATCGACTATTTGATTATAGTCGCAAAGGTCAAAGCTTTCAGATTCTAAGCGCCAAGAAAAAGAAAAGTTAATTTAATATGGGTTATTTTGCTTTATTGTCAAAAATTTTTTATTTTTTGTACGTTTGCCGCTCGAGAGATTTAATTAAATTAAAATAAAGTAAAAAATGTAAATTGTATAGAATTAAAATCTATATAAAATCAAGAAGATATCCAAGTTAGCAAGGAGTGCATAACTAGAACAGTAATGACGTCATACTGAAAAGGATCGAACGAACGCATGCGTAACATCCCCTTGCTAACCTATATATTGGTGCTAAAAATAACCTGTCCTCGATCTAATAATAGCATAGGTACGCGACTAAGTACGATAGAGATGGATGCAGGACATTACCCTTACAGGCAATGACGTACAACCAGATCCTGAGCTTTAGATTGAGATAACTGTAAACGTTGCCTAGTCTTTCTTGGCTTACTTTTAAAATGAACCTTCGTTGATAATAAAATTATAGGAAACTTTTTCAATATCTAGTTTTTCCCCACTTACAATTTAGATGTCGAAGTTAAACGCTTAACAGGATTATTTTCCTAACTTTTAAAACTACAGCATGAAGATATTTAGTTTCTTAATAGCTTAATCATCAATTTTATTTTTTATTAATTTTTTCAATATGTATATTATATATTAGATATATATGTAAGTTATAATCCAATATGATATCATATTCGGCAATATTTAAATAATTAATAAATAAATAATGCAATTTTGGGCAGCATACAATTTTCTTTAATAAACAAAGTAACGCAGACCTTTGTTTATAAATGGAAAGTCTTACATTGAGAAAGCTCCTTGACCTACTTCCATTCAAGGATCGTTACATTCAGAGGACCTTATTCAAAAAACCGTTTCTTCCAAAAAATATAAGCCCTGAATAAATAATAAACACAATAAAACCATGTAAATTCATTCAATAAAAATAAAATATAGCGAAGCGAGCGCACTCTGTTATAGAGTAAAACAACTTCAGCCATTGTAATCCGTCGAGTTTCCAATAATTAAAATGTAAGAAAATAAATGCTTTTAGTACAAAATTATTTGGTTAAAAACGCAAACACGAAATTGAATGACCCATTCAGATCGAGCTTTTGGGGGTACGTAAGAGAAGGGGAAGGAAAAAAGCTTTGACCTAATTTTTCCTCCTCTCAAAATTTCCTATAAAAATAAACAAATATTTTTGTTTAAAATCCAACTTTACTTTATGTTTTTGTATAATTACATTAAAACATTATTTTATTTTTGGTCGATATTTTCTCATCCCCCCACCTAGCAGCACGAAAATCGTTTGTTGGAAATCGGGCTTCCTACTCCAGCTAGCGTTGAAGTTTCTCCATTCGGCAATTTTCTGACGTCACGACGGTGTTTGACGTCATCAGTTTCATATCGACGTAAGCACAAGTTTGCTTGCATATCAACGTGATTAAGGAAACGAGAGTTTCACTTCACCCTCTTTTATAAAAGTTATGATAAAATAAGTTTAGATTAAAAAATTCATTTTAAACAAAATTTGAAAAATAATTTAATAATGTGAATTCTTTCGTAGGTAATTCCAGGTTAAGGAAAACCTATTTTATTGTATTAGTATTGAACTACACAGTAGGAAATAATCCAATAAAACTAATCTTTTTACATTATTCACCAATGGCTACTCGTTATAAGGATCTATAAATTGAGACCGGTCAAAGGTCAGAAGTTTATATTTAAAAATTTCTGCCTGTGACGGATCGCAATTTGAGGTTTTTGTCTACAGTTCACGATTAAAAATATTTAATTAAAAAGTTAATTTAAAAAATCTGTTACATCAAATGCTTTTGTAATTTAATAAAAAAATTAAACTTAATATTTCAGGTTACATGTATAAGTGATAAGTGATGACTCCTGAACATAGGTCAAGATGATATACAGCAAATACTTGAGTGGGGCGGGGGTATTATTTATTTTATTTTATCTAATTATTTTTACAAATATAATATTTTCAAAATCAAATGCCCATAGCATCGAAACCATTGATTTTTTAGGGATAATTATTCAATAATTTTTTATACAGCGTAAACATAGCTACAAATTAGTCTATGACTCTTTATTGTCTAAAATCAATAGCTTTCAAGTTATAGATTAAATTAACTATGAAAGTGTTAAACATTTTCAAGATTTTTTTGTTCTATTTTTTGCAAACCCAATAAATTTTAAACCAAAAGTTCTACAAAATAAGAGTCAAGACTTGGTGATAGAACATTTATGGGGCTACAATTTTTGTTTAGTAAAAAATTTTGTTAAATCAATCCCTTTTACAGAAAAATTAAAAATACTGAAAAATGCAGCGTTTTAAATTTTCATCAACAGCGGCGGCTCGTCAAAGGGGGCAGAGAGGTTTAGCTTCCTCTGAAATTTTCAATCAATTAAAAAGTGAATTTTTGATTGTGAGGTCTATCAACAGTTTAATACTTCTTCCAAAACACATATTCAAAAAGTAAAATGCAGTTATAGTAGAAGCAGCAGCTTCGGCCTCACATGAACCACAAGGCTTTAAGGCTGTATTACACTACACATTGTTTTTGACTTCTCCATTTATTTTTGCTTTCTAACAATATGATTTGTCGACTTTTTCTGTTTCTGTTTCCAATGCAACTTAACGATAATGTTGAATTATCTAGCGAATAACTGAATAACATTACCTTTATTGGCCGGCTATTAAGGTTAATAGGTAATTATTGATATTGACCGTAACACATAAATACATTATAAATAAAAAAAAATCAAAAAAAAATAAAATAAAAGTTAATTATAGAATGCTCATTTATTGTTAATGAAAACTATTAATCAATAAATGTCAACTTGGAAATACAAAAAAACCGCAGGTATACCCAAGCAGCAACATTATATTAATTATTTTTGACTTCCCCTTCCCAGATTCCGTATTCAGTAGTAATGGTACTTCAGCCTATCTTCTGGTCTGCACCGTATCTAGGGCAGGCTATGCAGACCTTAAATTTTTTCAGTGTAACTCGAGTAATGATGATACCGAGTCAGGAAGACCCCGAATAACGCCACTCGACCCAAGACCAAAGAAAAGTCAAGAAATATTACTGTAGAAAGTAATTAGTCATAGAATAAATGAAAATCAGAAGGAAAATTTTCGGGCTTGCACCGGGTATCTCCCTTAACATGAGCAGTTAATTGCTCTAACTACTTAGTCAATGACCGCTTTGACACTGCCAGTGACGGCGCCAAGAGATGGCTTGAGTTTATTTATAAATTTTGTACGCCTCTGCCCACCCTAAATATATTGGGACCAATTTGTGCCCACCCATTGCAAAATTGCAAACGCCGTCACTGAATAATAATTAAAAATTATTGATAAATATGAGAAAAACGATAAATATTTCGGCGCCGCCGGTTCGGTGTAGCCAGTTAGACACAGCCGGTTCGGCGTAGCCAGTCCGGCGCAAAGACAATTCGGCGTAATTCAATTGGAAACAGAGACTTTTCAGGGCCGCCATTTCGGCGTAGCCAGTTCGGTGAGAAGTCAATTCGGCGTAAACTAATTGAAAGTGTGGGACAATTCTACGTAACCAGTTTTGGCGTTTTATTCAAAACTACAATATTGCATTTGCTGCCTTTGTCCTTACACGAGGCTAGAATATGTGTAAAACAACATAATATTATAATATTAAATATAGATTTATAAAATAATTTATTTAAATTAAAAGTATTTAATTGCAACTATTTAAAGGTAAAGGTAACTTGAAAATTTTAGACTTGCATTTCAAAATTATGTGCTAGTCCACGCAAATAATAATCAATAAGATCTCTGTTTTGAAAATCTCTAATTATATTTTTATATTTTTATAATCGTCTTCGCGCCGAATTGATTTCGCACCGAATTGGGATACGGCAAAATGTCCTTGTGCCGAATTGTCCCTACGCCGAAAGGGCGGCGTCAGATAGGGTGTGCGCCGAACTGGCTACGCCGAACTGCTACGCCGAATCGGCTACGCCGAATCGGCTACGCCGAATCGACTACGCCAAATCGGCTACTCCAAATCGGCGGCGCCGAAAAGTCCTAGACCCACATTTAAAAGTGCTACAGTGTCTATTGGCTACTGTCGAATTTTGATAAACCAATTCTTGATTGTTATTTCTAAATATTTCAAGCTTTTCGGCTGATTTTTGTATTCGTCTACTAGGAGAAATAATATTGTGCATAGATTGCGGTGTCGTCTACGTACAGGGCAATGTTTGTCTTTTGTATATTTGTATCAAAATTTGTGCAGGCAAATTTAATTGGTGGGCAAAGTTAGTTTTTAATTTTATTGCAGTAAACAAATGAGCGATTTCTATTTAATAAAATTTATCACAGAATATACACACAAGTCTGTGATTTTTAAATCGGGGGGTCTGGGTCTGGGTATGGAATACCCCCCAGTACCTCAGTAATTGTGTTAAAAATGTACACTTTACATCATAAATAAGGGCGGCGCCTTATCGTCCTTCCCATACCAGCCGCCACTGATTTTACGTTAATTCTTTAACTATATTTTGTTTTAGGGGCAGTATCGGATTCTTATCGTTCAAATCCTCACTCCATGCTCTTTTGAGACTTTTCTATTCGTGTTGATTTTTCTGCATTAATTCTAGCTTTGGTGCAGCCTTTTCTGTTTCCGCTCTTTGTTTCTTTGCTTGTCATGATTTTCTCTTGATCATCGTTTGTATGATTGCCCATTACTTGTTGCTTGCAGCATTGTTTCAATAATATTGCCCGTGGTGAGGTAGATTCCATATGCTCTCGGCCAACTCTAGCTCAGCGCTTTATCTCCAACAGATTACCAAGTTATAGGCAGGCGTATTGACCGCTACGCAGAAGAAGCAGATATCACTTTCCTTTTTCATGTATTTGTGGAGATATTCCATTCCCACTCAGCGCCTGTGTCTCGCGCCTTTTCAGGTCTTCTCGGCCCTTTTCAGAGCTCTTCATCAGCTCTGCCAGTTCTATAATAGTTTTTCTCTAGCTTCTTTCTTGTGGTGCTTGCCAATTTCGTAAAACTCTCTTATTTCTCTTAGCGTTAAGTCTATTGTCATAACTCTAGCTATTTGAAATCGTTTGGTATATCTGTGGTGCTCGTATTTCATAGCCTACTTCCATATTGGAGCGGCGCGGCGTCTAGTATTATTGAATCTTCCACCGCTACCAGTAGTCTTTGGCTAGAAGGGCCCCCCAATGTTTGGTATAATGCGGGCAAGCACAGCAGCAGCTCTCATGTGCCTGGTCAATTGTGACCTCCCAGGTATTTGATGTCTCTCTGAGAGGGTTATTGTCGTGTTGCCGAGTTTTATGTCCGTACTAATGCCCGCACTAATAGTCACGGATCAACACGAAACTTAAAATAATCCTAGAATTTACCAATGAGATTATTAGAGTTTAGACCGTATCGTAGCAACAGCTGCTATTTCGAGAATTGATGCTAAATCTCGGATCGGATTGGTAAATTCTAGGATTATTTTGAGACTCGAGATAATCCTAGAATTTACCAATGAGATTACTGTAATTTAGACCGTAATATATCAATCCATGACATGGATGACATGGCATAATAGTTACGAATTAATCCGTGATTCAAGACTATCCTAGGATTTACTAATGAGATTACTGGAATTTAGACCGTATCGTAGCAACAGCTGCTATTTCGAGAATTAATCTTGAATCTCGGATTAATCTGTGACTATTAGCACGAACATTAGGGAAATCTCACTCTTCTTTCTGCCGCATAGCATAACTGCCTCAGCCTTCTCTGGGACCAGAGTAAGACCATTGACCAACCTTTTCAAACGCGGCATTAATTTTGTCTTTTAGCACTTGCCACTGTTTTTGTTGAACCTGGTCAACTCGGCGACGGTTATCTCGGAGAGCAGTCAACTTGGCGACGATTATCTCGGCGATCGGTCAACTTGGCGACGATTCCAAGAAATAAACATTTCCTTTATTTCATCCGCTTATAGTCCAAAGTTAAAGCCCCGAAATATTAATTGATTAAGGCGACGCGGTAATTAAAAAAAGGATTATCGCGGGATGTCACAAAATTTCTTATCTTAGCTTTGGTGCACATTGATACAATAGATTTATGAATTGGTTCTGTATTTACAAAATTAGGTGGAACATCTTCAAGATTACATTAACAATATTTTTTGAAAAAATTATAATTTATAAAATGTATCACTTGAAGTTGTTATTTTTTCATTGTTTAATTGCCGAGTTAACCGATCGCCGAGTAGCCCGTTGCCGAGTCGACGTCGTCGAGTTAACCGTCGCCAAGTTGACGTCCTAACCTAGCCTACCGCCATTCAACCTAACCTAACCTTATGAACACTTTGTGAGTGCATCCCCTTTTTCTATTTTATTTTATTTTTTATTTTTATTTATTCTTTTTGTTTTTCAAACTTTGGATGTTTCGCCGTCGCTGTTTTACCGTCGCCTTTTACTTGCTCTTTTTATTAATTAATTTATTAATAATAATTAAAAAACCGTGAAATGGGTCGACGGCGAAACGGCGCCAGCGAAAAGAAACTGGCATAGTGGCGACTGACTGCAATATGGCAGAAAATTCACTTTGCTCTTAAAGCAAATATGTTATTTTTTTGGAGAGCTGGAGAGCAAAATAGACCTACTAAAATTAATCGTTATGCTACGCAGCGAGAAATCGCGGTTTAATGCTTGATTGCTCCGACTCCGACTCACTATAGTGATCTAAAGTCTGAGTTCCACCATGGGCTATGCATCTAGCAAGTTTAGCACCCTACTAGAATATATGCCAGTGCTTAAAGAATCATGAATGCTAAGTATAAAATTGGTAAACCACATGGTAATAATAAAGGATGTAGAACACGTTCTAAGTGAAGAAGAAGAAGTTTAAAACAGTATATCTCATTTGTAACTAAACTTCTGCTTAATGGCGAGTGTAGGAAATGATATTATCACAAGACGCGATTAATAACCTCGTTTAGCCCATTAATGAATAATATACTAATTATTGAAGTATTTTTCAGTGTTAGCTGCGTGCTGATGATTACCAGTGAGACGAAGGGAATGGAAATGAATTTTTAATTTTGGAAGTTTATGCAGAGATGGGGGGACAATGAAAAAACTCAGTAGTTTACTTTTTTTATGTGACATCATAGTCGTAAGACTTGAAATGGAAAGCTGCTTTCAAGATTTCACGAAAAATTTTTTTTTAAATTTGGTAATTTTATATTTTCGATCAAAGAATTTTTGTTCAAATTTAAACAACAATATGCAGTTTTGCTTCCATGATGGTGGTTAGATTTTTTATTTTTTTATTGAAATTCTATATATCGTCGTACCGGTATGGGTGGGTATTTAACATAATATAATACGAAATTTATTTGTTTGAAATTGATTTACTTATCGTGACATCCATGTTTTGAAAAAAAATTTGAGAGGTTTCTTAGTAATCCTGTAAGGATATAAGACTCGTGAGCACTTGTAAGGTGTCATAAAGGGGAAAACAATCCGACATCGGCGGCATCATTTTAGCTTTTGATTAATACTACACATGCACTTCCTATACTTCCACCCTACTTCCTTTTTACAATTAAATGTTTTAAATCACATTACAGATCAAGCAAAAAAATTACAACAATTTCGATGCAATTCTTAAGGGCGCCAATTCATAAGGTCGAAAATTGAGACTTTTCTTGTATTATATTGGTATAAGGGCATATCAGATTCTAATCTTGGTGATTAGCTATTAGAATCTTTACTAACAAAGTGATTAGAATACAATATTGGTTTACAGTTAGGTATTATAGAAAATGGAGGGGGAATTGGCTTATTAGTGTATGAAACCTTTTAAAAAGCTCAGTTTATCACAACTCGGTGTAGTACCTGCCTTGTTTTGTGTTTACTAAAAGCCCACGTAATGGTTTTAGGTAAGAAGTTAATTTCATTGGTTAAGTGGTAATTAACATTTGATGGGTGCTCATCAAAAAATAATCGGGACGTTTCACTTACATAATTTTTTTAATTTAAAACGCCATCTATTAGATCATAATTATGCTAATTAAAAAAATGCATAATTGCCCCCTTAATGTAATATATCAACTATTTACAGTGAAATGAAAGAGTTAGCGTATTAATGAGAAATTAAGTAATGGCATCTTTGCATGTAATATTTTATTAGATAATTTTTGAAAGTGTTTTTCAAAATTTGATTTATAAAATTGCCAATTAATTTGTTTCATTTAATTTAATTTTAACATTTTTGTTACAGAAAAGTGTCTTTGTTTGACAAGTTCCACAATCCAAGTCGGGGGACATCTTTTGGAGCTTTTTTCACTGGAAGAGCAACAAAGCATACCAAAGTAAGTTTTACTGAATATAAAATTTTCAAAAAAAATTTCCTTTATGTTCTAAAATTCAATTGAAGAAACTTGAATAATACATCTGCATAAAGAATTTAATATTTCTTGACAACGGTTCGTGTATTTTATTAATTAAAATTAAATATTACCACTAAAATTACTTATTTCCAAAATGTAACATTAAATTTATGAGTAATAAACGGGAAAGAATATTTTATTAATTTAGTGAAATATCGATGTCATTGGGTGAATGATGCAGCTATATAATATTCCGTTTAAAAATTATATATTGTGGTAAATTAAAGTTTTAAATAATTCAAAAATCAATATCACTTGAACGATGTCTTCCCCTTCATACTAATTATAAGTTGGATATTCCTGGGAAATACAGATGTACTTTAAATATTAAAGACCCATGTATATTTTTACAATATTCCCTACACGCAAACAGTTTGTCGAACTTATTAACACAAAACTACCTATGTTATTCTATATAATTTTATTGTAACTATTATAGTAATTGTGTGTTTCATTTTCGGCTCTATTGCATTATTTTCTTTTCGAGTTTATAATTTTATAACACTCTGTATTATTAACTTGCGTGTTTGCTGTTTAGTAATTTCATGTATTACTGAAAGATAAATTACAATAAAACCAATTGATTAATTAAATCATAATATAATAACTTTTAATTTCATTTTTTTTTAAACAAAATTCACACTTGAATGGGTGAATGGGTGAACCTCCCTGGTGATCGATTTCAAAACATTGCTTGCCTCTGTAATACCTGCACTTGATTATTATTACAGCACTTTTTCAAAACAAACAAGAATAAAAAGAAAACCAAATATTATAAGTAGATACTTGACTTATTTTTTATTTTGAAAAAATATTTTTCCAAATTTGGGAAATGCTATAACACAGCCCAAAAGTTTTTGATTGTATTTCTTAAGTGCCCACTTTGCTTGGGGGATAACACACAAATAATAAACAAATTTAATTATATCGGACACTTTGCGGATTCGATTCGATCGTGTCGAATTACTATATGGGGTGAACATGATTACTCACTTTTTTTCATTTAAAACCAATCTTACATTTCAATGGCTTTGGGGTACAAGTTAAAATTATCGAAGTTATCTGAAGTATTTTTTGAATTTATTTTTTATTCGTGAATTTTTAAATTTTGAAATTCTTAATGTGTAGCCGGTAAAAACTGTGATTGTTGCAGCAGAATTGTATTTATTCAGATTTTTGCTTTCCTCTATTATGTAAAGAATAAAAATGTTACTAGTCGATAGAGACCCAACAGCATTTAATCCTACAAATTATCTATAATTTTCTCTACGGAAAATTTTTAAAATTATGTATCCGGTTATTTTCTGAGAAAAACCTTGTTTCGTAAAAATCCATGTTTATTCGATTTCAGAACCTATCTTATGCGATGATTTTTAAAAATATAACTTTTTAAATAACTTGTATACACTGAGAAAAAGGATTTGTCGCCCTAACAGAGCTATTAGTAGCTATAGCCTCAGAGTTTTTCGTTGCTGTAACTAGTTTTCTGCTGCCATAACAAATTTTTTTTCTATGCAGAATAACAAAATTTGTTAAATCAACTAATCTTTTTTGTTGAATAGAAAACAACTTAGTTATGGCAGCAGAAAATTTGTTGCAGCAGCAAAAAATTTGTTATAGCAGCAAAGCAAAACTCAGTTGAGGCTATTGCTACTAATAGCTCTGTTAGAGCGACAAATCTTTTTTCACAATGTGCGGTCTATAAGTTCGTTAGGTTTGAAGAGTCTGAAAACATAGCCTTTCTGTTTAAAAAAACTTAGCAATTTTCCGCCCCCTTATTTTTGCAGTTAAGCAAAAACATCTATTTAATCATTGATATTTATTAATTTATTATTAAAATCGATTTAATTTTAATTTTAATTAAGAAAATCAAAAATGGAAAGGCTTACTTCTCTACCCTAAAATAAGCAATTTTTTCTCTATAAAATCTAAAAAGAAATTCAAATTCCAAATTCAAACCCATCAATCCAAATATTCATTCTTAAAAATCAAATCCAAAGTTTGTCCTCAATTTAGGATTTACATATTCAATATAAAATCAAAATCAAAAATGCAGGAGACAAAATTGTCTCGACCGTTATTCGCGATTTACATTAAGAATACGCCACTCTGCGGAATAATTTCACATCATAGATTTTGCAGAGAATTTCAGAAAGTGGCATTTTTGCGAATCTGTCTTTCTTGTTTCTTGTTGTAAAAGTTGTAAAATTGCTGTCTGCAGTGAAAATTTTTCTCATGATAGAGACGGTCTTTAATGATGATCGTTTATTGGAACGCATAATCTATCGGTGGCACAAGGCATTTTTAAAGGCCTTGAATAGAGACGTATTTACCTAAGGGCCATGAGGGCCGTGGCCCGGGGCGGAAGGCTGCGAGGGGCGGTGCAAGCCGTTCTTCGCGCTCTGCTTGGGACGCTTTTTATAATCAGAATGAATTACAAAAATTAATTATAGCTTCTTTTTAATTAATTTATGGGCGGAAAACCTTTTGGGCTCAGGGCGCCAAATTTTAAAATACGTCTCTGGCCGTAAAGGGATCAGCGATGAAACCCGCGCTGGAAGGCCATCAACGTGACTAAACTCTTGAACTTAGACCTTCGTTTGAGTGTTAATTTAATGACACAGTCAGGGACGTGCACAAGAGGGGGGGATGGGGGGAGCCTCCCCCTCCAATATTTTAAGTAGTTGCTAAAATCATTTAATAGTTGGCCAAGTTGGCAAAAGCTGCTAAACCAAAAATAGGTTCGAATAAATTTTATCAACTCAAATCAATTAAAATAATAAAAAACTTTTTAATGACGGCACTTTTAATATAAAAATAAAAAATTAAAAAATAATCCATAAAAATATCTGCTAGTGGGCAAGATAAGGTTTTCCCCAACGGCAACGGTAAACCACGCTTTTGAAAATAAAATTTGTCAATGAATTTAACATTTCTTGAATAATTACAGGATTTTTGCTAGTCTTTTTGACAAAAAAACCTTGAAAAAGTTGGTAATTTTTATTTATTCAGTTGGCAAATAGAAGATTGCTCCTCCCCTCACAAAAGTTGGCTGGGCACGTCCCTGGGCACAGTCATTCCAAAAAGTACCAAGTACCGTTAACAAGACTGTGAAAAGCAATCTACAAATGTTCACACACTTGCTTCCTGGCCGACCCAAAGATGGGCGGTTTCCCAGTCGCTCTTTTCTTTCCTTTTAAAAAGGTTGAAAACGCAAAAATAACTCATCTGAAGTATTCATAAGATTGTCTTTCACTTATTCACCAGATTTCCTCATTCGTCTATGGTTTTTTTGTTGCAATTATTAACTTTTCCGAAATTTATTACCATAACATAATCGAATTTTAAAAATATATTAAATTATGCTTTTATAAAGTTTCTTATTTTGATTTTTTAAGCAATATATTATATTGAAACTGGTCAGCTAAAAAAATTAAATACAACCTGTAGAAAAATGTTTGTTTCACTGTAATTTTCCAAAATGGCGTCTGCAACCATATGATTTTCAATCACGCAGTTAAGGAAATCTTCTTATAGCTTATCTGCAGTTGAAAAAATACTTTAGGCCTAATTTGATATTGCAAAAAAATTGGTTTGGAACATATTTCTTTGTGTTTGTGTAAAAATAACGAAGCAATGTTCCTCCGTCGGACGTAAAATTTCCATAACTCTTGCAATTTTTCTAATCTGAAAAAGTATTTTTCTGTTTTCAAAAAAATGTTTTCAAATCCACAATTTTATTTCAAAATAATATTTAGAAACCTAATTACTTAATATACTCGTAGTTTCAGCGAAAATTATAATTTTTATTTCGACTGCCCGCGAAACAGATTATAATATAAAATATTGCTTAATTTTCCTTTTTTTTTTAATTTTTGAAAATTGTTTTGAACTGAAAAATTCAAAATTAAATCCTTTAAATCCGATAAAGATATTATCCTGATGGAAAATTTTGGAAAATAAATTGAGTAGATTATTAATTTAGTAATTTAATTTTATACAAAAATAGGTATTCAAAATCGAATGTTTCGAAAAAAATTTCAATTTACCCACTGTATTTCCTGTGCTACCAACCTCTCGGTTTTAGCTGTAGGTTAGTTGAATGTTGAAACGCAGAAGTGCGTTTATTATTAGCAGGTATTGCGTTTATCGTTAGTCGTTCGATAAATAGACACCAAAAAAATTAATAAAATCAATTTTTAATTCATTTAAATCATTGTAAAATGAAATATCAACTGCGGGGGTTATGTAACGAAGACCCATCAGTGAAATGGTCACAGAAAATGATGACGGAATCAAGTAAGATTTCTTTAGCTTATTCGTGAATAAAACTACAATTCAATTTGTTGATCATTCAATAGTAATTACAATAAAACATCAATATATATCGGACTACGCAGCATTTTTTCGACCTTGCAAACGTATTCTGACAAAGGATTTAAGTGATCCAAATCCAGTCGCATTTTTTGGAAATTTTCAAATTTTGTTTCGAAAATATAGTTAAATATATTTTTTATCAAAATTCTCTTAATTTTTTTTATTTGGAAATCTATGAATGAATTTCCCGGTAGTTAAGAGTGCTTTTGGATTTTGAATAGTGGATGTACTTCAGACTGAAGAAACCAGTATATTTGAAATAGCGGTTCTGCCATATTTGAAATGAAATAATTATTGTGGAATAAAAACCGTATTTGGGTAGCACAGAAAATTCCAAAAAATTGGAAATTACCAAACTTTATTATATATTTGAAAATTGAGTTGATTTAGAAAGTTGAAAATCTCATTTTGTTCTGGTATATACAAGATTATTTAAGTTTCTTCCATTTTTCTCATAAAATCTGCTTCGTGAAAAATACTGAAATAAGCAATAAAGTAATTGTAAAGTAATAAATTCTCCGAATCCATCGAAGCATCAATCTCGGGCTTGATGAAATGTCCAACTATTAGAAGAACATCCTCAAACTTTTCTGCAAGAAAAAACCCTGGAAATACCGTGTTAGGAGCAAACCAGCACAATTATCTAACAATTTTCAGAGAGGTTTGAGAAAAATTATCACGGAGTTTTTGGTTCTGCTGTGGTTTTCATCAATCATTTTGATTATTCAGTATGAGTCGAAGAAATATTTGAGCGGCTTGCACTTAGATGCAAGATAAGGATAACTACTGCCAAAAGAAGACACTTTCGGTGTATTTTCTTTTGTACTTTCATGATTAAAAACTGTAATTTTTGAATTTTGTGAACCTTAGATGTAGTATATCTATATTAGATATACATAGATCTATATTATGATCTTGCTATGGCTATTAAATATAATATCACACATAGGACTACCGGTTATATAGAAGAAATACCAGAGATTTTTAAAATATTATTTACTTCGTCATATTTTTCATTAAAAAATTATTATTAGATTTATGTTCACAGTTTCACCTTTACCATTACCACCAAGATCTGGTCCCCTAGATGTTCAAGATGAGAAGTGGCAAGAATTTCTAGCAAGCTAAGCTGTATAGATATACGTTTTTCTTCTATGTACATGTTGTATCCGGTTTATTCAACTTTCTCATCTAAAAATTTTTTTTATCAGAGAAATGTTTTGAATTGGGCGAATTCCCGTTATTATCTCTATACCACAGATCAATCATAGACCTTACATCATAGCAGTGCATGGATGGTCTGATAGAATTTAGCCATAGATATTCTGATAGAATTTAGTTATATCTAATACTGAAAGTTTGCGGTTATCCCATTGGGAACCATTGAGAAGAATTATGCTGCAAACAACCAGACACTATTCTCCGAGCCGGTGTGGGCAACCATGGGGTTTAATGCTTAAATGTCCTTCTCTAAAAATTGTCCTTTGGAATCGTCTTCCATGATTAACCTCAGTTCTGAGGAAGGGTATATGGCAGAGAAGAAGGCTGATATCCAACAATGAGTAATCAATAAGTTTCTATATCCAAAAATATATACACAGCTGATGGAGAGTGAAAGTGAAATATAATATTTATTTTTTACTTCATTTAATGTATAATAGAGCAGCAGTTCAGCTACGGAACGTCTATATGCGAAATAACGGAGCATGGATAATTTATTCTACATTACAGAATCTCGCTGCAGCTGCTGGACGCTGCACAAGATTAGAATATGATAAACTCTTGTGCGTGTGACAGCGGCTATTGTGGGTATTCTGATTCAACCAATCTACAAATTATCAAAATAAATTCTAAATTGTTTGTACACTTTCATCGGCATAAGTAGTTACTTTAGTCATCAATATGAAATGGTCAAGAAGACGATTATCTTCTGTAATTACTTACACCCGTATTAATAAAAATTTTAGAAAGTTAAAATAGCTTTAAAATACCTTTAAAATGCAGGCGTCATAAAGCACCAATCACAAACCTTCATTTGTCTACATTGTAAGGTTTTCATTGGTTGTTTAACTTTAATGAGCGTTTTAGTTAAAATAGGTTTAAAACACTCTTTAAGTATTTTTATGAATACAGGGGTTAATGTTTAAAACTCCTAAGGAAAAAATTTCGTTCGGTAAATGTAATTTTTGATTTTTGCTATTCATTTTTATTTTTTTGTATTATTCTTTATATTTTTCTATTTATATTCTTCTATATATTATATTACGTTGATATATATTTTAACAAGCAAACATTACTAAAGATTTAATTTAACCAATACTACATTTAACCAGTACAACTCGATTAGTTGAGAACTCGACTAATGTGCAACTCAATTGGTTAGAAACTCAATTGGTTGAGAATTTGATTCATGTAGAACTCGATTGATGTGAAATTTTATTAGTTTTTATTTTTACTTTGATTAGACCCGATTGATGTGCCACTCAATTAGTTGGGAACTCTATTATTATATAACTCGACTGATATGCAACTCAATTGGTATATAACTCGACTAATGTGCAACTCAATTGTTTGGAAATTCGACTAACGTGCAACTCAATTGGTTGGAAACTTGATTGATGTGCAACTCGATTGACTGGAAACTAGATCGAAGTGTAACCCAATTGATGTACTACTCAATTTGTTTGAAAATCTATTAATGTGCTACTTGATTGCTATGAAACTCGACTGATGTGTAACTCAATTGGTATATAACTGGACTAATGTGCCATTCAATAGGTTGGAAACTCGATTGATGTAAAACTCAATTGATTGGAAATTCGATTACAACTCGTGCCTGATGTGCAACTCGATTGATATGTAACTCAACCGATGAGCAACTGGATTGGTTGGAAACTAGATTGATGTAAAATTTGATTAGTTAGAAATTCAATTGAGGTGCACTTGATTAGTTGGGAACTCGACCGATGTTTAACTTGATTGGTTGGAAATTCTATTGATGTGCCACTTCATATATTTGGAAATCGATTAACATGCAACTCGATTGATATGAAAATCGACTGATGTGCAACTCAATTGATACATAACTGGATTAACGTGCCACTCAATTGATTGGAAACTCGATTGATATAAAACTCAATCGGTTGGGAATTTAATTGATGTACAACTCAATTGATATGGAACTCGATTGATGTGCAACTCAATTTATATGTAACTCGACTCATGTGCAACTCGATTGGTTGAAAACTCAACTGATATAAAACTTAATTGGTTGAAAATTCGATTGATATACATCTCGATTGATATGGAACTAGACTGACGTGCAACTCGATTGATATGAAACTCGACTGATGTGCAACTTAATTGTTATATAACTCGAGTAATGTGCAACTCGAATGGTTGGAAACTGGATTGATGTCAAATTTGACTAGTTTGGAATTGTTGATTCCTTGATTAGTTGGAAACTCGATTCATGTACAACTCGTTTGATATGTAACTCGACCTATGTGTAACTCGATTTGTTGCTTGGTTGGTTGCAAACTCGACTTATGTGTAATTTGATTGCTTGGAAATTCGATTGAAGTGAAACTCGATTAGTTGGGAACTTGATTGATGTGCAACTCAATTAGTTGGGAACTCAATCGATGTGCAACACAATTGGTTGGGAATTTGACCGATGTGCAAGTCCCAAATCCCACTGGGATTTGTATATCCGTTTTTTAAACAATAATTTTCGTATTGTATTTCTGCACTTTACTGTTAAAAATTTATTATTTTGACGTTGTATAATGTAAGCATATACTAAATACTGCAAATCTACCTGAAAAGTTATTTTGAGTTTAATTCTAAATACAGGTTTTTGCTCTTCTGTCCCATCGTGCGGTGGTTGGATATATTTTTAGGTTGGTAAAGAAATCGACCAATCAGAGTATACTTTTTTTCCGGTTGGTAACAGGTTACTAAAAATTGACACGCTCTAGCAGCAGTGTGCTGGCATTCCGTTGATCGGTTTTGATCCGTTAATCAGTTGCGAAATGACAGACAGATACTCGTACACTTGCTTTTCATATTCATATCCGATTTACTGAAAACTATTGAAGTAAATACATTGATTCGATTTACATGCAGCTCTAGTGACTCGATTTTTGTGGAACTCAATTGGTGACGGTATGTGAAACTTAAGCTTTAGACCACAACAGTGTAGTCAGCGGTACCAAGCATTGAACCGCGGTCTACCGCTTCGTAGCATGTCGATTTAAGTCTGATACCACAGTATTGGTGTAGAAGGATATACTTAAGTCGTTATTATGTTTGATAATCTATTTTGTTAATGATTTTTCATCCAACACTATCGAAAGTATAGCATATACGGTAAATTCTAGATAGAGAAAATGTGCAATTGGCGGTGCGGTATTAAGTAACCACGATATCACTAGTCATAACAACGTACATGTGAATTTTTGCCGTGTTGCTATTATTTGCTTATGTAAATTTACCTTTCGCTTCGATGTTACTTTTATTGCATACGCCTAGCTTCGGCAGTCTGGTGACGTATTTAGCTGATTAGATTACAATTCTGCCGACTTTATCTTGCTTTATCTTTATATAATGATGTCACATGCTTTAATAAGTTACTGTTTATTTTAAAAGTGGTATTTTTGTTACTTATCACTTTATATTTTTATTTTGGAAAGGACCCGTGTTGGTTGAAAAATGCATAACGTCATTCGTGTAAAAAGAAAGTCATATCAGATTTTGCTATCATAACTCGCTATCGCTCGTTCTGATATATTGCTAAATCTGATATGGCTTACTTTCTATCGCTTATACATTAATAGCTATTGACGTTCTGTCAATTGGTCAGACTTAAATAACATAGTGCACAATGTACAGCAGCATAGTGTTTACTGTACACTGAGCAGCAGTATACATGCAGTATTAGCAGTGAGTGGCAGTATCAGAAGCATCGGAAATTGCGTTAATTGTTTTAGTAGACATACCTAGGCTTAGTAAAATTTGTAAAAACATTTATTTTATTTTTGTGATTTAATGTAGTTACGTTGTAAAGTTATAATTAAATTATTTAAAAAAATAATTTAAGAACATCATTTCATAATAATGCAATTAAAATATAAAAAGTCCAACTCTTCGATATTCTTTTGAGTCAGGTAAAATGAGTTTTTTCAGCACTAGTTCGGAAAAGTAATCTTTTCCTTAGAAATAATTAAAAATATTCTTGGCGCTTACCTGTTATAGGTAGGACAGCTACCAACCCTAGTATATAATCAGAATCACTTATTGCAATCAAAAATTATTGAATTGGTACATATTTTGTTTCTTATTCAAAAAATAGTAGACAAAATATTGTGTGAAACGCATACGAAAAGCTTATTTTTCTGTACACGGCTGTTATTAATTTCGACTAAAGCTTCGATGAAACACCTCAGGCCTAGTACGGAAAAATGTGTTTTTTCATCACTAGTTGCACAAATAGTTATTGTCTTATAAATTTGTATTATGCATTTAATATTTATTTAGATTATTTCTCCGTGTATAAAATAATTAAAATTTGTTCAATTAATCAAGTGAAAGAGTTATTTACTTCAATGTAGTAATTGACGAATCGAACTTTTAATAATACTTAGCAACACATACGTATACCATGTAGCAATTGTGTAAATAAACCAAGTACGTATAATTTTGATTGAACGACGTATAATCGGTAATTAATTATTGTCCTTTTTGCCTATACACTGTAATAATAATTATTCACTTATGTCGATGAATTAAAACATCTATCTACTACAAAATTATGCAAAAAAAATTATTATTGTGATTAACGTAAAAATAAAATTTCAGTAGAGGAGCTATACCGAACCTAAGACACTTTCTGCAAAAACAACATTTTGTACAAAAAAGTGGTGCAAACTGGCATTATTAAAAAGATAAAAAAACTGACATAAAATTTTTTATCCTGAAACTACAATATAATAAGTTTAATCCTGAAATGCGAGATGTGAGATTTTAGCAAAGGACTGCGCAAAAATTTACTTTTTCTTTTTTTTTAGGAATTATCTACATTTTAACGAATTTTTTTAAATTTGTATTTTATTTTTTTACTGGCATTATATTTTATATTTTGTAATTTTTGTCAATTTAAAATTATGTTATCCTATCTTTTATTCTTGTTCTTTTGCAAATAAAAAACTGATTTCTTGTTCGTTTTATTGATTTCACCTGGCATTTAAGTTAATATTGACTATTTAGAAGTTTACCAAACGACAGCACTGGAAGTGTTTAAGGACTTACGAATGCTAACTCATGCTCTTAAAACTGAGTAAGAAAGCCGTAACTGCCAGTAAGAGGTAGACCTTAGTATCGCAAGCGCGACTCGAGTCTAAACGGTAAGATTTTGTTAATTAAAAACTTAGAAAAAAAATAGTAATATATTGCTTTATTAGGAGCTAAATATTTAATTTTTTGCGACAAGTTTACAGGATTGATAAGTAACAAAAAATACGTTAACATCGAACAGGCCCGACGAGAGGCGGCGGTCGGAGGTGATTCCCCGGGCCTGGAGCTCAATCGAATCCTGAAATCTGGGAAAAGTTTTTACTTTATATTTTTTTAGACAACTTTTTTATTATCTGACACGAAGTAATCTTTTATCAAACAGGGGTGGGGCCGTAGGTTACTACCTCCCAGGACATAATATTGTTTCTGAAAACTTAAAAACTAATTATTACCGATTAAATTTAATTAATTGCGCCTAGGCACTTTAATGCTTGTGACGAGCGGCACTAAAGTATACTTAACTACCGCTCACTATCTTTTTACTTTAAAAATTATTGCGTTCGCAAAAATAACACTTTAACCTTTAACGGGCCAGTCGAATTACAATTTAAAGAAATGTAATTTAAAAAATCGTAATCCTAGATCTACAAGAACTCCCGGACAGTTAGCTTCTAAAAATACTTATTTTTGGGTACTTATTTCATTGCATATACTCGTGAGTCGTGAATGTCAATTTTTTTCTTTTTAAAGACTCTATTTTAGTATCAGGAAAAACCTTAAATTTTCTACAACAGATTTGAATTGCAACAGAAGCAAATTTTTCAGGAAAAACCCAAAAATCAAGAAATAAAATAAAATTGACGATTTCCTGCACATCCTATGCCCAAAGGAGGTAATATCAAAATTAAAGCAGATGAAATTCGGAGTTAGAGTGTAAAAAATTTTTCTTCTAGTCTATCTAGTCGCCAAGATAAGACTATACGGCCTTTTTTACCAAAAAAAATGTTGTTTTCAGTTTTCGATGTAAAGTTGTTGTAGTCTACAACAGATAAGTGTGTGGCGGCTCTAAATTGGCTAATCCGATAATCCTTTTATCCTGCGGATTAAGGAAAGTAATTCTCTACATAAGAGAATTACGAATGTACTTTAAATGACAACATAATTTTTAAAAATAAATAAACTAAGGATAAACATCCCTAAAAGTGAATCCAGTGGCGGATCCAGGGGATCCAGGACGGATGGAGGTCATGACCTCCCCTTGAATCATTAATTGTGGCTAAATAAAAGCTTCTCTAAAGTTTAAAGTGTTTATATTTAATTTAATATTTAAATTTTAAAAAAATTGATAATATCCACGAAAATCCTAACTTTTCGCATACGGTGCTCTAGGACAATAAAAGAAATCGCCTGCGGCGCATTTTGCTGACGCGGTCTAACGACCGCGCATATTTATTCAGGCCTAATGAATATCCACTACCTGTGACCCTCTCGTTGCCAAAAGTCTAGATCCGCGCCTGAGTAAATCTGGATTCTATTATAATCTGCAATTTAATTTAAGTATGAAACAACTTAGTAGTAGCTACATACATTGGTGTCCTGGCTATAAAGCTTTCAAACTTGATTTTTGTATGCCATTTATTAAGTTTTCGCACATATCTTAATTTCAATGCATCTCAAGCGCAATGTTAACATTGTCTAAAGTGTAAAAAACAAAAGTTTTAATAAAAATATTGTTTTTTTTTCAAAAATTGTTTTTTTTTCAAAAATTGTTATTTTTTTTCAAAAATATATATTTTCCAATATTTTAATTCAAGAACATTGTTAAAGTCGTATATTAAGGTGATACGTACTCCTAGAACGTCTAACAAGGGAGCACTAGGTAGAGAGAAGCCTTAGAGCAGTGGTTCTCAAATGTATTCGTCTGGCGGCACCCTAAAGTCATTAAAAAAAATTCACGGCACCCCTACCATTCCCTTTTTTTGAACAAAAAAAAAATCAAAGATGTGACGGATAAAACGTATTTGAAAAATATAATATAACAATTTATAAACACATAGCTATGTGCCCAAGTAACATTTTGTGCTGACAAAATATTGTCAGCAAATTATCAGCTGCCATTGCGGTCTGTCAGCTTAAAATTCAGCTGGTTTTCGGCACCAATTTTTTTGTACAATAGCTGATTGTCAGCACCAGTAGATTAGCTGAATTTTAAACTTTTTTCATCGTCAAGAATTCAAAATTTCTGTTATTTATTGAAATTTAATGAAATAAATGATTGTAAGAAAAAATTTATTAACTAATAAAATAAAATGGATTAATTTAATTTGTAAAATTTCTTTAAAATAAAAAAAATTAAATTTTTTTTTAGTTCACTTCAAAAAGTAGAAGCTGAATCAACTGCTGATTTTTAGTAACGTCAGAAGCTGAATTGCTAATTTGGAGGCAAAAAACCAGCTGACAATGCGCTGCGGCAGCTAGTCAAATTGCTGAATATCAGCTAACTCAGCGCTGAATCAGCTGATATTCAGAGCTGCGTCAGTTGATATTCAGCGATTTGACTAGCTGCCAAAGTGTGCTTTCAGCTGTTTTTTTGCAGCCAAATTAGCACTTCAGTAGCGATTCAGCTTTTGACGTTACTAAAAATCAGCAGCTGCCTCAGCTTAAAAGCAGAATTTTGTGCTGATACAGCGGGTTGGCAGTTGATATTCAGAACAAAATGTTACTTTGGAGACTATTTCGTTTATCACCACACCACGTAAATCCCATGTTTAGGTAAATTCTTTCAATTTGTCCAATAAAATTAAAATATCTCATATAACATTTTTTTGTTGCGAAAAATTTCGCGGCACCCTATTTGAGAAACACTGCCATAGAACTTCAAAAATCTTGTCTTGCTTCCCCAAAAGCTTTCTTTTATGTGCTATTTTAGTGTTTAATATTTACCTTGATAAAGCCTACTTTCACCTAGGTCATGCCCTTCCCAAACCAAAATCTAGGTTCCGCCACTGGTGAAGACAAGTTTGTTTTGAAAAATTCCAGTTTTCGTTAAACCATTGAAGCTCGCAATGAGATTATCTATATAGAAACAAAAACTAAGCACACAAAAACGCCGAAACACTAAAATATCGAAAATTAAAATGCCGGCTACCGGTCAACTCCAAGGAGGTTTTGTAAATTGCTGGCATAATTATAAATTGTAAACTGACCTTCAAGCAAAAATTCTTCTAGATCCGCAATTTTCAGGTTTGGTCAACTATAATTTCCTGACTTATCATTAAGCACAAAAATTTATTTGAATAAATAAATTTGTTAAGCTCCCTAACTCAGCATTTAACTTTCGGTGAAGACTACAGAATAAAAATGCAGTTTAAAATATTTATCTTATTATTAAATAAATTTATTTCTGAATCACAGTACAATACTAAATAAAAAATAGTAACAATCCTTTAATAATTTTTATAATGGAGATTGACTACGATAAATCTTTAATTCTACTTGGCATTGACACACGAGGTCCCCCCCATCTATAATGTGCTTAATTTTGGGTCCATATTTTAGTATTCGAATTCTATTCATATAAACGACACCTCTAAATTAAGTGAATAAATGAAACATTCATTTTTAAGGAAGAAATAAATAACTGGAATGTAATGAACGATTCATCCATATAAACTTAACTAATTCCTATAAAACATAAAATACATGAACACTTTAAGTCGTCTTTGGTAAATAATTCACATTCGATGTAAAATAAATAAGTACATTAAGTAATTTCGAATTTACAAATAACAATACTGAAAATTCAAATTCTAAAAATTAAATCAATCTCTTTTCTCTTTAAACATACACTTAAGCATTAATTTTCTGAGGAATCTGCGGATTCTCTTAAGGAACCACTTTCGTCAAAAAGTAAAGTACACAACAATGATTTAAGTCGATTTCTTGCTGGTTCAAATCCTGCATCCAATGCTAAAGACGAACGATAAAATGATATAGCTTTTTCGAGGTCCCCCTAAAACAAATGCAAGTTACACTCTGACCCACAAAAATATAGACGTTTACCATAGATGCATGAATATTTCCAACAGTGAAGTGATTGACTACTATATTAGGGTGACTCTCTAGGGCGACGTAAGCTACTTCTAGTGCATCACTGTGTAATCCCACTCTAAGCAATAAAATCAACATTATTTTGTCGAGATAAAATCGAGCGCCACTCACCTTTGTAAAACATTAGCTAAACTAATCAATGGTATGTCTTTCATGTCGTTGGGTACGTAAGTAAGGGCCTGTTTAAGACAGGTAACAGCTGCTTCCGTATTACCCACTATGCGCCAATACAAAGCAGCCGCATTAGCCAGAATCCAAGATGTTGTATTCTAAATCAAAAAGTTTAGTTTTGTATTACAAATAATTTGGAATACAAACCTCCTTTAGGGCGATTTGAATTTTCGTTCCCAATTCAGATACGGATGCCTCTTGATCACCCGACATTAAACCCAACCATTCAGAGAGAACATTTTCAGGTGAGTTTGGAAGTCTTTTTCGTAGGATTATTGTAGTCAGGTGGTCCAGAGTTGAAGAGGTAGATGGGTTGGAGTCAGAACAGTGTGGTTGCAAACTGTCTTGAATTGTTTCCGGGATAGGTTTCAAAAAAGGACCAATACTGAAATAAAAATTTATCTAGATAATTCCCAGATTTTAAGTGTACTTACTCAACGTTCCTGGCAGCAATTGACTGCCACATGGATGTAAACTGCAACCAATCGGAATCTTGAAGATGTCGGCAACCTTTTGGAGATAAGGGGTAAGTTCCAGATTTGTCATAAACATGCAGCATTGCTTCAGGAACGGGGTCATCAGTCAAAGATACCGAAACTGCAATTTTTTAAATAAAATCATGAAATACATAAAAAAGTGTTATACCATAAAAGTCTCCCAATGTATTGCCACCAGAAGAAGCTTGGTCATCGCCCAACGAAATCCTCATGTGGAAAGCTTGCTGAGAATTTTCAACCAAACTTTCCAGTTGGGATTGATCAGGCTCTATTCCACCAGAACCTTCCGCTGCCAATAGTGTTGAAATTAAACTTTGACCCAAGCCAACCTTTTGCTTACTGCACTGATGATTGGACTGAGTTTTTGCATCTGTTATTCTGGCTTCTTTCTTATCTGCGCCGCTGTCGGCTCTGTAACATTGAATGGCCGCAGTTTTGCACTGCTCGCCATTTGCCGAGCAAATAACTCCTTCCCCATTGAAAGCATCCTTTTCTGAGCACATCCCTTCGGCAACCTTCTCCGTTTTAGATTTCATTTCTTCATACACGCCCATTTTAATCCTGCATGCCCAAATTTTCAAAAGCCTCTCCGCTTTTCCGTCGTAATAATTTGGATCCATTCGCAACACATTTTTCATGTAATACATAGCCAACACTGGATTATTTTTCTTATAGTGTAACAAAGCCAATAAAAAATTTGTACTTGGTTCATTGTAATTTATCTTAAAAGCTAATGCTGTAAATTTGATGGCCTCATCTAACAGTTCGAGTTGGTACAAAATGGAACTGATGGATACCAAAATAACGTCGGTGTATTCCTTGGGAGCAGATTGAAATGCAAAGTGTAAACAGTACATTGCATTTTTCGTATTCGATCTGACTCTCCAGTACAAACTGGCTATCGTAGCCAAAACCCAAGCTGGTCCAGTTTTCTGTAAAAAAAAAAAATTTTTTTGCAAACAAAATTTAGGATCCAAATCCAAAATGACGCGCATGAATAAATTGACGAGAATAGGGGCAGCTTCAGGGATGTTTTTTACTAAATCTGTAGGGATTAGTGATTTTTGTATTCAAATATCTCTAGTTAATCCATTCATACGCGTCACTGATAGATATAACGGATCAGGTCCCAAAATTTATTTTTACCTTCTTCATTGCTGTTATTATTCGCTGGCCGATTTCAGACTCTTCTGATTTACCGTCGTTCACGTAGTGCAAAAAATGTTTCCTTAAAAATGGATGACTCTTGAGAGACGTGGTGCTGGCGAGTTGGTGTAGAAAAGCTGGAAAATGTATGGATTTATCTTTATCTTTATTTGGGTGCTCACAAATTGGAGGATACCATGGCAGAGTGTGTTCTGTGGTGGCAGGCAGGTCGATAAAATCGGTGAGCATTTTAGTTATCCTAAAAAATAATTGCTTCATTCCTGAACCAATCAGCAAAGTAGTTACTCACTGAAAACCTTTATTTTCTGGAGGCAGAAACACTGGAAGATCCAAATTATCTTTTTCGTCTAGCACCAAATCCCAACTCATGCAGTCTTCTTTCGTTGGCCAAGTGGCAGAATCGAAATAAAGGTTACTGGAAGTGGACAAGTAAGTGGAATACAAGGAATGAAGTACTTGGGGCATATTGGATTCGTCGGTTAGACTATTTTCATCTGCTTTCATAACGGCAATGTCTTCTTTGGGAACAAATTTATTGGATGATTTTTGCTTGTTTATGGAATATTTCTTATTTTTCGCCATTTGTTCATCGATCTTCTGAGTTTCGCTTTCGACTGTCTCCAGTAGCTTCTGTAAACTCGCAGTCACGTCCACAAAATTTGAAACCGTCTGTTGGTCGATGAAATCACAGATAATTGCGGATTTGGAGTCATCTGAAGTCCGCTGTACGCATCTTTGACCATAATTAGATAACATGGAGTTCAATTTTTCCGATTTGTATGCAAAAATTTGAGATTCCAGTTGTGACTCCAGCGGTGCTTGTTCCCAAACAAACCTCTCCTGTAGACGCAACCACTGCTGTTGTTTTCCATGATAAACGTGCAAATCGTTTAAAATTTCCTTCAATGACCTAAAACTCGCCATAAATTTGTGGTGAACATTAAACAAGCAAAGCCTTACTCATGCAATGTTATCAGACTTTCTCCCAAATTTCTGTGACAAAGAATTGCATATTTTGCAGTTATTACATTGTCCAAACCGGGTTGAAGTTTCAGGACAATGTCGTAGTTTGCCACAGATCTGTTGTAATCGGCCAAAACTGCATAAACGTTTCCCAAAGCTAGGTAATTGATGAGCTGTACAGGTGCGTGGTCCACGGCAGCTTCCAGCAAAACTGCAGCATCGCTCGAATAGTCAGACTGATGAAAAACTTCCGCCAAATTTAAAAGCGGAATATCTTTGTACGAGCTATAATTTTAACAAAAATTACAATACAATGCTGACTGAATTCGTTTTCGTTAAAATCGTACTTGCCTTTTAAAAATCACTAAATTGGCAGTAGAATTTTTGAGAATAAAACATTTATTTCGAAAACTTAAAACGTCACTACCGGGAATCAAAAACCTAATCGTACTAATCAACTTAAAAAAACTTACCAGGGTGAAAAATAAAGGGCTCGTCGAGCACAATCGATGGCTTTGGGTGCATCTCCTTTGAGTCTCCAAAACACAATTCCTAAGTTGTAATATAACCAGGATGAAGAATTCTTCGATAAACCCAACGAAATTTCGTGACCGTAACTTTCAACTGATGCAACCGGTAATAAGTATTCCAAATTGTGGTCAGGTTCAATTTTAACATTTTCTCGATCCACCATTCCATCCAGATGCTCATAGGTGAACATACTAAACTCCAGACTGCTATACATAGCACAATCTGGTTGCAAATACTCGCTAACTTCATGTTCGGACTGAACAAAATCCAGACTATAACTAATTCTGTTACTTCCATTGGCTCCGATACCAGAAAATAAATCAATGTCGCTTAGAACTTTATTGGCTTTTATACAATTCGCATCGTGAGCGTAAATGCCGGTTTCCAATTCTTGCGCACTTTCCAATCCAGACCACTTTACATCGATCAAGTTTTTCCTTTGTAATAAATCATTGTAAATGTGATTAATTTCCGTGCGTCTCACCTCTTGATCGAGAAGAGCAATCAGATCATACGGACGTCTGAGATGAAACGGAGAATCCAACTACAAATAAAGTCGAAATGAAAATTCGAAAACCTAGCTAACATAACCTAAAATTAAAAATAAAAACTTACGTGAGTTTGTATGCGCCCGTTTTCAGTGACGACCCAATGAGTGGACGCCAAAGAACCGCAGATCAATTCGAACAGGAGTAGAAAGACTTTCCAAAATTTGATTTTTAACATTTTGTATGAAAATTTTGACGTTTGTGACGTATGTTGACAATCGGAACCTTGAGATGTGTGCGGGGACGCGAATTTCGATATTTTACAGGTCTGTAATGCCGGTTGCCTATACAATATTAAATGGTATAAATTGACCGCAAGATTTTCAGAAAATTTAGTCTGAAAAAATGGCGCAATCCCAAGTGCGGCAGAATTTTCACAAGGACTGCGAAGAAGCTTTAAATAAACAGATAAATTTGGAGTTATACGCCAGTTATGTTTACTTGTCGATGGTAAGTCATTTTTTGTGTTTTTAATATTTTTGGATCAATAAATGAATTATTGACTTGTAACTGCGTCGTTTCATTATTTTTGCCAAATTAATCTTAAAATTATAGGGATTACATCATTTTTGTGTAGATATTATATACCCAATATTTATTTAAACAGGTAATCAATATTAATTTTAATCGGTTAAGGTATCATTTTTAATTATAATATTGTTGTTGAAATTTTGAATAAATATTTCGATTTAATTTTTCAAAAATATTTTGAAAAAAAAATTATTAATTTTTATTTTTATTTTAATTTTTATTGACTTGGTTCGTGAAATAAAATGTTTTTTTGTAAAAAAAAACATAGCTGCCTGACCCTCAGATACTCTAATTTTTAAGCATTAATAACCCCGGTAATTCAAAAAATAATAAAATTGGGGGCTCCTCCGGCCCCCAATAAAAGTCTCATTGATTGCTTATTTTATTTTATGTATTATTATAACTATTTTTATTTTCTATTCGACACACTACATAAATAGCTATTTATGTTAATGGTCATTTAAAAGTAATGACCATTAACGGATATTGTTGACACACCACAAATTTTTAAATTGCCATTTAAAGTACCCAATCATATTTAACTATAATTATGACAGTGAACAAAGGTAAAAAAATAAAATTAAAAATTATTTTTAATCAATCTAGTACCCAGTCCCCCTAGAACCAAGGTCTGAATTATTAACCTCAGAGAATATTATTTGTATTACTTTTGAAAACTGGCTTTGTTCTCGGAAGTACGGAAAATTAGTTTTTTTCGGATAAAATGTTTTTAAATACGACAATATCATTATTAAGTCCCCCTCTCGGTGAAAAAATTTTTAAAATTTTTATTCAAAAAAAAGGCCCCGCGTACCTCACAGAGGGGAAGAGGTAGAAATAAAACTGCATAAGAAATATAAAATTTTTATTTTTTTTTGAATTTTTTATTTTCTTTTGAATAAATTGCGTATTTTAAAAAATTTCCATTAAAAAAAATCATAAAAATTTCATAATAAAATGCACCTAATATATCTCATCTATTGCTATGTTAAATTTTTTTATCTTCTCGTACTTGAATCTTAATATAATTAATCAGATTATTTATAAACCACACAATAGAATCTAAATTACATCACAATTTCTTTCTAATTTTGTTTAATATAATTAATCAAAATCAAAATATACCACGTAAATACATAATCCAAGAAATAGCTTGATCGCAGTAATAAACAAAGCAGGGGAGGTATCCTACTTTTAAAATTCTAAATCCAAATTTGATTAATCAATTAATCAAAAGTGTGATTCGTGAATTAACTTAAATAAAATTTTATGTAATTACTACTTAAAAAAAACCGCTGACCGCCAAAAAAATATCTGGCACTAATACCACTCTATAAGTCTCCTAGAAGCAATGCTTTCTGAGAAATATCCCAAACCTCCCAGACATTCGGACATAGTAACCAGAGGAAGCTCTTGGAAACACGGGATTTTTTCCTCCTCAAATGATATGTTTTGAAATAAATGGAATATGTCATATTGAGTAGCTGCCCGCTACTGACGCGCACTTTGGATTAACGAGAAAAACATTCGAAGTGAAGAGGCTCAAAGAATAAAGTCCCTTTAAGAGTACATTTTCCCAGAAGTAAAGCAGTAGAACAATAAATTTTAAATAAATTGCATTTTACTTATTTTTTAATTTTTTGTCATAACCAGTTTCGGCTCTAAACAGTCATCGTCAGACAAAACGTTAACATTAAAATACTGGCTATCGATAAAAAAAATAACAAAATGTGAGTTTGGATTTTTTGAAATTTTCTTGGATTTTTTAAGGCTTTCTACATTTTCTTAGATTTCCTATTTTCTTAAATATCCTAATATTTCCTTCAATAAAATAAGTTTTAGAAAAATATAGGATCTATGTATAACCGACTCTCCGAATGCTCTGTTCAAATTTTCAAGAGTTCGAAATTTATTTAAAATATCCCGAGGCGACTCTATCATAATATAGAGTTCGTTTATGGAGTGCTGACTTAATGGGGAAAATGGAAAATTGTGGAGTTTATTTTTTTACTGAAAAAATGATTCATTGCAGCGAAGAAAAAATTGTAATTTTTGCGATAATGAACAAAGTACATTATATTGATGAACAATCAACAAAAACATTTTGACAACAAGACTTGGAATTCCAATGATTTTCAAGGAATTTTAATAATTTCCAAAAATTCCAGCGATTTCCAAGGAATTCTAGAGATTTCTAAGACTAGTGCTATTCTAAAGATTTTAATGATTTTCAATGAATTCCAAAGCTCTCCCAGGAATTCCAAATAATCCATTTATTTCAAAGAATTCTTGGAATTTTTAAAAAATTCCAAACGTTTCCCTGGAATATCGGATATTTTAAAAAATTTCCAATGATTTTTGAACAAATTTCTTTCTAAAGAATTCCAATGATTTCGAGTGAATAATACCTGTGTTGGATTAGATTTCCAATATAAATTCTAAGTAATTCCAGAAATTTTCAAAAAAGACCAAAGTTTTCCAAGAAATTTAAATAAATTTGTAGGAATTCCAATTATTTAACAGAATTCCAGTGATTTCCAAAGATTTCCAAAAAATTTCGAGAAATTCCAAATATTTCCCTGGCGGAAAATTCAACGATTTAAAATGATATCCAAAAAATTGGAATGGAAAAATTCCAAAAAAATGGAATTCCAAGAACTTCCAAAAATTCCAGAGATTTTCAAGGTATTCTAGACATCTTCAAAGATTGCCAAACTAGTGTAATTTTGAAGATTTTAATGATATCTAATGAATTTCAAAGGTTTCCCAGAAATTCTAAATAATCCAGTTATTTCAAAGAATTTTTGGAATTTTCACGAAATTCCAAACATTTCCCCGGAATGCCGGGGGATTAAAAAAAAATTACAATTAATTTAAAAGCTTTCAAAAGAATTCCAAGCATTTCCAAGAATTCCAAATATTCCAGTTATTTTAAAGAATTCTTTAAAATTTCACGAAATTCTAAAAATTTCCCTGGAATGCGAGGGATTTAAAAATATTCCAATGATTTCCAAAGAAGTTCCTATCTAAAGAATTTTAATGATTTCCAATGAGTGTCAGTGTTTCCAAGAAATGTTGGATTGGATTTCCAAGAATTTCCAAAGAATTTGAGGAATTTTTAAAAAATACCAATGTTTTCCAAAAAATTCAAATAAATTCGTAGAAATTCTAATTATTCTACAGAATTCTAGAGATTTCCAAAGGATTCAGATAATTTCAAGAAATTTTAAATATTTCTCTGAAATTCCAGCGACTCTTAAAGAATTTCAACGATTTATAATAATATCCTAAGAATTCCAATGATTTTTAAACAAGTTCTTATTTAAGGAATTTCAATTATTTGCAATGAATACCAGTAATTTCCAAGAAATGTTAGATTAGATTTCCAAATATTTCAAATTAATTCCGAATATTTTTAAAGAGATTGAAGAATTTTCAAAAAATACTAGTGATTTGCAAGAAATTCCCATATAGGAACCTCTAGGCTCTGACTCGTCCAATGTTGGCCCAGGCTTGAGCCAGAACTAGAGAACCCAGCTCTGGCTTTCTAATGTTGGCCCTAGCTAAGGCCTACGTCCTGGCAATCCAGTTCTGGCTTTTCAATGTTAAGCCAGGCTTGCGCCAAAACTAGTGAAGCCAGCTCTGGCTTTCTAATGCTGGCCCTAGCTAAGGCCCAGGACCGGGCAACCCACTTGGGCCAAGCTTGTATTCGAAGCTCCGATCTTGTTTCTCAAGTTAGGCCCGATCTTGTATCCCAAGCTTGGCCCAGTCTTGTACGCCAGCCTTGGGCCATCTCTGGTAAAACTGGGAAATGATAATTGGGGGGCCAAGCCTGGCAGACACGACTGAGCCAAGCTTGTATTCGAAGCTTGGCCCAATCTTGTATTTCAAGGTTTGCCTAATCTTGTATCTCAAGTTAAGCCCGATCTTGTATCCCAGGCTTGGCCCAGTCTTGTACTCTAGCCTTGGGCCATCTCTGGTGGAACTAGGGAATGATAATTGGGGGCCAAGCCTGGCAGACTCGACTGGGCCAAGCTTGTATTCGAAGCTCGGTCCAATCTTGTATTTCAAGCTTGGCCTGGTCCTGATAGCCAGGCCCCAATTATAATTCCCTAGTCATACCAGAGATGTGCCAAGGCTGGGCCCGTTGTCATTTCCTACCTGTTATGTTTTTTCTGTTATTTATGAACAGAATTTTTGAATTTGTGTTATTTTACGGAATTCTATAAAGATCTCCAATGGTTTCCAAAGAATTTCAATGATTTCCAATAAATATCAGTGAATTACAAAAAACTTTGAATATGATTTTTAGGAATTTAAAGTATTTCCTAAGAATTTGGAAAATTTTCAAGAAATTCCAAACATTTCTCTGAACTTCTAGAGATTTTTAAGGAATTCCAAAGATTTTCAAGAAATGCCAATGATTTCCAAACAAGTTTCTATTTAAATAACTTTATTGATTTCCAATGAATATCAGGAATTTCCAAGAGCTGTTCGATACGATTTCTAAATAATTCCAAGTATTTTCAAAGAATTTGAGGGATTTTCAAAAATATCACTGATTTCCCATAAATTCTAATAATTTCGTAGGAATTCTAGTTATTTTAATGAATTCAAGAGATTTTCAATGATTTCCAAAGAATTCCAATGATTTCCAAATAAATTCTAATTTAAAGAAATTCAATGATTTCCAAGGAATTCCTATAATTTCCAAGAAAATTCTAATCAAGTGTTCACCAAATCTTTGAAGTATTTGCCCCTTGCTGATTTATGTAAAATTTCACGTGCTTTCAAAAAAAAGTTAAAAAAATATTGTGGGGATATTTATGTACGCAAGGTATAATTTGCATTTTATTCATTATTTGTCTACCACAGACGCGCATAAATAGATTAAACGAGATTTTCACTACCAAAATAAATGCTTTTTGGCTTAACAATGGCGTGGGTTGAAAGATTTCTTGTCTTTCTGGATTCGTAATTTTTGAGTTCGGTTGCGCTTCAGAGCTATTTTTATCAAATATGTAAGCTCAGAAACCTATTAATATTGATGACTCCCTGCTTCGGGTTCTATGAGGCTTTCAGATTACATGTTATCTAGTGATTTTTTAATTAAAATATCTTTCGTTAACCCATTCATGCGCGTCAGTAGTATACATATAATGGATAAGGTCAATATATTTCTGCAAACAAATAAAATTTTTGATTTGATTGATTGTGATTCTTCCATTATTTTAGAAATAATACTATAATATAATATTTTATTTTTTTCAGGCTTACTACTTCGATAAGGATGACGTCGCCCTAAATGGACTCCACAAGTATTTCATGAAAGCGTCAGATGAAGAACGCGGACATGCGTGCCTGTTTATGAACTACATGAACAAACGTGGAGGCCACATAATATTAACAGACGTTGAGGCACCCGAAAAACAAGAATGGGGAAGTGCGCACGAAGCAATGCATGCAGCTCTGGAACTGGAAAGGAAAGTCAATGACGTAAATAAAATTTATTTTAATATTTTGGTCTGATTAACTGCATTAATATTTTCAGCATCTGCTAAACTTTCATAGCGTCGCCTCCGGTCACATGGACGTGAATTTGTGTGATTTTATGGAAACCCACTTTTTGCAAGAGCAAGTTGATTCCATTAAGGAAATTGCTGATCACGTAACAAATTTGAAACGCGTTGGAGAAGGTTTGGGCGTTTTTGTATTCGACCAGAAGCTAGCAGAACTCAACGAATAAACCTCACTTGACAGTATTTTTAGATTTAGGTGTAGTGCAGTATTTTAAAATTACGATACACAAACTAGCAATATTAATAGAGCTTAAGCGTAAAAGTTACACTACTTTTAACCAAAATGAAGAATGTGATATTATATATTTTCTGTGGAAAAACAGACGGAAAGATGTAATCTGCTCTACTGGAAAATATTTTTTAAATTTAGAAATCTCCAAGTATTAATTTTGCACAGTTTGGGTGTCCCTTTTTGTTTCATTTGTATGGTAATGGTTTGGAATTATTTCAAGAAAATTCCGAATTGCTTGGCAGTGACTTGATGTGATTACTGTTTAAACCACAGTGCAAGAGCTCGGGAGATTTGATCAACGTCGACAGTTGTATAGCTTTGCTATTTTTTTATAATGAAGAAATGAAAACGTGTGATACCGCTGGTCAATTTTTAAATTTATAATGTTCGGTGTGCGTATAAGCAACAATAAAATGTATAATCAAAAAAATGTGGCAAAATTTTATTTTACAAATAATATTCTGGTTTCTCAGGTGCAACCGATATTTCTTTTTTGCTCGCATGTTTTACGAATATTCTGTGCATTTCCTTGTCGAACAAATATTCTGCAATTCCAGACGAACCCATTCTGTTAAGTCGTTTCAGTAAACGAGCTATTTCGCAAATGGACCGTTCCTAAAATTTCGAAATTTTAGAAATTTTACATATTACAAATTTTTGAGTACCTGCCTGTTCTTCCATATAATGAGCTTCGATCAGGTCCGTTGTTGATAAATCGTAATGTTTTGATGCCACTGTGTGTAATGTTATCAAATTCTAAAAAGAGATAATATTAAAGAATCCAGCTTCTGGCCCATCTACAATGAACTGACCTCCTTGATAATTTTTTCCATACAAAGGGCAACGGTTAAAGCTTTCTCAATGCATTCCCAATCTTGAACTTCCGGAGCGTGAATTGGATAAAGCTTAACGTGTGCTCCCCGCATCGATTGATAATTGATTAATTTCATAGCGTGCCCATGCTCTTCTTCGTGCATCCTCATGAAGAAACCCTGACATCCAGGTAAGGCAATATCACTTCGGGCAAAATAGCAAGCCATTGATAAGTAAGCATAGCACGCATTCAATTCATCCAGAATTTGCTTATTTACAGCTTTCACAACATCCTTATGATACAAATGACGTCCTGGCATGTCGCAACCTGAACTTTTCGAATCCGAAGAAGTCGAAAATTTTCCCAAATTCAACTTAAACGAAGGCAGAATTTTTTGATTCAGGTTAAACGTCGGTTGTTTGCCCGTGGAAGATACTTGGTTTACGGCAACCAAATTGTGATCGTTGGCATTACTGGAAACCATTTTTGTACCAACAAATTTTGAAAAGTCCACCAAACTTACCAAAACCTTCACAGTCGCTTTTCTAAAGCTAATATTGTTTTTTGTTAAGGTTTTCAAATTACCCAAGGCAACGGTATTGCCTACATCGATTTTTTTCAATTTAAAATTTTTTACTGGCGTTGGCAAACAATTTAGCAATTTGGCAAAATATGATTTTCTTGTTATTAGTGGTGCTCCACCTGGATTTATCATAGTGTATTCGTAAATCATTAACTGGAACTTTTGCTATAAATTTTTTAAACTTTCAAAATTGTCAGTTTAGCAGTGACATTGTAAATATTGCCGGTTAAAAATTGCTACCTGCTTGATATAATTTTGAGTAATACAACAACTATAATACAAGAATTAAGTACCCAAACCAAGTAAGTGGCACATTTTAATTAAATTAATTAAATACAAAATTGTACTTTTTAGTATTTTCTACTAAATATTTCCAAATTTATCGCAAAATCAATTTTCAGAAAAATTCAATACTTAAATCTTCCCAGCTAACTTGAAAATTTTGCAAGAAGTTTTCAGTATAAATGGCAATTGGGAAAGCTAATTTTTAAATTATTACTTCTATTTATATTTTTCTTTCTAATATCCAAATTTTTAAATTAAAATTTTACGTTAAATATTGTCTAATATATAAACAGAAACATAAAGTTTAACGATAACTTGCCCGTCTGTTACCGCATCAATTTTTATCTTAGTTGCCTTGAATTTGAGTTTTGAATTTTATAAATTTTTCCTACCAAACTAATAATAATTATAATTCTAATTTTTATCCTAATCTTATTTCTAATCTCCAAATTAATTTAATCACATCCAAAAAATAATCCAAAAATTATATTGAATAATTAATTTCCAATTTAAAAAATTAAATTATTTGCAAAAATAATTTACTTTTATTCACAAAAGCTATAAAAATTTAAATCAAAATCTCGATAAATCAAAACCACAGACATTAATTTTGTTCAACCACTTCCGGCGAAAACCAAGTTTTCTGATTATTGATTTTCAAAAATTTAATTATACCAATAATTTTATTATTACTTTACTAGGAGCCCTAGTAAAGCCCAAACATAATTAAACAATCACATACGTCATTAAACGAATAATCGAATCAATCGGACACCGTCATTTTGGCGATTCTCATTCGGCGACAGAAAATTCACTGCTACCTGCTCTTATCGTGAACACACTGTATATAATATTGGAAATAAAGGTAAGTTAAATGGAGGTCACAGCGTAAAGCTTAGAAGTTTAAAGTTGGAGCTTAACACTTGGACATTGTAAGTTAGGGCTGTAAAGCCTAGAAGTTCGAGGTCTAAGCTTTAAAGCTTAGAAGTTAGGCGTTGAAGCTTTAAAACTTGCAGGTTTGAGCTTAAAGCTTGGAGGTTAGAGTTAAATCTTGGAGGTTAAATCTTAGAGGTTAGAGGTCAAAGCTTAGAGGTGGGATCTTTAAAGCTGGAAGGTTAGAGCTTAAAGCTTGGAAATTAGAGCTTAAAGCTTGGAGGTTAAAGCTTAAAGCTTGGAGGTTAGAGCTTAAAGCTTGGAGGTTAAAGCTTAAAGCTTGGAGGTCATAGCTTAGAGGTAGGAGCTTTAAAGCTTGGAGGTTAGAGCTTGGAGGTTAAAGCTTAGAGGTTGGAGGTCAAAGCTTAGAGGTGAGAGCTTTAAAACTTGGAGGTTAAAGTTTAAAGCTTAGAGGTTAAAGTTCTAAAGCTTGGAGAATAGAGCTTAAAGATGAGAGGCTGCAGGTCAAGGCTTTAAAGCTTAGAGGTTAACGATTAGAGGTTGGATGTCAAAGCTTGAAGGATAGAGCTTGTTTAAATCTGAAATCTTAGAAGCTGGTGGTCAAGGCTTTAAAGCCTTAAAGCTTAAAGGTTAAAGTTTGAAGGTTGGAGGTCAGAGCTTTATGCCCGTCTTTCACTGCGAAAAAGCAATGAGCAGGAACTAACTGAGCGGGACGGGGTGAAATAGTTTTGGTCTTCCACTAAGAAAAGAGTTCCACAGAAAACTGGTCTTTGTTTTCCTTTAACAGAGTAAGCTAGACGGAAAATGATATAATGATATGGGTCAGATGAGAGAGGATTTTTGCCTTCCATTATCAGCGAGCTTTTTAAATAATTAAATAATTTTTTAAATAATATTTAGGTTCACGCCCCCCATTTAGTATCATCGCACCCCCTGGGGGCACCATCCACAGGTTGGGTAACGTTGGTCTACACTCGATAGTATTTTTAAAAATTTTTATTATTTCCTAAAATTTTCTAAGATTTTCTTGGATTTCCTCGGGTTTATCAGATTTCCCCAGCGATTCCCCCCTGATGAATTAACCAATATTTTTAAAATAATTTCCGTATAATTTTCAATTTAATTCCTTTATTTAAGAATTAAATAAGATATCTTTAATTTCTTTTTATTTCATTACAACAACTTACAACAGCTGAACTGAATCCTTCACCACTTTTAAATTAATTCTCTCAAATACATCTAGTTTGCTTGAGCTACTTTTCCAGCCAAATTTTTGCGGCAAATAAAAATTTAAAACAAAAATAAAATTGTAATAATGTTTCCAAAAATATGTATTGAAAGTGAAGTCTATCATTTTCTCCATTACATTCATCTGTAAAGGAATATTACGAATATATAATATAAATATTACGAAAGGGAATATCTGAAAAAATTTAGAAAATCTTAGCAAATCTTAGATTGGAAAATCTTGCGAAATTTTAAGAAACATTAGAAAATTCTAGAATATGTACTGTTTTCCTTTTTCTTTTTTCCAAAGAAATCCTTTTTATTTCAAAATTAATTCAAGGTAGGTTTAGCTTAACTTTAGGTTTAAACTGGTATTGAAGTTTAAAGCAAGCGATTGTGATTTGGGAGGGAAGCACACCCCATCGGCCTTTCCGTACCAGCTGCCACTGATTTCAAATTAATTAGTTTGTATTTTATTATACTAATCGGCAAAAAGAATTTTGTTTGAATGTCGACACCATTCTTTCTGATCTTTATGTAAAATGATCTCCTGAATCTGAACATCACCCTCAATGCCCCCCCAATTTTTATAATTTTTCGATAATTTGGAGTGATGAAAAGGATTATTTTGGCCTTTACGAAAGCTAGGGTGGAGCTACCGAGGTGAAAAATTCTAAAATTTTCCAAATTAATTTGGGAGGAAGGGGATTTTACTTCTTAAACCGTAAAAAATTCATTAAAAGCAATCGATTTTTCCGTGTTTTTCCCAAATTTTATTTATTTTGAATATATTCCATCTTCCAATCCTCTCAGCCACCCCCAAACACCACTAAATAATAAAAATGTACAGCAACAATTTACAGCACCCAATGAAGGCTGAATGCAAAGAGTTCATTCGGGATATATGCTATACATTTTCATTATTGTTGCTCGGTAATGTTGCTATATATTTTTATTATTTGACGTTTTTTGGGGGGAAAATGCTTTTATCATTTGAGGAGGCTATTCATAAAATATAGATTTATCGAGATTTCTTTGAATTTACAAGAATTACTTAAGATTTCCCAACATTTCCTTGGATTTCCTATAATTTTCTGAAATTTACTAAGGTTTCCTAAGATTTTCTCAAATTTTCCCTGATATTTTTGAATTTCAGTAGATCAATTTTTTGATTTATCCCTTCATTTGTATACCAGATTTCTTCAGTGATTCTTCCTTTCGCTTTCATGCTAACTTATTTAAATTAAAAAGAAATTAAGTCTAAAGATGAAAGAAAAAAGTGCACGATTTACAGAAGAGGCTGACGCCCAACTACGTCATTACAGCCTAGATGTAATGCAAAATCCCATTAAGTCGCTATCGACGTACCATCAGTAGCAGTGCCGTAACTAGGGTGGGACGACTAATGCGGTTGCCTTGGGGACAAGATAGAAGGAGACGCAAAAGAAAGCGCAAAGAAAGAGCAAAGCAGTGAACTCCGCCGATTTCGTAGACAAAAAAGCAAAGAAGAAACAAGAAGTCACACCAAAACGAGGGTAGCTTCATTTAATTTTTGCCAAAAATTTAAGTTGGGAGGGGGGAAAGCGAAAAATATTACTTTTGCACCGGTCGTATCATTGCCTAGTTACAGTGCTGTTCAGTAGTACGCAATTACACTTTACGGTCTATGTGATGGCTACGTCATCTATAGGCCGTTCTAAGCCAACGATTCTGCTTTTGCTTTTTTGAATAAGTACTGTGGAAGGAGTATCTATCTTTTGATAGTTCCTACAATCAAAAATCTACTTTTTTACATTTTTGTTTAATTAATAGTCCAGAATTTAAGAGGAGGCTAAGCCCCCCCTTGTCTACTCTGACGAGCCGTCGCTAGGTGAGGGGGGCTGAAAGCTGGAATATGTAGAAAATATATAATAAAATTTTTAAAAAATAAACGGAAAAATCATTAATTTTTAATGATTTTTTTACAATTTAAGGGGGCACAACCTACTCCAAGTCTACTTACCTGCTTCAAATGTTCATGTTTTAGATCTTTTCACTTCTGTAGCCCCTCAAGCTCTCCCCTAGCTTCTATAAAGGCTAAAATAATCCTCTTTATCCCTTCAAATTATCGAAAAGTGTTGAAAATAGGTGGGGGAGTGTCCTTCGTAAACGGGGGCAATGAGAGACTGCTAGAGCGCAGTCCAAATGTTATTAACATTTTGAAAGTATTGCATCTTGATTCTCTTGTTCTCATAATCCATAAATTTTTTCTAACTTTTGCAAGTAGACCAGAATCGATTTTTTAAATCGATTTTTTACATGTTTTAATAATATAATATCAATTTTTGTTCACCAAAATTTTAAAAATATTGCTTGTAATTATGAAATAATGATGAATAATTATTACCAATAAAATTGAAAACTTATAGTAAAATCAGATTTTAATTTTTTTTAGTATGGCGTACCAGTTGGAATTGATTGAAAAAAATATATAATATATAAAAGAGTATGGAGGTTCTAAAAAAAATTATTTCGTAATTTTGCCAAAATCATATTTTATTTAAAAAATTTTTTTTCATTAGATAATAAAATCCTATACAGCAGTTAGTTTTTTCTATGATAGCCTTTATATATCTCTATAACATATTAAAATTTTATCCAAATCGATTAAGGTGTTCCTGAGGAAAAGATTTTTTTTCTATTTTTCAGTACTTTTGATTTTCTCGAAAAGGCATTGAGTTAGAAATTTAAAATTTTCAGGATCTTAGTATTTCATGGGTATTTACATATCCCCAAAGTGGTGATTTAATATTCCCCGGAGGCAAATTCGCCATGCTTATCCTCCTATGCTCTTTGTTTTTAAATAATATTACGAATTATTGAAAATCTAAAGAATTAAATTAATAAAAAAAAATAATTATTTTATAAATTTTTAAAAAATTATCAAATAAATTCTTTTTGTAGTTTTCTGAATTGTAAAATTGTGCTCTGTACGTATTTTCTACTAATTAATATAATCCACATTTCATAACAATGCATTTTTTAATTATAAAATTCTCGCATGTTTTTCTTTATATTTTAAAAACAAATAATTAGTTTATTTATAGTATAATACTTTAATAGCCAATATACTGTATTTATTTTTAAACATATTTCTATGCATTATTTTCTCGCACGGTGAACCAAGTACAAATTATCCACATACATTATTAAAATAATATAATTTACATAATTATCTGCAAAAGCGAAAATTTTGTAAAATCAATTTAAACCTGTCCGTAAACCAAATCACCTTTACGTAGTAAAAATGTAATTACTAAATAAATTTTATTTTTAGTATGGCAATGTTATTTACCTTCTAATTGCAGTCTAGAAAACTAAAAGTAGGAAACTAAGGCGGGGTCAACATTACGGGAAGTAAATTTATAGTACTATCACAAATTCTTCAAAATTATTCCTTAATGATTATCAAGGACGAAATTGCGAAGTAGTTACTATATAAACTAGGGTTGATATCATATTAGACATTGTACAGTTCTTCAGCTTTACAAGATCTCCACTTATACTACAATGAATACTTTAGTAAGAATTACATCTAAGGGCTGGTAACAAATATTAACTTTTGTTTTTTTAGACCGTAGCTGCCTTTGCCTGTGTGGTAGTTTTAGCTAGCGCAACACCCTCCGGTTTATGGGGAGGATTAGGTTATGGACATGGACATGGACATGGTCATTTACCTTTGATTGGAGCTTCAGGAGTAGTTTCTAGCAATGGAGCTGCTGGACCAGCTGGTGTTGTCAATGGACACGGTGCCGTTGGACCCAACGGAATCCCAAATGCTGTAGGACACGCTGGCGTTGGTTGGGTTGGTGCTCATGGTTTGGCTGGTGTTATTGGACACGGACACGATGATGGACAATGGCACGGAGAAGGTTTGTTGGCTTCCCAAGACTGGGCCGGTCATGGAGCCGGTATTGTTGCCCCAGGTGTTCATGGTCTTGGGCTTGGACACGGACTCGGTCTTGGATACGGAGTCGGTCTTGGACATGGAGTCGGGCTTGGACTTGGTCATCATGGTTGGTAACTTTCTTAAAAGTTAACAGAACCTTAAAATATTCTTCGTGTATATTTGTAATTTATTATCTCTCATCAACATGCGCTTCAAAGGATTTCCGACATTTTCCATTTTTTTTTATTTATGTGTACGTTTTATCACACATTGTTGATAACTTGATATATAAACTGTAAATATTAAAATGTGCTTCAATAAAATATATTGAATTGTTTATAACTCCTGAGTTTCTCTTGTTATTTTGGTTATATAAACGCCAGTTATTCAAATTCCAACGGCCTGAATGTCAATAATTCTAAAAATTTATATTTGGAAAAAAATATAATAAGGTAATTGAATAGCCGTAGGTTGAATAAGTAATATAATAATATATTATTATAACATAACTTTATCTACAATAAATTCAATTAGATGCGGAGGTGTATGAATTAAATTATGAAATATAAAACATTACCATAATTATTACAAATATGTACAATATAGCAAGTTTTTAATCTAAATTCCATTTACATATTTTGTTGTAAAATTGGGTCAGTGTTAACTGCACTTGACTTGCAATAATTACAAAGTAAGAAAGCTAATGAAAATTGCCCACGAGGTGAATGCACCAAAGAGATGAAAATTTAATAATAAATTATCTTGTTTCAATTGTTTAAAAAAAAAAGTTTTATTTGGAGCTAACGTGCTTTTTGTGGCTCATCTGTAATGATCGCACTCATGTCTGTGTAATTTGTGTAAACTTGTAATTTAAATAATTTTTCTATTTAAATGCAAAATTTAGATCGAAGAGATAATTCGCTCATATGCATTAGTATCAAATTTTACTTCTGATACCTTTAATTTTTAATTTTAAAAATTATAAATTTACCATTTGAATTAATAACAATTTAGTACTTCAATTTTCAAACGTTTTCACTTGAATCTCAAAAATAATCACTCAAAATATCCAATTTTATTAAAAACTAGCTGACCCGGCGAACTTCGTATCGCCTCAGAACTTGAACCATATAAATTATTTGTAAAATTCTAGAACATCGTACCGCCTCAGAATTAATATACCAAGTGACTCGGCGAACGTTCTGCCATATAAATTATAGCTGGATACCCGGCTTCGCCCGGGGTCTCATTATAAATATAATGCTTTGCTTTAGTCTGAGTACTCCAATGATTTCCAGTCTTGCTTTCCGCTGCTGATTTATTTGTGAAGCTCAAAATACCTTTTTAGGTGCATTTCGCCCCCCCCCCATTTCGAATTTTGGATCCAAAATAGTCTAAATCGTTTGTACCTTCCTTATTTTCGTTTGTACCAGTTTTGATTTTGAAATATTTCAAATTTTCTAATAATGACATTCTGCTAAATGTCCTTAGCCCCTCCCCCCGGATTTTAAATTGAAATAAAACAAAAATATTTGTCTGAAAAACAAAATGGGTACAAACAAAAATAATGAAGGTACAAACAGGTACAAACGATTTAGACTATTTTGGATCCAAAATTCGAAATTTGGGGGTAGACTGGCGAAATGCACCTTTTTGGGGGGGGGAATTACGGGAATCTCGTTAATCGGTCACTTTTCCTTCAACTTTTTTAACATTTTCTTGCACTAAAACATTTTTCAAGTCCTACTGAGTATGTGTTCCAAATTTGGTTGAAATCGGTCGAAGGGTCTAGAAGTGTATAGCGAACAAACATACACACAAGCTCTTTTATATACTTCACGTTCTTCCTCCATTTCAGCAGCTCTAGACGTTGAAGCTCTATTGCGGTTTTGTGAAAGCCGAGCTTCACGTTCTTCCTCCGTTTCAGCAGCTCTTTTTTCCCTGAGTTTCTTAGCCTTTGATGATTTATTTCCAACAGCTGCTTTTTTTGGTGGCATTGAATGTATTTTATCTAAGATGAGTTTAACAATCTAACAAAGTAGTCTCTATGTTCACAGAAACTTTTACATTTGTACTGAAAGGGTAATGTCCTATATAGGGAAATTAATCCAATTATCCGTTGATCCGTCGATCTGTTGATCCGATGAATAGGCACTATTTGCCACATATTTTATTAAAGTTTGTTGAAAGCCGTTCTAAAGTAGCCTATCTTCTTCGCAGCATCGTAATTAGCTTATACACCAAATTTCATAAAGATTGGTCAAGCGGTCTAGGAGTCTATAAGGAACATAGGAGTCTATAAGGAACATTTGCCACATATTTTATTAAAGTTTGTTGAAAGCCGTTCTAAAGTAGCCTATCTTCTTCGCAGCATCGTAATTAGCTTATACACCAAATTTCATAAAGATTGGTCAAGCGGTCTAGGAGTCTATAAGGAACATACATACATACATACACACATACATCCATTTTTATATATATAGATAATAGATTTGAATAATTCTTAATTCTAATAAAAAATGCGAAATCGACAGATTAATAGCCAATTAGTAGATATAAGTTAACATTAATTTATAGTTCAGTCAAAATAGGATTTCACCTGGTAATAATTAGGGTAGCGGTTCCCAATTAGTTTTGACCGCGGAACCCTTGGGCGATGTAAAAAATTTGGCGAAACGCCTAGCCGATTTTTTTTATTATTAGCTAAAAGAAAAGGTCATTAAGTTTTACATTTAAAGGTTGCTTGTGGCACTCTCTCTCCCGCCCTGTGGGAGAGTTTTTACCTTAAAAAAAAGTTAAAAACTATTTTTTAAGCGGCAGAATTTATTTTTACGCCATTTTGTAATTCTTTCGGGCGGAACCCTTGGATTTTTTGGCGGAACCCCAACGATTCCTTGGAATCCCATTTGGTTCAATTAGGTAATGCAATTTTTTTTAAACTTAAGAGGGGTGTTTCGTAATGTACATTTCGATTTTCATGAAACATGATAATAAATGAGATAATTGAGAAAAACATTTTTTATCCCTATTTGCAGTCTAACTCGATAAATATCGATTCTGGGGTAAAAGTTATGTAAATTAAATTTGTGGGAAATTTAATTTCCCACAACTTTGAGTATAATCATTTTCACTCTAAGGTTGAAAGTAAGCGAGTTATTTGAAAATCAAAACAATCGCCCTTGAAGATTATGGTAAACGCAAAGAGAAGATTTTCTGTAAAATCGAGATTTATATTCCTCCCCCCCCCCCGGCAAATTTAAGAAAATATAATCGTTTCCTCTAATTATTTCCTGGTTGACCAATTTTTATGACTAAATTGACCGGACTATTAACATTATTAGTAATAACAGCATAGGACATCTCGCCGGCTCCATTTCGCCATCGGAAATTTAATTAAAAAAATGTTGAAAGTGCAAAAAAGAAGTTGACGTTTTAGGAACTTGGACGTTTTGGGATTCCAGAAATTGAAAACCTCCATTTCAAAAATATGTCTGTAAAAGTGAAAGAGTAATAGCATTGTAATAGTAATTTACTATCCACATTTCGTATTTATTGAGACTTAGAGCTGATTAGATTTTGATTTAAATCGGTTAAAGGGAAATTTAACAAAAATTTTGTATTTAATATTTTTTGTATTTTTCAGCTTTAAATAAAAATTAAATAAAGTATTTTTTTAAAATTTTCTAGAAGTGTTACATCAGATTTATTTTAAATTTTTAATGGCTAATGAGCATACATAATTAAATAGTCAAGTGTGCATCAGTGCCGGTTTTAGCATTGCCGGCGCCCCTAGGCGAGATTTCTACGGGCGCCCCCCTCACCCCTGTCTACTCTCCAAATAAACTTTTTTTTAAACGTTTAAATTAAACAACAAAAAATTTTTCGTGTTGCGTGTTCAGACATTTTAGTATAAAATATTATGTTTGATATTTTGATCAATATTTTTTTTATATAGTATTTTTAATTTTAATTCGATTGATTTAAATGGATAATCCGATAGTAATTGGCTATATGTAATTTTAAGACTTCGATATAATCCGCCACAGATGCAATTATTGGATTACGCGGAAGACGCACTTCCCACAGCCAGCCGCTTCATACCCTCGCGGCTCTGCCATTTACTTTTTTTTTAACCGGCGAGACGGGAAGCCAGACATGAAGGGGCGCCTTGGGCGCCCCTATGAGCTGGCGCCCCTGGGCGGTCGCCCGGGCGCGCCCTACCCTAACGCCGCTACTGAGTGTGCTATCCAAATACGAACGTAAATATCCGTCCATTGGGGTGGAGGGGAGGGGGTAAAGGGAGCAGCTGCCCCACCTGGCTCTTGCCTTCAATTTTTAAATTTAATTTTAATAAAATTTTTTTTTAATTATTTAATTTCGTGGAGAAAGTTATTACTCAGTTCGCGAAGGAACCACGGAATTTGAAATTTTTCTTCTCTACAAATAAAGAAAATTAAAAAAGATTGTCGTGTTTAATTTTTTTTTATAATAAAATTGTTTTTTTGCCCCTCTCCGAAAAAGATCTTATGAACGCCTATGCGAACGAACCCATAAACGAACAAGTGAATGATGCGCGTACTAATAGTCACGAATTAATCCGAGATTCAAGATTAATTATTCTCGAAATAGCAGCTGCTGCTAAGATATGGTCTGAATTCCAGTAATCCCATTGGTAAATCTCAGGATTATCTTGAATCTCGGATTAGTAAGGACATGAATGAATCATTACAAATCAACATAGAAATAAATCAATAAACGAACTAAGAAATAACTAAGTGAACAAATTAACCCACAAACATTTGAACTAATAATTAAATAAATCAATCAACAAACAAATAAAGAAACCAACAAACATATTATTATACATCAACCAATCAACAAACAATCTTTTAGAAATAAAACTATGAACGACCCATAGATGGCGACAAGGTGGAGAGGGGGGGGGCGGTAACGGAGTAACTATTCCCGCCAACGACCCATCAAAATCTACCTCATTTTGTTAAAATTTGAAAAATAGACCTGTATTCTTATCAAAATATATTTTTTTACCCCCCCTCTCCAAGCCTTATTTACTCTCACAATGAACTTTGCCTGGATTGTTTCCATCAAACAATAAAATTGTAAGGACAATTACAGATTAGCCATAAAAAGTACATTAGCTTCGAATAAATCATGCTATTTTTTTCAGAAAAAGTAAAAATTTTACTGTAGTTTCAATCTTTCTTCCAAGATTTATCAAGTTCCTTGTACCTTTCGGATAATTTTCATTAAGTTGCATTATACTTTCAGGTTAAATTTTGTTTAAACTACTAACACCTAGTGGCGCAGCCAGGATTTTGTTATCCTAGGGCGCGCGCCCCAGGCAAAAATTTTTCGGAGAAAGGGGCGTGGTCATTTTATTTTCGAGTATAATTACAGTAGAATCCGCTTAATGTCATCACTAGAGCCCGGAAAAATAAGCACTGGGTCCCCGATATCTGGTATGCGGCATACAATTTATGCATCTAACATTACTATTTTATCTTCAGATTTATCAAAAAGTCAGGAAAAATTTTAATTTTTCGTCAGGGAAAACCTGGAAAAGTCAGGGAATTTTTTCTAGAAAATTCAGTGGGAACTCTGAAGGACAACATTAGGTCAACTGTTCTCATATGGCAGGAGTTTTCGCTTATTATATGCAGGTGCAGGAGAGCCATTTTCTAAAATTTCCTTTTTGGCGGAAAACAAACTTAAACACTAAAAGACAATTTAGTTTTATTTTGATTTGGAATGTCAATACAGATCTTGAATATCTCATTTCAATGTTCGCAGTTGCTTTAAGCACTCATCGAAATTAATCTATCCCGCTAAAATGGTTCTTTCTATATGATACGAAAGCAGGTAATTAAATTCTACTGATATCAAGTAAAGTATTTATAATTCGCCGTCATCGTACTGCAAGTTACTTTCATCTGTTAATAAATTTGGATCCATGATTGCATTGAGATCATCCGACTCATTGATTTCCAGTACCATCGACTTCTGTTGGTCTGAAAAATAAAATTCTGTTCCATCTTCAGTTTTTATGATGGTATGTGCTGTCTTCCTGTGCAATCTTAGTGTGTTTTCAAATTTGAACAGTTGATCGCAGTAATCACATCGAAACATTTTGTAGGGTTGATGAACGGCGTTGTGCTTATACAAAGAAGAATATTCGGTAAACCTTTTACCACATCCCTTAAACAATATTAATTAATACAGACCGGCACATGGTTCTTGAAAACTTACTGGTACAGAGCATAAGTATGGTTTTTCGCCTGAGTGAATTCTCATGTGATTCTTGTAGTTCGTGGCAGAAGCAAACGATTTTCCGCATTCTGCAACTTCACAGACGTAAGGTCGCTCGCCTGTATGCGATCGAATGTGAACCTTCCGGATATTGGACGTTGTAAAGGATTTATCACAACCTTCGATTGGACACTTAAATGGCTTTTCACCTATCAGAATAAAAACAATTATAACCTAACAAAAATGGGGAGCGAGGAAATTCTTACCTGTGTGCGTGCGAATGTGTTTCTGTAAGTCGCCGGACGTTTTAAAATGTTTCAGACAAATGGTGCAGCCGTAGGGCTTCTCACCTGTGTGGGTACGCAAGTGAGCTTTTAAGGAATAGCCGGTTGCAAAAGCTTTGTCACAACCTTCCACATTACAGGCGTGAGGTCTGTCCCCAGTGTGGCTCCGGTTGTGAACCTAAAACAAAGCTTGAAATTTTCCACTGAAGAAAGGAAAAGTTGTACCTGTAAGTGATGCGAAGTCGTGAAAGATTTACCACAATTTACGTAAGTACAATGAAATTTTCGTTTATTTTTCGCCTCAGTTTCTTGCGGTGAGGTTTCTTGTATCAAGGAGTCCCACACAGAAGCGTCAATCAAAGCACAAGTGCCATCTTCCAGTTTGATTTTTCGGTAATTGGAATCTCCGTCTGTCAAAGTAAAAATTGTTAATAGGTTTAGGTAACACAATCATAACGCAGTCTTCTACCACCAGCACTTTCTATAATCTCGTCTTCGTTAGCTACTAAAGTAACATCGTCCACGAAAGTCTGAGAGTTCTCGTTAATATTGGTCAGCAATGGACAGTTAGATTCGAGGTTTGACAAATCTAAATATGGAGATTTTAATACAAGCTTAGAGTGAAATTTTGCGGTTATTACCGGAATTGTCTGCTGAAGTTATGTAAATTTGTCCATCTTCGAGAGTGACAAATTTCAATCCGTTGGAGGTTGAGGTTATGTTTTCGTAAATATTTTCGTTTATTAATCCATCGACGTTGTTAGAATCTTCTTCACCCTCTTCGGTTGGATTTAACGTAACGTAGACAATTTGATCTGCACTTTCATCATTTTCGTCGATTTTGTACAAACTTTCTTGTTGCTCTTCCTGATTATAAATCAAACCCGCGCCGTTATTAATTATCGTGTAAAATTGATAAATTGGTTTTTCTTGTAATTCGGAATCGCTGTTTTCCATACTTTAAACACTTAATTCAGATATTTGTGCAATATTAAGGATCAGTAGATAAAGCGAAATTCTAAAATGGCTGCCACATGCTCGGACTAACTGTAAAACTAATTATATCGAGATGATAAATTGTAAAATTTGTGTCTTATTTAATTAACATTACGAATTTCCTTTGCCGATAATTTAAAAATTAAATTGTATTTGATACAAAAATGCATGGTATGCCGGGAAATTACCCATAATCTCACACTTTGACATTCAATAACCTTCGGCTTGTTTACTTGTCAACCTGCGTAAACAAATTCGTATCGATTGGGGCCAATGGCGATTGGCGCATGTTTCGTTGTTTTGGAGGGAAAATTATAATTTTGAATTTTCTTTTGTTTTTGAAACAAATAAATCAAAATATTTATTTAATATTTTTTGTTTGCAAATGTTGAGGCGTTTTTAGGGAGAAATGATCGAAAGAAAATAATAAATTATTATTTTCAAATATTGCAAAAAATAAGTAAAAGTCGAGTCCGTTACTTTGACCCCCCCCCGTTAAAATTTTTGGCCAAAAAGCTAGCTCCCGAATCTATGGAGCTAGCACCGGCTAGCACCCAAATATTAAAGCTAGCACCCTTATAGTTTTCGCAGAAATCCACATTGAAACTGGGGGGGGGGGGGGCTAAAGTAACGCTAGCCTCCCCCCAGTTAATATTTTGGCTCCAAAAGCTAGCTCCGTAATCTATATAGCTAGCAACGGCTAGCAACCAAATATTAGAGCTAGCACCGCTACAGTTTCTTCACAAATTAGTATTTAATAAAAATGTCTATTAGTTTCATTCCACTGCGCATGAACCAAAATATATTCCACACGCTCCGCCTACTCGAAACTTTACTAATAATTTTTTAACAGCTTATAGGGCTTATTGTTAATCTACATTATGTAATTTATTTAAGAACAGAAAAAACTAGTTAAAATAAATTAACATAATATAATATCGCTTTGTGCGTTGACACTGTTTCTTTTCATCCTTAACTAAAAGCTTTAAAAAATAAAAATGTAAATACTGAAGTCGGTACCTCTCAATTTTATTTATTTGCTGTATATAATTTACAGTATACAAAAACTATTAACTACTAAATAGATCGGGTCATAGATAAGATAATAAGATTTGATAATGCCCCCCCCCCAAAGTAATTAACTCGCATTTTGTATTTAAAAGATACAAAGTTTTGAAATTGTAAGGGACATTTTTTGACCTATGGGAGACGACACATTTACAATGACTTGTTAAAGAATAAAAAAATAAAATTATTTTATTTTGTCTACTATGTATATAATATTATAGTAATTAAGGTGCATTTCACCAGCCGCCCCCCTCTCCCCCATTTCGAATGTTGGATCCAAAATAGTCTAAATCGTTTGTACCCATTTTGTTTTTCAGATATTTCAAAATATCTAAAATGGGAATTTTTCCGCCCCCCCCCCATTTCGAATTTTGTATCCAAAGTAGTCTAAATCGTTTGTACCTCGTTTGTACCTGTTTGTACCTTCTTTATATTCCTTTGTTCCTATTTTGTTTTTCAGATATTTTGAAATATATAAAATAGGCATTTCGCCAGTTTCCCCCCATTTTGAATTTTGGATCCAAAATAGTCTAAATCGTTTGTACCTCGTTTATACGTCATTTGTACCTGTTTGTACCTTCCATATTTTCCTTTGTACCTATTTTGTTTTTCAGATATTTTGAAATATATAAAATATGCGTTGCTAGCTATATAGATTACGGAGCTAGCTTTTGGAGCCAAAATATTAACTGGGGGGAGGCTAGCGTTACTTTAGCCCCCCCCCCAGTTTCAATGTGGATTTCTGCGAAAACTGTAAGGGTGCTAGCTTTAATATTTGGGTGCTAGCCGGTGCTAGCTCCATAGATTCGGGAGCTAGCTTTTTGGCCAAAAATTTTAACTGGGAGGGGGGGGGGGGCCAAAGTAACAGACCCGTAAAAGTCCCGATTTTCATGATTGATTTTGGATTCAAAATAGTTTACGTCGTTTGTACCTGTTTGTACCTTCCTTATTTTCGTTTGTACCCATTTTTTTTTTAGATATTTTGAAATATCTTTCCTTTTGTTTGTACCTTTTTTATTTTCGTTTTGTAAATTGTAAATTGATAAACAATTATTTCAGTTCATAAAAAAAACAAAAACTGATGCTAGAATTGAAAATCTGAGATCGAATTTTGAGCCAGAACTTTTAGAATCAGAAAAAACTTGCTTTTATACCCCTTTCCCCAATATATTTCCCGTAATACTCCTAAATTATGAAGAAGTAAAATTTTTTTCAAAATTTTGTTTATTATAAAAATATTATTAGTGGTTTTTAAAACCAAAAAATTGAAAACTAAAAAATTAAATTAAAAAAATTAAAAGTGGTTGTTTTTGTCAGTCATTGTTATCTTAATTTTGATCATTTTCACGTTTATCTTCTTCTCTGTGATCGTCTTCATTTCTATAAACTTCACTCAAGATCATCTTCAGTCTGATCATCGTCACTTTGACCATCGTCGCTCTGATCACCGTCACTTTGACCATCGTCACTCTAATCACCGTCACTCTGATCACCGTCACTCTGATCACCGTCACTCTGACCATCGTCACTCTGATCACCGTCATTCAGACCGTCGTTACTCTGACCATCGTCACTCTGACCGTCGTCACTCTGACCGTCGTCACTCTGACCGTCGTCACTCTGATCATCGTCACTCTGATGATCGTCACTCAGATCATCATCACTTAGCCAATTAGAATTAGCTGGATCAGAACGAAAACGCATTAATTCATTAATAGCATATTCCAAGTCCCAATCGCGAGATGATATAAATGCTTGAGCAGCAGTTTTGCTTAAACCCAACTCGATAATTTTTTGTACTTTATCGTCAAAATCCTCATTTTTAGTGGGTCCTCCTGCGTAAACGTTTGTCCAATAACTGGCGGTCAACTTAAATACTTCTTGATTTTCTATGTATTGTCGAGATACTGCTATATCTTGCGGATCATTTGGTTCAGGAGCCGATAATAAAGCTTGTACCGATAACAAGACAGTTCTCAAGGTGAGACATGCCGACCAATCATGTTTTAATATATTTAAACAAACAAATCCGTTGTCGGAACAAATATTTGGGTGCCATACTTTGGTTAAAAACCATACTACTGGTGGTTCAATTGGGTAACTATTGGGTAATTTAATTTTTAATTCAAATTTTCCACCTTCGTATGGAGTATCTGGCGGTCCCGAAATTTCACCTTTCAATTCGAAGAAATTGTCGTCGATCAATTCTGCTTTGATGCCACATTGTACTTTTTCTTCACTTTTAATAATATCTCGAAGATCTCGTTGTATTCTTCTTACTGCAAGTCCTGTCATAATTGTTTTTTTTTATTTTTGTATTGGACTTTTTTTCTTATATAGGTAATGTTTTATTTGTTAATCGGATTAAGGGGGTATTTAAATTTTGTTACGTTGGATTAAGTTATTAACAGGATTAATACAAGGGGTAAATATCCCGAAAAATTTGTGTACACTTGTTTGGAATTCCTTGGAAATCTCTGGAATTTTTTGGAAATCACTGGAATTCTTTAAATTCAACCTTGGTTTAAACTCATTAAAATCATTGGAAATCCTGGAAATCTTTGGAATTCCTTCCAAAACGTTGTAATTCTTAAAAATCTTTGGAATTCCGAGTCTTGTGTACAGATTAATAGTCGGATTTAATAGAAATTAATATAGTCATGGAATGGATTATAATCAGAGATTCAAGACAGTGGCGGATCCAAGGGGGGGCGATGGGGGCGATCGCCCCCCCTTAGAGCTCCAAAAAACATTAATTCTTACACCAAAAAATTCTGACATATTACAAATTCCTAAAACTATTTTAAGAATGTAGAAAATACAAAAGTATTTTGAATTTTTTAAACTTCGTGTTTTAAATAATAACCTTACAACAAAATCACAAAACTACGGTATCGTTGTGTTTATTGTGTTATATCTATTTTATAAAATAAGACAAAATTTAGTACTTCATAGAATTTAAAGCCGAACTTCCGGAAGCCGCTTAATCTGAGGCTTCTATAGCACCAGGTAAATTGTATAAGCTTTTTGCAATTTTGGAAAACCCAAAATTTCTGGTGTTTTCCCTAATTCCTGAAAGAATCTGTTTAGGTAACAATGTTCTCCTTTGTCATTGCTTTTCATAATTTAAAGCAAAACAGAATGTGCTTTTTATTTCAGTTTGCGTTTTTTGAAGATATTTTTAGTACTTTACTGATATCATTTAAATTAAGTGAGTAGTGAAGTTGTGAAGTTAATTTATCATAAAATTACAGTTGATTTTTTATAAAACAATAAAAACTATATGTGCAGTGGTATTATTCATCAATAATCAATATTAAATAATATTAGATATTTTTTGGTTATACTTGCTGTTGGAGTTTCTATCTGAAGTTAACTAAAAAGGATACACATTATATTTCGTTAAATTAACAAAAAAATGTTGTCCCTGCAGGTCTACTACAATTTTTTGTAATATTAACAAATTTTATTATTATAGTAACATAAATACTTAGAAAATATAATAATTTGAATCATAGAAGTTATTATTCTGCGTAATAAATTTGCTAATATAACAAAAAAATTGTAGTAGACCTGCTGGGACAACATTTTTTGTTAATTTAACAAAATACTTTTTACTGTGTAAGTTGTTTTATTTACTTATGCTCGTTTTCACTAAAATGGGTTAAAAATTAATATACAATAAATTAAATTTCATAACAATTGAAAAGTTTTTGTAAAATTTTAATCATTGATTAAATTTGAACTTGATTTTACGTAAGCAGACATTAGATTTAAAAATTATCATTAACCGTATATCTATTATTATAGGTAATTAAGAGTCATGAAATTGAAACGGTGTCCGAGTCAGTCAACTCTGAATAATATATTTGTAAAGAAGCAAAAAATTCAAGAAAATAAAAATCGAGACAGTAAACCACAAAGTAGTGAATCTCAAGAGAAATGTTCTGCAAATTTAAATGTTGCTTCAACTATTTTTGAAATTGCTATTATACTGATACTCGTACTTTTCACTTTTTTATTTAAATTTTTTTTATGTTATCGCCCCCCCTATGACAATTTCCTGGATCCGCCACTGATTCAAGACAGACTTATTTTCCCTCATCAGCAGAAATCCAGGATTACAGGCACATCTAAGAGGAGTCCAGAAAAAGATGACCAAAGCTTTAGATGTAAAGCAATTAATTATGCTCACAGACTAATAGTGATTTTGGTTCCTCTGCGATGGAAGACAGCCAGGTCAAGGCAAACAGGAGCAATTCTAGCCTAGAAGTAGAAGAACAAGAAAACACAAACTTTGAATGAAACTAAAGTATACTTTGGATTTTTCTTTAGTTTTCATTCCATATTCCAAGTATTCTGCTTTATTCAAAACACGAACCGCAAACCTGAAGTAAAAATCTAATGTGGCGCTTATAAGGAAAACAAAAAATGATTGTTCTGAGCGGAGGCCAAAGACAAATTCCTGATTCCTTGATTTATTTTTGTTAACTTTAAGTGTTTTTGTTTTTTTCAAAACAAATTTCTCCCTTGTGCAGTCTTTATAAATAATAAACTCCATTTGTATTTTCTTCTTGGAATTTTTTTTTTGCATTTATAATGGAAAAAAGAGAGTACTTACTCACTCCAAGAAGTAAATATCAAGAGAATTTCTTGTAGTGGCACAAGTGGCAAATTTGGTCGTAATTAGTTGGACGGTTCAGAAATAAAGCGAGACAAAATTTGACGACCGACAGACCGACACAGAAATTTAAAAAAAATTATTTGCAAGTCTTTGCGCTTCTGAACACAATTTGAAAATGTAAAAAAAAATTTGAATTTTTTTTTCGATTACCAGCCTCAAAAAAAAAAGTTTTTTAATTGATTGGAGGAAAAAATTTGTACACAGAACTCAGATTTCCAACAATTTTTATTGAATTCCAGAAATTTTCAAAAATTTCCGCGGAATTCTAAAGAATTCCAAATATAATTTCAGCAATTTCTAAGGATTCCAAATAATTCCTAGGAATTTTAAAGTTTTTCAAAGAATTACGACGATTTAAAAGATATTCCAATGATTTTCAATCAAATACCAATCTAAAAAACTCCAAAGATTTCCACGTAATCAGAGCCGGATCAAGCTATTTTAGCGCTGGATGCAGATTAAGTAAATAGCGCCTTTAATACCAAGAGATAAATATCCAGTAAAATTTCTGCACACAGGAGTCTGAATTCCAAAGACTTCCAAGAATTCCAATGATTTCCAAGGAATTCTAAAGATTTCCAAGACTTCCAATGATTTTCAAAAAATTTCAAGGAATTCCAAAGATTTCCAGTGATTTCTAAGGATTTCCAAAGAATTTCACAAAATACCAGTAATTTCCAAGGAATTCTAAAGAATTTCAAAGACTTTCAACGATTTCCAAGACTTCCAATGATTTCCAACGATTTCCAAAGAATTCCAAGGAATTCCAAAGACTTCCAACGATTTCCTAGAAATTCCAAATAATTCCAGTGATTTCCAAGAATTCCAAGGATTTTCAAAGAATTTCAGTGATTTCCAAAGAATTTCAGGGATTTCCAAGGAATTCCAGAGATTTCCAAGGAATTCTAGGAATATCCAAAGAATTCCAAGAATTTCCAAGGAGTTCCAATGATTTCCAAGGGAATTCCAAACGAATGTACACTAAATTTTCGGAATATTTACCTCTTGTTTAATACTAATAATATAGAATATTATAATCACAAAAAAAATGCAGTACCTTGGCATCAAAATGCAAATTTTTTGGCGCTTTCTAAACTTTGGCGCTGGGTGCGGCGGCTCCATTGCATCCATGGTTTATCCGGCCCTGCACGTAATTCTTGAAATTTTGTCAAATTCCCAAGAATTCCAAGAATATTTCAATATTTTCTGAGATTTCCAAGGAATTTTAGTGATTTTCAAAGAATTCCAAGGATTTTTAAGCGATTCCATGGTTTTCCAAGAAATTACAATGACTTCCAAACAAGTTTCTATCTAAAGAATTTCAAGATTTTACAAGAAATTCCAAACAAGTTAGAATTTAATGAATTAAAACGATTTCCAAAGAATTCCAATGATTTCCAAAGAATTCTACTGATTTACCAGATATTTCAGTGATTTCCATGAAATTTCAATGCTTTCCAAGTAAGTTTCAATCAAAAGAATTCCAATGATTTCTAAGAAATTTTTTCCATGGAATTTTCATTTTCCAAAAATTTCCATGGAATTCCAAAATTTTTATAATAATTCTCAAAAATTGTAGGAATTCCCGATGAACTTTTTTTTCCGATGAAGAAAATTGCTACTAACCGAGGGGGTCTGGGGGTATAGACTATAGAATACCTTTCAGGCTGAGAGTAACTAACAGTAGCTTATTATTTATGTGTCATGCTTCATGAGACCCATGTACAAAATATTTTAAATTTAGTCCTTTCCACTAAAATCTTTACATTTTTTATATTTTTTGAAATATTTGGAATTAAAGGCGGATCTGAAGGTTTCGTCTCGGTTTACAGATGATATTGATTGTAAAGTTGGAAATAAAAAAGTTTGTTTGTTTTCAGTTTGTGTAGCTTACCTACAGAAGCGGCGTAAGGCGTAGGGGTCTGGGGGGCTTTGCGGTCCGAAGAGCCAAAGTAAAGATTTCAGTCATCATAAAACTGTATATTCCAAATTCCATATTCAGTATTAAAAATTTTTTTTTCTCTATATGAAATCCATCCTCTTGCGCCACTAAATTATTTAGCCCACATCAAATTTATGTCTTGTTCCGTCACTGTTTACCTAGCCTACTTAGCTAAGACTTTAGCTTTGTAGAGCTCTATTATATTTCCGGAGTGTCGGCGTTTCACCGTCGCTAAATATAATATAAGTAGAATTTAATTTTTAAAATTAACCTGAGTATATCAATGCTTCAACAGTAATTATAACACAAACGTGCATGAATGGATTTCTGAGAAAAAAAAAGTAAAAATATAAGTAAGTAACATGTAACCTGAGAGCCGCCTTAAGTCGACTTATTTGGTAAAAATATTCCCAAAAATCACGTATCTAATAAAACAGTGGTTGCTCCGAACCCACTAATTATCTGAAAGCTTGTTAATCCATTCGTGTTCGTCAGAAGCAACTAGATAACACAGCTGCACTTATTCTGGCTGAGATTCTGAGTAATAATAGACATAATTCAAATTTTATTGTTTAATTTATCTGCTTATTTTTAAATTTTGATTTAACATTATGTGCCCATAGATCGAAAAATTTTTATAAATATACCAGCACGAAAGCAAGTAACAGTTAGTCCATCTTTTCATATCGTGCACTATTTTAATCTTTGACGTCAGCGCTGAGGTGGTCATTTTAGCTACTTTTGATCTACATTTTTTGTTTTTTTATTGTCTGATTGATTCGTTTATTTATATTATTAATCAATCAGAATTAATTATTCCAGATCAAAGCTTCAAAGTTGGCCGCCTCGCGGCGCCACTCTATTTTTTTGCACGATCTCTTTCTCAAAAGTTAGTTTCCATTTTACGCGTAATGTAAGTTTTAACATATTTGAAAGTTATGATAGTATTTTATTATCTTTTTAATTTTAAATTCTTAATTTTATTGTTTAATAATTAACACTCATTTGCAAACAGTTTTTAATTAATCAAAAAATTTAAATAACAATATTATTATAACTTTAATTAGATTAGAAATTAAAAAATTATGTAAATAATAATTAAATGCAATGCTAAATTTATTTTCTTATTTTGCTAGTTATTTTATAAGCAAATAGTAATTTTTGTTTAATTTATTATACATCAATTAATTATTGTTGTGTAGATAACTATTTAATATCCCGATATTCTGATGCAATTTTTAAAAAATTTACTAATAATTTTCGACTGCCAAAACTCTTGGCCTGAAGCCAAGATGACTTACTAAGGAATATAAATCAATGAATATTTTGAAGTACTACATTTATAATTTTCTTAGCTCAGTCGGTGCAATAAGATACACATGAAGCTCTTCTTAAAAAATTAATTAAAAGCAAATTTTGAAATTATTTATTAAATCAATTACAATTTAAAATCTTAACTTAAAATAAATCTAACAAAAAATATTATAAAAAAATTTATTTTAAAGGGGGGGCACTTTCGAGTCCTTTATGCAGGGCGTCAAAGATACCTAGATCCGGGACTGTAAACAATAGCTAATAATATTCAAGAAAGAAAAAGAAATAATATGTTTCAATCATTTTTTCTTCAAACTGTAAATAGTGCATTTTATTTGTGGTTGTTCGCCTTCTAACAATCGTTTACTCACAGGTGGTTTCATAAAATTTTGCTTTCTAAATTCTTCCTACTCGATATTATTATAAATCTGATAAAATTTATAACAAACTTCTTCTACAATAAATTAAACATTTGATGAAAAATTGTCATAAATACTTTATTCCTCTCGAAGATAGTCTGCATTTTCCGCAGACAACACGTTTTCTTCATTATATCTTGCATTTTTTTTATTTTTTATTTCATTGTACATAATAATAATAATAATTTATAATTGATAGCTTAGTATTTGCTGTGTCATGGGCGCCCATACAAATTTTTTCAAGGAGGGGCAGATTAAATTCCTACTGTGTAGTGATCCATAATATTTTTGTTAGTAAAGTGCTTACTTAAATTTTTGTATAAAAAGGTGTCTGTTTTATATAGGAAAATCAGCAACTGTACAAGAAAATAAATCATATTTAGTGCATTTTTCACAAACGCAAGGCCAAGTGAAATTAAATGTCCCTTTAGTTTAATGCAAATATAAATTTGTAACTGTCGTGGAAAAATCAAGGCAAAGGTAATACTGAACTTTAAACTTTAATAAGAAATATAGCATTTTCAAGTACCCACCCATCGGATAAGAAATTCCATAAGTTATTTTTCTAAGCAACTTCTTGAATTAAGTGCAATTTCTTTAAGGACTACAAAAAAATGGCGAATTGTGTAAGACATTATTATTAATAATATATCCATCGTTCGTTCAGACCTCAAGGATAATCGAACAATATTAGATTGCGTAATACATATTTCACGCCCAGTAGATTCATGCACTGTTTAATTTTTCAAAAAGCTCACATTGATTGGTGTTGCTTTTTTTTTCAATAAAAATTATTAAATAAGAATTATCTTTGTTTATTTCTTTCGTAATGATTTAATGGAATTTGCGTTTTTGTATTCCTCAATTATGGAAAAAAACACATCTGACCTTAATAGCTTTCAATATGATCAACGACAAAAGAATTCTTAAACTTGGCCTTCACCTAAGAGTAAAAATAAACAACGAGATCAAAGTGAAAAAAAAAAAGAGTAATTATCATTCGAAAAGATAATTAATTCAAAAAGACAATTAATTTTATATGAAAAACTCTTTTAATGCAGAAAAATATAAGAAAATAGATTTTGTTAATAATTTTGTTTTTGGCTTATTTTTTGAACTTTGAAAGAAATTATGTGGTTCATGGCCATGCAGTGGCTTGATGTGACACTTTACTTAAGTACAGAGCGGAAATTTCGGGTTTAATTAAAAATTATAAAAAAATTATAAAATCTATTAAAAACATCGGAAGATGGCAAGATACCATTGCCGAAAGCTTATGATGAAAAAACACCGAATTCTTTTATCCAGGCTTCTCGTCTGTAGTGAAATTTTTAATGTAAAATGCAGATATAAAATAATTAAATAATATTTATAATTCAGTTCACTATATGCCAATTCAAGGGCGAAGCAAGACACTGCTTCGGTGAGGGGCTCATCCCTAAAGGAGCGTTTTTGAAAAAAACGTTCGTTATATTGAAAAAAAGAAAAATTATTTAATTCGAAAGAAAGAAAACCCAAATAAAAAGCGTTCTGACATAATAAAAAAATAAAATACAAAAAAATATTGTATGGGAGGGGGAGGGAGCTGACGAAAATTATGCAAATTTATTCGAAAATACTAAAAAGTTAAGAAACGCTGCCGTAGCTAATGTAATAAATCTATTATTATTATTATTAATATTATCAAGTTCGCACAGTTACTGAGGTACCGAGAAGAATTTCATACCTCCCAGACCCCTCGCAAAAACAACAATTTAATTTTAAATTGCCCTCATAAATCGTCATAAATGTACCTTATATAAATCCCCGAGTGGAGACCCTTTGATCGCAACCTATGAATTATCATCTTTGAATCATCTGAACAAAATCAATTACTGAACATGCAAGCAAACGATTAGTTTTTCAAACCGGGGGGTCTGGGGGGTATGGAACACCCTCCAGTACAGCAGTAATTATATTTAAAAAAGATTTAATCACGCATAAGCTGTTAAATTCCATTCGCAAGCCTGTGTTAGCTAACTAACCAATATAGAGGATTTTATGATAGTCATATTTCTCTCCATACTCCCCCCCCCCCCAGTGCGGGTTTGTCTCAAAGTGCAGATGACAAAAGTGCAGGGTGTCCCCGGGTACATTTTACTTAACTTAGGTGTTAATAGAAGGCACTTTTCTAAGAAACATTTTTAACAACAATTTTTTTCTAAATTCAAGCCTTCGAGAGACTTCTTTAAAGCACTTTTTTAAATTTCCATTTTCACGTGGCCATAGCACGGAAAATATTAATTTTTTAGTAAAAATAGATTAGTGCTTTTATAAAGAGCATAAACTAAGCTACAAACTAGATTCAAACATTATTTGTCTAAAATGAACGGCTTCTGAGTTATGATTTAAAGTAAGTAAAAAAATGTTGAAAAACTTGACATGTTAATTTTTGCTTTTTTTCAAAACTCTGCATCTTTTAAACGAAGCATTTTACAAAAATTCTGACGCCCTATTCAAAAAGTTTTACTAGACAGAAATTGTAGTCCGTTAAATTTCCCATCCGAAATGGAGCGCTAGAATTTTTGTAAAACGTTTTGTTAAAGAGATGCAAAGTTTTGAAAAAGCAAAATATACAAAATCTAGACGCTTTTAACATTTTTTTACAAGGGGTAAATATCCAGTAAAATTTCTGTACAAAAGACTCGGAATTCCAAAGATTTCCAAGAATTCCAAAGATTTCCCAGGAATTCCAAAGATTTCCAAGACTTTCAAAGAATTCCAAGGACTTCCAAAGACTTCCAAAGAATTCCAGTAATTTGCAAGGATTTCCAAAGAATTCCAAGGAATTCCAAAGATTTACAAGGAATTCCAAGACTTCCAACGATTTCCAAGGATTTCCAAAGAATTCCAAGGACTCCAAAAACTTCCAAAGAATTCCAGTAATTTCCAAAGAATTCCAAATATTTCCAAGAATTCCAAGGATTTTCAAAGAATTCCACAGAATTCCAGTTATTACCAAAGAATTCCAATGAGTTCAAATCAAAGTTTAATTTAAAGAATTCCAGTGATTTCCAAAGAATTCCAGTGATTTCCAAAGAATTCCAGGGATTTCCAAAGAATTCCAACGATTTGCAAGAATTCCAGGGATTTCCAAAGAATTCCAGCGATTTACAAGGAATTCCAATGATTTCCAAGAGAATTTCAAGCGAGTGTATACAAAATTTTCAGGATATTTACCCTTTGTTTTTTTACTTCCTATAATTTATAACTCGAAAGCTGTTGCTTTTCGACAATAAATAAAGGTGTAAATCTAGTTTATAGATTATTTCAAGCTCTTTAAAAAAGCACTGATTCATTTTTACCGAAAATCAATATTTTCTTTGCTATGGCCACGTAAACGTGAAAATTACAAAATTGCTTTAAAGGGGCCTAACCTTCGAAGACTGAAATTTATAAAACAAATTTTGTTAGAAATATTTCTATGAAAAATGTCCTCTATGACCACCTAAGTTATGTAAAGTGTATCTAGAAAATACCTCCTAGACTCAGTGACTTCCTCGCAACTACCATAAGTTTTTTTAATCGTCCTCATAAATTATCATTAATATACCTTACATAAATCCTTCGATGGAAACTGTTTGGTCGCAACTTATGTTAAGAATCATCTGAACAAAATCAATTACTGAACATACACGCAAATGTTTTGTTTTTCAAACCGGGGGGTCTGGGGGGTATGGAATACCCTCCATTGCACTAGTAATTATGTTGTTTAAAAATTAAACTCTTAAGGCCAGTAGTTCACTCACAGTTCTAACTACAACTTAACTAAATGAAGTTTAAACAGCAGTTTATAGAATATAAATTTAATACCGGGAGTAAATAGCTCAAAAATTGTTTGTACACAGTATTTAGGATTTAAAAAATTTCGAACAAATTCCGGAGATTTCCAAGAACTTCTAGATATTTCCGAAAGCAATTAGAAAACTTCAGCAATTTACTGCTGCCCGAAGGCTATTATTAAGAGTAATTAAGCATTTATTAGCAGGTAGGTATTAAGAGCTGTTAGTTAGCTATTAAACTTTTATCATCGCATAATTAATTGATAGTCGCTGGTAAAATAGTAGTAGCTGTCAGCCCGCTAATAAATCTAATAGCGATTGCAGGGGCTCAGCACCTGGAGCTCAATAGCTTAAGCATTCCTAGGTTTACAAAAAGAACCTTTTTTTCTTTTAGCTTTTCACCTCTTGTCCTGAAAAAACTATATTGACAACTTTATTTTTTTGTTTCTCGTACTGCCCCCTTAAAATTTTTTTAAAGAACACCAATGATTTGCAAAAATATTCAAAATAATTTATAGGAATTTCTAAAGAATTCCAATGGCTTTTGAAAAATCTATGAATTTACAATGATTTCTAACGAATTCCATACATTTTCAAAAAATTCCGGAAATTTAGAAGAAAAGGTAGAAAAAAAATTATTTATGGTAATCCTATAAGATTCTTTTCAAAAAATTTCAAAAGAATGATTGCAATTTTCAAAAAATTTAAGATATTTCCAAAGAATTCCAAAAATTATAAAGAATTCCAATGATTTTCAACGAAATGATAAACAGATGTGATCGCAAAAGATTCAAAAAGTTTTAAAAAAATTTAAATTATTTTCAAATAATTTTATGGATCTCCATAGGTTTCTAAAAAATTCCAAAAATTTTCAAAATATGTCAAGAATTTCCAAATTCCAATTTTTTTTAATTCAAACTTTAAATTTCCAAGAAATTCAAACAATTTTCAAATAATTTTGGTGATTTTTACTGAATTACAAAGATTTTAAAAATTCATAAAAAATTTCCAAAGATTTCTGACGGATTTCCAAACAACCGGAATTTTAAAAATTTTAACAATTTTCCAAGAATTATCGCAATTTTCAAAGAATTTCAGTGATTTCCAAGAAAAGAAAACATTTTCCAAACTATGTTTCAAAAAAATACAAAATTTGTGACCTATTTACCTTTTGCTGTGGTTTAATAAAAAATAAAAAAAGTTGGTGATTTGTGATTTCCTGCCTTGCCTTGGCCAAATTCCTGCATCAGTTGATCAGCATTTGACTTTTGCTGCAATTTTTCACAAAAATTGCTAAAAACTGTGTGTGAGAAATATCATAGTTTGAGAAACTATGGTTTCTTTTACAATTCAGTTAATTGATAGCGCCGATGCAAGCATCATTTTTAGTAATTTTTAAATGGAGAAAGGCCTAGTACGACTATTTTAATAAAAACAGTAAAATTTATATTATAACTTTTGATACTGAATATACAGAGAAAGGCTAATGTAAGCAATATAAAAAATGAAAAAATTTTGATTTTATTTTACAATAACAATAAATTTTATAGATGTGATTTCCCATTCAATCAATCAATTATTAAATTATAGGAGTATTTTAATTTTAAATTTACGATTTTTATTAAAAATCTTTAGAAAATCACATCTCTGTCAATTTTCGACCTAATTTTTTCAAAACCTTAATTTTGAAACTTATTTTATTTTCAAAATAAAAATGATTTGTTTCGCGAAAGCTCTAAATGACCTGAGAATTACAAATTTCCTCTTCATTAGATGTAATGATGTTGTTAGGTTTGGCAATTAATATTTAGTTGGTGAATGATCGCATTAATAGACATGAATAATGAAACGTCTGCATGAATAATTAATTCAGTCGTTTCAGAGTTTCATTAATAAATTTACGATATTATTCAATTCGAGCTTATAGTATTTATTAATAGGAAGCTTTATAAGATGAAATAATTTTACAAGTCAACTATTGAAATGCGTCCTTGTTTGTTCTAAACAATATATTTTGTTGAAGTGTTAATTAATAACTACATGTGATTACTATTTGTAATTAAACAGTTTTATTTTAACATGGCAATGCTATTTACCTTCTAATTGCACTCTAAAAACTAAAGTACGGAAACCAAGGCGTGGTCAGTTTGATCGGGAGGTAAATTTACTATTACAAATAAACAATTATTTGTTGTTCATGAAGGACACTATCGAAGTATATAAACGAGGGTTGCTATCCTAGTGACATTGTACAGTTCTTCAGCTTTACAAGATCTCCTCTTATACTACAATGAATACTTTGGTAAGAACGAGATTTCTAAATCTCAAATTTAAAATTATCAACTATTTTTTGAATTTTAGACCGTAGCTGTATTTGCCTGTGTGGCAGTTTTGGCCAGCGCCGCACCCTCCGGTTTGTGGGGTTTGGGTTATGGACATGGACACGGTCATCTTCCAGTCGTAGGTGCTTCAGGTGTAGTATCTAGCAACGGAGCTGCCGGACCAGCTGGAATTGTAACTGGACATGGTGCTATTGGACCAAATGGAATCCCCAATGCAATTGGACACGGTGGTTGGGTTGGTGCCCATGGTTTGGGTATTGGACACGATGATGGACAATGGCACGGTGAAGGTTTGTTGGCCTCCCAAGACTGGGCCGGTCATGGTGCTGTTGGATTAGTAGGTGCTCATGGTCTTGGTCTTGGTCTTGGAGTCGGTCTTGGACATGGAGTCGGTCTTGGACATGGTCTTGGTGCCGTCGTTGCTGGACCAGCTGGAACCATTGTTTCTCATGGAGTTAATGGTCATATTGGACTTGGTCACCACGGTTGGTAACTTTCTTGAAAGTTAACAAACCCAAACAAAATTTTTTGTACTATATTTTCATGTATTTATTTTGTTTTCTTCAAATTTAAATTTTTATTTCTTCATTGATGTGCGCTTCAAAGGACAACGACATTTACTCATTTTTTTTATTTATGTGTATATTTTGTCATTATTGTAAATATATAAAAATGTGTTCGAATAAAATCTAATTTGTTTATATGCAAGAGTTTTCTTTGTTGCATTATAAAGCAATTTTACTTGTAAATGTGGAAATTAAATGGAAATGTAAAAGATGGGTGTGCATTCCAAATGCAGAATTGTCACGAGGCTATATAAGAGAAAATTTTCTAGTGATGGTTTGCAGTTGCACATACCTGTAAGAGTTAAGTGATAAATTTTTCAAAATGAAATCTTGGGTGAGTTTACCGATAAAAATTAAAAAATCTCTTTTATTAATATATTTAAGTGTAAAAGTGATTCAAAAAAATGACCGAGATAATTTGGCAATAACAAGGTGGGCCCAACCGCAAAATGCGTTAATATTTGATTTTGCGGTTACGCGTTGCGTTATATATTTTTACGCTAAAAGGAGAATTTAATGGAATTCGTGACGTGACGTCACAATTTCGTTTATTGTCCAGCATAAGTTCAGCAATTCGCGAGGGGGTGACCGCTTCGAGAACACTATCCTCCGGCAATAATTGAGAGTTGATGTATACGTATAAGTGGATTTTTTTATAAATATTCCCAATATACATTAAACAAAAATTGAATTTTATCTAAAAAATATGATTTACTTTTGAAAATAACGAATAATTGCAGATTAATTAATTACAAGGCGACTATTATTTCAAGGTAACTCATATTTTTAAAAAAGCTTACTTAACACACCTTTAACAAATATCAAGTGTTGGATGAGGAAAAAAAACCTCTTTCGATTATTCATTTAAGGATAAACGTAGTCCTTGTTTCCCAAACTCAGATTTATACTTTACAGGCATTTGTCTTCGTTGTGGTAGCAATAAAATGCGTTACGAGCTATCCCACTCCTGAAAATGTTGGTGTCATAATCGAAGGCCCCGATTCTGTCGTCATCAAAGGTCCCGATGGTAGTGTAATTACATCTAAAATTGGATGGGGAGTCGTACTCCCATCCGGACCCGTTGTAATCCCTGCTCCAAAACCTCCAACTGAGGTGGAATTGACTGAACCCAAAACAGAAACTAAAGAAAGTGAAGGAGATGGTAACAAAGATAATACCACAAAGCAAACCTGCGGGCATTAATAATTTTTTTTAGACTCCAGCACGGAGGAGTTAACCGAAACCGTTGAGGTGGTAACACTTGACAACAGCGGAGGTGTTGCTAGAGTATTGCAAGCAGAAGAAGAATTGAAAGAAATTCAACAACAAGAAATTGTAGCACAAAAGGCTGCAAATCAAGAAGCGATCGCACAAATAGAGGCTCAACAAAGATCCCAAGAAAACAATCAATAAATAATATAATTTTTTATCTTAAAGCCAGTCAATAAAATATAATGTAATGATACGGGCATCACATGCCTTAATATACAATAAAACCAAATCGAATTATTAAAAATGGATTATACAATATTCTATTCATCAATTGCATGTTTAATATTATTATAAAAATTGTAGGTGTAGTTGGTGATAGTTATGTTCACAACAAGGTTAGAAATCTAATTTATTAGATTAATCTACTATAAAGTTATTATAAATAAATCAATAAATAGTGCAATTTAAATTTTTTTGTATTTTTCAATAAATTACATGAAATATTCACCATGTGGGAGTTACGGAGCTAAATCAAACAACTGAATTAATATATCCTTAAATAATTTAAAAAAAGGATAATACAGAAATATATTTTTAGATTTCCAGGAAGTTTAGTTTGAAATACTCGAAAGTGCCCCCCCCCTTCTGGCTTGACTATAATTTTTCTATACTGTCAAGGAGACTTTAAGAAGGAAGCCTTCCCATTGAACAATCTATTTAATTTAATTGGAAAGTACGGAAAAGCTAAGTACATTCCATGTACATATGTACGTTTCCTTTGAACCCCTGATGCAATAACTCACATTTATTACAAAATTAATTCAATTTTTTTATGTGTAATGCAAGAAGTAATTGCGCACTTGAAGGTTTCCTTTTGTACCTATATAAGTTGTAGGGTTGAGTTGGTAAAACATCATTTACACACTGTACACCATGAAATTCACAGTAAGTAAAATAATAATTAATAATAATATTCCAAATTCAAATTTTCTATTAAATAGGCCGCTCTTGTTTTGGTAACCATCTCGATGGTCCATGGATCCGTCATTGGAGGTATTGGTACCTTGGTAGGCCCAGCTTCCGTTGGAGCAGCCCTCAAAGGACCATCCGCTGCAGCCACCCTTGTAGGACCTGATGGTAGTGCCATCTCATCAGCCGTTGAAGGTGGTGCAGTTGTTGCCGCTCCAGTTCATGGAGGTGTCATCAACGCTGCTGTTGCACCTGGAGTAGTTGCAACTCACGGTGCTTGGGGAGCTCCAGGAGTCTGGGCAGGTCCAGGCGTTTGGGGTGCTCCAGCAGTTGCTGTTGGACACGGTGCAGTCATCCAAGGACCATCTGGCATTGTTGCTACCAATGGAAACCCATGGGGTCATGGTGTTGGAGTCGTTGGACCATTAGGATTAGGAGCTGGTCATGGACTTTGGTGGCGTTAATTCCTATATTTAAAACTACTTCAAACCCTGATGTGTTCAAATTAACAATGCAATAATTAATTATGTTTATGTTCCAAATTTTTTTGTTTTTGTGATGTATCAGCAATTTGTTAACGACAACAGTGAAATATTTATGCAAATATAATACATTATATAAAATTACAATAATTTTTTTTTGAATATCCAAAAGAATATTTATTATTTTTCCCCAAATGCAGAAGTGAAAATATTATTTTTCAAACGAAAAGTGGAAATTTTGGAAATTTTGAAAGTCACGGATTAATTCGAGATTCAAGATTGATTCTCGAAATAGCAGCTGTTGCTACGATACAGTCTAAATTCCAGTAATCTCATTGGTAAATCCTAGGATTATTTTGAATCTTCCATTATTGTGATTCATTTGTGAATCAGATCCATGCTTTTACAACTTCAAATTGGAAGTAAATAAATTAAAAATTATGCTAATCAATTGCAGTTAAATTAGAAAATTATTAATCAGTTTATTGAGACTTTGACGTGTAGCAGTCGACTCCGCCCTTTGAACGCAAATATTAATTAAATAAATAAATAGGTTTATTAGATAATGCTATTTTTGGTAAATTAATAAAGTTAATTAGGATATGGCTGGGATAGTCGAACCCGATACATCTTCTGAATTTGTTACTTTAGCCTTTATTTTTTGAAAAATCTACTGCAGGCAGCAGTTTTAAACTTCTGTGTTCTTTATATCCAGATAAAACACAGTTTACATCAGCTTTTTGTGCATGATCTTCACGTTCTCTTCGAGGGCAATAGCTAAAGTTGCCAAATTTTAATAACAACAAACGATGGCTCAGCCAAATTGTATTTGGCTGGTATTGAGACCTAATTGAGTTATGAGTTTATATTACCATCCATGGTGGGCTATATTTCAAAAAAATCAACTTGGAATATTTATAAATGTTGATTTCAGTCAAAATATTGAGAAGATGTAACTCAGGGTTTTAAATTTAGGAATTCTTCTGAATTCATCATTTTTTGGAACTTTTTGGAATGTTCGATAAGCAAACCAATAATCGCAATCAGGTAACAACTGCAAATTTTCCTCTGTAAAAAAATAAGGATTTCATTCTCTCTGTGTTTGCTGTCACAAGGGAGAGAAAGCTCTTTTCGCCAGTCTTCCTTGGTTCGTTTATATAACATAAAATCAGTGTGAATTGCAAAAATTGTCCAGAACGTCAACATTTTTTTGAAAGCCTGTGCGCTCTTAGACCTAAAAAATAGGCTTGGATTAAAAAATATTTTGATTTGAAAAAGAAACAAATTCAGCCGAAAAATTGAGAGTAAAACTGCCAAATATGTAATGCTCTCCCAAGGCAAAGACCAGACTCACAAATTGGGTTCCATCCAGTAAACTTCCCAAGTTTAAATGCAGAGATAGAACCAAGAACTTTAGTTTATTATATAAACTCTCCCCCCCCGCCAATCATCACCCACCATTTATAATTGTTCCGATATATTGCACTTCACACATACTGTTAGTCTATCAAGGATACAATAATTATTAAAAATCTTTTGTCAAGTACCTTTCATTGGAAAGTACGGAAAAGCCAATATAATTACATTTTATTTCATATTATACAGTAAGTACAATAAACCCCTGCCCCGCCCTGATGCAATACCTCACAATTATTACAAAAGTAATGACATTTTTTTCGTTTAATTCAAAAAGTACGTACCATACGCCCTTGAACAATTATTTAGGTAGGTACCTAGCTATATAAGTTGTAGGGTGAAGTTGGAAAACCATCAAACACACATTGAACATCATGAAATTCGCAGTAAGTAAAATAATATTACAATTTATCTGTAACTTTTCTTATTATTTTGTATTGCATAGGTCGCTCTTGTTTTGGTAACCATCTCGATGGTCCATGGATCCGTCATTGGAGGTATTGGTACTCTGGTAGGCCCAGGAGCTCCTGGAGTAGCTCTCAAAGGACCATCCGCTGCAGCCACCCTTGTAGGACCTGATGGTAGTGCCATTTCATCGGCTGTTGAAGGTGGCGCAGTTGTTGCTGCACCTCGTCATGGAGGTGTCATCAACGCTGCTGTTGCACCTGGAGTAGTTGCAACTCACGGTGCTTGGGGAGCTCCAGGTATTTGGGCAGCTCCAGGCGCTTGGGCAGCCCCAGCTGTTGCTCTCGGAGGACATGGTGCAGTCATTCAAGGACCATCTGGCATTGTTGCCACTAACGGAAATCCATGGGGAGCCATTGGTGGTCATGGTGTAGTTGGACCTTTAGGATTAGGATTAGGACACGGAATTTGGTAGACGTTAATTTATTATAATTGAATTGTATTACAATTAAGACTGACAAAATGGCACGAGGATGAGTTCAAATGAATAATGCAATAAATCAAATCTCTTCAAAAAATTCTTTATTTTTTTCTTTATTTTTTTCTGTCCTTCCTGGATTAATGATTGCTATCATCTACTATTACACCCTTCAAGTAGCCTTCTCCGACGCCTTAATAAAAGTGCTGAGGCACATCAGAAGGTGTAGCTAAACATTTTCTTAAGAGAACTTTACTTAAGAGCTGATAAGCTGGCGAAGATGGACTTGGGTAACCCATGCTAGTCTAGGTTAGTATTCATGGCAATTTGGAGTACCGGGTCTTTGACCTACACCTCCCTTATCGGTTGGGTTTATTATACTCTGGCTGTGACAGCAGATGAGGGAATATTTTCCCTCTTAGGATTAACCCAAGTGATAATCAAAGGGGGTTCTTTTGCTTGGACCCTTGCTACCCTGGCAGCTTCCAGAAAATTTCAAAAATAAAACAAATAAAAGCAAAGTAACAACATTAACAACGTAAAACGATAACAACGTAACAACAATAACAATTTCTTTGATTACAAGTCTTGCAATCTGCATGTGATCCGGTTTGTTGGGGGCTGGGTGACATTTTGGTGATGACGGGAAGAAGGGGGGGGTCTAAGCCGATTGATGCAGGATCTGCCTGGGTCTCTTGTATTTCAAATAATTCTCCAAATAAGCAGAGTGGCGGATAAATTCTCTGATGAACAAGATGTTGGAGTCTTCCTGTAAACTGGCGTTTGTAACAAAGAAGAGGACATTTAGTGAACGTCTGATAATCACGTTTTGTGCGGTTCGAAGTAAATTTATGTGTGACTTGTTGACATAGCCGCCTGGCAGTTGAGTTGATTTATATAGTAGAAGTTGGTTGGGAGAGGTCAAGGTGCTGCTGTTGTCTAGGAGGGGATAGACGGCGGCCAGAGCCTTTCTGAATTTCTTGTGGTACGCTTGGATCTGGGGTCCCCCCAGTAAAGCCCCCTTTCCAGTGTCACTCCAAAATATTTGGAAGTGCTTGTCCAGGGTATCTCAGTTCCAAACATCTGGAGTTTGTGGTTGGGATTTTGTCGAGTTTGTAAAGGAATTTTAGTTTGCGGGGTCAGACATGCTTGACGACTGGTTGACAGTCCAATTTGTCGTGGAATTTGTCTGCCGCTAGTGTCAAAAGGAGGATCTATGCTGAGGAATTTTTGGCTTGATATGTGATACACCGGCTTTTAAAATACTCAAATTTGTTGTAAGTTGGGGATGGCTCGGGGAATACAAGGGAAGATGGACCGCTACAACAATTGGAGGTAGCAAAATGGGCTTAATATGTGGCCTGAATGTCCATAGAATCCAGAATCTATCAACTACTAAAGCATTCACTAATCTAGTTTTAACAGCAGTAGGATCGTAATATGTAATATTTAGGGACGCCCTACTACCAATAATGCTATTATTTGAAATAAAAACAAATAATGCTGAAATATTAACATAATTAGAAACTAAAGCTGATGATCGAAGGAATGTTGGGGTGTTTTGGATCCGAAAGGACCTTGCCCAATGGTTAAATACATCAAAGTAGACGATAGTGTTTCATATAAAAATATTTTTTAATTTTTTTTTTGATATATTAAAAAAGCACAAATATCATTCCTACAAATTTCATGTCAGTATCAGAACGAAACATTTCGCCCTAAAAGATATTTTATACAATAAATAGTGTGCTAAGGGGGCATTCCATATTCCCCTTCCGATATTCCATACTCCCTTCCTCTAAAATAATAAAAATCACTTACGGAAAACTATTAATCAATTTATGCCTACACAAAATCATCAAACTGAATAAAAGAAAAATTGCGAAAACCACAACAGACGGCTTTATCCTTAATCGTTTCGGGCGGCAATTTTTGGCACAACCCTCACTTTCACAGCTACCTGAGGCGGTAAAACGAGAAACCAAATTTGGATTAAAATTTTATGAAAGTATAGAATGAAAATCAATTTTAAATTTAATTTTGGTACATAATAAAATAAATTTTGAGAAGAATTTAAGTGAAACTGATTTTGGCGAAGTAAATTGATTTAAATTAAAAATTCAGTATTTAGTTGGTAGATGAAAACTGAGTAATAACTAGAACAGATATTTATGAAAATTTTACAATAATTGGATTTTTTGGGAAATATTTTAATAATTTTAAGGTTGAAGATGCACTCTGGAGCTTTTATTAAATGACACAGCAATTATATTGAATTAAAAATTACATTACGATAATTCGATTTTAAATTGGATTAATTGGAAAGTACGGAAAAGCTAAGTAAATTTAATGTACATATCTAATATGTATGGTATGTAACCCCTGATGCAATACCTCACAATTATTACTAAATTAATACAATTTTTTTTTACATTTAATGTAAGAAGTTATTGCGCCCTTGAACAATTATTGTTTTGGTGTATAAATTGCAGGGCAAAGTTGGAAAAACATTAAACACACACTGATTATCATGAAGTACACAGTAAGTAAAATAATTATTCTTAAGTTATGTGAAACTCTTATTATTATTATTTAAAAAAAAATAGGTTGCCCTTGTTTTGGTTACCATCTCGATGGTTCATGGATCCATTTGGGGGTTGGCAGGACCAACAGCCCTTAAAGGACCATCCGCCGCAGCCACGCTTGTAGGACCTGACGGTAGTGCTATTTCATCTGCTGTTGAAGGTGGTGCCGTTCTTGCTTCACCCGGTATTGGAGGTGCACGAGTAATTGCCGCTCCAGGAGCTTGGGCAGCTCCAAGTGTTGCTCTCGGTGGACTTGGTACAGTAATTCAAGGACCTTCTGGCATTGTTGCCACCAATGGAAATCCATGGGGAGCAATTGGTGCTCACGGAATCGTTGGACCATTAGGATTAGGATTAGGACATGGAGTTTGGAGGCGTTAATTCTTATAATTATAATAAATTTAAATTAAAAAACTGATTGTCACTATAGGATGGGTTCAAATCAAAAATGCAATAAATTAAATTTACTTAAGAATTCTTTTGTTTTTATGATGGTATCAATGTGTTTAGAGCTATATGATTTATAAAATCAGAGGTGGTAAATACCCTAAAAGGGCCAAGAAGTTTCCATAAAAGAGCACCCTTAAGAAAGCGTTTCTCGGAGATTCACTTCCTTCAAATCAAAACAGTAAACAAATACAATTAAAGCAAAGTTTTTACCCATCATTGCCTTGACGTCTATAACCTCTTGGTTCATTAAATGACAAAGAATCCAGACCTCCCAATTACAAACTCAATTCCTACCATCATTAGCAATTTGTATTAGATTTTCACCTCAAGTGAAAATTGGAATACCCAGAACACCGACTTTCCGTCTTACTCAACCAGAAGAAATCATTCACCCAATACTACAAGATCCATTCAAAAGCATCATATTTTCGAAGTAAAGAACAATACTTGGTGCTCCGAGGCGGACTAGGAAAAGTTTGGTAAGCCGGTACACAATTGAACTGACATAAAATTAAGCTGGTTTTCTGAAGATTTTGAACAAATATTCTTAATCCGCCACTGCACATTGCTCCTTTAAAACCCAAATACTAAAATGCTGACTTTATTACTTTGAAGAGAAACAACAGCCTGGGTCGTTCTAAGATATTTAAGTGCCTTGGGCTAACAACATTAGATGCTCTGGTGCATTATGGGGGCATTAATTTCCATCTTCTTAAATATGCCATTCTTTAATGGGCGTTGGCGATAAAACTTGGCTGAATCCAAAATGACGTACTAGGGAATTTAATTAATGGGGTGGTTTCCCGTTGCTTTCCCCACAGCCCACAGATCTATCTTGGGCTTTAGATCACAGCAGCGTATTCGACTCGACCAAGATTTGAACCGCGGTCACCCGCTTCCCAGTCGACCAGTGTAAGCTTTGATCAGCAAACAAACTTTACGATGGCAGTTACCAGCTCAAAGACTATCTGATGTATAAGAGGCCCAAAGAAATCCTGCAGCCCCTTCCTCATACGGATAACCCTGGCTAACCATCTCTTCCTAGGTAAAGACCGGGACAGATCACAAAAATCAAACTTAGGAACAAGAAAGCCCAACTAACCACATCGTCAAGGAGGGAAGACGATGTGGACCAAAGGAGGAGCCTCTATTGTTTGAAAATAGTTATTTGTAAATATTTTCTTAAATAAATATGCCGCCTCAATAGTCGGGCTACGTTGCCAGGACACTCATCCTTGCCACCAAAGCTGTTAATACCGCAAAACGTATCAAACCGGAAACTGCGGAAAACATACTAAATTCTAGTCTGTAGTAACTATGTCGCTATAGTAACTAAAGCTAAAAGCAGGATACGTGCCGCACTGGCTCCCACCGCTGGCCGCAAATTCTAATTCCGTGCTTCTTTCTTGAACGCCTAAAAAGGATTCGCGATAAGTAAAATCGTTCTCAGAGACCGGTCGCCTAGCAAAATTATCTAGGGCGGTGTATGGAAAAATTGGCCTAGCGCAACCCCACGGCGGGCAACACAAAGGAAGCCAGTAAGGCACATTAGGGTAACGGTCCCATATTAAAAAACAAGACCTGGAGTAAACGGCAAAGCTTTAGGATCCTTTTAAGATCCCGATTGAATTTTAGTAGGCGTAGTCGGCCTCAGTTTCATTCAAGAGTACAACTGTTAACATTATACAGTATTAAATCAGAAACTTATTTTTAATTGGATTTTTGAGTTATTTTTGGGTTATAGCGGCTCCAGTGATGTTCATAACGAGTGGAGGGGTTCAGAAATTCACTGTCTATTTGGATTCGCCATTTTTGGCTAGTATAATTGATGCTCAAGAATACTACTTGTATAACATAAAACCACGCTGTGGGTGGGGTCAACTTTGTGAAAACAGTCAATTGAAAAATCGCTTTAAGTTTTTTGGCAATTTTTACTCAAAATTTTAAATGATCAAATAAAATCAAAGTTTTTATTAGCAATTTCAACCACAAACCAGCATAATTTTATTAGAAATTTTTTAAATTCTTTTGCGTATTTTGAGTAGATACTAAACTGAAATACTTAGGAATTTCATGGGAAAATCTGGTGTATCAATGAAGAGAAATTTTAGGAAATCTGTGGAAATTTCAAGAAATCTTAGAAAATCTTCCTTTTGGTTTTTCTATTTCTTTGAAAGGAAATCTTAAGTTTCCTAAAATTATCAAAAATCTCTTCATTTTTTATGCACAACAATCAGTCAAATAAAGCATTGTGCTTTAGCTACAAGAAATTAAATAACAAATTTCTTTTAGTGTAGTTTAAAATGCAGAAATATATTCTGAAACCACCCTTCTCGTATATTTTGCGATGTTTACATCTAATCTTGTTTATCAAGGAAATAATTTATTAAACCGTTTTTGTAAAAATCTTTCATTGGAAAGTACGGAAAAGCTAATGTAAGTAAACTTTAAGTATGTACGGTATTACTTATGTTAAACCCCTGATGCAATATCTGACATTCATTACAAAATTAATACAATTTTTCAAAGTTGAATGTAAGAACTTATTACGCCCTTGAACGTTTGTTTCACTATATAAATTGCAGGGTGTAGTTGGAAAAACATCAAACACACATCGAACATCATGAAATACACAGTAAGTAAAATAATAAGTATTATTTCAAGTTTTTCTAATTAATATTATTTTCCCTTAAATAGGCAGCCCTTGTTTTGGTTACCATCTCGATGGTTCATGGATCTATCTTAGGGATAGGACCAGTAGGACTGAAAGGACCATCCGCTGCAGCTACTGTTCTAGGATCTGATGGTAGTGCCATTTCATCGGCCGTTGATGGTGGTGCGGTTCTCGGTGCACCCGGTCTTGGAGTTGCAAGAGTAATTGCCGCTCCAGGTGCTTGGGCTGCCCCAGGAGCTTGGGCAGCTCCAAGTGTTGCTCTCGGCGGGCTTGGTACAGTAATTCAAGGACCATCTGGCATTGTTGCAACCAACGGAAATGCATGGGGTGCTCGCAGTGTAGGAATCGTTGGACCTTTAGGATTAGGATTAGGACATGGAGTTTGGAGGCGTTAATTTTTATAATTATTATGTATTAAAATTAAAAAACCGACGGTTTGTCACTGGAATGAGTTCAAATGAAAAATTCAATAAATTTACTTTTTTTTTAAGCCAATTTTTGTTTTTGTACCCAAATAATGTACATAGTGTGACTCATAACGAAATCTGGACGTTTCTATATTAACAATACAAATTGCCGGTTCTGAAGCCGTTTTTTGGCATATAAAAATACATTTTACAGCAAAACTTATTAAACAATTTTTGTTGAAAATTTTATTGCCTTTAATTTTGTTTGTATGCATTTTTTTATTTTGACCGGCCGTTTCTGAATGACCGCGGCTGAAACAAAACTCGGTAAAATTCGTAAAATATTATCATCTGTAAGTCTATAACTCAGAAACGGTGCGACCAAATAGAAAAATGTATATGAACAAAAATGTAAACAATGTAATTTACAAAAAAAGTGTCGGTTTATTTTTTATTTTGTCTCACCGTTTCCGAGATATAGATGAAAATATTTTTCAAATTTTACTTGACCGCTTGTTTAAGCGGTTGTCAGTTAGAAATGGCGTAACAAAATAAAAAAATGTATATAAACAAAAGTGAAGGCAATAAAAACTTGAAATTTAAAATAATTGCTTTAAGATGGGCTTTATTCAATGTTTTCAAAATTTAATCAAGATGCATGTTGGCATTACAAAAATTCGAACACAAAAAGAATCTTGGTATCTCGAAATCTAATTTTTTGATAATAATTATAATTAGGTATTCGCAGATGTTTTGCCAATTAATTTTTTTTTCTTTCAAGAAAGGCTGTAGTATTAAAATTTGCGATTGATTAACCGGATTGGGGAACGTCTGTTTTTAATAGTTTATTTTTAATATTTTAATTTTTAATAGTTTATAAAGGGCAAAAACGGTTATTAATAAGTTTAAAGCCTCCCCGGATTTGAACTGAGTACTTTACTAAGCTATTAACCGTACCAATGCCCGTCTAATTCTGGTTAAAATTTAAATTTTTAATTTTGTAGTAACCTAAAATTGCTAGGGTAAGTCATAGCAATATTAACTTTATTCTGGAAAAGGTCTATGTAATTGCAAATTGTTTAGAGCTTAGAAAACCTGGCAATATCCTGAATAGAAATTTATTAAGGCTGGAACGAGGCCCCGGTATGGTTTGCCCTTAGAAAGATCAGGTTGCCATCAGGCAATCCGATCCGGAGCAGATTTTGACTGCAACGCCAAACGAAATCCGGACCAAATTGGGTTGACCTAGTAGAGCCAAATCAGGCTTCCATATTTGGTCTAGATCCGGGTGTAATACACGACCCACGGCGGACAAACCCGGTCCAGTACGGATCTTGACGGTAACGTCAAACAAAATCCAGACCAAATCGGTCTGACCTAGTGGAGCCGAATCAGGATTCCATGTTAGGGCCGGTGGAACACAAGGATTCGTAGCGGATCTGGACTACAGCCGTTAAACTCGGTTAGGATCAAATAGAGCTAATCTATGGGGGTTGAATCAGGGTTCCATATTAGGCCCAGGTCCTGGAAAACTGGAGCGGATCTGGACTGTAACGACTAACTCGTCAGGATTGATCCTGACGGCCTTCGTCAGGTTTGGATCGATTTGAACCAAATCTTCTAGATTCCAGATTCAAATCTTGTTGGCCTAGTGAGGCCGAATATCAGGCTTCCATATTATGGCCAGGTCTGGGTAAACTACAGATCTCACGTCGGTTGTCGCCTTCAATTTAATTTTCACAAATTAATTATACACAATTAAACCATTCCTCAAGTGAACGCCGTTTATTCCAAAATTTGACTCTTCGAAATCGTTCAGAAAAATCCTCAAAAAATTCGTCCAAATTGGAACAAAAACAATTCAAATTGTAACAAAATTGTACTCACGAATTCAAAACCATTTATTCACACAATTATGACATAATCCCAAATCAGAGATGCAAAATCGAACAAAATCAGCGGAGACCTGGCAAAAAGCATTCTTTATCAAAATTTTCGTGCCAACCTGCAATTTGTTGGCGCAAACAGTTATTCAAAATTATTCAATTATTATTATCAATTATTCAATTTACAATATAGAAATTCAATTCACAAAAATTAAAATAGTTATTTTCAAAAATGGGATATTCAAAAAAAAAATAAAAACAATCAAAATTCAAAATTAAAAAAAAAGGATTTTGAAACACGACTATATAAATTTTTATATATTTTTACACCCCATATTATATCGGGGTGAAATAGTTTGCTAATTGATATCACTAAGAAATTGGTGCTCAATCGAATATAGTACTTCTTGTTTACAATAAAATATAAACATGCTACCATTGAGTTCTTCTGGGTATTTATCAGCTATGTTGCACCTATGCAAATTTATCAGAAGATAATTAAGCAGTTATCATAAAAAAAACTTTCATTTTTATAGTACCGAAAATCTGATGCATGCATCGAGTTCCTGATGCAATAATTCGAATCTATTACAAAAATAATGCAGTTTTTAAGGTCGATTCAAGAAGTTATTACGCCCTTGACCATTTATTTTTGGTATATAAGCTGTGGGGTGAAGTTGAAAAATATCAAACACACATCAAACAACATGAAATACACAGTAAGTAAAATAACTAATTATAATTAGTTCTTAATTTTTAATATTTTTATTTGTTAAATAGGCCGCACTTGTTTTGGTAACCATCTCGATGGTCCATGGATCAGTCCTTGGTGGTATTAACACCTTGGTAGGACCAGCATCCCTTAGAGGACCATCCAGTGGAGCCACCATTGTAGGATCTGATGGTAGTATTATTTCGTCTGCCACTGATGGTGGTGCGCTTCTTGCTACATCCGGTCTTGGAGGTGTCATCAGTGCTGCTCCCGGAGTGGTAATTGGAAGCAGTGCACGAGTAATTTCAGCTCCAGGTGCTTGGGCTGCTCCAGGAGCTTGGGCTGGTCAAGAAGCTTGGGCTGCTCCAGGAGCTTGGGATGCTTCAGGTGTTGGCCTCGCTAGACTTGGTTCAGTAATTCAAGGACCATCTGGAATTGTTGCCACTAACGGAAATCCATGGGGAGCAATTAATGGTCAAATCGTTCAATCAGTTGGATCTCTAGGATTAGGATTAGGATTAGAAAATGGAGTTTGGAGGCGTTAATTACAATAAAGTGAACAAAATCAAATTAAGAGTGCCGGAAAGACACTAAATGTGTTCAAGTTAGCAATTAAATTTAGTCAGAAATATTTTTGTTTTTATAAATATTATCAGCAATGTGTTTTCGATTATAATAAAATATTAATGCAAATATACATTTTTTAATTTTACAATAATTAGTTCTGCAGAACTGTGTCGTTTTCCAGCTCTTCTGTTGCAAAAAATGCAAAGACTTTTTGGAAAAATGAATGTTATCCGAAGTTGTTAGTTTAGTTAGAGCTGTTGTCCAAGTTTTACTATTTTTGCCGGAAGAAATATCTACGCGTTTTTGTTTTATCCTCTGTCCGAAAGTACACTTACCCCGGAGTCTCTGATCGAGGGAAATCTGTGAAAATCTAAAGAGTTTACCTTGTGTGAGTACCAATCTTTGCAAATAATAATTCCTGCAGTCTTTAAAATTTATGATGTTTCAATTTCCAGGCAAAACTAAATTCAAATTTCAAGAGGATGTACTATTTTATCGCAAAGGTCTGGTTGTAAAAAATCCTATATCAATGACATTAGATGTTTAATCTATTAGAGCTTTATTCTTAGCATTAAAACGAGAGGAAACAGTAAACAAGATATTTTCTACTGTGGATATTATATTATCTAAACAACGGATATAAATAGCAAACATCCAATATATGGCCTCCTGAGAGATAGTGAGATCTTTCTTATTAAGAGAAGTATTAATAAATCCTTAGAGCCTTAAGGCTGCTCCGCACTTTATACGTATAGTTTAACCTAAGAGTTGCACCTCACATGTAAATAGAGGGTTTCTTTTATTGTAACCCTAAAACTTTTTTTCTCGGGCTCTCTATCTAAGGATTTGCATTCACACAAAAAAAACTTTTTTTGAAAATCCAAATCTGTTCTCCATCTTATGGTCGTATGCAGCTTAAGAGCTGTATCCAGATGTGAGTGCTTCCAAGTTTCAATAAATGTACTCAAGGTCCGCTCTAGGGGGCGGACAACCCGGACATCAGTCCGGGGCTACAAATCTAAAGGGCGGCATTTGGCTGTTGACGTGACAAATTGACAAAAATTAAAATACTTAAGAAATTCCACAAGACGCCACAAAAATACTGAAAAAATTAACAAAAAAGCTTATTAACCCCATAGTGGGGCGGCAATTTGCCTTTTTGTCCTGGGCGGCGTAAAGGCTAGAGCTGCTCCTGATGTACTCGATAAAAGAGCCTTAAAGCCCTTGGGATTTTCTTTACTTTAGACTTCCATGTAAAAAGCTTTAAAGCTTATCTCCACCGTTAGGAGATTCACTTCACTTGTGTGGTCCACCTGGTAAAAGAAGTATACTATACAGAGAGGAGGATAACTTCCTTGTAATTTTAACGTAGCTCTACTCTCTGTACTGTAGACTCTTGGATTAGAATCTGCACTTCGCTTGTGAAGAGATTTTCTGTGCAGATCCATAGCTGCTCTTCACTTTAAGCCTGTGCCTGTTTGCTGAGAAGCTCCACTTGATATTTAAGAGATTTTACGTTTGGGGGCTATTGTACTGCACATAATAAAAACAATAAATTTAGTCTCCGCATTAAAATGTCCCCGTTAGTATTTTTTCTATAAGGAGCACTTCCTGGTGAAGCATTCAGCCTTAGAAGCCTATTATTAGCCTTTAAACCCAAACTAGACCTAATCTACCACTAGGGTTGATCTGGGGTTAAAAAAATCCACAAATCTGCTGGTTCAATATATCTAAAAAACTCTTTGTTTTTATAGCATAAAATACAATATTAGTAATTGGTGTTAATTCATATAGATAATTCTACTTTCGGTTGTTACAAAAAATTAGACAATTGAAACATTTTTACAATATTATTAAAATTATTAGTTATAAAGGTATACACGAAATATAATTATCAGAAATTAGCTAAGAAAACTATTAAAACGCAAAAATATTTTCAAGCTTTCGGGAACGGAATATAATTTATTATAAATAAATTCTTGATAAAGGGAACATCCGTCCCCGAAAGCTTGAAAATATTTTTGCGTTTTAATAGTTTTCTTAGCTAATTTCTGATAATTATATTTCGTTGAAACATTTTTACTTCAATACAATAATTATAATACAGGAAGGTGCTTTCCTCGCCTTCCTTTGTGGACTTTTAAGATACGTTTGCACCTATGTAAATCAACGAGTATCAAGGAGATAATTAAGAATTTTTTATAAAAACTTTCATTTTTATAGTACCGAAAAGCTAATGCATACATTATACCATATATCATTCGTTAAACCTCTGATGCAATAACTGAAACCTATTTCGAAATTAATGCAGTTTTATCAAGTTCTATTCACAAAGTTATCACGCCCTTGACCGTTTATTTTTGGTATATAAGCTGTAGGGTGGAATTACAAAACATCAAACACACATTGAACAACATGAAGTACACAGTAAGTAAATTAATAATATTATTCAATGTGCTCTGTAATTTTTACAATTTTTTCTTGACAAATAGGCAGCTATTGTTTTGGTAACCATCTCGATGGTGTACGGAAGTGGAATTGGTTTGGTAGGACCAGCATCCCTCGGAGCATCCTTGGTAGGACCTTCAGCTAGATCTACTATTGTGGGCCCTGATGGAAGTGCCATTTCATCTGCCACTGATAGTGGTGCACTTCTTGCCGCTTCCGGTCTTGGAGGTGCCATAAACGCTGGTCCCGGAGTAGTACTTGGAGGCGGAGCACGACTAATTTCCGCTCCAGGTGCTTGGGCTGCCCCAGGAGCTTGGACTGGTCAAGGAGCTTGGGCTGCTCCAGGAGCTTGGGCTGGTCAAGGAGCTTGGGATGCTTCAGGAGCTGGTCTTGCCCGACTTGGTTCAGTAATTCAAGGACCATCTGGAATTATTTCCACTAATGGAAATCCATGGGGAGCAATTAATGGCCGCAGTGTAGGAATCGTCCAATCAGTTGGTTCTTTAGGATTAGGATTAGGATTAGAAAACGGAGTTTGGAGGCGTTAACTATAATAAAGTAAATAAAATCGCACTAAGACTGACGGACGAAGATATATGTTCAAGTTAGCCAAGCAATTAATTAAATTTAGTCAGAAATATGTTTTGATTTTATAAATAATATCAGCAATGTGTTTATGATTATAATAAAATATTTATGCAAATATAAACTCTATAATATCACAAAAATTGATTCCTTTATCCAGGTACAATAATGTATGTTGTCCCCCTGCTCCGCCATTCAAAGGATCATTTTCTTGCAGCAAAGCTAGTCAAGTGCTAATCCTTACAAATGAAAATCGAAACTGTTTAGCTTTGGTACTGTTATTGGTTTATTTTATTGATGAAATTTCTGATTCTTCTGCTTACCTACTATAACTAAACGAAATTCTTTCATTGGTGGTACGTTAGGCCAACTATGTGAAGAAAGCAGGTTTTTACGGCTAATTTGGCCGCATGAGTTGGACCAAATTAATTTTGTTTCCTAAATATCTAATTGGAAATTTGTTATCAGTTTAATATTTTAAATAAGTGATTTTCATTTGGAGATCGTCCAACATAATTTGCACAAATTGGATTATTTTTTATTATGATAAATTGAATTTGGAGATTGAAAGATCAGTTATATACATTGGATAATTGAAATTATAGTTTAGTTTGGATATTTATTTTTTTACGTTCCAAAGTAAGTAGGTACTTTAAAAATTTATTTAAATTCAATTTGGAAGTGGTTTATAAATTTTTTAGACCAAGAGTCTCATTGCTCACAGCAGTTTTGAATTCCGGAGTTTGGAATAATTTATTACTTGAAAGTTTTAGTTTATGCATCGTAAATTTCTTTGTTTGAAGGTTTCTGCCAGGCCCGTGTTTCCGACTTAAGCCGGACCCCCAAATGGATATTAAATTAAAATGGAATTTTTTTAATAGCCTTATAAGCGAATCGATTTTTTAATCGATTTTAATCGATAAAAATTAATTTTTATAAAAAAATATAATAAATATTGTTATTTAGTTTTATTAAAATTAAAAATTACAAAAAATTTTAGTAATATAATATTAAAAAAAAACATTATTAATATAAATAAATTAATAATAATACGTACAAAAGAGAAACAGAAAACAAAAATAATAGAAGCAATAAAGCAGGTAAGCTGTTTTACATGTGTGCTTTGGAAATAATTCGAAAGATAAGTTAGTATCCTGAACAATTTATGTAAGTGGTACATAGAACTCTGAATTCCGATGATTTTTAAGAAATTCAGAACTAATTAATCAAGTAACCAATCAGAGAACAGCAATTCAAATACAAAGTAACAAATCAATAATTTTATTAGTTACTCCTAATAGCAAATTATAATACTATAACACTGCCGTTTACTGTCTAATAATCCCACTTACTGACGATACTGCTCTTTACTGCCTATAATGTCATTTACTGCTGAAATAATCAATTACTGCTTAATACTTATTCTTAATACTTAATACTGGCATATACTGCTAAGGTACTCCCACTCACTGATCATACTGCCTGTACTGCTGCTTAGTGTACACTATACATCGTCAGTGATTCACCCTCACTCCTTTCATGATGGTTCGATTATTCATAATATTTCCAATACTTTTCGTCCTTTTAGTGTTTTGTCTTTTCTATTTTTTGTGTCACACTCAGATTACCGCCTTGTAACCATGCCTACCACATTTTGCACAATGAGTTTATTTTTACACAAGTTTGAAAAGAGTCTGGCCTAAATTTTTTGAGTATCTTTTGACTTTGTGAATATTTTAATTTTTCTTTTTGGGAATTGAGTTTTGATTTATAAATAATTTATTATAATAGCAAATATTTTGAATCGTGTGTGTGCGCGCCAACAAAATTGTAAGTTAGCACGAGAATTTTGATTAAGGATGCTTTTGCCGGGTCCGTGAAGATGAACGGACTCGTTTTGCAAAAGTCTTCGCAGCAAGTTATAATTTTGAATCTCTAGCTGAGATTAAGTTCTGAGATCAGATTGAAGTTTATTAATAAAAGTTTATAATTTGCGTGAGTAATTTTATTTTATAATTTGAATTGTTTTTGTCCCAATTTGGACAAGTTTTGGATGAGTTTTTAGAACGACTTTAAATAGTCAATTTTTAGAATAAACGACGTTCAATTAATCAATGGATTTATTGTTTAAAAATTAATTACTGATAGTTAAATTGAAAGCGACGTGAACAGCTGTGATAGCGAGGCGTATGGTCGGCGTATCGCCACATTTAAAGTTTCCATTATAATCTAAAATTTTACAAACATTAAATTTAAGTAATTTGGATTTATTTAACTTTTGAATTATTCGGAAAAATTTTGGATTTGGATTTATTAAAATTCGGACATAGAAAATTTCACTACAGTATATTTCTTATTCTTGCGTACTCTACATGTACTTCTTAAGCCAATCATCAGTTTTGGCAGTAGTTTTCTCTAACCGCACGAGGGCTTCTATAAGTTAAATTTTGTTTCAAGAATGGATTGCAGATCTTTAGCGACAGTCTCCCGTCGACTATCATCCCAAGCTATATGATCTCATGTTGTGATCAATCTGGACGCTGGTTTTTTCCAGTTTCGCTAAGGTTACCTCTTGTTTTGCTAGACCTACTTATGGTTTTTAGAGTCTTTACGTGGAGTTCTGTCTTAATCTTTCTAATGGAATCACCGTAAAAGAGACCTTTCGGAGATTTAACCAATACAGCTGGGGGTATTTTTTCTTTTCTTTGTGTTTTTTCTTCCATTTCTTGGCAACATCACAGTCTCCACGTTCAGCTTGCCTATAAGGGTGGAGTGTGGAGTGTGTATGTAATATTTTCGCATCTTCTGTGATCTATGTGCCAGCTGATCTAACTTAACGCTACTATTTATAATGCTAACGATTAATTTTTATAACAAATTATGGATCCGGGATCCAAAAAATTTAGTATGCAACTATATAGTTAGTAGGCAGCTAAAATCTATGAGTTAAAGTACGAATTGCTTCTGCACGTACCCTATTCACCAGATTTAGCTCTCTCGGATTATTTTCTTTTTCCAAACTTGTAAAAATGGCTCGGTGGTAAACGATTTGCCAACAATGAATATGTGAAGTCTGCGGTTGATAACTATTTTGATGAGCTTGACGGTTCTCACTATAAACAGGGTATCGAAGCTATTGAACATCGCTGGAAAAACTGTATAGAGCTAAACGGAGATTATGGTGAAAAGTAAAAAAAAAAATCCTAAATATGTTCTGTTTTCTATGTTAGGCCGGGTACTTCAGGGACAACCCTCGTATATCTAAAAATATATTTGCTTCATTGTATAAATATAATATTATATCAGTCACAAATTGATGAACATCGAATAGATTATCTAACTTCTTACTGTTAAAAAAATAAATAATAAAAAAAGCTGTTCTTTGGTAAATAATACAAGAAAATGCTCCCTTTGTTCTCTTTTGTGCATTTCATACGTTTGCACTTATGCAAATCTATATCAAGGAGATAATCCGGAAGTTTTTGTAAAAACTTTCATTTTTATAGTACCGAAAATCTAATGCATGCTTTATATCATATATCATTCGTTAAACCTCTGATGCAATAACTTATACCTACCTATTTCGAAATTAATGCAGTTTTATCAAATTTCATTAGCCAAGTTATCACGCCCTTGACCGTTTATTTTTAGTATATAAGCTGTGGGGTGGAATTAAAAACCATCAAACACACATTGAACAACATGAAGTACACAGTAAGTAAATTAATACTCTTAATTATTATTATTCAATGTTCTATGTAAATTTTATAATTTTTTCTTAACAAATAGGCAGCTCTTGTTTTGGTTACCATCTCGATGGTGTACGGAAGTGGTATTGGTTTAGTAGGACCAGCATCTCTCGGGGCATCCTTGGTAGGACCTTCTGCTAGATCTACTATTGTGGGACCCGATGGAAGTGCTATTTCATCAGCCACCGATGGGGGTGCGCTTCTTGTCGCTTCCGGTCTTGGAGGTGCCATAAACGCTGGTGCCGGAGTAGTACTTGGAGGCGGTGCACGATTAATTGCAGCTCCAGGTGCTTGGGCTACTCCAGGAGCCTGGGCTGGTCCAGGAGCTTGGGCTGGACAAGAAGCTTGGGATGCATCAGGAGCTGGTCTTGCTAGACTTGGTTCAGTAATTCAAGGACCATCCGGAATTATTTCCACTAATGGAAATCCATGGGGAGCAATTAATGGCCGAATCGTTCAATCAGTTGGATCTCTAGGATTAGGATTAGGATTAGAAAATGGAGTTTGGAGGCGTTAACTATAATAAAGTAAATAAAATCACACTAAGACTAATAATATCAGCAATGTGTTTATGATTATAATAAAATATTTATGCAAATATAATGTCTATAATATCACAAAAATTGGTTCCTTTATCCAGGTAAAAAAATGTATGTTGTCCCTTTGCTCCTTCATTCAAAAATTAGATAATTAAGAATTGAATTAGGAGATTGAACTGGTTATTTGATAAAAGAATTCTTTCTGTACTGCACCCACTTGCTTACGTCTCGATTTGAAAAATGTTCTTTATGTATACTGCTTCCTGCGGGGGGAGGGGCAAATTACTGCATTTGAATATGTACATCGTACTGCCTTCGAAAGTATCCGATTAAAGATTTCTACTTACTGCCAGCACTACCACTTAATACCAATAAGTTTTTTACTGCCTAAACAACAATTTATAATATAATACTGCCACTTACAGCCTAATACTGTTACCTACTGCCTAATACTGCTATTTACTGCTGATACTGCCATTACTGCCTATATACGGTGAATGATAATAGTATATCTAGAAATGATCTGATGATGAAAAGTACATGTGTACTTTAGACATAATTCGAAAGATAAGTATCCTGAACGATTTGTGTAAGTGGTACACAGAACTCCGAATTTCAAAGATTTTTAAGAAATTCAGAACCAATTAATCAAGTAACCAACAAGAGAACAGAAACAAATCAACAATTTTATTGGTTACTTCTAATGGAAAATTATAAAATCAGTAACTAACCATGCCCAATAATTCTACTTACAGCCCTTTATTGCATATACTGCCGTTTACTGCTTAATAATCCCACTTACTGGCGGCACTGCTCTTTACTGCCTATAATAATGTCATTTACTGCTAAAATAATAAATTACTGCTTAATACTTTTTCTTACTACTTAATACTGTCATATATAGTGCTACGTACTTCAACTCACTGCTCATACTGTCTGTACTGCTGCTTAGTGTACACCATACATCCTCAGTGATTCACCTCCACTTCTTCAAATGCGATGGTTCGATTCAATCTTTCCAATAAAGGATTCATGATTTGTTCTTTTAGTGTTTTGTCTTTTCTATTCTTTGTGTCACTCAGAATACCGTCCTGTAACCATGCCTACCACACTTTACACAATGGGTTTATTTTCACAAGTTTGAAAAGTGTCTGGCTGCTATCTTTATTGCAAGCTTCTGTGTGATAATCCGTTAATCAGTACCTGACATGCATTTCTTGTTTTTACGTACTCTGCATCTACTTCTTAAGGGCAGGTTACCGTTCACGACAATGAAAAATTTGAATTTTCCTTTTTTACATAATTTGCATCCTTAAGTTGTTTAGAACACGTGGGTAAAAGGATATTTTAATATCTATTGTATTTTAGAATTTATAGCCTGCCATATTATAAATATTACATATGAATCTCATTTAATTATAAACTTCAAATGCGTTTATCTAAAAACTACATTTTTTACTACGCGGGGCGCTTTACAGCTGTAACAGATTAACAGATTCGCATGAATCTGTGTTCATTTGAAAGAAAACTTAATTTGTGGGACCCTGACGAAGCGATTTTTGTCAAAAATTAAGATAGAAAAAGAATTTTCAGCCGGTTTCAGCAAAAAAAAACAGTCCATAAATATTGTGTTTTTATCAAACGGCTGCCATTTTGATATTCAGAAGTTTTTTAAAAAACGAAAACCGATAAGACCCTCTAAATTTAGTCTAGTTTAATAATTTTTAAACCGTTTACTTTTTTAATAAATAGGAAAGGCTGTGGAACGCCCCGCGCAAATTATTTCACTTTGTGGACGGCTTTATTTTAATTCCGCTAAAGCCGCCATTTTTGATTTTTTTTAATAAAAAAAAATTGGAGTATACTCTTCATTAATGAAAGAATATTCTACAATAAACCCCATTACCAAAATTATTTGTTTTATATCAAAAAAAAATTCCAGAAATTCGTTCATTTTTTACGCACTGAACGGTAACCTCCCCTTAAGCCAATCATCAGTTTTGGCAGTAGTTTTCTCTAACTGAACGAGGGCGTTTTCAAGAGGGAAAAACAATCAACAGTGAGTATTATGCGAACTTATTGCAACGTTTGAGTTCTGAAAATTGGAAAAAATTGCACACATCTTTTATCGCCGTAGCCAAGATCAATGAGTTCAAGTTTGAATTGCTTTAGCACGCACCCTATATTCGCTAGATTTTGATTTCTCGAATTATTTTCTTTGTCCAAATTTGTAGAAATGGCTCGGTGGTAAATGATTTGCCAACAATGAAGAAGTGAAGTCAGCGGTTGCTAACTATTTTGAGGAGCTTGACGGTTATTATTATAAACAGGGTATCGAAGCTATTGAACATAGCTGAAAAAATGTATAGAGCTGAAAGATGATTATTTTAAAAATAAAAAAGATACCTAAAGTTGTGTTTTCTATGTTAGGCCGGGTACTTCTGGGACAACCCTCGTATATCTAAAAATATATTTCCCTACCCTCATTCTAACACCACGTATGAGACTAAATCAAAATTATTCGGGAGAGTGACAAAAACTAACAAAATGTGTAGATAAAACTGTTCAATTTTTGATACGTGATATTTGAATTGAGCTTAAACATGGTTTTTAAATTTTTGTGATACGTGGTATTACAATCAATAGATAGAGCGTGAAGCACTGATTAATAATCAAGCAAAATTTAATTTTTGTTAAAAATTCTTATACGGTGTATTAAATAGATCATCCTGTTTCCTACTGTTAGAAAAATAAATAATGTCCTTTGGTAAATTATAATATAAGAAAATGCTTCCTTTGTTCTATTTTGTGCATTTGATACGTTTGCACTTATGCAAATCTATCAAGAGATAATCCGGAAGTTTTAATAAAAACTTTCATTTTTATAGTACCGAAAAGTTAATGCATGCTTTATATATCATATTATCACTCGTTAAACCTCTGATGCAATAACTTACACCTATTTCAAAATTAATGCAGTTTTATCAAGTTTTATTCGCAAAGTTATTATGCCCTTGACCACATATTTTTGGTATATAAGCTGTAGGGTGGAATTAGAAAACATCAAACACACATTGAACAACATGAAGTACACAGTAAGTAAATTAATAATTATTGAATGTTCTTTGTAATTTTTATAATTTTTTCTTAACAAATAGGCAGCTATTGTTTTGGTTACCATCTCGATGGTGTATGGAAGTGGTATTGGTTTGGTAGGACCAGCATCCCTTGGAGCATCCTTAGTAGGACCTTCTGCTAGATCTACTATTGTGGGACCAGATGGAAGTGCTATTTCATCTGCCACTGATGGTGGTGCGCTTCTTGCCGCTTCCGGTCTTGGAGGTGCCATAAACGCTGGTCCCGGAGTAGTAATTGGAGGCGGTGCACGATTAATTGCAGCTCCAGGTGCTTGGGCTGCTCCAGGAGCTTGGGCTGGTCCAGGAGCTTGGGCTGGTCAAGGAGCTTGGGATGCATCAGGAGCTGGTCTTGCCAGACTTGGTTCAGTAATACAAGGACCATCCGGAATTATTTCCACTAATGGAAATCAATGGGGAGCAATTAATGGCCGAATCGTTCAATCAGTTGGATCTCTAGGATTAGGATTAGGATTAGAAAATGGAGTTTGGAGGCGTTAACTATAATAAAGTAAATAAAATCACACTAAGACTAATAATATCAGCAATGTGTTTATGATTATAATAAAATATTTATGCAAATATAATTTCTATAATATCACAAAAATTGGTTCTTTTATCCAGGTACAAAAATGTATGTTGTCCCTTTGCTCCTTCATTCAAAAATAACATAATTAAGAATTGAATTAGGAGATTGAAAGATACGCTAAATTGTATAATTGAAATTATAATTTAGTTTGGATGTTAAAATTCCTAATATTGAAATTTATTATTATAATTATATTAAAATTGCGTTCCAGAGTATTTACTTTAGAAATTTATTTAAATTCAATTTAAAGGTGGTTTTTAATTTTTTTGCATTAAAAGTCTCATTGCCCACAACAGTTTCGAATTCGGAGTTTGAAATAATTTATTACGTTTAAGTTTTAGTTTATGCATCGTAAATTTCTTTGTCAGAAGATTTCTGCCAAAGCATCCTACCCTTAGCGAAGATATTCTATTGTTCAAGTGCTAGAAGTTCGTTTTGGTCCTCTTCCGTTTGCGTTAGTTAAAACTGTTGCAGTCTTCTTGTATATATTCTGGAAAAGCATCAGTAGCCGTTAAACGAAAAATCGGCTGATCATTCGCTTATTTTTGTATAAATAAAGAATTCTTTCTGAACCGCACCCGATTACGTACGTCTTAATTTGGAAAATTTTATTTATGTAACTTTATTTTGAAAAGCGGATTATTGCATTTGAATATGTACAGCGTATTGCCTTTAACAGTATCCGATGAAATATTTCTATTTACTGCCAGTACTACCACATAATGCCAATAATTAATTTACTGCCTAATACAACGATTTACTGTATAATATTGCCACTACTTACTGCCTAATACTGCCACTTACTGCTAATACTGCCGTTACTGCCTATATACGTGGAATGATAGTATTATATACCAGAAATAATCTGACGATAAAAAGATAAAACTTACATTGAATTACAGTTTATGTTGTTTGTATTCATAATCCCAATGTAATCCAAAATTAGAATGAAATTTTCAACTTTCTGGTAAATTTTACAATACCAGTCAAGTTAAATCCGTGCTATATTGCTTAACGAAGGGTTATTAGTAATAAAATATTTACTAATTAAAAACTGCATATGGACTACTTTGAACACAATCGAAAGTTAAGTATCTCGAAAAGTTTGTGTAAATGGTACACATAACTCAAAAATTAATTTTTAAGAAAATTAGGACCAGTTAATCAAATAACCAATCAGAGAACAGCAATTCAAATTCAAAGTAAATTCAAAGTAAAATCAAAAATTGCATTAGTTAGTCCTAATAGTAAATTATAACATCAGTAACTAACTATGCCCAATATTTCCACTTACTGCCGTTTACTGCCTAATAATCCCACTTACTGCTCTTTACTGCCTACAATGTCATTACTGCTAAAATAGTCATTTACTGCTTAATACTACTGAATACTGGCAAAACTGTTACATACTCCCACTTACTGCTCATACTGCTTATGCTGCCTGTACTGCTGCTGAGCAGTATTCATCCCCACTTTTCCCAATGCGATAGTTCGATTTAATCTTTCCAATAAAGGATTCATGATTCGTCCTTTTGGTGTTTTGTTTTTTGTTCTATTCTTTGTGGCACACTCTGGTTACCTTTCTGTAACCATGTCTAACACACTTTATACAATGAGCTTACTTACACAAGTCTGAAAAGTGTCCGTCTGCTTTTTTTATTGCAAGCATTTGTGTGATGATCCGTGGACCAGTACCGGAACCTTACCTTGTTCATATCCACTTGGTATCTACTTGTTAAGCCAATCATCAGTTTTGGCATTAGTTTCCTCTAACTGAACGAGCGCTTCTTGGTTTTGCATGAATTTCCTAATCTAAGTTTAATTCTGTTCCAAGAATAGATTTCAAATCTTTGGCGACAGTTTCCCGTCGATTATCAGCCCCAGCTCTGATCTCATGTTGTGCTCAATTTCATCCTCCTCTTGTTTTTATAGACCTATTTATGGTTTTTAGTGTCTTTACTTCGAGTTCTGTCTTAGGCTTTTTAACGGAATCTCTGTAAAAGAGTATTTCCGGGGTTTAACCAATACAGTTAGGGTATTTCTTTTTCATCCATTTTTTTGCATTCGGCTTTCCCATATAGGTGGAGTGTATCTATATTGCATTCCTTGTAATTTTTTCGCCTCTTTTTAAATGCTTTCTTTTACCTCGATCGTCTGTGTGTCAGTTGTGCCACAGGGCTGGCTCAGAGGTTGGGACTTTGGGGATTTTTTCCGAGTCCCCGCGCTTAAAGGGGTCCCGCGCTTTCATATTTCTAACAATTATTAGTAGCTAGGGCGAGTTTTCTACACCAAATGTAACGGTTTTTACGTTTTCATTGAATATATCGTAGAAATAAATATTTCATTAAATAAATTGATAAAATTATGTTCATGTATCATTTCTTCTTTTTTGGGAAGGAGCCCCGCATATAAAATTTTCTGGAGGCCCCAAAAACCCCACAGCCTGCGTACCAACTGATCTAACTTAGCGCTACTTTAGTTAAAATTATGGATCTAGAATCAAATTGTGTACTTATTGATGGTTTAATATATCTAAAAAAAAATTTCTCAGTAAAGCATAAATAATATCAGTAACAAATTGATGTACTTCGAATAGATCATTTTACTTCCTGCTATAAAAAAAATATTTTTCCTTTGGCATGTGTATAATACAGGAAAGTACTCTCTTTGTTCTCTTTTCTGCATTTGATACGTTTACACCTATGCAAATCTATCAAGGAGATAATTCGGAAGTTTTTATAAAAACTTTCATTTTTATAGTACCGAAAAGCTAATGTATGCATTATACCGTACGTTAAACCTCTGATGCAATAACTCACATTTATTTCAAAATTAATGCAAATTTTTAAAAAATTTTTTTTTTAAAGTTTAATTTAAGAAGTTTTCACGCCCTTGACCGTTTAGTTTTAGTAGTATATAAGTTGTAGGGTGAATTCGAAAAACATCAAACACACATTGAACAACATGAAGTATACAGTAAGTAAATTAATAATTATTGAATGTTCTCTGCAATTTTTTTTTTTTTAATATAGGCAGCTCTTGTTTTGGCTACCATCTCGATGGTTTATGGAGGTTTAGTAGGACCTTCTGCTAGATCTACTATTGTGGGACCAGATGGAAGCGCTATTACGTCGGCCACTGATGGAGGTTCCCTTCATGGAGGTGCCTTTAGAACCGCTTCCGAAGTATTGGTCGGAGGTGGTGCTCGATTAGTTGCAGCTCCAGGAGCTTGGGCTGGCCAAGGAGTTTGGGCTGGTCAAGGAGCTTGGGCTGCTCCAGGTGCTGGTCTTGCTAGGCTTGGTTCAGTAATTCAAGGACCTTCTGGAATTATTTCCACTAACGGAAATCCATGGGGAGCAATTAACGGTCGCAGTGTAGGAATCGTGCAATCAGTTGGACCTTTAGGATTAGGATTACAAAACGGTGTTTGGAGGCGTTAATTATTGTAAATTATGCAAACTAAAGCTGACCTGACTAGGATGTGTTCAAGTTATTAACGCAATTAATTAAATTATTCAGAAATATTTTTGTTTTTATAAATATCAGCAATGTGTTTATGATTATAATAAAATATTTATGCAAAATACGTATACTTTTTATAAAAATTTAAATAATATTAATAAGAGCACTAATTGTCCAATTTCCAAAATAGGGGGAATACCCCAGTATCCCATTAATTGAATAAAATACCCTCATTTATTTAGCTACAGAACTGATGATTACACGGATCAGCTTACTTTGTCTATTTAAGATACGGAGTCGAAAGCGAAAACCTAACGGTTTCTAACGGTTTCTAACGTTATTTCCAACTCACCTTGTATATAGTTATCTTATCAGAATTTTTAAACTTTATATAAATTTTTTTTTAAATGCTAAAAATCCTTTTACGAAGAAGAAACAGGTTGATGGTCCAGGAGTGGACTGAAAGGCTGACGATGATGGGTATACGTATTTAGGAGTAAAACAAACAAATCAATTGATTGCATTATAATTTATTTTTATTGTAGTCCTAACTCACAGACTAGAGAGGTAATTCGAATAGAAGAGAAAGACAGTAAACAATTAAATAAAGAAGTTGTACTAGAAAGGTTAACACTTTCTGGCGCTAGTCCACAGTCACAGCAAATACTCAGCGTAATTATGAGAATAAGAGTTTTGGAACTACCACCAGACATTGTGACCCCAACCTAATCCTGGTGCAACAATGGCTGCACCTGGAACACCAACGCCCCATGGATTGGTAGCAATAACTCCTGATGGTCCTGCAACGATGGTGGAAGGAGCAGCAACAACACGTGGAACGGCGACGACTGCAGCAGGAGCTACAACACCTGCAGCAACAACTGCACCTCCTTCGGAAGCTGATGCAATGGAGCTGCCATCAGGTCCTACAACTGTAGTTGCAGAGGATGGTCCTTTAATGGTTGCCCCAAGTGCTGCTGGTGCTACAAGACCAATCACCGATGCACTGGCCATTGAGATGGTTACCAAGAGAAGAGCTACCTGTAAGGGTAAAAATATAGTTAAAAAAAAACGTTTATGGATTATCTGATGCTCTACTTACTGCGTATTTCATGTTGCTTAGTTTGTTTGTGTTATAATTTCAACTTCACCCTACATCTTTTATACTTATGCGTTAACCTTCAATTGTGTAATTACATCTAACCATGTTTTCCGTAATTTATTTGAAGTACAGTAAATAATGCGACTTTTCATTATAAATTTGAATAATTCAGTAATAAGAATTTATTATTGCATCACGGGCGTCGGGTGTCACATTGTTATTATTTTATTCAGAAATAATATTCAAGTTATGCTCTAATTTGAGAGAAGAAATTCCTTCTTCAAAGTCAGTGGGTTTAGCACGTTTTTAGAGCAAACTTAAAATTTTTTGGCTGCAAAATCTTTTATGCGTAAAATCATAAACCTCTACAAGGAGCGAGCAAAATGAATTCCATCGGAATTCCAGGCGGAGCGGAATTTTTCTATAATTAAAAAATGAGTGGTCACATCTGTGAGTGTAGAATATATTTTTGAAATATTTTTGGGAATTTCAGTAAAACAAAGTACATACTATGGATATGTTATGCGTAATAACTCTGTAATGTTCGTCTTCAACTTCTCTATAGTACCAGTTTTACACAAATTAATATTAATGTCTTCATTCATAAATATTATTACGTAGTTGATGTACTGAGTGTACACCATTAAAGACAGAATAAAAAATTAATAAAATGAAAATTACAGTTATTTTAATTTAATAGCTATTTATTTAATCAGTGATGAAATGTAATATTTTGTTCAATTTGCGCAAATTTGCTATAAGGAGGCAGTTTAGCTCTAAAGTTTACTTAACTTAAAAGGAAGAAGGAAATATATCACAAAACACCACTCAGCCAAAAATGCAACTTTTTGTCTCTCCTGTTAAGTATAATCACCCAGTAGCGTAGATTAACTATTAAAAAAATAGATTTTATTAAAGAAATAAATAAAAAAAAGACAATAATCCTAAAAAACCATTTAAAAAAATTAGTCGCGCATAGAAAAATTATGCTCTAATCCGTGTAAAAAGTAGATGATATCGCGGTTATCAAAATCTTCCAGCAGTATTAAATAGAAAAAAGAAAAAGAAAAAAAATATTCCTACTTTGAATTGGACCCCCGGCCAACTGGACTCGCGCCGAACTGGACTAGCGCCGAACAGGACCCGCGCCAAAACGCCTGCGGCGAAACGGCTACGCCGAAATCTGAATTCCTAGCTTTTTGATATTTTAAATTTTATTTGGATAATACCAATCATGATATTGAGACCGGCGGGTCTGGGGGGGAGGGGTATAGAATACCCCCTAGGAACAAAGCACAAACTGTAAACTGAAGGGTATTTCCACACCCATATATTTTCAAAATATTTCACCTGGACCAAGTAAGGCCCAGTGATATTTTATTTGATAGAGATACGGCTCTATATTTACACCTATTTTCTACAATATAATATTTCTGATACACTGTAAAAAATTTGGTTTTCACAAACGAGATTTTAAATTCAATCCACGATTATAACTATTTAATAAAAATTTAACAACAATGCGTTTTATTTGCTGTAACTATGCCTCTCATTGAAATTAAAGCTTAAATTTTAAAATACTTTTTTGTAAAACCCACAGTAGTGTGGTGTAATCTTCAATCAAATTTTGTAACAGTGTACAATTACTATGGAATTCTGTGAAATTTTGTAAAAATAAATTTGTTCAAAAAAATTAACATGAAATTACGAATAGGAATATTTTTGTTTATTTATTAATAATTAATAAATTATAAAATACAAAAATTTTGAAAATTATTATTATTGAATTAATTATTAAATTTTTCCGGTTAATTTTAGGAAAATTTTGAATTTTACAGAATTAGTAAAACTAATTTTGTATTGAAAATTTACCCCTGACTTGTACTTGCACTTAATATTCATATTTGTTAGGTAGTTTTACTGCTTCTTAACACTTATACTATTACAGTGCAAATTTTCTTCTAAATTTGAAAATTTTCAAGGGTGAAATTGTTTCTTTTGCTTTTCAAAAATCTCGCAAAAGGAAATGTAGTGTACAAAAATTTGTTTTCCAATGCTAAAAATTTTGCATTCATGCACGCCGGAGCTCGTAAACCTGTCATATTTTAGACTTCTACTAATGTACAGTAGCGATTATGGAAATTCAAACAATTGGAACAAATATTCGAACAATAGATATCTAAAAATATTATATTCTTAATAATAAATAATTAATAATTCATACTTATCCGATCGACACCGCCGAGATACAACACGGAAAATGCTTGGTTAACCCTGGAAATGCACACTTATTTTTTGTAACATGTCCTGCATACTGGGTTTTGGAGACCCCACTATTGTTTTTAAGATATTTTAGTAAACAATAGATTCAAGCAAAAATTTTTTTTAGTACTAGTACTTTTTATTCGCCACAAAAATGAGCTGGATACTCTTAGCAAAGCTTCTTAACATTGCTATTGATATTCATAGCACAGCTTCGCTCTGCGCTCAAAAAAAAATTTGTTAAATTTTTGTTGTTAAAAATTTGTCAAAATATTTGAAAACTTCAATTTGATATAAATCAGTAATTATTTGAGGATAATAAAGCTAATATTACATAAAATTAATTTAATGTTGAATTTTAAAATTATACGTACATTGCACACTGGGGTCAGAGATACCCATAAAATTTTATTTTCAATTGTTGCAATTCGCTCAGTGACTGAAAGGCTTCTGTGAATGTTCACACCTACTCAGATAACTTTGAACTTAATTTACAAGAATGATGCAGTTCAATGCAAGAATGCAGTGTGTAGTTCTAGGGTTAATATTTTGTCGCACTGCACGTTAGGTTTCCCCGACGCGACGACCTGTAAATCAAAATATTACTACTTGTATTAAACTTAAAAGGTATAAACATATTACATTTTAGAGGTTTTTTTTGTCGGGAGTTTTTTAAATTTTTAATTAAAAGTTTTATTTTATTATGCATTTTAAACTTTATATTATATTAACTATTTTAAATAAAATTTTATATTAGAATTAAAATTATAATGAGAAAGAATGGAATATGTGAGTAAGTACAATAATTGGAATCTACGACAATTCATCGCGGACAATTTATCGCGCGACAATTCATCGCGCGACAATTTATCGCGTGCGACAATTCATCGCGTGCGAAAATTCATCGCGTGCGAAAATTTATCGCGTGCGACAATTCCTCGCGTGCGACAATTCATCGCGTGCGACAATTTATCGTGTGCGACAATTCCTCACGTGCAACAATTCATCGCGTGCGACAATTCATCGCGTGCGAAAATTCATCGCGTGCAAAAATTCATCGCGTGCGACAATTCCTCGCATGCGACAATTCCTCGCGTGCGACAATTCCTCGCGTGCGACAATTCCTCGCGTGCGACAATACGCCGCGATAGGTACAAGTACACTAATGCAAAAAACCAGCAAAAATTAAAGCTGCAGCAACAGATTTTTATTATTTCGTTATTTTTAATAATTAATATAATATAGAATTGTTATGAAGCTGTTTTAGAGAATATTCCTCACAATAGTGTTGAAGGGTGGCACAATAGCTTTACGTCAATAATCAACGCCGCCCATCCCAACTTGTGGAAATTTGTGAATGCCCTTTAGAATGGAAGAAAGTTTAAATAAACTAAAAATTGAACAATTTGTAGCTGGAATTGAAATACAGCAAAAAAGAGTGTGCAGAGACACTGCTAGAAAAATTAAAACAATAGTTGAGGATTACGCTAATAGACCAATTTTAGATTTTCTTCGAGGTATAGCTCATAATTTCCAATTACAGTTATAAAAATTTAAATAAAAAAAAAATTTTAAATAAAAATGTTTCTAATTAAAAATTGAATTGTCGCGCGCGATAAATTGTCGCGCGCGATGAATTGTCGCACGCGATGAATTGTTGTACGCGATGAATTGTCGCGCGATGAATTGATCGCTATGAATTGACGGTACACCCAATAATTGATACCCGATACAACGTATACACCTATACACCAGTATACACTTATTAAAGCAACATGAATTGCAGTAGTATCACCCACGTAATAATAATAATGCTGTCATATTTATAACATCAACCGCTTAAGAAAATACATTTTAAAAATATTCACAATTTTTTTGAATGGCTTTTTTTGAAACTAAATCAAAATCAATTTATCCGTTTCGGAGCTACGATGCCACTCCTCTTTTTGAGGTGGGTGTTAAAAATAGTATAGAAATATTTTAACACAATCACAAAGACCAGATATATGGAATATTCCTCAGAACAGCAATGATTGTATACTGTCATTGAAATTTCATTAGAAATTTTTATTTTAATTTGGAAGTAATCAACAATGCAATTTCTATGACTGCTACTGTAAATCGTGCGTTACATATGTATTTTAACCAAAAATAACATCTCGTCTAAGAACAGATGTTCAGCTTTAAGCTTTAAAAAATCTGGATCCGTCATTGGAAGGAACAGTGAATCGTTTCTATGCAAATTACCGTTTATCTTAGAACCTAAAAAAATTATTATTAAATTTAAAAAAAAACAAAGTTCACTACAGCAACCGATGGAGCTAAAATACTACTTTTTTATCGGCGGAGCTAAAGTAAATCAAATTTTAGTTTGACATATTTTCTTGTTTGTGCGATTGAGAGGGGTAAAAACCTTGCATAAGAACCACTCACGACGTCCTATAGTCTTATTATTAAGCCCACACGACTCGACACGTTAAGATCGGAATATAATGATCTGTATGAGAATCAAGTCAAGAAAGTTCGAGCACAAGTCCCCCTGGAGTGGTACTACGAGATTTTTACTCACTAAAAAAACCTCTCCCTGGGTAGTGTTTCGTACAGATTCACGATTGTAGACGAAATAGCTGACCCATTTCTTTGTGGTGCAATCGTAATTTCCATCTCTTCATCTTCCTTTGTTTGCATCGTTCCAGCACCAGTCCCCTGCAGAGGTACTGCGAGATTTTTGCTTACTAAAAAATCTTTTCCTGGGTAGTGTTTTGTACAGATTTATGATTGCACACGGAATATCTCACGAATTTCTTTGTGGTGCAATTGGAATTGTCATCTCTTCATCTTCCTTTGCTTGGATCGTTCGAGCACAAGTCCCCTGCAGTGGTACTGCGAGATTTTTACTCACTAAAAAATCTCTTCCTGGGTAGTGTTTCGCACATGTTCACACTTGCACACAGAATAGCTCACGGATTTCCTTGTAGTGCAATCGGAATTACCATCTCTTCATCTTCCTTTGCTCGTATCATCTCACGGATTGAGTTATAATTTTGTTTAGAAGTGGTGTTATTATTGTTTTGGTTTTGGTTCATTATTATATCTATCCATTTTATGCATCCTAATGTGTGCCTTGTGTCGTCTTCTTCCTTGCAGAAAAACAGTTTGAGTTAAGTGAGTTTTGTATTTTATTTAGATATTTGTAACCGGTCAGTGCTTAGATGAGGTCAAAATTTAGTTTCCCATGAGCTCTGGTTATCCATGGTTGTACGGTGGGTCTTAGTTCCAAATGCCTTTTTGCGACCCCGAAAAAACCTTTTGCCTGCCACACCTTGTCCGGTACTTTCTTATGCGTTTTTCTGTCATCTTTGCCGCCTTTGTGATGGTACTCATTTTTTCTTTTGCCATGAGATCAATAGCGTTGATCAAGTTTAATATTTGGATGATGAAAAGTGACATATTTTTACAAGTAGTGAAAAAAATTGAATCCTGGTCGTACCGGATACACATCTATGTGGTCACTAATTATTACTACTATGCATATAATTCTGGTATTTATAAAGAATAATTAAAAATTAATTCTTTTCAGCTGCATCTTTACATTCCTTATTTTGACATAAACTTTTTCTCCAAAGTGAGCATCGGAAACCACTTTTTAAATTCGGTTCTGAAGGACCTATGCGAAAAAAAGTGGGTCTCGCTTTATTTTTGACAAACCGCACCGGCCCAGTGTGGGTTATTAAACTCCTCAGCTTAACTGAAGACTATAAATGTCTATGGATAACAGAACCTCCAATTTAATGTGAAATTCAGAAATATTTGGATATTAGGTCCATAGACAAACCCTATCGCTCCATTTAAACTCCAAGAGATTTCAACTTCTCTAAACTATGGAGTATTTTTTCGTACTAACAGATACATCTTCAGAAATTCCACGGTTTTATCTCCAAATTTGGGCTCATATGGTAAACATCAAATGACAATAAAGCAACAAATAAATGCTTGGAAAAACAACTTAATTTTATGTATAGCAGATTTCCGTAAAAAGGCAATTTTAATTATTAATAATGAAAGAATGTGATAGGCGTTCACCGTATCCCATGGAACAATAAAACTAGAAGACCTTGCAAAATAATGTGATTTAGTAGATTAACGGTTTATTGATATGTTGTGCGAAAAATACTAAAAAAATTGCATTAATAAGTGATCAGCAAGTAGTCAACAGCTGTCAGGACAACAAAACTTACAAGGATACTTAAGTGAAGTCCACACCCATCAGCTACCGTATAAAAGGTTGACGATCATGATTTCGCCTCACATTTGAAGTTCGACTGCTGCAATAATCCATTTCGTTTGATCATATTAATTTTTTTAATTTAAAAAAATAGTGATCGGTTTTGAGTTAAAAAATCAGTACAAATCAGTGAAAAATAAAAAATTTGCAATAATTTCCTTTCTTTTTATATCGAAACCCTTCGAGAGCAACTGATTTATTTTCTGCATGAATAGAAGCAAAGGTGTGCGGTAAACTTGCCAATCAATCTTGCACTTTATATATAAATGGTCTTGATTTAGATTAATGGAGCGTGACTTCAATTTTGTTCAAATATGCATCCATGCCTACTCGAATCCACAGGTGCTTTAATTAAATTTGTAGTCACGATTACTTATAAATTCATTGGGCAGCTTTTTATTTAAACTGGCAGGGGGAAAGTAGTAGTGAAACGGCCAAAATTGGAATTTTATTAAAAAACAGTTTTTCAATAAGTTATTTTGTTGAGGTAAAGTGAAATTTATAATTCAGACCGCAAAATAAAAATTGATGTTGGTTTTTAAATTAAATTAAGTGCCAGTAAATTAAGTACGTAATTCAGTTTTGTAAATAATAAATCAACAAATTTTACTTAATATTGCATATTTTTTCGATTAAAAAATTGATAATATTAATTTTTCAGATTTAAAAAAAATTAAAAATTGATATTGATTTTAAATTAATTTAAGTGCAAGCAGATTAAATTGAGGTCGTTTCAATGTTAGAATGTAGTAACGTAATGTACTTCACGGTCATTACCATTCTTGGGTTTAGAAAATTATTGCTTCATGTTGTAGTTACATAAAATTTGCGAATTTATTTGTGATTTAAATTTTGGATAGAATTTCACGATCGTAAGCGTAGCATTAAATAAATTCTAATTTTTTGATTTCCCATTTCACTTCCTAATTAAACGGAAGTGTTTTTAAATAAGCCTGGATTTCACGAATTTTTTTTTTTTTTTAATTTACTGCCTGTGTTGTAAATACTTGTACATACTACTGTTTCAGTAGGATTGAAGCTGTGGTATATTGTCAAATTAGTCGAAATCAAAATGATTTACTAGGAAAATGTAATTTATTGAGAGGTTTCACTTTCACAAATTGATCTTGAACTTGAAATCATAGAGGAGCAATAAATATTGAATTCATAAGAAAATAGCCGATTTATTTCTAGTTTTTCGAGGAAGAACTATTTGATTTTGAGATCAAATGTCTATTGACGATTGCAAGAAATATTATATTAGACTGTGCTTCAGTTGGGAAGGCGGCGGCCGGCCCTAACATCCTGCAAGTACCAGTTGCCACTGATTACTTAGGATCTACCAAGCAGACGAAAGAGACACACTGTTACTGTACATTGTGTGTTTTTTTTTTCAGGTTGAAAGGCCGAAAGGCACTAAATAACCTACAAAAATTTTTAACTGCGAAGATCTTATATGGTGGAGTCAGTGGCGACTTGTCGGGGTAGGTTGAGGAGGCAGCGCCTCACCAAGTCATTAAGCCAAGTCCCACAATAACATAATTTGTATTTTTTCTTTAAATTTCAAATATCTCGGTTTCACACCGGCGATATTTCACACACAATATTTTAAGGATGATATTAAAAAACTAAATACTAAATTTGTGACGACAAAGTGACAACAGCGAAATAATGACGGAAAAATCTCTTAGACCGATCTAGTCTGGTGTGGTGTTAAGCCTTGGTTTACAAGGAACCGCATAATCATGGTATATGCTCATATGCAATATCTCTTATGTGGCTTCACAGACAATACAACTGAGGCGTATCACCACTCATTTTTTTTGAAAGCATCGGGAGTGGGGAAATCTTCACAAGATTTCCACCAGCATTCACTCGATCGTTTGCTATTGCTCATCGCTGACCAGCATCAAATCGACGATGTTGGTTGGAGTCAGATGGAGAAAAACATGATATGCTCTGCACCATCTTCTTCCCCACGGAAGATGCGGTTTGAGGTATTTGCTCTCTTGAAGCGATGCAAGTAGCTTCGGAAACATCCATGGCCGCTCAATGCCTGGGTAGTTTCATACTTTAACTCCCCGTACTTCCTATTTACCCATGGTGCGCTGTCCGAAATCAGGCGATGCGTCCATCTGCCCTTCACGGACTCCGTCCATGAGGCCTGCTATTGATCTTGGATGTCCATGCATTGGTTTTGGAAGATGAGCTAGTTTCCCGAACGGTATTTGGCATCTGTCATCTCTGCCTTGAGGTGGATTGGCAAAGAGATACCGTCCGGTAGGCCCTGCATATTCTAAGGGCACTCCTCCTCTGGGTCGTCTCCATCATACGTCTGTACGTCGCCTTTTCAAGAGCCGAGATCCATATTGAGACCGCGTACAGCAAGACCGATTCTGCCACCATGCACAGGAGTCTCCTCTTTGCTTCTTGAGATCCGCACATGTTAGGCATAATCTTTGTGAATGCCTCCATTGTTGCTGCTGCCCTGGCTGCAACCCTCTTGATGTGGGGCTTGAAATATAGACACCGGTGGATGTCTACGCCCAGCACCATGACCTGATCACACGTGTCTATGGTGTGTCCGCCCAGCAAAAAATGCACCGGCCTGATCCATCTCTTCCCCGAGATGACGGCTGCTTTCGTCTTCACTGCTCAATATCTTCCCCCGTCTCGACTACAACCACGGCCGTGATGTCGTCGGCAAAACACGTGATGCTCACCCCGGCTAGTATGGGGTAACGCCGTCGTACATCACGTTCCACAGGAGGAAGCCAAGCACCGAACCCTGTAAACTCCGCTGGATACCGAGTAGATGTGCTGCCAAAGCTTTTCATCCACTATCAACGTTCTACCGTGGAAGTAGTTTGCCATAATGTTAAGGAGGTATGGTGGTACTTCCCTCCTTTACAATTCTTCCATGATCAACTCCCATTTCGTGGAGTTAAACGCGTTTTTGACGTTGAGTGTGACCAAGATCATTTCATCCGGACCATTCTGTCCACCCACCGCGTCAATGGTAGATCTACCTATTTGAAAGCCGAATTGCCTATCCGAGAAGCTCCCAGTCTTTTCGATCTCCCGCTGCAGTCTTTGCAGAAGCAGTCTTTCGAACAGCTTCTCTGCATGGTCCAGCAAGCAAATAGGTCTGTACAAACTTGGATTTTCTAGGGGCTCACTCAGGAGTACAAGTTTTTCCCTCCCACAGGCAGTCGTTAAATATCTCCAGCAGAATCTCGAGCCAAGCCTCCGCTAACTCTCGAACGACAGCCGACGGCACTCCTTCCGGCCCTGGTGCCTTGTTGTTCGACATACTCTTTGCTGCTGTTATCAGCTCAGCGTCGCTGAAGGGTGGGATAGTTTCGTCCACTGGCCTGGTGCGAAAGTTCTATTTCGGGTGCTCAGGAAAGCAGGTCTGCACGATCAACCTGAGGCGGGTCTCAGTCAAGCCTGGGATGGATGGTCTGCTCAGCTTCTTGGTCACGATCTGGTAGCCCTTCCCCAGATGCATTCGTCCACCTCCTCTATCAGTTTCTTCCAGTGTTTTTTTTTCATGTCTCGGATTTTATTCGTCAAAGCCTTTCGGAGTCTCTCTTTCGCATCTGTGGAGCATTGGAGCAAACCGGGAGGTCTGGGGTGGTATGGAATACCCTCTAGTACACCCAAGATTGTTCCAAAAAATAAAGTTGTTGAGCTTATGAGTTTCAAACCAGAAATCTAACTTCTAAATATCTAAAATTTCTGATTTCTGAATTGAACTTCAATAACAAATTTCCTTTTTTTGAACACAAGCACTGATGTTCTGGAGAGTATTCCATTTTTATTCCATACCCCCCCAGACCCCTGGTTTGAGAAACCTCTAGCTTTGTGATTGTGTTCAAAAATACAAATTTAAATTTATATATTGCGACCTCTTCAATTTTGTAATATCGTACACCTTATCCGAAGATTCGAGTGATAGTGATATACCTGTCTTGTTATTATAATTTTGTGCACCTTCTTGGGTTTGCGTTTTCAAATCATTCACCTCTTGTCCCACTTTTTCGACGAAAAATTTATTTTGGAAAATTTCATCGGTAATGTTTCTTTTTATTTTTGCATCGATGACTTTATTGTCCTGCTCCTCATCCCTTTTTACTTCCGGTGTCATTCTCGTATAATTGTCCAAATTTCCATTTTCTTTTTTATTTGAATCTTTATTTTCCAAATTTTTATTTTCCAGAACAATCAAATCACGACTCTCCAAATTCTTCTTCTTTTCCAAAAGCAAATTTACATTTTCAATCAATTTTTCAGTTTTTGTATTTTCATTTTTAATTAATTTATTAATTCCAAAATTTAAATTTTGCTCATCCAACTTTGTCAATTTCATCTATTTTTGTCAAGTTTTCTCATTTCTATCAATAGATCTTGAAATGTAATTGACCCCTTCTTGTGTTTTTAATCAATCTAAAGGCTTTTCTGGGTTATTTTCAAGTTCCTGGTTGATTCTTCCTCTTCCCCAAATTATATTAAAATATAATTATAATACCTATAACTTATTTTGAAAATGCGCTTAGTTACTAAAATATAAAGTTTAAAAATTGGATTAACTGGTTGATTTTTTTGTGAGGCCAACTACGAATTCCCCCTTGACATTTAGGGTACAAAATAATATATATTTTTTTGTAAGGTGCAATTTCCACTTGAAAAACCTGAAAAATGAGGTGAAAAAAAAAATAAAAAGAAAGGAAATGAAATTCAGAGATTCGTTTGGAAACTATAACTTGAATATATATTTTTTATTATTTCTTGTTTGGTTTTATTCCTTTAAAAATTAAAAAAAAGTTTTTTTAGAATGAATATTTTAATTATTATTGAACTTAATTTCTTGATAACTATTCCAAATATGGACAGGCCTTATTAAATGCTAATCTAACGTGTTACCGTAGGTTGCATATTATAATCAAAAAAATTTAAATAAAATAAATTAATTTTGGCACGTATTATCTAATTGAATATCAAGTTTAAATAATAATTTTATTTCAAGGAAGTCTGGTTGAACATTTAACTTTGACATATAATAAGTGTTTTTGATATTGTACCTACTATGTAATTAACCAGTCTGCAGTTTTAATAAAATGTAATTAATTAAAAAAGTTTTTTTAAATAATTTGGTGCAAAACACCACCCTAGGAGGGGTTTTTTAATGTGTAAAAATCTCATAGTGCCACCCCAGGAGACCTGTGCTCGAACTCACTCGACTTTTCACTACTCGAAAAGTTGAAAATATTAAATCATATTTAAAAAAAATCCTTCAATAAATCAAAGTCAATGCTATATTAAAAGTAAAGCTGTAAATTTCGTGAAATCGAAAATTTTTAAATATTTCTTTATGCATTTTGCGTCCCCTTATTGTCCTTCAACATTTTTTGACTTCCTCATGTAATCTGAAAACCTGAAAAAATATCCGATGTGTAATTAAAACATCAATAAGGAAGTCTACAAAATCCATGCAAAGTGATTTATTATAAAAGAAATCGATTTTTTCATAACATCTATTATTAATATTTGAGGTCACAGGGTCAAAATTACAACAGAAAATGAATTTGGAAGACGGTTGCTTCCTTGTATTGCTGATTCACTTCATCGATAAATTATTTTCACGATTAGGCTATAACGAAAAAATTAATTTCAAGGATCCGCTGATTTCATACCAGAAAAAAAAAATTTATAAATTATTGTTAGTTTTCGTCTTTGAAATTTTGATTTTATGTAAAAGCTTAAGGTTTTTCACTTGGCTGATGATTAAACCACACCACGCCCGATCAAAAATTTCCTGCTTATGTAAATAAACGAGTAGCCGGTTTAGATGATCGATCGAAATAATTTGTCCATATTATAACAATTCGGTTCTTTATAAATTTATAAGAATAAAAAACACAATTGGGTGTGTACGAGGTCGAAGTTATAGTATAAAACTCTGGGTATCTCTAGTTACAGCATCATTTATCCGATCCTTAACGGTGTACGATATTCAATAAACAATGAACTCTTTGGTAAGTAAAAAAACAGGAATAATGAAATTATTATTAATACTAATTGCTCTTTATAGTCTGTAGTCGTTCTTTGCGCCGCTTTGGCAGCAGCCAATGCCGGATTACTCGGTGGAGCTTTGGTAGGGCCAGCTGCTGAAGGTATCGTACTTCAAGGACCAGGATCCAGTGCCACCGTACAAGGACCCGATGGTAGTGTAATTTCTTCCAACCAACCAGGTGGTGCAGTAGTTGCCGCACCACATTCCGGAGGAATTGTAGCTGGAGCAGCTCCATTAGTAGCAGCTCCCTTAGTTCACCCAGGATTAGTTCACCCAGGACACTTAGTTGGAGGTGGCGTCGTTGCTGCTCGTCTTGGATCAGTTGCTCACCATGGTGTTGTCAGCGCTCCACTCATCGCTGGACATGCTGGATACCCACTCCTTGCTGCAGGATCAGGACTCGAAGGTCAATACTTACACGATTACACCGAAACTTTATACGACAACGGTCAATACCACGGAGAAATCTACGCTTAATTTATTAAATCAATTGTAGTTCTCAGTTTTCAATTCTGACATGTAATTCCCAATTATTGATCTTCGTTTTTCTACCTTGTTATTTTTCTTTTCTATTTATACTGTGTATATTATGATTGTAATAAAGCAAATTCGTCAAATTAATATAGAAAGAAAAACATAAATTTTTGTAGTTTTTTTTGGGTCTACGCTTTTCCTTGCATAGGCTTGCCGATGGGATAGAAGAAAATTTACATAAAATCGAAACCTGAATTATTACTTTTACCAATTCATGACCGAATTAAATTTTCAAGGTGAATTATTTCGTTCGGAATGCATAATATCATAATGACAACCTTCATTAACTTACGAGAAGTGAACATGAACTTTTATAATGGAGCAAGAACAATTGCATCCATTTTGGGATTACTTGCCGTATACGGAAGAGTAATAATTTTCTTGGGATGGAATATCCAAAAGAAGTAATTAAAGTAATCGTGCACATAAATTCTGTTATTAGTTTACAATATGACATGGGCGTGGTGATTGTTACAAGCTATATTCATATGAAAGTTTAAAAATATGCACTGCTTTTCTAAGGAAAGAGTGGGTTAGAAATGTGAAATTTTTGCAAAGTAATATTTTATGAAATACAATAAGTAATAGTTCTGACAATAGATTGAAATAACATAAACAAAATCAACCCTTAGGCAGCCTCGTGAACATAATTTACGCTATGTTTACATTTGGAAGAAAGTTTTCATGATGTTTTGATTATATTTTTTATTTAATTTTATAATAATCTATAGAAAAATTTTAACCAGGGCGACTAATATGTTTTTACTTTATTATTGAGTTTTAAGAATAATAATTTATTGAAGAGCAAAATATCAAGTATTAAGTATTTTTAGACAGCGAAATATAATCTATGTAAATTCATATCCTTTTCATCCTTATTCGTTGTAATGAAAAACAGAAATTTTCGATGATCCGGTGTCTGGTCGGTCACCCGGTATACAATTTATAATTTTGCAACGCTGTAATTTTTAACACTGTATTTTTTGTGCTATAATTTTAATTGATTTGCCCACCTGATCTTTGGTTTAATTATTAAATTAATTCACCTTTCAGCTATAATTCTGCTAGGTCATGGAGAATATGAGATGTTTTAAATAAAACAATTAGAATTTGTTGCAAAAAAAACGTAAAGTTATTTAATTCTAAATATAATTTTAATTAGTGATGATAAATTCAGGTTTATAATTAATTTGAATTTCAAGAGTAAAGATAAGTATAATATAATTTTAAAACTAATTGTCATACGAACCCCTGTTAGTTCAACCCCGAATTTCCCAAAGATAACTACTCCCCTGAACACTTTCATCATGATGTAATGGACCTCCATTGACATGAAGACAAATGAAGACAACCCAAACATTCCTCTCCTTCACAAAACTGGAGTCTTATAGTCTTATTTAAAAAAAATTTGGTTCTCAACGTCAAGATGCCCACGACTTCGAAGTCAGAATCACCGAGATCAAGAGATCTTCCCCATAGTAAGAAAGTAAAAAAAATATTTCGGATAATATAGGATTTTCCTAAACAAGAACTCACTCAATCTTGAGTAGAGGCGCGATTAAAGGTTAACTCTCCTAACAGCACGGCAACCTTTTTCTCAAAAAACTTTTATCCAAATCTCAAAAAATGAAAATCCTCCATAAAATCTCTTCGACTATCCCCAAATAATTTTTGATACTTAGAACTGCTAAGCAAACCAATCGACTGTCTTCGAAGCAATAATTTGTCCAATAGTGACGTACCTACCCATCCGCAGTCTGAGACTGCGCTTTCTAATCACACGAGCAACAGCTTCAGGCAACCCAAAATGTAGCAATTTGTTCGTCTCCAACGCAAAGCTCTTGGAAGACTATAATATGAAATCCATTGAGGACTTTCAGCGGTATAAGAGGCCCAAGCTAATCTTGCAACCTCATGGAGCCTTACTTCAACCCCCCATACCCTCAATCATCTTTCAAAAAAAGATGTAACAAAAACCCGCGATACCAGTATGAATCGTCACCTACCTACGGTATTCCTAAGATTTTCTGATTTTCTAAAATTTTCTGGAATTTTTAAAAATTTTCTAGAATTTTTAAGATTCTCTAACATTTTCTAACATTTTTTTTAAAGATTTCATTGGATCTTCCTATAAATTTTCCAAATATTTCCTTCGATTTCCTAGGATATCTTTAGATTTCTTACAATTTTCTACATTTTCTCAGATTTCATAAGATATCTTGGAATATCCTGAGATTTCTAAAGATTTCCTTAAATCAATTTCCCAGAATTTTTTAGGATTTTCCACACTTTTTCAGATTTTTATTTTGTGAGATTACTTCCGATTATCTATCATTTCCTGGGATTTCCTCAGATTTCTCAAATCTCTTCAAATTTATTTAGATTTTCTCAGATTTCCTTTGAAAATTGAAAACATTATAGTACATAAACGATTTGCTATTGATCTTGTGAAGTATGTTACTTTTAAGTCGTCCAGCACCGTTTGTAGTTCGGCGGTTATCTGGTTAGGTTTCTGTGAGCTCATGTTGTACGCTGTGATGTCTGCGTACAATGTGAGTAATGCTGTGGGTAATAAAATGTCGTGTTCAAAATTAATTAAATGGGAGTCAATTATAATAATGGTTTAATTTTGAAAATAAATTTTGTATTGTTTATTTTTAATCGTCCTGTATATTTTAAATTTTTAATAATTTTAAGTTACTAGTATTTTTGTTAAGTTTAAAGATTGTAAAATGTGTATGTAGGCTTTTTGATAGCCGATAGCGTGAAGAGCGGATGTTTAGTTCGTCCGTTCCGATTGATTTTAAATAAAAATTTTTTTATTAATAAAAGTTAACAAATTTAAAAATTTACGAAAAATACATTGCAATATGTAATATTGCAGGCCAGGATTGACCCTTGAGAGACATCTTCTCTCTCTGTGGAGTGAGTGTCTTGAGAAAGATATACAACCCATTGCAAGTTTTCTTACGTAACTTTCTAAACGCATGCCTAAAAATAGCCTATGACAGAAAGGGGTCCTGAAAGTTATCCACAAAAATTTTTCAAGCGACCATGGATCCTTTAAGAATTGCCATCCTATCACGCTCCTCCTGGTTTTTGGAAAGATTCTTGAAAAAATCATCAAAAATCGACTATAGATGCAGAAAACCACGTTTCACTCCCCCCCACGCAGTATAGATTTGTAAAAAAATGGCAGTTCAATTATTACAGCCGTCAAAAAATTGGTAAAAACGATTAACAATGATGAAAAAAGAGGGTACAGCTGCCCTATTTTTTTATATCTCAAGCGCCTTCGACAATCTGTCCAGGCCTCTTTCATATTCTATGCAAGAGGAGAACACCGCCTGGACTCATCGGAATTCTGAACAGCTGCTTAAAAAATAGACTCGTCACCCTCCAATTAGGGGTCATCAAAGAAGGAAAACTTTGCACCAAAGGATGCCGTCAGAACTCCGTCCTTGCACTGATCCTATGGAACATCCTCCCGTAGACGACTATTTCCAACAAGAAGAAAGATTGAAACTAACCGATTGTTTTTTTATAGATTATAGGTTTAGATAGATTATAGATTATAGAGGTTTTTATAGTTATCACTAAAAGTTTTGCAGAGTTTGGCAGAGGACATTATAATGAAGCGATTAAACTATGGATGAACTCCAAATATCGATTTATTTAGGAATTAATTGATTTTAAAGTTTTGATTTTTGCATAGAAATCGTTAACAATTCAATCTGTTGGCGGTACGTGTGCTCCTAGTATTACAATAATAAAAATCCGTAATTTTATGAAGGTAGCCAATCGAATAGTGGGTTCCAGTTTTTCGTAAATTTTGACCGTATTTTTGAATGATCCATAAAATTTAATTTTTATATTTGTAATTTACGCCCAAAACTAAAAATAATGTCATTTGAAAATCTTTAAAATCTTTGGCCCGGTTGGGGTACTATTCCCGATAAAACCACTCGAGCTTATGCGGATGACCTCGGCAAAGTTATAAAAGCGAAAAACAGAAAAGAGCTGATCAAGAAGCTACAAGATGTGGCCAATAGGTTGGACCTCTGATGCAGACGCATGAAGCTCAGTCTTTCGGCAACGAGGACCAGAATCATGTGCTTCCGCCCAGTAAGGTTTTCCAACACCGATATGATGATCAATCTGGAAGGTACGAAGAAAATGGAGAATGATAAGCCCATGTCAATATGGTATGCACGAAAGCGACAAACTTCCAGGATTTCAAGGCAAGGCGAGGACCAGGTGGGAGACGGATCTGAGAGAATCAATGTGTAAGTTTAACAAAGAGGCAATAATCCCAATCGGATGGACCATCCTGCAGACTGACGATAAAAGGATACAGAAGAATCTCCTCCCTAGCCGCAGGGATGGTAGCAGTTGTGGTAGCAAGGTTAGTAGCAAAAATACATCCACTTAATTTGGAAATCAGACGCCTTCACGAATGGAACAAGTTCAAGAAAAGAGAAAGTGCAGTATTTCCAGGACAAGAAATTGTTCCAGAATACTTCAAATCCTACGCAGAAATTAAAAGAGAACTTCTAATAATAATCCCCACGACGACGTGGCAGAGCAGTTCATTGCAAACGTACACCCAAGATTAGCGGTAGCAACAAATTTTGGCACAACACAAATCCTGACTAGACTCAGCAAGTTTGGCAGATACTTAAGAGATCAAGGAAGTCACCAAACGGACTATGCCTAGGCAGTAAAGTCCTAGATGGGCCCCTGTATATTGAACTGTGTCTTATACAGTAGGGAAAAGCGGCAGGCGGCAAAATTTTTTTCTCCGAAAATCCACCGCTCAACTTAACAAAACTCCTCTTGCACCTCCTCGCACCTCCCAGGACTTACTGCATGGATTCCTACAGGTAAAAATTGCAGAAAGGATCACCTCAAAAGAAGAAAATAAAATGATAACCGAGAAGTCGGAAAAACCATGACAAATTTAATAGGAATCGATTAATTTAATTTGCAGTTACTTTCGAGCTCAAATATTGCAATTAAAAACTTTAAAATGATATTTTCTAAAAAAAAATGGTTGCTCAAAGCTTTTGAAAAGAAAAATAGGCGTTGATTACTTCTAGTGCTCTACCAACCTACCAAAGGTTCTTCCAATCCCAGAGTTTAAATCAATTATAAATTATTGCCAATGGAAAATTATTGATAACATTACAATGGGATGATTCAAGGTCAAATTTTTATTACTATTAAAATCATTATCCTTAATGTTGTAGACTCGTTAAAAATCTATTAAAATAATAATTATTCGTACTAATTACATTTTTCTAAGGTTACTTTTGTCATTAACGTCGTTGTAAATTATTATTTGTGCCAGTTTACTTCAAACTGTATGCTGATTAGAATAATTTATTATTATCTAACGTTGCTAAGATGTCGATAATTAAAATCATTGAAATGATCCTGATTTTGGGCACTTTAAAATTTCATAATATTAACGCTAAATCTGATAAGGATTTACTTTCTAAAGTAGGTATTTGTGATTCGCTTAAGTCAAAAGTTAGTCTAATTTTATCCTCGCTCGTTTGGCAGAAGGACTTAAGTGAATAAAATATGATATAGAAAGGACATTTAATTAAGTTTTTGTTTATTTATTTTCCAGTTTAGCCAACACGATTACAAAATGACATTCGAGAGACTTGATTTAAAATATTACGACACGGAAGCATTCGAAAATGTTAACGTTATTACTTTTAAATATAATCGTACCACGGCAGTCTGTAATATCACAGTGGTACCAAAAATAAACTTCGACGAAAACCAAGAGCTGACAGTAAGTCAGAAGGTTTTTATATTAATTGGTATAGCAATCACAGTTTTGTTTTTTAAAAAATCTTCTAGAAAGCGCTAATTTCTATGCTAAATAAAACTTATTTATTTATTAATTGAAATATTTAATTGAAATGATTTTTTTTTATTGTTACTAGATTATTATTCAAGTCTATAAATTTTTAAGTAACGAATATCGTCACTTTCCTATACATTTCCAAGTGAGTTTTTGCAATGCATACTATTCAGATATGATAGGTTTAAGTCAACTTAACACATCAGGAAATTTTACTACAACATGTGAGTTGAAAAAGGTAAGCAAAATTTAAAAAAATATTTATTAATATTAAATTTATTTTATTATGATTTATTTAAGGGTGTAACTTACCACGCTTATAATTTTGTTCCCAAAGAAGATAAGTTTCCTCCACATATTCCTAATGGAAACTTTAAATTGGATTTTGAGGTATATTTAGAAAGTAAACTGATATTAACACTAAGCGGATCGTCTATAGTATATCGTCCTATGTGAACCAAGTTTAAATTATAATTGTAATTGTAATTATACAATAAATTGCAATAATTGAATTCTATTATTTAATTAACTCTAAAAATTTAATGAAGTGCCGACACAAAAAAACGTATCTGCTAAATTAATGTGCAATAATTAATCAAATAATAAAATAAAATTACTTTATTCAAAAATAAATATAATATAGTAGTCGTCACGGAACTTCCCGTCTCGTCATAATGCATAACAATGGTTTTCAATTATGACGAGACTTAAAGTTCCATGACGACTACTATATTAAATTTATTTTTGAACAAAGTAATTTTTTTTATTATTTGATTAATTATACGTTTTTTTGTGTCGGCACTCCATTAAATTTAACGTTTTCTATAACCTTTATCTTTGGTATAAATCTAGTTTTAAGTAAACTCGATCAAACAAATAAATAATTGATAATTTCGTTAGTTTCAATTTTAATTTTGTAAATGGAATGTTGGTAGATCAACGATCAATTTTTACTGTGGGTTGAAAGCTAATTACCACAACGTACTCATTTGTTGAAATATTAATGCAATTGGATATATCGATTAGTCCGGAGTAGATTGAATTATAAATTCACTTATTTCAAATAATTACCAATTTACAAAGTAAGTCAAATTTATTTTGATTTACGATTTTTTCGAATAATTACTGTTGTAATGCTTTATTCTGTTAACATTTCATTGATAAATCCAATTAATTTTTTCCGTATCAGTTCACAAAGATTACTTAATTAAATACTAAAAATTAGCAAATCTATTTTCATCTGTCAATATTGATCGAGGTCCTTGAAATTTTTAATCAGCAAATTTGTTAAGCCAAAAGTTGAAGAAAGACAAATACTTTTGCTACGTCCTACTGAATTACCTGACTATTTACAGACGTCGGTATCGTAATCTAAAAGATTTGAAAAGCGAAATTATTTAATGTTCACTTTGTTAGTCATCTGATTTTAATTACGATGCTATTAAAAACCTACTGAAAAGCAATTTAAGATTTTATTATTTTGTATGCTTTAACGTTACATTAAATTAAAAGCAATAATAATCTACTAATATCTTAAAACACGACAATAAAAATTATTTAAATTTTGTTCTAAAATTTTCAAACCAAAAATTTTAAAATAAAAATTTATCCTTAAACGTTTTCAACGTAGGATTGTGCCCATATCCTAAGGGAGTCCCAAAGTTGTAGGAGGAAAAGTTATATAAGTGAAAACAGGATAGCACATGTTCCGGTGCTTCGGAATGAAAGAAAGAGGAAAGAAAGAAAGTAAGAAAGCCGAAAGGGGAATCTCTAAAAAATTTAAAAATCTTACGAAATACTAAATCTTGGAAATTTTCAGAAAATAATAAAACTGAGAGGTAACATCTGTTTTCCATATTTTCAAAATACAGTTTCAGCGCAAAAACTCGTGCATTAATTTCCTTGCAATTCGTAGATCAAACCAAAATTCGTTTTTAGTTATTCCATTCTTTAGCCATTTTATAAAAAATCTGGATATAATTTTAACGTAAAATCTTAAATATCCAATGAAATCTAAGGAAATTATGGAAAATTCTCATAAATCTTAGAAAATCTCGGAAATCTCAAGTAATATTAGGACCGAGAAGTAAATCGCAGACCAAAACCTTTTATACCATCATCGTCGTTTTGTCTTCAATTTCTTGACAATTCCTGCATCAATTCCTTGGAATTATTTAAATCTTATATACCAAAGTTGGTCTACAATTTACCCCTCAGTTAAAGCATTTCAGAAAATCTTACCAATCTCAAAATTATCGTAGAACATTCTCTTACATCTTAGAAATTTTTGGAAAACTTAAAAAATATAAGAAAATGTCAGGAAATATTAGGACCAAGAAGTAAACCGCAGACTAAGATCGTATAAACCAATTCCGCTTTATGGTTCCAATTTCGTGGCAATTCCTATGCAATTCCTGCATTGATTTTCTTTCAATTCTTAGATTTTGTATACCAAAAATTCCTTTATGATTTACTCCTTATTTAAAATATTTTAGAAAATCCTAGACAATTTCAAGAAATCCTAGATAATCTAAGAAAGTTTAAGAAAATTTTAGAAAATATAAAAAAATCTTAGAAAATTCAATAAAATCTTAGGAAATCTCAAGAAATGCATATTAGGACCGAGAAGTAAACCGCAGACTATAAAATTACACACCAAAGTCTCTTTTCGTTTCTACTTTTTTGATAATTCTCATGCAATTTCTGCATTAATATTTTTGCAATTCCTAAATTTTATGTACCAAAATCCTTCTGAGGTTTTCCTCTCAATTAAGACAGTTAGAAAATCCTAGGGAATTTCAAAAATTCCAAAGAAGGGCGTAGAAAATTTTCTTCATTCTAATGAAATTTTAAAATCTTTAAATATGTTAGAAAATCTCAGGAAATATTAAGATCGAGAAGAAAACCTTAGACCAAACTTTTATATACCACGTCCTCATTTTGCCTTGAATTTCATGACAATTCCTGCATTAATTCTCTTGAAATATTTAAATTTATATACCAAGATTCATCTGCAATTTACCCCTCAATTAAAACATTTCAGAAAATCTTAGAAAATCTTAAAAAAATAGTAGGAAATTCTCTTATATCTCATAATTTTGGAAAATTATTAAAAATATTAGAAAATCAAAGGAAATCGAAGAAAATCAAAGGAATTCCAAGGAAATATTAGGACCAAGAAGTAAACCGCAGACTAAGATCTTATAAACCAATTTTTCTTTTGGTTCCAATTTTATGACAATTGCTATGCAATTCTTGCATTGATTTTCTTGCAATTCCTAGATATTGTACAAGAAAATCCATCTGTGATCTACTACTCATTTAAAATATTTTAGAAAATCTTAGGGAATACAAAAATATCTTAGAAAATCTAACAAAATCTTAAAAAATATCAAGAAATACATAATTATTAGGATAAATGGACCTCAGACTACAAACTTATACACTAATTTTTATCTTTTTGTTTCTACTTTTCTGATATTCCCATGCAATTTCTGCATTTCCTAAATTTTTCCTAAATTCCTAAACTTTATACACTTAAATTCTTCTGTGGTTTACCCCTCAATTAAGACATTTTACAAAATCTTAGGAAATACAAGGAAATATTAAAAAATCCAAAGAAATCTTAGGAATTCTCAGGAAATATTAGAACCGAGAAGTAAACCGCAGACTAAGATCTCATAAACTAATTCCTCGTTTTGCCTCCAAGTTCTGGACATTTCTATGCAATTCTTGCATTGATTTACTCCTTACTTAAAATATTTTTGAAAACCTTAGGAAATTTTAAGAAATCCCAGAAACTCCGTGAAAGTGCAAGGAAATCTTAGGAAATGTAAAAAAATCTTAGGAAATCCATCAAAATCTTAATAAATCTCGAGAAATACAAACTAGGACCGAGACGTAAACAGCAGACTACATACTTATACACCAATTTCTCTTTTAGTTGCTACCTTTTTGAAAATTTTCATTTAATTTCTGCATTAATAATATATTTTGCAATTTCTAAATTTTATACACCAAAATTCTTCTGTGGCTCATTCCTCAATTAAGATATTTTAGAAAATCTTCGGAAATTTCAAGAAATCCAATAAAATCATAAAAAATTTTCTTCATTTTAAAGAAATCTTGGAAACTTGAAGAAATATTGGAAAATCTTAGGAAATCTCAAGAAATGTTAGTACCGAGAAGTAAACCGCAGACTATAATCTTCTAAACCAATTCCTATTTTTGTTTCTAATTTCTCGATAAGTCCCATGCTAATTCTGCATTAAATTTCTTTGAATTCCTGGATTTTGTATTCCAAAATTCGTATATGGTTTACCCCTCGATAAAGATTTAGAAAACTTGAGGAAATCCTGAAAATTTTAAAAAATATTATAAAAGCGAAGGAAACATTAGGACTTAGGAGTAAATCGCAGACCAAAATTTTATACGCCAATTCCTCTTTTTTAATTCCAGTTTCGTGACCATTCCTATGCAGTTCCTGTGTTAAATTCCTTGAAGTTCTTAGACCTAGCACACCATAACTTTTCTGTGGTTTACTTCTCAATTAAAATATTTTAGAAAATCATAGAAAATTTTAGACAACTAATAAATTCGTAGATAATTTTCTAAAATTTAAAGAAATCTTGAAAATCTTAAAAATCAAAGAAAATTTTAAGAAATATTAAGACCAAGAAGTAAACCGCAAGTTACAATTTTATGTTACAACAATTCCTGTTGTTTATATTTTTTTAATTTCTTCAAAATTTTCATAAAATCACTAAATGAACTTTCTAGGAATTTCTGGATTTAGTACACTAAAAGTCGTTTGTGGTTTACCCCTTAATCAAGACATTTTAAGAGAACTTTAGAAAATCTTAAAAAATATTAGAAATTTAGGAAATTTAGGACTTATATAAAATCTTATACACCAATAATTCCTCTATTTTAGATCCAGTTTTGTAATACAATTCCTATGCAATTACTGCGTTCAATTTCTTGCATGTCTTAGATCTTATACTCCAAAAATTGTCTGTGGCTTATCACTCAATTAAAATAATTTAGAAAATCTAAGGAAATTTCAAGACATTCTATGAATTCGTAGAAATTTCTATTAAATTTGAAAAAATCCTGAAAATCTTGGAAAATATTAAAAAATCTTATAAAATTCAAAAAATCTTAAAAAATATTAAGACCGAAAAGTAAACCGCAGACTACAATTTTATACACCAATTCCTGTTTTTGTTTATATTTAATTTCTTGATAATTCTCATGAAATTTCTGCATTAATTTTCTTGGAATTCCTGGATTTTGCACACTAACATTTGTCAGTGGTTTATTCTCAATAATCAAGACATTTTAAGAGAACTTTTGGAAATCTTGAAAATCTTAAATAGTATTAGAAAATTTAGGAAATATTAGGATTTAGAAGTTAACCGCAGACCAAAATCTTATGGACCAACATCCTCTTTTTGTTTAGAATTTCTTGAAAATTTCTGTGCAATTCCTGCTTAATTGTGCACCAAAGTTTAAAGAAATCTCAATAAATCCAGGGAAATCCAAAAAACTGTAGAAAATTCTCTTAAACCTTAGGAAATCTGGGAAAAAAATTCAAGAAAATCTAAGGAAATCTTTTAAAAATTTCGTTAAAAAAAATGTAGTGAATAAAAACTTGCCTGGTGACTCGCCCCTCAAGAAAACCAAATTTTCTTTTGATATATCAATTTATTAATTACTCCTCCCCATAGAACTGTGATGTGGATCCGCACCTCTACTTGTATATTATTGTCATATTTTTATTATTATCTTTCGTGGTATTTAATAAATAAATCTGTAAAATTATGGTCACTAAACGTTTATTTTAGGATTATACTTCTGAATATTCAAAAAGGTGCATGTACCGTGAAGCTTAATCTCAGTTAAAAGTAAAACAGTGTAAACATGATTATGACGACCCGTTACCGTATTAATATTGAAATAATTTCTATATGAAAGTTCTGTAATTCTATGCATAAAAAATTTTCACTTTGTAAAAAATTAATTATCCCGTAAATTGATTTATGGATTGTGGAATATTTATTAATCAGACAGAGATTATTATTCAAATTTACCGAGTTACTTTGATTAACCTTGCATTGTAAGACAATTAGTAATTCGTCTCACGGATCATAAATTTCATGTCGAAATTAAACACTATTCGATGAGCGGGTGCTTAATAGCGTATAACTTAATGAGCTGCTCATCAACATTCTTTTTTACGGGCTGTTTTCTAAGATGTTATCAGTAGACGAAAATTTTGTATATATTCACCAAAAAGTTAGATTGGGTCTACAAAGCAAATGTTAGTATCACAATGAAGTCTCACATTATGTCTCATGTGCGGTAGAACCAATCGAAGAGCCGGATTTAGGACCTGTCTAATGGTACGTTCTACATACGACGAAACCGGGTGTTCTATAGATATAATCTAGATTTTTGGGTAATTATTTTTCGGAATTTCTTCTTCACACTGGAAAACTGTCTGAGAAAGCATCCACGGATTGTTCCTAACGATTAAGTAGTGCTCGGTGGTGATGAAATTGTTGAAAATAATATGTTCGATGGTAAAGTTAATTAAAAAGTTGCACCAAAAGCAACAGGTAACTAAAGACATACGGGAGAGACGTAAAATTTCATAATATGTTATTAATTGACAACATTTGACAAAGACAACATTTGTTCGACAGCATTATATTTTATGCAATGTATGCAAATGTTAAGTCGAATATAACTACTGTAGTTGTCGATTAATACTCCCAGAATTGATGAATACTAAAACTAAATTTTTTGTTGAAACAACAAACATTGCTCAGCCATTCGATAGTGCAAAATACATAGTTTCAACTTTTTTTATTTTTAATTTATTTATTTGGTCTTTTTGCAGTGTATTTGGGTCATTCCACCAAATAAAAACATTTTTACGGGGCGACCCTTGCGGATTATGTTCAAAATTTGTGGAGATGTTCTCTATAATAAGAAAAAGTTCTATGAAAGTTTTAGCCCTTAATATGCAGCGGTTTCGGAGTTATGATTTTTTGAAATTTTGGAAAAACATTTTTTTCAGCTTTTTCATCAATTTTTTTGGTGAAGAAAACTTTTTTATTTAAATTAATGTTAAACTGTATCTTGCGGGAAAAATTTCCAGCTTTCGAATAAAAATATCCATTTTATCGTAAACTCATCAATAGACCCTTAAATATCCAATTAAAGAGGAAAAATCGATTTTTTTCAGTGTGCGGCGCAAGATACTTCAAATTTGATTTTTTTTCTTAAAGCTGAGAGTTTTTTCTACAAAATATACTGTTTTTCCGATGTGCATATTTTTTGTTCGCCCCGTAAAAATGATTTTATTTGGTGGAATGACCCATTTGTGAATCACCGCTGTTTTACATCTATTTTTTATGTGGAACAATAAAGTAACTTCTTTTTCGTATTGTTTTATTCATTCCATCTGGAGCTAGAAATATCTACTTTTCAGAAAAACACCCGAGTTATAGAATTTTGCATATTTTCGCACTATTAACGCTGGAGGACTTTTAGGTTCTTAAAAGCAGTTAATTATCAAATTTAAATAAAAAATTATGTTGTTTTTTTGTATAATAGAGAACTTATTGATTGGCGAACATTCGGCGTACACAAACTCCAATGAGTTCTACAATGAAAAAAGCAGAATATAAAAAAAAGTAACTAATTAGTGTAACTTAATTTTTGATGTAATTGCTGATTTTCTGCCCTCTATTGAAAATTATAATTTTATTACATATTCAGCTTCCTTGCAGTCATCAATCATCACGTTCAATTTTAATTGTGATGGGTGCCATCAAATGCGCCACATTAAGTTCGCAGTTTTTCTTGTGATTTTAAAATTGAATTCAGTAATGCATTTTATTAAAATTGGCATTAATTTGATATTTTATGTCTTGGCTTTAAAATTATTTAAAATTTGTAATCAGAAATAATTTATTCAAAAATAAATGATTATTTCAAAATATATTTAAAATTAAAATAATAAAAACTTTTGCAAATTAAAAAATTACTTATCGAGAAATTCTTATGTCTTTTAAACAGGAAGACGCATTAACGCACAATTAATTTTTGGTATTTTTATAATAAGTGGGCTTTCATGAATTGAAAAACTACAACAATTTTGGTAAGTATTTGTTAGTAAGAGCAGAGTAAATCCAGACGCTCCAATGTTAACAACGCAAATTGCCGGTTTTGAAGCCGCATTTTGGCATATAAAACTGGATTTTACAGCAAAACTTATTAAACGTTTTTTGTTGAAAATTTCATTGGCTTTATTTTTGTTCATATACATTTTCTTATTTTGTCACGCCGTTTCCGAGATATAAGTACATAGATGATAATATTTGTCCTATATTACCCAGTCTTGTTTAAGCCGCTGTCAATCAGAAATAGGGCAACAAATTAAAAAAATGCATATAACAAAAATTGAAGACAATGAAATTTGCAATAAAAAATGTCTAAAAAGTTTTGCCGTAAAATTGATTTTTATATTCCAAAAAACGGCTTCAAAACCGCCAATCTGCATTATTAACATAGTAGCGTCCAGATTTTATTATGAGTCACCGAACATTGCCTTCTTAACTGAACATCTTATGAAATATCGAAAAAAGTGTTAATTTACTAAATGTAAAGTAAAATTTTTAATTTACTTTATTTAAGGCCAACTTCCCCCCCCCCCTCGCTTCTTTTATATAAATTTGTTACAAAATACGAGTTACGATACCACATTATCAATAATTATTATTAAAGAAAAGATTGGGAAAAATAATGAAAAATAATTTATTAATTTTCGAGGTTTAACGAGACAATTTATTGCATTTCTTAATTCCAAAATAAGTAACAAAATTTTATTTTTATTCAAATAAAGTAAAACCATTCAAGAGTCTTTAAATATATTATTCGGTATTCAGACCAGTAATAGCCAGTAAATTTACGAATAATCATAAAAATATTCTAATCAATTTTAATCAATTAACTTTTTATGTTTATTCGATTAAATAGGTTGATAATTAAATAAGTAATAACCGTTAAACCTAACGAATTATCTAATTTCATTAAGTTTCATAACTTTTTGTGCCGCCAATTAATCGATTGTCGTCAAATAATATACTACATTTATACGCAGGGCCGGACTGGATATAGCACAAAAAATATATTTTCGAAAAACATTATAAAAATTTAAAGTTAAAAAGTAAAATCAGTGCTCGAAATCGCACGCTCTGTGATGTATGAAGTGTCCGCATTATGTGTCCCTCATTGCTTTGCATTTTCCAAGTCTTCAAAATTCCAAATTACAACAACCGCCGAAACAATGCAAATTTTTAAGTTTTACCCGGTTAATTTGAAAAAAATCCAATTCTCCACCTTTAAATTCTTCCTTCAAAAATTAAAGCTTTCAATATCCAAATTGATTTGTTAATTAATTCAAAAAACCCCCCACACATTAGTAGTGTTAATGTTCAAAAACAGTAAATGTGTTATTGAATTTTAAGTTAGAACCTATAAGCTCAATTACACTTTTTTTGGGGCACAATCTCTGGTGCACTGGAGGGTATTCCATACCCCCCAGACCCCCCGGTTTGAAAAATCTAACTTTGTGTGCCAGTTGACGCACTTACCATTTTGATAAGATTAGATCCTGTTATTTCTAATTATATTACTGTGTACAATGACGTCGTCTAATCCTGACTATCTTCTGAGATTCTACAAAATCAAAAAACTGATGCATTTAGACTATTTCATAGTAAATTGAAAAAAAGTACAATGAAAAGGTAGGCGAAGAAGATCGTGGACATTTCATATTGAAGTTTGAAAATTTGCTTCATAAAACCTACTAATATCAAGTTAAATATGTAAATTAATGTAAAGTGCGTATAAATCAAATTTATGTCCCGATTATAGCTTGTAAATTTTATAAAATTTGACGTTTCAATTGCAATTGAACCAATTTTTAATTACAAATTTAAATTAGTTTACATTAACACAAAAATTATTACTGAAAACTACAACAACTCAGCGTTTGAAAAGTGTCGGTAATTAAATTTAAATTTAGTTTAATCAAAACAAAAATTTAGTAGTAAAAAAATTTTAATTAAAAGTTTAACGTAATGAGTTAGGAATTAAAAAAAACATAAAAAATAATTAAATTGTTGATATGATGCAAATGATTTAGAATTGCATCCTCCGCATTTTTGTAAGGCGAGTTTTAAATAAAGGTATAAAATACTTGGTACGATATCATTTCATAGCAGTGATTTGTGAACAGCGGATACACAGCCATCAAAATGAAGACCGGGGTATGAAATATGATTTTCTGTTTTTCAGTAATTAATTAATAATTATTAATTTTTTCAGCTTTACTTGTGCTATGTAGGAATTGCATTTGTGATGTTTGTGGAAGTATCATCACAAGACCGAGTTTCGCAAACCGAACCCGTTGATAAACAGGGAAGGCTGTATCTCGAATCTGCTCAATCCCAAAATGCAGCTGCCGCAGCTGAAAAACAATCGTCCTCATACTTAAATGTGGATGGTGGTTATGGTGGTTATCCAACACAAAACTACTTAGGTTTGGCCCAACAAGCACCTCCTCAATACTCGGGGCCTGGTGGTTGGTCTGGAGCTGATGGAAGTCTTCAGTTGGGTCAACAATCATCGGAATCAGCTACAGCACATGCCAGTTCGAACCAATTCTCATCATTGATTGCAGATGGACCATACGGTGGACAAGCTGTTAATCAATACCCACAATACTTACCAAGCGGCTTGGCGTCTTTGCAAGATCAGTCAGCTCAAAGTGGGGCCACAGCTTCCGCCTCTGCCCAAAGCAGCGGATCTCAGTTCCAAGGTCTTAATGGAAACTCCTATTATCCAATCTCCTCTCTTTTAAGACAAAACCAAGCTGAAGCAAGTGGTTCTGCCCAAGCAGGTCCTTCCAATTTGGTCGACTACCAAGCTCCATCTCAACGACAATTCGTAGGATATCCTCCAGAATATTATGCACAACCAAGGAATAATTATTTAGATAGAGTTTCGGGTGGGTCTAGTGCTGCAGCTTCTGCAGGAGCATCGTCCGGATCGTTGGGAGCTTCATCTCTAGGAGGTTCCGGAGTCTTCTCCGGAGGATCTGGACTTTCCGAAGCAGGTGCATCTGCTGCAGCTTCAAGCCAAAGTTTTCAACAAAAAACAAGAGATAACCCACTTGTACCAAGACTTAAATGCGGATATGTTCGGCAATGTCAAACAGTTTTGGAATAAAAATACAGAAACTCGAACTAGATAAATTATTGTAAATTACCATTGTATTAAGCTTTTTACTTGTACAGAACAGTCCCAATAAAACAAAGTCTTCATTTCAAAATTTATTTATGTATCGATTTTAAAATAAAATTTTTAACTAAATCTTAAGCATTTACCCTAAAGGTGACATATACAAATTGAAAAGATTATTTTAATATTTTCCGGGCCTCCAAGCAATATTTTTGATTCCGTGGAAGGCTCTTTTCAAATTTCCGTTGTCCGACCATTCGGAGTTTAAGTAGTTGTCGTCTTCGTCTGCTTCCAGTTTTTTAAATTCCTCCTGTTTTCGATAAGCGTGCATCATCCATTGCTTACGTTGCTCTTCGTTCATGATGGGTTCTCTGGCAGGAGCGCCATTTCCACGTTTCGAAACTTTCATTATTACCTGAAAACAAATGTATTTAATTATTTGACGATTAAGATGTTGATAACCATTATAATTATAAACGTGGGTATACGTATAATATCCGTATTATGAATTAATTTTGATATAATGTCCTTATAAAATTTAGATAATTGTGCGCAAAAGAAAACATTTAGATGTAATTATTTCTATTATAACAATGTTTACATTTACAATGCTTCCATTGTTACAAATAATATATTAGCGCAAATATTTTCAGAACCGGGTGATGTAATGATTTACATAATACATTGTTGAAATTAATAATTATTGTCAATTAAGAAAATTTTTTATTTAATAGTAATTTTATTTCCCACACTGATATTAAGTGCATTCCAGGTAATTTCAAATGTTGAAAGTCCACCTTCGCCCTAAATATAATAAATCATCGAAAATTAATAACTTTATAATTATCATTTAATAATTAAATTTGAATTAATTTGTTGATGAGAGAAATAGTAGTTTATGTGACGAATTTAAAAATAGCAGGTTTAATTATCTAATACAAAACAAATATTGCTATAAAAAAAACCTGGTATTGACATTGTTCTATAAATTCAAAATTCTAAACCACTGCAAGTTTGAGGAATTCAAGAGTTTAATTAAAACCCCAGAAATTTAAAATGCTTCTTAAAGAATTTTAGGGTTTTCAAAGATTATCAGGATTTGCAAAGCATTCCAAGGATTTCCGATAAATTATAGATATTTATAAAAATTCTGGAAATTGTATTTGCATAAAAGCTCCAAACAAGTGTAAGTCCACAGAATTCAATGAATTTCCAAGGAATTATTAAAAGTTTCATAGATTTTCTATGAATTCTAGTGTTTACACATACTCCCGTGATTTCTACAATAATTTTAAAAATTTGTAAAATATATTAAGGATTTCTAAAAATTCAAGAATTCCAAATGATTTTTAAGGAATTCTAGATATTATTTTTACGAAATGCCAAATAATTTTAAAATAATTTCTGAGATTTTTACAGATTTCAAAAATAATTTCAAAAATGTAAATTATAGGAAATATCAAGAATTCCAAAGAATTGCAACGATTTCTGAGAAATTCCACTGATTTTTAAAGAATTCTCTAGTAATTTACAAGTATCAATATTGATCAAGTAAGATTAATATCTAAGGAATTATATATTAGTATATTTCCAATGATTTCCAAGAAAATACCACACGATTACATTTTCTCTGAATTTCGATGATTTTATAAGAATTCCTGTAAGTATAGCAAGAAATTTCAGGTTTTTTTCTAATGAAAGAATTTAGAAAATACCAGTTTCCCAAAAAATTCCTGGGTTTCTGAAGATTTTTTTAGAAAATTCGAAATATAGGTTTAACCTGAGATTTCCTTGGAGTTTTAGAGATTTTCAATGAATTCCAGTGGTTTACAAGTTTTTCAAAAAATATTTCTATAAAAATTCCTAGAATTTATAAAATATATTAAGCGTTTCCAAAAATTCAGGTCTTAAATAATTTTTAAGAAATTCTAGAGATTTTTATGGAATTCCAAAGATTGTTTAAGAATTATTTAAAAATTAAGAAAGTAAATTATAAGAAATATGAGCAATTCCAAGGAATTGCAATGATTTGAGAGATATTCAAATAATATTTAAAGAATTCACTAGTGATTTACAAGAATTCCAATAAATTCTAAGAGAATTCTGAATTTCTTTGAATTTTTTGACTTTCAATGATTTTATAAGAATTATAATAAGTACCAAAAAATTCCAGCTTTCTCTCTAATAAAAGAATTTAGGAAATACCAGAGATTACCAAAAAATTTCAAGGATTTTGAAGATTTTCTAGAAAATTCGCAATTATTATTTTTAACCATATCAATATTTTAGAAAACCCAAAAAATGCACACAGTTTCACAGATTTTTAATGAATTTCAGTAGTTTACAAGTATTTCAGTAATTTCTACATAAATTTCTAGAATTTATAAAATATGTATATCAAGAATTTCCAAAAATTCAAAAATTTTAAATAATATTTAAGGAATTTTAGACATAAATAAATTTGTGGTATTGCGAGGTTTTCTTAATTTAAGGAATAATGTAAACTGCACTCTTCTCGCACTTTTTATATTTCTGTTATTTTTTATATTTCTTAAATATTGACTTTGGGTCCGACATTTTGGGTTGAAGTCGAAAAGCGTCTCACAGAAATATCAAAAGTGCGAGAAGAGTACAGTTTACTTTATTCCTTGAATTTTAGACAGTTTTAGGAAATTCCAAATATTTTTAAATAATTGTTTAAAAATTAAAGAGAGTAAATTTTGAGTAAATTATATCAGGAATTCACAAGAATTGCAATGACTTCCTTTAAATTCCAATAATTTTAAAAAAATTAACTCTACTGATTTACAAAAATTCCAGTAAATTCTATGGAATTAAAAGTATGTATATTTCCAATGATTTCTAAAAGAATACCCAACAATTGCGTTTTTACTGAATTTCAATGATTATATATAAGTATTGCAATAAATACCAAAGAATTCCAGATTTCTTTTTAATGGTAAAATTTAGGAAATATCAGAATTTCCTAAAAGATTCCTGGGATTTTGTAGAATTTCTAAAAAATTCAAAATAGGTTTAATCTGATATTTAAACGGTTTAATAGAATTCCAGTGTGTTCCTATGATTTCCACTTTGCTTTCTACAAAAAGAATTTTTAAGGAATTTTAGAGATTTTCAAAAATATTTCCAAACTTTTAAGCAATTCCAAGTCCAAAAAATATAAGAGTTTTAAAATTAATTTGGTAGATTTCCAATGCAAGTTCAAAAACATTCCAAGTTTTTCCAAAAAATTTCAGAGATTTTAAGAGAATTATGAGAAATTTCAGAAATTTCTAGCTTTCTTTCTAAAGTATTACGAACTTTTATAGAATTCCAGACATGTAAAAGATATAAAAAAATTCTAAACCACGCTGCAAGTTTGAGGAATTCAAGAGTTTAAATAGACATCCAGAATTTCCGGAAACTTAAAATGCTTTCCAAAGAATTTCCAAGTTTTCGAAAGATTTTCAGGATTTGCATATTTCAAAGACTTTCAACAAATTATAGACATTTCTAAAAAATTCTTGAAATTGAATATTATTTCTAAAAGTTCTAAGAATTTGCTTAAAAGCTCTAAGCAGTGTAAGTCTACGGAACTGAAAGAATTTTCAGTGAATTCTTAGGAGTTTCAGAGATTTTCATTGGTAATCCAGTGATTGCTAAAAAAATTCCAAGAATTTATAAAATTAGTATACTAATACCTGAATGCACAAAACTTTTAACGAACCGTTAAATTTAACGAATGATTTCTATAGACTTGCTTGTACCAGCGATAATTTAGATTGGTTTGTTAAATTTAACGGTCCGTTATAAGTTTTACGGACGTTTGTGAATACAGGCATAAGAATTTATAAAATTTGAGGAACTTCAAATGATTTTTAAGAAAGTCTAGGCGCTTTTACGAAAAGCCAAAGATTTTTAAATAATATCTGCGATTTTTGTAGATTTCGAAGTAAATTATAGAAAATATCAGAAATTCCAAAAAATTGCCATAATTTTCAAAAAATTCCAGTAAATTATATGGAATTACAAGAGTATATTTCCAATGATTTCTAAGAGTATACCAAACAATCACATTTTTTTAAAATTTTAATGACTTTATAAGAATTCCAATTAAGTACTAAAGAATTTCGGATGTCTTTCTACTGCAAGAATTGGGGAAATACCAGAATTATCCAAAAAATTCCTGGGATTTAAAAGATTTTCTATAAAATTCAATATTTATGTTTTATTATTATTTATTATTTATGAAACACTCTGATTGGCCGAATTTTTTTACCAACCGAAAAATATATTAAACCACGCCGGTACTCCCCCTGGGACGAGTTGCACATCAATCGAGTTTTCAACGAATCGCCTCTAGATGCCCGTCTGTGGACGGGCTTTTTTCAATTTTCAAATTTCAATAGTTTCCAGGGAATTTCCGAGATTTACCAAAAATCTTAGTTCTATATAAGTCTTCCAATGAATATATTCTATAAAATGGTCAAAATTTTGAATTATTTTTCTGGAATTTTTTTAAAATTATCAAAATTTGTAAAGTAATCAAGAGATTTTAAAAGAATTCCAAAGATTTATGAGTTTTCTTAAGACCACCAAGAAAATGCCAAACAAGTCAAGTTCATAAATATAAGGCGTGATATAAGGAATTTAAAAGGATTTCCTATGTCTACCTAAGAATTCTAGTGAGTTTCAAGGAATTCCAGTTTTCATTTTAAGGAAAGAATTTCTAAAGATTTTCTAAATGTTTCCAAGAGTACTTCAAGAAAATTGTAAATAAATATAAATAATTCTAAGAATTCAACAATTTTCAAAAAAATTCTAATAATTTCCCAGGAATTACAGGTATTTCTAAATGATATTTTTAAAAAATATGCATATTTTTTTATTTAATCATATTTTTTTAACCTCAAAAAGGTTTCCACCTGTTTTAAATCACATAAAATTTAAACAGGTAAATCCAAATAAAAAAAATTGTTTGTTTAACTCACCTTGCAGTTTTCAATCTTTCCGACGTAATCACGTACAGTTTTACCGTCACGGTACACCTCCTTACCACAAAACCATAATTGAGCTGCAATTGGATCGATAACTTCTTTAGAAGCTTGGGTGCCAGTTAAGTCTTCGACATTTTCAAACTCCATTCTAATCACATCGTGAGGTGGCAATTTCATCGGATAAACAATCATGACGGCTCCTTTTAATAGATCAATCGCTTGTTGAACAATTTTCATGGTTAAAACTTTATTTTGAGCGACAAGCTTTCTAGTAATCATTGCTTTAGCTTCCTTTACGGTATTAATCAAAACGTCCTGCATTGATTTTTGGGGTTGTTTTCCATTTCGCCTTCCAATTGGATCTTTGATGTAAGTAAACCCACCGCTAGGGATGCAAGTTTCACTCCACGGATCAACCAATTTTAACTCTTCCACTTGTTCTTCCGTCAAACCTAAAATCTCAGGTGGAAATAAAGTACCATACTTCGCCAATTCTTCCATTTCGCAACAAATGCGGTCGATCTTCAGCCTGCCATTGAAAATTGCTACAATATCCGTTGTTAATTTTTCTATTGTAGTATCTAAAGTTGTCTCGATTAAAAATTCACTTTGATCATTGTGTTTGACGTGAATTAAAACCATTTTTACGTAATAAAACTGACAACTTCTGAAAGATCAAAAAATTTTACCTTTGAGTCAATAAACAAAGAACCATGGTTACGACAACATGTAGCTATGTAATTTTGTTGGATCAATTCTGTGATAATTTTAATAAAATTTTACTTTCTATGGAAGCGAAAGCACAGTGTGAATAATCAAATAGGTAAAAATGCTGATTGTTATATCTAACTCTATTAATTATAGAATAATTGCTGCTGGTATAAAAATAATTGTACCAAACAATTATTTATTTTTGAAATTAATCCGTGTAATTTATGTGGGAATATAACAATGAGTTTTAAATTTTGTATTGAGAGATATATTGGATAACTGAAATAAATAGTAAAAAATTGAATAGCGAAAAATTTGAATTTATTGGAAAGTTTGATATTTAAAAAAAATGAAATTAAGGGGATGCACAAATTAAAATTAATTTTCATTGTTAGGAGATGTTAGTTTTAGTATCCACATGGTAAACGAAATTTATTACTTTCACATTATACAGAAAATTGATCACTTTGAAAGTGAACATTAATCGTTAACTAAGTAATTGAATTTATTGTTAATTTAGTACTGTATGAATTTTTAATTTAAATAATAATTAAGTAAAAGATTATCCTAATGAAAGTTTGCGGTACATCAAAAATAAAAAAATGAATAATTTTGCTCATGCGTTACGAACATATTTATTCTTCTGCGAATTTACCGATGTGTAATGTGAAAAGTTTAGGTTTTATTTGTTTTTATTTAAATAATATATTGTAATTAAATAAATTACTGCTATACCCATTTAACATTTATAAAGTAAAGGTATACCTGATATTTATACAATTACCTCTGGAAATTACAGTTTTCACATAATTTTACTTTCGACATAATTATTCATGGTCACTTGAGTTTTCTTTTGGTTTTATTGTAAAAAATGTTTTTCAGGAATATAAAAAAGTCAAGAAATATTGACTCGCCAAGACTCAGCTACAACTGTTTTTACTATTCGGTAACTACTCTTACCTCATCAGGAACGCCATGTATGAAACCGGAAATAAAACTCTAAACAAAATCATTTTAAATCTAGACCCATGCCAAAATTGGCCAACTGCAGAACATCTTGAGTTTTCCAGCACAAAAATAAAATAAGGAACTTCATCAATGTAAATCAATTCCCAAAATCATACTAAAAATTCAGTTATGTGTTAAAATTAAATTATTGGAAATTTGTGCAGCTGCCTAGCGGCAAATCTATGCAATTTGGTACTTTTCACGTAAAATATGCTCACAAAGCGTTGCAAAGTGCGGTATGCAACTAAAAGATATTGTATTTAGATACAAAAGAAATTTCCGGTTTTATTAAAAATTCTTTACATTCAAATTATATAATATAATATAATTTATAAATTTTCTTTTAACTAAATTAAATAATGTATTTTGGCATTTTTGTGATAACTGTCTAAAGCATTGGAAAGAGTGGCTTCAGTTTTTACTCTGCAAAAATGCAAAAAAAGCAAAATACTATTAGGCAAGCGACCAGAGATAGTCCTGAATGTCACGAATGAATCTCTGAAAAGTGGCATCTTCCTGGATAAATGGAAGACGGCTAGGCTGGTACTTCTGTGCAAGAGAGACATGCCACTTGTCTTCCGGACAACATCTGCAAGCTGTTTGAACAAATGCCGCTGCAAAAGCTAAACCAAGAAATAGAGAAGAACAATTTGGATTCAGGGTAGACGCCCTAATTAAGATAAGAGACATGACAGAGCACGAGAAGTCTGGTACCCATCGAACCAGAGAATTGTGTATGTCTGTAACCATATATGTGAGAAATTGTGCACATTGTACACGAGTTAGAGAGAAGATCAATACCACCCTGTCTTCTTAGCATGTTGAAGAGCCACTTCACAAACAGAATAGTCCAAATGGACAAAACGCTCTTGAAACGCCAAATGAGAAATCATCCAGAAAAGTGGATGGACCCGATTCCTTAACCCACAAATTAAACCATGGCTAGAAAGAAAACATGACCATATAGGCTACCATCTGACTCACATACTGGTGAATCATGGGTACTTCGAGGCTTAACTTTCCCGGTTTGGGAAAAGAGCTAGCCCGAAGTGCACGTACTGCAGGGTGCACATGACGGAGAGAGTAAACTCTTCAAGATTGGTTAGAGAAATGTTCGAGTCAGAGGAGAGGTGGCATAAAAAAAAAACAACTTAACGAAGAGCAAAGACCCGAAAGGGCGGAAGAGGATAAGCTGTCTAACGTAATCATCTCTTCGAAGGCGCAACACCTACAGTATCTGGAAGTAATACGAGATAAATTCTGGATGCTCAGTCACCGGTAAGAAGGGGTTTTTAGTTGGTAGCATCAACAGATAAGTCCCACACTCCCAGCTTGGAAAAAGTCGGGGTTAGTGCGTAAAGCAGTGTCCCCTCCTCCAGTGCTTGCAAAAAAAAGGTTAGGTTTAAGATGCAGTTTAAAAATAGATATCTCACTTTGACGGCAGGAGACTCTAGGTGGATGAATAAATTGCAGAGCTCTTTGGCATAGAATGTACTGTACGGCTGCATCCTTAGCAGGCCCGTAGCCAGGGAGAGGCACCTGGAGGCACGTGCCTCCTCTGAAATGATAAAAAAACTAATAAAAATTCCTGGAAGAGGAAACCCCAAAAATTTTCCTTTTTTACAAAAGGCTTTTTACAAGTGCCCCCCACCTTCCAAATAAAATCCTGACTACGGACCTGATCTTTAGGCTTAACATAGTGCCTAAGGTGGAGATTGTGGAGTTATCGGATGACTTAACTTTGATAATATCAGTAAACACTGAAGAAGAAATTGAATAAAAATTCAATGCAGTAATGCAAATTATAGCAAACTGGATAACAGAAGTGGGCTGATCCTAGTGTCAGAAAGAACGGCACTGGTCTGGCTTACCGGGAATAAAAAGTGTCGCTCTATCGTTTTAAACCTTGGACAGACGACCATCGTCGTGCACAGCGAATGCATAAAAGTGATAGGAATCGATACGTATGACACTTGACGAAAGTCACAGTAAAGTACGGACGTTAACGTTAATAATAATAAATAATAATAATAAATAAATTTATTAAGAAACTATAATACATGTTCTTAATTGGATGGCTTCTAACAAAGTTAGGTTTTCAAGCCACCCATATTGACGCAAAAAAACAAAAATAATAATTTATAACATATTAACAGTTACATTATCAATTCAATCAAGATGAATCACATTAACCATTTACATTTGGGCACGTAAAACAGCGTCCAGATCACGGCGGAAGGACCTCACACTTGTGCAGTCGTTGAAAAGTTGTCGATGTTTTTCCATAAATCTGGGCGCCAAACACGCAAAACACCGCTCGAAACCTGCCGCGGAATAGGAAGGAACATCAAAGTTCCCCAAATCCCTCAAACTACGAGTATGACAAGCCGAACGAGGCCTAATCATACTTCTCAGATAGCTCGGTTCCCCACTCTTCACGATCTTAAAAAGCACAACGCCAAAGAGTAAAGAAAACCGCTCATCAATTTAACAAAATATAATGAAAATATTATTAAAAATAATCAATCACACAAGACGACGAAAACATTTTTAAAAAGAATTTAATAAATCAAGAATTTTGTGTTCATACATACACCTGATTGAATTTATTTTAGAAAATCATTGGAATATTTTCAAAATTTCTTAAAATTTTGAAAAAACCTTTGGAATTCATTAAAATTGCATTTGCTGTGCATTCCGTTAGAATAAAGCAATAAAATACCTTGTAACTCCTTCAACTGCTAATTTTTGGAAATCTTTGAAAGTTTATAAAAATCAATAGAATTTCTTGGAATTCATTGAAATTCATTGAAAATAGCATTCACTTTTAGAAAATTACGAAAAATTTCTGCAAATCACTGGACTAACACTTGTTTGGAATTCTCTTGAATACCACAGCAATTTCTGAGAAAACTCTGAAATTCCTGAAAGTGAATAGAATTCCTGCATATATTTTTCAGATGTTAACTTCTTGATTTTTAACTAAAATAAATAATGAAAAGGTAAATCTTGAAGAGATTTTTACTCCTAAAAATACTCAGACTGTTTTTGATCCTAGAAATTTTTCTTAGAATTCATTGGAATTCTTTGCAAATTTTTGGAATTTCTAAAAAATTTTGAAAAATTTCAAAAATTTATCAAATATCAGAGCAAGTTTCAGAAAACTTTTTAAATTTCTCAAAAATATTGTGTACACTTGCTTGAACTTTCTTTAACAAATCATTCGAATTTATTGCAAATCTCTAAAAATTTTGAAAAATCTTAGAATTTCAGATATTCGGCATTTCTTTGGAAAACATTGAAATTTATTGTAAATCCTTCCACTGCTAAAGTTACTATAATTTATAACAAAAACACTGGAACTTTTGGGAGGTACTTTAAATTTATTGGAAATCTTTTAGAAATTATTCGAATTTCATGCAATTCATTGAATTTCGTAGAATGCTTTAAAATTCATTGAAAATTACGTTCACTTTTAGAAACTCACGGAAATTTTCTGTAAAATCACTGGACTAATACTTGTTTGGAATTCTCTTGAATTTCACAGCAATTTCTAAGAAATTCCAGTATAATTTCTTAAAATTCACTGACATTCCTTGAAAGTCCATAGAGCTCCTCCGTACATTTTTCAGATGTTAACTTCTTGATTTTTAATAAATATTAGAAAAGGTAAAACATGAAGATATTTTATTCCCAAAAATCCTCTGATTGTTTTTGGTGGCAGTCATTTTTCTTATAGAATTTATTGAAATTTTTTGGAATTGCTCCAAATTTTTTAGAAATTTCTGGAATTTATTGAAAATCATAGCTATTTCTGGAAAACTGTTTAAATATCTCCAGGGCCGGATAAACCATGGGTGCAATGGAGCCGCCGCACCTAGCGCCAAAGTTTAGAGGGCGCCAAAATTGAGCGGTTTTTAATTGTTGTGATTCCAAGGTACTGCATTTTTCTTTGATTATAATATTTTATTGGATATTTTTAGTATTAAAGGCAGGGTCGGAACTAGGGCGTGGCGAGAGAGGCGCCCGCCACAGGCGCAACCTCGTTAGGGGGCGTCAAATTTTCAATTTTAAATTTAAATTTAAAAACCGTCCTGATGGGCAGGGCCGTATCTGAGGGGAGGTTTTGGGGGTCCAAATCTCATCCGAAGTAAAGTGTGAGATAAAATCCTAAAATAAAAAATATAAATAAAAGATTAGCAGAATACCTGTGGCCTTTAATATAAATTTTTTAAATAAATTTGCTTTACTAAACTTTCTTTTTGAGAAAATATTTTTGTATCGCAATTTACTAACTTGACAATAAAGACCTTGACCTTGAAAATTTCAAAAATGTTTGCCTGCGGCTCAATATGCTGAGGGGGACCCCCCAGTAGAGGTGCAAGTTTCAAAATTACCACGGGCGCATCATATCCTAGTTCCAGCTCTGATTAAAGGCGCCATTTACCTAATCTGCACCCGCCGCTGAAATAGCTTGATCCGGCCCTGAATATCTCAAAAATCACTAGAATTCTTTGGAAAACCATGAAATTCCTTAGAAATGTTTGAAGTTCCAAGTCTTGCATACTACAATTGCAAGACTTTTGTAGTACAAAGAAGCTTTAGGTTGTTATTGGTTGCAGAAATTGTTGCAAATTGCTAAAATTCCTGTAAAATCTACAAAATTCATTAAATATATTGCCAAAATGTATTGAAAATTTTATGAATTTCTAGAAAATCACTTGTACTTAGAAATCTCCTTTTCCCTTGAAAATCATTGGAATTTTTTTGTAAATCCCTAAAATTGCAAAGTAATCTTTAGGAATTTCTGGAATTCTTTGAAAAACCATTAAATTTGAATAACTTTCTAAAAGGTCAGTTGATACACGAAATATCTCTGGGGTAAAGTTTAGAAATTTATTTAAAAAAATTTAGAAGTCTCTGAAATTCTTTGAAATCCCATGGAAATCCTAGATACATTTTTCAGATGTTAACTTCTTGATTTTTAATAAAAATTACTACTAAGAAGGTAAAACTTTAAGAGTCATTTACGCCCAAAAATCCTCCGAGTGTTCTTGGTTGAAGAAATTTTTCTAACAATTCATTGGAATTCTTTGTAAATTTTTGGAATTGTTCAACAATCTTTAGAAATTTCTGGAATTTATTGAATATCAGAGCTATTTCTAGAAATCTATTTAAATTTAATAAAAATCACATGAATTCTTTGGATAACCATGAAATTCCTTAGAAAAATATTTGAAATTCCAAGTCCTGCATACCAAAATGGCAAAACTTTTGTACTACAGAAAACCTTAATGTCCGTATTAATAGTCACGGATTAATTCGAGATTCAAGATTAATTCTCGAAATAGCAGCTGTTGCTATGATACGGTCAAAATTCTAGTAATCTCATTGGTAATTCCTAGTATTATCTTAAATCATGGATTAATCTGTGACTATTAATATGAGCATTTGGCTGTTATTAGTTGCAGAAATTGTTAGAAATTGCTAATATTTCCTTAAAATCAACATAATTTATTAAATTTACAAGAATTTATTGAAAATAACATTAACTTCTAGAAAATTACTTGTATTTGGAAATCTCTTTTTTTTTCTTGGAAATCATTGGAATTTTTTTGTAAACCTCTGAAATTGCAAAGAAATCTTTAAGAATTTCTGTAATTCTTTGAAAAACCATTAAATTTGAATAACATCCTAAAAGTTCAGTTGATACGAAATATCTCTGGGGTCAAGCTGAGAAATTTAGTAAAATTTTTTAGAAATCACTGAAATTCCTTAAATTCCTGCAATCATTTTTCAGATGTTAACTTCTTGATTTTTAATAAAAATAAATACTGAAATGGTAACATTTTAACAGTTTTTTACTCCCAAAAATCATCAGTCTGTTTAATGTTGCAGACAATTTTAGAATTACTCGAACATTTTTTGAAATTCCTGAAATTTATTGAATGTCAGAGCAATTTCTAGAAAATTATTTAAATTTCTCAAAAATCACTTGAATTTATTGGAAAATCATGAAATTCCTTAGAAATGTTTGGAATTTCAATTGCTGTACATTTTTTATGAAAAAATAAATAATACAGAAAGTTTAAACTTCAAAAACCATTGACTATTGTACTCCGAAAAACCGTTAGGCTGTTATTGATTGCAGAAATTTTTGGAAATTTCTATTAAAATTAAATTCTAGAAAATCACTTTTTCTTTTTCGAAATTCACTTGGAAATCATTGAAAAATTTTGTGAATCCCCGAAATGTATAGGAAATTTTTTAAATTCTCAAGAATTCTTTGGAAAACCCTAAAACTCTTTAAGACTCTAAAGATTTTTGGAAAGACTTTATTGGGAGGCAAATTACCGATGTGAAATTTCTAGGAGAAAAATTGTTGGAATCTAGAGTATCTGGCACCAGGTGCCTATCATAGTCTGGTTTCCCGATAGTTGTTCAGGTTTTTCAATAGACTGTTTATCTATTTCTAGCTGCCGTACAGTTTTTGACTTTTACATGAGAAGGCCGTAATCAAGAATTTTCTTGTAGACAGGAATAATCGGATTAAAATTTTTTTAACTGTTTTGTATGCACTGTAAAACAAATTTGTGTTTATCCATTCAATAGTAGTTTTAGCCAATAACATCTGTAGTTTCTAGTATTGAAACAGGACTGCTTGTGCTTATCTGCAATGCCTTTTAAGCATCAAACTGTTGGATAACTAAGTTTTAAGTCAAATTTGCTAACTTAAACTCTCGTTTAGTACAAATTGGAATGGCTAGCTATAGGTTTTTTTGGCTACAGTACTGAGAGCGTGATTTTTTGTGGATTTCTTAATCTTTCTTTTAATCTTAATCTTTCTTACTTTTACTTTATCAGCAGTTTACATTTAAATATTAACTGAAAAATATAGAACGTCGGATGGCTTTGATTTTTAGAAATCGGTTCCAAATCTACTACACTGCCGATGTACCTTCGGTGCAACGTTGACCGAGTTTACCTTTAAAATATAAGAAAACGTTTTAATTTCCTTAATTAAACAATGCTAAAACTACAATATAAAAATAAACGATGGTATAACAAAATAATTGTTTAACCAACAAAGATGGAGAAAAAAGCATAACTGATTGGTGAAGGGCGTCATAGAGCGGATAAAGTAACAAGCTTCAGTGTACTAACAAATTATTATTTTAACAATCAGAAACTTTCCATGAAGAGAATGCCACTCAGACGTCTCATTTCACCTGATTTTATTTGTCTTGCACATACATGTCATGTTTACGATTAATTTATCGACCACAACAGAGCGCACGCTACAGTCATCAATATTAGTTATTAAATGTCGAGATTGATTTTCACTTACTTTTCGAAAGGTATAATTTTTCCAAGCCTAGCTTACAGCTGAATTTTCCCCTCCGCAATCTCCAAAAAAATTTTTTTTTATTTAAAAATTTGAGAAGAAGCTTTTGCCAAGTGACGACTAACGGAAACGTACAACGTTCAAATTCTTTGAATGAAAGCAAAATAATAAAAGGATTGGTCAATGCAATTAAAATATGGGTGGGTATGGTAAAAATATTATTGCCTAGTTGTTCTAGTTAATTTATAACAAAATCAAAATTAAGAAAAAGACATTCAGGTCAATAGCAAGCCCAAGTCTGAAAAGAAAGTTATAAAATAACAAAGGGAAACTAATTGACAATAATTATTACCAGTTTTTGATTCAAAGTTATAAATAAAATTTTGAAACAAAACATTGCTGCTGCTGGTAGCAATTTATTTTTCATACGATGGGTTAGAACAAGAAATGAATTGGTGAAGAAAATTTCTCTTGTATCTTGCGGCTACTCTTATTTTCAGTACCTGTTTTTTGACTTGGAAATTTTTAATTTCTAAGTAAAGTGCAATTATTTTTAAAATATAATAAAATTTTTTATAAGGGCATAGGCCTTTTGCGGCGCGGTCGGATATGAAAAAAAATGAAAGTAAAAATTTCTGTCGGTTCCTATTAGAGACACAATACCCAACTGTCCAATGCAATTGAGTAGTATCAAATTTATCGAAAAATATTAATAATAAAAATTAACAATTAAAGTGAGAGCTTAAACTTGACATTCTCTTTTTAACACTGAACTTGACGGTTTGCTAATTCTAGGTTAAATTAGGTGTCTGTTATGATTACGTGACTCTTAATTAAAGCAAGTGCACCATCATCATCCAAATTATAAATGAGAAACTAGAGATTGACCATCACTTTTTTAAATTGTTACGCTTTACACGGAAGATTAACAATAATCATAATAATTAGTGTACTAATTATATGATTTTCTCGACTTTTACAAAATCATTGAAAGAAGAATTTGCTTTCAAAATTTTCTTGTTGAATTTTTTACGTCTCTCTCAATTAGGCCCTTGCGGAACGTCGTCATCCTCTTTTTCTTCTGTTTTCCATTATCTTACCTTTTTTGCTAATTATTCATAATTTACAAATTTGGAAGCACTTAAAGAGATATTAAGAAAATAGGAAATGTCTTTTTAATTCATTCAATCTCTATAAAATATAGCATGGTATGAAATAACAAGAGCAATAACCTCAACAATAAAAATTACATGGTGTAACTGTAATTAAGATTTAAAAATATGCCGATAATTGTAAATTTTAGCGAAAGTACATCTGCTTACACAGTAGTGAAATTTTATGTGGTGGTCGTCTTAATGAAAATGTAGGACATAATTTATAGAAAAAATGTAGCAATCTTATCGTATAAAAGAGAACACCTTTACTCTTCACTGCATTTGGTCAGTGGTAGTGAGAGTGACTTAGTACGGTGTGGTGTAATTTTTTGTGAACAGTGCAAACATGAAGTTCTTGGTATGTTTTTGTGCTCTACGATATTTTAAATTCGGTCTGCTAATTTTAACAATCAAATTTTTTTACATCTTCTGAAAATATACGATATTCGTATGAAACATGTCGTGCTAATTAGAAATATTTATTATTGCGAAGAAGTACAAATTATAATAATTATTAAAATTTTTCAGGTTTATGTAAGTTTATGCGTATGCATAGGACAAGCAATTGGAGCTACAACGGAAAATTACGGGAAAACTTCGCTGAAATTAACGAATTCGATTCCACAATCGCAGAAGCAGGAAAATTATTATCAGCCAACAGCTCCACAACAGCAAGAATATGTTCCAGCGCAGTATATACCGAAACAAATGTTTGTGTCTCCTCAACCACACGCCATGATCATCATAGCCCAACCAGCTTTAATGTCACCTAATTTAGTCTACGGGGGTGGTGTAGCTCCTCCGGGCATGCAACAGCTCCTCAACTACTTCCACAGTAACCCACAGGCAAAGTACCAATTACTCTATGGAGGATATCAACCACAACCATCACCACAAACTTACATCGCACAACAACCTCAGCATCAATCTTATATTCCACAACCATCACCATCAGTCGCAACATATCAAATAGTTCCTAGTGCAATGTTCAACGGTTACAATCATCTGGTAGCAGCACCTTCGCATGTCAATTACAACCAAGTCCCAATACAGTATCATTCCAATCAAATTCCCAATCATCAATACGTACAACCATTACACATCAACCAAGTATCCCACGTGGCACATATGGCCGCTCAACAATACACAGCACCAATTCGCTCATTACCGCCCGTGATAACCGGTTTGGAACACTTCACACCTGATCAACAAGCTCAAATCAAAGCTCAACTTGGAGCCCACTTTGGAATTTCTGGCACAACCTCCACAACCCAAAGCAACCCATCACAACAACAACTTCAACCACAACAACCAACCCAATCGGTGAGCGAAGTCGAGAAAAATTCCAAAAATGTACAAAACATACAAAACTTTACGCCTTCGCATGTTTATAGAACACAATACACTAAAGGAAAATAAAAAAAATTTGTAACACTTTTACTGTTATTAATATTATTTATTAAGACTGAAATGTTAATTATTAATTTAGTTACAAAATAATTTGCAGTCAGTTTATTGTTAATGTTGTTTATTAATTTGTTGTTACTGAATTATTTGTATTTAATTGCATTGTAAACTAGGAAATTGTAATAAATTATTATAATCGTTGAGGTTGAAAGATTAATATTTTTTGGTAAAATTTGGGGCAAAATAAATTAAAATATTTAAGTAGAAGACTTAAGCTTCAACGTTACGAAATCTTCATTACTCCCCGTTCAGATCGAATTCTTGAATGGAAAACTTGGAATATGAATCATACTCCACTCTGATTCTTTGGAAGATTTCTCACCTTACGATAAATATTTCAGGATTGCGATGGTTCTTTTCAAAAAAATATTTTTTTCGCTGATTTTAGCGAATAAAATCATTAGTTTTTATTGAATAATTTATTATCACTTCGAATTACCATTACAATTCAATGCAATAATAATTAATTCATTAAATTACCAAAACGATCATAAAATTATTAATTTACAATAATTACTGATATGCAAATTTTATGTATTTAATACAATTACACACATCGCTTAATAAAGCAATGTATTTTATGGGGCTGCACAGTGGGTCAGACGCTCGGAAAAGTGGCCAAAAATACATTTTTGTCAACTTAACAGTATTGCCACAAAATTTAGTATATCTTTAGAGAAAACATCAGTGCACCTTTTTCTCGAATCTCAAGTGAATTGAAAAATATTTCTGCTTGTTAGAGCGATGCAAAAATCACTTTCTATTAATCGCTGATTTGAGTAGCATTTCGCTCCATGCAACACCAAGTTTTGACGACTTATTGTCCAGATTTCAGCTTCGAGTTTAAATTGGTATTTTATAGAAAAGTTGTCTTGAAGTATGTACTTTCGAATAAAAAAATTTTTAGACAATACAATGGTGCAATAATTAAATACATTATTTCATTCCGGGAGCTGCTCAATAGAAAATCTCAAATAATTCTCCAACTTTGTGTGGACTTATAAACAATTTCCCGCAATTTCCCGTTTTGAAAAAATACGCAAAAAATACATTAGACATTTCTCAAACAAACTATGTAAAAATTGTTTGTGCATTCAAGTGCGTTTTTAAATAATTCGCGATTTTGAACAACGCGACGGCGACGCGCTACGTGTCGCATAATTATGATTATATTCAACGCATTAAAATACAATCACTGTCGAAGTGTGGAACGGTATTTGGAAAATTTGGAGTGACGATTTATATATTATTTAATTGTTTCCGTTGAAAGTAAAAGGATTCAACATCACTAGTGATAGTGTAGAAGTGATAAAAATCATTATTTAGACTAAAAATATTCTCTAAAAAGCACCCTGCAATTCAATCTTTTTAAAATAAATTAAAATTCAAACTTGCAATAACTTTATCAAAAACCATCCCTTAGAACACAGAGCACACCCATGGGGGTCTCAATTTTGTTTTTACTGTTACTGTATTGCATCAATGTTGTTTAACATAATTAATGCGAAGGAAAATATTTTTTGCTGGCCGTATACAAAAACCACCCTCTAAAATCAACCCTCTTTAGTTTTTATTTTATTTATTAATTTTTCTGTATTATGTGAGCCAACTTTAAGTCATTAAAATTAAAATCATATTTTAATAACCACTCGTATAAAAAACACCCCTCTAAATCATCCCTGTTAATTTAAAATTTTTTAATTAATTTTCCCGTGTTATTTATGCTAGTTTTAAGTCATTAAAATCAAAATCTGATTTTTGGCCACTTTTTCGTGTTTTCGACCCACTGTGGGCTGATCCATTTCTATAATTAAATTTAAAATTAAATAAAAAGTTACCACATAATATGCATTTCTTTCCTAGTGGGTTTTCTATGAAACACTAAAACGTGAGATTTTCTTTTGTTTTAAAATTATCCCCAGCTTTCATTTTGCAATCATTTAAACTAATGTAGGTATGATATATTTTAATTTTTAATTATCAGATAAACGCATTAACAATGATAATTTATTTTAATATGTAATATATTCTAGATATTCTTAGGAAGTCAGTGATTCTAAAACTTTCATCTTAATTAATTGAAAACTTAATTTTTTTAACAAATAATTAAGTAATTATTTATACAGTAATTTATTTGTGTGTGTCCCTTGATCTTTGTGTAAGTTAGCTTGTGAATCGTAGCGGAAGCTAGGGTATACTTTTCGTTTTTTATTAAAATTGGTTTACCTCTTTCTAGAATTAAAACAATCACAGATAGCAACCATTTCTATTAATAGAACCCTGAAACAGCGCAATTTAAGTTTGAAATAATTATCAGATCCTTCTAATATAAAAAAATTTTCAATAAATATTATTATTTGATGTGAAATTAAATGTTATTCAATTATAGATAAACGTTGCATTTCAACTGTTTTTCAAATTTAAATTAAAACAACAACTATTTTCCGACACAAATCACTTCTTCAAGGGTAACCAATCATAACATGAACCTTTTTAATTCTCATCTGCAATCTCTCTTTTGGTAAAAGTAACAGTGGCGGGGTTAACATAGGGTAAAATTAATTAACATCATTTTTAAATAAAATAATAAACAATTTTTTTTAAATCATATAATATTAATAAATAATTAAAATTTTTTTAATGTTTATTCATTATATAAATAATTCTATTTAATTTTTATCATTTGCAATATAAATATACATAATATTTCAAATTAAAAATACATAAATAAACATTTTGACTGATATTGAAATCTGAATAACCACAATAATAACGAAGTAATATGCATTTGTTCGTAGACCACCCATGGATTAAATCAAAAATTGCTGCAATGTTAAAACCAAAGACGGATGCAGCATCCGTTACCCCAGTAAGTATCTAAAAAACTGAAAGAATACTGTAGAAAACTCAAAATAATAGAAATAAAAATAATATAATTATTAAGTATTGGTTGGCAAAAATTTATTGAATGCATATTTTTTTTTAAATAATTTAAATGCTGTTTGGGCAAATTTGAATAATTAAATTAAACATTTAAATCAAACATTCGATTTACAAGAATTTTTGCCCTTCAAAATAATTAATTTAAGTTTTTTTTTTAAATTATAATTAAATAAATGCGTATTGTTGAATGTTGATTGAAGAAAATAATTTTTAAATTTAAAATAAATTATAGTCGGGGTACGAGCGTAGATGCTATGCATCGTAGCCTTACACCCTATTCATTTTGTTTAAATAATTTTAATTAAAGCAAATAAATTTATTTTTGTGTAAATAAAATATTTTTGGTCAAATAAACATTTGTTTAAACAAAACAAAAAATTAACTGAAGAAAATAAAATTTCTAGAGATTGATATTATTATTACTAATAAAAAAAAATTTTTATTTTAAACAAAGATTTTTACGGTGTACAATAAATATTAGTAAATTTTATTTCAGGGTACGTAGTTTAAAATTTAAAAATATAATTTAAAAAAATTACAATAACATTTTTAAATATTTAATAGCATAAAATAAAAATTAATGATTACAATCGAAAATTATAGAAAATAAAATATAAAAAAAAAGTTAAATAATTATTTTGAAATTTTAAAACCACAGAGAATGTGCAAAAAAGTGATAATACCGTTAAAAATTGAAATATTGGCATCGGCATGGCAAACGTGTTTGTTTATAAACATTAAGAATGAAAGTCCAGTTGTGGCAATTCGAGATCATCGTACTATCAATTTTGCAAAACAACTATAAAAAGAATCAATTGAAAGTTGATTCCACTACGCCCATTTTATTGGCTATTCTTAGCAAAGGAGTTTTAGCGGTTTTAGTTAGAATATCGGAACAAAAGTAATCGTTTCGTTACATTAGCATTGTTGTAATAAATTTTATTTTTAAAATTTAAATTAAAAAAATATATAGGTAATTTGTGTTTTAGGCAAATATAATTATATTATTTTATACAAAGTGGGTGATTACGATATACACTTTTCAATATGCTTACACGTAAAAATAGTTGCAGAAGTTGTCGGAACAAAATTTAAGAAATAAAAATTTAATTATAAGAAAAGAAATTCAGAAATCGAGAATTTAATATTTTATGTAAAAACTGAAAATTTTACAGGGGCAAAGACCTTTTCGCCAACTCCTGACTAGTTAGTTATATAATTATTTTATTTAAAAATTTAATAAAAACAGTAATAAATAGAACCAACTAACTGCATTGGAAGACTGAATGCAAAAGGGTATTAGGCCCCCAGTCAAATTAAAAATTTACAATGTAAATCTTCACACTCCCAACTGTATTCCATAAAAATTACAAAAGTTTTGGGGTAGTACTCCATCTGTTCTGATTTACTTGATTTAATAATATCAATGCACACATCGGATGTCTTAGAAACCAGAGGTGTCTGGGCGGTATAGAATACTGCGTATAGAGTACCCAAGTAATTGTGTTAAAAAAATTTTTTTCAAGTAACCAATCGCTGAAATGTTATAAAATTCCAGACAATCTTGAAAAACAAGATATCCGAGAAAATGTAGGAAATTTAAATCAAAATCAACATCGAAATGTGAAAACTTTCCAATATTGGTGCAATATTGCAGCAATATTAAATAAAGATCACTACAGCTCATATTACATAGATAAACCAATTCATCAATTTTTTCATGATACAACTTTGACCAATAAATTCATGAATTTATTAATAAAATAGAACATGTACTAATTTCCGAAAATTTTCTAGGAACTTCTGGGGTTGTTTTGTATTTCATTAATACTACCAACCTAACTTATTTTCAGGTTGCTACCAAGGGGTAAATATCCAGTAAAATTTCTGAACACAATAGTCGGAATTCCAAAGAATTCCAACGATTTCCAATGAATTCCAAAGACATCCAACGATTTCCAAGGAATTTCAAAGATTTCCAAAGAATTCCAAAGATTTCCAAGACTTCCAAGGATTTCCTACAATCTCCAAAAAATTCCAAGGAATTCCAAAGACTTCCAACGATTTCCTAAGAATTCCAAAGAATTCCAGGGATTTCCAAAGCTTTTCTAAAGAATTCCAACGATTTACAAGAATTCCAGGGATTTCCAACAAATTCCAATGATTTCAAAGAATTCCAAGGATTTCCAAAGAATTCCGGTGATTTCCAAGAAATTCCAGGGATTTCCAAGAAATTCCCAGGATTTCTAAGAAATTTCAATGATTTCCAAGGAAATTCCAAACGAGTGTACATAAAATTTTTGGGATATTTATCTCTTGGTTATTACACTTAAATTTTGTGTGTGTCATGTACTTTATTATTATTGCTAGTGATGTGAATACTTACTATGCTACTAATGAATACTAATAATGCAAGAATAAATACTTTTATTCTTAAAATTCTTTACTTGAATTTAAAAATAATTTAATAACTAATAGTTAAGAACTTTAAAATAACTATTTCAGTTCTTTAAGTTATTTACTTGAAGAAAAGACCTGCCGACTGGGAACCATTCAATGATTTCTATCAGAAATATTTACATGTAGCTATGCATGTGAAAGGCAAAATAATACTCATGAAGGAAGTACTGTGAAGAAGTCGAAAAAACTCCAAAATGTGTTGGCCTTTAAAGAGCACTGATGTGGGTTTACCACGGTAAGGTTGGCTTCTTACAAAAATCTCAAGGGGGGATTACATCCAATGAGGAAGAAACTCGGAAACTTTTATTTCACATACACTTCCCAGGATGTAAAGCAACACTAAGTGCAGAAGCTGACCAGCCGTACTCAGACATAAAATCTCGATGGGATGGCGGGGGGGGGGACTGTAAAAAACTTGTAAACAAGACAAAACTTGCAAGGGAGCTAAAATATTTTAAACCACCAGACAATCCATCTCTGCTTCAACAAGAAAAAGCGGAACTATATACTTTTTTGTGCACTAATTGTCTTAAATTATTATGTGTCTCATTGATCGCAAAAGGTTAAAGTAGTATTTATACCCAAGCCAGGGCGTTTCACATATTTTCAGGCAAAATCATTTTGCCCAATCAGCTTAACATCTTTTCTTTTCAAAACTCTGGAGAAGCTGATAGATAGGCATAGAAGAGACGATGACTTGGCGGAGGCGCCATTGCATCGACACCAGTACGAATATCAATCAGGAAAATCGTGTGAATTAAGTATACACGAACTAATTTTGAGAATAGAGCGGGCTCTCGAGGGACAAAAAATTGCCCTGGGCCTATTTCATTATAGAGGGAGTGTTTAACAACATGTCCTTCTGCTTAATAGAGAAGGCACTTCGGAGACGTGAAGTAGACCCGTCCATTGTGGAATGGATTGACTCAACCCTGAGGACTTGAGGCAGGGGGGAGTTATTTCTCCCCTGTTGTGTTCCCCGTCGTGGATAATTTTCTGTGTGAGCTGGAACAGATAGTCAAACACGAACAAAGATTTTCGAATGATATCACAATCCTCATCGGAGGGAAGCTTCAATAAGTTGTATATTTACTACTGCAGCAGGCCTTAAAAACCGTAGAGTGAAAGTACACAAAAGAATTCTTGTCGGTAAACCGTAATGCCCAGCCTATGGGGGAAAAGCTACAGTTAGTTGATGAGGTCAATATCAAAATGCTCAACAAATTGCAAAAATTTGCTTGCCTAGAGGTAACGGGAGCAATGGTAACAATGTTTACCGCAACCATAATGGCGCTTCTTCCACTATATTTTATTGTGGAAAGGGGACACTACTGGCGGCATACAGGTTAACAGCAAATGATTGAAAAAGAGTGAGACATTACACCACGATATTCAACTCCAGCAACAGCAACAACAATGCTTTGCATGAAATCTGACAGAACAAGCACTATAAGAAATTTCCAAAAACTCTTTAAGGTTTTCATACCTGAAAGAGGAGAAGAAGGCACCATGCGGGAACTGAGGGGCTGATATGATACCATCTGGTATACAGATGGATCCAAAACGGAAGTTACGACTGGAGAAAAAATCAATGCACATAGAACATGGGATGCCATCAGCATAAACCTGGGCTGCCATGCTACTGTCTTTCAATCAGAAATAACTATAATCGCTGCCTGTGCAACGGCTTATGCAAGCAGATGTCCTTGCCAAGGCTGCTGCAAAATTATATCTATTAGGACCATAGCTATTAGGACCATAGATAGCTCTGGTCGTTAAAAGGATTAGAAAGGAACTATTAAGTAAACAACATATTGCGTACTAGAAGTACCTTCCGGGACTAAGGCAATCGCAGTAGGTCCTCTAACGACAAAAAGAACACGAAATCATCAAGATGAGTAGACTACAGATGCGAAAGACAGTATGATTATTTACTGTTGTCTAAACAGACACCTCAAAATTATTGGGGTTAATCCCACATGTAGAAAGTGTGAGGTATACTCTGTGTATTAGGTGTATGTTCAGCTTTATCCTCTAAGACAGGGGTTCCCAACCTTTTTGCACCTGCGTAACCCTCGACTTTTTGAGAAATTTTGGTGTACCACCAGACCTAAAAAATTTAATAAACGTATACTATTTACTCTTCTAAAAGTGTTCAAAGACTTTTTGAATTAAATTGCTGAGAAAACTTAATATTTAATGGTTAGATATTTTAATCTTTAATCTTTAACCCTTAATCTTTAATCTTTAATCTTTAATCTTTAATCTTTAATCTTTAATCTTTAATCTTTAATCTTTAATCTTTAATCTTTAATCTTTAATCTTTAATCTTTAATCTTTAATCTTTAATCTTTAATCTTTAATCTTTAATCTTTAATCTTTAATCTTTAATCTTTAATCTTTAATCTTTAATCTTTAATCTTTAATCTTTAATCTTTAATCTTTAATCTTTAATCTTTAATCTTTAATCTTTAATCTTTAATCTTTAATCTTTAATCTTTAATCTTTAATCTTTAATCTTTAATCTTTAATCTTTAATCTTTAATCTTTAATCTTTAATCTTTAATCTTTAATCTTTAATCTTTAATCTTTAATCTTAATCTTTAATCTTTAATTTTTAATCTTTAATCGTCAGTCTTCATTCTTCAATCTTCAATCTTCTATATAATCAATAATCTACAATAAAAAATCAGTACAAACTCAGCAAAAAATCATACAAAATACACTTTTATAGTCTTCAGTGCAAAATTTGTTGTTGTTTGCCTGTGATTAAAATATGAACACTAGGAGTAATGGAACTTATCTTCACTGTTAAGTCTTCTTCAACACTTATTATTCTTATATGTTTATTTTTAATGTACAAGAGTTCAGAAAATCCACTCTCACACAAGTAACTCGTAACAAATGGCATCAAAAATAGCAGAGCTTGCCGGAAGATCAAAGGGTACTTGGTTTTTCATTCGATTCAGAAGGCAATTAAAGATTTCTCTCACTCCTGCAAAGACAAGCAGCTGAATAATGTTTGCGTGCTCGTGGTACGCACACCACCGGTTGGGAACCCCTGCTCTAAGAGGCTGTCCATGCCCAACAACCGAGGAATTAACCCAAGCACCCATCGGCTGTATACTCAATTTTATTGAGGAAATAAAGTTGTTGAAGTAAAATTTGAAATGCGGGGTACAATAAACTTAGAGCTTCAGTGCAAGTAGGCATGGAACTGCAACTCATTCTGAAATAATAATAACACTTGAAGAAGAAAAATAATTTATGAATTTATGAAATTATGCTTCTGTTCTTGAAAATATTTACTTAAAGAACTTTAAAGTAACTACTTCTATTCATAAAATTCCTTTTTTGAATTTCAAAAATATTTTAATAACTAATATTATAGTTAAGAAGAATACGGTGTAAGTATGCATTATATTTTTATGTTATTTTAAGTTTTTTTTATTGTTTTTTTACTTTTCAAAATTTGCTAATATTTTGAAAAAACAAGAAATTTGTAAATATTCAGCGTTGGTTATGGGAAATTTGATTTGTGAGGAGCAAAATAAATATTATAAAAATTTTATTTAAAGATAAGTTTGTAAATAATTTCTCTTTAAAATAACCATGACGATGTGAAAAACTATGACAAATGTTAGGATTTTGAAAGAAAAATCATGTAATATTTTTTTTAATTTCTAAATTTGATAAAAGTGATGTCATTATTTTGAAAAGTTTTTCGTTTAAAAATATTTGGCTTTTTTATGGTTTATTATTAATATTATTTTAAAAGATATACGCGTTGAATGAAGATATGAAGGTATCAAGTTATCAAAAATTGAGTTGCAAGTTGTCTCTGATTTCTATGCCGAAAAAAATTTCCAAATAACTTACGCACCAGGAGGTCAGTGTAAATAATGGTCTGCCTCACCTGCTAATAATATTATATCCAGTGTAGATGTGTTGTACATGATCAAAATGCTTGTCTTAAAAAATCTTTAATTACTAAAAAATTAATTTTCGATAGTCTGATCATTTCAAAGTAGCAATCAAAAAATTACTTTTGAGAAAGCCATTGTTTCAAACTTTATGTTTATATTAATAAATGCTATTAGATAAATTTGCTGCTAATGGTTAAAATAATAAAAAGAATGTTCATGAAGGGAAGATGTGGAAAACGATATAACCGTATTATTACTATATTGACGACGACTAAGGCGAAGGTGTGAACGAACTTTCTAAAAAAAACTGATTTTTTTCGATGAGTAATAATTTTACTGACCGGAACAAATAATGATCTGACTGCAGCTACATTCCAATTTCAACAAGAAATTCGCAAATACTTAATTTTCTTTGGGCGTAGAGATTAGTAAAACTGTCTTACACCTGTGCTGCACTTAATACCTACTTTAGCAGAAAATTATATAAGATAATTTCAGTAATTTACTGGAATCATCGATCAAATCTGATGAAGAAGTAAGTCGATAATGAGATATCTGGTAAACATTTGCCTAGACAAACGTAATGACTATGCGGATTATGCAGTACAGCTTTTTCTGTCTTTTCTGACTTCCTATAATATAAATTCTAAATTAAAGCGAGAATTAATGTATTTTTTATCGAATAGTTGTAAGCAGATTATTTGAAGAAGTCGAACTACTTAAAACACTACCGTATCTTTTACTTGCACTTTTTGTACCAGTTCAACTTTCATTTCTTCTTGTAATTTTTTCAACTCGTATGAATTAATCGTTATATTTATCGCAATGTCCTCAAATGACCATTCCCTTTTAGAAGATTTCACTTCATCTCTAACATTTAATTGACCATTGGTAATCTATCACGTGTAATAAATTACTTGCTCTATTTAATATGTAATCGTAAAATAAATATAATCAGTAGTTTTGCAATAAATTCTTCAGAAATACATAAAATTGCAATAAAGTCTATGACATTTTTTATATGATATGTAAATTATAGGAATTCGAACTTTTAAATAATTTTTTGTCAATTATACTTTCAAGCACGAACCAGCTTATAGTGTATGGGAATCCCTTTCAATTTTGATAGGGGCCATCTCGTAAAACAATTATTACTTTTATTAAAATCCAATATCGACGAGAAAAAATTATTAAGTTAATAGCATTTTAATTGTTGCAAATTCAAAAATTACGTGATGAGCATACAGAACATTCTCCATATTAACGCATACCCCACATATTTTTTTTTTTTTAAATATTAAATGTCGTGGGAAAAACAGAACGTGAATTGAGGATTAAAGACGCTAATCCTGCAAGGATTAAACTTTTAAAAAAAGAAAGGGATGGTCAGTCGAAAAAAAATCTGTGATGAGATAAGACAGCAAATATTTTTCTTATAAATGAAAACAAGTTCGGAAGTAGCCGACAATTCGAAGATCTAAATTTAGGTAGGGTTTACGTTCACCTGCATGGAATATGTAAGCTCAACGAGTATTTGTGCATTTCTTGCGTTTTAAGCTTTAGTTTAAGTTCTGCAATGTCGAATATTAGGGTAAGTACTTGACCATAGTGAAAGTGAAGCTGTGATATGTTTTTTTGTGCTAATGTCTTCTTTAAATTTCGTCACCATTCAGTTCATTAAATAATTTTTGCTTTTTAGATTAAAATGTAATATAGGAGTAAGTACAGTTTCCAATAATTTTTATTATTTTTAAAAATAATAGTTTTGTTACGTCAAGGACTGTATAGGTTTTTTTGTTTTGCGATTTAATTTAATTTATTTAATTGTCGATCAACTTTACAGAAAGCGGTTTAAACTTTTTTTTGTAATTACTATTTTGAGACCTATTGTTTTCTGATGTTTACTTAACTGAGATGAGTCCAATCAATAAGATTAATAATAAATATTCCGAGTAAACTGCATTTTTACACAAATCTACAAAGATATGCTTATTTGGTTTATTAATATTTTGCTTTGTAATTGCTCGTGCTCCCCCCCCCGCGCCCCTGATACCTCACATTCTTTAATAACACGATTTGTTTAAATGATCAAAATCAATGTTATTTTAATTGTTTTGGTAGGTTGAACGATCACTAAAATTAATCAAACACCTGTTTCTGTAAAAATAGCGTTTAAAAGTTTGAACGCAATACTTTAGCTAGTTTATGCGACAGAAACCCAAAAGTATTCTAGTGTTCACAAGTGGATTGGAAGGTTGAGATTCGATTTCCCACAGTTATAATTTTTTTATACCCGAATACGGCCCATATTCTGCAACCCGGGTTTTCAATATAAAAAGAGAAGCGAAACTTAATACCGTATTGTTAGGGTAGCAAAACTTAGAATGGTACCATTGAATGCTGTACCAACTTGACTAGAAAATCTTTGACTTTCTGTTTCATAAACTAGCTGAAGTATTGCGACAAAACTTAAAAAAAAGAGGTGTTTGTTTCATTCAAGCGATTTAAAGCTTTACCTGAGTCTTACACTTGAGAGGTTTGTCTCGTAAATAATTATGCAGTTGAAAAAAATTATGTATATTTTTAATAGTAACAAGAAGATACAAGCAGAATTACAGACAAAATTGAATTATGTTTTTTTTGTGTCGTTATGTCGGCAGAAATTAAGTATTTAATTTTTTTAATTTACTATAAGTTGTCATAGAATTTTTTTAAAATACACTGCAATTTAGAATTACATTAAAATTTAAAAATTAAAAATTAATTGGTTATTTCACAATAAAATTATTTTTACTTTTATTATTGCACCCACATCAAGTTTATTATTTTAGTTATACAATCGAAAATTCAAATCATTTTTAAATTTCGGCATTGTAGATTTTCAAGCCATTTCTTGTCATATAAAAATCGATTTTACAGCAAATTTTCTTCAACATTTTTTGTTGAAAATTTCATTGCCTTCAATTTTGTTCATATACATTTTTCTAATTTTTCGTACCGTTTCTGACTGACGACGACTTAAATAAAACTTGGTAAAAGCTAAGTTTTTCAAACCGGAGGTTTGGGGGATATGGAATACCCTCCAGTACACCAGAGCTTGCGCGCAAAGAAGTGTTATTGAGTTCATAAGTTTCAAACCGAAAATCCAATTTCTAAAAATCTATGATTTCTGATTTGAAATTCAATAATCCATTCTGTTTTTTTGAACACAATAACTAATAATGTGCTGGGGGGTATTCCATACCCCCCAGACCCCCCGGCTTGAATAGCTAGCTTTGTGTTTGTATTCAAACAAGAAAATGTATTTTTGAGCTTATGAGTTTCAAACCAAAAATCTAATTTTTATTTAATTTGCAATGCAATTTTCATGACCACTACTGTATATCTCGGAAACGGTGCAACGAAATAAAAAAATCAATAGGCATATTTTCTTGTAAATTTCATTATATGTATTTTTGTTCTTATACATTTTACTATTTTGTCGCACCGTTTCCGAGATATAATGTATATAACAATAAATTTTGTGTTTTCGCCGAGTTTAGCTTAAGTTGCTGTCAGTCAGAAACGGTGAGACAAAGTATAAAAATGTATATAAACAAATTGAAAATAATGAAGTTTGAAACCAAAAATGTCTCAGAAATTTTTTTGTGAATTCGATTTTTATATGACAAAAAATGGCTTCAAAATGTGCAATTTTTTTCAATAAAATGTTTTTTTTTTAATTCATTTTTTTTAATAAAAATTCGAAATTGTAATTTAGTAATTTAATTTTAAATGTAGTATTAATTCTAAAGGTTACAAATTTACACAATAAATTTAACACAATTTAAAAATTAAATTCTAAATTTTAAACATTAAAATGGTCGACAGCAAAATACCCACGGTAAAATGGTTGACGACGAAGTTGCGACTGCGAAACGGCTTGCTTCACTTTTAAATGCCCACTCCAGGGCTCGCTGTAAGCGGCAGACAACCCGCAAATCTAAAGGGCGGCATTTTTCCTATTGACGATACAAATTGAAATATTAATGATATTCCCCGAAACGCCACAAAAAGATCGAAAAGCTAAAAAAAAAGCTCACTAACCCCATAAAGAGTCGGAAATTTGTATTTTGTCCGAGGCGGCGTAAAGGATACAGCGGCCCCTGCTCATACTCGTAAACTTTTTATAGTAATTAATACTAATATACAGTAGCGGTCACCTAAATTGCGTTGGGAATTATTCCCGAATTATTTTTCCAAGTGTATTCCTATATTCTTAATAATTGAGAGGCAATAGAATAGAAATAGATAAAAAGTTAGATTTTTGGTTTGAAACTCATAAGCTCAGAAATGCATTTTCTTCGCTAGCTAGGATTTTCTAGGTGATTCATTCAAATCAGTGATTGTGTTAAAAAAAAGAAAATGTGTTATTGACTTTCAAATCAAGATTTTAAAATTTCAGATGTTAGATTCCTCGTTTGAAACCCATCAGCTCAATATCACATGTTTTTGCCCACATTTTCTGGTGTACTGGAGGATATTCCATACCCCCAGGCCCCCCAGACCGCCCGGTTTGATAAACCTAGCTTTGTGTGCGTATTGTGTTTATATTGTATACGGTTATTGAAATTTCATTGGGAATTGTTATTTTAATTCGGAAATATTCAGCAATGCAATTTCCATAACTGCTACTGTGTATATTATATGCTGTTTCAGATTTTTTGCTCTCGTTGATATAAGAAGAGATCATGTTAGCCCTAATATTTATCACATACATTTTAAAAGCACGATTTTCTAAGATATTCTCGTGCCACTTACTTAATGAATAAATATTAGTTGTCTTCTTTAAATTTGATTTTTTGCAAAAAAAATGCGACTGTCTTAATAAATAAACTTCAACATTATCAAAACTCAATTTTAAATTTTAGCCGCCCCCCCCTTCAAAATAGAGTTTTTTATTCTTAACTATCTTCTTATAAGCATCATGCGGGTCTTTGACTGTGGAATATAATGAAATATATAATCGACATTTCATTATAAACCTGGGGGTTTGAGGATAAAATATACCTCAAAAGAGCATACTGCGGATCTACCTAAAAGCGAGAGAAAAATTGCTGGAGAAACCTAGAGTACAAGTGAAGGGAAATCTAAGAAAATCCAAAAAAAATTTAAAGAAATCTTAAGAAATTTTAGGAAATTTAAAAATTTAAAAAAAAAAATATTTTTAATTTGGGAAAATCTTTAAAAATTGAAAGAAATCTTAGGAAAACTAAGATTTTCTAGATGATTTTGTTTCATTTTGTGGTTTTCCGTTTTTTTCTAAACAAAATGTTATAGAGTAGAAAAAATTCAGAAGAAAAATCAGAAAAAAAATCTCGTAAATAAAATTTAGTGTACAAAAACTTACCTTCTGATTCGATTAATAGCTTATGGAGAAGGATTTAATTAAAATTTGAATTCATATTAATTATAACTGTAATATAAGGTTTTTAATTTAGTCCCTTGGTATTACGGTTTTTAAGTGATATTATTCAGAATTGGAGGTTTTCGTAAAATATTGTAAAACACAAATTAAAAAAAAAATTGGAAAATTTGATTTGTGCTACAATTGCAATTACTCATTTATTATTAATAAAGTCAAATCGCCTTATAAATAGAAATAATTTCAAAATATCTTGTTTGGTTTATAATTTTTTATATTATGCTTATCTAACTTAAGCTGCTTTGCGATCTATTAGGCTGCTGTGCGGCCATTAAATCATTAATTTTAAATTGTAATTTTAAAATCAACAAACTCGACAAACATTCTAAAATCTCGTAAAGGATGTTATTTATTAAGCTTATAATTTATTAGCATATCCATTTTCAAGTTAAAATTCTTCCAAAAATCTAAAATTTATATCTCGATTAACATCTACTTATTTCAAAAAAATAAAAACATTTTAAACTAGCGAAATTCTAAAACTAACAAGTTAATTAAATGCAAATTATTATCGTGGGCTTTTCCAGCAAACACGTGATGTTTTAATTTTCTTTTTTCAATTAACAAGTGGGTTTTAATTGAATGCCATAAAAATATATAAAATAAAATATAAAAAATAATTATTGCAATTAAATCGCATTTTAAATTTAGAACTAAAAAAAAAATTTTTTTTCAGTGTTGCAATTTTAATTATTTTTTTAATTTGGTTTTTCTCTATGACAATAAAGAAGAAAAACAAATTAATTGGATTCCTATGGATTTCCTGTAAGATTTAAATTATATCGGGCAGTATAGTAATTTCTTTAAGCCTAATCCTGTTCGGTGTACCGGTAATCCTTTCTTGCAGTTAATTTAATAGAAATTGCACAGCGATAATTAGAGAATAATAATAAGTCGTGAAACAAATTTACCAAAGTGACGAAAATTATATAACTTCACTTGGCTGTATTTCGTTAGATTATTTAAATACCTTTACTATTTAAGAGCTCTCCATAAATCGTTGATTATTTAAGAATTAATTAAGTTATAATTTTAATGCGTTTGTAAAATTAGAAATTTTATTCAGAAGACACTTAATTATTTTTATAATAAATATCTAATAATATCTAATAATAATATCTAATAATTATTAGATGAAATGAAAATATTTCCGTAAAAGCTACTATTAGAATAAAATGTATAATTAAAAACTTGAAAAGCATTTCATAGCTGATATCTTTTAATTATTTATTTAAATTTGTACCCTGCATTACTGCTTTATAAAATTTTTTTCAGGAGTTTTTCAGGAATTTAAAATGAATTTAATTAATAGACTTTCGTAACTTTTTAAAAATTGGATCCCAAATCTTTCTAATTGTCGTAAATTTTAATTTTTATAAATCGTTAAACTGGCATATTTGCATGAAATTATTGATTAATTTAGCAAGCTTTAACGATTTTGACTTGAGTTATTAATTATTACGGTTACACATCTGTAATTTAATGGTATAACTTTTAATGTTACGGAAAACGATATTATTACGAAGTTATTAAGTTCTTTGCCGATCGTTTAAATGAAAGTTACGCATCATAAATTTAAGTTCGCTTTAAATTTTATTCGACATTTTATATATAAAAATTTTTATTAATGAGAGATAATTTAGAAAGTGTGCAGATTTTGATTAGATTGAAATGTTTAAGGATACAATCTACAGTAGCAATATATTCTTATTTGCAACACGAGCGTGTAGATAATGCAACAATGATGACAGTTTTACATAAAAAAAATGATGAATGGCTTTTACAAAAAATATTAATTTGTTACCTGACTACTAATGATATGCTCTATCAATTCTTGGCGTTTCTTTTGCACTCAAATTGGGTAGGTAGATATGTTTCTTTAGTGTGGCTAACGAATCTTGATGTTTGATTATAAATACACCCAAATATTCGCTTTCAAATAAATGTATCATTTAATAGATTAGAAACTGTTTCCACTTATAAATCATGTTTCGCTTATTAATTTTTGGCATTAATATTGCGTAGCTCAGAAATTATGAATATAATTTTTTTACAATATTATATTTTAATTTAAAAGCACGTTAGCTCGAAGAAGTGGAGCTGAACAAGAGTTTGCAGCGACAGCCCCAATAATGATATTGCACGAAAAAGACTAAGAATAGCAATTAAATTCACTTCCTCTGGTAAGAGGTAAAAAATCTCAAGTCAATCACTTTGAAAACCATCACTATAGTCCGGGAGCCCGCGTGCATGGGAACTAAACCATAAGGTACAAAATTTTTGACCATACAGGCTGAAAGGACATTAAAAATTAGTAATAAAACCGCCCGTCTGCCACTCGAGAGTGGCAGCGTTAACTTGGGAGCGGCGCGAGAAAAGAGGCATTTTTGAGGTTTAACTAAACCATAGGGTACATAGACAATTTTTATATCAAAAGATTCCTTTTTTTGTGTATTTTTCAAATATACTATGACAGACGATTTTAAGTGCAGCCTTTACGACGGCAGACGCGTTTGAAAATATCGAGCGAGCGAGAGTAATGCGCGGAATAGCATAACAAACAGAGATAGACTTTCGCCTTGCTTGCAAATGAGATTCGGTAGATGTAATTCACTTTAATAAGTATTATAAAATCATTATAAGTGATTATTTTCTTTATTATAACATAAGTCATATACCATAAAAAAATTATTGGTAATATTATGAATTTTATTGTTCATTCTGAAATATAATAATATTAAAACTTTAATATAAAGATTAAGTTCGAAAATAAAATTAATTTTTAGTAATGTTGAATTAACTTGTTTAATTATTTAAAATTAAATTTTTGATTTCATGAACTTATAAATGCAGACAGACAGTCGAAAAATTGTTGAATTTGATAAAAAAAAACCATTAATTGTGTACAATTGTACATTAAAGGCTACAAAAGCTTATCAGTTATCACCCTATGGTAATTACGGTAATTATATTGATTGCAAAAATTCATCTATTATAATTGTCTTTGTGACTTTATAGAAGATAAACATAGTAATTAATATAATATTTTAAAAATTTGTAAATTCAATAAAGGTTATCTATTTTCGGTAACTTGAACAAGTACCTTATGGCCTATACCGGCCGACTGGGAAGTGGGTAATCGTGGTTCAAATCTTGGTCTAATAGTTTTGTGGACTATCGGGAAGGTAACGGGAAACCACCACAACCATACATTAATTAAATTTCCTAGTATGTGATTTTGGCTTTGACAAAATAAGTTGACTACGCTCTGCATAGTGTATGTCAAAGCTTCCGATGATTCGCTGAACTTCTTCAGACCACATTACACTGCTATGGTAATAAGAATCATCATTTTATTTATTTTTGTCCAAATTTTAGAAAATAGACGACTTTTATTAAATTTAAAATATCCGTTTGAATTCTTAAAGCGACTATTTTCTGTATCCAGAAAATCAGCTTTTATCTAAAATTGAGAAAGAAAGCAAGCAGCAGATTTAACTTTTTGATTCAATGCGAGTAACGGCATAGAGCGTGGAATTGTCTTCGATTAACTGGTATTAAAAAATTTGTTATCGACTTTAAAAATATGTTTGTAATTTGGTCAGTAGGCAAGTAAGTACAATTTTTACCGTATTTTTAGTCTACAGACCAAAAATTAACAATGAAGATTCAACTACAATTAGTTTTTCTCAAGCTACTTTTTGTATATGTTGTTTCCATTGCTTTTCAAATTTTAATTTTGCATAATGAAAATGCAGGGTGACCCGAAATGAACGTTGTGGTTTGAATTCCTTATAACTTTTTAATTTATTATTTTTGTAAAATTTTATTTCAGTATTTTGTGAAAAAGACTTAGGCACAGTTTTTCAATCGTAAGTTAACCTTAGCTTAACCCAAATTTCTTGGTTAACTTAGATTTCTGACCAATCAGGTAGTCATAAACGTAGGCTAACCCTGATTTAGATTACGATTGAAAAACTGGGCCTTAGGGTATTTAAAATGCAACAATACACAATCGAACAACCGCTCCTGACTATTTTCTTTGGGGATATTTGAAAGAAAGAGTGCGTTAATAAGCCAAGGACCATCCTGCCATTAAAAAACTATAATCATGATGAATTCGAGGATATAACACCTGAAATTTTGGGGCAGGTTATGGAAAGACCACGAATATTTTACACGAATATGCGAATATACACGAATATGCGAAGTAAAAATGACCACCACTTGCGAGATATAATTTTTCATAATTAAACCAAAAAAATTCCCCATTATAATACTGTAATTAAAAAAAAACAATTGTCGCTTAAATTAAATCCTGATTAAATCATTATAAATAATTCCAACTACGTTCATTTTGCGCCACCCTGTGTATTTAAAAAGAAATTAATTTTTATTTTTAATTTCCTCGGTTCTAGTGTTGCCTGCGGGAGACACCAAATAGGACTTGAAAAGAATATTGCTTGAAATCTTTTGTCTATTTGTAAATAAGAGCACAAACAATAAATTATCACAAAATTAAAAAACCCTAATTTTCAAAGTTGGCCTTGGGAAAGAGGATGTTAATACGAAACTTTTCGAAAAACAAAAAAATAATCACTTACAATGATTTTTGTAAGTAGTACCTACTTATTAAAGTGAATTACATCTACCGAATCTCATTTGCAAGCAAGGCGAAAGTCTATCTCTGTTTGTTATGCTATTCCGCGCATTACTCTCGCTCGCTCGATATTTTCAAACGCGTCTGCCGTCATGAAGGCTGCACTTAAAACCGTCTGTCATAGTATATTTGAAAAATACACAAAAAAAGGAATCTTTTGATATAAAAATTGTCTATGAACCCTATGGTTTAGTTAAACCTCAAAAATGCCTCTTTTCTCGAGCCGCTCCCAAGTTAACGCTGCCACTCTCGAGTGGCAGACGGGCGGTTTTATTACTAATTTTTAATGTCCTTTCAGCCTGTATGGTCAAAAATTTTGTACCTTATGGTTTAGTTCCCATGTACGCGGGCTCCCGGACTACTAATTCAACTTAAATATAACTTTTTTAAAAATCAATTTAATTTGAGCTTCTCCGCAAATAAATTTTTAAAACCTCTCATAAAATTGAATTAAAAAAATTTAAAATAATATTAGCCAACAATTAAAATAAGAAAAAGTATTAAATCAAGATCAAAAATGAAATGAAATGTGGGATCTTTTTTTGTAACCTTGATATTAACAAAAGATTTAGGCTTAATTTTATAATTAAGTTAATCTGCACAGAGAAAAATATTTTTTATTTATGTACAAAATTGTGCAAAATAATTACACAATTGCGTACATTTCCTGCACAATTGTGTGGATTTAATATTTATTTCTCTGTGGTAAATTAATATCGAAGATTTTCATTTATTAATTTAACCCTCAATATTTTTTTATAATTTTATACTTTAAACGTAATTATTGCAAATTTATATAAATTAATTACTTTGATGAATGAATGAAGACAGAATGACGTATAGAAATAGAAATCTTATATTTTAGATTTTTAGAAATTAGATTTCTGGTTTGAAACGCCAAATCTCAATGACACTATTTTTGAGCATCATCTTTGTTGTACTGGAAGGTATTCCATACCCCTCACACCCCCCAGTTTGAAAAATCTAGCTTTGTCCAAATCCAAAAATTCAATTGTTTAAATTTAATGTTTGTAAAACTTTCAACTTTCAATAATTAATTTTTTTTTAATAAATTAATTAATTAATTGAACGTCGTTTTCTTCAAAAAATTGACCCTTCAGAATCGCTCCAAAAGCTCATCTGAAAACTTGTCCAAGTTGGGACAAAAACAATCCTAAATATATTAAAATTGTACTCACAAATTCAAAACCCTTTATTTCCACAATATTGAATAATTTCAAATTAGAGACGCAAAATTAAACAAAATCAGCGGAGACTTTCGCAAAATGCGTCCGTCCACTTTGACGGACCCGGCAAAAGCATTCTTAATCAAAATTTTCGTGCCAACTTACAATTTGTTAGCGCGAACAATTATTAAAAATATTCATTATTATAATAAATTATTTACAAAATCAAAAATCAGATACTCAGAAAAATAAAAACAATCAAAGTTCACAACTTCAAAATTGCCAAAAAATGGATTTTGAAGCACGACAATACATTGAACAACATCTAGTGATATCTACTAGATATCCAGTGTAGTTATCAGTCTAACATTCTAGATATCCTCTGGATACTGGGTTATTTTGTCAATACATCCAGTGGACCATCCAGAAGATACATTTGCCTTGTCTGGGTTAATTATAATAATTAACTTATTTATGTTTGCTGTAAAATCTGTAATTTCTAAAATATTTTCGAAAAACTTTGATACAAAGTTTTCTTTCGTTTCATTTCTTTTGTACACATGGACATGTATGTTTCCTGTTTGTCCATAAAAATTACAAATCTCTAAAAATATTGCTCGGTAAATTTTAAAATTCTCAAATAAAAAAAATGGTAATTGGGAAAACCAATTTTTCAAATTATTATTACTATTTATTTTCTTCCTTTCAATTCAAATCAAGATACAAATTTTCATATAAATAGGAACTTTAAATTCAACAGATAACCATACGCACATCTGTCGCCGTATCGAAATATTTTTGTAAATATTTGCCTGAATTTTCAATTTTCAATATTGCGAATTTTACCATCCAAATCAATTATAATTTTCAAATATTTCAATTCAAAGTTTATCTCTCTTGTTTATATCTCCAATTTATTATAAATTTGTTTATTAATAATCAAAGAGATATCAATAACATCACAAAATATTCACCAATTTTATCCTAAATTATATTGGATAATTTCCAATTCGAAATCAAATTACTTGGACAAAATTGCTAAATTTCTCAAAAATTTACAATGAAATATAAATCTTTTGAAATAAAATACAAAATGAAATTCAAATTATTTAATAGCAAATTTACGTTTTGTTCCCACAGCTGTTTTTAATCTCAATTATCTTCTACTGAAATTTATCCCCCCCCCCCAATTATCAGAGTCATAAATACCGAAAATATATTATGTGCTTGATCTGTTAGGTTTAATTTTATTTAAAAAAAGCTTTCAGTCTGTTTTTGATTATTCTGATTGGTCATAAATATAAGTTAACCATTGAATTTGGGTAAATTTACCATTGAAAAACTGGGCCCAAGTCCGGCAGTCTATATTTTGCCCCGATCGCCTATAGTTTGTGAATAACATGAAAATTCTTCTACCCAAAATATATTTCTGTACCAACCGTGAATAAGTAGGTAAGCCTATTTTTATGAAAAACTAGATATCTTCACTTCCATATTCAAAAAGGCAATATCTTGGGTGTGAATAAGCAAATAAGTCAAGTCAGAGTCCCCTTAGCATGCATTTAGTGCAAAAAGTTAAAATTTTATATAGCTTCCACAATTTTGCAGAATCCGCTAAACTTTAATTTGCTTCTCCTGAACATTTACGTTTTTCGAGTTACCTACTTATTCATGGTTGGTACAGATTTATCCATTAAACCAATAACCTGTCGTTTTTGATGCTTCGATTTGAGACAGAAATTTTCTGTGTTATCGATTAAAACTCGCTGTACGAGTGAAAATTTTCAGATCACTACGAGAGACATCAGGTAGAGATTTGCTTACCATATAGGCAATTGTAACCCAGTAAAATTAGAAAATTACGGTGAAGTGAAGAGCCAATGTAGCCTTTAGGCCGCACAACCAGGCCAATTTGGTTATTAAATTTGAAACTTTCAATTTATTGCTAGAGATATAATATGTCATAACACAACATATTTTATAGCTTAACTTTTATTATTTATTTTGAAAGATCTAAATCTTTTTATAAAGAAAAGTCAATTCTATCATGAAAACACAACATTTTCGATCAGGTACAACTCGGCGCCACCAACTCAGCGCCAGGCCAACTCATTTTGTATTTTTTTCGTATTTTTCAAATTATAAAATTCAAAATTAATAAAAGTTTTTGCAAATAATGTAAATTTGTTTTTCTTTTTATCGAAGAGTTACATATGCTTTGTTCTTTGGGACCAATGTTCCTACGTACCAAATTTATAACTTTATATTTTTATATTTATAAAAAGTAACAAATGACAGATAGTAAGCTTGATCGGCCCCGAGTTTTCTTATCGCCGAAATGTCCCGGCGCCGAGTTGTCCGGAGCCGAGTTGGCTTGGCGCCAAGTTGGTTTGTCGCCGAGTTGGGAGCGCCTAGTAGTCCCATCCCGATACAAATCCCTGGCACAATATTCTCGAATCATTTACATAATATTATCAAAATATTATGTTTTTTTAAATCAGGGATTTTCAAAGTGAAAGGCGTGCCCTTTAGGAAGGTTTACAGTCCTGCAAAGAGGTGTTTAAAAATTTATTTTAATTTGCTTTAAATTATTTAAAACAATACTTATGTTTTTGGTAGAAAAGGAAAGGAAAAAAAAGGAACTGCATTTTTTTTACTACTTTTAGAAAACCAAAGCTTGGTATGTTTTTGATGGGAGCTCGGATTTTTTTCTTCGGTGGAAAAGGGGCGCCATATAAATAACATTGGGAACCCCTGCTTTAAATGAATAATGTCAATTAATTATTTAAATATTTTTAACAAGTTATTATTAATCAGTGCGGATCTTCATTAAAACTGTGTTGATCTGTAGAACAAATCTTCCAATTTTGATTCCGGATTTTGCTACTTCAGAGCTCAATTAAATCTGTCTGCCTGATAATCTAATCAGCATAATGACAATCAACAGATACGTATTTTAAAATTTGGCGCCCTGGGCCCAAAAGGTTTGCCGCCCGAAAAATTAATTAAAAAGAAGCCAAAATTAATTTTTTTAATTCATTGCAGCAGAGCGCGAAGAACGACTTGCGCCGCACCTCGAAACCTTCCGCCTCGGAGGAAGGCCCTCATGGCCCTTTGGTAGATACGTCTCTGACAATTAACGAGTTACTCTCCAATCGTGTGATCTCCTCTGATTTCAATATCTTAATTCTTAATAAGAAAAACTTTTATATTGTCGTGTTCCAAAATCATTTATAAATTTTGAAATTTGAAATTTCATTTTGTTGTAAACTTTTAATTTTGTTTTTATTGTTTTGAGATATCTAATTTTCCAATTTAAAGTTTAATTAAAATTTAAAAATTAAAGAAAATCTAATTTTGTTATACATATTTTGAATAATTGTTCGCGCCAAAATTTTTATGTTGGCACAAAAGTTTTGTAATAACTTTGCATTTTGCCAGATTTGTTAAAGTGGACAGACGCGTTTACGGTAGTTTTTGTATTATTTTATTAATTAATTGAATATTTATGCAATAAAAATTGTTATCTACTGAGAATAATTTTTATTGTTGATTTGGATGACTTTTGCCCGTATCTGGACGATTTTGAACTTTGAAGTGATTTAGAAAGTTTTAATTACCAAATTTGGGAGTGATAATTGGAGTTGATATTTCAAATTTGAAAATTAAAGTATTAAAAGTTATAAAAGCAAGAGTCTCATGTTCATAAAAATGGGTGGCCCGCTGGAAAATTTATATTTCCTTAAAATTTAAAATTTTATAAAATTAAAAGGCTAATTAATTGCAATATACACCAGGTAGGATTCTTGAGTGCTATATCAATCGAGTTGCACATCAATCAAGTTCCACTGTATTCACAAAGTCATTGAGTTTCTTAATAGTTCAGTCATTATAGGAAAAAAAAACCTGAAAAACCCTATGGCGCTGTTTTATTGTTTTATGCTCTTGGGGGGGGGGAGGTCACTGGGATTGTACCGTTGAAATGGCGACCAAATCGGACTTTTGCTTGTATTCCAAAATTGGTTTTTTAGGTAAAACACGCTTTTTCATGAAAAACTGCCATTATTGATTTTATCGAAAAATCGAAAGGACCAAAATTGTAGGAAATTTCATCCTCTACAAGTTTAGTCCTTACAATTTTTCTTCTATGATTGATATTTTTTTAATTACACTCAAAAAACCGTGAGAAATTCAAAAAATTGAATTATCTCGTTTATTTTCAACTTTTCAGCTATAATGAAGATAAGCAAACTTGTAGAGAATCAAATTTCCAACAATTTCGGTCTCTACCTTTTTTTTTTCTAAAAATCGATATTTTTTGTTTTGGGCGTAAATCGATATTTGAAGTCGTACACCAACGATGAATAAACATAAAAGGTTTACATTTACAGGTTTAATTCCAAAAATATGGATTTTTAGAAAAAAAAAGGTAGAGACGAAAATTATTGGAAATTTGATTTTCCCCAAGTTTGATCAATCAATAATGGAAGAGTTATTCAAGAAAAAGCGTGTTTTACCTAAAAAACCAATTTTCGAACACAAGCAAAAACCCGATTTGGTTCTATGGTTCTATGGTCGCCATAGAACTTCTTCAGGGTTAGGTGCCTTTTATGGATATAATAACTGGACTATAAATAATCAAACTATTTTATCTGCACCCTAAAAAGGTAATCCGCCTAAATTGCAATAAATTTTCTACTTTATGTATTTCCTAAAAGTTTTAAAATCTAAAGAGCAAAGAATGCACTGGAGAGAGACCAGATTACCCGGATTGTACAGCACAACCAGTTTATGAGTTCTCAATGTTATAATTAAAAATTTAAAAATCTATGATTTTCTAATTTATGATTGTTTTTTGTTTTACCAGAACCAAGAAATATAATTAACAATCGTGTTCGGTTATAACGTACCCGGTAATATCGAATTTCCGTTTAGAGCACAAAGAAAGTTATCAAAAATTAGTTTAAAAATAACTATCTTTTCTAAGACACCAAATGAGTTAAAATTTTGTAACCAACTGCTAACTCGGTACCAAAGCAACTAGATTGCTAGGTGACACTTGACCAGCCTGTCGCAAGCTTCTCGCCATTTTGTCGCGACTAACAAATGGGGTTTTACTATCTTGTAATTTTCCACATTATTGTAATCTTTTTGCAGTGTTTGACATATAGGAAAAAATATGTGTTACCAATTCACACAATTGTGCAGAATAATTACACAATTGCCTACCTTTTCTGCACAATTGTGTGGATTAGTAACACATTTTATCTACTTTGATTTTGTAATGTACCGTATTTTATAATTTTTTTTAGTATCGTAATGATAGTTTTTACCGCACTAGTGCGGTAATAAAGCAGTAGTGCCGTAATTTTGTAAAAGAAGTAAATTTTTCAAAAAAATGTTTATAACTATTTATTAATATAAATTACACAGTTTGAAACATTTTCAAAATGAACTCCAGACGCTGTTTCCAAGTTGAAGCTGGGTTGTTTCACCGTTAATTTACTTGTTGAAGCCCACAGTAACTGAAGAGCCCATTATTTTCGTCGCAATTATTTTTTTATTTTCTATTGATGTTTCAACATATCCTTCTGCAACACTCTCAGACTTCCAGCCTCCATGACGCTTGAGAGTATGCATATCTCCTTATTAGTTTTTCATAAACGCAATTTTAAATGTTTATTGACAAACACAAAAATATTTGTATGTATTAGTTATAAAAGTAGATAAAACGTTGTACAATATTTGTATCGTAATGTGTTTCTACGATACTTGATGGATTATCCGACTCGCCTACGGCTCGTTGGATAATTTTTCCATCGCGTATCGTAAAACTTCACATTACGATACATATATCGTAAATATCTAATATTATGGGTAGCCAACTCATTACCCACCTGCCAACTCGACGCTAGCAAAATTGAGTGCGTATTTTAGCAATGTTTTGGATTAATAAATTGATAATTTAAATTTAACGAACAATTAGATCGGATGAAATTTGAAACTAAAATCTAATAGCAGTTTACCATTGATTTTGCTTGCAATTTGCATTTTTATGTTCTGATAGCTCACACACTTAAGTAGTTTTCTCATTCCATTAACAGATAGTTTTTTCACCTGGATTTTTAATTATTTTGTCTTTCTAAAATTCTAAGCAAATCAGGAATTTGTATATAGATAGGCTGGTGGTATTTGGTACGACATAATTATCTACTCACTATGTATATGGAATATGAAATCGTCACTTCAAATTAACGCATGGAAGTAATGAAAGTACTACGTCTCAGAATCTCAGGTGTTCAATCTAGACCACTTACGATAAAAAAATTCTCTTTGCGAGTTAAAATAATTGAAAATCAAAGTCAATGTCTAATCAAACTTAAAATTAACTATGAAAGGCTTAATAAAATGTAACGAAAGCCTCGCAATATAAAACTGTCCAAACAACTTTTATTACTACAAAAAAAAAAATTTAATACAATCAATCAGATAAGAGAAATAAAAGCAACAAGTGAAAAGGGAAAATTACTGAGCCTTAAGGCACACCCATTTCTACTCCACATAATAAAATCCTTTTATAGTTTTTTAATTCCATTGTTGTAACTCGGCACTTAAGCAGGTTATTAAAATTTAAATTTACAAAGAGGTCGTTTTGTTTGAGCATGAAATGTTTCCGAAATAATACACAAAAAAAACTTTTTATTTTTACATCAAGACAATTTACATTTTTCTCCAAATTGGTCTAGAAAATTGACAATAAAACTTTTGTTCACAGCTCGGTTTAAATTTTTTGTGTTAATTTACTCAAATTATTAACCTTTTTGGGGTCAAAATACTATACCAATTACTTAGAGTAATTATTACGTAATAATTGGTAATTATAACAAATGAATGCATAATGCAAAATTTAATACGAGGTTAGAGCAATCCGCTTCAATTATGAAAACTTTCGTATTGTTTATTATTTTTGACAAATAGATGAAAGTTATACAAATAACAGTAGTTGAACTACGGTCTATCTAATTAACTTACCGATTACCAAAATGTAAAGCGTTCAAAAGAATTAAAGCTTTAAAAATAAGTAACCGTAATGAACTTTCTCCAAGTCAAAAATTGCCAATTTTGTGCATCCGTTATAGGAAATGTAACCTTTCACTTATATAATTTACAATCACCCGAAGGTCTTTAAATGGAGTAGGTAATCTTCTTTTCAAGTTTAATTTAACTGTGCTTCTCCTATTTGGTAATCAAATTAATATTATTATTTTTAATTATCCTATACAACTCCCAATCACTTCTTTTTAACCCGGAAGAATTAAATCAATTTTATTGTTTCAGAAATTATTACCAATCCTTTGTTGCCTGTTAAGCGTGAGGCTTGCAACGGGAGAAAAAAAAATTAATTTGGAAGATATCGAAAATGAAAATCTGGCTAACGAACGACAACGGCAGTACAAGCAAAATTTCGTGTATGTACAACCAGAAGCGCCAGTTCGATACGTAACCCCTGCGCAGCCCACTAAACAACCTGAAATTCAGTACGGTTTTCGACCAATGAAAACACAACAAGAATATCAGCAGCAACCAGTTCATGAAAATGTTGATGCGGTGCAGTACAATCCCCAACAGTACAGCGCACAGCAGTATTCCGAACAGTTACCAAACGAACAACAGTATGTAATTCAAGCAAAACCCCAAGTTCAACAACCTGAATCTTTTTATCTCAACACCAACCAACTACTCCAAGATAACAATGTACTACAACCATATTATCATCAACAACAACAGCTTGTTTATTTACAACCGCAAACATCGGCAACAAACACCATTCAAGCAGTACCTGACAACAAAGGCGGAATCCAGTACGTCATGTATGTTCCTACTCCCTATGTACCAGAAGCAAAAAGTGAACCTTCACAAGAGGCCCCAACAGTACAAGACTACGTACAGCAATACCCAACACAAGAAGGACGAAGCGAACAACAGATCCAATACGTAGAAGTTCCCGTTTCCAACCCCGAAGTTGAATATCAACAACAAAACGATAAACAAAGTCAAGTACAATATGTGCCTCAACAACAGATCGATAAACAACATCAAGTACAATATGTGACTCAACAACAGAACGATAAACAAAATCAAGTACAATATGTGACTCAACAACAAATTCAAATTCCTCAACCAGTACGATTTGGCCAAAAGTCACATCTTCCACGTCCTAAGTCTTCGATCCGTCCATTCGAAGTAGATAGAGTTCCCAACTACGAATATATGGCGCAAAAACATAACCCAAAGTCTTTAGTTGATTCCTACATTCCGTCAGCATTACAACTTCAGTATATGAAACAACTAGTACATCAACAAGTTAAACCTGTACACGATAAAACCCACGGTAACCTGATTGGGCAGCACCCAAAACCTAGACCTCCAAACGCTCCTAAAAAAGGATTTATAAAAAATTTTGTCAACGACTTTATAGCAGCTGCCCAAACTCATAACTATCGTTACGCACCACCGTCACCACAAAGATATTATATTCGGCAGTAATTTTTAGTTTCCATTGTTGTACATATTTGTTTATTTTTATATTATTATAAAATGTTGTTATTTAAGACGTAGTAATAAGGATGTGAGGTTCTAAAAAATTAATTTTTTTGTTAAAATGATACTAACAAATTAATAATAAAAATTATAAAATACAGATTATAATGATTTTCTTCTTTTGGGTTAACTTACCATTGAAAAACTGGACCGCAGGGTCTGATATAAAGTGTCGTGCGCATGTCTCATTTCACTACAGAGGATGGAACTAATGTGTATACAGTAGCAGTCATGGAAATTGCATCGGTGATTACTGTGAGCTTATGCGTTTCAAGCCAGAAACCAATCACGAACTGAAAAGCGTTGTATAAAAGCTTTGCATATTTTAACTTAACTTTTTATACAGGGTGTCCCCGTGTCCGTGGAGAACCTTTGAGGTGGTGATAAAGGACACTTTTCTACAACAAATTTTTAAATTTGTAATTTTAAAGTAATTGTGACAATTTCTGATTTCAAAAGGTCATAGCTCCGATATTATTAATTTTTTAAGCTTAGTGGATTAGAACTTTTTTAAAGATAATTTGCTTATCTACAAATTAGGCAATTACCCTTTATCGTCTAGAATCAACGGATTTCGAGGTATAAATTCAATTAAAGGAGAAAATGTTAAAAAATCCAGGTTTTATTTTTTTTACTTTTCTTGCAAACTCCGTATCTTTTAAAGAAAGCGTCTTAGAAAAAAAACTGATGACCCAAACCGGATAGGGAATTTAACGGGCTACAACTTTGGTTAAATAATTTTTTTTGGAAAACTAACCATTTTCACAGAAATTCTGAAAATAATGAACAAGATCTAGGTAAAAAATAATAAATTAATAGAAAGAATACAGATAGGTGTGACAGAACTTAACGAAAAAAGTGCCATTATAAAAAATACTGTGCAACACCTTTTCAAAAGAGCACGCCGGTGTGCTGAAAATGAGGGAGGCCTTTTTGAAAATTTATTAAAATAAATTTTGTGAATTTTTGACTTGAATAAAAATTTAATTTGAAAATTTGTCTTTGAAAAGTGTCCTTTATCACCTCCACAAAGGTTCTCCACGATCACAGGGACACCCTGTATATTATATCTAGAATAGATATTTAAATTAAAATAGTGTTAATTAAATAAATAAAAAATCTGAACAAAAATTATTCCAAAAATATTAGAATTCTAGAAAGAAATTTTAATTAAAAAAATTCAGGTAAATAATATTTATTACATAAATTTTGATTTTTGATCCGGCTGTTTTAAAGCGAAAATTAATTAAATAAAATGTGAATTTTTTAGGAATTGATGCCACTATGTCGAAGAAAACCGAGAAAGAATACTAATATTTTACCTTAGATAAGTATGCAAAACCCAATACAGGCGTGTATTGTACACAAAGTCCTGAAGTCAACTTCAAGAGTTATAAACGTAGTAAAATTGGTGATTGGTAAACTTTTATAAAAAATTTTGGAAAATAGATTTATTACTAATTTATTCTGAATATAAGGCTTCGTTCAAATAAAAGATCAATTTATCAAAGCTTGATGTTATATATTTAGTGTAATTACGTATAATATGCGTAATTTTGGTCAATAATCCTCTTTTCTAGGAGCGGAAACTACCTATTTACATTATATATTTTTTACTCGGATAATTTTGAAAATTGTTTGAATACAGGTTACAATTTATGTCTATGCCCAACTTGAAGCTTTCATTGCATGTAGACTCTTATATATTAATACAATATAAGGTAGATGAAAGCTAAATGCAAAAATTTTTTTTATTTTCTTAATTGAAAAATATTTTCAGGATCATCATTCTAAACCGAAATGAAAAAATTGCTAGCTGGGTCTTTGTTTCCCTTTCCGATGAAATCCTTACAGAAGGTCGGATATTTATCCGATGGGAAAATTTCAAAAGTTGCTTTGGTTTTTATGGCAACGGCGATAATTTTAGCTACGTCCACTATCATTCTCTCATGGACCCAATTAATTTTGTTTCCAAACAATATTTATGGTTTGGTTGATAATCTCGAATGTCTAGGAGCCCACATCCAGGTATTTAATTTTTGTATGGAGAAAACCAGAAAAACTTATAGCTATAATTCTTATAGGTACTCGGAAAAATAATTCTTCTAATACACAAGAAAGAAAAAATAAAAAAAATGATTTCACTGTCCAAAGAATTTTGGAACTGCGACATGTGTACCGAAGAAACGCAAGATAGTGTTAATTCCGTATTAAAAAATTTATACAAATTGCAGAGAAAATTCCTCTTCTCTTATATGCTTTGTTTATCGTTTATGGCTGTACCAGTAATATTTTTTGGAAAATCTTTACCAATGGGTGTTTGGCAAATTAAAAATCAACCGGAATTATATTTAGTATTTGTAATTCTAATGCAAATATTTTTACTTTACTATGGCATTGTCGTGGGAAGTCTGGATAATCTTTTTGTGGCATTTTGTGTTGAACTGGCTATGCAATTTAGGATTCTATGTGACGGAATAGAAAAATTGAGCGTCGCGGAAATATCCACCGAATTGGATCTTCAGGTTTATCAGGAGAAATTAAAAAAATATATTAAGTATCATAAATTTTTGCTCTGGTAATACATGCCGCTCAAATTAATTTCTTATGACTGATTATTGTTTTTTATTATTTTCAAGTTACCTAAACGAATTGAAAAGTATTTTTTCATATACTTTAATGATTCAGTACATATCTACCGTTCCGTTGGTTTGTACCGAGTTATTTGCATCAATGGCGAGGTAATTATAATTAATACACACAGCGTTGTGGATTTTGTAAGTGCTCAGATCGCGTTGTGGGTAACAATTTCAATTTTGGTTGTGTATTTTTGTATTTTATTTTTTAGTCCGAATTTCGTTTTCTCAGTAAGACTTTTTATTACTGGATTTTGTGAAGGCCTCCAACTCGGCATGTACTGTCTGGCAGCAGAATATGTATCAAACGAAGTAAGTTTTGCCTTCTTTATTTTGGAAACCTATTATTGAAAAATAAAATTTCATTTTCAGGCATCAAAAGTAGCTGTATCGGTATATGCTTCTGACTGGTATTCGCAGCACTTCAAAGTATTACAAATACCAATAAATATGCTAATTCGGGTCTCTCAAAAAGATATAGAATTTATTGCCTTGGGATTAGTTAAAATAAATGCAAATACAATGGTAGCTGTAAGTAAAATCTCTCAAAAAACCAAAAATGTTGTGATTAAAATTATTTCTGGAAATTTCAGGTGTTCAGACTTGCAATGTCAACAAATGCCATATTGCAGAATCTTCGAAATTTAAGTTAAAAGTTAACATGATGCTCAGAATCGTTAAATGCCCACCTAGGCTTGCACTTCTTATAGCTCTTCACTATTCATAATGTGTACCACTTTAAAATGTTTCCACCTAAATACAAAAATAAAATATTTCTGTTCTTGTTATTAATTTATTAATTATTGTAAACCACAAGCATTGGTAGAAATAAATCGTTAATCTTTAATACAAAAATGTAGAAATATAAAAAACTACAATTAAAATATTATCGGTGTTGTTCACTAAGTTGTTTGTTGTTTGCTCAAATCAAGGACACCCAGCAACCTCAAGTTTCACTGAGATCTAAATCGAAAAAGAGATATCACAATCAAAAAGGGGGCACCACTCAAGCTGAAATCTAACGAAAACCTACCTGGCGTTGGGTTCATCGCTTGAGACTTAAAGTCCAAAACTCAATAGTTTTGTAATAAAGGGGGGGGGGGGTAAACAAATAAAATTTGAAAAAGTGTGAACTGTGAGTTTAATTGCCACAAGTAAATAATGGATTTTTATAGCAAGTGACGAAACAATTGATGAAGTATAAGCTGTTAGTTAAGCCTTAATACTAAAAACATTAACATGATTATATACAGGGTGTCCCCGTGACTGTGGAGAACCTTTGAGGTGGTGATAAAGGATACTTCTTTAAAGCAAATTTTCAAATAAAATTATTGTCCAAGTCCAAACCTTTGGGGGGTACCTGTCTTTAAAGCAAATTTATGAATTTCTGGTTTCAAACGACTGTAGCTCCGATATTATTGATTTTTAAAGCTTAATTGATTAGAACTTTTTTAAAGACCATTCGCTTATCTACAAATTAAGTTATCACTTCTTATCGTCTAAAATCAACGGATGTCTAGTTATAAATTAAATTAGGGTAAAAATGATTAAAAAAATACAGGTTTTATTTTTTTACTTTTCTTGCGAACCCCGTATTTCTTAAACAAAATGTCTTAAAAATAAAATGACGGATAGGAAATTTTTAGCCCAAATCGACTTTGACTGACTGACTTTGTAAGAGGTATCTGACTTGACTAAACCAAAAAGATTGCACTCCTGCTGACTTGAATCAACAAATCAAAGTAATCACATGACTCCTGATCGCGTCAAATACGCTGCTGTGATCTAAAGCCCAAGATAAATATGTGGGCTCAGTCAAAAATAAAATTTTCTAAGAACCTATCGACGCGGCGCGGCGCTTCTTGAATAAAAAGAAATTAAAAAAATTAAAACTGAAAATTTACAATATTTAAATTCATTATCCGATAGCTATCTCAAGGTGAAGAAATCGGGCATAAGCCTGATATCGTGATATCAGGTGATCTTAGGTAGATTTTTAATTATCTGTATTTGAATGATTATTGACTATAATATTTAAATTCATGAGACTTAAACTACCATGGCTGTAACTGCGGTTACATACATTTGTGTTGCGGTGACATTACTAGTTAATACGAATGATTTTTTAAATTTATAACTGATTTATAATTTTATAAACTGAATTATCTATTTTGTAATTTACTGATCAAGAAAATAATTTAAATTAGTCCAATGTTAGAATAAAATTTACTTCAGGAAATTCTATTTGTTTAATTATACTTAAATTAGCCTCAAGGGGTCCTTAACAAATTATAACAAATGTTAATGTAAATTTCAAATTTATGTTTATTTATACTATTTAATATTAATAGTTGTAGATAATAATATTAAAATACAATTTTTAGTTATGTACTAGCTCCGGACGTAAGCAGGGATGGACCTAAAAAAAACTTTAAGACAATAACCAACAACAATTATTAATTAAGAATAATTAAGAAAATAATCTAAATATTTTAAAACCTAACATGAAACTTTAGTAACAATTTATAAATGGTAGCGAAATGTCCGGTAGCGAAATGTACTAGTAGCGAAACATCCGGAAGCGAATTATCCGGAAGCGAAATGTCCCGTAACGAAATGTACGGTCACCATGCAGGTGGTTTCAGGATGCCCGGAAGCAACATCTAGTAAAAATTTTTGTAAATTTAAAAATTTAATTAAGCAAAATTTAGTCCACCCCTGAATTCGGCAGAATAGATAAAAAAAATAACTGCCGAATACAATGTAATTGCATATCTAAAAATTATTCAATATCATATCAAATAGTTACCTGATATGCATACTTATCAACTTACGTATTTAAATATCAATATATGGTTAATTATTTCCTTTAAGTTATTTTAACTTTCCATAAATTAAAAAAAATGACTAAACATAAACATAATATGCCTTCTTAAAATTATAATTTAAATATCTAATACAAAGTTTTAAGCTGATTGGATTAGGTACTATATATAAGTTTTCGATTTACCAAAATTTACAACTTGGATTAACTTACGACTTTAACCATAATATGAGAACCATTTTATTAGTTTTAAGTTGCCTAACTCTCTTAGCAGGAAGTTTTGCCCAATCCGGTAAGTACAAATTTTACTCATCTGATTACTACATTGCATTTATGCTTTCAGATGAATCTGGTTTTCCTGGAGGTCTTGGAGGTGAAATCTGGAGTTTATTAACTAATGGAACCAAACAACACTTTTTCGGATGCAAATCGCACGATAACATTAAACAAGATGATATTGTGTATTACCTATACAACAGAGAAAATCCAAACCGTACGGTATTGACTCTCGATAACTTGAGTGATTTGGATACATCAAAACCTCTGAAGATATTATTCACCGGCTGGTTGGGGAGGTCTGACGATCCAATTTTACTGGACGTGGTGAATGCGTATTTAACTCGTTACGATTGTAACGTAATTTTTGTCGATACAATCAAGTTGACCAACACGCAATACACCCAAGCTTATTGCAATATTATATATGGAGGCGAAATGGTGGGAGATTTTCTTTGCGAAATGCATCAGCAAGGCTATTTAAATTTTACGGACCTTCACATGGTAGGAGTATCTTTAGGAGCTCACCTTATGGGATTAATCGGTCAAAGAGTTCAGAAACAATGTAGTCAAAAGGTGGACAGAATAACAGGATTAGATCCCGCTGGTCCCATTTTTCAAGGTCAAGATATCGCGAAAAGGTTAGATCCCAGCGACGCCAACTTCGTTGACGTAATTCATACCAATATGGGGATGTTCGGGTACTATGGTTCGTTAGGCCATGTTGATTTTTTTCCAAATTGCGGATCAGCACAACCAGATTGCATACAACTTAAGGGTGTGTCAAACCCAGCAGAAGTACTTTTATATTTCAGTAAGCTGAAATACCTTACAGACGAATGTTAAAAATACTGAAGTTATTAATTTTTAGTTAATTGCAGCCACGTTAGAAGTGTAGTTCTTTTCGCCGAAAGTATTTATGGGCCTGTTTTCAATGGAACCAGTTGTACTTTTTGTCCCGATAAAAAGGGTATTGGTAAATGCAAAGGACCCGATATTATTAAACGGAAGTATGCTATAATGGGAGAAGATTGTCCCCGAAATCCTCCAGCAAAAAAATTTGTTTTGAAAACAAATGCAAAACCTCCATATGCGAAAGGATAAATTTTCTTATATCAAATCTAAATATTTCACTACGCAGATCATACCGCAATCTACGCACACTCGTTTTATGTATAAGTACATCTTAGACTTTTGTTAATTTTCAACGTTTCGCTTGAGATTTAGGTTTTTCCTGCAAATAATTTAATATAATATATAAATTTATTTAATTTGTTTGATTCGGATCATTACTCGAGTCCTTATCGTGCACACAGTGCAGAGGTTTGGCAAAGACTTGGGCGGAAAAATTCATAGTTTTTTTTTATTTTAGTTTTAAAACGTCAGTCAACCATTAGTAAGTTTATTATTCTCATTTTGTTAATGAAAAATCACAAAGGAAACAAGAATATAACAATATTAACTACCATGTATTGTATGAATCAAAAAATATCTATATATATATAATTCTTTTACAATGAAAACCGTTTGGTTGCCTATGAGTGCTTTTGAACTTTTAGAATAAAAATAAAATTTTATCAGTGATTTACTAGGATATTATTGGGTTCCCCAAAATAACGTTTTAAAGCCATAATTTTACAGGAGAACCTGAATCCTTTGATACAAGATAAATTCCTCAACGAAATTAGTCTAACCCAAGATGGGTAAAATGAACAAAATATTGACTTGAGTTTTGTAATCCACGAAAAATTTCACTAAAAATAGCAAATTAAATCCTATCGATTAATTAAAAATAAATTTAGAATTTTATTTACATTAAACGACATTAGGTAACCCACTTACTTTACAATAAAATAATTTCTATTCTACGCACAATATGATTCGTAGGTACTACCTGTATGTTAATTTACTATCAAATATTATGAAATAAATAGCAATTTATATTTAAATAAGTATAGAAAGTAAAAGAGTGAATATCGTTTCGACGTCAAGTTTTTTCCAATTTATTGTTGTCTATTGATTTGTTCCTATTGTTGAAACAGTATAGCCATAAATATTAACCTTTAGCAGTATTATTACTGTTAATAGTGTAATTCCAAAGTGAAACAAGCGGAAGAAAATAGATACAGAAAAATAACCGTGATAACACCGCTTCCATTGAGGAAATGAAGATTATCATCAGTCCACTAAGTCTCGAATAATTTTGAAACTCCTCTATCCAACCAAAACGTCTACCGGTAATTTTCAGTCAACCAATGATCAATGTCGAAATATTTTAGAATTTTGCTTGATTAAAATACATGCATCACTGCTTTATTTATCACTGCTTATAATTGTACTGTTAACAATATATTATGAAATGATTTAAAAAAGGATTTACAACTCAAGATCCCATCTTTCTACTAGACCCGTAATTTTTGAGTTGGGGCTGCTTTAGGAGTGTTTTTTTTTGAGTAAATTTTGGAGTAAAATTTATATCAAAAAATACTTGAGCAAAGTAGTAAGGTGGACAGATGTATTTTTGCTCGAAATAACTCATTTTTATATTTTTCAATCGTAAACGCAGATCAGGAATCAATAAAATCAGTAAAAATGATTTAGACAGATATTTTATCATTATTTAATATTGTGAACCTACTTAAGGTGTAGACAGGGAGCGACTGAAGTCGCTCAAAGGAGTTGCCTAGCAACTAAATTATTAGCAATCCTGGCCTGGGCCTAGTTTATCCATAGCGGAGATTTATAGGGATTTTTTCTAATAAAATACATTTTTATAAATATATCGTGCATCACAAATGCTATTTTTCGGTTTTAATAAGCGGATGTAAAGTAACCTTTTCCTGCTCGCTCTAGGGAATAAACTAAACCCAGAGAGTCTTCGGCTTCATTTTTCGCTCACATACATTTTGAATAAAGTAAATGAAGTGTGCTTTTGTCTATTGTTGTCACTGCAGCCTTCGCCTTTGCCTAGTTCCTAAATTTCTAAACCGCACAGACCAGAAAAATTACTTTACACCTTTGATACATAAATAACTTTTTTATTTTAATTTTTTTTTATTGAAAAAGTTTTATTCGTGGTGCAATTTTTACTATCTTTATGTTTTACTTGCAGAACGATCCCAATTATGACTTAAAACATCTAAAATCCGTTTTCGAACATAAATTTATCATTTAAGGTGGCTAATAAGTAATTTATTTTAAAATAAAACCAGTAGATGGCTCTAACAGCGATTTCTTGTTATTTGTCTCGGCCTACAATTCTTTGCAATTTTATCGAAATTTTTAAAATTCCTGTCTAATGTATCCAAGGTCTTGTGTATAAAATTCTTTCGAAATATTTACTTTTTGGTTTTGTTTTACTGCCAATGGCGGGAGGCACTAAAGTACTTTAGTGAGGCCCACCATCTTTTCACAATAAAACATTTTTAAATAAATTTTTTTGTTTGCTTATCAGCATGCTTTTAAATTATATATATCGTATAGTATAATATTATGTACATAAGTAGTGTAGCTATTTAAATATCTAATACAAAAACTAAAAATTCAGTCTCAGTCTCAAAACTCAGTCTAAAAAGGTGATTGAACTTTCAGGTTTAACCACAAAATGAAAGATATTTTAATAGTTTTAGGCAGTTTAACTCTTTTATTCTGCAGTTCTGCCCAATCAAGTAAGTTACTATGATTACTTCATCTTGGGTTATAAGGTACTTTTTTATTCTTTTAGATGTTTCTAGTGATTCTGACCCTGTCATGGGTGAAATATGGAGTTTTTTAACAGAACACTTTTTTGGATGCAAATCGCCCTCTAATATCACTCACGATGATCTTAGATATCTCTTATATACCAGAAACAGCAGTCAAAATTACACAGAATTGACTCTGGATAATTTAAGTGCGCTAGATGTAACTAAACCTACAAAAATATTATTCACCGGTTGGTATGGAACGTATGATGATCTTATCTTACTGAATCTGGAAGAAGCGTATTTAACTCGTTATGATTGTAACGTAATTTTTGTTGACACAATCAAGTTGACCAACGTATATTACGCCCAAGCCTATTGTAACTTAATACCAGGGGCCAAAATAATCGGAGATTTTTTCTGTGAAATGCACAAACAGGGCCATTTAGATTTTGACCAAGTTCATATGGTTGGACTATCCTTGGGAGCGCAAATCATGGGAATGGTGGGTCAAAGAATTCAACAACAGTGTAATCAGAAAGCGGACAGATTTACAGGATTAGATCCCGCGGGGCCCATTTATCAGGGTGAAGGCATTTCGAAAAGGCTAGATAAAAGTGACGCCAATTTTGTTGATGTAATTCATACGAATATGGGCATGTTGGGGTACTATGGTTCGGTGGGTCATATTGATTTTTTTCCAAGTTGTGGATCAGTTCAACCGGGTTGTATAAAACTTAAGAATGTCACAAACCCAATCGACGTGATTTTAAATTTCTGTAAGGCTTCATTTTGGTCGAATGTAAAAATACTAAAGCTATTCATTTTTAGTTACTTGTAGCCACGGTAGAAGTCTGGAGCTGTTTCTCGAATCCGTCATTGGAGGAATTTTCAATGCAACAAGTTGTACTTCTTGTCCTGATAGCAATGGAATTGGTAAATGCCTAGGGCCCGATGTTGTGAAGCCGCAATATGCTATAATGGGAGAAGATTGTTCACGTAACTCTTCAGCAACAAAGTTTTTTATAAAAATAAACAGCAAACCTCCATATGCGCAAGGATAAAAGTGGAGACTTGGAGATTAACTCCCGCAGGGAGTTAATGTGATATAAAGTCATTGCAGCGAGTAAATAAAACGAGTGTATAAAATTGTTTATTATGGAATAAGCTTTAGTTTATAAAAAATAAAAATTAATTGTTTCCAGATTAAAATATTTAAATATGCTGTTATATTCAGGTTTAAATTATTCTTCAAATAAGCTTATCTCGCGCTCTATATGTTTTACATAAATACGTTCACCGTTAGTAATCGTTCCATCTAAGAGTGATTTTCGATCGATAGAAATTCCATACATCCAAAACCATTCGCCTCTATTAGATTGAATAAATAATTCCATTTTGATTAAAATTATAAGAATTTTAAAATATTACTTACAGTCCTTTAGAAGACTCATCTAGAATGTGCAAATAAATGCTTACATCATGATATACTTTATTTTTAATTTTTACGTCTATCTGCCAATGATTGGATCGACCAAACATGTAATAGAGTTTGGGAATATCACATGAATTGAACGAAACTGGGAATAATGTATCCGTAGTAATCAACGTGTAAGGTATCGGCTAAAGTAATTATTAATTAATAAAAAAGACGAAATCAATAAAAGTTTGAAGATGAGCTTTGTACCTCCACTTCAGCTTCATTTTCGGCTTCCCAATCGTGCTTCAGAATTCCAAGACATAACTCCTGATGTTCCAAATTGTACCATTTACTCATAAATATAAAGCGACGATTTATTAAAACGCCACAACTGTATATATCAATCGTAGAACCATCAGCATTACTGAAAGAGAATTTACATATTATTTCTGAACATTATACATAAATATTATGATTTTTGTTCATTGATTTTACTAAAATTTTCATTACAAATAATTAATTTAATTATAACAATTTTTGATTCAGTTGTAACTCACACAGCTTCTATAGGATCATCTCGAATGCGCTTTTTTAGAGATTCATCGTCCAAACTAGCATAGACGTGCTGAAACACTTTGTTTACGTTATTCTCATCTGGGATATACACAACAAAATGTCTAAAAATAAAAAAAGTTTCCAAATGACCAGAAGAATATGATTAACTCACCTCAATTTTTTTGGGTCATCGGAGAAGTAAATATCAATTATCTTTCCCCTGTCCCTCCAACCATCATATTCGTGATAGTTTATGTACACGTAATAGCCTATCACCACTATGTAACCAACGAATAGCATAAATGGATAAGGTTTTACTATGACGTGGAAGAATGCACCTACTGCCACGAAACAGCTATTGGCTATCATAAAATAATGCATACAATCCATTTTTGAATATTGCAATTTTAATTTTGAGACAAACACAAAACGAAACTTTAAATTAGTATTTTTACAGATGGCAGATTTAAGATTAAAAATTATTTATTGAAAGGTGGTGAGACGATAAAAATGTTATCGAAACGTATAAGCTATAGAACAGAATAAAATTTATGGATAAAATCTTGAATAGAATTGTATTCAATAGAATTCAGGGGTGAACCGCCCATTCCTCACATTAAATTTTTTTTTTCAAAAATTCGTAATGTTAGTTTGGTATTTTAAGTTTATTAATAATTAATGGATATTAATTAATTATAATTAAGTAGAATAAAATATTAGCTTCCAGAGCAAATTTTATTTCAAATTTGTAGAATATTACACCACTAATCCTATCTGAGAATAATAATTCATGAAAGACACAATTAAACCGTAAAAATAAAAAGAATTAGAATTAGAATTAGAAGACTCAAACTCGGAATCTCAGAGAGTTAAAACTTTTTAACTCCGTAACTTCAAAACCCATAACTCTAAAACTCTACCATTCCATAACTCCCACTCTGACCAGGTCCCATCTGACCAGATCAGGTGCATTATATGTTTTTGGGGTCATTAAAACTGAATTCAAGACGCATTTTTTCCCATCACGTCAAGTTTTTCTCCCAACCTTAAAAAATAGCTAAAAATGGTAAAACGCAACACTATCAACTCTGCAACCTAATAAAACCTCATAACCCCATATCATCATAACTCAATAACCCATAACAACAATAATCTATAACTCCAAAACTCCATAATTTTAAAACCCCGTAAGCCCATATTCTAAAATCCAGCAACGGAAGACTTACACAGGAAACTCAGAATATCAGAGAGTTAAAACTCCTTAACTCCATAACCTTAAAACCGGTGACCCTAAAACCCTACTACTCAATAACCCTCAAAATGCAACAACAAAGTGATTTTCACATGAGACTTAAACACCTCCACGTGGTGACGAAAGGCAACAAAGTTGTTTTAAGATCAGGCAGAGTTCCTGGATTACGCCAATCATGCCGTTATGGTAGGCACACAAAAAAAAAGCACTATGTAAGGAATTGGAACCCTAGTATTAGCGGCTGCTGATGGTGGAAAGCGGGCCTCCGGCGTCGTTATGACGCAACTGCAGCTCTACATTGGTGGGTAACTTGGCCTTTGATGACCATAATGCTACAAAAATAATCTTCTTTTTTAAATTTTTTGATATCTGTTGATCTGTTTATTGCCATTAATTTACCAAGTTCCCAATTGGTAATGTACTAATAGGGTGTTAATCTCACTAGATGCACAGTCCATAGATAAAACTTGGACTTTAGATCACCGCAGATTAGTCGGCGTAACCAAGCAATGAACCTCGGTTTCTTGCTTCGCTAGGTACAGGGAATTTTTTGGTATAAAAACTAATAAAATGATAAATCATTAGACTTCAAAAATAATATGTTAAAAATGCTTTTGGCAGCTTAACAAATAGAAAAAGCAAATATTTGTTTCTCCAACAGTGAGGTTTTAAACCAAGGGGTTTATACCTGAAATTCCTTGGAATTCCTTGGAAATGCCTGAAATTCTTTGGAAATCACTTGAATTCTTTAGATTTTACTTTCATTTGAACTCATCGGAATTCCTTGGAAATTACTGGAATTTTTTGGAAATCCTTGGAATTCTTGGAAATCCTTGGAATTCTTGGATATCATTGGAATTCGTTGGAAATCCCTGTAATTCTTTGGAATTCCTACGAAATTGTTGGAAGTCTTTGGAATTCTTTGCAAATCACTGGAATTGTTCGGAAATCGCACTGGAATTCTTTGGAAATCCTTGGAATTTTTGGAAATTCTAGGAATTCTTTGCAAATCACTGGAATTGTTTGGAAATCGCACTGAAATTCTTTAGATTTAACTTTGATTTGAACACATTGGAATTCCTTGGAAATCATTGGAAATCTGTGGAATTCTTTGGAAATCCTTGGAATTTTTGGAGATCTTTGGAATTTCGAGTCTTGGAGTTGGGTTTTCAAGTTATGGGTTTTTAGGGTTATAAGTTATTGTTGGTTATAGGTTATTGTTGTTGCCATAAGTACCATTAGCGTAATTACGTGATAGCAGTTTACTAATATTTTGAAAATACTGATATACATACAAACAAAATAACTTTAAAATCATCAAATAGTATATTTCCACATTTTTCAAAATGTTTTATGTACATAATTTATTTACAGTGTATAAAATAAAATTTATTAATTGTTAGGATTTCCCCCTGAGGTAACTTATACTGGATAAATAAATAATCAAACGCTTTTTTGGTTAATGGACCGCTTTCGACTTTATGTGATCATCAGCACATACCGTAACTTACCAATTTGTAATAATGCATTAAATGCACATTAAAATGTGCAATATTATAATTTTGAATTGTTTGAATTTTTGTTCATTGTTAAATTGCGGTATGTACAAACGATGACATAAATTATTTATTTAATTATTAATATAAATTAAAAAGTTTGAAAAATTAATGATAATAAATACATGTACATTGATATAAATAGTAAACAGAAATTTGTAGATCAAAATAAAACAAGAAATAGAAGTTTTTAAAACTAATAGCAATATTTTAGGTAAAAATAAAAAATAAAAATTTGAAAAGCTCCAAATACTTCACTAAATTGATATAAAAACGAATAAATATGTATGTAGTATATGTTGCATGTGTATGTCTGACACTTTTAGATTATAATCTACTACTTTGTGTGCATAACTAGCATAAGTATTTAAATATATAATACAAGAAACCTAAACAAGGTGATTGAACTTGCCGTTTTCGCTAGAGATGCAAAACTATAAGTTACATAACGTCACAATAACGTCATAATAAGGTCTAAATAACTCTCAAAATAATGTAGGGTTCTCCCAGAGTTCCAGATATATTTTTCTCTTTTATTTAGAGTAAACTTAAAAGTATAACTTTAAAAATGTTCTCAAGCAACCCTGCATTGCTAATTTCATTTTAGGGTTGTTATTATTATAACGTTACTATGACGTTATTATAACATCGAGGTGATCACCTATTTATAACATTACATGACGCGCTACATCTCTGGTTTTAAATAAAATAAAAAAATAAATAAATAATTATTGTAATGTTAAAGTTGAGAGACAGTATTAATTGCAATTATGAAAAATGAAAAAAATTAATTAAAAATACTAATTGAAAAAAAAACCTAAATAATAAAAGATTAAATATATATTTTTATTTTTAATTTTTTAGTGTAAATTAAATACATAAAATAATTATGTAAGTAATTTTTTACTTTTCACACATAAAGTTCCACTCATTTTTTGTAGTGTGAAAGATTTGAATTAATATAATTGAAAGATTACCGTTATAAAAATAATATGTAATTAAAAATTACTAAAATTTGTTCTACCGCCGTCGCCGCATAAACTATTATCGAACAAATGTTTTTAATTAATTATAACTGATGTTGTTTAATGGACAATAACAAAAACTATAACAAGTTAAAGCTCATTGATTTCATACTATGCGGTTTACGGAAATAATTAAATGCACAGGATGACTTATGATTTTTTTAGGTGTAGTACGAAATATAACTCATAATTACATAAGAAATATTGCATTATAAGAAATATATAAATAAATATTAATTTTTTTAGTGTTTATTTAACTTGATTAATCTATTAAAAATTCATATGAAAATTGATAAATTGCAAATTAAATTTTTAAGTATGTGCAAACAATTTTTAAATTAAAATATATTTGCTTTACGCGTCCTCTAAATTCTGATCTATATCTTCTTTATTTCCTTTTTTGCTTTGATCTCTGCTTACCTAATTGCTAGTTTATAAAGATATTTTTTATATTCATTTTTTTTTAATTCTTCCATGTTTGTTGTTTCGCAAACCCGTACTGATGATAATAATTATCGAGTTATCAGACATTCCTTTAGCAGCCTTAAATTTTAAGAAATTTATTTACAACACAAAATGTTGACTGAATGTGTAACATTCAATTGCCAAACTTAAATTTTTACATCTACTCAAAACAATTATTTTACTTTACTGCCGCTCGTCGCCGGTACTAAATATAATTTTATATTAAAACTAGCTGGAAAGCCCGTCCACGGACGGGCATCTAGACCCGATTGGTTGGAAACTCGATTGATGTTTGGTTGGTAAAAAATGACACGCCGGAGCAGCAGCGAGCTGGCATTTTATGTATTAAGATAAATTTTAAAAAATAAATAAAAATTTTTTTACTGGGCTGTGTCAACACTTATACAGTGGTCAATCATATCAATTTGCGACAAAAAGTTCAACATTTGCTCCTAACAAAGGAATAGACTATTTTTCCCAAAACGGAAGAAAAAGCTTGAATTTAACTTCAAGATTCACATTTTTGAAAATGCAATTGATCCACTTAATTCGTTTATTCAATATTCACGAATTCTTATTATTTAATAATAATTAACACAATTGACAGGTTTCCATTTTCCAAGTGGTATAGAGAAGGTACATGTCAGTGCCCCCCCCCCCCAATTTCGAAATCTTTGGATGAGTTTGGTGTCAAGCGTTAGAGCATTGTTTGAGCCTCAATGAGCTTCCATTATTTTCGTTTGAACCTCAGAGGTCGCGAAGTTATTACCAAAAAACTACTGGGGGGATTGTAGACATGATGGCCTCCCAGTTTCGAATTTTTGAATGAATTTAATGTCAAACGATAGAGCATCGTTTAAGCCTCAATGAGCTTCCTTCAAAGGTCGCAGATCTGGATCTTCCTGATGAAATTGGAGAGATGCTTAACTCTAAAAGAAGAAGTTGCCATTTATGTAGTTTGCACTCTGTATTTAAGTACTTATAGCTATAGCTTTAACAGCATTTCAAAAGATAATGAAGCAAAGTTAAAATTACGAAAAGCTATATAAACAACATTGTTATAGATCGGGGGGGTCTGGTGGGTATAACCATATGAGATATTATTCATTTTATTACTTTACCGAATGACACAAAGAGTAAATATCTTAAAAAAAAGTTGTACACGGGCTTCAAAATTCCAACAATTTCCATGGAATTCCAGGAATTTTAAAAGATATTCACGGAATTCAAGTGATTTTCAAGAAATTTCAATGAGCTCCAAACAAGTTCCAATCTAAATATATTCTCAATCATTTCGGAGAAATACTCGTGATTTTTAAAGATTTCGACGGAATTCTCAATATCTCTAAGAGATTCAAAGATTTCTAATTCTAAAGAATTCGAAGGAATTCCAATGATTTTTAAACAAGTTCCAATCTAAATAATTCCAATAATTTCTAAAGAATTCCATTGAAGTTTAAGAAATTCTGACGATTTCTAAACAAGTTTCAATCTAAACAACTTCAATGATTTTTAAGGAATTCTAGGGATTATCCACAAATTCCAATGATTTTAAAACAAGCTCTAATCTAAATAATATCAATGATTTCCAAGAAGTTTCAGTGATATTTAAGAAATTCTAATGATCTCCAAACAAGTTTCAATCCAAATATGATCAATGAGTTCCAAAGAATTCCCATAACTTCTGAAGATTTCCACGTATGAAATTCCCAAAGTCTCCAAGAGATTTGAAAGATTTCACAGAAATTCTAAAGATTTCCGAAGAATTCTAATAAATTTTGAACAAGTTTCAATATAAATACTTTTATTGATTTCCAAGAAATTCCAATGATGTTTAAGAAAATCCAATGATCTCCAAACAAGTTTCAATCTAAATATTATCAATAGTTTTCTAAGAAGTTTCCGTGATTTCTAAAGATTTTCATGAAATTCCCCAATATCTTTGAGATATTTCAAAGATTTCCAAGAATTTCTAAACAGTTACGAAGAATTTTAATGATTTTTAAACAAATGTCAATCTAAATAATTTCAATTATTTCTAAGAAATCCCAGTTTCCAGCTGCTGTTTCCATTCCAATTCCCAAGGAATTCTAGTGATTTTCAAAAAATTCTAATGAACTTTAAACAAGTTGCAATCTAAATATTATCAATAATGTTCATGGAATTCCCGTGATTTCTGAAAATTTTCATGCAACTTCCAATATCTTCAAGAGATTTCAAAGGGTTTTTCAGAAATTCAAAAGAATTCCGAACAATTTTAATGAATTTTAAGCAAGTTTCAATCAAAATAATTTTACTGATTTCTAAGAAATTCCAATGATGTTCAAGAAATTCCAAATAAGTTCTCATCTAAATAATTTCAATGATTCCTATACAATTCCTCTAATTTTCAAGAAATTTTAATGATTTCTCTAAACAAGTCCCAATATAAATATTATCAATAATTTTTAAGGAATTTCCGCAATTTCTAAAGATTTCCACAGAATTCCCAGTATTTCCAACAGATTTCAAAGGGTTGCCAGAAATTCTAAAGAATGCCGAAGAATCTGATTCAAGTTTCAATCTAAATAATTTCACTGATTTCTAAGAAATTCCAGTGTTGTTCAAGAAATTTCGATGATTTTCAAATATATTCTAATCTGAATAATTTCAATGATTCCCAAGGAATTCAAATGATCTCCAAACAAGTTCCAATCTAAATATTATCAATAGTTTCCAATATCTTTAAGAGTTTTCAAAGTTTTTCAGAAATTTTAATGATTTTTAAACAAGTTTCAATTTAAATAACTTCAATGATTTCTAAGAAATTGCAGTGAACTTCAAAAAAGTGCAATGATTTCCAAATAAGTTCTAATTTGAATAATTCCAATGATTCCCAAGGAATTCCAGTCATTTTCAAAAACTTCCAATGATCTCCAAACAAAATGCCACTCTAAATGTTAGCAATAGTTTCCAAGGAATTCCCGTGACTTCTGAAAATTTTCATGCTACTTTCAACATCTTCAATGATTTTTCATTTTTTTTCAAAAATTTACAAATTTCGCAGAATATTAATGATTTTTAAACAAGTTTCATTCTAAATAATTTTAATGATTTCCAAGAAATTCCAGGGATTAGCCAGAAATTCCAATGATTTCCAAACAAGTTCTAATCTGAATAAAATCACTAATTTCCAAGGAATTCCAGTAATTTTCAACAATTTCCAATTGTCTCCAAACAAGTTCCAATCTAAATATTATTATCAATCATTTCTACGGAATACCCGTGATTTCTAAAGATTTTCACGAAATTCTTAATATCCAAAAGAGATTTAAAGAATTCTAAAGAATTCCTAGGAATACCAATGATTTTCAAGCAAGTTCCAATCTAAATTTCATCGATTTTCAAAGAAATCCAGGGATTTCTGATGAATTTTAAAAATTTTTAAGGAATTTCAATGATTTTCAAAAAAATTCTAAAATAGAGTACACCGAATATTTGGAACGTTTACCCCTTGGAATGACATATTATTCACTATTTTTTCAGTAATCAGAGTTGCATTAGTGAGCGTATGTGCACCAATATTAGAGCGAATCAAATTTGATCTGATTTATTTTACAATTGAGTAAATCAAATTTAAATGCAATACTTTTAACTATGACTGGCGATTTTTTTAATTAATTTTAATAATTAAATTAATAATTCAAAAACTAAATTATTTTTTTCTTCTGTCTGAAAGTCACCTGGGACTGATGTTATAATAATGTAATTTTTTACTTACATAATAAATTATTGTAAAAGACAAATATTAATTAAAAATGTAATTACTTATATTAAAAGCATAACTTACTGTAGGAATGTTACATCGATTTTTCCTATTATGTTTAATCAAGAAATAATAAATTACATTTAATTATTATTGTAATAATTACCGTTATTGTTGAATAATCGAACGCTCTCTTAAGTATAGAACAAAAGTGGAGTTATTTCATTATTCAAGTTAAGATGCTGTAAACTGTAAAACATGTGAATAAGCCGGATAGAAGGGGTACGGATCCTCAACATATCATACCGGAGTATAAAATATTCCGGAGTAAAAGAAACGCTGCAGTTGTTAAACTATGTTGGTGAAAATGAGTGTAAGAATTGGATTTGCATTATTGGTATGTGATTGATCCAAGATTTTTTTTTATAAGATTGTTGTTGGTGAAAGTTACAAAAATGTTCTGTGATTAAATAAGTGACGGTTAATTAGGTTTTTTAATAAATCAATTTTGGCAAGTTAATGCGAAAGGAATCCTATATTTTTTTAAATTATTTACGATTTAATGCATTCACTCGCGGTTTCAAAATTTTTATTACTTCTTCGGTTTATCCTTGGTTTAATGTTACATATTAAGGACAACTCTTCATATTTTTATCGAGGTTGTCTTGCTTTATATGGCTTCTCGAGAAGAAATTTCGGTTTCGGTGCGAACCATTAATTTTCTTACATAAAATTGTAGTTTATTTAGAGAAACAGAACTATATCGGATTTTCAGTTTTCATCTGAAGCGGTCAAGTGGAAAATGTGAATTTTCACGGTTTACACGTTCGATTGCATGAAGATGATTTTCGATTTCTATAAAGATTTTACCTACACAATTCATTTCGTAATTTTAATGGGATAGGCCGCAAAAATATTTAAATATTAGGAAATAAAAATTTTAAGGAAATAGAAAATTCATTAATTATTTATGGAATTTTAAAATACTACATTTACATATTAGTCACTGGTTTTCAAGAATATCTGTACAATTAAATGTTGAAAAGCAGGAAGCACAAGAAATATCTAATTCTCTATTTTCTATAACTTGTTTTGTTGAATTTTCACTTGAAGGTCAGCAACACACGTTTGACACCTTTTTTTAATGCAATTATGATTTTCTTTATATCAGCTGCTTTTTTCAATTCTTTGCTATTTGGCAAAGCCTTGTAATTTAGTTTTTGTTTACAATTTTGCACGTATAAATTAATTACTGGTTTCTAGAGCGTTCACTTTCAAAAATATTCAAAATATTCATATATGTAATAACCAAATTTTCGAAATACAATTAAAATTGTGGAAAATTCGATGCTACTTAGAGGACATTGCTTAACAATATTGTAATTAAAGAAAGTAAAAATTCTTGTTATATCCAATATGTGCCAGACGAATTAGAAATGTATCTGATTAGCAAATAAAGTAATTAAATTTTATATAGCTATGTTTATGCCAGGTAGATTTTATCTGTTTGAATATGATAATAACAATTACTTCTGATTTAATGATTTGATGACAACTACTCAGATCAATAAATCGATTACGTTAATTAATAGGCAGCCAATTGATATCATTGGATTCAATTAAACGTTTACTTTCTATAATTTAAATTGCAAAATAAAGAAATCAATTTAAATATCGATTTGTAACAATTTTTTTAATCAAAATTTCCTTTATGTGTAGCAGTGGCGCTATAATTAGAAAAATAATTTTCATATTCAAATTAATTCTCATGAATTCAGTCTACGACTGTATAAAATTAATATTATCTTGTATAATGAGAACTTTTCACTCTCAATTTCAAATCGATTCAATACAAAGGTTCTGATTGTTGGTAATGATACCTACCGGAATGTAGGTTATTTTGAAACCTCCCAGAATAAAAGGAAATGTGTATATAACTGCCTTATAAAGTAAAGCAAAATTATAGACAGCGAAATTTTTGATTTCTAAAATCTAAAAGTAAAGAGAAAAATTACTTCAAGTAAAAGTTAGTCACGCTGCAGGGATGAGGTATCTGATATCTGATCAATTAAATTTAGATGCTTGCATTTCCCTATGCTACCGGAAATGCTTCGAGACTTTTGTTTCCTTCAGAAATAATTTGCATTTACAAAGAAATTTTTAGAAACAAAATTATGTTACAGGATGTGGTGATGAGGAAGTTTTCAAAATTATTATCTAAGATTTAATTTAAAAGATTGTCGGGTAGCAAGGCGGGTGGTTGAAGTATGTTCTTGTGGGAAATTAATATGCAAATTAATCATAGAGATATGGTAATAAATTACTGAGTGACCCATTTTCTTACATTTATAATATAAAAAACGGTAGCAATAAAATAATTAATTTTTACATAAATTTTAAGTTTATTGGTTCTATTATTTTTATTGCCATTATTAATAAATTCCATGTGAATTTTTATCGTGCAAATGCCATCATAAAACATTAATTTATGTAATTTTGGAATACAAAATTTAAAAAAGACTCAAAATGGAAAGAAAAAAATTAATTTGGGTTTGATATGATTTAATTAAGGACTAAATTTCATAAAAACTGCAAGATCAGAAGTTTAGCAATTAAATCACTCTGAAGGGGTGAATCTAATCACAATTGGAGTCAAATTGTTGAATGATTGCACCATTGAGAAACTGTTTTGTTAATAAATTAAACTAGCAATCAACCAATCGATTGTCAATCAAAACTATAAAATTTGGTGTAATTTATTTGTAAGACAAAAATGTCGTAAAACAATATTTTATTGTAAGCAATCTGAGAGGATCATTGTCAGAAAAGCACAGTAATGTAAGCTAATTATTCACTTGCTAATTTATTCATGACTGCTATATTTAAAAAAAATTTTACAACAATGTAAGTGTTTATTATTCTTTTTGTATTACATTGTCTTGTAATTTCAGTAGGTTCCAGCCAAATTTTCTTTATTTTTATTTGATATTTTTAAATTGCAGCTATAAAGGAATAATATAGTTTTTTCAATTAAAGATAAAAATTGATTAAAATAGTAAAAATAGAGAATGAAGGCTTTTGAATTGACCGAAAGAGCAGAAATAATGTTAAACTCAGAAGCATTCCTTGAATTGACAACGTTTGAAGACTACTGCTATAAGAACATAGGCCTATATTACTCTGTGTCCGGATTTTGTCTTAAGTTATAGTTATTATTGCAGTGTTTTTTTCCTAAAAATTGAATTTTTATTTTAATTTTCATAAAATATCAAAATTTTGTTAAAAAATAAATTTTATTTCACTTACAGGTAATAAATTGGAATGCATTTGCTTATCAATTACACATAGCGTTACGGTATCTTGAACATATTACCATTTAATTATAATTCATAATTTTAAATAGTAATTATTATTAAAAATTTTGAACTCAATTATGGATCTTATCATTTTATTTTACAATAATTATATTTGATTTTGTTTTTATTCGTCCTCACTTCTTATAATTATATTGATAAATTATTATCTCTCCTCTTCTCATTTATATCACTTTCTTTAATCATTATTGTCACCAACTTTAATCACTGACAAAGATTAGTTTATAGTAAATGCACAAACCATTCTTAAGGGGAAGAACGAAAATAGACTACATATATTTATGTGACCAGGTCTACGAAAAGGGACCTTACGTCGGAAAAATCAGTTTTCACTTTTTTGGTGATTTTTATAGGAAAAAAAATGCTCTTTCGAATGGGGCGAACCACAAGTTTCTATTTTCATTACTCACTTCACAAATTAATTTCAAAGTTGAACGTAAAATCATAAAAACATGAAAAATCATTAAAAAAATTTTTTTCACTTTTTTGACGTTTCTGATAAAGAAAAAGACGCTCTTTCTAATGGAGCAAACTGTAACTTTCTATTTTTATTAATTACCTTACAAAATCGATATCAAAAAGGAATATAATGGCATAAAAACTAAAAAAAAATAATAGCAATAAAAAATCAAAAATTATTTTTTTTTTTCGATGGAACCTCTTCGTGCGTGGCTTTCCTTGTCAATTTTGACCTTCCAGACTGCGTTTCTTCCTTTGTAGTCGCTTCCTTCGATCCTGAATCAGTTCTATTTTTTGTTTAACTACGAAAATATTCCCTATAACGGCAACACTGGGTAATGAACATTGAAAAAAATGTCAAAGAGCCTAAATGGACCGCGGGAATGCAGAAGTTTAATTATAGTTGCCTAGCAACGCGCAAACACGGCAAAACAGACTTGAAATCTTTAAATGCGTTTTACCGGGAAACTACTTTTCCGATGTTAGGTCCTTTTTCGTAGTCCAGGTCACATATGTACAGTGAGACAGTGACTCATAATGAAATCCGGACGCTCCTATGTTAACAATGCAAATAGACGGTTTTGAAGCCCCTTTTTAGTATATAAAAACCCATTTTACAGCAAAACTTATTAGACGTTTTTTATTGAAAATTTCATTGCTTTTAATTTTGCTTATATACATTTTTTTATTTTGTTTTGTCATTTCTGACTGACGGCGGCTTAAACAAGACTCGATAAAATACGAAAAATATTGTCGTCTATATTTCGAAACGGTGGGACAAAATAAAAGAAATGAATAGAAATTTTTTTTGTAAATTTTATTCTATATAATTTTGTTCATATACATTTTTCTGTTTGGTAGCACCGTTTCTGAGATATAGAATATATGACAATATTTTTCGAATTTTACAGAGTTTTGTTTAAGCCGCTGTCAGTTAGAAACGGCGGGACAGAATGAAAAAATGCATATAAAGAAAATTAAAGGCAATGACATTTGCAACAAAAATTCTCTAATAAGTTTTGATGTAAAATGGATTTTTATATGCCAAAAAATGGCTCCAAACCGGCAATTTGCATGGATAACATAGCAGCGTCCGTTCTTCCTTTAGCTAGTGAAATCCCTATTTGCGTTTCAATAGGAACTTAAGTCGAAGCTATTGTTCTAATCTGGATCATATTTATAACTTAATTGTTTTATAGCTAAATTAGATTGCTAGGTTTGCTTCAAGTAAGACTGTGGCATTGTTTTTATTGCTGATGGTGGCAAACTATTAACTTAAAAACCCTGTAAATTTTATATGCCATCCGATGCACAAACAGTACCGGATTAACTATAAGGCAGAAATGGCAACTGCCTAGGGGACCCACTTATTTTAGGAGCCCCCGTGAAAACAGAAGAAAATCTAATTGAAATCAGGTGCGATTTCCAATTGGAAAGTAAATTTAAAGAGATTCCGCTTGCCGTATTTTGGAATGAACCTTTTTTTTATAATAAATAAACCGGCTTGGGATTCCGCCAAATTTTTTACATCGCCCAAGGGTTCCGCGGTCAAAACTAATTGAGAACCGCTGCTCTAGAGGGCCTCGAAAATGTAACTGCCTAGGGGCCCACAAATGTTTAATCCGGCACTGTGCACAGAGATAATCATAAATAAGTATTGTAAAGTGTAACATGTTAATAAAGTAGGTAGAAGGCCGAGTTAGTGTAATAGTTGGTGCATATAATTAAATTTTACGATTGCTTGCCACAGTGGCGTCTGCAAGCGTGGAGTTGGCTATAGCTCATACGAATTAAACTGTGACTAGTTGAAAACCACTGGCAACTGATTACAAGTTGCCAACGTCTAAACCGAGAACAGTGAAAATTTATGTATTAATAGTCACGGATTAATCCGAGATTCAAGATTAATTCTCTAAATAGCAGTTGTTGCTACGATACGGTTTAAATTTCAGTAATCTCATTGGTAAATCCCAGGATTATCTTGAATCTTTATTCTACAGAATATTACAGTAATACACACAAGAACATGACAAGGAGACTGACATACTGCACTGCTCCTAAGAGCTTTTCTTTTGAACGCCACTACTGGTGTACCAAAGAGTATTTTATACTGCCCCCCCCCTAATTACAAAAATGAAAAATTTTGTGTATTTTCTGTGGGATTAGTTTTTATTGAATAAAAATCTTTCGTCCTTTCAGATTAAAATAAATGTAAGGATTACGCCGGTAAGCATCTGAGGATCTGGGAGTACGAAATACACCAATAATATAAATATTAATTCAATATCAAAATGCCGTCAGATTAACGTCGGTCCCCTTTTTTTTTAAAAATCATTTTCAAATCATTTTCATGTTTCACCAAAATTTTTGTTTACAGTGGAACAGCTTCGGGAGTGACGATCTCGAGAGGGTTGTTAAAATGGAATGTGATTTATTTCCAGGAAATTAATACTGAAATTAAATTAATACCCTACATGCAAATTAAAAATAGTTTGGTATTCAAATTTATGTTAAAATATCAAATTTTTAATTTTCTGTTTATGCGTTAAATCATTATCGAAGCATATTGACGCTCGAGCAAAACATAATCTGTGATTTGTAATACCAAACCTTGCATTTTAACAAACTTTTCAAATTTGTTTACTTTTATGACCGCACATTAGTTTTATAACAGTTTATTTTATTTATTCTTATTTAACTTAACAATGTAGAGAGAAAGTAAAAAACGACACTACGAGGCCATTGTTGTTTTAAACTTGAAATTTTAACAATGGTTCGTGACAGTTTAGAGGAAATAAAATTAAAAATACAAAAGAAAATTTAATATGCATTTTTATGACTTCACACTTTTAAAATGTTTTGGACAATTACAAATTAGTTAATTTTATGTAAAAACTGCTTTCTTTTGTTGTTAAAGTGCAACAACATTAAACGACATTAAGAATTTGTGCTTAATAATTTAATTAATTTTTGTGTTATATAAATAAATGTTTTTTCTCAACCAAAAATATTTAAATATGATTTAAGCTGAAAGAAGATGAAAGTTCTGCAAGTTCTGATGAGGTAATGAATAAATTGTAAAATTACAGTAGTAAGCAACGGTTTTTAATGTAATTAATTTTGAATTTTAAATTTTGTCTTGGTAACTTTCTCACATTCAACTCTAAGACAAAAACATGAAACTTATTATTATTAAGAAATTAAGGAAATTATTACTCTGTTACAATTAGTTCGTTTCCTAACCAAATTGCCACCAATTATATTTTTGAATCGATTGTTTTAGTTTTTCGGTTGTTAATTATTGAAAATATTCCAAAATTTGCATTCCTAAGTGTAACCTGCATTATGCAAATTTACTAACTCAATTATGGAAGATTAAAAGGAAAAAATTTACTTATAAAATTGTTAGAAAGTAACCAACCGGTAAATAGTTTTTCTGATCATGAGAGAAAGTGTGGCAGATGTTAAAATTTTGTAAGCAGGTTGTTTTTGATAATACATCGATTACATCAAAGTTTCACTTCTGATGAACCTGAATATCTCGCCAATATGTGGATCCCGATGACGCGAAGGTAATTTAGTAAAATGTGATAAGGTCAGTGTTAGCCAAAAATTCACATTGTTACCAAATTAGCTATTTTACAAATTGAATTAAAATTTTTCGACAAAGCTCTCTGGGAAGAGTCGGTAATCTTGAGTAACCTTTCAATTTTATTTTAATAAAAGTTACACGTAATTTGTAAAAAGCATCAAACAATGATGCATGCGAAATATAGAAAACCTTCCAATTTTTTTGTGCTGGTCCAGAAAAGGAGGTCAATGCAATATTTGAAATTTTTACCTAATTTTAATTAAATTAAATTAAATTATCATTAAATATTATTATCATTTGGAAAATCACAACAGAGGCTTATAAAATTATAAAAAGATTTGAATTTCGATAGTTTGTTATGCAGATTATTATTGGAACTGTAGGCGGTGTGTGAGAAAGTTACGCATTGCAGTCACCCTTGACCAACAAGATCAAGACTTTTCGTCAGTCTGGATATCTATAATTATAAATTTATAAAAGAAGTTTATGATAATTGAATTTATTTCAAAGAAATTTATTTTTCTGAATTTTTTTCTATGAAATTTTGTTTTGTTTTTGTTTTGTATATCATATTTTTTAGTTTTAGTTTATTCCATCCACTTTTGATAAGAACTTTTCTGTTTCTATATTCTTTTATTATTATTTGTTCTTTCTCTTTTCAATTTCTAATCTTCTGTAAGCATTTCTACTAACTTTTTTAAAAGCTTTTTTCAATCTTTTAAATTTTATCTTTCAAATCATTAGTTTCTTCTTTACTTTCTGTGTAGACTTTGTTGATTATTGTCTTTTCTATTTTTCTAAATTATAATATCAAATATATTTACTAATAGATAATTTGCTTAGAATTTTTCAAACTTGATATGTAAAGCCCCCCTCCCCCCGATTAAGCACTAAGTTACAATAATAATTATTATGTAGTCATGGTGATAAATCAAGAAAAATTGGGATGAATTGTTTAAGGAGGGCGTCAGTCATAATTAAGCGTTTCCACGGAAAACTCACTATTTTTGCAATTTAAGAAGCCAGTTTTCTAAAATCTAAACTCGATAAGGCTCTCAATTTCTGTAAAAAAATTGAAGGTATAGTACAGACCTAGACCAAGAGGGGTAACTGCAGACTGGACCAATGGCAAACTGACCCGAATTTCGAAAATAGTAAACTGGGTCAAACGCACTTTTAAGTAAAATTATGAAAGTGATAAATTGAGACAAAGACAAATTTCAAATAAAGAAAAGGATACAGAGTGTACTTATTATTTAAATAATTAGAAAGAAAGCGGCTTCAACTCAAAAATTACAGGTTTAGAAATACGGAATCGTTGAGTCGCTCATTAAAAACATTACAAGCAAACAAAGCGGCTCTCACTCAAAAATTTCAGGTTTAGAAAGACAAGATCTTTGAGCAGCTTTATTTTAGTTCCATTAAAATCATCTCCGAAACGGCTCCAACTTGAAAATTACATATCTAGAAATATGGAACCGCTAATCTTTGCATCGCTCCAATTATTTAAAGCGTTCCTGAAGCGGTTCCAACTCAAAAATTACAGATCCAAAAATTCCTTTGGTCCGAGTTTCCCAATTTCAAAATTGTGGTGAAATTTACCTTTGCCCCAGTATACCGTTTTAAAAATTTTAGAGAAATTTTTCTTTGGCTCAGTGTACTACTTTTAGGTATTTTTTAGCCCAGTTTATCTTATCCCACCAAGAATAGCATTGAAATCTCGCGGGTAAACTAACGAAAATTAATAATAAAAGAGAAAATAATTTTCATCCATCCGAAAAGACTACCTCTGAGCAACACTTGAATATTATGACCTCTTTGAGACTAAAAAAAATTAATTTCTAAAGCATTACTAATTTCGGTAATTAACAGAGCATAATAGATATTTTCGAAACAAGTTAGGAAAACTAACATTTTTCCAATCAAGGCGAAGTTTTACGATTGAGGCCGAAGGCCGATTAAAAATAATAATTTTACAAGTGTGCGGAAAAGTACTACTTTTCCACACACTTTTGAGTATCACAAAGTAACACTTTTTGAAACATAATTAGAAAAAATTTATTTCTGTGATTGATTCAAACTTTTCCATAGCCAGAAGAGGCATGGAAACACCTCTTCCTAAAATCAAATGTTTTAAAATGCACTCATTAAATAGATAAATAATAAAATAGACGCAGATGAATAGATTAACGAGATTTAAACAAAAAATAATAAAAAGAAGCAAAAGAGAAGAAGTAAGGAAGTATCATAGAATTAAAAAGATTATTAAAAAGTGAGACCGAATAAAATCATGAAATAATGTTAATCTTCGATAAAAAGAAAATATGAAAATCTTCAACATAGGTAACTTAGCGGTTAGAGTTTTGGACTACTATATGCCATAGTCATGGGTGTACCAATTAACTTTTATTTTTGTGGAAAAGGAAATTTTTAAAACTGTCTTAATCGAAGCTTAATCCAAGTCTTAAAAACGTGACTTTCATTCATTAAAACCTGTTTTCAAGTCCATGAAGCCGGAGATCCGTCGTAAGCACAGTGGCGGATCCAAGGGGAGGAGGTCATGGGGTCATGACTCCCCTCTTGAATCCATAATTTTGGCTATATAGAACAATAAAAAAAATCGCCTGCGGCTCATTCGCTGACGCGGTCTAATGACCGCGCATATTTATTCAGGCCTAATGAAAAATGAAATTTTAGAAATTAGATTTCTGCTTTGAAATTCATAAACTCTATAACACTTTTTTTTGCGCACAATCTCTGGTGTACTGGAGGGTATTCCATACCCCCAAGACCCCCAGGTTTGAAAAACCTAGCTTTATGATTATGTTTAAAAAAATGAATTTTTTGTGTGCCGTTATTGAAATTATATTGGAAATTGTTATATTAATTCTGAAGTAATCACCGATGCAATTTCCATGACTACTACTGACTGTATATTAAATAAATTTCTGGCGATTGTTGGTGAAAACCTTGCAGGCAACTTCCCAGTACTACCTCCTGAATAATGTTATCCCACAGTTTCCTCCTAAAGTTAACTTAAACATGGCATACCTTAGCCTTACCCTAACCTGATTCTAATTTTATTTTTGAATTTTGATTTATACTGCAGTGGAAATTAATATTTTTGAAAAACTAGAAAGAAAAAAGGCAGAATTTATAAATCTTTGAGAACTATCACAATCAGAACTTCGTTCTTGATAAAATATACGACGTATAAAACGATATTAATGATGCCCATTACATTTTATTGTTTATCAATATTTTTGTATAATTCCAATTGAAAATTAAAAATTTGAATAATTTGCAGTTTAATAACTTCGGTGCAGGACAAAGTATGAAAATTGAAAGAACAAATTTCCCACATATTAATTGTCCTACAAATTATAATATTTATTTGTGCATTTAAAATAATTGAAAGCAATTACATTTAATTATGAGTATTGTTAGCTTAAGACTTAACTACTTATGCACCCATCTACTTTTAAGTGGCAAACTATCGCAATTATTATTAACCTAAGGATAGAACTCTTCAAATAACTTTCTAACCGCAAATAATTAAATTATAAACATCCACGCGGAAATTAAATCCATATCTTTCACTTGGTTTACAAAAATAATATAATTAATGATCGTCTTTGCTATATGCGGTTGTAATTTAATTTGCCACTTACTTTTCACATACTAAAATAATAATAAATCTAAAACTTACATTCTATTAATATTTTTTGTATTTCCAGGTTCTGTGCATTGTTCTTGTCGAATTGAAGGCAGCTTCAATCAAGAAATCGATTGAGAAAAAAAGCGTAGGAACTATAAAATCCAATAAATTAGTTAAACCTGCAAAACCAGCAAAAACAGCCTCGATACCAGCAATTATTGCAATCGAAATTATTGATGACCCAAAAAGTAATTCTTCGAAAAATTCCAAACGTACCATCGATGGTTCATTGGGTTACGGAAGTTACCATTCCTTTAATCCAAGACCAACACGTAAATTTGTAATCTACAAATACTCTCAGCAGGATATTCCACCATACCCTTACAACGATCATCAAACTACCGGATATTCGACTAATACCAATTTGGGTCATCACACTCCAGTGTCATCGTCGGTAGAAGTAACACCCTCTCGCTTGGTCTATCAAGGACAAATTCAAGAACCTGACTATTATCAATCGAACAATGCTTACCATCCAACAGTTGGTTATCAAGGACAAGGTCCAGTTCCTTACCAAAATGTTGGACAAGCAGGAGCAGTACCCGTGATCCTTTTGCGAGTGTACAGCAACCAATTGGAAAACCCAACTGCAGCTTTACATACAAGTTTACCCCAAAATCATCCGTATGCAAGCTTAAACAACGTCAACCTACAGTCACTTTTGCAAAATTACATGCAACAGTATGTTGCTCCTCAACCGAACGTGCACCAGTATGTTGCTCCTCAGCCAAACGTACAACAGTACGTAGCTCCTCAGGCAAACGTACAACAATACGTTGCTCCTCAACCAACCGTACAACAGTATTATACTCCACAATATAATAAAAGCCCATATCAAGAACATCAGCAATATCAAACCCATGAAAATACTTACCAACCACACCAAGCTACATATCAAGCACATCAACATGCTTATCAACAACAACAAATTTCCTATCAAACACCTCAACCAGTTTACCAATACCAACAACCAGCTTATCAGCAACAACAAGTTTATGAGGGGCATCATCAAACTTATCAACAACAACAACCAGCACATGACGAACATGAAAGTCACAAAGAGAACTTACCCACATACGAAAATTACCCAAGTCAAAAGCATACGAGAGTTGTTTTCCACTCAAACAATAACGGACATTTACCCGAACCTGTAAATCATAAAGTTTCGGTTGCTGCATACCGAGCCCCAGAGCCAAGTTATCCAGACGAATCCGAACAAGAACCTGCATACGATTATTCAGCAAACGCACAAGATCAGGAACAAAATTATATGTACGTATACCCAAACCAAGATGATCAAAGTGCATACTATCAGCAAAATCAACAAGCTGAGCAATACGAGCAAACGGAAAACGATTACGACAATCAAGAGGAACCTACCCAAAACGAAGACGAACACACAGAAGCTCCACATAATTATCATGCAAAAAGCGAAAATGCGATACCAAAACAAAAACGAAGCAGAACAAGCAGTGCAGAGGTTTCTCCCAAAAAACGACAAACGAGAGAAAAAACAACATAAAATTTAGAATCTTAAAAATTGTAAATTGTTCCTAGGTTTAGCTCGAAACAACGAGATTTTGTTGAAATTTGGAGTTAGTGTGCGATAAATTATTAAGTTTTTCAACTTTTCTCTACTTGATGTATTATAGAGAAAACCCTCAGTCGGGTGGGAGTTGTAAGCAAATGGGATTTTAGTAGAATTGATGGTTTTCTCTATGACATAGATGTTTGTTTGTAATTTTGAATATCTTAGATAATAATGAGAGCGAGTACCTTAATCAGCACTACGAGTGTAGTTTTGTTTGTATATAATTTTGTATCGACTGTTTTTTGTGCAATATATAAAAATAATAATAATAAATTATAATAATATTTGAAGCTTTTGTATTAACGTTAAGGTAATATTATAAGAAAGCATAAAAATTTACTTTTACAAACTAGGGTGGAAAGGTGCTACTTTTCAACCTACTCAACCTTTCCTTGAAGAAGACAGAGTACTCTCGTAGCTTTGGCGCAGTAAGTCTTCACTTAAAAGTGCAACAAGAACTTTTTGTAAAATATTGACTTAGGTATTTCTTTCGGAATTCCGGAATTCCTAAGCCGTGGTTAGTCTGTCAACAGACAAAGCCCCAGGCCCGATCTGGTGCCTGGAATATCAATCAAAACCCTGACAATGAGTTTTAATTTTGATTGAATTTCAATGAGAAGTTTCTATCCGGTTAAAGAAAGAAGAGTTTCCTTCGAGGTGATAATAGGCTGAACTGGTGCTCATCAACAAGGGTCAGAAGCCTGTGGAAAAGCCCTCCTCATATAGGTCCATCTGTCTCATTGATACTGATCATTTAAAATTATACTCAAACGTCTGAATGAGAACATTGAGAGCAATGGCAGCCTATCCGAAAATCAATTCGGATTTAGGAAAGGTAGGTCAACCATTAACTATCTCAACAAGATAACCAGAATAATCCGGATAGCAAAAAACGGAGTACTGCAGATATTGCGTTGCGGAACATCATGTACAACCTTATTCCGGCTCCAGCTCACGGAAGGCGTGATTCTCGTTAAATTTTCAGACTACCTGCCGCTTATCCGCTAAAACCAAGGAAACTATATCCACCATCTTCAACTGGATCGCTGAAGAAAGATTGGTCCTAGTCCCGGCCAAGTCGGAAGCAGTAGTGGTTAGTGATTGAAAAAATATGTCGAACATCTACGTGGACGAATCTCTCATCCAACTGAGGGATTTAGTTCTTATCCTTGACGTCAAAATTGATAAACACCTCAACTTTGCCAAGCTTATCCGGCATTCAGCGGCAAAATTAGAGGCATCAGCACCCGCTGAGAGCTACCATTGCCCGTTGAGGGCTGCCATCGCCCGCTTGATGCCTAACATTAGAGAGCCAAAGTCCTAAAAAAGAAAGATCTTTACCGTGGTCGTGCAATCGATCATGTTGTAAGCGACTACTGTGTCCTGCAAACAGGGCCTTCTAGTGGTAAACGCCTACAGAGAGTAGAGGGAGACTCTAGAAACGTTTAGAAACACGACGCTGGTTACAAGTCGGAGAAAGGTAAGAAGCCACTCCGGACAAGTGGCCCTTCAGGGCTCAATCAGGCCCTGGGTGTTTGTAATAAAATAATTAAATACAATTGCATAGTTTGCAAATATGGCTATACACACGGAAGTCATCCTTTTTTATTCAATGAATAAAATTTTCGCTAAATTTTGATTTTCAATTTTTAAATGTTTCAAGAAAATTTAATTTCTTTTATTTAATTTAGTTTTAAAATAACTTTCAAGGTTATCTTTTTACGTTAAATTTATTTTAAATGCTGATAATATGCAAATATTAAAAATGTGTAAGGTGTGCATACTGTTTTCGAAAAGATAAAGAATTAAGAAATATAATAAAAATATTTATTAATTAAAGAATTAAAAGTTTAGACTTTAAAATGGTAATAATTTATGTAAAAATTATAATTAAATCAATTTAAAGGCAGCCACAGACTGGCGTATATGTGTGTCATACATCCTTGTGCGTGGATATTGAATTCATTGTAAACGCAGAGCCGTCCTTAGCAAGTTCGAGGCCTGGAGCAAAACATTTTTGCGAGGTCTTAACAATGATTACCGGGAGTAGGGGGTATAGAATACCCCCCCCCCGGAAAAGAGGAGAAGGATCAAGTCATCATTTTAAGCACTTTGACGAAAAAAAAGTTTAATCTCTTACATTCTGAAAAGGGGGGCTAACTTAACCCACTTAAATAATTACTGATGCAATTTCCATGACTGCTACTGCATAAGTTTACCCAGTTAATTAAATATGGGGTATTTTTCTACATATACAGAAATTAGTATTCCAGTTTCTAAAAACCAAAATCACCGGCTATCTCACCACTTTGGCGTGGGAAATTTTTGAAAATCAAGCAAATATATCAGATGATGATGGTAGTTTGTCCGTTTCTTTAGCACCTCCCTACTTAAATTGTTGGCCAAAATTCTTGCTTTCGTATCTATGAAACTAGCATCGGCTAGCACCCAAATATTAAAAACCCTTTATTGTTTTTTCTCAAATGCACATTAAAACAGGCTAAATACGTTAAGCGGGCTAATGTTACTTTAGTCCCCCCCCCATTTTAATATAGATTTGTGAAAAAACTGTAAACATTTGGGTTCTAGGTATTTTGATTAGGGAGCTATCTTTGGAAGTCAAAATATTAATTGAGGGGGAAGTAGTATTTTGATTTTCAATTTTATAACCGAAATTTCAAATTTCAAAAATTCGATTTTTATTTAGACTATTATTTTGCTACATTTTGTATAATACATACAAGTTTAACTATAACTTATCGCAGACGTGTTGCACATTTTAAATTTGAATCGTATCGCAAAAGTTGTTAACGCCACCGAGAGTATTTTATTTCTAAATTGTGTCTTTAAAAGTTCAATTTATTTAAAAACTGAATATTAATTTTAATTGTAGTAATTATTAAGATGCAACAGGAAGATAGCAACCCTAATCGGCAGATGTTGATATTAAATAAAAAAACATTACCCCCGAAACCCGATGCTGGGGCATGGATAGAGATAGGAACATTAAAGCATATAATAATATATCCCATCGAAGGTGGAGCTGGATGTACACAAGATCATGCTGCGTGTGTGTATTTCTCTAAATATGGACTTTCAAATACGCTGGAATCCATTTGCGATTATCAAGACAGGTATTGTTTGAAAAATTTATTGATTTGCTACTTCAAAGCTGTTTGTTTTTAGAGGATTGATATTATTTTCGGCAAAGAATAAACAAGCTAAAGTACGACTTTATAACACTTTGAGGATTTTAAATAGCGGAACATTATATAAGGCAATTGCGAAAAAACTACTTGAACCGTCTGCTGATTTGGAAACTGTATCTATGTAAGTTCACAAAAAAAAACTTTTAGTAAATTTTATTACTTTTATTTTAGTAAATATTTAGATCAAGATGATAATATTGAAGTAAAAGACTTGGGCGATAATATAGCTCAAATTATTGCAGAGCTGTTTGGGGGTACAGATGTTGATCTGAGACTTGGTGTACGTAGTTCAGAAAGTAGATTTAATTACAACTTCAAGGCCAGGGACAGTATACCACCAATAATTGGATTATGTTCTGAAGACAATGAAGAAATAAATGTAAACTTTCCGTAATAGTTTAACATAGTTGAGTAAAGCCGTAGTATCAGGATTGCAAGGCAAAACATATTTTGAAATAAATTCTATAAACATCCGGCCGGAGTAAAAATTGTATGTTGTTTTGCCATAAAATCGTAATACTACTGCTGAACGCTCCGACTTCTACAATAATTTAACAGTTAATTTATTTTTTTCATCGCCAAATATTCTGCAGGTTTATTCTCACAATTTTTCGTCTTACACGTTAGTTAATACAACTCATATCAAAACATTACAAGCTGAATGTAAAAAACAAATTTCTTATAGAAATTTTCGACCAAATTTAGTAGTGGAGGGGGCTCCTGGGGCTAATTATAATGAAAAAGATGTCAAAGCAGTTAAATTGACAGATAAAATTCAAGAAGTAGTATTTCCAATAATTCGTCCATGGACCCATACCACCTCTATCAACGAAAATACAGCCGAAACACCTGAACCACTCTTGGGCGAACCATATTCTACATTAATGAAGTGAGTTTTTACTTTTCACATTTTTTCAGTTTTTAAATTTAGCAACATGTACTTTGTACATAAACAGATTTATTATATTTAATTTTTTTAATTAGGAGTCATTTAATTTCCACCGTATACCCTGACAAATGTTATGATTTGCATGTACCAGTATTTGGCCTTAATATGGAAATGCATAGTAACTTTAATGAGAAAACACGTCTGTTGCCAGGAGCAAAAGTATTTGTAAAATATATTAATCTGGAATTGCCACCACCACCAGTCCGAAATACTTCTACATAATTATAAATATTTTTAATGAATAATTTTTTGTAATTTAAAAATTAAAATTTTTGTGTTTAGTAAATGTACCTACTAATAAATAATTAGAATAACTGAAAAAATCATTATTGTCATACTAAGTAAATAAAAGAAATATTTTATAGCTTACACCAAAGAATTATTTTTGAAATTCCTGTGATAATATCTATTGTCATGTCTTCTATATGATCCTTGCATTGCTTTTTTCAGCAATTGCAGTTTATCCCTTTTAGTCCAGTCAAATAGCAGTTTTTCCGTAACAAAATTGCGGAAGTTTCTTTCTCATAGGTTCTATATTTTTTTTTTGAGTGCTGAATCTGAATTTCAAGCTTGCTGCCTAGTAGGAAATCGGCTTCAAACGAAAAACGCAAAGTTTTTCTTATTTCAGTTTTTCGCCTAAATCTCAAAAACTATGCGGTTTTCGAAAATGACCATTCTATACAAAATTAAAATATACAAAATTTCCTACAGCTTCACTGACGGCTTTCTATGCGTGGTTAGATGTGATAATTAACTGTTGAAATATTAAGCAATATTTTTTGTTCCAAGATATTTTTGAAGGATTGCTTCAGATTTCCTCCTAAAACTACACAAAATATCTTTACCAATAGTTCAAAAGGTAAAGAAAGGGTTGCCTATAGTATTAGTAAGATTAGTAAAATGAAAATTTTCCAAGATTTCCTTAAATTTCATCAGATTTCTTTAAATTTTCTACATTTTCTCGGATTTCCTTAAATTTCCTAAAATTTTGCTTACATTTCCTAGAGTTTTCGACAGTTCCTATTTCCTCTAATTTTTCTCAGATATTTTTTTACTTGTTCACTTGATTTCCCCAACGATTTCCCCGTCGGTTTCAAGTACTTAAAGAAAATCTGAGGAAATTTCAAAAGTGATAATGAAAATGCGGTGTACTAAAATTTATGTATCCATTCGATACTCGGATAAAGTTAATGGTTCCTATTTACGCTTTCTGTTTTTGAAACTGAGGGATCTAGGGGGGAGTAGGAATTCTATACTAGGATTACATACTTTTTATTGCCTCTTAATCTGTTAAAGCACTAGATTATATAAATAAAGCTTGCATGATTGATTTGTCATTCATACCTTGTCATAATAACCAAAATACCCAATCCTTTCCCACATTTAAATTAGCAACTGTCACATAAGAGAAAGACTTTTCTATGTCATGTTTTAGACCTCTTTCTATTTAATTGTTACAAAATTTACTGAAGAAATTGAAGAAATTGTACTGAAATTGTCAGTAGTACAGTAAACTTAGAATTTCAGTAGAGCCTTAGCCTCTTTTGCCTTCTCTGACGAGCCGCTGCTACTATGCATCGATTGAATCTTTGCATAATTACATTATTCCGCCAGTGGCGTAGCTAAGGGAGGGCGGAAAAGCCTTAGCCAGGAAAGATTTTTTTTTTAATTTTAAGTTTTTAACCTAAATTTTGGTGACTTATATTGTTCTAAACTTTTCATTTTTTCTATTGAAGTCAAATCAAAATTTGATTAAAATAATTGACTTTCGCCTGGTAAAGGGGTGTTAAATTCAGGAACCGCTCCGGGCGGCAAAACTCCTCGCTACGCCACTGTATGCCGCTATCGCTTTAATGTGGTATGACAATATATCTAGCAAATAAGAAGAATGCTCTTCCTTAGTGTGTATCTAACATAGCAATTTAATGGGGTAATTGAACATCAGCCTTTTTTTCACGAACCGTGCGCCTTTATAAATATCATTTCGATTAAATTTTTTTAATTTAAAAAATTTTACTCTCAAAAACAGTTGTGCAAAATTACAAATTTAATTTCAGTGAGTGCTGAACAAGAGGCGATTCACAATGCAAATTTTTTGCAAGTGCAAAATTAAACTTTTGGCGCTAACAACAATAATCCCAATATGTACAATATAAACAATAAATTATTAACAAATTAATTTAAATTTTAAAAGCAATTAAAATAATTATTCAAATTTACAAGAAAATAGAAATTAAATTAAATTCATAATTATAACAAATAAATTAAAATTAAAATTCAATAAAATAATATTTTAAATTTTAAACAAGTTTTTAAAACATGACAATATATTTTCAAATTTGAATTGTAAAGTTTATTTAAATTGGTCTACATGAAAAAGAAAAATTAGCGAAAGCAGAAAGACTTTACAGTTATGGACCGGGGGGGTCGGGGGGGTGTATTTAATACCCCCCAGCCTTAAAGATATAAAGTATATAGAAATAGGGATCAAATTTGAAGAAATTCGTATTACATTTTGAAATTTTTAAAGTCAATATTAAAAAATTTAGTTTGATGATTCTTTGGAAATTCTTAAATATCCCTAAAATTCTAAAGCCTGTTTACACAAATTTTTCAATATAATATGTATTTTTTACCACATACTGATAGCTTCGGTTCAACATAGTGGTGAAAAAATTATCATTTTTTCAGTGATGATCAAAATTCATTGTATTGATGATCAGATCAATAAATCCAATAATTTTAATCAACTTTTCTTTTCGGTTCAGATTTAGCCCCAGTACTATTTTTTTTTCTTTGAAACGCCGCTGAAAACTTTTCTAATTTTTCTTTTTATTTTCTTGCCAGCTTGCAGTGGCTGAAATTTTTTTTTCTTTTTTTTTAATTTTAACTCCTTTTATACAAGCAATCTATCTACAGGATAATAAGCTTTACATTTGACAATAATTTAAACAAGCAATCTTCAAGACATGCAGAGTATTGCTTCAGTAAGCAATCTCTTTATACACGATTAATTGGTGAATCTATTCACTAAGTCTTCCGGTATGAACCTATGTAGTCTACGTAACTCACTGTGGTTGTTGGAAAATAGTTCGGTAGCGAGAGCATTAGGGTGAACTGCGAGTCTTTCCCGATATTTGGCACTGAATTTCTCGATTTCATCTTTGATGGAAGGTAGTGGTATGTCACGTTGGATGATGTTGTTAGGGACATATCTAGGCGCGTCGACAATTACGCGTAGGACTTTATTTTGAAATCTTTGCAAGATTTCTAGATTGGAGTTAGCTGCAGAGCCCCAGAGCTGTATGCCATATGTCCAAATTGGCTTCAAGATGGTTTTGTATAGCAGCACCTTGTTTTCAACGGATAATTGGGAGTGTCTGCCAATTAGCCAGTACATTTGTCGGAATTTTAAGCCAAGTTGTTTCCGCTTTGTGAATAAGTGTTTACGCCAGGTAAGCCGTCTGTCGAGATGCATCCCAAGGTATTTTGCATCTTCAGCTTGTGGAAGTTGACAGCCATTCAGTTTTACGGGTGGACAAGTGTTCCTTCTCAGAGTAAACGTCACATGTGCCGACTTGGTCTCGTTGGCTTTGATTCTCCACTTTTTGAGCCAGTTTTCGATTTTAATTAGGTGAGTTTGTAGATTTCTGGATGCGAATGTAGGATCACTATGAGAAGATAAAATGGCAGTATCGTCAGCAAAAGTGGCGACTGTTGTAAATCTGGTTGTTGGAAGATCATACGTGTACAGTAGGTATAATATTGGACCCAACACACTACCCTGAGGCACACCTGAGTGGATGGGATGTAGATCGGTATATTCGTTCTGATGCTTGACAAGATACTATCTATTACTTAAGTTGGATTTTAAGATTAAATAGAATTGGTATGGAAGATTTTTCTTTAATTTATAGAGTAAACCATCGTGCCACACTTTATCAAACGCTTGGCTAATGTCAAGGAAAGCTGCTGAACAATAGCGTTTACCTTCTAGGTCTCGATTTACTTGTTTGACTACTCTGTGCACTTGCTCGATTGTTCCATGTTGGTTTCTAAATCCAAATTGGTGACCTGGCAGAAGGTTCTTATTATCTATTATAGGTTTTAGGCGTTTTAGTAGTGCTTTTTCGAAAACTTTGGATAGTAGAGGGAGCAAGCTAATTGGCCTATACGATTTTACGTCTTCGGGTTTTTTACCTGGTTTAAGAATCATTACTATCTGGGCCACCTTCCACTGTTCAGGGAATTCATTAATTCTTAAGATGGTATTGAATATCTGCGTTATGGCGTTAATGCACTTATCGGACGACTCTTGCAGTACCTTTCCAGTAATTAAATCGAATCCAGGGGCTTTATTGGCTCGAATCTCTTTTGTGATTATCCTTCTGACTTCTTTTGTTTTGAACTTGGTAATGGGAGGATTCATTTGGAATGGGGCGTCGAGATATTCTGCAATTTCTCTTTCTTCCACCATTGAGATGATAGATGAGTTGGGTTGAAAGATGTTCGTTAAGTGTTTTGCGAAGATGTTGGCTTTCTCTTTATCGCTTCTGGCCCACGTATTGTTTTCATCCTTGATTGGTGGCACCGGCTGTTGTAGCCTCGTGAGTTTTTTGGTTGCCTTCCACAGAGAGTAGTCGGTGGCGTCTGTTGGGCTCAAGCCTTTTAGGTAGTCTTGAATGTTTTGATTTTTTATTTCTGTGAGCATTTCATTCAATTCTCTGGTGACTTTATTGAGTTTTGTTCTGTCAATGGGATATCTTGTTTCTTGCCAGCGTTTTCTTATAGCTCTTTTTTCAGCTATTTTTTGTCGCACTATATTTGGTAGTTTTTCCTCGATATCAGTAATATGTGAGTCTGGTGTAGCTCGCCATGCCGCCTGTTGGATACTAGTAGTGAGATCATAAACTGCTGCCTCTAAATCTGGTTTTGACTTGAGAGGTCTCTCGAGTATTATTAGTTCATCGAGGATTTCTCGGAATATGTTCCAGTTAGTTTTATTGCTGTGTAGTGTTGGTTGTTTTTTTTTCTTAACTGTTTGTGTAAATACGCTGATAATTATTGGTGAATGGTCCGATGTGAGGTCCAGACAAGACTCAGCTTTCACTTTTTTAATATCGACATTCTTTGTGATGCAAAAGTCAATCACATCCGGTGTTTTTTCTCTATCGGATGGCCAGTAAGTTGGCTCACCAGTAGATATGATTTTCAGGTTTTTAGATTGCAGAGCTTTGAGTAACTCCCTGCCTTTTGTTGTAGTTAATCTGGATCCCCACGTCGGATGTTTGGCGTTATAGTCACCACCAGCTATAAATCTATTTCCCAGTGTGTTCAAGAATTGCTCATACTCTTCCTTTTTGGTGTTATATTTTGGTGGGCAGTATACAGCAGAAATAGTGCAGTCTCCCACAGCATCCTCCAGTATAACACTGGTAGCTTGTAAATGTTCCTTCCGATATGGTGTGGATTCATGGTGTTTTATGTTATCGCGGATTATCAGAGCTGTACCTCCATGGGCTTTACCTTCTTTTGGATGTGTTGTATAATATATTTTATACTTTGGTATTTTGGTATATTCAGCAGTGGCTGAAATGGCTGTAAAACTTCTCATTTGAAGTTTTTTCATAATGCAACCCTTCGCTGATGTCTACACCCAAAAAAGACTGATATAACAAAATGTAATTAAATCTAAAAAAATAAATTAGTTAATATAAGGAAAAACTTTGATGAGGCTCAGCAAACTTAACGAAAAATCAACTTTCTTGAAGCTCAACAATCTCAACGAACAAACAATGTTGCTACAATATAGCAAATTACTGAAAAGTGAAAAGAATCTGGTTTTGCTTTAATTGGAGAAATTCTGCTATATTAATATTTTGAGTATATTAGACCTCTTACTAATAGCTTTTTTTAACAAAGTACCTCGGTGGTACTTTGGTACGGTGGTACCTCCGATACCGTCCGATACCTTATAAAAAAAATCCCCCGTGCGCAACAAAACTCAAAAATGACGAATCTCTAAAAGCTGGAACTCAAAAAATTCTCGGTCGGCATAGACTCACTCGGAGCCCACGCACCGGCAACAGATTGGATTGTTAACGTACTTTCTATGCAAAAATCAAAACTTCATAATCAATTAATTCCTAAATAAATCTATATTTGGAGTTTGTCCATAGTTTAATCGCTTCATTATAATTTTCTCTTTCAAATTCTGCAAGAATTCTAGTAATATCTATAAAAACCTCTGTGCCCGGTTAGGGTAGGTACTATACCCTGTAAGCATTTAATAACAACATTCCTTTCGTTTCCTTTTACTAATCCAACCCTGGTACTCATTCAGATAGTAATTAGTTTTCCAAAACTTTCCATTTGTTCAGGCTATGAAATTTGTTTCATACTTTTTTTTGTTTTTTGTCGAGTTCACACTTAGAATTTTCGTCTATGAATCAATCAAACTTTCTTTGGAAAGGTTATTTTTTTGCCACATCCTGTATATCATGTAATGTTTATATTGTCTATCGCGATACGTTTCCCACATTTTGAAAATAATATGTTATCTCAAACAGCGTTAATGCGCCCGAGAATGTATTAATAGGTTAATTGATCGATGTAAACAAAATCTTTCCTAAAAGTACTTCCAAGTTTTGTTCTCCTTGGTGTAGTAGTAACATTATTATTTTTGATATGGCTTTGTTTGCTGTTTTAAGTGCTACAATTGCGGCTGTTGCTGTGCTTGGCATGGCAAACTGGGCACCGCGAAATAAACGGCTTCAAATTGATTTAACCAGAAAGTCTCGCGAAATGAAGAAAAAACCGAAAAGAAAGCCTCCGCTCGTTAAGGAAAAAAAGACTGTTCCTGACGATTGGGTATGCATAGGAACGTTGGGAAAAATAATAATTTATCCCATCGACGACGGATATGGAATATTGTCATCCAAAGCACATTGCACGCGGCATGGTCTGGCAACGGATACCAGCGTTCACTGGAGAGGATACCGTTACAAGGAAAATGGTAGTCAGCGTGGTTTTCACGACCGGTATGCATAACAAACTTATACATTTCAAGATTTTTTCTTTGGTGGTTTTAGAACTGTTGTAGCGTATCAAGACGATACTAGACGTGTTATAGTCAAAAATCCCAATGTGCGTTTATTGAATGATCGACGGTTACAAAAGTATATTAACTTTCAATTAGAGATGAATTTGTATAGCCTCGACAGGATAAATAATATGTAAGTGATTTTGGTTAATAAATTTATAAAAAACAATTTTGTGGGTTTTTAGCGCATATGAAAACTACACCAGGAGGTTCATTGTGTATGATTTGGGCAATTGCATCTCGGATTATATTAGAGGTACTTGGAGTAACACTTACGGATTGCGACTTGGGTATCGTCAAAGGGATTGCAGGACAACGTGGAATTCTGCCATGAGAAAGTTTTTCAACAACCATCCTCGAAAACCAGAGTGGACCCTTGACGTAAGTCGTCGAAATATTGCAAAACCAACTTCAGTCTGTTTTGCGTTTTACTTTTCAGGGTTTTTCTTCAAATTTTTCGTCGTACTCATTGATTAACACCAAGCATATTGAAGAATTACAAAAGAAGTGTGAAAGAAACGATATAAGTTTTTGGAATTTTCGCCCAAATTTAGTAGTCGAAGGTAATGACACACAATATTTGGAAGAAGATATTATAGGCGTCAAGATAGCAAATGTGGAATTTGCAAAAATCATCCCATGCACCCATACGAGTTCCATTAATAATGACATTAGTAGAAGGAATGAAAAATCTAACGAAGAGCCGTTTAATTACCTCTCCAACAATAGAAGATTGTGCGATGTGCATCCAGAACTGTCGTCTACTTTAACTTCACCGATTTTCGGAATTAATATGGAATTGCAGATTCGGTACACCAAAAGAGGATTACGAATAATGACAGCCCCAGGAGAGATTAGATTAAAAGATCCAGTTTATGTTAAGTTTAAAAAAATTATACCACCTGAACCACGCCCGGGGCCAAGCATTTTAAAGAAAAGATAGATAATCCTGATTTTGCTTCTCTGAAAATTATAAACTTCTACTAATCTTTCGATAAAATCACATTTAAAAAATTATCATTTTATGTTCGTTGTATCATCAAAAATTAATTATAATTACAAATTGTTTTGGATATTTCGAAATAAAACAAATAATTTAATTATATTTCATGTTGTGTAGTTTTGGATGATATTCTTTGCTCTTCGCTTTTATACAATCTTTTAATTTTGCACGCAAGTTTTTTAAAGAACAATTAAATACCTACTAAATTTCCGACGGCGAAATGACAACAAAGAAACGGCGACGGCGCAGTGGCGACTGCGAAATGTCCCATTCCTACCCGAAACAATCGTCAGACAGTCAAAATACCAGATGTTGTTCATCAATCAGCAATCTAGTCAATCTTCTGTGAGGCTGGAAGGAGGAGACTCCTATTTCCCCTTGTTTGGGAGTCCTGAGGATGGTTTAATTTATAAATCAAAACATCGATCATCACTTAATTTGTTTTATTGGCGTTCCAAAATCCCGATATCATTGTTGATCAAATCTAGTCATTAGCACTACAAAATTGAAACTAATGAAGTAATGAGAGTGCTGTTAAAGACCAACTGACTACAATTTTTCCAGATGACGACTGCCCAGTATAATTCTGCCCAGTATAATTCCCAGATTCTTAACCTTGGGTGCCATTTTAAGAAAGGTTTATTTTAAGCTAAGCTTTCTCATGTTCCTTAGCTTCCTTTTTCTAGTGAACAGAACAAGCTGTGTCTTGGTCGGGTTAACCGAAAGAGCCTGCTCCATGCACTATTTCTCTAAAGTTATTCACAATTCACAACCCCTAACCTAGGTTCAACCTAACCCAAACCTAACCTAGGTTCAACCTAATCTAGGTTCAACCTAATCTAGGTTCAACCTAATCTAGGTTCAACCTAATCTAGGTTCAACCTAACCTGAACCAAATCTAGATTTAACCTAACCTAAGTTCTACCTAACCTGAACCTAACCTAGGTTCAACCTAATCTGAACCTAACCTATAGATTAGGTTAGGTAAGATTAGGTAAGGTAGCTTAGGTTAGATAAGCTATAGGTTAGGTTAAACCTAGGTTTAGTCTAACCTAGGTTCAGTCTAACCTGAACCTAATCTAGATTTAACCTAGCCTGAACCTACAATCAAATTTATTTTAATTTATGAATTAAATCGTCAATTCGACGAACGCAAGTACGTCATATTTAAAATTTTGTTCATCATATTTATAAACCCGTTCATCATAATTATGCTTTTAATCATCGCAATTATGAACCCAATAATTAATTGAATGCATGAGTACATCATATAATAAATGATTCTATTCATCATAACTATGAATGCAATTTTCAATAAGATGAATAACTATAGTACGTCATTTTTGTGATTTTGTTCATCATATTTATGTACATGTTCATCCGTTCAAATCAATCTTTCAAATATATTTCATGAACTCGTTCATCATATTGATGAATATGTTAATATTATTAATGATTCAAAAAGATAAAACAATAAATTGATAAACACTGGTTTTTTTTTGAATTGGTGAATATGATCATCGGCTGGATATTGATAATATTTTCATCAATATGATGAACATTTTTATGAGAGAACATTTTACTATGAGAGCACTTTTTTTCAGTGTACTGTCAAGGTACTGTCAGTAAGTGACTTTAGTAACCACTTTTAGAAGTACCACTTTAAGTAAGTACTTGTGGTACTTGATACCTTACCACCACCCCTGGTACTTTCTTTCAGTAAAGTATACTAAGTACTACAAGTACTTACTGAAAGTGGTACTTAAATACGAAACGAAACCTTAAACGAAATTTTCCGGAATTAAAATTGGTGTTTATATGACTACCTGCTACCTGTTTCCTTAAACTCACTATTATCAGTACGTACCTTTAGTAAGCACTTTTAGAAGTTCTACTTTCAGTAAGGCATCGCATAAGACTGTCCACTACAAAATCTCCCAAAAGCGGGGAGATTACGCCTCCCTGTGGGCAACCCTTGGTGACAGCAGCTTTTATATTTGCATTAGTCTAGTCAAAAAATAATAGTTTTTCCGCAACAAAATTGCAAATGTTTTTTTCCTAACGGTTCCATATATTTTTTGATCTGCTGAATCCGAATTTGAAGTTTACTGCCTTTTAGAAGGTCGGCTTCACAACGAAATACTCAAAAAACCTTAAAATTGTTGGACTTTTTTCAGTTTTTTTACTAATATCTCGAAAATTATGCTATTTTAAAAATAACTGTTCTATACAAAATTAAAGTTAACAAAATTTCCTACAAAATATACTAATAAAGTTTAATTTTATAACCAATGGTTTCGGCGCTAGAGCGCGTTGAAAAACAGTGATTTTTTGGCCCTACTGCAAAAATTTTAAGAACGCCCACTACCACCCTCTGCAACTCGAAAAATAAACATGTTACCAACAAAAACCCTTATTCCACGTGAAAGTACATTAAATTTTCTACGAGATACATTTTTCTCGGATTCAGCACACCAAAAAACATAAGGTCTGTTCGTTTGCTTGCACTAACTTGAACCAAGCAAGCAAAGAACCAATCAACGAACGCACAGGCAATAAAAGCATTCGTAGATTGGTTCTTTGCCTGCTCGGTTGAAGTTAGTGCAAGCAACCGAACATACCTATATAGTACCGCAGAGAAAAACACTTACACAATTTTGTTACAAAAGTGGCAGTCTTGTCTTGAATACCGATTGACTGGACTACATCACCCATTCCGATCATAACCGCCCTGATTACAGATGTGAAAACTGAAAAATGAAAAATCATTTTTGCCAAGCTGCAAAAAGAGGAGATACAATGCTCTAATGCCCGTACTAATAGTCACGGATTAATCCGAGATTCATGATTAATTTTAGAAATAGCAGCCGTTGCAATAACGATACGGTATAAATTCCAGTAATCTCATTGGTAAATAAGTTCTAGGATTATCTTGATTCTTGGATTATTCCGTGACTATTAGTACGGGCCTTGGTGATTTATCCGAATGATTATAGGGCATCCGGGAGATTAATTTTCTGATGTGGTTGAAAACTTAAAAGTTGAGCAAAAAGTAGTTGTTCGGTAAGAGCAACTACAAGATGAAAGGGTAGGTCTTTGGTAGAAAAAGCTTTACCAGAAAACTGGTATAAGCCTTTTTTATAAATAAAATTTAATTTTTATTTTATTTTACATATTAGTAAAATTGTAAGTTGTTAAGTAATGTTGCCTCAAAATTGAATTAGTACAATAATCGATGGATGAAATGAAACTCGATTTCAAATGTCCAAATGCACATTTTTGGGTGGTTTTCTAAAATATTAATATGATTACATTGGTACAATATAGTATTAATATTGGTGTAATATTGGTGCTATATTGGAGCAATAATGCTTCAATATAGTGATGATATTGGTGCAATGTCGCTGCAATATCGATTACAAATATTGGCTAAGAATTACAAGTCATTATTAAGATCGTCACAAATGGTTTTCCCTTAGCAACTTATAAAACAATAAACTATTTATGGTTTAAGTAGATTACATCTGTTAATGTTTTTCTTGCATTAAAATTTTATTGTTTGCTTATACACCAGAATACTATTTAATTTATTATGGAGTTTAATCTACCTATGGGAACCTTTGTATCTGCTTCCCCACTAACTTACTTTTGAATGACCCTGCGTTATGTAGAACTTGATAAGTAGCACAAAATCAACTCAGTTGTTTTGATTAAATATTATTCGGAGAGGCTACAAAAAGTGTGAGTTTTTATATTATTAGTAAGTTAACAATTATTAAAATTAAAAGATAAATACAACAAAAATGTTGATATATTATTAAAAATTTTAATTAAAGTTACCATAATATGCGTTGCTATTTAAAAACTTGATTGTTGATGCACGAACTTCATATTTACTGTCAAGGTTACATAAATAAATTTTGTCGAAAATTTTGGCAATTATTTTCGCAATCCAAACTTTCTTGGAATTAAAATTTATTGTAGATTTATACTAAATATTTTACTCACTTGACTACTACAAATAATATTAGGTACTGTATTTGTGTCGTCACGTAACGGCGTAAACTTTAGGTAAAAAAACACTTCTCCAACCCCAAAAATGAAATAACAGGGGGTGCAACCCGAAAGCCAGGTAGTCTTGACCGGTTTTAAAATTGAACCATGAAGATTGATTTTAAATAAGTGTTAGTTTTAACTGTGCCACTAGGAAGAACATAACATAAGGACAATAACCTCCGGTCCTGGTTTTCATTAGAGCTGTGTGCGCCTGTTACAGATATTATTTTATAACCGCGTTCTAGGGTAATTACCTATTTTTAATTAAAAATTTTTATATTTTAAACAAACCTGTAACATTTCTTATTTTATGGTCTTATTTTTATTTGAATAATTTTAGAAAAACACGATTAGATAACGCAGTACACTTCTTATCGATTTACAAAATAAAGCAGTGGCGTAACATACGTACAAGAAAACTTTAAAAAAAAATCTTTTTTTTTGTGTAGATTCTCCAAAATGAGTCGCCTAGATAAGACGATCACATTAAATTCCATCTTGTTTGGTGCTTCTGTAGGTCTGCTCTCAGCAGCTGCAATACATTACTACAAGAAGTGGAAGAAGCAATCAACAGTGCCCAAAAAAGAATGGCATCGAATCGGAGTTACTTCGCAGTTATTCATTTATCCTCTGAAAAGTGGACACAGAATGGAGCTAGAATTTGCATTTTGCGCAAAAGAAGGTCTCCAGATGGACTATGACGTATGGGATAGGTAAATACAAAAAAATCGTTCTGCTTTCAAGTGACGAAAATTTTTTTCAGGAGTTTTATTATTTATGATCCAGAGAAGAATCAGTTTCGAACAGCACGAGATTATCCAAAATTGATTAATATAAGAATTGAACCCCGCAACGCAAGAACTTTCACTATAGCTGCATTGTCCAAATCCTCAATCCAAATCAATGTTTCTAATTTTGCAACAGAACCAACCATCATAACGTACGTATTTCGACTTTTGGCCATAAAAAATTTACGAATTGTAAAAATCTAGATTGCACAAAGAAGAAAAAACTTACATAAAAGACTGTGGTGACGATGCAGCAGAATGGGTATCACAATATATATTGGGTGAGAACACTGGATTGCGTCTAGGGTTCTATGACAGCACAAAAAAACGAGATGTAACCCACACCCACGGAGAGCATTTGGAACAATACAAAAACTTTAATAATGACGCACTGGTGAGTTTTGGGAGATTTGAGAGAACATAATCAGCTTTATATTTTCAGGGCTTACAATCGGACTTTACGAGTTATCTTATAATCAACCAAGCATCGGTGGACGACTTGGCTTCTAGAGTGAAAACTGATGATATTAGCGTTCTTAATTTCCGCCCTAACATCGTTGTTAAAACTGATGATGGTGTTCCCTACTCGGAAGACAAATGGGAAAAGGTTAGAATTGGAGACGCTGAGTTTTATTACGTTAAGCCTTGCACTAGATGTGTCTTTACTACCATCGATCCTGTCCGAGCTGAAAAATCTACGACTAACGAACCTTTGAAGACCTTAAGAGGGTAACTACATTTTTTAGGAATTTTTCTTTCATTAATTATCTTCTTCTTGTAGGTATAGAACGCTGGAAACCATATTGAAAGACGCTAAAATAGAGAAAAGTCTAACCGTCATGGGTGTGAATGTGGGATTGAATGCTGTAGGATACATTAAAATTGGTGATCCCGTTTATGTTCAATTGTTTTAATTCACCTGTTGACTCAAGTTTTCTGTTGGCAAACTAAATTTGATTTTGTATTCAATTTTTGTTACGAAAAACATTGTTTTTAAATTAAATGTTTATTTTTATTTTGAAACTTTGCATAAAGGTTGTTTTTATTTATTTATCTTTTTAAAGAAAATTATTACTAAATTAATATTTATTAATTATTACTTAGCCCCCCCCCCCACTAAAAAATTTAAACATTAATGTTTAAGTCAGGAGAAACGGAGAATTTTTGATATGGAATGTATAAACAGATTTTGTAAGTGGAACAAATCTCCGTTTCCCCTGACTTAAAAATTAATGATTAAAATTTTTAGTGGTGGGGGGATAAGTTAATTTTTCGAGTGAAGTGTCCGAGAGTGAAAAGAAACAATTATTTTGTTCTTTTTCAAGGGAACAATAGTTTTTAAAGTAAGGTGCTTTTATTATTAATTTTTATTTTTGGAATATTTTTACAGTCAGGGATTTTCAAAATTTTTAATTTTTATGTTTTAATAATTAATAGCTATTTAGATTTTTAGAACAAATGCCTCAAATATCAAAAATCAAATTAAAGGTACACACTCAGGTACAAACCATTAAAACTATCTTATAACCAAAATTTAAAATCGGGGGGGGGGAGGGGAGATTTAGCAGAATATCATTATTAGAAATTTTTAAATATTTCAAAAACAAAACTGATACAAACGAAAATACGGAAGGTACAAACAGGTAAAAACGATTTAGACCATTTTGGATTAAAAATTCTAAATGGGGGGGGGTGTTGAAATGCCCATTTTAGATATTTCGAAATATCTGAAAAACAAAATGGATTCAAACGAAAATAATGAAGGTACAAACGATTTAGACTATTTTGGATCCAAAATTCAGAATGGGGGGGGGGGGGCGGGCAAAATGCACCTCTACCAAATCTTTTTCCGACCCTAGAGTTACACTTGGTGGTTCTCCATATATAAATATCAACTTACAGATTGAATATTAGTAAACAAAATAAATAGGTACGCAATGCACTTGGGACAATATTGTGATAATGTTTGGTCTGTATATCTAAGTCCCCACTATAACTTTTCGATGACGATACAATTGATTAGTAAAACAAGATGAACTCGTAGTTATTTTGATTGCTAAGACATATTATTAGTAGTTATAAGTTACAAAAGGTGTCAACTGTATTATTGGTATGTACCTGCAAAATTGTATTATATACATTTTAATGATAAAATAATAAGTGCTCTGATTTCAAATTGAAAGTGATATAAAGTTATAAATAAAATTTAATTTAAAGTACTAACTGCACGTTCGTATCAAGGTTCGATAAATTTGCACTAGCATTACTAGCAGAAAAAACTTTTTCTTTAAATTTTGATTTTAAAGGAGCATTTAGGGGGGCATCTCACAACGACGATAGATTCAAATTATTTGACTAATTAAGTCAATTATCTCTATAAACTCCGCTCTAACTGTTATTAGATCTGTGCGTATGCTTATACCAGACAATACTCTTAATTATTACTTTATAATAATATGTAACTATGCTGATGAAATTTTTTTAAGTTATTGGTAAGTATAAAATAACTAATGATCTTTGCTTATAATTTTTTTTATCGTACTACATTTCTTGTCATAACATTTTGAAATGTGTATTTCAGTAATTCAGTATTCCTACATTCAAAAACATTTTTCTTTTGAATACAGGAACTTGTATACTGGGGGGTATTCCATACCCCCCGAACCCCCCGGTTTTGCTTGATGTCTGGTTTTAATTTATTCGCTGTTTATGTGATATTTCTTGTATATTTTTAGAAATCTTTGGAATTTCGTGAAATCACAAATATTCCTGAAAATTTCACTTCTGGAATTCTTTGGAAAGCTATGGATTTTTTTTGAAATCTCTGAAATAAGTTAAGTAGTGTCCAAGCCGGTATTAAATTACAGCACCTTAATATGTGGCATGCAAAATTATAATATACGTAGGTAGTACTTGTTTGGAAAACATTTCAAAATTCCGAAATCACTAGTATTTCTTGACAACATCTAGATTTCTTTGACAATCTCCGAATTGCTAGGAAAATCTTCAAAATACTTTAGATATTTTAGAAATCATTGGAATTTCTTGAAAATCACGAGAATTCCTGAAAATTTTACTTCTTTCCAATTTTCTTGATAAAATTCTTTAGAAGTTTTGTAAATTCCTTGCAGAGCTATGAAATTATTTGGAAACTTCGAAATGCTTTCAAATTGTATACCCAAACCCGGTGTAACCGGGAATTTTTACCCCCTTTTATTTTACCCCCGGGGGTAAAAATTCCCTAGTGAAATTTTACCCCCCCGGTAAAAATTCCCTAGTGAAATTTTACCCCCGGTAAATATTCCCTAGAGAAATTTTACCCCCGGTAAATATTCCCTAGAGAAATTTTACCCCCCAGTAAAAAATGATTAGGGGGTAAAATTTCACTAGGGAATTTTTACCGGGGGGTAAAATTTCACTAGGGAATTTTTACCGGGGGGTAAAATTTCACTGGGGTAAAAATTCCCGGTTACACCGGCATTAAATTCTCTCTTTAGGAATCAATAAAATTCCTTGGAAATTTACGAATTTCTGAATTGTTTTGTAAATCCGTGATGTTCTTAAAATTTCATTGGAATTTCTAAAATTCACAAGAATTCCTAAAAAATTTAATTATTTTGGAAATTTCTGGAATATTTTAAAAATTTATGTTTAAGTCAGGCATTAAATTAAAGCCCTCAATGTACAATAGGTTGTGACAAAATTTGGTGTACTTATTTTGAGTTCCCTTAAGCATCAATAAAATTTTGAGGTAATCACTGGAAATTCTTGGAAATCTCTAAATTTTTTTAAATTCGTGATTTTCTTAAAATTTCATTGGAATGAAATCATTGGAACTTCTAGTAATCACAAGAATTCCTAAACATTTTAATTTTTGGAAATTTTTGGAATATTTTAAAAATGTACGTCTTTGCCTGGCATTACATTAAAGCCCTCAATTTGCAATAGGTTGTGTATTTACTTAGAATTTCTTTAGGTAGCAATAAAATTCCTTAAAAATCACTAGAAATTCTTGGAAATCTCTCAATTTCTTTAGAAATCACTGGATTTTTTTAAATGCGTTTTTGAAATTTCTAGAATATTTAAAAAAATTATCTCTAAGCTCGGCATTAACTAAAAACCCTCAATATACAGTATGTTGTGAGAAAATGTTATATACTTATTTGGAATTGCTTTAGGAATTAATACAATTTCTTGGGAATCACTAGAATTTTGAAAATCACAAGAATTTCTTAAAATTTTATTTTTTTGGAATTTCCTTGAAAAATTTCTTTAGAAGTTTCATAAATTCCTGGTGAAGCTATGAAAGATTTTGGAAACTTCAAAATGTATGCCCAGACCCGGCATTAAACTCTTCCCTTAGGATCAATAAAAATCATTGAAAAATCTTTAGAAATCCTTGAAAATTGCTGAATTTCCGAAACAATCTCTGAATATTATTGTAAATCCGGAATTTTCTTAAATTTTCATTGGAATTTCTAAAATTCACAAGAATTTCTGAAAATTTAATTGTTTTCGAAAGTTCTAGAATATTTTAAAAATTTATATCTAAGCTCAGCATTCAATTAAATATGCAATATGTGGTAAGAAAATTTTGTATACTTATTTAGAATTCCTTTAGGAATTTTTTGGAAGTCGTTAGAATTTCTTGAAAATCACAAGAATTCCTTCAAGTTTTATTTCTTTGGAATTTCCTTGAAAAAATTCTTTAGAAAGTTCCTTGAAAAGCTAAAAAGAAATTTTTTGTAACTTCAAAATGCTTTCAAAATTTTTGCCCAAACCTGGTATTAAATTAAGTATGCATCTCAATATATAATATAGATCGTGACAAAATTTTGTATAGTTATTTGAAATTCCTATAGAAATCAATAAAATCCCAAGGAAATCACTATAGAATTTTTTGAAAATCACTGAATTTTTATGTAAATCGGTGATTTTCTTAAAATTTCATTGGAATGTTTAAAAAATTTTGAAAAAAAATGATTTCTTGGAAATCACTACTAGAATTTCTAGAAAATCACATGAATTCCTTAAATTTTATTTCTTTGAAATTTCCTTCAAGACATTCTTGAGAAATTTCCTAAATTCTTTGGAAAGCTATGAAATTTTTTGGAAACTTCAAATTGCTTTTAAAATTTATCCCCAGACCCGGCATTAAATTCTTCCTTTAGAAATCAATAAAATTCCTTGGAAAATCTCTAAAAGTTTCTAGAAGAAACAATCTCTGAATATTTTTGTAAATCCGGGATTTTCTTAAAATTCCATTAGAATGAAATCATTTGAATTTATAAAATTCACATGAACTCCTGAAAATATTAATTTTTTAGAAACTTCTGAGATATTTTAAAAATTTATCTTTATTTATTAATTTATTTAGCCCGGCAATAAATGAAAACCCTCAATATGCAATATATTGTGAGAAAACTTTGGGTAGTTATTTGGAATTTCTTTAGAAATCAATAAAATTCTACGGAAATTACTAAAAATTCTTGAATATCTCCGAATTTCTATAAAAATCCTTGAACGTTTTTTTGTAAATTCGTAATTTTCTTAAAATTATATTGGAATAAAATCATTAGAATATTTTGAAAATCATAAGAATTCCTGAAAATTTCTTTTTTTGGAATCTTAAATTCCTTGGGAAGCTATGGAATATTTTGGTAATCTCAGAAAAGTTTTAAAAATGTATTGGCTGTTCTAGGAATTCTCTTAAAATTCTTGGAATTTTCTGAAAATCGTCAGAATTTCTTGAAAAAATTTGGAATATTTTTGAAAATCAAAAAAATCTTTAGATTTGCACCATCTTTGAGTAGTAATTCAACGTTATACGGTCATTTTAAATGTTTAAATTAACCAGCTTGACAAATTATGTTATTCAGAACGAAATGTTACTAACTAAGATTATTATTAACCATTGCAACAATTAATTTATCACTTAACTAACTACTTACTATTTCAGCGAGAGTTGAACTTCCAGCAGAGTAGTACTTCTAAGATAAAATATATTTATAGAGAGAATCCAACTGATGTACAAAAATGGGTCGACCTGATAAAATAATCACCTATGACGCCATCTTATTCGGTGCAGCTGTTGGTCTGCTCTCAGCGGCTGGAATACATTACTATCAAAAATGGAGAAAGCAATCCGTAGCGGTTAAAAAAGAATGGCACAGGGTAGGAGTTTTATCACAATTATTCCTTTATCCTCTAAAAAGTGGACACAGAATCCAACTGGAAAATGGATTTTGCACCAAAGAAAGTCTCCGTATGAAATTTGATGTACTGGATAGGTAAAATAGGGTTTCCATTTATTTTGGAATCAACTAACTAAAGTCATTATCAGGAGTTTCATTATTTATGACCCAGAAAAGAGTCGTTTTCATACAGCACGGGATTATCCAAAACTGATAAATATAAAATTACAACCTCGTGATAAAAACACTTTTACTCTGGATGCCCCGGACCAACCCACAGTTCAAATACAGCTTTCTGACTTTGCAACGGATACAAAATTCATCACGTACGTATTTCACTATTTCAGTATAAGTAATAATATTTGAATTGAAAAAATTTAGAATGCACCAAGAAGAAAAAATTTCTATAAGGGATTGTGGTAACGATGCAGCGGAATGGGTATCAAATTATTTAATCGAACAAAACACGGGATTGCGCTTGGGATTCTATGACAGTACAAAGAAACGAGACATAACCCATACCCATCCAGAACATTTGAAGCAATATAAGAACCTTACTAATGACGCACTGGTAAGTTTACGCTTTTAAAACATGAGATCTGAAAAAATAAAGTTTTATTATTTTTTGTAGGGTTTACAAACAGATTTGACGAGTTATCATTTAATTAACCAAGCATCGGTAGACGACTTGGCTTCGAAAGTGAAAACTGATGATATCAGCATTTATAATTTTCGTCCTAATTTTGTTATTAAAACTGATGATGCAGTTCCTTTCGCGGAAGATAAATGGGAGAAAGTTAAAATTGGAAATGCCGAGTTCTATTACGCTTCGCTTTGTACTCGATGTCTCCTTACCACTATCGATCCTGTCCGAGCTGAAAAATCTAAGAGTACCGAACCTTTGAAGACCTTAAGAGGGTAAGCTTTTATACATTAAGAATTATTCTTCTATATTGTTTGCTGTTTGTAGATATAGAATGCTGAAGACTATACTTCCTGACGCTGAAGTGGAGAAAAATATCCCAGTTATGGGTATGAATTTGGGATTGAAAACTGTAGGAAACGTTGCAGTTGGGGACTCCGTTTATGTTCAACTATTTTAATTCATAGTTTGTTAGCACTCTTTGTAATAGTAACTAATAATACTAATACCACATTAACAACAAAAGTTTAAATAAATAAAATAATACTTGAAGCTTATCCTGAAGTATCCCATTGGCTGAATAAATTAAGTTTTAAAATATACAAAGTAAAGGAAATGAATTGAACCAAACCAAAATTAATAAAAATTGCAAAGAGAATGAATTTGAAAATTACATCACACCTCTCTTACTTGAAGAGGAATTTCCCAAATTAATCTTAGGCTTTAAGACAACAATTTCAATATTAAATTTTAAATTTACATTTTTTAGTTTTAATTTAGCCAATAGGAATGCATATATGTAATAAGAAGTGCGGTTGTCAACTTAATTGTGTGATTTTCTTTTTGATTTTGAACATTAAAATTAACTTTAAAATAATACTTCGCTCCCCGAAAATAACTAAAGTAGACATTCTCTTTTTTAAGTAGATTTATATTTTTAATCTGTCTATTGTACCCTTTAAATACTACTTTCTAAACTATATTAATTAATTGAAATGGTGTCTGATATGTAAAAAGTTACTTACGCTAGCTGTGGGAAGCTTTTTTTTGACTTGTGAACAAGAGAGAATAAAAAAGAGGGAGGTAACTACTCCACCCTATGATGTACATGGAAATAGGTTTGTTTTAAAAGTCCTGTCCTGGGCTAAAAATATTTGGCGCTTGAATCACATTGTCCAAAAACTATTTCCTACGATTTTATAAAACTTTTCAATTTTCGTAAAATCCTAGGATTCTCGATAGATTCTTCTAGCGTAGATAGACGCTTCTTTGAGTGTGACTCAAGATGAAAAGGCGTTGTTTTAATAAAATGGTTTAAATATACAAAACACTTTATTTGAAGTTTAATTACAAAACAACTCGCTGAACGGTGAAAAAGTAAGTAAAATAACAATTAAAACGTGTTGATTACCGTCAGCGAGTGTGAGTAGTCACTGTTTCACTTGAGCTTAGAAAAGCTACTGCGGTTCGATTTTACAAAAAGTCAGGAGGTCGACTTGGTGGCACGGCGGTGCCAGTAGACCCAGGCAAGTAATGTATTTTTTTAGCGCCAAATTTAAAATTTAAATCTCACCTGGTCACATTACCATAATCCGAAAAAAAAATTTTAAAGAATTTCAGAAATATTCAAATATTCCAGGAATTTCTAAAAAATTCCCAAGATTTTCAATGAATTCTAAGACTATTCGAGGAAATTCTACATAAGTTTTTGAAATTCTAATAAGCGTAAGTCTAGATTTTTAAAGAATTTTACAAGTTTTTGAAAAATTCTAGAAATTTCCAAATAATTTCAAGGAAAAACTAAAATATCAACATCATTTCCAATAAATTCCAAAGTTGGTCAAAGAATTCGGGTGATTTCTAAAGTATTACTAGAATTTCTAAAGAATTTCAGGAAATTCCAAGCAATTCAATAGATTTTCTAGGTATTTCAGAAATATCCAAGATGTTTCAGCAATTTTTAATGATTTTAAAGTAAATTCCAAAGAATTGCAATTCTAAAGAATTTTTGAATAATATTTTATGAAACCCAGTGATTTCCAATATATGCCATTAATTTTCCAAGATTTCCTGTGCAGATGAACCCACCAATGTAGAAATTTAATTTTATTATTGTATAATAACATATTCCTCATTAATGATCGGTAATTTATTTTGGGCCGGAAAAATTTCCAAAAAATGCTAGTGTTTGCCAAAAAATATCAGATTTTCAATGAATTCCAAAAATTTCTAAAGAATTTCAGAAAATTCAAAACAATTCCATCGGTTTCCAAAGAATTCCAGCAACTTTTAGAGAATCACAAAGTTTTTCTGAAAAAATATCCAAATGGTTTCACCAATTTCCAATGATTTTTAAGTAAATTGCAAACAATTGGAATTCTAGAGATTTTTTCAACAATTTTTAGTGAATTCCAGTGATTTACAAAATATTCCAGTAATTTTCCAAAAATTTCCTGTGCAGATGAACCCACAGGTTTAGAAATGTAATTTTATTTTTGAATAAAGATATATTCCTTATTATTGATCTGCTCTATATTTTGGACCGGAAGAATTTCTAAAACATTGTAGTGTTTTCCAAAAATTAACAGATTTTTAATGAATTCCAAGAATTTCTAAAGAATTGCAGAAAATCCCAAATAATTCAAGTAGTTTCCAAAGAATTCTAATAACTTTAAGAGAATCCCAAGGATTTTCTAGATATTTCAAAAATATCCAAGGAGTTTCAGCAATTTCCAATGACTTTGAATTAAATTCCAAACAATTCCAATTTCAAAGAATTTTTGAATAATATTTAATGAATACCCAGTGATTTCCAAAAAATGCCAGCAATTTTCCAAGATTTCCTATGCAGATGAATCCACCGGATTAGACAAGAAATTTTATTTTTGAAAAAAAAGAATATTCCTCATTGATGATCTGCACTTTATTTTGGACCGGAAGAATTTGCAAAAAGATGCTAGTGTTTGCCAAAATATATCAGATTTTCAATGAATTCTAAGAATTTCTAAAGAATTGCAGGAAATTCAAAAAAAATTCTAGCGGTATCCAAAAAATTCCAGGAATTTTTTCATTCCAGAGAATTCCAGAGAAATCCCAAGAATTTTATGAAAAATTTAAAAAATATCCAAGTGGTTTCAGCAATTTCCAATGATTTTTAAGTAAATTGCAAACAATTGCAATTTTAGGGAATTTTTCAACAATTTTTAGTGAATTCCAGTGATTTCCAAAATATTCCAGTAATTTTCCAAAAATTTCCTGTGCAGATGAACCCACAGGTTTAGAAATGTAATTTTATTTTTGAATAAAGATATATTCCTCATTGTTGATTTGTTCTATATTTTGGACCGGAATAATTTCCAAAAAGTGGTAGTGTTTTCCAAAAAATAAATTTTTTTAATGAATTCAGGATTTCTAAAGAATTGCAGGAAATCGCAAATAATTCAAGTGGTTTCCAAAAAATTCTAATAACTTCGAGAAAATTCCAAGGATTTTCTAGATATTTCAAAAATATCCAAGGAATTTCAGCAATTTCCAATAATTTTGAATTAAATTCCAAACAATTGCAATTCTAAAAAATTTTTGAATAATATTTAATGTATATCAGGAATTTTCAAAATATACCAATAGTTTTCAAAGAATTCTTGTGTGAATTTCTGTGCATTGGTGTAGAAATGTAAATTTATTTTTGAGTAAAGAAATATTCCTAAATGTTAATCTGTAGTTTATTTTAGATGAAGAATTTCCAAAATATTCTAGTGTTTTCCAAAAAATATCAGATTTTCAATGAACTTTAAGAATTTCTAAAAAATTGCAGGAAATTCCAAAATATTCCAGTCGTTTCACAAGAATTCCAGTAACTTTTCTTCCCAAGGATTTTCTAGGAAGTTCAGAAATATCGAAGGAGTTTCCAGCACTTTCTAATGATTTTGAAATAAATTTCAAACAATTGCAATTCTAAAAACTTTTTAATAATATTTAATGAATGAACACCAGTAATTTCCAAAAATTGACAGTAATTTCCAAAAATTTTATTTTTTAATAAAAAATATTCCTCATTCCAAGTAAATCTGTATTTTATTTTGGACCGGAGAAATATATAACTTCGCAAAATTAAATTTATTTCTAAAACTTTTTCACATGGAAAAACAAGCACATTAATCTATCAGATTACTGTCAATACATTTAAAGTTTTAGATATTTTATATAAATATTTCGTCTTGAAGAATATAAAAGAAGTGTATTTATACTATCTTGATTCAAATCCATTGATCTTGTTTTTCTAACTGCAAACATCCAATTCTTTCCAATTCTATCAACAGAAAAATAAGTACAATTAAGTGTCACTGACAATAAAAATGTATTTATTACATCTTGGATTCTTTATTTGAATTTTCATTTGTTCTTTTGCTAGCATATGAATGCACATATGATTTTATATCATCAAATATCTTCGTCCTAAATTGAAGAGACGTTATATAGTAGTTATTAGGCTCAATAAAAGAATATCTTGAACCAAATTTCTTAATGTTTTCCACTTCAAATATTAAGTAAGATTCCACCTATAAAGATGTAAAAATTAAGAAGAGAAAATTGAATAATCAAGTGAATTACATAATCTTTTTTCTTGCATTGTTTTCTATTCCAATTTTGCAAACATTGAACACCACCTGCCACCCAAACATCTAAATCGCCCGAATCATATTTTTGCCCTACTCGGTTAGTATAAATTTTATTATCCTTGCAATATGCATATTTATAATAAATTGTATGGTTTAAACTACAACAAAAAAATAAATTATTTTCATATTATTTTTTATATTTTTTCATACTTTACCTGGCCCTTTCAGAACGGTCGGCATCGGAATATTTAATAAATACATCGTCAAATAAAATTTCGGAGGTGGCGTAAGTATTAAAGTGTTCTTCTACGGGCAAGTCATTGAATGAAGTCGAAAAATTTCTAAAAAAAAAAAAGTTGAGAAATTTGTAAACATAACAGTTTAAACGGAAACCTCCAGTCGTCGTAAGTTTCAATATTATAAATATTTTTCAATTTTCCAATCAAAATACGTTCTTTTAAGTAGTGTGCAATAATCACTCCTAAAGTCAACATAATTAACATCGTTAGAGAGAAGACAAATACATATCTCAAAAATTTTAAATGAGCCATGGTAACGCTAATTTATAAAACAACCACACAAACGAATTCAAAATACACGCACACGAATAATTTAAAATAAAAATGTCTGGTGTAGTTATTATTATTATGGAGATAAACCTCGGAACTACATGTGCAGCAATATCAAATTTTTATTAGTTGTATATTAGTAAAGTAGAATAGTTATTTAATTATCAAGGCTATAAAGTTCATGTTTCTATAACGAATGTGGCGTGGTGGCCCAGTAAAACTATCACGTCAGTTATAAACAGAACTTATGTATATGCCAAGGTGAATATTAAATTTTATTCAAAATTGTGCTTTTATATAAATTTTATAATTTAGGATACCGAATTGCAGTATACATCAAAATTGTTACTATCTAGTAATATTCTTAGGCCAGCACCACCCTAACAAACTAACACACAAACCCTAACACACAAAATAATCAACACAAATAAAGTAGATTTTTATGAGAATTTAATAATTTGAAACAGATATAAAATCGAACAATAAAGATACTTATATATTTAGTGCCGATTACTTTAACTTCTGGACAGATTTCGGATAAAATTATTTATTATCAAATTTTAATTAAAATAAAATAATTATAATAAAGCAAAGCTCTATATTTCATTCAAACTTTTAGAATTTAAAATATAGCACAATTTTTGTTGAATATTACATACCAAAAATATACAAGAATTCGTACTCTGTTCCGCCCGGGTTTTCTTATTTCAGTTTAAAAACTGCTTATTAACAAAATTGTATAAATTTTTGATTCATTGCTAGAACTAAGTTGCTTTGGGAAATATTTAAAATTTATTGCTTGAACGGAACGTTTCAAATTTGGATACAAGCTTTCCTTAATTTTGATAAAACTGTTATGGTGTATGAGTGTATGGCACATGTACTTAAGACTACAATCGCAAACTGCACAAAAATAGAAAATGAAATTTGAACATAAGATAAAAATTGAAAATTATAACGTGGTTGAAATAAATTAAAGAACATAAAAATAGTTAACGATTTATGGTTTTGATCGATAAACCCATACTCACAAAATCTCGAAACACTTAATTTCCGGTTAATTTGCGCAGCTGTTAACTCGATATCGAATTGTAGTTTATGGCACAGGAGATATGTTTTTTTTTCGGAAATTTGAAAGACATTATCTCGGTTTGGCTTTATTTTCGTGGTCCACTTATGTGACGGATCACGTTAAGATCTCAATGCAAACTCCTTGGAGGCCGTTGTTATTTTTAAAATTTCCTGGTTTAAATCTACTTTTTTCTTAAATTAATTTTTCCGAATATTTTGACTCTTTTTGTCAAAATATTCGGTCCGGATTCCTCCTGTTCCTCGTAACAATTCATCTTTAGCAGATTGTAGAATTTCCGTGGGTGGAATTTTTTAGCTCGGTTTATTGTTTCTTGGTTTAAAATGCACATTTGTAAATTTGTTGTCATTTTTGAGTTGGTTTTCAGTTATTTATTTTTTGCCTTCTTCTTTCACGGATCCCTGGAATTTTGGATGGTCGTTCCCCTAGGTAGTCGCAAGTTGTATTATTTTTTGAATTAATAATTTGGAAATAATAAGAAAATAGAAAAAATATTTATTGTGGAAGCTTGTCTTCACCTCTTGCAGGACTCTTTGCACAATTTACATGGCCGTGAAAATCTCATTCGCTTCATTAATTTTCCTTTTTGGAGGCTAACGTTTCACCGCAATATACATAATTACATTTTTTATACTCTTCAACTAAACAATCAGCAATATATAATTTCTTTAAACCAAAATTGTAAAATGTTATTTATACTATTTATAAAATAATCCTCAAAATTTTATAATGAAATGCAATAATTTGAACTACAGTAGCAGTCATGGAAATTGCATCGGTGACTATTTCCAAATTAAAATAACATTATAAACACAATACGCACACAAAACTAGATTTTCCAAACCGGGGGGTCTGGGGGTATGGAATACCCTCCAGTACACCAAAACTTGTGCGCAAACAAAATGTTATTGAGCTTATGCGTTTCAAACCGGAAATCTAACTTCCAAAAATTTTAAATGCAAGAATTTTCATTTGAAATTTAATAACACATAATCACTGATGTGCTGGGGGGGGGGTATACCCTCCAGGCCACCGGTTTGAAAAACTTAGCTTAATTCTAAAGCTTTAAAAAAAGTAATTAATTCCCAATGCAATTTCCATGAGCGCTACAACTGTATTAAGGATATTCAGAAATCAAGGGTTCCCAGAACCAAAAGGTCATATTAAAGCTCCTACTTATATGTTCATGTATGTATTTATTAAAATACAATTTTTTTGCGTAATAATAAAATTGTGTCTTCATTTTAAATGTCTCTTTGATAATATGGTATAAACCGTCTGTTAACATGGTGCAGCATTTTCTGCGATTTTTTTTTTTACATAGAACGAAGTGTTAGGGTCAGAGTGTCCACCACTTGCGTTCTTTAAAATGCCCATTGTGGGGGGGGGGGAGGGTTAGTAAACCAGATCACTTTTAAAAATTTTTTTTTAATTAATTCATGCGCGTCAGTGGTAAAGAGATAACTGACAAGTTCCAAAAATCAAAATATAGAAGAAATTCAAAATAAAATATGCAAACTATAAGTACAGTACTATGTATATAAACAAAATTTTTATTTTAAAACCTCGTGATAATAGTTATTTATGTATTTACGGCTTAAAGAGGCTTTTATGGCGCTAAGAATACGTCGAGCGTATTACGTATCCTCCGAGAGGGGGATCAATAGACTTGATTGACTCTTGACTACCCCTAAATACGCCACTGGTGTCCACGTTCTTCTCTAAGTTATTAATTTTGAAGTTAAAATCAGATGGCAAACAATGAAAATTAATTAAATCACGTAACATCTACATTTTTACAAAATACTTCGCGGTTTAACAAGAAGCAGGCAGTGGCGTAGCAAGGGGAGCGGGAGTGGGCGGTACGCCCCGGGCGCCCTTTCTAGGGGCGGCATTTTTTTCTAAAAATAAATACATTTTGATAGTGTTATTGACAGACGCGCACAATTATTGACGACAAAAAAACTAATTATCTTTTGTACTAAATAATTTGATGGGTCATGTGTTGTGCGCAAAATTTGGGTAGAATAATTGACTTTCGGCAAGTGGGGGGGGGGACGCCAAATTCAGAGACCGCCTCGGGCGGCAAAACAGCTTTAACAGATGTCTAAAATAGATTTTCCGTCTGCAAGTCGATCAGATCCCGCGTCTTCATTAAATTGTGTTTGGAAAGATCTACCTGTATGACCAATGTATTATTTTTTTTCAACATAGCCTTTAAAACAGACATCAAACATCTAAGTCGGAAATTTTGACTAAATCGGGGATTTATGAGCTTACTTGCGAATGCTCCCAAAAATGCATCGGTCATACAAATACATCTGTCCAAACACGATTTAATCAATAAATCTACTTTCGCTAAACACTTGTTAGACTCAAATCACAAACGGGGGGGGGGTATGATTTCACACATCGGATCAAAAAGTAAAAAACAAAAAGCTAAAATTTTTACAATCTGAGTTAAACAATTCACCTTGATTAATTATCTTCAATAAATAATTAAACCCTCCTTTTTTTCACTTTATTGACTACCCCCCCTCCACTTTGACCTAGAGGAGTGGTTAATCTATTTACCCTAATATTATATCAAATCACTTATTTTATTATATTTAAACTATATTGAAACGGATTTTCTTTAAATTTTCTTTCTAGTTCGTCGCCTGATGATGCTATAGTACGATGATGAAAACGTTTGCAATATTTTATACTCATAGTGTATTTTATTTAATTGAATTTTGTAGGTTTTCTAAAATAGTGATTCACTACACTACCTACCCCACATATCAATTGATTATTTGTTTATAGCTTTAATTTTTAATATTGTGCATATCAGTTTAAAAATCATTAACAAATAATCCTCTTGGTTCTTCATAACATTGGTTCCATTACAAAATATGATTAATTTATCATTTTTAACATTTTATGAACAATACATAGTTGATGACTTTCCAAGTCAATGGAAAGTGGCCAACGTTACCATTATCCTCAAATCCAATCAAAATCCCCGAAATCCGACATCCTACCGCCCTAATTGAGGATTCTAAATCCTCCTTCAAGACTATCACTTCCGGCACCCCCCAAAGATCAATCCTCGTTTCGACCCGTTTTAACCTTCCACAACATTGCCTCCCTACAAAAAAAAAACAGACAAAAAGACACCAACGTTGCGTAACAGGCACGGCTGAAGTTAGTTTGACTGACCTCCGCTCGATTACCAATATTGTTTAATCCAAAGAGGATCTCTCCCCTTGCAATGCCATTCCAAGGATCTCCCGACTTAAACTATGTAAGTGTTTTAAATATTGGTTCCAAAAATAAAAAATTACAAAAGTAAAAAAAAAACTTGAAAATAAATTTCAATATGATGTTTATTTAATCAAAATCTAAAGTATCTCACAAATACTTGTAAAGAAAAACATTGGAGTCAAGAAAACCCTACTTTTCTTAACGATTACATTTAATCAAATTTAAAAAAATTATTAATTTGATTAGTGTTACAGAAAATATTCTAATTAGCAGCCAAAATGATAATTTTTTACCAGGCGAACCATCCATCTTTTGAGATGTATTCTGCTGTACTATAGAAGCAAGAGGAACTTGCTGAAAAACAGTCTCTTGAGATTCTTCATTAAAAACAGTGGCTTCTTCTGCTTGGATGTTAATTTCATATGTTAAAATGTTCCTCCAAAGCTGTTCCAACTGTAGTATCTTCTAAATGTCGCTTGACGTCCCTAGCTTCCTCACTTATTTTAATATAGGAACCTAAAAAATAAAAATTAGCAAATATTTTATTAATATTATTATTTTTATGAGGTAAATCTTACGTTTTGAACTTGGTTTCTTGAGCATAAGAAACATGTTTAATAAGTCCATGTTTTGTCCGACAGTGGAAATTGGCGTTAGAAGCTTCCAAAACTACTTCAATATCAGCATTTTTCAGCTTTTTGGACGAGACCACGTCTGAAGATTTTCTTTGTTTTTTCTGTTTTTTCGTGAAATAATACAATGTCATACTGAATATAGCATCACCTGCTTCAATTGGTAAAATTTTAGTTTCAAAGCCCATTTTGTAAAATATCTATAAAAAAACATTAAAAATTAAAACCAATTTCTAAATTTAAAATTTGAAATTACCTACCTCTTTCGCAATTACTAAATTTATTGATGTTTTTTATTGATTTTACAGATTTGGATCAATTGATCCAAATCTGGAACAACTCTAATTTATAAAAATCAAAACCTTATCCAACATAATCAATTTTATTTTTCTAATAATAATTTCCCCTGCTACATTTTTAAATAAAATCTCGGAATACCAAATTTCACTTGCCGTCACCATCGGCCATCTTGGCAAATAAACCTGGTTTTCACCGCTCAGTATAGCCACCTTAACTAGTTGGCGGGAAAACCAGCAAATACAAATTCTTACCAAAATCTTGCAAAAAGGCCAAAAATGTTTACTTTCTTCCTTCATGGATCCCTGACATTTTGGTTGGTCGTGGCCCTGGATAGTGGGGGGTTGTAATTTAATTGGAATTTTAAAAAAAGAAAAAAAAAATATTGTGGAAGTTTGTCTTTGTCTTCCAGGACCCTTTGCACAATTTACAGTGTCGTGAAAATCTTATTTACTTCATTAATTTTTCTCACTCGAGGCTAGCGTTTCACCGCAATATACAATAGCGGTCATAGAAATTGCATTGGGTATTATTCCAGAATTTAGAAAAATTGATTTTCAATTATATATATTACCTATATTCTTAATAATAAAGAATAGAAAATAGAAATAGAAATAAATAAAAAGTTAAATTTTTTATTTGAAACTCATAAGCTCAAAAATGCATTTTCTTTCTTAAGCACAATCACAAAGCTAATTTTCTCAAACCGGGGGGTCTGGGGAGTATGGAATATTTGATTAAAAATGGGCTTCACTCTCTAGCGTCCGCTTTCAGTATACAGCTAGCCTATACGAATATCAAGGACTGTACCCAAATAGAACTACGGTTCAGGTATTTTAGTCACAAAAATATTATATATGACTTTAAACACATCTAAAAGTAACTCAGCGTGAAATTTTCAAAAAATTTCGTAGAAAACACTCAAATCGTAATTTATTTATAATAATTTCTGTAACAATTAATACATAATAATAGTAAATAAAAATTACAAATAACATTTAATTCACCACTTTCTTTTTGAAATACACCGGATCTCCACAGTTAATAAGTCCTCCATCAGCAGATAGCTTGAAATCTAGAGCGAGCGAAGCTTCTGATTTTTTCACTTTCACATTAGAATATCTTTTGATTTGACTGCGAAAGCAAAGTTTAGCGAATTTTTCACTTTCAGACTAAAATACTTACGATTGTAATTTCTTAACAAAAATTTGCTTTTCCCTATTGCGTGAGCCAAAATAATTTTGTAATTTGTTTTGCGTGCACAAATGACACGATGGTATTGATTCAAACGTAAAATTTTTAATTCTAATTTCTTCCCATGTAAATTCTTTATAAGCATCTTCACTTTCAGTTTGAATTATTATATTGGGGCGAAAATCATATTCCATTAAATGGCCCTGGACGAAATCCACCTTATCATTAATTTTATCAAATGATGGTATATTCAACAGAGAATAACGATTAGTTGCATCTAAGTGGAACTTCTGTAAGATGAAAAATTTATTAAACACAAAGCGACAGAGGTCTGTGATCTTACCATTGAATTATCTGCTGAGTTCAAAAAAACATACCATTCGTCTTTATTTCTGGATAAAAAATCCATGTAGTCACTGTAGATGTAATAGCCTAGACGCATTCCTCTTCTTGCTCTTAATAAATACTCAGAAACCCATTCTCCAGCTACTTTGCCACAATCTCTCACAAAAATTACTTCATCCTCGTGAATCCTAAAGTATCTAATTTAGATAAAGATCAGTAGAAGAAAATTCGTGGTTGACTTACCTTACCGGCGTGATTGGCAAAACTTCCATGTCTTCATCCGCAAAATTAAATTGGATCGAAGGATAGAATTCGGAATCTAAAGTAACTGTTCCATTGTTGCGTTGTATGTTAATTTGCCTCAAAATTGGATATTCTTTCAAATTACAAACACCTCTATCGATACTACGGTAGATTACAAAACTCCTGAACCAAAAAAACTTATAAATTGGTTTTGTTTCATTACAAACAAGATTACGTACCCATCGTAGGTATTTTCATACAATAATCCTTCTCTGGTACATACAGCACTCTGGGTTACGAATTTCACAGGTGATTCTAAGAGAGGATAAACAATGAGTTGAGATACTTCCCCAACTCTTATCCATTCGTATTCATATTCTGATGGATCAGCAAGTCCTACAAATCTTCTTATCCTGTTAATGGTATTACGTAAAAAATTCGTCATTTTTACAATCTAAAAATATTGCTTATTAGTTATATTTATGGGCTGCAGCAGGAAAAACTAACGTTTGGACGATAAGATTAAATTAATTTAATTTAAAATACTTGCTCGAGCAGATTATTATTTACAAATTAAACAATTTTTATTATAAATAACACAAAAATTAACCTTAAAAACAAAGAAAATGTTTTATATGACAGTAATTGCTTTATCTCTTGCGAGCGTAAACACAAGTTGGTGGAAAAGCAAATGTTTCCACAAAATTTTAAATTTTAAATTACTTTAAGAAATAATATAAAACAATAAAATTATCGGGGTCGGTGTGAAGAGTGTTGACTTTCCAAATTTTCGGAAAAGGCTTCGGCCTTTTTCTCGTTGCTGTGTGCAGATCCGATGGGTCGGTCAATGGGTCAAATTATTGTCTTCTTAAGATGGAGGGCCTTAACTAGCTGCCAAGTTGAAAGGTTCTTGAAAGAAAAATTCTCCAGCTTAGATCTTGAGCTAGTTTGTTTAATTGCAGATATTCGGCGTTTGACCTCCGTTTAAAATTCTGCCTGGTTCTTGGATGGAATCAGGTCTTTGATGTCTTAGGAGGGGGTAGAGATCGTAGATTGACTGAGGGCCTCACATACTTTTTCTTCGAAGGTGCCTACCTTGCTGGAAACGTCTTTGCGGAAGGGGATTAAAGTGAACTGAAGAAGTAAAAACATAGGTCAATACTTATATAATATGGTGTGCTGCGGCTACATTGGTGGCAGCGGTGGGATTAACTTAGTTTATTATGATTAGGTTCCTAGATTACCATTTTAAAAGTAAACTAAAATTGCAGTTCTAGATTCTTTGATCTTTTTGTTCAAAGATAATCCGGATAAAGGGCTAAAAGCATTCAGGAAACAATGAGAAGAACGCTGACAGATAGTAAATATCATGACAAACAATGGAGGCGTTCTAGTTTTTTTCAGTGTACTCTCATTGTACAGCATGGTTGAAATTCGAATGTTCTTATAGGGAATTTTTTTGAGAAAAGCTTAATGATGAAAACCGGAGTTTGATATCATTTTTTGTTTTCGAGTTATGGCCAAAAGTTCACTTTTTCGACTTTTCGTTAAATGTCGGTATCTCGGTTGTTTGTAAAGTTATAGAAACAATATTTACACCTTCTTCAGACACTTTTTTAAAACAAATAAACTGGGCTAACGGGATTTTAAATATCTTCATTTATTTCCGAGTTATAACATAAAGTTGTGTTTCTTAAATAGATACCATAGTTGGCCATCACATATTTCAATAGATGCCCACACTTACCCCCCCCCCATTGGATGGCTACGTCTAAGAAATTATGAAATCTTAATGCGTTCATCGTGTAAACTTCAGGTTAAAACCAACATTTAAAAGTTTTTCAGATCAGGAATTTAGAGTATACATTTTAATCAGTTTCGAATTTGATTTCCAGCATTAATTGAGCTTGTTTAACGCCTTTCTTTTATTATTGAATATAACATTAATGTTTCCTGTTAAATAAATTTAGCGTTTGAATTGAGTATTTGTTTTTCTTGTTACGAAGACGAGTATATGTTCTACTTATCTTATAATAGTGTGTGCCATATTGGGCCATACCCATTTTTTTTTAAATATTACAATGAATTGTTAAATAGGAATTTTTTCTTTATTTTTCCCATTAACTACAGCACAATAAGTAACCAAAAAAATATTTTTTTAAAATTCGTTTCATCATGTAACGAAGGGTTAAATAATTTTTCCAAAAATAAAAAATTACAAATATAAAAAAAATAAATTTCAATATAGGGTTTATTTAATCAAAATTTAAAATATCTGACAAATATTGGTCAAGAAAAACTTTAAAGTCAAGAAAACCCTATTTTTCTAAATGATTAAATTTAAGCAAGTTTTAAAACATTATTAACTTGATTACGGTTACAACAAAAATTCCAATTATCAACCAAAATGATAATTTGTTACCAGGAGAACCATCCATCTTTTTAAATGTATTCTTCTGTCCGATAGGAGCAAGAGGAACTTTCTGAAAAATGGTCTCTTGGGATTCTTCCTTACAAACAGTGGCTGCTTCAGCTTGGATGTTATTATCATATGTTAAAATTTCAGGTTCCTCCAAAGCTGTTCCAACTGTAGCTTCTACTGCATTTGACTTGACGGCTGTGGTTTCCTCACTTATTTTTATAGAAACCTAAAAAATAAAAATTAGCAAATATTTTATTAAAACTATTATTTTTATGAAATAAATCTTACGTTTTGAACTTGGGTTTCTTGGTTGGAAACATGTTTAACTAGTTCATGTTTTGTTAAACAGTGGGAATCGGCGTTAGAATCTTCCAAAACTACTTCAATACCTGCATTTTTGAATTTTTTGGACGAAACAGCGTCTGAAGAATTTCTTTGCTTTTTTTGTTTTTTCATGTAGTAATACAATGTCATGCTGGATATAGCAACACCTGCTACAATTGGTAAAATTTTAGTTTCAAAACCCATTTTGTAAAATATCTATAAAAAAAAACATTAAAAATTAAAGCCAATTTCTAAATTTAAAATTTGAATTTACCTACCTCTTTCGTAATTACTAAATTTATTGATGTTTTTTATTGATGAATTTTTTGATTGATGAAATGTAAGTGCTCTATATTATATAGGTATAATAAATAATATTATACCAACCAATAAGTCTGAGTTTAACATTGTTAAGTTGGAAATAGAAAAAATTAAAAATTAAAAATTTTAAAAGCTCCTGACTGTGAAAAATCAAATTCCAAAAATAAAAATTAATAATAAGAGCACTTTACTTAAAAACTACTGTTTCCTATAAAAAGGAAAAAATAATATTTTTCTTCTTCACTCATCATAAAGTCTCAGATATACCTCAGGATATATATCCCTAGGTATATCCTGCAAATTATACACTAAACATGCTCACAAACTCTAGTTTCGAGTTCTGAAACCATAAGGAGTCTGAAACCAATAGAGAGGTTTTCGTTTAAATGGTTTTTTTTTGCGGGGGGGGGGGGTGAGAACAATCACACTAATTGTGTCAAATAGAAGATCTTTTAAAGTGATGAAGAATTAGAATCACTTCACATCACAAATGAACGAGTAAATCATTGAATTCTACTCTTAATCATGTATTTAAAATTTAAAAGGACAAAAAATGAAAATAATACATTATCAGTTCTTGAGTCCTTCTACTGCACTGGATCAATGAAACTGTAAATTTGATTTTGTATGAATTCCAAAAAATTTTAATTATTATTTAAAATAATTGTTGGGGTAATTTTAAATTCCATTTCCATTAAATTTTAATGTAAACGGTATTTAGAAACTCCAAAATTTCAAAAATTAATTAATTTAAAAAATTAAATTATGCAAAAGTAATCACTTTTCTTCTTAAAACTATAAAATTTTAAATCAAAAGCACAGGCCTGGTTTATACCGATAGTTGACGTAAAGGCAACTAATAAATAATTAGAATTTTTTTTTATGTAAATTTTATTTTTAAATAAAGGCAACTAATTCGCGGCAGAATCAAATGTTTACAAAATTTAAAATAAATTAATAAAAAGTTTAGTTCAACAAATTATAACATGCACAAAATAAAATTCAAATTATTTATTAGAAAATTTTGCTACATGAGAGTTCATAGAATTTTTTTCGGAGGGGAATAAGAGGGAGCAAAATTTAAAACTCGGCTAAGCATAACTTTCTCTTTACATTTTATTTATTATATACTTTTAAACCACAAATTTAATATTAACACATATTATATAACATAAATAGTAAATATATTGAATCACCGTCATTTGGCCGAAAATTATTTGGGCGAATTCTATTGGCCGATAAATCATGTGGCCGCCACATCATTTGGCCGACAGATTATTTGGCTGACATTTTATTTTTTGGAAAATAAATAAATTTTTAATTAAATTATGTTGCTTTATTTAAATCATACTAAAAATACATAATACGAAATATCAAATCAACGAAATATTTCTAAGATCCATTTGCACAGTTGTTGTTAACGAGTTGACCGTCGTCGTCGAGTTGACAGTCGCCGAAATAACCGTCGGCGACTTGGACAAGTCGGAAATGCAGTGCAAAATAATTATAACAAATTTTTACCTAAAAGATCTATAAGAGTTAGGGTGACCATAAGTACTGCTTATTTCAGTAGGAAAGTACTTTCTTCTTGAATACTGTCCTTAGTGTCCTTCAACGGTTAATTAAGTACACCTAAATGTCCTTTTTTTCTAAGATGCAAAGTCGAAATGTAAACAATTGTATTTTATTTTTTATTAAAATAAAAATTAAGGTTCGAACGAAACAAAATCAAATTATTCAACTGTTTCAGCGGAATTGCATCTTTGGTTGCAATTGGATGCGACGGTATTAAAATAGCAATTTAAATTATAATTACTCCGTTTTTTACTATTTGTTTTATGATTAAATCCAATAATTTGTAAATATATACAATAAATTATACATAGTTTTAAGAAATAAATTTAAGAAAATCTTATGTACCTACTGAAAAAAATTTAAAAGTGCTTATGCCAACGCTGATAATCTTAATCATCAACGTGATAAAAAGAAACTAATTTTTCTTAATTTTTCTTCAAACCCCGTTGACCCTAAAATGTCGTAAATTTTTGCCTGCGGCGGCGCATTGGGGAATGACCCATCGTTCCTTCGGCGCGAAACATTCAAGCCCGCTAATTGTTTTTATTTTGTTTACGAAAATTTTAGTCGCCCTAATTAGAGAAGCCCCGCTGACTAATTACTCCACTAAATTTTATTTAGCATTTTAAATACAGTTTTATTCCCCCCTCCCCCCTAAAATTTATCCTGTGGGCGCCACTCCACTGCTGTGGTTAACCCTTTCTTTTAACCATCGCCTTACATTAATTAGAAAGGCGGGGCCGTTACTTTAAGACCATAATTTGATTTTTTTTTTAGAAAAAAATTGTTTATTTTTTGGAATCATCAACATGCCGTTGACTGATCGCCGAGTTGACCGTCGACGAGTTAACCGTCGCCGATTTAGACAAATCCGAAATGCAATGCAAAAAAATTAAAACCAAATTTTAACAAAAAGATCTGTTAGAGTAGGCCCCGTTGAGTAATTACTCCACGTAACCCTAATATTACTGTGATTTGACCAACGACACCGATATGCCATGCACAGGTCGAGTCCTACCCTACAATGGCACTACCGGTGACTTTCTGGAAACATCCAGTGGTACTTTCTACCATAGATCCGGGGACCTTCCACAGGGTAAGTGAGCTACAATAACTCTGTTATGCCCGTACTTATAGTCACGGATCAATCCGAGACTCAAAATGATCCTAGAATTTACCAATGAGATTACTGGAATTTAGACCGTATCGTAGCAACAGCTGTTATTTCGAGAATTGATCTCGATTCTCGGTTCAATCCATGACTATAAGTACGGGCATTAGTTTTAGTTTTTTTTAGTTTAAAATATTTATTTAAAAATTAAATCTTTACAATAAATTGTTCGACCAATGAGCACAGCAAGTGCCAATTGGTCTTACATAGAAATTTTCGTAAATATTTTGGAGCACCTCGTATTTTACATATCTCCAGATAACTTTGTGGTAACCTGATTGGTTGAACATTAATTCTTCGTGTGGGATTTGATAATTTGTTGTTGGCGTATTAGGTTGTTGTTGTGGGAGCTATTTGTTGGAAAAATGTACAAAAACCAACTTACAATACTGCAATTAAATATTCAGATAACAAAAATAAACAATGAAATTCTCCTTTCTCCAATGAAAGGAAAAAAAATTCCTTATCGGAGATGTCGGAATTTATTGTGATGAGGTCGTCGAGCCTTCGACGGAACCTGGACCAATCGGTGTCTTTATAGCTGGTGATTTTTCTAGGTGGGCTATTAAGAGGGCCGGATTTGAGGAAAAATTGAACAATATTATGGTCTGACGTAAGTTTGTGTTTGACGGTGGGAGCAGATATGTTTGGCAAGTTTTTGTTTAAGAGCAGATCTATCGTGGTTGCAGTCATGTTATTGGTGGGATGATGGGTGGGGGCAGTGGTGTGGAGAATTTCGATGTGTTTGGTGAGGCAGAAGTTTAGAAGGAGGTTGCCGTTCGGGTTAGATTGGTGGCAGCCCCAACGTGAGTGTTTCGCGTTGAAGTCGCCAGCCAATAGAACCTTGCCGTCTAAGCCGAACAGCGTGTCTAGATCGTGATCGGAAAAGCGGTTGGATGGTTTGTTGTAAACAGTTATTAGAGTGATATCGTTTTGGAGTTTTATCCCCAAGACTTCCATACTATTACCTGTGGGTATCTGGATTCGTCGGTGGGGAATGTTGTTACGTATTATTGCTGGTACGCCTCCCGCCCCGTGGCCGCCCCTGTCCTGGCGGTGGACGGAGTATCCCTGGACCTTGAGTGTGCTGTTCTCGTTGAATTTTGTCTCTGAAATTAAAATTATATCAATATTATTTTTAAATAAGTAGTTTTTGAGTTCAAATATTTTGTTGCTCAGACCGTTAGCGTTCCATAAATTTACTTTCAGCTTACAACCCATAGGAATCAATAGTTCCAAAGAATTTTAGGGTAGCAGTGAAGCGTTCTGTTTTCGTGTTGCAGCCTTTGAGCAGGTTGTTGTAATCTTTCAATGCCCTCAGCATTTCTTCTATGTTCGTTTGCTCGTTTATTTCTTCGCAGGTTTGTGCGAATTCGCTGAAGGCGTCGCCCATATTTGGTTTCGGTTGTGTAGGTGGCATGGATGGTTGCGCCGTCGTGCGCGTTCCTTTGGGTGCTCGCAGTGGTGGGAAGGCGGTATTACGATCATTTGTTGCCGATGGTGGTTGTGGTAGTGGTTGCGATTGATGGTATTCTGGTATGACATCTGTTGGCGGTATTTGTGGTCGTTGGTAACTTGTTCTTGGTCCTCGGGGAGGGGGGAACATAGCGGCGTTGTTGATTGGTGCAGGACGCGGTGCTGGGAATGGTTGAGTTATTGTTGCGGATTTCGTGCTATGCCAAGCTGATGTTGTCGGAAGGGGGGCCGGGATGTACTTTGATTGGTAGGTTTTTGGTGGGGCCGATTTCATTCGTCTCCTCTCATCCAATTGGGTAAGTTTGCGTAGGTATGTCGGACATGTGGTGCTATTGGCTGGGAGGGCCCCTCTGCAGTTAGCACATGTGGGTGGTTCGGTTTTGGGACGTTGGCATTCTTTGGTTGGATGGTTTTCGGCGCATTTTAGGCACCGAATTGCTCGCCGCCTGCAATTGGCCGTCGCGTGCCCCCACTCCTGGCAGCGGTGGCACTGGATTATTATCTTATTGTTGATATGCCGTTCCCAGCGTATCCTTGCGTCCAATAGTGTGGTGACTTTCGCGTTAATTGATCTCTCGGTTATCGAATTGTGCGTAACTACTGCGATCGATTGCGTTCCGTTCATTTTGAAGATATTCTTCGTTGGGATCGCTTTGGCGTTGAGCTCAGTTTTGATCTCATCTATCGTAGCGTCATTCGGTAAACCTTTTACAACAAAAGCGTGGGTCCTTTCTTCGCGTGCCGTGTATGTGTGGTGTTCCACCGAATTATCTTTTAAATCTTCCAAGAGGACATCGTACTCCGTCTTGTCGTTAACGTAAATGGTTACCGTGTTTGCACGGTAAGACAATTGGAAGCCTTTAGTGGCAAATTTACTTACCCTGGCTCTGAATGTTGCCTGATTGGTTACATCGCAGGCAATCACGATTGGCGGCGGCTTGTGGGTTTTCTTAACGGCGGGCGTGGGTTCTTTCGTTTTATCGGGAACGTTGTTTGCGATCTCCTCATCATCCATATGGTTCTTCGTACTATCCAAATCCTGGGTATCGTTTTGGTTTTCTAGTGCAGCAAATTTATTTGCTACTAATACTGGCAACGGGACGGGCCTGTATCGCAGTCGTCTGATTTTCTTTACCTCCGGCTTGGGGACGTTCTCGCTTGCTTCTTCTCCTTGGGAGACCTTCCGTTTAGTCTTCGATGAAAGACACGTCCATCCGGCATCGGTATCGTTAATTTCATTTTCACTCATTTTAACAAAAAATTTGAATTTTGTCACTAACACTACCAACTTAATAAATGTTCACTATATAACTAACACGTCTGTTCACCACGGCTGCTCGGTTGAGAATCCATTAGTGACCCCGAAGATCAGGCTTAATAGATCATACTATATTTACTAAGTCAGTCGTATATATGCTAAGTTGTTTCCGCAAGACGGTAGCGAGAGGTGCACTTTGATGGTATTTTTATACTCAAATAAAAACAATTTTATTAAATTTTTTTTACTTCTTTCAAGTTTTCTTGGCTGGTAATCTTACTTGTGAAGAAAAAGAAGGCAAAGATTGCAAGCAAACCGAAAAAGGTACAAAGGTTCTAGTTGGTAATGCCGACCTATCTCCCAGCAATGTTCGCCGGAACTGCTTGTTAGATAAATTATGATCTTAATTAAGAGAAGTTCAAAGATCACTCCTATAAGGAAAATAAAACGCACTAGAGGTGGCAACGTACTCATCAAAATGCAAGATTTCAAAGCCTTAAAAAACCATAAGGAAACCATTTGGGCCTCGGGCTGGTGTAAAACAGCTAAAAGGCTTCAGAAAATAACGAGTCCGGAAGTGGGGCCTAACCAGCAGTTGCAAAGTCTTGAAAATACTCAGATGCTGTGCGATGGACTATCGAACGCAAACCTGCAAGAACATGCAAGATCGCTCCAAAAAGGTGTTGGAGGTGCGACGGAAGTATTTTGTTAGAGATTATCTCTTTCGCACTATACCTTACAAAGAAACTTCAAGCCAAGCTTAAAAATTAAACTTCAAGGGAGCAGCTGTCCTCCTGGCTTTTGCTTTAAATTTTTAAATTTAATTTTAATTAATCTAAACTTCGAGGAGAAAGATTACTGAGTTCGCGAAGGAACCACAGAATTTGAAGTTTGTCTTTTCTGCAAATAAAGAAAATGAAATATTTTTCGTGTATTTGAAAAAGATCTTATGGACGCCCATGATCCTACCGCAAAGTCAAATACTTCATTGTCAAAATTGAGGATTCTAAATCCACCCTCAAGACTATCGCTGCCGGCACCCCCAAAGACCAATTCTTGTTTCGAGCCTTTCTAACCATCCACGACACCGCCTCCCTACAAGAAAAACAGACAAAAAGAGACAAACGCTGCGTAACAGGCACGGTATCAGTGGTTTGACTGAACTCCACTCGATTACCATTATTGATTAGTCCAATGGGGATCTCTCCCCTTGCAATGCCATTCCAAGGAACTCACGACTTAAACTAATTGTTTTAAATATTTTTAACAAAAATAAAAAATTACAAAAATAAAGACCAAAAAATTAATTTCAATATAGTGTTTATTTAATCAAAATTTAAAATATCGGACAAATATTGGTCAAGAAAAACTTTAAAGTCAATAAAACCCTATTTTTCTTTATGATTAAATTTAAGCAAGTTTTAAAAAATTATTAACTTGATTACGGTAACAACAAAAATTCCAATTATCAACCAAAATGATAATTTGTTACCAGGGGAACCATCCATCTTTTGAAATGAATTCCGCTGTCCGATAGGAGCAAGAGGAACTTTCTGAAAAATGGTCTCATGGGATTCTTCGTTACAAACAGTGGCTGCTTCAGCTTGGATGTTATTATCATATGTTAAAATTTCAGGTTCCTCCAAAGCTGTTCCAACTGTAGCTTCTACTACATTTGACTTCACGGCTATGGTTTCCTCACTTATTTTTGTAGGAACCTAAAAAATAAAAATTAGCAAATATTTTATTAATACTATTATTTTATGAAATAAATCTTACGTTTTGAACTTGGGTTTCTTGGTAGGAAACTTGTTTAACTAGTTCATGTTTTGTTAAACAGTGGGAATCGGCTTTAGAATCTTCCAAAACTACTTCAATACCTGCACTTTTGAATTTTTTGGACGAAACAGCGTCTGAAGAATTTCTTTGCTTTTTTTGTTTTTTCATGAAGTAATACAATGTCATGCTGGATATAGCAACACCTGCTACAATTGGTAAAATTTTACTTTCAAAACCCATTTTGTAAAATATCTATAAAAAAAACATTAAAAATTAAAGCCAATTTCTAAATTTAAAATTTGAATTTACCTACCTCTTTCGTAATTACTAAATTTATTGATGTTTTTTATTGATGAATTTTTTGATTGATGAAATGTAAGTGCTCTATATTATATAGGTATAATAAATAATATTATACCAACCAATAAGTCTGAGTTTAACATTATTAAGTTGGAAATAGAAAAAATTAAAAATTAAAAATTTTAAAAGCCCCTGACTGTGAAAAAACAAATTCCAAAAATAAAAATTAATAATAAGAGCACCTTACTTAAAAACTACTGTTTCCTATAAAAAGGAAAAAATAATATTTTTCTTCTTCACTCAACATAAAGTCTCAGATATACCTCAGAATATATCTCCCTAGGTATATCCTGCAAATTATACACTAAATATGCTCGCAAACTCTAGTTTTAAGTTCTGAAACCATAAGGAGTCGGAAACCAGAAGAGGGGCTTTTGTTGAACGGGTTTTTTTGGGCAGGGGGGGGTGGAGAACAATCATACTAATTATGTCCAATAGAAGCTCTTTTTAAGTAGACGATCGATTGGAATCACTTCACACCACAAACTGAACGAGTAAATCATTGAATTGTTCTTAATCAGGTATTTAATATTTAAAGGACAAAAAATTAAAATAATAATTTGTCAGTTCTTGAGTCCTCTTACTGCACTGGAGCAATAAAACTGTAAATTTGATTTTGTAGGATTTCCAAAAAATTTTAAATTATTATTTAAAATAATTCTAGTTCCCAAAAATGTTGTTGGGGTGTTTTTAAATTCCATATCTATTAAATTTCAATATAAACGGTATTTGGAAACTCCACAATTTCAAAAATTAACTTCAGCTTATTTTAGGCAAAATAATCACTTGCATTCTCAAAACTATGAAATTTTAAATCAAAAACGCTGTCATATTTTGTTCGGGGCGGAATCAAATTAATGAAAAGTTCAGTTTAACAAAATATTAAATTATTAATTTGCAAAGGGTTTTCACCATTTTCAGTTGACCTCTAAGTTTAATTATTATGCACGTTTATGACAAATTTCATGACATTTGGTTGGGCGGTTCAACCTTTGCGATTGATACTATTTCTTTTCATACCTCAACCACACACACACTGATACAACCGAATATTCATATGAAATTTAATTTTTATTTTTCAATTAAGTTTTTAATTAAATTTTGAGGCAAGAGGGGAGTATTTGGCCACTCTTAGCCCCCCCCCCCCCAATTGGATACTTATCTCAAAGAAATTATGAAATCATAAATGCATCCATTGTGTAAACTTCAGCTTGAAACCAAAGGTTTCTTTCGTGTTTTCGGTATAGTACGAAAGGTACACCAATGAGAACATTGGATTAAATAAACTCGGAGTCGTATTTAGAGGGGGATAATTGGGCAATTGTTTCCCAAGTCCTGAAGCCCGCCCCGAGATTGGATATTGTATTGAAAATGTAAATTATAAATTAATTAATACTTATAATGTAATTATAATATATTTGTATATTATATTTATAGCTTAAATTTTTTTTAATCGTGTACCATTAACGCGCATGAATGTACTGACGAGGTTCTAAAAATATTTATTCAAAGCATTTTCTAAATACGGCACTGCGTACACCAACACCAAAGGCGATTGCAGTCTTAGAAACATAATTCAAATTTAAGCAGTACCAACTTTTTGAATTGTTATCGAAAAAAATTTTTAATTTTCTTTTTGGTATCACTCAGTGATTCAGGGTACAATTATCGAAACGTGATAATTTAAAAATTAAAATTAACAACTTTTTGTTTATTGAATTCAGAATATCATCGAAAAATGTAAGTACTGATATTTTGTACAGCATTAATTTTTCCATTTTTGTATATTCAAAATCGATGTTTTTAGATGTCCAAATTAAATCGTAAACAGCGAATTCTTCTTAAGGCATTGCCTGTATTGGCAATTCTTGGTATAACAGTAACCATTGGAGTCTTTTCCGTTAAAAAGATTATAAACTACTTTTCGCATTCCAATGGCGATGAAGACGACCAGGACGATGCAGCTGACCAGGACGATGCAGATTTAGCACCTTCACCTTCTACAACATCTTCGGGATCATCGTGGTGTTCATTTTCAGAGGTAGGGATGCTGTTGAAAAATTAATAATCATGAAAGTTTTTTCTTCCAAACTTTTGCGATAAATATAATCAGTTAACACAAAATTTTAATTTTCAACTTTTCATAGATCGACTGGGACTAAGAATTGAAGATGTTATCCGATGGTGGTGATTTTAAATGATTTCCGTTTGTTTGTTTTTTTGCAATAAAATAAAATATTAAATTTACACTCATTTGTTTGCATTTTATTTAAAACTAGCAGGAAAGCCCGTCCACGAATGGGCATCTAGACCCAATTGGTTGGAAACTCGATTGATGTGCAACTCGTCCCAGGGGGAGTACCGGCGGTGGTTTATAGTTATTTATGTATCTAGGGCGTTATGTAGATATTTATGTCGAGGGCAACCAATTTAAAAGGGCGAGGGCCGCCAGACCCAAGAGTTTTTAAGTTGCTCGAGAGCATAAACATCGGGTAATGCTCGTGATGCATACAACGTTTTATATTTCACTGCATTTGAATTTGTCAACATCTAAAAATTTTATAAATTTTGAATTTGATGATTGCTAATAATTTTTTTTTGAATTTTTAATTGTTCTTAAACTGGATCTTCATTTGCAAGTTGTACTTTTAATTGTAAATAAAATTATAAACAATAAAATAGTACATTTTTTGAATATTATATAATTGCAAATGAGAGGGCATTATGAGTTATACGCCATAGGGCATCATCAAGGTATAAAAGACAAATAAAGATTCAGTGTAATATAAATATATTTTTCGGTTGGTATAAAAATTCGAGCGATCAGAGTATTTCCTTTTCTCCAAGAAATGACACGCTGGAACAGCAGCGTGCTGGGATTTTATGTATTAAGATAGTATAAGTAAAAAATTGAACATTGAACTGAGCGAAGCCGGGTGCGAAAGCTAGTGGTATAATAATTTTCGTTTAAGAGTAAAAATTAGCAAATTCATAGTTTAAGACTTCAATCTTAAACCTGTTGTGGGAAACCAGCATTTGCTTGATATCAATAATTTACCAAAAATTGCAATTTAAAATAAATTTTGACAATCCTGCATAGATAAATCGTCAAATTCTTTTAATTTTTCTATCTTAATTTTTGTAAAAAATATAAATTGGCGTTGTTGTGTTAATTTGGTAAGTACTTTTTATGGAGCAATTTATTTTCAAAATTTTACTAAAGATTATTATTTTAAGAATTTTACTTGAAAATGGGCAGTGTCAAAATTATGTGCAGTAATTGTAATTGCCGATACAGCGCTACTAGGTATGCGGGAGATAGCCAGACGGTACTACTTTATTGAGTGCAGAAACCAACGCTGCGTAACCGGCGGGAACGGTACAAATCGCCGCGCACGATTCGCCGCGACACGACTTGCCGGGAACTATTCGCCGCGGCACGATTCGCCGCGGCACGATTCGCCGCGGCACGATTCGCCGCGGCACGATTCGCCGCGGCACGATTCGCCGCGGCACAATTCGCCGCAGCACGATTCGCCGCGACACGATTCGCCGTGGCACGATTCGCCGTGGCACGATTTGCCGCAATTTTTTTATTTCTATATTTTATAAATTTTTATCTCTTCAGTGACCCCATCTATCGATAATTGATAGATTTTTAACCCATTAATATGAATTAAATAAATTAAACTGTTACAAAACGATATTTACGTTTAGAACAAGTTTTACCTTTTTCGAGTTCCACCTTTTCCGAGTTCTTTCGGTCATCAGGGATATTTTTAATTAGTTTAGCGCTACCCTGCGCTCCGGTCCCCTCCGCTCCGGGCGTTTCGAGCCGTTTTGACAAAGACAGCCATGGAAATACACGGATCCACCGTAAAAAATAATTTTTTTCATTAGAGATAAAATTTGAATCATATTAATTGACCTGTGTCCTCATGTAAATACAAAAGGCCAACAAATCGAGTAATTAGATTATTGATATATGGCGCTAGAAGCTCTCGGCGAATCGTGCCGGCGGCGAATAGCGCGGCGGCGAATCGCGGGGCGGCGAATCGCGCGGCGGCGAATCGTGCGCGGCGAGTTGTACCCAACCCGTAACAGGCAAGGTATCAGTTAGTTTGACTACTGGGGATCCTAAGGGCATTTCTCCTCTTGCAATGCCATTCCAAGGAACCCCCAACTTAAACTAATTGTTTTAAGTATTGGTTCAGAAATAAAAAATTACAAAAATAAAGGAAAAACGAAGGAAAAAAAAGGAAACAAATAAATTTCAATAAAATATTATTTAATCAAAATCTAAGATATCACACAAATATTGCTAAAGAAAAACTTTAAAGTCAAGAAAACTCTATTTTTCTTTATGATTACATTTAAGCAATTTTAAAAAACTATTAATTTGATTATGGTTACAAAAAATATTCCAATTATCATCCAAAATGTAAATTTTTTACCGGGCAAACCAGCCATCTTTTGATATGTATGTATTCTGCCGTCCGATAGAAGCAAGAGGAACTTGCTGAAAAACAGTATTTTCGGATTCTTCATTAAAAACAGTGGCTTCTTCAGCTTGGATGTTATTTTCGTATGTTAAAATGTCAGGTTCCCCTAAAGCTGTCCCAACTTTGGCTTCTTCTAAATGTGTAGTTTCCTCAGATATTTTAATAGAAACCTAAAATATAAAAATTAGTAAATATTTTATTAATATTATTATTTTTATGAAATAAATCTTACGTTTGGAACTGGAGTTTCTTGAGTGTAGGAAACATGTTTAGTAGATCCGTGTTTTGTCCGACAGTGGAAATCGGCGTTAGAGGCTTCCAAAACTACTTCAATACCAGTATTTTTAAATTTTTTGGGCGAGACCGCGTCTAAAGATTTTTTTTTGTTTTTTCTGTTTTTCATCAAGTAATACAATGTCATGCTGGATATAGCAACACCTGGTACAATTGGTAAAAATGGACAAGAGGGGAGTATCTGCCCACTCTTAGCCCCCCCCCTCCCCCCCAATTGGATACTTATCTCTAAGAAATTATGAAATCATAAATGCGTCCATTGTGTAAACTTCAGCTTGAAACCAAAAGTTTTATGTATCTTTTGTGTTTTCGGTATAGTACGAGAGGTACACCAATGAGAACATTGGATTAAATAAACCTCGGAGGCGTATTTAGAGGGGGAGAAATGGGCAATTGTTCCCCAAGTCCTGAAGCCCGCCCTGAGATTGGATATTGTATTGTAAATATAAATTATAAATAAATTAATACTTATAATTTAAAATAATATATTTGTAAATTATATTTATAGCTTAAATTTTTTTTAATCGTTTACCATTGACGCGCATGAATGTATTGACGAGGCTCTAGAAATATTTAGTCAAACATTTTCTTAATACGGCACTGCGTACACCAACGTTAGGCGATGGCAGTTGTAGAAACATAATTCAAATTTAAGCAGTACCAACTTTTGGAGTTGTTTTTGAAAAAAAAATTTTAATTTTTCTTTTTGGTATCACTCAGTAATTCAGGGTACAATTATCGAAACGTGATAATTTAAAAATCAAAACTAACAACTCTTTGTTTACTGAATTTAGAACATCATTGAAAAATAATGTAAGTATTGATATTTTGTACAGCATTTATTTTTTCCATTTTTGTATATTCAAATTTGATGTTTTTAGATGTCGAAATTAAATCGTAAACAGAGGATTCTTCTTAAGGCATTGCCTGTATTGATAATTCTTGGTATAACAGTAACCATTGGAGTTTTTTCCATTAAAAAGATTATAAACTACTTTTCGCATTCCAATGGTGATGAAGACGACCAGGACGATGCAGCTGACCAAGACGATGCAGTTGACCAGGACGATGCAGCTTTACCACCTTCACATTCTACAACATCTCCTGAATCATCGTGGCATTCATGTTCAGAGGTAGGGATGCTATTAAAAAATTAATAAACATGAATGTTTTTTTCTTTCAAACTTTTACGATAAATATCAGTTAACACAAAATTTTAATTTTCAACTTTTCATAGATCGACTGGGACTAAGAATTGGAGATGTTATCCGATGCTGGTGATTTTAAATGATTTCCGTTTGTTTGTTTTTTACAATAAAATAAATTATTAAATTTACACTTATTTGTTTACATTTTATTTAAAATAGTATATGTAAAAAATTGAACATTGAACTGAGCGAAGCCGGGTGCAAAAGCTAGTGGTATAATTTGCCTTTGAGATTAAAAGTTAACAAATTCAGTTTCAAAAAATTGTTACTACCAAACTCGCGTTAGGTAAATGGTAAAACTGTTATGGGACACCAGCATTTGCTTGATATCAAATTTACCTTATACCTATTATCTAAAAATTAGTATTTAAAATAAACTTTGGCAATGCTGCATAGATAAACCATTAAATTCGTTTTAATTCTTCTAACGTGTTAATTTGGTAAGTACTTTTTACGGAGCAATTTATTTTCCAAATTTTATTAAAAATTATTTTTTTAAGAATTTTAGTTGAAAATGGGCAGTGTCAATGGAAAATTATGTGCAGTAATTGTAATTGCCGGTACAGCACTAGGTATTCGGGAGATAGCCAGACGGTACTACTTCATCGAGGTCAAGGAAGAAAAACCTTTGTCATGGAAACCGGTTGGAAGAGTCACAGAATTAGCCGTTTATCCAGTAAGACAAGGAGAAAAAAGGATTTTACCGAAAGTATATTGCACTCAAAACGGATTGAGAAGTACTCTGGATGAAAACTTTCAAGATGGGTGAGTCCTAGTTGTAATTCTATGGAAAATTGAATCATTATGAGTCAAACCTACAGATGCTTTATATTATACGAAAGTGGAAACACAAAAGTTCTACCTGAAGAAAATTACAATTTCGATAAAATAAAAGTGGAATGTACAATTGATAAGTTCGTGCTAATGGCGGAAGGATTAGAATCACTTTCTCTTCCTTATGATAAATTAAATGTCGAGTTTACGTTGATTGAGTGCGTATTCAGTTTTCAATTCCTTTGATGTAAGGTTTAATCTATGATTTTTTAGGATTCATAAAGGTGAAGTTGTTCCTGTTAGAGATTGTGGTGAAGATGCAGCAAATTGGGTGACTGAAGCATTGCCAGACACCAAAAAAAAATTACGTTTAGGATATTATATAATGGATTTGGAGAAAGAGCCAGTTTTAAATGAGTGGTATGAAAAATTGTTGAATTCTATCAAATGTTTCACAAGTAATGGACTGGTGAGCCCAAAAGTATTCTTATCCCGAAAATCACAATATTAATGTTTTGTTGTGTTAGATTATTCATCCAGGTTTAACCTACCCGTTATTAATCAATGAGGATTCGATTGATGGTGTGGGCACAACATTGCAGTCATTTTTAAATCCATATAATTTTAATGCAAATATAGTTATTCAATACACTACAGGCAGCCCATTAGAGGAATATACATGGAAAAAAGTAAAGTTTGAAAAAGTGGAATTTGATTGCATTAAATCTTGCAAAAATTGCATCATCAATCGAAACACTCTTCTTGGTTACAGTAGCAAATTCGGAATAGATATGCGAAATGTTATGATGGCACTGAAGAGGTAATTAATTATATTTAAACTTTTATTCGAGGAAAATTAATTATATTCTTTAATTCGTTCTAGTTCACTTCAAAAGTACGTAGGTTTTAAAGTAAAAGATACTCCATATATAGGCATTAGTCTAAAACTATCTAGCGATGAAGGAGAGATTAAACTTAACTCTAAAGTTTTCGCCTTGTGTTAATTTCAATATATTGCAAGATATTACATTGTATTTTCATAGCACTGTATTTCTGTATTTTAGTAAATTAGAACTAAATTAATTCAAAATTTTTTATTTTTAAAATATTCAACCAAAGGATATCTAAAGCATCAACGGGTAAATGTGATGATTAGTCTACAATAAACCATCCTGACTTTTTGAGCATTGAAGCTCATTGATTGATGGACAATTAACCAATCCTGATTTTGTAAGAATTTTTTGATAAGTTAAGCAATTGAAACTCACTGATTTTTGTATTTTTTTATGATCAAATAAGGACTTGCTTTATACATATTGCGGTGTTCATAAACCAAAAAGTTTAGAGACAGCATTGCTTTGTGCTCTTTTTGAGAAAAAGAAAAGAAAGTAAGAGATATATTTTCATCGTTTTTCCGTACAGAAAAGCAGAAGATCATACAACCGACATGATTGCAAGTTGTTTGAACCACTTATTGGCTCTTAAACTGGACAAAAGCGTCATTTTGAAAACCTAAATTTTGTAACATTCTGTATATAAAAATATTTTTAAATTGATTTAATGATTAGAGCACCTGGAAGGTTTGGTTTATCGCTCACGTTAACCTTCAATATAAAGGAAATTTTACTTTTAAATTGTTTGTGTTAGCGTAAAAAAATTTATTTCATTCTTAATAATAATTTTATAAAATGTTGGGTCTGTTTTTTGTTGTCTGTTTAGTGCTGTGGACAGCGTCATTGATAGTATATTTCGTGATTGAGAAATTTAAACATACTCAGTATTATGGGAAGGTAAAATCAATTGAGTTTTTCAGAACCGCCAAGCAGTACAAGTTCGTAATTAGTAATTTTGAAAATTTTAATAATTAACAAAAATTGTTACTTTCAGAACTTTACTGGTGGTAAAAACCAAAATCGAAGACAAGATGAAAGGAGGAAAGCCAGGAAGAGTAATTGAGCGTTTTTCGGTTATTTTGCCCGAAGTGCATTTGAAGAAACATTTACATTATACTCCCGAGACAGTCAGGTAAGTTTACAAAAATCTGCCAATTAGAGCCGATTACAACGCCGATTTTTCAGGGAAAAAGATGGTTCTCATGTTGAAATATTTTATCTTGATTACACGATGAGCAGACTGTTGATGGAAGCCATGCAAGATTGGTTTCCTGAAGATAATGTTGAAATAGGAATAAAAATAGATGAAGTAGACGATCAACCATCAGGAGAGGAACGAGAATACGCTTTGCTTGATATAAATCATTATTCCACGCCATATTATAGGAAACAAGTGTCTAAAGACGATTTTCTATTAATTTTCTGTCAAGGTACTAAATTTTCTCTTAAGATTGGAGAAAGCGTTTTGGATAACGTGGAGGCATATATCAAAATCACTTCCGATATGTTACACCGGCCGGTACTGGCAATAGCCAAAAATAGAATAGTAAAGTGAGTAACATAAAAAAAGTATATGTACATACTGCATTAAATTTGTTTATAATAATTTCAGGGAATCCCGTTTGTATGCTTACCAGCTGGATGGGTTTCTTAAAAATGATGAAGATATATGGAAATGGATTGGTACAGATACTTTCTGCAATAATGCTTATACTTGCATTCGATAACCTCTCACAGTCATATTGCAGTTAATAAAATTAGTTTTTAATACTTTAAATAAATTACAACTTTATATAAAATCGTATTTTTCTTTTTTGTTCCTTAAGCTTTCCCAAAAATGTAAGCAGTTTATGGTTAGTGTAAGTCATCAAACGTTTGGTCCATGCAAACCAGTTGTACCTCCAGTCACTCAGATTTTACAAAACTGAAATTTTAAGATTTCGGGAGCAATCGAATATATTTTATAAAAAATAACGGGAAGGAAAATTGTGATTTTTTACTTTTGGTAAAAATATTTCCAACGAGCGATAAATTGTTGCTACTATAAATACGTGGGTATTTAAATTTTGTTCCATGCTGTAACTTGAAAGTTAAATTTCCTTATCAGACCACCTTTCAATTTCTACTAATATCAGTATCACTTAAAGAATTTATAATTTTCAAGTCGGCAGTTTATTTTAGTTCAATTTCGTCTCAAAATTACAACAATGAAATTTTCAGAATGTATTTGGATTGAAATGCTTAATTGGAAGGAAAACTTCTTCCTTTTGGTATATATTATTTTAGGATGCAGATTGGCAATAATGTTTTACGAGTATCCACCGATGGTATATGTTACTTTCGGAATAGGATTGTGCTATAGCCTTTGGACAAATTATACTAACTACGGATGGCACGAAATTGGAAGGATAAGCCATATTTACTCTTTTATTTCGGAGGAAACTAAGCAGTGAGTTAATCCTACTTTTTCATTTTAAAAAATGTTTAAAAAATTATTTTCAGACATTTTGTTATATTTACTCAAGATGAAAACAGCACAAATCGAGTAATTCAGCACTTCTACGCTAGTATGGACGAAAAGTTACTGAAATCGCGTATTGAAAAAGAAACCGTACTAGCAATGTAACTTGATAACAACACATTTTATAATAACTGATTATCATAAACTCTATTTTAGAGATGAAGATGGTTCTTTAATTGAAGTATACAGTTGTGATCCGGGAATATGTCATCACGTAAATATTATGGCGCACTGGTGCTTTACTTGGTCCCCCAAATTGGAAGGCACTGTATGTATTGGCATTACTAAACAAAATTGGGTTTCGAATGACGAAAAAATTTGGGTAAAAGCTCATCTTCTGTCTTTTACAAGTTTTTTCTGTTTTATTAATTAATTACTTTTAGAGAACACCCCTTGTGATGCTCGACGTGGATAATCCAGAGGACGAAATTTACAGTCGATTTAGAAATCCCCAAGAAAATTTTGTCTGTGGTCAATCCTGCACCTGGGAAGTAGATTTAAAAATTCAAAATGTAATATATAGTGACGTGAGCATTTGTATGCACGTTTTCGAAGATCCTTCTATACCACTGTAAGTAATATTTTCAAATTTTTACCATTTTATGTAATTGTAATTCACTAGATATGAAAATTTTTGGATGTATGGTGTTTATTGCGATTTGAAATTAGTATATGAGGAAAAGATTGCTGTAGCTGATGATGTTTCTATCAGATATACAAAGCGCAAGAACAATTTGCTGAAGTATTAGTTACAACCAAAGCGCCATATAAATATTATAAATAGAATCGCAAAATTCGAGTTAGTGTTAAAATATTTTCTTATAAATTTTTTTTAAATATGTAAGTGAAAGTCAAAGAAATGTAAATTATTCGTTATTCAATTTAGACTAATTTATTTAATTTTCAGCCTAACATAATATATTATGCTTCTTAAGTTTGCATTGCCATGGCTTTACACATCATAAAGCGTGCGATTTTAATCATATCTTAGTCATATTAGAAGTAATAAGTAACTTTAAAAGTAATCAAAACCTGTGAAATCCCTTTTTGAAAATTACCATAATATTAAAATCTCCCCTTAAGATTTTTATTTAAATAATATTAACTATTATCGGTAGGGTTGATTATATCCTGGCTGTAGCGGTAGATGGGTTAATATTTTCCCCTTTTAGGGTTAACCTATGTGGTAATCAAAGAGAGTCCTCTTGCTTGGACTCTTGCTATCCTGGCAGCTTCGCGTCGTCGATCATTTTTGTTTAAAAATTTAAACAAAAATTACAAAAATAAAACAAATACAAGTGTAACTAAGTAACCACAATAACAACGCAACAAGGATAACAACGTAACATAATGACAATAACAATTTCTTTGACCGCAGGCCTTTCCATCTGCATGTGATCCGATTCGTCGAGGGTTGGGTGTCTTCTTGGTGTTGATGGTAGGGAGGGGGGGTCTAAGTCGATTGATGGTTTTCATCTTGATCTGGAAGAGGGGATCAAAATCACCTGGGTCTCTTGTACTTTAATTAATCCTCAGTGAGTTGTCGGAGAATTCCAGACTATCATAGATGGACTCGATATTGAAGTTTTCCTGAAGCCTGACGTTTGTAAAAAAAAGGGGGCTTTTAGTGAACCTCCGATGGGGTCTGAAGTAAATTCATGTTGGAATAGTCCCAGACAGTTGAAGCGTATGTCATGATGGGTCGGATTATTGATTCATATATAGTGGAAGTTGGTTGGGAAAGGACAAGGTGTTGCTATAGCCTTGGAGAGTATAGAGGGCATCCAGAGCGCTTCTGACTTTATTTTTGGACGCTTAGATGTGAGGTCTCCATCGGAGTCCCTGTCAAGTGTCACTTCCAAGTATTTTGAAGTGCCTGTCCTGAGTATCTCCGTTCCGAACATCTGGAGTAGTAATTGGGAGTCTGTAGAGTTTGAAAAAGGACTTGCGTTTATGGGGGTTGGACATGGGGGAGAAATTAAACCTTGAGACATCTTGATAGGTTGCCGTATTTTTAGAGCGGTTGGGCAAGTTCAGAACCAGTTCTCAAGGTCATTGAGGACTAGTTGAATTGAGCGTCTTCTATCTTAACTCAAAATTGTCGGTCATAAGTATACCAAAGATGCTAGTAGATATGCTTGGAACAATTTGTAAAGCAAGCCCTGGTACCATACTTTATTAAAAGGTTTCGATGACTTGCTTTTTGGTCCAGTGCTCTGTAATGTGCTTTGTGAGGCGGAGAATTTGGCGCATGGTCGGAATCCGAATTGTTCATCAGGAATAATTTTGATTTTACCAGGGTTGTATTGAGTCGGGAAAAAATTATTCGTTCTACTAATTTGCCTAAGGAGGAGAGGAGAGTGATTGGTCGGTAAGAGGTGAGGTTTTTTGGATTATGGTTGGATTTTTCAATCATTATAATGTCGGCCCTAAATATGCGTTTACATTTGAGGACGTAAAATGTTTCATTTGCACGGGGCGTAACATTGCCTAGTTACGGTACTATCTAGCCTAGCGTAGTCATCATGGCTTTTCGGAGTACCGGGTTTAAAACCGACATCATCTTCATCGCTTTATCGGTTGGATTGATTAAACCCTCGGCAATGGCTTTACCACTGAATACCTCGCCTGTTACGCAACTTCGCTCATATCATTCTTAAAAATTAAAATTAATTAATAAATTAAATATTAATAAAAAGTAATAAAATTAAAATTGAAATAAAAATCTTAAACAACAACACAACAACAATTTTACATCTAAACAACATTTACGATATGTCGTTTTGCATTTTTGTGGACCATAGAAGATGTAACTTTATCTACATCTTGTTTCTTGATTTTTGGGTTTGTCGCGGTCATAGGGTTTTTGGCTGAGCATCAACCTGGACCTCTTATACTTCAAAAAGTTAATATTTGATCTTCCAGATTATTCACATAACAGAAATTGCATATGAGCAGTTATCCAAGGTTCTGCGGCACTGCAAGTGCAGTCGCTTGCAAAACATACCTTGAGATGCTCTATGGGTGCGCCATATGAAACATGGCAGCATAGAGGCGTAAGGCATGATAGGTATTATTACCGTTTTATAGAAAAGTACTCTATTTGAAGTAGACATTTTGCTGCTTATGGCTTATCAGAAGATGTAGAATAGGCATAATTCCTCTTCTTTTTACTTCGTTCCGACGCGGAACGTTTTACTTTTACGTTTTATTACGTTACGTTTGCGCACATTTTATGATGGTTTTACTAAAAATATTACTTAAACCTATTCTATCCTACAGAACAGACCTGTGTCTTTGTATGGACAACTTTTTTGACAACACACACCTATATGTCTGCTCACAAATTTCCCTTTTAGCACGGATCTCTATTTTAAGAGCGACTTGGCTAAGAAATAACATAAACTAACACTAACCTACATAACAGACCCATGGCTGCGCACAAATTTCCCTTTCCGCACGGATCTCACTTTCATGTGGCAAACCGGGGGGTCTGGGGGGTATGGAATACCCTCCAGTGCACCAGTTGCTTCATAAACTTTGTCTCTTAATAGACTACCGTTTGTTTGAGACGAAAGTCTTAAAATTACATTTATCAAAAATTAAAGCAAAGTGACTATACACCATACACACGAACTGCTCCGCCAACGAAGACCCCATTCCAGACGACCACCAGATATTTTGGGGTGTTTGTCCAAGTATCTCCGTTCCGAAAATTTTGAAGGAGGAAATCGGGAATCTTTCGGATGTGGATTTGGACGGTTTCCCGTACTTTTGGAAAGGTTCACACCTATCCGCCGGGTTCGGAACCTCTTTTTGAGATCGTCAAGGGCTATTTGTAACTGGTCTATGATTGATTGAGGACGAAATGAACTGCTGAAGCAGGTGGTGTCATCCGCATAAAAATCTCTTTTTGGTATATTATGTCTCTTTCGGAGGTAGGGATGTCAAGAATATTAATATTAAACAGGCGGGGCGAAGACAGAGCTTTGGGGGTGCCGGTAGTCATTTTCTGTAAAGCTGAATTAGGAGTTCTCAATTTTGACTTTAAAGTGCCTGTCCTTCAGTTAGGATGCCTGGAACAGTTTGAAATTTTTTCGTCCGGGACAATTTGGTTTTCCGCCAGGCCAGTATTCAGTATTTATTTATTTTTTGTTAAGAGCATAAAAGTGAGAATGCCGTTCGTAATGCAGACGAGTCCCGCAATTCCCGCTTTTTGGGAATTCTCTTATTGCACGTTTAATTATATTATCGGGACTGGGGATTTTCTTCTAATTTAGTTTTTTCAATATGGAGAAGATTTCTTGGTAAGAAGTGGAGGGATTGGAGAGAGAGATTCGGGAGGTGAGGGATTTAAAATTCTGTCTAGAATCACTCACTGATCTTAGTCGTACGATCGGGGTCGATATTAAGGGCCAGTTGTATAACAGAAGATCAACCTCGGATCAGAGTTAAACCAGGATCAACTTACTGTTGATCCAATCGGAGTGCTCGAAATCAAAGTTAACTCTGATCCAAGGTTGATCTTATGTTATACAACTGGCCCTAAGTGTATTAGGGCTGAACTGGCTTTTCAGGATCTTGGTCAAAGCTTCGGCCTTTTTCTCATTACTGAGTGCTGGTCCGTTTGGTCTGTCAAGTGGACTGATAGTAGCCTTCTTTTGACGGAGCGCTATTACTAGCTGCCAGGTTGAAAAAAAAAAGCTGTTAAAATTAAAATTCTGATAAATTGTAGGCGGTGTACAGAAAAGAAGACAGCGCTGCTTGGGATAAATTTTATCCTATGTCCGAATTTGTACGTTTTTTGGCTGCCAAGTATCCCCCCCTCCTTTTCTAAGATTCTCCGAGTTCTAAGTTCCAACTGCAAACTCAAAATAAATCGCACAGAATAAATGCACAGTATAAAATAAAACAGATTACAGGCTGCATCGAAAACTTTTGCCACCAATGCTTAAATCTGCACACCGCTATAATAGTCGCTATAAGTATATATTATGCCTGTAGTGCATGGGAGTGCCAAGGCTGCGCCCCTTATTATCTTGAGTGTTCCAAATATTATATTTATATAATTACAATAATAATGCATATATTCTACCAATCTATAGAAATTCAAATTGTAATTTCTGATTAAATTCGGACTTCAAAAAGCTTCGCTCAGAAGTGAGCCAGTTACAACTTTGTTTAACTACTTTGTACAAAAACTGAAGTTCTCGTCCAGTGCAGCAAGAACATAGTTGTTGGACCTTTGGCGAAATTCGAAGAGATTGCTATTTGCTGTAGATACAAAAACATTTTCATGCTCATATTCTATCTTTTAATATAATATGATTTTTATGAATTATATAAAATATAATATATAATCAAAAATAAAATATAAAAATATGAAAAATCATAAAAATGTTTCAAAATTCTCTAATAAAATTGCTAAATAAATAATTATCCTTGAAATTTTCGTTTTGTCATAATCTGCACATGTACTTTATTCTTCTGGTTATCACTATGCATTTTATTACAATTTATTGTAAATTCAAACTTATAAATTTGTTTGCTTACGTTTTGCGGTGAAAATTAAAGTGGGTGATATTTGAAAAAGCGTCATAATGGATCCCGAACCTATCCATTATATTGACAATGTAGTAAAATCATATCAAACCTCCTTGTTATTTTTATATATTGTCACAGTTTACATATTCGGTTTATATTTTGTTCAAGTGACATTCGACCCTAAAAAAACGGATAAAAAGTGGTGGTGGAAAATTGGAGTACTGGAAGAAATCTGCTTGTATGATTTTTACAGTGGTGAACCAAGGCCAAAAAATTCAGCTTCTACAAACCAAAGTTCAGAAACCTCTTTCGTAAACGATAGGTAAAACTATTAAAAATGATTTTTTATGTTTTTATCAGGTTTTATTCTTTATTTTATTTATTTTCAGAAAATATCTGATATACACTTCGCCCAGTGCGAATCAACCCCGAAACCAAATAGTGCTGGATAAATTTCCATTTTTTTCACTGAAACCTGACGTCGTGTTAAGAGGGAATGACGCTAATTTATGGATGAAATCAACACGTGAGGCCGTGTAAGTTATAAAATGCAAACTACCAAAAATTCTAAAATTTTTCTTTTTTAGGTATTTTCCAGATGGCTCCCATATTTATGTATACGATTGTGGAGATAAACTTGCAAAATATTTTAAATTTGCCTATGGTGCAGGATTGCATAATTATCGCTTGGGTGTGCAGACCAACTACGACAAAACATTGTCTCGTGATTTTTACAGACATTCTGAAACTAACCGGAACATAGAGACGGTAAACCATAAATACTTGCAAAAAGTTCCCAAAACTAATATTAAAACTGTTTAGAGTCTTGATCCACGTCATGCTGTGTGCACATTGGTGAATAAAAGCAGTGTCGAAGACATTTCAAAAAAAAGAATTAGGACGGAACCGATCGAAGAACTTTCTCATTACAATTTCCGACCACATCTTGTAATCCGTGTGCCAGAATATCGAGAAGACAAAATTAAATACATTAAAATTGGCACAGCGGTGTTCGGTGATTCATTGCCTTGCTTAATTGATCAAAAAGTAAATTATAATTCAGTTTCGAGAGAAACGTCCACTGTTAACGAACCTTATTTAGCTTTGACTGCGTAAGTACATTTTTCTCTTAGTTCCATATGTTAAAATCAAATTTTACTTTTAGAAATCGAAAATTAAAAGATGTATGTTCCACAATTTCACACGCTTCCGAAGTACCAGTATTTGGATTAAATTTAATTGTTTTACAACACGGAGAATTCAAAGTGAATGACAAAGTATACGCAGCATTTCATTAGTCCAACTCAATTTTTGTTTTACAATTAATCATTTCTTTATTTTTACAATTTTTCTGAATTAATTTTGTGAGCCGAATTAAAAATTATGCATTAAGAAAACAATTTTATTTTCCTGTTAGCTAATCTTACGTTACGCTTTACGTAAGGAAGAATCCCATGGTAACTTCTTTTGGTATGTGTGGTATGGCTAAAAACCCTTTTTGAAGAAGATCATGTCCAGCAGTAAAAAAAAGAGACTTAAAGATGTTCCCATATGAAGTGCAAATAGTAGATCAGCTAATCAACTTATAGCAAAGCCCAATTTTACAGTTCCAGACTTCCTTTTTTAAGGTTTTTTGAAGTCATGGATCATAATTATACGAACAAGTCTCATATCTTGGCAGCTCTAAAGGTCGGCGCGAACCGACCCAATCATGATTACCAAATTTGGTATATCCGACAGGGCTCTCCAATCTATCGCCACAGTCAGGGTCCAATCAACCCTCCCGTTGGAGGAGATATAAGCCAGTCTCTTGGCAGACTTAAAGAAATTACAGGTTCATTTGCCCCCCCCCCCCAATTCAAATTTTGGATCCAAAATAGTCTAAATTAATCGTTTGTACATGTTTGTACCTTTCTTATTTTCGTGTGTATCCGTTTTGTTTTTCAGATAATTCAAAATTTCTAATAATGACATTTTTATAAATCTCCCCCTCCCCCAAATTTCGAATTTTTGATATAAAATATTTTTAATGGTCCCGCATTGCCAACCCAAAATTTAATTTGTTTAACTTGAGATTAAGAGATTAACAGAAAAAACAATGAGGTATTTCGAAGTAATCAATAATTACAAAAATAGATTATTTGCATTCTACTCACATAGTTTTGTTATTTTTTGAATTAATATTTATTTATTCAAATTTAAATTACTATTTATTTTAGCATAGAATCCCAACTTAGAATCTAGAAAGATTTTCAATTCAAAAGAAAACGTACAAACAGGTACAAAAGAGGTACAAACGATTCAAACCATTTTGGATCCAAAATTCGAAACAGGGGGGGGGCTGGCAAAATATTTATTTTAGATATTTCAAAATTTCTGAAAAACAAAATGAGTACAAACGAACTTAAGGAAAGTACAGAGAGGTAAAAACGATTTAGATAAAATTTGGTATTTGAAAAAGTAAAGAACAAAATCATTGTTATTTGAAATTAGTGGAGAGTTAATTAGTCGAAAAAATTTTCGAAAATTTGTATTGTTTTGGCAATTTTGATTTATAAATTTGAAAGATTGAAAAATACTGTTCTTTATTTTAAAAAAAGCCATTTTTATTGCCAACCTACAAAGATTGGTGAGTTACGGGTTACGGGAGAGTAATAAATCAGCAAAGCCTTCGGCCACACAACCAGGTTCTTCGAGTATTATAGTAATATAACTTTAATTTAACTTTAATTTATTATTGAAATTGCTGTCAGTGGTGCTAGTGTACAGGACGCCCCCCCCCTACCCTAGAGCTTCTTATTTGAAGTTCCTTTCAGTCAAGTTCCAGGTGATAGCCTTCCATCTGAAGGATGCACAATTTAAAATCGAAATTGAAGACTCCAAGTTCAGCCTCGACCACCGGCACCCTTCAGAGACTAATTGCCCCCCATTTTTTCAAGTGCGTTTGGAGTGGGGAAATCTTTAATAGACACCACCCAGATGTTTTGGGTGGTAGTTTCGGATTTTTACCGACTAAAACCCCACTCTTTAAAGTTGCCGGGAATCGCTCGCGCATATCATTCGTGCAATCTTTTGCTTTCTTCATGGTTCCGCCCTTTCGGGTCTTTGCTTTTCTTATTTTTCTGCGTCTTGTGCTTTGGTGGACTTCATCAACGTCCGCTGTATGGCAGCCCAGTTTTTTTCACAATTCAACAGAAGCTCGACGAGGATGGTTGGTCTGAGGTTCGTGCCCAGCTCTTCTTGGGTCTTTTGTCTGATCTCAGTCTATTTGATGCTAGAGAAGATTGTATGCTCCGTGTCAGTTCTCTTCTGCTTCTTCGGAAACACCTAAGTGCCTGTGTGACCTCGAAGTTTTCTTGTGACCCACGGGGCAATGTTCAGGATGAGGCGATATGTCCACCTGCCTTTAATGGAATTGTTCCAAATGTTTTGCGAAATGTCGTTGATGTTGCTGACTCCGTTGCTATAATCCTCCTTGTTCTTATTTTGCGTCTTGAAACTCTGCCTTGAGGTGTATTGGAAGAAGGGACGTAAGCACTAGGACTAAGTGTGGATACGGTACTGTATGCACTCTGGATGGACTCCAGTTTTTGTCGATTGACTTTCTTCTGTAAGGCAGACTGGGGCGGCGTACAACATAATAGATTCGGCTACTGTTCCAAGAAGCCTCCTCATGGTCACTCTAAGGCTTTTCTTGTTCGTCATGGTTTTTTGGAGGGCCTTCATTAGTGATGCTCTTTAAACGTCGTGGATAAACGTCTGCCCGCCCACTAGGCGTGATCCGATGATCAGATGATCAACATCTAGCGTGATCAGGACCACAAAACGTTTTCTCCTCCTAGTATCCCCCTTTGCCGTTGAGATCTGTCGAACCATGCTATCGACTGCGTCAACAGTGGATCTTCCCTTCCGGAACCAGTACTCTCCATGCGCTAGGCCTCCATTATTGTCGATTTTTTGCTGTAGTCTATTCAGGATGAGGCGCTCGAACAATTTGCCGACATGGTCCAAAAGACAGATTGGTCTGTACAAGCTCGGAAAGTGTAGTTGCCCTGACCCTATTTATCATCTCTATACACGATGCTCTCCCGCCCCCTACGTAGGGCAGACTAAGCGGGTCTTTTACGCAGATGAAATAAAGTATTGTGCGGAACCTAGTGGATACTGGTCAGCCTTTCCAAAAGTACGGCAATTTACTTCTTAAAGACAAACAACCCCGCCACGCCCAAACCTCTCAAAAACAAATCGTCCTTCAAGTCAGAGCGACTCTCATCTTCCTTCCTCAGGAGGTTTGATACCGAGATACTCCAGATAGACACATTTAAGTGCTTAAGAGTAACACTGGACAGTGACCTTCAGTGAGTATCGCACATCCAGGCCGCCAATAGGAAGGCAAGAAGCGATAAGGCCGCACTTCATTCCCTGCTAAGCCATATCAGCATGCTATCTTCCTTAAACTGACTCCTAATCTACAAAACTATTATACGTCCCATTATAACCTATGCATCTGCAAACTGCTAACAATGTAGCCATAAAGACCCCCATAAAGGCTCTATGGTACGTCACAAATATACGGCTGTAGGAAAACTCCAATATGGAGTCCGTCGAAAAATGTATCCACCGCTCGGCGGAAAAGTTCTGCTACAGCCTGAAATCCTCTGGCAACCCATTAATCTGAGAGATTGGAAATTACAATCTTGAGAACTTTTGGAGGTGGAAAAGGCCCAGGTGAATCCTGTAGCTACAAAAGCCATAAACCGACTGGACAAATCATCAAGAAATCGAGATTTCAAGAAAACGTTCCATCCTCTACGCCGCACCAGCCCATCACTCTACCCTAACCTCTTTATGGCTTATTTATAGGTTGGTTATACAGAGAGAAATATGTGTTACTAATTCACACAATTGTGCAGAAATTGTACCCAATTGTGTGATTTCTCTGCACAATTATGTGGATTAGTAACAAATATTTTTCTCTGTATATTTATAGAAAGTTGGAGAAATTCTTGAGTGGTACCGGGAAGTCCGATTAACCTTTTGATATTATTGCTAGCACTCAAATAATTTTCCAAGAAACTTATAACAAAATATTTCAACAACAAATTGACAGAAATCGTGGAGAAATAGTGATTTTAAAGGACATTGACTCCACTAAACACCGCTTGATCAAGCTTTTGGTCAATTTAAAGTTCAAATATGGGTAATAATAAAATTGTACTGTACTGGGCTCAAATCTCTACAGATAATATACTGGATTTCTGCACCAGTACAAGCATTTGCTAATCGGATCACTGATTGGTTGCCCAATTTTTAACTTATTTAAATTCTATTGGTGCTTTTTCTTCTTTTTTTTCGGTTTAAAATTTTCTTTTCTATCGCCAACTAATCAGCTGCAATTGAATCATACAAAAATGGTTTCTTGCTCAAGTTTCGTCTTTTTTTATGCCATATAATTAAATTGGGTATACTACATACTATAATATAAAATTTTATTATTATTATTTGTTATCATTGACCATATTTCAATTTATTATCGTAAACTTTTGTAAACTTGAAATAGAAATTATTTTAGCGAAGGTCGCCCGAATCTAGTGATTATGGATCCTTACACGGTGTTTTACGTTGTAGGCCTTCCTGCAGGAGCTTGTCTTCTTTGGTGTTACGAAACGTATGCGGAATATAGAGAACATAAAAAGCTTATAAGAAAAGAAAAGGAAAAGGGATGGAAATATATCGGAAAAGTCGAGTTTTTGTGTGTTTATCCCATTGATGGTGGCCGTGCGTTGAAAGAAAATCAAGCTTATGTTGGGCAGTTTGGGATTAGAACGGATCCTGTTGATCTAAAAGCTGTTTATGACAGGTAAAAGTATCTTACAATTTTTTTGTTTTATGTTTATTATTTATACTTAGAGGTTTCATAATATATTCTAAATCTACTAATCCGCCTTCTGCTATCCTGAGGCATCAGACTGTATCCAGGAAATCTAATGCATTCCGAGAGGTAAATCAGTTGTGGAATTTGTTGAAAACTATTTCGGGTACAGTAGTTCCAACGACAGCAAAACAGGTCAAGATGTAAGTTCAGAATAATTTTTTTTTTAATTTTGACTTTGTTTTCTAATAGTCAATATGCACATGGAACAATCGCGGTGATGGACGTTGGAGATTCAATAGCGAAGCAAGTGAAAAGGGCGTTTAACTTTCCAGAAGAGGAAGAAATAAGACTTGGGTATTATCCCCAAGATTTTAAAAAAACATTCAACCACAACGTCAAAGCAGAACTTTTGAATGCTGACGATGGAGATTATGTAAATTGAACTGAAACTGGCTGTGAAGATATATAACCATTGCTTTTTTTTAGTGTTTGGTCAATTATGCAGGTATCACAATGGTGAATTCCGCAAGCATTGAAGACTTACGTAAGGAAACTGGTAGATCAGATTTGTCCTATAAGAATTTTCGTCCACAAATTGTATTTAAAGGAATAAGGTCGTATGTGGAAGATGGTGCGAGAGAAATAAAAATTGGAGATTTGGAATTCTCCAATGTTACTGCGTGTGTTCATCGTGAAGATATAAATTTTAGTTTTAAGTCGAAGAAACCAAGAAATCGTGTAGCTCAGTTTTTCATGGGGAAATCAAAGTCAGATGAACGAGAAGTGAAATATACAGAACCTTTCCGATATTTAGAGACGTAAGGTTTCGTTTCGATAATTTTATATCATTTTAATTTTTTTCCCAACAGATATCGACATTTAGGTAAGCTCGACACTCATTTCGTAAATTCTACTGAACCTTCGTTTGGACTGAATTTTCAATGTGATGTCGAAAATGAGGATCTTAGAAATCAGGATGGTATCATTGAAAACGACTTAACTGAGGATACACCGAATGTAATTCGCAAAGGTTATAACGTTTTTGTAAAATATTAAAGGGTTTTTGATGTGCAATAAAATCTAAAATTGTAATTTAAAAAAAAATTTTGTTTTTCAAAATAAATTAGTTTACCACATTGGTTTTCCTTTAATCCCCTGAAGTAAGCTAGGATGAAGTTTATGTGATAAAAGCTGATCGGGTGATGGGAACAATATGAAAACCAAAAATATAAACTCCACGGAAAAGCCAAAAAACTGGAAAATCCAAACTAAAATAAAGCTTATTTGTATGAAGAGGGGAGCAAAACGCAAATTAAGGACTGTTTCCCCCGAAAACTTTTGCTTCTGATTCCGATCTGATATTCTGATCAAATATTTCACCCACGCATCCACGAAATGGGTAAACAATTTGGAACCGGTGGGAAGAATGGCAAAAAAATTCTAAACTTCACTTTTCATAGTTTTTCGATTAAACAATTGATTAAATTTAAATATGCCAAAATAAATTATTTTGCTACAGCCTGTAGAACATTTGAATGTTGTTATCGCCATACTACATATCTATATATGGTGTTATCATAAAACTGTATTCTTCGTTAAAAATTATATTTTGATCCACTTTCTAATTTATGTAAAATTTTTGTGAAGGTTGCCCGAATTCATTCAAGTTTTTAAATCATGGAGTTTGTCGCTTTGGCAGTTGGTGGTGGCATTGCTGGAGGTATTGCAATAAGCTGGGGTGCCAAAATGATTTATGATTACGTAGTAATGACTAACAATATCAGAGCGGTAGAAAGAGAAGGATGGACCCATATTGGAACGATCAAGTTCGTATGTATTTATCCCATTGATGGTGGTCGTGGAATGGATATTGATATAGCTAATTTTGGGAGATATGGATTTCAAACTTTACCCGATCCTAATGATACTTCACATAATAAAATGGTTCATTATGATAGGTACGTATTATCCTTCGTATTTTTTATCCTTCGTGATCTGATATCCATCATTTCTTAGGAGTTTCGTTATATATGACTTGAATTTTGAGCCAATTAGAGCCCTTTTAAATGATCCGCAGATATCTTTAAAAGGCGATGAAGACGAAAAGGTATCAAATCTGTGGAATACACTAAAAGTCGTGGCACCTACATTTACCTTATGTTCTGCCGTTAAAGACATGTAAGATGGTTCTTAAAAATTATAAGAGAGCTTTCAACGAGTGTTTTTTAGTAAATATTTAGATAAAACTATGAGAGTTGCAGTCCCTGCCGAACAAATAAAAAGAAAAGTTCGAATGGCTTTTGACAGTCAAGGAGATACTCAATATGAATTAGGTTTTTACTCACAAATCAAGAGAGTACAATTTAACAAACAGGCAAGAGAAGTTCATGAAGTCTATAGTGAACCCGAGGTAATGAAATAATATAATTCAGAAACGTTGACGAAAGAAGTTAATTATTTGATTATTGTAGTGTCACCTTCCCAATTATACATCTTGTACAATGGTAAATACCAAAAGTATTGAACATCTGAAAATGGAAACTGGTAGAAAGGATTTATCTCACAAGAACTTTCGACCCCAGATAGTATTTGAAGGAAAATGGCCATATATCGAAGAAAATATCCGGTCCATTAAAATGGGAAAGCTAGAATTTCATAACGTCAGACCCTGCACCCACGATGAAAACATAAATATGAATTATGAGCCGGTAACCAATGAAAATTCATTATTTTGTTTGTTCGCCGGAGGAGATAACATCAATGAAGTTGATCCGTATAGGTATTTAAGCGGGTAATGCAGTCAATTTATAATTTTATTTCCAACGTAATTTTTTTTTTCTCGCAGACATCGACCAATAAATAGAACTGGTAATTCTGCCTATCGAAATTCAAGGAGCCCTGTATTTGGAATCAATTTTCATTTCGAATCTCGAATGGTCGATGAAGATAACATAGAGGTGGTCGATGTAAGAGAAACCGAGGATCCAAAGTTTTTTAATATTGTTACTGGTCAACAAGTTTACGCAAAATATAATCTACCTCCAAATCATCCGGATGCTCAAGATGAAATAGCAGTTTAAATTTACTTAAATTATAGTTAAATCAATTTCTGTCCTTTTTATTTAAAAATTAATTAGTAATAAAATTATGTAGTTTAATAATAAACATGTTGTTTATATTTGCTACTTTTTCACTCAGCTCCGTAGCCAACGGGGCACCTGGGGTCACGTACCCCCCCCCCCCCGAAACGTTAAAAAACCATTTGTTTGTAATAATAAAAATTTCCGGAAGGGGAACCGGCAAAAATGTTACTGTTTACAAAATGATTTTTACGAGTGCCCCCCCTCACCCCCGAAAGAAAATTCTGGCTTCGGGCCTGTTTTCACGTGTTATAGTTCTATGACTAAAAGTCGCGATAGCCATCCTGTATATTGAATTAAAAATCCAGTATTCATTAGATTAATAAAACAATTAAACAACCTAAATCAGTGACGGCTCATAAATTGCTTCAGCAGAAGGGAGGAGATTATAAATGTGAAATTAAACTGTAGGGGGTAGGCCACTTAATCGGTATCGCAGTACCAAGCGGTACTGAGCTTATATCGCAAAAAAACATCTAAATTATGATTAAATAACAAAAAAAATTTAACTCTAGTAACATTTTAACGTTAAATTAACGTTTATATTACGAGATCATTGAATGTGTGCTTAAAAATTTTAGATTTAATTTTCTACTATTGAAAGTATTTCAAACCCCTTAGCCCCCTTGGCTACTGTGAAAATCTTCAGTATTGGTTCATGAATGAAAATCATGAATAAAAACCTCCGGACCTCCCGATTATTGCTTCTATTACGATTTCTGCGATCGATTAACGATTTTCTATTCTTGGGCATTCAAAAATAAAATTACTTATGCCCTTAGTAACGGAACAAAGAACAATAGGAATATACCAGGAGGTCTGAGAGGTATTCCGTATACTCCAGACCAGGGCGGTAATATCACTAATTTATAGACAGGTCATTTCTGAAATATAATCAAAATAGTAAGAAATATGTAGGTTCTTTACGGATCTCATTCTCCATTAACTGCCGTTAGTTTGAGATTCCCGCTACTATAGTCTGTAATTTTTGAGTTGGAGTGGTCTTTGAAGACTTCCCACTTTTAAGTCATGTTGCTAAGAAACATTTTTAACAAAATTTTTTTTCTAAATTCAACCTAGAGTTAGGACCTCTAGAGTTAGGTCTCTTTAAAGTATTTTTTACTAAACTTGTGAATTGGAAAAAATTGTGTGAATTTAATTTTTGTTTTGTAGCTGCCTTGTTTATTATTTTCTGATTATCTGTGAAAGGAATTCGTTTTTCAAAAATTTTTACAAGACAGAAGTTGTAGTCCGTTAAATTTCATATCAATCGGGCGTCAAAATTTTTGTAAAATGTTTTGTTTAACAGATACAGGGTTTTGAAAAAAAAAAGAAAATAAAAAATGTTTTAATTTTTCAACATTTTTTTACTTATTTTAATTCATAACTCGGAAGCCGTCGCTTTTAGACAAGAAATATTTAAACCTAGTTTGTAGATTACTTCGTGCTCTTTAAAAGAGCACTAATCCATTTTTACTAAAAAGTCAATATTTTCCGTGCTATTGCCATGTGAAAATGGAAAAAAAAATAAATAATAAAGTAAAAAAAAAGTAAAAGTGTCCTCTATCACCATCTAAGTTATAATAATACAAATAATAATAATAATATATATAAAGTGTTTTCGGGACCCCCTGCATATTACCTAGCAATTTTCTGATATCTCCTGTTAATCCATTCGTACGTATGAAAGGTAGACATATGTCGCCTAATAATAGGTTTCAGCCCTTCAGATTTTTATTTTATCTACTTTTTGTTTAAAAATGTTTTAAACTCTAAAAAATGTTTAAATGGCTATAGTAGTAAAACAAGGAGAAAACTGATTCATTTTTTTTTTTAATTTTCTTAGTCAAATTTTTAAATCTGATTAATTTAATTGGATACTTTGTTTTTGGATCAGTTTAATTAAAATTGAAGAGCCAGCTCTCCCCTTATTTTACTACTGTTCATGATAGCTTTGATTTGTTTGTTGTGGATTTTGCAGCATTTGAATTAAGTAAAACTTTTCATGGTTTTTCCATAAGCCTCAACTTTAACCTCGGCGACCACTTTTATTGATAATAACCATTTTAATCGCTACTTAAATCAGGAATATTTTGATTGCAAACAATTGTTCAGTTTTATCAAACATGATAATTTATAATGCTGTCTATTGCAGATGACTGCTTAATTGATTTTTAATTTTTAAAGCAATCTTATCAGATACCTACTTCAAAATACTCATATTTATAATTAATACATTATTGAAATCATTAGCTTTTGTTACGTCTTTAAAGAATTGTTGCTAGAAAAACGATCCAATGGAGTTTGGAGCAGCAAAAATCATTCCTGCTTTGATAACCATATTATCTGGTACAGCAATATATTGGTACTTCTCTAGAAATAAACGGACGGTGCCGAAAAAATGGGAAGCAGTTGGAACTGTAGCGAAAATATTAATGTATCCACTCAGAGGAGGAAGACGCGTAGAACTGGATAGTGCATTTTGCACTAAAAGGGGGCTTATAAAACCAGAAATTGGATCAAAATTTCAATTTAAAGACAGGTACACAAAATACTGAAATTTAAAATAATACCCAAATAAATAATTTTTGCAGAAATATAAATTGCTACAAAGAAGACGATCTAGACTATTACTGCAGCTATCCAAAAATGCAACTGGTCGAAGCTACGGCGATTGATGAAAATCATTTTATATTAAGTGCTCCCGACACCCCATCCTTGAGAGTAAAAATTCCCGACGCCATATTCGATCACCAGAAAGATGGACAAGTATTGCAAGTTTTTTTATTATATTTACTAGTAAAATAGCAAATAAAGTAATTTTTATTTCAGAACTTGGAAAAAGGAGTATATAAGAAAATATGACTGTGGAGACGATGCTGCCAAATGGATTTCACTGCACAATACCGGAAAAGAATCGGGATTACGTTTGGGATTCTTTGACGATAAATTTCAGAAAAACGTTGAAGAAGAGAATAAGAAAGGTTTGAAAGTGTATCCTAAATTAAAAAATAAAGCTGGGGTAAGTTTCATTTTTTGAGTAGTAGTACAATAAAGATTAAACGCTTACATTTTTAGGGTTTGTTTGCCGCTATTTCAAGTTACATGGTTGTGAATCAGGCCAGCGTAGATGATATTAGCGGAAAATTGCCTGATGAGAATATAACGGCTAATAATTTTCGGCCAAATATTTTGGTGCAGGATAAGAATTTGTTACCATATGTTGAAGATCATTGGAAATGGATTAAAATTGGAGATGTTATTTTGTATGCAGTTAAGCCGTGCTTACGTTGTAATGTGACTACAGTAAACCCTGAAACTGGCGTACCATCAGCAAACCGAGAACCTATCAAAACTTTAAGAAAGTAAGTCTAAACGTGTAGGTTATTGTTTACATTCACTTAAGGTTACTTAACTTAATGTAACGCAACTTAACGTAACGTAACTTAAAAAACTGTTGAATGAAAGTTTCTTACAATAAAGCAAAATTAATTAATTTTAGGCAAAGAAAATTACGAGATGTACTGAACATCACTTATGAAGGAGTGCAACCAGTTTTTGGTAATCTAATGGGGTTAGAACACGAAGGACATATTAAACTCGGCGATACCGTCTTTGTTGGAAAATAATTTTTTTTATATTTTTAAAATTCTACTTAAACAAGCTAGGATTGAGCTATATTTTATTTTTTGTGTTTTATTGGTGTTGAGAACAAAATTGGTCTATGATCATGAAATGATAATATTATGGAAGTCAAACAGCATCTAAAAGACTTTTATTGCTTTAGTGTTGTTTTTTTAATTCGAAAATATGATGTATTAATTTTAAATAATAAATAAAATCTAAAATTTATGCTTACTTTATATATTTGATTAATATATTATGAATCTGTAAGTTTATAGAGGTCCCACATTAGTAAAAAAGTTGTAAAGGTTGCAGTGCAAGAGTAGCAAAACCTTAAGTTTTTTTCAAAAGTTGTAAAAAATTTATATGACTTAAACCGACGTGTTATTATGCGAGAAGTTCGGAAGGGAAACGATCGTAAGCGGTTCAAAATGGCAATCCATTTTTTTCAACTTTTATACATACTCGGATACGTTCTTTCACGTCGAGATTTATTAAATAATTTTCAAAATGCCCAAGGTAGCTCAGCGAGATCTCCAGGGCCGTGTCGCGAGATTTCTTGACTGCTGGGTGACGTCTACGAGAGTCACTCATGCAACTGCCTTGCTGTTTGCTTATACCCCGACACTTTACAAAAATTATCTCTAAAATAAAACGTAACACAAAAAAACACAGAGATAACCACGATAATATAATTTTAATTGTTGAAACGTTATGTGGTACAACGCAGGCTGCTAATAGTAAATAAAAGGGGTCTACCTCGGCATGCATAAGCTTATGGTTAAGATTATACTGCAAATTACAAAGAAAACATCAATCGCATATCGCACCATAATTACAACCGCAATTAGCGGAAATCAGAGAACTTAACAAATAAATAGTTACTCACTTTGGCAGGGTAATGCGGCGTACAGCAACGGCAACGACAGGGTTGATAGATGTTCGATAGCTGCCTATCGACTGAAATGTGGTCGCTTCCTTGTAATTAGCGGGCTTTACCGACCCTTGCTCACGTGATGATGTATCGCACAGATCCGTACTTATAAGTACACTGACGGCAGACGTTGACTCGTCACGACAATTAACGCACTTGTAGGTGGTGATTAGAGAGCTAAATGCTGCTGCTCATTTGCTTTCAAAATAACTCGTCACGATGATTTTGGACGGAATAACGGTAACTAAACTCATTGGTCACAAGGACACTTTGCGAATATAAAATTCCGGTAATTGCTGGCTTTTCGGAGAACTAAACTTTCTCGCGCCTAAGGTACTATTCGCTCAAGCGGTACTATCGGTACTAGCGGTCTGAATCGGTAATGCAGACTTGGTCCCGAGAACACCGCAGTAATTGCATTTACATTGGCGGAAACTTAAAACTTTAACTTCTCGCGTAAGGTACTCGTCGTTGGAGCGGTACTACGTGAATGACTAATGCCAAACTTCGCGCGCTTACCAGGGTCTATTTTATCAGAAAGCCGGTTAGGCCCGGGCTTGGGGCCCCCGAGTTAAAGGGGCCCCCTGCTTGAGACAACTGTAACTATTTAAAACAACAGTTTAATTTTTTATATAACAATTAAAAAATTATATTTAAAAGAATCTGCTGACAACACACTCTGAGCAAGGCCATTTTGAAAATTTATTAAAATAAATTTTGTGATTTTGGAATTTCACTTACACCTTGTTCATTATTTTCAAAATTTCTGGGAAAACAAATGGTTTCCCAAAAAAATTTATTTGACCAAAGTTGTATCCCGTTAAATTTCCTATTCAGTTTGGGTCATTAATTTTTTTGTAAGAAGTTCCTTTTAAGAGATACGGGGTTTGCAAGAAAGGTAAAAAAAATGAAACCTGAATTTTTAAAAATACTTTTTCTTTAATTTAATTTATAACTCAAAATCGGTTGATTTTAACGATAAGGGGTTATAACCTATTTTATAGATAAGCGAATGATCTTTAAAAGTGTTCTAACCCATTAAGCTTAAAAAATCAATAATATTGGAGCTATGGCCGTTTGAAATCAGAAATTCAAAAAATTGCTTTAAATTTTCAAAATTCTCTAATATAATTTTTGAATTGGAAATCAATTGGAATGATTTGGAAATCATTTGAAATTTAAAAAAAAATTGGTAGAATTCTTTGGATATGTTTAAAATTCCTCGGAAATCTTAGGTCTTTTATTGGAAATTACAATTAATAAATTAAATATCTCATTTATTTATTCCAAATTTTTAAAATTCCTTAAAATTATTTTTGAATTAAAAATCAATTAGAATGATTTGGAAATCTTTGGAATTTGTTGTAATACAACAACAAAATTTTGTGTATACAAATTTTTTGGAATATTTACGCCTTGGAACAAATAGTCAATGCTGACATGAAAATGCACATTATAGTATTCTATTATTCACAATTGAGATTACGATTTAATAACCAGTTTATATAATAAACGGTAAAATGAACTCCATGAAAACTCCAAAAACCACCAGAACAAGGAGCTCCGATTACTTTTTAAATTTTTCCCTCTTCACGTCGTCGATTAAGAAACACCTCGAGTTATAGGCAGCATAGAATATTTTGAAAATTTAGAGCACAGAATCAATGTTATTGTAACAAGAGCTGGCATTATTTAACATAACACATAGATAGCATATTCAAAATGACCTTTAACGTGGGGTCTTTATAAACTTACAGATCTCCACGCATAATATAATATAAATAAAATATATAAAATAAGCAAAAATTTTCGATTTTATTTGTTATTTAAAATTAATACATCATATTTTCGAAATAAAAAAAACAACACTAAAGCAATAAAAGTCTTTTCCATAATATTATCATTCAATGATTGTAGATAAATTGATTTCTCAATATAAATAAAACACAAAAAATAAAATGTTAAACAAAAGTAATTGTTTAAATCTTGATATTGCTCAATCCTACCTTTTTTAAAACCCATGCAATTAATTCTAAACTATTAACCGTCAAAGTCCAAACATAGAAACCTGTAACCACACGATGATCTGATTGCTTATTAAAATTAATATCCATTCCATTTAGTAACTGTATGTACGTTTTCTTTTTTTAAATGTTAAATTTTAAAAATATAAAAAAATTTATTTTCCTACAAAGACGGTATCGCCGAGTTTTATATGTCCTTCGTGCTCTAACCCCATTTGATTACCAAAAACTGGTGATAATCCTTCATAGTTAATGTTCAGTACATCACGTAATTTTCTGAATCTAAAATTCATTAATTTTGCTTTATTGTAAGAAAATTTTATTCAAATTTTTTACGTTACTTTAAGTTACGTTACGTTACGTTAAGTTACGTTACGTAAAGTGAATGTAAACAATAAACACGTTTAGACTTACTTTCTCAAAGTTCTCATAGGTTCTAGATTTGGTGATGCTACGCCAGTTTCAGGGTTTACTGTGGTTATATTGCAACGTAAGCACGGTTTAACTGCATACAAAATAACATTTCCAATTTTAATCCATTTCCAATGATCTTCAACATATGGTAACAAATTCTTGTCCTGCACCAAAATATTTGGCCGAAAATTATTAACCGTTATATTTTCATCAGGCAATTTTCCGCTAATATCATCTACGCTGGCCTGATTCACAATCATGTAACTCGTCATGTTGCTGAACAAACCCTAAAAACGTATGCGTTCAGTCTTCAATTTGCTCCTCAAAAATTGAAACTTACTGCGGCTTTATTTTTTAAATTGGGATACAATTTCAAACTTTTCTTGTACCCTGCTTGAATGTCTCTTTGAAAATTGTTATCAAAGAATCCTAAACGTAATCCTGATTCTTTATCGGTAACGTACAGCGAAATCCATTTGGCAGCATCATCCCCACAGTCGTATTTGTTTATTATTTCTTTCGTCCAGAATCTGCGACAAATTACTGTATTTACCATTTTGTCGTTGATTATAACAAGAAACTTACAATACTTTGCCTTGTTGTTTTTGATCGTGTATGGCGTCAGGAATTTTTACTCTCAGAGATGGGGTTTCGGGAGCACTTAACATAAAATGATTTTCATCCATCGCCGAAACTTCAACCAGTTGCATTTTTGGATAGCTGGAGTATTCTAGATTTTTTTCATCGTAGCAGATTATATTTCTGAGAAAATTGTGTTACTGATTATTTTTTTAAAATTTTATTATTTCGTTTACCTGTCTTTAAATTGATATTTTGATCCAATTTCTGGTTTTACGAACCCCTTTTTAGTGCAAATAGCATTATCCAGTTCCACACGTCTACCCCCTTTGAGTGGATATATGAATAATTTCGTTACAGTTCCAACTGCTTCCCATTTTTTCGGCACCGTCCGTTTATTCCGATAGAAGAACCAGTATATTGCTAAGCCAGCCAATATGGTCATCAAAGTAGGAACGATTTTATCTACCCCAAACTCCATTTTTCTAGCAGCAGTTCTTTAAAAATGCAATAATCACGTTTATAGAAATGAAATATTTTTATAATAATATAATTATAAAAATAATCAGTTGTTTGAAGTGTCTGATAAGAGAGTGTTTACAAAATTTTACCAATTTATCAGTCCTCCGCGATAGACAGCATTTAAAATTTTTCAAGTTTAATCAAACAAATTTAGAATCTCGTTAGATTAACACCAATCTGTATGCAATATTGATCTTAAAAATCCTTGCTTTTTTAAAGTTGTAAATTTCAGTTTAGATTGCTTATAACTAAATTGTTATAATAAATATCGAAAAAAATGCATCATCGCAATCTTCTCTTTAATGAAATAATCGAACATGATACCCGTTAACCGTTGTCTGTAAGACAAGGGAAATTATTATTTCACCTAAGATAACCTACTTTGATAAATAATCAGTTGCCTAGTTAAATTCAAAGGAATCTCATCACAGACCACAGAGCCCCTGTTGTCGAATGTAACCACATAAAGCAGCGTTTTGTAGTTCCTGTATGAAATTTGTTTTTTTTTTGACAGATAGTCACTGGGGTAAGTCACTTGCAGCATAGACAAGTAGTGTAAGTAGGTAGACTATGGTACCGTCATACGAAGTTTGATCTCCGACAGAGAAATGTTTGTGTGCATTTGGATTCTGTAATTGTAACAGATTCGGTGGTGCACTCGTTTTTGGGAAGAGACAAAAAGAGTGTATTTACACCCGGAACAACATCTCTTCTATTCATGACTCCCTTAATATTCACGTCTACAAAGAAATCAACAGAACACGGCACTGCAGCAGTTATTGCAACTGACCAGTTCCAGTGACCAGTATTGCGTCAACATCAATAACAAATATTATCTCTGGATCTTCACCCAATATTGGTACAATATTATTTTCCAATATTCCGCCAATATTCGTGATCAATATTTCACCAATGTTGCTGTCCAATATTGTCTGCGGTTTTACATTCAATATTGGTTCATGGGATCTTCATTCAATATTTGCGCAATATTGTTTTCTAATATTGCAGCAATATAGGTAATCAAAATTGCATCTATATTGGTTGAAACTTAGTGATTTATTGCGCCGATATTCATTCAACATTAGCACGATATTATTTTCTTAAATTGGGCAAATATTCATTTTAAATATTGCACCAATATTGGCCCAAGTTTGGTCCAATATTGCACAAATATTGATGACAGGCCTAACTCTTCAAGGACTTGAATTCAGAAAAAAACTTTTGTTAAAAATGTTTCTTAGAAAAGGGTCCTCTATCACCACCTAAGTTGTAATCCATTCGTGCGCATCAGTGGTAGACAGATGACGCCTAGACTTTGACCCTTCAACTTGCTATTTTATTATCTCTTTTGTTTAAATTTATTTCCAAAAAATATTACATAAAGAACTCGCAGAACCGTCCTTCGAGTAAAAAAAGGTTTTCCAAATATAGAAATAATATTAAAATACTGTGTTAATTTATTACAAAATTTAGCATGACATTTAGCATGACATCATAGATAAAAAGTTATGACTCACCACTAACATCATTGCCAAAAGAGAGGGTTAGAGATTATTTAGAATACGCAAACTGCATAAGAAAATGCTAAATAAAAAGGGTAATTTCAATTTTTGGAATCAAATAGTAGCAAAGAGTGCAATGAAAGAGAAGCAAACCCTTACGTTTTTTCAAAAATTGTCAAAAACGTATATGGTCTTTTTTGACTTAAACCGACGTGTTTTGATGCGAGGAGATCGGAAAACGCGCTTTTGTTTGGGGGAAACGCCCGTAAGCGGTTCAAAATAGCATTCCGTTTTTTTCAACTTTCATACAAACTTGAAACAAGTACATCATAATTCTATACCCCCGAGACTCCCCGGATTTACATATAATATGTTGTGTGCCGGCATATAAATTTTTTTTTAATTTATTTATAAAAATAAAATTTTATGATTTATGGCACACAACGGCACACGTCGAGTTAAATTTCGTACAATTTTGATTTTAAAAGAATCAGAAATGGTGGAGCTAACTGCTAATACCCCAAAATAAACAATCCCTATAAAATCAAAGATCAAAAAATTAAATTTAAAAAAAAATGGCACAACGTGGCACACATCGGGCACAGTCCGGCACAATATTCAGTTTCAAAAGTTCTGTACCGTCGATTTATAAATTTAACAATATTTTACAGTCCGTTTGTAAAATATTAAAATATAAATCCAGCTTTAGCCCTCTTTAAAGCACTTTTTTTAATTTCTAATTTCACGGGGCCGTAGCCCGGAAAATATTAATTTATTACTAAAAATAGATAGTGCAGTTTTAAAGAGCTTGAAGAAATCTACAAAATAGATAAAAAAAATTTTTCTCTAAAATCAACGGCTTTCGAGTTATGAATTATAGTTACTAAAAAAAATTTGAAAAACTGAAACTTTTTTTTATTTTCTTTTTTTTAACCCCGTATCTTTTAAACGAAATAATTTACAAAAATTTTTACGCCCCGCTCCGAATAGGAAATTTAACGTACTACACCTTCTGTCTAGTAAAAATTTTTCAAAAACCAAATCCCGGGCAAAGTTCTTGGCAAGGCAATGCCAAACTACTAATCTTCCTACACGGAAATTATTTTGAAAATCACAAAATGTTGTTTATCGATCGATAAAATGTTATCTCAAAAACGAGTATTTTTTTATATCAGACACTTCAAAAAATTTATTATTTTCATAATATTACACAATAAAAATTTTGTATATTTTACAGTATAAAGTTTTCAAAATTGGTTGCTAAAAATATCCCTAATGGCACCAGCAGTAAATGCAGTCATTCCAATTTCAGTTACCTTATTTGCTGGGATAGCAATTTATTGGTATTTCAATAAAAATAAACAAAAAGTACCAAAGAAATGGGAACCAGTTGGAACTGTAAGAAAAATATTTTTATATCCAATAAAAGGTGGAAGACGAGTAGAATTGGAAAACGCAATTTGCACCAAACAAGGTTTGGTGATGCCCAAAAATGGAACCAAATATCAATTTAAAGACAGGTAAGCAATACAAATCCCATTTGTCCTTTCTTTTTCTTTTTCTATTTTTTTTTTTTAGAAATTTAATTTGTTACAAGGAAGAAACCCTCGAATTTTGCGGTAGTCCAAAAATGCAACTTGTGGAAGCAACGGCATGCGACGAAGATCACTTCGTATTAAGTGCTCCTGGAACCGCTTCCTTGCGAGTCAAAATTCCTGACGTGCAAGATAACGACAGAAAGGGAAACATACTGTAATTTTTACCTTATTTTGTTTGTTAAAAAATACTTAAACCTTTTTTTTTAGTTTTTGGACGAAAGAAAATATGAGCAAGTACGACTGTGGAGACGATGCCGCAAAGTGGATATCGATGTATGTTTTCGACAATACATCAGGTTTTCGCTTAGGTTTTTGTCATAGCAATTTTAAGAGGAATATTCAAGAAGGGTACAAAAAATCCTTACAATTTTATCCTAATTTAAAGAACGATGCTGCGGTGAGTTGACTCAAAAAAAAAAAAAACAAACAATTAAACAAAAAAAAAATTAAAAAAAAAAATTAATAAATTAGGGTTTGTACAGCAATATGTCAAGTTACATGATAGTTAGTCAGGGTAGCGTGGACGATATACGTGCTAAAGTGCCCAATGAAAATATTACGGTTAATAATTTTCGTTCAAATATTTTGGTACACAACGATGATAAGGTACCATTTGCTGAAGATGAATGGAAGTGGATTAAAATTGGAAACGTTGTTTTGTATTCCTATTCCGTTAGGCCGTGCTTACGTTGCAATGCCATCTTAGTAAATCCAGAAACTGGCGTAAGTTCCGTAAATCAAGAACCAATGAGAACTTTAAGAAAGTAAGTAAATTTATGTTAACTCGAACTTAATAAAACTAAAATATCTCTCGTTAATTTATTCATGCGCGTCAGTGGTATGTTGCTTTATGTTATAATAAACAATATAACAGCTTACATTTAAAAAAAAATTTTTTGAGAAAATGTTATACAAAATGCAGATTAAAAATTACATATAAAATGTTTAGATATAGAAAATTAAAGGACGTAATGAACATCCCCTACGAAGGATACAGGACCGTTTTTGGTAATCAAATGGGCTTGAAATACGAAGGACAAATCAAACTCGGCGATACCGTCTACGTTGGAAAATAAAATTGAGGCTTTTCTACCGTTTTGAACTCCTCAAGTCTCAAAATTCCTAAATTTAATGGTAAAATTATAAAATATTTGTGTTATTTTAATATTATTTGTAAAATAAACGGTTTTTTTATTATTATTTTCACTCTTTTTAATGTAAAACCGCAACCGATGCGCTAAAAATAATAAAAACAAAATTATTCATTGGATCAAAACAAAGATGGCGCTGTTTGTTTACCTATTTTACTACAGACAGCGTACGCTAACGGATTTCTTGGAATTAATAGTACGAAATTCCTTTTGTTTGTAGATACCTCCATTCATAACCCACCCGCCATGTTTGTTAGTGGGTGGAGCTTATTTGTTTACTTCTGCACTGACATTTCAACATAACCTTTTTAGATCAATACAAGTTTTACAAAATAAAATTTCATTTTCAAATTTATAAAAAACCTGAAAATTATTTGATGATAATAATAATAATAGTATGTAACTAATTTAAAATTACTTTTTTTATAATATTATATTGTACGCCGCTGTCAAGTTTTTAGTGACCTCCAAATCAATAAGATGGTGCGGTAGTGTAAATTTTTTGGTGTTCCATCCTAACTTTTAATCAAAATTAAAGTGGTACAAAAATGATTAATTAAGTAAGTAAAATAACGACAACTCGACGAACGTAATCGAATTAATAATTAATATGTAATTATCCTGGCGGCGAAGCCTAGATAAGTGTTCGATTTATCGAAAAGTTGGTTACTTTTATGAGGTGTTGGCAGTACTTGTAAATGGAAATTCTGTTAATTTCGCGAATTTGAATTTTGTGTTTACGTTTTGAAGTTTTTGTTGTTTGGTTATAATTTTTTAAATGCTTTCTTGTATATAATGTCGGATAGCGTTGGTTTGTCCACCGGCTCCAGGGTGACCATTGTGGAGCATATTTTAGAACAAGGTCAAAGGCTGAGGAATGCAATGGTCAAATCAATTCTGGATAACGATCCGTTGTACGTTGATAAATTCGACAGCGTGAACAGTTGTCACTTGGGCAGCGATTATAAGCACGCGAAGTCTTCTAGAGGCACCGGTGATACCATGTCGGGTGAATACTTTGAACAGCAGTGTTCTTGTCAAGTCTGCAGTCGGTACAGGAAGTTAGGGTTGTTGGAACCGCAATATTTTTGTGATAACTCGAAATATCAAAAAGTGCCTTCTTTAGATTTGCATGAAGAGAAGGAGAAAAATGAAAACCTTTCGGAACAAATAACGAAATCCATACAGGAGTGCTATCGGGCGAAGGCTAAAGAATACTTCAAATATGTCAATTCTTTGAAAATTGTGATTCACAGTTTAGTTCTAAATCAGGCTGGCAATCGGAAAGCCAGTCACAGTTCTGCCGATTTGAAATATAAGGTGCCGGTTAGCAGCACTCATAGTTACTTTGTCGAGTATTCCGTTCCGGATTTCTTAGTTAACTCGCAACAAAAAACAGGATCGAAAGTTGATACAGGTTTAAGTGGCAACTTATTTAGAATTTGCTCGAAAAAATTATACAACGAAGGTTAGTACATTCACAGTTCATTCATCCAGGAATTAATATTTTATAATCTAACGTTGGAATGTATTGATCTATTGATCTGCTAGTAGTAAAATATAAATCAATTATTCTACCGAAGCTTTATATAATCCATTGCACAGGGTTTTGACTTTTTTGGAAATCCCGGATGGGTCATGGTATTTATTTGTTTGGTTTTTAACTGAAAGTTGGAAAAATAATTCTTCGGTTAACGATCTTTTATTGTAACATAGGTAACAAATTGCGTTGTTTTTGCAGACTAACTTATTAATTGATTTTAATAAACCCTGTGTTATCTAATAGATACTTTAATCCTTAATAAATCCACTTCTACTTCTAGATCCAACTCAACTCAAACCAATTTAAATAAAAGCTGCCTAACTCATTTTAAATCCATTTAATTCAAAAATTGATTAATTGCTTCAATTGCATTTCGTATTTTAATAATAATCGAACTATCCTGTATTCATAAAGAAATTTGTATTCACCACATTTGGTAATTTAGCCAAAACACATCTCGACAACGTAAAATAATATATCAAAAGCTATAGCCGGAAATGGCCTTTGCATTGATTTGGCTGATTTTTTTTTCAGAAAATCCTTCCTGAGTAACATTAAATCTCGACATTTCAGTAGGTACTAAACTTTGCTGAGATTTAATGTTATTTAGAAAGGACTTTCTGAAGAACAATCAGACAAATCGATGCCAAGGCAATTTCCTCATTACAGGGTACAGGGGATAAGCACAATATTTCATTTTCATCTTTTGCTAAAAATTATTTTTGTTAATTGTGCATAAATTTTAGAAATCTATTTCAAACACTCGTCGATCCACGACATAGTGAGCCTGTTAGATCTAAATTTACAAGAAGTCAACCTAAAGTTTCAAATAAGTTCGAGAACCATGAAACAGAAAACGACCAACGTTTTAGGATACGCAACCTTTAACATGGCTTCATTTGAAATTACGAAGCATCTAAGCTGTGCTCAAAATTTTCCAATAGTAAGCGACGGTTTAGTGATGGGCGCTATAAAAATTAGTTTTCAATTAGGATGCGGTCGAATGTACTTTGGAAAAGAATTTGTTGGTAAAGTTACAGCGCAAGTTTAAAATGAAGACTGACTGTTTACTATTTTAGAATTGGTACTTAATAATACCAAAATTGAACCTATTCCTAGTCAACGGAGTGACAGTCAGATTACGTTTGACGACACACCCGTTAGCGAAAAGCTTCCTGCACCACCAAAAGAGAAAGTCGTAGGTGGAAAAGTGGATTTATTAAATGAAAAATCGTCAGGCTATATAACTTCGCAACCTGAGAGTAATAGAAGTTTTCAAAACATACGGAATAGGATGAAGAATAAGAAAGTATTACCGGAAGATGTGCGGCCTAACTTAAATTTTAATCGCGGTGATAGTTTAACCAAAGAAACCAGAACCATACAAGATACTGCCACCACACAAGATCAAAATGTAATTATCGTGTATGTTTAGTTTGGTAAAAGGGGTAAGCGGAAGTAAGCGATATTTTGCAGGTTTCTCATTTTTCAGCTAGCAAGGGGTAAATATCTCGAAAATTTGTGTACACTGTTTAGGAATTCCTAGGAAATTGTTTGAATTCCGGGTCTTATGAACAGAAATTTTACTTAATTTCACCCCTTAGATGAACTTTTCAATTGCTAGGTGCAGAATGAAATAATTAAAATTTCGCTTACCTCTCACCTTCACCCTTGGACAGCTAACGGTGAAGCCGCAGTTTTATCTCTTTTTTTTATTTTAGAAAACTTTGTTGTATGGACTATTATACATTTCAGAAGTAAATTATTTTGGTGGCCCAATAAACTCGTACCTCAGTTGCCAAGCATTTTCTCAGGAAACTTTATGTAGTCGAGTGGTTTACAAGAACAAAAATCCAGTTTTTAACTATTTTCAGAAAGTTCCGTTTCTGTTTAACAATGATTTTCTCACTTGCATGCGAGACAATTCTATTGTGGTAGAATTTTGGGAACGAACTGACGAAGACGTTGAGTTTGGAATTTCCCAGTTGTCGCTGCATCAGTTTTACTTTGCTTATAAAGATCCAGCCATTGCCGAAACTCTCTTTCAAAATCGGGTATGTTTTTTCAATTTTCGTAAAGTAACTTATTTATAAAAATTATTGTTTAGTTACCAGTAACAATCTCAGATTGGTGGGAGCCAATCTGCAGTCCTGTTGATGGCACGATCCAAGGTCAGATGAAAGTGATCGTTTCTGTAGGAACTCAAATACAAATTCAAAATTTGGAAATTGACAGAGGTTTAAGAAACGACACGAATTCGGTTACTTACATTCCTTTTGCATCGAAAACTGAAGTTCCTAAAAGCCAAGACGCCAACGAAATAGCCAAAAAATCGAACAATCAGAACCCTAAAGCGTTCAAACGACCAGGTTACTTGGTAAGAGCTCAGGCGAAGACAAAACAAAACGCTCACGTACCTAACCCGCCGAAAGATCTCAAAAGCATATCTCCTAAAATTAAATTAAAAAACGAAGTCAAGACTATTGATATTGGTATTCAGTCGGATATAGAAATGGAACCTCAAAAGAATCCCATTCAAAATGAACCGAACGAAAATCTCAACCAAAACATTGCGAATCAACACCAAATGCAAGATATGTTACAAAATTTTTTGTCTCAACTCTTGCCTGAACGGAAAGCCAAGGTAGTGGAAAACGCAACAAATACCGAGGAAAGCAACCAAAAGGACAAAATGTTGATTGAAGAAAATTTGGCTAAAATGGATCAGTCAAAACTTGCGACCAACACACAGTTGAGGAAAACTTCCGATTTGTTGGATTCGCTGAAGGATGCTTTCAAATTGCAAAGGGGGGTAGCACCAAAACTGACCGCTGACGCAAATGTGTTTAAGGCTCACGTGATAATTGAGGGTGCCTTACATCTGCCTTGCAAGCGAAGGTGCAAATTGAGGAAGTATAAACGCAAACATATGCCTCAGGAAGAAACCCTACCCAGTACATACGTCACGTACGAAACAGTTCCAGGTGCCAGTTTGAAAGTCACTCCAGTTGTACTCAAAAGCACAAGTCCTCATTGGGATTTTCGTAGCGACGTATTATTACCTGGCGAGATGTTAACGAATGTAAGTGGAAATTTTGTTCACTTTTGATTTTTAATCGTATTTTTTGTTACAGAGTCAAAAACGATTTCTTTTTAAAGTTTGGCGTAAGAATAACTCCAACGTTAATGAGCCTAACTTGCAGACAGATGTGGTGCTGGGTTTTGCTGCACTGGATTTAACTGTTCTTTTAGCAGGTCTGCCAGGAATTCAGGGGTGGTTCAACATCGTGGACTTCTCCAGTAAATGCAATGGACAAATTAAGGTAAGTAAACCCTAAACTCTCAACAGCCTTAGTTGAATTTTTTTATTAACTTCAAGATTCACGTTACTCCTTTGGAAAATATATCGAGGTTTAACAAAACTCCGTCGCCGGTCACGAACGAAACCGAAAATAATTTCGTCAAGAAACAACCTTTGCCCTTAGCAAATAAACCTCCACAGGAAGAACCTACTGAATTGCTAGGACGCGCGTTAAAACGAAAATTCTCGGAACTGGAAGAAATAACGCAGCGATTGCGCAGTCGCTTAGCCGACGTAACGAATAACGATTCCGAGGAATCAAACGACGAATTCGCCGACGAATTCGAAAAAGATATTAATAATTTGTGCGTTGAAGACGATTACAACATGATTGATTTGCTTAATATTAGCCCAAGAGAACAGCTGAACTCGCAGTATCAATCTCTATTACAAGAAGTCGACGTCAATACAAATCCTCGCGAAGGGGAGTTAACATTGAGTGAATTTGTGTCGCGAAAAACGCCAATGTATGGAGATAAGGGGCTACATAACGAATCGTTTGCGAAAAGTTCGAACGATAGCGCGTATTATTCGACGCGTACGGATCACTTCAGAAAGCCGTTGATCGTTGATACGTCGTCAAGTTCTACCACATTGACTGATAGCGAGTCTCAAGGTTTACTTATCGAATCTCCCAGTGGCGCTTTAACTAGCAGCGACATGCAACTCATTGCCGGAAGGCAACGCATTCATAACTTATTAGAAAAATTGACTTTGCTGACGAATATAGACGAGGCGAGCAATAGGCACGTTTCAGGCTGTTCTGTTAGCAATAAAACTAACGAAACAAGTAAAAGTCTTGTGAGCGACAGTGATAGACGTTTGAATCTCGAGGATATTTTAAATCCTGCTCTGTTTAATCAATTGTGTTCTTTTGATTCGACACCCAGTGCAACTGAACCTAACTTTGCTAATGCTCAAAGTTCCGAATCCAATCTTGCTCAATTTTCAAATTTTAGGTACGCACCTGAAGGTGCAGGGAATAATGTTGACGGTGCCAGTAATATTAGAAAAGACAATTAAATGTTTTATTTTAAATGTAAGACTAAAGTGTACTATTTATAAATTGATAAGATATAATAAAAGTGGTAATAACATATTTTATGTTTGTCATCATTGTTCAATCGAGCTTTTCAGGATTCTTTAATAATATTACCTTGCAGTGGTTCAGGGTAACAGGCGAGCTAAGGTTAGAACGGCTGTTTTTATGGTAGAGGAAAGGATAATAATTACGGAAAAATTTTGTATCAAGGGGTAAATATCCCGAAAATTTTGTGTACACTCGTTTGGAATTCCTTGGAAAACCCTGGCATTTTTTGGAAATTTCTGGAATTCTTTTGAAATCATTGGAATTCCTAGGAAATCGTTGGAAGTCTTGGATATTTACCCCTTGTTTTATCCACAGGACTCGGAATTCCAAAATTAGTAAAGTACCATTTACTGGAGTCTCTAAACCTTCCTGAAGTGTCTCCTGTGATATGTCATCAATAGTCATCATCATCAAATGTCATCATCGCCTGGGGTCTAAGTGAACGATGAAAGCAAGGGGTAAATATCCTGTAAAATTTCTGTACACAAGACTCGGAATTCCAACGATTTCCAATACTTCCAATGATTTCTAACGATTTCTAAAGAATTCCTAGGAATTCCAAAGATTAAAGAATTTCAGGGATTTCCAAAGGAATTCCAAACAAATGTACACAAAATTTTCGGGATATTTACCCTTTGGATGAAAGTATTGGTAAACCTTCTTGAATAATATAAAGTATTTTTTATTGTTCATACTTTCATTTTTAATTTTTTTATATGAAAATAATTTATTTTGATATGTTTTTAACTTTTTAATAATTTTAATAACAATAAAATTCGGGCTTGTTTATCTAATTAAATTGTTTTTATTGAAATAATATTATGTAATCTTAGTTATACAATATTTAATTTTAACATTTCTCGTTGCTTAACACTTTTTTCTTTGAATATTTAATAATTTTTCACATCTATTTATATTTTACATACTAAATAATCTAAAAAGTTTCAAGGTAATGGTATTATATTATAATTGATAATCTTAATAACATTGATAGTAGTACACCAAACACTTAATCGAAACAAACTAGGTTCTATGTATCTGTTTAAATTTTAAGAGTAACTATGAATGCACTACATATTTTAATAAGTGGCGCTGTAATAATCGCGTTTTATTACTTTTGGGCATTCTATTATTTTAAGAAACGAGGAATAAGAACGTTGAAGCCAAATCTGCTGTTTGGAAATATAACCGGTGTAGCTCTCAGGAAAGTTCCTATTTATAGGATATTTAAAGAAGTGTATGAGACTTCCAAAAAACACGGAGATAAGTTTATGGGCTTCTATTTTTTGGGCCGACCGGCATTGGTGGTTACCGATCATGAATTGCTGAAACACATTCTTACTAAAGATTTTGATCATTTTACAGATCGTTCCTTTTATATTAACGAGGACGATCCACTTACCGTTCATATCGCTTCCACAAAAGGCGAACAATGGAAAAAAATGAGAGAAAAAATTTCACCTGCCTTTTCACCAAGTAAGTTAAAATTCTTGTGCCGAACCTTAATACAAGTTGGTAACGAGTTAAAGTCGGTTTTGGATAAATCCGCTGAAAAATGTGAAACTGTTAATATGACAGAATTGATTGGTAAATACGTAGTGGATGCAATCGGTACGGGCGTTTTCGGAATTGAATGCAACACTTTGAAAGATTTGAATATAGAGTTTAAGGAATTTGCCGAATGCACATTTGGAGGTAGTTTTACTCAAAATATTATATTTGTGCTAAGTGTACTATGCCCTCAAGTATTGCATTTTTTTAAAATTCCTTTCAACAGTACCAAAATCCAAAATTTTTATTTAAATTTAGTAAAAGCGACTGTAGAACACAGGGAAAATAACAACATCGTGCGAAACGACTTAATGCATTCGTTAATTCAGTTGAGAAATAACATCGACATAGAGAACGAAAATAATTTGGATGTAGGCAACGTTTCGGAAAATGAAAAATCTTTGAAGATTGTAGACATTACAGCTCAAGCTCTAATATTTTTTGGCGCTGCTTATGAAACTACTTCGTCGACAATTGCTCTCAGCCTTTACGAATTCGCTATGAATGAAGACATTCAGAATACTTTAAGAGAAGAAATTGTGAGTGTTTTGACGAAATGTGATGGAAAAATTAGTTATGACGCCATAATGGCAATGACTTATTTGGATAAATGCGTCTCAGGTGATTTTATCTTCAATCGGAAATTTTTCGATTTTTAAAATGCTTTTTTTTAGAAATTATGCGCAAGTACGCATTGGCGTCCTTTACAGCACGAGCTTGCAGCAAAAAATACAAATTGCCCAACACCGATGTTGTAGTAGATGTGGGTAGTATGGTTTATATACCAATTTATGAATTTCATCATGATCCCGAATATTATCCAAATCCTGATAAGTATGATCCCGAAAGATTTTCACCTGAAAATAAATTAAAGCGACCAGCTTGTACATTTTTATCATTTGGAGGAGGGCCCCGCAATTGTATAGGTACGTAAAAATTTTCATTTTATTAATTCTGACTTAATATCTAAAAATTTTTGCTGGGAGCAATTTCTTTTGGGTAAAATAATATTATATTATGAATATTATGTAATTTGAAAGTAAATGAGACGTAAAATATTTTTCAAAATTTAACATAATAAATGTATTATATTTTTTAAACGGATGGACCTTTATTTAAAATCTGAAATTATTATCATAAATTTAAAATTAAATGGTTTTTCGCTGTTTATTAAATAAATTGAAATCAGTACCGGCTTCAGGAGTTGCTTTACATATGTACATGGATCCACTTGAATATATTAATTATTTTTTCTTTTTAATTTAAAATCTTTTACGAATTTTGCTTTTAGGTGCCCGGCTAGGCCTTTTACAAATCAAAATATTTTTGGCAACATTTTTGAGTAACTACAATTTTAGCATCGATTCGAAAGTCAAGTTACCAATGCTTCTCAGCAAAAGTTCTTTAATAGTAACTTTCGAACATCCGCTTTGTTTAAATATCCAGAAAATATAAATCGCCAAAATTTGACGATTGCATTGGCTGGAATAAATTATATATAATTATATTTTTATACTTATTAATTATTTTGTAAAAAAATATTATAGGCTTAGCTAGAAAAAGGGTTAAATTTTGAAAAAAATAGTATCTTTTTGCAATAAAAAACAATAAATTGTGTGCCTACCTGTTTCGATTTCTTGAAACCATATCTGCAGGGGCATTAAGAAATTATTAAATAAATAAAGTAATTTTAAAGAATTAATAGAATTTATAATAAGTGAACTTGAGACTCAATCGATGTGCAATTGATTAGTTGAGAACTCGACTGATGTTCAACTCAATTACTACTTGATTTTATACGGTCCGGGTTGTTATAATTCGTTAAATCTTTACGAAGAGGATATTCGGCCGCCAGGACCACCTGGGATGTGAAAGGTAGATATACCTGTCGGTGTAGGACAAGAGAAGGTTGGAACTCCATTACTAAGCATAGCCCCCAAATCAGTGGCGGATTCAGGGGGAGGGTCATGGGGGTTATGACCCCCCCTTGAATCCATAATTGTGGCTATATAATAGTGTTTATATTTAATTTAATATTTAAATTTAAAAAAAAACTGATAATATCCATGAAAATCCTAACTTTTCACATACGTGCTTCTAGGACAATAAAAAAAATCGCCTGCGGCGTATGTCGCTGACGCGGTCTTACGACCGCGCACATTTATTCAGGCCTAATGAATATTCACTGCCTGTGGCCCCCCGTTGCCAAAAGTCTAGATCCGCGCCTGCCCCAAATGAGATTTTTTTCGACTGATAAATATAAATATAAATAAATAAGTTAAATTTGGCGAGATTTTGCGGGATCCCTCCTTCTCCTTATTTTGAGCTCAGGGATGTTTTTACCACATGCATGGGCTCAAAGATCCCTGTCTCTAAATGATTTGCTAAACTTTATTTAGCTGTATGAAAGCTACGTTTTTTTTACGGCAGCGTCGCCGAGTTAGCCGTTACTCGGTTTCGGCATATTTAGTTTTGGTGTTTTTATGTTTAAATCTTCCTTTTCTATTTCTTTTTCTTCCTTCTGCTATTTAGACTACTGTCTGTTGTTTCTGCAGTTATCTCTTCATTGTTCGATAATGTTATCGCTCTTTCGTGGTCTCCCAACGCTTCTTCGGATTACAGGAGACTTATCTCTATGCTACTTCCATTCTCTTTTCTGCCAATTATCTACTCGTTGATGTTCTCGATATTACATGATTGTCTCACAGATTCACTTCGTTCTCTATCACCAATCTGGTAAATCGTTTTAATTTCCGATGTTTCCAACTTACGGGTCGTTTCTGCTGTGTAGAAATGTATCGTGTCTACGTCGAGATATCTCTAAGATACAAATCTGGGGATAGTTCCCTAACGGGCCTCATGTTTCTAAAAATTTCCGAATGGCATTATGGTAGCTTAGGGCGTAAATTACAAATATAAAAATTAAATTTTATGTATCATTTAAGAATACGGCCAAAATTCACGAAAAACTGTAACCAACTATTCGATTGGCTACCTTCATAAAGTTGGCTCCGCCCATCGCTTAAAATTATAAAATCAAGGTTAAAATTGTGGTTTTGTATTATTGTAATACTCAAACGTATTAGCGTGTATTTTAGGTTGGATACGTATCTTGCTCTGAGGGTGCTTATCAAAACTTCGGCCTCCGTTACCCTCGCTTTGCTCAGGCACTGCAGCCCGTTTCGACAAGCGCAAACCTTATTTAAAAAAATCCCCTGGAACGCAACAGAACTCGAAAATGACGAATCTTTAAAAGCCTAAAGATTTCTAGAAACTCAAATCGGACATAAGTTACTCAGTATCAGCATCGGTACTTGGGATCGGGATTCCACGGTTATACCGTATACTCCGTATCTGGTGGAGGGAGGACTTGGGAGGCGTTTTTTTGAAGGGATCGTACCCTGTGGGTGCCTTTTAGCTTATCTGTGGTATACGTATCGAAACGTGTGTATGAAACGTTGCGCTTGGTCAATTTTCTGAGCCACACCCAGGTATTTTGCCAAGCAAACGTTTTCATAACTGACCATTCCTTGCCTGCAACTCCTTTTTGGGCGTTCAGGATAGGAGCTTTGGCCCTGACGTGAACGTCGGGCTTGGGAGTCGCGGATGGCAAAGAGCACCGGCAGGTCGAGTATATCTAGCATTCGCGTGAGGATAGCTTGTAACCAAAATTACCACTACGGTGAATAATGGCAATTTTCACCACACCTGGAATAGGTCTTCTTCAGTAATTAACAATCTCCGTGATGAAACCCAAGATGTTAAACCAGCTCTTAATGCGGAGGCAAAAGGGTGGATTGACTGCAAGAAGTTGTTGCCAGCACACTGACAGCCTCAGCGGAGTTGGAAAAGAAGAAATCCGCTACTCGTCTCAATATTGTCCTTATTAGTGGAGAAACATAGAGACAAGTAGTCGATTTTCCCAAAATCAATTCAAAAAATCTTACCCCACTGCGAAACAGGTTGAAAAATCCCAATTAGGCACCCGAAGAAAACTTGCCTCGGGTCACGTTGGTGTATTACAAAATAATCTTCTCCGGATTCTAATTCTTCTACACGGCTTACTTTTCTAAGTAACCGCCTGCGGACTTGCAAATTTACACCTACACGTACTATCAACTCTAACCCAAGACTGCCTAATTCTAGTGAGCGGTCGTCGCAATAAAAGTGGCTCTTCAAAGCGATTCTTTCATTAGCGGCACGAAGCAAAGGGCAAATGGGGCCCTTCAACAATAATTATTAAAAATAATTTGGGTCTTTTATACCGCAGAAAGTACTCAGGTCGGTAGTTGCCGAGCCCTCGGACTATCGTGTTTTCAGAGGATCCCACAGCTTTGTCGAGTCTATCTCCCACGTTCAGGATAAACTCTTCGATGGTCTCCAGATTGAAGGCCTGTAGTCGCTTGGTTCGGACGTACCATGGGGCCTTCATGGCTGTGTTTTGCACCGCCTGGAGTTTGTTCATGTGGCTGAAAGCCGTAAACCCCCCAGGCAGGTGCTGTATACGTCAGAATTGGTCTGATGATGGTTTTGACCAGTCAGACCATTTTTGATACTTAGTTTACTTCTCCGATTCAGCAGGGGCCTAACGCTGCCATGGCTCCCCTTGCTGTAACGGAAACATTTTTGATGTAGGGGCCCCACCGAAGTCCTCTATCAAGGGCCACCCCAAATATTTGGAGGTGCCGAACATCTTTAACCAAGGGGTAAATATCCAGTAAAATTTCTGTACACAAGACTCGGAATTCCAAAGTTTTCCAAGAATTCCAACGATTTCCAAGGAATTCCAAAGAATTCCAAATATTCCAAAGATTTCCAAGAATTCCAAGGATTTCAAAAGAATTCCGCAGAATTCCAGTGATTTCCAAGGAATTTAAAGGATTTTCAAGAAATTATAAAGACTTCCAATGATTTCCTAGAAATTCCAGGGATTTCCAACGAATTCCAAGCATTTTCAAAGAATTCCAGGGATTTCCAAGGGAATTCCAAACGAGTGGACACAAAATTTTTGGGATATTTACCCCTTGTCTTTAACTTAGTTAAAGATGGCTTATTGGGGTTTCTAGTTATTTCTCTTTTGAAGAAGAGAATTACGGGGTTGACTCCGACACGCCAGGTACGGCAATTCTTATGTTGAATTTTGTCGTCCCTGGAGAATGATAAAGTCCCACCATCAACACTAACACTGCTGATTAGAACCACCCAATCAACATCCACTTCTTCTCACGCAACTCCAGAGCAAACCAATTCAATCCAGAACATCCGAAACTCTACTAAAACTATTACCCACAGGCTCAGACTTGGATTTGGAATATTTCAAGATTTTTGTTTCTTGAAACTGTGCACTAATTCGCGATAAATCATAATTTATGATTTTTCACGATTATGACGAAACTCCATTTTCGACCATGATAATGATCCGTACGAGTTGTTTTTAGACCTCTGGAGTATTTTTTAGTACACGGATGTTCTGTTGCCGGTACGTGTGTGCTCAGATATATTCTTAGTGATAGCTGCGAAATGCGATATTATTCGAGTGCACATCGTGCGTGAAGAATTCCTTGCTAATAACCGCATTCTTTACCGAGTTGCAGCGGGGTAGGGGGAAGGTTTGAACAAATGTCGGATGCACCCTAAAATGAGTTTCACCCTTTTTGAATAGCACCGTTGGCAAGTTGGAGCTACATACTGGGATGTTTTTAGCGAGTACCCCAAATACAGCAGTTGCTACAATTTTTTTTTATTTTTTCCGCATTATAAATTCGAATCTCGTTAATCTACTCGTGCGCGTCACTTGATTTCCCTAACTTTGCTAAATCTCTTCCATCTCAAATTTGGAAAAAAAAACATTTGCATAAGAACATAATCCAAGTCCTACTGAGTAATTGTGCAAAGTTTCGTTAAAATCGCCCGAGAGGCCTAGGAGTGGGCCTACAAGCTATTTTATATACTTACGTATTTAGATAAACTATAAATTAGCATCACATAACTGTAATTATTTATTTTTTAAATAACAATCTCCCAGTAGAAAAATTATATTATTCAAAATGGAGGAAAGTATAAACTGAGATAATTTTCCAATCGTCTTCTTTTGGTCAATTTTTCCGGCGCTATAATTTGAACTTTGGCAAACGTACCTTCGTGACTATGGCGATACCAACACGTTCTTATTTTCTGCAAAAACGCGATTACTTTTGCAAACGTACGAACTGATCATCTTACCTGAAATGCGTTCAGCTCCTTCCTCGTGTAGATTTCGTATAACAGTTGCTCTTCTGCCATGCATATGTGGCACAAAAACGTTGTGTATTCCTTTTGCCAATAATCATTTGTACAAGTTTCTAAACATTTACTGCAAATATCGTATACTACATGAACGCAGCGTTCTTCAACCGCGGGTATCATGCATGGTCTTCCAAAATTATTCGCGATCTTCGTACGGCGACATTGCCGTGTTCTACAGTCGTGTGTTCCTGGCCTAAGAAAAATTGAATAACATTTGTTTTTCTGATTGTTTAGTTTACTCACCCTGGAGTTTTGCTTTTGGCTGCTTCCTTTCGACCGACTCGTTTTCCGAATGGAGCAACATTTTGCTTAAAGGTTTTGTAAATGGGTTCGGCGTCATACCGAGTTGGTGAAGGTACACGAAAATGCGACAAAATAGGGTCCCTAGCGGCCCCATTTGCTAAACCTCCTACTCCTTTATTACTACGAACTTTATTTTCCAATTGTTTCACCCCCGTGAATTTTTCCAAATCGTAGGTTTGAGGTGTTATATTTGGATGGATTTCGGCAGCGTAACGTCTTTGAAACGCACTTATTCCTTTTCCTATTGGATTAGTATCTCGTTTTAAAGCCGATCCAAAGCATATCCGAGCAGCTTGAACCCTTTCCACGACATACTGAAATTCTGCAGAAAAAATAAATTAAGTTAATTAAATAATTAATTAATTTTGTACCATCGTAGTTTACTTCTTTGGTAATCATAAGAAAAGCTACGACCTCTTAACTATATCAAAGCAGCTTTGAGAATAATCATTTCTCACAATAAGGGTTGCGTGATTTAGCTAAAGAAAATGATATACCGTACCTGCCTGTCTTTGACGTTTGATACATAAAATAAATTATGAATATGTCAACTAATCTAAATACAATTTTTAGCAAAAATGCGAAGCGTTTATCTAAAAATGTCTTATTATATAATAATTACTGATGATGTATTACCTTCTTCCATATTAGCCAAATATTTAATTTCCCCAAACCCAATGATATAGGTATATTATTAGGACATTCAAATTTTGATCACACTCAATACAGAGCACATTAGTTATATCAAACTATTGAAATTATTTCGTGTGGTGGTAAACCATAAAAAATTCATTTTGAAACGAAAAATTATTAAGACTATAATAAACAACAATAAGATATTTACACGATTATTGAATAATACGTTTTTATTATTATTTTGGAGGAGAATATAATAAAAATATAAAATTAGAAAAAAATTCTTTTTTTCATTTACAAAATATATTATTTTTTTGCGTTTCCGTGTACTAATTTTAACCAAAATCTAATCAGCTCTAAGTTTTAATATTTATGTACCTACTAAATACCAAATTTTGTTAAAAAATTTCTATTACTTTTTGAAGTAGAGTGCACACAAAATTTGACGACATACAGACATTTTTTGGAAATGATGATTTTTCGCTTCTGAGACCCCAAAAATGTCTAAATTCTAAAATCTAAAATCTCAACTTTTTTTCTGCATGATTTACCTTCTCAGACTTTGTATGATAAAGTAAAAATATTTAATATGAGGTATAATGTTTGTTCTAGTTCACCGGTAAATATAATACAAAACAATCAATAAAGCAGGTAAACTTTTAAATTGTAATTTATTATATTGCATTGTATATCAAGAAGTGGAGAGTTTGCTTTTCACCTTTCAGTTTTTCAATGCTATTTTTTTTAATAAAAAGATTATTTTTGACTTTCTTACTAATAAACTAATCTAACAAATTAATTCGTAATTGCTATTGAATGGCCAGCAAAAATAGGATTTTAACAAAATGTAACATCTAGACTCATCGGCGTTCATAGAATATTTTTCTGGGGGCAACAAAATTTAAAAAATTATTAAAAGAAAATAGATATTAAAAATTACGTAATCGATACTATTACAGCATAGTATAGTCTGTCCCACGAGAGCTCGAGTGTGACTCATACCTACGAAACTATCCGAATATAAGTTTATCAGCTTTTAGGTATAAGCCGCACTCGAATTCTCGTGCTACTTTTTTGTAATCTTTTCAGACTATAACCTAAGCCAAGATACTTGTGAGAGATATGGCCGCATGTGTGCAAAAATTAATTATAGACTTTTTCTTAAGTTGCAATGACTTTGTGTTTGAGTAATGTGTTTTAAGTATATTTAGACTCTAGCATCCTCTTGTCTTATTGAATAAAACTAGCTTAGCAAGACACAACGAAGAATGTTAGCTACTATAGACTTACTCATCTAAATTTGTGCTAAAAATATCATTACGATAGATTTAGTGTATCCGACTAGGAAAATAGAGGGAATCTAATTTTGTATGCAATTTTGGCATAATTGTAGCTCTATCTCTCTAATATGATATCTTGAATTATTTCGTTCTTTAGCTTTGGAATCATTGCTGGCTTATTGGCATAGACCATTCACTGCACATAACCCCAATGGAAGTAATCTCAGTGCTCAGTGGCGTAGCTTAGGGGGGCCGATGGCTCGATTGGCTCGATGGACCGATTTTTAATTTTAAAAATCGCAAAAACGTAGTTGTGTAATAACTCATTTTAAAGAGTATTTCAAGGGCTTTAATTTGATACGAATCTTGACCATTTTCTAACAAAAATGAATATTTTGAAAAACCTCAAAAAATGTTTTTGAAAATTTTTGTGAGTTAGTGTTTTTTGAAAATTATAAAAATAAAATATATTTATGACGACTTGGTGAATACTTCATAAAAATTTCAGAGTGGGACCATGATGGGATCATGGTCTTTTGGGTTTCATTAATCATGGGTTTTTGAGATTTTTAAAATTAAATAACTCAAAAACTATAAGAGTTAAAATTTTTAAAAAATTATATTTGAATTCAGGATGTTAAATAGTTAACCAATGTTTCAAAGAAATCTATGATGATGAATTTGAAAACTATTTATTTTTGGTTGATTTGGAATGTATATAAGGAATTTACTAATATGGAATAAGAAACCGAGAGGCATTCGTAGACGAGGCTTTAAGTTACGCCAGAAGCTTGTGGGAAGAACTTGGCATTTCTAGTGAACCTCTGAAAAATATGTCTAGGTCTTCAATAATATTGGTCGTCGATGAGGAGAAATGCAACCTTGACCAAGCTCCTCAAGAGCTTTTGTAGCTACAACCGATTATAAGAAAGAACTTATTGATTCATGGTAGGTGCAATTGCCCTAGCGTGTACTCCGTACTTGGGGAAATTTAGGGAGCGGGGAGGTAGTGCTGCGCGTGTCTTGCTTCCAGCTTATGCTTGCCTGGACGGCTGTAGTTGCCTTTCTAATTTTGGAGAGTTTGGAAGGGCTTGGTGGGGGTTTTAGAATGAACTTTTATAATTTGTCTACGTCACAGGTTCGTATCCGGTCGCGTCTTTTAGAGCATCGCCGTTCTTTCGGGAGTGATCCGGTTGTTTCAGGCGTTTCCACAACCCGTTCGTCCTTTGCAATCTCATCCGGAGCAACTCTGGGCCCGCCTCATGGCCGAACCTACAGTGGTGACTTATTTACTACAATAGTATTTACAATTTTACATCTCTACAAGTATATAAATACAAGAACTCGATGTCAACAGGTTTCTGATGTCCTAGTCTCCTTCTCTTCATTGCGGCTTGGCTTGCTGTGGATCGGTCCTTGCTTCGTCCTTGGTTGCTTGTCCTGGCGTCATTTTCTGAAAAATAAGGGATTAACTAGGCTGACCCGAGTGGGGGGGGGGGAGGTGATGCTGTAGACTGCAGGTTTTCCTTGGGTGTTTTGTACCTCAGATAATTGTTAAGCTGGTAATTACCAAGTTGACTGACTAGCGGGTTTTCTGAGGAGCCCACGGTTTTTCAGAGTCCAACCTCCGCGTTTCGGATAAACTCTTCGTTGGAGTTGCTTGCTCTAGCATCTGTTGCACGGTGGAGTGCCCCGCGCGGAAGCCAAACCATTCGTCAGGAATTCATTCGTTTTCCGCCAGGGTCGTATTTAGTCTGGATCTAATGGTTTTCTCGGCTACTTTGCCGATTGTGATTGGCTGATGATGCCAATCGCATTTGACAGCTATCATTATTCACTAAGAGTGTAACCGGCAACAGACAATGGCGTAGCTAGAGCTTTTGCCGCCCGGGGCGGTCTGACATTTTGCCGCCTCCTACCAAAAGAATTCTACTTAAATTAAGAAAAAAAAAATTTTTACATAGCGCAATCTGCCGCCCCCTAAATATGTGCCGCCCGGGGCGGTCCGTCCCCCCTAGTTACACCACTGGTAACAGAATACCCGTGTGAGTAGAAATTGTGGTTTAATCCCTATCTAAAATGCATGTAAGTTTTCAATTTTAAATGCCGTTTTCTCGAAAACTAATGGAAAATCCTGCAAAAATCTTTTTAAATGCTTAAAAAATTGTTCTTTTTCCAATAGGCCATAAAAAAAAGTTTAATCCGTAAGATATCAATTAACTGATAGTTGATAGTAACCATAATGTGTTTACAGGACAGATACCAAATATGGCAACTGTAAGTGTGATAGGTCGAAAATGACAGGAACTTCAAAATCGAACCAGCAATTTAGACACTTTTTTCTTATCTAACCTAAGCTAATGAATTCTAACCAAAATAACCTAGTTATACTTTTTTTGGAAAATTCGGTTAAGTTATGTTGTTAAATTTTGGAATCTCGTTAATCCTTTCAGGCGCGTCAATCGTAGACTGATAACGAAAATCCGGTAATGTGATTTTAAATATTACGATGATATAATTTTGGTAATTATTTATTATTTCCCTTGCGCTTTTGCTACTAAAAATCTTAAATTTTGCTTCTTCATTTAGAAATAAAATATCTATTTGGCGATTTCTTGCACTCCATTAATTTTTCATTGAAGGCGAAGCACCACAACCAAACTTGTTTACTAAAAATAAAGTCTCTTTGATATACTTACGTGGTACATATTGAATTACTTTATTTTTAAATTATTGATAATAAAACAGAACTTTTATTAGCATGTTCGAATGCATCGTAGGCAGTAATGAAACCGGTCTTCATTTGCAACATTTAAACCAAAAGTAGAAATTATTCGTAGGAAGATATTTTTTAAATTGCATTTTTATGATGGCTAATAAATTATTGTTTATTAAAACTGCAACATGTGCTAATTACGATGTAAATTAATCAATTTTGTCGTACGTAATTTTAAAACAGGACATCGTCGATATCGACTCGATCGCATCTCGTATGGTAAGAAAATTTATAAAAATGCAAAAAGCGGAGATTTTACTGCAAGTATTCTATTGAAATAGAAACGTTAGCGAGAATTTATTTTGTTATTTAAATTTTGCAAAATATCGAATAAATTTTCCCATTTAAAATGCAATTTCTTTAATGACGTTTGACAAGACAATAAGCCGAACGAATTGTTTTGCAGATTTACCGAAGCTGAATATGAGTTTTATAAAATTATTAGAAGAAATGTTAGGTACTGTCAGTGACTGTAATAATCCCCCTCCCCACCGTTTAAGCTAGCATCCTCGGGGTCGACTAGGAAGAACGAAGAAAGGAGTATTGCTCGCGGCCTGATGGCTGAGCCAACGGAGCAACTTTCATAAAATTTAATTTATTAATTAAACAGCACTTATACAAAATGGCAGGCGTCTAAGTCACGATAAATCAAACATTATGAATGTTCCAATCAATTAATTAACATCTTAAAACTTAATTAAGTTTACATAATCATCTCCCGAGATGTGACAAGGGAAAAAATAGATAATTTACTTACAGATTAATTAAATATATTAAGTACTAATTTCAATATAATTTTGTATTTTAATATTAATTAACATGCACAACACACCTCCGATTGATAATGTAAATTTTTGTGTGGGCGGCGAGGTAAGCTGATTTTTGTAGCCAGGTGTACCTTTATTTACACCTGATTTGATTTCCAATTTCTTATCTTCACATTTAAATCTATCGACTTCCCGGCCTCATTTGGCTTTTCGAAAAATTTTGATCCAAATAAAAAATGAGATGATAATGGCGAAGTATACCAATTTTTTCCGAACGCGATCTTTTGTTACTCTATTACCAAATCAGGAGCGGTGTCCCTCAAGGCGCTTCGCCAGGACAAATATTATTTACTGCAACCGTATACTTACCGCGCAACATTTGATTTCAAAATAATCAATAAATCACTTAAATGAGATTTCTAAATTTTCCCCAAAGGCTTGTAAGTATTCTAAATTAAGAGTGGAACACATTAAAAAAGTAAATAATTGGTTATAGTTTGATTTATATAAACCGTAGAAGGAAATGTCAAACTTTAAAGAAATTATAGGTGTGCTAAATATTTATCAATAAACGCAGTGGTATTTTATTTTGGCATAACCATAATGATGGCCCACACTTTGCGCGATCTTATATAGAAATATTGTAGGCAGTAGGCATATTATGCGGGTATAGATTTATATTTTAATTGATAAATTTCGAACGCTGGCAAAAATATAATTTCCCTTTAGTCACAGAGCCGGATTATCCTTCTATAGAATAAATTCCAAACGAATCAATGGCTCACACCTCCAGTGGGTAGACTTATTTTTAATTTTGCTGAAAATATCGGGTCAGGTTTCCATTAATAGTCAAGTCTTCTTTGGTGACTATACTGTTTAAAAATTTGTTCCATTTCTGTAAGGCTATAAAACTAAATTGAAAAGGATCGAGACTTATAGTTCAAGAGGAAACATTGTCCAGACTCATTTTTATTCGGTTATTTACCGCTACATTTATTGCACCGCTGGAATTTTATTTTTTATTTTAAAATTCGTTTTCAGATATTTGAAAATCAGTATTCAGTGGCGTAACTACCGGGGTTCCGTGTAACAAGGGCCTGGAACATGAGGGGCCCGATACCGGAAAGGTTCGTCTATAAATATAGACTACTCGATATTTTAATTGCAACATAAAAAAAAGTTTCTTAAAGCTAAATCCCAGGCCTGGTACGTATTAGTTACACCACAAATTTTATTAACATAACAATGTAGATATAGTTATTTATAAATTAATAATTGTAGTTTATTGTTGTTTTTTTTTATTTTTCTGGTAATTTTATTCTCATTACAACAGAGTAGGTATTACTTAATGGTTAATAAATGTCACAGAGAAGTAGATTCATGAATCAATATTATTATTCTCCCTATTGGTGGTACTCGTCATAAACTGCAATCAGCTTTATGAAATATTTCAAATTTGAAATAATATGTACCTACATTCATTTTTTTGCAGAACTAGTCTACTGGAAGTTATGAGCTACAACTTTAGTTTACTAAACTATTTTAAATATGCAATATATTTTGCATTGAAACTAAAATTAGAGAGAAAATTATGCTATTTTTAAACAAAACAAAGCGCATAAAGCCAAAAAACAGAATCCCAAAAACAGGTAAGCCAAGAGGTAATTCAATGTAAGGAGGTTTATTGTTGCAACAAACAGTATTTTACGTTTCAAGTTTTAAAGATAAATTTTTTGTTAACCATTATTATTTTATACTTTTTTTTGAATATAATATTTTTATAGCGCATTTATTTCCAAGATACAACATTATTTGACAGCATTGTAGTAATTTTGTATAACAAAAACTAATTTTTAAATTAGGTAGGTTAAAAAAACATAAATTAATGGAAAGAATACTGATAGGTGTAACAGAACTTACCGAAAAAATCACCATTACAAATAATGCAGTGCAACACCTTTTGAAAAGAACATGCCTGTGTGCTGAAAATGAGGGAAGCCATTTTGAAAATTTATTAAAATAAATTTTGTGAATTTATTTAGTTTTTTTAACCTACACCTTGTTCATTATTTTCGTAATTTCTGTGAAAACGGTTGGTTTCCCAAAAAAAATTATTAAACTAAAGTTGTAGCCCGTTAAATTCCCTATCCGGTTTAAGCCGTTAGTTTTTTTCTAAGACGTTTCGTTTCAAAGATACGGGGTTGGCAAGAAAAGTAAAAAAAAAATAAAACTCGGAATTTTTTGACATTTTTTCCCTTAATTTAATTCATAACTCGAAATCTGTTGATTCTAGGCGATAAGAGGTTATAATATAATTTGTAGATATTCAAATGCTCTATAGAAAAGCTCTAATCCATTAAACCCAAAAAATCAAAAATATCCGTGCAATGACCGCTTGAAATCATAAATTGAAAAAATTGCTTTAAAGTGAGGTACCCCCCAAGGGTTTGGACAAAAATTTTATTTAAAAATATGTCTTAGAAAAGTGTCCTCTATCACCACCTAAGAGGTTCTCCACTGTCACGGGGACACCCTGTATATATCTCGGAAATAGTGTTACAAAATAAAAATATGATTGGCGTTTTTTCTTGTAAATTTTATTCTCTACATATTTGTTCATATAAATTTTTCTATTTGGTGGCACCGTTTCCGAGATATAAATGACAATATTTTTCATATTTTACCGAGTCCTATTTAAGCAGTTGTCAGTCAGAAACGGCACGACAAAATAAAATAACCCCACCCCCAGTTTCAATGTAGATTTGTGAAAAAACTGTAAAGGTGCTAGCCAGTGCTAGCAGTGGCGGATCCAGGGGGGGGGGGGGTCATGACCCCCCCTTGAAGCCACAATTTTGGCTAAATAAAAGCTTCTGTAAAGTGTAAAAAGTGTTTATATTTAATTTAATATCTAAATTTAAAAAAAAACTGATAATGTCCATGAAAATCCTAACTTTTCACATATGTGCTTCTAGAACAATAAAAAAAATCGCCTGCGGCGCATTTTGCTGACGCAGTCTAACGACCGCGCATGTTTATTTAGGCTTAATGAATATCCTGTGACCTGTGACCCCCCCGTTGCCAAAAGTCTAGATCCGCGCCTGAGTGCTAGCACTTTTTTCCCTCAAGCTATTGAGATTATTGTCATAAAAAAGCGCTCACATAGGAAATACAATACTTATACGAAAGCATAAATACGTAGTTTTGGAAACCATGCATAAACGAACGATATAAAAACAATTCAATTTATTTTATTATAATACTAATTTTAAAGTAATACTACCTTTCTACCTCTTAATAATTATTTAAAAATACTTTACGGAAATTTGTTCATACATTCACAGCAAAGCAAAGCCGAATCAAATTTTTAATTTTAATTTTTCTTTAAATTTTACAAATTCTAAAATTTTCTTGCTTCTAAGGTTTAGGCGCCCCTAGAGTTCCCCTAGGCTCGGGCCTTACGGACCTAAGCTAAATCCTGCACTGTGTATATTTGTATATGGGTGTATATTCCTAATGTTTCTAATAAAGTAAATTAATATTATTTATTATTAATCAGGCAGTCCTGATATAAGAAAAAACAGCGAACGACGAAATTCTTCAATTTTTAATATATTTCAAAATTCTTACGATAGATGGCGTTACTGGTAAAAAGTATCTAATCAAGTTAATGTGACCATTGCACTTAAATCAAAAAAATACCAAAAATAGTCAAGATCATACTTCACAGGATCATTTCTGTAGTATATCTTCACATACTCAGTATTCAAATATTGAGTAGTAGCAACCACGATGAGGAGTTGGAACTCTGCATTCTGAGCGTGAGACGGATCGAAGATGCTACAATTTTCTGAGCATCTGGAATCAACGATGACCGTTCGCTTTTAGTCAAACTAAAATCGTTGAATGCGGAGTAATCTGAGTGGCTTTTTTTATATTAAATAAATATAATTTTATGATTAGTGGGAATTGAGAGGCAAATCGTCAGCGGTAGCGGCTAACCAGCTGCGTTGAGCTATTAACATGGAAAAAATTTGATGACATTAAGGATGCTTTATGCAGGTTTTAAAATTTTGAGGGGTGGTCTATTCCCGAAAATATTAAGTGATCGCTTCGAAAAAATTATATTTGTTATTAATTATAAAATGAAGTATTTTACCGTTGGTTTCATTCAAATCTAAAATCTCCTTCTATATAAAAATTCATTTTCGCTCTATTTTTAAAGGGCGATTACACCCCTTAAATCCGCGTGTAAGAAAAATTAGGGGTCTCTTATTGTTTGATGCTCGACCACATATCCAAAAATTATTTAAATCGGTGCGGGACACCGCGGATCCTTTACTTTTAAGAATTTTGTAAAATTGTCTATTCTGCACTATTTTCTCCATTTCATGATCATGACAACTGCATTATTGCCCTTATCAGAACGTGAAATAATCAATTCAGTATGTTGCCTAATAAAAATTTTTGTGTCATTATAATTTCTTTCATTGATTATTTCTTCTCGGGTTAACTTTTGTTTTCTTTGTCTGTAATTATTTATTTAAGAATAATCTTAATACATAAAATCCCAGCACGCTGCTGCTCCTCCTCCAGCGTGTTATTTTTTGGAGAAAAGGAAACACTCTGATTGGTCGAATTATTTTACCAACCAAAAAATATATTAAACCACCCGGTACTCCCCCTGGGACGAGTTGCACATCAACCGAGTTTCCAACCAATCGGGTCTAGATGCCCGTTCGTGGACGGGCTTTCCAGCTAGTATTAAATAAAATTTATCAAAATAAAATTTTATGATTTACGGCAGGCACATAACGGCACACGTCGAGTAGAATTCAATACAATTTTGATTTTAAAAATAATCAAAAATAGCAGGGCTAATTTCTATCAATAAAATAGTTTTTGGCCCAAAAAACTTTTATTGATCAAAATACAAATTTTTGATTTACGGCATACATTGATAAAATCCAGTACAATTTTAATATTTAAAGTAGTATCAAAAATGACGGAGCTAACTTTTATTCCAAAATAGCAATCTCTAGCAATCCGACACAATCAGTGGCGGATCCAGGGGGGGGGTCATGGGGGTCATGACCCCCCCCTTGAAGCCACAATTTTAGCTAAATAAAAGCTTCTGTAAAGTGTAAAAAGTGTTTATATTTAATTTAATATTTAAATTTAAAAAAAAACTGATAATGTCCATGAAAATCCTAACTTTTCACATAAGTGCTTCTAGGACAATAAAAAAAATCGCCTGCGGCGCATTTTGCTGACGCGGTCTAACGACCGCGCATGTTTATTTAGGCTTAATGAATATCCTGTGACCTGTGACTCCCCCGTTGCCAAAAGTCTAGATCCGCGCCTGGACACAATATTCAGTTTTTAAATTTTCAAAAATTGCGGGGCTAACTTTACGTACATTGTTTTTCTTTGAATATTGGGGATAAATTTAATTTTTATTAAAATTTATTTCGAAACTAAATTAAAAATAGAAGACGGTCACGGCCTGATGGTGCTTAAACGCACGATTCGATCTTGAGGTGAGTCAAGATCCTTTCTGAAGAAGTCGTCACTATGCTCTTAAATTAAATTGACTCCAAGTTTATTAGAACCTGTGCTCGTGATCTTGTATACTCTCATCAATTGTGACCAACAAAACTGCACTGCAACTGCAACTACTTTGTTAAATTGTAAAAACTTCAGTTATACGTCGTCGACCCGATATTATTTTGTCGTATATCCAAAAAATCGAGTTTTGGGAAATCGATGTTAAAGATTGAAGCGCAATAAAAAAAAATTGGTTCGAAAAACTAGTTTCAATTTTCTGGTTACTTATAGTTCATTTCATTGCGGTTTTTTTGGTACTAAGATATAGAGCTTGTTATAAATAAATTTTGGATTTTAAGGGGTTTTTGTTTAAAAGTATCTTGTCGTATACGCCATTTTTAATGAAATTTTAATCATGCATAGCACTTTCATAGCACATACGACAAAATCATATTCAATAAAATGCCTAATTAATAGAGAAAACTTAAAAATAATGAAATTAATTAAATAAACAAATTATATTCTATATTATATTAACAAAAAATAACAAAATTAAAATTTTTGGAAATAAAAATTTTTGATTTTAATTTAAAAAAAATATAAGTAATACACTAAAATTATGTGTTTCCACTATCTTCCATATTAATTATTTTAATAAACTGTTGTAATATTCAATCAATTTTAGGTATAAAAATATAGAGACTTATAATATCCCTTTTTTTTCCCACAGGTATTTTTTTCCATTTAATATTTTTAAATTCACCTTGAAAATTATTTTTATATAAATTAATTTCACCAAAAAATATTTTTTGGTGTTGGAAGATCTCCTTTACAATGAAGCCATAAAATTTATTTGGGCTCCTGACGTCTTAAAATTGATTGTAAAACGATCATCTTGGTAATATTTAATAATTTTAACTTGACATATTGGAACCGTATTCACCAAATACGAACACATACGACACAATAACAATGTGATGTACACATACGACAAAATAATTGAGGATAATTTTATTACACAATTTTACACTGATTTTATGTCGTATATCCAAAAATTTGGCGTTTGCGGCAGTATAATACTATGGCTACCGCATTTTGTGGCGTATACGACAAAATTGATACTCAATATCTCGGAAACTATACAACTTAGGGTCATTTTGAAAATTCAAATCGATAGAGTAAAAAAAATGAAACAAGATAGCTATCTTAACTCATTTTTTTTGATTTTGTGTTGTACGACAGTATAATTCCGGGTCGACGACGTGTAGGTGATGCAAACAGGCATTAATTATATAAATCAAATAAAGAATTTTATTACTTTTTACTTATCCTCTCAGTTTCTTCGGTCAGTCAACTGAAGTAAAAAAGAATTTTTTGATTTAAATTTTAAGATCAAATTTAATTAATTATATAATTAATTAGTCATAGTTCAAAGTATTACTAGTTTAAATTTTGTTTTCTTACCTAGTAAATGTAGCTTTGTTTTTGGTCGGTTGTGAACTGCACCGATGGTTAAAAGGTTTCATAATCTCCACAGACGTATATAAGGGGGGTGTTTAGGGGTCTGGACACCCCTCACCCTAAGCAGCAACGCGAATATTAGTCGAATACCCACAGTAACAGGTAAATAGACCGTGGGATTCTTAATAAAATTACACAATCACAAAAAGTGCAGTGTCGAACTCCCCCCCCCATCCAAAAGCTATAGCTACATCCGTGAAAATCTCTAGCAAGGAGATTGCGCCTGGTTTATTTAGAACATATACGAGCAGGGCCGGAACTAGGGCGTGTGTTTTTTTATAAATAACTAGAGGGCGGATTTATATGCGCTAAAAACGTGTAAACAAAGCATTACTTAATGAGGCTTTACAAAAGTCTGCTAGGAAGTGCATTGATGGGATTGAAAAAATTCTAGCAGCTATTTGTAAAGCCTAATTAAGTAAAGCTTTGTTTACACGTTTTTAGCGCATATAAATCCGTCCTCTATAAATAACTTCTACCTACTTACCTTTTAGTTCAGAAAAAGAAAAAAATCCTATGAAACATTATTATTTCAGTTTTAATAAATTCCCTCCGCGATTTATGGTCCTAGTGGGCAGAGCCGTATCTGAAAGAAGGTTTTGAGGGTCCAAACCCCCTCCAAATTAAAGCCCGAGAAAAAATCCTAGAATATAAAATCTAATTAAAGGTTAGCAGGATACCTGTGGCCTTTACCACGCGTAGATCAACTACCTGCTGCTGCGTGCTTAGTCCTTTAATCTATTTTTCAAGTAAATTTGCTTCATTAAACCTATTTTTTTGAAAAAATATTTTTGTATCGCGATTTTCTAGCTTCACAGTAGAGCGCTTGACCTTGAAAAGTTCAAAAATTTTCAAAATAAGCTGGGGGTTACCTTCAGACTCCCTGCTAGGGGCGCAAGTTTCAAAGTTGCCACGGGCGCATCAGACCCTAGTTCCGGCTCTGTATACTCGTATAATATCTCAACTGCACTTATTGGACAGTAGGTTATCCTTTTTTAATTGAGAAAACTATTAGAAGATTACATTACACAATTTACTACTCTTAATTCAGCTTTTTCTGCCTACTGTAGGACAAATAATTAACCTCTTTCCAGAGGCGACTCTTCAGAAGAGGCAAGGGAGGCTCAGCCTCCTTTGAAATTGTGGAGTAATAAACTACTATTGAAATCTTCAAAAAATAAAGTGAATTTTTGATTGTAAGGTCTATCAAAAGATAGATACTTTTCCCAAAATAAATTGTCAAGGAACATTAGATTTTTTTAAATTCCACTTTTTTTTCGGCCTTTGGTTTGCCAGCAAAATTTACAAGTCGGAAGCAAGACTTTTCAGGAGTGAGTTTAATGATCTGAAAGCTCCACGTTTTGGGATGCCGGTTGAAGCATAATTTTGTTTTTGTTTCAAATTTTTCTGAATGTCACTTCCAAAAAAAATTACAATCTCCAAAATATTCTTATTTTAATTCAGAAATATAATTCCAATATAAGAATATAAAAAAGAAACCGACCATACTGCTGCACTATTATTTTATTCTTGATACCATTAATTTGAAACATTTAATGGCTAACTTTACCGAACAAATCAATATTCCAATTTTCCAATAATAAATTTTCTTCTTCCAATCTTCAATTTGCATCCAAATTATTAAAAACTTTATTTTAAAAAAATTCAATTCCCTCCGAAATCCAAGACAATTTCAAAATATTAAATAATAAAAATCGCTTACGTAAATCAAACGTTTTATTCACTAAATGCTAATTTTCCGAACGAAAAATCACAACATATAATGGAGTCTTCCGCAAAACGCGTCCGTCCACTTTGACGGACCTGGCAAAAGTCTTTCTCAATCAAAATTTACGTGTCAACCTACAATTTGTTGGCGCGAACAATTATCCAAAATATTCACTATTACAATAAATCATTTACAAAATCAAAATTCAATTCCCAAAAATAAAAATTAAAATAGTTATTCACAAAATTAAAAATTGGATACTCGAATAAATAAAAAGAATCAAAATTCACAACTCCAAAATTCAAAAAAATGGATTTTGAAGCACGACAGTATATTCAAAAAAAAAAATCCAACTGCAAGGCTAGTTTTTAACTTTTCCACTTATTTTTATTGATTTCTAGTGTTTATTGTTTCTAATTTGCTATTGATTTTCAACTTTTTGGTGGATTTGTCAACTTTTTGAGGGTGGTTCCCTCTCTACTCAATATGGCAAAGTTACCAGCCACCACTGGCTTTTTCTCTAAGAGAAAGTTTAATTTTTTAAATAACAAATTTATTTTTAAAAATTTGAAAATCTTCAATAAAAATTACCCTTCCTGAGTTTTTACAGTGTATCCATCAACATATTCACTTGATCTTTAATTTATTTTTCTAAAAATAAACACTCATTCTACAATATGTTTATTTCTTCATATTATGACAAAATTTCAAAAAAGCAATTCAAAATATTTCATTCACAATAAGCTTCGCACCAAGTTTAAATTAAATAAAATGTTAAATTAATAAGTACATTTTGTCTGTGCAACAAACGGAACAAGACACTAATACCAATATTATAGAAATAGATACTACGTATGGATTTTGATTTGGTAAAAATGTGAAGTTAGTCAACGGTTTTATGTTTTATTGGTGGAGGAATAGGGCGATAGATTTTAACATACATAGCTCCTGAACCTATTCTTTGACCTAGATAAATACCATCAATTTGAAATCGGTACGAACCAGTTGGTATAAAAGACGGGAATCGGGATTCGTCAGGATAAAAATTGCAGAGTGTATAGGTGGTTTCCTACCAAATTTTACATTATATTTAATATATTTTTTAATCGGTTTAAAAAAATTCTTACTTGCACTATCTGACATGAGGTTACATTTCCGCATTTAAAAAAAACTTGTAATCCTATAAGATTGAAATTAAAACTTTTACACAAATTTACTTGAAATCTTGATCCGGGGAGTTTGCGATATTCGTTACTGAGAAATTTATAAAATTGGATTACCACCTAAAACAATGCAAATTACTAAATAAATGCAAGAAAGCATTTCTCTCCTTGTACATACCTCAATTTCATTGCTCATGTTCACTTTTGAGTTAAGTGTCATATTCACAGCGGGTTGCGTTCGGTTATATTTAAAAGTTTTAATGTCCAAAATATTGAAAAAAGATTTATTATAATCGATCACTTCTATTCTTTGAAACTCGACCTTATAATCAGATTGATGAAACTTGAAAATAAAATATTAAAATAATTTTTTATTGGGAACCCCACAAATATTACCTTCGAATAAAACATATCATTTGTAAAATTTACCCATATATGCGTTAAAAAAATTATTGCAAAGTATAATAATTTGTACTTCGACATATCTTTGCACTGTCTACGGTCAAAATGATATTGTTTTAATATTTTGGCTTCCGAAATCAATTAAATCATTATTACAATTAAGGAAAAGCTATTAAGTAAATTAAAATTTGAAGGTTTCCACAAATAGTTATTTAATGATATTATGTTAATTAAAATTTTCCACAACAGCGAGAAAAACATTAGTGGACAGGAAACTGTGTAGGAATATTTTGTACCAAATGGTGAATACAAAATTTAATTAAATACCATTTATAATGTCATTTTATTTTGCAGTGACCTGTTCGCTTTCTAGGTTTCAAGTAGCTCATTCATCAGCAGGATCCAAATAAATGGTTCCACTATAGAACCCAAAGGGCATCCACCCTTAACTTAACGCCGGATCCCCAACCTGGCGTTGTCGAATGTCGAAAATCGGCTCAGAGAAGAAGCTCCGTGCATTTCAACCCACTACCTATATCGTTGCAGTTAAATACCAGATATTATGTCAGTCTTGCACTGCGGACACGGACAACTCGGCTCTGGACAACTCGGCACCGGACAACTCGGCACCAGACAACTCAGCACCGGACAACTCGGCACCGGGTAAACTCGGCACCGGACAATTCGACACCGGACAACTCGGAACCGGACAATTCGGCACCGGAAAACTCGGCACCGGGAAAACTCGGCACCGGGAAAACTCGGCACTGGACAACTCGGCACCGGGCCAACTCGGCACCGAAACTAGCGGTGCTAGTTTCTAATCCCATTATAGCAAATCCCATTATAGCAAAATTGAACCGTAACACCCTAGTCTTGGTGCCGAGATTTCCGGTGCCGAGTTGTCCAGTGCCGAGATGTACGGTGCCGAGTTGGCCCGGTGCCGAGTTGTCCGGTGCCGGGTTGTCCGGTGCCGAGTTGTCCAGAGCCGAGTTGTCCGGTGCCGGGTTGTCCGGTGCCGAGTTGTCCAGAGCCGAGTTGTCGCGTACCGCTTTCACTGCGAGCAGAGCTGATTGAACGAGTACAAAGAGTCACAAAAATATTTGCCGAGTTGAACGGTCTCCGTTCCACCCACATCATAGAAATTCCATAGAAATCCTTCAATCGACAAACGAGTGAGCGGACTAAGCGAGTTGAAAGAAATCCACTAGGTCATTGTGTCGGGAGATAGTTTTGATCCAACTCCGCTAGCCCTCCTTCCTCTCCAACCATCAAATTTTATTGTTTCGGTTAAGACAGGGCAAGCTGAATGGAAAAAATTTTGAGATATTCACCGAGATAGCCGATCGAATACTTAGAAAGTATGCCAAGCGGGAAAACTTCAACCAAGACTTGCTTTTGCCATTGGTCACCTGACAATAACTGATTTTTTTACTCTTTTTCCGCAAAGCTTGCTCATAATTGAATACAAAAAACTCGCTAATCTGACCCATCACAGCTAGCTATCACCTTCCTAGTGGAAGAAAACTATTTTACTCCGTTCTGCTCAGCTACTTCCACCTCAGTATCGTTTCGCAGTGGAAGTCTGGTATTAAGCTACAGTAATAAATTTCTACATGAAAAGCAACATTGTTTATCTCATTGGAGTCTGATTGCTTTTTGTGCAACCTGGAATATTTATGATTTATCTTACGACGGATTTTGGGGGGGAGGGGGGCACGCCCCTCTAGTATCCACGCCTGCTAAAAGGGTTTTCTCCGTTAGTTGAATATAAATTACTTCTTTTTGGAGCGGACGTGTACATTTTTATCTGGTGAACAAAGGTGAAACAGCTAGAGAAATCTGGTTTACAAGAAACGACAAATTTTAAAAAATCTAAAGAAATCTTTAAAAAACCCAAAGAAATCGATGAAAATCCAAGAAAATTGTATAAATCTATATTTTTGCTTTTTCCGAAAGGAAATCTTGAACAAAATTTGTTAAATCTCGTAAAAAATATAGTAAACAAAAATTTGCTTATTATCTAGCGAGCGAAGGTGGAATTGTTAGCGAAATCCGGTGTACAATTGAAGAAAAATTTAAAAAAATCCAAGAAAACCTTAAGAAGATCAAAAAAATCGATAGAAAGCCAAGAAAATCGTATGAACTTATTTTTCTGCTCTTTGGGAAGGAAATCTTGAAAAAAAGATTGTTAAATCTTGTAAGAGAAATTTAGTAAACAAATATTTGCTTATTATCTAGCGAGCGAAGGCAAAATCGTTAAGGGAATCTGGTGTACAATTGAAGAAAAATTTGCGAAAATTCAAGGAACTCTAAGAAAAACTTAGGAAGATTCAAAAAAATCTATAGAAATCCAAGAAAATTGTATAAATCTATTTTTCTACTGTTTTCGGAAGGAAATCTTTAAAGAAAGAAGAAATCTAGTAAACAAAGATTTGCTTATTATCTAGCGGACGAAGGTGTAATTTTTTAATTCCATAGTTGCAAAATCTGGTGTACAATTGAAGGGAAATCTGAGAAAATCCAAGTAAATCTTAGAAAATCGTATGAATACAATAGACGACCTTTTCTTGTTTTTCTAACTTTTCCGAAAGAAAATCTTAAAGTTTTTTTTTATAAATCTCAAAAAATAAATTTAGTGTATTAAAATTTGTGAAATCTGCGACCAGCAGTCGAATTTTCTCATCGAAATACGTAAGAATCCATGAAAAGTTTTACAGATTTCCAATTTTCAGTTTTTAGGATCAAAAAGTAGTAAAGAGGTTAACCTTTCGCTTTTATCAGAAATCGTAAACAAATTCCATGGTCGTTTTATTACTTAAATCGACTCATTCGTATGCGTAGAGCTCAAAGAACTCTCGTAGACCTGGCGGAAAAGTGCAAAACCGTTTAACATTTCGAATTAAAACACAGATTGCAAAAATTGTATTTCTTTACTTTAAAGTTGAATAAAAAGTTAAGTATCATACTTACGTAAAATCTGGGACCGCCAGTCCAATTTTCTCGTTGAAGTACATAAGAATCCATGAAAAATTATAGATTTCCAACTTTGGTTTTTTGCAAATATCGTAAAAATCGATGTGATTGAATGATGTGAGTACTCTATAGAGTACTCCCAATCTATAGATTGCGTCCATCGAAATTGAAATTCTTAAATAGTAGATACTCAATCAACATATAATATAGACGTTAATTTAACGTCAAATGTCGGTCAAATTAACGTGTTTTTGTTAAAGAACCAAGCGATGGAGAATTCGTGGCGAAAATCCGGTATACAAGTATAAGTAAATCTAGGAAACCTTGAAGATATCAAGGAAAATATAAAATGGATGACCATTGATTTATTTAAAAAGTTGATAACCATTTTCCAAGTTTGTTTAGTTTTTCATGACTCTTTTTCCTTCGTGTACAAGTTGAAGGGAAAATCGCTAGAAAAATCTAATGTACACGTGAAGAAAAATCTGATGAAATTAAAGAAAATTTGAGGAAATCCTAACAAATAGGAAATCCGAGTTGATCTTAAGAAATCCAAGAAAATTTTAGGACATCTCAGAAAATCCAAGGAAATCTTAGTAGTAGGTAACTTCAGGAATACTTGGTTTTGGTTTTTCAACTTCTTTGAAAAGAATTCTTAAGACAATGCAGGAGGAAATAGGGAAATTGCCTTGTGACTCGCTCTTTGTACAAGTAATAAAGGAATATTTAAATAAATCCAGGGATATCCAAGGAAATTCAGAGAAATGCTATTGATTTATCAATTTTTGTTTTATTCTTTAGTTTTTTGCGGTAGTTTTCTGCAGTCGAGGAAAATCTAGCAAAATATGAGAAAATCCGACGAAATTCAAGTAAATGCTAAAATTCTCGAATCGTTGACAACATTTTTAGCTCTTTCTCTAGGCTTTACCATTGGTTCTTGCACTTTCCTGATATTTTAAAATTACGGTTTTATATGGATTTTGATGACTTTCTCCGTTTCATGAAAAAAAAATTAAAAACCAACAAAAGAACGAAAGCAAAAAGTAGTTTCCTTACATTTTTCTATGGACGGGTCCATTTATCAAGTCTGCACCTGTCGCTAAAATAACCAGCTACGTCCCTGGAAAAGACGATTTCGAAGTAATGGTCACTTTTGGGATTGAAGTTATTAATAATTTTATTTTATCGATTGAGTCATTTGAGATGGAGCGCAAAAGTTGATAGAATCCTGCTTGTAAATTAATATTTCATTATTGTCACTATAATTAAGCGGACGACTGGTCAGTTTTAGTTTATGTACTTACATTGGCACGACCTTCTGCTGTGGCAAGCCTTTGTCCATATAAGGTAGAGCTACCACCGCCCCCGTATTTCCGCCCTCGGATATTTTGCAAAAACATCTAGCAGATCTGTATATTCAATTTTATTACCAACTTGTACACTTACATCTTACACTTATCTATTTATTAACGATAAATAAATTGTAAACTTTCATACTACCTTTTCCACCACTGCTATTCAATTTTCCTCTTCTTCGGCTAATTTAATTATATGCAATCACCAAGACAAGCAATGCTGAAACCTTCAACATTTTTTCTGTAATCCATTAGTGTTTATTAAATCTCACATTCCTCAGAGAGGCGTGAAGATTCCATACAAGATACTTGCACAAAATTGGTTCAAATAATTGAAGATAAACAGAGATAGAGAGTTTTCCACCCACGTGGACACTTGACAGGTCCACGCAAGATTCGTATCACTATTTGCATGGAGTCGTTTCGCAACTTTGAATGAAAATGGTTAATTATTCTATACACCATGGTATATACAGAAACCCATAGACGAGAGCAAAATAAATCTCTCGGAATGTCCGCTTGTGGGAACAATTAGTTACACTTTGTATTGTACTATAAAGTCACGCTTGGAACAAACTTTTTCGTTTCTCCACTAGAAAAAAAGCAAAAAAAATACAAATTAACAATTAAAATTTAACTGGTTCTTTTGGTGCTGCTTAAGGCATTTTTGAAATTTTCGTGGGCGAAAAGAATGTCACCGATCATAAAATTATTTCGCCCACGAAACCCAATTTCAGGTTACTGGGAAACTTTTTGCAATTTTTATAAACTCAAAAAACAAAGCGCTTTGTTTGCCGAACTGCCCCCGTACATTACACCAAATTATGTAAGGTTTAAAGCGAAAGGCATTTTTTAGCGTTGGTTCGAATCCATTAATTTTTAAGTATAACGAAAACAAAGAAAAAGCGTTAATGGTTAAATTTAGGCCGATGATAAGATTAAAGTCTGTCATGTTACTTGCAAAATTCATTTGTTTCGTTCGCCGTAACTTTCAAAATACATTTTTACTGTCCACTCCATGCCAAGTTAACCAAGTGTGAAAAAATACATTTTTTCTTTGTAAAATTTGCTATCAAAATTTATTAGGGAATATTTATAGGATTTTTAAGATTTTAATGCCAACTTATCACTCCACGTCCTTGTAAGTTATTTTTTAAGACGCGAGACACAAAAATATTATGTTTTGACTTTTCAATGAAATAAAAATTTTCTCGGAAATTCAAAAATTATTTTTTTAATTTATGATCTGCAAAATATTTTTAATCTCCGCTACCCGGTGCTTCCATCAGACGAACTCGAAATGGGAGTTTCCGTAAAATAAAAAATTTAAATTGGCGAAAACTAATTAGCCGTTCTGACCGAGTCGTCTTTGTACTATTGACTATTTTACTAACCGTTTATTAAGTCCGCAATAATTAATAGACAAGATTGCTAACCTTGGTGGAACCGATTAATCCCAAAATGCCCGCCCTGAATGAAAACCTACACATTCTCGAAGTATTTACGTGATTAATGCAGTAAATTGAAACTTGCAACAGAAAGGAGACGTTTTCTGTTAGCTATAACAATTAATAAACATAAATCGATTACATTCGAATTATACGTTATTTTTAAAAAAGTTGTGATTACCCGCGCGTGGTTTCCAATATCTTTGCGATATTTTTGAAAAATTGTGCGCTTTTTGTGTTTGTTATGCTTGTGTTGTGATTTAATTTATTATCTACATACAAAAAATTTTAATCAAAACAGCTGAAGGATTACAATGGGCGTAAAGGTAATTTAATAAAAAATATTTTTAGATTTAAACTTTTGAAAGTCGTAAATGCAGATTGAGCTAATTTAACGACAAATTAATTTTAATTGAAAGGAATTAAAAATTTTACTTCATTTCCGCTTCAATTAAGACATAAGATGCGAATAACCGAATAAGATTTTCTAGTAAAATTTTTGTTTTGTGAAAATTTTGAGATTTTCCAAAGTTTTAAAATGTGAAAAAAAAAGTTACAATGTTAGAATTTTGAATTTCGGAAAACACAGATTTTAACACAAAGAGCACAAAAGTTATTAGCAACATAAGCAAAAATGGTCAGCAAATATGCAAAAAAAATTCCGCCGATTTTGCATATGATTCAATTCAGTTTTTCTCAATTAACTCCAAATTATGAAAGACATCGAGCATTTTTCTACCTTTGTATTCTCATAGGTGGATGATCTGGATATATTAGCACTGTTTGGAAAATCGATCCCTTATTTCACTGATTTGGCCAAACCAGTCGGTCGACTTAATTCTTACGGCTGGCTTCTGAGGACCTGACTTATTCCCATTAATAAATAAATATGTGCATCCGAGACGGTTACGGTTTGATGCTTAAGTGCGTGAACTACAAAGCAGAGAACCCTGGTTATAGCCCGAGTGAAGTAAGAACTTTATTCTAACCGTCCTCCCTCGGGTGGCAATGGCAAACCACCGAGGTAATCTGCCAACCCACCCTGGGTTGTATAATGTACAACCGTCAAAGATAAGCGCTTATTAGTATTCCTAAATAATGGACAGTGACAGAACAAATTTTGAAGTTTCGGCACTGATATTAAGAAAATTAAAAAATTAAATTAAATTTATAAGAACCTTTCGAAAGAAATTTTATTCCGGAAGACCCGAAACATAAAAAGCTTTGTCTTTGTGTTTGTTATTCTTTCTGTAACGCACCTCTGATTGGTTCGTTTTAAATTGCCAACCTAGATCATTTTAAAAAAAGAATAAATATTAAAATTTCAATTTTTCATTCGAAAAATACCTTTTAACTCAAAATTTAACTTTTCGATGCCTTCAAATTTTATTTCCAAAATCAAATTGATTTACCATTCAAAGTAATTATCTTTATCTTATCAATTTTGAAATTCAATTTTAATTTTGCCAAAAAAATTGTTTTTCAAAATTTTAGCCAATCTTGTTCAAAATTGGGACAATTTAAAATCCAAAATAATTGAATCAAAACACTTTCATTTGCAAAAATATCAAAACTCCAGACCGCTTACGAGGTCATCTTGGCTACAAAAGATCTGGATTCCCCACCTGTTCCCCACCAAACTCCAAAATATTTAGAAATTAAATTTTTACAAAAGAATACGAAGTTTATCAATTAAATACTAAAAATCCAATGGATTTTGCAATATATGATTTGTAATTTACGTCCTCAATTACCATAACATAATTAAAACTATTGCTATTTCCCGATTGTGCTATTTTCCCAATCGAGCACCACACCATCCAAACTCCTAATTGGATAAACAAAATATCATTAATTTTTATTCTACATAAAGAATAATGTTTTTCTGCGTGTAAAGCATGTTTGACCAATTTAATAATATAATATTCGCCATCAACTCTGTATACAGTAGGGGTCATGGAAATTGCATTGGGAAATAAGCCCGAATTAAAAAAATATATTTCTATATTATATTCTTAATAATAAAGAATAGAAATAGATAAAAAGCTAAATTTTTGGTAAGAAATTCATAAGCTCAAAAATACATTTTTCAACATAATCACAAACTAGGTTTTTTCAAACCGGGGGGTCCCCCCAGGTATGGAATACCCGCCAGCCCATCAGTGATTGTGTTGAAAAAAAATATGTTATTTAATTTCAAATCATAAATCGTTAAATTTTTGGTATGAAACTCATAAGCTCAAAAATAATTTTTTCAGCATAATCACAAAGTTAGGTTTTTTCAAACCGGAGGGTCTGGGGGGTATGGAATACCCCCAGCTCATCAGTGATTGTGTTAAAAAAATATGTTATTGAATTTCAAATCATAAATCTTAGATTTCAAAATTTTAGAAATTAGATTTCTGATTTGAAACTCATAAGCTCAATAACACATTTTTTGCGCACAATCTCTGGTATAACTGGAGGGTATTCCATACCCCCCAGACCCCCCGGTTTGAAAAACCTAGCTTTATGATTATGCTCAAAAAAGAAAATGTATTTTTGTTGAAATTTAATTGGGAATTGTTATTTGGTTACTGTCAGTTAATTACACCCACGAATTGGGCTTTGATTTTTTTTTTATTAGAAAGAGGACAATTTTCTGAGCATTTTGAGACCGCACTTCAATGAGGATTATCCAGTAGTTTTCGAGAAAACGGCATTTGAAAATCAAAATTTTACATGCATTTTACATACGGAATTGATCCGCTCCCGAGTTCTACTGACGGTGCGTGCGTTCTGATATAGTCTTATTGATGGGCGGAGCACTTGTATTCAGTTGTTGTCGACCACCGGTCGGGAGCACACCGACCGTTGCTAACGAGTTTCACACCTTACGAGTTTCACCCCTTTCGAGTTGACCTTTGGCGAGGTGGTGCGACCTAGAGGGATGTTTTTAGCGAGTCAGCGACATCCCACAATGTCACAATCGCGTGTGACTGCTAACACTAAGACTATATCAGAACGCACGCACCGTCAATAGAACTTTTATGTTAATGATTTCCCTATCTAAAATGCATGTAAAATTTTGATTTTCAAAAGCCGTTTTCTCGAAAACTAATGGATAATCCGCAAAATTTCTTTTTTTATTATACACAGAAAATTGTCCTCTTTCCAATAGTGTAGGTGTCGAGGCTCAATTCTTGGGTGTAATTCCCTGACAGATCCCATATATTTGATATCTTAGACTGAAGCTTCTTTACTTACTTTTTCTAAAATTTTTATTAATTGCGGTGTAGAGAGGAGAAAAGTTAAAATAATAATTTATTCTCAATCTTCGAATCTAGACTGATGTCTAGAGCATTGAATTTATTGCATTGAATCTAGAGCAATGAGACTCTTGATTAATTTAATGAGAATTCTAAAAAATTTTAAATTTACTCATTTTTTTCAATTTACAATTTTAAAATTACTACTCTTGAAAAAATATAATTTTTCAAATATTCTACAAATAATAACTTTCAAATTTAAACTTTTATATTTTGAAAAGTATTCAAAATTCAATAAAATTTATCATAAATGGAAACGTGATATGCCGAGATAACCACACCATCTGCAGTGGTATCAATTTTTATTTTACAATGCTTTGAATTAAGTTTTAAATATTACTGAAGTTGATCTTTCATTAATTTTAATCAAGATTCCAATCGTCCAATCAAACTTACCTTCTTTTCCAAAATTTAAATCCAAAAATTAATTATTCAACGTAAATCAATTTTGATCAAAAAATTATCAATTTTATCCAAAATTTATGTGAATAATTCTAAATTCAAATAAACAATTACTCGCTCAAAATAATAGTCCTTTATTCGCAAAATATAAAAATTAAATCAAAAACTGTAGACGCAAAAATCTGTCCAACTGCTGAAGCAGTCATCTTAAGGTGACCTCATCGCTAGGTAGTGCAACATCAACTAATTCGTGGCAAAATAAAAATTAACTAAATTTTTAATTAAAATAATTAATAAGTGTTATTTTTAATCAAAAGACAGATGCCAAACCTGTGCGAATAGTAAACTCGACAGTTAAAAATCATTATAATCAAAAACTGAATGAAACTGAAAAACTGAAGAATTTAATTAAATTTATCAAATTCAATTAACCAAATGTTGGACTTAGAAAAAAAATGTGTCACAGCTTTGGCCCTGTTTTACTACTGAAAATCCACAAAAAGTTCGACATTTGCCCTTAATTAAATTTTACCTTTATTATTGTGAAAATTTTTCAATTTAAAAAAAAACATGAATTTATTATTCAATTGACTAATTTAAAATTTACTTTTTACTTAAAGTAGTTGTTTCACTGTACTGTTAAATTAGCGGCACTAAAGTACTTTACAGTAGCAGACATGGAAATTGCATCGGTAATTATTTCCGAATTTAAATAATAACTAATTACCAATGAAATTTCAATAGCCGCACACAATATAACTACAATATGCACACAAAGCTAGGTTTTCAAACCGGGAGGTTTGGGGGTATGGAATACCCTCCAGTACGCCATCAAGTTTATTGGTTATTGTTATTGAGCTTATTGGTTTCAAACCAGAAATCAAACTTTCAAAATTCTAAAATCTAAGATTTTCATTTTTTGAACACAATCACTGATGTACTGGAGGGTATTCCATACCCCTCAAACCCCCCGGTTTGAAAAACCTAGCTTAATAAAGATATAAAATGTATTTTTGAGCTTATGAGTTTCAAACCAAAAATGTAACTTTTTTTTAACAATAAAAAATAAAAAATAAAAAATTAGAATTATTTTATAAATATGTAGTAGAAATGGAGATAATTGAGTCTAGTTTCACTTTCCTGCAGACTACTTTTGCGTTTAATGATCAGAATTTAAAAAAAAAACAAACAAAAATCAAACTGCTATGATGGACTACAAAAACAATAATTTTATTATAATTATTTTTAAACAGAATTTAACTTTAATTATGATCAGACCAATATTGAATATAAGATATCCAGAAAACAGTCAATTTAAGATTTTGTAATTTTTGGGACATTTCTTGAAGACAGCGAAATTGGGACACAGTGGCGTTCAATTGTCCCATCGCCCAAATGTCAACGCGCAAATATCCTGACGCGGTTTATCAGAACTCCTCTAAAACTAGAGGTTTGTCCAAACTGTCATTCTTTTCTAATTAATACTCAACTTAAATTTTGCGAGTACATGAGATCGAGAACCTCGATTTTCTTTTTCTCAAAAATTTGAAAACAACGCAGCTAAATTAGACATTCTTCGAGGGGTGAGTCACGAGGAAAATATTTGTACACTAAATTTCTTTTTATGAAACTCTCAAGAAATTTTCTTACATTTTACCTTGTCATGATTTTTTCAAAGAAAAGCATAAAATAGCTCATCTATGGTACTCTTAAGATTTTCTTAAATTTCCTAACATTTTTTTGAATTTTCTCAGATTTCCGTTCACTTGTACACCAGATTTCCCCAACAATTCCCCTCTCGGTTTGATATTGAAACACTATTTTCCCCAATGATTAATGATTAACGCCATCCACAATAGAGAAAACAGAGTTACAGGCAAATTTCCATATTTTCTATTAAAATCAGCAGATTTTTCCGGATTTTGCGTTAAGATATCCTTTCGAAGCAGGGAAGAAACAAAAATAGCTTTTCCGGTATAATATTATTTCTAAGATTTTCCGGATTTTCTATTTCCTATGATTTTTCTTCACTTGTACACTAGATTGCCACAGCGATTCGGCCTTCGACATCTTCGGATCAGAATTAATACATAATTAAGGTTGTGATGGTTGGGGGTTTAAGGTTTTCAAGTTGGTAACTATAACTTCATCTGTAAGAAACAAGTAGCAATTGTAATTTTCATTGAGAATTAAACCCTGTTGAAGTCAATTGAAAAATTTTAAAAAAATTGAAAAATGGTGTATTAAGTATCGAAGGAGTAAAAGGCTTCACTCTATCTAACTTCTCGTGGTTTTATCCACAATCTGAATTAATAATCCAACTCACTTCATACTTCCGAGTTGTGTATACCATTTTATACGCTTCCAAAAATGGGACAAAGTCGGACAAAAATAGACTTCTTAGCTAAAAAAAAGCTAAAAATAAGGTTAACAGTTGGAAAATTTCGGTCTAGGACATTTTAACGCGGCCATTTAAATATTATTATGGTGGATCCGTGTATTGCCATGGTTGTCTTTGTCAAATTCGACTCTGCGCTACCCTGCGCTCCGTTCGCTCTGAGCCGTTCTGCCAAAGACTAAACTAATTAAAAATTATTGAACCAATCAAAGGTGAATTTAAATTTTCATTTAATTCCGTTTTTCTTATAATTTAAAATTTCTGTATTATTTTGCATACTTCGCAATATTTTAAATATTTACTTTATTAAATAATTTTAAAAATTGAAAAATCTTATTGCCAGAATGACATTAATCGATGGCTTATCTGATTATTTATTTATAAATGCAAATAACTCGTCTAATAATTTCAATATAAAGCTGAATAGTTGATAATAATTATATGATGAAAATGGAACAGAAAATTTACATTTTAATTATACGATATTATGCCATTCCTTGTAGATATTAAAAATTATTAAGTATTTGCATACCTTGAGTTGACTCTTAACTGTGTTTCCAATCGATTTAGAATGTTTTTATCTTTTTTGAATTCCATTGTTGGAAAAAGTGAAGAAATGGTATCTAACTGTAATCCTCTGTGAACAAATTCGTTAAATTCCTAAACAAAAAGTGGAAACCAAGTCATCTGCATAAATTTTATGTTAATACGTGCAATAAATGCAAACATGGCATTTCTTGTCGAAATTATTCAAATCTGTTTTTATTTATGTCGTAGGATTTTCAAAAATTCAAGAACAATTTATCAAATCAAGGCTTTCGTTTTTCGCTTCGTCCAATTTGCTTCCTCTTCTCCTTCCACGTTTTTTGAAATAATAAAAATTAAGTGGTTACTAATTTTACGATGATCGTAAATGTTGATTCAACTTGTTTAATAAATTTTACTTGTAAGGTTTAAAAGATAACATTAAACATTGTAATCTTTAATCAAACATTTTAATGCATAGTAAACGAGGATACATTTTAATTCATGAGATTTGTTTGACAACCTTGAGCTACTTGCAAATTTTAAACACTTTTTTGTAAATATTTGCATAACACTTGTCAGTTGTGTTGTGTAAAAATTGAACTTCAAGTATCCACTGCAAAAAATGAAAGCAGCAGCATGGAAAAACCAGAAAATGCTGCTTTGGGTCCAAGCAGCGCTTCATCCTCATCATACTTAAATAAATTTCTCACGAGGACCGTATATGGTACTAAGCTAAGCTCATAATTAAATAATTTATAAACCTTATAAGTAATCTCAAAAATTGTCATAATAATTTTAGTTGGAATAAAACGATAAAATCTAACACGGTTATAACGACCTTGAACTGGCTCCTTTAATTATGTTCAAAAATGGTAGATAATTCTTTGTTTATTTTATTGTTGTGTCAGTTTTCTTAATTCAACACCACTACCGTTTCATTAATAACCGAAAATTTACATAAATTTTTCATTAGACCAACAAAATCGTCCCACACCTGATCTCATACTTGCTTTACCAGGGGCTTCCAATTGTGTTATTAGTAATGGAGTGAAGAATTTTTCTGTTATTGTGGTGCCTACATCATCCAAATGATTCATTATTTTCCTCGTATTTTTTTATGTTTGTTTATTTTTAAGCTTTCGATTTAAAAATTGAATGAAGGAAAAATAAATAATTATATCAAAACAACAAAGTCGGTTGATTTTAAAAATTTTGCAAAATATAAATAGAATTGTTCCTATTTGGACAATTTTTATCTTTCCCATTCGTATCCAAATGGGATGTCAGGGTGTAATTTTCACTTAAAAATGAAAATGTGTTGGTTTCAAAAAATCAAAATCAGGAAACGTCACTAGGCGCTACAGGATAGACTCTACCACCTTATTTGTATATACAGTGACTCATAATGAAAACCGGACGATCCTATGTTAACAATGCAAATTGCCGGTATTGAAGCTGTTTTTTTGGAATATAAAAATCCATTTTTATATGCCAAAATACGGCTGCAAAACCTGCAATTAGCATTGTTAACATATGAGCGTCCGGATTTCATTACGAGTCTCTGTATGTAAAGAATCGCCGGGAAATTTTGGTGTGCAAGTAAAAGAAAATCTTGGGAAATTCAAAAAAATTAAGAAAATCGTAAGTGAACATGTGCAGCACCAACATGTATATTACAATTTCCCATCGTCTTGACGCCCTAAAGAATATTTGATACAATTACTGTAACCCGACTTCAAAACAAAATTTTAGAAAGTAATTACTAGAGTACTGAAGAATCTCCCCCCCCCAATTCCCAGGAATTAGGAATAATAATATGAGTGGCTTCCTTTGGTCATCCTACAGAAATTTTTTGGTTTGGAAAATGGAAATTGGAAAATAAAATTGGAAATAGTTTCCCAGTTTTATTTAGAAACAGGGTTTTTTGCTCTTCTAGACTTCTATGCTTTTCAACGAAAGTTGTCCTACAGGAATGTATTTTTAATGGTTTTTCAGTTTAATCTATGATTTATTTGTCTCGACTTTCCTTAACTACCATAATAACGTACTAACAGTTGCAAGCAACTGCTTATATTATATACAAATACTCAATGAAACTCCGGACACGGGCAACTCGGCGATTCCCACTCGGCGACAAGCAGTGGCGCAGCCAGGCTTTTGTTAGGAGGGGGCTAAGGGATAAGAAAAATTTTATAATAAAAATTTTTTCAAAAAAGTATAATTATTGTGTTACCACTGTTACCAACCTTAAATTAAAAGTCGAACACAATAATTTTTTTGTTTTAAAAAATTTTTCATTGCATCGGTAAAAAAGCGACTATGATCATAAAAAAAAAATTATCATAAAAAAAGGAAGCGTCTGGGGGGAGCTATAGCCCCTAGCTTCCCCCTTGGCTGCGCCACTAGCGGACGACAAGTTAACTCGGCGACCATCAATTCAGCGAAGCCACCGGTTAGTTTGTTTGGATGTTTGTTCGCTGCACACTCCTAGACCCTTCGGTGGATTTCCACCAAGCTTTGCACACTTACTTAGTAGGACTTCTATTAGAGTTTTGTCAAAAACCAACAGAAAAAAAGTAAGATGAGCGCGAGATCTGACACGTTAGGGACAAATGACGAGCAAAATATTGTTAACAGGCGGCGCGACAATAGTTTTATTTACTATACAAACTTCATAACATTTTTGAAATGTGACGCATTCGATTAATATACAATAATTTCAGTAATGCTAGAGTTACGTTCTTGTGCAAAATTTATTTAAAAAATTTGAGAGGAAAGAGCAGTGGCGTAACAATGCAACCATGGGCCTGTGTGCTCTAAGGTCAAACTGGGCTCCCGAATGTTTTTATGATAGCAGTCGCACACTTAACATTATATTATGTAGATAAAATATTTTATTTTTGTGGTCGTAATAGTACCGGGCTCTTTAACGCCCGGGCTCTTGTTTGGTGGAGAACATGAAACACCGCTAGTTACGCTACTGGGAGAGAGAATTTTACAAAATCAGCATAGTTATGTGACGCACATAAACCACCATTGTTGCGCAACAGTAGAAAAATTCAAAAAAAAACAAAATACTAGCAGCCCTTGTTTTTGTATTTTTATTACTTTATTAATAACTAGCTGAAAAGCCCGTCCACGGACGGGCATCTAGACCCGATTGGTTGGAAACTCGATTGATCTGCAACTCATCCCAGGGGGAGTACCGGGAATGGTTTAATATATTTTTCGATTGGTAACAAAAATTCGACCAATCAGATTGTTTCTTTTTTCTCCAAAAAATGACACTCTGGAGCCGCAGCAGCAGCGTGCTGGGATTTTATGTATTAAGATTTAATCTGACTCTTTTAAATTGGAACTTTAAAACTCAAAAAAAATATGAAGATTGGGAAGTAAAACTGGAATTCACTTGGGTTACTGTAAATTCTTTAAAAGAAACATTAAAAGATTTTAGTAAAACCTCCATGCATCGTACTGAATTAGCTACTGCCAAAAATGATTGCAGCGAAACGCGTAAGGAAAAGAAAATGAGATGAAGAAATGGCTGCTGCCGATCAGAACAAGAAAAAAAGAGAAACATATCTGTATTTCTGAATAATCGCCAAGTTGACCGGTCGCCGCCGAGTTGCCCGTCGTCGAATTGACCGTAGCCGAGTGGGAATCGCCGAGTTGGCGCGTACCGGTAGTTTTAATCTTGGTTGCATCGAATACATTGCTGTGATCCAAAGTTGAGGATAAATCTGTAGACTACGGGGAAGGCAACGAGAAACCACTCCATTAATTAAAATTCCGTAATAGTACGTCATGTTGGCTTTGATCAAGTAGTGATCGCCTTCGCACTGCATAGCGTATCGCACTCAAAGAAGAATACATTTTTAGCTTAAATCAAGTACTTAGATCCAATATAAATTCAAATTGAATGTAAAGAATCAGAATCAGTTCTTACGGGGGGGGGGGGGGGGGCGACTACAAAAAAAATTATTTTTTTTTAATTCTTTACGTATTGTTTTCAAATGGTGTTTCAACCACTAGCTGCAGTCAGTTACTTTTAGGTGGGGTTAATTGTGATTTTGGAGGTTAAGCCCCCTCAACTCTCTTCTATTCATCTAATAAAATAAATTATATAAATAATTAGGATAAGCGAGATGAACTCTACAGCTGTATTATTCATAAAAATATTTTAAAACGCTCTCTAAACCTATTTTAGTTAGAAGGTGTTTTAAGACTTAGAGAGCGTTTTAATTTCTGTTCATTCATAAACGGTTTCTAAACCTATTTTAACTAGAATGGTGTTAAAATACCGATTGTAGTGAATTTGGTGTAATTGAGTTGGTGTCTTCGAATTATATGAACTACTAACTGAATATTTTGAATATTTCTATTTAGAAGCTTGTAGCAACAACTAAATGTGTCTTCATTTTTTATATAGAGTGACAACTTTTTTTAAAATGGGTTTAAAGAAGGCACCATTCATTTTAAAATAATGTCAAGTTAAAGTACTGTTAGCGAAGGTTTGTTAAGCTAAAATACGTTTATAAATAGTGTTTTTTTAACGTTTACGCTAAAATAGGTTTAGAAGGTGTTTTAAGTCTATTCTAAATTTTTATGAATACAGCTGTTAGTGTGCGCGTTAGTATTTAATCTCTCTGGTTTACAGTAGCAGTCATGGAAATTGCATCGTTGAATATATCCTAATTAAAATAACAATTCCCAATGAACTTTCAATAACCGTACACAATATAAACACAATACGCACCCAAAGCTAGGGGTTTCAAACCGGGGGGTCTGGGGGGTATGGAATACCCTCCAGTATGGAATACCCTCCAGTACACCAGAGATTGTGCGTTATTGAACTTATAAGTTTCAAACCGCAAATCTAATTTCTAAAAATTTAATATTTCTAATTTGAAATTCAATAACAAATTTTCATATTTTGAACACAACCACTAATATACTGGGGGGTATTCCATACCCCCCAGGCCCCCCGGTTTAATAAACCTAACTTTGTGATTATTTCTATTCTATTTTCTATTCTTGAATATATGGAATATACTAGAATTCTAGGTTACTGTCAGTTAATCCATACCACGAATTGAATTTTGACCTTTGCACTATTGCCCAGTTGACATGGTTACGTCAAATCACGTGAAAATCACGTCTTTTGACGTGTTTTCGACGTCAAATCACGTGATTTTGACGTGATTTGACGTAACCATGTCAACTGGGTGGAAAGAGGACAATTTTCTGAGCATTTTATGTAAATAAATTTTTGCGGATTATCCATTAGTTTTCGAGAAAACGGCATTTAAAAATCATGTTTTACATGTATTTCTCTATAAAGCAACGCACTACGGTTTCTACACGGGTGTTCTGTTACCCGTACGTGTGTTCCGATATAATGTTAGTGTTAGCGGTTAGATGCGATTGTTACTCTGTCGAGTACACATCGTGCATGTAGAACCCCTTGCTAGTAACCGCACACATTACACCGAGTTGCAACTGGTCGGGGAATGTTTTTGTGCGTTTTAGGCTAATTTCGGATGCACCCTAAAATGAGTTTCACCTCTTTCGAGTAGCACTTTTGGCGAGTTAGAGCTACATACAGGGATGTTTTTAGTAAGTCAGCGTTTGACAAAACGGCGCGGAGCGCCCCTTGTAATGCGAGGGGTTGCGGAGCGTCGGGTACCTCAACCAAAACAAATCAAGGATCCACCCTAAAAATAAGTTCTGCGTTTCTATAAATAAAAATTGTTCGTAAAATAATAGTGCTAATTAACACACGTACGGGTAACAGAACCCCCATGTAGAAATCGTAGTATTGGGAATTTACATTAACTAAACGCCACCATGCGTTTAAAATAGTAACTACGTTAGGCGGTATATCTTGCATACCTTGCATAAGTTTTTTATGGTGGATACGTGTGTTTCTTAGTTAATTTTGTGATATTATTACATAAAATCGTATAATAATCATGAACATGTGTCCGTTTCTAAAGAAAACAAATCATGCTATACCGCCTAACGCAGCCATTTTGCCAAAACGGTGGCGCCTTCATCGGTAGAGAAATGCATGTAAAATTCCGATTTTTAAATGCCGTTTTCTCGAAAACTAATGGATAATCCGCAAACATTTATTTACATAAAATGCTTATAAAAGTGTCCTCTTTCTAGTAGTCTATAGGAAAAAGTTACATTCGTGGTATAGATTGACTGACAGATCCCGAATTCTATTTCCATGACCGCTACTGTAGTTGAGTCGAGCTTCGAGTTAATAAGAATAGTTTTACTGCTTCAATTCACGGTGTAAAATAAATGAACAAATTTTTTTCACATTATTGCAGTAGTACTGAGTTTTTTCCTTTAAAAAAATTTAACCAATGAACTTACAGTAGGTTTTAGTTTAATTATTGCAATTTCATTGAATTAATTAAACTTTTATTGAATTTTCTTAGTATATATTTGATTTTAGCTTTCAGGGAGGGGCAAATTTAAAAAAAATGTTATTATAAATAAAATTAAAGACTCAAAACTTTTATCTGTGGTTTCCTCGCGAACTCAGTAATAACTTTCTCCACGAAATTTAAATTAATTAAAATTAAATTTAAAATTTAAGACAAGAGCCAGGGAGAAGGGCAATTGCCCACTTTGCCCCCCCCCCCTCCTCCCCAGTGGACGCTCATGCTTGAAGGTGATCTATTTGTTCTGAAAAAGCAAAAAGTTTGTATTCAATAAAAATCATTTTTCAATCAAAAAACAAAAATGTGCACACAAAATCGCAGTATTTTAAATCGGTGGTCTGGGGGGGGGGGTATGGAATATGCCCTAGTATAACCTAACCCATTTGTTAAAATAGAAAACTTTCATAACATAAAAAGCAGTGATGGCTACTGATTTGCGAACAACACGATAAGAGTGGACCGACAAAGAATGAGAGAGGTTTCTAAATACAATTTAATACTGAAACTAGAGGGGTATTTCATACCTCCCAGACCCCCTGATTTCACAATTACAGTTATGTGATTGATTATTATTATTGATTATTGATTATTATTATTATTCCATATAATATTTCCTGACATACTCTTTTTTCTCCTTACTTTATTTATTTTGAAAGGTGAATGGATCCTTTGCAATGCAATGCAATAAAATCTAGAGATAAATATTGCAAAAAGAGTTGTGTACAACATTGGAAAAATTCCAATCAATTTCCGTGAAATTCTTTAGAGATTAATGAAATTCATAACAAAATTATTGGAATTCTTTGGAAATCTCGAGAGTCCTTAGAAATTGTTGGAATTCTCAAAAAGGAGCAGAAGAGCATAAATAAGGGCTCGAAAACATTTTTAATTTTTCTATATTATGCAGGTCTCGGGAATTCTATTGCAAATGTTTTGGAATACCATGGAATTCATTGGAATTTCAATTTTTGTGTACATAAATTTTCAGGGATATTTACTCTTTGAATAAAATTAATTACAGGGCATGCAAATAAACCTAAGGTTGTGAAACTGAGGAATCTAAGAGATAAGTAGCTCTGTAATCATGCAAATAAAAATCATTATCATAACCCACGACTTTACAGCATGAACTGGAAAAGTAAAGTAGTAGTAGTACAAGTAGTAAAATGTGTCATAATCCGTAATATTGTTTTTATGAAGAGCTGTGCATCATCGCCCTTCCCTGAAGAAAAACTGAAGACTTAAAAACAAACTACAAGGAATAAAATTGCCTTATAAAAATTTGGGTGTTTACCTTTATATTTGCTTATTGGGGAACCTCAGGATCAATTGCTTATTATTCTCATCGGGTTGATTTTAACAAAATGTTGCGGGATAATCTCAAGATAATAAATAATGTCTGCTTTTTATGATAATAATTTTGTATAAAAATTAATAAATACCTACTGACGAAAAATTTGGAAAAAAATTTATTGAAGTCCTCTACAAGCTTCTTTTTAAGTAAAACTTCAACAAAAAATTTTAAATCTTAGAATTAAACAATTCCAACAAATTTAGACAGCCCATGTCTCATTATTAAATTACATCTTCAGAATCAGAGATTCTTTTGCTGCAATTGAATATTTTGTTGCATTTGAAATAATAAATTACCGAATTCATCAAAGAGTAAAATTGTGTCAGCAGTGAAAGACATCATTTATAAAATTTAAAATAGTCCTGACAAGGCGGGGGGGGGGCAAGAGCAGAAATCTAATTAAAATTTAACATGAAAGCAATTCAGAAGCGCTAAACCTGTTGCTGTTCTTTTATAAAATAATGATAGTGCTTTATGTGTTATGAAATAAATAATCTTTTATAGAATAATATGTTGTATGTATAATGTACTAATATGTCAGAAATCAGGGTACCAATTAGAATGTAAGTTGTCAGTACCATATAATTTGCATCCTACACCCATACACACTAATATAATAAACCAGTAGCTTAGCCCACGATTTTTATACAGAAAGTTTGTATAAAAGAACAAATTCAATTTAACTTTTCTTCTTAATTAATTTGTAATAGAAATTTAATTGTACATAATATTCCGGTTTCTTCAATTATTTTTAATTTTATAAAAAAAATTTAAAAAGTAAAATAGAACAGCAGAGAAGTGGACCATAAATTTATTTTATATTAGCTCTAATTTTTGGATTACAGGAAGATATTGTCTGGCACACGCATACATATATTACACGGCAATTATTAAATTGTATAACTTACATGACGTGAATAAAATACGAGTAGCGTGTATTTTTAGATCAGATTTGCCCAGTTCTGAACATTTATTACATGCCAAAAATTACATACATTTTTTATAATCCCGTAAAAAAATCCACTCGTTTTGCCAAATAGAACAACTTAAACTAATGAACGTAAAATCTCATTTACCTTCTCGTGCAGTCATAAATATCGTGAAAAGGGGTTTCAAAAACTATAACAAACACAAAAATGAGATAATATTTTTTGAAAAAGCACTTATTTGGTATTGGAAATTAGCATTTATAGATTACATTAGCTTTATATGGTTCTCGGCCCACTGGAATTTAAAAAAAACTTTGCAAAAAGAATAAGGTAACAGTAAATTACAAATTTTTTTAAAAACATATTTTACGCCAACTTGCAAAATTGTGAAAGGTGTGTTTGGTCATTTTTTGTGTTTACATTGAGCTGTAGTTCATTAGAAAGCTCGTTTTTGCATATTTTAATATAAAAATCATAAATAGTGTGATTTTACATGATTCCTTTTTGAATTTGTATAAAATTGGCTTGGTATTATTTTCGGGGGATTTACCTTCACGCAAATGTAATATTTATAAATTCTAAGGCTGCGCAGGTGTAACATATCTGTTTTACTTCCTTGGATGCCAATGCCGTTAGTCAGGAAGTAGGGCTATTTAGAAAAATACAAGTTCACAAATACTGAAGAAACAAATAAAATAAAAACAACCTTAAACTTTTATTTTGAAAATATATACCAACGCCGAGGTGGTTTGGTGTCATCGCCAATTAAGATTCTCTCAGATGTGCTGTAGCAAAGGAGTCGATTTTTAATTTATTTTTCATTTTAATTGAAAAATTTTAAAAATTATTTTTTTTTTAATTTTTAGTCGAATAGATTTCGATTGTGATTGAAAAACTTTTGTTAAAAAAACAACAAAGTATTAATATAGGAAACAGCAATGAAAGGCTGTACCACTTTTAACTTTATATTTTTTACTAAGAATTCACTTATTTATTTAAATCCGGTTATAAATCATTAAGTTTGTTCTAGTTTTTGGCACTTAAATAACAAGAAAATGATCTCTGATAATACACCTAAGTTATTTGCCAATAGTATCTACTGCTCAACAGTACAAAGTGTACTCGATACTTTTCTAATCTAATAAAAATTATAAATTATACACCGCAGGACTTCAATGCTCACTTAATATATGCGATATGTTGTCAGATTTTGATGATGAAAGTTTCGTGCTGACTGCAAAGCTTTTTTCAGGAAATACAATATACTACGTAATAATATTGACGACATATCAACTTCCAAAACACAATCATAGCCCTGTAAGCAGATGACACCGTAATCTACGCAAAGCAATTCTGTGCACATGTGACTGTAAGAAAGTTGAACTTATTACACCTGGAAAGAACGAGAATACGGAAAATATTAAGAAGCAAATATCTCAAAATAATTTTTACATATACTCGAAATTTCACGAAATTCCAGGAATTTTTTAAGAATTTCAGGGGTCTCCACTGATTTTCAAACAAATGTAATTTAATAAATAACTGAATGAATTGGAACAATCCAATGAATTTCAAAGATTTTCGTGAAATTTCAAATAATTCCAAAAAATTCCAGTGAATTACAAGGAATTCCAGTAATTTACAAGAAATTCCAATTAATTCCAAAATATTCCAAGGATTTGTAAAGAATTTTAGAGATTTCAAAATAATTCCAGTGAATTCCAAGAAATTCCAGTAATTTGCAAAAAATTCCAAAATATTCCAGGGATTTGTAAAGAATTTTAGAAATTTTCAAATAATTCCAGTGAATTCCGAGGAATTACAGTAATTTGCAAGAAATTCCAAATAATTCCAAAATATTCCATGGATTTGTAAAGAATTTTAGATATTTCCAAATAATTCCAGTGAATTCCCAGGAATTTCGGTGAATTCCAAGGAATTCCAGTAATTTCCAAGAATTTCCAAAAAATTCCAAACAATTTCAATAATTTCCAAAGGAAATGCGGTATTTTGTCTTTAATCTTGCAGGCTCTTGCAGTTCATAACATTTAGTTTCTTAGTAATTTTTTTTATGTAGTTTCCTTCTAGGTACATAGATTTCGCCCATATTAAGTCCAATACAACATTATAAACTTTGCAACCAAGATTATAAATCTTCGTTTACTTTGTAAAAGTCCTCTCAGGTTGGGAGGACTAATAATAAAATAATAATAATAATAATAAAATAAATTTATTAAACATTTCCTTATTCCAATCCTGCACACTTTTTCGGTCTTTTCCAGAACAACGACTGAACTACTACCAGTTTTCTTCTCCTATCTGTCGACGACGTATATTTTTGCAAATTGGCGTTGAAATCTCCACCAACCAGCGACGAATGTTGCTGAATGTAGTCGGACGGAAGTCCCCAATGGTACGCGACCAACTACTAGAAGATATAATCTACAGTAGTGAAGTCTGACGGAAAGAGCTCACACATGGCTGAGTCACGTATACCTGCTCAATTAATTTTGATCCTCATAAGTTAGGCATAAGCACAAACATCTACAGAAATTGGCTTTATTATTGTTAACGTGGAATTCGAACCGCGGCTGGATAGCTCCCAGCAAGGTTAAACCAAATGACGTTGCTTTTTGACAAACTTGATTTGGCTTCACATCTTTTATACCATTTACTTGTATGTACAGTAGCAGTCATGGAAATTGCATCGGTGATTATTTCCAAATTAAAATAATAATTCCCAATAAAATTTCAATAACCGCACACAATGTGCCAACACAAAAAAACCAACACAAAGCTAGGTTTTTTAAACCGGGGGGTCTGGGGGTATGGAATACCCTCCAATACACTTATGATTGTGTGCAAAAAAGTTTATTGAGCTTATAAATTTCAAACCGGATATCTAACTTTTAAATATCTAAAATTTCTGATTTGAAATTCAATAACTCCACTGTCGTATTTAGAAGGGGGCAAAGGAGCAATTGCCCCCCCCCCCAAGGATGACTCGAATTGTATCTCAGAAGCCCTCTTTGATAAAAATAATATTTTATTTTTTAATAAAATTTTGTTTGTATATACTTTAGCTTGAATTTTTTTGATTTTTGGAAGTTGTCAAGAGTTTACCATTGACTTGCATGAACGGATTAAAAAGATTTCAAAAAATATTTAGTCTGCCCCCCAAAAGCATTTTCTAAATACGCCATTGAATAACTCATTTTCTTTTCGTGACCACAATCACTAATGCGCTGGGGGGTATTCCATACCCCCCAGACCCCCCGGTTTGAAAAACCTAGCTTTTTGGGTCTAGGACCTTTCGGCGCAGCCAATCCGGCATAGCCGATTCGGCGCACAGCTTAATTGACGCCGTCATTTCGTATCAGGGACGATTTGCCGTATCCCATTTTGGCGCAAAGATTCTTTTTATTTTGTAAAAATCGACTTTGAAACTTGAAATTAAAAAATGTAATAATTATCGCTTAGATTCAAAAATTGAATTGGTTTGGCGCCGCATCGAGTGTGCACCGGTTTGGTGGCACCGAATAGTCTCTGCGCCGAATAGGGTTACACCGAATTACCACCGGACTGCTACGCCAAACCGGCTGCGCCGAAAAGTACCATTCCCTCCAGTTCTTTAGTAAATGCGTTGAAAAATTTTAATCAACTAGAAATTTGCATTGCATTAATTAATTATGGTAGATAATCGTACATTTTACACTATGAACTGAAAGAGTAAAACTGTAATTCATGCCGTCAAAACATATAATTCAGAATTGGCAATAATAATAACTGGAATTATTGGTATACAATGAAACTCGATTGGTTGGAAACTCAATTATTGAGAAACTTGACTAATGTGCAACTCGATTGGTGTGTAACTTGATTGATGTGCAGCACGATTGATTCTTTAGATCCATAAAAAACGGTTGAGCAATCACAGCGCGGTGACAAGAAAATAGAGAAACAAAGTTTTAATCAACATATTTCCTATTATTTATTTGCTCTCTTTCGCAGTTTATATCTTATTGTCGTAAATTTTCCAGCGCGGAACTGTTAGTTTCTCGGCAGCAAATCAAGTCCGAGAAAAAGTTCTTAGAAAAATATTTTTTCGGACTTTATTTTTTAGATCACAAGAACATTAATTTTGAAATCAAAACATCTTAGTTAATTTAAGATACATCTGCCCCAAATTTTATAATTTGGCGTTCTGAGCCCAAAAGGTTTGCCGCCCCATAAATTAATTGAAAAAAGCTAAAATTAATTTTTTTAATTCATTCTGATTAAGCAGAGCGCGAAGGATGGCTTGCGCCGCCCCTCAAAGCCTTCCGCACCGGGCAATGGCCCTTAAGTAAATACGTCTCTTCATTTGCCTCTTTTGGAGTTAATAGATAGCGCAGAGTTGACTGTCGTTTATTAAAGTTAAATAAATTTATTATTAATTTTAAAAAAATTTAATGACGATTTTCAGATAACGAAATGCTTATTTCGGAGACTTTCAGAATAATCTTGCACAATTTTCAAAAAATGTACTGTGAAGAATGAGATGTAAAAATAAGTAATTTTATTTATTCTTCTTCTTAATGTGTAGGGCTCGGATTTATAGGCACTGGGACCCCGATATCTTGTATGTGGCAAACAATTTATAATTTCTGTGAATGTATAAATTGTTTACCGCATACAAGATATCGGGGTGCCAGTGCCTATAAATCCGAGCCTTATTAATGTGCCATACCCTCAATGGGCGTTGGCGATCAACTTGGCTGAACCAAGATGACGTACCAGGGAATTTAATTAATGGGGTGGTTTCCCGTTGCCTTTCCCACAGCCCACAGATCTATCTTGGGCTTTAGATCACAGCAGCGTATTCGACTCGACCAGGATTTGAACCGCGGTCACCCGCTTCCCAGTCGGCCGGTGTAGGCTTTACGCCACACTGCTGGTCATATTAATATTAATAATAAACGGTAATATTAATTACGTCGTGTGAACTACTGACCGATTGCAGAAAGTCTATATCTTAACCGCAAGACTACTCTGGCTGTTACTAATATTTTTATGTAGAAGTGATGAAAATGCAGCGCAATTTATCGTCGCCCTTTGTGACTACTACATACCAAGGTTTTAGTTTTTATGGCACATAACTGCGTTATTGCATAGTAATATTTTCGAAGTCGTTGCCAATACCTTTAATTTCACTTAATTCAAAACGTTAATTTATGATTTTCCGTTTCAAAAATAAAAAAATTAATAAGGAAGTTGCTGTCCGGTGCCAAATTTCGAATTGGTCTTGCGGTGGATTAACGGTCATCAAAAATTATACCATTTAAGGTGTAAAATTTCAACTTTTCTACAAATACGTCTAATAATAATTTTTATACAAATTTAACCTTGAAGTTAAATTTAAAAGAAATGCTGTACGCCGCTTAGACAAAATAAAAATAATTTACTTCCCGAAGTTTAAGTCCAATACCCGAGAACATAAGAACGGGTTAATAATAACTTGGGAGGCCGCGTAGTTCCAAATATGGTGCAATCTCGAGTTACAGCGACGTCCAAATTCAGAATATACCTTTTGGTAAAGTGGAGAGAGGGCGTCGAGACGGTTATTTCCGACGCCGCTAGCCTTCTACGGATAAACGTATGCTAGTAAACCGCATCTCGCGTCCAAGCAAACCGCTCAAAAATTGAATTTTTTTCAAATAAATTCCAACATTTTTTGTTAAACTTGTCGTAGGTTTAGTTAGAAATTTTTTTGTGCTTGGATTAAATGAAAGCCGATGTGAATTATTCCAAATATGAAATTTAATTGCAAATTAAGGTGAGTTTGGGTTTTACGATTTTCCTTTCTCTTGTAAACAAATTTTTTCGATCTTGATTTTCAAATATGGAACCAATATGGATAATTTTGAAAATACTTCGGGTGATTTCAAGTTGCATAATTTTGGAAATAAATAAATTGTAATTTCAAAAATAGAAATCCCACATTGTTCTACTTTAACCACTTCGTGGTTTATAATTTCCGAATTCCAGAATACGACCCAGTTAAAACAAACACTTCGTATGCGCTGATTTTTCAATTTAATTTAAAAGTTGTGTAGCTTTGAGAAACTGTTAATAAAGTTTAATTATAAAATTATGCACAGTCGTAATTATAATTCCCAATTTACTGAACAATTTAATATTGCAATTAAGTTGATGTAAATTAATTGATAATTTGTAGTTCTACCTGTTTATTTACTGTTTTGCAGACTCGACTAATTGTAAGATGCAATCTGAAGAAGTAGATGAAAGCAGACACTCGTTACAACAAGAAACTTTTTCCAATGCAGATATGACTGTAGATATCAATATTGATTCGTCTCCCTCGAAGCCTCTTCAATGCAATTCTCAGTAAGTAATTTAACTTTGATTACCTTAACAATTAGGAATAATTATTACATGGTTCACTACCCCCGACAAATCTAGTTTTAACTTGAAGAGTATCGGAGATGACACTTACGATAATTATCAATCCTACATTTGCTTTATCAATAATTAAGTAGCAAGAGAGCAATAATTGGCATAGGTAATTTCCTTAATCACGCGCAAAGCTTGGGAACAACTTCTGAATCTCAAATATGTAAGTTAATTCAATGTCGAACAATTTGATGGCCACCATCTTCTGCAATTAGGAAGTCTCCTAGAAACCAAATTAGGTCATCGCTTTGCTTAAATATACTCGATTCCCATCTTCCGGTAACTTATCTAAGATTGTCGAAGAACAACAGCAAATTTGCATTTAATTAAACTTAATGTTGTTTTACCGAAGAAGCTTTCAGTTTTTAAGCCGTTTGAAGAGGCTCATTTATATTTTAAATAATTTTGGAAATAATCGTGAGTCATAATAAATTGTGAGTGAGTTTGGAAAACTTCTGAAAGAACTGATCCAAGCAAAGTATGAGCGTTTTACACATCCAAATGAAATTCTGCAAGACTTCGACCGGTTAGTCACTAAACAATGACAACAGAACACATGCGTTTAAAATCAAATTCATTACCCAACGACTACTCATTTGGGGAGGGGGGCTAATTGTAATTTTAAGGAGCCAAGCACCCCTCCCTGGTTACAACCCTGTTTATATGTCTTTTCTGTAGTTGATTAATTATTACTTATAGCTTCGTTAATATTTACATTTTTATTTTTTTTTCCTAATTATGTTTCAAAAAGTGTCACTTTGTGACATTCAAAAGCGTGCGGAAAAGTACTACTTTTCCACCCTAGTTTGGGTTTCGTCATTTCCGGTTTCAGTCGCGATCTGTCAATCAGGAGTGCCACTACAAGAAAATATTACAAGATTTTTAAAAACGGTTTTGTCTTGTGATGGGTTAATTTAAAGACCTTGAAAGGCTTTATCCAGAATAGAACCTCCAAAGTTGAAACTTCAAGAGTAAATAACTCGTGAAGTACTGAAGGTATCTCAACCATATTTTGTATGTAGGAACATTGCCTCCGCAGGACTTGACAACATATAGAACCATTCCATAAAAGTCAAAAATTCAACATTAAAAAAAAGATTACTTCTTTTTGCGATAACTTGAAAAACGTTCTTGTCCCTCGATTTTCTTCGGCATTTCTGCGTCGATGGCAGTCAAATTTTTTGGACTTATGTCTGGTGGGCTCTAGTGGTGAAAATAAGGTTTTGTAGAGAAATCTCAGCCAGGGCTACCACAATAAAATTTTTAAAAAATTGAAAATGTCATCATATCTCCGAAAATGTTTAACCGATTGTATTAAAATACAAGCATTGGTGAGGAAGCAATTGAGCCAAATGTAAAAGCAAGATAATTACAGATAATATTAACTGAAATCTTAATTTATCTATCTTTCGTGAAAATTGTCATAATATGACGTGACATTAATTTCGCAAGTTTGACAACAATAATACAATTATTGTTTTATGACTTTCAATGGAGCACATAAATTGTCAATTGTTCTAAATAATTATTAAATTACTGATAATTGACATAGCTTTGATCACTTTTACACGTAAATGATATAAATGAATTTTAAAAAAATTTGTGTGCTGATGATTGGAGGTATTGCGGCAGAAGTGACAATTTTTTGTTCGTTCCTATTTGATTTACCATTTGGAATTCTATTTAAGTTTCCAATTTATTAATTATAGCAACCATTGAAAAGTGTCGCCATTTTATTCAAAATGGCGGCAAAATTGATTTTTCTGTAATTATCTCCATACCAGATATTCTTATCGTAAAAACAGTTTGTATAAATCATGTAGAGAATGAAATTTCCTACAACTTTTGTTTGAAACATTTTTTTCTGACTCTAATATTATCAAAACTACAGCGCTGTAATGAAAAGGATTATTAAGAATACGAAAACCGCTCCATTTTAACTTTTGTTTTTTTAGAACTATTATTATTATTAATTACATATTTAGTGTTGCTAGCTTATATTTTAGTGTTTTCACATTACAATTAGTGTCCCTAAGTTGTTTTTATATTACCTTGTGCTAAGGTCAATAAGCTCTGCCCGATAAAATAAAACACAGCAATATATACCTATATACAAGACTTAATACATATATGATATTTTAGCCTTCTAGATGCATGGTGGTGAACTCTTGTAAAAATGGTAAAATTAAATATTGAGTGTGCAAAGAAACCGACAAAAGCTCTCTGTTTTTTCACATAAAAACATTCATTGGGTCACTGGAGGGTATTCCATACCCCCCAGACCACCCGGATTAAAAACAACAATAGGTTATGTTATGCCGTAATTGACTTTTATTTCTTTTTACTCTTTACACTCCGTAAAATTAAATATGGAGTGTGCAAAGAAACGGACAAAAGCTCTCTGTTTTTTCACATGAAAACATTCATTGGGTCACTGGAGGGTATTCCATACCCCCCAGACCCCCCGGATTGAAAACAACAGTAGGTTATGTTATGCTGTAATTGAGTTTTATTTCTCTTTACTTTTTACACTCCGGGAGGTCTAACAGATTTAGAATACCTTCCAGTACCCCAGTAATTGTATAAAATTATAAATAGACTTACATTATCTGACCCCACATTTCTAGTCGTCTAGAAACACACTGTAACTATTTTAATTAATTAATTCTATTCTGCGATTTTTTCTATTCAATATCATATTCTTAAGATACCATAAAATTTCTAGTTTTAGAACCTTAAACTTAATTTTATTGAGGAAGTATCACTCAACCTTACAAAGGTCACTGAAAAATTTTCAAACACGTGAATTTGTTTAAACAGGAAAAAAAAAATCTCACTAAAAAACTGGATAAAGCAATATAAAAAGACTAATTTTTTAAACTCGGTGTTTTTGGTGGATTAAAATCCAACAAATAATCAATAGGAATCTCGATAATACATTCGAATTTTCCATTTTCCAATTTTCACTTTCCAAAAAACAACATCCTTGGGGTATTAAATGCCCAAATACTACTATCAGCTCTGAACTTAAAGGGCATACAGCATATTTTTAAAATATTATTAACATTCGTCGAATAATTTTAAGAATCTCGTTAATTCTATCAAGCGCGTAGGACTATACTTTAATGCTGTAATCTGTTTAATAGCATAATCGTGAAAATTAAATTATTTATTTTTAAAGAACTTCTCATTTTTCTAAACTTGCACACTTAACCGATTTAAAAGATTGGAACGAAAAATTCCAATTTTCCTATTAAAGAATATTTATTATGCTAAACGCTAATTTTATTTACCGTAGTTTCTATAAAGTATTTTTTTTTAATTGAAAACTATGGAAGTTAGTTATAATTTTTTTCAAACTTTATTCTGTAAAAATGTTATTATACTTACAAAAATAATATTTGTAATAAATATATAAATAAATTTATAAAAATAACTTTTAACTGAATTGTTAAAATAAATTGAGTCGAACTGCAAGTGTAAATGCATACAAATTTTAATCAAAACATAATGAGAAATATTCCAGAAGAAACGGACCAATTGTTTTTGAAATTTATGAAAATTAGAAAATCCTTATTTGGTATTTTGATTACAAATTAATCGCATATTTTAAAAATGAATGAAAAAAATTAAATAAAAAAGCTACAGTTTTTGTTCGAATTCACAGGAATTCTCAAAAATTCTTGAAAATGTTTAAAAATTTTAAAAATTTTAAAAAGTTTTTTTGAATTTTCAGGAATATTTAAATTCAAAGGCTGAAAGCCAATAATAAGTAGATTAAAAAATCTACTTTTGTACTTACGTGTGTACGTAATAATATTTTGATTATTATTAGAACATTGCCCGGTTTCACAAATGTGAAACCTTTATGAAACCAGACATAAGTTGATCAATTTACCTTTAATTTTAATTTTAATAGCTTTCTGTGATGTTATTTTTAAATTTCCATACCTGATTTTGATTACTTATTCAAAAGACTAAATAATAGTACATTTTACTCAGGAGTAAACTGTCACTTGATTTAACATCTGGTAAAAATTCTTTTCTGCTTTACTCTCTTGTTATGCAATACACTATTATATGTCAATTTTGAATTTTTGACGATAATTAATACAAATGTGGTTCTTGTTTAAATTACCTTCTGATCGGCCTATATACACACTTCAACTTTAAAACAATTTAGATTATAAAGTTAACTTTATGTTTATTTTATTGACAATTACTTTTAATAATCCGTAAATCAGTCGTAAAATTTTATTTCCCGTTTATTAATCCGTGATGAAAGCAATAATTGAATTCCCATAAATTTCAAAATAAATTTCACAGTTAAACTGTTTTTTTTATTGTTACAGGTTCTCTTCCGACACGGAATACTCAATCGACAGGATAAAACTGGAATCATTCATAGAAAAAATTATTCCAGATTCCCCGCAGTCCTCCGACACATATGAAGAGAACTCCAAGTTAAAGGAACTTATTTCCAAACTGCCAAGTGAATCCCCCGAAGACAAATGCAACATCGACGCATTCAGAAATATTCAAGAACAAAATCCAAATGAATCGATACGTAGCTGGCTACAGAGGATAACCCAAATGCAAAATGAGATTCAAAAAAAAATTAACGTAGATAATCGACCAATTTTAGACAATAAAAGCGTTTCTCCAAACTCAAACGTGACCATTAAACCGACCAGAGTGGTGACCTACGATGATCTTCCATACATGGGTGAAATGACCCTGGACAATTCCAAACCGAGACGCGGAAGAAAACCTAAAAAAGCCGACATTTGCCATTTAATTTATAAAAATTACGGCACAATTTTTCCCGGAGCTCCGGACTCGTCGAAGGATGCGATCGAAAACGAGTGCTTACTAAATAAGAAAAAATCCAATAATCACCACAAAGCTTCCCAATCTCACACTAAAAGTAATGTTCAAAATAAAATAATTAGTAGTTTATTGGAAAAAAGACTGACACAAGAGACGCGCAAAAGCAACGAAACATTAATTGACGCTCAAAAACCTCACGACAAACGCTCACCAAACCAAGATGAACCCTTGAACTTGTGCATTAAGGATTTAAATCAACTCAAAATTAGACTATTAAGAAAGCATAGCAGTAACACGTACGTGTCCGAATCCATGCCAGACATTAAGGTGGAACCCCAAAGTGATGACGAAGTCGAGTTCGTAAACGAAACGTCGTCTCTTTCAAGCCAAGACTTGCCCGACTTTAAAATGCCCGCTCTATCATCACCAGACTTTATTCATCCAGACGTTCCGAGCGATGGTAAAGTCGCACCTGGAGGGTACATTTATTGGCCCAACGCTGGGGTCTTCATACATCCCGTAGCGTTACAGCAACAGTTGATGTATTATCAACGAATGGCAGGAAACAACAATTACACTCTGCCCAGTCACAGTCCGCGACCACCGCCCGACAGTCCCACAAGTTCGGTAAAATCGAGCGAATTACGGAAGTTAGCGCCAAAAATACGTCCAAAAAAACACGAAATCGTGGAAGACTGCGAAAACCAAACTGAACCAAAACCAAAACGTAACGCAGCGTCTTCTTGTTCCGACAAAACTCCGGTCAAGCGGAAACGATCGGCTATTTTTATTCCACCCATCCCAAGCGAAAACCAGTCCAATCCAGCCACCGAAGTGAGCATCTGCAAGTTTAAGTTTACCGGAGGTGCTAAACCAAGTCTTCAGGAGAAGAAGATGTTGTCGGTCGATTCTGGAGGTAACTTTCGGTACTACAGTGGTACCGGAGATAAAAGTATGAGAGGCTACGAATTTTTCCCGCGCGAAACTTTGCAACAGCAGGTTGAAAGTGCGCATGGTTCCAGTACGGGTGCTTTTTTACAGGCCAGTGGGGAAAAAATATTTCCTCCTCCTGTGGATTTCACAGGAAAACAAAGTAATCCCGACTTTTTGTTAAGTCCCGAAATTCCGAGTACTAGTTTGAGCAGTGTGGACTTGAATGGGCGACATAAGAAGAGAAAATCACGGAAGTCGATACAAAGGGAGAAATTGGAGCAAACGTTTAAAGAGAAGGGATTTTTGATTCAAACCCAACAACTTGAATCTGCTGAAGGAGCGACGTACTGTAAATTTCGACAGTTGAGGAAGTTTACTAGGTATTTGTTCAGAAGTTGGAAGGATTACCTTCCGGGGAATGTGAGAGAATTACAGGAAGATGAAGAAGGAATCGAAGTGGAACCCGATATGGAGGCTTTGTGTAATTTATCGGGAAATGACGTTAATCTTAATAACCTCAGTGGTCCAATGTGAAATTAACCAAAGATATTTTTAAGTGGTTAACGTATAAAAGACATAACCATTATTCTGGTGCTATAAAATTTTATAAATTCTAGTCTTATATGGGTAATTTTCGCATACTTGATGGCGACCATGCATTTTAATTTATAATAAAGAAAAAATTGTAATTTTGTTGTACTGTTTTGATAAATTACGTGTAAGTAATTGTTTTATTGATGTATTGTAAAAGTACCATAATAAAATTTAACTTTATAAGTTGGTAATACAATTAAAAAATGTTTTATTTCTATTTTTTATATTAATTAATTTTTTTTAATTGTTCTAAATTTAAAAAAATTAATAAACTGTTATTCTTCTTTTTTAAATCAAAAGTTTACTTTTAATCAAATTTTTCAATATAATGGTAGCGTTCATACACTCACCAAGAAAAATTAAATCTAAAATAAAAATTTGGAGCTGTAAAAAAAAATTTGAATATCAATACTATCAATACTAATAGTCACGGATTAATCCGAGATTCAAGATTAATTCTCGAAATAGCAGCTGTTGCTACAATACGCTAAAATTTACATTATTTACATTAAGATATGCATTACAAAGATTATAAAGAGTTTTCCAATAAGGACTTGACAACTTCGAACTTTAATTGTGAACGCACCCTTAAACCAGTAACCAAACTATCAGTGTCAAAACATTTAGTAAAGATAACATTTTCATTTTGGTAATAATTAAAATTTACTGCAAAAAATCCGAGTCGGTGACTGCAACTTTATGAGCGTTAATTTCCATTTTTGGTCGTAATTATCGTCCCAGTAGACAAGCAATTCATAGTTTCCCATGTAGGAAATGACGACGGGCCCAGCCTTGGCACAAGCTTGGCACCACTTTGTGTTACCTTGGTCCAGGCTTATACCCCAGTCTTAGGCCAACTAGGGAATGACCGGAGCGAAAGGTAGCGGAGTTGACTCTCTAAAAACATCCCCCTAGGTAGCACGAACTCGCTATAAGTGCAACTCGAAAGGGGTGAAACTCGTAAGGGGTGAAACTCATTAGCCGTGCTCAATGTGTACCCGTCGCGCGTCGGTGGCATAATCGCGTCTGACGGCCAACACTAAGACTATATCAGAACGCACGCACCGTCAATAGAACTCAGGAGCGAATCAATAATTCCCTATCTAAAATGCATGTAAAATTTTGATTTTCAAATGCCGTTTTCTCGAAAACTAATGGATAATCCTCATCAATGTGCGTTCTTAAAATGCTCAGAAAATTGTCCTCTTTCCAATAGAAAAAAAATCGCGGCTCAATTCGTGGTATCGATTAACTGGCAGTAACCCCTGGATCTTAGCTAGGGCGAACATTAGAAAGCCAGAGCTGGGTTCACTAGTTTTGGCGCAAGCCTGGCTTAACATTGAAAAGCCAGAGCTGAGTTGCCCGGTCCTGGGCCTTAGCTAGGGCCAACATTAGAAAGCCAGAGCTGGATTTACTAGTTCTGGCTCAAGTCTGAGCCAATATTGGAGAACCAGAGTTGGGTTACCCAGTCCTGGGCCTTAGCTAGGGCCAACATTGGAAAGCCAGAGCTGGGTTCACTAGTTTTGGCGCAAGCCTGGATTAACATTGAAAAGCCAGAGCTGGGTTTTTTTGCATCTGCGGACTTCTTTTGCAATTTTTTGCAATTTCATCTAATTTCTCGCGTTCAAACGTCCTCGCGCTCAAACGTCCCTGCGTTCAAACGTCTCTGCTTTCAAGCGTCACTGCGTTCAAACGGCCACGTTCAAATGGCCGCGTTCAAACGGCCGCGTTCAAATGCCCTAGACCGAGGGCCTGGTTCTATCACGAGCAAAAAATAAAATATTTTATCCACAAATGTTAAGTGTGAGACTGCTATTTTAAAAGAATTTTGGGGTCCAGGACACAGGCCCATAGCTGCATGGTTACGCCACTGATTTCAGTGTATTTAAAAATAAATAAAACATTGCAATATGAATATTTTTAGAGATATGGCAGTTAAAAATATCTCAATTTTTGTTCAAATTTTGGAAAAAATGGTCTCAAATTTAAATTTAAAAAAGTTTCGAGGGGACAGTCGCCTAATAAATTTGTTGTTTCACCTGAGAAATTTATTGTTCTTCTGGAAAAAAATTGAAGGATTTTATTATGATTTTAGGTGAATTTTTTGGTATTTATGTCGTACAAATTATTTTCAAGGTGGCCAAACCAGAAATCTTATTAAATTTTTCGATCGTGGAAGGTAGGAAGTAAAAACTAAATAAACTAGATAAAGGTTCCGTGGAATTTATGAAAAATTAAAAAAATTCTGAAGAACATCTGAAGCATTTTAGAATTTCGTGGCAATTGCGAGGAATTTAATTTTTTTTTAAACTGACCGGTTTTGGGATTACCCCGGAGGAATATGTATTTTGAGAGAAGAACCCCCTTCATAACTGTATGCTATCTTCTTTCTACGATGAATTTTGCCGATAGCATTAAGAAATCAAAACCAACAATTAATAATAAATTAAAAACTCATTTTTTATGAAAATCCAAAAAGGTTCTCACCGCTTTGTAATTTCTCTCTCCTTCTTTTCATTTAAACTGTCATCTCAAAGCAGCATCTTAGGCAACCAGTATTACAATACCAGAACTTTCTGGAGTTTAGGCAACCTACCTTCTAGAAAAATTGAGAAAAAGTTTGTGACATTTGACAGTAGCTAATTTGTTGTCTTATTTTTCAGGTTATGTTGATGAATTTTATGTGTTCCAGTTTCAAAACAAGTCTATTTAATTCATGCATTCGTAAAAAAATGTTACTGAAAACGAAGTAAACGCTTTGTAGTAATTACAGTTAATGAAGTGCACGAAAATCTCATTATTTAAAAAGTGCATTTATGAACTTTCAAGATGCAAAACAATCCCAATTTTAACGCAATTCCTGCGGAATCCAACATGTTCTCGTATAATCCCGTAATGAATCTTCCCAGTAGTTCTACATCAAATTCGATATTTTCTTTTGGAAGTGCCGACAACAAATTTAGTAATTCTACGTTTAGTGTGAACCATGGTTTCACCGTTACGTCCTCCTTAACGCCAATGTTCTCGCAGATGAATGTTGCAGGTACCACCCCGATTTTTGTATTGTTATATTTTGTACAAATATATTCTTGTAGATAGCACAGATGGAATATGTTACAGTCAACCTAACAAATCGATGAGATCTGTTTCGAATAAGTGCTTGTTTAAGAGAAAGCTGGAGTCACCTTCGTAAGTTCTTTTAGTTTCTGTCACTAAGTTGACCTCTTTATCAATTTTTTTATGTTGTAGACGTCGCCCTACAAAAATTCACGTAACGGAAGAACGCATGGCAAAACAAATGGCCGAATTACACATCAGCTCACAAACGACGCCTTTAGAAAAAGATGAACCTGAACCTATTCGAGAACAACGCCTGTACATGTGTAGTGAAATGCAAAGGTTTCAAGCAGAAGAAATACTTCCTGTGCAAATATTAGAACATATAAGTGGACCGTGTTTGGCACTGGTTCCCTGGACACCACCGATTGTTCCTACAGTAGCAGCAGCAGAACGTGAAGCTAATAATAACAACAATAACAATAATAATAACGAAGAAGAAGAAGAAATTGAAAATGTTATGGAAATGGACTCGTGATCTGTGTTTTTTTGTTTACTAATAAGTGACGGTTTTAACTATCGAGTTTTTTTGACTAAAGGTTGTCTTTTTATTGTTTTTAATCTTAAAAATGAAAATAATTAATGTAACATTATTGGAATATGTAGCTTGATGATTTTAATCTAAAGTTCATCCACTAAAGTGTTTTGTTACTTATTTCCTTGTTATTTTCTTTCTGCTGTATTTTTTGTCTACTTTTGTTTTATATCCAGGTTGATTTTGATGTTCTTAAAACGTAAACAAATTTGTAGGCTGTTGCAGAAATTTGGTATTTCTTTAAAATGAAAATGAAACTAAATATTGAAAATCTACCAGAAAATAAAACAATAGGTCGACAAAAAATTACAAGGAAGGAATCCTTGATGTCTTTCACCATTTTGGGTATGTGGTGGAGCATTGAAAAATAATAAACCCCTATTTGGCGATTGCACCCCCTAAAATTGATTATTATCAGCTAAAAAAAGGGTTTCTTATTTTTCCATAGTCAACAACATATTATCCAAATTGATAAGGGACACCTAGAATCCTTCTTTGTTAGTAGTAAATATTATCAAGTTGCAATACATGAAAGACATTTGGTTATTTTATCTCAGTCCAATTGGAGTTATCAGCTTTGGCAGTTGCATTTTCTATCAGATTAAAAATTTAATTCTTTTGCTCTTTTCTGGCTAAAAACTCGGCGTCCCTAAGTTTTAAAAATTTTACATTTTTGTTAATCACAATTATTTATTTTATTTTCCAATTATATGTAAATCCCTGCATAGAACAACTCTCTGTAAACTTTCTAAGTTGATCATTCAGTGGCGTGGCCAGGAGAGGGGCAATTAAAATTTTTCTGGGTTATCATTATAAATTAATTTAAAATTTTTTATTATATATAACTTCTTTCTTTTTCTTTTTTTCGTATAAAAATTCATTTTACAGCAATACTTATTAGACATGTTTTGTTGTAAATTTCATTACTTTAATTTTTGTTCATATACATTTTTTTATTTTGTCCCACCGTTTTCGAGATATAGGAACTTAAAAATGTTTGTACAAATTTTACTAAAATTACCATATTTTGGATTTAAGCAGCTGGATCTCGGAAACGGGGCGACGAAATTAAAATATGTATATGATCAAAATGTAGGCAATGAAATTTTCAACAAAAAATGTCTGATAAGTATTGCTGTAAAAGCGATTTTTATATGAGAAAAAAGTTTTATTGTGTAGGATAGGACTGAATGATCATTTTTGTGAGAAACTGTATGTTTACTTATCTAGAAATTATTTTTTCGTTTATTACAATCGAATTTTACGTTTAATTTATACAAATATGTATGTTACTGAAATATTTTTTTACCTAATTATGACCACAAAGTATCACTTTAATATTACTTTTTACGTTACACAACGCTCCACTTTGTGTAACTAATTACTTGATATATCTTTCCAATGCCAATTTTTCATATTTTGAAAGGGAAGATATCATCAGGATAAAAAGTGGAACTTCAGTTATTATGACTTATCTCTAATTTATTCTCTATCTTCTTCTATGTTAATGGCCATTACATACCAACAGTTATTTCTCATATTTCATTGTTTCTCGAATGTTCAATTTGTAAAGGCGCGAAAGGTACCGAATAAATTTTAAAAAAAATTGTAGTAAAAAATTAAAACAGAAATAAAATTATGCTAGAGCGCATCTTCGCCTCCGTTTCAGTCATGCACTGTTGCGTGCAATTAATTTATTATTTGTTTTGAAATTACAAATGATTTACAATTTTGATTAACATGTCTGCTCGCGGCGGCGCTGTAATCAAATTGCTGGTTCGTCTTATTAATAAGCTATGATTACACTATCAATTGTTTTATTATTTAAACATTTTGTCCTTTAAACAAGGCTGTGGCTTGACCGTCACATAAGTGAAAGGTATTTAATAATTAAATTCCAATTTTAAAAAAATCTACCATCTTCCCGTTATGGGCAAATTGCTACATTGAATCATAGTAGAAAGACTTCAGAATATCGTTAGAGCCGATTTGTCGAATGACCAGTACGGCTTTACCAGAGGGTGAGGTACGAAGACCGCGTGGGTGGAGATGTTCTGCTTTGGGTGTCAGTTCTGGAGAAGCTGAGGGAAGTTTGGGGTCCGGAGCTTATGCTGTGGATTGGCAGGAATGGTAAGAAGATCTGCAGGCGGGTCTTCTGGGGGTACCCGCAGGGTTATAGTGGACCCATTTATTTGGAACCTTATATTTGACCAGCTCCTGCACTGTACGTCTCTTACATGCAGGATACGAAGTATTTACTTGGTACTTACCTGCTCTTCCTGAGAGAGCGAATGGTCTTCGGTTTTGAATGTCTGCGGCGAATGGTCAGAAAGGATTGGGGGTTGTCGAGGAACCCAGTGAAGATCCTATATGAAGCTCGTTGTTTGGGGAGAGACAATCCGGTCGACACCAACCTGCTCAGCGCAATACACCATTTGGTTATCTATTCGGATTCTAGCCCCTTTCCCACCATGGTGTAGAGTCTAAAAAATCCGTCAGATGAAGGAGTTATGGGTTACAGACCCGGTACTCTAGAAACCCTGACGACTAGGCTAGAATGAGAGAATGTGCGTGGCACTGTGCGCCACGTTACGAGTATGTCAGACGGTTTTAACGGCGGCAATGCTAGTTCTAGGTGGCTCCCTTTCCTGAGATCTCTTTGGAAGTGAGAAGTTCGAGCTGCCTCGGACCCAAAGAACTCTCTGGCAGTTTGGTGGGAACGGAGAAACAGCTTGGAGAAAGGTGCGGTCACTCGGTTGTTCATGTGTGACGTATGCTTTGCGATTCAATGCCGTTGGTTTGACCGCGGTCTTTTCTTGAGTTTCCTGTTGTTACTACGATAGCCTAAAAACAGCTTCCTGTGCGTGTGTACTGGCTGAATCAGAGGATCACAGGTCTACTTTTTAACTGTGGGCTCTACCAAGACCTAAGGAGGGATCAGATCAATGGTTTACAATGGTCCCTTATTGGACTTTCACGTTTCTGCATTTAGGAGGGCTTGAAAGAGCCTAAGGTATGGAAGAAAGAGAGAGGGATAACAGTGCGGTCGTAATCGGAAACCTGTGGTTTATTGGGTGGAAGCGATTTCGTAGGAACCTAAGGATTTGTCAAATTTGGGTTTGGCTTTCTGTATGTGAGCTACGTTGCCTTCAACTCGGGTACTAGTCAGCATAGTTATATGGTAGAGCTTGGAAAGCGGCTCGGCTCTCACCAAGAGTAAGAATTGGCTAGCAGGCTTGCACCTCCAGCCGAATTGGTAGGTGGCCTCTTATATACATTGAGAGGAAGTGGCTAGGTAGTAGGTAAACTACTATAATGATGACCTAATTATTATTGGAAGATCTTAACGAGGGAAATAGACAATCGTAAAAGTGATTTGCGTTGCATTGATAGTGAGTTTCCGAGAGATTACTATTATTATTAGATTATGCTGTTTATTTTTTCAATTTGCTTAATGAATTAAAATTCTTCAACTTTATTTTTTATCTTGACTGAATTTACTCTTTTGGTAGATATCAGTTTGTTAAATTGTATTTTTTTTGGGAAAACAACTTTTGCGATGCTAGCGCATCCTTGTAAATGTAAGGGCAGAACAATAATTAATTTATAATATTTTTTTGGTGTAATTACGTTAGTAATTTGATTAATATTTCAACGTCACATAAAAGATGTCAGCCATCAGATGAGAAGTATTATTTCCTCGTCTATCAACATTTATTACCGTTGACCATGCAAGCTAGAGCTTGAGGTGTGCCAACCACGAGACTATCTGATGGAAAGCTCCGTTTGTTCTAGTTTCTTAAAATTTGTAGATTAAAAGCCAAATTTCAACATAAAAGTTACATCAAATAATAGACAGAAATGTTTTCTTAAATTAAATTATTCAACAAATCATCTGCGGTGCTATTGGTATAATTTATTATGTTATATAAATTATTCTAGATTACTATAGACAAATGCTTTTAAAAAAAGCTACATAATATGTTATGTTTTTACACGTTCTGGCTAATTGCCAGCAGATAGACAATTGGTGAGTGAAGATAATGGTAAGCCACGAGAGTTGAACCCGGGTAGCTTGACATGAAAAGCTAGACTCTAAATGCTAGACCATTCTCTTATCTTACATATTATGTATTGTAATGCTTTTCAATGTTTCAAGTTTTTGAATAAATCATATTTTGTGGCTTTTCTTTTGAAACAGCATGGGAAAGTCATCTACAAGTCAACGAAGAACCTATTGATCAAATTTTCTCCCAAAATCAGTATGAACAGCTAAGTTTATAGTCCCATCATAAACTATGTATCTATAACAATTCATAAGGATTCGTTGCCATAAGGCAACTAAGTGGAGTACCAGTCAACGATACAGAGACAGGGATTCATAAATCGAAAAAAAAACGAAAAATTTTCAACTTTATGACATCAGGAAATAAAACTCCGCACATGGCACTGTCACTGGATAGGAGGTAAACGGTTATCCGTGGAACTCCAGAACAAAGTTCGACGTTACTCGTAAATGGTTGCAGCACAGTTGCTTTAAGACCACTCACAGAACACGACGCTTAAAGTCTAAACAAACTCAACTGCTTCGTTTTCAATTCTCTTATTCCTTCTCCTTTCCTCAAAATTTCCTTCTCTTTTCCAAACTGTGTCTCTCAAATAAGGCGCTTACGATTAGGGCTTAGGTATAGACCCGAACGTCTAAAATGGAGTCGTAATGCCCCAATGGAGAAACTTTTAACTAAAGGATACAAATTCTGCCAAAAGAGCTTGCGAAAATATTCTTTAAAGCGCAAACGAGAACTACGGTAAAAGCACCGTTACACAAAGATATCTCGGTTAGTTAAAACTTGGACAACCGGAACTACGGCTAAGCATCGGCCACAACAAAAATCGGGGTATTCTGTTGACGGTACGCGTGCTCGATATAAATATGTAGGTGCAACAATGTACTTTAGTGAGCCAAGCCGGATGCAATGATTTTCTAGTCGTGCAACTGTTAAGAACATATTATAAATTTTATTTAGAATTGTAAATTTTATTTGTCTTCTTTTAGCTTCTACGTTTTTAATTACAGTAGAATCCGGTTATAGCGACAGTCAAGGGACCGGCGATATTACGTCGTACCATTGTTTATATAAACAATGGTCGTACTAACCGGACGACGACGCACAAAACGGTTTGAAAACGTTATGTTATATGAAAACCAAATTTGAGGTTGCACTTCCGTCGTTAAAAGCGGTCGGTCGTTATAAACGAAGTCGTACTATTCGGATTCTACTGTAATTAAATATTTAATTTCAAGAGCTAATAATTTATAATAAATTTATTTAAAATAAGAATTTGTTAATATTCCGTCTTGATTGTAGTAGTAGCAGCGGTTTCATGGATGTTTTTAATGAGTGAAGCAACTCAAAAACCCTTGTCTTTTAAACGTGTTAAATTGAGTAGAGCCTAGGAAGTGTGCACTGTGTCGCAGTACTTGTTCCACACTACCCCATCTGGAGAATTGTTTGGTTTTCGGTCTGTCCCGCAAAATTTATTATTTTTGAGATTTTGGCATTAGGATTTCTTTGCACCTCTTGTATCTTAGAGCTGATCTGCTGCGTTTTTTTGCCATTGGGCCTTTATGACACGTCTCACAGCGATGTTCTGCATCACCTGTAGCTGGTTAATGTGGCTTGCAACCGCATAACCACAGACTTTGTTCCACAGTTCTTTGTGTTTAGTTTGATTTTTTGATTAAGCAAAGAGCCTGACTTGATAGCATTCCTGGCCTTATCGGAAACTTGTTACCCAGAGCCGTATTATCGCATAAGCCCATGAAGCCCGGGCTTGTGGCGCAAGATTTCAGGAGACAGCTTCTTTTTCTCTATAAATTATTCTAATAAAAAAAATGGTCAACTGTAAAGTCGAGGATAAGGGCGCAAAATGTTAAAGGCTTGTCAAATTTGCGTAATACGCCTCTGTTGTTACCCCCAAGTATTTAAAGGTTTTGTTCTAAGAGATTCCGCTGACGGACACCTTTAGCTTATGGTAACCTTGGATTTCATTCAATTATCCTTGAGAGAAAGGTCTTTAAGAGAAAGGAGAGCCTTAGTCTCGCTAAGGTTTACCTTTATTTGGTAAAAATAAAAAAGTGCATTCTGACTTCTTAATCCAATTCTGCTTCGGGGGCGGGATTATTGCTGGATTTGGTATTTTCTTTATTTATGAAAACCATACATCAGTTCTGAGTCTGCTCGTATTCACAATTAACTTGGGTTCAGAGGGAAGTTACAACACAGCCATGTATAGTTGGCAGTCAAAGATCCGACGTACAGAGTCGTCCGCTTCTTCAAATTTAGGGCAGAGTCTGTCTGGTGATTTGCTGAATCTCTTAAGATATTTTCCGAAGCTCGCCATGCTTTGTGCAAATCTGGGTCCTCTTAAAACTCGTGGTTACTTTTTCCTTCTGGTCGTCTCTGGACAGTCGCGCATAGGTTATCCACCCGTTCTCTGAGTTATCCCATCAAGTTCATCTCATCTCTTGTTAGAATTCTGCATATTTCAAGAGCGGCTTGGAGTGGGAGCTTACCAAATAAGTAAGTATAACATAAGCTCTATGGATGGCGGCAGGGGACGTCGAGTACATAAAAGATGGAAAGTCTGGGACCATAAAGGAACTCTGGGAGACTTCCGCTTCGATCGGCTTCTCGCTCAAGCGAAACCTTTCGGTTTATTTTTCAAGTTTTACCTACAACAGAGGGTTTTAAAATTTGGAGGCCTACAAACAGTGATATTATTTAGTCGGCCATGGCGACCTACATGCTTTACGTGGATTTCACTTGGTTTTCTTGGTTCTAAACCAGGGTAATGCTAGCTTAGACACTTGCGCTCTATTTAAGCGTAGGAGTGCTATCTACGCGGCAGGGATACGCTGAGCACCTTATTAAGATTATTAAGAGATTTTGGATTTAAGAAGATTAATTAAGAGATTATACAAAGTGTTTTGGTATTTTTTTTTTATTATTTTATTTATATTAATGTTATAATAATTTGTTTATATTACCACACATGGAAAGCCTACAGTATTCGAATACAGATTTTTTTGGAATATTTTGGAAATGAAATTAAATATTTTGTTTCAAACAAAATTTTAACAATTCGGTTTAAAAAAATAGGTAAACCGAATTTAAAAAAAAGCAAAAAAAAAGTTGGGATTTTTTAGCATTTTTTCTTATAATTTAATTAATAACTTGAAAACCTGTGATTTTAGACGATAAAAGTATATAATATAGTTTGTAGATAAGCAAATGCTCTTTAAAAAACCTCTAATTAATTAACTCGAAAAAATCAATATTTTCGCAGCTATGGCCGTTTGAAAGCAAAAATTAAAAAATTTCTCTAATTTTCTGAAATTCTTCAATTTTCAAAAAAAATTTTACAAATTTTTAGAAAACTAAATGAAAGCTGCATAAACATTTTCAAAACGTATCGCTTTCTTTCTAGCAGGTGATTGTTTCTCCATGTGTGCAGCATCTGCTTCATTGCGTGGGGTCTTATTTGTCCCACTACGCCACTGCATCGCTTTTTTGATTACCAATTGCACGTTCGTTAGTTTCGCCTCATGCACTTAACGACAGGTAGTTCATGAAGTTTGTCTCGTTATTTATCGATTTCACCTCGTAAAAAAGCTCTTCCCTTATACAAACAATTTGATTCTTACAAGTTTTATTTTGGGCAAAAAATAAATTTATAGACCAGCAGGTGCACTATTTCAGAGTGGAAAAAACTAGATTTGAAATTTAAAAAAAAATTAAAGCGTTTTTGCTATTCCGAGTTTGATAGACAATAACATTTTAGTCAAGCGCCACCCATAATCGACTACTAATAGCGCAGTTAGCTACATTTTATTACTTTATTATTTATTCATTCATAATATTTGTTTGTATAAATGATTGTGGGTGTTATTACATGTTTATGTGAAGGTGAATGACGATCATAAAATACCTGAAAGTTATTTATCAAAGAGATCCGTTTTATATAATTTCGTGTATGGCACATGCGCGATGTTCAGTTTGAATTTGCAGCATGGCAGCTCGCCTGCAGGGTGGTGTAGTTTTACATAATTTTGTGTTCTTATAGTTATTTTTTGACTATTTTTATTATTTGTGTGTGTTTTCGTGTGTCGTGATGGTTCCTTTATAAACCTGCACTTGTCAACTGTCTTTGCAGAGGCTGAATTTTTCGTAAGTAAATTAAATTTCGTACTGAGAGATTATTTTTAACTTTTTGTTTATTTTAACGCTCAAAAACAATGCAATTGTTTGCGGTATCATTCGATCGCGATATTGTTTTGTTTCAAAATTACCTTAGCCGTAATTATTCAAAATTTGTACCTTCAAATTTGTAGGTTATATTTGACCTACATAAATAATGAGCAGTGTAGGCTGTGATTTGAATTGCCCACACAAAATTAGGTGTTTTGCAATTTTACAAGCAAAAATTTAATATTGTAGTGTTGCAAGTTACACCAACGACCTTGATACGTCAAATTTATCGACGATTGTCTTGCGAATTTACTATACGGCCCTAAAAATGTCGCTAGTTTGGTTGTCAAAATTTAACTTTTTGAACGGAAGTAGTGACAGCTGCTTTTATTGTTTTTTTCGTGAATTTTAAATTATATTGACTTGCACTGAGAGTTGGGAACTTCTTGCAACTAACGGTTTTTTAGTGACAGTTCGAAACTTAATTACATTTTAAAAGGAAAAGTTAATGGTGAACATACGGAAATTGCACATCGACGAGAAAGTTAGATTTTTCGTTCACAAGTTTAAGTAAACCAAAAGAGTCGGTGCTTTATTTGATGTTTCTACGAGGCGACATCACTAAGTTATTTGGTACTATCGTCACTGCTATAGGGGATTTAAATCCTTCTTATAACAGCACTCAATTTCTTGTTTTCTTTTTTGTAGTTTCTATTGTTAATCGTCTTCTGGGAGTTTAGTACACTTCACAAAGTACATCCCACAGATTTAAGTTGTCGGACGTCAACTACAAGTTGATTTGAAAATTACACTTTGAAATGCCATATCTCGAAAACCAGGCAACTTTTGATATTTCACTTTATTTTATTTTTGTGCAGAATTTTGTTCTCCACACTTCAGGTTCTGTTGGTTTTGCACCTCAGATGCACCGAAATCGCGTTATTTGCAAAACTGTAAAAAGTGGCAAAATTATAGGGCCCCGATCAAACTAAGAGGTTACTCTACGAGGCAATTTATAGACTCTCAATTTTTCTAATCTCTGAGCCAGACAAAAAATCCATATTAAAAACTCAAAACCACGAAAAAACCTCAAGCAGCGTTATTCGGGTATTCCATACCCCCCAAACCCCCGGTTTTTAACCTGTAAAACAACGAATTTCATTACTTATTCAGTGCATAAGTTAACTAAAAGTTGTACCTAACTTCGTATATTTTGTAAATATTAATGTACTATTTTTTAGCCAACACAGTATGTTTTTAGTGAAGCCGTCAAGCGGAAATGACGGTCCTTAATTTAATTGGTTAGATAACATATCTTTGTAAGTTATATTTCTTTAACTTGAGATTTTTCCTGTTTCCTTAGTAAATTAACCAAAGAACTTTTAATGCTAAGATATTCGGTTCGAATCCGGACACGTCTAAACTTTTGTTATGACCGCCTCAGTGCTTCGGACGGTACGGAAAATCGTCAGTCCCCCTGACTTCTCTCTCTCAGAGAAAGGATAGTTGGACACTTGGGGTGGGGGGGGGTGATTGCTTTAACTGTCAACCGATTGCGTTATTATGTTCTTAAGTAGAAATTCATGTAACTGTGTAAATTTTAGTTTTGGTAAAATATGGGAGTGAAGCAAAAAAATGCGGAATCCGAGATTCGAGTAGCGCAAAAATTCTAACCAACTAATAAATTTTTATCTAAGTGTTGCTCTCTATAACTTAGGTTTTGTTCACTTTGCACCTCAGATGCACTACAATAAATTGAATTATTTACAAAATTGGAAAAATTGGAAAAAAAGTGTTCAGAAAAGATTAATTTCGCTAGCTTACGCTGTCATGAAACTACGCCGACAGTAAATACGCTGACAGTTAATTATGCCGAACACTTTAACGCCGAAAGATTATTACCGGCAAAAAATTATGCTGACAATTACTAATTTTATAATTAATTCTTTCTAAATCCTTAATTTTCGAGATCTGGCTATTACAGGGATGTTTTTAATTAGTGGAGCGACTCAAATGGCCCGTTTCTACATCTGTAATTTTCGAGTTGAAGCCGCTTCAGAGATGTTTTTAATGAGTAAAATGACTCAAAAATCCCGCCTAAATCTTCAATTTTCGAGTTGCGGTTGCTTCAGGAATTTTTTTAATGAGTGAAGCAATTTAAAGATCCAGTTTTTTTTGGATCCGTAATTTTCGAGTTTTGGGGATGTTTTTAATGACAGGAACGGCTCAAGGATTCACTGTCTAATGCCCGTACGGCTTAATCACGGATTAATCCGAGATTCAAGATAATCCTAGGATTTACCAATGAGATTACTAGAATTTAGGCCGTATCGTAGCAACAGTTGCTATTTCTAGAATTAATCTTGATTCTCGGTATAATCCGTGACTATTAGTACGGGCATTAGCAGATCTACCATTTTCTAGTGCAAGTTATGCTCAAAAATACTTGTATATTATAATAAAAACACGTCATAGGCGGAGCTAACCTTGGGAAAACAGCCAATCGAATAACCGGTTAACGTTTTTATACTTTTCTTGTCTAAATTTTTAGATGGGCTACCATAATTGCATTAGATAATTTTTTTAATTGTGGGCCCGGTTATCGTATTATTCCCAGAGTAGGCTTAAATTGTATTTTAGTAAAACCATCGTTAAAAAAGAACTCCGTGCAAAGGCATAGGTCTGTTCTTCAATCATTTCTGTCGGTTTTTGCTTCGGAGTGTTTGCTATACCGATTTAAATGGACACGCAAGCCACGAAAGCTCCGGGCTTTGATTACACACAAGGATATTTTCTTAAAAGATCTACCTTATTATCAAATCAGTTTTACGGAACATATGCACACAAATATTTGATTTCTGAAACTGGAGGTTTATAGTAAAAACCTCTACCATGTTAGATAACCGGCCACTTTATACTATGATGTGTGAGAGTTAAGTAGAAACTTATGCCGTCAGAAGCATATTGTTAAAATGCTAACGAGTCGCAAGTCAAAGTTTTTTCGACGATTACTTTTCGAAAAAATTTCCTAAGATTTTTTTTGTTTTCCTCACATTTCCTCAAATTTTTCCGGATTTTCTTGGATTAACTCAGATTTCCTTTTACTTACCTATACACCAGATTTCTGCATCTTTTCGCAGATTTCAGCGATTCTCCCTCGGTTTGTATGTTTGCCAATTTGTCTGTCTGTCGGTTTGCGGCTTCCTTACTCATAATCAGACGATGGAACTGAAATGCGGTTTTTCAACTTTATAGCAGTTATACCAACGGTGAGCTATAAGGCTTAAATCGACATGCTACGAAGCGAGATACCGCGGTTTAATGCTTGGTTGCGCCGACCAAGGGCGGATCCAGGATTTTTTCTGCGAGGGGCACAAGGGGCGGACGGGCAAAAAAATCAACAATGACTGTTAGAAATAAATACAAATAAAATACAAGTTCAAGTATATACAGGAAGGTTTTTGAAAGTGTCAAAACGATAGAAAAATTAAATGTTTAATAAAGACAATTTTCTTTTATGTTTCCTGCTAAAGATGTCCAGCACTTCATTAGCGTCCATTTTTGCCTCAACGTCTTGATGGATATGCATTAAAGCCAATCCATTCAAACGCTCTTCTGTCATCCTGTTGCGAAGATATTACTTTAATCGGCGTAAGGTAAAAGATCGCTCGGCAGTGCTAGGAAACGTGCACAGCAAATGACAAAGAGTTCTAATATTTGGCAGCACTGTTGCTCTTTTGTAGGCATCTGTTGGAGATACTGGGATATTTTCTATCATCTGCTGTCAAATTTTTAGCTATCCCTTCAAAGCTAACAAATAAGGAAGGTCTTCTTTATATACTTCGGCGGCTTGCAAAACATCCTTTACATCTTCGTCGCTGAAGTTATGGGACAGCAACTGAACTTGGATGGCATTTCACTTAACATATACTGTGGGAATCTCCACAGTACACAAAAAGTACCCCCCCCCCTTCAAAATCCGTTCTTGGTGCCGACTTCACTGTTGTGATCTAAAGTCTAAGTTTCACCTAGGGGCTTTGCATTTAGCACTAGAATATCTGCCAGTCCTCAAAGAACCATGAATGCCAAGTGTAAATTTGGAACATCACATGGTAATAACAGGACGTAGTCCTAAATTAAGAAGAAAAAGAGAAGATAGACCAGTTTATCCAGAAGGTTTCTAGTTATTACCATAACGCTAGCCCGTCTGCTTTCTGCAAAAAATTAAAAGGGCGTCTTTCCTGATGTTTCTGAGCCAGGACATTGTGTAAACAACTTGACACAAGGAAAAGGAAAAAATACCGTGACCAAGATCACGCAGGACACTCGATAGTGTCGCCGCGTTTATATCGTAAGTGTAACCGTGGCATTAAAATTTTTGCCTTGAACAAAAATTATCCCAAATTTTTCAATCCAATCCAAACTTGGAGAACTTACTTTAAGATAATATTCAGTTCCTTGTTTAGTGGTGTAACCATGCAGCCATGGGCCTGTGTCCTGCCCCCCCCCCCCAAATTTTTTCAAAAATGGCAGTCTCACACTTAACATTATATTATGTAGATAAAATATTTTATTTTTTGGTTGTGATAGAACCGGGTTCTTTAACGCCCGGGCCCTTGTTCGATCGAGCCCACGGAATACCGCTAGTTACGCCACTGTCCTTATTTGTATTGGTAACCAAATCGATCTATATACCGTATATTTTCGGTTATACTGAGAGCGCTATCACTACCATGGCTTCGTGTTAACCTTCGGATATGTATCGCAGAAGATATATCTGCTTAAATCTCTCTTCTTGATTGGTCATAGATCGCTGATCTATCAGGGTGTGAAAAAAAATTTACTAGAAACACCGAAACGATTAACAGAATCAATATTATAATTTATCTCTTATGTAAAGCACTTTGATTGGTTGATAAGTAAGTTACCAACCTAAAAAAATTTGGAGATTACGGGAGAGTGACGGGGTCATTGCGGCCTTTGGAAAGGAAAGTGTATCTTGTGTATGAAAGGTTGTCTAAATGATTTTTGGTTCGTCGAACTTCAGAAACAAATTCCATGGATTGGCTAGAATGTTTTAATATGTTGCCGTGTTTTTTCTAAAATCCTAAACAAATGAAATCGGACAATTCCAATCGGCCCAAAACAGTTTTACCGGTTAACAAAATTTAGTTAACTGACTTTATTATTTGTTTTCGCCAACTCATAGATGGCTTATTCAACTATGATGTACATAGCAGAAGGAAGGTGGTGGAGACTCACTTACAGTTCTACCTTGTTCAATAATTATATTTTACCTCTGCTCTCGAGAGTTAGCTTCAGAAAATATTTTTATTTACTCGACAATTAATTGGTAACTGCTTCAGCTACACAATCAGACATTAAAATAGCCAGTCGATTTAAGCTTTCTGTAGAAATAATAATTAATTTTCTTTCAAAAAGTAACATTTTCGCAAAGACTTATTAAATTATAATTTAAGAGGATTACTAATATAAACCAACTCATCTCCTGAGAACCTTCTTGGTTATTTTAACTTGATATTATTAGAATATTTCTTTTGTATGACCTACTATATAGACGGAAGTTTGTATTCCATTCGTCTTTTGTTTGAATGGAAAACATATTTTTTGTTCTTTGAAGAGCAATTTAATTATTACGACAACAATCGTAAATTTCATTACTCGCTAAAATGTATTTTTTCATAAAATTTCATTCGAATACAAAATATATTTTCACAGACGAAAACTCTTCAACTAACTAACCTACATGGAGTGCGGGATAATCAATCAAACTGGTTTTAATGTACAATTTGAAATTCTTGTGAATAATTGTGTTATTTTGCGTTTAACGCATGATGGTCGATAAATTTGTTTTTGTTTCCGTGTTTTGCCAACTTTTTTGTGATACGTAACATCAACAGTTTCTGGTTACTTTATTTTTGGAACGGATCCTTTTACACATCCAGACGAATTATTATTATAATCAAGGTCGTTGAATCGCAAGATATTCAAATTGATCGCCAGCAGTTTGAAGTAGAAGTTATTTTCTCTTGTTTCCTTTGAAAACACTGCTGGAGTCGGAAAATCTACCCATCTGCAGCTTCTTCTTGTTTCCACGTTGCACGCCGATAATCTGAAACCTCGAAGAATATTCAGTCCGTAGGGAAAGAACTTTTGAGCTGTGTATAACTTATCTGCTCTTTCAAAGTTTCAAAGGGGGGGGGTAGTAGTGTAGCATACCTTTTCATGACCTACTGTCTTTTTAGGACAAAAGCTCTCTGTATCTCGATTGGATTTTCTATTACGTTTGCTTTGAACAAAGCGAGTGTTTTGAAGTGTGAAAGTATTTGACCTCTTTTCAGTTTTCCGGATGCAAAATTCTGCGGAACAAAACTCGAGGAAATGGATTCTGCATCTGCTCTAAATGCACATTTTTAAAGCAATTGTAATTTTTAATTAAAATGAATCGATTAATTATCATACGATTTCTAGTTTTTATAAATTCGTGGGAAAACTAACAAAAACTTGTTAGTTGAAATTGCCAATGCGCCGATGAAAAGCAATTCGTCCATTTTTAATTAAAAATGTTGTTGCTAGGTTGCTAATTAAAATAGTTCTCTTTGATGAAGGGCTGATGTTTCATCACGTAGTTTTCTTCTTCGGTCAATTGATTTTCCTTATTTACGAGAATTATTTGAAAAATAATAAATAAAAAATCGTGCGAATTTTATTAATCTAACGCAGATTTAAATTGATTTAAATCAAAAATTAGTCTGGTTTAATCGAGTAAAAAAATTGACGTTTTTAGAATGATGATCATATTTGTGATGAATATTGATTTCAAATTCTGCCATTTTAGTAATTGCCCCTTGAACTTTTAATTGAACCAATTGGTCCAATTTGTACGTCAGGGAATTTTTATTAACACTGAATTTTTATGAAGGCTAAAACGTTTTATTTATGAAATTTATTAGGCACCGCAGGTACAGGATGATGTGACAAATTTAGGCACTTGAAGAAAATTGTCGATACAACACACCCCACCGTTTTATAAATTCCCGTGACATCCGTCGAGGAGGAAAATGTTTTTCTTTGCTTAAATCCTGGAAGGTTCTGTCGCGAATTTGTTATTTTAAAATTTATCAAATTAATGGCGCAGTCGGTCGGCGATTTGTGTTTCGCCTTTAAGATAAAAGATGCTTTTTTTTTGGACGACGGAAGAAGGCATGAAAAAATTATCAGTTTTATTATTCGAAAATTTTAAACTCGAGCAGCACTTTTTAACTTCTCGAAAACTTTTCTTTAACCTGATTTGTAAAAACGCTCGAGTTTAAACGCAGTTTGGAGCTTTTTGAGGCAATTTTTCGTTATAAAGTCCAAAATTATTTATTTCTCGGGGTTTTACTACACAATAAATTACACTTCGATAAATTTTTAATAGTCAGCATCATTTAATAGGATATTTTCGAAGTATTTTAACGAACGCTAGGCTTTGTAAGCTTCATTGTTATCTCCAAGATATAATATTGATTCCATGTCGTTTGCGAATGTGTCTATTTCCCTAAATAATGGCTCGTTTTATTCGTGCAACACATCTTTTCTTTGTTTTTTATATATCTTCCTTTATCTCTAATTCCATTCTTTTACGTTTCACTGGCTTTATTTCTTTTATTTGGTAATCATTCGTCTTTGAGACAGTAGCTTGTTTTGTACTTCTCAATCCCAACATTTGTCGGTTTTTGCTTTGGCTAAAATTTAAAATGTCCCCAAAAGATGTCTCATCATTTGAAAATCAATTTCCTTCACGCGGAAGAAAAAGTGTACGGCGCGGCGTCGAGACTTCTTCATCTTCCACTTAATTGCCGAATTAATTGAGTTTTTAAAAAGACGTTTTTTCTTAATTTTTAATGAGTCAATTTATAATCTAAAGAACTTTGTTATTATGAAATTTGTTTCATTTTGTAGGTAATTTTTTATTGTGTTTTAACTTTATCGCTAATTTACCAGCCAGCAGCGCTCAGAAGATTTTTGCATTTCCACCCTAAATTGACATATTCATGTAATCGAGCTTTATCCTCATTATACAACACGTCGGATCGTCCCATTTTCTAGAAATTGAATTAAATTTTATCTGCTGTACTTCGAGCTTTATTGTGTTTTAGAAAAGAAAGTACCTATTTGAAGTTTTCAAAACTAAAAATAGATTAGAAAAATTAATTTGCTTGCTCGAAACGAGGTTAAAACCTTCTCGACATTCTTTTAGTTTTGTCTTTGTCAAGCAATTTAACTCAACCATCTTTGGTATTTCTTAAAATGGACATTTAATTACCGATTTTAAAAGAAAGAAGAGAAAATTCTTTCAAACGATTTAACAACATCGGGAAGGAAACTTTATTTAATATTTCCTTTAGATGAGAATAAAGGGACCCATTGACGACTTAACATTGACTTTAAAACTACTATAATAACAATATTTTGACTATCACTCCGCTTGCCAAACCAAACGGAAGTGAACCATACAAGTAAAATTCCTATTCAACACCAACTGCACAACAAAAGTAACTAAGTTTTGAAGTCTGAAATGCGGAAAGTAGATGTTAAATGTTTTATTTTGTTAAACCACCTTACGGAGGTTTTAAGGTTGAGGTCGCCTACTCGCGTACCGTTTTTCAAGCTATCAAATTAGCTAGCACTCCAAAAATAGTCACCGGTATTTTAATGGGAAAACTTAATTACAGTTGTGATACTTCCGGTGTAGGTATCTTAAATAATAATCTATGAAAGAAATAAATTACTTGTATTAATTGTCGGTATTTTTCCAATGCAATTTTCTCGACGATAATTAGATACTATTAAACTTGGTTTGACTTAGAATAACCAGAAGAACGGAAAAATTGAGACTTTCAAGTCTGCCAAAGGGTGCCATGTGTATTAGATGGCTTCCACCGATGAGATTTTCTCAATTTTTCTTGGATTTCCTAAAGAATTCATTTCACTTTTATAGTAGATTTCGTCAAGAAGAAAAAAGTAGAAGGATAAATTATAGTTAATCGATTTCTGAGTTTTATTCAGTTTTGGATTGGTGAAAATTTAGAACGAAACAGTAGGGAACAAAAAACAGGTTTATTGAAATATAAATTAACCCCCCCCCCCCCCGGGGAGGATTTCTATAGTTTTCACCGGATTTTCCCGACAATTCTTTCTAGGTAAGTAGTAGCAGACTGTGTGATCGAGTCCAGGCACCGCAGTATACAGGCATAGGCAAAACTGCGTGTTATTTCTAGTCAGCGGCGGCTCGTCAGAAGAGGCAAGGGAGGATTAGCCTCCTCTGAAATTCTGGAATAATAAACAAAATTTGCAAACAATTAATTTTCAATTGTGAGGTCTATCAAAAGATTAATACTTTTTCCAAAACACATATTAGAACTGTAAAATGCAGCTACTGCAGAAGCTGCACCCTCAGACTCACATGGACGGCAAGGCTTTAATCTTTATGGCATCGATAAAATAGTTTTCGGTCCCAAAAAATTTAATTTTTATTAATTTTGTTTATTTATTGTTAATTTTATTTTGAAAGATTATTTTGATTTTTATAAATAAAATTTTTTGATTTACGACACATGTCTTAAAAACTTTTTTCAAAACTTTCGCGATCTACAAATGTACTTGTTCTGAAAGAGTGAAGGTTCTTATTTAATCAAGTCTGTCGTTAAACATACATGCAAACTTTGAATTTTTGTAACCGGGGGGGTCTAGGGGGTATAAAATAATGAAATAGAAATTAGGTATACAAGTGGACATCTGAGAGGATCTTATAAGAAATTCTTAACTTCTCATTTTTATTAAAATTCTTAATTATAAATAATCAGGGGCATGGAATATCTCCCAGTATATTAATAATTAAATTGGGCACCCCCTCCCCCCTAGGGTATGAACATTGAAATTAAACTTTTTTGTGCAATGCTAATTTAGGAAGAATAATTAAATTTTGATTTTACATCTAATTATCGATCATCTTTGGGGGCGTGGGTGCTTTTGGGCAAAATGAAAAATTTAATTTATATTACTTTTTGCTTGAAAATGGGTCAATAAAACGGCCCGAAACATCGAATAATTTAAAATGTTAAGGTCAACCAAGGGGTAAATATCCAGTAAAATTTCTGTACACAATACTCGGAATTCCAAAGAATTCCAACGAATTCCAAAGATTTCCAAGGAATTTCAAAGATTTCTAAGGAATTTCTAAGATTTCCAATGATTTCCAAAGAATTCCAAGGACTTCCAAAGAATTCTAACGATTTCCTAGGAATTCCAAAGATTTCCAGTGATTTCCAAGAAATTTTAAGGATTTCCAACGAAGTTCAATGATTTCCAAGAATTCCAATGATTTCCAAGAATTCCAATGAGTTCAAATCAAAGTTCAATTTAAAGAATTCCAGTGATTTTCAAGGAATTCCAAGACTTCCAACGATTTCTTCTAATTTCAAGGAATTTCAAAGACTTCTAACGATTTCCTAGGAATTCCAAAAAATTTCAGGGATTTCCAACGATTTCCAAGAATTTCAGGGATTTCTAAAGAATTCCAAGGAATTCCAATGCTTTCCAAGGGAATTCCAAAGTGCACACATAATTTTCGGTATATTTACCCCTTGAGGTCAACTTATTTATTTATAAAAAATTACTTTACTCTCTCTTCTGGGCAAAAGGTATGAATTCATCACTGAAATAGCCTATTGTTCATCAGTGACGTCATATTATAATGACATAGTCACGTCACCTAAACCCAACTTCATCATATTTCAACCTTTTCTGTACCACTGTAACCACTGTAGAACGTTTAACAACTTCTTCTGCGAGAAAGGCTTCAGAATTTAAATTCCAAAGCTGTTTAAACCGGATTGGGTAATGCTTGTAATCTTGTTTTAATAGTTGTGGTGACAATCATCAACCTAGGGGAAACGATGACTTTGCGTGCTCTCCGAAGCACGGAGATGTCACAAGAAACGTTTACCTCTTCCGGGATTCAAATCGGGTAACTTAATATCAAATGAACAGAGAAGAGAACAATTACTTCTAGTATTCCCTATCATCTCACTTGGGATCAGATCCAGACGGTGGAAAGGTCCAAGATGATCCTGCAGCGCCTTACATAATCGCCGCCAATACTTCTTCACTCTGCCTCACACAGAGAATTGTGTAGAAAAATTATACAATTGGGTACTTTTTCTGCACGATTGCATTGATTAGTAACACAAATTTTTCTTTGTGCAGACATTCTTCTATTTTATTCTGTAGCTCCACTTTTAACAGTTTTAAGGGAAAGAATCCAGGAAAACCACAAATATTCTATACCAATTGATGAAAAAAGTTTTTGTTGGCGGCCTTGCGGTATAAAGAAGAAAGGGACTTGACCGAGAGAAACAGAATTTGTTAATAAATTATGAAAGATAAAAAAATTCAAATGAGATGTAACGGCCAGCGACATGCATCAGTATCCACGAACATTATTTATTTGTAGTTTGTCTAGTGGTCAGTGAAAGGGAAAACAAGGAATGGTTCAGATTATTAAATATTAAGAATCAGAGTTGGTTGATAGGACTGAGAGGGATCAGGTTTATTTAAAAATTAAAGAAATATTTTATAAAATTAATGTCAATCCCGAATTATAAGGATAAGTCATAGCAGTACTCGTATTATATCCTGCCTGGCTGAATTTTTGTTAATTTGTGTCAATTTCTATTTACTAAGCGAAGGGCTAGCCAACTCTAACTTGATGAGTTTGGTCCTGGATGTCTAGATTACCTTTACTTCGCTAACAAACTGCAAAAATCAATTACCCAAAGTGATGAGTCAGCTCAGTCCTGCATCCAAAGCTGATTTTGTCTGTTTTTTCGGCATCACTGAAGCACCGAAACTTCTGTTGAGCGATTAAATATAAACCATAGTTTGAAGCCGAATTAAGAAATTGAAAGAAAGAAATCATAAGAAATGTAGGGTCCAAGTGTAACTTGACCTATATTTAAAAATCATATTTCGAGTTTGCTCTTTCAGTTTATGGTGTAAAGTGAACGGTTATTTATCATGATATGAATTTTTCTTCTGAAAAAAATTGTGATAAGATATAATTACTGACGTAATATTTCCCGATGGTGACTAATGACTTTGTGATTGTTTTTATTAAATGTGCGCACCATTGGGGGGTCGGGGGATATGGAATGCTCTTTTGGGTGTGAAGATTAAAATTTTTGTTTGTAATTTAAAGTAGAAATATTCTGTTCAACTAGGAACTTTCATTGTTCCAATGTAATTTAAATTTACACTCGGAGTACTTTTTCTACGTGAGTAGATGTACTAGGTCACTCCGGCGATCAAGAATTTTTAAAAAATTTTCTAAGTCCCCGGAATGTGATAAATTTTTATAAGTATGGTAATTAGAGCTGGAATGCGTTTCTAATTTTAATGAGCACTAATTAAAATATATGGTGCATCTTTTAAAATCAATTAAGTAAATGACTGCATATCGTGGAAAAAAATATAATTAAGAGTAGATCATAATTTTTCCAAGATGCTGTAAACGGTCCATACTTCACTCCAATCAATATTGGATATATTTAATTATGATGGTTATTAATGGCGGAAATTCAACTCTCATATGACAACACATCGAGAAAAATATAATTAACTAACATTGATTAGATTAAGACTCGTGATCATATTTTTTTATTTTTCCAAGAGTCTGTAAACTGATCATGTGATTATGAATAACCCACCCTATCAAGCAAACATTGAATATTTAATTTACGTTTATTATTAATGGTGAGAATTCTTCTGCCCATTAATGTAGTTATATGTATTTTAATTATCATCAAGGGGGTAGAGTGAGGAGGTTCTTGAATAAATTATACATCTAGAAAAATATAATTAACTACTTTCTTATTAGCTTAATGAATATGGTTATAATTTTTTTTAAGTCCATGAGGCTGTAAACTAGGACATACTTCACACCTGTCAATCAAGTATTGGATATAACCTCTCTTCTCTCTCTCTTTCTCTCTCTCTTCCTCTCTTTCTCTCTCAGGCACGCAAAAATTTCAAAAAAACTTTCCATCATATCGTTGGTGGGTAATATTTCAAACAAATTAAATATCATTAATGTAGGTATGTAAATGTATTTTTATTATCATCAATGGGGTAGATTGAAGAGGTTCTTGAATAAATAATACATCTAGAAAAATATAATTACCTATCTTTCTTAGCTTAATGACTATGGTTATAATTTTTTCGTAGTCCACGAGACTGTAAACTAGGCATACTTCACACCTGTCAATCAAATAATGGATATAATCTCTCTTTCTCTTTCTCTCTTTCTCTCATGAAATTCGATGCCCTGATGTATACGACAGCATTAAAAAAGACATTTCACGGTTTGATACTAGTGATTATGCTATAAATAACCAATTCAGTATTCCACTTGTAAATAAAAAAGTGCCGGGATTAATGAAAGACGAGAACAATGGTAGAATTATAACTGAGTTTGTAGGTCTTAGATCTAAAATGTACAGCATACGTGTGGAGGGTGAAGACTTAATTAAAAAGGCTAAGGGGGTTAAAAATTATGTTGTAAAAACTAGAATATCATTTGATGATTATGTAGATTGTTTAATTAATAATAAGTTAATTTTAAGGAATCAAAATAGTATTAGATCTGTGAACCATACTGTATATAGTATTAGTCAAACCAAAATAGCTTTAAGTTCAAACGATGATAAGAGATGTGTACTCCCTCATACTATGGATACCTTAGCTCAAGTATTGGATATAATCTCTCTTCTCTTTCTCTCTCTCTCTCTCTTCCTCTCTTGAGGGTTATTAATTATTCACTAATTATATAAAATACATAAGATTATATTTTAACTGAGATGGTTAGTAATTTATAATTATTTAATTACATTACGTATTATTTAAAATAAGTTATTATCCGTCTTATATAAAATATACTGTTTTTAAAATTAAAATTTCATTATAATTATTTTGATCGCCTACGGGTGTAGACATTAGTGACATTCCATTATTGTAAAATTGCAGTCAAAATCAATTAGTATCGTTTTTACTTTCTATTATATTTATCATAAGGTATACCACATTATGTAAATACCGTTTCTAAAACTGTTTTTAATATTTAAATCCATTTAAAAATCATTTACAAAAACTTAATAATAATAATAATAAATATTTTAATAACGATGCTAGTTTAATTCAAAATTCCATCAATCTTCACTACACCCACTTTAAGATATAAATTAGTCTAAAACATATGGACCCTACCACATTTTTTGAAGATGCTCAATTTCTTTTACAAATTGAAGGATCTATATTTTTACTTCCAGTGAACACGGATAAGTACATTTCATTTAGTAAAATATAAAAGAGAGTAAAATATCGTTCAGATTTGTTGATTCGTTCAGGTTTCTACCATATAGTTTGGATAAATTAGCATCATATTTAACTGAATTAAAAATGTTAAAAGTGAATACCCGAAAGATGATCAATATAATTTATTGAGACGTAAAGGGGTATCAGCCCCAGGCCTCACTTGGTATAATATGTTAAAGTTAACCATGGTCGAATTGCACGTGATCACAGACATCTTCTCACACATGATAATACACCATCATTATTAATGATGGTGTATTTTTTTATTGTCTTTCGACATACCGGACACGTTTTAATATCACCCTTAAGACACTCTTCCAAACAACGCCTGCAAAATTTATGATTGCACCTCAAGTTTGCCATACCCCCTTTAAAAAAATCCATACAGATTGGGCAAACCATTTTTAACAACTAAGTCAAATTTCCAAAAATGAAATCGTTTTTTATACACACATAGTTTTACGGAATCCTGTGGTGACAATTCTATGAAAACTTTCACCCTAATTTTTCAAGAAACATCTGGAATATACAATACCTACAAACTTCCTAGCATACACCACAATTTTATTATCTTAATCGGTTTCGTCACAGATTAGAAAAATATGCTATGGGGTTGAAAAGAATCATAATAATTAGTAAGCTATTAAAATATTTTTTTTATTCAAGGTTTTGTTCGAAGTGTTTAAGGCTTTGGGTGGCTCGCAGCTAGACATGTCCGTTCTGTAGGATCCCTATAGGATGGGTGTATTTACTTCGGGAATACGAGATTAAGCAGTAGTTGATAAATCATAATAAAAAAAAATTTTTTATATGTACTTTTATTAATAAAAAATAATAATAATAATAATACTATTTTTTATTAGCACACTAGTCTGGTCCGTGGGGTAAAAAAATATTTTGTTAACATTGAAAGTGTTTCGACCAAGTATGCTTTTTCTTTTTTACTAAAACGTTCCATAAAAAAAAATACTCTGCGACCGGATCTGTAAACCATATTGTATATAGTATTACTCAAACGAAAATTGCTCTAAGTTCATACGGTGATTAGAGATGCATACTCCTTGTGTATCAGAGGCCTTCCAAAAAAAAAATAGTAATGACAAAGCAGATAAAAAACTCTGTAGTTTTTTATATTTTATAAGGATAAAGTATAAAAATATTATAATACATTAGTTTCATAATTTTTAATATGTTGCAATTCAAGTACAAAAGATATAAATTTATTTTAATCTTACATTAATTCATATAAATTTTTCTTAATTACTTCTGGATACATCATATATAATAATTCAGTGATACATAGCAAGTTAATCCCCTTATGATATGCTAGAGAATTTGCCACACCCTCAAAATTGAAAAATACACCCCCACCTGACTGAATACATTGAAGAAGTATATCAGTATAAAATTCTTGCAGGTCAAATCCCTGCATTTCTCTGATGTTCATATTTATTAATGGTACAATTTCTAGTAACCTCATCATTGAAATTCCGGCTAAGCAAATATAAAAATCATTTTTTTTTTCAATTGTATTATGTTGTTTTTTATTAAATAGTTGTCCGGTAATTTTTAATCCGCTGTCAACATTTTCTATAGGATCCAGACAACCATTTTAAAAAAAATTCTTAATTTGATCGGTATATGTATCTTTGGTCAGCATATCCCAATCCTCAAGGTTTAACGGTATACTGATGTTATTCGATCCGATTATATATATCATCATTGGTATCCAGTTTTCAACATCAACACCTATTGCTATAAACTTCGATTTGACATATTTAATGCGTACCGTCTTTCATGGACTAATTTCGGTTTTATTTTCATTATTTTTTAATTTATTAATTAATTTAATAAATAAATAAAATTATTATTTAATTTCATGCATTACTTTAGGTACTTTATTCGGAGTATTTACTGCAAAAAGAAAGTTATGTCAACCATCGTCGATTGGTTAGAGGCAGAATTTTCTAAGGGATGAGTCATTTGTCAAGAGGGTATGATATAAGTATGATACTTTTATTTATAGATTTTATCTTATCTTAATTTTTGAAAAATTATACACGCTGTGCTATGCCGTATCGACATAGATCATATAGCCGATCATCAATAGATCAAAGATCCGAGGATCTTCCAAAATTTAATTACACATTGCACTGTGACGTATTGACACGAATTAGCGGATCATCAAAAAAATCAAAGACCCTTTAATCCGTGTCAAAACGTCACAGTGCAATGTGTAATTAAATTTTGGAAGATCCTCGGATCTTTGATCTATTGATGATCGGCTATATGATCTATGTCGATACGGCATAGCACAGCGTGTATAATTTTTCAAAAATTAAGATAAGATAAAATCTATAAATAAAAGTATCATACTTATATCATACCCTCTTGACAAATGACTCATCCCTTAGAAAATTCTGCCTCTAACCAATCGACGATGGTTGACATAACTTTCTTTTTGCAGTAAATACTCCGAATAAAGTACCTAAAGTAATGCATGAAATTAAATAATAATTTTATTTATTTATTAAATTAATTAATAAATTAAAAAATAATGAAAATAAAACCGAAATTAGTCCATGAAAGACGGTACGCATTAAATATGTCAAATCGAAGTTTATAGCAATAGGTGTTGATGTTGAAAACTGGATACCAATGATGATATATATAATCGGATCGAATAACATCAGTATACCGTTAAACCTTGAGGATTGGGATATGCTGACCAAAGATACATATACCGATCAAATTAAGAATTTTTTTTAAAATGGTTGTCTGGATCCTATAGAAAATGTTGACAGCGGATTAAAAATTACCGGACAACTATTTAATAAAAAACAACATAATACAATTGAAAAAAAAAAATGATTTTTATATTTGCTTAGCCGGAATTTCAATGATGAGGTTACTAGAAATTGTACCATTAATAAATATGAACATCAGAGAAATGCAGGGATTTGACCTGCAAGAATTTTATACTGATATACTTCTTCAATGTATTCAGTCAGGTGGGGGTGTATTTTTCAATTTTGAGGGTGTGGCAAATTCTCTAGCATATCATAAGGGGATTAACTTGCTATGTATCACTGAATTATTATATATGATGTATCCAGAAGTAATTAAGAAAAATTTATATGAATTAATGTAAGATTAAAATAAATTTATATCTTTTGTACTTGAATTGCAACATATTAAAAATTATGAAACTAATGTATTATAATATTTTTATACTTTATCCTTATAAAATATAAAAAACTACAGAGTTTTTTATCTGCTTTGTCATTACTATTTTTTTTTTGGAAGGCCTCTGATACACAAGGAGTATGCATCTCTAATCACCGTATGAACTTAGAGCAATTTTCGTTTGAGTAATACTATATACAATATGGTTTACAGATCCGGTCGCAGAGTATTTTTTTTTATGGAACGTTTTAGTAAAAAAGAAAAAGCATACTTGGTCGAAACACTTTCAATGTTAACAAAATATTTTTTTACCCCACGGACCAGACTAGTGTGCTAATAAAAAATAGTATTATTATTATTATTATTTTTTATTAATAAAAGTACATATAAAAAATTTTTTTTTATTATGATTTATCAACTACTGCTTAATCTCGTATTCCCGAAGTAAATACACCCATCCTATAGGGATCCTACAGAACGGACATGTCTAGCTGCGAGCCACCCAAAGCCTTAAACACTTCGAACAAAACCTTGAATAAAAAAAATATTTTAATAGCTTACTAATTATTATGATTCTTTTCAACCCCATAGCATATTTTTCTAATCTGTGACGAAACCGATTAAGATAATAAAATTGTGGTGTATGCTAGGAAGTTTGTAGGTATTGTATATTCCAGATGTTTCTTGAAAAATTAGGGTGAAAGTTTTCATAGAATTGTCACCACAGGATTCCGTAAAACTATGTGTGTATAAAAAACGATTTCATTTTTGGAAATTTGACTTAGTTGTTAAAAATGGTTTGCCCAATCTGTATGGATTTTTTTAAAGGGGGTATGGCAAACTTGAGGTGCAATCATAAATTTTGCAGGCGTTGTTTGGAAGAGTGTCTTAAGGGTGATATTAAAACGTGTCCGGTATGTCGAAAGACAATAAAAAAATACACCATCATTAATAATGATGGTGTATTATCATGTGTGAGAAGATGTCTGTGATCACGTGCAATTCGACCATGGTTAACTTTAACATATTATACCAAGTGAGGCCTGGGGCTGATACCCCTTTACGTCTCAATAAATTATATTGATCATCTTTCGGGTATTCACTTTTAACATTTTTAATTCAGTTAAATATGATGCTAATTTATCCAAACTATATGGTAGAAACCTGAACGAATCAACAAATCTGAACGATATTTTACTCTCTTTTATATTTTACTAAATGAAATGTACTTATCCGTGTTCACTGGAAGTAAAAATATAGATCCTTCAATTTGTAAAAGAAATTGAGCATCTTCAAAAAATGTGGTAGGGTCCATATGTTTTAGACTAATTTATATCTTAAAGTGGGTGTAGTGAAGATTGATGGAATTTTGAATTAAACTAGCATCGTTATTAAAATATTTATTATTATTATTATTAAGTTTTTGTAAATGATTTTTAAATGGATTTAAATATTAAAAACAGTTTTAGAAACGGTATTTACATAATGTGGTATACCTTATGATAAATATAATAGAAAGTAAAAACGATACTAATTGATTTTGACTGCAATTTTACAATAATGGAATGTCACTAATGTCTACACCCGTAGGCGATCAAAATAATTATAATGAAATTTTAATTTTAAAAACAGTATATTTTATATAAGACGGATAATAACTTATTTTAAATAATACGTAATGTAATTAAATAATTATAAATTACTAACCATCTCAGTTAAAATATAATCTTATGTATTTTATATAATTAGTGAATAATTAATAACCCTCAAGAGAGGAAGAGAGAGAGAGAGAGAGAAAGAGAGAGAGAGAGAAAGAGAAGAGAGATTATATCCAATACTTGAGCTAAGGTATCCATAGTATGAGGGAGTACACATCTCTTATCATCGTTTGAACTTAAAGCTATTTTGGTTTGACTAATACTATATACAGTATGGTTCACAGATCTAATACTATTTTGATTCCTTAAAATTAACTTATTATTAATTAAACAATCTACATAATCATCAAATGATATTCTAGTTTTTACAACATAATTTTTAACCCCCTTAGCCTTTTTAATTAAGTCTTCACCCTCCACACGTATGCTGTACATTTTAGATCTAAGACCTACAAACTCAGTTATAATTCTACCATTGTTCTCGTCTTTCATTAATCCCGGCACTTTTTTATTTACAAGTGGAATACTGAATTGGTTATTTATAGCATAATCACTAGTATCAAACCGTGAAATGTCTTTTTTAATGCTGTCGTATACATCAGGGCATCGAATTTCATGAGAGAAAGAGAGAAAGAGAAAGAGAGATTATATCCATTATTTGATTGACAGGTGTGAAGTATGCCTAGTTTACAGTCTCGTGGACTACGAAAAAATTATAACCATAGTCATTAAGCTAAGAAAGATAGGTAATTATATTTTTCTAGATGTATTATTTATTCAAGAACCTCTTCAATCTACCCCATTGATGATAATAAAAATACATTTACATACCTACATTAATGATATTTAATTTGTTTGAAATATTACCCACCAACGATATGATGGAAAGTTTTTTTGAAATTTTTGCGTGCCTGAGAGAGAAAGAGAGGAAGAGAGAGAGAAAGAGAGAGAGAAGAGAGGTTATATCCAATACTTGATTGACAGGTGTGAAGTATGTCCTAGTTTACAGCCTCATGGACTTAAAAAAAATTATAACCATATTCATTAAGCTAATAAGAAAGTAGTTAATTATATTTTTCTAGATGTATAATTTATTCAAGAACCTCCTCACTCTACCCCCTTGATGATAATTAAAATACATATAACTACATTAATGGGCAGAAGAATTCTCACCATTAATAATAAACGTAAATTAAATATTCAATGTTTGCTTGATAGGGTGGGTTATTCATAATCACATGATCAGTTTACAGACTCTTGGAAAAATAAAAAAATATGATCACGAGTCTTAATCTAATCAATGTTAGTTAATTATATTTTTCTCGATGTGTTGTCATATGAGAGTTGAATTTCCGCCATTAATAACCATCATAATTAAATATATCCAATATTGATTGGAGTGAAGTATGGACCGTTTACAGCATCTTGGAAAAATTATGATCTACTCTTAATTATATTTTTTTCCACGATATGCAGTCATTTACTTAATTGATTTTAAAAGATGCACCATATATTTTAATTAGTGCTCATTAAAATTAGAAACGCATTCCAGCTCTAATTACCATACTTATAAAAATTTATCACATTCCGGGGACTTAGAAAATTTTTTAAAAATTCTTGATCGCCGGAGTGACCTAGTACATCTACTTACGTGAGCAAGAGAAAAACTCATTCGGTGTCAAACGAAAGCTTTAAAATGGCACGACAGTGGTATCGATGTAAGGATACAATGAAACTGCGAAGAACTTGGTGGTTGATTTGGTAGCTCTTTAGTAGCAGTGATGAAGGTGATAGCATATTCTCCTTCTGTGCGTCGAACCTAGAGATACATAACACCATTTCCAGCGTCTGTCATGAGTGTGAGAGACCTGTTTCATACACTCTCTCAACGTTTAGTCCTGGTTTTAGCCATCCCTTTTCATCATTACTCTTCGCTTGGTATTGGAAGGTTTTAGTAGTAAAAGTAACCCGTAAGTCGTTTCAAGAGACGATCTGATAAATTTATTTTACCTTTTAAGGATTTGCAAAAATCCAGCTTATTTATTAGTTTTTGTATTTTCGGTCGGACCTAAATATATCTTTCCCGACAGTCGCATCAACCGATGCACATGGTATTTATGTAGGCATTCTTTCGTCCGGGAACATTTCGAACAATTTTTGGTAATGTCATTAGTGCGTGTGGATCAACTGTTCAATTAATTTGTAATTTCGATAAAACTAGATTATGGTAATTAAAATAGGCTGCGCACAACCCTTTTAATTAGCGTTATATTTAGTTTCGTATTTATAATAATTTTGAAGTAATTTTGTTAGGTAATGTCGATGTTTTGAGTATACGCCCTATTTAACATGAAGTTTGTTGAAATATTGTCGAGTCATAAATTTTGCTGACAGACTGTGCTACGGGGTTGCATTTTATGCTAAACTATTCATCAATTCCGTATTATTGTTATATCCTCGGCGAACCTTTGTCTCTATCCAACAATGCAGCTATAGGTGCCGATGTAGTTTTAATTGAGACAATAACTTACTTCTTAGTTATGGAATATGGGAACTTAAACCAGTTCCGTATTTACAGCTAATTTAGGTGGGTATTTAATACTCCGTTGGCTTGTAATTCCATATTGTCTTAATGCATCAATAAATTCAGTTTTACTTCGATTGCATAGTAATTTTCAGAATCTTTAGGGTAGGAAGGCTGTTTTAGGACTGTTTCATTCCAAACGAATACGGTTCCATCTGGAACAGCTTCAGTTATCAAAATATTAATTTAATTTTTTTTTATTTTTAGGTAAAGCAGATTCTATCTCCAGGCAATTTACAACCCTGAGCTGTGAGGTTAGTCGATTATTAATTATTATGCCCTATAATATTCCGGAACCTAAGGTTTTCTTTTACTAAACAAGGAAGACATTTAAATTACGAGGAAATGAAGCTTGAAGTAATAAAAGTTGATCTAGACTTGATCATTTGCAATTTTAAGTTTCTGTTGGGAACTTTTTTACTAAACTAAATTAATTGCAAAGCCATAAACTTCTGCAACTATTAAATAAATTACTACATTTACATAACGAGTAGTTAGTTGCTATATTAGTTAAACTAAATTCTATTTAAAGCGCAACTGCACTAAGGCTTAACTCGGCACAAATATCCGCATTACGTCTCCAAATTAATCTACTCCAGTTTACATGAAATTAATTAAATTGTAAAACTAACTAGGAATAAGAATAACTTTTACAATTATTTCGTTTTGGTTTTCTTTTTTAAGTATTTTTTTTTTGTTTTAAGCGCTATTTGTTCCAATGTTCACGTATTTAGGCTCGACATGGAAACATTGTAGCACTACCAACATATAAAACTGAAATGTGAGTCCATTATATCGAAGCTGGGGTATTTCACACCAGGATCTTTACGAGCTATGCAAATGGCATCGATTTTCCAAGTTTCTCAGAGATTCTGTGACAATACAATGTTTGTTTTCTAGTTAGCACGCACTGTGTTACTATTACAATTTTTCTTTTTATCATTTTTAGCAAAATCGACGAAAATGGAATTCCCTTTCAATTATTTAAATCGCCAATTTGGATGCATGACCGAAATTCGGAAAAACGGCAAATCGCCTATTAAAAAAACAGTCTCTTCAGCAAGTTAATTTCCTGTAAGGGATATATTCCCTTTTACCCTAAAACGATAGCAAAAACGACTCTTCAAATTGATTTTGTTTTTCTTACAATACTCTTTTAAAAAGTACATTTTTGTTCTCGACCAATCTTGACTTGTTTTTGGAAGCTTAAATAAATTAAATCGTAAAATTTCTCATTTTTATGCTCTAAATTTCGAACCCCGGTAGCTTAGTTACTAATTGCTACCCTTAATTTAAAATATTTATTTCGGCTTTTCTTTTATTAATTCTTTAACAACTGCACGAACACTGAGATTGCATAAAAGAACAATTTAGGTTTCATTAGAACAAACGTCGTGAGTATTATATGTATCTACGATATTAATCCTAGAATATGAAAAGATGAGTTTTTTGAAAAAGCAGATCAAGCATTGGTGAAGCGAAGTATCAAGTTAAAATTTATACGTGAAGTTTCAAGCACTTGCATTGACGAGTTTCGGAGCTGCTTAGGCAAAGAGGAACGAAATGTCCTCCTTCCACATCCACATATACATTACTCGTTGCTAAATAATATTGGGGTGTGCAAGTACAAATTTGAGATATACAAATGACGTCGTAATCTTTACTACGCAATTTGTTCATCAACGTCCACGACAAAGCTCAAGCATATTATGGAAAAATCGATCCATTACTGTGAATTCAAAATCACACTCTCAACTGCTTACTTCAAGATAAGTTAAATGTGGTTCTAGGAAAAATGCTCTGCAGGCATTGGATGTTATACAAACGCTTTTGTTTTATCCTGGCGGTCAAGTTCAGCCGATCCGTACCGGCCATCCACGCTTACCAAAAAAGTAGCGTTTACAACGAAATCAATAATTTTGATTTGCAACGTGGGAAAAATTAGGATATTTTTTAACGACAGATACAGCATCTCTTTACATTTTAGACAGTTTGTCTACCAATGTAGAGCTGCCACACCAAATATTTTGGAGTGGAGGCCAAGAGAGGCCCGGAGAAGTATCGTCAGACCAAATACTAGGTGGAAGGATGATATCCGGAAAATGGCTGGAGTGTGTTGGATAACAGAAGCGGGGGGACAGACAAAGATGGAACGAAATGGGGAAGGCCTTCGTCCAGCAGTGGACTGACAAAAGCAAATCGTGATCGTGTAGAGTTGCGGTTGCATGAGCGCCGCGTGATTCATTGACTCTGCCGGATAATGGAAGCGACATTAACCTATAGCTGAAGTCTACGGGATGAATTAATAATAAATTTAAAAACTAAACTGAGTAGCTTAGTTGACAATAAATTCTCATTAAGCTAGTAAGAATTCAATAACTGAAGGGATTACCGAGTGCTGTAAAAAATTGACTACCATAATGATTAATTAACTCTCATTGGGGAAATCTAGGATATTAAACAGAGAAACTTGAAATAATGAATAATAAAGCATAGCATGCACTTCTATTAATTCAAATTAACCCACCATCAACTTCTTCAATCGGCAAAAGTATTGCTTTGCAGGGCTTTTTGAGATAGATCTCTTAGTTTATAACTTAATCAGGCAGGTAAATTGTGCTTTCTGAAACTCGAACACAACTGGATGTGAATTTTAACAGTAATATCCAATAAAAGTACAATTTCTTTATTTTTTTAAATAAAACGTTCTCTAGATTTCAACCTGCAGTTTGTGTTAATGTTAAACTGCAGTAAAACGGCTTCATGGTTTCGCTCGAATCGTTCAAAGCGATCCCATTGGAGTTTTCAAACTACTTCTTTTTATGTCTATGTAGAGTTTCTTGTGGTTATCCTCGATTAGGATTGATTTAAATACTACTGTTTGCTTGATGAATAAGTTAATCTCGATTTGACCTACAAAACTGTTATAAACACCAGGTTGAGATATAATATGTGCATTAGGTGATTACCAAAACAGCAGACTTTGTTGTTCCGAAGTGTCTGTTCCAAGACACCAATTAACATACAAATTACACGTTTGCAAATCAGATTGCCCTCAGGCAAACACTACTACATCAGAAATCATTATTCTAAAATATTCGGCATACAATAATAGAACCAGCTGGCTGTCTCACCTGTCTCGAACCCAATTTTTTTTTTATTTTATAAATATCATCGTTGAATATTCATTTCCGTGTTTTCGAAATTAAAATTTACCGTTTTCTAACTCAGCTACGCCACGTTATTTATTTTTAATGCGACTTCGTTAACAAGCTTTTCTTTGATCTTATGTAATGACTCAGAAGCTTGATTCGGTCGATTTTCAGTTACTGAAAAGGAAGTGAAGGTGTCGATAGTCCGGTGGAGCTGTTTAGGGCATATTTATAGCGGAACTTGATCGTAATATTCGATAGCACTAACTTGAACACGATTTTGGTTGATTTTATACGAAATATTTTTACGACGGTGAGGTCTTCAGTTGTAAATTCGACATTTCGAGGTTGCTAAATTTTTGAAAACGTTATAAAATTTATAGCAATATTTTACATGGCAGCCAAGATAAAAATTTTTGATTGCATCCACCCAGTCGACATTTTAATGATTGATCGGGTAACCTGCTTAATTTTCCGCTTAAAATTTATATTTTGCTATTGGAAAACAAAAAAAAAAAAAATTGCTGCTGTGAAGTTGCTTCTCGACAGATTGGCTAACTAACGTAATAGTATTCAGGGGGTAATTTCTAATTCTCTTAATTCGTAAGGGTTTAGCGAATAATTTTACTTCTTAATTACTAGCAACTGTTCTTAACGACTACATTAAGAGCTGGTAATTGAAAAAAATAACTGAAATCAGAACGAGTACGAAAGAAACTTATAAAAGGAAACTCATTAGTTAGTTCCTAAAATATCGCATTCTGAAATAACTGTAACTTAAGTATCACTAATTAGTACCAATTAGGCAAAATTTCTGCATTTAATATGTCTGCTGTTCATTTGGACTTGTTTATATATTTTGAGTTGCGAATTAGGTACATCAACTCTGCGTTAAAATTATTAAATTATCGTTTTATTGCTGTATTCATTAATTAAATTTCGCAATCAATTTTGCTTTAATGCTGAAATAAAATCGACAATTTGTTTTACTAATTAAAAACGTCAACTTTTTCCTACGTACGTACTTTCCCGTATGGTCGTACGTGCTTTTTTTTTTATAAAAACTAATCGAGGATCAAAGGAAAATTGGAAAAGTTCAAAAAAGCAAATCGAATGGTTTTTGTCGATTTTTTAATTTTTAAAGTAATATTATAGCATTTGTCGCCCGGAGTAACGTGCAATATTTTTTATTTTATTCCTATTCCGCTGATTTTAGTTATATGGTGTCGTAAAACTGGGCAAAACGCAACAACCGATAAAAAATTTAGAGGGTTCGATTGACTATAAATTTACGATAGAAAATTTAACAACCGTTAATGTTTGATTTTTCGTGTTTTCTTTTATTTTATTACTAATTACCTACCTACTTTGTGCTAGTTTGTTATTTAACTTTTTTAATTAGTTTTTCCAGCGAAACGAGAAAATTTGTAATTACTTTTGAAATGGTTTTTATTTTCCTGCCGGTTGATGTTTTTAATTGATAAGTTTACATTGTAAAGTTTATTTTCAACATATTCGTTCGGAAGACCTTTGTTCATTTTTATTGGTTCGTTGTTATCTTGCTTACGAGTTTGCTTGTATCGAAATAGTATTTTTATGATCTCTTTTAATGCCCTCCTTGGTTTTAACAGCCATCATTGCAAGTGAATGTAGGTTATATAATAAATAATTAGATGATCCGTGAATTGTCGAAATTTATTTACCCTTCACAATGTTGCCCTGCATCAACAAAACCCTGCGGAACAGAAGATGGTTTAAGTTTATCTTTTATAATCGTCAAATGTGGTTGTAGGCTAGCAGTTAGTGTTGGATCGCTATGTAGTTGTCGAGAATGCAAACCAAGCTAGTATACTTTGATTTTTATCCCTGCTTCTTTCCCCGGGGGAGTCTAAAACTTTCATATGACCTTTTCAGTGCTTCGGATGATTATCACCATCAACTGTTAAAAGCACGGTTACAGGCATTCTCCAATCCGTTTTAAGCAACCGTAAGTTCTAAATGCTGAAACCCTTTTTTTAAAAGGAAAATTTAATTTTTTGAATATAGTGACCTCAAGTCTAATTTAATCTAATCGATTAAAGAGTACATCACGTAATTTGGCTGAAGCCAGGATTTATTGGGGAATATAATATTAATGGAGTGAATTGTAATGTCTTACCCACAGTTCACAGGCCGACCTTGGACTTTAGATCACAGCAGTGCAGCGTATCCGACATGATCATGGTTTTAACCGATAGTCGCTCGTAGTCGGCCGATTTAGACTTGACTCTCTAAAAAGATCTAGTGATAAGCAAATAAGGAATTGAGACCTGGGTACAAATAAATCTGATCTCATCTGATAGAATTAGATAAACAGGGAGAGACCTTTCGACTTTGGTTAGTCGAAGTTTAATTGAATACATTATCGAAACTTTAATTGAATCATTAATCAAAAGTTGGACTTTTGATATCTGATTTTGGACAAAAAAATGTCCCAGGTCGTTACTTGTTTATCTAATGATAGATAACTTATAATGAAAATTATCTTTCCAAATAAATCTGGAAACGACAAGTTCCCACCACACCTGAGATAGGTGTTCCCTAGTAATTCAAATTTCAGTTGTGAAGCCCTTGCTGTTACAACTGGCTCTATAGTAATATGGAAAGCAAAAGAGAATGGATCTGAAAATAAGAATGAGTTGGTTTCTGCACCAAATAAAACACCAGCTATAATGAATAGATATGTATTAAATCTAATATGAAATTTATTATTATGCAGTACTACAACAACAACTTCCAATGCACAAATCCTGAATACGGCAGCAAAACATAAAAATCAATCACGCCGCGAATAATACCAATAATCGACAACAAGAAGTAGCAAAGCAAAATAGTACTCACCAAGCGCCTGATCAGTTTACAAAATAGTAACGACAATGTTAGTTTACTACCCCTGCTTCGATTCTCCAGGAATCCTAAGAACGACGTGACGATTCCAGCTGCTTGAAAGATGATGATCTTGGCTTGAAACTGACGCTGACGGGAACGACCACTCGGCAGTTGACTGAACAAAAGAGGCTGAATACAACACAACACACGATGAACACTAGCACTTGGTGTACGTCGACGACGGTAGCAAGGCTCAAGAAACAATAACTTGCGATTCTTACACTCGCAAATAATGAATCGGATGGTAAAATTCTCGATCGTGTTGATGGAATATTGACTAAAGCGATTGGCAGAACAGGTTAAACAAATATCGCCCAATTAGGCACCTGTAGTAGCTAGTGTCAGGTCATGTTGATAATTCCACAAATAATCCTCTCCGGATTCGAACCTCGGTTACTTAACAATAAACGCTGCGCAGTTGCATTCCCACTTGAACTTGCAAATTTACATCCGCGTTTTTCAAACCTTAACCCAAGACTGGCCTATTTCACGCGTATCTCCACTGCATTTCCCTCAGCGCGTCGATCTTTCCATAAGCGGCACGGAGCAGAGTTAGTTTACGCCAAACCGGCGGGCAGGCAAGCGGCCGGCGAACCAGCGGTTATATCTATCGCCCTTGTCAACGTCGGAGAGGTAATCCCCGAGTTACTCTAGGTAGAGCCCGGGTCCTTTCTACACCCAGATTTTCCGACGTACACAGTTTGGTAACCACAACCACTATGAGACCTGCATCACCATGATGGGCGAATCTACGATAGGATGTCATAGATTTGGGGCCCCTTCCCCATAATACCTGATGTTTATGGTGGTCATAAATGACTCGCATGGTCATATCGGTTAACCATTTTAGCTTCGAGTTCTAATTACCGTCGGCAACCTCAAAGCCATTCAGACACCTCTGTTGCTCATCTTCCGTTGAGAGTTATCTTAACTTTTGGCGCGTTGTCAGTCAACACTGCGCTGGCATGTCGCGATTTCCATTTTGACTACCAATGTTTCGGAAATATTTGGTACACGATCCAACCATTTCAAATTATCGTACAATTACGTTAGCTACCTTTTTCGGACGACAGCCAACGCTCTTTCTATAGAAGCGAGAGCTTTTCTAGTTGGAGGTAGACCACAGCGGTGGCTTGATGTGATCGCAAGTTGAAGTTATGAGCGGAGATTCTGGGTTAAAATCCCGGACTCGACAGAATTTATTAGCTCATCCCTCTAGTGAACATTAAGCTGTGGATCGAAATACTTATAAGTTTCCTTAAGAACTCAATGAAAAAACGGGGTACAATAAGCCTAGAGCTTCAGTACAAAGTGGACCTTGAACCACTACCCGTGTAGCAATAATAATAGTTGGAGGTAGCCGAAGCGTCCTTTCGGGAGCTCGCGCTTTCACTCGTCAGTAACTTCTTCTTGTCAGGGAGCTAAAACTCGCCACCTAAAGAACTCGATCCTAACCTAATGATTGGGTCCCATTGGGGTTTCTCCCGTTAGAACCCATTTCGTTCCGGTAGAGACTGTTCCAGAGAGTGCTGGTTAAGGTCTTGCTCAGGTTAGGACAGAGTGCAGCGCATAACGAAATTCCTTGGTCACTCGCATCAGCTGTTTTCACTGCCCACAAAAAAAGTCAGTGGAAAAGCCCTTCTGTTGACGGTACGTGGGTTCGGCGTAAATAGATGCAGCAGTGCGTTTTAGCGGATGGAAGTTGCTCGTTATAGTCGTGCAGCTGCTAACATCATTTACTAAATTCATGTAAAATAGGATTTTACGTTAATAATAATTAATTATAGTCGAATTTAACTTTAAAAGAAACCGTAATTTTTGAGATGAAGCCGCTTCAGAGATGTTTTTAATGAGTGGTAGCGGCTTAGCGGTTCACTGTTTAGCTAATTCTGCTATTTTAAAGTGTAATTTATGCCAATAATACTTACAGTAGTAGTCATGGAAATTGCATCGGTGATTACTTCCGAATTAAAATAACAATTCCCCATGAAAAAATGCTAGGTTTTTCAAACCTGGGGGTCTGGGGGGTATGGAATACTCTCCAGTACACCGAATAAGATTATACGCAAAAAAAGTGTTATTGAGCTAATGCGTTTCAAACCAGAAATTAATCTAACTTCTAAAAATTTAAGATTTCTGATTTAAATTCAATAACACATTTATTTTTGTGCTATTTATTTATGTGATGGTTATGGGTTATGGGTTTGAAACCCATAAGTTCAATAACATATACAATCTCTGGTGTACTGGAGGGTATTCCATACTCCCCAGACCCCCCGGTTTGGAAAAGCCTAGCTTTGTGATTGTGTTTAAAAAAGAAAATGTCATTTTGAGCTTATGAGTTTCAAACAAAAATTTTACTTTTTTTTCTATTTCTATTATTAGAAATCAATTTTTAATTCGGGAATAATTTCCAAATCAATTTTCACGACCGCTACTGTAATTACGCCAGTGGGGAGATATAAGGTTTTCACTTTTATGAAAACGGCCAACAGAGTAGGCTTTGAGGTTTTTTTAACTGTTTTTTTAAATGTTTTACGGTTTTTAGACTTGTTTTGGTTGATCCGTAAAAGTAATCCAGCTAAGCTTACACAAACCTGTTGGCTGTTTCTTCTTGTCTAGTTTGCTTGTATTCCGCTCTTGTTGTTGTTCCTTGAAGATTTTCTTGAAATCAGACTGAGGATGACGATCAGCAAATTCATTGTTCCACCAATATGATGATCGTCTTCAAATTGTATGACGCTTTATGGTATGCTATCGTAACATTCCCTTGGCTACGACTTCCGTCGGCTCTTCCGAGGTTTTAAAACCTAAACCTAAAAAAGTTAACTTATCTGTTAACTAGTTTTTATCGTATGGGTATGGATCCTTATTCTGGTAGAGCTATAAATCGCTTGACATTACCTCTGTCAACCTCCGTATGCTATCCGCTCCGTCTTCCTCTTTTTTGGGTCCTGTTTTCTTTTTAAACCCTAGTTTTGCAGTGCAGTGCTTTTTTCACTTTTTACACCATTAAGAATAAGGATATGGTGTTTTCTTACGCATGGGTCCATCTGTCCTTCAAGTTTTTGACTTTCTTCAAATTTGAGACTTTCAAACTGCTAACTTCTCATTAAATGGACTTTTTAAAGTTAAAATAACATCGTGGTATTATCGTTAGCGATTAATGACAACAAATTTGGATAACTTACCGACTAGATGGCAGTATCGTCTGCATACTTGATGATATTGAGGACTTTTTTTACTTTAGTCATATTTATGATTTTCCATAGCAATATATAATGTAGGTTAAATAAGAACGGAGAGAAGAACATTTTGTTAGTTAATCGTGATCTAATCTCCGACTGTTGAGAATCGAGGTACTCTTTGTAAATGGCGTTGGTTATTGTCGGCCTGTTCTGTTATTTCTACTGTTGATTGTCTTTTCTCTTTCGCAACCGCACATAATTTCCCAAGCCGGTGTATGTAAGCGAGGAGTCTAAATGTTTAAAATACTCTTTTATAAAACTTCCTGACTGCCAGAGAAAGAGGCTGATATTCAACGATCTAACAACAATACTAGCTTGAGCTTCTGTAGACGGCTGGAAACAAGTGGAGCTGATGCAGATTTCGCTTCTTACTTTTAACAAATTACTTCGAAACTAATAATAAATTTCGTTCAAATATTGTTGTTTAGAGATATTTTTAAATATGAAATACCGACGTGACTTTCCCACCATCCTATAACTTTTCATTTCATTTTCAAGGGCACTCTGAGCAATTTTCCGATCGTTTCCTTCTCGATAACAACAAAAATGGAGTATTATCCTTTCGAGCATTTTTGGATTATTGAATTTTGAAGTGCATTTAGCACTCGAAGGGTAAGAAGGTGAAAATTTTAATTTTTTACACTGCGAGTGGTTTTCGCACGCGCTGTTGCAGGGCATTTCAATTTTAATTCACGTTACGATCGTCGTGGTTTTCCTTTTTGCACGTATGCGCATTTTAATATGCAGACGACGTGGTTTTTTTATTTTCGTTTTTTTATTGAAAATGCTCCGTCCTGGAGAAGCTTACAGACTTCTAGAAAGTCGACAAAGGAGCTTTTAAACGGTTCGCAGGTCTTAGATTTTTCCATTATTTCGTGAAGAGCCGTCAAGATCTTTTTAAATGTCGTAGGAAAATTTGAATAAAATTCGACGATGCTCGAATTTTCCTTGATTTGCAAAAATAACACACCGTGCGTGTGCTTTTAAAGGGTTGTTTGATCAAAATTTCGGAAAATTGTAAGAAACGACGTGAAATTGATGTACTTACGAGCAAGAAATTCTTTGTTATGTAGGCAGACGTTGCCAACTGGAAGTATAGGTAAAAGCGGAAATTCTAAAAATGGATTTTCCGGTTGATATTCTAAGTAAATATGAAGCCGACATTGATGTATGCCTATCGTAAGAATGTAATTTTGCCTGGTCTAAATTAAGTCTAATATTTTATAAACGAGAATTTTTGATTTAGGATGTGTCGAGGTATACAATTTTCGAATTGAGATTTTTTTGTGTACACTGCAATGTCCCAAATCCCCATTGACATCGTATCGTGCAATATATTTAGGATATCATATGCAAAATGCCTTTTTGTCACACCTACCTCCATAAATTTAGGATTTGCAAGATATTTTATGTTATCATACTCTGGCTATAACCTACCCTTTTAGAATATTTCAGATAAAGCTTCTCTTATGGACGTTTATCATTGACTAAAGATATAACGCTTAGCTTTTGAAAATACGCCTAAAAGGACATTCCTTTTATTAATATCCTATTAAATATTTGAAACAGAGAGCGCGGTAATAAATTTTGTAAAACGAGGTTTTGAAAATTTGAAATATTGATAAGTGAAGCAAAAATGTATACAAAAGCTGCTGCTCTTTAACAAAATTAAAACAAGGGCATAATAAAACATGCTGCTGAATAAAACAAGCTTTATCTTTGTTTGTTAACATATTAATCCGTTCGATCGCTCTCTCTTTATCTTCTTTTATTTTCCGCTACCCCTTTCGACCGCCGTTTTAATTTTGTTCGTAGATTTATTTCACTGAAAGGGGTTGAATATTTATGTTAGCGGTTTTCACTTTATGTTGTTTTTTACTATTTTTACACAATGTGTGTTTTATATGCCTATATAGTGTTGAAACTTAACAATAGATTTATGGCCGTTATAATGTAATTAATTTATAGTTTCTAGTTTTATGTATTCGCTATATTTGTCTATCCTAATTGATTTATTACGCACTTAAATTAAAATAAACATTTGGTGTTTAATATCGCAGGAAGAATATTATTTATGATTTAAGCAGTGCGATGACTGCTAAGTACGAAACAGACTGATAGACCACGGAAAATCTTGCATGTTTATCTCCAGAGGGATAGGAGCATATCTCGATATCTAACGGAACAGCCTCATTTACATTGGACTTCTTAGTTTTCAACTTTTTAGCACACGAAAACGTACAAGAAAGTTTTGAATTACGAGGATTAACCCGGCCCTTCAAATGGATCCTTTGTGATTTGAAAGCTCGGCATTAGTTGAATTTTGAATTAAATTTTTAGTTAATATCAGTGAGCCAACAGTTGAATCCACCTAATAAAGCACACAAACTTAAAGAACTCTGGCTAGAAAAAGAATAAACAAGGCAGAAGTTTGAGGGTTGATCTCGTAGCGGGAATATTCTATCGTTCAATCAGAAACTTTTCCTTGTACGGCTGGAGTACAAGAGAACTTGAGATGTGCTAATTGACAAAAGCACAACGCCTACAGACCGTCCGTAAGTTCTAAAAGTCTGGAACAGACTTGTTTGGGAATGCAAAGCATGTCAAACTTATTTTGTACCCTAGACCGCATTTTGCATTATATCAGAACCAATATAACATAGGAAGTAAACACGCAAAGCATTAAATTCATAATTTTTAAAATCGAGATTTATATTCTATCAAATTCTATGCAGCATTAAAATTAACGATTTAATGCGGGTGAACTGCGTTTGAATCCCTGCTGGCTAAGAAAACAGAAATTATGCAGTAGGCAGAATGGTAAGATACTTCAAAGATTTTCTGAAGGAGGAAACAGGAATAGACACATTTGGGAATGATATAAGAAATATGATGAATTTTGCCTTCCATGAGAAAACTCAGTTTATTATTATACGTGTGGAAGGCCTTAAAAGATGGAGCAAAGCTGAAAGAAAATAATAGAATCGGATATGCGTCGCACAGTCTTCAATTGGGCGATGGAACCCTGGATTCGAAAGAAGCAGTTGTCAGTAAATCTTCCCAGAACCCAGTTTGTTAAAAAACCAATAGATATAACGAATTTTAAACCCAAAACAACAGGCAATTTTCTGTCAGTATAGATACCAAATCGTAGTTTAGTTTACCTAAATTGTCAAGAAGTGATAAGAAATATTCTGTGAGTGCAATGAATCACTCGAAAACAATTCTGATGGAAAGATAATTGAAATATTTGTGGCTTAACACAACCACCCACATCTAATCTTCTATAGTAAGTTGACTGGTATGTGGTCTGTTTAAACCGTTCGTTTTGAAGTGGTAGCGATGGATTTGCTTTATATTTTTCACTAACGAATTTGCAGAAATATTTCTCGAAACAGTCGGGAAGAATTTGGATGAGAAATTAATAAAATACGATGTGCAGGCACGAGGCTTAAAGATATAAATTACTTTGAGATTGTTTCGCTCCGGTGCAGCACTGCCGCAAACCGTTTTCTTTGTGAATGCTGAAAGCATATTCGGATAGCAGGTAAACATGTTTTGCAAATTATTGCTTCAACATATATGTATTTATGGAATTTTTTTGTTGAAAAGTTCAAACAAGTCGGTCGAATTAACGCCTGCTTGAAAGGCGTCAAAATCAGCACGTAAATAAATTGAAATAAAACGTAATGTATGCAAATTGTGGCTTGAAACTCAACTAACAATCTGCACATAAAATACACGCAGATATCAAGTTAAATATTTTGGTCTCTGGAGGTGGCGGATTCGCTTTGGAAACTGCATTGGTTCAATCTAAAACTCAATAAAACTTTTCCTGCATACGAACTATGTATTTATGAGAGACATCATATGATGTACATTTTTATCAAGTTAGCGTCGATAACCTTTCAGCACCAGCCAGAAAATTTCAAAGTTAGATAACATAAAACGACGACCAAGTGGAAGAAAAATGATACGCTATTTTAACAACTTCCGTTCGCCCTTACAAGTTAAGAGTCAACAAGAGACAATCCAAAAATACGCCGCACAGGAGGTTAAAACACAAGTTAAACTGTAATAGAAACATAAAAATAAAATGAACAAAATAAAAGTACTTAAAGAAACCCCAATTTAAAATACCTGCACATAGTAGCAGTTGAAATATGCTAGAAATAAGTTTAAAATTCGCGCTGAAACTGCCGGAAGTGAGATAAGGTGGATATAAACAACTGAGCGTCGAGCGACCCTTAGGAAGGAAGATAAGCGATAAGCGTAATCGGACACATTATTTACCCTTGAAGCTTTTTATTTTATTTCGGGGTTCAGGTGCAGGGCGTGATGAAATAGGCTGAAAAGACGTAAATTTGAGCCAAACTTTAAATTACGATTCCGACGACGACGACGCAATCATCGTCGAAAAATTTGCAAATATTTTCAATACCCACCCAACATCCCTTCGATTTAAAAATAAAATTATTGCACTCAGCTCATTATAAATTTATAACAACTGGACTTCTTTACACCCCATTTAGTAATTAAATTTAATTAGTCCCCGAAGCGGTAAGCTACTTAAAACACAAAATTAACATTTTTTCCCTTTGAAATATATTATACTTAGTTTTCAACTTTTTATTATATTACGCTCTCCTTCTCAAGAAACAAAAAAAGTAATTAATACTTTTTTAACAATTTAAATAAATTTGGACGAAGGTGCTGCTGGTGAATCACTAAAAATAATCCTAACGGTGCGCAGGGGGTTGCTTTCTTATATTCCAAATATAGAAACTGATAAGGGGATTAGTTTACGGTTTAACTTGAAACAAAGAAAACCAGCATGCAAATTAATTCATATGCAAATATTTCATAAAAAGTTATAAAGTTGTGACAAGCACCGACATTAAAACTAAATTCTTTAGTTTGAATAAGATTAGAACGCAGATTTTTGTTTTTATTTATGGTAGAATAATCTAAAATGTATTCCAGTTTACCCTGCTTAAAATTAAATTTAAATTTGAACCGGGCGAAGCCGTGTACGAAAGCTTGTAGTAGGATAAACAAAAGGAAAGAAAAACACGATTACAGCTTATTATGTACACAATTAGAGTCTGAGTGTAGCATGAACTATATTTTAATAGTCTCTCCCCCCCCCCCCATTTCGAAAAGCTATGGCAAACTATAAAGACGAAATTTTCTCTTTTTATCAAAATGTTCTCAATTGGAAGTTTGTGATTCAAGTCTCTTATGGCGTGGACTCGGGAAATCCGACTGTCTAATTTTTAAAAGTCGTGAAAAGGAGACATTGATTTTCCTGGCTTTCTAATAATGTAGCAGAGTTTTTGTCAGCTTCACTCAGTAATGAATCTGATTTTGCTTAGTAAGTGAGCTACAATCACGACGACATCTATTATGTATAGATTTCCAGAGTCCACAGAAATATATTATTTCTCAATGTTTTGTAGTTTTTTTAGTTTCCAACATATTCAGACCGTACAAGGTGTACAAGTGAATCTTCTCTCTTCTTCTCAGTGGTTTGCCACTGTTTGCCACTAGGGAAGACGGTGATAATCAAATTTTTACTCCGCCCGGGCTCGAACCAGATATCTTGGTTTAGCCGTCAGGCTATGGGCCAGGCCGTCACGGTCTTCGGTTAAGGAAGTCTTAGGAAACCTTAAACCTATGAAAATTCAAAGAAATCTAAGAAATTATAGGCATCTTTTTTGTTTTTTCAACTTTTTCGAAAGGAAATCTTGAGAAATCTTTCAGGAATTTCGTAAAAATCTAGTGTTCAATCATTTGCGTAGTGGTATGCCCCTTAAGCCTATAAGCTCTACCTGTGAGCTTGTATGGAGAAAACTCCGGGAAACCACCCGGTTGATTATATTCTTCAGTAAGTATACTTGGTTTTAGGCAAGTTAATCGCCCACGTACTGGAATTCCCTTAGAAACCATTGGAATTCTTTGGAAAATATTGGAAATCATTGAAATTCTTTAGATTAGAACTTTCTTGGAATTTGGAAGGGGTAAATAAAGGGGGGTGATACTAAATATATTTAGATAAAAATATGGTAATTTTTGAAAATTTAAAAATGTAGATTTTATTGATTTTTGATGCGTCATGGAGGTACTCGCCTTGACCGGACAGCTTAAGAAATGGAAAATCCTAGAAAATTCTGGGATATTTTAGGAAAGCCAAAAATCTCAAAAAACCGAGAAAGCAAAGAAATGAAGCTCGCTTCGAGTATTCTTAAGATTTATTCAGATTTCTCTTTAATTTTGTATATAGCGATTTCCCCTCCACTTTCCAGCAACAAATGAGGAGTAAATTGCCGGGGAAATCTGATATTCAAGTAAAGAGAAAACTGGAGAAATTTGAATAAATATCAGTAAATGTAGCAAATCCTAGGAAATCTTACAAAATTCAACGGAGTTTAAGAAAATTCTAGAAATTAGAAAATTCTGGGATATTTTAGGAAAGCCAATAAGGAAATCTCAAAAAACTGGAAAAGCACAGAAATACAGCCCATTTCGAGTATTCTTAAGATTTCTTTAGATTTCTCTTTAATTTTGTATATCGCGATTTCTTGAGCAATTTTCCGTCCATTATCCAGCAACAAATGAAGAGTAAATTACCGGGGAAATCTTAATACATAAATTCCCAGCCGATGCTGCTCCTCCTTCAGCGTGTCATTTTTTGGAGAAAAGGAAGCACTCTGATTGCTCGAATTTTTTTACCAACCAAGAAAAATATTAAACCACCGCCGGTACTCTCCCTGGGACGAATTGCGCACCAATCGAATTTCCAACCAATCGGGTCTAGATGCCCGTCCGTGGACGGGCTTTCCAGCTAGTCTGATATTATACAAGTAAAGAGAAAACCAGAGATACTTGAGGAATACCTGTAAATGCAGCAAATCCTAGGAAATCTTAAAAAATTCAACGAAGTTTCAGAAAATTCTAGGAAATGGGAAATGCGAAAAAATGTATAAAATTCTAAGTAATCTTATGAAATCTCCGAAAATCAATAAAAACTTAAGAAAGCCTAGGAAATCTCAGAAAATTGAAAAAGCAGGAGGAGAGGTCATCTAATAAATCTAAGAGATTTTTAGGATATCATCGGAAATAGTATTCTTAAAATTTCCTCAAATTCCCAATGATTTCCCTTAGGACATGTAACAAATCTGATGAAATCTCAGAGGAAATTCAGAAAATTCTAAAAACGCCCACATATTTTTGGGAAATCTTGGAAAATAGACAATCTTAGGAAATTCTAGGACATGTAGAAAAGTCAAGGAAATCTCAGAAAATTGAAAAAATAAAATGAAGTTGATATAATATAATAATTATTTTGATAAGACTTTAGGTACATTTTTCAAAATTAAATAAAATGCAGTATACATTATGTTGATTATAAGAAGGGACAGTTCTCCCCCCTCCCTTGGATTTACCATTGTTGGAAATTATTTGAAAATCATTGGAATTCTTGGTAAATCACTGGAATTCCATAGAAATCGTAGAATTCCGAATACTGTGTACAATTATTTTTGGAAGGATTTACCTCTTGCACTGGGAGGTCTGGGGGTATGGAATACCATCCAGTACACAAAGGCGAATGTTCCTGATTTTTAAAATAAAACATGCAACGGCAGATTGTCGGTTCTAGGTAATAAAATCCAAGGGGTAAATATGTCGAAAATTTTGTGTACACTCGTTTGGAATTTCCTTGGAATTCCTTGGAAATTTCTATAGTTTAAATATTGTTTCCGTCGGGTATACTGATGTGATCTCAAGTCAAAGCTCTATAGGCTATACTAAAGACAACGGGAAACTTTTTCCTCAAAATAGATAGCTTTGAACTCTATATTTTTGTGTAGGAAGTGCATGGAGTCCGCACTCCTTGTTCTTCGTCTTTGTCAGTGTTCGAATTCGAACGTCGTGACCTGTATAAATCAGTTAGTTTAGACACCACGATGCGCCTGCTTTCTCTACCCTCGGCTTTCCTTATCATCTCTGGCTAGTGAGGTTCGCCAGATGTATGGCAGGAAGAGGAACCAGAGAGATTTCCTACGAATACAACTTCTTCTGCTTCCTGGACCTCACCAAGGCTTTTGATACCATACAGTAGAACCAGCTTCAAAATAGGAAAAAAATTAAGGCATTTGCATTTTGTTGAGGAAAGAGAATATATATCTCATTATCTACTGTACGCGGCCGACATGGCTATCATAGCCAGCTCAGAAGAAGAAATGGCTGAGCTCCTGCGACGTATAGAACAATAAAGCTCAAGGATGGGTTTTAAACTTCATCGATCTACTAAATGCGCGCTGCTGCTGGTTGACCGAGCAAGACCCTACCACTCCAATTGACTGCTATTGGAGACATAAGAAAAGGCGAAATTATATACCTTAAATGGGGGTTTCGAGGGGGGGGGGGGAATTAAAAGGAGAATCGGAATGGTAAAATCGGCACTGATAAAACTAACCTGATAAAACTGAAGAAAAAATTTCAAAAAGAGACTTTGTTCATTTTCTTTGACTGATAAAGCTCTCTCATATCTCTACATGATGGTAAGTCTCTGCGCCCTGAAGAAATAACAGGTTGTGAGCCCTGGCGAATATGATAAAAGATAATTAGAATATTTTTTTTACTTTTTTATGTCATCTGATTGACAGGATTTTCTTTGAGTTAATGTTAAGGTAAAATCGTCTATTGCGTGAGTTTTTTCTGGACAAAAATCGCGATAGGTTTTTTTTATCGTGTAACGAGTTGACTTAACAATCAATTTTGTAAATGAGTTTTGATTGAAGATAACGTCACAGAGAACATTGACTATAATTTATGCATCTATATAATTAAACCTGATAGATAATCATTAAATAAGTGTCGGTTCCCATTTCACTAATTGATTTACCTGTAATCCATATTACGCATTCATTATTTCCTTAATTCTACTGAACAATAAAATAATGTATTGATTGCCATCTAAATGAGGGTTGGAGGCTACCAAAACTGGACATCTTGTGTTTAATTGAAATTGCAAATGTTTTTAATATTGAAATTAGCAGTTGGCAATTTTTGTACTTAATCAATGCCTCAGGATGTAAGTCTTCGTCACATCATGCTTATTATGCGTTGCACATGTTGTTCATACCTTTTTTTCTTTCAGTTAGTTCTGGCGAGCATTTTATATGCAATAATTAATTTATGCAACAGACTTGCACTACGCACGTGTAATATCAATCGGGCTTTCTCGAGCGTCACTTGAAAACGTGTTTTTCTTGAAAATTCTTCTCCGTGCTCCTAAGTGATTTGTAATGATTTTCATTGTTTACCAAACTAGGTGTTACTTCCTCTTTGACAAAAAAGATATAAAATTCTATGCACGATTAGCTGAACAAGCAATCAGAGATGTCTTCTCGGACTTGAGTTTCGCGATGACAAACGTGCATTATGAGAATAAAATATGAATAAAACATTTTCCTTTTCACTTTCTCTGTTTTCATTTGAACTACCCTAGTAGAATCATTAAAAGGATCGTTTTTATAGTTGAAACCGTTCCCTTGAGAAAATGATGGATCTTAATAATTTATATCTCGAGAAATCCTTTCCTAAAATCTTAAATATTTGTTGTTTTTTTTTGAAAACCAGCCTTAGGTGATCGTATCGATCGTCCGTTTTTAAGCCAAGCAATTTTTTTCCTGTCGTTTGTAACATTTGACACGTTGTTTCTTATGGGAACCCTTTCTATTGGGAATACTTTCATCCGATTTGGTAGTCACTTTCAGCCTACTTTATATGCTCCTTAGAAATTGTTTTTCTAATCTGAATGCGAAGGAAATATGGCTGGAGTGATTCAAATTTCTCTCGTTGATTTTAACACAAATTGAGTTAGATAGCTAAAACGAATTTTAAATTCGTTTATAATGATTGAAGGGGACTCGAAACACAGATTGACCCTATTTCCGTTAGTCTGATGGCGATCATATCCGCTCTATAACGTATGGGGGGTAAAACTGGGTTGGTTCGGGTCCAAATTACCCTTCTTCCTAATGATCTATTAGGCCGCTGTAGATGACAGCCATATGATATAACTCAGCTGATAACTTTCCATCAGATAGCGTTTTCGATTAGGCCGTCACAGATTTATATTAGTTACAAGAAAATTCTTTTGAGTATGAAATAGCTTTTATAGTCCTGTCCGGTCAAATTTTTTGTACTATACCTACTTTTTTTGACAAGTGAAAGTGCGATAATAAATGACCTAATATATAAAAAGTGGAGCCCGACTGTGCTTTTTGTGCGTTGACTATAGAAAATCCTCAACGTGAAAATCCTAATGTTTGCTCTTTGTTTCAGGAGGAAAGCTACCGACCGCTCTGGGAAGGATCTAAATGAATAATCATGTAACGTGACGACTACGTCGGTCCTTAACGATCTGATTCCTTTCACAATACTTTTTTTTTCAATTACGGACGTGATTTTGCAAACGTAAATATTTTTGTTATTGTTTACTATCGTTGTCTTCGTCTAAAGTACGATTATTTAATAATCATTATACGACCTTCCAAGTCACACACTTCTACGAAGCATTTATAAGGTCATTGGCCATGCATTCTGTCTTAGAAGATCTAAAGCTCAGTTTGCTTTGGTTGTTGTCGGATTCGAACGAACCGATAATTTTCTTCTATTGAACGATATTCGTAAGGTTGTGATTCCATGTTTGACTTCCATCCAAAGTGATATTTCTATTATTGTTATCATTTAATTGTTATCGTTGTTGAGTTAATTAAAGACTATTTAAGTGAGAGTTTAGTCCGCGGGCATCTATTTAACAAAATGTTATACTAGTGAATTTAAGTATAAAAAATGTATTTACAACATAATCTATAATTATTATAATAATGGAAGTAACTTAATCAAAATTTAAATTCGAATTTAAAATTTTATATAATGGAAGGCGAGGGTAGTTCTTCAAAACCTCGGCGTTTAAGCCAAGTATTTGATCCTCTTTCGCGTTTGAATGAATTGACCCGTGAATCTCGTTCCACCCCCTCGAGTCCTCGACTTTTACCACGTCGTGCTGCTCGTGAGACAAATTCCTCTTCCGGATTAACGCCCCCTTTGGCCACCTTTGAGGTTTTAGATTCAGGACCAGGACGTTGTGACGACAGTTCCGTAAATTGGCAAGAAAAATGTTTGGAACTTCAGATGGAATTACATCGAAGTAGGACGCAGGCGACCAGGACAAGGGATATGCTGAGAGATAAGGTTAGTCTGAATTTTTGGTCATTAAAATATATATAATTTACAAATACGACTCTGCGGATGGCTTTAAGCGAAAAGCTTTTCCATTAAACCGCGGACCCCGACTTAAATTGAAAGCAAAACATTAGCCTAAGTACTAATTAAGCGATAATTATGTCTCTATAATGAGTAATTTATTTTAATGTCGCTCGATATTTTTAATTTTTTAAAATAATTAAGAATGGCAATATATAATATATTAAGGGGTTTAGTCATTTTTTCATAGCCTATTAACGAAAAACACTGGCACGAACGTTTTTGACTATTTTTAACTCTCCATATCTTGGTGATATTAAGAAAATGGTGTCAGGAGTGCTAGAATTCCTATCACGTGTACACAATTAAATTTTGGCGTGTGAACGCGTCATAATATTTCTTGTGCATATTTTGCTAATTGAATCATTTATTTACATTTCAAAGATAACTGATAAAAGTTAATAATAAATAATTTAAATACTTACGTCATAATTTAACGAGTTATTTATAAAGCAATTAAGGTGGGCGCTAATTTGCTGCTTTGTTTACCATTTTAAGCAAAAATTACTTTTCAACCTGTATACTACGTTCTGATGCAGGAAAGATTTTAAAATGTGCAATTTGGAAAATGTTTGTCTTCAACTATCGCCTATTGATTTTCCGAGGGAATCGTGTTACCACGAACTTAATTGTTCACAATTTCAAGACGAGGGTGTGATTTTAGTGTAACGTAATTCTATAGTTTATTGTTACATCAAAGCTCCCAGCTTGGAGACAAAAGCCCATGTACTTAGCTTGAATTAAAATTTTACTTGTTGCAATTTTTGAAAACGTCATGCATTGTTTTCCTAATTGCTATCACGAGAGTGGAAGTTAAATTGCAATTATTTCCTACCAAAAGCACTTTCCACTATAATCTTAATACACTGATATTTATCAAAATGTTCCATCATGGAAAGCCACCTGGAAAGCTGAAAAATGCAATTAAAACTAGTTTTATTTGTATTAACTGACGTTCAAGAACTTCAAGTGCTCTCGAGAACTGCGTTTTAGATACCAAGAGTAGCTAACGCGTCAAGTCTATCTACGGTTAAGCAAGTGGCAAGATGTAGAAAAGCTACAACTGTTTACCTTACATATTTTTATTTCGTCAAAATTGTAAATTTTTCACAAAATCAGGAGAAAAATAAGATTCAAAATTTACTCATGTTTTGATGTTGTACCGCTGAGATGACGTGGAGAACTGAAAATAGTGGCGTTGACCTCAGAACTCTTAACAGAACCTTCAGTTAAAATTTCATTTTTATGCAGATTTCCATTCCGGCGATTTCGATAAAACGGACTTTTAGTTAACCGTAATTGATAATTAAAACCAGATTTCGCCGACGAATCCTCCCATCGTTTCGTGCCAATTAGGGGGTATTATATACAATAAGTGGACTGGTTACCTTCAACGACTACGTATAGTGGCGGCTGGTACGAGAAAAACAATGGGGCGCAAGAGGTGAATTTTGCCACCCCCCCCATTTCAAATTTTGGATCCAAATTGGTCTAAATCGTTTGTACCTCGTTTGTACCTTCCTTATTTTCGTTTGAACCCATTTTGTTTTTCAGATATTTTGAAATATCTAAAATAGGCATTTCACCAGCTCCCCCCATTTCGAATTTTTGATCCGAAATAGCCTAAATCGTTTGTACCTGTTTGTACCTTCCTTATTTTCGTTTGTACCAGTTTTGTTTTTGAAATATTTCAAAATTTCTAATAATGACATTTCGCTAAATGTCCCCCCCCCCAAATTTTAAATTAAAAAAAAATATTTTACTGTAAAAAACTAAGGTGTACTTTTCAAATTTTCAAAGCAATTTAGTGCATTTTACCGGTATCCTTGGACTGCTTTTCCAAAACGGAATATTAAATTCTTCACCAACTTTGAATATCAATTTTTTTTTTTAATCTGAGCCGTCGTTATTTTCCTTTGTCCTTTTTGTGTCTTTGTATATATCCACAACGTGGGTATCGCACCAGAAGACCGAGGTGAGAAATTCTGGTTGGAACCTGAACTTTCCGGTTCTGGGACAAAACTTTCGCTTGAAAATTGTTGGAAAAGTTACTAATAATACAAAGCTTGGGACTTCTAGGACTATTTTGAATATGTTTTTTATTTCAATTGAAAAAATTTATAACAAAATTTAATCTTGATACGAGATTAAGAAGAAGATGGGTGACTTCTGAATGTTAACAATCTGGCACTAACCCATTTTAGGCTTGGATACCAGAACTCACTCTGTTGTAAAAAACTCAAGTTTAGGTTCGGTTTTATACTATATTTTTATTTATCAAACGCTGGCTTTTTATTCACAATTATTGCTAACGATTCGCACGCGTAAGATATTAGTAAGTTGTTGGTTATGTATTTAAAATTGGGATACGCTTGCGGCTTGACTAATTTAGAATTAATTATAGAACTTGAAATTGTTATTTGCAGACTTGATCAGTTTAAATTAAAATTGCATTACTTGTATGGTAATATTATGCTTAAAAGCTGGTTTAAGAGTTCGCATAGAACCAGTGGGGGATCCCGGGGGAGGGTCATGACCCCCCCCCCCGTTGAATCCATAATTGTGGCTAAATAACAGCTCATCTAAAGTGTAAAAAGTGTTTATATTATTTAATATAATATTTACATTAAGAAAAAACTAATAATATCCATGAAAATCCTAACTTTTCACATACGTGCTTCTAGGACAATAAAAAAAATCGCCTGCGGCGCATTTCGCTGGCGCGGTCTAACGACCACGCATTCAGGCCTAATGAATATCTACTACCTGTGACCCCCCCCCCGTTGCCAAAAGTCTAGATCCGCGCCTGCATATAACACTATGCGATTTTTCATGTGACTTTATCATACCAAAAATCCTATCTAAAATCGTAAGCAACGCTTATATCACATGACCAACAGTTTTTATGTTTAAAATTGATGTAAATGTGGATATAGAAACTATTTTATTGTAAAAACCGAGCTTAGTATTTAGTTTTGACTTCTATATTATCAAAAATCGCATAGTGTGAACCAGCTTTAACACAGAATAGTTTTTAATTTTTATAATACGTTTTACCTAAATTTAGTGCCATTTTGGTGTTTGTAGTTTGGTTCATGGGATAGCTGTGTATTCAATACAATTAGTGGTATACTGGGGGTATTCCACGGAAATGGGACTTTTCAGCGCCGCGCGCCGCCTTTAAGTTTTAAAATTCTATGTTCTTACAAAATGAAAAGAATTGTTTTGCGCTGAATCGTCTTTGCGCCGAAATGGCGCTGAAAGTGCGGCATCAGTTAGGGTGTGCGCAGATAGATTCCAGACCCCAAATTCACTGGGGGTGTTCCACACCCCCCCAGACCCCCCGGTTTCAGAATCCAAACGTGTGTAAGTAAGTTCTATAGTTAATTTAATAAAACAGGAATTTTGAAAATTATATTAACTGAAGTTAATATCTGAATAGCTAATTCAGCGCACACCCTATCTGACGCCGCCCTTTCGGCGCAAGGACGATTTGACGCAAGTATGAAATTTCTGTTTTATTAAATTAATTACAGAACTTACTTACAAATCTTTGGATTCTGAAACCGGGGGGTCTGGGGGGTGTGGAACACCCCCCAGTTACTTTATTAACTAAACCATGAATTGAAATTGTAAAATAGTAACCTACGTCATAATTGGCAGTAATATTAATTAGGTATTTAAAATTTACTGTTTTGTTATGGAAGGGCGGTGTCCCAGCATCAGCGGCGGCTTGTCAGAGGAGGCAGGGGAGGCTTAGCCTTCTCTGAAATTTTGGACTATTAACTTATTAAAAATTTCAAAAAGGTAGAAAACAGATATTTGATAGTGAAATCCATGAAAAGATAGATACTTCTTCCACATTACACATTCAAAAAGTAATGTAAAGCTACCGCAGAAGTAGTATTATTAGCCTACAACATACTACATGGATTGCATGGTTTTTCTGTCTACTGATGATTTCGAAATTACTTAGAAGAAATTTCTCATCATCCGGTACATATTACCGCAGTGAAAACTTCGCTTTCGGTATGCCGCTATCAATTTAACGCGATATTACAATAAATCTAGTTAGGCCCGTAGCCAGGATTTCATTTAGGAGGGGGAGGCTCTAGTAAAAAAAGCCTTTTGTAAAAATGAACATTTTAGGGTATTTTTATTATTACAAGCAAATGTTTTTTTTTATTTCAGGGGGCGTCACGTGCCTCCCTGGCTACTGGCCTGAACTAGCGCATGAAGAGAACACAGTTCATTATAGTGTAATCAACGTAGCTTTTTAATAATGTAGTTGAGCGTCAAGTAGACCTGTATAATAGTACTTTATGATTAGTTTCCTCCAATGAAAATATCACAAGCCGCCACTGCCCAGCACTAAATAATAATTTAGTCTGAAAATAAATTGATGGAATTAGATGGAATAAATGTAAACAAAACGCAAACGTCAGAATTTAAAAAAAAATAATGATAATATAGTAGTATAACTAAACCGATCCTAGGCAATTTTCCCTTGTACAAAATCGATGAGGTGATTTTAAGTGAGATGGCACTATTGAGGCCTTGGACTTCAGACTCCACAGAGAATTACTGAAAAAAACGAAATCAAATAATTACATCAAGTAATTTGTTGCGACACATAAAAACTTGAAGTTAGAACTTTTTGCAATTGTTTAGACCAATATAACATTTCAAAGATTATTATTATACCTATTATGTATGTGAGTGTTAATTTTGACGATTAAACGGATGTTCTGCTGAAAAAGGGAAAATAATATTGTAGGATAATTAAATGAAATGCGTAGATACAAATTAGGAAAATAATAAAATCAATAAAATACAAACAAGTTTGCGCAGAAATGAAAGACACAATGATTCATTTGCAATTTAATTTATCTTGGCGTATTTTGCAAAGAACGTTCGAACGTAACGGACCCGCAATTTTCTTGTTTTTATCTCGTTTCTGTAATACTACTAACACAACTTTTTGTTAGGGTTTTTTTAAAGGGTAACTTTTAATATAACAAGTCTCTAAGGATAAAATAATAGTACATTAATATCTTCTCAAAGGGGCGTTTTCTAGCCATTCCCAATAAAAAATAGGATTGTTAGGATTTTCGTCCCTTCCAAATCGACTTTTTACGACCACGTTTAGTGGTAATAAAACATTAAAGAGTTAAAAAGTGATTTAGATTTGTTGTAATTATAATTTCTCTCAACGACCTAGTTCGGTTCTTTTTCTTGGCTTGCCTGCCTGGTTGTTAATTTATTTTTGGAAAGAAAACCGTAGTAAACATTTTCAGCAAATTATATTATATTTTATGCTACTTGTAAGAAGTTGATAATGAGTTCTGAAAGGAATTGTGAAAACAGTATCTAACTCCTACTTACTCAACACTTTTGTACTGCTGAAAGTAATTGAATTTATCGACAATACCCGAGCTTAAATTTGACAATTTAAAGTTTGTGTAATTAACAAAGTTTTCGTTTCCGAAAATACGACTGGATTATGGAAAACGAGTTAATAATGAATATTTGTTTAATTTTATAACCAAAGTTGACCCATATAATGCGAAACGTGACTCGCGCTAATCCGTCAACGGCTAACAGCGCCCTCGCGGAAAGTATCGGCCCGATGCGATTTGGAGGGCCAACCTTTAAGTGTTAAATGAAAACCGAGTTGATAAAAGTTTTTGTTGGACTATAAAATTAGGAAGTTCTGTCGCTTTCAAAATAATTTTATTGCTTCGCACACTATTAGGGTTCTTTCATTCCGAAAATAATCATTTTACAGAGGATGTTGCGAGTGAGTATGTCTCGCAAATTGAATTGAAAGCATACGTTCACGAGTACCGTCTTTAATGCCATCATTTATTCATGTCTCTTATGCTAGCAGCACTTCATCCCGCCACTTCCTACTATTAATAATCAACTTCACGTATTTTACCTGACGCAGACAGAATAAAAATGTTTAAAAAACTTTATTGTATATTTAAAAACACATATTTTATGCATTGCGTTTTAGTTTTAAATTCGCGAAAAGTTTCCAGTTAACCCCGATCTTACAGGACGAAGGATCAGAAAAGATTTTTGGTTTAAGGTATGCGAAACGGAAAATGTCCCCTACGACTCGCTTCACTTGATACTCGCTCTTTCGAATGCATAAATAATAAACGATATATCAGATATTCATGCCTTTCTGATGTTGCAGTCTATGAGAGTGTATAGGGTGCTCTTTTTTAAATTTAAATTTGTTTTACCCTCATATCCCCAAAAATATCGAGTATCCTACACGTTTACTCGCTTAGATTTACTATTAACGGAAGAAAGCCGATGGAACTGACCGATAAGGGGCGCGCAACGGCTTTGCTAAATTAACATATCGTGAGAGAGAGTGTGTAGGTTCAACCACTTGTGTGGTTAGATTAATTTTCCAGAGTTAAAATCGACTTATGCCCGATAATGCCACACGTATTTGTTGTATTGTCACAGCATCGTATGTTAACAATTCGTAACATAATGTTATATCTATGCTTCCATTGTAATGAGACAACATTGCAAATCACTACCGTTGCTACCGAGAGAGTATATTGAATCATATGCTTTGAAATTACATTTGAATACAAAATAAATTGTGTTTGTATATGAAACGCTACATAAACATCTACATTGGTGAACAATGCACCGAAGAAATTTCATTTACCAAATAAGCACATGTAAATGGATGGTTTTTGTTCTTTTCTGCTCGAAAAATCAACATTGCCGTTATGAAAAGAAACTCATCATGGTAAGTATGGAGAGTAGGTGGTCTAAACTGTCGCAATCGGTTTACGCCCCCAAAAGCAAGATAAAAGTTGAATAAAACTGCTAAGGACTAAATTATCGGAGAGGAAAATTTCTCTCTTCGATGCATTCAAAATAAAGATATCAGTCAGATCAGCTCCAAAAACCCCTTGGGTAGGTTACAATTCAGATGATTTCAGAAGACAATAGAATATTAACATAAAAGAATCTAAAAGCATGCGAATTGATGTTCCAACTTTTGCATATACCTCTATGAAGGATTACGTTTATTAGCATCAACTTGTAACTTTCAAGTGAAATATTTTGTTCAAACTGCAACCAATGAATTTTCTCGAAATACGTGAAAATTGTCCAGAGGGAAAGGGGATATATCGTGTTTAACTCTTTAATCTTGTTATTGACCAATAAACGGACCAATTCTCTCCGAGAGAATCCGACAAGTATTGGATTTTGCTATATCATCTATACTTGACGCTAATTCTGCAAGGCGAGATTTGAATGGAGTAAGCCTCAGTCTGCTGATCTATGACGACCAATATCGAATTATATTAATTATTCTGTTTAAACTCACGGGAGTCCAGTAGAATTGCTAGAGGTTACCACCTGCAAGGGTGACCGTGTGGTGACTGATCATGTTATGTTACCCAACAATCCATAAATTCTTTCTCTAGATTCCTAGCCATTCCACTCTCCGGCGCCGTTCAGGTCTGATTTAACGCTTCCATGTATTTATACAGATAATAGTCGAAGATTGAGGTGGTTATCCGGTCTTGGGTAGCACTTGCAATAGATTTCGAAAATTGAGCAAATTGAAAATGGAGCTAATGCTCTTAATTTTTGCAGCGTCCGGGGTTTCTGAATAACTTAATAACATTTTCGTTCTGGCGCCTGAATCAGCGAACCCCCCCCCCCCCAGTCCAAAAATTAACTCGATATACTATTTTGTGTCCTTAAGGTCCACTTTTACTTTTCTAATACCAACGTAAACTAAGTTTACCTCCACTGAAGATCGACTAATTTTTAACAGCGAAAACGTTAGAGGCTTTTGACGCATTTTACCCATCAGATACCTGCGCAGTGGCATAATTTATATTTAATTAGACTTTTGGGTGATTAAATTCTCGAAAATTAATAATCTTAAAGGAAGACTTTGTAATTCTAGTTTGATAATTTCACACCCTAAAATTTGGATTTTCATGGACAAATCAAAGCCTGACCTAACTTATTTGATAGATTTTCACGACCGAAATTAAATTTTTACGTTTATTTTTTTAAATTTAACTTAAAGCTAACCTAAGTCGAATCAATGCTAACCTAAACCAAAGCTAATCTAACTCAATTTATCCCTGTTTTGTGAGTTAGGAAAGAGAAATCTTCTATAGATTTCATCAGTCTGTGCTGTTCCAAAGATTTGCAAGGAATTCCAGTGATTTTCTAGGAATTCCAAAGAAATTTCCAACATATGCACGTTTATTAAATTTCTGTAATTTCCAAGTGAATTGCAAGCAGCATTAATTTAAAAAAATTCCCGAGATTTTCAAGCAATTACACGAACTTCTGAGAAATTCCGGAGTTTTTCAAAGAACTTCAATAATTTCCAAGAGAATTCCAAACAATTGTAATTTCAAGGCTACGATTTTCAATGAATTCTATGGATTTCTAAAGAATTTCAAAGAATTCCGATGATTTCCAAGAGAATTCGCTGCTAGCAGTTCTATTATGCTCTAGGCTTTACACAGAGCGTCTTTTTCTGTAAAAATCGGCGTAGTGCCTCGCTCTATTAAACTTTTTGCATTTTCTTGATCTATAACAGCTGGAGAAGGCAGAACTTCCATCACCTGATTATATAGTAACTTGATGCAATAGTCTTAGGCACCGTATTCTACCACCTCGGTGTATTTTTGGAGAGACTTCCAAGGACAGTTTGGACACTTCTTCGTCTAACAATGCGTCAATATCCGATATTGTCACGGGTCAATTTGAGAAGCTTCCTCGCTGTCCAGCGTCATTTTGGCCTTATGCGGAGTCCCCATCTTTTCCATCGGCACGAGTAGGACCTCAACTAATCTGGGGGGGGGGGGGGTTATAGAATATTATCTGCAGTAGTGTCCCTGTTGTTTTTGCATGTCGCTTACTGACCTTACTTACTTACTGAAAAAGAACTGCTTTGCGCTGAATCGTCACTGCGCCGAAATGGGATACGACAGGCGATCGTCCTTGCGCCGAATAATCCTAGACTCCAAAGTCACTGGGAGGTGACACAATGCAATTTTTGATATTATAGAAGTCAAAACGAAATTCTAAACTCGATTTTTACAATAAAATAGTTTCTATATCTACATCTACATCAATTTTAAACATTAAAAACTGCTGGTTATGTGACATAAGCGTTGCTTACGATTTTAGATAGAATTTTAAATTTTTAATAAGGTAATAGTCAAAAATGTCAGGGCAGGCCCTAGCCTCCTCTGACGAGCGGCGTCTGGTGCTGGGACACCGCTCTTACATAACAGTAAATTTTAAATACCTAATTAATATTATTGCCAATTATGACGTAGATTACTACTTTACTTTTTCATTTCATGGTTCAGTTCATAATGTCACTGGAGGGTGTTCCACACCCCCCAGACCCCCCGGTTTCAAAATCCAAAGGTTTGTAAGTAAGTTCTGTAGTTAATATAACAAAAGAGGAATTTTGAAAATATGTTTTTGAAAATAAATACATCTATATATTACTGAAGTACGCAGCCCTTCCGGCGTAGCCAGTTTGGCGCACACCCTAACTGACGCCGCCATTTTGGCGCAGGGACGATCCGACGCAAGTACGAAATTCCTGTTTTATTAAATTAACTACAGAATTTAGTTACAAATCTTTGGATTCTGAAACCGGGGGGTCTGGGGGGTGTGGAACACCCTCCAGTGACTTATTAACTGAACCATGAATTGAAAAGGTATAGTAGTAACCGTGTTAACGCGGAATCCGAACTGCGGCACTTGCCGGAAAGAATAACTTTCACTAGGGTTTGAACCTGAATATTTACAATCTGCAAGAGTGCTTCTCATCAAGAGTTAGCCGATGTTTTAATCAGTAACGCTGGGGACTTGCCGGGTGGGGTCAAGCACTTGAACCGAACCCATAGGTTCTGATAGTTGGCGTCAAAATGTAGCGATTAAACCCAGGATTAACGGCAAATATCGGTGAATTTAGGAATTAATCTATTTCAAAGTTTCGATTTTGCACGTATGTAACACCCAGTTGAAGGAGCCGGCCGCAGTTGTCTTATAGGTGTGCAACTGGTAACATCGTATTAGAAATATTAGACTTCGTTCGTCTTCGAGGATGTTTTTAACAAATGCGTGAGCTTAGATTTTTCTAGTTCTGTAATTTTCACGTCCTAGCGACTCTCGGAGATGTCTTGATTAATTGCGTGGTCTTAGAGAGAACCCATGTCGTTCAGTGGTGGCCGTCAGGCATCTGCAACAAATTCGCATCAACTGTTATTATTTTATTAAATCTCTCGTTTAGAATAAATGGGTTTACTAGATTATAATTGCAAACTCTGTAGTAACGTAAAAATTTATATAACAATAAACACTTGTAAAACATAAAGACAAGTCATGGGTGGTGCTAACTTTACTACAACATCCAATTGAATAACGTTTTCTTTTTCTATTTTTACATTAACTTTTGAATGATTTTTAAAATTTTAAGTTACGCCCTTAACTACCGTAATTTCATTAGAGCATTAGACCATTTTTAGGGAACTGTCAGTTAAATGGGTCCACGAATTTACTTTTTTCCTAAAAACTATTAGAAAGAGGCCAATTGTCTGAGTATTAAAAAAAAATTTTGCAGATTCTCCATTAGTTTTCGAGAAAAAGGCATTTGAAAATGGAAATTTTACATGCATTTTAGATAGGGATTAAATCTCGATTTCTACACGGGTATACTGTTACCGGCATATGTGCTCCGATATACTCTTTAGTATTTGCCGTTAAACTTGTATTTTATGGACAGTTTTTATTTAGACAAACTCAGAACTAGTTTTAAGGGTGGATTCGTGATTTGCTGTAGTTTCTTTCGCTCTTCGCGCCGTTTTTGGCTTTATGTACGTTCTACGCATTCCGATACCGTTCCTAAGGGGGGGGGGGTAAAATATATTTTTTTATTTTCAAGTGTTTTTATAATAAAAGAGTGAGTTTCTGGCGCCACTCGTAGATATGGAAGATTATTTCATTATCACCCTGAAAGCAACACTCTTCTATTATTCTGATAGGAAGTAGTTCAAGCGTGCATAATTTATGCTTTAAAAATCGATGGCATGAATGAAATGAAAATTGATAAATTTTCTGATAGGATCGCCATAAACGAGATGTAATTATTTGATATGTTGAGAAATATTGACAGGCTTTATGTGGTTTAGATTTGCATGTCAATTATTACCGGACCAATTATATTTTTCTTGAGTTATCGAACAAAAAAATCCTATACTAAATAATTCACCAATTAAAGTTGGAATGTTATCGTTGTAACTTTTTGTTATAAAAAAAAAATTGTTCAGCACTAATAAAATAAATAAGAGTTATTGTTTTATGTGAATAATAAAGCCGTCATTTTATATCGCGATATAACAAAAATTTGGTTTGGCATGACAGATATTTTTTATTTAATAGCATTTCGTGCAAATTAGGGCCGTTATAAAGACCTCATATTGTATCATGATATGCTTGGAATTCGGCAGGGCAAAACGTTACAACGCACAGCTACCATAGCGACTCGTTACTCGACCATTATGTAAATCCAACTCCGTGATCCGGGGTATTAAAAACACATGCGTGTCTATTCGTTTTTAGTTACGTTTCAAAACCACACCAACGACTCGCACAGAATCGAATATTAGGTTTTTGGAACATTTTTAAAACTTTTGCTCTTAGCATAATCGTGCACTTCCCTTTTATTTTTTTCCTTAATTTCTCTTCTTGTTTAAATGTATGCAGATTGCATCCATCCATGTAGCTTTCTCCTAGTTTTTCTTTTATATGTCAGTTTTGTCTAAACAAATGTAAACGGATTGATCAATATGCTCGGAAGCTTCAGATTTGTATTATTTTTCGATGCAAATGGCTTCCGTCTCACAACGACGAACATCAGCCCAGTTTATTTTTACTTGCTCATATTTTCCATAATAGAAAATAGGATTAGAGAAAACCTAGCAGTATCTGCGGAGGATGAGCTTCCAGATTCGAGATGCTCTTTTTGGGTTTGTCGTGCATCACACATAAACGAGCCTTTCAAGGAGTTGCAAACAAACACCATTACCAATTATTTGCAGCGGTTTTGCTATGTTGAGAAAACGGGGTTAATGTGACAAACGTGTTATTGTAATTGTCCAAGTTTTGTTGTAAGGCGTTTGTATTTAGATTTTCATTTTATGGTAATGGTGTGATTCACAAATTTCGATTGACCTAAAAAATAAATTGCATTGGTATTTTCCTTACCTACCGGGGAATAATTTATTATGATAAACCAGAAACCTTTTAATTCAATTTACAATTTTTGCATCCAATGAAAGGCTTCTTTAACAGTTTTTTCTTCATTTCTCAGAGTAGAGTTTTCACGGAATTGAATTACATTATCTAATTTGCTTTGCAGCTAAGCATTAATAATGGGATCATTTTGTTCACGTCAATATTATATGCCGATACGAGGGGTCACGAGAAACTACAAATTTATTTCATTTTTTATCTGAAAAATGCATCGTTCCCACAAAAAACATACCTGAAATAATTGCTTTCGTTGTCTAGATCGAGATAAACTGATGTAAGCCATTCCTCAACTTATGCATGCTTTAATATGCTCGATATTTAAATATTTTATCATTTTATTCTTGTGCTGTCGCAGTATTGACATGTCAAACGTGTAACCGGTCGGATATGCTGGTATATTTGCATTCAGTTTTGAAATTTTAATTTTTACATGATATTGCATGGGAAATTCGACATCGCCGATTTACATTCGATGTTGTTAAGGCAGATGTTACAATTCACTAGCTTCCCATGAGGTTTTTAATAAAATCTTATGAGAAAAAAAATTATCTAAAATCCCATAGAAAACTGGAGATTCCAGCCTCAATATTATTGGCAGCCATTGGAATTAATAAAAAAACGAAAAATAATTAAAATGAAACGAAATTGACATAAAATTAAAAATGCAGTGGAAAATTTCACTTGAAATCGAAATTGACTTAATAATCCATTTTTCTGCAATATTATTTAATATACCTACACACATCGTTAATCACCCTAGTGCGAAAAATGACATAAAATTTATTTTAATGTGGGTTTTATTTTCTTCTATATTATCAGCATAATGGAAAACGGATTTTCATTTTTTAATGACACAATAAAATTTTTTAGGATGATTACGTTGTTGGTTTCCGAGCCGGATTATCTTTTCGTTGGTTTAGGGTTTTTCATAATTTTTTACAAATTTATTTGACGTGAGGTACCAATTTTCTCTTTCCATTATAAGATAAGATTTCACTCGGGAGTAAAAGTGCATGCAAACGATCATACCAACGATGTTATGTCATAAAGAAACGAGGTATATCGTTCCCTCGGCACGATTCAAACGCCACTACCAACATTGACTTAGGATATTTTGTTTTTGACGTCCTATGAAGAGGCAACTTATCAAATTTTCTCTCTACTTTTTGCTTCCTTCCCACATACCGGGGTTGCTCCGTAACACAAGTTGAGTTGCACGTAAAATTTTATGGATTTAAAAGTGGATAAGATATTCTAATGAAAAGTACCAATATGTGACATTCTAATTTTCTCCGCATTGCGCATTTAATTTTCTCGATGCTCAGGAAAAGTATGTTTTATTTGAACAAGTCGAATTAATTTCATCAAAGTAAATAGCAGTTGGAACCCAGCAGAGACTACAAAATGACATTTTCGCAACTCAAATACGCCTATGCTAATAGACGGTGCAACTGAGAGAATATTAAATGTATTAACGTAGGTAGATGTGAACCGGCGCCGGTCGTCGCTTCGGCTTAGATTCGGATTATTAATTTTACCATTTACAACAATGACGATGTTTTTTACTATTATTGACTTTTCTTAAATTGGTCATTTAGATACGATCGGATTTGTTTTTTCGATACGTGACGGAAATTGCAATGCGATTTGAGTGTAACCATGAGGATTTGATATTCTAATGCGAGTACGTGGCGAATTTACAATAATCAATGTAATAAATTTATTGGCTTTGTAATAATTGAGATGCGCTAAAGTCAAACGGCGTTTCCATAAAATAATCGTTAAGCTTAGCTATCGCTGCTTTTCAATATTTGTTAACGAACAAGAGGTCAAAAGCGAAGAAAATTTCCCATTATCTAAAATTTTAATCCGTACAACTAAATTTAACAGCGTCTAATGATCATTATGATGTAAAAAATGTAATGATCTGGGAACCTTAATCAAATTTGAGGTTCCCTATAGTGCCTACATGCTGAAAACTGAAAAGATCTAGGATACGTAGGCAGAAAGCATATTATATAAAAAATATATAATATAATTTCATCTAATTGTGATAACAAAATATCACTGTATTATGACTTTTTATGTTTCACAACGTTACACTTGATCTTACTTGTTGAGTCATATTTTGATGAGTTTCAGGGGCTATTACATCTACACAAGTATTTTAAATTTCAGCCAAAACTACAAAAACCCAATTAAGTGAGTTATTTTGTTCAGCTTTTGTGATTCGGTTATGACTTATTGCATGACTGGTTAGATAAATAACTATTACATTTGAAATGAATTCCCCCGAAATGACAATATTTAATGACTTACTCTCACACATTTTATTCGTGGTGCATTCCGCAAGAATTCAAAATTTCTTTCTTTTCATCAGACTTTATGATAGTGCATCGGTTTACCACTAAAAAAATCAGCGTTAAAAACACGCAATTAAATCCATAACACTGCAGATAAAAATACGATTTTATTGTATTTATTATCTGCGATTTTTTGGATTTAGGTTGCAATCATGGATGATGAATTTGATGTAATTGCATGTTTTTCTCGAATCTGGAGAGAGTCAAAAACTTTCATATCCGCCAAAGCCGGCGGTCCCCCTGGTTTCTCGAAATATTTAGAATACTAAATTATTAGTAAATTTTAAATAATAGCAATACCTTCCTGCAGCAGCTTCCCAAACACAGAATATTAAATCAAACTGGCTGTTGACACCAGGGCCGGACTAGAGACCCAGGGCCCCTAGGCACTTGACATTTGGGCCCCCCTACCATCTCGAAGCTATTTTGGAAATTTTGAAAATTAAATGCACTAATACAGAACATATAATTTTTAATCGACTTTAATGACTTTAATAAACATCTAAACAGTAAATATAGTCAAGAAGACTAGACTCGTGTGGAGGGGGTAGGCTAAAATATTACAGTTCTAAGTAGGCGAGTGAGCTTATGTAAAGATTCCGCCCCCGGGGCCCCTAGGCCGGGGTCTTGTAGACCTAGGTAGAAATGCGACACTGGTTGCCACTGGTTTCAGCAGTAAATTTGTTTATTTTAGCAGTTGTTTATTAGCTGAATAGCTGGCAGTTAAACAGCAACTTGCTGTAATCTGCTGCTGGTTAGTTGATAACTTTTAACATAAGCTAACTAACGATAGACTATACTGGCGAGTTAACATCGGTTACTCCTCTTACATTATAAGAGATATACGAGTAACGACGGATTTACATTGAAATCACTGAAGCAAAAGCGTCGATGTAACAGGGTCCTTGTAATAGCTAATAGCTAGTCGAAATACCCGGTTTTGCTCGGGTGTGATTTAATCTTGCGCCGGTTGCTCTGATTGTAATCGAATATTAGGCTCCTCGATCAGTTTCGACCGAAACCGAAACTTATGTAATTTTTAGCCGAAGCTGAACCTTCGGCCGGGCTCTATTTTTAATTCCTAAAATTCATTTTCGGCAAAACTGCACAATTTTAATTGAAGCGGTTAGAAGTACAAGGATATAAGTATAAAAATCGAATTAAGTAGATTTTGCTACTTGTATCTTTGTGCATCTGACATTTTTAAATTTATTCCTGTCATATTTCCGCAATAATAGCTTGCTGCCGAGTGAAGTGTGGTATTTTAGCTAGCAATGCTGCTAAATCCTCGCTGCTCTTTCTTATCAATTTTGATATCTGCCAAATGCAGTTGCCCTCTATTTGTCAGCTTCAAATACTATACTTGGACGTTCAGAACGAAACCATGGCTTTCGCATTTTTCACGATCTAAGATGAATGGCCAAGACGTGTTTTCGGTTTTTGACTCATTAGTCGTCATTTAAAGAAGCGGTCACACATTCGAATCCAGATCAAGGAATATTTTTACCCGACGAATGGTAGGTAAATTTGTTATGAAAATTGCGTTCAATCAATTAGGTCCTGCGGTCGCATATGGGAAAAGTATTAAATTTGTAAAAATTACGAAGCAGAGCGTAGCTTTCTAGTATCGAAATGAATATTTAGTTAAAATGCAAATTGTACGAATGTAGGTGACAAAACAGTGATTTGGACTGCAATGTAATCAAATCACGTTTGGCGAAAGAGTAAAAATGGAGACAATTAAATCAATTCATTGCTAAACGTTAAAACAGTAATTGTTAATTGCGAATAAGTAAACATTTACATTTGCTTTTATACAATTAGGTATAAGCAAATAAGTAAGAACTGAGCTAGAGGGTTCATTTAACGGGGTTTTAACCAACAAGAATCCGCAGCTTTTATGAATACGGCTCTTTTATTCTTATTTTAATAAACGAATTTCTAAACAAGCGGCGCCCTTAATGTTTGCCACGAGTTCAATTAAACACAATTCGGGCGAAATTCATGAATAAACTGTCCATGAATAATGTAAATTCTCATTCAAATATCCATAAAAATGATTAAGTTCGGCAGAGGGTACCTGTAAAAATACGTAAATGTAGGTATCGGATAATTTTACGCTTGGTTGCCCATGTCCGGCCAAATAATCGAAAATTTTCCCTCGGTGTTCCAAGTAAATATCGTAAAAAAGTCACAAACAAAGACAAATAGATGTTAACAAATTAAACGTAAACGAGAGGAATCTGCATCCACTTTTTATTACTACATTCATTTTATACTTCAATTTAACTTTATCTGCCTTTTTGGACCTGCTTTAAAGGCGTGCATTTAAAACGTTAAGGAAAATTGCTACGGGAAACACTTGTTGGTGCAACAAAGCAATTTCACAAACTACACAAGTCGAGATTATAAATCACAAGATACACTACATGCAGTTGCACTTTCAAAATTACAATTCATAAATCTGTTGTACAATTTTCTCTGCTAAACCAACGATTCCGTACCAAATGGCAATATCTATTACGAATTTTTGTCGGTTTCATGCATAAGTGGATTATCTACTTCGCCAAGAAGCAATAAATAACTCTCACACAATGGCAATATGTGAAGCGAAATAACGAAGGATTTTCAAAAACGTGTATCGTTAAAAGTTTCCATTCCTTTCGCGAATAAATAAATTTTTTAAAATACCTGCATCCCACTTCCGATGATGGCTTATTTTTCCTATACCTCCACAAACATTCGAGCAATAAACACAATTATTCCTAAATTGTCCGGGTCTATAATTTGCTAATTGCAAATTATGAAAATTATCGACAGAAAACGAATTTATTTCGCCCTTTTGTTAGTTAAAAGCTCATATTCTGGTTAATTGAAGTTTATCGTTATTAGTAGGCTATTTAGAATTCCTATGCTGAAATATTAAATTAATTTCATCGAATTGGAAAGCGAAGGAATTTGTAGCATGTTTGTCCAATTTGTGTTAACATGGGGTCTTGTTAACTATTCCTAATAAAAACTGATGAGTTTTCACCAAAATTTATTTTGGTTTTTCCTTTATTTGTCCTTTGTGACGCCGAAATTTCGAAGCAGAATTGAATTAACAGTAGTTTTTTACATTACGAAAACTCAGTTAATCCAAGTTAAATTATTGTTAGGTCTAAATGGAGTCGCATTATTTGATAGTGGAAAACTGGAAAGTTTTAATGGCATCGTAAAAAAAATCTTAATATTTTAGAAAAGATTTTTTTCGAAATTTTTGCATATAAAAACGAGCGGAGTTTGTTATCGTATCGATATGGCGTGTTCTTATGTTGTTTGCAATCCTCCAGGGTGTTATTTTAAATAGTGGCATTGATAAGGGTATTCCTAGTTTGCTAATATTACTGGAAGAGCATGTGGGCTAGGAGACCGTAGAAGAAGTAAAGATTTTGTGAGAGTTTCGAAATGGCGCTCGTTTTTCTGCAGTTTTCTCTTGTAATCTCTTCTCGAACGATTTCGCTAAATACGTGCACATTTTTGGATTTTTCCAAGGAAATAGTGGGTTTGCAATTCATTACGAGGGGCATCCGAAGAAAAAAATTAGACCTGGTTAGAAGTAGGTCGTTCGGTGCTGGTAATGAAAACTTACCGAGCTTTAAAGCTTTCCTTCGTAATAAACATTTTATTTTGCTTTTTTTGTAAGACCCACCTGACAAAATCTAAATTACCCTTTATATTTTCAGTACATTTCAGTTAGCTTTGTTTTCATTGAGGATTTCGCGTGCTTTATGTAGTTATTAAAAATCTAAACTTACTTCAGGTAAAGAACCGTGCGATACGACTTAAAAGCTTTTTATATCGTAATAAAGATAGTCGTATTTTGTTGTTTACATGACAATGTAAAGCTTTTTGATTGCATGTATATGACTCGTTACCAACTACCACGTACGGATTACTTTAAATTGAAAATTTATGCATCGATGCAGCTTGAAACCATATTACCGCTATCTGGATCTAAATTACATGCATACGCCATCAGATGGTGTTATTGCAGAGAGACACGTTTTCATACCATTCGGGGGTTCCCCGAAAATTAATAAATTCCACATTTCAAAGATCAGTTTATTTTGCCAACTTTGTAGTTTTCGTAAATCGGAAAGGGATAGCGATCGTTACTCGTAAATTAATTTAATCGCCTAAAATCCATACATACTCTTTGCTGCAATTGAATATTTTTATTATTTTTAATCTTATGGAAAACTTCACGTGGGATTGGCGTACTTTGAAGAAACGAGATGAACTTTTTTACACTTTACGTTTTCATTTTCTGCACGAAAGCAGACGGTAATGTATTTACTTGACGATAAAACTATAATACGCAAACAAGTTGAAACTACTCAATTTTCACATGCAAATTACAAAGTGGAGCTTCAAAATAAAATAGTGGCGAACTTAGGTTGGCGCAAGGCTGGTCTATAATTTAATCTGGTGGCAGTGAATAGAGCCGGCAGCTCAGCAACAATTTCAAAATTAAACGGGAAGTTTTGAGTTTAGTTTTTGCTGCATAATGCAACGCGCCCGAAGCTTTTCTCTCTTTCAGCAAAAATAAACTTATTGTTTTGGTATGCATTGTACTCTCACATATTGACGTCGCGTCGAGTTTAACCAAGCATTATTTGCCACTTAATAAATATTTCGCCATGTAGAATAATTAATTTACAATTTCGTTTCAAAATTAAAAGCGAATTAACCCACTCTGTTTATATTATAGTTAATATTTAAATTTTCTATTTTCCAATACCAAATCAATTCGTGTTGGTATGTTTCGTAGTCAAACGAAACTATATAATTGGAGTGCACATACATAGATTATTTTGTTGATTATATTTTAAAATTCTGATTATGAAATATTGTTAAATTTCAAAAGAGAAAACAAGTGAATTATTCATTCGGTCTGGTCTGGTGGAACCCGAATACCACCAATTAGCACCACTTTTTTTTATCAAATACATATTAACGTTATCACTTCGTCGCACGCTAAGAAAATTATATTTTATTTTGACCCGAAAGCAGACGTATAATTTCATTAAGTGCTTCATCAATTTATTTATAAGTGACAATAGTAAAATAATACGATCAATTTATAAATGGTGATAAGTGAACGGCGTTTATTATAACTGAGCAACAATTTATCAAAATGTCGAGTGCGATATAAATTAAGAAAACAAAAATATAGTACGGGTTTAGAAAAATCGTATGTTATTAATCAAAATTAAATGAAATCCATCCTGACTGAATTTCATTTATATGAACCAGAAAAATGGCTACACGAGACCATTCTGAAAAGCAGGAAAATTAATTACGTAAAATTTTTTCTTGCTTCGCAAAGATAAAAAATAAGAATCGAAATTTAAAAGTTTATCGTTCTATGTATGTCGAGGGGTCCTTCTGCCTCCTTTCCAGCACTATTCATTTATTTATTATTTAAAAAGTATTTAAATACTAGAAAACCATTTTTTAAATGGTATGTGAAATTAAAATATTATTTAAATGTTTGATGAAACATTTATTATTAGGTGGTTAAACTTTTCATAATGTCAACACTTTTTTTTGATATTTTTGTTAGCTCTGCTGTGTACACGATACAAATTGTTTGCTTAATCCAAATAAAATTTGCCTGCATAATATATTATACAAACTAATTTTTTATTTTAAATTACTGAATTTTTTTGATGCAAATAACATGTTTGTTAATTTCAGTAGATAAACTATAAGGCTTCTAGGACATCCATTAAAATTTTATACATAAATTTGTCCGTCTGTCATGACAAATCTGTCAACTGCAGGACAATCAGCCCCTTGCTTAAGCCGGTTTGGGGAAAGCCTGTAATACTGTTTTAACAGTTGATAGTGACAATCATGAATCCAGGAATATCACTGATTGGATTTGATAGCTTTGCATCAACAGTTCTTTGGTTCTATTGACTATTCTCCATTTTTATATTTCTTTATAATAGGCTATAAAACAGTGCAAATTTGGGGGCAGAAAGGTTGTTTGAATTAGTTACATTATTCTTCTTCTTTGTCAGCCTTTCTCGGTCCACTCCTGGCCTCTCCTAATCAGTTCCAAACCTCTCTTTCCTTGGTTCATAACCACTCTCGACCTGCCACTTTCTTGACATCACCAAGCCATCTCTTCTGGGGTCTACCTCTACTCCTTTTTGTCGTTCTTTGTTCGTCGTTCACCTGTTGTAATCCTGCCTCGCCACGTGCTCGACCCAACTCCATTTCAGACGCGCCACACGCTCTATCACGTCCACAACTCCAGTTCTTTTTCTTATTTCGCCATTTCTTATTTTGTCTCGCAAACATACGTTCAACGTCGATCTTTTCATCGCCCTTTGCACCACCCTTAGCCTTTCTGCATTCTTGTTGGTAATAGTCATAGTCTAAAAAAAAAATTAGGCATGGGCTACCCATGCCGAAAAAGTAAACAAGTTATACTGATATAGACCGGGAGTCTGGGGGGTATGGAGTAGCCCATGCTCTCCGGTCTGTAACGATGGGCACTGCGTCAATGACGTTAATTGGAATTGGGCGTAATATCTTCTCCAGAAAGTCTCTGATCAAACGCGAAATGAACGGAATATATTTACGATATAAAAATTAATAATGCTTCGTTTTAGCTTTAAAATATTTTTGTACTAAATAAATAATTCTTGAAAGTTTAGCGCCAGTCCGCCTGCTATATCACCTAGCCAGGTTACTTGGAAAAGCAAAATATGTTCCCTTTAAAAACTCAATCCAAATAATGGAAAACTCCGGCATGTAAATCATTTCTTTAAGGATATGGCAAGCGTAGTGGCGCCTTGCTGCAGACGTCAGCCGTCTTCATGACGACGCGACGCTTCTAAATACATGACGTATAGATTTATTTGAGTGGTTATCCCCACGATGAATCTAAAATCACAGCATCAGCAAAATACGACCACTAAAATATGGTTTCCAGTTTCAAACATACGAATTCTCATAAATATCTTTAGAATACTTCGATAGTTTTATGGCTTCTTGATACTTAAATGTCGCGAAATATAAAGTTGAAACTTTTGTAATATTGTTTTTCATAGCTCACATTTATAACTCTGTAAATACGAAATATTTTATCTGGCAGAAAAATTGTGGTTTTCCAGCCACGACACCTTGAGTTCGAATAAAGATTAATTAGCCAGAATCCCATCCATCTCGCACAGTCCGAGCAACATCTGTGTAAAATTGCTCTCGTTATAACACAATTGTTCGAAGTTGAGGTATTTAAATGAAGAATTGCAAATGGCGTTGAAACTAAAAGGTATTACGACTAGGCGTGGAAAACTTCTTAAACAGCAATTTCCATTTGTTTGATGAAATAACAACCCTTTGTGAGTGAGTATTTATTTATTTAGGAAAGTATCCATTTTGTTCCCACAACAACCGATTACGTTTCAGACTACACTCAGTCGACTTCCGTAAACGACGACGTCGGATTATGTACAATCAAATGCAATAAACATTCTGCATTTGACATTTCCAATAGAAAGATTAAAGTGCAGCATAATTCCCTACTCTATATCCAGAAACTCATCTAGGAGCAGCTCAAAAGTCGAATTGAAAAAGCAATTCATAATTTCACCTTTTTAAAAATAAAAGCAAATAATTTTGTAATATTTCATGCAATTTGAAAAATCGTATGATTGCTTTCTACTTCGACAAGTTTTATGCACCAATAAATTCGACTGTTTAAATAAAATGAATAACGTCGTCTGAATATCTGAATATTTCCTGAAATTGAAGTTTTATTTCAGATTTTGTAATTTTAAAATATTTAAAATCAATAGGGAGCTAGGAAAAAGCTGTCTAAACCAAACAAAAATTGTGCTTCGTGCAGATCAGTCAACATTCACCACTTCTGCAATCGGAAATTTACTTATCGAATTGGAAAACACACTTTTCCCAACATTGTTCGATGCTGATGCCGGGTTGAGTGTATTTCGCATGAAATAAAATAAATAAAATCCTATTCACAATAAATATTTTCTTCCGCTATACTTGAAGTAGAAAAAACTGTAAATGTAACGAAAATCTTGTAAAGCTCTCCAAACGTAATCCGTCAGTGGAAGGTTACATTTCCAGAAAATGTTTTGGGAAAATAGAAAATCGGGACCCGAGGTGTCGTGACTAAGCCCCTTTGTATTTTCTTTTGAGCCACCCTCGTAGCACTGCCACGCCAGTTTCGATTAAAAAACGAATTCTTGAACCCTTGCATTCCGGTGGTGACATTCAACTATAAATCTAATATTTGACATTTGTGACCACAAAAATCTCATGATAACATGCAGTTGCACTTGTATTAATGTTTCTATTTTGGTTGCTAAGAAAGCTTCGCCATTGTGTCTCTCCATTCATCTGCCATGGTAAGAAGCATTACCGAGATCTGATTACTTTTCTAGTTTTCTAGACCCCACATTGTTGTCTCGAATTTTCATTATCCTTTTTCATATTTTTGTACTCCCTCCTCAATTAAAGGCAGGATCTTCGGTTTATGTTTTGGTGCCAATTCGGTGATGAATTTTTATTTGTATTGTTTGTGTGTACACGTCTTCTTATTATTGCTACATTATTTGGTTGCCGACACCATAATTGATATTAAAGTGCGATTACATTATAATGGTATGTGATATCCTTGATGCTCTTTCATTATTATGGATCAAAGCGGTTCTATCGTGTACCTAGTTGAGTCGGTTTGGCACGTGGACTATTATAAGCCGTTTTATTATGTTCTTAACGAAAATATTATTTCTTTTAGTGCTTATTAAATTTTAATGTCAGATAAACAACTTTTTTATTTTATTGATCGTCTAATCAATTTCGACACGAATTGTTTATTTTAACGCTTTTAATTTTTATTATCACATAAGTAATTGCGATAATTTAGCTGCAACATTAAAATACAATGCATTATTAAAAGCGTGTAAAGGTAAACTATATTTATATTTAAAAAAAAAATTGCCTTCCATTAGTATAATGCGCCAATATCATGATATTATATATTAATTCTTTCATATTGCAATAAATGATTCACTTAAAAATTTTTAAACGTAATTGCACTGAAAAGTAATTTCCTACAATAAAATTCACACAGCACGCAGTGGATTTTCGTTCAACCGGCATCACGATCTAACAAGCGGCACTTAGAAATAACTCGCTCCCTTGGAATACCAACATATCTTGAGCAACCTATCAAAGCAATTCTAGATTCTTCTCTCTCAATCAGCCGGAAATTTTTAATCACTCGGAATGTTCGACGTGCCGGTTGAACGGGAATCTACTCGGGATTCTTTAATATCTTAATTCGTAAAATATTTGAATCAAATTATTTCTTCGAATCAAATTATTTGTATGAAAACCCGATGAGAGTATGATCTGGTAGCCAAATAAAATATTTTGTTAAATGTGTTGCCTATCCATAAATTATAAAGTATACCCATGTCCTAAGCCCTCTCGCGTTCGTGAATCAACACTGCCGCCATGGAGCCAATCCTTAATACAAATTATATGAAGTGACAGGGTTGATTATTTATATCTGATGTTCCTAATTGGGTATGATCATTAAGGCTGGTGTACAAGAGAGATACTTTATTGTTTCGCATTTGTTGTGAAAGTAAAGGGAAAATATCAAGGGAGCAAATTATTTGTGCGCATTTAGAGAATAGATCTCGACATAAGTGAAATGTCGCCGTTCGTAAGTATGGGGATTCGTCAAGCTGGAGCACTCGAGCACGAAGGTGAAGACCCCAGGTGTTTGCGTTCGTCTTAGATGGATCTCGCGTCACTTGAACCCATGTAGATCGGTCATCACTCAACAAGACAGGGATAACTTTCCTTTCATCTTCTTGATGCTTTGTATCGCAGAAAGCCCTAGGTGTTACGTCGATTATTTTTTAACCAACAACGTCTTTTTTATATTGTAACGCTTTTTTGACGTTCCGAGTTTTTTTTAATATCTCACTCGGTGATGGATGAAAAAATAAAATTTATACGAGGACTTATCAGAAAGTTACCTTGGGGGCATGCTTCTTTTTTAATTTCTACCAGAGCAATCTGTATTGATTACGCATTGCATTATATCCATGTTCCGATATACTGTACAAATCGTTTCCTTTTTATAATAGAGATAAATGGTTAAGGCGTGCTCCCTAAATTTCTGCTTCATATTTTGAGCATACCAATCAATCACGTTTTTCTCCGAGGACTATGTGCACACGTCTGGCCGAATTTAATCACTTAAGCAAACTTTAATTTAACCGCAAATTTAAAAAAATAGTTTTTCTGCTTATATATACCTATATATTATTCAGAGTTATGTGTACAAGTTGATTGTTGTCGTGAAACAATGATGGCGGTGATATTGATTGTGTTATGGGATATAATAGTGCGGCTATGAATCCATCCATACTACACTATCACCGGTGTTTGTTCAGGGATACGTTTTAAATGACAATGGCTTATCTTGTATGTTCAGTTATTGTTGCGTTAACAAACTGACATTGCTAGTACAGCGACATGAAAATAAAATGTGTTTTTGATCTTGTTTTCATCGATTTTTAATTCTTTCTTTTTTGTTTCAGGTATGTCAGGTTTTCGTTATGATTATGATGGTGAGTTCTTGTGGTATTACACATATTTTTAATTTAAAAAGGAAAAGAAATCTTTTATTTTTTTGAGTTGGCAATGTGGTGCATCGCCATCACCCATTTATTTTTTATTATTTTATTAGTTATTTTACCTACACCCATTATTTTCAGAATTTATGTGAAAACTATTGGTTTCCCAAAAAAATTTATTTGACCAAAGTTGTAGCGCGTTAAATTCTCTACCCGGTTTGGGTCGTCAATTTTTTTCTAAGACGTTTCGTTTAATAGATACGGACTTCGCAAGAAAAGTAAAAAAATAAAACATTTTTTCTCTTAATTTAATTTATAACTCGAAATCCGTTGATTCTAGACGATAAGGGGTTATAATCTAATTTGTAGATATGCGAATGATCTTTAAAAAAGTTGTAATCCATTAAACTTAAAAAATCAATAATAACGAAGTTATGGCCGTTTGAAATCATAAACTTAAAAATTGACAAAAATTGTATTTGAAAATTTGTGTTTTATCACCACCTCAAAGGTTCTCCACGGTCACGGGGACACCCTGTAAAATAGAAATTTAATTTTTTCCAAAACAATTATTTTAGTTTAGTACCGGTCATAGGCGGAAATAGCAGGGGGGGGGGCTAATCCTCCAGAAGGTAGTATATGTTTTACCATATTGGTATTATATATTCCTGCACGTTATCCCCTCCTTAGAGGTCAGTTGCGAGATGTTTATACGAAGCAGGATGTGTAAGGAAATATTTAGGAGATCCAGAGGAGATATAGTTGAGGTGGAAATTTCTGGGGAAATCTGGTGTACAAGTGAAGAAAAATCTTAGGAAATCTTAAGAATACTGTAGACAACTTTTTTTTATATTTTCAATTTTCTTGAAAAAAAATCTTAAGTCAATCCAGGAGGAAATTCTATTATACCAGCAACGTGCGGCACTACTTCTCTCTACTCCATAGTCTCTCCTACTCCCCTCCTGTATCAGCACTTGCAGTATACTAATTTTTTCGTAGTTGATAAATACAAATTAAGTTTTTTAATTGCTTTCCTCTAGGGCAAGGGTTACTTTTTTTACTATATTTTACTAAGCTCCGTAAAATCAATCACAGAGCATGCACACAAACCGACAGTTTCTGAAACCGGGGGGTCTGGGGGGTATGTTCGTTTTTAAATCAATTTACGATTAAAGAAAAAGCTAAAGCTTAATCCAACATCTGAGTTACGGGGTGTCATCGTATAATTGCAATGTATTGGGGAATATTCCAGGCCCTCCGGTGCATACTTCATTGACATAAATTTATTTTTTCTGAAGGCGGGGGTATTTATTATTACAATCAATTAAAGAACATGTTTTATATAAACCGTCAGTTTTTTTAATTTCTAGCAGCGATTCTTTCAGACAATTTTGTTCAGGTGTCGATATTTTTAAAATTTGGGGGGGGGGGTAGAAAAAAAATTAAATTTCAAAATTTTTTTGAAAGCATATCCAGTATTACCTCCAATATTCTTGACAATCGAATAGATATTCCATATAAAATCTATACGCTAGGAAGTATTCCGTAACCCCCCCCCAATTTTGAAGTAGATTTATTTGTTCTGAAAGTATGAAAAGTTTCTATTTAATTAAAACGATCATACCAACCGGCGGGTTCTAAATACAAGCAGTGTGGTAGTATGGAATACTCTCCAGTATTCTTCACACCTTAAAGGCAGTGGCGTAGCATGGGGGCCAGCAAATGCCCCGGGCGGCACGTTTGGGGGGGGAACGGCCGTGCTGATGATGGATAGATGGCGCGAAATAGTTAAAAAGAAAAGCTGCCATAAGTACTCGTAATGCCAGTTGTGAGAGAAGCTTCTCTAAATTAAAAATAATCAAAAACTATTTAAGATCTAAAAATCAACATTGACAAAATTTTTCTAGAGTTTGTATTACACAAATCACGCAGAATAAAATTGTAATTAAATTATTTTAATTTTAATAAATTGATTTTAACGAGGAGTAAATCTCACGGGAAGTCTGGTGTACAACTTATGGGAAGTCCGAAGTAGTAGGAAGTCTGGTGTACACAATTTTTGACCGTGGTTTATTCCTCGATTATTTACCTATTTTGTGATAGTTGTACATACTCCTGAGTCAATTTCACTTGAGTTAGATTTTTGGGATATCTGCTATTTGATATGCTAGCATATCAATAGCATCTGCTATTCAGATATCAGATATCCTAAAAATCTAACTAAAGTAAAATTAACTGAGGAGTATAAAACTATCACAAAATTAAAAAATTAATTTTTTAAGAATTAGAGTTAGACTAATCAAAAACAAGCTAAAATTGCAATTTTTTTGGCCCTTAGGCACCTGCTTAGTTTTCCTATTGGATAATCCGGCCCTGAATTTGTCACTGTTATTTTAAATGAATACTAAATTTGATGATCTGTAAATCTTGTCAAGTTGGCATCCCATCTTCATCATTTTGATATAAAAAATATATAATTGTTAGGTCTTGAAAGGTTACTCGGTTTCAACGTTAGGTCGCTTCTGGTTTTAAAAAAAAATTATTACCTTTTTGAAAGATTTTTGATTTTATTTCTTGAAAAGAAAAAAGTTTGATTTTTTGGAGACTGATGTTGATCCGGTAAACTCTGAACTCCATAGTTTTAATCCCTTTCTAGGACCACTTCCCAACTAGATCCGAGTCCTAAATACTTCACTATTCGCCTGCTCGGCATTAATAGGTAATATAATTAACGAAATGTTTTGTTAATTTTTATTTTGGGATATATTTAAATCTATCCTGTTGACGGCTTGACAATGTGATTTATTGAAAGCTTAACGAATTAACCATAACTTTCAAGCAATAGAAACCTACGGAGAAACAAAATTAGTTATTTGCTTAGATCTATGATCTAAGGTTATTTGCAGTTTTTTACTTCAGAACGCGAAAAAAACTTTTCTTACCTAACTGCAGTTCGTGCATTTAAAGAAAAATGCATTTTTTCACAATATCAAACTATTCACTGGCTATACATCACTGGAGAGAAAATTTTACTAACCTGACACTTGCTGGCAAATCCATGAATTGGGCCCTACCTATACAATAATAAAGAAAATTATTTGTTAGTTATCATTGCAGATGAGAACGGTTTTCTTCAAATTACCTTTATCACTGTAGTCCTTTTGCCTTATTCCTAGTGGCCAGGATAGCTCCTTCGTTGTTCCTTCCAATAAACATAAGTCACTCACAAACCTGAACACTTTCACATTTTGTTTCACTTAGTATTAAAAAGAAAATTGTTCTCGATTATTAAGAAAGCTTTCATCAAAGATTCTTCACGATAATTCGAACTCGAAACACCACTCTCGTTCGCGGAAAACTGAACATTTTTCCGACTTTCTCCATACGATTACTTTTAAGCTGAATACAAGCACTAGCGTTTTGTGGAATGCGATTTTTATTTTGATTGGTTAAATTTCAATAAAACGTTCAAATTTTACTAATGAAAACAAAAATCGCATTCTGCAAATCGCTAGTTCGTGTATTCAACTTAAGGCCTTACAAACGAATGACTGATATGAGTCCGTACGGGGCACCGCGTCATACTTCGTATATAACTTTTTTTTGTTTCCTGTTTGTAATTTTTATGACGCGGTGCCCCGTACGCACTCATATCAGTCATTCGTTTGTAAGGCCTTAAGCTGAATACACGCACTAGCGATTTGCTTAAATTTGATTAAATTTCAATGAAATGTTCAAATTTTACTAATCAAAATAAAAATTGCATTCCGCAAAGCGCTAGTGCATGTATTCAGCTTAAAAGTAATCGTATCGAGAAAATTCGGAAAAATGTTCAGTTTTCCGCGAACGCGAGTGTGGTGTTTCGAGTTCAAATTATCGTGAAGAATTTTGTTGAAAGCTTTCTTAATAATCGAGAAAAATTTTCTTTTTAATATTTAAGTGAAACAAAATGTGAAAGTGTTCGTATTTGTGAGTGACTTATGTTTATTGGAAGGAACAACGAAGAAGCTATCCTGGCCACTAGGAATAAGGCAAAAGGACTACAGTGATAAAGGTAATTTGAAGAAAACCGTTTTCATCTGCAATGATAACTAACAAAAATATTTCTTTATTATTGTAGGTAGGGCCCACTTCATGGATTTAGTAAAATTTTCTCTTGAGTGATGTAGCTAATGAATAGTTTGAAATTGTGAAAAATTGCATTTTTCTTTAAATGCACGAACTGCAGTTAGGTAAGCATAGATATTTTCGATACAAGTTAGGAAAACTAACATTTTTCCATTCAACGCGAAGGAAGAACACCGTAAGTCGGAAATTTTTGAAAAATGAGTTAATATCAACTTAGTATATATGATAAAACAGAAAAATACTCATTAAAAGGTAAAAAAGTCTTCTTAAATTGCATTTATTGCTATGTTTATTGCGTTGCATTTAAATGTTTTTGCCGTTTATCTCGGATTCAACTTTTTCACAGTTACGGTGTTCTTCCTTATGACGGCAGTACGATCGAGGCCGAATTTATTTTAAAAAATTGTAATTTTAGCTTGTTTTTGATGAGTATAACTTTTATTCTTAATAAATTAATTTTTTAATTTCGTGATAGTTTTATTCTCTTAAGTCGATTTGTCGTTAGTTAATTTTTGGGATATCTGCTAGCATATTGAATAGCATATGCAATATGCTATATATTATTATGCTTAGCTAGCTAGCATATCGCATAGTAGATATCCCAAAAATCTAACTAAAGTGAAATTGACTCTGGAGTATAAAACTATCACAGAATAAATCTGGGGAAGTCTGAGGAAGTCCGAAGTAGTAGGAAGTCTGGTGTACACAATTTTTGACCGTGGTTTACCCCTCGGATTTTAATAATAAATTAATATCAATTAATAAATTGATTTTAAAACAAATTGTTTGCGAAAATTTTAGGTTTGCCCCGGGTACCATAAATTCACGCTACGCTACTGCTTAATAGGTTATTCCGTATTAATCTATACACCGGGAGATAATTTCCACCATTCAGATCCCCCCCCCCCGGGTACATACTACTACGACTTTGTTCTGAAATTGTGAAGACTTCCTATTTAATAAATTAAATCTCATACTCTTGGCGCATATTACTATGACACATATTTATTTGTTCTGAAGGCATAAGGGAATTAATTAAGGAATTTTCAAGGAATTGCAAAATTTGAAAGCAAAAGAAGGAATTTTGTTCTGCGGTTGACTCATTGGTTCCTATTTAATAAAATTAATCCCAGATTAAATTGTATACAAACTGTCAGTATTAATCCGGGGGGTCTGGGGGGTATGGAATACCCCCCAGTAGTTCCTTTTTTAGACCCTTTGCTTTGGCGGGCATTTTCGAGATATGGGAAAAGTAAACATGTTTATATTGGAATGATAATTATTTACCTGGTGGACACATCTTCACGTAAAAACAAATGTACTGATTCAACTTTGATTTTACATATAATTCTCTATCGTCCCCTACTAGAATCAAACAAATTTGTGATTGACTTTATTCTGTTTTTGTGATTTAAAGTTAAAAAAAATGTAAAAATTCAAAGACGTAATTTTCGTTACAATTTATTTAAAACCAGAATGCCCCCTTAATCAATCGGGATATTATCTTCCAATCGAAACCACAAATCTTTTGAAGTCTCTTCCAGATAGTGACTACCCGATAACTCAACAGATGGTCTTACAAAATCAATATCTGTAGATGAAAACGTAAAAGGCTAAAAAAATCGAAAATCTTGATATTTTGAAGCGAATCGAATTAAAAATATTTATCTGCAAATTAAAAAATCGTTCGAGTATGTATCTAATTAATCTAAGTGTGTTATAATAGGAAGGTTACTTAATACAGGTACCTGTTTAAAAATTACGTGAATCCCCGAATGGTATTTAGGGAGATAATTTCAAAAACGATTTTGGAGAAGGTGTAATTGACGATTGCGTGATATTCTAACAGAGAAAAAAGTCGGAAACTTGAATCGAGGCAGTAATGTTAGCATTCCGTCCATTATAAAAATTCAAGGGAGTGCGTATGAGTGTGTTTATCGATGAAAATGTGTAAACGTTATTATGTTTCCGTGGTAAAAGTTTTCTTCAAAGTTATAAATAATAAATTCATCTTGGTAACGTGTGAAAGCTGTCAGAAATTGTATGTTTTACAAACAACGTTCTTGTTAGCATATTGAAATATCAGAATGGCTTAAAGAATATTATATTTTTACATTTTCTTGTACTTCCTGACAGCTTACAACTTGCGTTAAGAGCTACCGTAATTTTCGAGCCGCGTTTTATGTGGCGTATAAAATTATGAAGCTTCTTTTATTATAATAATAAGGTAAACGATTTCGCAATAATCGTGGGGTTCGTAAAAGTGCCCGGGCATTAGTTTTTGATAGTGGTGATTAGATTTCAAATGAGGGGGTGGTTGGGGAAGCTCTGGCCATACCGTTTAGAACATTCCTCTCTTTATTGCATGCCACCAACATATTTGAATTTAGAAGATGGCCAAAACGCAGTCGTGCATAGGCAAACTTCATTATAGCGTCGGCCATCTTTTCCATTATATTGTCGCCCTATTGGATTTTATTTTCTTTCAATTGTTTCTTTCTAAAAATTTTTCTTATTGGACTTGAGCGGGTCATATAAAAACTTCCTGACGTGGTTTCCTTTATTTTCCGACTCGACAGTGATCGATTGCCTTATGAAAATATTAAGGCATTATTTTAATCGCCGATTAACTTAAACCTCTTATTATTTTTAAACCGTATAATTTACAATTATTTTACAAATTTGCCTTTCGTGCATGTTCAAATATTTGGTGATATGCACTAACGATTTTTTAATTCTATTATAACTTGAGAATATACGATATGCGCTCAGACGAGAAGATTTTAAATGGTGTGTTTATTAAAAATCTCCCAGGTCTCTGCTTTGTCGATTTTTGCGAAAGTTTCAATTTTGAGTAAATATAACGCGATTAAGCTCCAAGTACTACTCAATTTTAAATGCCGGTTTTCATTATAAATATCTGGGAAATCTCGAGATATGTTGTTGGGGTGACCCAGATACTTATCGGTAGGGTAGTGGATCATGCGGTGGTGTTTTTGTATTTAATGGGGGGGCGTAATAGTGTGTAGTAAAGTTAGTTAAATTATATTCGCTATCTGGTGCATTTTTATTGCTTATTAGAGAGCGGAGTTAAATTTGTGCTGACATTTTTTGTAAAGTCACTGCTTGCACCTTTGACGAGAACGAATAGGTAATGCAAAATTTGAATTTCAATGAATAGTTTTTTCGTTTTTTAAGTGCCTGTTAGATGCATAACGTATTCAGAAGTGGGAAGACGGAGCATTGCCAACATTAGCAGACAAAAGCTCCAGACTACTCGTTCGTATAAGCTAGACACGTCTCACACACGAAGTATTAATATCTGAACGACTTGTGCTTTCTGTTGCGCTCGTCTTTGTCACTAGAAGATTTTGCATTCTATAGAATTTAGTGGAGAATGAGCGAGTACTTTAAGGCTTTCGAGACTTTCTTACAACGCCTTCGAGACATCCTTAGTATCTAAACCACATCGACCCTTGCTCCATTTACTCTATAACCCATCTGTTAATTACTTTAAAGCACTCCGACATCTTAACTTTGTTGGTTAAGTTTCCTAGATCATCAATCCGTAGCCTTATTGGTCTGTCTCTACCTCCACTATCTCCTATATTGCGTCGCGATTATATCTTTCTGCGTGTGGTGTTTTAATTTAGATGCTATTGAACGAGATTGTCGTACTAATTTAACGCCACTACCGGTACGTAGCTGTTTAAACGAAGTAATTTAGTAATTTGGTTTAACTATTGTAATTAAGTAAGCTAATAACGAAGAGTAGTATTTCTGGAAAGTTGCCCTTGTTGGACTTTGTTGCATTACTACAACTCTAGACGTACTCTCTTATTTAGTTATTTATGCGATTGCAGATGACATTTGCGCCATTATTCCCAAATGTTAAGGGTGAACTTGACTAATTTGTTCCACGTTAAATATCCCCGAATCTTAAATTAACATGTTTAGAGTTTACGCTTTATTCTCTTCCTCTTTGGATCCTTGATCTTTGATTTACTATTTTTGAGAGATAATTAAACCCGAAAGAATTTACACTTTCCAGTCCAGATTTTCCCATACAATAGCGAGATGATTTATATCGACGCTTATTTGGTATTAAATTATTTTGGCACGTTATTATGAAAATGTCCGTTTTAGTCAAAATATACTACGCGTAAGCATCACGATAGCGCAGCACTAGACGTAAATACTTCCCACTTATTGTTCACTATAATAACGTTGTCCATTATAGTTGAAGACGTTACAAAGGAAAATGACAAAGAATAGAAGTAGTAAATCTAGTTCGGGGGGGCAATCTGGCTTTATAAAAGAATTATATCATTCTCCACAACACTGGAATTGAATCTGCCATTTGCGAATAGATTTACTACATCATTATTACAACGTAAAAGGAAGAAAATATGTTCCATGCGAAAATATGCCGGATAACCGTAAATTTAATTAAATTTTATTTTTATGGCTTCCGTGCTCCTCGGGTACACACCAGGCCACCTTTCGCACGAACCGCCCTCGTACCTTGCAGAATATTTTAATTAAAAGTAAACTATTAAAACTCGAGTTTGGTTTAATAAAATTATATTCGAGTTATAGTGAAATACGATCGTTATCTATAATCGACTATATTGTTCTTTTAACAAACTCCGGAGTTTCAAATTTTATAACATTTTGAATAAATTTTAATTAAACACTTTAACGATTATTTTATGTTATTAGAACACGAAATGTACTAAATATTCATTTACGTCACGTTTAAATTTTAATAGGTCCGAAGTAAATTAGTTCGCTGGGAAATTAGGGTCTAACCTAAATTTTTCACGAATAGCTCAGTCATTATTCGGTTAATCATAAAATGTCAAAAGAATAATTTTGTAGTGCGGGAAACTCGGAAGAAAAGGCTTTTTTTGTTTTGTAATTCGAGTGAAAAATAAGGAAGTTATGGATACTTTTCCACTGAAAAATGTGATTTGTATAATTTCGAATTATAATAAATTAAAATTGATTTGTTATAAAAATTTTCCGAATTTTGAATTTTTTCAGTATTCAACTGTCATAGACAAAGGAAACCTTTCGATAGTGGACACCAATGAGCAATTGAGAAAATAGTTATTTCAAAATTAATTAAATTATTATGATTTTAAATTTTAATCTTCCAATTAAGTTTTATCTACTGTTTTGTAAAATTCTATTCAAAATATTGCCAACTTCTTCCAAAATTACATTGGATAATTTCCAATACAAAATTAAATTACTCACACAACATAAATCACTTTAATTTTCAAAATATTAAATTCAAACCAAAATCGCAGTCAAAATTTTGTCCCAAGCGCTTAGGCGACCGCCAGGCGGTCATTTTGGCAGCAAAAAGCCTGGTTTCTACTGCTAGTTAGCGGGATTTTCTTAAATAATATATCAAATTTGCGATAGATTAGAGAGCAGTGACGTAGTGCAATTTAAGTTCCCGTTCTCTTTAGATCATCGAAAGTAAGCAAAGTTTGCCCCATAGGAACGCCCTTCTTTTGAAGAGGCCTACATCCAACAGTGGATAGAAAGCCGATCGAGAAGAAGAGAGGTAGCTATCTTTTTTTATATAATATAGAGCTATGTTTGTTCTTTTTTTTTGTAATTTATCAAAGAAAATTTGGAAACTGGGGAAGGTGAAGGATCAGTGCGGCCTTAAACTGGACAATCGTGTTTCACACCATTCAAACGCCGTGACGACTTCTCAGTTTAGAGAAGTCTTTTTACTAGGGGGGACTTTGCTCCCCTGGCCGCTTTGTCATTGGACAAGTTCTCGTCCTTCAAGGTCTTTGAACAAGTTCTCTTTGTTTTATTGTGAAAATTAATGCTTTGTTTTGTATTGCACATCACTAGCCACTACTTTATTTCTGGCTGCATACGAATTCTAAATCGGGAAAAGGATTCGTCTTTTGAGGCTATGCACAAATCGACCCATTTTTTGGTATCTTTATAAGAAATGGAGGCGCTGCTCAGCCAGGTCATGTGCCATCGAAAGGAATAACTGATATGCGGGAGGGGCTTATCCGGTGAATACTGCGGGTGAAGCCAGCGGCGGCTTGTCAGGGGAGGCAAGGGAGGCTTGAACTCCCCTGAAATTCTGGACTATTAATTAAAGTATTAAAATTTTTAAGAAATTAAAATTGTTTAGATTTTCGATTATGAGAAGTATCAAAGCATATAGATACTCCTACCACAATAATTACATTTTATATAAAAAATAAAATGAGACTATCGCAGAAACAGAACTTTCAGCGTAGAAAATATGTAGATGTAGATTATGTAGCCATCACATGGATCGCAATGTTTTACTTGTTTTACTGACGATTTTGAGATTACTCCGCAGGAATTTTTTATCAAACCTCGCTATCGATTTATTGTAGATATTGCAATATATTGTGACGACCCAATTGTCTCAAATTATAAAAATTGTAAAATAAATAAAATTTTAAAGAAAACTTAAATTTTCTCCTGGTCACCCATTTTTTTTATCATGAGACTCTCTTTTCAAATTTTTAATCCAATGCAATTTTCTTCTAATTTTATAAGTAATTCAAACAAATTCTCCTTTTCCAAAACCATTCAATTAATTATTATTATTAATCCAAATACTCGTATATCATCCAAAATTACTTATCAAAAACTTTATCTTCAAAACTTATCCAATTTGAGACAAAAATAATTCAAATTATGAAATAAAATCCACTTACATCTAATTCAAAAACTTTATTCACAACATTTTCAAATCTCAAACCGGAGTGGAGACGCAAATTATAGAATTCAACGGAGACTCTACGTAAACGCGTCCGTCCACTTTGACGGACCTGGCAAGAGCAAAGTTATAATACATTTTCGTACTAACATGAAATAATAATATATTGGCATGAACAAAATTTCAAATATTTACAAATTGGTTTTGGAGCATGACATTTATGTAATATCAAAAAGAACATACTTTCTTATTGTGTATCCAACGTAGCTTTTTAATGACGTAGTTGAGCGTCAGCCTCTCCTGTGAATCGTGCATTTTCGTATACCTATAAATAGCATCGGTTATTTTTTTTTAAACATTTGGGATGGGATCGAGGGGGAATCGCTGACAAAATCTGGTACACAAGTGAAAATAAGTTTGAGAAAATCCGGAAAAATTTCAGGAAATTTTAGAAAATCCTCAAATTAAATAGCCACGAGCCGCTACTAGGTAGGGCAGGACTTCCCATTCAGAGCGTTCTTTATCTCTAAGATCAAAATCAGTAATTTTGAAGCATCGAAACCAGTCTCTGCATATCGTTTCCGACAGAGCATGCTCGCTGTAAGTCTCGACAATAATTCTGAGTGCTTCAGCTGCAGATTTCTTTTGAATAAAATGGTGCAAAAAAGTTCCCCACAGATAGTTACTCTTTATTTGGCCCAAAACTCGACATTTTTAGAAATATAAAAAACTACGTTTACTACACTGAAGTTCAAGCTTCGTCATCATCATTTCTTATATTATACACACCACGGCTAGGCCGCATTCTCTGTCTGGGGAGGGGGATTCATGGGAGGCGTTTTTATTTCGGAATCGTACCCTATTATGCCTTGTGGCTTGTTTTGTTGGCGTACCCTTTTGTGGTCCGTTGAACTAAGCCAATTTTGCCTGACGACAGGACTCTTGTGTAGCGCTGGTTCCGCGACTTATTTTTGGGCGTTTAAGAAAGGAGCTTTTCGTTTTGAAGCGCAGGGTCGGTCGTGCTTGGAGTGTTAACATTTTTGGGGATAGACTGAGTAGTAGAGGTTTCAATTTCTAGTGTGGTATAGTTGTCGTCGTTTGAAGTAGGTGCAATCGGTCTCGTCTTTAGCAACTTTCGCTACCTCGGGAGACCGGGTACAGTAAGTTTGATTTGGAGATGGAGGAGTGAGCGTTGTGAACAGATAACCACCAGGGTCATTTTGACCTACCAGTTTGGTCTGACCCACGGGTTTAGCTTTTGAATTAGGATGAAAAATCGTGTCCAGAGTGATCTTGCGAAGAGAGCAGAGGAGTTTTTGAGTTGCTAGTTGCTCTTTTATATACCTCAGCAATATATATTTGTCTGGCGTGTGACCCTGAAAATATATTGTTAATAATTTATTTTAAGGGGGAGCCCCTCCCTTTAGCTGTCTTAACAAGAATAATCGCACTCGGATTAACAGTGCTGGGGTGGGGGCTGCAAGATTGCATTGGGTCTCTTATACTGCAAAAAGTTCTCGAGTTGGTAATTACCGAGCTTTCAGGCTACCGGGTCTCCGCAGGTTGGAGTTGTAGATAGGACTCCAGGTTGGAGTTCTCCTGCAGCCGTTTCTTTGAGACGTACCATTGGGCCTTCATGGCACGTTTCATAGCAATATTCTGCACCAGCTGGAGTTTCTTGATGTCGCTGATGACCGCGAAGCCCCATGCTGTCCCAAATGGACAATTTTATCCAGTGCCAGGCCGTTTTTAAGACTAAGTTTGCTTTTACTATTTAGTGGGGGGCCCAACGTGGCTATGGCTCTCTTAGCTTTAAGTGTGACGTGTTTGATGTGGGGTCTCCACCGTAGTCTCATATCCAAAGTTACCCCCAGATATTTGTAGGTGTCGTTCCAGGGGATTAAGCTGAGATTGTGGTTTTATCTTATCACTGGGAGTGCTCTTGCTAGAGTTGCCAGGTACGCGACCATACTTTTAACTCAGGGCAATATGTAGCTTTTGGATTTGGACTATTTTGTGTGGCCTAAGGCAGCTCATATGCGGTGTCATCCGTATATAACATGAGCTGTGTGGGGTCGCGTGAGTGGGAGCTGGTTTAGGTACGTCTTTTGCGTAAAACCTGCTCACCTACGGTTCGTTAGGTAGGCCTTACAAGCGCTGGTTCGATGCGGTCGTGGATCAGTTTGTGGATTAGCCCCCGATGCCAAACCCCGTTCAAGCTTACCGACAGCAATACTTCCTTGTACATGCATTAGCATCTGAACTTACATGCACGTAGTCTGCTGTTATAAAACTGCCCCTGAAAGGTACAAAATGTAGGTGTCAATCCGGGGGGTCTGGGGGGTATGGAATACCCTCCAGTGCACCCTTTAGGTTAGTTGACGAGCCAGCAGTATGTATCGACTGCGTACCGGATAATTGCTGTTCAAAAATGATCTAAAGCCCAAAATGGATTTGTAACGGGAAACCACGCCTATTAATTAAATTCCCTAGTAAGTCATCTTGGCTTCAACCAATTGGTCGTCTACGTACTGCATGGTATATGCAATACAAAGAAGAGGATCAATTGTTATGTTAGGACTGACACCTAATGTTACTTAAATACCAAAAGGAAGATTATTAACAAATAAAACTCTTGGACACGTATAACGCAACAATGAAAGGTCAGTAAAACATACGACATAAATAACGACTATTACCTGGAATCAACGCACATCATCAACTGGCACTTAATCTTGAGGAAAAGGGGTTGCTCAATATTGCAATAAAAAATGTCTAATTATATCTTGTATAATAGTCAGACATTAAATCGTTAGATCGCTGTTTAAGTGTCTTCCGTTTTTGCAATCTTGCAGTACGCCACTGACTATAAATACTGGCACAAAGCAAGGGCAGGAAGTAGAAGATTTAGGTGTCATATTTCAAGAGCACGCTCCACCAAGATTAAACTCGACCTATTTCTATTACTTCTATAGAACATTACTGGGTTTATTGTTATGACTTGTCTTCCAACTACTACATCTAACACTCTCTTACTGTCTTCTCACACTTGTTTTTCAATTGCTTAATAAACTTGCGTTTATTACAAAAAACCGTCACCAGGCGTAATTTAAACAAGACGAGCTTAAAATAGAAAACCATATTTTTAAATTTTTAATTTTGTGCGTGGCGATTTCCCTGTATTAAAAATTTCCACTTGAGAAAACAAATCTAGCAAATCATTTTGGATTTTTCATTTCTTTTGCGATTTTCGAGATTGCATTAAATTTACTACACTGCGGCAAATACACGATAACATAAAAATGTAAATTTGATCAATATTTTAGGAGACTTCTACGTTTCACCCTTGTTCTTTTAAACAAACGTCTAATTGTTGCTGGAAAATGTTTTAACTTGGCATAAAAAAAAATATCGCAGTGACGACGGTTACCCATGCGTGTCATAGCCGACAGACCAATATTTCGAATAAGATAAAAAATGCCAAAATTTTTAACGAGGGATCTCTTCAGGGGACGATGTACGAAAAATTATAAGTTGCCCGAAACAAAAAACGTCGCTCAACCTGTTATTTGAAGCAACTAATTTTCCATTCATTAGAGTTTTGGAAAGTTTGGAAAATAAAAGTGTTGGGTTCTGCCGAAGTTATCTAGGTAAATGGTTAGTTGTTCAAGTGTGCACATGACGGTTTCCTGTCGACCCCAACCGAGTGAGTGGTAAATAAGGGGAAAGTAACTTGTCAGGGCGACCATATTTATTACGAGTGTATATGAGCAAATGTACGTGATTTTCTACTTTACTTTGTTCCTACAGTCCATTAATAATGTGCGTTAATTATAATATATAATTTTTGGCGCACATTCAAAGTAACAAGAAAGTCTTAATGTTTCACATGTGTTACCAACAAAGCTACTAACTAATCTAATAATGATGAGAATTGAATTATCCCAGATTACTTACGATAGAACGCTAAGGTAAATCCATGCTAACGAGGGTAATTTAAGGTAGAACAAGCTCGTGTAACCCTTTAGCGGTTGCCTTCTATAGAGCCTTACAGAATTTCAATAATTACAGACCATTAATTAGAACTTCCACAATATCGGAACCATATACTCCCCTAAACTTCCTCTGCCTTGTCGCAATTTATTCATCCTGCCGACTTTCTTTGCTTTCCTCAGACTTACATCAAAATGTAATTATCAACCAAAAGAAGTGTACAGTTCTAATCCGGAACGTATATTTAAATGTCGGTCACGTGAGGTAAAATTTGCACGAGCGCCCCCACACGAAATGTATTTGCACAAAAAATTTGTAGGTTATAGTAACATTCCGGATAGTATAAGACAAAGGGCGCACGTGAGACACGTACCAAGTTGCGTAAAATTCAGTTATGCTAAAATAATCAAGAGTCTATCGTTCGATCTTGCGGAACGCCGCAAAAAATGCGGGATTTACAGATTTACTTCCCATTCCGATATGAAATGCATAGAATAAAAGTAAAGCCTAATGGCTATATACTTCTAAACAGTTTAGTGAGTTCTCGACCCTTTGGTCAACCGCACTGTAAGGGCATTAAGGGGTAATGAATATAAATGTTGTAAGTAACCCGCCGTACCCCTTATACACAGGAGTAGTAAAATAACTGAGATAAATACTGACATATTGTAATCCAACGAGTAATGCAGTTGTTAAATTAATGAACTAAATCAGTTTGGTTGGCCGTGAAAACAATAACTTGACGTTTCTTATTATCAAATCAATAAATCAGCTTATAAAAAATTAACTTGGCGTGAATGTAGAAGTTATACTTGCAAACAATGAGTCAGTTGTTAAGTGAGCAATTGACAAACAGTGATTGTGACAACCGGGGGAGATATTGGATTTATCTGTGGTCTGAGTCTGCAGGGGACAGATTATTTAGATAGATTGATGCATTCAGAATTATTTATATTCCACGGCTATAACCATTTGTTTATGTTATTTACGCGCTACCTCGGCCGCACACTATTGTATATGGATAGGTGGAGTAAATTTTAATTATATCGCCAAAATTATGGCTCCATTCGAAATTCTCGTTTCAGTTTATAAAAAAATGTTAGGGTGCAATTTTTTATTCATTGGGACGGTAAATATTGAAAACTGAGTACTGAACCTGCTAACATTTGTATAGGAAACCTTTCCGGCAGAGGACAGAAGGGAGCGACCGGGTGCGGTGTGATTTCTGCCTACAGGACACAATAAACTCCAGTTTGATTAGGTTATTCAAACAAAATTAATAAAATTGCTGCCAAATATTTGCGTAGTTTATATTAAACGCCAAGTCGACGTGCGTAAATATCAGCTGCAAGATAGCAAGTGATTAGTTACAATCGGCACTTAAATCGTACATTGCTAAGTGGAACTTAATTTTTTTTACGAGACTTTGTCATTAATGTCACAGTATCAGTAGGATGTGCAGAGTACCTAAAGTGGCACTTAAGCCTTTCTCTTAAGAGATACTTAAGAAGATTAATTCACACTTAACTGCCGATATAAACAAACAGAAAAATCTACATAGTTACTGGGATTTTCTAAAATACTAAGTCGAGCTTAATAGTTAAGCTAAATTTCACGTTATCTTAAAATGAAACAGCTTGTTATGGATATTGCAATAACAACCGCTTGCACCAACTAAAATAATACTTGTAGGTATTATCTTATAAATCAATACTTTACTGAAAGCTTCACTTTAAAACTTTACTTATTTTCTAGTAAAAGTTCAAATATAAGGCAAAGCGCTTTTCTATTAGACAATTTTAAATATTCTGCTATGATAAATAATGTAGAACTTAAAATATTAAATCGACTTAATGTTTAAGCACTACATCTTTTCTACATAAAGTAAACATTCATTTTAAATATTAAAGAATAAATACTACTAACTTCAAAATAGTTAAGTACTACTGTTTTTCTAGCTGAACTCTTTTCTATTGACTGATTTTTACACTTTTCCATATTTTATTAAATTAAACGTTGGAATACTTTCCTGTTCTGTTCTTTGCCTTGGAAAGTTTTATTTTGAAAATTTTGGTTTTCTATTTATAATCTAGATAACTCCGGAGGTGAATTACTGGATTTGACTATATATACCGTACTGGCGTTTGACGATATTCAATTAAATACTCTTAGGGACCCGGTCAACTGGGCGATGGAAAACTGTGCGATTGGTGTTACTTTATTAGTTTTACTGCTAATTACTGCAGCACTTTACTGTACTTACTACTGCTATTATTGCTACTTACTGCTTAATATTTTTACTTACTACCTAACACTACTACTGACTACCTAAAAGTGCCACGTACTACTTGGTACTGCAGATACTGCAACTTACTACCTGATACTGCCCAATACTGCTGGTCTTATTTATGTACATATTTCGTAGATCTTCAAACACTTGTACACATGTAAGAAATTCAAATGCAAGCGACTGCTGCTTCAGTATACAGATCCGGACAACTGGACGAATCCTACTGAGCGACGTACAACTGGGTGACGGACAACTTTACTGTTCTACTGTACTAACTACTGCGATAACTGCCTAACACTCGAGGGATAAATATCCAGTAAAATTTTTGAACACAAGACTCGGAATTCCAAAGATTTCCAAGAATTCCCATGATTTCTAACGATTTCCAAGGAATTCCAGGGATTTCCAAACGAGTGTACACAAAATTTTGCGGGATATTTACCCCTTGCTAATACTTGTACTTACTACCTAACAGTGCCGCGTACTACCTGGTACTGCAGATACTGCTACTTACTACCTGATACTGTCTAATACTGCTGATCTTATTTATGTACATGCAAGCGACTGCTGCTTCAGTATACAGATTCGGATAACTGGGCGATGGACAACTGGGTGATTGGTGAACTGGACGATTGGCGTTACTTTATTAGTTTTACTGCTAATTACTGCACTGTACTAACTACTGCGATTACTGCTACTTACTGCCTAATACATTTACTTACTACCTAACAGTGCCACGTACTACCTGGTACTGCAGATACTGCCACTTACTACCTGATACTGCCCAATACTGCTGATCTCATTTATGTACATATTTCGTAGATCTTCAAAGATATGTACACATATAAGAAATTCAAATGCAAGCGACTGCTGCTTCAGTAAATTACGGTAGAAGTGAGCTGGAAAAATGAAATAAGTTTCTTTTTAAATTAAAGGCCGTAGAATGATAATATTAATAATTAAAAAAAAATTTCTCTTAAAGCTGTTAAGACTCCTCTTAAAGCTAAATAAACAATATTATCTCTTCTACTAAATATAATAATAATTGTTAATTACTGCTTGCCATTTACTGCATAATACTACTCCTTACTGCTCAGTGTAATACCTGATACTGCTACTTACTTCTACCTACTGCTGATACTACCTATACTGCTGCTTACGTGTACCGCAATTTCATTCGGTTCTACAGTTTGGTGTTACAGTCAAGATCAGCTTTGACTTGGTTGCCTAATTACTAGGTCAAACCGGATTTGGACCAAATTCCAGCTTTTTGAAAAATTTTGAATCGGGATTACAGATAATATCTGTATCTTGAAGTAATTCATATAACTGACGGTTCAAGCGTTCTTAACCTTAAAATCGTTTTGAAATGCCATCACTCACAATATTTTATGAGAAATGGCAATCCTTATGTTTCTATCGGTAATTTCTGAGTTTTCTGCTGTCAATCAAGTCTGCTCGATAACTGTCTTGAACACACAATTCCATTCGATCGAGACGACTTCTACAATATACCGATTTTGAACCGTCATACGATAACGTACAATATTTCACCTTCCCGATCGAAAACTTATTATTTATCCAGCTTTATTTTCATAAATCGTCTTTTTTCCGTTTGAAAATGAAGCGGTTGTTCAAAATTCAAATATTCTGTGATATTTTCATACGATCGGGACTCTTTAAAGCAGGTCAAGATAAACGCCTCAAGTAAAATTCTCCAGATAGAGAAAAGGGAACCGAAATCACATTATTAGATCAAACGCGGGCGGATTTTTAAAAATGTTTTTCGTACGAAAAGTTTGTACCGACTGCGCCATGTACAATTTTCGATTAACTCTCGCGTGTACAATCTACTTAATTTCGTTCTCACACTTGGATCAACAAGCTTTCATGTGAGTTGGATTTTTTCTAGTTGGATGATTACGTACCGTGTTTTGAAGTTTCCGAGGTTTTGAGGCTTAAAACTCTCGTTTGACGTGAAAACCAACTTGCAAGGTGCATTAACGTTTTAAGTGCGTATCCTCTCTGTCTCTCTCTGTCGGTTCCGAATAGATAAATCTTTACTTATTAAAATCATTATTATTATCATCAAACGTGGTAATCTTAAGGACCTACCAGACACACGAGCAACAAGTTATCTTAATTTCTGTCACGATGACGAAGGTCGACTATACCAGTTATCAATAATGCAACCGGGGAAAGCTTTTACTTTTTAATACTTTACCCTTTCGATTGAATTTTTGGGCTTTAACATTTTTCTGCCTTACTAAAAAGGTTGACTTATAATTAACGATAATAAATTACGTCAATAATTCAGGCCAACGTAAACATTTTCACGTTAAATTATCGGCCGGCAAATAAAACTTTCGGTAGGAAACCGCAATCAATTAAATGTCATAAAAAATTGAAAATTCAATTTGATAATTAACATTCACTTCCGTTCATAAATCAAAAATTGAAAATTAATGTCAAAATTTGATTAACTAACAACGATCAACGGAAGTCGAATTATGTAACAGCTCACGTGTGTACTGGTGCTGCGAACATCCACTATCGATACTGCAGTGTTCGATTGTATCCACACTTCAGAATTTTTTATTTGTTCGATTCGTACAAACCTGTCGATCCATATTTTGTTATTTTAATGAATCAGAGTGTGAAAAGAATTCTTTGATATTCTCTTGTAATTTAATTAAAAAAGCTTGGCTGTCGAAGGGTTCGTCTCCTATCGATTTACTTCTTTCCGTCAGTTTTGCTAATGAAAAATTTCAAATAATTCCTGTTAATATCGAATGATATTTTTATGCTACGTAATAATAAAAGATCCTGCTATGACTTTATGACTGACGAAACTATTAAGGAGCAGCAGCACGTAACTTTTAATCGGTGTCTCTTCTCGAGAGATATTAACATTTTAAGTGTTTTATTTTTCTTTTCGCAACTCGCATTAATTAAATTTTACGAAATAAAATATTAATTCGTTTTTGATATACCTAGGGGTCTTAAATCACCCCTGTGTGTATTCCGAAATTTAAAAATCTTTTAAGATACTTCTGCATATTAACTAACCATCGAAGCGGATCGGTTTCTGCAAGCTTTATCATTGCCTTGTAAAGGGATTAAAATTTAACAGAGCTTTTCCAATTTAATGCGCTTTAAGGATTATATAATCCTGGCGTATCATTGAGTCGGGCAAAATGCAACTGTTTTGTTTAAACCAGAAGCTTCCAGAGTATTTCTTGCTTAATGTTTATTCAGGTATTAGTTTTTGTGCAAATTTGGTAATAACAATTACGGTAAGTGTTCCGGGGGACTGTTACTGTTGTTTTTGGGACAAATGAATACGAAACCAGTACGCGCTTGCTGGTCAAGATTAGATCCGCGGGGGTTCGAGCCTCCCGGGAGTCCACTTTTTTTTTGTTTTTTACAGATTAGAATAGTAACAACACCTGCTGGAAGTTTATATAATTGCAAATTAAAGATTTATTTTAATTGAGTTTTCGTGAAATGTTAAATGTAATTACACAGCAGTAAAATAAAATTTCATTAGGTATGCACGGTATATGCGAGCGTCGTCCCCGCAATAATAGTTTAGAATTTAATGGAGCGTTTGAAGTTTGTAAAACAGGTGTTTAATTTTGTTTTGTAAAATTAATTTAAAAAATATTAATAATAATTTTATTATGTAGGGTAGTGTCAGCTGTGTTTTGCGGGAAGCTTAAAATTTTATAACTACATTTAATAGTTTATTGTGAAAGGAAGCGAGTGCATAATAAAAGAAAATGTTTTAACGATATCAAAATAATATCCCACCATTTACGGCAAAATCCAGCATGTCATTGGCAACTCTCGTATAAAATCTTGGCGTTGCAGGAATTTCGTCCTAAATTCCTGCTGGTGAAAAACTGCTCGACGCTCGATGCTCTGGGGAGCTTTTATACTCAGGATTAGGCCCATTTCTTTACCTCTCTCTTTATTATTTGTTACACTATAATCATCTCACTCGAACGCATTTAGTGCATCTTTTACTTCTTGTTGTTGCTTTTTACTTTCTCTTTCTTACAGGTATCGAAATTGTTCTCTTTTTAAATAAACTCCAGCCGCCTTTATTTAAATGTCACTTCCGGCGTTCCGCTTCCCTTCTTCCTGCTCGCGTATGCTTATGCAATGGCAACTTGCGGTTGCAAACTTTGAACTGTTGCTCTCACCAGTTATAATAAAAGATTGTAAGACTTTAGAGATGAACGTAGTTAAATTATGTAGTACTTGTTGAGGAAAACATTGTTTTAAAGCGCAGCAATTTTAAGAAAGGGCTGCTGGTGTCTAGCTTATAAGGCAATAAAGCACACACACTTCCAACATTCGTTTGTTCTTGATTTATATTAAATTTTTCAAATAGCTCCAAGACGTAAATCACCAATATGATCGAGTTAAAACTTTTTCATTTTATTGGATTTTCTTTCCTCCTTACTACAGTCTGCTTTAATTTTTTTATTTGTTTCCTTATTGTTTCGTTACTTTTATTACAAACAATTTTATGATTAGCTACATACATCAAATTTGTTGGGTTATATGGTAAATAAGTTTTTTTTAAGATTACTGCTTTCCATTCCAAACGAATATGTTTGAAAATAATCTCGGTCGAAAGAGATTTTTTTTTCGCGTCTGAAGATACCCGATAACTGGTATTCTTCTCATTTAATCCGCAAAGAAAATATTGATAATAAAAATTTAACTGAATTCAGTTAAAGCTTGATGTCTTTTATACCGGAAGGCCGAAACTTAAATATCATTGCCTTCTGCATAGGTAGATCCGCCAATGAACCGCCCCGGTCTAAAAGACAAACTTCCACTCTCAATTTCTCGAAAACGGCTGTGTATTTATCGTATGAGGATTGGCAAAGTTTATCTTAAAATCCAAAATACCGATGTCACTTAGGACGACGTGTATACGACCAATGCATCTTTCCCGTTCTAACATACGGCTCAGAGACTTGGAGTTTAACAAAGGCCAATGCTAGGAAATTTAGAGTTACACAAAGATGAATGGAGAGGCAAATGTGAAATGTTACCCTCAAAGATCATAAGAGAAATGAATGGATCAGACTGCAGGCCGGACTAAAAGAAGTGGTGGAAAGGGCATTCCAGCTTAAATGAAATTGGGCAGGACACATATCCAGAATAAAAGATGATAGGTGGACAAGGAGGATGATGCAGTGGAAACCGACATCTGGAAGAAGGGATACCAACGCCCGAAAATACGATGGAGTGACGAAATAAAGAAGACAGCAAGCATTCTTCTCTTCGGTCAGTTTCTCCTCCGGATTATCTCCTACTACTTTATTTATTAATTAATACCTTTCTTACAAGCTAATGTACTTTGCCAATTTGTCAATTATTATACGAGGGAGCCACTTGTGATAATAACCCAACAGAATTTGGAGTTCTCCACTAATGAAATCTGATAACTCGATGTTCTGCGAGCCAACTAAACTGACTTCGGATCTAGCTAATGCTGATGGTAGAAGGTATCCAGATCATTAGCATTACTGCTATAAGAGCATTACTCCAACAGAAACATCAAGGTTTGATTGCCCTTTCAGATAATTCAACAGATGGTTCACAAATTCAACAACCGAAGGTCGATACCCAAGCAGCACAAAGCCGTCAAAAATGTACATATACGGTACCGATATTTACATAACGGTATGGCATTGATTTGCCCATTTTGCCGTTACTGTTTTGATATATCATTTATGTACATAAACGGTAGAGGTGTTTTCGTAACGATACGGTATTGATTTGCCCATTTTGTCGTTATTGTTTTTATGTATCATTTAGGTACATACTCGTATATAGTATAGGTATTTTCGTAACTGTACGGCATCGATTTGCTCATTTTGCCGTTACTGTTTTTATGTATCATTTAGGTACATATATGGTATTGGTATTTTCGTAACTGTACGGCATCGATTTGCTCATTTTGCCGTTACTGTTTTGATGTATCATTTAGGTATATATGTATATTGTACAGGTATTTTCGTAACGGTACGGCATTGATTTGCCCATTTTACCGTTACTGTTTTGATGTATCATTTAGGTACATATACGATACAGGTATTTTCGTAACGGTACAGCATTGGTTTGCCCATTATGCCGTTACTGAATTGGTGTATCATTTTTACACATATTATGTGTTGATTTTTTATGAACGAAATATTTAGAAATGTACAGTGTCGCTTCGGTACATAAAATTTACGTGCCTAATCTACTACTACGTCGATTCGGTGACGGGAGATAATAATATACTTTTAGTTTATTCAATTCATTCTTCTAAATTTAAAATCTAAATGTACACAAAAACTTTAGTACTTATCCTTTTCAAAATTTCAATTAGTCCTCCACTTTTAGTAACGGTTTTCCAGGAGTCATAGGTGGCATTTTGAGTTGAGTATTTTAGTCAGTTGAGTTTGGGCGGTGGAATAATCACTTTTATGTAAATAAATATTAAACTTAAAAATAAAAAATTTTTTTAAAAATATTTTTAGTAAATTTTAACACTTAAATAAATTTCCCGTCGCCGAAACTAGCATAGCCAAATTTCGGGTCGCCGAACACGTCGTTTCGGAGACCGCGATTCGGCAACGTATATTCGGCGACGGTCAATTTGGCGACCCGAAATTCGGCTATGCTAGTTTCGGCGACAGATAATTCGACTACGTCGGTTTGGCGACGGGAAATTTATTTAAGTGTTAAAATTTATTAAAAATATTAAAAAAAGTTATTTTTTATCTTTAAATTAAATATTGATACATACATCATTGATATATACATCACAGGTATCATATACATACTTTTTTAGAATGACTCATCGAAAAACGTTACTAAAAGTGGAGAACTAATTGAAATTTTGGAAAAGATAAGTACTTAAGGAAACCGGTATTATTTAATTGAAAAGGTTGAATTGTATTGAAATGGGAGAAACCAAGGAAAGATTAATACAATAAGTATTATTGAAAAGAAACAAATAACAAATGAAGGGATCCACTTAAGAAAGGTTGGTTAACGACGGGTTTTTAAGTTCAAAAAGCCATAAGGCGTCCGTACTAAAGTTTTTTCGCATATTTAGATTTTAAATTTAAAAGAATGAAATGAATAAACTAAAAGTATATCTTCCGTCGCCGAATGGGAATCGCCGAAATGCCGGTGCCGAATTGGAATCGCCGAAACTGCCATAGCCGAATATCGGGTCGCCGAATTGACTGTCGCCGAATCAGAATCGTCGAAATGACGGTGCCGAACTGGAATCGCCGTAATGACGGTGTCCGCCGAATATACGTTGCCGAATCGCTTTCGCCGAACTGCGGTCGCCGAAACGACGTGTACTGAAAATTACTCTCTACCAAAGTAGTTCAAATTATCGCCTCCCTCCCAATAATAAAGTATTAATTTTGAGGTACGGCCTAGGGGTAATGGAAAATTGTTGCACTTTTTTGTTGCAATTTTTGTTGCGTTTGTTGCAAACATTCCATATTAATCCATGTTAAACCATCCACGGGGAGTGCAATTGCATCAAATTTCTAGTATTCAAACGTCCTTGCGTTCAAACATCCTTGCGTTCAAACGGCCGCGTTTAGATATCCTAGACCATTCTACCGCATTTGCTGCAAATCTATCAGAAAGGATTTGTTGATTCCAGCAAAATATTTCTTAAAATCTGCAAGTGAAAGAATCTGTAATATTTTTTATTATTAAAAAAATTCATTGTATTTATGAAAAATGTTATTGCCTGAAAAATGTTTTCAGTCCACTCGGACTGGATCCTGAACCATCATGAGCCGTTTTCTCTTTTGAACAGCTTAGACACCACGGTTGCTTAAACGAGATTTGAGAACGCCTATAACTCTGCTTCATTAACTCTCTGATACGCGGAGATGGCCATATTAAAGCTTTTAGGCTCTCCCCGAATTCAGGGTCAGAGAGTCTTGAGTATAGCAAATGTTCAGAGGTCGGTTAACGAACAGAACTACGAACCTTTTTATGGAACACCAACAGGTGATCAAGACATACTTGGTGATCTTTTGACTGATTTTGCTACCGAAAGATTTCGCACTTTTTTGCCACTTTTTTTAAAAAGCATTTTAAAAAAGAATTAAAGCAATGGGTTTCTAAGTATATTACCTATATTATTAATAATAGAAAACAAAAATAGAAATAGATAAAAAGTTACATTTTTGGTTTGAAACTCATAAACTCAAAAATACATTTTCATTTTTGAACACAATCACAAAGCTAGGTTTTCACAAACCGGGGGGTCTGGGGGGTATGGAATACCCCCCAGCACATTAGTCATTGTGTTCAAAAAAAGAAAATGTGTTATCGAATTTCAAATCAGAAATCTTAGATTTTTAGAAATTCGAATTGCGGTTTGAAACTTATAAGTTGAATAACACTTTTTTGCGTACAATCTCTGGTGTACTGTACTGGTGTACTGTACTGGTGCACTGTACTGGTGTACTGTACTGGTGTACTGTACTGGTGTACGTACAGCTTTGTGTACGTATTGTGTTTATATTGTGTACGATTATTAAAATTTCATTGGGAATTGTTATTTTAATTCGGAATATGAAAACTAGTAGCACTGAAATATTCGAAAAATATTCTAAAAAAAAATAAATAGATAAATAAAAAAAAATTCAATCAAGTTTTTATTGGCTTACACAAAGCTGCGTTATTAGTAAATACATTTGTAGTGTAGTGAATAATAGATGTAAAACAACAAAAATGTGAAGTGGACTGAACGTCTTTCTTTTCATCATTACCGTCAGTTTCAACTTGAATTTTTAATTTTTTAATTAACAATTTTTAGAATAAACCGAAACCTACAAGAAAATCTCGTTGTGATATTCTATTATTTTGTTGAATTTTGCCTCTCTGCATGTAGGTCGGTATATGCGGCAAGTTTGGTATCTACTTATTTCTACTTCTAGAATTCAGAGTCGCATTAGTGCAAATTATAGTTATAATTTGCATTAGGTGCCAGTTGTACTTACACACCTGACGTTCATAATGTTTTATGTACAAGATTAGTTGAAAGCGTTATTTTAAATTATAATGAAGTACAAAGTGTAAATAGTCGTAAGGGTAAACAAGCAGGGCTATAAATGTTTCTATTGTCTACACATTATCCACAATAAATATAGTTTTCAATGCGCACTGCTTGCCAAGTATGATGTATACATATTTACTTATTTAACGAATTCAAATGCGAATTCTACAGGAGGTGCAAAAAATAATCAGCGTGCAGCCCGCTACACAAAATTTAATTTTAGTGAATATTCGTGAATACTTTCTGAAATAGAGATAAATTTATTAAATAATTCTTGTTTTTGTTTTTCTCGATTCGAATAATTGAATTTCTTGCTGACATAGCGAAAAAGTAAATTAGCTGAAATTTTATTTCAGATGAAAGAAATACTTTTAAACATTAATAATTTATCGTTTTATTTCGACTTCGAAAGCTGAGCCGATACACAACCTCCCATCGTTTTATAAAAAATAATTCCATGTTTCAGATCTTACATTACAAACGAAGCTTTTAAAATATTAATGAATATTTCATATATTTTTATTCGACTTGCTTACGGAGGTATTAATTTGAAAATGGTTGCATTATTAAAATATTTTGTTGAAATGATACCGAAGGGGGATGAATGATGTGTCGGGAAGGAAATTAGTGTCACTTTAGTAGGGTGAACCGGCTGACAGTCGTGTTTGTCAAAATTTGCTTACCAGCAGTTGTAAAATATTTTTTATTGCGGATTTTGGAAGTGTGACACTCGTTTTCTTTTCTAAAAATTCGAAATCGTTCTCGAGTTGACGCGAATTTACTCGCGTCGCATAAAATACGCTGTAAGCTGTAATTATTCCTGAACATATTTTTCCATAATTTTTCCGTTTATTATTTTATCACCTCATACACAGACGTTTATAGTAGTTTACATTTGTTATCGATTGTTCATAAATTTTTACTTTTTACGGTCGCACTTAATTTGCGCTCTAAAATTTTATATTTAATTTGTATTTATCATTGCAATTTTCATGCATTTAAATTATTTGCTTTTATTGTAGAAACTGCCTGCAATGCAGGGTTGTAAAACTTATGTAATGGCAACTGTTATAACTGCAACTACCTACTACTAACAGATAACGATTTTATTGTGAACTTTTCTAAGTGCAAGTTGTATCATTTTCCATTTTCCGAATTAGTTGTGTCAGTTTTCTCGAGATAGTTTTTATCTCCCGTAAACTTTAATTGTCAATTTAAAAGTTTATATTGTTAGCATAAACAGAAAAGTGAATTTATAATGCATAAACAAGATTATTGCGAATAAACAGCAATTGCTTTTATTTAATTATTTAATAATTTATTTTTGTTATTCTACAAACTTATGTCGTTCGTTTATTTAAATTAAGGGTTTATGCAAAGTATCTACGATTGAGCAAGTAAAAATAGTCAAAAGTGAAAAAAAAAGTAGGTAAAATTAGGAAAAATAAAAAAAAGGTACTTGAAACCGTTTTACAAAGTAAATTAATTACGTCGTTAACTATTCTGCCTTCAATAACTTTTACAAAAGTTTTTCTGGGCTAAATTTTTATTTAAAAATTTTCGTGTAAAACAGCATAGTTTACTCGCGTTCTGTTGTCAAAGTTCAGAAAGAGAAATATATTACACCGCTAAACCCCCAGGCGCTAATAATTTCTGTAAAAATTAACGGATTTTAGCTGAATCAGGAAGAAACATTTTGAATCGCAGTACTTTTGTTATTAAAATTAAAAAAATTAAATAATAATTTCAATAAATACTACAAAAGTTAACGGATTTTAACGGTTGCGAACTTTTTAAACTAACGGATCTGTTTCTCACAGATCAGTCGGCCGTCTGCGATTTCTACATACAAAAGTTAACGGATTGCAGCTAACTATTTCCCAGGCTATTTTAGATTCGGTGTTCTGAAAGATTAAAGAGTGAGATTTTTTAGACCTCAAATCACTTTCACGTTAATAGCTCGAACGTAAGTTAACGGATTTCTACTTACCTGAGCTTTTCGCAAAAACATTTTTCAAACTCACTTATTGCAACAACTTCTAAAAGTCTTAGCCAATTCACCAAAAAACGAAATAATTTTTAAGCTTAGACACACAGTTTTTGCGTTATCGCCTGTTGGAAAAGTTGGTAAACATTCATAAAGTTTTTGTATTATTTGTTGTATCTCGACTTACTCAAATGCTCATAAACCCGACAAAGGTAAACTGATTTAAGTTTTTATTAGCTTTTCAGAAAGTGAATTTTGTGTGTTAACAATTTGTTTTAATATTTTTTCAATTTGACGCAAATTTTCAACTTAAATCATTCAAGTTCGCATAACTTGGAAAAAAGTCCACCGATTTCGGTCCTTCTGGGTGCTTTCGAAAGAAAATATATTACATTAGAATTATTTTTTATTTAACTTTCATAGTTTTTATGTTATCGCTTTATAAACTCAAAAAGTTTTCACTAATTTTAAAATTTTTTCGCGACTTAAATCATGTAAATGTCAATAACTTTCAGTGAAATTGCATCAGATTTAAAATTTACGGAGTGGTATAATATTTTCAATTTTCTCTGTAGCCAAAGAACCATTTAATTATTATTATTAATTGTGATATTATTATATAAACTATAATTATATATTATATACAGGGTGTCCCCGTGACCGTAGAGAACCTCGTAGGTGGTGATAGAGGACACTTTTCTAAGACATATTTTTAAATAAAATTTTTGTCCAAGTCCAAACCCTTGGGGGGTACCTCACTTTAAAGCAATTTTTTCAATTTATGATTTCAAGCGGCCATTGCACCGATATTTTTGATTTTTTGGGTTTAATGGATTAGAGATTTTCTATAGAGCATTTGAATATCTACAAATTATGTTATAACCCCTTATCTCCTAGAATCAATAGATTTCGAGTTATGAATTAAATTAAGGGAAAAAATTCCGAGTTTTATTTTTTTTACTTTTCTTGCCAACCCCGTATCTTTTAAACGAAACGTCGTAGTAAAAAACTAACGGCTCAAACCGGATAGGGAATTTAACGGGCTACAATTTTAGTTTAATAATTTTTTTAGGGAAACCAACCGTTTGCACAGAAATTACGAAAATAATAAACAAGGTGTAGGTTAAAAAAAACATAAATTAATGGAATAGGTGTAACAGAACTTACCGAAAAAAGCACCATTACAAATAATACAGTGCAACACCTTTTGAAAAGAACATGCCTGTGTGCTGAAAATGAGGGAGGCCATTTTGAAAATTTATTAAAATAAATTTTGTGAATTTATTTAGACCCCCCGGTTTGAAAAATCCTAGCTTTGTAACTTTTTATTTATTTCTCTTGTATTTTCTATTCTTTATTACTAATATAGGTAAATAAGGTAAAAATGGCGAGGCTAACTTCTACCCCAAAATAAACAAACTATATAAAATCAAAAAAAAAAAATTTTTAATAAGAAAATTACGGCACAACATCAGGCTCAGCCCACCACAATATTCAGTTTTTAAATTTTTAAAAATGGTGAGGCTAACTTCTCGTACACACATTGGGTTGCAGCAATATGCACCGGAGGGTACAAAATTTACATTTCGGTATATGACGGCTGTAATGCGAAATCATAATTTTCGCACTAAATTGATAAGATTTCCCTAGATTTTATTGCATTTTCTCAAATTTTATAGCGATTTTCTTTACTCTTACTGTGAAAATGCTCAGATTTGAATATTGGTCCGATATTGATTTTCAATATTGCACCAATATTGTTTCTAAATATTGCGCCAATATGTTTTTAAATACTGCGCCAATATAGAAAAATGTTCACATTTGAATATTGGACCGATATCGACTTTTAATATTGCACCAATATTGTTTTTAAATATTTGGCCAATATAGAATAATGCTTACATTTGAATATTGGACCGATATTAATTTTCAATATTGCATCAATATTTCGCCAATATTTGTGCTACACGGGAGCTGACTTCTCTAAGAAAAAGTAAAGGAGCAAAAAATCTTATTTTTACTTTTCTTGATTTCTTGGCTTTTTTCTCGACTCTCAGATTGCTTAGATTTTGATATTATATTTTATTTTTTATTTTAATTACTGTAACTTAAAATGAACCAATCGGAGGTGTAAGAAGGATAAACCGGTCTAAGGACATCTCACCGCCGCCATTTCGCCGTCCGAAATTTAGTATTTAATTTTTCAATATTAACATGAACATGCATAGGATTTTTTTCAGGAAAATCACATGAAAAAATTTTCACGTGGGTCACTATGTAATGTCTCATATTTTTCACTTATAATCAGCTGTAATCTTTGTAATTCTGTGTATAAACGTAATCTTTCGATGGGTAGATCTTTCTTGTAATCTCTCGTGCCTTGTTCTTGTAATCACTTCTTAGTCGCCAGTAATCTTTGAAATCATAATCCCTCGAGGGGTAAACCACTTCTGTAATTTCTTATAATTTTAACTTATAATCAGCTGTAATCTTTTAGTAGGCATCAGTAATCTTTGTATTCTACTGTAATATCAGTAATCCAGAGTGATCTTGGTAATCATCTGTACTCATACGTGGTCCCTTCAGGGGTAGACCACTAATGTAATCTCTTATACTTTTTTTTGTAGTCAGCAATCAGCTGTAATCATTTGATAGTCATCAGAAATCTTTATAATCTACTCTAATGCCAATAATCCGTAGGATTTCGTGTAATCATGTACAGTGACTCATAATGAAATCCGGACGTTCCTATCTTAACATTCCAAATTGCCGGTTTTGGCATATAAAAATCCATTTTACAGCAAAACTTATTAGACGTTTTTTGTTGCAAATTTCATTGCCTTCAATTTAGTTTATATAAATTTTTTTATTTTGTCGAGCCGTTTCTGACTGCCAGCGACTTCAACAAGATTCGGTAAAATACGAAAAGTATTGTCGCGTATATATCTCGTAAACGTTGCGACCAAATAGAAAAATATATAGAAACAAAATTGAAGGCAACGAAATTTTCAACAAAAAATGTCTAAAAAGTTTTGTTGTAAAATCGATTTTTAAATGCCAAAAACCGACAATTTGCATTGTTAGCATAGGAGCGTCCGGATTTCATTATGAATGATTACAGTAATCGGTAGTATCTTTTTTTTAAGTCATCTACCCCAGATTGAGATTTTTCAATCTCATTCCGAGTATGGTTATAAAAGCGTGGTGAAAATGTGTTTAAGGTTTCGTTAATTTCAGTCAGTTTATTTTAATTATTTTCACAGTAAAATAGAAAACCATTTGCTCCGATATGTTTGCAAGGTAATAAAACTCGGAGACACTTTGGAAAATTAAAACAGCTTTTATAAATTTCCACTGTACGAGTAATAAAGTTGAATTAATTTCGTTTTTTATGGACAATAAACGAAAACGTTTTGTGGTCATAGATTTTTGAAATTCTGTCGGTGTGTTTACGAGATCTTTAAGTTCCAAATTTTCTCGAGAAAAGTAGAAAAGCCAAAGTAGGAAAGTACATGTGTCTCAGCAATAAAACGATAAAAACAACAACACACATTATCGTTAAACGTAAAGTCCAGTTCAGTTGTAATATAACATTAAATGTTCCTTGACAGGGCGTGTGATTGACGTCCAGGGTTGCCAACAGCCGCCCCGGGGTGCTAAAAGGGCTACGAAAACCACCCACACACCGTTGCATGAAACTTTACGACCTAACCACAGTTTGTTAACATCACACGTGTTTTGCTGAAGCAATTGCTGAAAAGCAAAAAACCCATTTGATTTTCGGTGTAAACCAACACAATTTTAATTTTTCTTCTTCTAACTTTCAGCCTGAAAAGTCCGGAGAAGTTGCGGGCGCTGTAATTTATATGAAAGATTGAAGGTGGTTGAACGACTTTCGTATTCATGAAAATTGTTATAAAACAAGAATTCCCAATAGATTTTTTAGACGGGTTTGACTCCCATTTCTGTATAATATTTCTTTTTGTGTAACTTATAAATTGCCACTGTGTTTTTGAATATGCTCGAACTGTTTCTGAACGTTTTTCTGAAACATCCGATATTTCCTTTTCCCCAATGGTTTACTTTTCGTTGAATTCTCGTTTATTTAGTTTTCTTCTATCGTCTTATTTCACGGATCGCAAATTTTAAGAGCTTTTCTCCACTTTATTTGATAATGTCCGGTACTATCGAGAAGTCACATGTACTTCCAATGAATTATGGCTGATCAATAATCCCTTAAATATTCCGCTAATAAATTGTTTTGCTTTCGGACTTTCACGTAAACAAAACGTGTGAAAGCTCTTAATCTCACGTTAATAAAAACTTACAATTTTATACACGCAAACACGAATATTTATCAAATCCATCTTGGTCATTGTGAAATTAATTACATGACATTAATCATGTAAAATTATTTTTTCTTGTGTTACATGAAATGCAAATGAGTTGTTGAATTTCATTAAACTGAAAAATGTTGAAATTTAAGTCGTGCATGCATATTAAATAATGCTCGGAATTATTCTACACTGCAATTTTTGCAATTTATCGTATATTTTATTTCCGTGTAGCTTCGCAAATAAACACAACAATTTTAATTTATTTTTCTGTTTCAGGTAAGATTTTCTTTCATCTGACGCCTGCTTTGGGTGAGTTTGTTTTGATAACAGAAATTTGAATTTGTTTTGTCTTTTATTTTACATTTACATTGTTTATACGGCTTTTCAATTTTATTAAAACAGTTCTGCTGAGTAAATGTTAGCATGTACATTGTTATTCTTGCGTGGAATTTCATTAATAATACAAAGTAATATTTACATAGGAAATAATGAAATTTATATCGACTTGGAACCGTTTATGCTTTCTAACATGGTTTCGAAAAATATTTCTTTGGATTACGATCAAATTACGAAACAAATCAGGATTGTTGCACTAACTAGCTTCTCGTTAAGCTACGTTTCTTCTATCTTAATTTTTTCGATTTTTACCGAAAGTTTTTAAAAACTGCTTTTGAAAAAGAGAGAGAAAAAAAGAATTTGATTCTTACGTCTGAATGACTTAACCATGAATAGCATGGGATAGCACCCAAAAATCAATAATGTAAACAATTATTGCAGTGCAACTCACCTCACATATAAAACCAGTTTGATTTGTCACTTTAATCCTAGCAAATTCGAAGTTGAACGGTTCTAGAGACGTGTCGACCAAGTTCAGGGTCTTGAAGATTTTTTTTAGTGAATTTAATGGTCCTATACGGACATGTTTGCTGCAAGTTCTGTACGTATAGAACGTTAAGGGTTCCCACAGGTTTTTACAGAAATTTGAAAAAATGTTGTAGAATTGAAATAATCAATTTTACAAGTTCGATTTGTTACATAAAAGTCGGTGTTTTGCCTAAGCTGTTGACGGTGCATGTGCTTGATGTAAATAGGTGCAACAATGTGTTTTAGTGGGCGGAGTCGGCCGCAGTTGTCTACTAACCATACAACTGTTAATTTCATACCATAAATTGGATTATTTTAATTATAGCAGGATTTAACTTAAAACAGATTCCTATTATTCTAGATCAGTGATTTGTGAGTTTGGGCGGCCTTCGGGAATTTTTTTACCGATAAAGTAGGTCCCTGCACCAATTTGTGTCAACTTCTGGTATTTTCTTAAATTTGGCATTTACAGCAAATGTTTTTATAAAAATTATTAGAAAAATCCTCTTAAGATATTTTTGGGTTTAACAGCTTTGGTAGTAACGTTAAGAACTCGACCTTCTTTATCGGTAATCGGACGGGAGTCTACAATGTAACGCAGATAGCAATATTGTAACATATAATCCGCAGGGCAACGGTACGATTCGCCGCGACACGACTGGCCGGGAACTATTCGCCGCGGCGATATTCACGTTTTCAACGAGTTTCACCTTTTTCGAGTTCCACCTTTTCCGAGTTCTTTCGGTCTTCAGGGTTATTTTTAATTAGTTTAGTCTTTGTCAAAACAAAGACAATTTTGACAAAGACAACCATGGCAATACACGGATCCACCGTAAAGAATAATTTTTTTCATTAGAGATAAAATTTGAACCATATTAATTGACCTGTGTCCTCATGTAAATACATAAAGTCAACAAATCGAGTAATTAGATTATTGATGTATGGCGCTAAAAGCTCTCGGCGAATCGTGCCACGGCGAATCGTGCGCGGCGAATCGTGCGCGGTGAATCGTGCGCAGCGAGATGTAATCAACCCGATCCGCAGTAGTGCTCTATCGTCTTCGTCGGACACTTACAAGAGGACCTGAGTAGTTCCTTGGCTGAGTCACCCAGCTCTGGTCTGGTACCATAATTTCTTTGAGGCATTTTGAATTTCCAAATTTGGGTTCTCACACTCTTCCGAGAGTGGTTCGCCGAAAAATTGTTTCTCGCAATTTACATAAATAGAAGGTCGAAAGCCCGAAGACCCGTGAAAATATAGAACGTCGACGACGGATTCATGCCGGTAGAATTCCAAATGCCATCGTCTGGTGTAGATAAGAGATTGGCGCTGTAACTGTGTAACCGTCGTAATCGTTGTCTACACAGGTTACGTTGGCCTATGTACACGAGTAGACCTTTTCGGCTTCGTACATGTGATTTATGGTATTTTAGAAATGTAAAAAAACACAAATTTCCTGTTTTGTATGATTAAATAGAAGGTCAGGCGGTCTGTGGCCGTCTTGACCTTATAGTCGGCAAATGAAGTGGTTGTCCGCCTTTCGACCACACCACGAACATTGATTTTCAAATTAGTTAGGACATTCTCAATTTCTCGCTTATTTTCATAATTGTTTTGTAAATTACGGGGGAAATTGGGGAGTAAACGAAAACTCCTCAGTTTGCAAATTCCAGTGGTCTGCAAAAAAAAATTTTTTTTGTTACTGACACCATTCCTGCGGATTCTTATGTAAAATGACTTTTTGAATCCGAATATAATCTCTTTTTTCCTCATTACCCGCCATTTTTGCCCCCTCCCCACCTATTTTTATCACTTTCATAATAATTTTTTTGTCATGAATTTGATTTGCAGGGGTGAAAGAGATTATTTTAGATGTAAAGAATAAGTAAATAAGATAAGTACCTTCATTCGATACTATTATATTGTTGCTATATATTTTTATTATTTGGGGGTGTTTGTGGGAAGATGACGGGGCTGGAACATGTAGAAAAAATTGCGAAAGATACAGTCCAGTTCAGTCTGTAAACTTTTTAGGTCATGTGGCAGCTTTATCTCCTCCATCTGATGGTGAAACGATGGCGTTGTGTAATTTCAGGGATTTAGGAATCCGTGGAAGGAGTAAGGAGGTGGTATGATGATAAATTCTTTGTCTATTGTGTCTTGGTTAATTTCGTTTCTTGTGAGGCTAGCTAATATGAATGCCAGCGCTCTCAGAGTTACTTCCGCTTAGTTCTCTTGATTTGGTTGCGGGATGGGCATTTCGTCATGTTATTTGGTGTGAGTAGCTTGTTCTTTCGGTCTGTGGTTGGGGCCGGGTTGCTCTGTATGAATTGAAAGTGGGGTAGAAGTCCGGTATTCTACGTTGGTGTTTCCGGGGTGGAAGGGGACATATGTGTTGCTTGGTTTCAGTTTCGAGTGGCTGTGGCATCTTCGGTAATTTGCAAGGTGGTTTCCTCCACAGTTTGCACATGTGGCCAGTTTCTCCTTGGGTTTGACGCAGATGCGCTCCTGCGCATTTCACGCAGCAGAGATCGGCGCGGCAGCATCGTTGTGCGTGTCGAAAGGATTGGCACTTGTGCCATCGGCCAATCTTTGGTTTTCTGTGCGGGGCTTCGATCTCGACCTCAATCCGCGCCAGATGCCTGATGCCGTAAGTTCTCTTGGCATCCTCGCTTTTCCTTAGGGTCGCCATGATAAGGGGAAGTGGGGCTCGGTCTGGAATCCCTGTCTTAGTAGGTCATTTTTGACTGCATCCTTGGGCACATTCAGTGGGATGCCCCTGACCATTTACTTGAGTGATTTGTCTTAATTTGGTTGGTGGAAGAAGAATCCACCTTCTTCTTTCATGGGTGAGGGGGAATCCTGAATTTCCTTACCGGTTGTCTTGTGGAGGAGTTTGCATGGCTCCCTTATTTGCTTCCCCGTGATGCAGGAGCTCAATCTTCTGCTTGGTATATTTGGATAGTGCATGCGGTCGTCGTCTTCGTCTGAGCTGGCATCCATTTCAGTACGAGTGTCTTGGGTTCCGTCATCGAAAAGACGAAACTTATTCCTGGACTTGATGCCCTCTGTTTCAAGGTCGAGAATAATCGATAGGCGGCACTATCGATAATAATTATCGATAGGCAACATTTAGACCGTCGATATATATCGATAGTTTTCGATAGTGGATATTGAATATAGGGAAAAAAATTTTTAGCAAGAAAACTGGCATCTGTTGAAAGTGCAAAATGCTCAAATAACTAACGTTGCATTTTTATTCATAAAAATCCAAGTTATGATATTATAGTGATTCCCAGGAAAGATGACGATTACGACACAACAAAATCGTATGAACTAAGCCAAGAATGAAGTGTATTTTAATTTAAAATAAGAATACTTTGGTTATCTTTGTTTTTAACCCCCGACGCAAAAAGAGGCACTTCATTTGACTAGGAATTCTTGGCTTAGTTCATACGATTTTGTTGTGTCGTAATCGTCAACTATCGATAGCTACAGAAAACTATCGATGGCTTTCTATAGTAGTTACTATCGATAATAATCTATAGCGCTATCGATTGTTCTCGACCTCTACCTCTGTTGACGCGCTTGAGTGGTTGGATTGAGTGGACGATCGACGTGATTGCCTCCTCTTGTTTGTGACCACTTCGAACTCCATTTGGTCTTGGTCCTTTTTTGAATCCTGCTGGCTCGCTTCCATTTTCTCCGTTGAGTTTTCAAGCAGAGAAGCCTTGTACGCCTTTAGTTGTCTTTGGATGTCCGCGTTGATCCGTCTGTCCCCTTGACGATAATAAAAATCAATAAATATAGAACGCCGGAAGTTCGCATTAACGTTACAAATTATTCAGGTAATCTTCATGAAAGCTATGGCTAAGCTTTCTTGATTTGAAGAAAGTGAAAAGTGCATTTTCAATTTAAGATGAAATTATAAAATGACAGAAACTCGTGACACAATCATATGCGGCTAACTAGCCTCTGGTTAGGCTGCGCTCGTACTAAAATATGCCTTATCAGATTATTATGTTTTCAAGTGTTATTAATCTTGAACTATTTTTGGATATCACGATTAATTACTATAAATTTTCCGTTTGCGTGTATAATTCTCTAATATAAGTTTTTAATAGAATTGTAGATTTATCGTTGCCGGGTTTGGCTTCCAGGAGACATTAATTTCTCTCTAATAGGTTAATAATGTTACGTAAAATTATAACTTCAAATTGATTTCGTTTTAAAATATACCAACCGATGCGGCTTATCTTGTAGTTTTTAAACTGGTACGATATTTTCCGCTAAATCAAGCTTTTATTTAATATAACAAAATGTAGAATGGTGGTCGACTGCGCCAGTTTCGAAAATTTCGGTCAGTTTCTTTCTTCTTGCGTCTTTCGTTTTTATTATCCTTCATAAATATTAAGTTTATTAAAGTAAACGAAAGTGCCTTCTTACTAAACAAAACTCGACAAAATTGATAAACTTTTTATTGGGTTTTTCTCCTATACAGCGATCGTTTTCATTGGTTGGTACTTTATATGAAGTATCTTGTTGTAAAGTAAGTAGGTTCGACTAAAACAAAGTTTTCAGCCATAATCCTCGATTATCTCTTATGATCTCTTAAATACTTTTTCATCCTGAAAGCTTTCTTGCTTATTGATTTTCAAACAGGTTTTGAAAATCCATATTTCTCGCAATTCATAATTACGCCATCCATCGCATCGGTGGGTGGTTATTCTTCCTCTGCAGTTAATTATGGTTTAAGGGGGGACCTTCCAATTGATCCTGGTGCGTGTGCGAGAGGGGATCTTTTCAATTAGAAGACGAGAGCAAGAGTCCGTTAAATGTTCGCCATATACTGCATTTTCTTAGGACATTTTTTCATTTTATTTCCTTTTACTGCACTTAAGTTGGGGACATTGTTTGCTATAATGTTTTTCTGGATTAAATTAGATAAGAGATGAGATGAATTATTGGAGACATCTGTGGTTTTAGCTCGAAAATGGTGTGAAAAGAAACGAAAAAGGAGAATTAATGTACGACCGCCGTGAATGGAGCGACTTTGTCATTTTTTTGTCACAATCGTCGAAATTAGCAGATTTTCTATTTTTCACTTTTAAATTACCCAATTTTCTTTTCCACCTTGTTTATAATACAGTTTCAAATTTAGAAAACGTAATATGTACTTTTATTATTCGACGACCTTCAACGCAAAATTTTTTTTTATTTTCGTGTTGCATGCCTTCATCGGGTATGCGTTTTTTAAATCGCTTTTAAAAATAGTTAAAAACTTGAAAATCGAGTAAACGTGACCGTTTAGTAAGCCGACGTTTCCGAGATTTTCCATTAAAAAACAAAAACCTTGAAAAACTCAAGGTCCTTCGTGGTGGTTTGCATTTTTCAATTAGTCGTTTTTGTATCGTTTCCGTTCTCGATATTTGCCAAACAATAATTGAAAATTTGATTTTAGCGCTATTTTCGACGTGATTTTTACCAACTACGACCGGTCAAGGTAAAATTGTGCGAAACAAGATGATGGTGAAAATAGGAACTAATTCCCAAGTGACAAACAAGACGATCAATCTGGGGTTATACCCTACGGCACGACACGAAAGGTGCTTAAAAAGTAACTGAAGCAAAACGAAGGAAACATGGTGTCAGAAGAGAGAAAATCTAATCTATTGCACTTAAATTCAACCAACGTCATTTAATCTTTAAAACCCAACGTTTTCAGAAACGGACATCAGTATTTTGGTGTGGAGAGATGTGATGACAGCTCTCTGCAGTGCTGCAAGCGATTTTTTGAGATATATCATCTATATCTCGGAAACGGTGCAACAAAATAGAAAAATGTATATAAACAAAATAGTAGAGAATAAAATTTATAAAAAAAAATGCTTATTAATTTTTTTATTTCGTGGCACCGTTTTCGAGATGTAGATGACAATATTTTTTGCATTTTATCGAGTCTTGTTTAAGCCGCTGTCAGTCAGAAACGTTGCGCCAAAATAAAAAAATGTATAGGAATCAAACTGAAGGCAATGAAATTTGCAACAAAAAATTTCTAGAATGTTTTGCTGTAAAAAGACTTTTATATGCCAAAACACGGCTTCAGAACTGGCAATTTACATTGTCAATATAGGAGTGTTCGGATATTTTTGTTATTCGCTGTACATATACGGTACAGGTATTTTCGTTACGGTAAAGCATTAATTTGCCCCTTTTGCGGTTACTGTATTGACGAATCATTTATGTACAGATTATGTGTTTATTTTTTATGAACGGAATATTTAGCAATTCACTGTATCGTTTCGGTACATAAAATTTATGTACCAAATTATAATAATAATTAAATATGTATCTATAAAATTATATGTACATATTCGTTAGACTTCAATGGTATACCGGTATAAAACCGACGTTGGTGTTACTTGGGAGTCAAAATATTAGTAAATTAGTTGAGAGATTTCAGCTTACTTCGAGCGTTCATTTGCGGTTTTAACAAAAAAATGTGTATTATTATACACACAAGTTACAGTTCTTGTCCGTTGCTAGGCAACAGTACCCAGAGCCGTCCCCAAAGCTTTGACAATTCGGACAAATGCCGTTACTCTCTTTATGTCCTCTTATATGGAAGAAATTCGAATAAGTTTTCCCGGAGGGTTATTTACTCCAATTATCCCCCTTTTATCGGCCCTTGTACAGAGAAGTAATGTAGGCATTTAGCACCGTTTTTTTGTGTGCGGTGGGAGTGGGAAACCTGGAATAGGCCCGCCTCTTATGTGGGGGGGGGGGGTTCTGATTTCTACTGACTAAGACCTCACTCCATAGAAGTGTCGTACACTTCTATTTCTTCTGCCCTTTCGGTACCTTTTTCTTCTTAGTTTTCTTTGTCGTCATGGGTTTGGGTTTTCGAGGGCTTACCGTTTCCGCTGGAGTCCCGCTTTGCCGTCTAAACTCTCTACGTAGTTGGCTGCCCATTTGCGATTTGGATCGCCGATGATTGCGATCTTGATCTTCCTTCTCTTTATTGTTTCGTGGACGAGGTCTTGGGCAACCTTTGCGCAGTTTAAATTAGCTTGGAGAACTTCTACTGGAGCTTGGTATTTCTGCTGGTAGTCGGTCTCTCGTAGCTCATGGTATCGCTGGCTGTTAGGCGATCTGGTGCTGCTGGGACGGAGGGTGGCCCTCTCTCTTCCAATATTCAGGGAAATTGATGTTAGTGGCCCTATGGTTTTCCCCTCCGCAGTTGGCGCAGGTGGGGGTGGATTTCGGGCATTCTTCTGCTCTGTGATATGCTGAAAACGATGTGGTTAGAAAACATAGTTTTTTTTTTCATGAAGGATGAAACCATCTCATTCGTTAGATCTCTGTAATTATATCGACTGGCAGGATTTAAACTTCCGAAATACTTGCCGTCAATAGTATAAATCACGCCGGGACCGCTTTAAAAACCCGACGTAAAAAAAATTTACCGACGTAAATTATAAATAATTGCAGAAAGAGCCAGAAAGCATGAATCTTAAAAAATTCTGTCTGTGGTTTTATCACGATTTGCATGTCATAACATCGCCGCCCTCTGAGATTGATTTCAAATGTGTATTGAAAATGCTCTGCAGAGTTTATGCTGATTACAAAATAGGTTACCTAGTATGGGTAATGTTAATCCAATGGTTATTGTTACATGATGTAAATGTAGAGCTATTGCGATATTTACATTTAGACGTCGTTACGGACCGATCATGGTTTGAAGTTGTATCGATTCGAACGATTTGTCGTAAAAAACTTTTATCCGTAAATAAATGGTAGATATATTAAATAAAATTGAATTTCTTTGGAACTACTCTACTACTACTCTAACCATGTGCTAAGAAAGCTTTTCTCTAATAATAAAATATTATATTATAGTGCTTTCTACGATTTAAAACCCACCTAATTCTACTGTCTGCCGAGCATTACAGCGTTAAATAAAATGACCATGACTCGAGCTAAAGCTCTCGTGCGTTGCTAAGCAACAATGCATTTTTGTTTTGCAACCATAACACTTTTTACAGAATATAAAATTTTCCCGACGATCAAAAACTAAACTAAATCGGCTAACTTGGAGCTCTAAATTACAAAGGCATAAAATGTTGCCCAAATAACTTCTTGATTTATTATCTTATTAATTATGAATTTCAATCCATATTTTAACTGCTCGATGTAACTACCGGTTAAAGGTAAATTAAGGTAAACACTTTCTGCTAGAATACCCAATTAATTACTTTTTGTCCTCTCAATGTTTAATAACCATTATCGATCTACTAATACCACTGACCTAGCAGGTTCTCGAAAGTGCCTAATTGAATTGAAAGAGCAACCCTTCTTCAGGATGTGTAAGTAAATGTACGTTTCGAAAGGGTTTTTTTACCATTATAATAATTTTTCTATCTAAATTTTGAAATATTTTGAAATTAAGAAAACAAGTGGATTTTCGAATCATTGAGATAATAAATTAAATAAACAAAAAAGCTGTTAAAGCTGGAAAGGAAGGTAAAAGTAACTACGAAAAGATAAACCAGGGCGCCTTAAAAACACTCACAATAGAAAATCAAAGTGGACAGAGAAACGCGTTCCTTAAATAAACACAATCATTGGCTAAATTGAGGGTGTGTGACTGAAAATCTAAAAATAATTTTATAAAAGAAGAGCCATTTTCGTCTATTCCGTCACGTAACTCGGACATTCGAGTTATGAGATTGCAATATCGCGTGCAACTAACAGATTTTCGAAACTTGCTTAAAATAAAACTTTCTTTTTATTTAATTTTCGCAGCAAAAAAAAAGGATTTACAATATGTTACACGTTGTTATATCGCTGGTCAGCGAAATCAAAACGTAACGAGCAATATACGAGGTCGAAGCCAAATGCACATCCATTAACGCTTTTACCACAACGGTTAGTTTGACTACTTGAGAGGGTGAAAACGGAAATAGAGGAAATCAAGTCGTATTTCCTTGGCAATATTTATTTCTATAGCCGGCTATCAAAATTGTCAAAAATGTCGAATGTTCGTATAAAATTCCTTAAATCGACAAAAATTTTACGGCCATATTTCTCGTGCAAAATTTTGCAATTTAAAAACCATTTTATTGCTGTGTAAAATTTTCAACCCCTAAAAGCCACATTTTGTTAAAATAAGTTTTCAAAAAAATGTTGCTGTTACACTTTTGTCGAGAATCGATACCATCAAGAGCATGTCTCAACATTGTTTACGACATCCTAAGCTTTTACAACAGAGTAAACAATAAAAAAGCTTGATCTAAAATGTTTTAATGAAGTGACCGTTAAATTTGATACCCCACGCTTTTTACTTCTCTCTCGAGCTTAAATTTTACTCCTCATTTTAGTTTCAAAGTTTTAAAAGGTCTTATAAACAACTATTAATTAAAATCGAGATTAAGATAGTTTATCCGAGAACTTGAAGTTAAATTCAGACGTTCCAACTTGGTACAAGTGTTGAAGATTATACGACGTAAGTGGTGGTGTAATCCAAAGACTTGTAACAAACATTTCAGTCTTAACACAAACCACGCAAATGTTTACAGTTCACAAAAATAAAGTTTTACTGGTTGGTACTCAAAAGGGGCAACTTTCAAAACTGCTTTTACTCTGTTGACATTTGGCTTGCGGAAAAGCTCGATCTGTAGGGGTGGGGGAACCATTACGAAATTGAAATATTCTCTTCGCAAAGCTTTTACGGTTTTTTAAAAGTATCTCGCTTGGTTTTTACTTCAGCGAAACATAACTTCGTTATTACTTGGTTTAGCAAAAAGTGGTAAGAGAACAATTTTGTAGAGCGTAACATTTTGTACAGAACATCAATTTTGTTTTTCAAATCTTTGAAAAATAACCAAGTTATGACAATTTTAGTCTTCGGTGAGGTAGAAGTATATTTTTATACTTTAAAATTCAAGAGCTGCAAGTTTTTTAAAAAAAACTCTGCCGTTACTCACTGTATCGAAAATTGTCAAGAGATCAAATTTATAGAGGATAAAATTCTAAATCAAGAAGTGTATTAGCTCGCTAATGGGTTACTCGTTCAAAAGGATATGTAGGCTTGCACGCTATCACAATGCACAATGAATTTAATTGTAATATTATTGCTGTTTCAAATTACTCAGTTTATTGAAAAACGCCAGGAGATATTTTTGTCGAGTATGAAATCATGAAGGATATGTTGATTTTCCATTTTATTCGCTATGAAAATATTAAGTTTGTATATAAATAGGACAACAAAAAGATTTTCGTATAAAATTTAAATTGAATATGCTCGGTTTTATGAAATCTCTGCTATTACTAGGTTTATTTTCAAAATATGAAGAGTAAAATTTGAAGCGCATACATTAATTAGTTAGTATAATTGCCTTCTCCATAAGTAAGTCTATGCAATTTCTGTTTTTAAATTGTGCAAACGTATACTATTACAGTAAATTTCAGCGGACTTTTTCACTTTTGTAAAATAATTTTTTTTTATTTTTTTTTGTACTGAGTTTACCAAACATGATTTCCCTGGATTTTCTCCTGAATGGCCTCAAGATTCTCTTTCAAAAAAGTTTAAAAGTAGTAAAATTAGTAAAATTTTCTAATTTTCTTCGAGATCTAGAGATTTCAAAAAATGTCTTAAGATTTTCTGGATATCCTAAGATTTTCTAGCATATCCTTCACTTGTACATCAGATTTCCGCAGCGATTCCCTTTTGGATTGAAGCGCAAATAACTCTCCAAAACTAAAGAAAAAACTTTTGGAAGTCGATGATTCTCTAAGTGCTGTCAAAGGCCAGGCACCACCGCGGTCGTCGACGACAAAATATATTCACCGGTCGTCGGTGAAGGCGGCCGATAGCTATCCCACTTTACAGTAAACATGTGAATGAGAAAATCTATAACCTGCTTTATAAGTCACAACGACGTGAAATTTTGAAGAAGAAGAAATCAGAAACCCGTGGTTGAGGATGGGCTCATCCAAAGTTGATATCCATTCACCACGACCTGTCAAAAGTACTGCAACATGCCAGAACCACTTAGTTTATCGTGAAATATTAAGTTATCGGTTTTACAGGCTACAGTTTTTTCTTTTAGAAAGCTACAGCTGATTCGAGGGATATTACAATTTTTGTCTTAAGTGGAATTGCCACAGTTTGAAGGACTTTCGAATGAATAACTCTGTTATTATTGAATTTATTTAAAAATGTCAAGAGTTTGAATTTGTAGAGGATAAAATTTTTAACAAATTATTGTTTTTCTTGTTACGGATCTACAAAAACTAACCGAGATATTAACAAATAGGGCTGAAATAGGCTGTTAAAATTAATTTAATTATTTAAATTCTGAACTTGTGAAAATTAATAATATTAAAACTCTAATATAACAAGCTAATTAAACTAACAACTAATTGAATTTTATTAGCTTAATTAACTTGTTATATTAAAGTTTTAATATCAATAAAATTAATTTAAACTACATTATATTTATTAATATTTTAATTTGGCTGTTACTGTTCAGTTTATTAAAAAATGACACAAATTCAAACTTACAGCGCATAAAATTTCAAGAAAAATGTGTTCTTTATGATGATACAGCATAAATTAAAGAAATTATGAATAAAAAGGGCAACGCCAGGCTTTTGCACAAACCTTTTATATTTTTTGAAATAACTCTGTAACTTTCCAGTTTATCAAAATAAGTCAAGAGATCAAATTTGTAGAGGATTTAATTTTGAATAAAATATTATTTTATCTTTAATTATTTTAGAAAAGATAATCGAGTTATGGAGGAATAGGCAAAGGGAAGATCGTACGATACGACCGAAAGTTACGGATAATATCAATTAATTGAGAATAAACTCTATTAAGTTGACCCGAAGATATATAACAAATTAAGTGAAGTGTCATTTTTTCAAATCTTGCGATAACATTCTCATTATTCTCCCTTCTATCATCCATAAATACAATTGTATTCGCTATCTCTATATTAATTTTAGTAACTTCTTCCATGTTTGTGTGTAGTAGGAACTGAACTCCCCCATATTTTCTGAAGACATCCTTCCCTCTCGCAACTGCATTAAATCGTCCGTATACGATAACAACCATGTTTCTCTTGTTAACACTTTCACCCCTAAACATGATACGTCGATTTTCGTTATACGTTTAAGAAAATTTAAATTTTCACACTAACTCAGCCCACGGCAATGTGGCTCAATAAAGCTTGTCCTTAGTGGAAAATCTTGTTTCAACATAACCGATGTCAAATGCCTTGTAAATGAATAAAAACCGCACCGGTGCCAAAGCAGAAACAGTAAAATGTTCCAACCGGGCGAGAATAATAAATTATTGAATAAAAGTGCAACAAAGCGTTACACACCACAGACCATTTGCAACTTGCAATGTGCATAAAGTAGAACCAAAAGATATCGCTTTATTTCGCCCATAAAACAGCAGCATGGAAAATATTCTCAGATTTTAATCCAAAAATGAAAAATCGCAACTGTAATGGATGCCAGCGCGATCCAAGTTGAAACATTTTAAATTGTTTTTCAACAAGGAGGAAGTTTCAACTTATAACTTCGTAACCAAGATAATTCCAAATTAAATTTTAATATCTATTGCCTTCTTCTCCATCGCCCACGACAAATAAATGGGACTTAAAAACTTTTAGCCAAACTTTCCTATTTGTGGGAACAAAAGGCGATTTTAAATTAGCAAACTGCAGGTACTACCGAACAAGTATTCATTTTCAAAGGAAGAGGAAACAATTTCAAGATTAAACTCAGAACAAACTACGACCAAAATAAAAATAGCATGGCGCAAGACTCTCCTCATAATAAACAAAGGATAAAAGATTGGTTTTCGCTCGGGGATGTTTCTCTTTGTATAAATTTATCAATCAAACTTTTGTTTAGAGATTTTTGCGATAGATTAATAACAATAAAGTTCCGATTTTTGCGAATAAATTTTTCGTGTTTTAAAGCAAAATTGTTGCCAATTCACTTAAGACACTTTCAACTTTAAAGTCAGCCTCGTTAGTTGAAAGAAAACATTTGGGGAAAATAGAGCAAACTGCTAGTTTTTCTTTCCACTGCAATACAAACTACACTATTAACTCGATTCGTTCCATTTTTACTATTGCACAATACAAATAGCTCGGATTAATTGAATTTTTTAAAATACCTAACCCGAATGAAAAATTTAGTTTTAGTACTTCCAGCTTAAATTGTTTTAAGCTTTTAAAACTACCATAGTAATAATAAATAATAGAGCAGTTTATTTTTAAATTTCTCTTCTGTTGAGCGCAAATAAATGTAAAGGTCCATTTTTATACTGCACTATGTATTGTAAAAAATGTCATAACTTCTTTATATTTGACAGAATTTAAAAAAGAAAAATACGAGTTTGTTCGGAATTTTACGCCCCACAAATTACTTCTCTCCACATTTTTGGACAAACAAAATGATAACTGGGTTAATTTTGAAAAAGCAAACAAATCCGTTTACATTTGAGGATATTATCCGTCATAAAAAGTAAAAATGGTAATTTGTTTAAAATTTTACGCTCTACAAATTTAATTTCTTAGTATTTTTTGATAAACGGAGTAATAACAGAGTTATTTCGAGAATAAAGTCCTTTATATTTAAATTAGAAGTAAACAACAACAATGTTGGCCTCACTTACAACAAAAATAATCATAACATGTTTAGATTTTGTCAAGTTTAAACTGGAAAATGGATCTCAATTTAAAATGTTACGCTCCACAAATTTGTGTTCTTGACATTTTTTGATAAACTGTCTAATAACAGTGATATTAAATTTAATTTGAAAATTATGTTTAATTTAATAATTTTAAACGGTGATTTAAAAAATAAAGAAATTAAAAAAATTAATTTTCGACTTCTAGTAGCTTCAGGACCTTTTTTCTACAGTGGGGCTCAAAGATACCGTTTTTCTAGCTCCGTAATTTTCTACTTATAGCGGGACGTTTTTAATGATTGGGGGGGGGGGTTCCCCCGTAAATATTCCGTAATTTGGCGGCTTCGGGGGATGTTCTAATGAGCGTGTGGGTCCAAAGATCTGTGTATTTTGAGTTTTCGCTTTAAAAAGTCTCGGCGTTGAAATGTCCTTTGAAGGTTCGAGTATGTTTTAATGGTAAAAACTGAACCGATTGAGTTCATTTGTTGGGGATCATCAAATTTAATTTCTTAGAATTTTTGGATAAACTTAGTATTAACAGAGTTATTTTGAAAATAAAGACTTTGTTATTGAAATCTGCGTAGGCTTAGAGAGCACCCCGTCTATCCTAGATCCGTAATTCTCGAGTTCCGGTAGCCCTTAGCACTTGGGTTTTGAGATACCTTGCATTCGGTACACAACCTTTAGGCGACGGTCAATTGGACACCGGTTTTTTAGGCGACGGACTTATTGGGCGACCTCAACTAAACGACCGGTCAAATCGACGACGGGAAATTTGGTAATTTTTTTTTTGAAAACAAAATCATTTGAATGGAAGAAAGAATACAAAATTACGATTTACGGACTTGCTGAAAAGCAGATACCTGCCGAAGCACATCCGCATTTTCATGTGGCAACAACTCTACGGCCGTACACCGCCATTGGCTATCGACAATATGCTCGAGCAGATAGCCACTCGTTTCCAGGTGTAGACAGAAACGCGGTTCTTTCAACCGGACCACAAAAATATTCAGAGTTGTTATTTCAATTAAACAAACGCTGAACTATTTCTAGGGTGGATCCGTGATTTGTCGTGGTTGCTTTCGTCAAAACGGTGGGTAGCGCCCCGACCGTGGCGAGGGAAGGAAACTTTTATTCGCTAAAAACATTCCTGAATATAGCTCCAACTTGCCAAAGGTGCTACTCGAAAGGGGTGAAACTCATTTTAAGGTAACACCGAGTTTTGCCTAAAACCCACAAAAAACATCCCCCTGCCCTGCCCTGCTACTCAGTGTAAAGTGAGAGGTAACTAGCGCGGAGGTCTACATGCAAGATGTGCACTTCCAGCTTGAATATTTTTTTTAAACCGGGGGGTCTGGGGGGTATGGAATACCCTCCAGTACACCAGTAATTGTATTCTAAAAGAAAAATGTAGGGACCAATACTTCGGCCTCGGTTTAAACTGGAAATTAATTAATGACGTTAAATGACTATGCCATGCCGTTGTAATCTCCTCTTGACGGACGGAGATAACTAGACATATTGAGTCAAAGGGTAGCTCTACCTAATCCCAAACTTTCCGATGTATACCGTAACCTATAAAATAGTCTATAAGAAAAAGTTCTCTTCGTGGGATCAATTACGTGACAGTAGCTAAAAATGTACCGAATTTCCCGTCGCCTAATTTACAATTGACCGTCGCGTCGCGTCAATTGACCACTTAAAGTGTCGCTTAACATAAAATGACGAAAATTTGTGAATAAAAAACTGTTAAAAGAAAGTTAAGTGGTGTAATGGAAATAAGTAAGGCTTAACAACCACAGCAGCGGATTGGTGTGATCGCTGGTTGAGTTACAGAGCGGAAATTGTGGGTTCGAATCTAGGACTTGACAGAATTTTTTTGCTCGGCCTTCCGGTGTGCATCAACACTTTGTGTTTGACACAAAGTGACAGAACGTCAAGGTCAAAAAAATGAGAAAGAAAAGTAAGGCTTAACGATTTAAGCGACACACACTACAGTTAAAGTATAAGTATTTGTTAAATTGTAAGTATCACTTATTCCATTTAAGGGAAGCTTAAATTATAAGTGTAGAATATCAGCAAAATTTTTAAACAAATGCGGTGTTGTTAAATTTATGAGAAGCTTAACAACTAACCTTCAGCTTAAGAATAATTAAGCGTCGCTTAGTTAAAGGTCGCATTTAAGCAGAAGTGGTACAAACTGCTATTAGTTGCAATAAAATTTCAGGGAAGCTTAAATTTTAAGTGTAGGTGGTGCAAATAGGCATCAGGTTGAGTTTATTTTAAAAAAATAATATAAATGTGAGTAAATAACTGCTTATTTTGATATTTTTTATTTATTTTCAAAAATTTATAAATTACTCTTAGTTCTGTCAATAAGTGAACAATGAACACTACACCATCATAAAAGCTGAGATTTTTATGAAATTTCGAGATTGAAAAATATTCGCAGCAATTTTATTTTTCGAGCTTTTTACGCCCTTCTCTTTGATAGTAACATTTGTGCAAATTGAGTTCTTATATTAGGTTTCATAGTAGGTAGGGTTAAGTAGTGAATTAAAAATGTGGTAAGATATTGGCAATTCTGTAGGCTTTTTAAAAATTATCATTTTTAATGAAAAAAAAATGAATTATAGTATATTACATTACGAGGTGTTAAAAGGTTGTTTCAACCAATTAATTTATTATTATTAATGTAATATAATATAAACAGGATTTTTATTAAAATCTATAGGATATAAATGCATCTATAGCAATTTATGATCAAATGATCCCATTAACTTGAACCTGAACGTTATTTCCGATTTCAAACCACTACGGACCAGTTTTATACACCATAGCTAACGCTATTCTCAGATATAACGGGTTAAGTGATAACTAACCCATAATTATCTACTAATGGTTGATAATCGTTATTGTCCACTATCCTCCCAAGATTGAATAACTCCTGGAACCTCCCATGTTTCCGTCTGAGATATTTGAAATATTACGAAAACGAACTTTTGTTTTACGTAAGTAAACTGTATTGCAGATCTGATCAGTTAGAGCGGTTATAAAAGTTGATTTACCGCGTCAGTTTTAAAAGTAGCAATAAATAAAACTACTGCACTCGGTATAAATCAATCACATGTAATACGAAAGGGTTAAAGCATTGACATTATCCTCTTTTATTCAGTAAGAGTATATTCAAGTGTGAGGCTGCAGGCCGAGTGAATATTTTAAGATTAAGAATACGATTTTTCAGTTCTAAATTCCATTTTTAATTATCCAGTATTTTCCTGATTAATTTAACCAGGCCAGTGTATTTTCTCTTAAATTATTGTAGTATAGTAAATAATTTCGCAAAATTTGTTCCATTTGGAAATTGCAGAATGTGCAATAAATTCGACGAGATAATCGTTTTATAATATGCAATTGTGATAAAATTTAATACAAAAGTCATTTACAAATTACACCTAACGGTGGACCATATTTTATGTAAAATCAGTTACTTTACATCGTTCATTTCACAGCCTTTGTGCAACCTGCATTAATAACGTTCACACTTCCTGGGTTAAAAATACCCCATTGTGGTGTAAATTTTCTCTAAAATAAAATCCATTAGTCATATTTGGTTTTTCATTTTGCACCTAAACGAAAAGTGTGGTTTTCACCTTTCGAATTTTGTCGTAATTATGCAAACTTAAGCGATGTTTAATTAATTCTGCGTTCGGGAAATTCGAAATTATGCAAGATTCAGATGTTAAATTCTGTTTGATCAGTTACTTCGATACTTCGGTGGAAATGTATTTCGTTAACTCATTGAGTTAACGCTAACACAATATAATCACAAAGCAGGACCGAGTTTGGGGTGTAATTTAACTTTGCTCGTTCGCATATGGAGGTAGACGAAAGGTTGCTTGTAAGACATCTAATTGAGGATGTCGATTTTCATTTCCAACGATGCTTTTCGCGTGTATACCCCACGCAATGTTGTTCCCGGATGGATCAATTTGAGTGAGTACATTAGAATTTCCAAACTAAGAGCCGGTTCACAGTAACGAATCCGGAAAACTCCGATAATATGACGTTGGCGTCTTTCATCTCCAGTTTCAAATTCTATGCATTGTTAAAGAAATGCAACTCAAATAATAACGTCCCCATTAAAAATAACGAAGCGATCGTAAAATGAATCGTGGCAATCTTTTGTTACCCTTTGAAAATTTGCTTTTGTTAAGCATTGCTGGTTCGGTTGTTTATAAAAGTGAGAAGTGTCCTTAAACCGTATACATATTGAGCTTTTAGTCTCTTATAGTCGGGGCTGTAGAAAATCTGAATAAAAAGGAAGTAACAATTCACTCTCGTTTTTCATTCACCAACTTGGTTTTTCACGTTACCGGTTGATTTAATACGAATTTGCTTTTTAAACCTGACAGTTGCACAGTGTAGTACAAATTTTTCAAAATGTATTCGAGCGATTTTTCAATAAATTCTTTAAGATCGTGCGGAATGAGCGAGGTAATTGTGATGGCAGTGGCAGTTCCGGAATTTTTGTTTCCTGTCTCTCAGAGAAATTAAAAAATTAATACAAAAAAATTAGATTCAAGAACAGTTGAGATTGGCAATCTCAATTTTTCCACTGTATTGCAGGTCTCAATTTTTAATATTATTGAACCATTTGCCTGGGAGCTATTCCATACCTCCAGACCCCCCTGTCAGGAATTCATAAACTTGGTTTTATATTTTAATTTAAAAAAAAAATGTTTAATATTTTTTTAATAAAATTGATAAAACATTAAATTTAGGATTCCGGACCAGGAAATAAATCTAAAGTGGTGCACTTGAGGGTATTCCATACCCCCCAGACCCCCCGGATTGATACCACCGTGTCAAAAGCAAACGAACTTTGACTAATTTTAGATCTTATTAGAAAATAATAAGACCCTGCAAAACCAGTTATTAGTATAATAAAAAGTTTGTTTAATTGAATTAAAAATTAATTTACCTTGAACATTCAAGTCGGAATTATGTGATTACCCCAATTTGTAGGAGTACATCACAGCAATATTCGTATTCTTCCTTGTATGCAACATAGTTCTTGGTAACTTTATTATTAGTTCTCTACAAATAAATCTCTGAGCTCACACTTTTGGCAAAAACATCTCTTAAGGCGACCGAAGTCGAAAGTCTTGGGTCACTGGAACGTATACAAGCCCGTAGTCAAGGGGGCACCTGGGGGACACGTGCCCCCCCCCCGAAATGTTCCAAAAAGAATTTGTAATAATAACAATTCCTGGAAGGGGAACCCCCGAAAATGTTACTTTTTACAAAAGGTTTTTTACGAGTGCCCCCCTCCCCCCGAAATTAAATCCTGGCTACGGGCCTGCCGGAAATGTTTTTAAGTTAAATTTAACTGTATTAACGAAATGCAATTTAAAATAAATTTAGATTTAAATGTTAACAGTTGCCCACCTTGATGGCAACTGCCACTTTAGCTGTGACTATGTCGGTTACATGCACCGTTAACAGAGGAGCTAAGCTCCGCCCACTTTGAACAACTGACCGTTTCTTGCGTGGTAAATCGAAATTTCAGAAAAACGTAGTTTCTGTAAATTGACGTCCCTTCCTCGATAGACCGCGGGAAACTATATTTTTATTATATTAATTAAGTAAATTTAGGTGAAGGAGGGGGGGGGGGTAAAATAGATTGAGTTATGTTAATGCAAGTTTTGCAAGTTTAAAATTTCTCAGACAAGCCAAAATGTTATTTAAGCAGGGAATTTTGGGTTGAAATTTGTTAGAAAGTTGGATTGATAGTTGACTTGCTTAGCTGGAAAAACCGAAATAGTGCAAATACACTCATCAATTTTTTTAAAGTGATAATACAGTAAGTCGGATAAAAAAAAATAAAAAATAAATTTTTGCACTGTCAAGCTGAAACATTTGGGAGTCAAGCGTGATAAGTTATCAATTTTCTAGCAGCGACTTCTAGTTTACCTGAATAATTTTATTCATAAAAATTTTAGAAAGTTAAAATAGCTTTACAAAGCCTTTAAAATGCAGGCGTCTTAAAACACCAATCACAAACGTTCATTTGTCTACATTGTAAGGTTTTCATTGGTTGTTTAACTTTAAAGAGCGTTTTAGTTAAAATAGATTTAAAACACTTCTTAAGTATTTTTATGAATACATGGGTTAGTGTGTACAATGACGGATGTATTAGAGAGTATTTTATACCCCCCAGACCTTTCGGGGCTTCTGCCTCAGTTGATAAATGTTAGTATCTTAGTATGAAAGAGTGGAAGGTTCTTATTTAATAAAATCTAATATGGAACATACCTGAAAATCTTCCATTCTTGAAACCGGAATATAATGGTTTATTTCATGGAAATATAGAATACCCCCCAGTACACTAATAATTTTGTTTTGAAAGAAAAATGTAGGGACTAATACTTCAGTTTAAACTGTAAATTTAATAAATGACGTTAAATTTGATATTTTACTATCGCTACGTCACTGTAATTCTCCCTTTGACGGAAAGCGACAACTGAAAATTATAACAATTTATAGCGCCCCATTTGCCCTTTGCTCCGTGCCGCTAATGGAAGGATCGTTTTGAAGCGCCACTTCTATTGCAGTGGGCACTCGCTAGAATTAGTTAGTCTTGGGTTTGCGTTGTGAGAACGCGAATCCAGAGAGGATTATTGAGTGAATCATCAACGTGACCCGAGACCAGTTTCTTCAGGTGCCTAATTGGGGATTTTTTTAACCTGTTGACGCCATTGAGTCAATATTCTCGATTGTGTTTGATGGAGTTTGATATTGACTCGATGGCGTCAACAGGTTAAAAAAATCGCCAATTAGGCACCCGAAGAAATTTAGTTGTACTCCCCAACTGGACTTGCAAATTTACAACTGCATTCTCACAACTCAAACCCAAGATTAACTAATTCTAGCGAGTGCCCACTGCAATAGAAGTGGCGCTTCGAAACGATCTTTCCATTAGCGGCATGGCGCAAAGGGCAAATGGGGCGCTCGAACAATTATTAACAATAAATTGTTACAAAATAATACATAGGTACAAAGTAATACATAATACATACATTATAATACACATATAATAATATATAAATATCTAAAGTATTAAACTATTGATTCTTATGGTGCACGGAAAAACGTGTGGGGGTCTGGGGGGTATGGAATACTCCCATACGATACGAATACAATGGTGAATCGGAAAAAATCTAGGGAATCTTAGGAAATCTTAGGAATGCTAACTATCGATGATCTTTTTTAATCTCCAGGCTACCTCAAAATTTTTATTACGGTTCTGAGCACAAGTCACTGAAATAAATATGTTTCGATTACTTTGACATTAAATTATCGTTTATATTACTATGTTCAATTGAGTGTGTAAGGGATATTCTATATCTATATAATTATAGTGGACTAATTATTGATTATTTAATTTTATATATTCTTTTTTGTTTCAGGTATGTGTCAGATTTTGGTTATCATTAAATTGGTAAGTTGTTATTCATTCATAGCACAGGTACAAAATTTCAACTGTCGACTAAACTAAAATAATTAATTATATCCTCTTATCCTAAATTAAAAAACAAATGTGTTTGTCACTTAAATCAAAATTAACGTTCTATTAAAAGGGTATTTTGGAATTTTAATTTGATTTTTGATATTGGTAACCTATTAAAAGGCTAAACTTTGACACCAGGAGGCGCTGAACTACGTACATTTGCATCGAGAAAAATAATTTTTAGGAATGATTTTTTTGGCGCGGTTTGGTTACATTTGTGCAGGTTTTTCACTAATTTTATTTCCTCTGAAGATGAAAGCAAATTGCAAAAATTTTAACTGCGATTTTGGCATGGAATCAAATCAAAACTTAACGGATGTTGCTCGACAAACTTTTGTCTCGGAAATAGAACGTGCGCTATTATGAAATCTCGACAATTTTTAATATCAAATTTTTTACTTCTTTATTATTTTAGAGGAATTTATAAAGCACGAGATATTTTTTACCGTATGCTATTGAATTCACCGGAGTATTTTTCTACTGTGACCAACCACAAGTTTGAGTTCTTAGCCTCTTAGGAAGCTTTAAACTATAACACTTGAGAAAATTCAGAGCGTTTTTAATATTTTCATTCAGATTTTTTAATTTTTGTTAGAACGAAAAACCTCTCTGAGGAAGCAGCTTATAACTTTTGCGTGTAAAGTTTTGTTTCCAACAAAAAATGCCCCTGCTCGCGTGCTCTTTGCTCTATAAAAGCAGTGGTAAACTTAAAACCGCAGATTGTGAATCGGTTTATTTTTGAATTCGATGCTTTTTTTAATTAATTGGGGTATGGACAATCAGGGACACACCTTTCGTCTAAAAGGTAGCATTGAATTTTGTAATCTGAACAAATTTAATTTCTTCGGAATAAAAGAGTTTTATTAAAGACGTCGATCTTTGCTTTTCTTTACTTTTCGGAAAAAATTTCCACCCTTATCGTAAACGTTCACTCCGAATTCGTTTTGTTTGGTTCTGAGGTTGTCTTAATTTATTTATCTCATATTATATCTTATGGCGTGAAATGTTTCCACATTTTGTAGATCAGATTGAGAGAAATTTATGTTCTTATTACAAGAAATCAGCTGATACGCCACTGTTTTATTTGAAAATGTGCATTCACCACGCAACCCTACGTGTGGCAGCCAATCACTACAACACTTGATTTATATGTTGCTTTAAAAACTTCTTTCTTTTCATGGTTTTGATAGCTTGCCAATTTTTTATTTTCAAGCGCTGTATTCTCTTTCTCTCGGATTATTTGCCCACATTTTTAATGGGGTCTTTAATTAAAATCGGCCGAGGGGATGCGATTGCGGCGATTTTTTGTTCTTCGACGACATTAATTAAGTTTCTTTGTTGTTATTAATGGATAATACAGGTATGAATTGTATGAGTATGATGTTATAGATTAGATTTTGCAAAGGCGCGCATGGCATTTTGGACGCCAGGCACCGCGACGCTACTATCAGCAGTAAGCTCACGGCTTTGGCGCGACACGAACGCTCTTACTCGCGTCCAAACCTTTTGGTCGCGAACTATTTCCCGAATTTTGTTACGCTACTTTTGAATCGGCCGATCGTTGGTTCCGTATTTGCCTTGCGAATTTAATTTTTTGTTACCTATTAAATTTGTTGTTAAAATTTATTGTTGTTAAATTTTTGTGAAGTTTTGTGATTTTCATCTCATTAAGTTTGGTCATGTACGCTTCGTAGTTTGTAGCTTATACGAACCATAATGGTTCCTGGTCATTACATTCAACTAATTGTTATGTCTTGCCATATCAATTAGTGGTCTCCAGAGTTAATCACCAACAAATACCTCTGTACGTTACGATTTGAAATCGACCGTTTTGGTTTTCCAAAAACCCTGTTTTCTCTTTTTTAATCGGCTGCTTCGTGTGACCACCTACCTCGATAAAAAAAATTAAATCCCAACGAGATAATTAAAGCTAGCTTGAGGCGAAATTATGCACGAATGCAAAATTTTTTTATCTTTTTATTAAATTTCGGTCGCGGCACGTGGTTTAAATGCAATAAAATATGGAGCAAAGTGATTTTTGTTCAAGTTTGAACACAAACAATTTTGGGAAGATTAAATTTTCGTAAAGCAATTACGGTTATGGTTTTTGCTATCGCTCATGTCAAATATTTTTATTTAAATTGCATTTTCCGTTAGGGCTTTTCAATTTATCAAATTTGCATTACTTAAACCGACTCGGCTCTCTTTTGATAATGATCATGAATATTGAATTCGAAATTTGTATTGAAAAGTTTTAGATTAGCAATTAGTTTGTGTGGGCTTGACGATTTAAAGAAATCTGGGGAGAAACAGCACCGGCCAAATTGGTTTTATTAATGCCGTTTACTTTGTCGGAGAAAAGAGGGGACTTTTTTTTTGTTTGTGGCGATTTTGGTTAAAGGGTTAAAGCATCCTCGTTTTGAGCAAAGCGAAAAGTAGTCGATGACAGAATGTGGGTCGGCGGTAAAATGTGATCAATATTTACCACGTAAACTTCACACGAGGACCCCTGGGGATCTCCTCACTTGAAGAATACACCTAAACTTTCACTTATTACTTTTCGATTTTCAAATTCTCTTTTTCATGCGTAAAACTTTTCCAACAGCCATAAATTTTAAATTTTCCGACATGATTTTCCCTAATAATGAGTTTATATTGTTTGCTTTGCTTAACGCGTAAATTTGTGTTTGTGCTTCGCAGGTTGTAATAATAAAGTGAGTGACTTAATTACTTTTAAAACGAAATTAGTATTTGCTCATGGTTCAACCGAGTAATAACAACAACGGAAGCTCCGACATGGACTCTTTGGAGGACATGTTGCGGAAGGTAAGCCTTGCACATTTTTAAAATTCTCCGTCCTGCTATTTTTCCTCTGGCACTCTAATCTAGTCGTTGAAAGAAGTAATTAAAAATTAACCCTTCATGTAAAATAGAAGAAAATCAGGACTTTTCAAAAGGTCAGGTTCTTAGAAATCTCAAAGGGTTTGTTAAGATCTTAACATTCTTTTATTCTAAGGACCACGCTTCTATAGAAACTTGGCTTATTTATAAATAATTTGGCTAGCTGCCTTACGTACCTATACAAGCTTTTCCTCCGAACTTTTCTTTTTCTCTTATTTTGCGTTATTGTTGCAAGACTCTTTACAGAAGCTAATAATTCGAGATTAAACTTTTAAAACCGTAGCACCACTAAACCAGCTTTTTTTCGCATTTTTGGTTTGGTTTTTGATGGAGCGTATTTCCGAAATTTATGTGAATGTAAAAATGTTTATCTGCTCGTTTTATTTATTTGTACTCCCACATGGCCTTGTTTAACGTGAACAGGGAGGGATTAAGTAAATCGAAAAATGTAAAAGCTCGGATTACCTTTAAGTCAAATAAAGCAAGTAAACTTGGTTATCAAACTGAAGGTTTAAATTAAATGAAATGCAACTTTCCCTGAAGAAAATCTTGAAAAATTATTTCAATAATTGTCATACAACTCACATCACAGGCAGAATCAGGCTGTATGATGTTGTGAAAACAAACGCCGAATTTACATTGACAGAAGGTAATCAATCACCTGTGGCGCTCGATCTCGATATTACAATAATTTAAATACATGATGACGAATTTCTGTAAAATTCTAAACGAGATGTTTCCATCTTGTACACCAATTCTTCTTTTTGCTTACAATAATTCTTGTAATCCTTTGACAAATTTTTAATTATTGGGGGTACTCCGTATCCTCCCTTTCTTCGTACGCCAATGCGTTCTGCTGCAACTGTTGTATTTAAAACCGGGGGTCTGGGGGGTATGGAATACCCCCCAGGTACACCAATAATTATGTTCATAAAGTCTTCCTCACTTCAACTTCAGTTTAAACCCGAAATTAAATAAACGATGTTAAATTTTACATTGTCACTACGCCACTGTAATACCTTCTAGACGGAGGGTGACAACTGAAAGTATAGAGTCAGAGTAAAATTGATTTAAAGCAAGCGATCGTGATTGACTTGTCATTGTCTGCAGTGTCTTAATATTCTGTTTCGAGTAAAGAATGATTTTAATTTAACCATAAAGCCACCTAGAACTGTTCATTTCGAACAAAAATTAAATCTATGCTTTTTTCGCCTACCACATTAGTTTTACATTTTCGTTAATCTATTCATGCGCGTCAGTAGGAAACTGAGAAGTTCCAAAAATCAAAAATATTAAAAAAAAATTTTTAAAATGCAAACTATTAAGTGTATACAAACAAAATTTAAATTTTAAACCTAGCGGTAAACATTTTTTTATCGGGAAGGCTGCAGGAATACAAATTCGATTCATTATTTGGGGGGGGAGGGGGAAAATTGCCTTCTTGCCCACGCTTAAATATGCTACTGCCTGTCTGTAAGAAAAATAATTAACGAAAGCTTAAACTGAGCTCAGCTGAAATTAATTTAATTAAAATGTATGTTGCAATCCGGGGGGTCTGGGGGGTATGGAATACCCCCCAGGTATACCAGTAATTATTGTATTCGTAAATAAAGCTGTAAGGGGCAGTCTTCCTCACTTCAACTTCAGTTTAAACCCAAAATTAAATAAGCGACGTTAAATTTTACATTGCATTGTCACTACGGCACTGTAATCTCTTTTAGACAGAGAGTTATAACTGAAAATATAGAGTCAAAGTAAAATTGATTTAAAGCAAACGATCGGGATTGACTTGTCATTGTCTGCAATGTCTTAATATTGTGTTTAGAATAAGGAATGATTTTAATTTAATCATAAAGCCACTTAGAACTGTTCATTTCGAACAAAAATGAGAATCTCTCTACATAAATATTGCTCTGTTTTTTTGTCAGGCCGACCCTGCGCTGTGCTTTTGTAAAAGAATATTTGTTTATAAAAACAATTTTTAGTTGTAAAAATTTGAATTTTTAAGAAGTTGTTCAAGATGTAATAGTTAAAATAAATAAAGAAAATATAAATATAGAAAAGAAACAAATATTGAAAAATTCTATAAAATAAAATCAAGAATAAGATAAATATTGATTAATATTGAAAGCCAAGAATTCTTCAAATTTAAAGGAAATGAACATGGCAATTTCTGAATTCTCTTTGTAAGTTGAACTATGCTACTTTACAGTGATCTGCGGCCTAAAATAATTGTATACCAGCAGAGGTAAGCAAGCAAAAATTGCTTTTGGAGGCCCTCACCAGATTAGTTTACGATTCTTGTTAATCCATTCATGCGCGTGTTTCGCATGATCATTGTGTTTGAATGGTGTGCAACTCGAGTGCCAAAGTGGTGCGAATGTTGTCACTTACCCGCAGAGGTTACCAAGCAAAAACATCTTTTAGGGGCCCCACCAGATTAATTTCGGATTCTCGTTAATCCATTCATGCGCGTCTGTGGGGAAAGTAATAACCGACAAGTTTTAAAAATCAAAATAGTAAACGAAATTTTGAAAAAATAAAACTACAAGTGTATACAAACAATATTTAAATTTTAAAACGTAGTAGTAAACATTATTTTTACCAGGGAGGGCTTCAGGGATACAATCCGAGTCATCCTTGGTGGAGAGAGGGGGGGGAGGGTAAATTGCCTTTTTGCTCACCCTTAAATATGCTACTGCCTGTCCGTAAGAAAAATAATAAACAGAAGCTTAAAATCCTTATTGCAACAAAAGCTTAAACTGAGCTCAGCTGAAGTTAATTTAATTAAATGGTATGGCTCAATCCGGGGGGTCTGGGGGGTATGGAATACCCTCCAGTGCATCTTTTCCTATCTATTGAGAAATTATTCAGTTGCCAGATCTCATCATGATTGCTATCACCAAAAATGGAAAAAGACTTTTACAGGGTCTGATAGGCTTTTGGGACGCTGAATTAAAAACATTTTTAAATTATGTAATACAGTAGAATCCGCTTAATGTGATCACGGATAATGTTATCAGTCGGTTATTGTGATCATTTTGACTGGGAACCGGCCGCTTTTATTACTTTACATACAAAAACCACCGGATAATATAATCAAAAAGCCGCTTATTATCAGTTTCAAGGAATTTCCAACACAATAATCTCTTTTTCTAAGTATCTATTTCTGATTTGTCATTGAAATGTTATATATCTTTACAAAACACATCACTCATCACTCATCAGTCATCACACATCACTCGAGAACGACGCTTTATGCTTATCTATTATCTATTTAAAATACATTACATATAAAAATTTTAAAAAATTTATTATTATGCATGTAAATGCATATTTTAGAGAAATTTGATGCATATACAGTAGAACCCCTCTATAACGAGAACTCTAGGGACAAGCCTACTTATTCGTTATAATAGATTTTTTGCTATAAACAATCATAAAAACATATACAAATCGGCAAGGGGCCGAACGATTTACTCGTTATAGCCGATTTTTCGTTATAACGGGACTCGTTATAGCGAGGTTCAACTGTATATGCGCATATTTTCAAGTATTTTTGTGCATGTAAATCCCATCTCTAATAATGATGTTGAATTTGGGCGAAATTAATATTGACCTAGGGCTACCACCTAAATATTTACAGCGATAGATTGAATATCGAAATTGTCATGAAAATTGTTTTTCTTAATTTTTAAAAAATTTGGAAATCAATTTTAAAAATACCCCACCTTGGCTTTACATGCCCTCCGAAGTACGGAGACGGTCATAAGAAAGGTTTCACTCTTCCCGGATTTTCAAGCTTCAAGACATGTAGAATTAACTGCTTGTAGATTTGAAGATTAATATGTACAAATTCAAAGAGAAAGCGAAACTGAATTTATAGAATAAATAATTGTACAATTTATATTAATTAAGTTAGTATGCAACACGCAATACATGTGTGAATCTGACAGAACCGGCTGCTTTGTGTACGCAACGTTCTGCAACCGAACAGGCAAACAGATCAAATATTATTCCTGTAAACCAGGAGTTTCGTAATTTAGAGAACCAGTAACATTTTTTTTTGTTTTTTTTTAGTGCTATTTTTAATTTCAATATCTTCAAATTTGCTTTTGTTTTTGGACGACAGAGATTTTTTAAATAAATTAACGTCAGATTTTCCTGAAACCTTGTTTTGCCCGACGTAATAAAATGTTATAAAAAGTATTTCAACTTTGCGTGTCGAGCTAATAGAGGTTGAAAATTATCGTACACTGAAAAAAAACCATTATATTTACTTATAGTTATAATAATAGCAATTGTTACCGATAACTATAAATACAATGGATTACCAATATTTATACTGTGAAGTTTTTTCAGTGTACGATCCGGTAATCTAGCACGTACTTGTATTGAGCACCTGGCCTCCCGATTTCTCGTGTCTTTTCAAGGTCATTCGTGTATTGAAGGAAGCTGCAAGTGTAACGATTTTGTTAGATATTAAATTCTCCCACATGATAGAGTCTTGAAATTATTGTGAGAACATCCAGCCGTCTCTGATGGGTCTGAGAAAATTAGTAGAGCTTTATTGATATGCGGTTTGTGCTAGGAAATGTTTTCAGAAATTTTGCGACGCTTACGACGAGAACCCCTCAAAAATATCGTTTAAGAGTTTGAATGCAATACTTCAGCTAGTTTATGCAATAAAAATTCTGGCTGAGGTGGTAACGCATTCACAAGTGGATTGAAAGGTTCAGGTTGACTTCCCGACAGTAATAGTTTTTATACAGTAAAAGCAAAACTGATGTTGATAAAATTTTCCTTTTGTTGTTTCCTGGATAATTTCGTCTACGCGCAGAGTTCACGAACGTCCGATTCGATGACGATCAATCAAGCGTGGGTCTAATCGTATCGAATCAAAACGAGTGCTTTGTTTAGCTTCTGACCGTAAAGGAAAGCTCGCCGAGTTGCAAACAATGTGGTGTTGTAAACACCGATAACTGATGGAAAGCCATTATTTCTCGCCGTACTAAGCCTAAATTGTGGAAGTGCCCCATTAAAGTTTACATTTTTGTTGTATCGCGCCTCTGCCATTAGACCACACAAATCAAATTATGTAAAAATTGTCGAAAACAATTGGCAACGTAATTATGTACTTGGGGCAATTAAATTAACTTCCGGATTAAGCTCAAATTTGTTGAGTTGTTAAGTAACACTTATCTCGTAACTTAATAAAGAAAATGCACTCTTAACTTCTTGTCAAATATTCGTTAATTTAGCGAATTTTTCTCGAGTCGGGAAAAGTGGGTTATTTAAATTATGGATTTACTTACTAAAGGTGTGCGAGTTTAGTAAGTGGGGAGAAGGTAAATTGGGTGCATTCTGTGGGTGGAAGAAAATATAAACCACGTGTTGCGCTTGTTTAGTTTCGCTCTTTAAATTTCTTGGCACGTTCAGGTACCTACCTGCAGCTACTCCTCTAGCTTTCATGATGGCGATAAAATAAAACTAAAAAATCCTCAGTTTGTATCCAGTTGAGAGTAATCTGGAATTATTTGAAAGCGCTTTCCTATACACGTTAGTTATTTATTACGTATATTTTGCGAAAAACTTCTTCAACTTCTCTTCCGCTATATTTCTCAACCTTTTCTGATTTTTAAATCGAAGGAAATTGAATGAAAATTTACAAAATCAAAACCGTTTTGAGATTTTTTATTTTTTATAAATCACATTCAGTTTCATCTTAGTGAAGTTGGCAGTACATTGTTTTTAGCTTCGGAAGCTAATTTAAGCTTTGCGCTGCCAAATTCGCGTCGCTCAACAGGACACTTTTTTATTAGAGCAGACGTTGTCTACGATATTTGTTGGACAATGCTGAGATAAATTTAATATTATTTTACAAACGGCAGTTCACTTTGTGAATTCCTTCGAGTAGGATGCTCGTTGCGCCAACCTGGAAGGTTTACAGATGAGCTTTTGCTGGAATTCGACTGCCAAAGGCCACATTTCTTTAGTTCTATCTTATTTTTTCGGTTTGCTGTTGATGTAAATTTCTTCATCACAATACACTCTGAAAGGAAAGCAATTATAGAAAATCCATTAAATCTGATAAGTTTTTTTTATTAATTATTTAATAATTTAATTATGAAAATTTACAAAATCAAGTGCATCTTGATCATCACATTGACATCACCTCCAGTGCATCTTTTCTTATCTGCTTGAATGCCAAATTTGAGGAATTATTCAATTGTCAGATCTCATCTGCTATCTTCAAAAGTGGAAAAGGAAAAATGAAAAAACCACCGAAATATCTCATTTTTTGGATTTTGAAGCAGAACTTGAACAGTTTCTTGCCGAAAATCAACAATTTTTCAGTTATGGATTGAATTAAGCGAGAAAAAGCACCAAAGACCTTACTTTAGACTTGAAAACCGAATTCCGGTGTAAAACCTACGTCCAAGTATGGACTACATAATGTAATTCCTCTGATGTGTATATGGGATATAATTACTCCTTCCAGACAAAGTGGTTTGATAATATTAAAAAATTAAACTTACAATATTGGAGGGGGGGGGGACTGAAAGTTACAATTGCCAATGCTGGGCAGAGGTTCTGCTTCTAAGCAATAGGAAACATTAAGAGAGATAAAAAGTGAAAATCAAATATTAATGTCTTTGCGTTTTTCTTCAAATTGCACAATCAGTTTTTTAATATTATAGAGTCGTCTTGCCTGGGGGGTATTCCATACCCCCCAGACCCCCCAGTCAGGATTACCATTTTCAATTTCGAATTTCACCATGATTTAGATTTCAAATTCAAATTAAATCTTCATAGTACAAAATTTGAATAAAAAATGAGATCTACATTATGAATAGTATGTACAGGGTGTCCCAGTGGCGTAACTAGGGGGGGGGTGGACCTCCCCTAATCTAAGCCGTGTACATTTCTTTCCGAAGCATTCAGTATATACAGGGTGTCGCCGTGACCGTGGAGAACCTTTGAGGTGTTGATAAAGGACACTTTTCTCCAAGTCCAAACCTTTGAGGGTCTTCTCTTTAAAGCAATTTTTTGAATTTCTGATTTTAAACGGCCATAACTCCGTTATTATTGATTTTTTAAGCTTAATGGATTAGAACTTTTTTAAAGATCTTTCGCTTATCTATAAATTAGGTTATAACCTCTTATCGTCTAGAATCAACGAATTTCGAGTTATAAATTTAATTAAGGGAAAAAATGTTAAAAAAATTTAGGTTTTATTTTTTTGTACTTTTCTTGCGAACTTCGTATCTCTTAAACGAAACGTTTTAGAAAAAAACTCCTGACGCAAGCCGGATAGGGAATTTAAGGAGCTACAACTTTGGTCAAATACATTTTTTTGGGAAAGCAACCGTTTTCAAACAGATTTGAAGACTGATTCTGAATATTTTGCCCCAAAAAATGAAAGTTGAATCAACAATTTCTTTTTCATATTTTCTAATGTATTTCGACTGAAAAATAGCTCTGAAACGCTCAGATTTTCCTCCAAGTACGGTATTTAGCGTTTTATGAAGCTTTTAAGTTGATTTTACTATATTTTCCAGATATTGAATTAAGCAGATTTTACACCGACTCGGGGTCACTTGCGCCGATGCTATACGTGTTTTCCCAGCTTTCAGGAGTTAAACACAACCCATGATGCAATGAAATCCCCACTTAAAATTTGAGAGTTTTTGAAGAAAAAAACTTTACTTTTTGACCCAAAAAAATTCAAGTTGCAGAAAAATAACTGTTTTACATTTTTTAATGTATTTTGCCTAGAAAATTGACTGAAAACAGATTTTCCCCAAGTAAGCTTTTAAGTTAATTTTTACTAGATTTTCCATATATTGAATTAAACAGATTTTACACCGCGTCGAGGTGCAACGCGAATCATATGGACGTATGAATCTATACGGTCGATATACAGGGTGACCTCGTGACTGATGAGAACCTTTCAGGTGGTGCTCTGATAAAGGACACTTTTCTGAGATAAATTTTCAAATAAAATTTTTGTCTAAGTACTTTTTTTAAACGCAATTTTTCTAATTTCTGATTTTATACGGCCATAGCTCCGATGTTTTTGATTTTTTAAGCTTAATGGATTAGAAAGGCTTTAAAGATCATGCGCTTATCTACAAATTAGGTTATAATCTTTTATCGTCTAGAATCAACGGATTTCGAGTTATAAATTAAATTAAGGGAAAAAATGTTAAAAAAATTTAGGTTTTATTATTTTTACTTTTCTTGCGATCCCCCTATCTCTTAAACGAAACGTCTTAGAGAAAAACAGACGACCCAAACCGCATAGGGAATTTAATGGGCTAAAACTTTGATCAAATAAATTATTTTGGAAACCAACCGTTTTTTCAGAAATTCTGCAAATAATGAACAAGGTGTAAGTAATCAATAATATCGGAGCTATGGCCATTTGAAATCAGAAATTTAAAAACTTGCTTTAATGGAGATGCCCCTAAGGGATTCACCTTTATAAATATTGAACATTACAGAACTTGTGATCAACCTTGTACTATTAGGAACAAAAAAAAATAGATTAAAAAAATTATTATTTGTCAGGTTACCGATTGGGAACAAGGGGTAATATGAAGTAAAAGAGATTACTTATTTAGTCGAGATTATTAGAGGGAAATTATAATATTTGTTTAATCCTCCGCTCAGGAGCTAAGCAGCTAAAGTATTCTTCTCAATAGCTAAATAATTTTTATGCCAATTTTTATTCATGGTGAAAGTGTATCTTAAAAAGTATTGTAGGCCACATTAAACATAAAATAAATTTTTGTTAGCTCCTAGCTTTTACGAGAATTATGCGCAGCTAAAGTATTCAAATGTGGGATTTTTAAACTTTGTGCTACAAAATAACCTCAAGAACGCAGTTGTTTGTTAGAATGCTTTTCAGAGAAGAAAAAGTTTTGATTTGATAAATCTATGTTTAGGAGCTAGTCGTAGCGGAGCTAAAGTATTTAATTGTTTTTAGAGTATTTTTAATTAATTAGTGCTAAATATTTATGCATATTTGCCAGACATTCTCTTGACAAAAATTTTTAGCTTCATATTTGAGAGCTAGGCGCAGCTAAATACAAGTAAGTGAACAACCAATCTGTTAAAATGCTAGCTTCTTTTGCCAAATATCTACCTGATCGATAAATGGCATCATAAATCTCAAATTAAAGCGTTTAATTAAAAATGTCAGATACTGCTTTTCATTTAACAATGGCCTAACCAGCAACCAATGGTCTGGAATTGTAAGTTACAATTGTCCTGCTAACTCTCGAGCAGGATCAATGATTTGAAAATGATCAATCATCTTCCTGCGTTTAAATATTTTATAATCCGAGAAGATTTATTAGCAAAATTTCTTTTAAACTTGTAAAAACAAAAATTTAAAGCGTTCTTTCGAGATTTCGTTACAGATAAAAGTAGAGAAATGCGTTGATTTCTTTTAATTAAGTTAACAGTTTTTGTGTTTAAATTACTTCTTTCGGGGGCAATTTATTATATTAAACGAAAAATTATGCACACCTTTTTCTGGATACATTTCGATTAGACGAGCAGATTTAACTTCATAAATATTAGCGTTGTGTTTTCCATTGTAGAATTTTTCTAATTAAAACGGTCGAAACAAATCTGTTCCTGCCTAGTTTACTTTTTTGCTCTATCCTGTATATTATGAAAATATTAAAATTATGGGGTAGTAATTTTTAAAGCGAGTAAAATTTTTCACTCGCGGAAAAACAGTCACGATTTCTTCATTGGATCACGTTTATGGATGCGATTTGGGATATTGGGGAATACATAATTAACAGCTAATCCTTAAAATTCTTTGCCGGAATAAACTTCGTGACCGAGTTTACTTTTTTAAATTGTGAACAGTTTTGGAATAAATTACAAGGTAACGTTCGACGTTTATTTTGCTTATAATTTTTTGGTCGTTACGTTTTAATTTAAAAATGAGAAACCCTCGGCGTGTTTTATTAATATAATTATTAAGTTGTGTTAAGGGGGATTGTAACAAAGAGAATTAATTAATCACTGGTTGTCAACTTTGATATGTGGCTTAGCGACAATGAAGCTCTCCCACAAACTAAATTCGTGTAGATATGTAGATTTACAGTCTTATTATTATTCATACACGTTGCCAAAGCTAGTTAAGATTGAAATTAAGTCGATGTGAGGCTAAACGTTGTCTCTAACTTTGTAATTACATAAGTAAATAGCTTTGTAAGTGCACTTTCATTAAGTAATTTTACTTTTAATGTTCTCTCGAATTGCAAGAGTTTTCCAGAATTCTTCCAGCACCGGTGGGGATTGTTATGCAGACGATTGACGGTTTATTAATAGAGAAAGTAACTCTCTTTTATTTTTTGTATTTATTTTAATGCGGTTGTAACTCACTCCAAGAGTTTACTTTCGGCATTAGCTACACAATATACTCTTATGATCTCCAGTGAGCAGGAATTGCATTTAATAAATGTGGATTTCAGTCGTGTGATCTATCATGAAGATAGATACTCCTTCCACTACACATTCAAAGCTTAACATGAATTTACTGTACAAGCAGTTTCTTCAGTCGGGACACTGATGATGGGAAATCTCTTCGGAGTAATCTCAAAATCGGTAGCACAGTGAATCTTCGTAGTCCACGTGATTGGCTTACCATTTGTATGAACTATGTACTTTTTCAGTAGTTTCACGTTAAACTTTGGATGTGTCCTGTGGAATGAGTATTTATCTTTTTTCCACATTTTTTAACCTTTCGGTCAGTCAAACGCGGTCGTTTTGATATATTAAAATTTAAATTTTCAAACTGAAATATTTTTTTTAAATAATTTTTCTTCGTAAAATTTCAAATCCAAAGATTTGAATTTAAATTTTTGGTTTGAAAAAAAATTAAATTCTCTCCAACATTTTAATGCGCGACATTTTTGATTCAATGAAAACTAATATTAATGAAATATTTATTAGTTTTCTGAATTTGTTAATCAATATAATGAAATTTGGATGGGAAGGGGGGGTTATAGTTTATGGCGTTGGGTTTTCTCTTTCCTATTCTACACTACTCTTGTCACTCCATTACTCCCTGAATTACTCCCTTTAATAATTACTTTTTACTCCCCCTTCTTGTTTTTGCCACTTTATTTTGTCTCAACTTTTTCTTTTTATTGCAAAATTGAAATTTTCTTAATATTCCGTAATTTCAGACGGAATCTTCTCTTTCTATTGTTTTTCTACATTTTTTTGGGACATTTAACCAACTTTGTTATTAGGAAAAGCTTCAGTTTTCAGTATTTATGCAAGATTTCCACTATTTTCGCTTTTCAACAAACATAAAAAAATGAAAGAGAAATTGTCGGGGGGTTAACCCTCTCAACTATTAATACTCTCAACTTTCTCTCTTTCTTTCAACTGTTTTGTGTTTGTCTCTGGATTGCCTAAATTTAAAAAGTAGTATGGATCCTTATTTGGAGTTTGAAACCAAATCACAGTGTAAAATAAACTAAATTATAGAATTCGTGACCGGAGGGGGGGGTCCGTTGGTGTAGAAAAAGCTCCAGTCAAGATGAATACTAATAAAACTACAATAAATTGGGTACAGAAGGGAAGAAGATCTGTAGTAAATTGAGTTACCTGGGGGGTATTCCATACCCCCCAGACCCCCCGGTCAGAATTCCTGAGATTTAATATTGTTGTATATTGAACCTCTCGGGGAACTGGGACATTTTTGGGACGTCGGGCAACTCCGTTGTTAAGAAAAGCTTCAGTTCTCGGTGTTTACGCAAGATTTCCACTTATTTCGCTTTTCAACAGACAAAAAATTATAAAGAAATTCTCGGGGGGGGGGAACCCTCTCAACTTTCTTTCAACTGTTTTGTGACTTATTCAAAACCGTGGATCTACAAATTAGATTCTAACTCTGGATTGCCTAATTTAAAAAGTATTATGGATCTTTATTTAGAATTTGAGACCAAATTACAGTGAAAATAAAGTAAATTATAGAATTCCTGACCGGTGGGGGGCGTCTGGGGGGATAAAAAACCTCCAGTCAAAGTGAATACTAATGAAACTACAATAAATTGAGTACAGAAGGGAATAAGATCTGTATTAAATTGAGTTACCTGGGGGGGTATTCCATACCCTCCAGACCCCCCGGTCTGAGATCCTATAATTTAATAATATTTTATATTGAACCTTTCGGGAACTGTAAATACAAAAATAGAAATGTTTATCATCAGTTTTGCGTTATTGAATAAATTTCCGGGCAACAAAATGTTGGCAACATGTTGATGGATGTTGGCAGGCCCGTAGCCAGGATTTCATTTTTGGGGGGGGGGCACTCATAAAAAGATTTCGTAAAAAGTAACATTTTCGGCGGAACCCTTCCGGGAATTTTTATTATTACAAACAATTGTTGTTTTTCTTAACATTTCGGGGGGGAGGGGGATTGCCAACATTTTGTTTGCATTAACGAATTTCTTCATTAGAAATACGTTCACGACATTTACAGGCGCAAAAATAATGATATTTTCGAAATTATTGATTTTTGTTGGTATAAACTGCTTCAAGCGCGTGAAATTAGCTATATACTATTTTATAACCTTTCATTGTCTAAAATTAACGGCTTTGGTGTTATGGATTGAATTAAGTAAAAAAAACTACTGAAGAGCTTTAATTTGGATTTGGAAACTGTGTAGAACTTGTGTCGGAATATGGACTATATAACGTTTATCCCTTCTAATGGACTCAACACATAGTAAAGTAAACTAGGGCATTTATGACGGGACGTTTGGGGGTATGGGATACCTCCCAGGCACAGCTATTCGATAATATGAGGATGCAGAGCTTCTGCCCTACATAGAATTTATATAAATTTTTAATAATAATTATTATGAAATGATGATAATTCTCGTGATGACCGCAATGCAGTCCCGTAGCCAAAATTTTAATTTGGGGGGGGTGGTACACTCGTAAAAATCCTTTTGTAAAAAATAGCATTTTTGGGGATTTTCCTTCCGGGAATTTTATCATTACGAGCAAATGATTTTTTACCATTGGGGGGGGGCTGCTTTCAGGTGTCCCCCTGGCTACGGGCCTGCCGCAATACATATTCATGGGCGCTTAATTTAAGGCTGACGTTGCAACTTGGAATGACTTCGTATAAACTAACTTGCATTGTTTTTTTTTTGTTAAATAAAACAAATCAGAAACAATTGAACCGAATTATCTGAATTGTTAATTTAACTCTTACTGTTTTGTAATTTTGTCAGATTTTAATTTGACAAATAATGGTAATACCACGTAAGAGACAAAATCAAAATTTTCATTAATCGAAAAACAAAAAATTTGATTCAACAGTTTTTCACCCGAAGCAGGTGAATAGTGACTTTGTCCAGCCTCCAGCGAGTAGACATTCTTGACAAAATATGTATCATAGAAAAAAAGTAAAACAAAGAAAATAACCTGACTGCTAAGGGAAAAACAATCCAAAATGGGATATTGCTCATAGCTAGAGAAAGATGAACAAAAAAAAAAGAGTGAGGAAAGCAATGGAAAGAAGATGAGAAATGTTGCATTAAGAATACTTTCGCATTTCATTGACTGGCAACTGGAAGGTTGGAACAATTTTTTAATTTTTCAATTTTACCAAAGTCTAATTGATGACTTGTCGAAAACAGACAAACTTTTAATTACACACACTCGCACAGGCAATCCAAATAAACCGTTTAGGCAATTTTTAAAATAAATATTTAATAACTTTTCCTTACAAAAGTTTTAATCTCATTGTAAATTTTAAAACTTTAATTAAAACGGGAGATGAAAACAAAAAACTTTGTTTGGGAAAGTCGAAAAATAAGTTAATTGAAATAACTTCTTGACGAATTACTTCAAATGTTTTAAAAATTAACAACGGCGAATTTAATTTTTAAACTTTTTTTACTTCCCAACAGTTTTCTTGGATATTATAAATTTTTATTTACACTCCAAAACTTCTTTAAATGTTTTCGTTTCGTTGATTTTAATTTTACATTTGAAAGCGCAATTTTTTCAACTTCAATTATTTACATTTAAAGTCCGAATTTTTTTTTAATTAATAATAATAATTACTCCTTTTTTATTTTGTAATATCAAATTGTTCCGTATTTTTGATTCGTGCTGGCGTCACTTTTGAACTTGGAAAGCTTAAAATCTTGCTCAATTTTGATTCGGGATCTGGAACCATTTGTTATCAATCCTTTCTATCCAATTTCCCATTTCAGCCTTCAGTATTTTGCACGCTTACTTTGGTAGAGCTTTATAGGTGCAATATATGGACTTTCAGAAAATTCTTCTTCTGATTTTAAGAAGTTACAAATTTGGAAAATTTTTTTAAAAACAATTAATTTTAAATCGGAAAAATGTGCCACGTGGTTAAATTTTTAGTTATCGCATTAATTGGTAATCTCAAAACTACTTCCCTAACAATCAGACAACTCGAGTTTAATTAGCAATTCAATGGTCTTTGTAGATTAAGGAGCTATAAACTAGAGAAGCGTTAATTCTCTTTAACGTTTGAAAAGCGATACGCCTTTGCTTGAAAGCTCTAAGAAAATGCAAACAAATAGCTCGTGTTTATCTATTAAAATTTTCTTAATACAAATGCAGAGCCGGATTTTTTGCACTCATTATTTTAATTGTCTCTTTTCCTGTGACAATTCAGTAATAACTAATCCTACTTCCTTTCCGCAGTATACAAAACCTGTTGGTGGTATAATTTATTCCCAGTTATAGTGAACCAGTGATCGTACCCGGCTTTGCCGTCGTTAACATGTAGTTATGCAACCACATTTGCATGCATTTATGGGGATTGCATTGTTTTTTAATTCTGGGAGAGGGTGGAAATGTAAAAGCAGAACCCTAGCATAAAAATTATGGTATATATTACGTTGGGGCTGGCTGCTATCCTTAACCCCCTTAAGGGTGGGGGTTGTTTTCTAACAGTATAATATGGTTACACAACATTAAGTATATGTGGCGGTGTAATTTTCTCTAAAATTACTTTTCAATATTAGTTTTGCATGTTTGAAGCACTTACCTTGGTGAAATTCTTTTTTAAAGTCTCAAGCCTCGCAATATTTCAAACACCCGCGGAGAAAAGGCGTTTTAAAACTCGGCTGGTGTTCACTTTTTGTACGCATTATAACTCATGTAAATTTTTTTCATATAACATTTTTATGTCACCATGTGACGATGTAAATTTTTTTGCATTTTTTAACTCCGACCCAAATCGCGAATGCATTGAATTTGACATTTTCCTATTAATATTTAGCGGTTTTGTATTGAGCGTTTCCCATTGGAATTCATCGATTTAATTATTTTGTCCAATTTGCCCGAGTGGGTAATCCGCCACGGTTCAAGTTGGTGGAAGGGAGGTGAAGTTTTTACAACGTACGCACCAGACCACTCGGAATGAATTAATAATTAGGTCTATTTTAATGCAAATGCAGGTCTACCCTTTTTGACGTAAATTAATAAAAAAGAATTTCTCGAATACCTTGCCTACCTCGGCGTCTAACTGAATGCTTAATAATGCAGATTTGTGATTAATTCATTATGTATTCCGTATACAATCTTTCCAAACTATGTACAAATTTAATTTTTCATTACGTGACGCGTTTATTAAGTAAAAGTGATAATGCAAAGGAACATTAAAAAGTAAATAATTTCGAGAAGAAAATGCGGTTAGCGGTAATTTTCCCACATAAAACAATATCACTTTCGCACTACTTCAAGTAACTCCGTTTCAAACTAAATTTGTGCTCGAGATGACATTAAACGCGAGTTCTAACTTTATTGCTAATTTAATTGCATTTTGACTACACCCCGGGTTAAATTACCTTTAAAGCTAAGATAAGAGTTAGGTGGTGACTTTCCTTTACTGTGTTGTTAAATAATGATTTTTTATTAACTCGCAGGCTTAATCCCAAATTTCCTGTGAACCACCCCTGTATCTACATCGTAGTTACAAAAATAACTCAAAAATTATATCCGTACATGTATTGACATTTCATTATTTATTAATAACGCAAAGAAAATTTGATGAGATGAAGACAAGCAGACAATACAGTTATCGATTATGGGACTCGTGTTTTACCTCGTCCACGCAATTCTCTTCTTAAAACAACCCGAAATCCATTCTTTTCTCTTTTATTTTTCACAAACCTAAAAATACATCTACGATTTTATCAAAAAAATAGTCGAGTTAATTTAACTGAAATCAACCTAACGATTTCCGGTACAACCGGAATTTATACAATTTTAGAAAACATGCAACACACAAATCAGTAATTTTAAAATGTAATTTTTAGTAAAAAATCACTAAATCATGCGGAACGAAACATCCAATTACGTCATATTTTTTTAATTGATTTTCCTGCTTGTTGCCGGAAATTTGTAATTTCCCGATCTTCTTGATGTCTTTTTTACTTTTTCTTAAAGCTCGGGTTACCATTGCGAGTCGTGCCAAGTTGTAATTAATGTAACATGCTCGAGTTTGCGATGAGGGATGCGGGGGGGGGGGGGAATCACCTTATACGGAAAATTTTCTGTATAATTATCTTTCACTTACGATATTGAATTTATAAAAAAAAGTAAGTTTTCACCGCTGGCGCTGGTTTAAATTCGGAATTTCAATCTCAAAAGGGCTTAAATTCGAATTAAGTTAACAAGAAGCTGCTATTTTGGAAAGGTAACCAATCTTGTCTACTATATGTACTATGGAATGCTATTGCTGTGCCCTATACCCTATACTACCTCCTTCGAGTTAAAATTACCGGAAACGATGACATTGGTTGTTGATCGGAGACTTGTCAGGCTTGTTTCACCTGGAGCTCTAAAAAAAAGCTATATATTGCAGTGTTTTTAATGCATCACTTACGGGACGACGCTAATTTTTGTTTTAAAAAATTTAAAACTAGGTAATGCAACTTTTATTTTATATCGAAATTTTGATTGAAATTTACTATTTAATTTTTTTTTATAATTTTAAATTAATTGATTCCTGCCAATTTTTGTTTTTCCTCTATTTAGTTTCTTAGTTAACTTTAAATTATTTTGTCTTCGCCTGCATACATAATACGTAAATTAACACGTAACGCGCATAATTGATAAGTAGACAATAATACTCCTAGTTTGGATATATGACTCGGCTGACACGGCTCGCGTTTAATATGCCGTTTAAACTCCTCCTAAAGGCCGCAATGATGGTTTTTAAATTCTTTTAATTTTTTTTTGCCTTTCATTTATTTTGTTTCTTATTTATATTTTAATTGCTATTATTTGACTTGCTATCAGCTTCTATTTTATTTCAATCAGAGTAAACTGCCATTTTCAATTTTCTACTCTACTTGAATTTATATTTTTAGATATTCTATTTTGTGCGGACTAAAGTCCGCACTGACCCATCATTTTCCAGTGACTGGAAACCTGAAATTTGGGGATTTGAATAAAAAGTGACTGGCTTGAATCGATTAACGAGATGTCAGCTATGTGATTCGATATTCCTAGGGTTGATAGGTTCGGTTTTCGATGAGTAAAATCATCGTAGTCCGGTTTTATTACTTCCACGCGAAGCTTTCCTCTTCTACTTCTACTTTTAGGCTAGGATTGATACTGTTTGCCTTGAACTCAGACTGTCTTCTATCGAAGAGGAGCCAATTGTTTTACATCTGAGATAGCTTGCTGGACTCACCTCCAGATGTTCCCGCAACCGTAGATTTTTGTTAACGAGGACAAATTATCAACCCAGGGGAAGCGCTGGCTTTACTTGCCCTCCGAATCACGGCGACGATCATAACAATTTTTAGACATTTTCCGGATTCGAACCTGGTACTTTAGTTTCAGCAGTTATAATGACCATCTCTCCACACGAAGCCAATTTATATAATACCCATCAGTGGCGTAGCTAGGCCCCCCCCCCGAAATAATTTTTTATTGTAATTTTCTAACTTTCTATTTAGCGTTTGACCTTGAAAACTTGCAAAATTTTTTGTCTGCGACGCTATTACAAGACTCACTTCGCTCGTTGGCCCTCACACCGAACTAAATCCCTGACTACGCCACTGATACCCATTATTTGCCGAGTTTGGATCAATCTCTGATTACAGAACCCTATACACTTTTTTTATTTTTATTGGGAGAAACCGTGTGGAGTATTCAATCTACAGAGGTATTTATGAAGGATGTGAATTCGCGGAGGCAAGGAAGTCTGCGGTCGAAAAAACGCAAAACTATTTCTACACGGCTTAAATATTGCAAGAACATAAGCTGATGAAGCTGTAATGAAGCTTTTAAGTCACTAAGCTCCGAAAGACATCATGAAAACAATAAAATGTTGGTAGAATCACCGAAGTGCAGATTGGAGACTTCTAGTAGATTCTGTTAGGGTACCAGTTAAAGCTGTAATAAAGGTCTACTTTCGGTATAATTTGAGGGAAATTTTGAGGTAATGGTGACCATTCCATCAGACCCAGATTCAGTACTGACGACCCTAGCAGATCTCACAACCAGGACAAACATTGATTTCGCTAATATGAAAAGAGACATCTGTAGACTGGCTGTAACCAAACCTGTCCGAAGGAGCAAGGTCTGTAGATTTGCTAGCAGGCCCGTAGCCAGGACTTTATTTCGGGGGGAAGGAGCTCATAAAAAGTTAGTAGGAACTAATTTTCTCCCTTGAAGTCTTAATTATTAAATGGGCTAACTGCGGATATATTTCCGGTTTTTATAAAAAGATATTTATTTTCCCAGAGATATTATGTGGATTGCTTTAGGGTAAGCTTATTTATAGCAGCATGGTGATCCTAGCACCTGAGAGGATATGAAGGTTTCTGATAATTGCTGTGTACTTCATTGCGGCCTTCAGGCCGCACAATCTTGGCAATCGCGTACTGCTTGGCTAAAGTTGCCTATGTCGGCTAATAAATATATAAATAAAATCAAGAACAACTACAAAACCTTGCACTTCTTCTGTAATCTTTTTCTTAATATTCTTATGAAAATCTGAAAAACAAATGCTGGGTAAGCTTCGTTATTTATTTGTAAAACTTTAGATAAATGTGATTGGGGTTGATTCGGGTCGGGGGAGGGGGTTTGTGCTTTTTTATTTTGTACTTCTTCAAGGTCAAATGTACTTTAAACATAGGGTTTGGGTGGGAGCGGAAAGAAATTTTTTCATATAATAGAAAATGGTGAAGGTTTAAGAAATCCAACGGCTAACTAGATCACAGGCCTCTAGTGCATTTTCAGAATTAAAGAACCGAATGTTTGATTGTTTCGATGGGAAAACATCTCTCGTGCTGTAATTAATTAAATAACATACTCGATTGAATGAATATTAATAGTGTTGCCTCGTTTGCTTGCAATATTCAAGTATACAAAATGTTCTATTAGAGATTTATTTTCTATTCGTCAACAATGACGCTTAGTGCTTTGCAATTGCCTTCTTTCTAAGCGTTGTGTTGTCAAACAGTTGACAACATTAATTCCGAGTCTTACGTTGAATAGGTTTTTGTCATCCAGCTGCTCGTACATTTCATTAAGGAAGGAAGTAATGATAAACGAGTTTGGTTTGGTCAAAACTGAGAGATAATGGAATCAAGGTGGATTTTCGGTCGCAATACGAGTCTTGAGATATTCAAGTTTTGTTGAACATTTGTATCAATTGACAAGTTCTATATCACGCAAATCCCACAGGAGTTGTGGGCATGTTTGTTATTTATGACGCCGTTGTGAATACGTTACGCACATGTCATGTTGAACACCGACATACGCATAAAACCACGAAAAGTTGAACGTACGCACTTGAATCCATTTTCCAAGGCGAATACTTTTTATTTTCCAGTTCATCCCTGGAGCCTGTGTGAATATTGATGTTATTAACGATGCAATGCAGATGGTGCTTTTCAAGTAATAAAATATGACAACACCTGGTATAAGCAATGAATGAGGTATTCTCTGACAACGGGGAACATTTCATTAGTTTATCAAAATTGAAGCGCCGCGCCGTTTACGAAAAGCAATTACTTACTGTTACGTAAAGAACGACGACGCTGAAAAGCGTCAATATTTTGTTTGATACCAAAATTAATGTGTATTTTCTAAAATTATTAATCAAAGTTTTCTTTGCACAAGGAAATTTAACTTCCACCGTTTTCAACCGCCAAAGCAAATAAACGGAGATGGTTTACAATAAATTTGATGCGAACACATTAGAATTTGCGACACAGAAATTGTTAAATTTTTTTGGCTTCGTTAAACAAAGAAAATGAAAACGGGCCAATTTTTTACTTTGGGAAAACGTGACGACGCAGTTTTTCCGTATCGATTTCGATCATTATTATTCGATGTTGAAAAGCATGATGTACGTGCATACACTGTAAACATAAATAAGAAAAATTTTGATGAAATGTAATATCAGACCCAAAGAATGTTTTTTGGACCGCCGAACATGGATGGAAATTGTTTTAAATGAAACTTTTAGTTTTTTTTGCCTTTCCATGGACGAAATGAGGTTTTTTGCATCGGGAGCTGTCTCGATTCTCGAATGTGATTGATGCACGTCGATAAAAGAAAAATGGATATTTTAGGGATTACCATTACTCTGTGAATAATCATCAAAAGTGTATGGAAATTCGAGCACAATATTTGCCAATATATTATTGGTTGTTTTGTTTGAAACTTTACTTGCCCCAGTCCTGACCGAAAAAAACAAACTTTTTGAAATCGATACTATGTATAATTACATTTCAATGAAAAAACTGCTACAATACCGTTCTCCAAATTTAAACAAACGTTTTAATTAACCGCCCATTAAAATTCAGTTTTTCAATATTTTTATAATTTCCTCCCCGAAATGAATAAAATTGCGGTTCGTTGCGAGGTACTAATAAAATTTGATGTAGTACTAGATGATGATCCTCTCCGCTTCCCGTTGTATCCACTCATCCCTGGATTGTGTTAATAATTTGAACAGGTGATTCCCCACGCAGAAGAACGGTTTCGGCTAAATAATGAAAATTCATGTTAATAACTAACAAGTCTCTCGATACATTTTACATTTGCTTGTGGCATAAAATCCAAAAGTTAGATTTTTATTAATTTATTTTGAATTGCCGCTCAAATAATTTAAGTTCAAGTTTTCGCATTTTACGCGCTTTTGTTTTACTGATTTGGTTAGAAAACTGTCATATCTTAGGGGATTTTGTTTTTCAATTGTTTTGATTAAAAACTATCATTTTTAGAGCAAAATAAAATTAAAACTTTTGAAAAATTGTGAATATAAAATATAAATACCTAAAGAGAAGCCTTACTTATTTTTTAAGGGACGCACCCTTATGCTAATGGACATGCAGATGTCACAGATAAAATCGTGAATAAGGCCGAAACAACTGTAAATTATTAAGTCGTTTGAATTGCATCATTTTCTCAGCAATGGGTTTATGTTTTTCGCTATGTTAATGATGTTGGAAAATCGCATTTCATTTGTTTATTTATATTATTTTGATGTTTTTAGTGCTGCCAACGGAAATTTTTTTCATTTTTGTTATTATTCTGGTTGTAAACTGTCAATGGAATGAAGGAATGGGGATGGGGGCGATAGTGACTAGTTACAGTTGGCCTAATTTGAAACAATTAAGTTGAGACGATTGAAGGTGAAATTTTTTGTCCAAATAATAACAGTTTATGTGCCCAGGCCAAACAATCTGATGTCGCCATGAACATACTTTTAGAAAAAAAATTTTTAAAATGATAATATGCTTTAATTTTCATTTAAAATTTAAAAAATAAGAAAATAAAAATTAATTAAGCATTTTTTCTTGAAAAGCTAATCAGTTCTAAGTCTAATTACAAAATTTGTATTACTTTTTGCGACCGAGTGCACACCAATTTTTTTAGAAATGGTTATTATCAACTTTTGAGACCCCAAAACGTTTAAATTCACTGAAATGACTTTTGTTTCTGCACGAATACAGTACTTTTTCGTACTCCGTTTGGTAAAGTAGTTAATTAAAAACAAAATTTGCGTACTCTTCAATCCGATATATCATTTTTATATTCCTAGGGAAACACGGTTATGCTATGCCATTGCTGACTTTCAAAACAAGAAACGTATGTGTCAATCCGGGGGGTCTGGGGGGTATGGAATACCCCCCAGTGCACCTTTTCTTTTTAAATCGAACGCTATACTAGGGAGTTATTTAGATACCAATGCTGGGGCAGATTCCTCGGACTGTACATATGAAAATTTATTTCTGTGGAGAAAATATTATTTATTACATAACAAGATTGCCAAGGTTGTGCGGCCTGAAGGCCGCATCAGTAAAGATTCTTCTAACTCGAATTTAATATCTCATTTTTTAGATTGTTTAAATTAAAATAAACCAATCAGATTTTTTATTATATATTGCAAATACAATATACAATATACGCTATTAGTCGTAACGTCATATTGTATCAAAACAAAGCGTGTATCTAATTGTGTTGGTTATAAACAATAATTGGATACATTGTGACGTCACATTAATGAACAAATTAATGATTTATACAATTTATACAAAGTGAAAATGTTCTTTCCAACCTTCTATAGAGGTTCGTTCTAGAATTTGCAGCATAGCTTTCAGTTAAAATGTTAATTCGCCGATATTTTTGTTAATTTTCTGAATTTTCTAGCTAGGAGCTCTCGATGATCATGCCAAAAAATAATTAATATGTCTTCTAACGCAATTTCACTTTAATTTGCTTTGAACCTCTTTAAGGGTTAAATTTTGAAAAATCTAACAAAACCAGGGGACCGCGCTGTTTTTATTTAAAAAAATAATAAATATATAAATTGATATTCGCTAGTGATCGCCACATGATATTTGCACATTTATTTTTTAAATTTAGAGCGGCGAGAAACCATTTAACATCTGGTTGGGTAAACAAAGCGGGATACAGATTCTACTCGGAATACTACTACTGTACCAGCGTTATGCTCAAGCTCGCACCTTAAAATTTGCGTTAGGTGAGACTTTATGAAAAATCTCATTAATCCACTCATGTGCATTATTTTAACTCTTATAAATTCAGACTCAGGAGGTCTGACTATCCTAGCTTTTCTTCGTAGGGGCTTTGGTCTCCGTACTTAGGCTATTTTTTGTCGTCTGGTGCTTTTATTTAAACGGTCATAAAAGTTGGTAGACAGGCATAATTTTAGATTATCATATCACTAACCAATAGTTAAAAAGTCAAACTAAAAATATCTAGAAGTTTTAATGGATACACAATTATTGAATTGCTACTGTCGCACTTCATTTGTTTCTTTTTTTTTTATTGTTTTGGTTATAAAGCTGTCATTTGTTGGTGACTTTTCAGTATGCTATGTTGTTCGTGTCGCCACGTAACGTTCAGCGGGAATTTCAAAAAACCGCGTTGGAAAATTGAATTCTACCGTAAAAAGTAACGACAAAAACGGAAAATTCGAATCAGAAAATTATAGCAATCAACGCTTTGAATATTTAATTAAAATTGACTCTTTTTTTAAGATAACGAAAGCAAACTGTTAATAATAAAGCAAAACCATTAAATAGAATACATTAACGCCCTCGAACACGCTTAAGTGGCACGTTAAATACCAATTTCCATAAAATATGCGATAAAAACGATGAAAATGTTTGTGCAAAAGTATAAAAAACAATAATCAAGCTTTCTAAAACGACTTGCCTAAATTATGGTTTTAAAATAATTTTCCGCGAGTAAAAACGCTTGGTGACCATCGCCGTTGCTAAATGAAGTGGAAAACTGATAATAAAATTATTTATCTACTTCATGAAGCTGTAGGGTTCGGTACGAAAATACATAAAAAAATTTAATTAAAAAGGAAATCATTTTTTGCAGGGAAATTTTAACTCTATTTACTCTTATTTTATATTTGTGAACGTTCAATGACAGATGGCGAGGAGCAAAAACGAAATTCCCTCCGTTTAGTTTGCCGACCAAACACTAGGATTACGAAATGTTAATTGGTAGAGCAAAATTATTTAATTTTTTTCTGGAAATTTGATATGACCCCCAGGTCTGAAAGTTGTTAACAATGCAAAATTCCCAAATGGCAGCCAAAAGCAAAACACACATTACCTTTGAAGAGTGGCCTTAACTGTCGCAATGACCTTTCCAACCGTAAATTATTTCGGTTCATGTTTCCTAAATTAATCTGAGCACAAAGGGATAAAGCAAACATGGTTAGTTGTTAACAACTATTTGCAACTGAAATTGGAAGACTAGATTAGATGGTGTTTCACTTGATTGGAGCAGCTCATCGGTGCCGGTGGAGCAAAAACAAGTAATTTATTATTTATTAATAACAACTAAAATGTTTCTCGTGTCGACCGAATTTAATGACGTGCATTAAATAAACACCCTAATTACACATCAATTTCTATTCAGTGTTCACGGTGATTAACCTAATTTCAATTTCGGCCATATAAAAGGTAGGGTACTTAACGTAATGAAATTTTAGGAATAAACTTTATTTTGATTTTACGAGGTGATGAGCAAAATTTTATTTCGGGCATAAAAAAGGTAATTTTCTTAATTACCTATACAAGTTTTAAGTTAATCCAATGGATATAGGTCTCTCGGTCTTTTGCTTCTCGAGGAAAAATTGTTTTTCTTTCTCGAACAATTTTACTGAAATAAACATAATATAATACAACTAAGCACGATTCCTTCAGATATGAGAAGGAATCGATTTTACTTTTTCGATTCACGACGTTGTTTACAATGCATATACGCCCATGCTCATGTGGAATAATAAAATTGTGTTAGTGCCTCGCGGCATAAAAGAAATATGTAATGATGCTTGTGTTTGACTAAAAAATAACCTTACCCATGTATTATACATTATCAGCTGGAGTTTTTGAAAAATGTGCTGGTGCAAAACTTTTACTTCGAGGATGTAGCTTTTACAATTTAATTTATTGCTTAAATAAAAAAGTTAAGTTGCTTTTCAAAACAAACCCGATCTTCATGCTCTGCATGCTGTTGATATACTGGACAACATTGGCTTGGTGTAATCAGTGGTTTGGGCACAATAATACTTCAATATAGGTTTTAAATCGAATAATCAGAGTTTTCAGTAAATTTCAACCTTCCCTAGCATCACTACTTAATAATGAAATCAGTACACTGTAAGAAAGGTTTTTGTTCTTCTAACTGAATACATTCTAAAATAAAATTTTTGTTTTCAGTACAAAATATTTTTGTTATAGCGGCAAGAAACTTTTTTTGCTAGGTCGATAAATTATTTTTCTGAGTGTAAGAATTCAAACTCAAATTTATTGAACTTCTTCTTTAACTTATTTGAGATTTGTTGATCTTAGCGCTCATGGTTCTGTAAGCACGAATAATTTTCTTCTAGTCAGCACGACCCTGACTATATTGAACCACGGTGTCCCGCTACAAGAACCTATAGTTTTACGTGGAATCCGAACCACGGGGAGGCTGCTCAGACTCACATAGTGCGATTTATTGACGCTGGGATGCGAATCTGTACTGATTCTGCACTGAATCTGATTTTTAAAAATCGAATTTTTACATAATAGTTATTGTTTTGCTCCATTCTGCTGAAGGTACGTGTACTGTACGTACATAGTCGTAGCAGTTTGATTTAACGGACAGAGTCAGTGGCGTAGCCATCTTTGTATTGTAATTTTCTAACTTTCTATTAAGCGTTTGACCTTGAAAATTTGAAATTTTTTTATCTGCTGCGCTATTACAAGACTGGCTTCGCTCGTGCCCCCCGCCTGAACTAAATTCCTGGCTACATCACTGGACAGAGTCAACCGCAGTTGCTTTTTAAGAGTGTAACTGTTAACATCATAATTATTATAAATATATTTTAAATTGAATGTCTTTATTTATAGTCGAATTTAATTTAAAAATAGATTCCTGACATTCTTGAGGCTTTAAGGATGTTTTTAGCAATTACGTAGACTTACAGATATTCCACGTCTTTCTAGATCCGTAATTTCGACTTTGGGGATGTTTTTAGTAATTGCGTTAATTAGTAATGTTTTTACTAAAAAAGCCAATGGTATAATCGAATTCAATTTTTGGGTCTTTATTACCCCAGTTTTTGGATGATCCACAAATATTAATGTTTATACAGTAGCAGTCATAGAAATTGCATCGCTGAATATTTCCGAATTAAAATAATAACAATTCCTAATGAAATTTCAATAATCGTACACAATAAAAACGCAATACGCACATAAAGCTAGGTTTTTCAAACCGGGGGGTCTGGGGGGTATGGAATACCCTCCAGTACACCAGAGATTGTGCGCAAAAAAGTTTTATTGAAGTTCAAACCGCAAATCTAATTTCTAATTATTTGAATTACTTGAATTTGAAATTCCGAGGAGTCTGGAGGGTATGGGATATCCCCCAAAATTAGCAACTGAATAGCTTCATACCCCCAACCCCCCCGGATTGACCCCAACGTTTTTAATTGTATGCTCTGCAGACCCCACAGTCCGGGAGGCTTTCGAGCTAAAGAAACAAGTGACTTTTATGTCGACTTCATTGCCAAGTCGATTTTAAGTATTATCACTAGAGGGCGGATTTATATGCGCTAAAAACGTGTAAACAAAGATTTACTTAATTATTGGCTTTACAAAAAGCTGATAAAATTTTTTTAATCCAATCAATGCAAATCTTAGCAGATTTTTGTAAAGCCTCATTAAGTAATGCTTTTATTTACACGTTTTTAGCGCATATAAATCCGCCCTCTGATTATCACATTTATTTAACTTCTTCTTCTTTAACTAATTTGAGATTTTTACTTCCTCAATATTTAGCTTATGTTCATAAGATGTTGTTTTGCATCCGGGGAGTCTGAGGGGTATGGGATACCTCTCAGCATTAGGAACTGAATAACTTCTTAGTTTAGCTTGTAAATGTAGATGAATTTTTGCATTGGGGGGTATTCTATACCCCCCAAACCCCCCGGATTGACCTCAAAGTTTTTAATTGTGGTTACAATATTCTCCGTAGACTCCACAGTCCGGAGGGCTTTCAAGCTAAAGGCAGAAGGGTCACTTCATGGGAGATTTAAAATTTGTCTCGAGAAATAACTAGAACTGCTGTGATTGAATATGGGGATTGCAACGGGAAACCACCTGATTAATTACATTCCCTAGTAACTCATGTTCACTTAACACCTTTATAGTGTATGGCCATCGAAGAAGAGTACTCTTCATGTGATAAATATTTACTAGATGTTTTCGGCTTTGTTTTTAAACAATTTGTAAAGGCGTGGTAAGATTTGATTCAAATATTAAATTAAAAAATTTTTTTTAAATAAATAAAAATCAAAAAAAAGAACCAAAGATCTAGGTCGGAAATATGTTCTTTTGTGTTCGTAGGTGGATTTCGATCGAATTGCTGTGCCCGACTTATATCAAATCACCTACAAAAAATAATGCAACCTTTATAAACGCATGTCGCTGGGGTTGCATAACTGAATGTTTTTGTAACAATGGCAACCGTGGTATTATTTTCCAAAAATAAATTATCAAACAAATGTATTCAATATTTAGGCAATTTTCTTGTGTAATTTTACCTATATGCAATTGCAAATTTTATTGAAACTCTGATCTTCACACCTTAAAGGACATTTCAGACGACAATTTATGAAATACTTGGGGGGGGGGTTAATATAGTAAATAATATATTTTTTCTGAAAGAGCAAAAGGTTTCAATTTAAAAAAAACTTTCGCAAAACATGCATACAAACTTTTGGTTTTTGACATGGGGGGCCTGGGGGGTATGGAATACCCTCCAGTACACCATTGATTATAAAAAACTTAATATTAAAATTTTGGTAAATCAAAAAAGTGTAACTGGCATCAATCGCTTGATCTATCTTTGAGATAGATACTTCTTTCATTTTCCAAAACTTTTTTTGACATCAAACAAGTAGCATCAGCCTTCTGTTTAAGATGCTAAAGCAGACGGTTTGGTGGAGTAACGGACATTAGTCTAATGAGATGTGTCTCTCCATTAGCTATATTACAAAAGAATACTCTTATCGTGGACTATTTTCCAGAGTTAATATTTAAAATTGAATAATTGTGAAAACGGCGTTTTTGCCCTCACCGATATATGTATATGCTAGGGTAATTTAAATTAAAGAATCAAGAAATACAAATCAATGGATTGCGCTTTTCAGTTTAGTACTGCCATCTGTCGAAAATATTTTGAACTACACCAGGTGTAGTCTCTAAAACCCCCATAAGGTTTACCCATCTGTTACTGTATAATCTAAAGTTTTCGGAATTTCTTCAAAAACAAGACGTGGATTTTGAATGAAAATATTTTTCTAGACCAAAGGAAAGTTTCGAGAACCACACCTAATAGTCTGTTGTGTATTTTGCGATTTATTGATAATCAATTAATTAATTTATTTTAGTATACAAATAAAAAAAAGCGCGCAATAATAAAATAAAGAAATTTTGGAAAGATAATCGAATGATAAAACTATTAGCTAATGCAAATATAATGACGCTTTAATTTTTCATTCGAGTTATATTAATATAAAATAATGAACAGACACATTTTTGTGATAATGGAAATTTTATAGGATTTTCTTCGTAATTTAATTTTTATTACGAAATTTTTTCATTGCAGCATTGAATTTTAATTGAATTATTTACTTACATTATTTTTGTACGGTCGCGTATTGCTTGGAAACTCGCCCGGGTAGGCAACACACGCTACGTCGGAAAATTCGAGGGTAGTTAACTTCCTAGCGACGGGGTAGTTTCGAGCTTTCCACCTCTAGATGGCGCGGCGTGTTTGGTGGCAAAATTATTTTAAAATTCTTTTTACGATTAAATATTTATTGCAAATTTTATTGCATTTTCTAATGATGTGTTTTATTTTCAGCTCTCCGAATTAGAACAGAGGGTTCTGGAAGCGGAGAGTCGAGCAGAAGAGGCCGAAGATAAGGTAACGTTGTTGTTATTTTTTGTTTATTTATTTATAAGTTGGTCCTATACGAAGGGGTTCGCAAGTGGTGCATCAGATTAAAAAGAGATGCATGTAATCAATGTATGAATTGTTGCATGAGATGGGGTTCAGAACGGTTGCTGAGCAACGCGTCTCACTTTCGCTATCGTCCTTTATTGATTATTTTTCGTCGCGACGCTGGTGCCCATGGATATGGCGTCTTGCAGCTGACAGAAAAACTAGAAATCGGAAAACGTTTTTATTTCGACTTTTATTTTGATTCTTTTGTTTGTGCGCCGGTTTTATAGTTTGCTTCTTTGGATATTTTCTATGAAAATGTAAGTAAATTGGCTTTCTCGGTTTTAAAATTTAATGTAAGCGTGTTTTGTTGTTTTGTACATGAAATCCCCATGTTGTTGTGAACCGACTCTTGTTAATACTTTGTTTTTTCATTTTCAACAATTAACCCGAGTTTCTTTCGGAAAATTTTCTTCCGGAAGTTTGATTAAATTATTAACGAGATTTTGTGCACATTTTTTATTATTATCGAATTTGTGTTGAACAACCTTTCGTTTCGTGTTTTACGACCTCATAATTTCTGAATTATCCAATTTATCACACGAAAAAAATTGGTTCGTCAAACTTTATGGCCGGCACAATTTTTGGATAATTACACCGTGTGAGTAATGTAAGTGTGCATGATGATGACTCATTTAATTTTAGACCACATGAGGATACAACGTTTGCAGCACCCTTTTAATTCCCCCTAAATATTACAATCCACCCGTACGTAACATTATTTTGAATAATATCTTATTTTGATTTTTATATTAAAATTTTTGTTCGGATTTATCTTGAACTTGACAGCAGCTGCATCGCTTCCTCTTTGATCCTTCCCCTATTATTTTTAAGACAGGGGTAGCCCTATTTATTGTTATTTATTTTTTTAAAGTCGTTCGTCAAAGTGACAAAGCAGCCTCAATAGAAAATCCATTATTGGTCGGTAATAGTTCTTTAGTAAACGGTAAACGTTTTTCACTTAAACTTTTTTTCCGATAATCAATTTTCGTGGGTTCAATATTTCAGTTGCGTGTCCTTTTATAAAAATAAAATGGGTACACGAATTTTAGTTGGTCCATTTATTATTTACGGCGTAAATTTTGTTTTCGAACAACATTTTTTTAAATTTTCAAATCAGAAGGAATGAAATAATATAAGTGACTCACAAGAAGTATTCGGATTAATGGAGTTAGGGAGGATTAGAATGAAACAAGGGAAAACTGGGAAGTTGACAGATGGAGGACACAAAATAAGCCACGACAACAATTCAAATGAGTTTCCAGTGGCAGAAATAAGAAAAGTTGCAGAATCATCGTGAAAAAGTGAAAATGATTTCCGTGTAGCTTCCAACCAACAATGGTTGAGCTATAGAAAGGGAAATATATTATAGTAATTTGGATGAATAAAATCAGTTAGAAATGGAAATAGTGAGCATCAAAGAATATTCCGGTAAAAGGGTTTGTAGTAGCAAAGACAGCTTTAATGGAACAGCAAACTGAATTTAATATATTTAACAGGCAGAAAATTAAATCTGCTTGGAAAGCTTTGAAAATTATAGTATGCTAACTGATCGATAATTAAAGTGGGAATTAATATACGAAAGAAGCCTTCATAGCAGGTCGGTTGCTCAATTTGCCTCTTTTTCAAGAAAATTTCAATAGACACAGCTTTAGTAAACTTGTTTTGCTAAGCGATAGGCATCCAGCTTGTTCTTTTGCTTCTGCTTATCAGGATAGGTTGAGATAGTTTCGGTGAGCTAACCCAGCTGGAAACTCTCAAAAAGTTCATCAAAAATCTGCAATAAAAAAACCAAGTTAAAAAAATATCAGATGCATTTTTTTAATATTGAAGAAGAATAGGGTGAGCGCCCATAGAATACCCTACCCTTAAGCCTAATACATAAATAGAAACATAGAATTTCTTCTTTCAAAGGATACTTCAAGAACCTTTAATTAACCACTGTATGACTGGACTGAAATTGTAAAAGGATTTTCTTTCAAAGCAAGAAAATATAACTAAATAAATTAAAATACTAATCATCAGTTGTAATTAAGGGAAAAACTGAGAACTTGATTGCATATATTGTGGAAAAAATTATTAGATTAATATTTACTAAATTGCAAAATTAATGATGGAAAATTTTATAATATTAATGTAACAAATTAATTTTATTTGTGTATTTTTCATTATATTTATGAATTCGTTCATTGCATAACATATTATACAGCAAAACAAATTTTCAATAGGAAAATTTCTCAAATATGTTTGTTAAAGGTTGAACAAAATTGCAAAAAATTTTTACTCGGAAAATTGGGATTTAATTCAACTCTCTGACAATTTTCCAGTCGGTAATTTCCTTCCTGACAATGTAATTTTCAGTAATTTCCCTTTCGATAATTTTAAATCAAAATCCTGCTGTAACCTAACCTAAGGATAATTTAAACTTAACTTAAGTTAGCCTTAACGTAGCTTAAGGAGAACCTTTTTTTTGTGCGGTTGGGAGGGGGAAATCCTCATGGACACCACCCTAAGGTGGTAGTGTCGGACTCCTACCGACTAAAAGCCGGTTCTTTCACACACCCGCGTTCTCTTATTCTGCCCTTTCGGGCCTTTGTTCTTCTTTGTATTACTGTATATTATCTCATATCATATTGCGTCCTTTGACTTTTTTGTTGATCTTTCTCCTTGGTTTGGATGATTTTTCTTAAGCATTCTTCTACTGCTTGCCAGTTTTCCTTCGAAGACAACATGATGTCTATTAAGTTTTCTGGCTTCGTCTCCTGTCCCACTTTGTTTCTTGCCCGCATCTTGGTTGTTCCCAGCGTATGCATGAGAAGATGGTGTGCTCCACCGTGTCCTCCTCCCCGCAATAGGGGCATCTGTCGGAATCGGATTTTTTTGAAGCGGAAGAGGTATGCTTCAAAGCATCCGTGTCCCGTGATTGCCTGGGTCACCTCGTAAATCCAACTTAAACTTAATTTAATAACTTTTGAAAATTTTAAATCTAAATTTTAGCATATTTTTACGAGTCATCATGTATCTTGCAAGATTGTAAGATGTAAGATTGCTCCGAGTATCTTTCGAAACGTAACCTAGGCAGAAGTAAGTTTATGCCTACATTTTTTTTTGCCCTTTCAAGTCTTTGTTCTTTCTGCGTTTTGTTGTTCAGCCAGGACGAACTGGCATTTTTTGCTGCTGGTTCCGTGGCTTCCGTCATTGCCTCTTTTATGCACGTGGCGTCAAAATGGCTTGTCTTCCTGCATATCCAACATCTCTTAGACTTGGCTTAGCTCTTGTACGTTGTATAGTCTCATAGGCCGTTTTTGTATAAGATTTGGGGATTTTTTTTATTGGTACATTCTTGAAACACTCATTAATCTTGACAGGAGTCTCGATATGGAAATTCGAGTTTGAAATAAGAATATTATTCTCGGTTCGGATTGCTATGCTTGTCGAAGGCATTTCCTCCGCTGCTAGAGGCTTTTTTATCCTGGCATATCCGGCGCTTGAGACTTCTCTTTCTACAAATTGTTTAATCTGGACTTTCAACATCTCGTTGTCTTCAGACAACGCCTAACTCTCCAGGTGTCTTCCAGCTTATCAATATTCGATCATTCATGCCTTTCCTTGCTGAAATTATCTGGTTATCTTTTATTGTTTCTTCATATTATGTCTGCATGGCAATCGTCTTTCTAAGCTGTCAAGAAATAAATATTTCGTTAAATTTCATATTTGTGTATACATTAGGAAAAATATGAGTGAAGATTCTGGGTTCAAACCCCGGACTCGGCAGAATTTCTTAACTCAGTTCTTGGGTGAACATCAGTATAATTACTTATGACTTTCCTTGATAACTCAATAGAAAAACGCAGCACAATAAGCTTACAGCTTCAGTGCACAATTGAAATTATCTTGGAATATATTGGAATTCCATAGAAATTCCTGGGTTGGACGTGAAATTTTGGAAGTTTTTTTTTTGAATCCTTTGGATGTTTTGGAAATAACTGGAACTCCTTGAAAACTCCTTATTTGAAAATTTTTAGAATTCCTTGGAATTATGCGAAAGTCTTTGGAATTTCTTGGAATTATGTGGGAATCTTAGAAATTGCTGAGAATTATTTGGAGTAATAACTCCATAAATAATAATTCTTTGAAAAATTTCCGGAATTTTTTGAAAACAACTGAAATTCCTTGGAATGTCATTCCATGGAATTCCAGACATTTATAAGATTTCCAAATAATTCAGATATTTTTAAGAAATTCCGGTGATTTCCAAGGAATCTAAAGAATTTCTGAATTCCAAAAATTTCTGCGATTTCCAAAAAATTCTAGTGGAATTCCAAGCTCTGTCTATAAATTTCTTTCGGAATTGTACCTCTTGTAGGCTGTTTGTCAAGTGGTGTCTCCGTCCGCGCTTTCAGCCATCTTCTAGCTTCCAGCGCCATTCACTCATCTATAACTCCTTGGATAGACAATCAGAGGTCGTTAACCTAATGTAACCTTTTGATCTTTCATGATCTTTTCGCTGCTTCGTTTCTATATTTTTTTGACTAATATTGTTGTTCTAAAATATTCCATTTGATAACCCTTTTCACCTGATTTGTGCAGTAAAAATAAGTTAATTCCCGAGAGAGAAATTTTGAGGGTGTCATTGCTATCATCATAAATACAACAGAGTCACAGGCACATTTTCTAATCTGGGTCAAGCAGTTGTGGGATGTAATCGTTGAAATGCTAGTAATTTCTTTCTTTCTCTGTTTCTATATTCTATATTCTTTCTATATTCTATAATTGATATTATAAAATAAAATACCCACCGGGGGGGGGGGGGGGGGGGTACCCCTAGTATCTTCTAGTATCTTAATAATTGTATACCATTTTGGACGTAAATAAATCTAAAGAAATAGCTGATATTTTAGTTATATTTTGTGTGTGTAACCCTTGATCTGAAATTATTGTTTTAACAAAAATTAATTAATAATTAATAAGAATAAAATTAACAATTAACCAGAGTCACGTGCTAGCATTTTTTGTTATTAACAAAACTGTTATTTTCAATACGACTTTAAAGCCGGAAACGCAAATTTGCTAATATCTGCTTAAACTGTAACCTTTGCCGGCAAAGTACTGCTACTTCAGTGAACAAACGCTTTCTTATTTTTATGAGAATATCCCAAAAGGGTCACCCATCCAAATAGTAAACATGCATAATTTGCATAAAATAAATTAAAATAAAATTTATTATCTTTCAAACTATAGGTGTAACTGGTGAGAGATCTTGCGTGACGTGTAACTTTTTTTGCCAAACTAATTATTTTTAAATAATTAATAGAGTGTGGTATGATGTTTCCGGTATTATCCATGGTTTTACTTCAACTTGATTAATTTTATATTCAAAAAGCTTACGATAAAAAGGATTAGTTAACTTCTGTTGGTGTTGTCGATTTTCTAGTGCTTCAAGTTGAACAAAATTCAAACTTTCATGTACTTCATCTTTGGACCCCTGTTCATACTCGCATTAACTTTTTGCTTAAAATCGAACCAATTTTATGAGGATTAGTGCAGTGAGGGAGCCAATCTAGGATTATGCTTGGGGACACAAGAAGTTTTAACAACGTGTACAAAGGCTTTTCTACTTTGTTATCTGCTACTTGGTTGCTAGAGAAACACCAGGTGGTCTTTTATATTTCTGCAGCAGGAAGTTACTCCAAATCGATATTTTGTTTGGCCAATTTTGTGATTCATCAAATACTATTTTGACCTTTACGTAAAAAAAATTTATATTGCAGTGAAAGAAGTAAGAAAAGGTCTCTTTTTTTAATTAAAACTTATAGTTCCAAGCATTCGATGTTATATTTAAGTCGGAGCGTAGCGCAGACGTTTTCTTCGACAGGTAACTTTTAAATATAATTCAAGAAAAATTTAAATTTATGTTGTAGACTATTAAATTCTTTGTCGATCTGTTTTTACGGCATACAATTTTGTCAATAAATTTTCAGAACTTTTTACTTCGATAGTGGTTTTAATCAACCACTCGGATGTAGTTGCTCTGATTGGAAACCAAATATAATCAACTCGAAACCACTTTAATTTTCCGTCGAACAAACAAAACTTTGATTTGGAAAAATGTCGTGTTTGTTTCAAATTTCCAACAACTTAATTTTCTCGTTTCGAACATTATTTAAGCAAACATTTCGCTTGGGAAATGATAGGACGATACAGTAAAATGCAAAACGCGAATGAATTTTTCACAACAAGGAAAACTTTAATTATACAAATCGAAAATCGAACAAAGTAAATTGTAATTTCAACGAGAATTCTAATTACCGGAAACTGGAACGAACGGGTATTGAAATGATTGGGATTAATTATAGGTATTCGAAATTCGATCGAGGAAATTGAAAAAATAAAAACCCAAGCTGGAATAATTAAAATTCGCTTGCGTTCTTAATTAATTGGATGTCGTTTGTTTGTTGGATAAAATTACTTTCAAAATTGAAAAATTTCCCTTTTTGTTTTTTTATCCAACTTTGTTAAAGTAAATCTAACTTTATTCATTAGTTGCCTTGTTTAGGATAATCTCGACGGCTTTCACAGTTTCTTTCTTTCGGTGCCAACCAAGAGTGAGATAAGTTCGAAACTTTTCCGAAAATCATTTATCACTGCGTGTTGTATCTTTTAAACTTTCGTGGTAGTAAAACTTTTGAAGTGTTTTATGATGACAATTGATCAAAAAAAATCCGAGTGAAACTTTACTCCGGCTACGACGCCGACGTCCTGTGTAAGCTGACGTCGTGTCAAATATCACACGGCGATGACGATGTATTGCTTTTATCATGGGGTGGGTTAATTAATCACGTTTAAGACAGTTTATTGGATTGTCTGCGTTTATTGATTGATGAACATATAGTTTCCTGTTAAACTGCGTTTTTATGCCCTTTTCGGCTCATTTATTTTTTTTACTTTTCCCGAATTTCCCAGGACCAGTCCGTGTGAAAGGGAACTTAAAATAATGAAATGCAATACTGGCACATGTTGGTAGTTTAATTACGAAAGCCTACAAAAGAACACAACCGACCTACCCTAAAAGGTGACGTCGTACTCTACTATTTTCAATTGTGGTTTCTACTCCACATTGGAGTATACTCTACCCTCGTGAGTGAGTACATATTACGTGACAATTTGTGATTTTGTGAAATGTATGTACTGTCTTTGTGTTTCGGGGTGTTTGGCCGTGTGCCAGTTGGTTGGCGAGAGGGGTTACTATAGTTCGCTGGGGAAGTTTACTTACGAGAGCGTCGGGACGATCCGGCGCCGATTTATAACTGCAGTTACTTTTAGTAGTCGCTAACATCAGCACTCGTTCTCATCATCGACAATAATTAACTTAAGACTTTCACTATCTATTGCCGATCAATTTGTTTCACACGCAACAAACATGGCGCGATTTTCTTCAGGTAAGTTTAAAAATTCAACTTATGAAGTTATTGCGCCGCCCCCCTATAATTTTTTTGCATTAGCATTAACGATTTACGTGAATGAATAAAATTGCGTGACTAAATTTGTGAACAAGGTTAATTGTATTTGCCTTGGAAAAACGTTATAATTTTCACAATAGATATTTTCGATACAAGTTAGGAAAACTAACATATTTCCATTCAAGGCGAAGTTTTACGATCGAGGCCGAAGGCCGAGATCGTAAACCGAAGCCGAGAATGGAAATAGATAGTTTTTCACGCGTATCGAACAATATTTTTTCTAATTATGTTTCAAAAAGAACCGATAACATACTTTTTATACCTAAATTAAAATGAATTTACTAAAAAATACTTTATGAAAATAGAAACATACTTAAAATTTAAATTTTTTTGGTACCAACTGTGGGGGCGGTTGGTACCCACGCTGTGGTTAGTTAGTTAGTAATATCGGGTTTAAGGTGGCAGTTACAAATTGAATAGGTTAGTGAACACACGTTTTTTTTTAAATTATTTCAAGTGCCAGTTACAAAGGGAAGAGGTTAGTGAACACACGTTTTTTTTAATTTATAGTTTTACAATTTGTGTTTTTAGAAAAAATGTCTTCTGATATGTCGGAATGTTCGGATGTTGAGGAATCTGCGGCATTGGCGATTCAAGCTCTAATCCCACAGAAATCAAGAAGCAAGTATGAAAAAGCATATTTGCAATTCGACACGTGGTGCAAAGAAAAGCGAGTGAAAAGCATGACGTTGGAGCTTCCACATCTAAGATTGATCCGGGTGCTGTGAACACATTTAATAATTGTTCAAATGTAACGGTTAATGTTTATTATAAATAAAGCAGATTTGTGTTTCTGACTATTTCTTTCTTTCCCGCATACTTTTGGAAGTGTGCGGAAAAAAACTACTTTTCCGCACAGTGTGCGGAAAAGTAGTACTTTTCCACACACTTTTGAATATCACAAAGTAAGACTTTTTGAAACATAATTAGAAAAAGAAAGTTTACTTGTCTATTTTGTAAGGGTGAGTTTTTTAATTTTCCTTTTTGCTTCTTTTTGGATTTGGTAACAAATTTAGATTTGCCTCACGGTGAAGCCTTGTTCGCTCTCAGACCACTTCTCGCTCGTTTAAAACGTAAAGTACACAGAGTTTCTATTTTTGATTTTCAATTTAAGTACAATTTTAGAATCCATCATCGTGGCAGACGTAAATATTTGCGTTTTTTTTTATTTAATTCCTCATTTTTTAAGTGTTTTCTTCTTTAAATTTAGAAATTATCGAGGTTCGGTTAAACTACAGCTTAACGTGGAATCAAAACCATAGCGCAAATAATTTGGAATCAATCTGAAATCGACGCCACGATCGAAGCCTAAATAATAAATTTCAAAAAATGTCTATCTAATTTCCGGTTTTCTGTAGCCTTTACGCGGATTCTGCTTCCGGTGTTTCTTGCTTGCTGTGGGTTGACGTCCCCACGGGACCCACAGCTTAACGTGGATTCTAATCAAAAAATGCTAGAACAACTTTTTTGTAACTTTTTTACTGAAGGTCAACAAGGGAAAAATCATTATTGCATTTTAATTCCTGATGTCATCTGTTTGTTACTTTACTCTTTCAGTTCGTGGTGTAAAGTGGACGGTTAATTATATTTTTATTAATAAATATTGGATTTTGTTTCAATATATTAAATACCTTGAGTATACTCAAAAAGATGTCTGAGTGTCCAACTGATTGTTTTCCCTGATGATTCTGCAATATAAGATCATTATACCACAATTTCTGGGGCACTGTGGGTATTCCCCATATCTCCCATACTCTCAGACTCTTTGGTTTCCTAGACTGAAAGTTTGTGTGCATGTCTGTGATAAATTTATTAAATTGAAATCTTTCGCTTTTACCTGAATATGTAGATACATTTTCTATATGTCTTAGCAGTACTCACTGAGGTGAGGTGGGGAGATTATGGATTACCTCTGAGTCACCCAGTAATTGTCACGTTAAGAAAACTCTGAAACTTAAAAACTGTGGTAGTAAACACTTAAATTAAGCTATTAAACTACGACGGAACTTCTGATAATCGATTAATTTAAAATGAAAGTTTTGATTTTGCATATAGAAACACTCAGTTTTTTGAAGCGAGGGCCGGAGCTGACCTCAGTGGTCTTCTAGAAGTGCAACTGTCAACATAAATTATAAGTTTATTTTAAATTGGATTTCGTTAATTATAACCGAATTTTTACGTAAAAGCTTCTAGACTGAGAGGGAAACCACTGGGGAAATTTGGTGTACAAGTAAAGGGAAATATTGGAAAATTTTATGAATTCTTAGGATATCCGGGGAAAATCTAAATAAATCTTAGAAATACAAATATTTCAGGCAACCTTTTATTTATTTTTTCAATATTTCTAAACGAAATTTTGAGAAAATTCGGGGAAATTTTAGGAAACTTGAAGAAATTTTGGCAAATCCAAGAAAATCTCATAAAAGGAAATTTGTACAAAAATGGGGTCTGCGGTTTCCCCTTTGATCTAGAGTCTAGACCTTTGATTTTCGAGTTCGGATGGCTTCGGGATGTGAGGTACATGTCGGTGCCACCCCCCAATTTCGAATTTTTGGATGAGTTTGGTGTGGAACGTTAGAGTTCGTTTGAGCCTCAATGAGCTTCCATTATTTTTGTTTGATCCTCAAAGTGCGCGAAGTTATTCGTAAAAAACAACTGGGGGCTATATGATAGATTTCCCCCCCCCCCCACCAATTTCGAATTTTTATATGAATTTTATCTCAAACGTTAGAGCATTGTTTGAGCCTCAATAAGCTTCTATTATTTCTGTTTGAGCCTCAAAGGTCGCGAAGTTATTCGAAAACAACTACTAGGGGGACTGTAGACATGATGCTTCCCCCCTCAGTTTCAAATTTTTATATAAATTTAATGTCAAACGTTAGAGCATCGTTTGAGCCTCAAAGGTCGCGAAGTTATTCGCGATTTAGAGATCCTGTTTCTGGATTCGTAATTTTCGAGTTCGAGCGGCTTCAGCCATGGGCGTTCATAGGATCTTTTTCAGTGAGGGGCAAAATCAAAAAAAAGTTTTATTATAAAAAAATTCATCACTAAAAATTTTTAATTTTCTTTATTTGCAGAAAATATAAATTTTAAATTTCGTGGTTCCTTCGCGAACTCAGTAATAACTCTCTGCACGAAATTTAAATTAAAATTAAATTTAAAAATTTAAGGCAAGGGCCAGGGGGCAGATTTCTCCTTTGCCCCCATGGCTTCAGCAATGTTTTTCAAAAGTGCGTATACTTATAGATTTTGTCTTTCTATAAATTATTGGTATAATTTTTGAGTTTGGGCGGCTTTCAAGGATGACGTTCTTACTAATGATTCTGTGAATGATTTTATTAAATAGGAAATTTTCAATTTTGGAGTTCAGTGGCAGCTGATACGGGAGGTTGATGAAGAGCCACCTTCGTAGATTTAGATTAAACTTTAACTCCATATTTTTAATCGTCTCGCTACTATGATAGCTGGCTACGAGCCGCCGTTGGTGATAAAACTTGATTTTTCAGAAAGTTTATTAGGCTGATCACACCTCAGTATAGTCTGAGGAAATCTTGGGAAATTTTAGAAAATATTGGGAAATCCGGGGCAATCTAAATAAATCTTAGAAATATTCCGGACAACCTTTTTTTTACGTTTTCAACTTTTTTTAAAAGAAATCTTGAGACAAATTCTAGGAAATCTGAGGAAACCCCGGAAATTTTAGAAAATATTGGGAAATCCGAGGCAATCGAAATAAATCTTAGAAATATTCCAGACAACCTTTTTTTACTTCCAACAAAAAAATTTTTTTCTTTTTCAATTTTTCTAAACGAAATCTTGAGGAAATGCGGGAAAATTTTAGGAAACTTGAGAAAATCCAAGGAAATCTCATAAAAGAAAATTTGTACAAACATTAGATCTGCGGTTTCCCTCTCGTTCTAGACCTTTGATTTTCGAGTTCGGGCGGCTTCCGGATGTTTTTAGTGATCTATAAGATCTATAAGAAGATCTATAACTTTCGAGTGCGGGCAGCCTCGGGTATGCTTTTAAAAAGTGCATGGATTCAGATATCCTGTTTGTAGATTCGTAATTTTCGATTTCGAGCGGCTTCTCGTTCGAACTCGAGATGTTCGACTCGAGATGTAAAAATGTTTTTTAAAAAGTGCGTAGATTTAGAGATCTTGTCTTTCTATAGATCGATATAATTTTAGAATTCGGACGGCTTTCAGGGTTGATGTTTCTACCAAGAAAATGGACTCAAGGACAAATTTTCCTCAGCTTTTGTTATTTTCTTAAATATTCCGTTTACAGTGAATTTTTTTAGTAAAAATCATAGAAAACCTAATTTTTGGATCACAATAGTTTTTACAAAAAACACTTGTATAACATAAATTCACGTTATGAGCGAGGCTAACCGTATGGAAACAGCCAATACAGTATCATGATTTTGTTAGATAATTTTTAAAATATTTATATCCTAATTGCTGAGATACTGGAGGGTATTCCATACCCCCAAGACCCCCCGGTTTCACAGACCAAACGTTGTAGGCATGTTCTGTGAATGATTTTATTAAATGGGAAATTTTTCAATTTTGAAGTCTGGGAGGTATGAAATACTGTCTAGCTTCCCAGTAAAGCTAAGGAAGGAAGATAAAGCTAAGTAAAGGATTACTCCTTGGAATCTACATTATTCACGTCCAGACAATTGGATAGTAACATCAGTGGCGGCTGATACGGGGAGGGCGATGAGGAGCTACCTTCGTAGATCTAGATTATACTTTAACTTCATATTTTTCTTATTTGGTGTAACTCCGTATGCAAGATTAAGATTATTTCTCAATAATAATGAAAAAAATTCAAATTTTTTGTCGTCTCAGCTCTATGATAGCTGGCTACGAGCCGCCGCTGATGATGAAACTTTATTTTTCAGAAGGTATACTAGGCAGATCACACCTCAGTGGTTTGCCATTTTTTGTCGAGGTGTATTTTGTATATTTATTTTACAATGTTACACAGAGAAAACATTTTAATCCAAATCCATCGCGCATCACTTTTGAAGTAAACATTACTGCAGTTAAAGTAAATTTTACCGCAAATTTAGTAATAATTACTTCAAATTAAATATTACTGCAGTTGAAGTAAATTTTACCACAAATTTAGTAATAATTACTTCAAATTAAATAAGTAAATATTGAAGTTAAATGTGAAGTAAATATTACTGCCGTTGAAGTAAATTTTACCACAAATTTAGTAATATTGATTTGGACTTTAATTTGAAGTAAAAATTACTTCAAAACACCAACAATTTTTCTCTGTGTATAGACAGACAAAACTGAAATAAGTCAAATTGAAATAAAAAGGTAAATTTGTTTATTAATCAACCAATCGGAAGGGCATTGAAACCTAAAAAGTAATAAAAGTTAAATTTAAATCTAACGAGATGACAGAACAGTGGCAGTACAGAAAAATGAAATGTCAATTGAAATGAAATTTTTTTGTTTCAGGTACGAATAATGGAACAAAAGCTGGCATGGTCACAATCAAATGACTCCAATACTCAGATAAACCGCTTAGAAGGTGAAATAGAAGAGCAACGCAAGTTGAGATTGCAAGACGCTCGGCAGGTGGAAGCAAAGGCAGCTCGAATAAAAGAATGGGTCACGAATAAACTAAGAGAATTAGAGCAACAAAATCAAGTATTAAGAGAACAAAATATTAAGTGTAATAGGCAATTGGAATTATTAAAAAATCATATAGCGTTAAGTGATAGGAGAAGATCTGAAAGTTGTTCGCCAGAACCGAGAAGGCAAGTTGCGGCTGGACAAAGTTCCACTAGATCTAACAAGCATCGAAGACATCAATCCGTTTGCATATCCACAAATTCTTTCGAACCTTCTGTACCAAGTGCTAGCTTTATAAATAGTAATTTTGTAACGAGTAATTCTAGTATGGATCCTTTATCTGAAGATTTACGTGTGGCTGTTGATAATTTAAGTATAGGAAGGATTACGAGCGGAAGCGCTTCGGATCCCGATTTGGCGCACGATTATGCCGAAATTTACACACCCAGCAGGGAGAAAGTTCCGTGGCCTAGGGCTCCCACGCCTCCGCTCCATCGGTTTCCCAGTTGGGAAAATAGGATATACCAAGTTGCAGCTGATGGGTTAACACTAACCGGAACAACTCCAAGTGATATGGGGCCCGAACAAGCAGGGTATCAAGATATTCCAGTGCCTGTATACGCTACTGTTAAGGGTAGAGCTAGTCAAATCAGATCGATGCCTTTCACAGGGGATTCCTCCGACGATTCCAGCGATGGAGAAGGAAACAACACAGCTGTAAGCGGTTTTATAAAATCGCTTTGCAAAAATTAAAAATTCCGCTTATTTTATAGGCAATTGACGGCACAAATACTCACAGCAGAAGTTCGGGCGACACTACCGGTTCTAGTCCTGGAAAGCGAACTGCATCCAGCAGCAGTGGTTCCCCTAGCAAAAGCAAAACCAGAGGTTCTTACTTTTTTTATTTTTTTTGCCCAAAAACGATTTTATTATTTTTTCTTTATTTTTCATTAACCTTGACACTTAGGTGTTTCAGATACGTCATTCGAGTCTGGCATGTCTGACGATTATGCCGTTCCGCCTGACGCTCTCAGTTGTGATACAACGAGCTTAGAATCTTCTATTTTAAGGACGTCCTACTTGGACAGTCCGAATAAAAAAACTGAATGTATAGAAAAAAGCGGATCTTTAGCTAAATTAGGTAGGGTATCCAGAAATTTTATCTTTCTGTTTTAAATGGGTTATTTTTCCCGAAGGTGGTAAATTGAAAACTTGGAGGAAGAGGTGGTTTGTTCTCAAAAACGGCGTTTTGACCTACTATAAAAACCAAGGCGATATTAATAGGAAACCTCAAGGTCAAATTCTTTTGGACGAAATATGTAAGATCACCAGAGCAGACGGATCGAACACATTCGAGATTGATACAGGCAAAAAGACTTATTATCTGACTGCCGATTCAATCACAGCTATGGAAGATTGGGTAAAAACATTGCAAAACGTCCAGAGGAGAAACGCCACGAAATTGTTGTTAAGTAGGGAAGAGAATAAACCGTCAGTGCAGGGTTGGTTAACCAAGGTTAAGAACGGGCACGCTAAGAAGTGCTGGTGTGTGTTGATAGGAAAAATGTTTTTGTATTTCAAGTCTCCAACCGATACAGTGAGTTTCCTGAAATTTATCAGGGTTCAGTTTAACAGTTTTGTTTTAGCACACACCTGCAGGCCAAATAAATATGAGAGATGCGCGCGTGGAAGAAGTAGACCACTTGTCAGATTCGGATTCTGAAGATAAGGATGCGGAATCGACGGATTTAACTTTGGGGATTTTTCCCAACCATCAGGGGCCAACTTATTTACTTTGTCCTGGAAAGCAGGAACGAGATGCGTGGTTGTATCATCTTACCGTGGCTAGTGGGGGCGGTCCTAGTACGGGAACGCAATACGAACAGTTCATTCACAAATTAATGGAAGTTGATGGCGATACTAACTGTGTGTTGTGGCGTCATCCTGTTTTGCTTCACGTTCCATGCAATAAAGACGGCGCTATTCCGTCATACTTTCCGTTAACCACCCTTCCAACTGAAGCTCTACAGGTAGGGGACCAATTTGCAAACTTTATTTACCAAACTCTAATGTGTTTTCTATTTCTTTTTAGGCTGAAGCTATTAAATTATTTAAGTGTTTGCAATTGTTTATGTCGGCGGCAGTTGATCAGGCCGGCATAGATTATCACGTGATATTAGCTCAAAATGCGTTACAACAGTGCCTCGATATGCCAGAACTTCAGCCTGAACTTATTTGCGCTCTTATAAAACAAACTAGTAAAAGTTGTCCGTTACCAAAGCTAGGAGTTCAGGTATCTACACAAAAATTGCTTAAGAAAAGCGTAAGTGTGCTTCTTATATTTATTTTTTATTCATTTTATGGATTTTTAAAATTTTGCCTCCATTTTCGGCGGCCAAATATTAAAAATCTGTTTTTGTTTAGTTTTTAAGACACGCAAAGCTATCAGCATTTCATACACATTTTTACACTATGATTTTTTTGGGCTAAAATTTGTATTATAAAATATTATAAAAATATTAAAAATCACTGTTTAGCGCCCAGCGGCATACCTTTGTGAGTGCAGAAATGAAAAAAAAATTTTTGTTTACTCGTAAAATTATCGAGTAAAGAGAAATTTGGGAAATTATTATATTCGGGGAATCCCCAAACCTTAAATTTCTTTTTAATCTATGGTTCTATGAGTAAATCGGAATTTTTTTTTCGCATTTGAGTCTAAACAGTGTTAAGGAACGGCGCTAAAACGATATTATTTTAATTTTTTAAATATTTTAAAAACAAAACGCATTAAATATAACTTTAAACTTGAAGGAAAGGCTATTATGGGACGATTGCACCAGTGTTATTTAATCCAACTAAATCAAAACTTAAGCTTTAATGAGACTTTAATCTCAATCAACGCTAGAATATCTACTCCGAAGCTTCAGCTTTAATTAAAATAAGTCTACCAATTTCAAGTCCCCCCCTTTTTTTTTCGAAAACTAGAATTTTTTTTATTGTATTGTGTTGTATTCACATGTATTGGGTTGTATTGTAAAACTTTTTTTCATTCTGTGAAGCATCAAGTTGAAAATCGCGAAAAACCATTTTTTGCAGTGGCCCCCCTTTTTCAAAAATTTTTGTTGTATTATGCTGTATACAATTTGTATTATTTGTATTATTAAAAATTATAGTCCAAAGTTTAACATTAGCCGCGTAAATCGCGTAACAAAAATTGACGCTGGCCCCCTTTTTTCAAAATTTCGAAGGTTTTTTTGTATTGTGTTGTATTTAATTAGCATTATTTGTATTATTTTGAAATTTTCGACCAAAACAAAATTTCGCTTTGCGATTTACGCGGTTGGTATTAAACTCTGGACTTGAAGTTTTAATAATACAAACAATACTAATTGAATACAACAGAATACAAAAAAGAACTTTTCAAAATTATGTTATAAAAACTAATATAATAAAAGATATAAAAATTTGTTTAGTTTTGTATTCGATAATTAAAAAAAAAAAAAGAAGAAAAAAAGATAATAATAAAAACGCGTTTTTCGAGATGGCGGCTGACGCGAGTGATATCCGTAGCCGAAAACCCGGTTTTACACTTAAAGGCCATCCACTAACATAATCCAATTGAAAAATCTCTTATATTACCAGGATTTTATGTTTTGCAGCACCATTTTTGGTGCTCTGGCACCTGGACTATTGGAAATCTTTGGAATTCCGAGTCTTGTGTACAGAAATTTTACTGGATATTTACTCCTTGAATTGTTTAGTAAATTTAAAAATTTACCAAAACAAATGATAAATTATGCACGCATTTTAAATTATTTACTAGTTTATCAATCATTAGACTTTCTCTTTGGACTTTTTTATCTACTGGCTTCTTGATTTTTATTCTGTTATTTTTTTGTTTTTTTAAATGTCATTTCTATATTTCTTGAATCTTCTCGTCCCACGTCGGGCGCCAATTGTAGCGATGATTATTTAAAATTACTCAGGGTAGCAGATCTTTCAGGTTATAAACAAATGAATAAATAAATATTTATTTAAATCAATAATTTATCAATTATCAAATAAATCAACAAAAAAAAATAAAAAATTTTTTTTCTCAAATTCTTTTTGCATTTAGCCCTTTCAATAAACTGCATGTTACACTTTTTTTCTTTTCAACATACACATACTTTTGTTAAACTGATGAAGGATGTTGGTGTTTCAATTTCTTATTTTATTTCTGTTCGGAATGTTTCTTTACCTCTGATAGATAATATAGAATAGAATAGTTGCCTGTGTATGTGACACATTTTCACTTATACTAAAACACACAGAAGGCACGAATCATACAAACTTACTATATCTCTACTTTTTCATCCATATTTTGTCATGTCATCATTCATAATACCTAGGGACACCCACCTTACACAATAAGAAACACCAAAATTCTTTTCAGCAACTTCTACTTTGTGCAACGCAAAGTTTATTCACGTGCGAGACAACGCCCAGTATAAATAGTTCCTCTGAACAACAAATTTCATCTTCCAACATACAGGCCTCTCAAGAAGACAAATATAAAGAACACAAAGAGTATTACAAAGAACACAAAGATCATAAAGGACCACCCAGTTACACTCTACTGCAGGGGTGGCAGTTGCTGGCTCTCGCTGTCAGTCTTTTCGTGCCAAAATCATCCCGTTTGTTGTGGTTTCTAAAGCTTCACCTTCAGAGGAATGCGGATAACAGGACAGAATGCGGGAAATACGCGTCATATTGTGAACGAGCCTTGGAAAGGACGATTTTAACAGGTTTGTGCCTTCGACAATTTGTGATTTTTTTCTCTAATTTTTTTGATCAGGCGGAAGGGAATACAAACCATCTCGGATGGAAGTTCTAAGCATCTTAATGAAAAATCCACAACATCATTCGTTGCCTCACTCGATGCCGGTGCATCTTCTGAATGGCCACTACCAGGTAACAAGTTTCGATGGATCCAGCACTGTGAAGGAATTCCAAGACAGTTTGGCGACGGAAATTGGGTGCAGAATAACCAATGGTTTTGCTTTGTTCAGCGACGACCCGATCGAGAAAGACTTGGAACACACACTCGACCCTTCGGTCAAGTTATGTGACGTCATTTCCAAGTGGGAGGTTGCGCTCAGAGAAAAAGGATTGGGGAAATTTGAAAATACTCGTATGATAATACTCACTTACAAGAACAGGCTGTGGTGGAAGAATAGTGCAAGGCTGGAAACGGACAAGGAACGGCTGCTTTTGTGTTACCAAATTAATAAACAAATTGTTTCGGGTCGATTTCCGCTGAGCAAGGAACTGGCGTTGGAATTGGCCGCTCTTATGGTCCAACTTGATATTGGAGACTTTTCTCACAAGAGTTCAAGTCTGAATAATACGTTAAATCCGAACCAAACTCACACTTCCAACGTTCACTTATCCAACACCAACTCGCACCAAACACTCAACATTCAACCTAGTCCAAACACGTCCAACATGCAAGGAACGCTAAGTCCAAATAATGTAGTGCAAAACTCCAATACGCTGAGCACATTGAACAGTGTACATCACATTTTAACATCACATTCGAACGTAGTTTTAAGTGCAATCGATAAATTTTATCCGTATCGTTACCGAGATCAATTGAACCAGGAGGGTTTGTCCGATTTACAAGCAAAACTCTTGGATAAGTGGCGTTCACTTAAAGGAAGGACGCAGCTGGATTGCGTGAGAATCTATTTGACTTGCACCAGAAAATGGCCTTATTTTGGCGCTATGCTTTTTCAGGTGAGAGTTTTTTCAGGTGAGGGAGAGTACATTATAATTTTAATTGTTGTAGGCAAGATTGCGGCAGCACGATTCACCAATGATATGGTTGGCGGTAAACGAAGACGCCATCACTGTGCTGGACTTGGCAACCATGCAGCAGAGGGTTCGGTACCCTTACACAAACGTGTTGACCTTTGGTGGTTGTCAGGAAGACTTCATGCTGGTGGTCACGCAGAACGATCAGCAACCGTCGCAAAAGTTGATATTTTCGCTTAGTAAACCTAAAATTTTAGAGTTGACTTTGATGATCGCCGATTACATGAATTTGTTGATACAAAATCCGGGAACGCCACTGCTGGGTACTTTAAGTCGTGGTACCATGGTATCGGTGAATCAGTCAATTGTAAATCAATCTATAATAAGTCAAGCAATTGTAAATCAAAGTCAGCCAGATATATTAAAATCGACGCCGGATCATGGCTTACAAAGATCTGATTCTAAGCGACGCACTCACATCGATTCGGGTCTTGCGTGATATTGCATCGTAGGATTTGGTTGCAACAACAACGTTTTAGTATGTTAATTGGTTTTTTTGTGATTTTTAGACGTACGAAGATATTTTTTTTATCTAATTATTTATTTGCTTTTCCATTTCTATGTGCCACATTTTGGATTTTCTAAAAATCTAATTTAAACGAGAATAAATGTGTAAATAATTGGTATTTTTGTGGTCATACAAATGTGTAAATATAATTATCCGGTATTTGAAATTATATTTGCAACCTCTAATTTTCGTGTAAGATGGATAATTTGAGTCTCAGTATTTTTTAACAAATTTTATAACTTGAATGTACCTTTTATAAAAAATTGTCTCTTGATGTGCATGGTTTAGCAAAATATTTCTTACAACACCATGGGCGTACAAGAGTGATTTTAACGCCTATTTTACCTAGTCTATTTTTTAAGTAAATAGTTACCATTGTATGTGGAGAGGAATATGCGACTGGGACGAGTCGGACGTGCGGCTTGTCCCGCGTTTTTATTCCATTTAACCTGTAGGTATGAGATTAGTCATTTTGTACCTAATTATAGTTAATTGTTGACCTATCTACAACGAGTAGATATTTGCTTTCTTTGGTACTATTTTTTTTTAAATTGCTTAACCGACTTACTGCATAATTATTATAAATTTATATAATGTAGTTTGTTTATGCTGTCTCATTAATATTCTTTATTAAAACTGAAATAATTTATTACTGTGTTTATTTGTTTATTTTTTCTTGTATATTTATTAAAAAAAAAAAAATTTCCACCCCTTCTCGGGGGTTTTTCTACATTTTTAGGGGGGCGGCATTTTGCTTGCAGTATGTAAAAATTTTGGGTTTGAAAAAAGTTATAGCATCTTAAAATTTCTTTAATATTCGATGTATGACTTTTTATTTGCTCATTTTATTTTTTATTTTGCTCATTTTTATTAATTTTAAAATTTTAAATTTAAATACATTTTTTTGGTAGGGGGCGGCAAAATTTAAGACCGCCCCGGGTGGCATAAGCTCTAGGTACGCCAGTGGAATTAATAGTTATTTGTCGGAGTTGAATGGTTGCCGAGTTAGAAAGTAACCAGGGGCGGACACAATCAAAGTTTATGCAGGAGGTAAATGAGGCTAAACTTGCAGCTGCAGAAAGAGTTTTTCTTTCACATGCTACTGGATTTTGACTGGAAAATTATGTTGGGCCACTCCGAATTGCCCAAGTGCGATGTTGAGCAATTTACAAAGCTTCAAAATTAATATTACTCGATTTTCTAGTTATAGAGTTAAACTAACTACACCGACTTGGAGTCGCTTGCGCCAGTGCCAACTGTCTTTTCCCAGAGTAGTACAGCTGAACGCAACCTATTATGCCATAAAAATTTTGCTTGAAATCTAAAAATTTTCATAAAAAAACGGAAGGTAAAACTTGGGGTCTTACTACTTTTTGACCCAAAAAAACCAAAGTTGCAAAAACGATTCCTTTTTTTTATTTTTTAATGTATTTCGACTCATGGGCGTCCATTAGGGGTGATAAAGGGGGCAGCTGCCCCCTGGCTCTTGCCTTAAATTTTTAAATTTGATTTTAATTAATTTAAATTACGCTGAGCAGCTCAGCTTTGCCCCAAGTACGACATTTGGCTTTTTATGAAGCTTCTTAGTTAATTTTACTTGATTTTCCAAATATTGAATTAAACAGATTTTACACTAACTCGGGGTCACTTGCGCCGATCCCATACATGTTATCCTAGGTCCGTAGGGTTACAGTGACTTTATAGAGACAGTGACGACAAACAATGTCCAATTTTTGATTGGCTACAATGTTTTTGTTTATATGGCAGAATAAAATTTAATTTTTTTACGTTATTGGTGCATTTTATTAACATGGGAAATGGAAAATCGTTTAATTTAAAGTATATGCCATTCTAGAGCATATATTTTTTGCTTCAATTTGCAACACCATGGGCCGAATAAGGGGATTTTACAACATCCTGAACCGAGTTAGGGGCTCTTGTCATCACTGTCTCTATAAAGTCACTGTACCTAGGGTTAAACACAACTTATTATGCAATAAAAACCCCATTTAAAATTTGAAAGATTTTGAAAAAAAATGAAAGATACTTTTTGATCCAAAAAAATTAAAATTGCATAAACAATTTCTTTTTTACATTTTCTTCTGTATTTCGACTGGAAAATTGCGCTGATCTGTTCAGATTTTTTTCAAGTACGATATTTAGCATTTTATGAAGCTTTCATGTAGTTCCTGAAGGGAGGATTTCATTTCTGGAGGGGGGCACTTGTAAAAAGTAACATTTTCGGGGGTTCCCCTTCCGAGAATTTTTATTATTACAAACAAATGTTTTTTTACATTTCGGGGGGGGGGGTGCCCCCTGGCTACGGGTCTGCTTCCATGTTTTATATTTCTTGATTTTCCAGATGTAGATTTAACAGATTTTACAGCGATTCTGGGTCATTTGTGCCGATCCCATACAGTTTTTTTCAGCTCATTACAGTTAATCACAACCGATCATGCAATAAAAACCTCACTTAAGATTTGAGAGTTTTTGAAAAGAAAAACCATTGTTTATATAATGTTCTAAGCTTTACCTTTTAACATAGCTTTAAACATAACTATTGTAACAATGATAGTTATAACAATAGGTAGATTAGTACGTAATCCCAAAAAGGGAAAAATTTTGTATTTTTTTGCATGCCATCTATTGTAAATTGTATCAACTGGGTTGCAACCATTTCAGTTGCAAACCTTATTGTTCGATGATAAAAGCGACTCAAAACATCCAATCCCTCTGTACGCCAACATCCATAACTAAAATATTTTGCAACCGAGGCTGTCCAACTAGATATATTGTAATGTAAAGTTTCAAACTCCACACACTCTTACCTTTTTCTCCAGCTAGCTCAGATAATTTCGGAGATACTTGACTCTCAGGAGCGAGTTCAATTTGAAACCCACGAATCGTATGTTCCCAGAAAAACAAAATTCTTGATATGAACGCAAAATAAGTTTTATTTATTACCAATAACTTGAAACTTATAAATTCGTTTCCTGACTCTAAGTGTGAACGTGTAGCAAGACTTGATAAATGAATTACATTTACTTTAATTCCAAATATGACTTCTAAATTCATTTACCAAATTTAGCTGTTAATGTAATTATGTTAGTATAAAAAATTATGAAAATTATAAAAATTCTGAGGAATAAAAATAGTTCAAATAAACAATAAAATTCTTAGCTTGATTAACGTTTGAGGTCCACTGCTTTTCTCGTTGTAGATTGTCAAATGCTCCCGTATTGTACTGGATGCTACAGGTGTTTTTATTACTAATCTTCGGCTACCGGAGTTGATCAGATAGTTTTGTTCTTGTGAAATTTCTTCGATAATCGCCTTAATTACACACGTGTATTCTTCTATTTCATACAAATTCAATCCAATTTCCATTTGAGGTAAGTAAATTTTGTTAAAATTATAATATTTCGCATAAATGCAAATGGCGGTCGACGTTGTTAAATTTTCTTATCATCCAAATACCAAATTTTAATTTTCTGCTTTATTTCAGCTTGAAACAAAACGCAAACAATATTTTCTTATACAATCGCACTATCAACAATCAGGATATGCTCCCTGACTTAATCAGTTAATCGTTTGGCAAAATTAACGCAAATTATAAAATCACAAAATTTGTAACGCACTCATTTTTACGTGCACTCGGAACAACGTCCTCCGCTCAACGAACCTTCTTCCAACCTTATAACAACAAATTCCCTCGTAAGTTCAAATTATACAGTTTGCACCATATTTCTTCTAAACACTTTTTAATTTTAGGTTCACGTTCACAAGATTTGTCACTATTTCACAACACCTTAAGTTTAATTACATTAGACAATAATATTTGTGTAAATTGGTAGTATAATGTGTAACAATTTTGAGTCGTTGTTTGTTATTGGCATTAAATAATTAAAAACCGACTTGCCGACATGAAAACAAGTCTTTGAATCGCGGTGCAAATCGATTAGTGACTCCAACCGAATCAAAATTACCAAGAAGACAAAGCTCGTCCAAAAATATCGGCTGCTGGTTAGAAATATCATTACAATATATAAACAATGGAAAAACGAAAGGTTAACCCTTTTATACTTTTTGACCTAAAAAATTAAAGTTGAATCAATAATTTCTTTTTCATATTTTCTAATGTATTTCGACTGAAAAATAGCGATAAGACGCTCAGATTTTCCCCCCAAGTACGATATTTAGCATTTTATGAAACCTTTAAGTTAATTTTACTAGATTTTCCAGATATTGAATTAAACAGATTTTACACCGCGTCGGGGTGCGAAGGGGACCCTAAGGACCCAAAATGCCCACTACATAGTCCATCTTCTAATTAAAGCTATAGGGTCGATATACAGGATGTCCCCGTGACTGTGGAGAACCTTTGTTGCAGTGGCGTATCCATGGGGGGTAGGGGTTCGGGACACCCCCCTCCGAAATTATTTTTGTATTTTAATTTTCTAACTTTCTATTAAGCGTTTTTTCGTCTGCGACCTTATTACAAGACTCACTTTGTTCGTGCTCCCCCCCCCCCGAACTAAATTTCTGGCTACGTCACTGATTTGTTGTGGTAATAAAGGACACTTTTCTAAGATAAATTTTTAAATAACATTTTTGTCCAAATCCAAACCCTTGGGGGTGCCTTCCTTTAAAGCAATTTTTCCAATTTATGATTTCAAACGGCCATAGCTCCGATATTATTGACTTTTTAAGCTTAATGGATTAGAACGTTTTTAAAGATCATGCGCCTATCTACAAATTAGGTTATAACCCTTTATCGTCTAGAATCAACGGATTTCGAGTTATAAATTAAATTAAGGGAAAAAATGTTTAAAAAATTCGGGTTTCATTTTTTATACTTTTCCTGCGAACCCCGCATCTCTTAAACGAAACGTCGAAAAAAACTGATGGCCCAAGTCGGATAGGGAATTTAATGGGCTACAACTTTGGTAAAATAAATTTATTTGGGAAACCAACCGTTTTCTCAGAAATTCTAAAAGTAATGAACTAGGTGTAGATAAATGAAAAATAAATTCACATAAATTTTCAAAATTACCTTGAAAAAAGATCTAATCCATTAAGCTTAAACAATCAATAATATCGGAGCTATGACTATGTGGCGGCTCTAAATTGGCAGATCCGATAATGCTTTTATCTCCCGGATTACATAAAGAAATTCTCTATATAAGAGAATTATGGGCTTATCTCGATTAGAAAATAGGAGAAAGTACTTGGACATGTGCTTTCTGTACAAATTATTGAATTATCTGTTCGACTGTCCAGCTCTCCTACAATCAATCAACTTTTGGGCTCATTCATGTGCGGTACGAAAACCGGACCTTTTCCTATCCGACTTCCATAGGACAAGTTATGGAATGCACTCACCTACAGACAGAATAATGACTCTCGCCAATTCAATCAAGATTGATTTTTTTGCCAACTCAATAAGTAGGCTTAAAACTCAACTAAGAAAGGATCTTAGTATTTAAAAGAATTACCTTTTATTTTCTTGTTTTTTGTTTTGTATAGAATGTAAAGTTATAAGGATTCACTCCGTAAATAAACATTATTATTATTATTATTATTATTAATTATGAACTATTCTTATATTTCAATAAATGAAAAGTAAATAAGTACTAAGGATATACATCCATAAAACTGTTTGAAATCATAAATTCAAAAAATTGCTTCCAGGGAGGTACTTCCCCCCCCCCCCAAGGGATTGGACTTGAACAAAAATTTTATTTGAAAATTTGTCTTAGAAAAGTGTCCTTTATCACCACCTCAAAGGTTCTCCACGGTCACGGGGACACCCTGTATATTCATTTTTATTTTTAAAAAACGGTAATATGATTAAAGAATAAAAAAATCTGTCTGTTTGTCTTATCGACAACCTATAGTTTCATCATCACTTTTATTTTAAATTAATATTAATATTATTATTTAATGTTAAAAAAATAAAAAAAATTATAATTTTGCTGCCAACCGTTTCGAACGTCTTGTAGGTAGTTGAAGCCCTACAGCTTTATCTTTTTTCTTCCGTCTTAAACCTTTAGGAACAACTTCTGCTGGTTCAATTTGAAGGCAATTACCGGCTTCGACACCTCGTTTCATTTCAAGATTATTTTTTCTCAAATTATCAAAGTATGATTTAATATCGGCAGATGGATCATACTTCAAATTACCTAATAATTCCTTCTTGGCCTCTTCAGCTGCTTTTCTGATTAATTCTTCATCTAACCGAATGACACTGTACCCTTGACATTGGCGATGTGAAAACAGATCGCTCACAGGATTCCTGCAGACGTAACATATCTGGGCACCACAAGGACACGTGATTGTGTTGCACCCTGATGATTTAACAAATTTTATTCTGCATTTGTGACATTTTCTTATAACGGCTTCAGACATTTTATTTTCGACGTAGGTTCGTGCCACGACGTTATCATCTTGTTCAATTTCTTCACATCGCATTGGAACGTGATTCTGTGTGGAATTTTCCGTTTTTGTTTTTGAAGCCAAGTCGCGATTTTCAATACTTCCAGCTTGCTTTTGGCTAATAATTTTCGAAAATAGTTTAGCGGGTAAAGCTTTTTTCAAGGTTTGGAAGTTATATTCGGCCTGACAATGTTTCAAGCACGTAAACATGACTTTACCGTTCTGTAACGACATTTCCACACTCGTCTTGATACAGTCTTTACAAAACCGACAGTCCGCTTCACACTGGAACATATCTTCCGGTAGAATTTCTTCATTGTAACAACAATCACACGTTTCGATTGACCCATCCTCTTTTGCTTTAGCGATTTTGACTCGAATGTTTTCCGTTTGGACTTTTACAAACTCCATAATTTCGTCGTGGTGTGTTTTAAAAGCTATCTCGCTCAGCAAAAGTTCTTCTTGGACTAAAGGAGGCATCGGGAAATTTAACCTGGATTTGTCTTCTCGTTGCGTTACTTCATCCAATATATGACAGGCGGCCAAAAAATTAGGCGCAACTAAAACACATTCTTTAATTTTCTGGAGATTGATTTCCTTATAAATGTTGAATAGAGCACACGTGGCGTACTGTTCGCATTCCATACTCCACGGTTTTCCATAACAATTTTCACGAAAATAAGTGTCTGGGTCTGGAATAACTTCTAAAAACTTTTTGACGTTAAATTGTGTGGTGTAAAATTCAAGCTCTTCTTTTGGAACTGTACTTTGTTCTGAGGTCTGGAAAATCTGTTCTGGGCTTGGTTGATCTGCATCGTCTTCAGTCTTTTTTGCAGAGTTTAGATTGAATTTCGGAAAACTTTTCGAAATCGGCCCAAACTGTTTTGGGAAAGTTCTTTCTGTAATTTTTTTTATATTAGACGTTTCAAGTCTTGTAGGCGGTGCAGGTAGGTTTTGCGGTCGGCGATTGAACAACATATCGAGGTCGACCACATCGTAATATCGTTTTGGTATATTCTTGGAGGTTTTCGTTTCTACCGCAGTGGACGGTTTAGAGAGGCCAATAAAAGTATCACTTTTACCAGTAGAACTTGGTAAAACCTTCTTTTGTGTTGTAGTTCCAGTTAAACCTCGTGGGTAGTCGTGATTTTTCATAGCTTTTCGTATAAACATATTCAATTTTACCGGTTGGTTTTCAAACTTCGTAATTTTCGTTGTCAAATAATTTGGGTCGGCATTTGGTAACATTAATTTTATTTTTGAGAGTTTTTCGGGAAAAGACAGCTTTTCAAGCTTTGATAAAAAATAATTGCTAGGGGAACTTTCATCGCTATCTTCATCGTCTTCAATTTTGGAAAGTTTGTCGTCTTTTAATTTTTTTGCTGGAGAGTTTTCCATATTAAGACGATTTTTCTTATTTGTTGTTTTGGGTAGTACTTCACCAGGCGTGCGTTGTAACCGGTCCAGGAAAAAATTTAAATCTTTGGATATGTTATCGTCATGATCATCATCATCATCATCATCACTGTTGAGTAACAAAACTTTGCTTGTTCTGAATGATGCAGTAGGAAACTCTTTCGTATTTTGCGAACCAGATGGAGTAACATCAGCTTTCTGTGGTTTTTCAGCTTTATCTTTTATAGATAACTCTCTGAGCACAGTTTTGAAACGATTGGACTGATCTTCAGCTTTCAATAACATTTCCCGTACAGTTTCAATCTGAAATTTGGGGTAAATGTCCATAATTAATTGGAGTTCTTCTTCGATACATTTCATGAGGTTTTCTTCTCTGGATTTATTTTTTTCATCTTCATCCTTCTTGGAATTTTTATTCCGCCCTGGTCTTAGCTTCTTCCTTGCCATTTTATTTCAATTTAAAAAAAATTTTACTCTTCACGATTTTGTATTTATATAGAAAAAATTAATCATTGTTTGCCAATTATCCGAAAATTTATATTTTTCAATAGTCTTCCATTTTTAGCCTCTCGGGTTTTTTGTTTTCTTCGTCCTAACAACCTGAAAGGGACAACTTTCATTAAAACTCTTTGGTTCTCTGAACCTCTGGTATATTTTTGAGTAAAAAATGTAAAATTCATTATAAATTATTTAAAATATTAGTCAATAAGCGATCGCTTGGCGATTTAGTGCCAATATAATTATCGATACAATGGCAAGTCGGAGGCAAATCTTTGGTGTCATCAACCTTGGGTTTACATGTAAAATCATCTTCATCTGAAACAGATTTGAATTAATCACTTTTATTGCTACAATCAAAATTTGCAATGATTACTCCAAGGAACGCAGTTAAGAACTCTTAAAAGAGTTTCTTTGTACATTTTCAAATTTTCCTTCTCCTGTGGCCAACATATTTTCTTCTCTCCCACGTATTCCCCAAGATAAAGATTGGCTATTTCTTCACAGTAGTTATCCATAACATATTGTCGTATCTTAGGGTGTTCGCAAATGTTTGTCAAAGCCTAAACATTTTCGCCATTAAATTCTTTAAACTTTTCAACCTTTTACACAAACCTTTATGGTAAATATTTGAGTAGCTGGATTGTACCAGTTGTGCATGAGAGTCACCAATCGATCAGCGATGCCTGGAATTTCACTTGCCCTTATTTTGGCTCTGGATTTTATGGTACAGAACATTATTGCAGAAGCTGCTGCGGTAAAAACTTCTTCATCCTAAAACCCACAACTATTTATCTGCCCAAAACCATATTAGACAAAGCGACACCAACCTCGTAGTGTAATAAAACATTCAATCGCCTTAAAATGCTGGTATCGTAAGCCATTTCTTTTCCTAGATAAATTGACGTGATCATCATGAGACAATAAGCTGCTCTGCTTTGCACTTCAGGATTATGTCGTTCCATCATTTCCACCTAATATTCCCAAAAAAAAACCCACGGTATTGTTTTAAAAAAATCTAGAAACAGCCTTACAAAAATTTCGAAAGCGCCGATATCAAAGGCGATATCTTTTCCTTCTCCATACATGAGCGCTCTCAATGACTCCAGATGCACTAGTGCAATTTTTTCTATCTCCGTGTTGACGATTTTTAAAAGAAGCGGAAGAAAACCAATGCAGATTAACTCGTCTGCAGCTAAAGCAACGTTTTTAGAAGAAACAAATTTGAAAACAGTACAATTACCCATCCACGTTCTAGTAATCATTTCCACTAAAAGGGCAGCTTTCATTCTGACGACTTCGTCGTGATACAGTAACAGCGATCCAATGTTTCGCAGACTCAGCTTATTTCTCACGATAGCGTCTCTTCCATCTGCAAGACCTGCCATTACTGTTAAGGCCATGCACACTCTCTCCCGAATGGCTGGATTTTTATGGAGTAGAAGATCTGTCATTCTATGGTCAAAATGTCAATAAACTGTAATTTTGGGTTAAGACTTTTACCGATCTGGAACTCGTAACGAAATTGCTTCGTATCCTCGTTCGGGGTCGTGGCACAAGTCAGTTAAGCTGGTACAGGCTTCTAAGACAACCAGTTCGTTTGGATGATGGAGTTCCCGACGCTGAAAATATTGTGTTACACAAAAGACTATCAAGTAGGTACAGCGGATTGATTACTAAAATTGGAATTGCCCATCGTCCAAATGCGCAAGGTCTCCGTGTTACATCTACATCTTCGATGGGTATCCCTGGTTGTTCTGAAGTTAAACGATGGAAAGGTGGTTCTATATCGCATTCATCGAGCGTAGGTTGATTTCTCGCTGAAAAATTAAAAATAAGTGACGAGTTGAAAATCGTGATCGATGGAACGCTTACCTCTGTTTACGCATCGATTTATTATGCGTGGGTTTATATTCTGGGTTCTCGATTGCAAATATGAATGTTTGTGAGGAGAATACATTGTGGCAAAGCAGTGTCGTTAAATAATATTACAATGACAGTGATTTTGTGACATCGCCGGCACGACAACGCCGTTTTTTTTTAATTACTGTAATATTGCACATAAGCCTTCTCCAATAGTACATTGTCTTATTCGGATTAAAAGTGAAACTTTGTTTGACAAGCAATTTTTGGAAAATCTGGAATTTCATGAAAATCACTGGAATTCTTTAGGTTGGAACTTGTTTGGGTATCATTGGAATTCCGAGTTCACCTGGAATCTCCTATAGTTGAAGTAGCTCCGCATGATTTTTATGAGATAGAAAGGCAATATCTCTTCTTTAAGACGTTTTTGTAATATTTCCTCTTGGAGTTGAAATCGTTTTTCCTGTTTATTTCCTTGCTCCTGTCGGCTTTTATCGAGTAGAACAAGTTTTGTTGAATGGATCTTTAGAGCAGAGACGGATTAAAAATATGTGAGGCCCGGGGCTAACTTTTTTTGGAGGCCCCTTGGTTTTGTATGTTTTAACAAAATGTATAGTTTTTAAACTATAGAAATGTTCTAAAATTTGAAACATGCAGATGGACGGGTGAACACGTATTTCTGTTTTTTATACTAGTATGTGATATAATATAGTAGGGTGCAAACCTTGCTAGATGCATAGCCCGTAGATCAATCTTGGGCGTTTAGATCCCATCAGTGATCAATAAACCCCGGTTTTGCGCTTCGTAGCGCACCAAAGCTGTATACAACACAGCTGGTCCTTTATTAAATAATAGAAATATGATGAAATTTTTGGATTGTATAATAATCATGTTTATAATAATCATGTTTGATCATTAGAAAGTATCAAAAGGCTATTGGTTATTGTGGATTTCAAATTTTGCAAACGGTTAACTCAATCAGCATTTTACATAATTCAGAATTTCTTAAATATCATCATCATCATAAATACATAAAATGCCAGCTCGCTGCTACTGCTGCTGCTCCTGCTGCTACGGCGTGTCATTTTTTACCAACCAAAAAATATATTAAACCACCGCCGGTACTCCCCCTGGGACGAGTTGCACATCAATCGAGTTTCCAACCAATCGGCTCTAGATGCCCGTCCGTGGACGGGCTTTCCAGCTAGTCATAAATAAATTATCTACTGATTGTCTGTTTTACTTTATTTAGATTCAGTATATTTTGACAACAATACCAATAATGATTACATATCGGAAGTTCTAAGAAGATACAACCGCCCAGCTGTCAATAATAAGTAAGCATTTAGGTTGGGTTTTCTTGTTCATAGTCATTCTACATATAGGGTGTCTCCGTGAGCGTGGAGAAGCTTTGAGGTGGTGACAAAGGACATTTTTCTAAAACAAATTTTCCAATAAAATTTTGTCCAAACCCAAACCCTCGGGGGTACCTGCCTTTAAAGCAATTTTTTGAATTACTGATTTCAAACGGCCAATGCTCCGATGTTATTGATTTTTAAGTTTAATGGATTAAAACTTTTTTAAAAATCATTTGATTTCGTGTTATAAATTAAATTAAGGAAAAAAGTGTTAAAATAATTCAGGTTTTGTTTATTTTTACTTTTCTTACTAATAAGAACCTCGTATCTCTTAAACCAAACGTCTTTTAAAAAAATGACGGCCTAATCCGGATAGGGAATTTAACGGGCTCCAACTTTGGTCAAATAAATATTTTTGGGAAACCAACCGTTTTCACAGAAATTCTGAAAATAATAAACCAGGTGTAAGTAAAAAAAAAATTAACAAAATTTATCACGGGACACCCTGTATATTCGAATTAAAACCATGCACGAATTTTACGTTTTCTTATACTATCAAAAAAAGAATTAATTTGAGGTAAGGCGCAAATAAATCTAAAATTAATATATTTATTTGAACCAATTAAAATAAATTTGATATCAAATATAGACCTATTTATAGTTATTATCTATTATCTGCTCCTGCACATGTAATATGAAAATTATGCTTAGTCAACGTCTACTGTAAGTAGGCAGTATAATATCTGATTATTACAATCTTTAGTTTCGTCTTTTACGATATAAATATACCCACCCGATATAAATGTATATAACAGTAATAGATTTTATTAACAACACGCCAGTGTGACATTACTGGACCCAGTCTAGACAATTGCAATAATGCAAGTAATATTTGGTTTCTTTGATAAATTCATGAAATATTTTTATTTCAAACTTCTCTTGCTATAATTTGAAGAATTATTTTGAAGAATTTTTTTCCTAAATTTTGTTTTTATTATTTATTTATTTATTTTTAAATAAATTTATAATATATTAACAACTGTACAGTTAGAAGATAACTGTGGCCGGTTCAGCCTACTAAAATCACAATGTAATATATGAAAAACTTTCTAAACCACAATAATTTAAACACATGATAAGATACAGTCAGAAGACTCGCTATCGTGCAGTCATAATAATCTTATTTGAAAGTAACAAAATAATAATAATAATAATAATAATACTTTATTGACGGAATATTCCTTATAACAAACAAACAAACATTAATAACAACAAAAAAAAATCATACAAGTAATTATGAAAAATATTACTATAAGTACCATAGTACCTATTGACCAATCAGTCAAATTACAAGGTTAATTTATTTCTTAGCTGTCTTTTAAATTCTTGCTTCGAAATATCAAAGAAAACAACAGTAAGCTGGTTGGCCAGGTTGCAGACTCTGGATAAAGGAGAGTAATTCTTCCCATATGAGGTCTTGTGGTAGTTGATGGAAAACAGTGGTGGATTTCTTCACAGCTGCTGATGAAAACGTTGCGGAGTTAATGATGCCTCCTGTACCAGATATCAGCAAACATAAAAATATTAACCTCTTAGCTAGTACCTCTGATTGTGGTATATATTCCATTAAAAAGCGTATTTTTAATGGCATCAAAACGGACCTCTTTGAGTTTCCCTGGATGGCCCTGTTATCTTATGAAGATACTTTGGTCGATAGGTTTGGTAGGTATACCAAACCATCAATAACATCTAATATTTAAACTAATATTTAATTTAGACGGAGATCGAAACTTCAAATGTGCAGGGACAATAATCAACGATAGATATATTTTAACGGCTGCTCATTGTATTGTCCAGTCTTCAAATTACCAGTAAGTTAATCCAATAATGTATTTCCTTACCCCGTAAGTTCTTACCAAAAGGATAACTACGAATATCTTTATTATTTGTTAAAACAGACGTTTAGTTAACTTATGCAGGTAACAGATAATTTTCATTAGTTAGTTAAATTTAACAGCTTGTTAAAAGTTTTATGAAACCGGGCATAAACGCCCAAGGACTGCGCTACCATGAGTACCACCTTATACCATGCATCTAATTTGGAATTACCCAATTGTTTATTGCTTATAGGCTAGCGAGAGTACGGGTTGGCGAACACAATATTAACTCAGACCCAGATTGTGAAACTGAAGGTAAAAATATTTCTGTGTGTGCTGATCCAGTTCAAGACATCGAAGTCGAAGATATGATTGTTCACCAGAATTTCAGTAGACTTCACAAAAGTGACAACATTGGATTGTTACGTTTACGGACACCAATACAATTCAAACGTAAAAACATAAACTTATTTGCTTTTCCAAATAATTTTTGTTATTTATCATTTAGGTAGTGTATGGCCTATATGTCTGCCGACAATTAAAGAATATAAAATTGAAAATTTTACCAACACACACTTAATAATAACGGGTTGGGGTTTTACTTAGGATCATGGTAAACCACTTTCTAAAAATAATAATTATGTTATTTGGTACGTAGGTACATTGATCCTAATGGATATGAGAGCATATGTAATCCTTCGATAGAAATCACTAATGCAACATGAAAAAAATAAAATTAACTTTTTTGGCAAAAACATGAAAAAAGTTTTTGTCGATCGATTTTCTCCGGCATTTCTACGTCGATTGCAATCAAACTTATTGGACGTATGCCTCGTGGGCTGGAATGGTGAAAATAGGGTTTTGCCAGAGAAATCTTCACCAGGGCCACCACAATAAAATAAATAAATGAAAATATCGTCGTATCTCCGGAAATGTTTAACCGATTCAGCTAAAACTTGGTGTGTCGATGGAGCTTTGAAAGTATAAGTATTGGTGAGAAAACAAACCGAGCCAATTGTAACAGGGCGGGGCAGGTCAGAAAAATTATAGAAAATATTAACTGAAATCTTAATTTATGTATTTTTTGTGAGAACTTGTCAGATGGCTGGCAAAAATAAAACAATATATTCAAAATTTTAATAAACGTCATAATTTTGTGACATATGTGCCAAAATTAGGTTAATGTTGATTTGTATACCGAGTGCAGCATAAGAGTTGAGTTTAGGGCTTTTAACAATTTATTTTAGAATACAAAAATAGGTGGTTCGGTGGGAAATATTTTATAATATCGTCGTACGGACTGACGGAACGTTACGTTATAAGTAAAAGGTTCTGCCACTAGGTAGCGACCAAGTTTAGGCTGTTTGTTAAATTTTTTCGCAAATGTTTTCAGAATCAGTAAGTCGACAGTCAGTAATTTATAAAAATTTATTTTCGAAAAATCCGCTAGATGACCGAAAAAATTTGTTGTACCAATCTTGGAGAAATTTTATTTGTGACTTCTTACGGTATTATGTGACGTACATAAAAATTTTGGAAAAAATTCAGTGGCGTACAAAAATAAAAAATTTTTTTCATTTTAGATTTTGTTAAAAAAACTTTTATAGATAGATTTAGGGTAGGGGTGATACATATAGATATCTTTGCCAGGGTTACCGATATCTTTGATAAGCCTACCACAATAGAAAACAAAAATGAACATTATGTCATCGTATCTCCGGACAAAATTTGGTGTGCTGGTTTTGATCATAACCGACGTGATTTGATGCGGGGAGTTCAAAAACGCGGTCTCGTTTGGGGAAAACGCTCGTAAGAGGTTCAAAATTACGTTCAAATATTTCCAACTTTAAAGACGCATAAATCGTAAAATATCGTACTTACGGCAAATCTGACTGCGTCAGTCGATTTATCTCAAAAAACTGCATAGGAAAACGCCAAAAAATGTTTGGATTTGAAACTTTCAATTTTTGGGGTGAAAAAACACCAAAGGGGTTAACCTTACGTTTTTTTCAAAAATCGCCAAAAATTTTAATGGTCTTTTTTTGATCATAACCGACGTGATTTGATGCGGGGAGTTCGAAAAACGCGGTATCGCTTGGGGAAAACGCTCGTAAGAGGTTCAAAATTGCGTTCAAATATTTCCAACTTTAAAGACGCATAAATCCTAAAATATCATACTTACGGCAAATCTGACTGCGTCAGTCGATTTATCTCAAAAAACTGCATAGGAAAACGTCAAAAAATGTTTGGATTTGAAACTTTCAATTTTTGGGGTGAAAAAACACCATAGGGGTTAACCTTACGTTTTTTTCAAAAATCGCCAAAAATTTAAATGGTCTTTTTTTGATCATAACCGACGTGATTTGATGCGGGGAGTTCGAAAAACGCGGTATCGTTCGGGGAAAACGCTCGTAAGAGGTTCAAAATTACGTTCAAATATTTCCAACTTTAAAGACGCATAAATCGTAAAATATCGTACTTACGGCAAATCTGACTGCGTCAGTCGATTTATCTCAAAAAACTGCATAGGAAAACGCCAAAAAATGTTTGGATTTGAAACTTTCAATTTTTGGGGTGAAAAAACACCATAGGGGTTAACCTTACGTTTTTTTCAAAAATCGCCAAAAATTTAAATGGTCTTTTTTTGATCATAACCGACGTGATTTGATGCGGGGAGTTCGAAAAACGCGGTATCGTTCGGGGAAAACGCTCGTAAGAGGTTCAAAATTACGTTCAAATATTTCCAACTTTAAAGACGCATAGATCCTAAAATATCATACTTACGGCAAATCGGACTGCGTCAGTCGATTTATCTCAAAAAACTGCATAGGAAAACGCCAAAAAATGTTTGGATTTGAAACTTTCAATTTTTGGGGTGAAAAAACACCAAAGGGGTTAACCTTACGTTTTTTTCAAAAATTGCCAAAAATTTAAATGGTCGATCATAACCGACGTGATTTGATGCGGGGAGTTCGAAAAACGCGGTATCGTTTAGGGAAAACGCTCGTAAGAGGTTCAAAATTACGTTCAAATATTTCCAACTTTCAAGACACATAAATCCTAAAATATCATACTTACGGCAAATCTGACTGCGTCAGTCGATTTATCTCAAAAAACTGCATAGGAAAACGTAAAAAAATGTTTGGATTTGAAACTTTCAATTTTTGGGGTAAAAAAACACCAAAGGGGTTAACCTTACGTTTTTTTCAAAAATCGCCAAAAATTTAAATGGTCTTTTTTTCATCATAACCGACGTGATTTGATGCGGGGAGTTCGAAAAACGCGGTATCGTTTGGGGAAAACGCTCGTAAGAGGTTCAAAATTGCGTTCAAATATTTCCAACTTTAAAGACGCATAAATCCTAAATGATCATACTTACGGCAAATCTGACTGCGTCAGTCGATTTATCTCAAAAAACTGCATAGGAAAACGTCAAAAAATGTTTGGATTTGAAACTTTCAATTTTTGGGGTGAAAAAACACCATAGGGGTTAACCTTACGTTTTTTTCAAAAATCGCCAAAAATTTAAATGGTCTTTTTTTGATCATAACCGACGTGATTTGATGCGGGGAGTTCGAAAAGCGCGGTATCGTTTGGGGAAAACGCTCGTAAGAGGTTCAAAATTACGTTCAAATATTTCCAACTTTAAAGACGCATAAATCCTAAAATATCATACTTACGGCAAATCTGACTGCGTCAGTCGATTTATATCAAAAAACTGCATAAGAAAACGCCAAAAAATGTTTGGATTTGAAATTTTCAATTTTTGGGGTGAAAAAACACCAAAGGGGTAGGTTCAAAATTACGTTCAAATATTTCCAATTTTAAAGACGCATAAATCCTAAAATATCATACTTACGGCAAATCTGACTGCGTCAGTCGATTTATCTCAAAAAACTGCATAGGAAAACGCCAAAAATCTTTGGATTTGAAACTTTCAATTTTTGGGGTGAAAAAACACCAAAGGGGCTAACCTTACGTTTTTTTCAAAAATTGCCAAAAATTTAAATGGTCGATCATAACCGACGTGATTTGATGCGGGGAGTTCGAAAAACGCGGTATCGCTTGGAGAAAACGCTCGTAAGAGGTTCAAAATTGCGTTCAAATATTTCCAACTTTAAAGACGCATAAATCCTAAAATATCATACTTACGGCAAATCTGACTGCGTCAGTCGATTTATCTCAAAAAACTGCATAGGAAAACGCCAAAAAATGTTTGGATTTGAAACTTTCAATTTTTGGGGTGAAAAAACACCAAAGGGGTTAACCTTACGTTTTTTTCAAAAATCGCCAAAAATTTAAATGGTCTTTTTTTGATCATAACCGACGTGATTTGATGCGGGGAGTTCGAAAAACGCGGTATCGCTTGGGGAAAACGCTCGTAAGAGGTTCAAAATTGCGTTCAAATATTTCCAACTTTAAAGACGCATAAATCCTAAAATATCATACTTACGGCAAATCTGACTGCGTCAGTCGATTTATCTCAAAAAACTGCATAGGAAAACGTCAAAAAATGTTTGGATTTGAAACTTTCAATTTTTGGGGTGAAAAAACACCATAGGGGTTAACCTTACGTTTTTTTCAAAAATCGCCAAAAATTTAAATGGTCTTTTTTTGATCATAACCGACGTGATTTGATGCGGGGAGTTCGAAAAACGCGGTATCGTTCGGGGAAAACGCTCGTAAGAGGTTCAAAATTACGTTCAAATATTTCCAACTTTAAAGACGCATAAATCGTAAAATATCGTACTTACGGCAAATCTGACTGCGTCAGTCGATTTATCTCAAAAAACTGCATAGGAAAACGCCAAAAAATGTTTGGATTTGAAACTTTCAATTTTTGGGGTGAAAAAACACCATAGGGGTTAACCTTACGTTTTTTTCAAAAATCGCCAAAAATTTAAATGGTCTTTTTTTGATCATAACCGACGTGATTTGATGCGGGGAGTTCGAAAAACGCGGTATCGTTCGGGGAAAACGCTCGTAAGAGGTTCAAAATTACGTTCAAATATTTCCAACTTTAAAGACGCATAGATCCTAAAATATCATACTTACGGCAAATCGGACTGCGTCAGTCGATTTATCTCAAAAAACTGCATAGGAAAACGCCAAAAAATGTTTGGATTTGAAACTTTCAATTTTTGGGGTGAAAAAACACCAAAGGGGTTAACCTTACGTTTTTTTCAAAAATTGCCAAAAATTTAAATGGTCGATCATAACCGACGTGATTTGATGCGGGGAGTTCGAAAAACGCGGTATCGTTTAGGGAAAACGCTCGTAAGAGGTTCAAAATTACGTTCAAATATTTCCAACTTTCAAGACACATAAATCCTAAAATATCATACTTACGGCAAATCTGACTGCGTCAGTCGATTTATCTCAAAAAACTGCATAGGAAAACGTAAAAAAATGTTTGGATTTGAAACTTTCAATTTTTGGGGTAAAAAAACACCAAAGGGGTTAACCTTACGTTTTTTTCAAAAATCGCCAAAAATTTAAATGGTCTTTTTTTCATCATAACCGACGTGATTTGATGCGGGGAGTTCGAAAAACGCGGTATCGTTTGGGGAAAACGCTCGTAAGAGGTTCAAAATTGCGTTCAAATATTTCCAACTTTAAAGACGCATAAATCCTAAATGATCATACTTACGGCAAATCTGACTGCGTCAGTCGATTTATCTCAAAAAACTGCATAGGAAAACGTCAAAAAATGTTTGGATTTGAAACTTTCAATTTTTGGGGTGAAAAAACACCATAGGGGTTAACCTTACGTTTTTTTCAAAAATCGCCAAAAATTTAAATGGTCTTTTTTTGATCATAACCGACGTGATTTGATGCGGGGAGTTCGAAAAGCGCGGTATCGTTTGGGGAAAACGCTCGTAAGAGGTTCAAAATTACGTTCAAATATTTCCAACTTTAAAGACGCATAAATCCTAAAATATCATACTTACGGCAAATCTGACTGCGTCAGTCGATTTATATCAAAAAACTGCATAAGAAAACGCCAAAAAATGTTTGGATTTGAAATTTTCAATTTTTGGGGTGAAAAAACACCAAAGGGGTAGGTTCAAAATTACGTTCAAATATTTCCAATTTTAAAGACGCATAAATCCTAAAATATCATACTTACGGCAAATCTGACTGCGTCAGTCGATTTATCTCAAAAAACTGCATAGGAAAACGCCAAAAATCTTTGGATTTGAAACTTTCAATTTTTGGGGTGAAAAAACACCAAAGGGGCTAACCTTACGTTTTTTTCAAAAATTGCCAAAAATTTAAATGGTCGATCATAACCGACGTGATTTGATGCGGGGAGTTCGAAAAACGCGGTATCGCTTGGAGAAAACGCTCGTAAGAGGTTCAAAATTGCGTTCAAATATTTCCAACTTTAAAGACGCATAAATCCTAAAATATCATACTTACGGCAAATCTGACTGCGTCAGTCGATTTATCTCAAAAAACTGCATAGGAAAACGCCAAAAAATGTTTGGATTTGAAAATTTCAATTTTTTGGGTGAAAAAACACCATAGGGGTTAACCTTACGTTTTTTTCAAAAATCGCCAAAAATTTAAATTGTCTTTTTTTGATCATAACCGACGTGATTTGATGCGGGAAGTTCAATAACGCGGTTTCGTTTGAAGAAAACGCTCGCAAGAGGTTCAAAATTACGTTCAAATATTTCCAACTTTAAAGACGCATAAATCCTAAAATATCATACTTACGGAAAATCTGACTGCGTCTGTATATTTATCTCAAAAAACTGCATAGGAATACGCCAAAAAATGTTTGGATTTGAAACTTTCAATTTTTGGGGTGAAAAAACACCATAGGGGTTAACCTTACGTTTTTTTCAAAAATCGCCAAAAATTTAAATGGTCTTTATTTGATCATAACCGACGTGATTTGATGCGGGAAGTTCAAAAACGCGGTCTCGTTTGAAGAAAACGCTCGTAAGAGGTTCAAAATTACGTTCAAATATTTCCAACTTTAAAGACGCATAAATCCAAAAATATCATACTTACGGCAAATCTGACTGCGTCAGTCGATTTATCTCAAAACACTGCATAGGAAAACGCCAAAAAATGTTTGGATTTGAAACTTTCAATTTTTGGGGAGAAAAAACACCATAGGGGTTAACCTTACGTTTTTTTCAAAAATCGCCAAAAATTTAAATTGTCTTTTTTTGATCATAACCGACGTGATTTGATGCGGGGAGTTCGAAAAACGCGGTATCGCTTGGAGAAAACGCTCGTAAGAGGTTCAAAATTGCGTTCAAATATTTCCAACTTTAAAGACGCATAAATCCTAAAATATCATACTTACGGCAAATCTGACTGCGTCAGTCGATTTATCTCAAAAAACTGCATAGGAAAACGCCAAAAAATGTTTGGATTTGAAAATTTCAATTTTTGGGGTGAAAAACACCAAAGGGGTTAACCTTACGTTTTATTCAAAAATCGCCAAAAATTTAAATGGTCTTTTTTTGATCATAACCGACGTAATTTGATGCGGGAAGTTCAAAAACGCGGTTTCGTTTGAAGAAAACGCTCGCAAGAGGTTCAAAATTACGTTCAAATATTTCCAACTTTAAAGACGCATAAATCCTAAAATATCATACTTACGGAAAATCTGACTGCGTCAGTATATTTATCTCAAAAAACTGCATAGGAAAACGCCAAAAAATGTTTGGATTTGAAACTTTCAATTTTTGGGTTAAAAAAACACCATAGGGGTTAACCTTACGTTTTTTTCAAAAATCGCTAAAAATTTAAATGGTCCTTTTTAGATCATAACCGACGTGATTTGATGCGGGGAGTTCGAAAAACGCGGTATCGTTTAGGGAAAACGCTCGTAAGAGGTTCAAAATTGCGTTCAAATATCTCCAACTTTAAAGAGGCATAAATCCTAAAATATCATACTTACGGCAAATCTGACTGCGTCAGTCGATTTATCTCAAAAAACTGCATAGGAAAACGTCAAAAAATGTTTGGATTTGAAACTTTCAATTTTTGGGGTGAAAAAACACCATAGGGGTTAACCTTACGTTTTTTTCAAAAATCGCCAAAAATTTAAATGGCCTTTTTTTGATCATAACCGACGTGATTTGATGCGGGAAGTTCAAAAACGCGGTTTCGTTTGAAGAAAACGCTCGTAAGAGGTTCAAAATTACGTTCAAATATTTCCAACTTTAAAGACGCATAAATCCTAAAATATCATACTTAGGGCAAATCTGACTGCGTCAGTCGATTTATCTCAAAAAACTGCATAGGCAAACGCCAAAAAATGTTTGGATTTGAAACTTTCAATTTTTGGGGTGAAAAACACCAAAGGGGTTTACCCTTAACCTTAAAACCTAAAACCTTACGTTTTTTTCATAAATCGCCAAAAATTTAAATGGTTTTTTTTTGATCATAACTGACGTGATTTGATGCGGGAAGTTCAAAAACGCGGTTTCGTTTGAAGAAAACGCTCGCAAGAGGTTCAAAATTACGTTCAAATATTTCCAACTTTAAAGACGCATAAATCCTAAAATATCATACTTACGGCAAATCTGACTGCGTCAGTCGATTTATCTCAAAAAACTGCATAGGCAAACGCCAAAAAATGTTTGGATTTGAAACTTTCAATTTTTGGGGTGAAAAACACCAAAGGGGTTAACCTTACGTTTTATTCAAAAATCGCCAAAAATTTAAATGGTCTTTTTTTGATCATAACCGACGTAATTTGATGCGGGAAGTTCAAAAACGCGGTTTCGTTTGAAGAAAACGCTCGCAAGAGGTTCAAAATTACGTTCAAATATTTCCAACTTTAAAGACGCATAAATCCTAAAATATCATACTTACGGAAAATCTGACTGCGTCAGTATATTTATCTCAAAAAACTGCATAGGAAAACGCCAAAAAATGTTTGGATTTGAAACTTTCAATTTTTGGGTTAAAAAAACACCATAGGGGTTAACCTTACGTTTTTTTCAAAAATCGCTAAAAATTTAAATGGTCCTTTTTAGATCATAACCGACGTGATTTGATGCGGGGAGTTCGAAAAACGCGGTATCGTTTAGGGAAAACGCTCGTAAGAGGTTCAAAATTGCGTTCAAATATCTCCAACTTTAAAGAGGCATAAATCCTAAAATATCATACTTACGGCAAATCTGACTGCGTCAGTCGATTTATCTCAAAAAACTGCATAGGAAAACGTCAAAAAATGTTTGGATTTGAAACTTTCAATTTTTGGGGTGAAAAAACACCATAGGGGTTAACCTTACGTTTTTTTCAAAAATCGCCAAAAATTTAAATGGCCTTTTTTTGATCATAACCGACGTGATTTGATGCGGGAAGTTCAAAAACGCGGTTTCGTTTGAAGAAAACGCTCGTAAGAGGTTCAAAATTACGTTCAAATATTTCCAACTTTAAAGACGCATAAATCCTAAAATATCATACTTAGGGCAAATCTGACTGCGTCAGTCGATTTATCTGAAAAAACTGCATAGGAAAACGCAAAAAATTTTTGGATTTGAAACTTTCAATTTTTGGGGTGAAAAACAACAAAGGGGTTAACCTTACGTTCTTTTCAAAAATCGCCAAAAATTTAAATGGTCTTTTTTTTATCATAACTGACGTGACTTGATGCGGGAAGTTCAAAAACGCGGTCTCGTTTGGGAAAAACGCTCGTAAGAGGTTCAAAATTACGTTCAAATTTTCCAACTTTAAAGACGCATTTATCCTAAAATAACATACTTACGGCAAATCGGACTGCGTCAGTCGATTTATCTCACAAGACTGCATAGGAAAACGCCAAACAATGTTTGGATTTGAAACTTTCAATTTTTGGGAATTACGTTCAAATATTTCCAACTTTAAAGACGCATAGATCCTAAAATATCATACTTACGGCAAATCGGACTGCGTCAGTCGATTTATCTCAAAAAACTGCATAGGAAAACGCCAAAAAATGTTTGGATTTGAAACTTTCAATTTTTGGGGTGAAAAAACACCAAAGGGGTTAACCTTACGTTTTTTTCAAAAATTGCCAAAAATTTAAATGGTCGATCATAACCGACGTGATTTGATGCGGGGAGTTCGAAAAACGCGGTATCGTTTAGGGAAAACGCTCGTAAGAGGTTCAAAATTACGTTCAAATATTTCCAACTTTCAAGACACATAAATCCTAAAATATCATACTTACGGCAAATCTGACTGCGTCAGTCGATTTATCTCAAAAAACTGCATAGGAAAACGTAAAAAAATGTTTGGATTTGAAACTTTCAATTTTTGGGGTGAAAAAACACCAAAGGGGTTAACCTTACGTTTTTTTCAAAAATCGCCAAAAATTTAAATGGTCTTTTTTTCATCATAACCGACGTGATTTGATGCGGGGAGTTCGAAAAACGCGGTATCGTTTGGGGAAAACGCTCGTAAGAGGTTCAAAATTGCGTTCAAATATTTCCAACTTTAAAGACGCATAAATCCTAAATGATCATACTTACGGCAAATCTGACTGCGTCAGTCGATTTATCTCAAAAAACTGCATAGGAAAACGTCAAAAAATGTTTGGATTTGAAACTTTCAATTTTTGGGGTGAAAAAACACCATAGGGGTTAACCTTACGTTTTTTTCAAAAATCGCCAAAAATTTAAATGGTCTTTTTTTGATCATAACCGACGTGATTTGATGCGGGGAGTTCGAAAAGCGCGGTATCGTTTGGGGAAAACGCTCGTAAGAGGTTCAAAATTACGTTCAAATATTTCCAACTTTAAAGACGCATAAATCCTAAAATATCATACTTACGGCAAATCTGACTGCGTCAGTCGATTTATATCAAAAAACTGCATAAGAAAACGCCAAAAAATGTTTGGATTTGAAATTTTCAATTTTTGGGGTCAAAAAACACCAAAGGGGTTAACCTTACGTTTTTTTCAAAAATCGCCAAAAATTTAAATGGTCTTTTTTTCATCATAACCGACGTGATTTGATGCGGGGAGTTCGAAAAACGCGGTATCGTTTAGGGAAAACGCTCGTAAGAGGTTCAAAATTACGTTCAAATATTTCCAACTTTAAAGACGCATAAATCCTAAAATATCATACTTACGGCAAATCTGACTGCGTCAGTCCATTTATCTCAAAAAACTGCATAGGAAAACGCCAAAAAATGTTTGGATTTGAAACTTTCAATTTTTGGGCTGAAATAACACCAAAGGGGTTAACCTTACGTTTTTTTCAAAAATCGCCAAAAATTTAAATGGTCTTTTTTTAATCATAACCGACGTGATTTGATGCGGGGAGTTCGAAAAACGCGGTATCGTTCGGGGAAAACGCTCGTAAGAGGTTAAAAATTACGTTCAAATATTTCCAATTTTAAAGACGCATAAATCCTAAAATATCATACTTACGGCAAATCTGACTGCGTCAGTCGATTTATCTCAAAAAACTGCATAGGAAAACGCCAAAAATCTTTGGATTTGAAACTTTCAATTTTTGGGGTGAAAAAACACCAAAGGGGCTAACCTTACGTTTTTTTCAAAAATTGCCAAAAATTTAAATTGTCTTTTTATGATCATAACCGACGTGATTTGATGCGGGGAGTTCCAAAAACGCGGTATCGTTTAGGGAAAACGCTCGTAAGAGGTTCAAAATTACGTTCAAATATTTCCAACTTTAAAGACGGATAAATCCTAAAATATCATACTTACGGCAAATCTGACTGCGTCAGTCGATTTATCTCAAAAAACTGCATAGGAAAACGCCAAAAAATGTTTGGATTTGAAACTTTCAATTTTTGGGGTGAAAAAACACCATAGGGGTTAACCTTACGTTTTTTTCAAAAATCGCCAAAAATTTAAATGGTCTTTTTTTGATCATAACCGACGTGATTTGATGCGGGGAGTTCGAAAAGCGCGGTATCGTTTGGGGAAAACGCTCGTAAGAGGTTCAAAATTACGTTCAAATATTTCCAACTTTAAAGACGGATAAATCCTAAAATATCATACTTACGGCAAATCTGACTGCGTCAGTCGATTTATCTCAAAAAACTGCATAGGAAAACGCCAAAAAATGTTTGGATTTGAAACTTTCAATTTTTGGGGTGAAAAAACACCATAGGGGTTAACCTTACGTTTTTATCAAAAATCGCCAAAAATTTAAATGGTCTTTTTTTGATCATAACCGACGTGATTTGATGCGGGAAGTTCAAAAACGCGGTTTCGTTTGAAGAAAACGCTCGCAAGAGGTTCAAAATTACGTTCAAATATTTCCAACTTTAAAGACGCATAAATCCTAAAATATCATACTTACGGAAAATCTGACTGCGTCAGTATATTTATCTCAAAAAACTGCATAGGAAAACGCCAAAAAATGTTTGGATTTGAAACTTTCAATTTTTGGGGTGAAAAAACACCATAGGGGTTAACCTTACGTTTTTTTCAAAAATCGCTAAAAATTTAAATGTTCTTTTTTTGATCATAACCGACGTGATTTGATGCGGGGAGTTCGAAAAACGCGGTATCGTTTAGGGAAAACGCTCGTAAGAGGTTCAAAATTACGTTCAAATATTTCCAACTTTAAAGACGCATAAATCCAAAAATATCATACTTACGGCAAATCTGACTGCGTCAGTCGATTTATCTCAAAAAACTGCATAGGCAAACGCCAAAAAATGTTTGGATTTGAAACTTTCAATTTTTGGGGTGAAAAACACCAAAGGGGTTAACCTTACGTTTTATTCAAAAATCGCCAAAAATTTAAATGGTCTTTTTTTGATCATAACCGACGTAATTTGATGCGGGAAGTTCAAAAACGCGGTTTCGTTTGAAGAAAACGCTCGCAAGAGGTTCAAAATTACGTTCAAATATTTCCAACTTTAAAGACGCATAAATCCTAAAATATCATACTTACGGAAAATCTGACTGCGTCAGTATATTTATCTCAAAAAACTGCATAGGAAGACGCCAAAAAATGTTTGGATTTGAAACTTTCAATTTTTGGGTTAAAAAAACACCATAGGGGTTAACCTTACGTTTTTTTCAAAAATCGCTAAAAATTTAAATGGTCCTTTTTAGATCATAACCGACGTGATTTGATGCGGGGAGTTCGAAAAACGCGGTATCGTTTAGGGAAAACGCTCGTAAGAGGTTCAAAATTGCGTTCAAATATCTCCAACTTTAAAGAGGCATAAATCCTAAAATATCATACTTACGGCAAATCTGACTGCGTCAGTCGATTTATCTCAAAAAACTGCATAGGAAAACGCCAAAAAATGTTTGGATTTGAAACTTTCAATTTTTGGGGTGAAAAAACACCATAGGGGTTAACCTTACGTTTTTTTCAAAAATCGCCAAAAATTTAAATGGCCTTTTTTTGATCATAACCGACGTGATTTGATGCGGGAAGTTCAAAAACGCGGTTTCGTTTGAAGAAAACGCTCGTAAGAGGTTCAAAATTACGTTCAAATATTTCCAACTTTAAAGACGCATAAATCCTAAAATATCATACTTAGGGCAAATCTGACTGCGTCAGTCGATTTATCTCAAAAAACTGCATAGGCAAACGCCAAAAAATGTTTGGATTTGAAACTTTCAATTTTTGGGGTGAAAAACACCAAAGGGGTTAACCTTACGTTTTTTTCATAAATCGCCAAAAATTTAAATGGTTTTTTTTTTATCATAACCGACGTGATTTGATGCGGGAAGTTCAAAAACGCGGTTTCGTTTGAAGAAAACGCTCGCAAGAGGTTCAAAATTACGTTCAAATATTTCCAACTTTAAAGACGCATAAATCCTAAAATATCATACTTACGGAAAATCTGACTGCGTCAGTATATTTATCTCAAAAAACTGCATAGGAAAACGCCAAAAAATGTTTGGATTTGAAACTTTCAATTTTTGGGGTGAAAAAACACCCAAGGGGTTAACCTTACGTATTTTCAAAAATCGTCAAAACTTTAAATGGTCTTTTTTTGATCATAACCGACGTGATTTGATGCGGGGAGATCGAAAAACGCGGTATCGTTTGGGGAAAACGCTCGTAAGAGGTTCAAAATTACGTTCAAATATTTCATACTTTAAAGAAGCATAAATCTTAAAATATCATACTTACGGAAAATCTGACTGCGTCAGTCGATTTATCTGAAAAAACTGCATAGGAAAACGCAAAAAATTTTTGGATTTGAAACTTTCAATTTTTGGGGTGAAAAACAACAAAGGGGTTAACCTTACGTTCTTTTCAAAAATCGCCAAAAATTTAAATGGTCTTTTTTTATCATAACCGACGTGACTTGATGCGGGAAGTTCAAAAACGCGGTCTCGTTTGGGAAAAACGCTCGTAAGAGGTTCAAAATTACGTTCAAATATTTCCAACCTTAAAGACGCATAAATCCTAAAATATCATACTTACGGCAAATCTTACTGCGTCAGTCGATTTATCTGAAAAAACTGCATGGGAAAACGCCAAAAAATGTTTGGATTTGAAACTTTCAATTTTTGGGGTGAAAAAACAACAAAGGGGTTAACCTTACGTTTTTTTCAAAAATCGCCAAAACTTTAAATGGTCTTTTTTTGATCATAACCGACGTGATTTGATGCGGGGAGATCGAAAAACGCGGTATCGTTTGGGGAAAACGCTCGTAAGAGGTTCAAAATTACGTTCAAATTTTCCAACTTTAAAGACGCATTTATCCTAAAATAACATACTTACGGCAAATCGGACTGCGTCAGTCGATTTATCTCACAAGACTGCATAGGAAAACGCCAAACAATGTTTGGATTTGAAACTTTCAATTTTTGGGAATTACGTTCAAATATTTCCAACTTTAAAGACGCATAAATCCTAAATGATCATACTTACGGCAAATCTGACTGCGTCAGTCGATTTATCTCAAAAAACTGCATAGGAAAACGTCAAAAAATGTTTGGATTTGAAACTTTCAATTTTTGGGGTGAAAAAACACCATAGGGGTTAACCTTACGTTTTTTTCAAAAATCGCCAAAAATTTAAATGGTCTTTTTTTGATCATAACCGACGTGATTTGATGCGGGGAGTTCGAAAAGCGCGGTATCGTTTGGGGAAAACGCTCGTAAGAGGTTCAAAATTACGTTCAAATATTTCCAACTTTAAAGACGCATAAATCCTAAAATATCATACTTACGGCAAATCTGACTGCGTCAGTCGATTTATATCAAAAAACTGCATAAGAAAACGCCAAAAAATGTTTGGATTTGAAATTTTCAATTTTTGGGGTGAAAAAACACCAAAGGGGTTAACCTTACGTTTTTTTCAAAAATCGCCAAAAATTTAAATGGTCTTTTTTTCATCATAACCGACGTGATTTGATGCGGGGAGTTCGAAAAACGCGGTATCGTTTAGGGAAAACGCTCGTAAGAGGTTCAAAATTACGTTCAAATATTTCCAACTTTAAAGACGCATAAATCCTAAAATATCATACTTACGGCAAATCTGACTGCGTCAGTCGATTTATCTCAAAAAACTGCATAGGAAAACGCCAAAAAATGTTTGGATTTGAAAATTTCAATTTTTTGGGTGAAAAAACACCATAGGGGTTAACCTTACGTTTTTTTCAAAAATCGCTAAAAATTTAAATGGTCTTTTTTTGATCATAACCGACGTGATTTGATGCGGGGAGTTCGAAAAACGCGGTATCGTTTAGGGAAAACGCTCGTAAGAGGTTCAAAATTACGTTCAAATATTTCCAACTTTAAAGACGCATAAATCCTAAAATATCATACTTACGGCAAATCTCAAAAAACTGCATAGGAAAACGCCAAAAAATGTTTGGATTTGAAACTTTCAATTTTTGGGGTGAAAAAACACCAAAGGGGTTAACCTTACGTTTTTTTCAAAAATCGCCAAAACTTTAAATGGTCTTTTAGGCTTCTATACAACGTATAGGAAGAAGCCGCTCCGAATCTAGCTTCGTGTCCGTCTGTCCGTCTGTCCGTCTGTCCGTCTGTCCGTCTGTCCGTCTGTCCGTCTGTCCGCATAATTCAAAACCAATCAGAACGCACGTTCTTAAAACAATTTTACTTCATATAGAATATTTTTAGATTGGTATTAATTATTCAGATTATTTACATATATATTTTTTAATCCGATATTCTTATTTTGTATTTTTAGAGTAGGTATTTTACGTGTTTCTAATACGGTATTCGGTACGTGTTTCGGGTATTTTAATATTTCATTATGAATTGTGTTTTATTTGTGGTTTGTAAATTGCAAATATTTACCTATAAAGGTCGAAATAAAAAAAAAATATTAAAATGTTAGCGTTTTCCTTATATAGTAAAAAAATCTACCTAATTAAAAGATTAACGCATTAAAAATTGCAATAAAATAAAGCCCAAATAATTTAACCTACCGAAAAAGTAGATGTATAGAAGCCTAAGAACTGTCGCAAAAGCGAGTTCCACCTTGTTTTTGATCATAACCGACGTGATTTGATGCGGGGAGATCGAAAAACGCGGTATCGTTTGGGGAAAACGCTCGTAAGAGGTTCAAAATTACATTCAAATATTTCCAACTTTAAAGAAGCATAAATCTTAAAATATCATACTTACGGAAAATCTGACTGCGTCAGTCGATTTATCTGAAAAAACTGCATAGGAAAACGCCAAAATATGTTTGGATTTGAAACTTTCAATTTTTGGGGTGAAAAACAACAAAGGGGTTAACCTTACGTTCTTTTCAAAAATCGCCAAAAATTTAAATGGTCTTTTTTTTATCATAACCGACGTGACTTGATGCGGGAAGTTCAAAAACGCGGTCTCGTTTGGGAAAAACGCTCGTAAGAGGTTCAAAATTACGTTCAAATATTTCCAACTTTAAAGACGCATAAATCGTAAAATTTCATACTTACGGCAAATCGGACTGCGTCAGTTGATTTATCTCACAAAACTGCATAGGAAAACGCCAAAAAATGTTTGGATTTGAAACTTTCAATTTTTGGGAATTACGTTCAAATATTTCCAACTTTAAAGACGCATAAATCCTAAAATATCATACTTACGGCAAATCTGACTGCGTCAGTCGATTTATCTCAAAAAACTGCATAGGAAAACGCCAAAAAATGTTTGGATTTGAAACTTTCAATTTTTGGGGTGAAAAAACACCAAAGGGGTTAACCATAGGGGTTAACACCATAGGGGTTAACCTTACGTTTTTTTCAAAAATCGCTAAAAATTTAAATGGTCTTTTTTTTGATCATAACCGACGTGATTTGATGCGGGAAGTCCAAAAACGCGGTCTCGTTTGGGGAAAACGCTCGTAAGAGGTTCAAAATTACGTTCAAATATTTCCAACTTTAAAGACGCATAAATCCTAAAATATCATACTTACGGCAAATCTGACTGAGTCAGTCGATTTATCTCAAAAAACTGCATAGGAAAACGCCAAAAAATGTTTGGATTTGAAACTTTCAATTTTTGGGGTGAAAAAATACCAAAGGGGTTAACCTTACGTTTTTTTCACAAATCGCCAAAAATTTAAATGGTCTTTTTTTGATCATAACCGACGTGATTTGATGCGGGGAGTTCGAAAAACGCGGTATCGTTTGGGAAAAACGCTCGTAAGAGGTTCAAAATTACGTTCAAATATTTCCAACTTTAAAGACGCATAAATCCTAAAATATCATACTTACGGTAAATCTGACTGCGTCAGTCGATTTATCTGAAAGAACTGCATAGGAAAACGCCAAAAAATGTTTGGATTTGAAACTTTCAATTTTTGGGGTGAAAAAACACCAAAGGGGTTAACCTTACGTTTTTTTCAAAAATCGCTAAAAATTTAAATGGTCTTTTTTTTTATCATAACCGACGTGATCTGATGCGGGAAGTCCAAAAACGCGGTCTCGTTTGGGGAAAACCCTCGTAAGAGGTTCAAAATTACGTTCAAATATTTCCAACTTTAAAGACGCATAAATCCTAAAATATCATACTTACGGCAAATCGGACTGCGTCAGTCGATTTATCTCAAAAAACTGCATAGGAAAACGCCAAAAAATGTTTGGATTTGAAACTTTCAATTTTTGGGTTGAAAAAACACCCCAAACAAACCTTACGTTTTTTTCAAAAATCGCCAAAAATTTAAATGGTCTTTTTTTGATCACAACCGACGTGATTTGATGCGGGGAATTCGAAAAACGCGGTATCGCTTGGGGAAAACGCTCGTAAGTGGTTCAAAATTACGTTCAAATATTTCCAACTTTAAAGACGCATAAGTCCTAAAATATCATACTTACGGCAAATCTGACTGCGTCAGTCGATTTATCTCAAAAAACTGCATAGGAAAACGCCAAAAATTGTTTGGATGTGAAACTTTCAATTTTTGTGGTGAAAAAATACCAAAGGGGTTAACCTTACGTTTTTTTCAAAAATCGCCAAAAATTTAAATGGTCTTTTTTTGATCATAACCGACGTGATTTGATGCGGGGAGTTCGAAAAACGCGGTATCGTTTGGGGAAAACGCTCGTAAGAGGTTCAAAATTACGTTCAAATATTTCCAACCTTAAAGACGCATAAATCATAAAATATCATACTTACGGCAAATCTGACTGCGTCAGTCGATTTATCTCAAAAAACTGCATAGGAAAACGCCAAAAAATGTTTGGATTTGAAACTTTCAATTTTTCGGGTGAAAAAACACCAAAGGGGTTAACCTTACGTTTTTTTCAAAAATCGTCAAAAATTTAAATGGTCTTTTTTTGATCATAACCGACGTGATTTGATGCGGGGAGTTCGAAAAACGCGGTATCGTTTGGGGAAAACGCTCGTAAGAGGTTCAAAATTACTTTCAAATATTTCCAACTTTAAAGACGCATAAATCCTAAAATTTCATAATTAACGCAAATCTGACTGCGTCAGTCGATTTATCTCAAAAAACTGCATAGGAAAACGCCAAAAAATGTTTGGATTTGAAACTTTCAATTTTTGGGGTGAAAAAATACCAAAGGGGTTAACCTTACGATTTTTTCAAAAATCGCCTAAAATTTAAATGGTCTTTTTATGATCATAACCGACGTGATTTGATGCGGGGAGTTCGAAAAACGCGGAATCGTTTGGGGAAAAAGCTCGTAAGAGGTTCAAACGCCAAAAATTGTTTGGTTTTGAAACTTTCAATTTTTGGGGTGAAAAAACACCAAAGGGTGTTAACCTTACGATTTTTTCAAAAATCGCCTAAAATTTAAATGGTTTTTTTATGATCATAACCGACGTGATTTGATGCGGGGAGTTCGAAAAACGGGGAATCGTTTGGGGAAAACGCTCGTAAGAGGTTCAAAATTATGTTCAAATATTTCCAACTTTAAAAACGCATAAATCCTAAAATATCATACTTACGGCAAATCTGACTGCGTCAGTCGATTTATCTGAAGAAACTGCATAGGCAAACGCCAAAAAATGTTTGGATTTGAAACTTTCAATTTTTCGGGTGAAAAAACACCAAAGGGGTTAACCTTACGTTTTTTTCAAAAATCGTCAAAAATTTAAATGGTCTTTTTTTGATCATAACCGACGTGATTTGATGCGGGGAGTTCGAAAAACGCGGTATCGTTTGGGGAAAACGCTCGTAAGAGGTTCAAAATTACTTTCAAATATTTCCAACTTTAAAGACGCATAAATTCTAAAATTTCATAATTAACGCAAATCTGACTGCGTCAGTCGATTTATCTCAAAAAACTGCATAGGAAAACGCCAAAAAATGTTTGGATTTGAAACTTTCAATTTTTGGGGTGAAAAAACACCAAAGGGATTGACTTTACGTTTTTTTCAAAAATCGCCAAAAATTTAAATGGTCTTTTACCTTCAATCAATTTAAAAAAAAAATTGGAGGTATATGGTAATCGAAAAAAAATTTCAACTTTTTTTTTTGCATTTTGGAGATCACCGTGTTCAGAAACGTAAAGATCTGCAAAAAGTAAAATAAAAATTTCTGTGTCGGTCTGTCTGTCGGTCTGGCGGTCTGGCGGTCTGTCGGTCTGTCTGTCGGTCGTCAAATTTTGTCGATCGATTTGCTTCCGAACCATCCAACCAATTACGACCAAATTTGGTATGGTGGTAGGGTTCACGGTCGAAAGGTGAAAATAAGGTTTTCGTCGCGATCTATCAATCAGGAGTGCCACCACAAGAAAATAATACGGGATTTTAAAAAAATATTTTGTCTTGCGATATGTTATTTTAAAGGCCTTAAAAGGCTTTATCCAGAATAGGTAAAATTAATCTTCTATCTGTCGTCTGTCAAAAATCACAAGTTGTCAAAGTTGAAATTTTAAGAGTGAATAACTCAAGAAATGCTGAAGGGATCTTACCCAAATTTGGTACGTAGGTACATTGATCCTAATGGATATGAGAGCATATGTAATCCTTCGATAGAAATCAGTAATGCAACATGAAAGAAATTAAATTAACTTTTTTGGCAAAAACATGAAAAAAGTTTTTGTCGATCGATTTTCTCCGGCATTTCTGCGTCGATTGCAATCAAACTTATTGGACGTATGCTTCGTGGGCTGGAATGGTGAAAATAAGGTTTTGCCAGAGAAATCTTCACCAGGGCCACCACAATAAAATAAATAAAAAAAATTAAAATGTCGTCGTATCTCCGGAAATGTTTAACCGATTCAGCTAAAATTTGGTGTGTCGATGGAGCTTTGAAAGTATAAGTATTGGTGAGAAAACAAACCGAGCCAATTGTAACAGGGCGGGGCAGGTCAGAAAAATTATAGAAAATATTAACTGAAATCTTAATTTATATATTTTTTGTGAGAATTTGTCAGATGGCTGGCAAAAATAAAACAATATATTCAAAATTTTAATAAACGTCATAATTTTGTGACATATGTGTCAAAATTAGGTTAATGTTGATTTGTATACCGAGTGCAGCATAAGAATTGAGTTTAGGGCTTGTAACAATTAATTTTAGAATACAAAAAAAGGTGGTTCGGTGGGAAATATTTTATAATATCGTCGTACGGACTGACGGAACGTTACTTTATAAGTAAAAGGTTCTGCCACCAGGTAGCGACCAAGTTTAGGCTGCTTGTTAAATTTTTTCGCAAATGTTTTCAGAATCAGTAAATCGACAGTCAGTAATTTACAAAAATTTATTTTCGAAAAATTCGCTAGATGACCGAAAAAATTTGTTGTACCAATCTTGGAGAAATTTTATTTGTGACTTCTTACGGTATTATGTGACGTATATAAAAATTTTGGAAAAAATTCAGTGGCGTACAAAAATAAAAAATTTTTTTCATATTGGATTTTGTTAAATAAACTTTTATAGGTAGATTTAGGGTAGGGGGTGATACATATAGATATCTTTGCCAGGGCTACCGATATCTTTGTTAAGGCTACCACAATAGAAAACAAAAATGAACATTATGTCATCGTATCTCCGGACAAAATTTGGTGTGCTGGTGATTGGAGTTATTGCGGCAGAGAGTGACGACATTTTTTTTCTTATGTCTTCAATTATGTACAATTAATTTAAGTTAGGTAAGCTAAAAGCTTTTACGAGTATTATTGAAAATTGTAAATATTAATGGACATTTCCCAGTTGTAATTTTAAATAAAACAAATTATACTGGAAAAATTTTCATTAATATTTACAACAAACTTTATTAACTCGAATACGTATTCATTTGAATTCCCGCCGATTTTATCACACGATTAACAGCGCTTCTAGTGTCGATGGTATAAACTATTACTTGGTCTTAAAAATAGGTGGGAGTTGAGTATCTATTACTACTATAATATTCTTTAATCTATGGGCACGACAACGCCGTTTTTTTTTAATTACTGTAATATTGCACATAAGCCTTCTCCAATAGTACATTGTCTTATTCGGATTAAAAGTGAAACTTTGTTTGACAAGCAATTTTTGGAAAATCTGGAATTTCATGAAAATCACTGGAATTCTTTAGGTTGGAACTTGTTTGGGTATCATTTGAATTCCGAGTTCACCTGGAATCTCCTATAGTTGAAGTAGCTCCGCATGATTTTTATGAGATAGAAAGGCAATATCTCTTCTTTAAGACGTTTTTGTAATATTTCCTCTTGGAGTTGAAATCGTTTTTCAAAAAATGACGGCCTAATCCGGATAGGGAATTTAACGGGCTCCAACTTTGGTCAAATAAATATTTTTGGGAAACCAACCGTTTTCACAGAAATTCTGAAAATAATAAACCAGGTGTAAGTAAAAAAAAAATTAACAAAATTTATCACGGGACACCCTGTATATTCGAATTAAAACCATGCACGAATTTTACGTTTTCTTATACTATCAAAAAAAGAATTAATTTGAGGTAAGGCGCAAATAAATCTAAAATTAATATATTTATTTGAACCAATTAAAATAAATTTGATATCAAATATAGACCTATTTATAGTTATTATCTATTATCTGCTCCTGCACATGTAATATGAAAATTATGCTTAGTCAACGTCTACTGTAAGTAAGCAGTATAATATCTGATTATTACAATCTTTAGTTTCGTCTTTTACGATATAAATATACCCACCCGATATAAATGTATATAACAGTAATAGATTTTATTAACAACACGCCAGTGTGACATTACTGGACCCAGTCTAGACAATTGCAATAATGCAAGTAATATTTGGTTTCTTTGATAAATTCATGAAACATTTTTATTTCAAACTTGTCTTGCTATAATTTGAAGAATTATTTTGAAGAATTTTTTTCCTAAATTTTGTTTTTATTATTTATTTATTTATTTTTAAATAAATTTATAATATATTAACAACTGTACAGTTAGAAGATAACTGTGGCCGGCTCAGCCTACTAAAATTACAATGTAATATATGAAAAACTTTCTAAACCACAATAATTTAAGCACATGATCAAATACAGTCAGAAGACTCGCTATCGTGCAGTCATAATAATCTTATTTGAAAGTAACAAAATGAAAATTATAAAATTTTAGAGATAACTGCGAGGTTCCATTAAACCCTCTTTTTACTAAAAAAAATATTTTGAGTGAATTTGAAGCAAATTACAACCCCGGTGACGTGGTTAAGCAATACAGAGTTTTAGAACTACGCTGTAATAAAGGATATGCTGTAAGTCCATTGTCACCAAAAAGGGTAATTTATCTAAATGGAAAATGGAGTGAAGAACCAACAGCTTGCATCCGTAAGTGAATTTATTAATTTCTATTTTAAATTTGTCGTACCGTCAAGTACCAATTGTATTTCAGGAACCTGCCCATCATTAATTTCAACTGAAACTACTTCAGTTACATGTAGATATAGTAATATATACCATTAAAAGATTGCATCAATCCGGTGAAGGAAACCATAGCAGTGCTGTCGTGCAATTCTCTGTGTGAAAAACCTAACATACAAAGAAATCCAATACGTGTATGTAAGGAAAACAGATGGGATCCCCCGTTTGGAAGGACATGCACTTTCAAAGATTCAAATATAACGGATATTGGATCGCCAGCAATGGGCCCTGGTTTAGAGGGCAACCAGACAAATGAAAAAGGCTTTTTAGCATATTATGAAGTATTTTCACTCTACACCACCGCAATGTAATATGTAAATGAACGCAATTTTGTTTTAGATTTGCACAAAAATTAAAAATGACGGTTGGATTGTAAAGCAACCATATCCACACGCGATGGGACCATAAGCTTATAAAGACAATCAATGGGTAGGTTACGATGATGAGAATATTGTGAGAAAAAAATCCCAATATGTAGGTGAAAATAAATTTGGTGGAATCTTCATTTGGCTGATGGAATACGACGATTTTCGTGGAACTTATACTGGAAAACGGTTTCCTTTAATCAAAGCAGCAAAAGAAGCTTTGTTATTGTCAACACCAGAACAACACTGAGAGAACGTTATCCACGACGATATATTGACGGAATAAAAACATTTGTTTATATTAAACAAATAATTTATTATACTGCTTTATAGTTAAAGATATTGTGTAACAATAACTTTTTGTTATTATATTATTGTAAATAAAATTATTCAGCACTTTTCTTTCTTGTGTATCTACTGTACATTATTATTATTAAAGTTCTAATCTACATCTTTCTAGAAGCTTTTCGAAACCTCAAGCATAATAAAATCTGTAAGTCAGGAGTACATCAACAGATTTGTAGTAACAACTACCAAGTAAAAAAATAAAATTAATTATTATTTTAAATTGGTGTATTTGATTCCGCTTTTTTTATTAACATACATTAAAAAAAAACAAAATAATAAAGTGAATTAATACAAATGTAACTAAAATAACTGATGGTTATACTGGAAAACTATTTGTGTTCTAAGCGGAAAGCTAATCAATAATTTTTTATAGTAGCAGCTGATGACATTATCATATTTTAAAACAAGAATATTTCACCTTGAGACAACCTCTAAAGTGTTAAAATAGAGGAGTCGTCCATAACATAATAATTACAAGAAAATTTGTATCGGGAAATTCCTACTTATAGCATCTTCTCTGGTAAACTGGTTAGATTGGTAGACTGCAGGTGCAGTGTAGTCTGTGAGGTCAAAGAAGTTAACAGTGGTTTATTATTAAAAATTAATGCTACAATGTTTCCTAAACTTGCCGTACTTATTTTTACCATTACTTTAATCCTAAATCAAGTGTTTAATTCAATTGAAATTAGCAGCGATGAAGGTAACTTTAAGATTTTGCTTTGAGTCATAATATACGTTTTATTATATTAATTTAAGAGCAAAATAATTTTAATTAAATATAGTGATGTAAGTATAACTTCAATTTTTCTTTAAGAACATTCCGCAGCTGCTGGTGATAACATTGCGGAGTTAATGATGCCTCCTGTACCAGATATCAGCAAACATAAAAATATTAACCTCTTAGCTAGTACCTCTGATTGTGGTATATATCCCATTAAAAAGCGTATTTTTAATGGCATCAAAACGGACCTCTTTGAGTTTCCCTGGATGGCCCTGTTATCTTATGAAGATACTTTGGTCGATAGGTTTGGTAGGTATACCAAACCATCAATAACATCTAATATTTAAACTAATATTTAATTTAGACGGAGATCGAAACTTCAAATGTGCAGGGACAATAATCAACGATAGATATATTTTAACGGCTGCTCATTGTATTGTCCAGTCTTCAAATTACCAGTAAGTTAATCCAATAATGTATTTCCTTACCTCGTAAGTTCTTACCAAAAGGATAACTACGAATCTCGTTATTATTTGTTAAAACAGACTGTTAACTAACTTATGCTGGTAACAGATAATTTCCATTGGTTAGTTAAATTTAACGGCTTGTTAAAAGTTTTATGAAACCGAGTATAAACGCCTAAGGACTGCGGTACCACCAGTACCACCTTATACCTTGCATGTAATTTAGAATTATCAAATTGTTTGCTTATAGGCTAGTGGGAGTACGGGTTGGCGAACACAATATTAACTCAAACCCAGATTGTGAAACTGAAGGTAAAAATATTTCTGTGTGTGCCGATCCAGTACAAGACATCGAAGTCGAAGATAGAATTGCTCACCAGAATTACAGTAAAATTCACAGAAGTAACAACATTGGATTGTTACGTTTACGGACACCAATACAATTTAAACGTAAAAACATAAACTTATTTGCTTTCCAAATAATTTTTGCTAATTATCTTTTAGGTAGTGTATGGCCTATATGTCTGCCGATAATTAAAGAATATAAAATTGAAAATTTTACCAACACACGCTTAATAATAACGGGTTGGGGTGCTACTACTTTGTTTGATGGTAAACCACTTTCTGAAAATAATAATTATGTTATTTAAGTTAATAATATTTAAATTCTAGATCTAAATATGGACTTACTGAAAGCAGAAGTTTCTGTTGTATCGGAAAAAGAATGTAAACGTTGGCATGAAAGAAATAGCCAGATTATTATTGACCACAAATATTTATGTGCTGGTGGTCCAGAAGGAGATACTTGCACAGGTGATTCCGGTGGGCCACTCCAAGGAACAAAACTGCTTAATAACGATCTTCAGTATGTTCAATATGGAATTAGTTCATTTGGTCGTGCATGCGGAAGGGTTCCTAGTGTGTATACAAGAATAGATTATTATTTGGATTGGATTCTGGATAATATAAAAGTATAATGTTACTGTATAAGTTTGGTATAATATAGTACTTACATTAAAATTGATAAGGAAATAAAAACACGTTTACTCAAATTTATTATTTCGATCATATTCTACTAGTTTCGACAACACGTAACTTCATCAGCATAATCTACAAATAACATAGAAACTGCAATAACATTTTAAATTGTAATTGCATTAAAATTGCATTACAATTACAATACAATCAAACACAGAGAATAATTTTGATTAAGGATTTCATTAAACTTCGATTAAAATAAATTTAGAAGAAATTCTGGGACTTAGTATTTAAAAAGTGATGCAACTCCGGCTTTGCTTATCTGCTCTTAATACTGCCGTAATTAGCAGTACTAACACTATTGCGTACTGCTGTTACTGTTTATTACTGCCTACTTCAGCGTTTCTCAACCTTTCTGATACAATACTTTTATGAATTTTTGTGAATCAAAAACTACAGAAAATGTAGAGACAGCCCGTGCACTTAAAATAATGAATTGTCCTTTCTTTGTTATTTAATTTTGTTTTTGTATATCCAGATGTCCTTAAATCCAAAATTAAATTTTTTTAAAGAAACCTTCCTACCAAAACTAATCCTTCTTTAGTGAGCACGAGGCTCTCAATAATTTATAATTTTAATACAAATTTTTTGAAAAATTTTACCCTAAAATCTTTAATGCAATACATTAGCTGGTTTCTGTACTCACCCTGGTGGACAGAGTTATGCACTATATGGAAATTTAAAATAACAACAAAAACTGGTTTGTATTCATTTTTAACGTACAAAGCTTACAATAAATTAAATAGTTCGATATCAATACATTTAAAAGTTCGTCTGAGTCATTGTCGTTAAAGCTCTTTAGTAATAAGAACGGGTAGTTTCTGAATAAGAAAAAAATTTTTAAATATACACGACAAATAATATTTTATAATCTTTATGATCAAATTAATTATTCTAAGATAATTTAATTTTTTTTTTATTTTAATAAATTTTTAATTAAAAGAAATAATTTAAAATATTAAAAAGTATTCTTAAATAATAGACGAGCATTTATTCACTGCCTATTCTACTTATCAGAAAGGCAATGCTGAAAGAAATTTGGGGAATTCTATAAACAGTAAGTCAATAATCGGTGGTTTTTCGGGTGACGGTAAACTGGGCCAAATTTAGAAAATGGTAAACTACGTCAAAGGCAAATTTTAGGTAAAGGAAGGAGTTCAGATGCCTGTGTGAATTTATTTTGACGTTATTTTTAAAAAAATATTATTAAACTAACTCAAACCTAAGTAAATGAAAATTACTATTTCAATCATTAGAATTACGGAATCTTGAGTCGCTAAACTCATTAAAAACATACCCGAAGCGGCTCCAACTCAAACAATTAGACTCGAAATTTCCTTTGTTTTTGGAATTTTTTTTTGAAATTAATTGAAAATTCTTGTAAAATCTTTAGATTACAACTTGTTTGAAATCATTGGAATTTCTTGAGAATCTTTAGAATTTTGTGTAAATCCCTGGAGTTCGAAGGAATTCTTGGAAAATCTAGGATTTCATGAAAATCATTGGTATATTTTAGATTTGAACTTGTTTGGATATCATTTGAATTTATTGAAAATCATTGGAATTCCGTGTTCACCTGGAATTTCTTACAGTTGAAGTAGCTCTTCATGATTATTATATGAGATAAAAAGGCAATCTCTCTTCTTCAAAATGTTTTTGTAATGTTTTTTTCTCTGGGAGTTGGAATCGGTTTTCCTGCTCCTTTCCTTGCTCCTTTCAGTTTTTATCAAGTAGGAGTCTATTTTGAAGCGGTGTTTTTTTTTTGAAGCGGTGATGATCGATTGTGAATGTCAGCAGTTGGCCTTGGTTGGATGACCCCCGTTTTATAACATTTGCAATAATATGATGCGTCTTATAAACAAACAACTTTCGTAATATTATAGTAGAGTAGTGGAAATCAGAGAAATAACTACAAAAATGGGCAGTTCAAATAAAAATTATCTCAAAAATCTTATAATATGTTACGAATTGTTTATAGCCATCCTTTTACTTGAGATTGATTATGTCTCGAATTCTCTTCAAATTGGCAGCAATCAAGGTAAGTTAAAATTAAACTTAAATTATCCATTTATGCCAGGGCGGGTATTTTCAACTCGCTTCCCTCCAAGCGAGCGCCTCACAAAAGGGAGCGGCTTGATTGCGAGTGGAGTGTCAAAGTATAGTAAACAACGAATTTTATTCCAGATAATTTTTAAAGTATATACTTTTCGTTCATAATTACTGATTATTTCCATTTTTAATCATAATATAATGCAAAAATAGGTAAAGCAGCATGGGCCTACCCAGGGGGGGGGGGCAGCTGCTCCTCCCTGGATCCTGTAGTACCTATAATAAAGGCACATTTTTAATTATGTTGAATTATTTATCAACAGAAAATTCTTGATTGAAAGTTGGGATAAAATTGTACCTGAAACTTTGCAGAAATTGTTCATAAGAAGTATGAAGAAAGAGTTTGCGAAGTGTTAAATGGCAAAGAAAACAATATCTCTTATTAATTTAAATTTTCAACTGATAATTGATAATAAATGGGAGAGTGAGGTTAATCCAATTTCGTACTGATTTTAGTGATTTTTTTTATAATATAATTTGTTATATGAATTTTATAATCAGAATAATAATTTATTGATTTTGAGGGATGTCTAATAAAAATTTCAGCGGAATATACAATGTTTAGGCGGATATCACCTAAACCTAAAAATCCGGTTTTTAGCGGAAAAGCGGGAAAGGCAATCTTCTAAAAATATTATTTTATGAAAATGTTATAAATTAGATAAAACACAAAATCATAATAAAATTTGAGAATCAAGAATCATTAAAGCGTGTAAAGATTGACGGCATCGAGAACGAAGACAATCTGACATGATTCTTAATAAATTATCTATTCAGTTTGTTTTTAAATTTCAGATTCGATAATTTTTGAGAACAGTACAAAAAGTGATGATTACATATCAGAATTTCCTAGAAGATACAAACGTCAAACTAACAATGCTGGGTAAGAAGAGACAACTCTTAATATTAAATACAGCCTCTTAATGATTCCACTGACGAAAGTATTTGACGTACTCCTAGATACTATGAAGCGGTTTCCCGAAGTAATTGTAGAACTTCACCACTTTTGAGGAACCTTTTCTTAGTCACGAGTTTTCCAAAACCTCACTCAAGTGCATCATCCTTCCCCCTAATTAATAATTTAATTTTAATATTATAATAGCAATTTACAGCACCCATAACATGATACGCCTTACAAAATGATTTTCTTTAAAATATTAAGTTAATTTTTTATATTTCTATTCCTTCAGTAAAAATTGTGAGATTCCATTCAACCCACCTAACACTAATTATAAAATTTTGGGAGCATCCGAAAACACTTATAAACCTGGTGATTTTGCTGCAGAGTTCAGCATACTGGACATTAGTTGTAACATAGGATATTCTCTGAGTCCATTTGCTGCAAAGCGGTCATTATGTGAAAACGGAAAATGGAGTGAAACGTCACAAACTTGTCTCAGTAAGTAAATATATAAAAAAAAACTTATTGGGATGAACGGAATCAATATTTTAGTTACTTGTCCGTCACTAATATCAACTGAAACCACAACAGTTAAATGTAGATATAATAACTTACCGTTAATAAATTGCGTCAACCCAGTACAGGGAACCACGGTAGTGTTATCGTGCAAACCATTGCACGAAGAACACACTATACGAAGAAATCCAGTACGAGTGTGTAAGGAAGGCAGGTGGACTCCATCTACTTCAGTGTGTTATCCAAGTGAGTAGATCCCTAGTTAGCGTATAGAATTAGAGGTTAAACGCCTTACCTGTAAGGAAGTTAAATCCTCAATTATACGAAATGGACCCGTCCGAGAAGATTAACATTGTAGTGTTTGGATTCTGCTCTTGTGAACGCGTATTGTTTATTGAAAGATGAAGAAACTGGCCCGTATCCCTACCGTACCCCTGATTTCTCTAGGCATAGTTCATTATGTTTCTCTTATTTTAGATCGGATTTGGGTGTAATGATAGCGGCGAGTTGGTGTAATCTTCTTGGATGGGTCCATCTGACATAATTGAGGATTGAATTTCCTTACAAGTAATTCATTTAATCTCTAATTATACTTCGATGGACCCGTCCTTCAAAGATTAACATCGTGAATGTTTCAAGATGCTTCCGCGATCTCAGTACCATGCTATTAAAATTTTTATTTGCTATGTCTAAGTGTGTACTGGTAAGACTATTTTTGAATAACATTACTGTAGTATTTAATATTTATTTCTTATGAAACAATAACTTGCAATTCTTACACTCGCAAATAATGAGTCGAATGGTAAAATTCTCGATCGTGTTGATGGAATATTGACTAATCGAATGTCGCAACAGGTTAAACATAAATCCCCCAATTACGCACCTGTAGAAGCTGGTCTCGGGTCACGTTAATAATTTGCACAAATAATATTCTCCGGATTCAAACTACTTAACTCGGTTCCTTAACAACGCTGCGAAGTTGCATTTCCACTTGAACATCCGCGTCCTTCAAACTTTAAGCCAAGACTGCCCTAATTCACGCGTATGTCCACGGCATATCTTTTGGCCCGTCGATCTTTCCATTAGCGGCACGGTGTAGAGGGCAAAAGAGACGCTCAAACAATTATTAAACAATAAATTGTAACAGACTTCAGAGCGTAAAAAACATAATGAACTATGCCTGGAGAAATCAGAGGTACGGTAGGGATACGGGACAGTTCTTCATCTTTCTATAAACAATAGGCGTTCACAAGAGCAGAATACATACACTACAATGTTAATCTTTGAAGGATGGGTCCATCGAAATATAATCTATTCTATTGGCAGCTAAATAGCTTTTGTATTTCCTAGTAGTCTCTGAAATTCTCTGTAAGTTGATAATTCTGATTTGCTAATTCATGAGACAATTTAATTTGCATTAATTATTATCAGTTTCATTATTTTGAAAATCTTAGCATTTTTTTATGTGAAAGTAGTAGTATCTACTATTTTTGATAAATCATCCCAGCAACTCACTTATTTAAATTATTAAACTCTAAACCTTCGAAAGCATTCATTCTTTAATTTTAGCGTGCGGTATAAAGCATCCTAATGGTGTCCCTAACATTATCAATGGTACAGACGTCACAATTGGAGACTATCCTTGGCAAGTTGGGATTTATAATAGTACCACAAAAGAACTGTTATGTGGTGGATCAATTATTGATAAGAGTATAATTTTAACTGGTATGAACCACAAGGTAACACTAACAAAGTAGTTATAGTAACGTCTCTATTGTAGCTGCTCATTGCATTACGGATTATTACGGAAATCTTCGACCAGTTAGTCGTTATTTGGTTGCCGCTGGTAAATATTATAGTAAATATGACGAAGCTAGAGACCAGTTCGCTCAATATTCAAACGTAAGAATTTATTGATAAGATAATTAGCTAACTAGACTCTAATCTTTTATTGCCTAAAATAAACTGTTTTTAATACAAAATATCTTATTTAACTTGAATTTTCAGAACAAAACTTTTTGATTCCTGAAATATAAAAATTGATCTTAATAAATTGATAGGTACTTACCATGCACGTGCCAGAACGATATTCCGGAAGTGTAAATAATTTTGCACTTGATATAGCAATTTTGATAATATCAAATCCTTTTGTGATAACTGAAGCAGTTCAACCAGTTTGCATTGAATTCAGTGAAGAATCGCAATCTATATATTTATCAGAAAATGATGATGGAATAGTAAGTTTATAAATTTTATAACTTTCTGAGGATCTGAGGCAATGCAAAAAATTGGCGATTTAAGGTTACCGGTTGGGGTTACACTCAAGAAGGAGGAGAACTATCAGAAGTACTAAAGGAACTAATTATACCTTATATTCCGTACAATAAATGCTTTAATGAACTGCCAAGGAATTTCAGGAGATTTTTCACAGAAGATAAGATTTGTGGAGGTTATAGAAATAATGGTAAGTACCTATTTAATCTATTAAATCTACCCAAATAGCAATTTCAGGTTTTTGTAAGCTTGCAACAACTTTGTCCCCTTGTCGGTGATAAGCGAAAAGGTTGCTGCAAGGTTGTCATTGTATGCCTACAGGCGCAGGCGGCTTGCAAAACGCTTGCCATAAGCATTGTTAGTTGACATTTGGCAAACTTGCATAATCATTATGGCAATCTTGTCATGACAAGGGTAAAGGTAAAGGCTTGTGACAAATATTTCATGTTAACCTTGTTACCGAAACCTTTCTGCAAGCTTTCGACAGGCTTTATTACGTAAACCTTGCCATGACAAGCCAATGACAAGCAAGTGACAACCTTGTTGTAAGCTTACATGTTATCTGGATATAATAATCTATTAACTATTAAATAACCGCATATATTTATATTCTTATAGCAACATCTATATGTAGTGGTGACAGTGGTGGAGCAATTGTTTTCAGGAATATGTTTAGTGATCGATATTTTGTACAAGGTGTTGTAAGCACATCTCCCGCAACAGAAGCCTTAACATGCGATTCAAATCAATACAGCCTATACACATATATTTCTCATCACAAAACTTTTGTGCGAGACATTGTAGCACTTAATCAAGAGTAAGTTAGTTTTACTTGAAATTTAAATTTGATTAATTAGCATTTATTAATAGTCCAACACCTTTAGAATGCACTAGCGATGGCTGCCCAAATGAAGAAGCACGACGGTAAGCGTTAACTATTAAAAATATACCCTTAGTGAGTATATAGTAGGTTGCGGAGCGTTGCAGATCTCAAGATTTAAAAATCTAATTTCATTGATGTATGTACCACTTTTGGTTTTGTTTATGCTGAACTACCTATATAGAAAGCTTCTAGCTTCATCCTGGGAATTAATATTATTTGAAATATATTTTTAGATGTCTTCTTCCTGATATGCCAAAACATGGTAAATACATTCTTGTGAATGATACTGTATACGTGCCTGGAACCTATGTACCACCAGCAACCGAGGTAAATTTAATTTGTAATGGCGGGTACGTAGGTATTCCTATAGAAACAAATACATCGTTTTGCGCAGACACTGGAAATTTGGAACCACGGTTAGGAACATGTGAAAGTAAGTATAGCAGTTTCTAAATTGTATTAATAATATTAATTATATTAAAATTTATCCTCTTCCCCCCTATGTCCAAGTAACATTTTCCCTTGCAACTTCTAAATTTGTCTGCCGGGTACCTGACAGGTACTTATTTAGAGCTTAATTTACAGGTCCTGTAAATTTATCTGGGACAGGGACCTAGTGGTAGTTTTCTAATTAATAATTATTTTACAAATGCAAAACTTGTCTTTTTTTTCTATTCCCTTCGTACTCCGCACTTTCGAATCCACCATGAAACGAGTTTCACCTTTTTCGAGTTCTACTTTTGGCGAGTTCTTTCGGCCTTCAGAGATTTTGCTATAAGTCATAACGTACGTTTCACTATAATAATTTAAGTACAAAATATTTATAATCAAATATAGTGATGTATGTATAATTTCAATTTTGCTTTCAGGACATTCCGCAGCTGCTGATGATAACATTGCGGAGTTAATGATGCCTCCTGTACCAGATATCAGCAAACATAAAAATATTAACCTCTTAGCTAGTACCTCTGATTGTGGTAAAAAGCCCTCGGACTTCTTTGAATATCCCTGGATGGCAGTGTTAACTTATTACAAGTCTAATAGTAGGTATACCAAACCATCAATAATACCTAATATTTAAATTAATTTTTAATTTAGACAGAGATCCTTACTTCAAATGTGCAGGGACAATAATCAACAATAGATATATTTTAACGGCTGCTCATTGTATTGTCCATACTGTTAATTACCAGTAAGTTAATCCAATAATTTATTTCTTTACCTAATAAGTTCTTACCTAAAGGATAACTACGAATATCTTTATTATTTGTTAAAACAGACGTTTAGTTAACTTATGCAGGTAACTGATAATTTCCATTGGTTAGTTAAATTTAACGGCCTGTTAAAAGTTTTATGAAACCGAGCATTAAACGCCTAAGGACTGCGGTACGACGAGTACCACCTTATATCATGCATCTAATTTAGAATTATCAAATTGTTTGCTTATAGGCTAGTGAGAGTACGGGTTGGCGAACACAATATTAGCTCAAACCCAGATTGTGAAACTGAAGGTAAAAATATTTCTGTGTGTGCCGATCCAGTTCAAGACATTGAAATCGAAGATAGGATTGTTCACCAGAATTACAGTAGAAGTCGCATTCTAGATCGCCTAAGTTACGACATTGGATTGTTACGTTTACGGACACCAATACAATTTAAACGTAAAAACCTAAACTTATTTGCTTTTTCAAATAATTTTTGCTATTTATCTTTTAGGTAGTGTATGGCCTATATGTCTGCCGATAATTAATGAATATAAAATTGAAAATTTAAAAAAAAACACACGCTTAATAATGACGGGTTGGAATTTTACTGATTTGCTTGATGGTAAACCATTTTCTGAAAATAATAATTATGTTATTTAAGTTAATAATATTTTAATTATAGATCTAAATATCAACCTTTTGAAAGCGGAAGTTTCTGTGTTATCGAAAAAAGAATGTAAACGTTATTGGCATCTAATTAATAATGACCACAAATATTTATGTGTTGGTGGTTCAGAAAGAAATTCTTGCTTAGGTGATATCGGTGGGTCACTCCAAGGAACAAAACTGTTTAATAACGATCTTCAGTATGTTCAATATGGAATTTATTCATTTGGTCTTGATGCATGCGGAAAGATACCTAGTGTGTATACAAGAATAGATTATTATTTGGATTGGATTCTGGATAATATAAAAGTATAATGTTACTGTATATAAGTTTGGTATAATATAGTACTTATATTATAAAATTGATAAGGAAATAAAAAAGACGTTTACTCAAATTTATTATTTCGATCATATTATACTAGTTTCGACAACACGTAACTTTATCAGCATAATCTACAAATAACATAGAAACAGCAATAACATTTTAAATTGCATTACAGCAATTGCATTACAATTACAATATAATCAAACACAGAGAATAATTTTGATTAAGGATTTCATTAAACTTCGATTAAAGTAAATTTAGAATTAATAAATCAACAGATGAACTGGATTTTTTCTTCGTGGGTATTTTGGGTCCTTAAATCAAACAACTGTTTTTTATATGTCTATTGACCGGTTTCAACCAACTATATTGGCCTTCATCAGAATCTACAAATTGAAATCATATGACTAAACAGCATCATGGCATCAACAACAATTACATACCAACAAACCACTACTTCTACTACAAACTCTTTAAAACTCATTGGCGAATGTAAACGCACATAAAATAAATAAAACATTTGTAAAAAATGCAGTCACAACGTAAAATTGCAAATTTGCCAATACAAAAATTAAAATTTAAAATTCAAGCAATATATTAAACGCTATCTCTTTTAACGTTCTAATCTAAAAACACTACAACACCACACATTCCAAACAAACACAGGTCCGTCTCAAATACACATCTTTATCGGCAAGGCAAACGCTTTTTTTTTGGCTTTATAAGACCAGCGTAGATGCTACTTAATCCAATCATATCAGTCTGAAAGTTCAACGATTTTCCCTTATTATCATTGATGTGTAGCATTTCCAAAACTAAGCGTTTGTTATAGTTTTTTTCCCTGTCTAAAATCTGAACCTCATTATACAGCATCTTATGGTCCGTCTCCTTAACGTGCGCCGACAATCCCGTACTACTCTTCTTCATTCTGCAATCGTACTCATGTTGGTATATACGTTTCCTCAAATATTGCTTTGTTTGCCCCACATAGTTATGTCCACATTCACAAATTATCTTGTAAATTACACCACTTTCATTATTCTTTTCATTTTTATCTTTTCCATAGTTGAACAGTGAGGAAGTGCCCTTCTCACTATAATAGACGGTCTTAGTCATTTCTGAGTTGAACAGATTTTTTAGTCTATTTGATAATCCCGGTACGTATGGAATCTTTACATAGTTTTTAATTTTATTTTCTCCCACCTCATTTTCTGCATTGGGGTGTCCTTTTCTACTTTTTTCTCCATATAAAATATTATTTATGAATTTTACCGGGTATCCATTTTTATTAAGTATAGTGGTGATGCGCTTATATAGTTTTCATTTATTAAATCCGGGCTACTTATTTTATCTATCTTGTATTTCATCATCTTAACGATTGATGTTTTTTGGCTAATATGATGTGCCGAATTAAATTTTAAAAGCCTACCTGAGGAAATCTCCTTACTATACCAATCAAGAACAACCTGATTTTTATCGTTTCTAGTGAGACGCAGGTCTAGGAAGGGTATCGATCGATTCAGCTCTTTCTCCATCGTGAAAGCAATATTGTCGTTATTATCATTTAGTATGCCCAATAGCGCTGATTCTTTTCCCTCTGGGACGGCTGTAATGATATCATCATATATCCACCAAAATACCCACGAAGAAAAAATCCAGTTCATCTGTTGATTTATTAATTTAACTTTAGGGTCGAGAAGTTTTCATTGTGTTAATTGAAAATGGGTAGTTTTTATGAAGAAATTGTAAGACAGTATGGCGTCGAAGCGAAATATACTGTAATGATATTTCTAACCGGCAGCTGATATTTTTGGACGAGCTTTGTCTTCTTGGTAGTTTTGATTCGGTTGGAGTCACTAATCGATTTGCACCGCGATTCAAAGACTTGTTTTCATGTCGGCAAGTCGGTTTTTAATTGTTTAATGCCAATAACAAACAACGACTCAAAATTGTTACACATTATACTACCAATTTACACAAATATTATTGTCTAATGTAATTAAACTTAAGGTGTTGTGAAATAGTGACAAATCTTGCGAACGTGAACCTAAAATTAAAAAGTGTTTAGAAGAAATATGGTGCATACTGTATAATTTGAACTTACGAGGGAATTTGTTGTTATAAGGTTGGAAGAAGGTTGGTGGTAGAGGAGGTTGTTCCGAGTGCACGTAAAATGTGTGCGTTACAAATTTTGTGATTTTATAATTTGCGTTAATTTTGCCAAACGATTAACTGATTAAGTCAGGGAGTATATCCTGATTGTTGATAGTGCGATTGTATAAGAAATTATTGTTTGCGTTTTGTTTCAAACTGAAATAAAACAGAAAATTAAATTTGGTATTTTCAAGATAAAAAAATTTTAGTAACGCCGCCCGACCGCCATTTGCATTTATGCGAAATATTGGAATTATTAACAAAAATTTACTTACCTCAAATAAAAATTGGATGGAATTTGTATGGAATAAAAGAATACACGTGTGTAATTAAGCCGATTATCGAAGAAGTTTCACAAGAACAAAACTATCTGATCAACTCCGGTAGCCGAAGATTAGTAATAAAAACACCTGTAGCATCCAGTACAATACGGGAGCATTTGACAATCTACAACGAGGAAAGCAGTGGACCTCAAACGTTAATCAAGCTAAGAATTTATTGTTTATTTGAACTATTTTTATTTCTCAGAATTTTTATAATTTTCATAATTTTTTATACTAACATAATTACATTAACAGCGAAATTTGGTAAATGAATTTAGAAGTCATATTTGGAATTAAAGTAAATGTAATTCATATGTCAAGTGTCGCTACACAATTACACATAGAGTCAGGAAACGAATTTATAAGTTTCAAGTTATTGGTAATAAATAAACCTTATTTTGCGTTCATATCAAGAATTTTGTTTTTCTGGAAACATACGATTCGTGGGTTTCAAATTGAACTCGCTCCTGAGAGTCAAGTATCTCCGAAATTATCTGAGCTAGCTGGAGAAAAAGGTAAGAGTGTGTAGAGCTTTAAAACTTTACATTACAATACATTGCATGCCCTTTCCAAAAATTTAAAATATGTTGGTTCATTGAAAAACAAGAAGATTTTTCTGCTTAAGTGTAGACAGCATGGGGTTTACCCGCGACATATTACACAGAATTTGAGTTGTTTGTGGCCTTTAATACCTAAGAGCCCTCTTTACCATTACATCATAGAAAGAATAATAAATAATCTAAAGAGATCCATTCTAAACTTGGAAATAAAGAAAGTAATATGGGAACTAAACGAGATTGAGATGCTGATTAAGAAATTGGAAGCTGAAGCAAGAGCTGCCACCACTGAAAGAATCGTTAGGAAGTTTGTTTCATATGAGAATAGAAAGTGGGAGGGACATTTTGAATTGGTAAGGCATAGACAGATCAGGAAGTTCAATGACTTGTTAATAGATAATAGGTATGTGGTTGGTGGAAGCAAGGATGAATGGCTGATGAACCTTACGCATCAATCAATCCCCAAAGATGTTGAAAATATCTTATCAATGGGTCCGCGGTTTGCCGTGAAGCATAATAGACATGACTTCCCGATGAAGAGAATGATAACAGATCAGAACAGAACAAACAGAACAGAAGAAAGACGAAAACAACATAAACAGTAAGAATGTGTTAAGAGCAAGTGCCGTAAATATACTCACCAATCATTTACACAAGCAGGGACAATCGAGAAGGATTGATGGAATAGATGTGGATTTTAAAAAGGCGAAGGAGTTTTTAAGAAATAATAGAGATATAATTGTTACAAAATCTGACAAAGGTAATAAAACAGTTGAAGGGCTTATTGTTATAAAATGATAAGCCACAAATGCATAAATTACAGTACAATGAATTTAAACTTGAGAAAAATTTATAAATTAGAAGCAACAGTTTGCTTTCCATTTACCAATGCAATTTTGTTGAAATATATATTATTTTGAATAATAAACATTAAAAACTTAAATACAAGCTGATATTAATTTGTCAAAAAACGGTAAAATTTTGAAAAGTAAGTGGCATGTCACTTTATAGCAGAAACCAAAAATTATATATTTTTAATTGTAAAATAAATACAACACAAATTTTTAGATTTTTTATGAACAAAAATAACATACTTTATGTTTATCAGTAAATGCGAATACAAAAAAAAATAATAAAAGAAATAAAAAAATAATAGAAAACTTGACAATAAAAAAAATTATTCCAAAAGTTCTGCATCTTCCTTTCTTGCATTTTCTTCTGGAAGTAGAGATTCATAAAATGCGTGGTGTATGGGCGGTATAAAAGGCAACAAAGTTTTTATATTATCAAGCTTTTTCTGAGAAATTCTCAAAGGTTCGTTGTATTTCTTGGGTAACAAATTTAAAGTCATCTGTGCAGGCCGTCCTTTCTTTGATAGATTGACTTTTTGGTACAAATCGTTAACAGCATATTTCACAAAAAAAGCATTGGGTGTGCTGCTGTCAAACATAAATGAAAAAATTCCGGCAAAATCTAATTTTCGTCCATCATCCGTTGTAGTTGCTTTTTTAATATTTTGTTGTAATCTGGTCATTTCCAAAAAATCGTCTTGTTTCAGTTGTATTACTTGAAAAGGATTTTTTTTATTGGATTTCTTGATAATATCATACCACTCTGCTGCAGAAAATATGAGAGGAGCGTATTTTCGATGATGTTTCTAAATTAATGCGAAATCTCTATCCGATGGCAGATGAGTGTGTCCGCTTACGAGAAAATGATGCGTAATTTTTTTGAATTTCTGTTCCTTTACCATTTGCAGCCAAGTAGCCATCAAAGTCCAGTTCTTATTTTGTCCCGGACAATTATCAGTAAACACTACAAGCTCATTTACTGCCATTTTATTTTGCAAAAACTTTACAAGAATACTTCCAATTTCATCACTACCTCTTTTTGCTATGTCTTCTGTCCATAGGTACATGTGTCCTTTTCCTGATCCACAATCGTGGATTCCCAAATTATAGAGCCACACTTTCCTACAGTAAAATGCTGGCCCTGTAGTAAGTTTAGGTACTGGCATTGCCTGCTGCAAGTCGAAGGATATAACCAATTTTTCATTATTAGTTTTCGCATCTTCACTCTCCTTTTTCAGTAAGTCCTGCATAGCTTTCGCCTTTATTTTGTGTAAATCCAAAATTTCTGTGAGGCTGTTTACTAATTCTTCATTATTTTCTAATTTGGCAGCTTCTATTTTTATTAAAGTTTCATCACAAGTCTTGCAAGTATCTGATTTCGGCAGTTTAAATCCGATATTGTAGTCTGTACAAAAAATTCTTCTGTACGTTGCTTCAGAGACAGGTACAATATGTTTTTCGTTACACCACGTTACATAATAATCTTCATATAACCTGGCAATGGACATGTCACTATTCAGATACAACTTTCCTTCATTATTGGCTCTGCTGTAGTGACTTTCATATTTTGGAATAAGGTTGATATGATCTTTAACGTACTGGATGGCTTCATCACTTATCTTGTTGGGTTTGTTATGATGTTTACCACGACAATCCTTTTTTGGCATAGGTGCACCCGAGGCCTTTAAAGATAAAATATTGTTAATTCTTCCTCTACAGTTTTGAAGACCATGCACACTCATAAACTCAGTTTTGCATATTTTAACAGATTCTGAGTTTACTGTTACGTAGTATTCTGCACTGAATTTCCTGCTGGATTCTTGCTTCTTGACTTTTTTCGGGTAATGCCTTTTTTTTTTCATTGTTTTGATGCATCCAAAGAGGTGTGAATTTTGTATATCAAACGACTCAAGCTCCCAAAACTTTTGAAAGATTATTTCATGCTGGCCGTCGAGTTTTGTTCTGCAATTCTTTGAGCAACTACAGGGTTGACCAATTTCACGGGCTTTAACAATTTTTTTAGAGACTTCACTATAATATTCCTCCCCTTTGTTTCGTTTAATCTTTCTTTTGTTTCGGTTATATTCAGGTGCCCTTCGTTTGCGTCAACGCGATGATACCTTTCCAACTTTTTCTACTTCGACTTTTTTTTGAACCTCTTCAGCAGCATCAACTTCACTCAGCTCTTCCGCTGATTCAACCTAAATAAACATGCAACTTTATAATTTTGCAATATAATGACAAGCCACATTATTTTTTAAAATAACCCTTTAACTATCATATTTTAACGACATTACTTCATCACATTAGATAAAATCACCCAAACAATATGTTGACTATTCGTTTTTTTAGTTAAAAGTTATCATTATTAAAAAAAAAATCATCATAATATAAAAACGCCCATGCAAAACTTAAGCTGGAAATTTTAAAACGGACAGAGTATGACAAGCCACAAATTTAAAAAAAATCGATTTACCTTATCTTCCGGATGATAGTCAGCATCCTTATCGCTGTCATCAATTGGGGAGTCAAGATGTTCACCGTCACTGTCATTATCTTCACTAAATTCACTTATATTATCATTCAACATTATTTTTTTATCACAAGAACTTAACGAACTTCTACTTGCACCTGCCATTTTAATTAAGTGGCTTATCACGTTATAGATAAAAATGTGCAACATCTCGGTGTTTGCTAGATAATTACATTGTATTGTCGCGTCATCATCATTGCAATATTTTTGTAATACTTCGGTAGTGGCTTGTCATTATAATTCACAATCAATTGGGCTTAAAATCTCAAAAAGTATGAAATGTGGCTTATCATTTTATAACAATAAGCCCTTCAGTTCTAATGAATTCACAGGATTATGAAAACAAGATGCTCTCGATATTAAATGATAGAGAAACATACCAGTTGATCAAAACTAGTCCCGTAAACAAAGTGCAGGAAATGAATAATCGCTTGGTTGATAGATTATGGAATGAAGACGTGATTAACGATAGTTTGAGAATGGGTTTGAAGATTCAAAATGCTGTTATACCAAAAGCATACGGCCTTCCAAAAATACATAAAAATGAAATACCTTTACGTCCCATCAGCGGCACAGTGGGTAGCCCTTTGTACGGGTTGGCAAAATATATTGCTAACATCCTTAGTGAATTGAGAAGTGAGTGGAAGTATAATGTAAAAAACTCATATTCAGCTGCTGAGTTATTGAGAAATTTTAAACTCCCTATTGGCTATAGATTGGTATCATACGATGTCACGTCTTTATTTACAAATGTTAAAAAAGAATCTGTAATAAGATCTGTGAAGAAGCACTGGAGGGAGATTAGTCAGAAAACTTTGATGTCGGAGGAGTTGTTCATTGCATCTATAGAACTCCAATTATTTTAATATAATTTTTTCAGATTTCGAGAATTTTGTTACCGACAAATTTCGGGATGTGCGATGGGAGGGACTTTGCGCTAATGGTTATGAATGACTTACTGGTGTTTTGTATGGAACACGTCCCGTTCGAAGTTCCTTTTATGTTGCTCTATGTCGATGATATCATTACAGCCGTCCCAGAGGGAAAAGAATCAGCGCTATTGGGCATACTAAATGATAATAACGACAATATTGCTTTCACGATGGAGAAAGAGCTGAATCGATCGATACCCTTCCTAGACCTGCGTCTCACTAGAAACGATAAAAATCAGGTTGTTCTTGATTGGTATAGTAAGGAGATTTCCTCAGGTAGGCTTTTAAAATTTAATTCGGCACATCATATTAGCCAAAAAACATCAATCGTTAAGATGATGAAATACAAGATAGATAAAATAAGTAGCCCGGATTTAATAAATGAAAACTATATAAGCGCATCACCACTATACTTAATAAAAATGGATACCCGGTAAAATTCATAAATAATATTTTATATGGAGAAAAAAGTAGAAAAGGACACCCCAATGCAGAAAATGAGGTGGGAGAAAATAAAATTAAAAACTATGTAAAGATTCCATACGTACCGGGATTATCAAATAGACTAAAAAATCTGTTCAACTCAGAAATGACTAAGACCGTCTATTATAGTGAGAAGGGCACTTCCTCACTGTTCAACTATGGAAAAGATAAAAATGAAAAGAATAATGAAAGTGGTGTAATTTACAAGATAATTTGTGAATGTGGACATAACTATGTGGGGCAAACAAAGCAATATTTGAGGAAACGTATATACTATATACCAACATGAGTACGATTGCAGAATGAAGAAGAGTAGTACGGGATTGTCGGCGCACGTTAAGGAGACGGACCATAAGATGCTGTATAATGAGGTTCAGATTTTAGACAGGGAAAAAAACTATAACAAACGCTTAGTTTTGGAAATGCTACACATCAATGATAATAAGGGAAAATCGTTGAACTTTCAGACTGATATGATTGGATTAAGTATAGCATCTACGCTGGTCTTATAAAGCCAAAAAAAAAGCGTTTGCCTTGCCGATAAAGATGTGTATTTGAGACGGACCTGTGTTTGTTTGGAATGTGTGGTGTTGTAGTGTTTTTAGATTAGAACGTTAAAAGAGATAGCGTTTAATATATTGCTTGAATTTTAAATTTTAATTTTTGTATTGGCAAATTTGCAATTTTACGTTGTGACTGCATTTTTTACAAATGTTTTATTTATTTTATGTGCGTTTACATTCGCCAATGAGTTTTAAAGAGTTTGTAGTAGAAGTAGTGGTTTGTTGGTATGTAATTGTTGTTGATGCCATGATGCTGTTTAGTCATATGATTTCAATTTGTAGATTCTGATGAAGGCCAATATAGTTGGTTAAAACCGGTCAATAGACATATAAAAAACAGTTGTTTGATTTAAGGACCCAAAATACCCACGAAGAAAAAATCCAGTTCATCTGTTGATTTATTAATTTAACTTTAGGGTGGAGAAGTTTTCATTGTGTAAATTTAGAAGAAATTCTGGAACTTGGAATTTAAAAAGTGATGCAACTCCGGCTTTGCTTATCTGCTCTTAATACTGCCGCAATTAGCGGTACTAACACTGACACGTACTGCTGCTACTGTTTATTACTGCCTACTTCAGCGTTCCTCAACTTTTCAGTATTCGCGATCCAATTTCAATCATAATTTTCATCGAGCTCTTCTCTGATACTATACTTTTTTGAATTTTTGTGAATCAAGAAGTACAGAAAACGTAGAGACCGCCCATGCACTTAAAATAATGAATTGTCCTTTGTTTGTAATTTAATTTCGTTTTTGTATATCGGGATATGTCCTTACATTCAAAATTAAAATTTTTCAAAGAAACCTTCCTACCAACACTAATCCCTCGATAATTTATAATTTAAATACAAATTTTTTGATCAATTTTACCATAAAATCTTTAATGAAATATAGATTAGGTGGTTTTTGTATTCATTTCTAGACTGGAATGCCGCCTTAATTTAATATACTGAGATATAATTATGTAAAACATTTTGTTTAGGCATTAATTGGATTTGATAGCGCTAACAAAACCGAATGGCATAATGGTGAATCACTAATTAGCGAAAAATTTGTTTTAACAGCGACTCATTGCGTATGCCATACATATTTGTAAGGTTTACTGTGGTATTTTACCATAAATACTTTTATTAATATTTTTTAGTGGTCCAGCAAAGTACATACTACTATGTGAATTAATTATCGATTCCATTGAAGATGGAGATTTAACAACTCAACAAATTTTAATTAAAAACACAATTTTACACCCCGGCTATGTACCTCCAATAAAATATAATAATATTGCCCTATTTGAATTGGAACACAATGCAATTTTAAATACCTTCGTTAGACCAGCATGTTTAAATACAAATCAAATCCCAATAAATTCATTTGGTATTTTATCTGGTTCGGGCCAAACTGCATTAAATTTAGATATCAGCACTCATATGCAGAAAGCTACTTTCAATATTTTTTCAAATTCGGACTGCTATTACAGCTACAGGAGAATTAATAACAGAATTTTGCCTAATGAAATTGTGGAGGAAACTCAAGTTTGCGCAGGAGCCAGAAACAAATCTGAAGTAGATGTTTGTCAGGTATCTAATTTAAACAAACTATTTCTCAGTTTCCTGTTATTATCCTTTTAAAATACTGTTATTTCCAGCTATGGTCAGGCGAATCTAGACTTGGCACTAGATTTACTTCAATTAAAATTCGTGAAAATCTTAAATTAGATCAGTTTTTTTATGTAACTGTGAGTTTCGGTAAAACCACGTAGTAATCAGCACTCGGAGTTTTTAAATAAAAACGTATCTTGCAATGATAAAGACTCAGTTACCAAAAATTGGCAGTAACAAAAATCCACTTAATTTTGCATAAATTTGCAATTGAAAAATTACAAGTCTAATTCGGATAACCGCAGTTCCTAGCATTGTATTCTGTTAATCTGTTTTAACTTCTATAATTAACAGAATCAAAAGATAAAAATTCTGACCCAATCTGACCTATTATTAAAGAATTATTGGTACGCCATTGCGTTAAATCCCATATTAAAAATTAAGATATTATAGGCATAGCAACAGATCTAAACTAAAAACTATAAGCTTTAACTTTCTCCTCATGGTAAAATTTGATCAATTGATTCGATTTATTATATTATTTATTATTGTAGCCCCCTACCATATTTTTATGAAAAAACTAAAATTTGATTAATTAATAAAAATTTGTTTTCAATTCAAAAAATAAAAAATTTATACATTTGCGCGCGTCACCCCTTCCAGTAGGGGGTGGGGAGTCTCCACGGGTTTTCTGGGTATTTCAACCAGATCCATACGAAGAAGAAAACGATTTTCTGTCGATCAACTACCGTAGGATCTCAGCTAGGTATTATCTTATATTGGTTTTACTTTAATTTATAAAGAGGTTTAACGAAATCGGTGAGTGGTTTACGTGGGGTTTCCACATTAGTTGTTCTTAGTTGTAAAGATGATGCTAGAAACCTGTAATGCAAATCTAGATATTTTGTTTATTCTCAGCGGCCGAGTGTAAAAATAAATGTATATATCAAAATGATTTTTATGTTTTTTTACGAATATATCATCGCAATTATTTTTAGTCTTGGTAAGTTTACCGATTCCATTGCAATAGGTAAGCGTAATTTGCTTTTATTAAAATGTATTAAAAGGCTCTCAAGCTTGTTTTGAAGTTATCCAAGATATTTTATTTATTGCTTATAAGTACGTAAAATAAATAAATTAAAACCGGACAATCTTTCTATGTCCGATAGTTTCACATTTTAAATAATAATCAAAGCATTGCTAACTTTTTAAATTATTATGCTCCTACTCCTGCATTTCAAGCAAAAAATAGTAAAATGTAGTATAGAGGTAAACTTGTTTTAATTATTCAGGTTAAAATGATTGTCTTCCCTATGTTAAATTGTTCGTTTTCTAAATGCCTCTTTTATCAGATTAATTAAATGTAATAACTCCGAATTTGCCATTCTTCCTTTAATAAGAAACTTTTCAAGGTTGAATAATAATAATCGATCGTTTATAGGTTTTTTTTTAAATAGCTTTGTTGTTATGGCAAAATTTTTACATATGGGAAATTCCAAGTCAACTCATACAGTTTGACCTGGCCCTTTAAAATTGGGCAACATTTGATTCAAAGTTATCAATAAATTAAAACACTCATACATTATAAAATTTTCATATGGAATTCATGAACCGCTGGAATGACTGCCCCGCGTTGCGATGGTCAAAAGTCATCCATGGAAATTCAAATAATCCAAATGGAGTTGTAATAGGTGTATTTTTTATATCGTTTTCATTCATAGGAATCTGATGATATGCCCTTACTAAATCTAAAGTGGTAAAAATCTTTTTTCCGTGTATATTGTGCGTAATATCTTGGATGTTTGGAATGGGATAACGATCTGGGACTGTTATTGCGTTCAGGCGACGGTAGTCCCCACACGGCCTCCAATCACCGTTCTTTTTCAAAACCATATGTAGAGGTGAACTAAAATCTGAAGAAGGTCTACAAATACCGTTTGCTAACTTAAATAGAAACTCTTTCTTAGCGCACCTTAATTTTTCAGGGTCCAAACGTCTTGGTTTTGAAAATACAGGTGGTCCAGTAACATGTATTAAATGAGTGATGTTGTGTTTTGGAGTCGCATTGAGAATTGAAGGTTTGGTTGAAAATTGGATCCGGTAGGTTCCTTACTCGGGGGGGGGATGTGAAACTATAGTATAGATATATAGGATATATAGCTTAGATATAGGAAATTAGGATAGAATTTTGCGAAAAGATATTTCTTTATATTTTGTACCTAACTAATTTTCAGTAAAAATTTTCTTGAAACCTGGGACCACTAACCATTATTTCAAGTTAATTTAGTGGCTGCTTATTACACTGGCCAGTTGTCTCTATTGCTTGAACTCTCAGGAGTATTGAATAAAATAGAAATTAATTTACAAAATTGTATATTTATAAAAAGTTTTAGGAATGCGTACATGTTAATAAAAAATTTTGGTAGATACAGGTTAATACTGATTCACGTGTATATTTTAGAACAGCCTCGATTACAATCATAATAGTTTTTTGATTTTTAAATTAAGGGCGGCTACAAACCTACATAGGTACAAGGTTTCTAGTCGTATGGACGTCTGTAATCACCCTAACCAAACAATCTTTGGTCGATATACCTAACCGTAAAAAATTTAAATCATTGGTGGGCAAGTCGTCTATACGGGACGTTAAGCAATTCTAAAATATAAATTTGATGCGAAAAGGTTACTGTGTTTGATTTCTGTTAAGATCGTACCGTCAGTGTCAAGTGTCAAAGTTTCCAAAGCTCTGATTGGACACCTTTTGTTTGATACCAATTCAGAAAACAATAAACTTAAAAAAACTGCGATCGTTACGTACCTATTACATAAGTATTATTTGATATGATAGTTTTACACTTAATAATAAGGAGGGGGAGTATATAATCCTGTACATGAAACAAAAAACTTACATAGATAAGATTACAGGGTGTCCATAAACTAGAATGCAAGGTAAACCATCCCATATAAACCAGATACACTGATGGTGCCAAGTTTAGGGACACTCTGTATATAAAAGCTTAGCATTTACAATATACAAATAAATAAATTACGAAAATATTAAATAAAATTAGGCCTTTACGTTAAGATTATCAATAAAATATAAAAAATCTGTAGAGTATTAAAAAATCACACTCGTTTCGTAAAATGTCTCAAAATAGAGGTAGGTCTTTAAGAAATATTTCCAAAATCCTTCCAATTTTACAGTGTAAACCACACTTAAACAAAATTTTAAAGAATTAATTCGCTCATTTACGTAATATTATGTAAAAATTCAAAAATTTGTTTTGCGAAAAAAATGGCGAATTTCTTTAAAAAATTGTTTGATGGCCTAAGAGTTTCTTTAGAAAATTGAAAAATTATTTTCAAACAGAATAAAAAATATGAGATCGATTCGTCTACGCATAACCTCAGACTAAAACCGTTCGGGTAAGTTGTCTTGTAAGTTTGTTACAACCGCAAAAGTATGAGGTTATGAGTGGATAGAAAATGTCTAAAATTAAAAATTATGGTAACTCCGCCGTAAGAAAAACTCACCTTTCAAAAAATATCAACCATTTGCGGTGTCAGTCTTAAATATGAAAAACAACCTAACCTAATCTAATTGCGCGTATCTAGGTACGACGTCTTTCTTAATCCAAAAGTCACAGTGAGTGTAATTGGCAGCTGCTTCTACGTCTTGACCAACAACCAAAACTTTATTCGACGCGTCCATCTGTTGCACCTTGCCATGCCAGACGTAATAATAAAACAGCTGTTGCATAGCGGATACGTACCGTCTCTGTTCGACGGTCCTAGGTTCGTATCGTCCCAAAATTGCGTCTACATCCGAATCAACGTCGGCCATATCGTGCTTTCCCCTAGTTTGGGTAACCACATAGAACGGAACGTTGCGCATTTGTGTCGAAACCGCATACAACGGACAAACCGTTCTGATATCCGAGATCATCGTACTCAAACCTGAATACGTAGCAGGGTACAGTTGCAAAGCTTCTTCGGTCAAATTTAACTGTCCCAACTTCGACTCCTTCACGTGCTTTTTCACCAGATCTTCATTCCATTGCGTGTGTTTCATGTATAAAGTTTCAGAAGCACCAGAGTGGGCAGTGGTTCCCAGCACAAGTTTTACAGGCAAACCCTTTTCGTCGGCCCAAATTTTTCCGGGATGTTCTTTCAAAATTTTACCATCTAAAACCAACCACTCATGACGCTTGTCCGGTTCCTCCTCCTTAGACGGTAAATCTGGTTGTGGTTTCCTCCACGTATCAGCTACGGCGTTCAGTAACGAAGTTGCTTCCTTGTTTAACAGACATTCCGCATCGGTGCACTGAACCGTCGACATGTAGCTGTAATTCTCGAGTTCGGATTCCATTAGGGTCTTTCCAGGATAAATAGCCCCTCCCGATGCTGCCCACGCACGCGTGAACAGTTTATCTGCTCCGGGCATCGCGGCAAGTGCGGTTACCAAAGTTGCACCTGCGCGGTGTCCTAACAGCGTAACGGACTTCGGATCGCCCCCAAAGTGTTCGATATTGTACTGTACCCACTGCAAAACTTCGATGATATCCGAGAGCGCATAGTTGCCGGAAACGGGAGGATGAACCGATTGGCTTAAAGCCTTAACGGCTAAAAATCCCAATACACCCAATCTGAAGTTGGGTCGAACGAAAATTACGTCACGAGATCTGGCGTAGCGAGTGGAGGGTCGCAATTTACCAGGGGAACCACCCACCAAACTTTCGGAACCGATTAGTATAACGACCGGAAGAGGCGTATCGTACCGCACGTAAGGGGTAACAACATCGAGGGTGAGACAATCTTCAACTCCAGCAATGGTGCCGTTACTATAAATCTGCATACAATAATCGGTTGCGTTGTGCGCTAACAACGGAGTTGTGTTGTTCCAACAATAAGATATTGAATTCAAAGGTTTCGCCGGTTTAAATCGTAGTTCTCCGACTGGTGGTCGTGCGTAGGGTACTCCGCGAAAAGCAACTGCGCCGTCTTCCACGAGTCTACGAAACGGTTAGTCAGAAAACAAAAGCAAAGCGTGCAATTTTAGCTTACCCTTCGACTCTTCCGCAACTTGTAATTGTTTCCACGTATTTTCCATCTCTAATTGGTACTGCATAGCTCACTTGGCTCGGTATAGTTACAGTGATTATGATGATCACAAACAAAACGAATACTAGGAAGGCACCTAAAACAAAGAAAAACGTAAATATTTTCAATTTTTTTTTGTCTTCTTTTGTTTTTACCCCAGCAATATTTAGAGCAGTACGATTTTTTTATTATTACCGGCATTGTCGGGTCTCGAAGATTGAATGAATCAATCAATGGTTTGAGTTACCCTAGTTACCCAATTAATACAAACACGTAAGGGATGATAACATTTGGAATGCACACAATTTTTATTAGTCATTTGGGTTTCTATCAATGTTTCTTGGTTACGCGGTCACGCACCTGTTAGTTAGGGGATATTGAAAAAAATATCAGCAATATTGATAATATAGATAATGAGTATTTTGGTCATTTAATATTCCCCAGGGCCTAAAACACCACACACTCTGCCTCAAATATAGAATTATCAGTAATTGTATCACGAGTGTTTATAAAATATTCATAATATAAACAGTCGCTTTCTGTTGGTGTGAACAAAACAGTGGCGTAATTACCGGTGTTCCATGTGCCCAGGCGTTAAAGGGTCCGGTTCTATCTCGATAATAACATAATGTTAAAATTGTAAAATAAAAATTGTCGATGTTCATTTATTACTAATTTGGGGGGTCCAGTTTGACTCTAGAGCACAGGCCTAAGGGCGTATTGTTACGTCACTGGCTCAAAACTAAACTGTGCCATTGGTAAATAATTAATAAATTTAAAATTATTTCAGAAGTACTTACTTATAACTATCCGGTACGACCTAAGCTTCTGTCTCCAAGATGGTTCCTCCTCGCTTGCGCTCTTCTCCAGTTCTTGCTTCTCCTACAAGAAAAATAAAATAAAAACCCAACTAAAATAAAAGCTGGAGAAACTTACGTCAATGGCGACGTCTAAGCAGACGTCTTTCAAGTCTTCTTTCTTATCAGCGGTTTTATCGCCTTCATCGAGAGTTTCCATCGATGCTAAGCCTGCTACCGCGCTTTGGTTTTCCAAACCATTTTCATCCCGCTTCTTCTTTGGAAATACTGAAACAAGAGGTAGGCGAATTGTATCCAACAGTCTTTTCTTCTCCTTGGGTTCTGCCGATTTCTCTGTTAAAAATTGATTTTCATAAATATTTTGTTTGTTTTCCGATATAAATTTTAAGTAAGTACGGCCCTAATATTTTTACGCCTCGAGCAGTCAGATCAGAAAAGGAAAAATAAATTAAGATGAAAAGCGGAATTTTTCTCTTCGATATTTAAGGAGCGAAAAATGGGGAAAAGTAGAAGTGAAAGTTACGAAAACCAATCTTTCTAGTAATACAATTATTCAACTTTATGCAAAGTGGCCGTTGAACAGAAGCTATTGATTTTTTAGTGTAAATGATCTAGAAAATCGGTGTTTGGCCTATTCTGTTGACGGTACGAATGCTCGACGTAAATACTGAGTGAAGTCGGCCGAAGCGGACTTCTTGTCGTGCTACTGCTAACATAATTTAATAAATCGATTTTAAATTGAATTTTGATAATAATATGCAAATTTAACTTAAACACAAAAACCCGGTACTTTTAGTTCCGCAATTTTCAAGTTTAAGTGGTCTCGGGGATGTAGATGAAGCGGCTTTAGGTATGCTTTTAATGATTCACTGTTTCACTAGATCCACCATTTCACTTGTACAACATAAAAACACGCCATCGGCGGGGCTAACCTTATGGAAACAGTCAATCAAATAATCGCATTTGGGTTTTAACTCCACCCTAAATTTTAAGTGATCTATAAAATTTCCATACCAGAATTTCAATCGAAAAATTTTAAATTTGCAGGGTCAAAATTTAATAAGCTACAACTTTTTTATTTCTATTTCACAGAAAAACTAAAATAAAATGGTTTAGTAAGTACCCACACCGAAGGGTTTTCCTATTTTTTTTCTTATATTCCTAGGATTTTCTACGCTATCTCAAATTTCCTATTTTTTAAAATTTCCTAAGATCTCCCTTCATTTGTACATCAGATTTAAGATTTTACAAGAAAAAATGCCTTTTAATTTTTCTGTTTTGTTACGAGATACAGATAATAATATCCTATAAAGTATAAAGGGTCCCATAGAAAAATGATAAAGAACTATTTTATAGAGAATTTTGTCACCTTTAAAATTATATAGGACCATTTTGGTCGTACGATTAAGGGGAAACGAGATATTGTCGAAAAACCAAATTATTGTACCTGTACTTATAAAATTCGATATTTTTGGCATTTGTCAAAAATTAGTCAATTTCGCCCGCTTACTGTTCGGAAAGTAGGGGTCCTATAAAAAAAATGATAAGGAACTATTTTGTAGAGAATTTTATCGCCTGTAATTTTATATAGGACCATTTTGGCTGTCCAATAAAGAGGAAACGAGATATTGTCGTAAAACAAAATTGTTGTACCTGTACTTGTAAAACTCGATATTTTTGGCATTTGTCAAAAATTAGTCAATTTCGCCAGACTACTGCTCGAAAAGTAAGGGTCCTATAGAAAAATGATAAGGAATTATTATGTAGACAATTTTTTCGCCTTTAATTTTCTATAAAACTATTTTGGCCGTGCGATTAAGGAGAAATGAGATATCGTCGAAAAATCAAATTATTGTACTTGTACTTGGAAAACTTGATATTTTTGACATTTTTCAAAAATTAGTCAATTTCACCCGGCTACTGCTCGGAAAATATGAATCCTATAAAAATTGATAAGGAAAATGGATAAGAAAATTTTGTCGCCTTTAATTTCATATAGGACTATTTTGGCCTTACAATAAACAAGAAACGAGATATTGTCGTAAAACCAAATTGTTGTACCTGTACTATTTGTAAACTCGATATTTTTGTCATTTGTCAATCAGTCAATTTCACCCGACTCCTGATCGGAAAGTTTGAGTCCTCTAGAAAAATGATAAGGAACGATTATGTAGAGAATTTTATCGTCTTTAATTTTCTATAAAACCATTTCGGCCGTACGATGAAGGAGAAACGAGATATCGTCGAAAAACCAAATTATTGTACCTGCACTAATAAAACTCGATATATTCGGTATTTGTCAAAAATTAGTCAATTTCGCCCGGCAACTGTTCGGAAAGTATGGGTCCTATAGAAAAAATATATATAACTATTTTCTAGAAAATTTTGTCGGCTTTAATTTCCTATAAAACCATTTCGGTTGTACGATAAGGGGAAACGAGATATTGCCGAAAAACCAAATTATTGTGCCTGTACTTTTGACATTTGTCAATCAGTCAATTTCGCTACTACTGCTCGGAAAGTATGGGTCCTATAGAAAAATGATTAGGAACTATTTTGTAGGGAATTTTGTCACCTTCAATTTCATATAAAACCATTTTGGTCGTACGTTGAGACGGAATTGAGCTAGTTGGCGGGAAAATATAAAATATTTTATAAATATATAAAAATTTCTCTTTCTGTCACTTTTTTAGTAAAGCACCTCCGATTGGTTCATTTCAGATTATGAACCTAAACAAATTTTGTGATTACGGTAAAGTGACGGTCAGTGCGGCCTTAAGACCGCATAACCTTGGCAATCCAGTCTGATATAACACGTCAATAATGTTCTTCTTTATTTTCGCCTGTGTTTCTGTTATCTCTCATTGTGGTCCAATCGATTAACGATTAATTTGATTAATTCAAATTTACATTTGACAAGAAGGTAGGACAGTGGTGGAACAGTGCGAATTAATGTAGGCCAGTAGAAAAACATTAAATAGCTAACTAACTATTGCAAACCTCCAGGTGGAATCAGTAAGTGATAGCCTTAGAAATGCAATAATATTCAAGAGTTTCCCGAAGATAGTCTTTGTGTAGTGATTTCCCCAGAGCAGAAGATCTATAAAATTAGACTAAAGAACAAAAAACCGTCATAAGGGCAACCTTTGGAATACTAACTTAGTTTGATCGCTTCCGACGCTCATAGGGATTTTCCTCGACAACACTGCATAGTGTCTTCACTTATGGACGGAGCAAAAATCTAGCTTTGATTTTGGTCTGAGCAATGTAATCGCTAAATGCAAAAAAAGTCATACAAAAATTTCCCGAAAGAATGACGTCTTCCCAGCAAATCAAATACTTTTACGTTTTTCATAAAAATCAAAAACGTAAAAACTACGTTTTTAAAAATAAAAACGTAGTTTTCACGTAGATTTTTGTTTCTTTGTTTTTTTCACATAAAATTAACGTAATAATATAATTATTTTATTATTTTGTAATAAATTATCGTCTGAGGTTTACGGCTTTCATTATAAATTATTTAAATTTTTAAAGAAAATCACTGCAATTTGCAAAGTGTAGTAAATGCAAACAAACCCGCTAAGTTTGTTTGCGGTGAAGTTATTCAACCGTAACTCATGGGAATGGTTTTAAATAAACAAATTCTTTCAATTTAACCGAAATTGCTCTTTAATGTACTATTTTCCTATTAGTTTAGTACCCAAGTGGGTGATAATTGATTTACACTTTCTACTGTCAGCAGTATGATTTGAGCTGTTCCGATGGCATTGTGCACCAATTAAATCAATTTACGCTCTTTTCATATTTAAATAAAAAGTTGAATGACTCTGACCTAAAAGTCAAATCAAGGCGATGAGTAATAGAAAGTTAAAAACTGTCACCCACGGGAATAAATAAATCACCCTGTATATTAATCCGATTAAATAAATTTCTCACCTTCATCGTCAACTGTTTTTGATTTTCTAAACGGATTTGGTAATTTAATTCTGGTTTGCACTTTAGGTTCTTCTTTGGATTCACTTTCTTTGGATTCTATCAATTCCGCACCTTCTGCATCGCCAGGTTCTTCGTCCTGAAGAACAACACAAACATAAAAACAAAGCACAAAAATAAGAAGAAGAAAATGGAAATTACCTTGCATTTTTCTTTGGATTTACTTCGGGTAAAAAATCCGGGCATCTGGATTCCTCCAATGGGAATCTTTTTCGGCTGGACCTCTCGACCTTCTTTTGTATCCGTCTTATTTACCTTTGTACCATTTTCAACTTCCAAAATTGCCGGTTGTGCAACTTCGCCGATTATGTCTTGAGCTTTATTTTCGTTATTCAACTTATTTTCGCGTTCTTCCATTTCGATATCCTTTTTATCGTCACTTTTTTCTTTCCCTTCCATTTTTATTTAAAAACTCACGAGACGGATGCTTACTTTTGGATTAACACAAGAGCGCCATGAACACCGGTTAGACACGCAGTACAACGCACCCTTCGTATTGATCTCTTTATGCATTTGTTCACAAGTTCTATTTTCGTGCGCATGTAAAATTACCCCCAACTTGGCTTCAACTTCCCTTTTTGTTACTTTTTTTTGTGTTCTACACAGGAAGTTCTAGCTAACAAATTTATATGAGTAAATTAAAATAATAAATACGTAAACAACATTTTGACATTTTACAAACCATCATCAGCTTTTTTTAAATAGGAAGGAATTTTTTAGAGAAATTTTCGAAATTTTAACGGACTGCTAAGTAGGCATGATTTGTGTTGTCGCCAGATGTTACAAAAGGCGCCTTTCTTTCGTTTGGGGCGATGACTTACGAACGTTTTTGTTGCTACCTGTTTTTTTATGACGCGACGTACCTCGTAGCGTAATGAGGGTTTCAAAAATTTTAAGTTATTCCAAAACATATTTTGAGGATCGGCATTCGGCAACATTGGGGTAATCAAATAATTTTTGGTTTCTAAAAAATAAAAATTTTCAAAATTAATGTAATTCTGTTGTTTTGTGGAATTTTTTGAAAATTCTAAATTTTGATAGATATAGTTCATTTTCGTTAGACATAGGCGTCCGTACGGGAAATAAAAGGGTAGTTAACAGTTTTCGTTTAAAACTATTTTTTAATTAAAATCAAGGTATTTTTTTAAAAATTAAAAAATATCAAGATTTATTTTTTTGATTTATAGTAAATAAAATATTTTGATTATTAAAATAAAATTTTTCACTGATTTTTGATTTGTAAATTTAATATTTTATTTAAAATTTCAATATGCTTATTACAGTAAAAGATGTAATGATCGTAAGATTTTGTAAATATTTTAAATTTTCCAATTTTCCATCAACTATAGTTGAGGCTGCATCAATTAGGTGGGGAAACGGAAACTTTAGCTGCCAATATGGCCGCCTAAATCGTGGAGACCGATTTTGTCTCTCTAATTTTGATTGCAATTTTTATTTTGAGTTATAAATTTGTAAATAAATATTTTGACTCTGAGTAAGCGAAACTGGGGAACTGTCAGTTAATCATCAACACGAATTGAGCCTCGACAGCTGCACTATAGGAAAGAGGACAATTTTCTGTGAATAATAAAAAAAGAAAAAATGCGGATTATCCATTAGTTTTCGAAAAAACGGCTTTTGAAAATCAAAATTTTACATGCATTTTAGATAGGGAAATTCGTTAACATAAAAGTTCTATTGACGGTGCGTGCGTTCTGATATAGTCTTAGTGTTAGCAGTCACACGCGATTGTGACATTGTGGGATGTACATCGGGTGTATTACGCAATATTATGCAATAATTTAAAAAATAAACGCAGAACTCGTTTTTAGGTTAGAATCTCGAGTGCCTTGGTTGCGTTCGTCAAAACCGACGCTCCGCTACCCTCCGCTCCGGTCCCCTCCGCTCCGGGCGCTACGCGCCGTTTTGACGAACGCTGACTCGCTAAAAACATCCCTCTAGGTCGCACCACCACGCCAAAGGTGCAACTCGAAAGGGGTGAAACTCGTTAGCAACGGTCGGTGTGCTCCTGAGCGGGTCACAATCGCGTCTGACTGCCAACACTAAGACTATATCAGAACGCACGCACCGTCAATAGAACTCGGGAGCGGATCAATTCCCTATGTAAAATGCATGTAAAATTTTGATTTTCAAATGCCGTTTTCTCGAAAACTACTGGATAATCCTCATCGAAGTGCGGTCTCAAAATGCTCAGAAAATTGTCCTCTTTCCAATAGAAAAAAAATCAAAGCCCAACGAGTGTTGATGATTGACTGACAGTAGCCCGAAACTGATTTATTTTGGATTTAAATTGTCCCATTTTTTGGACAAAAAAGTTTTTTTCGATTCGGAAAAGCAATCCTGTTTTATTACTTTTGTTATGCCCAGAAAATGAAAATAAATAGGTTTTTTTTTGGGAACTCAAGTAATATTTACAGTATAATTAATTTTTTCAAAGTCAGTGATTGCATTTCCACGATCAACAGTTTTACCAATGTCATAATTATTTTCTTCTTTGGACTCGGCGACAGCAATTTGTACTTAATATCGGTAGTGGCGTCTGCTTTGAACACTACGATATCGGCCCAGGCCCATAATGACCTTGTTAACACCTATTCCCATGATTACGTGATATCACGTCAAAATCAGGTGATTTAACTTCGAAAACACGTAAAGTAACGTGATTTTGACGGTTTCTAATGTAACCATGGCAACTAGATTGCTTGTTCAATTGAACTGGGCCCTAGTGGTTATTTTTAAACAGTTTGAAAACTTAACTTCTCAACTGACAGTTTTGACCCCCCGCTTCCAAAACCCCCCAGAACTTCGCTTTGAGGGATCTTGAATTACATTTGTTATAATATTTATTTCCCTACTTGGGAATGGAAACAAGAAAGGTTTTCATTCTGTAAAAACGCCTAAATTTAGTCAATTTTAGTTTTCAGTCCACATAGCTCTTCGTGGTTACACTACTGATTTGAAGCGTTGGTGTCTACATTGCGGCTACTTAATGACGGAATACTTCAAGCAATCACAGTTACATCTTGGTTCAGTCGGTGGGGAGACTGCGATGAAAAAAGCAACGGGAAACTACCTCAGTATAATCCCAAGGATAGTCAAAATGGCAGTAAAAGACAAGCATAAGGAACCTACTGATCATGGGTATCGGAAACCAGGATCCGGCAAGGGAAGAAGTGGGGGAAAACCGGAGAAGTAAATAGAGGAACACCAATAAGGATGGGCCAGAATGCCACTAAAATCTGCACTTGGAACGTTAGACATAATGAGAAACAGCCAGCGATATGAATTGTTGCAATTGATTCCGCAGGGAAAGGTGAATGGATGAAGAGGACCGGGAAGAAAACGCATATTATGGTTGAAAACTTAAGAACATAGTACAACACTACGAAGGTGGGCCTTTTTAGAGCTGCTGTGAATAAGGATTGAATTGCCATGATGATTGCCAACATCTAAAACGGATAGGCATCGGAAGAAGAAGAATGACGGAATCTCTTTCTAGAAACAAAATCTTTATAGGACTTAATATGGGGGTTTAGTTGGTTTTGACACCGACACGTTTCTCGTTTCTAAAATTTTTTAAATTATTCTGAGATCGCAAAAAATACAGATGCATGGTGCGCATGGATGTTCATACAGGTGGCAAAGAGACAGAGTCACCCTGTGTTCTTCAGTTTTATTTAATTAACTGAAACGTCACTAGTATTTACAGTTCCAATTAACGTAACGGACAACAGTCCGCCTAAAAGCACAAATTTGAAGTAACGTTAAAAACAAATGGTGTGCTTTTCTCAAAATAGAGATTTTCTCATATGGGCTCGGTTCGGTTTAACTCCCGTTCATCTAACTAAAACTAAGAGTCCTCACTCGCTTGCTCAGCTTTAAGTTAAGGCGTTGCGCGTTGGTTGCAATCCGGAACGTAAGTTATAAGTAACTCAAGATTATACAAAAAGTTTTTAAATCTTAAAGCTAAAGCTGAAGTGTACAAAGTTGGTTTCCGTCTTTTTCATACAAATGTACAAAAGAAAAAGGAAAAGCTAACAAATCCTCAGCATTAAAAATTACATTGGCTCGTGCGAAAATCGACTTCAACACAAATTAGTAAAATATTTAATCTATAAATTTATTATAAAATTCCACGTCTACAAGATTTTGCATCGACTATCGGCAACTGAACGCAGTCACAAAGAAGGACTGCTACCCTTTACCCCCAATTGGAAATATTTATTATAACATTTTATTTTATATTTTGACGATGATCTATAATATATTAGAAATAAAAATAAATTATTTCAGGATACTGGTATTTGACCACTGACTTTCATGTACTATAAGTATGAAAATTAAAAAAATTGCAATTACAAGGTTTGCGCCAAACAGGGGTTGTACCGAAATGCTTGCATCGAACCGGATGCGTACCAGTGCGGTGACCGCACCAAAACGACCGAACGGAATTGACCTATTCCCAACAAGAGAAGATGAAGACTCCATTGCTTCTGATTGCAATCAGAAGTGCATTTATATTATATTATAACGCAAGTAATATTATAAATATAAATAATATTATTAATATTAAATATTTAAAAAAACAAGAATAAAATAATTGATGAAACAGTGATTTAGAAACTTTGCTAGCACTTCACGAGACGTTCTTGAAGTTGAAGCAGCCAATGTAGCTACTTTAGATCTGTTGTCTACTTTTCCTCCCTGTAAAATAGTATACTGTTTACCAGAGCCGGAACTAGGATACGATGCGCCTATGGCAACTTTTAAACTTGCGCCTCTGCTAGGGGGGGGTCTGAGGGAGTACTCCCCAGCATACAGCGCCGCAGGCAAATTTTTTTGGAATTTTTAAGGTCAAGCGCTCTATTGTCAAGTTAGAAAATCGCAATACGAAATAATTTTCTCAAAAAAGTAGGTGAAGCAAATTTATTTAAAAAAAATATTAAAGGACTAATAAGCACGCAGGAGCCGGTAGTTGATCTATGCGTGGTAAAGGCCACAGGTATCCTGCTATTCTTTTATTATATTTTTTATTCTAGGATTTGATCACACGCTTTAGTTAGGAGGGAGTTTGAACCCCCAAAACCTCCCCTCAGATACGGCCCTGCCCACGAGAACGGTAAATCGCGGGGGTATTTATTTATATTTTTAAAATTTAATTTTAAAATTGAAAATTTAGCGCCCCCTAACTAGCTCGCGCCCCTGGCAGGCGCCTCTCTCGCCACGCCCTAATTCCGACCCTGCTGTTTGCTGAAGGAGCAAAGTGGGTCATTTTCTCCCTGATGTGGTGTTTGCTAACCGAAGTATGGGGACGAAAAATATAAAGCCTACACTCACCACAAATAGAAGAACCAAACATAAAAAGAAAGAAAATGCCCCATTAACAATCAAATTTTGGAAAAACTGGAGGAATTTATCAACAGATAAAAATCAGCGATTTTCTTAGAAAATTGTTTATTTTTTATCTTTTAAGCATCACCGATTAATAGTCGACTTATTCTAATATACCTAAGCTTATGCCGAAACGTTTTTTCAGACTGAGGTTCTCCAACTGTAGGCCCCAAGTATGGTTCATTTAAAAATTTTTCATTATTAAAGCTGGTTCATGCTCTGAAACTCCATATCAGTTTAAGGTTATTCCCGATCCAGGATGCTTCGTACTCAGATGGTTTCGCAAGGAAACTCTCTGCTTGAATGCCGCTGCACACAGCTCACACACATAGGGTGTTTCATTAGTATGTTGTCGTTTGTGTGTTTTCAGAGCGTTGGTACTTGAAAAACCTTTCTTACAAAATTCACAAATATGTGGTCTTTCACCTGTATGCTTCTGCATGTGTCTTTTCAGATCGTTGCCTTGATAAAATACTTTTTCACAAAAAGTGCAGAATAATTTTTTTAGTCCACCTGAAAACAATTTAAAAATTACATCAGAAGCAAAATTATGTAAAAACGATAACAAACCTTTATGATATTTTTTCACATGAACTCGGTAACTCGACTGGTAGTTAAACGATTTGCCACAGTACTCACATATTTTTGAACCCTTGTGCACAAACTTGTGGTGTCGTAGCGACTCGCTATTCCTGCACATTTTCCCACAGACATCGCACTTACTCGGAGTCGCGTCATGAATCCTTAAATGCTTTGTGAAATTGCTGATTCCTATCACCTTCCCACAAATGCTACAAACACGAGTTTGTGGCTTATAGTGTGCGCGACGATCATGTTTGAAGTAAAGTGCAAAATGCTCTGTGACAAAGTCGCATTTCTTACATTTATACTTCCGCTTCTTCGGCTCATAGTGTGCAACTTCCTCCTGCTTAATTTCTCTTTCTTCTACCATTACTCGTTCGTTCTCTCCATCACTTCGTTTTAAATCTAAATCATCTTGTTCCAGCTTAATCATTTCACTTATTCTTAACAACGGCTCACCGTCTGTTTCGATCACCTCGACTGTTTCGGTGGCATTGTCTGTTACACGTCGTTTCAATTCCACGTCGCTGTTTATTACTACAAGTCTGAAATTATATGATATGTTAACGTTTATAATGCAATCAGCACAAACAGTATTGGGGAAACCATCAGACTCTTCGATGATTACAGAAGATATCACTCGGATTTTTTCACTTAATTGCGTATCGTCGAATAGCGGTAACAGTAACTTCGGCGATCGCAGGCAAATTCGACAAATATTCTCCATGTTACAACCTCGTATTATTTGGTTTCTCCAAGAGATTGTTGACAGATGTTGAGGTTATGTTTCTTGAGCTGCAGTTAACATCGTAAAATCTGATTGAAATCCAAATACTGGTTTTGGAAATACACTTTTATTTCTAGTTTATCCTGTTTTTACTGAAAATCGTCATATTTTTCCGATCAAATTACAAAAATAACACAAAACGTATTTCAACTGTATGACTGGTTGCCTAATATTTCGGACGTATGAAGAGCCACTGTGCTGCGGACGTTTCAGTAGGCACTGCAATGTTTATTTCGATGACGGTTACGAAATTAGGTTATCGTTCTTGTAAAATATTTCAAAAATATGGAAAGTCAGTGCAGAATTTGCTTGGAAGTGTCGGAAAATATGTTGGATTTGTTTGAAAATGCGGACCTGGTATACAAAATTGAAACAATTTCGTCATTAGCTGTTAGTAAAGTTTTGCTGGTCTAACTTTGAGGTTAATTTCTGTTCTTTTAAAATTGTAGATTACTCCCAACGACAATTTCCCGACCAAAGTATGCGAAGAGTGCGTGGAAAATACACATATCCTTTATGATTTTCGTTCAATTATAATAAAAAGCACTGCCATTCTCTACAGTCGCTTTGGAATAAATAACGGAAATTTACGAATAAGAAGTGAAGATCCTCATGTTTATTTGAACGAACTCGATCTAGAGAACGACGAGGATCTTAAAGAAGTCAGTGACGTGTGCTTTGAGGAGGCCGATAACCCAAGTGAGGATTTTATATCCGAACAGAAGTTGGAATCGAACATAAAAAGCAAAAGAGAAGCTGTATACAGGTGTCAATTATGTGATTTTATTTGCACAGAATTGAGAGAGTGGACTAGTCACAAGAAAAGTCATGCAAATGTGATGTGCAGTATATGCGGGAAGGAACTTCGTAAGACAAGCTTAAAGGTTCACATGAGAATACACGTAGATTCGCCAGTTTTTTGTGACATTTGTGGTAAAACCGCAAAAAATCCGGAATCGTTAAGAAATCACATGATGGCACACAAAGACATTAAATATCAGTGCAAGGTTTGCGGAAATATTTATAAATATCCCTCTGGGTACAGGAGCCACATTAGAAGACATCAACGTAAGTTACCTTTCATTGTTCTTCATTAAATTCTCATTTTGGAAATGTAAAAATTTAAAGAATTTCTTGAAACTGAAATTTCCCGGATTCCCTTTAGGTGAAAAGCCATTTTAGGCTAAAGTTTCCTTAAACCCAAAATACAAATATTGAATCACACAATGTGGAATAAACTCTTCAGAATCTAAGTAATTTTAATTTTCAGCCGGCTACACAAAAAAGGAGGCTTGTAAGATTTGCGGAAAACTATTCCACGAAAAGCGGTTCTTGGCAAAACATCTCAGGAGTCATACCGGAGAAAAACCTTACAAGTGCGAGTACTGTGATAACGGATTTTCCAGTAGCTACGCATTAAAAATTCACATAAGACGACATACAAACAAGAAACCTTATAGATGTGAGTACTGCAATCTGGCATTTAATCAGAATGTGTCCCTAAGGACTCATTTGCATTCCAAACATTTGAAACTTGAAGTGAAAAGCCAATAAGACCGAATTGTATAAAAGTATTTTTTATTAAAAGAATAATTTAAATAAATTGGAATTTTCTGCTTATATTTTTTTTAGCCCACATCTGACATTTTGCTTTTAGGCCTAACCCTGAGGCGCATGAATGGATTAACGAGGGATGTTTTAGTAAAAAAATCACTGGGAGTCCCATGTAACTGCAAGTGGAGCCTATGCACCTAACAGCCGTTCCAACTCGAAAATCGTGGATCATAATAATGGGAATCTCATTAATCTATTCATGTGAATCAGTGGTCGACAGATAATGGACAAGGTTTTTTCATTTTTTGAAAAGGCAGATTTTTTTATGTAAGATTACGACCTACCTGATGTAGGATTATCACTTACGTTGTAGATCTCTTTTAAAAACTTTTACCTGCTTTATTTATTATTGTTTTGTATTATATTTACTGCTGAGGTAGAACTGACATTTATTTCTTACGTTGCATATTTATTCAATCAGAAATTCAAGTCAAATCAACAGCAAAAATACATTTTTCTCCAAAACTGCTTAATGTTTAATCGGCGAAATTAATATGAAAATCAAATTTTCATGCAGGAGTTTTTTGATTTGAAGGAAACCAACGCCAAAACACTTCATTTTATAACTTTTTTATATTTTATTTTGTTTTGGACTTGTAAATATTTGGAATTTTGCTGCTTTTTCTGTCAATTAGCAGGATTTTGGATCAGTAAGTAAATTTAGTAAATTTTTATTCTAATTTTCTGACTAAAATTTTTGGGATCTGTCAGTTAATTGATACCACGAGTTGAGCTTCAACCTTTGCACTATTAAAAAGAGGACAATTTTCTGAACATTTTATGTAGTAAATAACGTTTTGAGGATTATCCATTAGTTTTCGAGAAAACGGCGTTTAAAAATCAAAATTTTACATGCATTTGACATAGGGATTTCACTACGAATTCTACATGGGTGTTCTGTTACCCGTACGTGTGTTAATTAGCACTAACATTTTACGAACAGTATTTATTTATTTTTAATTATTTAACTTGTTTTCAGGGTGGATCTTTGATTTGCTAACTCGCTAAAAACATCCCCCTAGATAGCTCCAACTCGCCAAAGATGCTACTCGAAAGGGGTGAAACTCGTTTTTAATTATTAGCCACGTACGATGTGTACTCGACAGAGTAATAGTCACTTCTGACGGCCAACACTAAGACTATCAAAACGCACATACGGGCCGGACCAGTGGCGTAGCCAGGAATTTAGTTCGGGGGGCCCACGAGCAAAGTGAGTCTTGTAATAGCGCCACAGACGAAAAATTGTCAAGGTCAAGCGCTTAATAGAAAGTTAGAAAATTACAATACAAAAATAATTTGGGGGGGGGGGGCACACACCCACTGGGCCGGACACCGTCATTTCGGCGATTCCAGTTCGGCACCGTCATTTCGGCGATTCCAATTCGGCACCGGCATATCGGCGATTCTCATTCGGCGACAGAAAATTCGACTACGTCGATTCTTTTACAATTAAATAAATTTCCCGTCGCCGAATCGACGTAGTCGAATTTTCTGTCGCCGAAATGCCGGTGCCGAATTGGAATCGCTTTCGCCGAACTGCGGTCGCCGAAACGACGTGTACCGCGTACGGGCAATAGAACACTCGTGTGTGCAATTCTTACATACTACATGTAAAATATTGATTTTCAAATGCTGTTTTCTCGAAAACTAATGGATAATCCATATCAATGTAATATCTCAAAATGCTTAGAAAATTGTCCTCTTTCCAGTAGTACAAAGGTCAAAGTTCAATTCGTGGTATCAATTAACTGACAGTAACCAAATTGTTTTGGTTTTTCCAAAATTTTTTTAGACTTTTCACCATATTTTTGGAAGACGATTACACCTTCTAAAACAGTTTATTAGGAGCTAAAAGAAATTAGGCTCTTATTTTTCACTGCCAAATCAGTGTGGGACACCGAGGATTCCTTCCTTGTAAGATTAATAGCAGTTTAATAGCCAAGAAATTTGGGCTGGCGGTATAATTTTACTAGAAATCAATTATATTGGACTGGGAGGAATTCCATACGCCTTCCCATGCAAAAATAGAACAATCACAAAAAAACAAGTCACCTTGTGAAGAACAATGGCCAATAAATTACTTGGACAGAACAAAATAAATTTTTTAACAAGAAACATTAAGCAGTCACACTGTCGAAAAAAAAAAGTTTTTAAAATAAAATTCCTATAATATGATTTTGCACAAATAAATTAATGAAGATATATTAAGTGTTGAATAGGTTTATTCAGACACGAAAAAATTAACCCTGCAATTTTTGCTTTTTAGTAAGTATTTTTTTTGACACTCGCCTTCGGCTCGTGCAAAAAATTATCATTTGATGTTCGAGAAAAAAAATTTCCCTTCCCTTCCGATTTAATTTTGATCAGGATAAAAGGTAAAATTACACACACAAAAATCAATTTTATTACCACTTTCCTCTTCAGTTTATTATTTATATTTTTCTTCAATATCTTTGATTTGGGCTCACAGCCTGTTATTCAGAGTAGCAATTGATTTCACGATTTCAACCAAGTTTCGGTCAAAATATCTGCAACAACCAAACGAAAATTTAATTGGGAATGAAATAAAAATCGATTTTTAATGATTTTTTTAAAATTCGTACATTTATTCGTGATCGATTTTAATACAGATTGAAACAAGAGACAGAGTGAAGTAGGTACAAATTACCTATTACAACAGTAACAATCGTCAACTTGTTAGTGAGTTAGAAAATATTTGAAAGCCTCTTGGTTTAGACCCAAATTAATTATTGTTTTTTAAAATAAGAAAAAGTGGATAGGTACTATTTTTTTAACTGTACTAATATTAATATTATTACTAAACATTAATAATACATTAATTACAAAAATAAAGAAAATTTAATCCTTTTAACACATATCACATGACTGTCGACTACACAACACAATATTTACAGACCAAATTCACACTTAGAGATGAGAAATGTTAACCTGCAACAAAAATAAACTTCCATTAATAAAATCCATTCATGTGAGGTAAATTCCAGTGTTATTTTTGGAAGAATTTCAGTCGGACAAATAATTTACCTAGTTAAACGGTTCCGTATTCACTGGAATTGGCGGAGGAACTGTTGCTGGTCCTCCGTAAGGGAGGAGGTGGAGGTGCAGGTCTCAGTCTTATTGGAGATGGCGAGAAAAACTCATCCGCATCGCCATCATCACACGAAGAAGGCGATGGAGAGGGAGAAGGTGGCGACAACGCTCGTTCGTCTTGTTCTTGCAATATCTGCCTGAAGTCCTGAATCGATTCGTTCAGCGACCACAATTGGGAAAGTAACGATAAATCCAATTGTCGCAGACCATACTGGAACAAAAAAAAACAAAAGATATTAGAAAAGTGTGAAGCTGTAAAGCTTGACTGACCGTCTATGAGCCATTTCTAAGAGATATTTTACGCCAACATAAAACGCCTCCAATTACTTATCGAGAAAATATTTACGTGATTATAGGTGAATCCAATTAAAATCGTTGAACACTTGTCGATTTGAAAGTGAAAGTATATAATACCAATGACATTTGAACCTGTTGCAACGAAATGCACTTTGCAACAGCACTTGTTGCTACAAGAAATGCCATAGGTGACGACCGTGCAAGGACAAAAAAGATTTACTTCATTTCCTCAAAAAATTAACCAAAACTGAACCGTGGGACCGAATTTGCGGTTTACGCGCTCGTCTCGAGCGTACAATTTTACGGTATTTTTAAATGCACAACAAAACGGGAAGACAAAAATAATTAAGTTGTAGCGGAAGTTGCCGTAACAATTTTCTTTGTCGAAATTTGTCTTTGTGAAAAATTAACGATTGCAATTATTACGTAATTTACCCATAAAATCAGATTTAAGTTGCTTTAATGTTAACAAAGACTGAATCCGTGAAGCGGAAAGAAATAATATTCAAAGGTCTATTATTAGGCCGGATTGAAGCTCAAACTTCCATTCAATGGTGTTTAGTTCTAGAAGTACCGTTTGCAGGTATGGCAACCCTAGATTTTCCTGGGATCCGCCCCTGGCTTGAGAAATAAACTCCGATGGCCCTCGTTTCTTGTGACCATAAAATTTAATATATTCAATTAGATCACCTCGAATGTAATCCTCGTGAATTATAAAGTCAATTACGAATTAAAAACCTTTTCGATCGAAATTAATAGGCTATAGCGACTATTACGTCTCTAAATTTGTTACTTATCGCATAACTTCCGTTTATATATTTTTCAAATCAAATTTCACTTTAATTAAATCGTCCAACGGTTATTTTAACCATTGCGGAAATAATGGAACTTCTTATTTACTTATTAAATTACAGGGGCGTAACAAGCGCACGAGGCTCGCGTAGTCTATCGTGAAAATCTACGTCCTCTCACGCGAAGATGTCTAACATTGTCTACATGCACGGTGTTTAACCAGTTACATAAAAAATCATTTGGGTCGCCCCGAGAAAATCAAGTTAGAAATAAAATAATTCCGTTATGTATTCGCGCTTGCACTTTGACTTTTGGAAATTGTGCGTTCACCATCATTAAAATTGTTGACCCAATTTCAGCAACATCGAGTTGACCATTTCGTCTTTTCGTTATTTAAAAGCTCAGATGGATTACAAAATAAGAAGCCTTTACGCACTTCATGCATACGGAAGCACGTCAACTTTTAATCAACTAGAAAATTTAAATTACAAAATAATGATTAAATTATCGTTTATCATGATCGGCACAATTAATGGAACTATAAGATCGTGTTTATTTGGGTTAATTGCAATATACATGCAAGGTAGTGTACCTCAAACACTTAATTGTACACTTATTTGTAGAATATTAACAACGGAAGTGCCACTTTTACTTTACAAAATTTTCCCTTGACCAATTTCCTATTTAGATCAAAACTGAAGAAAAGTTAAATCAATCAAAAAGTCGAATGGCGTCCGAGTAAATTTATAAGACTCCGTGATGAGTCCCAGTGCAGCAGTGTAGGCCGAGGGGGAATCGTAACAAATTTTTGTAATTAATTTCTCTAAAGTCCGTTTGCACTACTTACACTTAAAATATGAGTACTCCTTAAATCAGTAAGCGCCACTTACTATGGAATAAGATTAAGTACGAGTTTCAGGGACATAACGGTCCCAGGGTCATTTTTAAAGGAGTCCTTTGTGAAAACAGTAGTGCAGCAAAAAAAAAAAAAAATTGGATTCTTCTGGATATCAAACAAAGAACTGCCTAAGGCAAGGCGCGCACCGAGGTGGTGAGCGGGGCGAGTGGTGTGGCAGAGGCGTGGCATTCTGTCTTTCTCTAGCACGGCAGGGGTACGATCGTGGTTCTCCTTTCATACCACTTCATCGCCACACCACTCACTCACCACCTCAGTGCGCGCCTTGCCTAAGAGGAATGGGCCTTTTTGGTGTAGCCGGTTCGGCGTAACCAGTCCGACTCAAAAGAAATTCGGCGTGGAATACACAATTCGACCGTAAAAAGCCTTTTGTAAAAAAAAGTAACATTTTCGGGGGTTCCCCTTCCGAGAATTTTTTTTATTACACACAAATGTCGTGTGGGGGCACGTGCCCCACAGGGTTCCCCCCCTCGGATACGGGCCTGGCAGAATTAATACAAACTGAAGACAAGATGACGTACTACGGAATGTAATTAATGGGTGATTTCCCATAGAACACAGATCTATGTTAAGAATCTTCCCAATGAGGTTACTTCTTTCCTGACTTCTTCTTTCCCAATTAAATGTAAATAAGTAAAATGGAAATGTTAAATATAACGATAAGCATAATCATCTGCCATGGTATCAAATGTGATTCCGTCGTTCCTTCAATTTTTGACTGTAAATATTTTAAATTTCAATTAGAATTTCACTTCTTCCTTGTCTAAAATCTTTTTTCGGTCAAATCTACTGCTTCCGTTTTAAATTGATTTTCCAAAATCATTAAATTATTCTCAAGTTTACCATATTCACTTTTAAATTCATATGAAATACATTTATATCGAAAGCCTCTTTTAATTTCTTGAATAATATAAAATTATTGTATTCCCCGCTATTTGTCGCCGCATCAACCCAATGAAAAACATAAATTTTACAAAATAATGAAAATAAAATTTTAAAATTCATGTTAACACTTCCCTATACATAAAAGTTCCACAACAGTATATACAGGGTACCCCGGATACACTTTACATAACTTAGGTGGTGATAGAGGACACAACACTGCGTCTTGTGGAACTTCGGGGACACCCTGTATAATTGGTTTTACCCCCTTGGGGGGAAGGGGGAAGGACAAAAATGCATAGCCATACCTAGATTTACAAATTGCGCAACAAATCTATTACTTATACTCGTATGTACATATGTATTTAAAAAAAAATGTATTGGGTGGACTCTCAACAAAATTTCAATTTAAAAATTTGCTTAAAACTTAAAACTTTTTAACTAAACAAAGTTAAGAAAAAGAGAAAATGGCGAATTTTTTAGAAACAATAACGAAAACTGTACTTCTGCTTTTCAAAAAAGTAAATAAAATAAAAGTACATTTTATTTAAATACAACATGTGGATTTTTCTTTAAACATAGCAACTAATTATTAAATTTAATGACTTTCCGTCCTCTTTAGTGCCGTCCGTCAACGGCACTAAAGTGAAATAATCGTTGTTACAAAATACGAAATTTGACAGTAACCGAACGACAAAGGTTTTTTTCGACATTTCGAGAAAAATAATTTTTCTAAATTTTGGACTGGGCCACTTAAAGAGTTGCCCGGTGAAGGTCCTGTAATATAATAAGTGAAATCCTACAGGCATCGATGTAAACGATCACGAAATGGCTCGGTTCATGCTTACATGAATAATCGGTATTATGTAGTAGAATTAATAACGGCTTGGACAATAATTATTATTGCAAGATTTATGCAAAAATAATTTTATACTTTTTATAAAAATTTGTGGTCCAGTGGTGCGAGCGATGTGATTCATAATTGCGAAGTTATGAATCGAATCCCGGCATATAATTTTTTTTTTTTAATTAAAATGATTTTATTTACAAGTTAACCACCAAGACTACTTTAAAAAATAAATTCATCAACATTGAAGAAGGAAGCGTTGAGTTGGGACGGGTATATTGAAGATGGGTACCACATCTGTAGATATTTCTTTGTTGTATTCCCGGGTAGGAATCATTCTTCTCGCATTTTCAGAGCGTAGCGGTAAAAATGCAAAGAAAAAATATATATGCCCAGAGCCATCTGTTGTTCGGTATGATCACTAAATTGCAAATAATTAAAATGCTATCGCGTTGGTAAAAAGTATAATCTGGCGAATAAAACGCCAATGAAATAAACTGTAATTTTGAAAATTACCCACATTTCAACTTACGTGTTCCATGATAAATCGATCTAAAAGGTTAATAGCGAGGTTCATGTGGGTGCTCACCTAACAGTACTGCAAACTGCAAGTAGGAGGACAACGGCAGAACTTTTCAGGGCATCGTGTCTTATTTATACAAACAAAAATTTTTTAATCACGACGAATCTAGTCCAAAATTTGTTGATGGTATTTACCATAATAAATTAATTACTTAAAACTGTGTCACCACTACACGCTTTAAATTAATTAACCAAAATATGTGGGCCTAATACTCGTGAGTTATAGCTTGTACAAACGCAAACCCCCCCGGAAAGCAAAAGTCAATGTATCATTTTCTTCGAAAGAAAGTTTGACTAAACTTAAATGAAAAATCCAACTGTGGTTAGAGCGTGACCGAAAAAATACAAAAATTTTGATTCGTAAAATTACGTGCGTTGCAAACGAAATGATAAAAAGGAATATCTCATTTTGGGTACGTGCGTGAACGCAGGAGCAAATTAAGAGAAACGTTAATCGGACTCGATGGTACCTAATTACACGGTTTAAAAATTAATAAGTCTTGCGTAACTAATAACATCATCAACAGAACCACGTAAATGATGTTCCATTTTAGCAAAGGGAGTGTAACATCAAAATTAAGAAGTCGACCGTCGATTGTTGCACAAAATTACACGTACATACGAGAATCTCTTCGCGCATACAAAAATAACAAATAAGGAACTAATAATAATTCTTGTTGTTGTTGGCCAATTTGGGTCATTGGCATTAATTGTAATTACCAAAAATAATGTTTATTAAATTAACAATCTTGATTTATATAAATTGCTAATATTTTCATATTTTTAAAGCGCACTTTCTAATTGCCCAGCTTCCACAAGCGATATCTCATCATCAGAAATTTAATGTTTTGTTTTTGTGAAAATTTCGTGAGAACTCATTAACTATACAACAGTCGTCTAATATATAATACGGACGGATATCAAATTTAAATCCTGTGGCCTCAAGGAGGACTTTAGAACTCACATTCGGCATCAGAATCGCGAAAGTTAAACTTTAATGCGTCCCAACTTCACAAGTACCATAAAAGCAGGTATTTTGTAATATCCGAAATTGTTAGAGCTTATTTTCAAGGTGGACCAATAAACGTAGCAAACTGAAAAATTTGAATGGTTTCTAACCCTACTTAATTTAATTGTTGCAAGCGGTAGCCCGCAGTAATTTTAAATTTGAATTTCTCAAAAATTGGATAACACCTGAGATTTAAAAAAATTATATAAAATAAAGCAATTAAACTTAACTATAAAAAGAATTGTACACGTTTTTTTTTATAGAAGTAACAGTTTCCACTGAATGGAATCCGCACAAATTCCTGTCAGTATCGGCTTCACCAATCACGAATAAGTGAAAACTTCAGTTTTATTTTTTGTTTACAGTTTAATTTATAAATTCTCTACGGTCTGTTACGATTGAAACTTGCAAGAGCAGTTTTGAGGCCTGTAACCTGTAAAAGGAAGCGTCTTGTAGCTCGCTACCATATGTGTACAGAGCAATATCTACCGAGAATACTACGGTCAATTTTGAAATACATTTTGTTTTTAAATTTTATGGTAAAAAAATTCTATGAGAAAATGAACAACGAGGAAATCGTATCGTAAATATGTAAACTTTACTTATTAGAGATTCATCTCCTGGTCAACAGATGGCGTTACTGTTAACCATACCTTGTCAAGTTTTCATATCGACATGTCAAAAATACAAATTTTGTATCGCAAAATTGTCATCTAGTAGGGCCATTCTTGACCATTACTAAGATAGCAAGTGATGAACTCGGGATATGATGTCTATGATATCACACCGCTTCTTGTGTGGCGTATAACGACCGCCGCATAGGAAAATCTGATGCTATCTCTTCGATGAACAAATTTATATAAAATAAATAAAAAGTAAATTAATTTAAAAACGTCAACAATTCAATTGATTGCAGCTGATTACGAGAAATCCTATGGATTACTAGTAATACAGCAAAATACTAACTTGACTGATGACTACTAAAATATTACAGCTGATTACAAATGAAAGATATAACAGATTACAAGAATACTGTAACAGTACAGTCTACTCTTCGGAGGATTACGGGTGATTACAAGTGACAACTATAAGAGGTTACATGAGTGGCCTACCTTCGACGGTTTACGGTTGAATACAGAAAAGATTACAGCTGATTACGAGAAATCCTATGGATTACTGGTAATACAGCAAAATACAAACTTGACTGATGACTACTAAAATATTACAGCTGATTACAAATGAAAGATATAACAGATTACAAGAATACTGTAACAGTACAGTCTACTCTTCGGAGGATTACGGGTGATTACAAGTGACAAGTATAAGAGATTACATGAGTGGTCTACCCTCGAGGGTTTACGGTTGAATACAGAGAAGATTACAGCTGATTACAAGTAATAGATCCAAGAGATTACTAGAGTGGTCTACTCGCGGTTCCAGTACAAAAGTTAGTTCCAAGATTAACATTAGCATAGCAGAGATTAAAAACAGTTACGAGAACTTGACTTACTAGAGGTTTATCTCCTGGTCACCAGATGGCATTACGGTTATATACGCCTTGTAAAGTTTTCATCTTGATATATTAAATACACAAATTTTCTATCACGAAATTGTCATCTAGTAGGGCCATTCTTGACCATTACTAAGATAGCAAGTGATGAGTTCGGGATATGATGTCTATGATATCGCACCGCTTCTTGTGTGACGTATAACAAACGCCACATAGGAAAAATCTGATGCTATTATTTCTTTGATGATAAACAAAACAAAAAGTCAATTCATTTTTTAAATTCGGAAGTTCTATATCAACTACAGATCAACTAATTCAATTATTTGAGGGTTGTTGGTGGCTGCAGTGAAGTTGATCTAGTAAATGAACCTACAACATAATGTGGTTGACCTACGGTTGCCATACCTGGCTTAACCACTTTAAATAAAATGCATATAATGCCAATAACTTCCGACAACCATAAGGCTAGAGAATGGACAACAGTGGTTCTTTTCATGATCGCGGCAGATCACTGCTATGATCTGCTTTTTATAAACACTTCCTTAGTCAACGTTTTCTGCAAATATAAGGACTTGAGGTATAGAAGTGGGCAAAACATTTTGATCAACAAAGAGTTCTAGCCTAGCCACATCTCGTTCATCGGTCTGGTGACTTAGTTACTGGTTTTGATTTCCTGAAGAACTATAATCGGGTATTCCTGACCGGTTATTGTTTCAGCTGCAGGGCGGCCAGAGCTCCTCTTGCTTCTCGGTTTATTATTTTGACGGGAAAACCTAATTAAAGCCCTCATATAAGAGCGACCCCAGATGATATCCGTCGTAGGTGTCGTCCACGTAACATGCTATCTTCGTGTTTAGCCTGTTCAGTTTCGAAACAAAAAAAAATCTCGAATATAGCATTTACTCAAATAAGGCTTGCAAAAAGTACTTGGAAACTTAAAAGTCAAGATTAACAAATACCCCAAGCGTTATAGTTCTTCCTGCAGCCATAACTCGTTAGTCGAAGATTTTAATTACAACTCTCGTTTCACTTTTTTTTTTTCGTTGCAATTACATGGATTTTACGTAACACGAAGCAGGTGGCTGGGTGATGTATACAAATTCAGTTATTTAATCTTCTGACAAATTCTTATCTCTCACTTTCGGTGATTAATTCGACGACTCGTTTGCCCAAAAAAGTTCCTATTGGACGGAATGTAACAACTATTGCGCTAGTCTGTAATGATTGTACAAATTTTGCAAGACTGTTTTGTTCGGATAGATCTCAAGACGAAACCAGTTTAAATTGCATCTAACCTAAAGCTCGAGGCAGTGAATGTATACTCGCGAGTATTTTAACTAAATTAACGTGAGTTGTGGGCAGAAAATTTATAATCATCCAATGATATTTTGTGTTTCGCTTAAAAAAGTAAAACGTGATATTAAAATGATACGTTGCGAAGGCGTACTAGTAAATGTCATAGATTTTAAAATTTTAATAACAATCTCATCTGTTGGTAACGATTTAAAAAGATGATCGAATAATCAGGAAGTAACCCACATTGTAATAATTCGAACTCATAACGAGATATTTAATTCGATTAAAACGTAGCCAAGATGCGTAAGGGAGGTGCCCAAGGCACTTCGAATCAAAAGTTTCCTGGTACACTGTACAATTATGTAATATTGCGTTGTTGGCGTAATTTTACATAATATTGTTTTTGCAGTGTACAGAAGAATATGAGCCAGGTAGTGAAAACCACGATAGTGAAAACTTCCGTAATAATTTTGTCAGGTGGTATGAAATCGTCGACATTTGAACCGACAGGAAATTCAACTTAATAGGCATCCTGCTTCATACTTCAGAAGAAACCAACAAGACGGGTATAATCGTATATCATTAAAGAAATAATCTCGTATTCTTATCAAATAAATTATGCAAATAATTAAATTAGAAAATTTTTAATTGTTGTTCGGGATGTACACAATATTTCAACACAAAACATTTTTGTTGTAACTCTGTCGATAACATGGATTTAAAAAAAAATTAACATAACCAGTAATGTTGCCACTTGTATCTAATAATAATACAAAAATTTTGATAAACAAAACTAGGTAGAACATCTTCGGGTGTCAAGAAACGTCCTTGATTTGGCAATTATCAAGTCTGTGATTTTCCAAAGACTTGTTTTAAAAGGAGGGTGGCGCCCGAGAAAAGGTAGCAGCACAGATACAGACTACTTCGTGTAAGCTGTGCAAAATTAATCACGGTCTAATTTCTTTCAATTATTTCGTGATCATTTTTGCATATTAAAAAGAAAAAGACTGGCAATAAAGTTTATGTGCCTAATTTTTTGATTAAATTTCAATATTAATGAGAAGATGGTCGACTTGAAAGATAATTACGTCAATATTGCTGAATTCTTAACACTACTTGATTTACCATCACAAAAATTATGTTAATTTTATGACATAATTGATAATATGTTTAAATAAATAAGTCGCGATAAGAATTTCTATTAAAGAAATTTGTGTTTGTATTATTAGAGCAGAAAGTTTACCAATTATTATAATAAATTTAATTGTAAATAATTTTTTTTTGAATTATAATAAAATTGGATAATTTTTATTAAACAACCGCATTATGTAAGCCAACTGAAAAATTACGCTGTTGCCAGAGGGAGGCACAAATATGGTTTGTAATATCGAGGGGGGGGGGGTCTTAGAGTTTCTTTTATTGTGGACAAACAAAAATTTTGGGTTGATCGCACTAATAAATCAAACTGCTGGTATAGCCCTCCCGGTGAAACCAAATCAGGTGATACCATCTGGTAAACTTTCCTAAGAATACAAATTAAATAATTTATATTTGTCTCAGGTAGCGACTCGGCGCGCAAAATGTAGATGTGCCCAATACCTCTATAAACATGATTATATCATGACACCATCAAAATGCAATTTGAAGGCTGGTTTGTCCAACCAGGCTTTGGGTGTATTAGTGATCCTGTACATTTTGTTCGTGAAAAAATACTAAGGTGAACTTTTCATTTCATTTGTATCTGTCACAAATCTGCTTTTTAAAACATTATTGCGCATACATACAATATAAAATATCTTCGCAAATCGAGATTTAATTATAACCACTTAATCAATTTGATTAACAGCTTATTAACATGTTTGTAAATGAAGTTATATCTTCTGCTATATTGGAACTCGCACCGGTTTGGCGATGTACATGTGTGAAATGAGATTTTAATATACCCCCCCCCCCGACCTCTCGGTCTCAAAAATAATAGGTTTGTGAATTCTGTCTGTCTGTTGTAGTAATGGTATGGAAAATTTGTATTTTTGCCCATCAGCAGGTTGTATATTGTCTGGGATGGCCGGTGCTCTATCGCCCTTCCCACATCAGCAGCCACTGCTTCTGTTGAAGTAATCATTTAGAAAGGTGGCTTGTACGAGAGGAAGATCGGGTGCCCCCGCAATAAAATATAAAATAATTATTAAATTTATAATTATTATTGCCAACTCCGAACAAAATGAAGATGTAGAAAATACCCCCTCAACTGCTTCTGGATACAATAATTATTGTGTCTCCACCAATCCACCGCTTACTATGGCAGTATAAAAGTCATCAGCCATCAGCCTTTCAGTCCACTGATGGACTATCGGCCGCTTTCTCTTGGGGAATGCCTGTAACCCTGTTTTTAATAGTTGACGGTGGCAATCGTGAACCCAGACGGGAGACGGTCATATGAAAGTTTTAGATTCTTCCCGGATTCGAACCGAGTACTTTACGAGTCAGCAGTTGTGCGGCTAACTTACTAGACTAATGACCGTCTCTATGGCAGTATGCATCAGGGTAAAAGAGTGTATGATTGGCAAGCATACTGGTGTACTGGGGGTATTCCATACCCCCAGACCCCCGGTTTCAAAAACGGAAGTTTGCGTGCATTTTATGTATTTAGTATAATTAATTAGAAACTTTCACGTTTTCGGCACAAAACACATTAATTAAGCATATAAAATAAACGTTAATTTAACGTTAAGGTGCCGCCCTCTTATGAAAGCAAACTACAATTCGCTGCTCCGATAGATAGAATCAATCGGAAAACCGGTTTAGGGGCGAATACAGTGTCATATTAACCATAGCGCTTTTTAAAATAGGGGCACAAAAATTGTGAAAGGAGATTCAAAACCAAATAGTAGTATATTAAGATGGACAGTGCCGTAATAACTAGAGTGGAGCGATTGGGGCGACTGCCCGGGCGCAAAGCAGTTAACGGCATCATTGATTTCAGCTAAACAATAATAAATAGAAAAAAGGCACACTAAAATAAAAACTCCAAAAATTTTCAAAATTTTTTGAAACAACAGCGAAAGAAAAAATGTCACCAAGAGGTGAATAGAAAGATGGCTAGTACTGAAAGAAGATTCCTCGCCACTCCGCAATAAAATATAAAATGCCAACTCGGAACAAAATAAAGATGTAGAAAATACCCCCCCCCCCCAACTACTTCTGAACTCTATTATTGTGTCTCCACAGATTGTGAGACCCCCGGTCTCTAAGACGGAAGTTAACGTGCATTTTCTGTATTTGGTTTTATTAATGTGAAACTTTCATGTTTTCAGAACAAAACACATTCATTAAGCATCTTACTTCATAAAATCCCGGCACGCTGCTGCTGCGGCTCCAGCGTGTCATTTTTTGGAGAAAAATAAACACTCTGATTGGTCGATTTTTTTACCAACCGAAAAATATATTAAAGCACCGCCGGTACTCCCCCTGAGACGAGTTGTACATCAATCGAGTTTCCAAACAATCGGGTCTAGATGCCCGTCCGTGGACGGGCTTTCCAGCTAGTATAAAATAAACGTTAAGATGCCGCCCCCTTATGAAAGCAAACTACAAGTCGTTGTGCCGATAGATCGAATCAATCGGGAAACCAGATTTTAAACCGGTTTAGGGGTGGTACAGCGTCATATTAAACATGGCGCTTTCTGAAATAGGGCCGCAAAATTGTGAAAGGAAATTCAAAAACCAATGGTAGTATATTAAAGTGGACAGTGCCGTAATAACTGCGGTGAAGCGATTGGGGCAGCTACCCCGAGCGCAAAGCAGTTAACGCTCTTATTGATTTTAAAAATAAGGAAGCTAAAAAAATTAATAAAAAAATGCACACAAAAATGAAGATGCCAAAAACTTTCAAAACCAAGAGGCGAAGAGTTACAAGAAGAAAGGGTCTTTTCAAGGAAAACAACACCCCCTGGGCGAAGACAACCTGCACTCACAATGACAATTTCATCGGAATGTCGGAAACGATCGAACTGGATGTTCTCTTTACGTCATCTTATCAACAGTCCTTGTGATGTGATAAATATGAAACGTGAAGTGTTTCTACCGATAACAGATTAAGAAGACGTGGATGACGTCTGAGCGTTAGAAGCCTCAGTAACGAGTTTTAGGGTTGGTTCTCAGAAGTCTGAGAATATTAGACTATGTCCTTTCATTCATCAAATGCGGGCATTATAATACACAAATATTGCCGACGAGACGCATGCGTAAGATTTGTGAGTGGGTCATTTATATAAAATTGGGATGCGCGTGCGACACTTACAAATTTAGTTTCCATTAAAATTGTTTACCTTTAAAAATTTAAATTACTTTTATGTAAAGTTGATTAGTTTCTATGAAATCCACGTGGTAAAAATAGCATTATTGCATGCAGATCAAATTGTTGAACATATAAGGACAAAATGCTGAAGAAATGCTTCCACCTTCTACAAGTGATCGAGAGTCGCAAGTACAAAACCACTGCAATATTTTCTATATTGGCTCAATACAAAAGCCTTAAGTATGGAGCTGGAATGGATTGAGCAACTATGTATCTAAGATTAAGTGCAAGTTTTAAAATGTCTCGGATTCGGTACTTTCACGTAATAAGAAGCACAATGGCTAACGTCGAAGATGAAAACTAAATCAGACAAAAGTAGATTCATATTGTATATAATGCTATGAGCTACCCTTATAAATTGGGGTAGCAATAAATTTTTTTTTGTAATTTTCAAAAATATTTCCATCAACATCCACCAGGTTTATTCAGTGATTTCCCCCTGGTGAGTACCTTGTATATGCGATTTGACCATTCTTAGTCTTATACATTTTCATGTTTGTCATCATAACTCCAGGTGATATTGTTCAGAATCAAGAGGCATCTGATAAAATAGGACTGGTGTTCAACTATGGATGTGTAATGTGAAAGAAGTATCTATCTATGATCGACGCTATTTTACTTATTCCAAATATCAAATTGAAAACAGTATAACGTTCTATCCACGACCCCACGGATAAATACAGAAAGGATCAACAGATTTGTCATTTAGTTCTTCGTGTCAAGCAGACCCGAAAGTTTAATATCCCTCCTTGCTATACAGCAATTAAAAAAAGTAATCCTAATAAATCATATTCATCATTACCAAGTTTCTCTAGAGCAATTAGCTATACCAACCAAGCCCACGACCGAACTGTTCAGATCGATCACCTTACAACTGTTACATTTTTAAAAGTAGCTTCTGTATAAGTGAAACTAGTTGGTTTTAGTAATTAACTTATCATAATAGAATTTTAAAGCATTAAGGCTAAGTTTCTTCAATTAATCAACAAATTACCCCACGCGCTCTAATTAAACGTGTCTCTGCTCGATAACTTTGTAATTTAATAACCAATTAAGTCAATTTCACAAGGGAAAAAATAATAATGCGCAATCAAACGGAAGATTAGATGCATTACGAGATTAATCCACCATTTTATCTAAAAAAAAAAAAAAATAATTAAGGCATAATTTATCATATTCACATCTTCAAGCTAGCATCAGCACTGTGATTATTGAACCAGCAAAAAAAAATAATGATGAATAGGAGGCAAAACTTTCCAATCGCAATTTAATAACGAAAATTTTTATTGAAATTTTGAAAGCGTAATTTTACGTTACTCGACCACACAATAGATTACTCAAAGTTGGGTTCCAAAAAAAGTGAATGAAATGTCATTGGAGAAAATTCGCTTTCGAGAATCATCCTAATTTAAATTAAATTTATGTTCAATTAATTTCAAATCAGAGTTTCGGATTAAATTTCTCATATTACATATCATAATTGTTGTTGTTTAATAAAATCGAACGAGATATGTAATTAATAGGACGAATAAATTATGGGAGTGCTAGAATTTTTAATGAAAGTGAACGCATGGGAAGATGAAATTTGTGCACGATAGAAATTTGACCCGAAAAGACACTTAAAATTTGAGTTGGAGAGAATCCACCCCGTGCAGAAATACCGTAAATTTTGTTCGTAAAAGTGATTGAGTGGAAAAAGTTGTAATTTTTCGCAAGATCGCGTATTTCTAATAAAATTACGGTATAATTACGGTGAGAAGTTGCAAAATGCATTACTACAAGGAAAAAGAAACGTACCGCGTTACAAAAAATATTAGATTGATCTAGTGAGAGTTTTCATTTCCTACACTCAATAATAATCAGATCAGCAACCGCATGCCATATGCTCTTTGATTATAAAACTCAAAATGAAAATGTCGTTAAAGTGCAAGTCACGTTTAAGTAAAAGTGACCGGCAGAAATCTGGCCAATGAAAAAAAAAATATGTTGAGTGGTGCGGAACCAAGAGCTTTCGGCAGCTCTAAAAATTAGCGCCCCAGTCGGGCAGTCGTCGCAGCAAGAAAAGTTTTGCGGTCTAAAACCGACTGAACGAGTATTAATCAAATCCTGTGAGATCTTAAACATTGAAATCATAATGAAAAAATAGAGTACAACTTTCCCTGCGTACTAATCATGTATTTTTGTTGCTCTCTCGACTATGCATTATAATTAACTCCACCAAGATAAATTCCCTAGTATCAGCCAAGATCTAAGAAATAAAAATGACTTCCTTTCATGGTTTTGTTAAAGTAACTGAAGTGAAACAGTGATGAATAACGTGAGAACAGTAAAATATTCATTATTGTATTAAGCAGTAGTTCTCAAACTTGGAGAGTACGCGGATCGGCGGGAGGTTTTTAGAAACTCGCCCGGTTGACGAGCACTGATCTAATATATGTAATAATTGTTTTAAAGAAATTATGTTACTTAAGAATGTCACGAAAAGTAATTGTTAAGAAATTAGCCTCAAATAAGTTACCGTTTCATTTTACGTAAAAATAATAGGAATTGAATAACCAGATTTTAATGTACTTTTATTTCCTTATTAGAAATTGTAAAAAACGAAAAATTGCAAGACATAATATATTCCAAATAATATCTTCTATAGTTTATCGTTTTTTACGCACGACCAAAGCCTAATTACCTACTAAAATACCGTATTTATTAATTTTAACTGTACATTACAAGAAATCTAGTCGTGCACGTAATTTTTCTTAAATGTCCGGATGATTTTCGTAATCTTTGTGTAGGTACCTTTAAAAATTTATCATCGAATCGAATCCTTTACACCTGCTCGTTAAACAACATAAAATATTAATAAGGCGAAACAAAACGCCGGAAACAGAAAGACAAAAGTGGCCAATTTAAATATTTGAATTTATAATATTAGGGGAATAACCGGTTGCATCTGAAAATCACGGCAACTCAAAATTCAGATATGACGATGCCGAAAAGGCGCAACCGGTAATCCAAAATAAAATAATTTATGCAACGGTAATTTAAAAATAAAATATTAGTTTCTAAGCTTCGAAATTTGTCGCATCTATGTAAATCGACACTTGTTCGCATTCCGATAGATAAAAATTACCAATAAAAACAATTTTTCAGTCCTTGACATTAAAAAATACCTAACAATATCAGTCACCTTCAATTGTAATAATTTAATTTACTTCAGCTATTATAAGAGTGCAAATAATTCGTCAGCAATACCTATACTCACAATAATTATTATTCGTTTAATTAGCGTAAGCAATACGTAACTCGCATGAAGGAAATTGAATTTTAAATCAAAAATTCGCAAAAAAAACAACTTTCGCTATTCGTTAATAATTTTATCATTGCAGTGGCCTAATTATGCTAATAAATAACCTTTGTGAAGATGATTGTATTTAAGAAAAAACATTATTTACTTTCATTCAATTAGAATACAAAGTTAAACAATCGCGAGACTTTTGCAAATTTCGCGACGTAATCACAGGCCGACAGACTGCGCCAGTTTAATTTCCTCGAGAAAAATTAAAAATTTTTTGAGGTTTTTCCCAAGTTACAGGTGTTTTATAATAAAATTATATAAACTGATGCCATTAAGATATCATAATATTATATTAAATAACCAGGGAGTTAAGCAGGTCATTAATCGCGAGTGTGGGTAATGTCACGAGTCGTTAAGTCGAGTCACAAAGGCGTTCTTATGTTTAAACATTACTTGCCTTGGATTTGATTTTTTTTAAATATTTGAATTGACCATGTGTTTCAAACGATTGTGTTATATTGTTGTACATATGTTCATATAGAGGGCAGTGCAGGAGTTTTAAGTTATGCTATGAAAATGTACGCAGTTTTCATGTTTGTTACAAAAACGGTAGAATGTCTGAATAAAAGTTTTAGTTTAATTTACAAAGCTAGTTTTAATACCACGAAGTGCTACCTAAATACACAACAGTTGGCGACGAGATTGTTCGAATCCATGCAAAATACAGAATTTTACAATATAAGAAGAAATTTGTTTAAGTTACAAGGTCAGACATTTTTGCAAGATAAGATACTACTACGACGTCCATTATTTTACATTTTCATGATACGGAGAATACATATTTTAATTTTACAATTACAATTAAGTTTCTACAATTACTTTTACGTTATTAATGTGAATGATGGCTACTGCAACTACTACTACTACCGTACAAAATGTGTTTACCATCGAATTTTTCGAGAATACAAAATTTCAATGGGAACGATGGGTTAAACGAATGGAAAGTGCCTTTACTATTTTCAATATTGATGCTTCAAAAAAAGTATTCTATTTATTACATTATATGGGACCTGAAGCTTATGATATTCTGTGCGATAAGTTGGCTCCCGAGGATCCCAGTACAAAGCCTTATTTGGAATTGGTTGAACTAATGAAAAATTATTACAGTCCTGCTCCGTTAGAAATTGCTGAAAATTTTAGATTCCATCAACGGAAACAATTGGAAGGAGAAAATGTTCAAGAATTCCTCACAGCTTTACAGAAGCTGGCAATAAATTGTAAATTTGGTAATTATTTGAAAACAGCTTTACGCAATCAATTCGTTTTTGGGTTAAGAAGTGAAAAAATTCAAAACCGACTACTAGAAACAAGAGATTTACTTTTGGATGGAGCATTCAGCATAGCTGCCAGTATGGAGTTATCGGCTCGAGATGCAGCACAATTACATCGCCAGGAAACAGCGGTACATACAATAAATATCACACGTCCAGTGAGAAAGAAGAAAAATTGGAATTACAATACTACTTCTAGTACTACAAGGGGGAAGCGACAAGTTAATACTAATAATAATATTTTCAAAACTAACAAATGTTTTAGGTGTGGCGATTCAACGCATTTGGCTAACAAATGTCCAAACATTAATGTTATTTGCAATTTTTGTAATGTTAAGGGTCATTTAAGAAGGGTTTGTTCAAAAGCACTTAGAGCTAATACACATTTGGTAGATACAGAAGAGATTGTGGCATTGGAAACCACTGAACACCATCAATTTCGTAATAAATTTTATACAGACCTTATGTTGAATGGTCAAAGAGTCAAATTTGAAGTTGATAGTGGAGCTTCGGTATCAGTAATGGGTAAGATACAATATCAGTTACTTTTTCCAAATTTACCAATACAAAATACAAATTTGAAGTTAATTACATTTTGTCGTAAATCTTTAAACGTCTTAGGATATGTGATTTGCAGTGTTTCATACAAAGAGGTATTATACAATTTAAATCTGTACATTGTGGCAATTAATAGAGAACCATTACTAGGTAGAGAGTGGATTAGGCAGATGAATGTTAATTTATGGGATGAATACGTTTACAAGTTAGATTCCATTACAAATAATATCGCGGTAGAAAATTTAATTACTAAATACGAATCAATTTTTAAACCGGGTATAGGTAAAATTCAAGGATTACAAGCAAAATTACGATTGAAACCAAACGTTCAGCCTATATTCATTAGAGCTCGAACCGTACCATTTGCACTTATGTCCAAAATTGAGACCGAGCTTGATAATTTGGTAAATCAAGGGATTTTTACTAAAGTTAATTCGTCAGATTGGGCTACTCCAATTGTACCGGTAGTAAAAAATAATAAAATACGAATTTGCGGAGATTTTAAAGTTACGATAAATCAATTTCTACAAGTGGACGAACATCCCTTACCTACCATTGACGAATTATTTGCGTCTATGGCGGGTGGTCAGAAATTTACAAAAATTGATTTAAGCAAAGCTTATTTACATCTGGAAGTTGCTCCAGAGGATAGGCATTTACTTACGTTGAATACACATAAAGGGTTGTACCAATGCAACCGATTGATGTTTGGGGTTTCTTCTGCGCCCGCGATATGGCAAAGACAGATGGAAAATATTTTACAGGGTATTACAGGTACTAAAGTTTTTCTAGACGATATAAGAATTACGGGTGCAACTGATGAAATTCATTTCAAACGATTAGAAGAAGTTTTACAAAGGCTACACAAACATAATTTGCACGTAAATTTAGAAAAATCGGTATTCTTTGCAGACAAAATTGAATATTGCGGTTACCTGATAAATAAAGAAGGTATTCATAAAACTAAAACCAAAGTCGAAGCAATACAAAATGCACCTATTCCTACGAATAAAACTGAATTAAAAGCATTTATCGGTTTGGTAAATTACTACGGTCGTTTTTTTTCAAACTTAAGTACAATTTTGTTTCCACTAAACAAATTACTTCATAACAACGTAAGATTTGTTTGGGATAACAAATGTCAGAGATCTTTTAATTTAGTTAAAGAGAAAATGCAATCAGCGGACTTTTTAGTTCATTACGACCCTAAACTACCATTAGTTTTAGCTACCGATGCTTCTTCTTATGGTGTAGGAGCGGTATTATCACATATATACCCAAACGGAACAGAACGTCCTATACATTTTGCTTCGCAAACTTTGTCAGTTACGCAACAAAAATACCCACAAATTGACAAAGAGGCTTACAGTATAATTTTCGGAATACGCAAATTTTATCAATATTTATATGGAAATCGATTTACACTTTACACAGATCACAAACCGTTACTCCAAATTTTTAATCCCAAGAAAGGTTTACCCATACTTTCAGCATCACGTATGCAACATTATGCCATTTATTTACAAGCATTCAATTACGACATTAAATATAAAAAAAGCGATGCTCATTGTAATGCAGACGGTCTATCTAGATTACCAAGTAAATCGGAAAATTTGGTTATTGATTTTGATGAACCAGATTTATTTGAAATAAATCAAATAGAAACATTACCGGTTACGATTTCAGAGTTAGCGTCGGAAACTAACAATGATGTTCATTTGAAAATGTTACTACAGGCATTACAAACGGGTAAAAGTATTGAGAAGGGTTTTAGATTTGGTATCGATCAAAATGAGTTTTCCTTACAACAAGGTTGTATAATACGTGGACAAAGAGTAGTGATTCCAGGGTCATTACAAAAACGCATTTTGTGCGAATTACATGCTGCACATTTCGGAATCGTCAAAATGAAGGGTTTGGCTCGTAGTTATTGTTGGTGGAAAAATATCGATTCTGACATAGAAAATTTAGCTAAAAATTGTTCACAATGCAATAAAATCAGGAATAATCCTACTACTGTTCCTATTCATTCTTGGGAGAATGTGGATATTCCATTTAAACGGGTTCATGTAGATTATGCGGGACCATTTTACGGTTTTTATTATTTCATATTGGTTGATGCTTATTCACGTTGGCCCGAAATTGTTGAAACGAGTGATATAACTTCAAATACTACAATTAAGATTTGCCGAGATATTTTCTCACGTTTTGGTATACCAGAGAAATTAGTTAGTGACAATGGTAGACAATTTGTTTCAACCGAATTTAAAAGATTTTTACAATTAAACGGAATTAAACATTGTTTAAGTGCTCCCTACCATCCTGCCACAAACGGATTGGCTGAGCGATGTGTACAGACACTGAAACAATCGATTAGAGCATTACAACCAGATAAAAGAAATAGAAATAAGGTTCTAAATCAAATGTTATTACAGTACAGGCGTATGCCTCATAGCATTACTAAAGTTTCGCCATCAATGCTTATGTTCAACCGAGAAATACGAACTCGTTTGGATTTAATAAAACCAAACGAAACCAAATCTGATGAAACAGATGAGACAATGCAATCACACATACCTATACGTAAATTTGATATTGACTCGCGTGTTTCTGTGCGTGATTATTGGCACGATGCAAAATGGAGATTTGGTAAAGTAATTGAACGACTAGGTAAATTACATTACTTAATAAAGTTAGATGACGGAAAAATTTGGAAACGACATTTGAACCAAATAAGATTAATTGGTCAGAATACTCCACTGTTGCCTACAATTGATTCTTATGTTCCTAATATAGAGTCGGGATCAGAAGAGGTGCAGTGTCCTAATACTTCTGTAGCTACTGATCAAGCGTTGATAACTGATACTGTTTGTAGCGGTTCTGGTGAAAATGGGTATGCGAATCGGTCCATACAAATGCCTATAGATAGTGAGCCAGTCATTTTGAGGCGTTCTGCTAGGGTTCGCAAACCTGTTGACCGACTGCAAATGTAAAAATGTTATGAGGGGAGGAAATGTTATATTGTTGTACATATGTTCATATAGAGGGCAGTGCAGGAGTTTTAAGTTATGCTATGAAAATGTACGCAGTTTTCATGTTTGTTACAAAAACGGTAGAATGTCTGAATAAAAGTTTTAGTTTAATTTACAAAGCTAGTTTTAATACCACGAAGTGCTACCTAAATACACAACAGATTGCATAAGACCCCAGACACAAAATATACTGGAAATTACCCAAATTAATAGTTTTTCTTTTCTATTTATATAATATCCATAATAAGAAATGTACGATTATTGTAGTTTGATGATAATACTTCGTTCATTAAAATAATACAACATCCTGAGCGAGTTTATTTTTAAAATCTGAATTTATCCTTCACCATATCGCGGTTTTCGGAGAAGACAGCCAAGTCGGAAATAGTACGATAACCTGACCGAAAAATGTAATAAGTCGCGCCCATGACGTGATTTTATGTAATATATATATTTGTGGGAATAAATTGCATTCAAAAATGGAAAATCCAATAGTTACAGTTAATCACCTAGCCTCTTTCATTCAAAACATCCCTGAAGCCCTCAGAACTCAAAAATTATGGATCTAGAAAAACGGGATCTTTGATTTTAAGTTAAATTGGGCTATAAATAACCCAATAATATTTTACATAAATTTATGTTGTTATCACGGCGAGAAGTCAACTGTGGGCAAGTCTTGCTCACTAAAACAAGTGCTGTACCTAATTAAGTCTAGCACACGCAACAGAAGAAGCAATTAACCGACTTAATTAACGAAAAATTAAGGTTAATGAATCTTTCAAATTCTACAAAAATTTTGAACACAGGTTTACGATAAAAATTTTCTATAGAAACCTATGAGCCAAGTTATCGCGTATTACACCTGCAAAGTCTAACTTCGGTGATTTCAAAGCAAAAAGTTGATCTTGGATCCCGGATAAAATGTTATGAAGTATTTAGAAAGTTGAAATTACCCTATAGGGAACGAATTCAGAATTCACCCTCAGCAGTGTAAGTCTTGAATGGATTAACGAGATTTTTATAGTAATTTATATTAAATTTTTAACATTTTGTTATACAATTGCGTTCGAGGAATAGGCTAAACCTCGTAGTTAAATCTAAATTCCAAAACCAATTTTGAGCTTAATTTCATGTAGTCATCTTTCAAAGTAACGCGTGAATCTCCTTCATCCAGAGGAGAGGGCACGGGCTTCGATCAAATCAACAACAAATCAACCAATATGAATATTGGGTAGTTTTATATTTTTATCTTCCTGGGAAGACTAAAAATATGACTTCCCTAATTAAGTTTAGTATCTCGTTAATAATTTAAAAAGAATCTTTCTTCAAAAGAAAACTTTTTTAAAACAGAATATTCATGGAGCCATCTATGCAATTTTGTTTCCACCGATTATTGATAAAAATGCCAATATTGCTCAAACCGATTTCGAAAAATCAATACACAAAGATCGTCATCGATCGTCGAAAACTTAGAATACCGTCAAGGAATTGCGGCTTGAAGGCCATTTTTTAGGTTGGTAACTTGAAATGAACCAATCATGAACAGATGGCGTTGTCCCAGCTTATAGCACAGCAAATATCCGGCTCATTGATTAGTCCAGGTGAGTAAAGAGATGTACTCGACTCAAAAAAAGCGTGGTTAAATATTATTAGATTGCTTTCAGTCAGTCATTTATCTGATTTCCATTGCCTGCCATCAGACAACGACATTGACATTCCTAGGATTAGCGGATTAGTTGTCTGGAATGGGGAGGCGATGACTAGAAACGCGGAGTGTTGATGTGAGGTCAACAAATATTATTTAAAATTGGCACTGATAATCACCCGCCGTCACTGCGTACATATTATACTATTGCGATCTTGAAATACTGTTAAATGAATATAGTGCAAGCAAATTAGCTGATTTAGAAGCCAAAATCATTATTAATAAATTGTAGACAGCTACAATTTTTTTTTCTTTTTCATTTTTGCAAAAATAATTCAATTTTGATGAAATTTTGTTAAAGTATGTCTCTTTATGTCTTACAAAAGCACACATTTTTTTACCTAAAGAAATCAAAAAGTTTTTGAGATATTCAATTTTTCACTAAAAGTTTTTTTCGCATTTTTCCCCTACAAAAGTTCCAGAGTTTTTCATAATCTACAACTTTTGCATTGCATACTTTTTGATTCTAAGACAAAAAAAAAATTATTAATTTGGTTAATTTGGAAAGAAAATAAAGAAAAAAAAAACAATGCAAGCTCGAGGGTGGAATAGGGTTAATTTGATGGGAGGGAGGTGAAAGACCGTGAAAAATATATTATTGCGTTTTCCGGCGAAACTTGATGTTCTATCAAAAACTGTCATACAGAAAAGTTGTAGATTTCTGTGAAAAATGTGAAAATTGCAAAAAAAAGGTTTTCTTTGTTTTTTCTTTTTCATTTTTGCAAAAATAATTCAATTTTGATGAAATTTTGTGAAAGTATGTCTCTTTATGTCTTACAAAAGCACACATTTTTTTACATAAAGAAATCAAAAAGTTTTTGAGATATTCAATTTTTCACTAAAAGTTTTTTTGGCATTTTTCCCCTACAAAAGTTCCAGAGTTTTTCATAATCTACAACTTTTGCGTTGCATACTTTTTGATTCTAAGACAAAAAAAAAATTATTAATTTGGTTACTTATGTGAAACTTGATTATTCTAGTTTAATGTTTATAGCATTACTGTAAAAAAAATTAAGTTTCGGGTCAAACAAAGAAAAAAATTCATTGTTGCAAAAGCAATTTTCGAGTTTTTTCAATTTTTGAGCGTGTTGTTAAATAGGAACTACTATTTATTATTATTGCATTAAAAAGGACATGTAAAAATTAAAAAATGAGCAAAGAACTAAACAAAACATTAAAATAATGAAATTTTTTTTGAAACTTGAAATTTCTTTTAGTTTATTATCTAAAAAATGAGCACCGGAAGAACTCTGTAGAATGATTTTTCACCACAGAATTAATTTTCGAAAAAAAAACAAACCATTTTAGACTGAAAAACTGAATATCTCAAAAACTTCGCGATTTTTTTATGTAAAAAAATTTGTGCTTATTTAAGACATAAAGAGACATACTACTTCCACAAAATTTCATAAAAATTGTATTATTTCAACAAAAGAAATCGTATTTTCGTATTTTTCAAGGAACTTTTGAGGTCATTTTGAAAAGTGACTCTTATGAAAGTTGTAGATTTTTTTATGATCTACAACTTTGCTGTAAGACATATTTTGATAAAACGCCAAGTTTTGCTGAAATGCGCAATAATATATTTTGCACACCCTTTCAACCCCCCAAAATTAAGCCTATACCTCCCCTGAACTTGCATTATTTTTTTACGTTCATTATAAGCCTCATCTATGATACAAGTCCTGTCTACAATTAATAAATACTCAAAATTTAATTTGCCTGCACCAGAAATAAAAACTGGAAAAATAAAAAATAATTCAAACATTTTGTGGGATATTTAAAAAAAAACCCAATTAGTTCAACCTAGATTTCCTTTTGAAAAAGTTGAAAAAGGTTATCTATAGTATTTCTAAGATTTTCCAGTTTTTCTTAATTTGTCAAATTTGCATTCACTAGTATACCAGATTTCCGCAGCGACCCCCCCCCACCCCGGGACTCAAACGCACCTGGATACATTTTGTATAAATAATAATAATTATTATAAATTTAAAATTGAATAATGATTTATGAGTAGATGACCGTCCACTTTACATCATGAACTGAAAGAGCAAAAAATAGTAACTTACACTGAAAAAAAAGTACATAAAAAATTCATCATTTTTGTGCCGATAAACAAAATTCATTTTATTGATGAACCATTTTTTTCAGTGTATGTTGTCAGGTGCCTATAAAAATATGTTATTCAGAGTTAGCAATAATAATTATCAAGGGATTTGGTTCTTGGGATTTCCCCATTTTGGCTAATTATTTCTACTTTTAAGGATTTTACAAACTTGAAAAATTGTGATTGATTGGCAAGGCAGCTTTTTATGCACTGAACTTCCTTTTAGGAAATGTTTAAAAAAATTTCCAGAATCCCAAGATTTCCCACCAGTGGCGGATCCAGGGGGGGGGGGTCATGGGGGTCATGACCCCCCCCTTGAAGCCACAATTTTGGCTAAATAAAAGCTTCTGTAAAGTGTAAAAAGTGTTTATATTTAATTTAATATTTAAATTAAAAAAAAAACTGATAATGTCCATGAAAATCCTAACTTTTCACATATGTGCTTCTAGGACAATAAAAAAAATCGCCTGCGGCGCATTTTGCATGTTTATTTACGCTTAATGAATATCCTGTGACCTGTGACCCCCCCGTTGCCAAAAGTCTAGATCCGCGCCTGTTTCCCACCGGATTGATTTAAGATTTCCTTTCGAAAAAGTTAAAAAACTAAAAAAACAATGTTATCTATTTACAGTATTCCTAAGATTTCCTCAAACTCTACTTGAAGAAAGAAGAAAGAATATAACAACCTGTAACCGCGCGGTTATCGCTTCGGACTCTTGTCAGTACAATCCATACGTCCCGTTTTCAACGTTGGCACTGGTTTTTCAATTAAATTTAACCTAAATTTAGAATTAATTCTCGTTGAACTACTTATTTGGTCTTCCCAAGTCAAAAAAAATTGTCCGGGCTATCCGGGATGAATGAACCCTCCGGGTGGAAAGAAGAAGATAAAGCACGTGAAGTTAAATGAGTATAAATTATATAATCGTAATAATTAAGCAGACGGCATTGCAAAAATTTGATTTTATTGAATTGAATTGGGAGAGTTCATCGTCACTAGGTCAACGCAATACCAGTCAATGCCAAGACTTCCACCGACTTTTCGAAAAAATGTCAAGGCGGCAAGAAATTTTCAGTATTAACAACTACTGAAGAATTTTTGTATGATGCAATTTACACGAATGCATATTATAGTGACCTGGTATTGCTCTTCTGCGGCGCAGTCACCTTTAAGTAACAAAAAGTTTGCATAATGCCGCACGTTCGACGCGCGGAAGCTCTTATACGGGAGCGATACCGTAGAAAGACAAAAATGTAAAAACAAGCATAAAAAACTACAAACAAACAACATTAATTATTTACAAAGTAGGTAAACAATTTATTACTACATAAATAAAAAGTCTACTGTTGCTCATTTCAAAAATTACTTAATTACCTGTTGAGGTGACTTTCAAGGATATCGTGTGTGTTTATGACGTTTTATAACAGTCGACCGTCTCAATAAAACAATTAAATAAAAAAAACTCACCATTTCGCGCCTCAAAATTGCCAGCTGATTATCCAGATTGGTGGCAGTCCTTCCTGAATTGGAAGAATCCGAGATCGTACCATTAAAACTTCCCGAATGGCCCGAATACAAATTTCGGCCAGAGCCAAAATTTGGAGTCGATGGAGTCGCGACACTGCGGGTCGGGGTGGCGCGATTGGGAGTTTGCGAATTTCGTTGATTGTCCAAAAGACTAAACCCACTTAAACTTTTCGGTAGGGGAGGTAGTCCGTGCAAAGACGACATGTTAAATCTGGAAAGAATAGGATTCCCTTTAGTGTCACATTTTTTATTATCGTCGTTTTCGATTATAATTTGACAACTCGAAAGGCGCACTTCCTGACCGTTATTGACTTCGACCCAATCCGAACGTTGGATTTTGGGCAAGTCATCCCCGATTTCTTCGTAAATGTCCTGTTCCTTCCGCATGCTTTGAAGTTCCGAAATCAAGAGTTCGTGGTTCTTGAAGTCGTCGAATTTTACGCATTTTTCCGATCGTTCAGAAGTGGAAGAGTTGCTTTTGGAAGTGTCAGATTTGTCATCTAATATTAACACCGTCGTGCTGATATGTTGATCAGAATCGGATTCGGGCGTACTTGCAGTCACTTGGACGTTATCTTCATCTGCATTTGCGTCACCAAGATCTATTGTCTCATCCGTATCTCCCAACGTTACACCGTTTACATGTTCATTAAAAGTCTCGTTCAATTCTATCTGATCATCGGAAGAATCGAGAATACTTGCGAACATCTCATCAATTAGGGTATTAACGTGGTTTTTACCAATGAGTACATCGTTCCATTGGGATTCCAAAGTAGTCTTTTGATTGTTAACTCTATCATTTTCTATAATTAACTCAGATTTGGTTTCATCAGGTTTAATGACTTCACTAGAATTGTTAACATAATTATTGTTCCAAACGTTTCGTCGTAAACGATCAGATTCGTGTCTCATCAGTGGCGAAGATTTGGTTAAATTCGACGACTGGAAAACTACGGTCCTCGAATTTTCTGTTATTTCGTTGTTGTTTTTTTGTTTACAAAAAAATACGTTTGAATAGGATTGAGATTTTGCGAGTGGGTTAGGGGGTAGCGGTGCATTTCTAATTGGGGTGCTGCTGTCTCTCCCGTTCGTCGTGGGTGATTTTCTACTCTTCGCGAGGGCTTCTGCAACCAGCGCTTTGCTGGGACGTGGAGGAATGGGTGGCGGTGGTTTAGGCATTTTTGTGATTGAATTTGATCGCATTTTGTCACATTACTCACAAATTATAAAAAATTAGTCACAATTCATAATGATTCATCGTGTACACATACACACCCGGAGATCAGCTTCGCGTACGTACCACACAAATAACTACACGCAACTGACATTCAAAACTAAACACCGACAACAAGTTACACATTTAGCATAGCACCAGGTAGCAAACGCTCTGTTGGAAGGGGAACTGCCTTTACACTACTAGCACTAGGTAAAATGCGATGACGGAATTATTTTTTTTTTTTGTTATTATTCATTATCGATATTTTATCTAGCTATGAATGTTATGTTTATGTATGTTTTTTCGATAACAATAAAATGTAAATGATAATTAAATTTTATAACGCAGTGGCGTAGATTTTTAATTCCAAATATTGTAACTTTAGGTGAAAAGGTCCCTAGCAAATTTACCTAGAAGGACAAAAGAAATCAAAATTGTGTGACTGTTGAATGAAAATGTGCACTTAAATTTAACACATGGCACGTGCTTTGTTAAGTATTGACAGAGCACCTGGCAGGAAAGATGGGAGAACCCTTCAATATATATTTTTAAGAAGTTCCCCACGAGCCGTTTTGGGTTAGCCAATTATTCAGTCGTCTACCAAAATAGCAGACAATGTTACCATGAGAATTAAGTAGCATTCCCATATAAATTAGTTGCATTGTATGAGATTACCATTTTAAGCAGCATTAACCCGCTACCAGTAGTGGCGTAAAGCTTAAATCGACGGGCCTGGTCGGGGCCTTTTGCACTGCTGCGATCTAAAGCCCAACTTCGAACTTTGACCTATGAAGAAAAAGCATCAAAGTAATTTGATAACATTTTCGTTTTGTATCTAAAACAGTAGTTTAGTAGGAAGCATGATCAATGCTAAAATAAATTTTGCGCGTGCGTCTGATTGTTTCCAACCGCTGCAGAAACAGAACTGAAATTATTCTGTATTGAGCTCGTCACTATGTAGGCAATAAAGTAATTTTTATAGTTATTACTATCAAATGGCCATAGCATCGAATTTATTGATTTTTTAGAGTTAATAGTTTAGTGCTTTTTTAAAGAGCACGAAATTATCTACAAACCATTTATAGATTCTAAAACTTAACTGTCGAAAATCAACAGTTTTCCAGAAATATTTTATTTCTTTCCTTGTAAACTCTGTGTCCTTGAGATAAAACCGATGTTAAATTCCAGTTAGGGTATTTTTTCTTATTTTTAAAAACCACTCATTTCGATATCGAAATTCGAAAATATAATATAAAACAAAAAAATAAATCCAGAAAATTAGTGCCATTGGAGGGAGGTTACGGATACGCCATTTTTTATTTCTTCTGGTAAATCTAGTCTTCAAGTTTGTTTACCCCGGTGCTGTCATTACTAACTCTGAAGGACGCAAAGACGAAATTCGTAGAAGAATTCAGTTTGGAAAAACGACCATGACTCAGCTGTCAAAAATATGGAAAAACCAACATTTCACTAGAAGCACGAAAACAAATCCAGTCTAACACTGCACTAGTATTCTCTCTGTTTAGATACGCATGTGAGACTTGGACTGTTCGTGCTGCGGGCCGGCAGCGCATCGATGTTCTCGAGATGTGGTGCTGGTGGAAAATGTGGTTATCCACGATTGTGTATGGCACCATACTTAGATATTTCGGCGACACTATTCAAAGTGACAAATTAGAAAAACTCATGGTACAAGAAAAACCTGAGGGCAAAAGAAGGCGCGGTAGATCCCCTAAACGCTGGTTAGACCAGTGCTTGACTTGAAATTTTTCAACTTTTTTTTAACGTAATCTGTAACTAGTTAGCAGTTCCTTTTAGACAATAAATATTTAGAATTTAATTTGTAGATAATTTCACGCTCTTGAAAAACGTACTGAACCATTTCCACTAAAAATTCAAGTTACCGTGCTACGGTCATTTGAAGGTAGAAAATTAAAACATTTGCAAATTTCCGGCTATAACGAACCTCCGCTTATAACGAACAACTACGTCCCGTGAAAACGACCCACCTATATGACGAGGATATATAATTTTCATCGGTCTTGAGGGCAGTTTCTATTTCAGAAACAAAACCACCTATAAGTGGTTACGATGGTAGCACTAACCTTTTGCCGAGCTACGATATTATTATAATTAAAACGGCCAAAATAAGTCATAGTAATATAGATCACTTATTTATACAAATATCTAACATCATCGTCATTGCAAAACCTTTAAATTTAAAACCAATTTAAAAATGGCAAAGTCATATAAATAATTAATTATTATTTAAGTTTGTTATTGCAAGACTTCATATCTCGCGGATATACTATACATTTAAATAACTATTAAAGTAAGAATGCAATTTTATTACCAGTTTGATACTATATGGTGTAAGTACGATTTTGGAAAATGAAAGAAAGTAAACAAGAAATTTTAAATAGGTACATTAAATAGTGAAAGTGTTTTTGACATTAAATAATTAAATATTGGCGAATTTCCGCAAAAAAAACGCAATCAGCCCGGTATAATAAATTACAATAGAATTAATTTTTTTTTTGCAAAATTGCCCGATATTTATTTATTTAAAATTCCCACAGAATCAAGGTTGAATGACAAATAAAATAGTTAAACAATTTTTAATTAGCAAGCACGTCAAATTATTTACTTAACATGAGAAATAATATTTTAAATGAATAATTATCCTTTCTACTCTCTAAAACACAATAAAATAAATCGAACGCAAAAGTTTTAGCATCAATAATTAAATATTATCGTAAAAAATTGCAACAACAAAAACGAATGCAAATTGCGTAGTAGTAAGTACATGCACACAACGATTAAACGATTTATTTAAAAATTAATGTAGGTTAACTCAACTTGAATCGTTAGAAATTCTATGCTCTTTTAAAATCAATTTTTAACGTTCTAATTATAGGTTAAACACAATAAATGAGATGGATCGAGAGAAATTACAGCGGCGTAGAAGTGGCGCCAGAGTTCGTGACCCCATCGTACGAGTAAGTACGTCCCTGACAAGCGTATAATTGATGCATCCGCCAAAATCGAGTTAATTACATTTTTTGCATTTTTTTTTTAATTAAATGAAGTAATTATTGTAATAAGAAAAAGTTGGAATTATAAAAAGGAGGACGAAAGCAAGACGGTGGTAGGAAAAGCAAACCTCCCCCTGTGACAAGGCAAAAATTTTAGGTGCGTAATTATTGCGGAAATAGGTAATTTTTTGTGTTCTTGGAGGATAAGAGGTCACTTTCGAGTAGTAACGATAATAATAATTTCTCGTTTGTGTTATTATATTTTAATTATGTTTAAAATACGTTACGAGGACGTTTTAATTGACAAATCAATTACAATTTAATTTTATTGTTGCTGATTTTAAAGATAGCAATATGTTGGATGTATGATTATAAATTATTAATTAAAAGCGAAAGTGTTTCACGATAATATTATAATGAATACCGGAGAGAAGCTGTTTTTGTATTAGTCAAATTATAAAAACCGCGATATCGCATAGAAATCAGATCAAGAGTTCTGCAGTTCAAGAGAGTCAGCAGAGATTAAAAATCTAAATTAAGTAGAAGAAATTAGACCGGAGGAAGTTAACCGAAACAAACAAGAACATCTCCACCCAATATTAAGCTATAGCCCTTATTCTTGAAGAGTACAGGTATTGGGTATTTTTGAAAAGGGAATTTTGGAAGATGGTTTAATAGAATAGGGGTAGAAACAATAATGAAAATAAGGACAAGTACTGCTATAGGTTAAACTTGGGGGGGGGGGGGCAGTCAGATCAATCTTGCTATACCACATTGTCCAGGAGCATGATATAATAATCTAATTTACTGTGTCTCTCTTTTTATTTTTAGATTTAAAATCTCTTTATTGTATCATGGTTCTAGGAGATCTGCATCCATCAAGGGGAAGCCCCCTCCTTTAATTTACGAGTACGACAGTTGTTTATCTTTCAATATATCAAGAAAATGTAAGACAGACCACAAACTTTTATTGAATTCATTGCATTTACCCATGGAGGCACAGCAGTAATCATACGAAATAGTATTACGTGGGGGGGGGGGGGAGCACACTGACAATTTTTCAAAAGTTCAATTTTTAAAATTTTACATTTATCAAAAAATACTTATTTTAGAAATGTTCTCTCAAAATTTCAGAAAGAAATTCGTAAAATTGACCGAGATGTACCGTCGTCTTTCGGCTGGATTGTATCTGCAAGCATAAAAAATACTAACTTCGGACGCGAAAATCTCAAAACTGCTCATCAAAATCAAGAATACTATACATCCAATTAATATGACTTTGAGATTTTTGTAATTGGTGGTTTCGGTTAGTTTCTATCCAAATGAAAAAGAGTTTAAAAATTCTTGAAATTTAAAATTTTTTTTCGAGGTTTACCTTTTTGCTGTTTTTTAGATATTAATTTTTCCCCCGTCGGACTATAAATAGTCACAAACTTCATTTCATATCAGATGAACCGTTTGGTCGAATTGCTGTCAATCAGATAAACATTTTTATTTTCATTGCCAAGCTTCAGTCAGAAAAATATATCTGAAAAGGGAACTACGCAGAAAATGACAACAAACTTGATATCCTGCCGATAAAGCTAAATTCAGCTAAAATTCAGAATCAAAGAACTGGAAATAAATGCCAAGGCATTCAAGAATACTTGAAAAGCTTGAAAGAGCAAAAGCAAAACAATGAAAGATAGCACACAAATTATCATCTAAGCCGAGAAAGAAAGCCGAAGATGTTAAGTCTTACAGATCAATTAGCCTTCTCCCGGTGTTGTCAAAGGCATTTAGAATTATGTTAGTGGATGGCCCCTAAGTGTAAAGCCGGGTTTTCGGCATCGGATAGCACTTGGGTCAGCCGCCATTTTAAAAAACGCGTTTTTATCATTTTTGTTTGAAGATTTTTTCTAGACAGTCAATATTTTTCAAGATATAGTCAGTTGAAAAATTCAAAATGTGTCCTACACATTTAAATTTAACAAAAAATACACAGAGAGAAATATGTGTTTCACACAATTGTGCAGAAAAGCTACACAATTGTGCAAAAAAGTTAAACAGTTGTGTAGAAAAGTTACACAATTGTGTGGATTAGTAACACGTATTTTTCTCTGTGTACATTTTGAATTTTTCAACTGACTATATCTTGAAAAATATTGACTTTTGAGAAAAATTCTTCAAACAAAAATGATAGGAAGTTTAATTTCCTACAAGAAAGGTTATTATCATTTTTATCGTCCGGCTCGCCGTTTATGAGATAATAATAAAAACGCGTTTTTCAAGATGGCAGCTGACGTGACTGCTCTCTGATGCTGCAAAACCCGGTTTTACACTTAGGGGCCATCCACTAGCATAATCCAATCGAAAAACCCCTTACCAGGATTTTATGTTTTGCAGCACCATTTTTGGTGCTCTGGCGCTTGAACTAATATGGCGGCGACTGGTTCTAATAAGCGTGACGATTTCTGCCGTTTTGGTCCTACCGGTCAAGTTAATAAGCCACGTGAAGGAACTTCGTTCCAAAAATGTTTTTAAATTTCCCTACGTTGTCCTTCTGCTATAAAAAGTACATGTTTATTTGTGTGTTTGTTCGCTATACTCTCAGGCCCTTTGACCGATTCAAACCAAATTTTTCACACTTATGTAGTGGATTTTGGGTTAGGTTATCGAGAATAAAAGTTTTTAATTTGAGAGGAGAGAGCGACCATACGAAATTGTGTTCAACAGGTGGTGCGGCAATAGAAAAACAACAACAAAATATTTTAAAGCGAAGATATTAATAGATTTGACTGAAGCTAGGGCATTTCTGCGTCACTAAACAAAGCTAATAATCAGTCAAATGGAAGTTAACCTAACTCGAGACCACCAATCGAATATAGCACATAAATTGAATTGAGTACCACTCAAACTAAATCGGAAAAAACTAAAAAATTAATTAGCAATGCACTAATGACGTCATAAATTATTTTTTGTTGTTGCAAGGTCGAAAATTGGAGGAAAAAACGTTCTGAATGTAGAATCGCTACCCTTAAGAAGAAGTTTCCTTTGCTGAGCTCTGGTTCTGTTATTTTCTCTAAAAGAATTTAATAAAAAATTGAACATACTCTCCGAAATATGATCAATGAAGACCTTTGAATAGATTTTGACAAAAGTTTTAAATTTATGTTCTTTTTAAAAGCTCCAGTAAGTAATGCTACCCCTTAAGTAGAGGGTAGTCATAGCAATACGAAACAAAAAAAATTGTAGTCAATCAAGAATGGAACACACAGTGAGTAGTTAGTAGGCTTTGCAAGAGTATGAATAAATTTTGAAAATTATATTAAAAAGTTTGATAAAATCGATAAATCTCAAAACTTTCTAAAATATAGAAAGATCCCGATAATTTTAGTAAAATCGTTTTGTCCAGTCCAGTAGACTGTACTTCAAAAATTTCATTTTGGCCGAACCTAATATGTTCGCTGTGGCTATTACAGACTTCTATTGACAATTATCCTAGAGATTACATTGAAGACCTAGCATTCGACAAATATAAGAAAACATTTCCAGCTGTCAGTCGGCAGTCAGTAAAAATGGAAATCTCTTTAAAGACAAGCCAGTATTATTACATATTCAATTACAACTACCCAATTTGTAACCAGGTTAAGCATCACTGCTGTAAAATTTCAGATTATTGGATAATAAAGAGTTACATTTAAAACTAAAATAATTTACCTTACATTTTATTTAAGTACACAAACATTTCTAACAATATAAATAAACCATTATTGTGAACAGACAGGTTGAAAACATAATAGCAACAAACTTCGTGCAAATAAAGATGAAGACTTACATAAAAGTTACTTGTTATTAAATCTCCATTCCTGTCGGCACATCGGACACTGTTGATTGACTTGCTGAGATTCTAGCCACTTTACGATACAATGCATATGAAAACAATGCGTACACTGGCCCCAAACTAAAGGACAATCGTCACCTGGCAATTTGCAATCTGGACAACAACCATCGAACGGCATACGGCAAATACCACAACTGTCGTCGTTAGCCACCCATTTCCAAGTAGCAACACCGACCCAATCTAAAATAATAAACAAACTTTGACAACCAGAAATTTAAGGTTATAATACTCACTTTTAACTGTAACTTTCATTATCGCGAGAGCGTTGACTTTTAGTAAACATCAAATTGTTTGACATTTGAGGTGAATTTTACTCGAATTCAATAAAATGGATGAACAAGCACTAAAAAAGGATAAAATCAAAGAAATTATGGGGCAGCTCAACGAAATGGAAGGCCAACATTTGGGTAAACAGTTGCCTGGAGAAGATGGTGACTGTGACAATCTGGATGAAGAGGCGGCAGAGGGCGGCACAGGTGAGTTATTATTTATCCATCTGGTATGTACAGAGTGATGGCCCAATAATGTATCAAAAATAAAAGTAACAATTAAACTTTATTCTAGATTCAAAGCTTTTCGGAGAAATGTCGGAAAATTCAAAATTTAGCGAAGAAAGACTCTCAACGGACAGTAGCAATACTTACGATATGGCTCGGTATGCTGAACTCATCAAAGCAATACTGCATATAGAAGGCGAAGAGAAATTTTTACCGCACAGATCGATAGTAGATTTGAGTGCTTTACCGGTGAAAGAATACTTAGACGCAACAGTCATTCCAATTTTAATCCAAGCATTGGAATATTTGGGAACCTATCGTCCACCAGAACCTATAAATGCCTTATGCGTGTATTTGCTGAAATACAGGGACGAGTTTGAGGAGTCCTTTGGGAAAGAAGTTAAGGAGGAAAAACCCGAAAAGGAGCCAGAGCATCCACCCGAACCCGAACCTATACCCGAACCAGAACCAGAAAAGCCGAAAAGTGCTAAAAAAGGGAAAAAGTGAATAATGGGAAAATTAAAAATTTATTTGTATTTATTAAATGCTAGATTTTTAAAATTACAAAAACTTAATAATATAAAACAAGCACATTTACAAAAGTTAAACTAAAAAATTTATTGTGGAAGCTCTTAAAGTATGCAAGTTGGTTTTTCGTTCGGAGAATCCGCCTTGTACCCGCATAAGCATCGCCGACTGCCGTTACCATCGGGCAGACAAATGTGGCCAGAAGGGCACTGAGTGTTATAGTACTGGCAAATGTTCACCAAACCCAAACAGCGTTGTGGTACCGCCACCAATCCGTATAATTTATTACTGCCACCTAACGGCACGTTTAGAGACGGTAAGCGCTTCAGAGTGCGTTTATCGACACGTTCGATCTTTTTACTGAAACAAAAGAAGAAATCAAATGAAGACATACGGATATTTCAAAACTTACATGATCCAATCAGACCAGTAAATGTGCTCGCTTGTGACAGCAATACCAAACGGATATGTGCAATTTTCAGCTATGGTTTCCTTATACCGGGTGTCTATATCCAAACACTCGATCTTTTTGGTTCCAGCATCGGCGTAGCAAAGACGTTCCGTTTCAAAATCGATTACCAACGAATTTGGTAACTGTACATTCTTGCCTTCCAAGAAGATTTCCCTACCAGTACCATCAGCATTTGCCCATTCAATTTTTGGATGACTTCTATCCCAATCCGTCCAGAATATTTTACTGCAGGCAAAAAATCACAGAGGTAACATAAAAAGCGAAACAAAAGTACCACGCACTTACCCCCTTTGGGGATGCACCGCAATACCTCGGGGATTTACCAAACTCGTGTTAAATAACGTTGTGCGTAATTTAGTCTCAATATTGGCAACTTCAATGGTATCTTTGGTGGAATCGGTCCAGTAAATATTTCTAGCTACCCAATCAATACTCAAGCCTTCAGGAGAACCAACGTCTAAAAAATTGGACATAAGAAAAAGCCAAAAAAAAAAATCATTCACGTACCAGTGGTGATGAAGTCGGTGACGTTGCTTCCGTTATAATTGGAACTTTTTATAACTCTTCCGGTTATATCGCTCCAGTAAACGCGACCAAGCAAACAATCGATATCCAATCCTACAGCAGTTTGGAACTCGCTGATATGAGTCAACTTGGCCAAATTCTTTTGGGATGGATCGTATGGTATCCGCAAGGTTGCTTTTCCCTGATTTAACAGCAAAAAGTTTCCGTCGTAAGCGATGCGTTCCTGACATTCGGTTCCGTTTCCAATATATCCTGGACGACACTCGCAGATATATTTTCTATCCGAGTTTGTTAGACACACGGCGTAAGGATGGCAAACCCGAGGATCGGTGTGGCAATTTCGTTCTGCAAGACAAATCAATCCATCGCCCAAAAATCCTTCGTTACATTTACACTGGTAACTTTGCTGTTGCTCATCATACAAGCAACTGGCTTGTGGAGCGCAGTTCTGAAGTTCGTCGCATCCTCGCACTCTTAGTCTACATTCCGTTATTCCGTCACCCACGTATCCTTCCTTGCAGGCGCAGTAGTGTGTGCGATACTCCTCATCATAGAGACATTCGGAGTTTTCGGCGCAAACGCCACCTCCACATGTACCTGCCAGTTGGACACACAACTGTTGGGAATCCCTCACCAGTCCTTCCTTGCAAATGCATTCGTATTCTTGTAAAGCGTTGTTAAATTGACAGTCTTCGTTGGTTGGACAATCTTCAGTTCTGATACACCGGGCTGAAATTAAATGTTAAAACGTTTTCGATCTATTGAGAGATTAAATGCTTACCAGCACGACATTCTCTTCCATTGCCAAAATAACCTCGATCGCAAACACATGTGGATCTACCATAATTCTCTTTATAAACGCACGTTGCGCGAACATCGCACACGGAATCGTTAATGCACGTGACTTCCGATTCCCTGCAGTTGTAACCGTCTCCTTCAAACCCAATATTGCAAACGCACTGGTAGTTGTTAATGCTAAGTTCGTAAATACACTGCGCATCGCGATGGCAATTGTTCAGGTTACTGCAAGAAACTGAAAAAACATTATTGCATTACTAGGATTAAGAAAATTGTGAACCTACTTGTTTGCGTGGAACTTTCTTCAGTGGTAGTGGGAATACCGGTGCTTGTGTTAGTAAACACTTCTTCGGGGATGCAATAGTCGGTTTCGTCCACCAGTTTATAACCTGCAGGACAGTAGCAATAAGTAAACACGCAACTCGCTTGTACACGATTTCCAGTTGTTGGTCCCTGCGTAGTCGTTTGGGGTGGATAGGTTTGAGGTGGATAGGTTTGAGGTGGGTAGGTTTGAGGCGGATAGGTTTGAGGCGGGTAGGTTTGGGGCGGATAGGTTTGAGGCGGATAGGTTTGGTCGGGTTCTCTTTCGCAATTATAACCATCTCCATAATATCCACCCGCACACAAACATACGTAAGAATTCGTTTGGCGATCGATGGTACAGATTCCGTAAGGCGAGCAATTGTTTTGAACGTTACAACCTTGAGGAACAGCAATCGGAGAGCAAGTTTGTCCATTTCCGGTAAAACCGGGCAAACAACGGCACCTAATCGGATTGCCTTCTATGCATTCTGAATTTGGTGGACATTGCACGTTTCTGCAAGTTTGGGAACTTTCGCAAGTCAGGCCGCTACCCTCGAATCCCGGATTACACCTACAAGTGTAGCTTCCTTCAACGTTGATACACTGAGCGTTGTAATCGCATTGGTCCAATCCCGTTTGGCATTCGTTTATATCTTCACACTCGGAGCTGGAATTTTCTCTGTAAATTAGCTGATATCCAGGATTGCATACACATCGGAAGGAATCCTCTTCTACTACGCACGCACTGTTTAGGCCACACGTTGCCTTACCTACGTTGCATGGATCGCGATCTGAAAATATTGCAAATGCAAAAATGCCAAAAAATTATTAATTTATTGCCTTACCGCCCAATGGTTTTACTTTACTGCTCAAACCGTATCTGGCAATTTGCTCCCTGGCTTCGTAGCCTATAAAGTTTTTATCGATCTTAAATTTCCACGTGGTTCCCGTTAGGCTCGTGTTCGATTTACAATAATCGAAAACAAAAGATTGCTCGATAGAAAACGGAATGGCAACTTGCGATCCATCCAAATTCGTGTAAGTGAACGATCGGGATGCCGAAGATTGAACCGTGTTTGGGGCGGTTAACGTGTAATGTTCTTCGTAGTCAGCGAAAGTTACGCCTGCATCCAGTGGTAAGTGAGGGATTTCTCCTTGGATGTCGACCTCCAGTTTCACTTGATCGTATACGTCCAAACCCGAATATTTGTGTCTCACTGTGATCTTTTGGTTGGTGTTGGTGAAAACTAACGTGGCGGTGTGATTGAAAACACCCCCAGTTAATTGGAAACCGTTGACGGTTTCACCAACTGGTCTGGCAAACGCCCAGCCCAAAACGCTCCCCAATACTTGCAGAGATAAAATGTCAGAGCCGATGGGTTCTGGAATTTTGGAAACTGCCGTGTAAGCTCTTCCATCGGTCATGACGATGTAGGATTGCAAGTCGAGGTTGGCGAATGCTTCATTGTTGATTTTTCCGCTTACCTTACCATTCACTCGCAGAGGAATGTCTGGAGAGTTAAAAGCTTATTAGAGATCCTGGGAAAAACGCAACGTACCTTTATTAACACAATATCTTCCGTTTCCATAATATTTGTCCTTGCAAACGCAGCAGAATCCTTCGTTGTAATCGACGCATTTGGCAAAACCATGGCACTGGGTAATTCCTTTCTCACAAGAAGTTGGAGCATTGTTTTCGAAATCTAAAAATATTTGAATACAATAAAAGATTGACGGTCTCGTGAAGGTATACCATCAAACGATCGGGCTTCTTCAACGTTTCCATCGGCGTCCAATCGGCCAACTCTAAAAATCCACTGTCCTGGAACGTTAAAATTGGTCCACCTAAAATCACGATAATTCAGATTGTCTTTATTTTACCAGAAGAAAATTTTACTTTTCCAAATATTTGACTTGGTCGGTACCGGAACCTTGAAGAACATAAAATCGACGATCTGCTCCCACGAAACCAGCTTGCGCTCGAGCGTCGGGCAGACCAGATTCGTCACCGGTTCCTTGAATCCATTGGATTCCATTTTCTGGATACAAAAATTCGACGAAGGAGTCGTCGCCGTCGGAAGCTATAGCAACTTGGAAGGTATTGAGTTTATCGACTCCATTTTTGTGGTAACCAACGGAAGACCAGGTGGCAACAAACAAACTCGTTGCTTGGAATTCATCGCTCAGCGGGAAAGCATTACGCACCACATTTGTTGCTTTTTGCAAAAAATCTGGATTATCGGTTTCGTAATAGGAAATGCTTCCAGATCCACTGCTATCGACGTTGGAATACAACGGAGCGATTACGGGATAATTTAAAGGAAACTCGGTGTTGAAAAACGTTTGGATATCGGTTTGAAAAGAAAGCAAACCGTTTGAGTTTACCTGCAATAAATCAAATTTGAAAACAAAAGAAACCAAAATTTTGAAAAAAAAAACGGTTATCGAATATTAAATTGATTAAAATTGGGAAAGAGTTTCAATCGGGAGAACAATGACCTTTTCATATTGTTTAAAGATGAATGAGTGTGACCTTTAACACGGAGCAGATCTGATATGTTATTATTGTGTAGATTAATTTACAAAATCCTAAAAACAATTTGATTAAATGGAATGAAAGGTCAAAAAATGAAAAATTGGAAAAACCGTTGATGCGAAAAAAAATTGCTACTTACAAAAATTGTGGAGTAAGTTTGTCCATAAAAAATGATCGGCACCCTCAGTCTTATTTCCTCGCTGGAGGTATCATCGAGATTTGGAAGATTTTTACCTATGTTGACGTAGTCGTATAACAGCCCTTCCAGGGCACAATGTGCACTGAATATGAAAAATGAAAAACACACCCAAAAGGTGCAAAAACATCCCATATTCGTTCTTAAGTAAATTACGAGCACTGAGCTCTCTTTGATTCTTTATCACTGCTCAAACACGACAGGCCTATCAACTAAGTTCACAGTTCACTTTTCTCTAAATGTTGCCACATTTTGTAAGCAATAAATAAATACCACGATTACAAATCACATAAAAATAACCGAAATAGTTTTTTTGGTGGCAATTCAAATTACGTAAGAAATATGTATTATGCCGAAATTGGACTGAATAAAAAATTGTTTGCTCTACTCTGCATATCATATCGGATTAAATTCAACTCGAAACATGACAACGAACGGTAAACTGAAATGACGGAAATGTGGTTAGTAGTGGTTGTGAGGAAACTTAAACTTACTGAAACAGGAACGTAGTAATGGTTTTATGGTTACAACCCTCAACCTTCGAGTACAAATAAAAACACAATAAATCAAGTACAGATAAAGTTGTTTGCATGCATGTATGAGAACCAATTTGAGTTCATTGAATAGTATACCCGATGCTTTCAAAAAGTTTCACGTCGTTACTTTGTTTCAGAATCATAAAAATCATAAAAACAAAATTAATAGTTATGGGACGCTACATCAAGGATTAACGAGCACTTTTTCAAAAATCTCCGAAAGAAACCCAAAATATCAATCGATCAAGTTGTTACATTTTAATACTGAAAAAATAATGATTGAACTGTAATTACAGTAATTCCACCAATGACAATCTAGTCTTCTAATTGGTAAAGTACCGGTTCTTATTGATACGGCCAAAGGGAACAATATAACTTAGGGAAGTCCCTCTTCTGGGGAGAAAAAAATATAAGAGGTGGAAGCATGGGCGTACTCAGCTTTTGGCCTGGGGGGGGGGGGCAAATCAGGAATTTTCTGTTGATAAGTAATTATCCTGGCATAGGCACATAATTAACCAGCTAAATGTATGGGAAACAGGAAGGAGGGCAGGGAGGGGCAGCTGCCCATCCCTGCCCTCCCCTGGGTACGCCCATGGGTGGAAGGAGATTTACCTTCCGAATTACCGCAAACTGGCGGTTAGAGCGTTGGATTGCTATACTGTAGTCGGGTAGTCGTGCGTTCAAACCCTGCTCAAGTGCATCGGAATTTTACTGACTGTGAGAATAGACCCTCTGTAATTGAAGTGTACACACTTTTAGTGACATAGAATATAAAGAACAGCGGCGTAAGCTGTATATAATCGATTATACAGAAGTAATTATCCCTATATATCCTCTTCTGCCTTTTTGTAGTAAATGATAATATGGGCTAAAGCCCTAAAGTCTAAATTACTTTCTATATCAACTTATAAACTTATTTAAAAAAAATTCATGTATGAAACTCTTCGGACTTCGCTTCCCCACGTAAGAGTTTCACACACATTTCCGATTGGTTCATTTTGAGATACCGACTTTAAAAAAAATTGGGAGGTTTCGGGAGAGTGACGCGTCAGTTTAAGGTTTTTTGTTCAATTACAACAAATTAATAAGCGGATTTGATAAAAAAACAAATTTATGCTTAAGCTCTTCAATCTTCACCGAACCCTTTCATTTACCCCACTAACAAAGTCTGGGAAATCTTATAAAATCTTACGTGGAAAAGGGGGGGGGGGCGTCCAAGAGTTTTTTAAGTAATTTTTATATATCCAAACATTTTAGGTAAAATTTTGTTCAAATCTAGGAAAAAATTTAAGGCGAAAAATCGGCTTACATGATCCTTGAACAATTTTTTTTCTTTATCAGCTGTTTATACAGGGTGTCTCCGGATACACTTTACATAACTTAGGTGGTGATAGAGGACACTTTTCGAAGAAACATTTTTAACAAACTTTTTTTTTCTAAATTCAAACCTTCGAGAGTTAGGCCGGTTTAAATCATTTTTATTATTTTCCATTTTCACGTGGCCATATCCCGGAAAATATTGATTTTTCGGTAAAAATGGATTAGTGCTTTTTTAAAGACCGTGAAGTACTCTACAAATTAGATTTAAACATTTTTTATCTAAAATCAATGGCTTCCGAGTTATGAATTAAAAGAAGTAAACAAATATTGAAAATTTTGAGACTTTTTATTTTGTTTTTTTTTTTCAAAAGCCTGTTTTCCGGTATCCGTGGATACCCTGTATATCCTTAGATATAGCAATTAAACAAATACTTATCGTTGAATATCGGTCTCCTTCACAATTATGCACTTTTCAAATTGGAGGACGTACAGTTTAACTCTTAAAAAAAAGGGTATTTAGGCGTTTACATTTGAGGATTTGCATTAGCTTTTAAATTCTGCTACGCAATTTTACCAGAAATTGAACCTGGTAGGTAATAATGTTGTAAATTGAAAATTAGCTCAAATACATTATTTTAATGCTTGCCGAATAATAAAAACAGTGGCGTAACTACCGGTGCTGCAAAACTTAAAAAGTGCGTTTTTGTGGATATCAAAATTATCACTGTAGTTACCCAATTGCATTTTGTAATACAATAATTAATTCAGCAACCATTTTTTGCATCTCTTGGGAAAATAAATAGATTAATATACAGGGTAATATAAATGTTACTTAAATCGTGTACTAGAGCCAATTTCATAATAAAAGTTAACAGGGCATTAAAATTTAAAATGCAACTTAAAACAAAACTGATGGTTTTTGTCTGTTTTGTCTTAAATCGCCTTTTAAATTTTAATGCCTTGTTAATTTTTGTTATAAAATTGGCCCTAAAAATACAATAAATATTTAAATTTTGTGAATTTAATTTTTTGTTTTAGAGCTCCTTGTTTATTATTTTGTGCGAAAGGGATTGGTTTTTCAAATTTTTTTACTGAATATAAGTTGTAGTCCGTTAAATTTTCTATCCGGAATGGACATCAGATATTTTGTAAAATGTCTCGTTTAAAAGATAGAGGGTTTTGAAAAAAAAACAAAATAAAAAAATCTCGAATTTTTCAACATTTTTTTACTTACTTTAATTTATAACTCGAAAGCCGTTGATTTTGGACAAAAAAAGATTTCAATCTAGTTTGTAGATTATTTTATGCTCTTTAAAAAAGCACTGATTCATTTTTACCGAAAAATCGATAGTTTCTGGTCTATGGCCACGTGAAGGTGGAAATTTAAGAAAATGCTTTAAAGAGCTTTTTCTAACTCTCCAACTTTCGAGAGCTTGAATTTAGAAAACTTAAAAAATAAAAAAAAAAACGTTATATAAAGTGTATCCGGGACACCCTGTATTTTTTTATTAAAAATAATTTATAACAATATTTTTCCTCGATCATATGTTAAAAGCCTTCAGCTAAGAAACAATAACCAACAACGGGCGGAAGAGGGTTAATAAGCACATAACAATCAAAAGAAAAACAAGGCGTAAGACCACTTCTGACCTACGTAGCCAGAGACTATCACCGCAGCATCGAGAACAAAACAAACAATGAGATCCACAGAAATGAAATCACTGAGTGCGATAGCAGGAGCAACGCTGTGGGATAGAGTGCGAAGTGAGTTAACCCGCGAAAGGTGTAAAATACAGGACGTTATCAGATAGGCCAGAGCGGGAAAACGGTTTTGGAGAGATCGTGTAGAGAATATGGATGATGCGAGAATCTCAAAAATAGTAATGACGTAAAGACCTAACACCAAGGGACTCCCCGGAAGACTCCCAAAGAGATGGAAAAATAACTGGACGTCTGCATCCCAGGACGGGAATACTGGGATTAATTAACACGGCCAAGCCCTAACAACAAAAGAATAAGAAGGACAGAAAAGCGAAAAAGACAGAAAAGAAGAAAAGCGGAAGAGGACAACCAAATAAAATTAGAGTTAAGGTAACGGAGTCCCTCTCCAAGTGCTAAGTAAAATGGAAAACTCGTAATTAAGAGTCTGAGTATAGTACTATAAAAAAAGGTGTTAGGTTGAAAAATTAAAAAATTGTAATTTATGTCATTCAGCCCCCCCCCCTGCCCCTCAGTGAGGTTCTTGGTACGTTACAAGAGAAGGGATAACAATTTTCGAAATAATCCTTGCCTAGGATCGTTGGAAGATCTCCCTTCGACATGGGAGAGAGAAAAATTTTAAATTTAAAAATGTCAAAGTAAAATCTGACAAGATGTTAGGACGGTGGCGCTACACAACAGTGGTTTATTTATTTATTTCTACTTCTTACTACTTCTACATTAAACAAAACATATTCACTGTATGAGAAAATGCGGTTTTCAGCATCATCTATCATCGCACACTCTCTAATGCCCGTATTAATAGTCACGGATTAATCCGAGATTCAAGATTAATTCTCGAAATAGCAGCTGTTGCTAGGATACGGTCTAAATTCCAGTAATCTCATTGGTAAATCCTAGGATTATTTTGAATCTCGGATTAATCCGTGACTATTGATACGGGCATAAGTTAGTATATTACAATAATCTTCGCTATTACCAATTTTGGGCTAAGAGTTCATAGAAAATGGTCAATAATTTTGTCTTTCTACTGGCCGGTTTCAACAAATTTGTCCATATTCTGATGTAATTACATAAAACTTCTTTGTCCTTTCAGCAGTAAGTGCTTAGTTTACAGCCTAATCTGAAAGCTAGCTAAGTGATCCAAGTCTTAAAAGATCGGGCTTAGCATGTGGTTACAGAAAAAATCCAGAAAACGTGCCAAGTTTGAAAATTGAAAATTTGACTAAATATCTTAATCAGAGGTAGTACTTACTTATCTATAACTGTACTGCAACTGCTGTAGAGTCAGTACTGAACAAAAATTTTTTTTTAATTTTCCCGTTTTCTTTTCAAGTGGATTCTGAATAACTCTGTTATTTTCCGACGGATTTTTAAAATTGGTAGTCGGAACCCAATAAACACGGACTGAAGTTCACGTCGCGTCGTCAAGGAAACGATGAGACTTATTATTTATTAAGCAAAATATCCAGTAAGTAGCTAATAATTTCAATTTTTGAAAATCAAATATCGCAGATAAATTTTGAGTCAAAGCAGCTAGGAATGGCGTTTTAAGGAATAAAATAAATTATTGTAAATATTTAATGCTCACTTAATACAACTGTAACCTTTAACAGCTATATTACAAAAAAATTCGAATCAACAATACAGTAGAAGAAATAAATACATAATGTACACTAGATACAATAACATTGTTACATGCGGTTAAAAAATTTGGAAAATAAAACAATTTGTTATTATTTATAATATCACAAATAAATATTAATAAAGTGAAGTAGAAACATAATTTTTCAATATCTAAAAAAATTACAAAAAACTCTTATACTTATTTAAAATTAAATCTTGAGATCCAATTTTAGAAGCAGTCTTAAGCTGAGGGTAAAATTTATAAAAAGATTGGCAAGATATAATTTTGTTCCCCATCATTGGCGAGTATGATATGCTTGGAAGAATTGTAAAAAATGTTTTTCTAACAGAATTATACAATATAAACATCCAAAAGCTATTTTTAGTATTAAAAATATGTTCATCATCATACTTTCAAAATTACAAAACCAACGACGTCTTAGAAAATAAAGGGCCGCCCTTCCTGAGTCAAAAACTTAAAAATGTGTTTCGGGAGGTTCGTCGATGTATTTGCACGTGAACGGATGGAGAAACCACGAACAGAAGGATTTGTCGTGTTTGTGTTTGCATTTGCCCCTTCTGTTGTGCAGATGCGACAGTCTGCTGGTGTCTGAGTCTATACTGGAACTTTCACTATCACGGACGACACTATCGTAACCACTTTCGGCTCTTCTCGAAATTGCTGCTGGACTGTGCTTCGACGTACGTGGAGTGGAATCGTGTCCACTGTCGTACTCGTCTGATTGTTTTTGATTTAATTTTATGGACGTTAAACCTGCTTCGATGCTCATAATTTTTCTATTTATTCTTTCGGTCGAGGGAAGACTGTTTGGCGGAGTTAGGGGACGCGTTGGTTTTGTCGTTTCTGCTTCAAGGACTTTTTCGGGCTTTTCCAATTCTTCTCGTAAATTCGGATTTGACGCACCATCTGGATGCCTTAAATGTGCTAAACTATTGCCGTCTTTTATGTATTTATGCGAATATCTTTGAAATCTTCTACTTATTGGTGGTACTAGGGATGTGGGTGCCGTTAACTCGGTACTACTGATTGATAAATGAGCGTCATCATACCAATTTTTTGCAGTGGTAGGTCTAGACATACTTACTTTACAATTTTCACAAAATTTCTCGTCGTTTATGTACGCCGGTTCGCTGTAAATGCTACTCGTTTCGACGCCGTTAACACCAAATAACATGTCGGATAACGAAAGAGATTCGCACTTGGCGAAGGGTTTTTCGTTAAATTTTTGCTGTTGGTACATTTCGGAATTGGTGACGTTTGCTTTCGCCAGCCGGTTCGAATACAGTTCGTGTAACCTCGCCAGTTGGTTAAATTTTTGTTGGGAAGCGTCGTCAAAAATTGTCTTCTGAAATGGATTGTCCGGGTCTTCGTAGTCGTCGTTGTACAACCCATACTTGGGGTCGTACCGATGTCGCGGTAAAATCCGTTCCAGATCCGTATAAACCGACAAGGAATCCGTAAACGTCGAAACTACGGTCAAATTTTCTTGACTTAAAATTCGTAACGGATGGTCTAACGGGTTCTCCTGATCCACTTCCGGTAACGGATTCTCCAAAAAGCTCATACAAAGCGCTATGTCTTCTTCGGTAACTTGTAAACAACAGTCTTGCGTTGGAACGGGTTCTAACGGCTCTTCCACTTCTATGATTTCTAATATTTCGTCTTCGTCGCTACCGATATTATCGTCGTCCATGTCGTCACGATTGCAATAGCCCGGATTATTCATCAGCCGTTCTTTGAGGAGATTGTCTAAACTTTCCAAAGAAACCTCTCGACTGCTTAACGGCTGTATTAACGGCAGCGCCGGTGGGATTTCTACTGCTTCTTCGTCGTCTTCGTAATCTTCGTCTAGCTCTCTTTCTTCCGGAGTCTCGCATTCGGGTATCGCATCGCTGTTTTGTTTTCCAAGTTTTAAACCAGTTCGGATTACGCATTCTTCCACCCCTTCCACCTTCAAATCGAGAGGCTTGAGAACGTCCTCGTCGCAGGTTTTAAATTGGGTGAGCTCCTTGTAGGGCTCCTTAACAATTTTTTGTTTACGTTGGATTTGTGACGTTTGATGTTCGACCCATTTACGAATCATATTTTTCTTGTGACTGTCCATGTATCCGTAGGCGTTGGCCGCATCGCCTTGCATGGGCCCATCAATCCAAGTCTCTCGTTTTTTAACATGACAGGGCTCCTTCATTAAATGCCTCGCTTCGGCAACTTTCGATTTAGAAATACGTGGACCGTCAATCCACTGCTCGTCGCTACCACCATTAGTTGCATGTTTTGCACCCTCCGCCGATTGTGTCTTGCTTTTCACGGTCGGAATACGTGCTGGAGATGACTTGGGACTATTTGTATGCGCGGGCGAAGTTTTATTACTTTGACAAGTATTTTTAATAGGCGAACGATGAGTCGACGATTTGTCTTCTAGGATTGGTCGTTGTAATACTGGAACTTTAGTCGTGCGCTGCTCTGCGGTGGATCCGCGTAACGCTTTACTCATTGAACATCGATTATCGCCCGAATTAAGACTGGGGATGTAAACCGGCGGATGTTCTCCGTCGGTGGCATCGTCAGCGGGTCCCACATAAATTACGGTATCCGCTGATAAATCGCTACTCGAAGGATCGGGTTCGCTGCTAGTTCCAGTCGTGCGTGTAGCTTCCTCGCCCGAGCTGCCTCCTGACCCATTTCCTACACCCGCAGAAACAAATTTAATGCGTCTTCGTCGCATGCGATGTATTCGTGACGCCAATTGAACCGTGGTGAGGGTGTCGGAATAATTTTGAGCGTAGGGCGAGACGTGAGCGATCATTGCAGCGTGACAAGTTAGCGAGTTTAAGCAGTCTTTTAGTAAATGAGTCAGTTTGTGCTCTTTGTAAGGTAGATGCTTCTGACCGTTGAAAATCGCTAATAAAATATTTCCCAGTCCCGACAAGGGAATTCCGCCGCTCGATTTTCCTCGCTCCGAATTTCCCAAGTCGAACAGATGTAGCCGACTTCTGCCTCCGGCGACTGAAACAATTTTTCAGTACAGAAAATTTTTAGATAAAAACCTGTTTAAGATACGCGAGCCGAGGGATTTTGTAAGGAAATATACGACGTTAAGCATGCAAAAAAGTGCAGATAAGAAAGCCAATTATAATAAATTTGAAAGTGCTGTGATCGGAGGAGACAATTAGAAACTTTTATCTTTTACGTTTTACCGATTTTCTTATAAATAGTAAAATAAATAAAAGCTCACCTCCACCTTTTCCCGCCACGCTGTACTGATAAACGTGTAGAGTAAATAAAAGATGAGAATCGCGAGAGTCCTCTCGAGTTGGCGCTCTTCCTTCGACGGCGACGTCCAAATAATGTGCTGCACGTTCGGCCGTAGGCACACGCAATTCGCAGTGCGAGGGTTGATTTCCAAATAAAGGATTATCTCTCAAATAAACTCCGGGAGATTGTTCGCAATCTGAAAACAAAAAACGTGATAAACCGACCATTAGTTGGCTAAGGTACAACTATAATTTCGAATTTACTTCAACATATAAATCTTTGGGTTCGAATACAAATTTTTCGAGATATATCGGAGAAAAGATTAAACATAAACAAAGGTAAAATGATGTATGAGACCTCAAAATAGGGTTTCTGCTTCATCCATCAGCGTCAGAATAGCCACGAAAGTAACCCACACGAAAGCGATCTAAAATAATCCATTTCATATAATAGGAAATTTAGGGAATTATAAATCCACACCAAATCTAAAACGAGAAAAGGGCGAACGTAACTCGCAACATCCTCGAACTTGAGTTTATGTCTTTCAAGCTGGGTTAGTTAGAATTTATGGCAGATTAGTTTTAATGAATTTAAGTAATTATCTTAATGCTGTAGTTGGATACACAATGTAGAGGAATGTATACAACGGACTTTATTAATTAGCTGAATTCTGAGAATTTCAATTATTGTATAACTTATGAGTATAATAGAATGCGGTATTTGCGTTAGTATTTATAATAACTCAAAAGTATTTCCCTTCGTAATAACAACAAATTATTTTGAAAGTAAAAATTATGAATCTCGACATTTTAGAAATTCCGTAACAATTCTTTTCAAATAATTAACGGAATATTTTTGATCCGTCCCTAAATCCTCCTGCAAACTCACAAACTCACAATTAAAAATTTTAATTTGAAAAAATATTAAAATTCTAATATAAACTAATTATATCTCTTAAGTTGAACAGACACAAAGTTTAATCCAACGGCAAGAATTAGTTATTAGAAATTTTCCTGAAATTTTAAAATTAAAATGGAAAAGTAAAACACAATATAAATAAAGAGAGGAATTTTCAAAATTAACAAAAATTTAAAAAGCTGGAGTCAATAACATTAATTATTCATTTTACATGTCGTCAGACAAAAAATTGAAAATTTAAAAATTGATTAAAACTACAGAAAAAATTAAAATAAAAATTAATATAATAACTACAATAATAAGAAGAATATTATATAGAGATTTTTGCAAAATTTGCGAAAATATAATCTTTCGCAATTTGATACCATTTTTTTATTTTTTGCACAACTTAAGAAAATTTAATGAAAAGATGAATCAGAAACTAATTGAAAATACATTTTTAATTTTAATTTAACTTCATTTCTATTAAAAATTCTTATAAAACTGAAACATGGCATAGTGACGTCATAGCTTTCCTTGTAAAAAATAAAAAAGAAAGAAAATTGAAAGAATTGCAGTTATTTTCGTTATTTTACAACTTTGTACCTGATTTATTGATGGTTTTTTATTATTTGTTTTGCGAATGTGTGGTTTTGGAATATCCAATTCAATATTTTGTAATATGAACGCAAAAAAAATAATCTGAATTAATATTTTTACAAACTACAAAAGTAAAAGTCAAAAGACGGCATTTCATACCTCTAGACCTCCCGGTGTATTCTGTCGCAACCTATAAATGCACTTTTAAACAAAAAGTCGATCAGAGATATGCAACAAACTTGGACTCTGAAATCGGAGGGTCTGGGAAGTATGTAATAGCCCCCCTCCCCCCCAGTTAACTAGTAATTATGTTCATAACCGTCCACTTTACACCGGAACAAAAAAATAAAGTAGCAGCGTATGCAGTCAAAGCAGTATAAAAATATTACTCCGAGTCGGCAAAATTATAATAAATACTGTTGCCCTCTAATACGCCATATTGCCCTCTCTTTACCAATTTATGCAGCATCTGATACCAGCTTATTCGTATAGTGCCGGAGCCGGACAATTGAACGCGGCCGGTTGAACGCGGCAGTTTAAACGCGGCTGTATGAACGCAGAGACGTTTGAACGCAGGGGCATTTGAACGCAAAGACGTTTGAACGCGAGGACGTTTGAACGTAGAATTTAGATACAATTGCATCCCGTTTCCCTGAAAAAAATCCCAGTTTTGAGTCCACATCGAAGGAGATCCGGCCCCTTCCTGGTAGTACACTTTGTGGAGTAGTACCGGTCTAGAGGGATATTTTAAGCGTGTATGGCGTTTGTCAAAACGGCCCGGAGCGTCCGAAGCGGAGAGTTGGCTTTGACAAATGTAACTACAGAAAATCTCGGATCCACCCTAAAAATCTAGACATCTATCATAGACTATTAGTTATCTTACAGACCCTTACGTGGGAGGAGAGCAGGGAGTCAAAAATTACAAAAATTACCCAAGTAGTTCGAATTATTGCCCCCCCCCCCCCAATAACAAATTTTAAGTATTAATTTTGAGGTCATGTTAAATCAACGTGCAACAACATTATTATTTTATTTATTATATAATAATTTAAATATAATAATTTCATCCAATTTTTAGTATTCAAACGTCCCTACGTTCAAACGTTCCAGAGTTCAACCGGCCGCGATCAAATGTTCCAAACCGATGTTTCAAACCGGGGGGTCTGGGGGGTATGGAATACCCTCCAGTACACCAGAGATTGTGCGCAAAAAATGCGTTATTGTGCTTATGGGTTTCAAACCAGAAATCTAACTTCTAAAATTCTAAAATCTAAAATTTCTGATTTAAAATGCAATAACACATTTTCTTATTTTAATCACAATTACTTATGTACTGGGGGGTATTCCATACCCCCCAGACCCCCCGGTTTAAAAAACCTAGCTTTATGATTGTGTTCAAAAGAGAAAATATATTTTTAAGCTTATGAGTTTTAATTAGAAATCTATCTTTTTAATTCGGGAATAATTCACAATGCAATTTCGATGACCGCTACTGTAGTTGTGCGGAAAATTAAGAAGATTTAAAAAAGTGTAACGGTTTGATCGAGATAAGTCAGAAACCCATTAGGGCTGTAATCGCGTATAATAAGCAATTGCTTCGCGTCTTTAAAAGTTCAATGTGTTAGGCCGCACAAACTAAACAATCTAATAAACCTTTACTTATTCAATGTTCATAGGCGTCCATTGGGGGGGGGGGTCAAAGAAGGCAGCTGCCCCCTGGCTCTTGCCTTAAATTTTCAAATTTAATTTCAATTAATTTAAAATTCGTGGAGAAAGTTACTACTGAGTTCGCGAAGGAACCACGGAATTTGAAATTTGTCTTTTCTGCAAATAAAAAAAATTGAAAATTTTAGTGTTGACTATTTTTTATAATAAATGTTTTTTTGATTTTGCCCCTCCTTAAAAAATATTTTATGGACGCCCTTGTCAATGTTGTACTTAGCGACTATTGTGGACGCAATAGAGACTACCACCGCTGAGTGCAACCAAGGGTGAATACAATGGGGGGGGGGGGAGGTGTAACCTTCCCATGTCTCACAAATAAAATATCTTTTTTCTAATTATGTTTCAAAAAGTGTCACTTTATGACATTCAAAAGTGTGCGGAAAAGTACTACTTTCCCGCCCTAGTGCGGTCCGACCTTCGCCTTGAATGGAAAAATGTTAGTTTTCCTAACTTGTATCGAAAATATCTATTTATTAACATTAGAAAATAACATATTTATTTACTCCCTGCATGATCTTTGCCTAGATCCGTCTTAAGTGCAACTTTGCATAATTAAGAGTTAATAACGTGTATTCGGTACTGAGGACGGCTACCAGTCTATCACTCATTACTTAATTATGTAAAAGTTATTGAAACGAATTCATCAATATAAATTCATCATCCAATTGCAATTGAAAGATATTAGAAATCGAGAGAAAAAAAAATTAGGAATAATTGAGAATATAAGAAGTTTGTGTTTTTTTATCTCGAGTGCGAAGCGCCTATACTCTTTTGTACACCCTACACTTTATACCCACACCTCATTTTTGAAGGAGTTAGGCTCGAGAGGCGGTAACCCAACGACGGGTTTTAAAAATTCTTATTTTTGGGAAACATTAAACATCGCCCGAGCGAAACCGCGTACTTTGGCTAGTTAGCTATAATAATAGACCCCGTTCCGCCAAAGGTCGATTTGTGACACTTTATGGTTTTGCCAACTCTCTTCGGTGGATTTACAAACTTCTGCCAACATTGCCCTATAGGTTCTTCTCTGCGACAATCACATCTGCAATAATCTACCTAAGAACCAGGTTCAGATGAACTGATTTTTTCCGCCCCCCTTGAAAGTAAGTGAGACTGGTCAAATTTACACCGCGGGTCAATGTGAGAGCTTTTGGCAGTTATCAAAAATTTCTTGTAAACACCCCGCATCCAAATATTAGTAAAAGCTGGTTTCTGAGCCTCTGAGTGTATAATATGTTATCTACTTAATAGTTCACGAAAGTCGTATACAATTTTTAAGTCAGGCGGCCTGCTTGCCCCCGTCGCCATGACCTTCTAGTGAGAGAAATATGTGGAAACTCCTTGCAGTGGCAGGCATTTTTTATGTTTCCAATAAATGAATGGATCATTGACCAACGGTTTCTGCTCGTTACTCTATCGTCAATTTCAAATGACAATTTATTCTGAGATTTTAAATTTAAAAAAAATATTTAATCAACCTTACAAAAATTTAATTTTCCGAAAAATTAATGTTAAAAATAAGTCAAGCTATTATTTTCTAAACACAGGTAGGAACATAAAAATGTTGTAGCTTTTTTTTTGATATTATCGAAACAAATCCACATCATAATTAGTTGGCTATGTTATTTTGATAAAAAAAAACGACCGTTCACTGGTTTAGTAAAGCAAATATTGTTGAAAGAGCGCAATATGACACCAATCCAAGTACTAAGCGCTCCTTTGTTAATTTTCTACTGTTTGGTTAATTTTGCTTTAGCAAGTGAAGACACTAATGGTTTTTATAAAAAAAGTAAGTTGAATTCATTTTTAAAAACAAATTTTTTCCAGCTGACGGGGAGTGATCATAAATATATTCAATACCGCATAGGAATACAGATCTCCAAAGTAACAAGTACTCTATACCAAATCACGCATTTACACCTCTAATAAATACTCCCAGACCCCCGCCCTCCCCCCCCCCCAGTGACCTCCACTGAACATAAATAATGTATTTGTTCTGAAAAATTAAGAGGTTTCAATTTAACAAAATCAAATACAGCACATGCAGATAAACAGTCTGATTTTAAAACCGGGGGGTCTGAGGGGTATGCTACTACATTCTTGTAATTCAACATATAATATTTTACTTTATTGTCTTTCTGCCTTTTTTAAAATTAAATTTAACTTTAAAAATGATGTTGGTTGGTGCCTAGGTCAAATTTCAAATACTGCACAGAGCTAAGTTGCACTGCGGAGGTATCTAATAATCTAACTTTAATCTATATTGCACATTAAAAGAAGTTTTCTACTTTGTAACCATAAAATGCTCTCCTCGCCATAAAAGTTCATTAAATGATGGATTATTTAAAAAGCAATTAAAAATGTGGCGTCAACTAATGAAGTATTAATAGAATTTTGTATAAATATAAATGAAAGAGGACGTAAACCTAATTGATAACTTTTACGGTTCACTAAAACTTATCAAATTCCTTGTCGTAAAGTTTCAACAGGAAGTTAAAATATAAAGGTCGTTTTAGTTCAAATTTTTTTTAGTCAGATAAGGGTTTTAGTAATTTTCAAAAAAAATTGCCAGGAAGCTGCCTGGGGTTGTACCAGACACCTGTGTCTGGAGGGCGAATCTTTAAATGCTCCGTTTCACCTGAATTTTGAAATAAAAATATATTTTGGTAATTTTGCTCGTTATCGATTTGGCGGGTATCTGACAGTTTTCCAAGTTCAATTTGGTTTCCGTAAATCGTTCTCGAATTGCCGTCAGCGTTCAGGTAAAGAGAATCAGAGCTTCCAGAAAATGTCAAAGCCGACGAACATGGAGGGTTAGAATAAGATTTGATTTTCAAGAATCGCATCTTGTAATGCATACATTTTAAGTGTATCGATCCGAAAATTTTTTTCTTCGGCATAGTACATACACGATATTACGACAACGTGGAATTTTAATATGATGAATAGAAAATTGTGGTAATTTACAACTCACTTTTATCTCTGACACCTTCGTGAATTTATTATAAATGCGGTAAATGTGAAAAAATGCATCATCTTGTGCACGCTATGTTTGTAGGTATGCGGTGTAGAAATTTTCAAAAGTCTGCCAAATAAAATGCGAGGTGAAAATATATTGTTGAAAACTTTTCGCGATTTCATCCGCATCAAAAACCACACAAAAATAATGCATTTTTGTTCTAAAGTTATCAGAAACAAACCATCACACCGCGCTATTTTCTTTCGTTGGAGTAACGAGCAACTGAAACTATTTAGCACAATTTCGAAAGCAATGTAAAATTTTTTAGTAAAAAATTGCTTTGCTGCAAGTTTTAACCATTCGAACATCGCAGTCAATTAATATTCGGTGAGCCAGTTAGTACTTGGCTGGGTGACCCTCTAGGGAACACCGTTACAGATGTGGGTCAGATCCTACTTTAAATTGCACTTCTCTTACAGAATTGCTCATAGTTATCCTATGTTTGAAGGTACTAATGTTACCCAGGCTGATCTACTCTAGTATTACAGCATCTAATTAAAGATATAGTCTGGGGGATTACCCTCTAAACAAAAAGGCATTATTGGGTGTTTTTAAAAGTTTTTAGTTAACTTCACCTAGATTTTCGATTCGTAATCGATTTTTAAATCCTTTAAAATGAGTAAGTTAGAATTTCCTGGAAAATTATTTGCTGAAGAAGTTTTGTGAGATACACATGTGTATTGCGTGTTGCATAGTTAACTACAACTAATCTGTTAATAGAATGCATAGGTCAATTTTCAACAAATTTCCGAAGAAAAGTGTAGAATATATTGTGCATTTTCATCTTTTCCTTCTATTTCAATTTTCCTATGTACATAATAGACGGCGCCAGGATTTTTGGTGGGCACAAGGTGGGGCCCAATATATTTGAGGTGGGCACACAAAGTTTATAAAAAAATAAGCACCTAAAATTTTAGGGCAAAGGGATAGCTGCCCGCCCCTGGCTCTTATCTTATATTTTTTTAGACCTTAAATATTTCATCAACGTAAGTTTTTAAAATTGTTTAAAACTTTTGGTTTTAAATAATTACAAAGTAAAAATTTAAGAATTTGTTAAAATTTCTACCGAAAGTTATTGCTGACTATTTAAATTTGTTTTTTCTGCAAATAAAGAAAATTAAAAATTTTTAGTTTTATTTTTTTTGGTTTTGCCCCTCCTTGAAAAATATCCTATGGACGCCCGTGGTAGAGAAGGTCGGAATTTAGTTAATTCAATCATGCAGAGCATGACTACTTAAAAGTTCTCCCATTCACTAAACTACTCTATATTCCATGTCTGTATGTATTTTAGCAATATGGTTATACGATGTAGTTATCGATTAAACAGATTGTGCGGCCTAAAGGCCGCACTGACGTTTTAATCTCCCGTAACTTCTTAATTTTTTACTGGCTTTGGTAACTGAAAATAACCCAATTAGAGAAGCGTTACTGAAGAACAGACCGCCCACATTGTGCTGCCTAAAAGCTAAACTGATTTGTCACTTTCACCTAACCACCCAAACTCCCAAATTTTTTAGGTTGGCAAAATTTATATATTTTTAATTTTTAAATTTTTTAAATCTTTTAAAAATGCGTTATGAAAAAGATGGCAGTTTTCACTTTGTATAATAATACTAGAAGAACTCCGCCACCTGACCACAGACCACCTACGGGAGCCCTACCCCAGGGCCGCCTTGCAGCCCCAATAGCATTTGAATGACAAATGAAATATACAATGAAAAGGTTTATAATGACTTATCAAAATTTTATTGGCTATTAGTTAAAACAAAAGAACCAATCACCACAAACTACTGTTTCTCGCAGTGTTCCACAGGGAAGCGTTCTTGCCCCACTATCAGGGCCGGCGTTACCACATGTGCAAACGGTGCCTTTGCACAAGGCGGCAGATTTTTGGGGAAAGGCAAATTTTCGATTTTTTGCATGTGAAATTTTGGATATTTTTATTAAATGTTATTTATTTTTAATAAATGTCGTCTTATTTAATATCTTAGTTGCTTCTGCTTATTCGGACGCTCCCTTTGTTTTTCCATCATCTGTACAACAGTTAAGTAATTTACTAGAATTCCTATGAAAGCCTTGAAATGACGGCCAGGCTCCTTTAAAAAAAAATTTTCCTGCGGCGATGGCGAGCTTTTCCCGTTACCTCTCTCGTCAAAGGCAACATAGTCTTAAACTTGCACGTAGTCCTGGGCTGGTGCGTAGTGCTTTAAGTGTCGCATCGTTCTCTGTTGCGATTGGTGATCAAGTCGTCAAGGTAGTCGTCAAGGTAATTTTTGTCAATATGTGGCTCTATTACCATCTTCGTGTCTGCATTTTTCTTTTGATCTACGTAGTATGTAGGTACGACCACGTCACCCCTAATTATCGAGATCTTAACGTTCCTAAGGTTGACCAACGTTTCTCCTTTCTTTTTGGAAGTATCCTCTTCAAAATTTGGAAAAGGGGAGCGCCGAGTTATCAGTGGAACATGATTAGGCCCCGTTCGACCTGTCATGCTCGTGTTTTGCGGGATTTGGGAAACTTCCGGTTGCCCTTCCATTCCACGACGAGTTTCGAACGGTGCTTTGAGTGTCTGGCGCCCAGGTTTATAGAGAAACATTGAAGACTTTTTGACAACTCAACAAGTGTGGGGTCCTTTCCCCCTTTAGCGCGGGGGGGTACAAGCGAAGCGAGTCTTGTAATAGCGTCGCAGACGAAAATTTTTGAAATTTTCACGGTCAAACGCTTAATAGAAACTTAGAAAATTACAATACAAAAATAATTTCGGGGAAGCCCGGGCCACCCGCCCCCCTCCCCCTGCTACGTCATTGTTGTAAATTATTGTTATATACCTGGTGATACGTCAAAGTATGCCAAAATTTACTTTTTTCCGATAAAAAGTTCCTTAAAAACAATGTTTTAAAAAGTTGCGATTTAATTAAAACGCATAAACATACAAAAACATGCCAAAAGAATGTGTCAACTACTGCGAACGCCGGTTAAAAAGCTTATTAAAAGAAATCGTGTTGAGAGATGTTACAAGGTGTCTTATATATTGAGAAAATTGTAATAAACCAAGCGACATCTGCCGCAGATGTACTTTATAGCAACAGTCAGGCCGCGAATAACAAACTTGTAAATTTGATAAAAAAATACAAGAAACGAAAAATGTTTATTAAATTTTCTACAAATTATTAGGAAAATCGCCGATTAATATTCTTGAGACGTTGGAGGGTGAAAATTAATTATGAAAAAAATTAATTGCCTAAATATTTTCACTTACCATTTGAATATCCTGCCAGCAAATCGCGCAATTGATTGGTGGGTCCACATACTTCCACTGCCGAAACCCTTACGGAAAATCGTGCACCTGTTTTTTGTTTTTGTTCGTTGATGCTCCTAAATAGCCAGGAAATTGCACAGGGGATTATACCTAGAGTGTTGGCATTTTCCGGGGTGCCCAACATGGTGTAAGATTTTCCTGCGAAGAAAAAATGACATTAGGACGATTTAATTTATCATTTTGTGTTCGAATGGAGTCCCGAGGTGCGTGTTTCAAATTTTTCACGAAACGGGTCGTTGATGGAAACAGTTGACCTGCCAATTGATCCCAGGGGCACAGTAAAGGGTAGGATACGGCAATTATTTATCAGCCAATTGCCACTGCCAGGAAAATTTTACGTTTACTTATTTATGTGTGGAAATTATATTTGAACGTGAATAAATGTAAATCGAGCTGTCCAGACTTTATTTTTGGGCAAAAAAGCCGTCATTCCGGTATGGCGGCGGCGTCAAAACTCGTTGTTGTAGGGGAAGGTGGGGGAAAATTTAATTAGCATTAGTCAAGGAAGTTTCGAATGATGTAATGAATTTTGATAAGCATCGTGGAATCTAATATCTCACACTAAAAATGTCAACGTGTATGACAAATACAAAGCAGCTACCATAAATAAAATAAAATGTGATGCGACACTTCTGTTCAGATCATCTTGTCGGCTAAGCTTTTGCATTTTCTTGAATCGCGTTTGCATGTAAATGGGTTATTACAACTACTAGTGTAACACCCCCGAGAAAGCAAAACATCCCTCTTATATTTAAATCTTGTTAAGGTTTCGCATACCATTCCATCAGATGAAACATTACCCCAGTAAACAATTTTTGTTTTAACGGGAACGGCGCGAAAACAAAAGAATTTTCAATATTCCGTCGGGATGGCATTTAGAATAACAAAAACTACATACATAAACCGAACAATGCGTGTAAAGCACGTGAAAAATTTGCAATTTGATGAAACCTTTATACGTTGCAAAGCAGTGCATGCATACAAAATGCCATATTGGTTTCGCCATTTTTCAAGAGCCGATAAGCCCCTAATCCTCTACGTGAATAAATACTCCCTATAAAGGAAGATATCTGCTTTAGTACTATACAGGATTACAGATATTTCTAAATTGACACTCAATACGGGAAGTTTTGTGAAAAACGCCGTGCTTAATAAAAATATAAATCATATCCGTTTAATTTGACTAACGAGGGAGCATCAGCCATTTGTTTGCTCCGAAAGGGTTGATTAAGAAATCTGCTTAATTAACTTTCGGCGAAAGGATTCAATTATTAATTAGCAGAACCACCTCACTTTTAAATTAGACTTACCTAATCCTGCGTGGCCAAAACAGAATAAACAGCCGTCGGTTCCATTGATTACTGCGTGGATGACATCTGTTAACGCACTCGAACACACCTCGGTCTGCAATCAAAATTTTCTGATCAGCACGTATTTCATTAGACTTCAAAAGTTAACTAATAACTCCAATGTTTACATACATAAAGATCAGACGCCAGATTATAGTCACATCACTCTAAGTGGTAGGTATATACGGCCGTAAAGCCTCGGGGTTGCGATGCTGCTTTATTGCCAGCGATAACTCGTTTCATTTACGTAACTGCTCAATAAAATTCTCTCATTATCATTGTGTTTCATATTTGCGTTTTTTACGCACTCGATACGATCGCGTCGTAAAGCATAAGAGCATCAACAAGTAAGTATTAACGTGGCGGCGGCGGCTTCCCAATCCGTATACGTGTACGGCTATACGGTCATTCCAATAAAAAAAAAAAAATTAACCTCGGAATTAAGTCTCCAACATAAAGCGCAACTTATTTAGTCGACGATAGGCCTAAAGTGTTTTTAGTAACAAAACAAGCTTTTACATGGCCGTTAAAAAGCCATTCCAAATTAAAATTGTTGTAATAGTTATTTAAAGGAGAGAAAAGTGAAAAGGAGGAAAGCAGTAATAAAAAGGTAAAACGTGCGAGTTAATGACGAAAAAGGTTATCGCGATGTCTGCAAAGTGTGCCATAAAATAAGTCAGATACGAGATAAGTGTTTATTACAAATTTTGCGTAAAAACTCGTAAAAAAATCTTGACTTTTAACTATAAAAACAACTTTGCAAAAAAATACAGTAAAAGAATGAGGAAGGAGAGCATTTGGAAGTTCTCAGTAAGTGCGGCACTTAAGAAACTGGAATCTTAAAAAGATTGAACAAGACTTCTACATTTGTGTTCCCCTGCAGTTTGATTGTTTCGCGAAGTGAGAGCGAGACAAAAATAAGAGGGTGCAATGCGACACCGCGATAAAATAATAAATTATGCTTCAGTTGTACCCATCAGCGTAAGTGTTCTTACGAGAAAATTCATTATCGGGAGAGGAAAAGAAGTCGTACGCGTCGTGAAAGCGTTTAAGGTTTGTACGTCTGCTTACATCGATTTGTGAAATTAACTCATTATTCCACTGAAATTTGAATTAAGAAAATTGTGTTTATAAAAGCAATTTTAGAACCAATATTTGTTTTTCTACAATAACTTGCGAACGATGAAAGGTATCAAGAATTTTAAAGACAATAAATGTTCGGATTTTCACACTAAACAAATTTGATCTCGACAATATTTTTGATAGCTCAAACCGTTTTTGAGATATTTGAGAAAACCGAGTTCGTTAAAGAGTAGGCAACCATTTGTGCGTATATTTCAAGCATACACCTGTAGGCTTGGAGACGAGAAATCGTGGTTCAATTCCCAGCACCGCCGGATGCGCTGCTACGATCTCAAGTACAAGACTGTGGCGTAACAAGGTAGCTATGGGCCTGTGTTTCTAACTCAAACCGGGCTCCCAAACGGATATTAAATTATTATTTTCAAATAATTATTATCTCTTAATGTTTTGAATATTTACTGCTATAAATCACAAAAAATCCATCAATATCATCAAATTATTTCATTTTTCTGGTCGTAAGAAAGCCGGGTCCTGTTATATGTCCGGGCCCTTGTTCGATCGAACACATCGAACACTAGTAGTTACGCCACTGAACTTCCTGTCGTTTTTTTTTCACATTTTTTTTACAGTAAATTTCTTCCTGGATTGTTCCAAGATTTTCATTTGAAAAAGTTAAAAAAAGCAAAAAAGAATAAGGTCCTTTTCTTAGATTTCCCTAAAATGTTCTAAGATTTTCTAGAATCTATTAAGATTTCTTGAGGGTTCTTTGGATTTTCTACGATTTTCTCAAATTTACCCGGATTTCTTTGTACTTCATCAAATTTTCATTCATGTGCACACCACATTTTCGGAAAATGTGGTGTGGGAAAATGATTTTCCCCATTAATATTCCATAAGTTTGAAAACCTAAAAGTGAGCTTATGTGTACCTGGGGGGTATTCCATACCCCCCAGACCCCCCGGTTTGAAAAACAGAGATTTGGTACTTTCTCAATTATTTATATACGTTTCGTAGAAGATATAGAGGCAATTATTGGTTAAAGGTGACTCCAGCCAAAGCACAAAAGATACTACATTTTCGCACCGATTTCCTCTCGCATTTCTATAAATATTTGCACAAATTCTACAGATGAGCTATTTTCATGTAGTTAATTAGATAAATTAAAATTATAATATTCCATAAGTTTGAAAACCTACAAGTAAGCTCTTGTGTACCTGGGGGGTATTCCATACCCCCCAGACCCCCCGGTTTGACATACTGTAATTAAGTGTACTTTCTTTACCACTTCAAGATCAATTATTTAAATCCGTTTCGTAGAAGATATAGAAGCAACTATTGGTTAAGGCTGACTCAGCCAAAGTTCATGACTTCAGTGTCTTTTATGAGAGGGCAAAGGAGAAGGCTAACGTGCGTACTATGTCTTTTGATGTAAAGGCTGCCTTAGATTGTTGGTAGTAACGTGATTTTATTGTGCCATAAAGATTATTTGGAAAATTATTTAAATACAAAAAATGATTATTTATTTAAATTTTATTAACATGGAACATTTTTTGCGGTCCTTAACTGCCAAAAACCGACACTAAAAAATAATGTTATAAGGTTGGTAATAAGTATTATCTACGGTTAATCCGGATTAATGAATTAAGTTGAGATTTTTTTTTACACTTAAACTAGAAAGGTAACTGTATAGATGAAGCCTTAGAACTGCAGTCGTACGAGTTCCATCTTGTTTGTTTTTATCTGTTGATCCGTCGATCTGCTGATCCGTTAATACTGTCGCAAGTCTTTAGGAAGTCTGAGGAAGGTGTTTGATTCCAAAACACATGTTCCATGTTTAATACATTAGTCGGAGACTAAAATAAAAGGAACCCGGGGGTTCAGGGGGCGGAGCCCCCTGGGCGAGGCGCGAAGCGCCGAGTTATTTTCAGAATCAATTAATCAGAGGAAATAACCGTTCAAGAGAACGGTTACGGTTTGATTTAAGTGCGTTGACTACTAAGCAGGGAAACCAGGTTCGAGCCCGAGCGAAGTAAAAACTTTATTCTAGCCATCCTCCCTCGGAGGACAATCTGCTTTGAAAACCCTTCATAAAAATGAAGTGGTTAACCAAAACCCATCCTGGGTTGTAGCGCTACTAAGTAAGTAAGTTCAAGTAAATTTAAAACGTACGAAGAATAGCCAGGAGGGCACCTGGGGGCACGCCCCCCCCCAATGTTAAAAAAAAACATTTATTTATAATAATAAAAATTCCCGGACGGGAAACCCCCGAAAATATTACTTTTTACAAAAGGATTTTTACGAGTGCCCCCCCCCCCCGAAATGAAATCCTGGCTACGGGTCTGTACGATAATAAAATATCGCATTTATTAAAATACTTAAATATTGAATTTTTATATAAAAAATAAAATTAAAATATTGGATACTTGAGATTTGAAGTTATGTTTAACTTGAACAACAATGGAATTATTAGAAAAAGGAGGAAGTATCTCCGATTCGTAAATGTTTATTTCAACCTAAAAATCAACCTAAAAAAATAAAAATTAAAAATTTTAAAACCCCTGACTGTAAACAAAATTCTAAAAATAATAATTAATAATAAAAGCACCTTACTTAAAAATTACTGTTCCCTTTAAAAAGGAAAAAATAATTTTTTTCTTCTTCACTTAACTCGAAAAATTAACTTACCCCCCCCCACTACAAAATTTAAACATTAATTTTTAAGTCGGGGGAAACGGTGAATTTTTGATATGGAATGTATCAACAGATTTCGTAAGTGGAAGAAATCTCTGTTTCCCCTGACTTAAAAATTAATGTTTAAATTTTGTAGTGGGGGGGGGGAAGTTAATTTTGCGAGTTAAGTGAGACTTTATGCTGAGTGAAAAAGAAAAAATTTTTTTTATTAAATATTAAAAGTTAGAAAAACTCACGGTTTTTTTTGGAAATATTGTGTACTGCTTAAATCGATTACAGTGTGAAAGTTAATTAAACAAATATCGCGGTCCAGTCGATTAAAAATCTGACTAGCAATTGTACTGTTGGAAATTTAAATTTGAATAACTGCTTATATTTTTTTTTATTTCTATTAAAAATAAGTAGGTAAAAAATTTTAAAATGAAAGGTGGAGGTTATTTTACTTCAGTTTATATAATATTGTTTGATTGTTCATCGTAAATTAAGTAACCAATATCTCTTGCGATAACTTAATATAAAAACTTTTAATCGTCGTAATTAAACACAAATTTAAATCCGTTTAAATTTTGAGTAATTAGACGTTTTAATTTCGACTTCATTTTAAACTTCATCCCTTGCAATACTTCGCGAGAGAAAATTATCCGAAATTATAGGATGCTTTTAAGTTTTTTCCAAAATTTAAAACAAATGGTTTAAGTGGAGCTTTTTATAGAATTGGAACATTTTACGATATTTTCATGTGTTTTAAATTATGTAAATGAAATTTGGTACCATTTTATGGCGGTTAATTTGGAGTAAGTACATTGAATTTTCGTAATCCAACTTGCGAAGCGTTTCCTCGTTGTAAAAGAATAACGACGTTATTTTTACAAATTTTATTACATCAGAAATTACATTAGGGCGAACTCATTGTTATTTTTTAATCTTCTCGAAAGATCCAAAATGTAATTGGTCGCGGTGGTGTGTTCATTAAAAAAATAAAGCAAATTTGTTAATTTACATTACATATGCGATAACGCATTCATGTGTTAATCAGAGACGTAATAAAGACAAAGTTTGAAGAGCTCGTTAAACCAACCCTTTTGTACGCTTTTCACAGTTTAAAAATTGACCCAGCAGTTGTGGGAATGCCGGAAGCTGAATCAAATATTCAAGCTGAATGTTCTGGAACGTACTCGGTCAATGGTATCCGTCAGAGAATGTTACTTAATTGAATCATGACAGGGCCTACGAGGCTCTTCTCTCACTAATAAAATTTAAATCATTTTCCGTTACGGTTAGAAATAGTTGCGTATTTGCACGTTTTCCGATTTAATTAACTTTTTGTTTTATTGTTTTTCCCTTTTATTAAACCATTTAGTTTACTTTGGCAGTAAAACTGCTGTTTTAACAACACAAATGGAACCTTTTGCCTCGATTGCACTTTTCAAAATATTTTCAATTTACGGATCACGATTTAATTTACTCGGGAACTCACGAGGCATTTCACACAGGAACGACTTGAAATTTTCCAATAGAAAATCTTATGCGCACTAGATAGCCAATATCTCTTACATTGGTTGGATTTTAGCCAAGTACAGGAAATTTTACAACAATTTTATTTTATATTCTGCTTGTCGTAGTTATTACCTCGAGTTACATTTCGTTATTTATCTAATTTTTGCCATTATTTTATATAAATTTAGACTGAAAGTGGGACTTGCTATGGGAAACTGATGAATATCAATGTAATATAACTTAATCGAAATGTGTGCATCAGGCAAAAAAGTGTTGTTGTTAGAAGTCAACAACATAATTAATAAATTTCTTTATAATAATAAATATTATTTATAGTAAGTAATATAAAGTGTACGGGAAAAATGCATTAACATTGTAAGTATACAAGTATATATTATTATTATGTGTGGGCATTTTATTTCCCTAGGGAGTTTTTGTTACATTAAATCATAACCTTCTATGTACTTTTGCGTTCCATATTGTTGAATTACATCAAACTTAAATTATTATTTACGTTTACATAATATTACATTTTAAACAACTTTTCACCGGTGCTGAGCCTGTTCAACCAGGCTGCCAACTAATAAATAATGAAACACAGAAAATTCAAATTTTTCAAAGTGCTGTGCCGGGAACACTAAAATTAAGCAGTGTTACCAGCAACCGCGTCTGAAAAAAAAAGTGTTTAAAAGTTTTTAATTGCAATACTTCGGCTAGTTTACGCAACAATAATTAAAAAGTTTTCTAGCGGATGAGATGATGTCCGCAAGAGAATCAGAAGGCACCAGGTTCGATTCCCACAAGAACAGATTTTGAAGTTTCCAACCTTCTATACACACGGTGTGGGGTTTTTAGATCGTCCGGTTTGTTAGATTATTGGCTGAAAGTTTAATACCACTCTAAAATTTAGTACCAAAAATGAACCAATCAATTTGCTTATCTTATCAATCAAAAAGCCGGAATTTTAAATTGGTAACCATTGCCCAATACAACTCTGTTGAAGTCTATCAGCTCCGGATGAAGGTTGGATACCTGCTTAACAAAAATGATTTTTTTCAAAAGTTCCCGTGTTAGAACAGAAACTTAATTATTAACGACATACCTACATCGCAGAAAACAAATATGACCCTATACGCAGACGACACTGCAATGCACTTTTTATTTAATAAATGAATAAACCACGATATTTAAATAAAATTTTTTCTCGAATACAATTTACCGAACACGCTATATTCTGCTACTCTTATACTATTGCATACTGAAAAACAAAACCGAACCCAAACTTTGCAATCCACTTGCGGACGCGTTATCATTTCAGCTAGAAGACTTTTAGAGTTTTATTACATTAACAAACTGAAGTACTGCATTAAAACTTTTAAACAATATTTTCTGAAGTTGTGAGGTTCTCCTCGCAAGCTAAGCAGTTTGAGCGGATAATTGTATTGGAACTAAACATCCAATAGTACTTTGAAATACCAAAACAAGGTACTACACACTTTGGGCCGATACAGACAGAGCCGAACTGCCCCTTTTCAGAATTATTGTTTTTATTCCCTTTCTGATACACGTTTTCGTTTTGAGCTTTGACTTTTCATCATTTTTACTTGATTCCGCAAGTGACGGAAGCAGAGACGTATTTTAAAATTTTGCGCCCTGGGCCCAAAAGGTTTACCGCCCCATAAATTAATTAAAGAAAAGCTAAAATTAATATTGGCTTGCACCGCCCCTCAAAGCCTTCCGACCTGGGCCGTGACACTCTGTAATATAAAATTAATCTACTGCGGCTATGACGCCCTGTCAGTTTTTATTTTTGGGATGTCATGGAGATATTATTATTGTTCGAGTAACTTTTTGGTTTTTGTTTGATAGGGCAGTCAAAAAATTTGGTGTCGATCTAGTGAATGTTATTAATGTTAATGCAATCAGTGCGTCCCGTGTTTTCTTTTACTGTTCGTCTCGCTAACGTTACGTTGCAAATTTTATTACAAAATACCCGTTCAAAGGGGATCATACTTTCAAAAACACGTTAATGGGAGCCACCGTTTGCGCCGAATGGTTATTACAATCATTCATCTCATAGAGGATTAATCACAAAATAATAACGCCACGATAGTTCATCGCCAAGTTTCATTCCTGCACCTGTCGAAAGAATTTCTCCAGGACCGCATCCAGCTGCAGTTGTACGTATGTTACATCGTACTGAATGTTTTACTTATGTGAGTACAAACTTATGTTTTATCGATCAAAGTATTTATTGTCATAACTATCTTCAATGGTACGTCACCAAATTTAAGTTTTCAACATCAAGTATTGTTATTTTGCTATCTGTGTATCGTCAATTTTATGTGTTATCGCATCTACAAACTTTTTGATGCCAATCAAAGTTGTGAGGTATCGAAACAACGAATTAAAGTGTTCCACATTTTTAAGCACTATTAAATCAGTGATTTATTTATATGTATAATGTGTGTTTTATTTTGTTAACCATATTTGTTCGCAGCATTTGTAAGGACGGTACTGCTGAGGATTCTTTCGACACAATTTTCACTATTTATGGTAAGGACTTTCGTGTTCCGTTATTGCGCGTAAGCCATTATTACCGAGATTTTAAAATAACGGTGGCGCTCATTAAGGCAAATCCCGATTGTGACATAATTACCGAGAAAGTAAGCACCCTCTCCGACAATTTTTGTGAACCACCCCGGACTGAGCCTAGCCGGCAAACTAATAACCTGCGGAGGGTGCGGTGTGTCATTTTGTACCGTAACAGGTTATTTTTGGCGCCCAACTTTTCGGGGCCGATTTTTCGATATCGATAATTTATTCAATTCAATCAGTGACGGCACCTCTTTTGTTGACAGTACTAATATTGTTTTGATACTTTTAACGTTTAGTTTTATTTTTTTTGTGACTCAATTTTAAATTTTAAATTTAGCTATGGGGTTAAAATTAATAGTAGAGCGACTCGTGAAGGAGGAACTTCAATATGAGTTGAGAATTAGAGGCATACCGGCTGATGACTTAGTAAAGAACTTACGCGTTGCACTAAGGCAAGCTATTAAGAAAGAAGCGGAAGGAGAAGATGTAGATGAAACTTTCGTGTATCCATTTTCTTTCGAGGAAGACGCTACAGCCATTCGCGCTGGAGCACTATTAATTGAAAAATTAATTGATGCTTTCGAACTTTCTCCAGCTAAGGAAACTGCATTCACGATTGAAACAAAATTAACGCATTACGTCAATCGCGCTGATAATTCGGTACCCGTCTCGGTGGACGAGGAAATACTAAAGACCCAGTATACCGTTAATCTCGCCGTTTTAATGTCCCGTTATCAACTTTTGATAACCAAGTCTACTAATGGGAAAGTAAATTTAGTTATTTCGGAACTCGCAGAAATAGAACAAAATGTTTCGGCTCTTAGTACACCCGTGAATAAAAATGAACCAATTAAAAATATCGTGGTGAAGTCAACTCCTGTCGCGAAGTGGGGTTTAAAATTTTCCGGGGAACCACGTTCCATCTCGATTAGCGCTTTTCTCGAACGAGTTGATGAACTGATTATCGCACGTAAAGTTGATCCCGCTCAATTGTTAGACGAGGCAATAGACCTATTTACATCGAAGGCATTAATTTGGTTCCGAGCTAATAAAAGTAGAGTCAATAGCTGGTTCGAATTAGTTGATTTATTAAACCAAGAGTTCCGCCCTATCGATTACGACGACAGATTGTTAGATGAGATTAAAAGACGCACCCAAGGTTCAGATGAAACCATGAGTATTTACGTTTCTGTCATGAAGACAATGTTCGCGCGTCTATTAGAATCCCTTACCGAAGACAAACAAGTGAGAATAGTTTTACGCAATTTAACGCCATTTTATCAAAATCAGTTAGGTTTGACCGTGGTGACCAGTTTCGATCAACTGTTAGCTTGTGGTCGCACTATTGAAGAACGACGTTTCGCTATCGAGAGCTATGTCCCTCCATCTAGGAAAAAGAATGACCTGGAAGCTGACTTAGCTTATTTAAATTTGAATTCAAACTCTCGTGAGGAAAGTAATGATTTACCGGCAACTAGTTTCGCGGTACGCACACATGAATCCAATCGTGGAAATTTTGTTAGAGGTCGTGGTCGAGGTAGAGGCCGTGGTGGTGCAACCACAGTTCATGCAACTACAGTGCAATCGTGCTGGAATTGCAATAGTACCGATCACTTTGCATCTCGATGCCCTGAACCTCAGAGGCAGATGTATTGCTATCGCTGTGGAAATCCCGGTGTAACAACGCGTACGTGTAGCACATGCAGTAATAGTAATAGTAATTACCGTGATAGATTTTCGTCGGAAAACTCCGAAGGGAGACATTAAATGGTCGTAGAATGTTTTCCCGCACTTTCGTGAATTCGACGCGATATATTTCAGGATTAATGCAGGACCGTAAAACAAAATTTGAGAAGAATAAAGTGATTCTTGATTTCGTGTTAGAAAATTCATCTGAGGATCGACGTCCTCATGTGACGGTGAATATTTTAGGTTGTGAAGTGTTAGGCTTATTAGATTCCGGTGCCAGCCACACTATTTTAGGGCAACAGGGATGGAATATTTTAGAATCTTTCGGAGTTAAATTAAATATACGTAAAAATTCAATGCCCACTTGTACCGTTGCTAATGGAGAATCTCTTGATAGTTTAGGCACCGTTACCGTCCCGATTCAATTAAAAGACCGTGTAGTTACCCTTGATCTCATTGTAGTACCGGAGATTAAACAGAATTTAATTCTTGGAGTAGATTTTTGGGAATCTATCGGGTTTGTCCCGGATTTGCGTAAAGATCAGTGGCAGTTTACGAAGCCAGATATTGCTACCATACAAACTAGCAAAACTACTCCTTTATCGTCATCCAATGAACTTACCGAAAGTCAACGAAATGACTTAACGACTTTAGTCGAACGACATTTTAAGAATAATAATCGTGAGTTAGGTAGAACCGATTTGGTCAAGCATGTTATTAAGACTAGCTCCCCTCCGATTAAGCAAAGATATTATCCGGTGAACCCTAATGTCCAAGAACATATCGATCAAGAGTTAGATAAAATGTTAAAGTTAGGTGTTGTAGAACCGTCAAAGAGCGCGTGGTCTAACCCGATCCTGCTCATCAAGAAGAAGGATAAATCCTTCCGCTTTTGCGTCGACTTCCGTCGGCTTAACGAAGTAAGCGAAAAAGACGCCTATCCTATTCCGTACGTTAACGCCATTTTGGACAGATTAAGAGACGCCAAATTTATATCCTCGTTAGACGTTAAATCCGCCTACTGGCAGATACTTTTAGATCCCGATTCTAAACAATATACGGCTTTTACGATACCAGGACGTGGATTATTCCAGTTCACAAGAATGCCGTTTGGTCTCCATAACGCTCCCGCCACCTGGCAGAGACTTATCGATGAAATTTTAGGATGTGACTTAGCCCCGTATGTTTTCGTGTATTTGGATGACATTATTATTTGCGCACCTACGTTTGAAAAACATTTAGAAATGCTGAATGAAGTTTTTAAAAGATTACAACAAGCCGGTTTATCTTTAAGCCGTGATAAATGTAAATTCTGTCAAGCCGAGTTAAAGTATTTAGGCTACGTGGTAAGCGCGAAAGGTCTTCTCGCAGACCCAGATAAAGTTAGTGCGATTTTGAACATACCCACCCCTAGAAATTCTAAAGAAGTGAGACGTATTATCGGAATGGCGTCGTGGTACCGGCGGTTCATACCACAATTTTCGTCAATTATCGCTCCTCTTACCGCATTATTGAAAAAAAATAGTAAATTTCAATGGACTGAATTGTGTGATGTGGCTTTTGCCACAATTAAAAATCATTTAGTATCGGCACCCATACTTTCGTGCCCCGATTTTAATCTTCCGTTTACGATACAGACTGACGCGTCCGGTTATGGAATTGGCGCAGTGTTAACCCAGAGTATTGACGATAAGGAAAGCGTGATTTGTTACATTAGTAGATCATTAACGCGTAACGAAAGAAATTATTCGGTCACAGAGAGAGAATGTTTGGCTGTCATTTGGGCGATCGAAAGGCTGAGACCTTATCTCGAAGCTACTCAATTTACCGTTATCACTGACCATCATTCTTTAATCTGGCTAAATAATTTAGAGAAACCCGCTGGCAGACTTTGCCGCTGGATGGTTCGCCTCCAGCAGTATGATTTTAACATCATTCATCGTAAGGGAAAAGATCATCACGTTCCTGACGCATTGTCTCGTACTGTTCCTGTTATCGAACCAATTTCAGTTAGTTCTGTCGAAATTAATGACGCTTCTGCTTCAGTAGAAAACATTAGTCAATCAATCCCCCAAGTAGAAAATGCTCGTACCGATCGGTGGTATAACAGAATGGTTTCGAACATTCAAAAATACCCAATTAAGTTTAATCAGTGGCGAATAGAAAATGGGATAATTTTTAAACGTGTTAGAATGCGATATCCCGCTCTTACCGAAGATGAACATCAGTGGAGAAAAGTTGTACCAAAATTTGCCCGAGCTAAATTATTAAATGAATTCCATGACGTACCGACTTCCGGACATTTCGGAATACTTAAGACTTTTGACCGGTTAGCCCAAAGATACTTTTGGCCTAAAATGAAAGCTGACGTGGTTCGGTATGTTAATAAATGTCCCGTATGTTTAACTCACAAAGTAGAACAGAAAAAGCCCGCTGGCTTGATGTGTAGACACCCTGTAGTAAATAAACCATGGCAGATGATTTCTATCGATATTGTTGGACCTTTACCGCGATCAACTAAAGGTTACACACATATTTTGTCAGTAGTAGATTGTTTTACGAAATTTGCTCTTTTCTACCCGTTACGTTCTGCTACCGCGTCCCAAGTCATTCAATGACTTGAAGATAACGTTTTACTTGTTTTTGGCGCACCTCAATATCTACTTACCGATAACGGAGTTCAGTTTAAGAGTAACGATTTTAGGAAAATGATATCGAAGTATAAAACTCAAATTTTGTACAACGCATATTATCATGCTCAAGCAAATCCCGTTGAGAGAGTAAATCGCGTATTGAAAACCATGTTGGCATCATATGTGAAAGACAATCATAAGAATTGGGATGTTTATCTCCCTAAAGTTTCGTGTGCCGTGCGTACCGCTCTTCACGAGGTGATAGGAATGACTCCGTATTTCGCTAATTTTGGTCGAGAGATGGTTCTCTCTGGCGAGGAGTATAAAAATACTATAAATTCTGAAACTATTAATGACGTAACGTTTGCCGATAGGCAAAATCTCATACAACGCGCTCCCGCGCTATTAGAAGTTTACGACGATATCGTTAAACGATTAAAGATTGCTTATGACAAATCTAAGCAGATATATGATTTACGTAGGCGCCCTGCTACCTTTGAGGTTGGTGATACGGTTTACCGCCGAAATTTTGTTTTATCGGATGCGGCTAAGCATTTTAATGCCAAATTAGCGCCTAAATTTGTAGGACCTTTTATGATCTATAAAAAAGTTTCGTATTCAACTTACGAATTATCTGATGCTTCCGGTAGTCTTCGAGGCGTTTGGCACGCCAAAGACCTGAAGTCAGGTCCGCAGTGAGATTAGTTTACGTTAGTCTTTCGTCCGTGCATGACGCTAAACTGTCCGTCTGTTGACGTTAAATTTTTGAAGGTTAGGTTTATCTTTTGCGCTTAGCAAAATTTTGAACACTTGCTTGGTTAAGTTGGTAACAAGTTAGGACTACTTGAATTGGTCATTGAAGATTTAAATGCTTTGAGATCGGTTACAACTGTTTCGACTCTTGATATTGTAGGATCCCGTTGGACATGGATATTCGTGAAGTGTACGACGCCTTCTTTATCAATCAGTGTTAATTCAGTTTGGGACAGGACTTATTGTGTTTGGAAATTCGATTGGCTAGATATAGTGGTTAATTATGTTAAAGAGATTTTTTTTTTTGGTATTTAATTGCCAGATATTTATGCAGTTAAGATAATGAGTTGTTAATAGTTTACTGTTGCCCTGGACATGGCGTTAAACTGGTTTCACTTTCGTTTTGTTAGATAACGTCAGATTTTTTTTGTTGGGTTTACTGTTAGTAATATTGTTCTCGTCGATTAAGCTTAGATTAGTTTATTCACGAGAGAGTAATTTGAGAAATCACTCTTCAATTAGGGGGGATGTAATATAAAATTAATCTACTGCGGCTATGACGCCCTGTCAGTTTTTATTTTTGGGATGTCATGGAGATATTATTATTGTTCGAGTAACTTTTTGGTTTTTGTTTGATAGGGCAGTCAAAAAATTTGGTGTCGATCTAGTGAATGTTATTAATGTTAATGCAATCAGTGCGTCCCGTGTTTTCTTTTACTGTTCGTCTCGCTAACGTTACGTTGCAAATTTTATTACAAAATACCCGTTCAAAGGGGATCATACTTTCAAAAACACGTTAATGGGAGCCACCGTTTGCGCCGAATGGTTATTACAATCATTCATCTCATAGAGGATTAATCACAAAATAATAACGCCACGATAGTTCATCGCCAAGTTTCATTCCTGCACCTGTCGAAAGAATTTCTCCAGGACCGCATCCAGCTGCAGTTGTACGTATGTTACATCGTACTGAATGTTTTACTTATGTGAGTACAAACTTATGTTTTATCGATCAAAGTATTTATTGTCATAACTATCTTCAATGGTACGTCACCAAATTTAAGTTTTCAACATCAAGTATTGTTATTTTGCTATCTGTGTATCGTCAATTTTATGTGTTATCGCATCTACAAACTTTTTGATGCCAATCAAAGTTGTGAGGTATCGAAACAACGAATTAAAGTGTTCCACATTTTTAAGCACTATTAAATCAGTGATTTATTTATATGTATAATGTGTGTTTTATTTTGTTAACCATATTTGTTCGCAGCATTTGTAAGGACGGTACTGCTGAGGATTCTTTCGACACAATTTTCACTATTTATGGTAAGGACTTTCGTGTTCCGTTATTGCGCGTAAGCCATTATTACCGAGATTTTAAAATAACGGTGGCGCTCATTAAGGCAAATCCCGATTGTGACATAATTACCGAGAAAGTAAGCACCCTCTCCGACAATTTTTGTGAACCACCCCGGACTGAGCCTAGCCGGCAAACTAATAACCTGCGGAGGGTGCGGTGTGTCATTTTGTACCGTAACAACTCATGGCCTTTAGGTAAATACGTCTCTGGACGGCAGACGGCAGCGACAATGACACTACTGGTTTCTATGTATTTCTATGAAATTGTGTCTCGGTAGATGGCGCTAGTGGCGACTGCCGCTGCGGTCGAGTGGTGACCATAGTATATATTTATTTTTAATTGGGTTTCGTTAATTATAGCCAAATTTAAATTAAAAACGAAGATCTGCGTCTTTCTAAATCTGTAATTTTCGAGTTAGGGCGGCTTCAGGATTCAGCGATTCACAGGTGTAATTTACGCTAAAAAAAAAGTATAACAGAGAATTTTAATGATTATATAACCTCGGAGTCTTCAGAATAGGGTTAGTCGTTTCGACCTTCCTTTTTAATTTGTTATTTAATTAATTTAATTAAAAATAATATATTTAATTACATATAAGGTAAAATCTCTCAAATCAGGCCAAAAAATTAAACATAAAATCTAGCGTTTAAGATAAATAGGCACCTGCCATTAAGCGCCGAGCATAGTTAAGAATTTTATCCTCTTTCGAGATTCTTAATATTACTTTATCCTCCCCCGCCCCACTGTAAAGTTTAAACATTAATTTTGAAGTCGAGAGAAATAGAGATTTAATTGTTCCACTTACGAAACCTGTTTATACATTCCATATTAATAAGTCAGTTATTCTTTAAACTTTGTTTAAACTGGGGGAGGGAGGATAAGTTAAATTTTTGAGTTAAGTCTCCGAGAATTTATGTTGTTGAGTGAAGAAGAAAAAATTATTTTCATCTTTTTAAAGAGAACAGTAGTTTTTAAAGTAAGGTGCTTTTATTATTAATTTCTATTTTTGGAATTTTTTTATATATACTTAGTCAGGGGTTTAGGGGTTAGTCAGGGTAAATTTTTAATTTTTATTTTATTTCACTCTTTTCGTAGTTAGTCCAGTCATTATATCCATAAAAGGCACCTAACCCTGAAAAAACTCTATGGCTCTGTTTTATTGTTTTATTCTCCCGGGGGGGAGGGGGTCACTGAGAGTGTACCTTTGAAATGGCGACCAAATCGAGCTTTTGTTTGTGATCGAAAATTGTTTTTTTTAGGTAAAAAACGCTTTTTCTTGAATAACTCTGCCATTATTAATTTTATCGAAAAATCGTAAAGACTAAAATTGCAGGAAATTTCATCCTCTACAAGTTTAGTCCTTACAATTTTTCTTCTAGAATTGATATTTATTTAATTAAACTCAGAAAACCGTGAGAAATTCAAAAAATTAAATTATCTCGTTTATTTTCAACTTTTCAGCTATAATCAAAATAACCAAACTTGTAGAGAATCAAATTTCCAACAGTTTCGGTCTCTATCTTTTTTCCAAAAATCGTTATTTTTGGAATTAAACCGGTAAAAAGTGCCGATTTCAATATATTAGCATTATCTATTTTCAACTTTTTCAAATTTGATTCTCTACAAGTTTGGTTCCTAAATTTCTAAATTCAGTGTTGAATTTGTTGTCGTGTTGTCGCGTGTTGTCGCGTACTGGTTTTTTAAGTGCTATAAGAGACCTTTTCTGGAAAAATAGCGTTTAAAAATTTTTAAATGTAATTATTCAGTTAGTTTATGCAACAGTAATCCTTGAGTGGTTCCAGCCCAAAGAACGAATAACTACGATATACTAACACGTATGGTTCAATCCCGTTGAGTCTTACGTGAAATACATGATCATGGAACCATTGCAATTACCAGAATAAGCGCGTCTTGTTAATATTGTAAAATGCTGAAGTGTTGAATTTTATCAGCCGGCCCTGGGCTGTGCAGATTATTAAAAAGATACTTTAATCAGAAAATTATCTTCAGTAAAATTTCGAATTTTAAACAGTAAACGGTTAAACTTCAATGAAGGAAGATATGAAATTAAAGGACATAATTTTAATATTTTTGTAAAAATTTGAAATTACCCCAATAAATAAGGAAAAACACTGCAATACATAATGATTTTGATTCACAGCAGCTAAAATTAGTACAAGACTCTTATATTCCGTACATCTTACGAACAAACCGACATCTCTTGGATATGAAAACAGTGGTTCAACTTAATTATCTTTTTTAAATTACATAATTAAAGTTAATTTAAAAAACAAATTTTACCTGTGAGTCGTCCTGCGAAAATATGGCGTCGAAAGCAAACATTTTAGGAGCTGCAACTCCAACTCGACGATCTTCCGGTGCTGCCGATCCGTACGTTGAAGGATCCACTAAAGTGACTTGTTTCTTTCGCTTGTCGAGATTGAAAAAATTGTTGGAACATCCATTATCGGGTGAAGAGCTTCCAGGTGGCGTCGAAACACGTAGCATCACTTTAACCTGCAACAAAAAGAGATCGATAAATAACCAAAATTTTCTTGCAGAAGTTTCATCAACACACTGCATAGTTTATGCCAAAATATTTCACGATTGCCTATGTAGACCATTATATACACACACGTTGTTACGTATTTTACATATTATTAGATCGTTAATTACATTTGCGGTAATGAATTAATTTATACCCCATTTGAGCTTGGGGTTTGTGCAGATTGTTTGATCGTTAAATAATTTTAATGAAAGCCTCATAATACAAAAAAAAAATTAAAAATAAAAGCAGCAAAAAGGGTGGCTTTGTGTATCAGTTGCCCTAATAACTCCAGGAGAAATTTTACCACTTATTTATACGTTGACCTATTTTTATTTTAACGAAGAGCGCAAATTAAAATATTTTCATTCAGCATTACAATGAAGTCGCTTTTTAATAGTCCGTCCGCACTGTTTTCCTTAACTGCGTTCGATTCCCAACAGCGACAATCTAAGTGCGATAAAATTTTACTGCTCCTTGTCCTTCTGGGAGGTGTAACAATTTGTAGTTACGAGCGGGTTTTACTACGCAATTCATCAAATTTTGATTTGGTACAAAATGTTGCATTAATTTGCTTTAATATGCCACGAATCATGGCGGCACTTGGCACGTGGAATTTACAATACGTGTGCATTATTATTTCAATTCGAGATAAAACACGGCACGAGTGCGATCGTATAAAATGAAGTAAACTATAAGCTGCGTCGTAAAGTAAAAGCTGTAAAATTTAATGCTTCCTATTCTACATAGAAATGCAAAATTTAAATTGATAAAATCATCATCGCTCCTAAATCCCGATTTTATATTAAATGATACGAAACCGGTGGACAGAGTTTCGTTAAATATTTACCAAGGAGGATATCGTAAAATTTTATAAAATGATCATAAAAATTTTGTTTAACCGAAAAATTGAATAAGAAGGAAAACAGCATTATCACTTGATGACGTCGATTAACTGCATTCGTTCGCACGCTAACAAAACATTTATTTTATGTTAACCCCCTTCGCCCCCCCCCCTCAATCCCAACACCATCACAAAAACAATTTTCCATTCGAGGACTAATAATAACGGCAAATAGAAGTACAATGTGGTACTTTAACTATTTACACTATTTTATTTATATTAATAATTTTAAGTTTTAAATGATACGCAGATTGAATAAACAATAAAACAAAATTTTAAAAGAAGGAAAATTATCCAGTGAAAAAAATTCCCCAATTTAAAATTTAAAAATTTAAAAAAAATTTAGTAATGTTATGTAACTATTTTGTAAACATTGGTTTCAATAAATTGCGGGTCTAATGGAATAGGAACTTCTTGAATTTCCTCAGATTTATGAAAATTTTCTAAGATTTTCTTTGAGTTCTCTTGGATTTCCGCGAAAATTCCTTTCTCACAATGGTTGATGTTTTAATTTAACGTTAAAAATTGGATTCAATAATTGTATCCACAGATGACGCAGTAGCGGTTAGTGAGAATGTACAGTGGTGGCGATAGAATATTTTTTTAAATTCAAGGTCGAAGATATTACAGTGAGTATCAGTAATTGGAATCCAAAACTCCAGTTGCATTTATTTAATGATAAAAACCGGCAGGCAGTCTTTTTATAAATTTTTCATATTTTTAATTTAAAAATCTTTTTGAATTCAACCCCCCAGACCCCCCGGTTGCGATATTATTTTTAGTTTAATTATTTTGAGATCAACAAAAATTGAGAACTAAAATTTTAAAATAATCAGTAACCAGGGCTTCTACTACTAGGTAGTCGCTTAATAATTATGTCAAATAGGAGTTTGAAGGGGAAGGGTTTCATCCTATAGATAAAGAGGAAAAGAAATGCATGAAAATATTATCTTTAGGATGTCGCTAATAGTCCGATAACCGGATCACAAATTAAAAAATTTTCTAATAAATTTATGGCAGTTTCGATAAATTTCGGGTAAAAAGGCCAAAAACCTAATGCGATTTTTCGATTGGCTGTTTACACAATGTAAGCACCGCCCATAGCGTGTTTTTAAGTTATTCAAGTGTTTCTTGACATAATTTGGCAACACATAACTGCCAAAACTGTTTGATCCTAAAAATAACATTATTTTTATTTTCAGTAAAAACAAATTCGGTTAAAATACTAATGTATGGGAGTAAATGCTTGGTAACAAACACAGAGATGCGGCGGAAACGAGATTTCTGAGAGCGGTTAAGAGATATGTACGCGAGAAGATAGAATAAAGAACGTTGAGATTAGAGAAAAGGTAGGAATCTTTATTAGCAAATGTTATATAAGAGTATCTTTATTCTACTACAACAATTACAATCAAACATAAACCGTTCGTGACATCTGCTGCTGTCACTCCCGCATGCTACGCTTTTTTGGGCGTTCGGTTGCGTATTGTACTGCGTGTACGATGTGCCGCAATCATCGGGTTCTAACACTTCCCCTCGAGACGCGACCGACCAAAACTGGCTGCTAAACCAAGACCCATCATTTCGACGCATGATGTATGTTTTGGTCTACTCAAAGCTTTCGTCAATACGTCCGCAATCATTTCTTCTGTTCGCACGTGTAATAACTTTAATAACTTGCTGTTAATTGTTTCACGTATGAAATGGTATCTTATGTCGATGTGTTTACTTCGAGCGTGAAACACAGGGTTCTCAGTTAACTTTAGTGCGCTCATACTATCAGTAAATATTCTAATATTTGCTACATTTTCACATTCAAGTTCTTTTATGAATTTATGCAGGTATATGGATTCTTTTGCTACCTCTGTCATTCCCATGTATTCGGCTTCCGTCGATGAAAGAGCCACGGTTTTCTGCTTCTTAGACTCCCATGAAATTGGACCACCTGACATGATGAATGTGTACCCAGTGTAAGAGCGTCTGTCGATTGGACAATTTCCCCAATCGGCATCCACGTATCCTCTAAGACCTTGGTTATCCGGCTTATATAAAATTCCTAAATTCGTAGTACCTTTCAAGTAACGTAGGACACGTTTCGCTGCATTCCAGTGTAACTTTCGGTAACAGTTGTTGAATTGACCTAAACAACTTATGGCGTGGCTTATGTCGGGTCTGGTAGCTACGGCCAAGTATGTTAGGGCACCAATTAATTCCCTATAAGGTAACTCTTCTTCTTCACTTGTTGCGTGTTTTGTGGGTTTTAGTAGCTTCACGTTCGGATCCATGGGCGTGCTCACTGCATTTGAGTCGATCATTCCATAACGATTTAATAAATCAATTACGTACCCTTGCTGATGCAAACCTATGTTATTTCTATCACGAGAAAATTCGATTCCAAGACAATAACTTGCATCACCCATGTCCTTGATTTCAAATTCATCCGAGAACTTTTTCTTAAGATTGTGGATTCCTTTGGAATTTTTCGAAGCTATCAGGATATCGTCTACATATACCAATACTAGTATGACATCTTCCCCTCCACCAATACGGTACAAACATGGATCGGAATTGGTGGGTTTTGCATCTAAATTACGCAAGAATTTATCGAGTTTATGGTACCAGCTTCTTCCAGCCTGACGGAGACCATATAGAGCCTTCTTAAGTAGACATACTTTGTTTCCGATTTGCATAGCTTCTAACATTTCTTCTGCCTTCTTAACATTCGTAGGATTGTTTTGGTGAGAAATAATTCTAAGAATTTCTGATGCTTGTTTCGGTAATTCCATGTATATTGTCTCTTCTATTTCACCGTTTAGGTAGGCGCAAGCCACATCAATTTGATGTATCTTCATGTTGTGTTGTACTGCTAAAGCAACAACTAATCTCATTGAGCCGAGTCGGGCAACAGGAGCGAATGTTTGGTTAAAATGTATTCCGGGTTGTTGGCTGAACCCTTGTGCTACAAGTCGGGCCTTTCTTCTTTCGAGAGTGCCGTCTGCTTTGTATTTGTTCCTTAGAACCATTCGACTACCTACGACGTTTTCGTTGGTAGGACGATCCACCAATAACCATGTGTTATTCTTCATTATCGATGTCATTTCGCTGGCCATTGCTTCATACCATTCTAAAGCGTCAGGTCCGTTAGTTGCTTGCTTCATCGTAATTTCTGAAATAAATGCTTCTTGAATTTCATCTTGCATTTTATTTGCTTCAGGATTAACCATTCTGTACACCTTTTTTGGTCTTCCTCTGCAACCTGTCCTTATTATTGATGGTCTACCGCTACCACGCACTTCATGACTTTGATGAGTGGTAATTTCTTCTTCGCCTACGATTTCGACTTCGTCTTCTTGATTGATTTCAATTACGGGTTGGGTTTCTAACTCTTGAATAATTTCGACTTCGTTTTCTTGATTGGTTTCAATTACTGGTTCGGTTTCTAACTCTTGAATAATTTCGACTACGTCTTCGGTTTCGGACTCTTGATTAATTTCGTCTACGTCTTCGGCTTCCAGAAGAGATTCTGTAAATTCTCGTTTGTTAGAATTGTTACCTACCAGAAATTTAACGTCTCGTGTCACTTCTACTTTCTTTTGCTTAGTTAACCATACTCTATAGCCTTTGGATTCTTCCGAATAACCTAGAAATATGCCTTCTTGTGATCTCACGTCAAACTTTCCTCTTTTCGGATCTTTATTCAAACAATAAATTTTACATCCGAATTCTTTGAAATCGCTGACGTCGGGAGGCTTCCCATTCCAGATTTCGTACGGAGTTTTCCCATTCAAACTTTTTGTTGGACAACGATTACGAATATAATTTGCGGTATTAACTGCTTCTGCCCAAAAACTTGACGGTAAACCGGATTGCATTAGTAAACAACGAGCTGTGCTAACAAGAGTACGATTTTTCCTCTCTGCAATTCCGTTTTGTTCCGGATTATACGGGACAGTCAATCGTCTTACGATTCCACGGTCTTTCAACAATTTTTCAAATTCGTTGTTTGTATATTCCGTACCATTGTCGGACTGAATGCACTTGACCGATCTTCCTTTTTGCTTTTCGACCATGTTGATGTACTGCTTCGTAACTGTCAGAACATCAGTTTTTGATTTGATAAATCTAACCTCGCACCATCGAGAATTGTCATCTATGAATACAACATAATATCTTGACTTCCCGTTCGATTCGACCCTCATAGGTCCACATACGTCTGTGTGTATGATTTCGAGAAGATCACTTTTCCGTTCCGATTTTTTTGGGAAAGCGTTTCTCGTCATTTTTCCTTTAATGCACTCATCACACTCGAGGTTAGCGTCCTTCAAATTAAAATCAACATTCACTCCCTTGATCGTACCCCTTTTAGCACTTTCTAAAAGATCTTTGAAATTTAAATGACCTAAGAGACGATGCCATAACATTGCAGTTTTCAACGATGCTTTCGGCAAGATGTTGTTTTGTTCCGCCTTATTTGCAGCGTTTTCCACACGATTTTGTATACGAGCGTAGTACAAGTCACCAACGCGGTCCGCAACTACTACAATAGTTCCATCGGGACGGGTAACTAGTGCTTTGTTTTTCTTAAATAAAACTTCGTAGCCCTTGTTTGTTATTTTGCCAATTGATATTAAATTTGTGCGTAAGTCCGGTACGTGTAAAGCGTTACCTAGTGTTATATTATTAACTTCACCCCGCACCTTTGTGGTTACTAATACGTCGCCTTGACCAATTATTTTAGTCGATGCACTGTTTGCTAAATTTAAAATTTCACTTTTGGAATTGTCAATTTCTGTGAAATTATTTGCATTTATACACATGTGTGATGTTGCACCGCTATCCAAGCACCAGGTTGGTGGCGATTTGATAGATCCAACTTGGCATGCTTCTGAAACAAGTAACGAATCGTTATTTTTCTTACTTCTGCATTCGGCTGACTTGTGCCCAAATTTTCTGCACTTATGGCAACGATAATTAAAAGATTTATCCACCGTCTTGTTCGAATTCATATTCTTTGAACGTATGTGTTTCGAGTTTTTGTTTACATACATAGCGTTCTCGACATCGCGGGTTTCCTTTTTTCGAGCATCATATTCTTCGATTATCTTTATGCGTAATGCTTCCGGCGTGGGTAGTTCGTCCCTAGATTCAATGGCACATCGAAAATTGTCTGAACTCGGAGGCAAACTGTATAGCAACATGATGGCTAGTAAATCTGCGTTTATTTTCACATCCATATCTTCCAATTTATCCACTGCGTCGAAAAAATTGTTAATGTGAATTCGTGCGTCATTACCTTCTTCCATCCGTTGTAACATTAATTGTTTTAGTAATGTGGCCTTTCTCGCTGGTCCTTTAGATTGATATATACTTTCTAATTTGATCCAGACTTCGTTCGAGGTGGCACATCCTTTGACTTGTTTCAATTCTGTCGGATTAATTGACAGAATTATTTCAGCTTTTGCTTTGCCATCTAATTTCAACCATTTTTGGACTTGCTCTTCAGATTTATCATCACATTGGGTCACTGTTGGTTTCTCGAAGCTTCCGTTTGCGTACGTCCACAAATCGCTTCTTACCAGTATGGCTTCCATCTGAATTTTCCAGGTGTCATAATTCTCTTTGTTCAGCGCTTCTATTCTAGATCTAGTTCCCATATTCGTCGTACTGTCGTTCCGACTGGTTTCAGCGCAAAATAAATTTTATGGCACACGTATTGCAGATAAACCTTAATGATTGCTTTCGTTGCTAACTGGGCCCATAACCTATTAGCAAATGTTATATAAGAGTATCTTTATTCTACTACAACAATTACAATCAAACATAAACCGTTCGTGACATCTGCTGCTGTCACTCCCGCATGCTACGCTTTTTTGGGCGTTCGGTTGCGTATTGTACTGCGTGTACGATGTGCCGCAATCATCGGGTTCTAACAATCTTCATTATAAGCAGCGGCGGCTCGTTAGAGGAGGTTAAGGAGGCTTAGCCTCCCCTTAAATTCTGGACTCTTAAATAAGTATCAAAATTTTCAAAATTATAAAAAAGGAAATTCTTGATTGTAAGAAATATCAAAAAATAGATACTCCTTGCACAATACTTATTTAAAAAATAAAGTGAGATTACCGTAGAAGCAGAATCATTGGTTTAGAACGGCCTATAGATGATGTGCTAGTCATCACATGGACCCGCCAAGTAAAACTATACTACTGATCAGTACCGTAACTTGGCAATGATACACCCGGTGTAAATATAACATTTTACGTCCCCCAACTTAAAGTTTTGGCAAAAATTAAACAGAGTTACCCTAATTTTTGCATGGCTTTCTGTTTTTTTTTTTTTTTTTGCTTTTTTGTCTATAAAATCAGTGGCGTTCACTGCTCTGCGCCTTCTTTGCACTTCCTTTTGCGTCTCTTTCTGCATTGCTTCCGGGGCAACCGTACCAGTCGCCGCCCCACCTTAGTTACGGCACTGGTATTGATAATTTCAAGATTACTCCGCAGTGGCTATTGATAGCAATATCGGAGCATCAATTTTAATTTTTAATTTAATTAAGTTGGGATGGAACCCAATGGAGAGGAAGAATCTCTGAGGTAATCTGGTATATAAGTGAAAGAAAATCTTGGGAAATCCAAGGAAATGTTGGAAAATCTTAAAAATCTTAAGAAATTCGAAGGAATTCAAAGAAATTTATATTTCATGAATAGCCTCCTCAAATGCTGAAGGCACGAGCCGTCACTGAGTATAAGAGATAAACTGAAAGAAAACAGGAACAAATGGTCACAGTATCTAGATAAAATGAGACAAGATAGAATACCGACACAAGTGAGAAGATACAAGCCGGAGGGACAAAGAAATGTAGGACGACCTAGAAAGAGATGGGCACCATGACAGGCCGAAGAGCCTAATTCGAAAGTGAACAAGAAGAAGAAGAAGTAGTAAAACATTCATTATCGACAGATTTATAAAAATAACAGATGCTGAGGCAAATTGGTCTCCCGGCTCACTTCATTGGTAAAAAAATCTATGAAAAACACTAAACCCATCCGACCAATTATCCCGTTCATTATGAAAAATATCCTCTACGGCCGCCTGTACTCCAAAATTACGGATCTGGAAATATAGGATCTTTGGGCCGCCCTCAGCCATTAAAAACATCCACGAAATCGCCAAATCTCAAAAATCACGGAGCTAGAAAAACCACACTTTCGTTTTTTAAATTACATTCGGCTGTAATTAACGCTGTAATTTAATTTAAAAGTAATTATTAAATATTTTTTAATTATTTCATTTCATTAAAAATTTATTAAAATTCTAAAATATCTGTGCCGATTAGGCACGTAAATTTTATGTACCGAAACGACACTGTAAATTTCAAAATATTTCGTTCATAAAAAATCAACACATAATATGTACTACATAAATGATTCACCAATTCAGTAACGGCAAATGGGGCAAATCAATGCCGTATCGTTATGAAAATTTCTGTGCCGTAAATGTACATAAATGATACATCAGAACAGTAACGGCAAAAACGGTAGTAAATCAATGCCGTATCGTTATGAAAATTTCTGTGCCATAAATGTACATAAATGATACATCAGAACAGTAACGGCAAAAGCGGTAGTAAATCAATGCCGTATCGTTATGAAAATTTCTGTGCCGTAAATGTACATAAATGATACATCAGAACAGTAACGGCAAAAGCGGTAGTAAATCAATGCCGTATCGTTATGAAAATTTCTGTGCCGTAAATGTACATAAATGATCCATCAGAACAGTAACGACAAAAGCGGTAGTAAATCAATGCCGTATCGTTATGAAAATTTCTGTGCCGTAAATGTACATAAATGATACATCAGAACAGTAACGGCAAAAGCGGTAGTAAATCAATGCCGTATCGTTATGAAAATTTCTGTGCCGTAAATGTACATAAATGATACATCAGAACAGTAACGGCAAAAGCGGTAGTAAATCAATGCCGTACCGTTACAAAAATATCTGTACCGTATATGTATGTACTTAAATGATACCTTAAAACAGTAACAGAAAATTGGACAAATCAATGCCGTACCGTTATGTAAATATCGGTACCATATATGTACATTTTTGACGGATTTGCGCTGCTTGGGGTAAAGTTATCCTTACAGTACAAAATCATAAGGTTCTTCCACGGAATTTAGTATTTAGAGAGGTAATTTTATTATTCGATCATTATTATCATAAAATCGTTGTCACGACAATATGTAATATCCCGGCAGCAGCACTACAAAGAATTTTCAATTTTTTCAGAAAATTTATCGTATCCATTGCATTTAATAAAAAATTAAATATATCAAAAACGCGAGCGTTTCCTTTTTCCTTTGAACATAAAAATTAAATCCGATAAAAATACTTTGCTGTGGTATACTAGTTTGTTTCAATTTTGTCGAAAATTTGATTGTGAGCAAAAGAGTTCATCTCGAGAAGTTTTAATAAAGAATTCGAGTATTTGGTGTATGCGTGTGGGGTGAAAATTCGAAAGACAAGAGGTACTTTAGTAGATAGAAGCGCTGATTTGCCAGATCGATTTTGTCTCGGAAATTGGGTTTGTAGATTGGCACGATAAGCGAGAGAAAACTGAAGTTAAGACGTAGCCCCAAGTACACACGACCGAAATGTAGTTTGTCACAGGTTCGAGTGAAAATTAATAAAATTTATTTTTGGCGAGCGCTGCATTGTGCATCGCTTGTTTGGAAACTTTTCAAGTTTTACGACAATTTTATTTTTACTGGTTGCTCGAAACACTCCAAAAAGTTGTAAAACTGTTTTGTATAAAAACAGAGCATTTAAATTGCACTTTAACTAAGTTACAATACTTTTACGACCACAAAATTTTAGAGAGCAAAATAGTCGGTGATTTACCGGATTAAAAATAATAATTATGTCGACGTCGATATACGCTTGGTCACACTTCGAATGTGAACTGCTCACCCTACGATGAAGAAAATTCATGTTTATTTTTATATCTTCGCAAATTGTTTTCAAAAAAAGATAAACAAGGTAAAAGCGCAAATCCCAAATATTTCTGTATCATCACGTACCGAAAATAGAACTGAAGTAATAATTTTGTTGGGTTTGTTGTGTATTGTAAAATTAATTAGATGTCATTAGTAAGTTATTGTTAATTTGCTTGAATTGTCAACGTAAACGTACAATTAAACAATGTTGGTAATTGTTAATCGCAAACCATAGCGAGCACCTGATATACTTTCAACCCCGTATTGTGTTGGTAATGGAAAGTAAATACAACTACTTTGTCACTCTCTATAGCAGAACAGTTGAATGCTATTTCCGGAAGCTTATTGTTTTCAAAATTGTGTTAAACTTTGTTTGGTTTACTGTTTATTGTTGTATAACATTATATACCTACCTACTAGATTAGTAAGAGCATCGATCTTAGATAACAAACCGCAAAAGCTTTCTAAGTGGATCACTTACACCTCCAGTTAACGCGCTTTCTGTATAATTTGATCCAGGTAGTACAACAACATATCTGTTTGATAATTTTGCCATCCACTTTAGTTTAAATTTAAGTGCTTGCTGGGTTTTTCGCATCAATCTAACTTTTGTAATCTTTACAGGGCGAGCTTTTGCTTGTATTGCGATGAGAAAAATTTAAACTCGTGTAATGATATTGTAACTTAAAAAGCAAGCTCGGATAATCCGACAGGAAAAACCTTTAAGTAGGAGTCAAATTGAAGGTTATATTTTCAGAAGAACTTCTTGTAACTACATCCGACTATGAAAACTGTTTTTAATTTGCTCTTTTAAATATAATACCTTTATAAGTATAAGCAAGTAATGGCTTCCCTACATTCCTAGTAGCTTAAATAACTATTTTATTATATACCTATGTTTAATTTTCAGATGTTTTAGATTTTCATCCGGAATTTTAATCGATAAAATAATGCTACTGATTATGAGGGGTCCAGATAGAGGAAGAGTAATTACGGAATTGCCAGAATAACTGTGATTGAATCTAAATATATTTCCTGTACAGTTACATAACTTTGTTTATGTTGGACTACCTTCCTTAAAGATTAATTGAACTTAAACTTCAGGTTTTTAAAATCGAGTTTCATTTTTGTTTATTAGTATTTCAGCTGTATTTGCATTCGTTTAATGTCCGTTTCAGGAACTAACGCCATCAAATTAACTGTAACTCCGCCACTGGTTAGCTAAGTAACTTAGCTTCTGGTTAATTATTTGCTGTTTATTTTTGTGGTACCAGAAAAATTTTTGCATAAAATTTTCCCCCTTTCAAATTTTGACTTTAAAATAATTATTTTCGTTTATTTTACGATTTTCGCTTCTGAATGTTAAGTAATCCATAATTCAAATAAAACTCAAACTTCAATTGAAATACATGCTACTACATAAGTCGACAAAAAAGTAATAAGATTGAGACCGGGGGTCTGGAAGGTATGGAATACCCCCGTACAAGAAAATAAATAATTTGAGTTTACTAAAATTGCAAAATAATTTATATAAATAAAAATAAAATGCCGTTCGTTGCTAAGCGGCTGGACTTGGCAAATTTTTTTCTTTTGATTATTAGTTAGGGTCTGAGTAAGGTTTTTACGGAAAAAACTTGGAAAAGTTGTCCGGAAAATAGAAAAATCTGGGAAAAACTAAAATTACTTAATTTCTATCCCGATAGATGGCGCAACGTGCGCAAATGTTTGACAGCTTACTTCATTTCTATTCCATTAGATGGCGCTAAAAAATGACAAAAATAAAGATTAAATAATATGACTGCCCTTGACTGCACGAAGTTTAAAGGCCCAAATCGAAGTATTTCCGACAGAAACAAACTATTTTATTTTTCGTGAGATCTCGAACAAACCGTGTATCCAGCTAGTATTTAATTCATTCAAATTTAAAGTAAATTAAAAAGGAAAATAAAATCTGGCACCATTACTGTAGTTACAACCTCATGAGCAGCCACTACTATGAGTTATGAAAGAAGTGAGAGAACCATCTCATTGTTACATTTCACTAGATAGTCTTCATTGACACGTTGTCATGTTAGCTTTTAGCTACTTGAAACAGCCAACCTTTGTTGATAAGATACAGGATTCAAAGAAAAAGAGATGGTTGCCGCTTAGCAGTTATATGCTTGTTTCGTCTGATTTCTAGATATAATAGTGTAATAGTAAGGAGAGCGCCATCTACTGCACAATAGAAGATGTGGCGCGTCCTCTATTAACTTGAATGCGGACTGTTTATATAATTAAATGCTATATACAAAATCCAGCCACAGCCCTGGGAGTACCGAACCTAAACGAGGAGCTTTGCACATGACTCTAAAAAATGTGAAAAAATAGATTTTTGATTGTAAGAACTATCAAAAAGATAGATACTCCTTCCACAATACTTATTCAAAAAATAAAATGAAGCTATCGCAGCTATCACATGAACCGCAAAAGTGTAACTGTACTAATAATCAGTACCATAACTGTGCAATGATACGCCAGGAGCAAACGTAACATTTTATTCCCCCCCCTCAACAACTTAAATTTTGGAAAAAATTAAATGATGCTACCCTCATTTTTGTGTGACTTTTTGCTTTTTTTGTTTACAAAATCAGCGGTGTCACTGCTTTGCGCCCTCTTTGCACAAACTTTTGCGTCTTCTTCTGCCGTGTTCTCGGGGCAACCGCATCAATCGCCCCACCTTACCTACGCCACTGCTACTGATATATTTAAAATTATTCCGAAGAAATTACTTAGCTTACTAATTTGGTATTATAAATAACATCATTAGAGTTAATTGTTTTTTTAATTTAAATAAGTTGGGATGGAACCAAGGGGAAGAATCACTGAAGAAATCTGGTATACAAGTGAAGGGAAATCTGAGAAAATTCAAGAAAATTCAGGAAAAATTTGAAGAAACGTTGGGAAATCAAATCTTAAGAAATTCTTGGAAATTCAAATAAATCACAAAAAATCTATATTTTATGAATATCCTCCTCAAATGATGAAGGCACGAGCCGTCATTGTCTTCGGCAGCATTTAAACAATAAGTTATTGCTAAATTCATTTCTCTTCTTCTTCAGCCTTTTCTGTCCACTGCAGGACATCGGCCTCTTTCTCAGATGGAAATGTTTCAGTATTTACACCCCACGGCTGCTTAATTCAGATTTGGAAACGCCTGTAACCCTTTTATCAACAGTTGATAGCGGCAATCATCAACCGAGTAGAAGTCGATTTAAACCGAGATTTAAACCGAGGCTAACTTACTATTCGAATGACCGTCTCTAATGTCCCTAATCTTCTTCTTCTTGTAACTTTCCAGATTTAAACACAAACGGCAGCCAAAGTCCCCAATATCGAGCTTAATTTAGCGTTCATTATATTTTTCAATTGTAATTGAGTGATACCAAAAAAATATGTAGTGACCGAGGGCCGGGGGGGGGGGGGGCGATGTCCCTCCAGAATAAATAGCGGAGATGCACTGGATAGTATTCTATTATCCTCAGACCCTTAGATTTAATTTTGCATTTAATAAATTGTGTAATATAATACAGCTTTTAGAGATAAACCTGTTTTCATAGAAATATATGTAGAATTTATCGCATTGAAAAGTATGCAAATTATTGTTTTAATTAATTCTTAATAGAATTTTTAATGAGCGCATAACGTGTAATTTTTTTCTATTGGTATAAATCAGTCACTATAATATGTATCTTCGAAGCAGAGTTAAGCTTCACTTAAAATTCTATATAATATTTAGCTTCAGGTTTGGCAAAAGTTTGATTTGCCACAGTATTGTACTGGAGGGTATTCCATACCCCCAGACCCCCCGGTTTGACAAATATCTTCAGAAAAAAAAATCCAAATACCTTTGACTGGAAAGTATTAGAGTTTTCCAGATCCTCTAGTCACCACACTGACGACAATCTATGAATATTATTGCTACGTAGTCGGTTAATTGAAAAAAAAAATAAAAATTATGTTTTTATAATTATGACGCGTCTCTGCTCTTTAGACGCGGGTAAAACTGAATTTAATTTTTTAACGGCTTACAACGCTTAACTAGATGTTAAAAATGCTATTGAGACTATGCATATATCATAGGCGCGGAAAAAGCGATTACTTTTAGAATTTTCTCAAATTAAAAAAAAATGTCAATTTGCACGAAATCTTTAAATAAAATTATTGGGGGCTTGATAGTCGAAGAGCAGTGTGTGTCTATCGCTCTTCCTTAATTGTGTTTTGATTTTTAAATTTTGAAAATTATTGGATTATTAGCATTTTTATCCAGGAAAAATGATTTTATTTAAAATAGATTTTATAAAGATTATTGCTACGTAGTCGGTTCCTTACAAAAAAAAAATAAAAAATTGGTGATTACTTTTCGGATTTATTCGAATTTCAAAAAAGTGTCAATTTGCACAAAATATTTAAATAAAATTATTGGATTATCAGCTTTTTTATCCGGAAAATTATTAATTTCGTTTCAATTTTTATAATTCTCTCAATTTTCTCCGTTTTTTTTCAGACTGGAGATAAGGAAGCCTCCCAGCAAGTCACTTTCAAAATCTCGAATCTACTGTAGTGTGGATAATTTTAGTGTGAGGGTATGTTGACCTGTAAATAATTTAATTATTCCGTTTTCTTTTGTTTGAAATTATTTTGAAATAAAAGTTAGGTGCAAGTAGAATGGGAGCTTAAATCACGTCGCTAATTTAATGAGTTTACTTTATACATAACTCAAAACTTAGGTAATAAGAGACTACATATATCAAAATTTTGCTCCCGACTAAGGCGGTGCATTTATCATTTCAACGGACGTAGAAATTGAACATATTTTTTGTGTGGAAAATTTTCCTTAATTGTTAAAAGAAAAAAGAATTACTGTATCATAAAATAAATCATTTTGTAAACTTGAAAAGTTTTGACTATGATTGAAATCGAGTTAAGTAGATAAATGATACTTTCCATCAGAACGTGAAACTGAGTAGAGGGTACGTCAAAAGCACAATGGACCTGTAAAAATGGTATCGGTATCGGAACAATAGTCACCAATCTTTCTACAAAGAACCATCAGAATCGAATCATGAACTGAGATTGCTTCCTACTTCTCCACCGACGACGACGGTCCTTTTAGGGCGACCCTCCCGGCTATATGTTTAAAATGAACGCGTGTCAGCAATATAAGGACCTTGTCCTGCATTTCAATCCGTTCACACACATTAAGTTTCAAATAGACAAGTTTCTGGCTAAGTTGTAGGACGGTTTACCAAAGTAAAACAATGCGAAATTCTCTAGAGACCTCCCTAAACTGACGGACTAACGACTAATTAGTTTGGAAGCTGCGGTTGTCATCGGGCGCTTAAATTCAAAACTTGTCTCTGTACTATTTTGTTTACCTTTAACACAACTTAGAACATTTTGAGACTTAAAATTAATGAAACGTGTCGGCTGCTCGCGCAACTGTGAAGATTTTATTAACCCTAATTCGAATAATATGGGCCTCTTCCTAACGTCGAACATTTAGAAGTATTTAATCAGCTCAGTTTTAGTCTACTAAATTTTCAGTTGTAATCAGTGACCACAAACCTCAGCCTCCCTTTAGGATGTAGGTGAAAGCTTCTAGGTTAGAAGTTGCGGTTTGCCGTTAGAGTAAATTAACCCAAACATTCGTATGTATATCTCACTCTCGAATTTTCAAAATTATATAGGTCAAATACGGTTTGAATAAAACGAACTGTTAGTATTATGATATAAAACTGGATAATAATATCTCTCTTTTTCAACTTTTTTTTTCAATCAAAACGTTTTTACCTTAAATTTAGTAATAATATTTGCAACTGAAGGTACGAAGGTAAATGTATTAACACTAGTAAATGTTACTTGTAAGTTCCACGATTTTTAAGGATTGGTCAAGGTCCTCATAACGTCGCAGGGACTACCAATGCTACTTAAAAGTGGTGGAAACTTTGAAGTAGCATTTTAGTAATATAAACTAGTCACTGTTACTACAATTTGCCACCGTTAAGTTTCAAAAACTTATAGGTCGTCGCACAGGTAGCTACGACGTCCCCACTACCAGCTAAGCTACTTGGTAGTAATGTAACTTTAAAGTAACCACGATTGGTGACAAATACGTAGCAGCGACTAGAAATAACTCAATTAAGTTATGAATACTTCAAAGTCGTAGATTTAGTGGTGGTTACGTAATAGTCACTTATGCAAAGTTCCCGTCTCAGTTACCGTCACTTTGGTGCTAGTTGGGATTATTAAATCAGTCATCGTGCAGTCACCCATTCAAGTGCGAACCGCCGACAATTTCAATTTAATAAAAATTAACATTAATTTTTATGTTAATAATTTTTTTTAAATAATTTTAATGTTAATATAGAACATGCACACAATTTTTGATTACACCGTGTGTCTGGGGGGGGGGGGTTACAAATTTTATTATTGCGCCCGAAAACAAAACGTCAACAAAACCAAAAAGAGTAAAATCGTTATTGTCAAATGCAAATATAATTTTGTAATATACAGGAGCGGTAATGAAATTTCATTGGCAATTATTCCCGAATTTAAAGAAATACATTTTCTTTTTTGAACACAATTACAAAGCTAGGTTTTTCAAACCGGGGGGTCTGGGGGGTATGGAATACCCCCCAGCACACTATTAGAATTTAGAAATTAGATTTGCGGTTTGAACTTTTAAGTTCAATAACATTTTTTTGCGTACAATCTCTGGTGCACTGGGGGGTATGGAAGACCCCCCGGTTTCAAAAACTTAGCTTTGTGTTCATATTATGTTTATATTGCGTACGGTTATTGAAATTTCACTGGGAATTGTTATTTTAATTCAGAAATATTCAGCGATGCAATTTCCATGACTGCTACTGTAGGTAAAATTATACTTTAGCCCCACATTTTTAGTCATCACGTTGTTTTCATATTATAGTAAACCACAAGTCAACACATAAATCTACAAAACAATTACTCAGGTACCGCGGTTCATTCCATACCTAACAGACCGCCCGATTTTAAAATTTTATTAACTACCTAACTACTGCAGTAACTTCTGATTTTATCCAGACAGTGGTGACAAGTGACGCCAATTTTTGATTGGCCACAAAATTTTTGTTTATATACAGTTTAAGACAAAATAAAAATAATATTTATTGCATTATTAGTAAAAGTGCATTTTTATCATTGGAAATGGTAAAGGGGCTTATAATGAACGAAAAAGCAAAAATGCAAGCCCGGTGGAGGTATAGGGTTAAATTGGGGGGTGGGGGTGGGGGTTTTGAATGGCCGTGCAAAATATATTATTGTGTTTTCCGGCGAAATTTGATGTTCTATCAAAAAGTGTCCTACAGAAAAGTTGTACAACGTAAAAAAATCTACAACTTACATAAGAGTCACTTTTTACTATGACCTCATAATTTCGGTGAAAAATGTGAAAAGTGCAAAAATACGATTTATTTTGTTTTTTATTTTTCATTTTTGCAAAAAGAATTCAATTTTGATGAAATTTTGTGAAAGCATGCTTCCTTATGTCTTATTTAAGCACAATTTTTTTTACATAAAAAAATCTAAAATTTTTTGAGGTATTCAGTTTTTCAGTCTAAAACTGTTTTTTTTTTTTTTAATAAATCCTGAGGTGAAAACTCATCCTACAGAGTTCTTCCGGTGGTCATTTTTTCTGTTTTTACGTATAATTTTTGATTCAATAATAAAAAATAGTAGTTCCTATTTAACAACACTGTCAAAATTTGAAAAAACTCTAAAATTACTTTTGCAACAATGCATTTTTCAGTAATAGTTCATAATTTGTTTGAATTTTTAAGAAAATTGAAAAACCGATGACACCATTCAATTGTACGAAAATATATACAAAAGAATGACGTAGACATTAATTAGAATTAAATTAGAATAGTAAAAGCTTCAAATAAGTAAGCAAAGTAATCATGTTTCGTCTTGGAATCAAAAAGTAACCAATACAAAAGTTGACTGAAAAACTGAATATCTCAAAAACTGCTCGATGTTTTCATGTAAAAATTTTTTTGATTGTTTAAGACATAACGAGACATACTCTCACAAAATTTCATTAAAATTAAATTATTTTTCAAAAAATAAAAAATAAAAAACAAAAAAAATCGTATTTTTGCATTTTTCGCACTTTTCACGGAAATTTTGAAGTTATAATATATAATATATTTTGCACACCCTCTCACCCCCCCAATTTAAGCCTAATCATCCCCAGAGCTTGCATTATTTTTTTAAAGTTGATTATAAGCCCCTTATATTACCCTACCGGCCCTTAACAATAACACAATTAACATTATTGATGTCACCGCATAAATAATTAGGTTTTGCGTAGTGAACAAATTCAATCTATAATTGTTAATTTCAATATCAATGTTGATTGGTAAAGATTGTTTTTTAGTTGATATCGGTTGCATATTTTGCCTGATTAAGCATATTACAATTGCTAGTAGTATTTGTAAAGCGTGTTTCTATGGCAATTATACGCTTGATATTTGCATAACCGAAGATGAAAATGCACAATAGAAAATTTTTTTAATTCCGGTCAGAGAGTTGCATTGTTGACAACAGTGTTCTTAAACCGGTCACCCCATCAAAGTGCAAACTTTTATCGCCGATATTTTGATATTTTATTATTTGCTGTTTGAATGTGATTGGATTAATTAACGTAAAACACGATTGAAGTTTTACGCTTGTATTTTAAAACTACAATTTTCCTCAATAAAGCTTATTTACATATTTACAGCCGAGTATTTCATATCCATCAATATACAAGGTTTCCGTCACAGGTATTTTCATAAATCCAATATCCCAAACGAAATTGCATTTGCATAATCTTCCGATTAGGTTTTACTTCCCCCTTTATTATATCCGCATCCGAATATGGTCGTCTTCTTCCACCTCTTGCTAACCCAACTTTCGATTTCAAGTTCACCGTAATGGAAAAACAATGCTTGTTGACAGGTCGAAAATACTAAAAGCGACATTTATAGGAAGCTATTTGCAATAAAACTTGTTCGTAGATTCCCTTAAATGGTGATTTTCTGACGAAAAAAATAATTTTTAGTTTTCGGGAACCCCCGAAGATAACTAATTTGCGATATGTTAGAAATTAGTCTTCTGCTAAATGACGGTAACGATTAAATGCGAAAAGCGCCTTCAGCCAAATCAACTGCGATTAACTTCACCACCAACATACACTTATCAAAAATTTCTGGAATTTGACAGACGATGGCCCGAGGGTTAAGGAAATTAACTCACCGACGCGTGTAACTAGGGACTACCTTGACGTAAGAAGAAGAAGGTGATATACGACTTTCGGTATTGAAGAGAAAAGTGCACCATCGCTAATATCAACCGCCATAGTTAATGTAATTATAAAGGCGTCGGTTATGGATGAGGGGTAGAAAACGAATTCACTTGTTTCTACTCGACGTCTTATTGTTAATTAAAGTTAATTGTAACGACGACGTCGAGAATCAAAATATTATTTTGAATTGTTCTTGAGGGTGAGCGTCGTTATTTCGTTTTATGATTGTGGATTAGAATTCGGCTAAATTAGTTTCGGTTATGCGATCGTAAATATTATTAAGTGGATAAATTAATTAAGAAATCGCAAACTAATTCGGTTCAATTACCTACTTTTCGTGGGGTTAAAAATACAAACCCCTTTCAATTAGTTTAATTACCAAGTTCCAAAAACAAATTCAACTTTTAAAAAGATCCGACTGTGTTTCGAATTTTCAATGCTTTGCCTTTCTCATTTTTGAGTTCTCTTAAAACATCAAATACGCTTTCGTAATTAATTTTGTCATTTTGTACTCTTAAAACTGTTATCGTTTTAATTAGTATTCAAATTTGTAAACGAATACCTGAAAATTTCTAAAAGTAGGATTCTCAATATTTGGAACCGCATCACTAATTTTATTGAAAGTTAAGCAACACTGTAAAACCAGAAATAAAATTGCATATAGGAATAATAAAAACAAAGTTTCAATTTGAACCAATGATTTTTATAAATTGTACAAGCAGCTTTCGCAAATTAACTTGCAGTGACGTTAAAGTTAATCAAATATTTCGAGTTTATATGCGACAATCAGAAAAAGCTTTTTTTGTTATTTTCAGTGAATGCATAAAGCATCGAATGACATTTACAAAATTATTCTTTAACATTATAAAATACGCTACAAAGGGTATAATTAAAATCATTTTAAAAAATTTTCAAATTAATTTTTTAAAAATAAAAATATAAAAATAAAAATATGATCCGACATAGCCCTTTTACTTATCATTTATATTGTTGACAACAATATCGAGTCGATCATATCGCAGGAATCGAATAAAATTTAAAAATATTCCAAATTAATAAATTTACTAAAAAACCGTGGGATTAACAGTCTATCGGATTGAAATTTACGACCAATCGGATCGAAACTTATTTTTTTACGAAATTATTTATTTTCATTAAACGGATTACCCCGCTTGTACTTATTGTACAAATTGAAAGATGGATGCATGGTAAAGCTTGAAATGTAAAGTATGTAAGCGGATTACAGGCTGTTTTTTCAAATCCGATTGATATTGTTGGCATCGATTTAGTCAATAATGAATTTTATTTAAATAGGTTTTTTGGAAAAACAACTTGGAGAATAACAAGCTAAAAAATTTTTTTAAATATTTAATACCCCCCCCCTCCTCAAAATTTGTGATTGTGGCTTCATTTATTCGGAAAACGTAATTTAAATTATTCTGTTTTACTTTAAAAGCGGGTTGAAATTCAATTCACCGTTCTAGAATAAACTTTTCAGCAGTAATGAAATTGTTTGATTAATGAAAAAAGTTTTTACAATTTAGCACCGATAAATTACAGGTAAATTACATAATAAGTTTCTCTTTTGAATAATATTGGAAATATAAAAAATATTAACAGCGACATTTTTTCTTTTCAAGTAAATTTGTTTTAAAAAGTTTGAAAGTGAATAAATACAGTTAAGTGATTTCGTATTGACTGTGGATAGATTGGTTACATATTATTATAACCCAATTATTAGCTAAGTACACACTTCAAAATTAAAAATCAATCAGATTCAAACTTGCTACTTTAAGTCTAAATGCTAACTTGAAATTTTGATCCAAAATAGAATAAATTAGATGTGCATTTTCAAAAATGTTGGAAAAGAGAGGCCATTTTTGTTATGTTTTAATTGAAAACAATGGAGTTAATTAATTAATTAATTAAGTGCGAAAATAGTATGTGATTCGATTGCAGTGTGATAAAAATATTTAGACCAGGCGTAACAGGGTACGAAAGCTAGTATTGCAATATTTCGTTGGTCTGTGAGATTCTTAACGAAAGCCAATATTTTGATCAATTTTTAAATATTTAAATTTTTGCCTGGAGATCTAACAAAAATATTAATTAACGCTGTTCCACCACTGGAACCAAGTAATCATTCCAAGGTAATCCAAGTTAATTCTAATAATTCCAAATTATCAAGGTAATACCAATTACCTCGACATTTTCAGGTTAAATCCAATATATTTTTGTAATCCAATATTATTTAGTCAGTTTCAAATTAATCCAGAAAATTCCAAGTTAATTTTGATCATTGCAAAGTAAATTCTGAAACTCCAGATTAATTTAGAAAATTCCAAAATAATGCCAATAATTTCGAAATAATTCCAAATTAATTCTGACAATTCCACATTATCATTGTCAAGGTAATTCCAAAGGGCCGCGACTGTCAGCTTGACAAAAACTTACAATATAAATAATTTTAATTCCATTTTAATTCCAATAATTCCATATCCATTCCGAAAATTCCAAGCCAATTCCAATTATATCATGTTAATTCCCATAAAACTTCCATTATTTGGTACAACTAATTCCAAAGCTTGCACCGCCTCGCTTCTTTCATTATTACTTTTCTTCGTTTACTCTCTCTCATTTTGCAGGGAGGAGGCTATCATTCATGATTTGCATTTTGTTTTTTCTGTTCATCCTATCCTGGGTTTTTCCTTTTACCTAACTCTAGATTAGGCTCGGTAATCTCTGCTCTCAATTTTCTTCTTTCTTTTTTCCCAAAAGAGCTGATTACCTCACTGCGCAAGAAAAGTAATTTAAAAGAACCCTTTAAACCCCTTTTCCTCAAGAAAGGATTTGTAAAGTTTTACAGACCCCCTACTTCCTAAAAACCTTTTCAACCCACGTTACTTTGCAATTTTCAAAGTTATATTGTTTTGGAAACCGCTGATAGCTGTCGAGAGGTTACCGAGAGGAGAGCTGTTACCCCAACAGAGGGGTAACATGGTTAACAACATGGGGTAACAAAATTATCAGATCTACTTTTTGTAAAATAGCCCTTAAGTCCTTCTTCTTATAATAGAACTTATTATAAAATCATTTTACGTAAAATACCTAAGCAAATTTTTGGAAATATAACGTTAGAAATTTTGAGTTAGAATAATTATTTAATGTTATTTTTTGAAGTTAAAGAATAAAAATTCGCAAATCTTAAATGTATTAAAAAAAAATTAAATATAATTGAATTAAATTTAAAAAAAGAGCTGACGACTTAGAATGGTGAATATTTCGTTAAAAATGGTATACCGATAAGCGGATTTACGTCATTATCGGTACATTTTGAGCAGAAATAACAATCAATCGGATTCAAGCTTGTTTTCTTTCATTTTAAAATAAATATAGCATTATATACTGCATAAAATTGATTTTTATGTTTAAATGCGTTCGAGTCAAAATAATATTCAGTTTTATTGAATCCGTTTTTCTATTATGAAAAATAGAAAATTTTGGCTACGGTTATTTTTCGACCGAGTCAGACCCTAGAAAGGGATTTTTAATTATAAGCTCGTGAGATAATTTCAAAATATGTAAATTCCTCTGTTGGAGTCTCGGGAGAAATCAAAAAAATTTAAGTGCAGTTATTTAAAAAAAAATTGCGTGAGTACATGTTTTGACTCTTAAAAATTTGCCTTATACAGAAACATTGACAAAATGTCGTAGTTCGAAAACTGTAAAACACGTACTGAAAATATGTTAGTAATAAAAAGTGGAGCGCATAAAAATTTTACAACCAACTTGGATGGATCGTTAAGATCCAAACGAATCCAAAATTTTTAAATTGACTTGAAGTTTTCGAATATTTTTTTAAAGCAAACTGGGATGGCAGATGCGGCGAAGACAAAAAAGCTCATATCAGCAGTTAATGCAGTTTCCGAGTGCATAACTTGCGGAAAGTTCATTTCGAACGCTTTTTGGGTTTTTAAGTGCATCTCAAGAAGTTCCAACACCAGGAATTAAAGTTTTCCATGTACATAAAAGTTGTTTCCGCGAGAGGCAACAAGTTTGAAGATATACGATACGAATTAATTTAATTCCCGCATGTAAAGGGTGCATTTAATTATTAATAAATTACGAGTCGAATAAAAACTTGAGCATCAGAAGTGGGATTTTGAGAAAATCGAGCGTAAAATCGAATATTACGTAAAATGTTCTTGTTTCAGAACGTCTAAATTAGAAAATTGTAATTTAATTGTGCTGATAAAATTAAGCGACGTTTTTTGGTATAGGTTGCGTTTGATTAGCGATCTATTCGTTTCCTCGTTAGCGACGTATCGCTGTGATTTGTAGCTACTAACAGGGGTAGGTAGCTGAGATATAGCGTTAACACCCGGTCGGAACTTTGATGGATTTATTAGACATTTCTCGCTTGGTGGTACATTTAAGTTTACGTGTTCGATACGTACTTAACATCTCAAAATTATTTGTCGATACAAATCTTTCTTTATTTTCCTTCTGTTTTTCCTCATATAAATTTCGGCGCGATTATGCACGAAAGGCTAACATCTTCTTCGAATAAAAGAGGAAATAAAATAACTTGAATTATTGATAGTTTATTCCGCAAACCGCTTACAAGTAAGGGGCGTAAAACGTAACAGAAAGCAGAATGGCAGCATTGCATATGTTCTGTATACTTTATGTGCATTGATTTCATCTTCAACTTGCAGGGGTTGTTTTATAGCTCGAATTGAAACGACTACTCATAGAAACACAAAAACAGTTTCTTTTAACTTGCGACTATTTTCCCATGTTGCACATTCGTCCGTATTATAAATTACAAAATAATAGCTGCTACTCCATTTTAAACAGCCGTTTAAAAATAGGAAAAACAAAATTTATGTTCCTGAAACAAGAAAATTGTTTTGTCATTAAGATAAAGAATTTATATCTTGAAATTGGAAATAAAAGGAAAAAGTACTCTATGCTCTTACGGATGCACATATTCATATTTTAAAATTGTTTATGGGAATGGAACTAGTACTTGAAATGTCACAGAAAGTCCGGACTCCAGACTGCATGCTTTCTCACAAATTCAAAGTTTATGCAAATGGAAAACTAAAAAAAAATCGAAAACCAGCAGGTACTTGTCCTTTATCTAGCAGCTCAGCAGACGATTTCAGACAAAAGTAATTGCTTATTTTATTTGAATCTACTTTGAATCTTGATACTACCATCACATTACATATCATCGCTAGTTATGTTCCAGGTTGCAAGACTGGCCAATTGTACAGAAAGTTGTATTGTTGGAGTCTGGAATAGCATTTCAGCTATTACGGTCCAAATAAAAGTTTAATCGCGAATAATTTGGTATAAAGTCAAGTAATTCGCGTGTAATATTCGAATTAAAAACCTTTTAGCCGTAAAACAAAAGAACCCATACTTATCTTTTCTAGTTACTTTTACAAATTTATAAAGACTTTGTTTCAAACCCAAAAATAATAATTCTACTACTGGGGGGTATTCCATACCCCCCAGACCCCCCGGTCTAACTTGCAAAAACTATGAATTTTAGTACTTATTCGGTGTATAAGTAAAGTAAACCTTGTAAACCCTTCGAGTTTTACCAGAAAAAAAGATGAAGAGAAGTGAAATTTAAAATTGCAAACTAAGCTCTTTTCAATTTAAAGCGGTCATATTTTGTAAAAATTGTAATTTTACAATTAATTTTTTTTTCGACCCTAATTTTTTCTTTTTTCTGTTTCCTTGGTATTTGGTTCAAATCCGGAAGAGTCTAAACTTTTGTTATGACCGTCTCAGTGCCATCGGAAAATCGTCAGTCCCCTAGATTGATATATTGTTACTATCAAATATTAAAATAAGACAACAGGCATTTCCCAGTCTGATTTCTCTCTTTTGTAATTTTTTAGCCACCCCCCTCCATTATTTGCGTAAGGACGATTCTTGTAATTTTTTAGCCCTCCTCCCCTGTGTCGGTACGTAATATTGTGTCCCCTCACATTTTACGTAAGAATTAATTAAAAACGATGGGGACTAAAATGTGGGGGCTAAAAGGTCGGGAGCGAAACGGTACGGGGGCAAAACATCCCGAGGCGAAACGGCGGGGGCGAAACAGCGGGGACTAAACGGTGAGGGCGAAACGTCCCTATGCCGGATAATTGTCTTGCAGTGGACAGAAAAAATTACAAATTGACTTAGTTAGGCTTTGGAGTCTAGAATATTGACTTAGAGAAAAGCGGTTTGATTTTACCAGCTAGAACTCGGGTACAAATTCAAACCTGCAGAATAGCAACGGGGAAAGTAAAAAGAAAGAGCAGTAAATAGAAAGCGGAAGGATTTTCTTTGGAAAATTTTGTGTAGGTACATTTGTGTGTTACAGGAAAATTGTAAGCGAAAATGAGTTCCTGAGAGATCTAGTATCTGCTGTTGAATCTGGAATGGGGCTAGGAATTTTTATCGATTAATCGATAAATATCGATATTTATCGATAAATCGAAGAAGGAAATTTTATTTTTGAAATATCGCTTAATCGATGTAGCGATAAATATCGATATTTCAATAGTTATCGATATTCCGGTAGTCATCGATATTTCGACAGTTATCGATATTTCGATAGTTATCGATAGTTCGATAGTTATCGATATTTCATAAATATCGATACCTCAGAAAACGTCGAACAACTGTTATTTCTGAGTTGCACAAGACAATATGTTAAAAAATGATTTTTAAACTTTGTTAATTTTTTGTAATTTATTTTAATATTTTTTTGTAATTTTAATAGTAATTATTTCTATAATAAAGTCATTATTTTTATAAAGTTATGATTATGACCCTACTTATGACTTCAATAGCTCTAAATTGTAAGACACGTTTTTGAGTCTTCCAGTTTTCAGTTTCCGAGAATTCGTCATTATTCTAAGAAAACACGTATTATTTCAATAATTAACGATACTTCAATAATAATTATCGATATATCGATAATTATCGATGCTTCGATATATATCGATACTCCGATAATTATCGACAAATTAATATCGATTAATCGAAGTTATCGATAGTATTTGACTTATCGAAATTCAATATCGAATTTTGAATATCGCCCAGCCCTAACCTGGAGTACACCTGACCTTTCGAACTCTCAGAGAGCAAAAAACAGAAAAACAGCACAAGGATTTTCAGCATTTACCCAAAGCTAAAGATTGGCCTGACCAGTGGCTGCTAAGTGATAACGTGATAAATCTAAATCTCGTAATAAAGAATAAATCTCTGAGCCGGTACACTCATTAAAAACATCCCTGAAACCACCCCAACTCGAAAATCGAAATCTCCTTTTTCATTTAAATTCGGATATAATTAACAAAATTGAATTAAAATATATTTATTAAATGATGTTAACAGTAGCACGTCAAAAAGTTAACTGCGGCCGATTCCGCCCACTAAAACACATTGCTGCACTTATTTACATCGAGCACGCGTACATTCAACAGAATGAGCAAAACACCGACTTTTATGAGTGATAATTCGATTATTTCTGAAATTAATGGAAAAATTCAGGTTTATTCTGAAATAGTGGCCCAAAAGAGGTTTCCTTTCGAATACAATAAATTATTGTTGAAGTAGCAAGGGGGGGGGCGGATATGAAATACCTCGCTTTCCGTAACGGATGGTTGTCATGCATATTTTATTCTGTGATCAAGAATATTCCAATAAAATCTTTTAATCTTTCAGAATAAAATACATTTATACGTTCCGACAAACCGCACCGGGGGGTCTGGGGGGTATGTAAGGGTCTAAAAAACCACAACAGTTATTCGTCTTTTAGACTGCTGCAGCTCAGCTATAAAAGAAAAATTTCAAACTTGGGCAGCCATATTGTTCCAGAGGGTTGCTTTACCAATAATTGTTTTTTATAAACATACAAATTCAAACCGAAATTTGAATCACCTCAAAATACCTTTTAAACATACTTTACTTGTCTGTATAGCGAAACGATTTGCAAATATGAATAATTTCAAATTACAAATTTCGTTGTTTACACGTCACTTTTTAATTAACGTTGATACATTATATACCTACATTTTAAAGTCACAAAATAGTTGAAAATTGAATTTGAAACCGTTCCCATCAAACGCTAAAATAACTGTCATTTCAAATTAGTTTAATAAAATTTACTGTAAACTATGAAAACAGTAATTATAATTGATTGACACTTTAATTTCTGTTTATTTTTCAAAATGGATTGCAATTAATGTTTTAAATGTGATCGTCAAACAAATTTTATTGCCAGGGCTTGTCCATATTTTTCGCACTTGAAGATTTACTATGGAGAGCCTGCTTTAGACAAGGGCGTAGCAAAGATTTTTTCCAAGGGAGAGCAAAAACAAAAAAAAACTTAATGTTTTGTGGTAAAAACGGTTCTAATGTGCAATTTTGATCATTATAATTTTTTGCTTTAATAAATTATCTAGGGGGGGGGGCGTCCCAGTCTGCCTCACCGTGGCTACGCCAATGCTTCCTACGTGAAATAAACTCGAAATATGTTAACTAAATGATCTTGTTTTCAGGTTTGGTTGAGATTGCCGAGAAAGATAATTCAAGTTGCAGTTTGAATGCGAATTGGATTAGATTTGGAGAAGTACTAAAAGAGCGTGAATAAAATAAAGGAGATAGAAATGCCGTGAGCGGATTAGGGATTTACAACTGAATATATTCATACAAGAGAAAACTCGAGCTTACGGCAACTGAAACTTTAACAATTGTCAACAATGTGCATTCTGCGTTAATTAAAACTCCTCAAGATTGTGCACGAGTTGAATTGTCGTCCAGCGGTAAACAAACAATATAAAAAATAAATCGCTTAGAGAGATAATTTGCAAATTAAAAATTTAAATGCTGCGTTATGTCATGTTTCTTTACCCGAATGGTACAAACGTTCCTTTTCATTTCCAAATCGTGCCCGTAATAGTCCCATAAAATATTTACAACTTTGCCTTGATATAGACAGAGTGTCCCTAAAAACGTCGTTAACCGAAACGTCGAGGTGATTTGAATATTTTAATTACCCTGTCTCTTGCAAAACGAAGCAGCAGTAAAAATCTACCTTAAAAATTATTTCATTAAAATTTATTCAATTTTCTTTAGAAATTTTCCATTAAAAAAATTAACCCTGGCGACGGACGCTATAATTAATACAGCCGATGGAAAGTCCGATATTCGAAATTTTTAAACTCACCTTGATTCATTGGTTTTGCGAGAGTTTCTCGAAATAAGCTTTACCTTAGTTGGTGCGATTTGAATAAGCAACCCCTAACCTCAGTGAAAGGGATTTCTTGTTCTGATTTACATCTCACTAGATCCCTGCTTGTGAATCTTGGTCCAAAACAAATTTCAAGTTTTAAGATTCATGTTGTGTGTTGTTTGGAATGGATATTTTGCCAATATTTTTTATTTGCTCGATCGCATTTTATAAGAATCAAAAAGGTTTTCTTTATAAGTAACCGAAATTATATGCATACATAAAATTTTATTGCCAGAAAAGGAAAACGGAAAACGTGACGTGCTTTTTGAAAATTGTCGCAAGATAAAATTAGTTTGGGGGTGGGTGGTTTAAGACACGGGGGAGCTTTGGCATTAACGTTACAAGATAACACTTGAAGAGTGAGGTGGATCTGTCACGCGCTATATTTGAAGGATGTTAAGTGTGTAACTCCCGACAAGAACTTATGCGACTAGAGTTTTGACAACTTGACTTGTGTACACTGTTTCTTTAATGAGTTGTTTACAAGAAGTTATTCTCGACTGCGAAGTTAAACTAACAATGTCTAGGATTGTTGCAAACGCAGTTGATGTCTGTAAAATTAATTATTTCACCTACCAGCTCAATTTATAATGAAAAACTACACGCACTTATGTATTTTTAGCATACTAATTTTGTGCTTCATTGTAGATCTTCTAAAGAGATAATTCAAACGTTCGTTTATTTTTCCAACTCTCATTTGTTCTATTTTCAGTAATTAATTTTCGACCACCCTGTTAGTATTGCTATTGTTTCGGTTACACTAAAATAATAATATTTTTACCCATCTGGAGCAAACCGCTTCTATTTCATTCTTTTAGTTAATTATTAATTTATTATAACATGCCAAAAAAAAACACTTCAAATAACGAAATATTATTAAATCTAACCAGCACAATTAGTTGATTAAAAGAAAAATTTTGTTACAACATAAAAAAAAGCTTCATTGATGTTTAACATAGAGTTTTTGTTGCCACAACAAAAGTTTTTTGTTGCTATAACAAAGTTTTAATTTAGATAATAATTATTAATTTAAAATAAGCTGCAAAAAGCATTCTTACACTCAAAAAACTACTACAAATAACAAAATGTTATTAAATCCAATAAGCACACTTAGTTGATTAAAAAGAAATTTTTGTTGTAGCAACAAAAAAAAGCTTCATTGAGGTTTAACGTAGGGTTTTTGTTGCCATAACAAAGCTTTTTGTTTAATCATCAAATTTACTTGCTAGATTTAAGAACATTTTGTTATTTGTTAGTATTTGTTAGTAAATTTTCAATAATTCAATCAACATTTTCTTTGTAAATACGAAATTTTTTCTTTTGTGAGATTTCTGAGAAATTTCCCCGGATTTCCTTCTGGTTTGTATTAAGATTTCGTTCAAAAAGTAGAAAAAGTAAAAAAAATGTTTATTAACAAGTCACATCCTGAGATTTCTTTGAATTTTCTAATCTTTCGAAAAACAGTGAGAAGTAGCGGGAGAGTGACGGATCAGTGCACCCTCCAGATCGCATACCCTAAACCAGCGGTGGCGAACCTATGGCACGCGTGCCCGAGATGGCACGTATGAGAATTTCAATGGCACGCGAACGATTTTACATGAAATGATCTTAGTAGTCAAATTAATGCAACTGTGTAAAAACGGCTCACCACTATTAAAATTTGTAGGAGTTTCCTGTGTAACGGCACGGCAACGAATCAAAAAAAATTTTTTTTTAATTATTGGCACTCGCACATAAAAAGGTTCGCCACCGCTGCCCTAAACAATCCAGTTGCAGACCAATCGAGTACCACACCATTTTAACATTAAGAGGTGATGACGGCCGACAAGCCGCCTGACATCCGAATTGTATATTAATGTGCTATATTTTATCTATAAGACGGTTCTAGCTTTCTTATGAGTTTTTAATTATATTATTTTGAGAGAACAATAACTTTTTTTTTAGTTATTTTGATTTGTAAATTTTGTAATTTAATTTGGCGCCGACTAGCGGTAAAAACCAGGGCTTTGTTTGATTTGAAATTATGAAATAATAATTAAAGTTAATTTGAGTGTTTAAATTTCGTTATAATTTAAAATTTGTAATTCGAGAAAACATTAAATCAAATTCGATACAACGGCACCTGGGTGTGCTTGTCAGTTGATTTAACTTTTTCATTTTATTGAAATTTGTTCAACAAAAAATTTTATATTTTAAAGTTAAAGTTTCGCTTCGTACAGTAGCGGTCATGGAAATTGCATTAGATAAATTATTCCCGAATTAAAAAAATAGATTTTTGGTTTGAAACTCATTAGCTCAAAAATACATTTTCTTTTTTGAACACAATCACAAAGCTAGGTTTGTCAAACCGGGGGGTCTGGGGGGTCCCCAGCACATCAGTGATTGTGTTAAAAAAAGAAAATGTGTTATTGAATTTTAAATCATAAATCTTAGATTTTCAGAAACGCAATTTCCGGTTTAAAACTTAAAGTTTAATGACTTTTTTTTGGGCACAATCTTTGGTGTACTGGAGGGTATTCCATACCCCCCAGACCCCCCGGTTTGAAAAACACTAATCTAACATAAAGACACAAAGGATTTGCCCATTTTTGAGTGTTTCGTAAAATGTAATGTTCAAATTTATAATTTACGCCAGGCCCGTAGCCAGGGGGGTGGTCCCCTCCACAAATGTAGTGAAAAAACTATTTCTGTGCGTATTGTGTTTGTATTGTCTACGGTTACTGAAATTTCATTGGAAATTGTTATTTTAATTCGGAAATATTCATCGATGCAATTTCCATGACTACGTACGTAGATGGTTCAAATTCAGATATTTAATTTCTATAGCACTGTTTATGTGCGTATTTACATACGCGCGCTTCTAATTACTAATTTACTAATTTTTACTAATTTGTTACTAATTTTTAAAAAATTGGGAAGTCATGAATCAGTGCGATTCATTGACTTGAATTTTTATTTTCGAAATCAATCTGAAAATTGAATGTCAAACGCACAATCCGCACTGCACGTATACGGCTGAAGTTCGAACATTTAATTTATATATCAGCGTTTATGAGCCTATTTACATGCGCGCACTTCTAATGACTACTAATGACTACTTGACTAATTTACTAAATTTTACTAATTAATTACTAATTTTAAAAAAATTGTAAAGTAATGAATTCTTCAGGCCGCACAGCTAAGGCCATCTAGTTATTGTATAGTATTGCTTTGTCAATTTATTTGGTACTAATTTAGTAATTAGGCCGCACAGCTAAAGCCATTTAGTTATTGTATAGTTTCTGAAACAAAATTTTCAATCAATACTTAATTTATTGTTTTATCCACTTCTACCATCAGAAGTTACTACTTAATTCTTTCAGTTCATGGTGCAATAGATACGGTCAAGGGGTAAATATTCCAAAAATTTTGTATACATTTGTTTGGAATTCTCTTGGAAATCATTGGAATTCCTTGGAAATCCTTGGAATTCTTTGGAAGTCACTGGAATTCTTTGGAAATCACTGGAATTCTTTGGAAATTACTGGAATTCTTTGGAAATCCTTGGAAATCTTGGAAATTATTGGAATTCTTTGGAAATCACTGGAATTCTTTGGAAATCCTTGGAATTCGTGGCAATTATTGGAATTCGTTGGAAATACTTGGAATTCTTGGAAATCGTTGGAATTCCTTGAAGAATACTGGAATTCCTTGGAGAACACTGGAAATCTTTGGAATTTCTAGGAAATCATTAGAGTTCTTTGGAATTCTTTAGAATTCATTGGAATTCTTTGGAAGTTTTTGGAATTTCTTGGAATTTTTTGGAAATCGTTGGAAATCATTGGAAGTCTTGTGTACAGATATATTACTGGATATTTACCCCTTGGATACGGTTATCTACATAATTATCATTATCATAACATTTCTATATTAAACGCCATTTATTGGTGAGAGTATTCTATAACCCCCAGACCTTCTGGTTTCAGAAACCAAAGTTTAAATGTTCTTATTGATCGTCATTTGTTTTAAATAAATACTCAATTTATTTCTTTATTAAAAAATGATAATAATTATTTCGAAGAGATGTACCACTTCTAAAGTATGCAAGTCGCCCATTTTAGTTAGTATTCTGTAAAAATGAAATTACCGATTTTATTGAATAAATTTATAAAATACAGTATTAGTGCAATTCTGCAATTTACTAATATAATTTTGAAAATCCAGAATAAATAAATTAATCTCCCTTAATCTGGTAACAATCTATTAGACAGGCCCGTAGCTAGGATTTCAGTTTGGGGAAGGGGAGCAGTCGTAAAAAGCCTTTTGTAAACTGTAACATGTTCGGGGTTCCCCTTCGGGAATTTTTATTATTACAAACAAATGTTTTCAATATATTTTTAAATTTTTTTATAAAATTAACTAATTATTTATTTATTATTTAATTTATTTTTATTTAAAACAAACATTACATAAAAAATTATTCATCGCTACTTTTCTTTATAATTTCTACTCTAAGCGCCCACCGACAACAATTGCTATTTAAGTTACAAAGACAGTAAATCTAACAAACCAAAAAAAAACTTAAACTTTTTTTAAGCTAAACCCTGCGATAATCTGCGAAACCATCAAGATTAATTCTTCATTTAAAAAGCATTTGGTAAAAAAAAAATATTTAAATTATCTCTCAGATTTAAATAATATTTAGTTCAGCCTTTTCACAGCAGGTCATAGGTTGTTTAAAATAAAATTGGGAGACAAGGATTGATTTTCCTTAGAAAATAAAACGTGGAAATTATATTGGATTTCGCTATATTTTGAAAGAAATGAAATATAAACTCATATTTTCATTCGTAACAAGCTTAAAAGATTGTAGGAAACTAGTCATGTTTATTTAAATTTTTGAAACAATCTTGAAATAAATGACATAAAATACGAATTATGCAATTTATCAATTTATTGAATCTCCGAAATATTTAATTTTTATTATTTAAATACTTCTAATATAAATCACGAAATGCATTGACGTTAATATAACGTTAAAAAGACGTGAATAATTATTCTTTCGTAAAATATTGCATCATTTAGTGTCCAATCAAATTTTTATACTTTCGTTATAATAATGAAAATTTGTTTAATGTCGTTAAGGCCGCTTACAAAATTATTGGCACAGTCCTATACCAGCAATAAAATTTATAACTTTTCAAGACATATTTTGACACTTAAAAATCGTTTTTACAGCAATATTTATTAAACATTTATTGTTGAAAATTTCATTTTCTTTATTTTTATTTATATACCTTTTTCTACTTCCTCGCACCGTTTCCGAGTTACAATAACTTTTAAAAAGTGCTCTGCAAAGTACAAAAAACATCATCGTCTATATCTCAAAAACGATAAGACAAAATAGAAAAATGAATATGAACAAAAATATAGGAAAAGAAATTTACAAGAAAATATGCTTAATAATTTTTCTATTTTGATGTAACCTTTCTGAGATACAGATGACAATATGTGTTTAATTTCACCGAGTCTTTTTTTAAGTCACTGTAACTCCGAAATGGTGCAAAGAAATAGAAAAACGTCTATAAACAAAAATGAAGAGAATGAAATTTGAAACAAAAAATGTCTAAAAAATATTACTGTAAAAATGATTTTTAATTAGTTAATTTAAAAATTACGCAACTTACTATTAACTTGGACTTTCCTTCGAAGATCGGCAATTTAACAGTTCATAACATACCTGAAACAAAAAAAAATCAATGAGTGCGTTTCATCTCGACAGTCAAATTACAACAAATAACCACAATTAGAAATAATTAAATTAAATGAACAAGTAGGATCATCAATTTTAATCAGAATGGCGTGCACAAAGTTATAAAGCTCACTATTTTCATTTAAATGAAGAGTTGAAAAAACCCACTACTGCTCTGGGAGCATCATTTATCTTACTGAGTTAACACATAAACCAATATTAAGTCAAACAAAATTATTTACAAATCCAACTAAGCGTCCCAACAATAGATCAAAGCAAAAGGAGCTTGAACGGTCGTTTGTTCAAGTCGTGCAAAAATTACAAAATGAAAATTATCGAGATTAATAAGTCGGAAACGGCGGTTCAAATTTAAAAAGGTAATAAGTAAACTCGGGGTTACTAAATAAAAAAACAGGGTTTGTTTTACAGTTTGATGCCGCAGTAAATCATCCAAAAATGGAATTCATTACAATTTTCAATCTAAAGTTTTGGGCGGCTTTTGACAATTGACGATGAAAAGAACAGATAAAAAAACCATCATAATTTTTGAGAAAAAATTATGATAATGTGTGAATATCATGACCGTTATGTGTAAAAGGGTAGATTTCTATTTTTGTATTGGTATGATGATGACTTTAGTGCGTTGTATGGCTACGTAAATCTTCGCGTTCGCGTGCGACCATCATCTAAACAGTTGAAAAGTGCGTGGAATTGACTCGTAAAGAAAAACCGTCTCTTTTCGATATATAGGCGGATTCTCTATTAAAACATCCATTATGTCATAACTCGCTCTTCCAAATGAATTTTTAACTACCCCCGTAGAATGAGCCGCTGTCGCTGTTACTGGGTTAACACGATTCCGGAAGGAAGAAAACTTCCTGCAATATAATTATGCATATGGTAGTGGAATCTCATGCATTTAATTTTTTTTTTGAATATTCGCTAGAATTTAAAACATGAGATCTGCAGCCGAGTCAAATTTGGCTGGTTAATTTCATTAATCGAACAATAAGCAAACTGGAGTTTTTTCCCATATGCGGTTTTATTTTCGATAAATTTGTGCAAAGATAAACTAAATAGCGTGCAATGTAATTTACTGACAAAATTGCAATATACACAACGTCATTGGAAAATTATAGTGATGCATTTTCCATTAGAAGATTAAATTTCCTGCACAAGTAAACAAATTTATTTGTTTACAAATTTCACTTGCAATTACGGTTTGTGGAAAAAACAACAGAAGCTTAATTATTTACGTCTCCATTTTATCATTCCGGACCTGCAAAATCAAGTTTTAAATTTTAAAAGACCTGTGGATACCGAACGAGCCATAAACCTCCAGATAATGTATGTTTAATTCGTGTAAATTGCTTCATTCGTGTTTACGCATAGCGTGACCAAGTCCATAACACTTGGCACACTCCTCTTTAGACGCTTCTTGATAATGCTGACTTATTCTTTAATCTAATGTGTCTCATAATGACCCCCGACACGAACTTCTCTTGCAAAGTATTGTCGAGTAGATCAACTTCACAGCGCGAGTTGCGAGTAAAAAATTGCGAAAATCCATAAATAAAGTTTTTCAGCCGTACGAGTTTTCCACATTAAATGCGTGTAATCCACATCTGCTGTAGAAGTTTTCCTATTTATCACAATATTTTTTTCACGTAAAGCTGTGGAAGAAAACATTCGGGAATGAACAAGTTTCAATTAGAAACATGAAAATTTAAAATGTAAAAGTTGTAACTTGTACAATTTCCATTTGAAGCGAACATTTGAAAGCTGTAAACTTTGTACTCTGTGGACACCGCTACCACCATTGACTACCCCGAGGCGCTATGATATCGGACCCGAGACACGATCCAGCTAAAGTGCTCTGGCCCCCTCGAACGAATATCCCCACATTCCCTTAAGCCTCCGGCAGAGAATTAACTGCTTCCCCGCAGCGTGCTGATTGCAGAACCAGCTCTGCATGGTGACACTCTCGCAATCATATCATAATAAAGTATATCACAGGGTTTGTGCCTGTTACAGAACTAAATTTAGGTTTCCAAATCAATAACATTAAATAAAATTCCCAACAAACACGCCACCATTACACCATCAAAACAATAAATCCAATGGCAGCATAATTATGAATTGTTCTTAAAACTACCGTTGCCAATTAATTAATGTCCAATGTCTCGCAATAGTTTACTAATGTAAACACATAGCACTTTGCATAGAACTTGGGTCATAATTTTCCTTCGCTATATTAAGACTTGTAGCAGAGCAAATTAACTGGAGGTAATATAAAAGACTCCTATATAAGTAGGTACGTGATCGCATCATAAATTTCAGTTTTTCAAACTTAAATCATGATAATCGCGTCTAGGAGTAAGAAAATCTGCTTTTAATGAGATGTAACATAAACCATAAAGAAGTTCCCGAGGCTTTAAAGCGATAAGATCTTACGGTTGCTCGAAGAGACTGCATCTGTTAATTAGTTACTATTCTTGTATTGTGATTTTTTGATTTCTTGTAAAGATACCTGTAATTGGTGCACTTGACGCTTCCTCCCATTATTTACCAAGACCGTTACCGTTTCGTTTCTAAAATAAGAGTCAACGTGAGTTTTGGGGAGTTTTCAACGTTCAGAGAAAGCCAAGTGTCTTCCTAACGACGAGAAAACCGTGAAGTTATTCCATGATCAATTCAAGTGGAACTATTTTATCGGGAATGAAAGAAACCAATCGATAACTAAAATGCTCCGAGCGCATTTGTGCAATAAAAATTAAATTAGTATAGCCAGATACGAGGGTCACCTAGAAAATTGTTTTAGATGACCGATAGCTCATGCATCAGGGTTCAATTACTGGAGCAAAAATTACTGTTTAACGTTCAGTTTTAAAGGAATCTTTCAGCGCCACCATTACTGTAAAAATTTGAAATTTTTGATTGCAATAGATATTTATTTAACCAGTAAGGAAATGTAACATTTTATTCAACGCGTGTGTTTTTGCTAAGACGAGGGGTTATAGTGCAATATGTGGTAATTTACAGATTTCAGATTTCTACGGTTCAAGTACAACATACGATTTTATCGCTGGCGATTTACCCTTTCAACATAATTAGTTTGTGGGTGATATGATGATTATCCCAACTTTGTGTACGTTGTACAATGTACAATTATACCAGTGCTAACATAATATTAAAATATTTAGTGCGAATTAGAGGGTATGGAATACCCTCCAGTACACCAGGGGTTGTTCGCAAAAAAATGTGATATTCAGCTTATGGATTTCAAACCAAAAATCTAACTTCTAAAATTTTGAAATCTAAGATTTCTGATTTGAAATTCAATAGCACATTTTCTTTTTTAAACACAATCACTGATGTGTGATTGACCCCCCCCTCGCCACCGGTTTGAAAATTTATTGCAAGACGAGAGAATTGACTTGAAAAGTATTTTTGAATAATTAATAATGCATTTTGTGCATTTTAAATGCCATATTTTCCGGGTAGTGAAAAGGGCCAATTTTTTTTAAATTATTTGTTATCATATTGTTTTTGGGTTCTTTTCCCATATTACATGTTCTCAAAACAATATATATTTTTTGTAATTACCGAATTTGTTAGTTGCAGGATATTTATCATTAGTCTGGACTAGTAAATTATATCAAAATATTCTACTTAAATAAATTGAATTGGTTATTCTTGCGTTAAATAATGCATGAAAATCATTTATAAATCTGAAATTTTATTTGAAATCATTTTGTACGTAGAATTCTTCCACTGAATCAACAATCACCTAATAATTTTTGGATATTATGTTTAAAATATTGGTATTCTTATGTTGCCTCTCGGCAATAATATGTTCCGATGATCTACTTTCCAAAGTAATACCTACTATTGGCATATATTAAACAAATTTTATTGCTTGTTATAGTTTCAGCAACATGACTACAATATAAAATTTACCTGGGCAGAAATGGTGTACTATAATAAAACACATTTCGAGTATTTAAAACTTGTTACTTTTAAATTGACCAGAGCAATAACAGCAGTAAATATTACGTTTTACCAGAAAATAAAAGTGGTTAATTCTAAAACCTATGTGAGATTAAAGACATTTAATGTTAAAATCCCTGATTGCGATTTTTCAGATTATTTTTCAAGCTTATAAATTTTCCAGTAACGAATATCGAGTATTTCCACTTCGTTTTCAAGTAAATGCCTGCAATACACTTGAACATAATGTAGCTGGAAGTCGCGATGTGTTGACCCGTTGTGGAAATATGACTAGTTGTCATCTAAAAACGGTTGGATTATATCAATTTTAATTTTAAATTAATTACATAATATATTACGAAATTCACAGGATCGAGAATACCGCGGTTGTAACGCATACCCTGATGAATCAAGATTTCCGCCTTTAATTCCAAGTGGCGAATACAAATTAGAACTTCGTATAATAAACGAAAAGTCAACACTGGTAGTGGTAAATTGTTATGGGAAAATATCTCGTAAAGTTAAAATGCAAAATTGAGAAAATTGATGAGTTAATCGTATTGCAAGTTTTTGTTTTGATAATTGTTAAATCAAAATAGTTCTCGTCCTTCTTGAACTTTTATTCTGAATTATTCAGTTTCAAACATTTTCTAAGGAAAATTATTCGTATCAATACATTTATATTACCAGCACCAGCACTGCTTGTTTTAAATGACACATTTTTAATTGCACTTTGATATTGGAGAACAGAAAATGAGAAAATAAACAGAAATATGAAAGTTGCATACTTTATATTTATATTTGTTATTAAGACCTCAGCGTTTCTTTTAAAATCACTCGCGAGCTGTTTACTCCAAAATTGTAAATTTTAAAATGAAATAAAAAAAACAGAAAATATTTAATTTGGGGCGACTTTCCCCTTTGGGAAATTGGGGCAAGCTTTTCCAATTTTTGGTTGTAAAAGAAAGAAAATATTTCGAAACGAAACGTTTTAAATGGAAATTTTCACAGATTTTGATGTGTTACTAATCAACACAATTGTGCAGATAAAATACCCAATTGTGTCTTTTTTCTGCACAATTGTGTGAATTAGTCACACATATTTCTCTTGTTGGTTTATTTGATCTGTTTTTTTTCCAGAATTTTTCTGTTTGAAGGATGACTTTGTTGGCAGGACAAAATTATTATTTTAAATACAACTATCTAATAAAAATTCATCAAAAAATCATCAGCATCAAAAAATAAGAGACTCCTAATTTTTTTTAGCTGCTAACACGCGGATTTAAGGGGTGTAATCGCCCTTTAAAAATAAGAGGAAGAATGAATTTTTTGAATATTTATATAAAAGGGGGTTTTAGATTTGAATGAAACTAACGGTAAAATACTTCATTTTATAACTAATAAGTAATAACAAATATAATTTTTTTGAAGCAATTACTTAATATTTTCGGGGTGGATCATCCCCCAAAATTTAAAATCCTTCATAAAGCATCCTTAACGTCATCAAATTTTTTCGAAAAAAATATATGTTAGAGAAGAGAGAAAAGTGTAAGTTACGTTTTTTTCGGATTTTTTTCCAAAAATTAGATTTAAGGAGGTAACAACCTCTTCTTAACTTTGCCATGTGTTGTCATTTTCGAATAAAAATTTTCAAATATTTTATTGAAATAGGCTTGCGAAAATTATTACTAGATACAAACTGTACTACACAATGAATATTTTTACCCTTTTGTTAATTCACCCCCACCCTAAAAAGTTAGATTTTCCATTCTTGTGGAAGGAAGGGCTTCGATTTGAATGAAACCAACGCCAAAATACTTATTTTGAACAATCATATAATGATTTTCTTGCCGCGATCCCTTAATAATTTTAAGGGTAATCCACCCCTAAAATTTTAAAACTGGCATAAAGCATGTTTAATGCCATGAAGTTTTTCGAAAAAATTATATGTCCTGAAAAAAAAACTGTAAGTTAGGTTTTATATGATTTTTCCCTAAAATTATATTTTATGGATAACAAGCCCTTTTTCAAGGGTTCCAAACCCTTGGAAGGCACCTCCCTGTAAAGCAATTGTTTGATTTTCTGATTTCAAACGGCCATAGCTCCGATATTATTGATTTTTTAAGTTTAATGAAGTAGAACATTTTTAAAGATTATTCGCTTATCTGCAAATTAGGTTATAAGTATAACAGTATAACCTTACAGAAATACTGTAATTAAATGTTTGGCTTTTCTTCTATTTGTTATAAAAAATAATTGTTACTGTTGAACATTCAGATGATTATACTTAACAAAAAGAGTAACTTTTAAAAAATTTAAAGTTTTTTAAATTGGAAATTTTAAACTATTACTGGTTAAGTATTTTCTCTCGTGTTTGGTTTACATCAAAATTGTAAATAAAGTGAATTTATTATATTATTTGCTTTTATTTTTTAAAATTTACCTTGAAAAGCATAAAAATAATGAGGAACTACAATATTTGAATATTTTCGAGTTATTTAATATTATCATGTTATCGACTATAATTATTAGACAAATTTTAAGTAACCGGCCAGCGTCAACGTGAGATTTTATTGTAAAACCGGCTTAAAAGTTTTAAATTTTGCAAATAAAATCTTTTTGGAGAGAAGACAAAATTAGTATTAAATTAGCAAATATTTTGCATACTATTCAATGCGATAGAGGGCTTATATAGTACAAAAAGTACACAATTATTCTATTAACTGCGTAAATAACCTATTATTATTTGTTATATTATATTTTTCGTAATTCCAAATTTGAAATTTCAAAATGATTAGTTCTGGACTATTAGTTTATTTATACCGAAATATTCAAACTAAATAAATTGTATTTGTTTTTTGAATTCATGCAAAATTCATGCAAAATTAACTCAGTGAGAGCTGCGGTACAGTTGTTCAGCCTGCCACGAACTACTCTGAGACGATATTTGGAGAAAGTTCCGACTGAATACAAGAGTATTTCCATCGTCACTGACGATGAACTCCAGAAAACCATTAAACCGCTCGGTAAATACACTGCATGCGCCGTGAGGCAAGTGAGTACACTGTGACAAAAGATCAAACAAAAATGAGTATGTGTCTTGTAGATGTTTTCTGTCGAAGAGGAGAGAGCGTTGGTCGGTTATGCAAAACAATGCTGAGACCATTACTACGCCTTGTCAATCTTTGAATTTCCAAGAAAATCTAAACAAATCCTCCATACTGGGAAGCTAATGGAATGAGTGGGCGTGATTGGTATTACGGGTTTATACGGAGCCACCAACACCGCACGCAAGCAGACGAGTTAACAATGAGAATGTACAAGTATTTTTTGCAATCTGGATTTGGTTTTATCGCAGCATCCATTTCGAGCAGCCTCCCATCTTTCCGTCGAGGTATTGGATTTGCCGTGACGTGATATTTTTTCGAATGTCGCCTAAGTTGGCGCATATGAAGAAGTTGCGAGGTCCATTAAGCCCTCTAGATTCTCTACATCCATTTCTCGTGCATCAAGCCTTTCTTCGATCTTGATCTTAATCGGACCTCTGCAGACTGCCACATAAGCAAAAAATAACAAACAAAAAATAAGCGACAAATTCTTCGAAGACGTGGAATACGAGTCACCCGTCACGCCAATCACCCGCCAAAAAAAAAGTTCAGAAAAGGTTCTCTTAAGATGAGAATGAGGCCTTTTGCATCATCTCTTCGAAAGCGATAATTCTTTCATGGTAGTTATGGGCAAAAGTCAAAATGGTGGCCAACCCTGACGGCATTCTCCTAAATGCCTTCCAGACCACCAGCAATTGTATTCAGAAGTAAAGCTATTGGGCCAACATATCGTATCAGTGTCAGTTTAATACGAAATTAACTAAAGAAACTTTAAACTTACGGAAAATTAAAATTGTGTGGAAATCTGGTATACAAGTGAATATAAATCCCAGAAAAATCTAGAGAATTTAAAGTAAACTTTAGGAAATCTCGAAAAATACCACAGATTAATTTTTGACAGGTGGCCGATCTCTTTTTGCTTTTATAGAAAATTTTAGAAAATCCGACAAAAGTTATTGGTTGACCAAGGATTTGTGTTTTTGGAATGATCGATGCACGAAGTCGAAACTAAAATTATATAGAAGCAGTCATGGAAATTGCATCGGCGATTACTTCCGAATCAAAATAACAATTCCCAATGAAATTTCTATAATAAACAATACGCATACAAAGCTAGATTTTCAATCCGGGAGGTCTGGGAGGTATGGAATACCCTCCAGTACACCAGAGATTGAGCGCAAAAAATGTGATATTGAGTTGATGGGTTTCAAACCATAAATCTAACTTCTAAAATTTTAAAATCTAAGATTTCTGATTTGAAATTCATTAACAAATTTTCTTGTTTTGAACACAATCACTGATATGCTGGGAGGTATTCCATACCCCCCAGAGCCCCCGGTTTGAATACATAGCTTTGTGATTATGTTCAAAAAAGAAAATGAATTTTTGAGCAGCTTGAGTTTCAAACTAAAAATTTAACTTTTTATCTATGCACCTATTTCTATTCTATGTATTTCTAAGGTCTACTTCGGTCTACTTAGATATTCTATACCCACAGACCTCCCGATCCCAATACGATGACTGGTATTTTCTAATTATTATATCACAATGCAATTTATTGAAAGACGCGAGACTTAACTTGAACACTATTTTTGAATAATAATGCATTTAAAATGCCATTTTCCGGATAGTGAAAAGGGTCAATCTTTTGTAATTATTTGTTATCATATATTGTGTTTGGGTTCTTATCCCATATTACATGTTCTCAAAACATTATATATTTTTTATAATTACTGAATTTGTTAGTTTATTCTGGACTAGTAAATTATATCATAATATTCTACTTAAATAAATTGAATTTGTTATCCATGCGTTAAATAACACATTTAAATTTTGCCTTGAAAATCATTTATTAATCTGAAATTTTATTTCGAATCATTTTGTTCGTAGAAATTTTCCACTGAATCAACAATCGCTCAATAATTTTTGGATATTATGTTTAAAATATTGGTAATCTTATGTTGCCTCTCGGTAATAATATGTTCCGATGATCTACTTTCCAAAGTAATACTATTGGCATATATATTAAACAATTTTTATTGCTTGTTAGTTTCAGCAACATGACTATAATATAAAATTTACCTGGGCAGAAATAGTGGACTACAATAAAACAATTTTTGAGTATTATAAACTTGTTGTTTTTAAATTGACCAGAGCAATAACAGCATTCAATGTTACGTTTTACCAGAAAATGAAAGTGGTTAATTCTAAAACCTATGTGAGATTAAAGGCATTTAATGTTAAATTCCCGATTGCAAGTTTTAATTTTCCAGATTATTTTTCAAGCTTATAAATTTTCCAGTAACGAATATCGAGTATTTCCACTACGTTTTCAAGTAAATGCCTGCAGTACACTTGAACATAATGTAGCTGGAAGTGGCGATGTGTTGACTCGTTGTGGAAATATGGATAGTTGTGATGTAAAAACGGTTGGATTATATCAATTTTAATTTGAAATTAATTGCATAATATATTACGTAATTCACAGGATCGAGAATACCACGTTTGTAACGCATACCCTGATGAATCAAGATTTCCGCCTTTAATACCAAGTGGCCAATACAAATTAGAAATTACTATGATAAACGAAAAGTCAACACTGGTAGTGATAAATGGTTATGGGATAGTATCTCGTAAAGTTAAAATGCAAAATTGAGAAAATTGATGAGTTAATCGTATTACAAGTTTTTGTTTTGTTAATTGTTAAATCAGAATAGTACTCGACCTTGTTGTCTTGAACTTTTATCCTGAATTATTCAGTTCAAACATATTCTAAAGAAAATTGTTCTTAACAATAAATTTGCATTGTAATACTAAGTTTGTTAACCAGCACTGCGCACTATGCTTGTTTTAGTTGACACAGTTTTAATTGCACTTTGATATTGGGAACATATTTTACCTCACCCTGTATGTACTAATAACAGAAAATAATAAAATAAACAGAAATATGAATAGTGTACTCCTTGTTTAATATTTGTTATCACGCGTGAGCTGTTAACTCCAAATTTCCAAAATTGATTCATAAATTTTAAAATAAAATAAAAGGAAAACCGAAAATATTTTTTGGGGGGAAATTTTCCCTTTAGGAAATTGGGGCAAGCTTTTTCAATTTTAGGTTGTAAAAGAAAGAAAATATTTCGAAACGAAATGTTTCAAATGGAAATTTTCACAGATTTTGATAAATATGTGATGTCCTCCTGGGTTGACGATTGCCGCCGTCAACTATTAAAAACAGGGTTTCAGGCATTTCCCAACCCGGCTTAAGCAGCCGTGGGATCTTGATGCTCGAACCTCTCTCGAAAGAGAAAGAATCCAGGAGTGGACTGAAAGGCTGCTGAAGAAGAAGAATCATTTAAATAACACCAAAGAGACATTAATTAACACTTTTAACAGATCAGGATTAAGAACATTTCAAAATGAAGATAAACAAAATTTAAAAAATTAAAAAACTCTAAAATTAAGTTTTTGTAAATATTTTTCAAGTTTTCGTGATCTGTTTAAACCAAAATAAATGTTTTATTTTGTTTTTACATTTAATTTTTACATTTAAATTCATTTAATAACTTTCTCGTGTTTAGTTTACATTAAAATTGTAAATATACTGAATCTGTTTTTTGACTTAAAATTTACCTTGAATAGCATAATAAATATAAGGTGGAACAATATTGTTTCAATATTATGAATTTTTTCAATATTATTTAAACATGCTTAAAATCGTAAACATTCTTCTAGAGTGAGAAATTCTTCTGTTTTGAGGGACGGTGTTATAAAAAGTATATGAGTAAAATGAATTTAAATTAATACAAAATTAAATAATTTGAACATCGCGTTTACGAATTTTATTCGTAGTACGTTTAACCAAATTACAGTATAAATTTGTATTCAAAACTTACCTAAAATGCAAGAATATGCACAACTAGCGGAATCAGCGTCTATTGATTATTAATCGCTTAGATAATTTACGCTGAAAGTTTTAATAATGATACTATGTTTGCATTAAGTCATTTCTACTTGATACAATTGCGGGAAAGATGCTTTATAATTGAGAGTCCGATAATCATGAGTTAATGTCGATGACCAGTGGCGGATCCAGGACCTTGGTTTGGGAGGGGCTTGACCTTACTGAGGTGAGGCTTTGATGCAAACATAAATTTTGATTAAAATAAGTGTATACAATTTGATGTGGGAGGCATATTTTCCCCTACCCATATACTGATAACAAAAAATAATAAAGCAATATATTATTGTATTACTAAAAAAATTGGAATATAAAAACAATAATCGTTTTTCATATTTTTTAAAATAAAATAAATTGCTTTATTTTGTTATGAATTTAATTTTTACTTTGAAATTTATTTAATAATTTCTTGCGAACTCCGTATCTCTTAAACTAAACATCTTAGATAAGAACTGATGGCGCAAATCGGATAGAGAATTTAACAGGTTACAATTTTGGTCAAATACATTTTTTTGAGAAGCCAACCGTTTTCACAGAAATTCTGAAAATAATGAACAAGATGTAGGTAAAAAATAATTTTATTTGAAAATTTTACTTAGAAAAATGTCCTTTATCACCACCTCCAAGGTCCTCCACGGTCACGGGGACACTCTGTATTATTGTTGAGAAGCTATATAAGACCACCAATATTTTGAAAATATTACGTGAGAACTTTCAGTGTTCAAACAATATTGTGCTTTTATATAATATTTTACATAGTTAACAAAAATAATTATGATTCATTATCAATTGCACAATTATTAAAATAATAATGCAGTAGCGTAGCCAGCCCCTCGGTGCATACGGTGCATACAAATGAACTACAACAAATTAAAAATTACCTGAATGATAACGTAAATTTAAAAATTAAAAAAAAAACTGTCATGCAACTAGCATTTATATAGTAAATGCTATTTTCAAAATGTCTAATATTTTTTCTATTTATCCATAATACTTCGACATTTAAAAAGACGAACATGGACCTATACGCAGACAACATCGCAATTTATGCACACTATTTAGTGCAATTTTGAAGCCTTTTTTTGTCAAATAAAAATCCAAATTCCAAATTTGAAAATTTGGAGTTAACAGCTCACGCGTGATAACAAATAGTAAACAAGGAGTACACTATTCATATTTCTTTTTATTTTATTATTTTCTGTTATTAGTACATACAGAGTGAGGTAAAATATGTTCCCAATATCAAAGTGCAATTAAAACTGTGTCAACTAAAACAAGCATAGTGCGCAGTGCTGGTTAACAAGCTTAGTATTACAATGCAAATTTATTGTTAAGAACAATTTTCCCTAGAATATGTTTGAACTGAATAATTCAGGATAAAAGTTCAAGACAAGAAGGTCGAGAACTATTCTGATTTAACAATTAACAAAACAAAAACTTGCAATACGATTAACTCATCAATTTTCTCAATTTTGCATTTTAACTTTACGAGATACTATCCCATAACCATTTATCACTACCAGTGTTGACTTTTCGTTTATCATAGAAATTTCTAATTTGTATTGGCCACTTGGTATTAAAGGCGGAAATCTTGATTCATCAGGGTATGCGTTACAAACGTGGTATTCTCGATCCTGTGAATTACGTAATATATTATGCAATTAATTTCAAATTAAAATTGATATAATCCAACCGTTTTTACATCACAACTATCCATATTTCCACAACGGGTCAACACATCGCGACTTCCAGCTACATTATGTTCAAGTGTACTGCAGGCATTTACTTGAAAACGTAGTGGAAATACTCGATATTCGTTACTGGAAAATTTATAAGCTTGAAAAATAATCTGGAAAATTAAAACTTGCAATCGGGGATTTTAACATTAAATGTCTTTAATCTCACATAGGTTTTAGAATTAACCACTTTCATTTTCTGGTAAAACGTAACATTGAATGCTGATATTGCTCTGGTCAATTTAAACACAACAAGTTTATAATACTCAAAAATTGTTTTATTGTAATCCACTACTTCTGCCCAGATAAATTTTATATTGTAGTCATGTTGCTGAAACTATAACAAGCAATAAAATTTGTTTAATACTTGCCAATAGTAGGTATTACTTTGGAAAGTAGATCATCGGAACATATTATTGCCGAGAGGCAACATAAGATTACCAATATTTTAAACATAATATCCAAAAATTATTAGGTGATTGTTGATTCAGTGAAAGAATTCTACGTACAAAATGATTTCAAATAAAATTTCAGATTTATAAATGATTTTCAAGGTAAAATTTAAATGCATTATTTAACGCAAGAATAACCAATTCAATTTATTTAAGTAGAATATTTTGATATAATTTACTAGTCCAGACTAATGATAAATATCCTGCAACTAACAAATTCGGTAATTACAAAAATATATATTGTTTTGAGAACATGTAATATGGGAAAAGAACCCAAAAACAATATGATAACAAATAATTGCAAAAAATTGGCCCTTTTCACTACCCGGAAAATATGGCATTTAAAATGCACAAAATGCATTATTAATTATTCAAAAATACTTTTCAAGTTAATTCTCTCGTCTTGCAATAAATTTTCAAACCGGGGGCGAGGGGGGGGGGTCAATCACACATCAGTGATTGTGTTTAAAAAAAAATGTGCTATTGAATTTCAAATCAGAAATCTTAGATTTCAAAATTTTAGAAGTTAGATTTTTGGTTTGAAATCCATAAGCTGAATATCACATTTTTTTGCGAACAACCCCTGGTGTACTGGAGGGTATTCCATACCCCCCAGACCCCCCGGTTTGAAAACCTAGCTTTGCGTGCTTATTGCGTTTATTATTGAAATTTCATTGGGAATTGTTATTTTAATTGGGAAGTAATCACCGATGTAATTTCCATAACTGCTACTATATAATTTTAGTTTCGACTTCCAAAATTTTCTATAAAAGCAAAAAAAAATAAAAAAAGATCGGCCACCTGTCAAATATTAATCTGTGGTATTTTTAGAGATTTCCTAAAGTTTACTTTAAATTTTTCTATGAGAAAAAAAATCTGATGTAGATTAGAACTACCATGCGAGTATTATCGCTTCCAAACAGATGATGCAAAAGTCCTCATTTTCATCTGAAAAGAACCTTTTCTCCACTTTTTTGAGCGGGCAACCTCTTCGAAGTGTTGCACTTTTGATGCTTCTCACTTAAAATGGAGAGGCGAAGTCAGAACTGTGCTGGTCATGGCGCACTGTCCTCTATTAAATTTTTTGCTGATGTGGCAACCTGCAGAAGCCCGATTGAGGTCAAAATCGAAGAAAGGTTTCACGCACGAGACATGGATCTTCTTCATAAGCGTCAACTTCAGCGACATTCGAAAAAATTACATGGCACTGTAACACCCCGTCGTTGATTTCGGCCTCCATAACAGCTCGATCATTCTCACCACTAAACACCGCTTGCCCTAAGTCCGAATCAGCAAAAACGTCTGGATTGTAAGGGGCAATTCTCGTAACGAGAAATCCGGCTTTGATGTTCGTGGTGTCAGCGCCAAGTCCAGTGTAGATCGGCCGGAGATCGGCCAAATCCAATTGGGGAGCAGCAACAATTTTGGTGACTGCTTTGAGGATTTCGATCTATCGATAAAGATCTCCATATAATTCACGAATTCTGCTTGTTGCATCTACCTAGATCCATTGGCGAAGCCAATAGCCCCAGAAGATGCAATTTCCAAGAACGTAGACTGCATGTTTTGCGAGGGAATAAAAAAACTGGTGCGATAGAAATCCTCTCAGCATTGACCTCTAGAGCCATAGTAACCATACTCCCTCGTTCTTGAGCCGCAATTTAACCTACTCTTCTTATGCCTCGCACTGAAATCACCTTCCAGCCTTCGTTGGCACCGTTGAGAAGCCCGTTTCATCGATATTCCGGATATCCACTGCTTGAAATGGATGCTGCAATAAAATCAAATTCAGATTGAAAAAAAAAACAGCTGCACATTCTCTTTGAAAACCATTATACACGATGTAAGCTCATCTGCTCGGGAGTGCGCAGCGTGAGGTGTTGGTTGCGCCGTATATTTGCTTGGATTTTCTTAGCAATTAGAAATGTTGTGAAATGTGAAAAATTGGAAAAAGTGTCAGTCGACACTTTCTCTAAATATCATCGCAGAGTAGTTCGTGGCAGGTTGTACAACTGCACTGCAGCTCTCACTCAGATAATTTTGCATGATTTTTCATTTTATTTCCTCTTTATTCGATCAGATAAAAAATTGGTACGACGACGTTGGCTGATATCAGTCGATGTCGGCTTATATCGACACTGATAGTGGCCACTACTTCATCTTTTTTTTTGGACTGAGCTCGTGCTTCAACGCAGACATTCCCGGTGGACCAACTTCAACTACACAAATACAGAAAAACAAAAGTTCTACAGAAAAACAAAAGTTCTACACAAAAACAAAAGTTCTACACAAAAACAAAAGTTCTATGTCTTAGAGGGAAGTTTTACAACGCTCGCGCATAGGTGACACTAGTAGTCTACACTGAAAAATCGCAGTAGGCCGACCTAGACTACGGGCCAACCCTGACAACATTCCCTATATTATTTTATTATTTCTTTTTTCTTTTCCGCACATGCGCATATGTATAAAATGTACAAAATATTTAATATAATGAATATTAATTTATTTAATCAAGCAGCAAAGAATTCAACAAATATTTACCCTTGCTCACTTCCGTCCGTACAGGTCTATGATCTAAATTAAACTGAAAAGAAGTTGCTATTCCTAAATAAATTCTGGTTAAACCAAATTCTATTGTCTTCTAAACCATTACCTCCCTTTGCAAAATTTTGGGAAAACCCCAAATATAAAGGCGAACAGCAGTGCGCCAGGCCAAGTTCCGGCCTAAACACTCAGTATTACACGAAACTTCATCATAACTTTTTTATTTTTCCACCTAGAGATTTGAAATTTTACGCAGTTATTAAATAAAATCGTTCATTGCTGACTGATTCACACAGGGAAAAAATGTGTTACTAATCCACACAATTGTGCAGAAAAAGTACGCAATTGTATAATTTTTTGCACAATTTTTGGGTGCACTGTGCACTCAGCAAAATTATCGAGCACTTCTCGTGTAGGTTAGAAAGTTAAAATTTGGTAGGATGGATTTGGGAGTGTATAAATAAAGGGAAAAATCGAAAAATACACAAAAGCTGTATTGGACCCCGCCCACAGAGGTCTGCGGTCAAAAATTATTTTCTATAAAATATTTTTTTTTTAATTTGAGGTGATATAAACAAAACAAAAAAGAAAAATTGGGTGCACTAATAAAAATATTGGAAACTTTATAAATCACCTTAAATGTTCGTGACCGTAAGGTCTCGAACCATTCTGATTTAAAAATTAAAAAACCAAAATTTTGTGATATCAAAATTACGCCTGCGCACATCAAGTAAATTAGTAACATATTTTGTGTGCATTTTAACATTTTAAGTCTGCACTAAGTCATTTTAACTTTGCGAGATATTTTCCCATAAGCATTTGCAACTCCCAGTATTGCATTTTCATTTATCAAAGTAATTTCTATTTTATATTCGCCATTTGGAATTAAAGGTGGAAATTTTGATTCATCTGGATATGCGTTACAAACGTGGTAAACTTGATTCTATAAATTACACACTAGAATTAATTTCAAATTAAAATTGGCAAAATACAACCTTTTTTATCTCACAAGTAGCCATATTTCCACAGCGGGCTAATATTTCGCGACTGCCAGCTATATTATGCTCAAATGTATTGCAGAAATTTAATTGAAAATGTACAGGAAACAGGCGATATTCATTGCTCAAAAATTTATAGGCCTGAATGACAAACTAAAAAAATTATAATAAGTATTTCAATACTACGTTATATAGCTTTCTAATATTATGTTATAATTATATCCTCACATGGGTTTTAGAATTATCCAACTGCATTTTCATGTACCACGTAATATTTGATGCTGTAATTGATCTGGTCAATTTAAAAGTAACAATTTTGAAATACTCATAAATTGTTTTATTATAGTCCACCAGTTCAGCCCAGGTATATTGTATGTTATAATCATGTTGCTGAAACTAACAATAATATTTTTTAAATCAACCTACCTACATATACCATTAATATTACTTTGGAAAGTAAATCATCCGAACATATCATTGCGGAACAGCAACATAAGATTGCCAATATTTTAAACATTTTCAAAAAAATATTGAGTGACTGAAAAATTCTATGTACGAAATGATTTAGAATAAAAATTTTTCAGTTTAATAAATGATTTTCAAGGTAAAACTTAAATGTATTATTTAACGCATGGAAAACAAATACAATTTATTTGGTTGGAATATTCTGGTATAACTAAACTAATAGTCCAGGACTAATCATAAACATTTTGAAATTTCAAATTTGGAATTACAATAAATATAATATTTAAAGCAATATAATAAAACAAATAATAACTGGTTATTGGCCCAGTTTAAAGAATAATTGTGTACTTTTTGTACTATATAAGCATTGAACAGTACGCAAAATATTTACTAATTTAATATTAATTTTGTCTTCTCTCTAAAAAAATTTACTAATTTAATATTAATTTTGTCTTCTCTCTAAAAAAATTTTATTTGCAAAATTTAGAACTTCTAATTTGTCTAATTATAGGCGATAACATGATAATATTAAATAACTCGAAAATATTCAAATATTGTAGTTCAACATTAATTTTATGCTTTTCAAGGTAAATTTTATATAATAAAACCAAATAATATAATAAATTCATTTTATTTACAATTTTGATGTAAACCAAACACGAGAGAAAATACATAACAAGTAGTTTAAAATTTCTAATTTAAAAAACTTGAAATTTCCTAAAAGTTATTTTTTTTTGTTAAATCTAATCATCTGGATGTTCAAAAGTAACAATTTTTTTTTAATAACAAATAGAAGAAAAGCCAAATATTTAATTACAGTATTTCTGTAATTAAAAGAATTATTTTTTACTTTAGTTAGTTTTAATATGTTTTAATTTTCTATTAGTAGGTATTAATTTACTATAATTTTAGTTTCGATTTCGTCCAGTCAACAGATTCGCCGTTCAGAAATTTAGAATTTAAGTAGTATTTATTTAATTTTAATTATGCGAATTTCATCTTTCTTACTTATGACTGGTGTACTGATTACTGTAATTACAGTATTTATTGCTGGTGTACTGGAGGGTATTCCATACCCCCCAGACCCCCCGGTTTGAATGACGGAAGTTATGTGTGCGTATTCCAAAACTGATTTTATATTAGTTAAATGCGAACCTATCACTAAATACAAGCATTTGTGTATCGCGACGGTACGCATCGAGGGTGGTGTACCCCAGTACCTGTATGTACTGTATACCAAACTTATATTTCAAACCGTATACCAGTTTGAAACATGAAATTGCTCTCTAATTGGCCAAGAATTAAATGATATAAATTTGAAATTGCAGTTGACCTCTTTTTTTTCGACATGGTTGTGGTATAAAGGATTATTTTGAGATTTTCTACGAATTTTCAAGAATCTATTTTTAAATTAAGATAACAAACACAGGAAATGAATCTGATTTATGTGCATACTTTTATTGATACCAGCATGGAATTATTTCCTGGTCTTCGAGACATATTCCTATAATTTTTGTGACTATATTTAATCCCATCTTCTCGTTATCATTTTTTAAAGCTTGCTTCTTGTTAATACATTAATCTAATCATGCGCATCATTTCAACTGCTATTGCTCTTCCTATTTTTTCTTTTTCGGGCATCTGGTAACTCCGGTAGCCGATCGTACTTACGGTTCTGTTTGAATTAGTACCCAGTTCTCTTGATGCAAATCGAATAGATAATCATGTATTAAAAGTTAACCCTCCAGGCCTCCACTTTCGTGAGTGCGTTACTAGGGCCACCTTTTAATTTCATATTTTAATTTACTTAACCCAAAAAAAAACAGTCAAAGATAGAACAAGGTCGACATTGAAATCAATGAAGCTAAAGTTCCGGGATTCTAATATAATAGGAACCTCATCATTTGCAGCACAAATGAATCCGCTTACTTTTTCTTCAAAGGCCGCCTTTGAAGAAGTTCGGGCTTCAACAACGAAAGCTATAAAGTCACTTGAATTACTATAATTAGGCAATATCAGTTATGATGTTGAGAGAGAGGGGTCTTGGAAGGGGAATAGAACTTTTATACGCAGCCGGTTTGGCGTAACCGGTCCGCCCCGAAAGCAGTTCGGTGCAGAGTGACTTTGGCACAAGCACGATTCGGCGTAACCCAACTCGGTGCAGTCAGTTAGAGGTAGCCGGTTCGGTATAGCAATAGCGCCAAGGCAATTCGGTGCGTTATTAAATATTAAATTAATTAAAAGGTTTGATCAAGGAGTAAATATCCCGAAAATATTGTGTACACTAGTTTGGAATTCCCTTGGAAATCATTGGAATTCCTTGGAAATCCCTATAATTCCCTGGAATTCTTTGTAAATCACTGGAATTCTTTGAAAATCCATGGAATTCTTGGAAATCTTTGGAAATCCCTGGAATTCTTTGGAATTCCTAGGAAATCATTGGAAGTCTTTGAAATTCCTTGGAATTTTTTGGAAATTCTTGGAAATCATTGGAAGTCTTTGAAATTCCTTGAAATTCTTTGGAAATCGTTGGAAGTGTTGGAAATCTTTGGAATTTCTTGGAAAGCTTTGGAAATTCTTATAAATGCTTGGAATTCCTTGGAAATCCCTGGAATTCTTTGGAAGTCCCTGGATTTCTTTGGAAGTCCCTGGATTTCTTTGGAAATCACTGGAATTCTTTAAATTGAACTTTGGTTTGAACTAATTGGAATTCCTTGGAAATTACTGGAATTTTATGAAATTCATTGGAAATCCTTGGAATTCTTGGAAATCCTTGGAATTCTTGGAAATCATTGGAATTCCTAGGCAATCGTTGGAATTCTTTGGAAGTCTTTGGAAGTCCTTGGAATTCTTTGGAAATTGTTGGAAATCATTGGAAGTCTTGCAAATCTTAGGAATTCCGAGTCTTGGGTACAGAAATTTACTGGGGTAAATTACTTGGGTTTGATTATATGCAGAAAAGCTTGGTACATACCAACATACATTACACAAATTCATTTTTTTTATAGTAATACAGGGTGATGCAAAATAAACGTTGTGGTTGAATTCCTTGTAACTTTTTTAATTAAGCAATAATTATAACATTTCTATAATTTTAAGTTTTAAAATTATAATATGTTCTTACAAATTAAAAAAAATTGTTTTACGCCGAATCGTCCCTACGTTAAATTGTCCCTACGTCAAATTGTCTCTGCGCCAAATCGTCCCACCGCTTAAAAGGCGACGTCAGTTAGGGTGTGCGCTAAACTGGCTACGCCGATTTGGCTACGCCGTTTTTGCCGCACAAATCTACACTGTAAATAGTAAAAGTGAAATTTTTCAGAGCTTCGACGAGAGTAATTTGCATACTTTTCAATGCAATAGGTCAAATAAAATTGAGGTGACGATGAAAGTATGGAAAACTTCAGGCGAAAAAACATAAACAAGATCGAGCAAAACATATGCCTAAATTCCGATTGGTGTCGAATAAATAACATAAAAGCTAATTAGACACGGACCTTGACGAGATGTGCAGTAGCAGTCATGGAAATTGCATTAAAATAACAATTTCCAATGAAATTTCAATATAAACACAATAGGTTATCAAACCGGGGGGTCTGGGGGGTATGGAATACCCTCCAGTACACCAGAGATTGTGCGCAAAAAATCTGTTATTGAGCTTATGGGTTTCAAACCAGAAATCTAATTTTTCAAATTCTAAAATCGAAGATTTCTGATTTGAAATTCAATAACACATTTTCTTTTTTTGAACACAATCACTGATGTGCTGGGGGGTATTCCCTACCCCCCAGACCCCCGGTTTGAGAAACCTAGTTTTCAAAAGTGAAAATTTATTTTTGAGCTTATGAGTTTCAAACTAAAAATTTAACTTTTCTGATTCTGATTTGCTTTCGCTGATAAGCCAATATGCGATGATAAAGTTTAGTTCACAGAATATTTCGATAAAAAACTTCTTGATCGCACCTCGTCTACGTAGACAACTTGAAAATTTTATAAGTTGCTCCCTACGAAGCTACCAAATTAAAGTATGTAAATGTGGGTTAATAACGTGGTAGGTTATTTCGATAATTTTATTAATTTAAATGCAAATATCATCCACAAATTAACCCAGCATCTTGGCTATTGTTCATGAAGGCGCGGAGCTGATGCTAAATTTTTGCAAAAGTGAAACTTTAATATTAAATAAACAAGCTCGGCAATCGATACAATGATTTTACTACAATAGGGGGTAGTGCAAAGGGTAATTAATATTTATGAGGTTAGGAAATATGGTACAGGTTAAAATACTATCAAAGGGTTGATTCCCACGGGCTGAATATCCGCAAAACTTGTAACTCTAATTATGTTTTTGAACTTTTTTTTCCGCTGCATTGTATATTTTCTCTTTAATTGCTGTTCGGGGAGAAATTACACCGCTCCACCGCTAAGAATTTTCAAATAAACTTATTATAAAGTCGAAGTCGAACGGAAGATCGCTTCCGGACGTTGTAATCTTCCGGAAACTTCATAAAAGGTTTCCAATTTTTAAGCAGTTTAGCTCATACGTATTTTTAGTATTTTAAACTGGAAAATACGATAAAAACCAATAAATTCGATGTACTACCACTGTATTACGTTTATTACTGTTTGAATTACGTCCTTGGTTGGGTTTTATTTCTTTCTTCAAGAAGTGTTTATCTATACTCTTATATTGCTTTTGTTCGAACAATTCCATTTCTAAAGGAGCTTATCAACATGGTCCCCTACTAGAACCGGTCTCTTAAAACTCGCGACGCAGTGTAGGTGCGGCTTTAATATAAAAAAAAAATTATGCTTCAATTAAATTTGTGTTAATATCGCATTTCACTTGATATTTTTCGAACTTTCCGTATTTCATTTTTATAATCTATTATACTAGCCAGTTCAACCCGACTCGCTTTTATTTGTTTTCAAGTCCCAAGAGCCCTAAGTAGACGGCCGGTTTGGCTGCCCGTCAGTTCGAATTTCTGTTGCAGAGTACTTTTTATATATTTACGTGCTATTTCAGTCAAGATAAACTTTTTCAAGACGTTTGAAAAGTTTTTTTTGCAACTTCAAAGAAATACACAAAGATATAAAGAATATTTAATTTAAAAGAAAAACTGGGCTATAATAATAATTTTGTAAAGAATTGAAAAAGCTCGAGATAAATAAAAAATCGCGTGGATCGTGTGTGCATTCATCGAAACAGTGATTTTGATAAGTCCGAAGAGACGTTTTAGTAAGGGTCAATCATCCCTTATTTGATGACAAGGGTCGAAATAGCACTATTTAAGTTTCCCGTTCTTAAGGAATAAAACCGAACCGATAGAAACAAAAGTGAGCAAAAACGGGGATCTTTATAAATAACCGAAACGAACCCAGTCAATAGTTTTCCTTCCATAAGATTAGATTTAAGATTTGTTAAGATATTTCGAAAAGTGGGCAAATTGAGCAAAAGAACCATCGCACAATTAAATCGCAGAATAGAATTTTTCGAGATAAAGAAGAATTATTTACTCGTAACCAAGCTGCAGCGCAGTAAATTAAGTTTAAATATTTAAGTAGGTTTTTTTGTGGAAATGCAGCACTTTTATACAGGATCGTGCCAAGACCAAATATTAACAGTAAAAATTTACTAATTTTATATTTACGTAAGCAATCTTGGAAGTAGAAAAATGAATTTACAAGAGATTAATCTAGTAATGTGACCACTCACCTCAAGTGGTTGAGGTCCTGACTACTTTAGTGCCGCCCGACATTGGCAGTAATAGCAATGTTAATTAAATTTAATAATTACATTTTACATTAAAAAAATAAATAAATAAGTTTGTAAATCAAAAGAACCAAATTCTGAAGGTAAAAAATTTTTTTCAATTTAATAATGCGGATGTTTACAATATTTCTCTTTAATTGTAGTCCTGAGAAAGAGCGAAATAATAACTCGAAACGTCGATACAAACTTAAAAGTGTTTTTTTTAAGTTGCTGTTTGTCCATCAAACTTACAGATTCTCTACTAAAACTAAATTTTATCTCATTTTGTCATATTTGTTAACGCAATTGTTTTACTTTAATGCCGACAACGAGCGGCACTAAAGTTTGTTTAATAGGGTATGGAATACCCCCCAGTAACGGCCACCACTGCGATAGCCCTTATGAGGGAACATTTCGCCGCATTGGACATTTGATGCAAAATTTATCCGTAAATTGAATTTATAAATAATTAAATTTTAAAACTGTGTAAACTGTTGCAGACCGGGGGGGGGCTGAGAATATGCGATATCGTATCTGGTAGAATTATATCTTTGGTCCAATTTTAAAAATTCTAGACTCCTAGACCTAGAATGCAAGGCTGTGCATTTAATAAAAATTTGAAAACTCTTGAAGAACATTTTTCTCATTTTTCATTTTAAATTAAAAAAATTGTTGCGTTTCAAGTTTTTTTCGTTATCTGATTTACGTGATTTTTTGAGGAAAAATCAGGGTAGATCGTGGCAATATATTGAATTTGTTACAGTTATCATTTTAACCATAGCTGATCTGCTAATGATATTCGACTATTTAAGAAATTTTTTTATTTTCCGCAAAAAGGGGGGCGGAAGCGACTTTACTACCAAATTTTTATTAAGTGCCCTCACTTCAAACAGTGTCGTAGGCGATTTTTTGATAAGAAATTACAATATATTATTCATTCCAAGGATAGATGAAGGATGAAGAAGGAAAGATTATACATCAGTTTTTCTTTAAAAATAAAACAAGTTATAAATGTAAAATTAAGAAAAGTGCGATTTCTCTGAAAAAACACACTGGAATCCGATTGTAATTTTATCATATTTTACGGTTGGGCTGAGTCGATATTAAATTAGTTTATGATATTATAGAGAGGGTTGAAATATTAATGATCGATTAAGGGCGTTTGGTCTAGCTAAGCTCATAATCCAAGCCAGCGAGTTAGTCCACATGCCAAAAAGGCTTAATCTTCTATTACAATAAGCGCTGATATGCGCTGTTGTGCGTTAGTGCTTAATACTTCGTCGTCATATTAAAAAATCAGGTTGGTTTATCGTAACCGCCGCCGCGATATTGACGGATGGAATAACATTTTGGTCGATTAATATTCATTGCGAATTGTTTTATTTAACAAACAATATGGCTTTGAGCCATCTGTAGATGTAGTAACCTGGGTAGGGGTAATAACGTCTAATCTCTAGGGTCTCATTGATAATTATTATAACACGAGGGGCGGGTAGACGGGATCAGAACTAAGGGTAAGTTCATAGGGCACTCCAGGGCCTCTGGGTCACAACTTCATCGTTTACTATAAAATCTGCCCATTCAACAAAATTTCACGCAATACTTAATGCTTTTAACGTTTTATTGTGTTAAAACGTAATTACGGTTTGTATAATAAAAACGATTTCGTGTGTCCATATTTTTTTCATTAAGTAGGCTTTATCGGTACTTTGAGTTTTCCACTAACGCAAAACTACCCTTACACAACTTAGCCGACTCTCAGGTGCACTATTCAGTCATTTTTTTGTAAATCGTAAATTGTTTTCTATTGGATTTTACGTTTAAGCTTTATTGCCAATTAAATACAATTTTCGTGTTTGTTTTTTGATTGAACAAATAATAAAGTTTATTAAAAATTTTATGAGGAAAATTGCAATAGCGGTCAAGAATGAAAAATCATTAAAGTAAACAATCAACTTTTATCTGTTTTGCTTTTTTAAAGCAAATTGTTTCACAATAATTTCATTTCATTTGATTTTGGTTTCCTTGGTCAATATTTTCCAACTTCTGCTGAAGGAAAATTAAATTCTACAAGTGGAGTAGTTACTTCTAATCCCAGTTATTCTAGTAATATTTGTTTATGAACAAAATTATCATACCCTTTCAACCCTTTTTACATCCCCGGCTATGATTTAATATATCAGCTTCAATTATGGCGTGAAATAATCTGGATCGTAGAATTGACGCTCTCCAGAACAGCTTCGCCAAACTATTTTTTTCAGTGCTGTCGTGATTTAACAGAAATCTGTTATCTGTCTAGAAGATGTGTACTTCCCCCAAAAACATTTATGTATAGTTTTCAGTTAATTTTTTTTTGTAATTTATTTCCGTTGGCTAAAATTTATTGTATGAACTTTTCGCGAATTACGGCTATTTAAAATCCAATATTTTGCACCTAGATCCCTTTAATTCTAGCTACGCCACTGATGCATCTCTGATTATCTCTATCCTGATTAGATGTTTACAAATAGATCTAGACGTTTATTATAATAGCAATTAAATTTCTAAATCTGAGAGGTCGATCGGTCTGCAGATTGTAGTGAATTATTTAAAAACCGAGTTTTTGTTCCCCCCATGAAGAAATCCCGCATACGGACTTATGACAGAGCGACAGATAATAAATGAAGTTAAGTTCTTTATAAATATTGCACTTCTAGCTGCGTTCACATAATATGTGAATCCGCTGGTCATATTTTAGAGTCCATTCCTACCAAATCCAATCACAGTCATCCCACTTGCTTAATTAAGCAGAAAATAAGTTAAAAAAGGTTAAAGTCATCAGCCTTTCAGTCCACTAATGCCTGTATTAGTTGACTACGGCAATGGTCAACCCAGGGGGACCGCCGGCTTTACGTGCCCTCCGAAGCACGAAGACGGTTATATGTCATATGAAATTTTTTGACTCTTCTCGGATTCGAATCGAGTACCATAGAATCAGCAGTTGTTCGGCTAACTTACTAGGCTAATGACCACCGTCTCCAACATTAAGGAAATATGGAACTCTAATAGTACATTAAATACCAAGGGAGTAAACAAAACAATTAATTGCGAGCGTAGATAATAGCAGTTTCCATAAGTCTAAGATTCAAAACGAAATGCCAGGGAGTCTGCGGGATAATCTTTACCTGTAATTTAAAATTTTTCTAATGAAGTTGTGCCCAAGTTGGGCAATAAAGCCCAAAAACAGTAAAAATGGAATGCGCTTACTGTATTGGCTGGTTTCCTAAGGTTAGCCCCGCCCATGCCGTGTTTTTATACTATACAAGTGCTGTTGGCAACGGGTAAATATCCAGTAAAATTTCTGTACACAAGACTCGGAATTCCAAAGATTTCTAACTCCAATGATTTCCAAGAAATTCCAAAAATTTACAAGACTTCCAATGATTTCCAACGATTTCTAAAGAATTCGAAAGAATTCCAAGGATTTTCAAAGACTTCCAAAGAATTACAACGATTTCCAAGGAATTCCAAAGATTTACAAGACTTTCAATGATTTCCAACGACTTCTAAAGAATTCCAAAAGCTCCAAGGACTTCCAAAGAATTCCAATAATTTCCTAGGAATTCCAAAGATTTCTAGTGATTTCTAAGGAATTCCAAGAAATTCCAACGATTTCCAAGAATTCAAATGATCTCCAAAGAATTCCACAGAATTGCAGTGATTTCCAAGGAATTCCAATGAGTTCAAATCAAAGTTCAATTTAAAGAAATTCAGTGATTTCCAAAGAATTTGAGAGATTTCCAAGGAATTCCAAGAATTTCCAAAGAATTCCAAGGAATTCCAAAGATTACCAAGACTTCCAACGATTTCCTAAGAATTCCAAAGAATTGCAGGGATTTCCTAAGAATTTCAGGAATTTTCAAAGAATTCCAGGAATTTTCAAAGAATTCCAAGGATTTCCAAGGATTTCCAACTATTTCCAAGTGAATTCCAAACGAGTGTACACAAAATTTTCGGCATTTTTACCCCTTATTGGGTGTTGGCATAAACTGAAAATTTGTAAGTTTTTACCAAAGCTGTAGCTTTCGAATTAAAATGACAATTCCTAATGAAATTTTAATAACCGCACACAAAACTAAGTTTTGTCAAACCGGGGGGTCTGGGGGGTATGGAATACCCTCCAGTGCATCGAAGATTGTGCGCAAAAAAAGGGTTATTGCGCTTATGCGTTTCAAACCAGAGATCTAACTTCTGAAAACCTAAAATCTTAAATTTCTGATTTGAAATTCAATAACAGATTTTCTATTTAAAAAAAAAATAACATATTTTATTAGTTTTAGTGAAAATCTGTTTTTAAGTTAAATTTAACTATAATTAATGAAATTCAATTTAAAATGAATTTATAATAAGTTAATAATTGCACTTCTAGGAGACAACTGCGACCGGCTCCGCGACAGTGATACCAATACTTCAGTGAGTAATAATTACTAATTAGTAAGTAATTCAGTAAATTTCTTAAATGTTAGCTACAAATAAATAAAAAAATTAATTTGGAATTAATTGTTTTTTATAAAATTCTGTATGTATGTATGTATTTATTTGGGAACTTAGTACTTATTAAAAATTTTCCACTACAAAATTACAGACAATTTATATACGCATTTCAAAACTCCTCAGATTTTAAAGACTTATTTACACATTGACAACACTGCTTTTCCAATTACACAACTTTGCGGCTACAATTTACGTCGAGGACACGTACAGTAAACAGAATGGACTATAAAAATAGAAAATTAATTTAGCCACAGCAAAAGAATAGCGAGAAATTCTGGCATGCTCATTTTTTGTAACATCACTCGTTTGCGACTTACGACAACCACTTTCAAATAAATTAGCAAATATGTGCAGTAGCGGTCATGGAAATTACAGTGGGAATTATTCCCGAATTAAAAAAATAGATTTATAGGTATGTATATTATATACCTAATAATAAAGAATAGAAAATAGAATGGATATAGATAAAAATTAAAATTTTTGGTTTTGAATACAAACACAAAGCTAGGTTTATCAAACCGGGGGGTCTGGGGGAAATACCCCCCAGCATATCCGCGATTGTGTTTAAAAATAGAAAATGTGTTATTGAATTTCAACTCAGAAATTTTAGATTTTTAGAAGTTAGATTTCTGAAGTTCGATCCTCGGTGCACTGGAGGGTATTCCATACCCCCCAGACCCCCCGGTTTAAAAACGCTAGTTTTGCGTGCGGTTATTTAAATTTCATCGGAAATTGTTATTTTAATTCGGAAGTAATCACCGATACAATTTCCATGACAGCATATCTAGCCTGCTATATACAGGGTGTCCCAGACCTCAACGTTATCCCTTGGAGAAACGATAGACCAGCTCATGACTGACCAGAAAATCAAAAATGACCTTAGTAAAATATTGTTAGTTTTCGAGATAATAATTTTCACTTTTATGAATTTTGGGAAAATCGACACTTTAAATCAGTTTTTCGAGTGCCACATGTACAAAATGCCATATTTTAAGATTATAATTTTAGGTACGCAACCCTGAATAGCCCTGCTATTGATCACAGATCAAAATGAAACTATTAGTGCCATAATTTTAGAAAAAAAAAATGTTTTTGCTGACTCATAAAAATTAATTTTGTGAAATTATTACAATAATTGAAAATTTAAAACAAAATTAAAACGATATTTTAGTAAGGTAATTTTTGATTTTCTGGTCAGTCATGAGCTGGTCTATCGTTCCTGCAAGGTATAATCCTAAAATAATCCTGGTAGCGTGGAATAGGGTGTTGTGATCTAAAGATAGATCTGTGGGCAGTGGGGAAGACAACAAAAAAGCACCCCATTAATTAAAATGCCTATAGTATGTCATCTTGGCTTCAGCCAAGTTTGATTGAAAACGCCCATTGAAGGCACGGCATATTTAAGAAGAACAAGATAAACTAGAAAGCAGAGAAGCTATAAAGATTGAAGTCTCCTTTCCCCAATGCTAGAAGTAACTATAAATACGAAGAGTCTCTTTGGAGCTTAAAACGTCTTTATTCCTCAGTAATGGGGGGGAAGACGCGTGCCCCCCTGGCTACGGGCCTGTCTTAAACCTCCAGTTTTAAGAAGTAATGAAAAATTTGATGTGCAAAAGTTTGGATTAACGAGCAGTGTCTGTAAAGGCTTTAATCGATATACTACAAACCGAGAGGCTGCAGTTCAAAGTTTAGCCTTGCTGACTACACCGTTGTGATCTCAAGTCTAAATTCTTAGTATCAATACTAAAGCATAAGCAAGTGCTCATAGAATCATAAATTCCAACATTCCAAGTGTAAATCCTACAAAGAGGTGTCTTTAAAGCGGGAGTAACCAATGAGTAAGTGTAACCAGTGGAGAAGCATTAATCGAAATGTGACGTTTGCATAAAAATCCCATTTTAAATCTTTTTTAATCCATTATTCCAGGACACCCCCCCCCAACATATTACAATTTAAACAGTTGGAAAATTAGTGATTTAGTAAAAATTAGTTAAAAATTTAGTATAAAACTCGGAACCAATGGATTTATTTCCAAAAAATTTCAAAAAATGTTTTGATCTTAAGTTTTTTTTAATTTCAGCAATTTAAGTGATTTCCAACGAATTCCATGGGAATTCTAAGTATTTGTATAGAAAATTTATTTCCATTTTTTCGCTTGGGCAAACGTGGCAATTTTTGTATTTGTTCACAGTTTAATTAAAAACCGCCCCACGTTGGGTCCAAATTAATTTATGTTGTTTATCAATATCTATCTCGATAACCTTGAAAATGAAAACGTAATTCTTGTAACTACTGCAGGTATTATTATACCGACATAAATTCTAAATGATAATTGTGTAAAATTTAAATTACAGATTAAATTTTGCATTTTGATTTCCAATTACCATAAAGCATAACAAATTTCAAACACAAATATAGGTGATAAATTTTCCGGTTAAATTAACAAATTATGAAAGTTTTATTATCGAAATAATCTGCATGGGAGTATCATCGTACTAATTATTAATGAGCGTTAAATTCAATTAGTACGATGTGAAGGTGTAAATGCAGTTAGGACGTTTGTTGCTCCCTGCTTGCCTATTCATTATCTGCTACATCAAGTGTTGTCGAGATTAATGAGAACGAATATAAAAAGCTTAGCTTTAAGATTTTATACTCGGGTGATTAAAGAAAAAAAGTGTGTCCCGCAAGTCGAGAGAAAAATGCATTTAAAGTTAAACTTGTTTAATTAGTACCAGTAGCGTCACTCAAAATAACTTCATTCGGCCTTTGGAGAAATTTTTATAACTTTCGTCTTCACTTTATTGTTATTAACTTAAAAATAGTCGGGAGTTTAAAGCTCCCTGGATGGGAGCTAATTTTGAAATTAATTTCCTTTTAATTTTTCGCGTCTGAGATAACCTTATGATTACCTGTCCTGTTTGCACTTACTCGAACAAACAGCAACGTTACACAATCGGAGGGAAGTAAATGAATCGGAATCCCTTTGTCCATTCTGTTCTAATCCGAACCTATCTATTCAAACTTGCGACCATCCTGTGCTTGTTTGCATGATGAATTTGTTTGAAAATTGGAAAAGCGTTTTCCGAACTGTAATTTTTTGTTTGAACATATTCATTCGCTCATATTTACCAAGTGCTTTTCTTTACGAAACGAACTCAATTTGAATTTATTGGAAGGAAACGTGTGAAAATTTCATTTGGTCGTCCAAGTTTATAATAACTTGTACAAAAATCACGTAGTTTGGCTTTCCGTCACGGAAAACCGCATTACACATTCAGTAAGAGAAATTGAAACGTGAATTGGTATCAGCTATGCGGACATTTGCAAGTCAGATCCGAGAGCTTCACTGACACCTCACGAAACAGAAAGTGGCAAAATCATGTTTTGCATTGTCGAAGTTAAAAGTAGGGCCTATTGTTTTATGCTAATGTCTACTATTTTGAATATATGAATAAATTTATTGCAAATTGCATCGGTGCTCATCGTTTTACCTTGACGGTAAGTAGGGCGTTTAATGTTATTTGAAAATTTAAATAAAAAGTTCCAAACCACTCTGCACTGGTAAACTAGCACGAATATTTTTAAAAATGACTTCTCCAGTCATTTTACAACTGCAGCTATAAAAAATTTTTAAAAATGTAATAATGAGAATAAAAGATAATTTTAAATAATTAAATTAAATTACGAATAATGCTCATGCCCTGCTTGGTTTGGTTTTTTATAGAGAATTTTTTAAATTTGATATATTGTCACTTGAGAATATGCAAGAATTATCCTAGTGACGTATTTACATTTTTATATAGAGAAAAATAAAGTAATTTCCCGATTTTATATTTCAATTCGCCTAAAGCAATTTTGCGAACAAAGTTTTTTGTTGTATAAATAGAAAATTAAATTTAACGTAAAATAACAAAAACATCACAAACAAACAGGCCGAACAATATACACAATAGTATATTGTTTTATTAGAAGCAAAGGTACGATTTTTCTTAGCAGAGCTGTTAATTCAATAAAATATCCAAAAATTTTAAATTAAAAATGTAAGAAATAATTATTTAATTATTTAATTAACATTAATTTTACTGCCGGCGACGAGCGGCAGCTAAACTAAAAGAATTGCTTTAGCAAAATGTAATACCTTAATTCTGACAATTGAATAAAAGAAAATTACATAATAGAAAATAAAATAATGCAAATTTTGGAAACCATTAAAACAAAACAATGTAGGTAAGTTTTTTAAATTTGGAGTTTATAAACATATAATACCGAATATACATTTCATATTTCATAGCAAAAAACTTTCTGGCATAAAAAAAAGTAAAATTCGCTTTTAACAACACTTTGTTGATTAGAAAGGGGAGTTCCCTAAATATTTATTGTTTTGCAATTTTAATGACTTTTAATTACGTACATGCGAGTTGTATTCAATTATGTCGAATTTTAGTGCTATAATGGGGAGGCACCGACTAGAAATTTGAATTAAAAATATATTTCAGAAATTTTCTGGGATTAGTATGTAATCAAGTGAGTACAATTACTTAGGTACAGACCCCCCGGTGCGTTATTCCTATTTAATCAAAGAAATCTAAAAAAAAACAATGGAATGCTAATTGTGTTCAAAGAATGCTTTTATCTTGGTGAACAATCGTCCACCACCTTCGAAAACGCTTTTCCGACCGGAGAAAGTCCACCGTTACTTTGAGAGTCCTGTTGATCTGTCCAGAATCATTTTAGAATCGTTTGATTTCACAGTTCAAGCCGGAGAAAAATTGCTCTTCAGTGATTTGGTTGTTCAGTGATTAAAATTTTACGTCAAGCTGTGGAGGGTTGGGTACTATTCGGCGCAGCCGTTTCGACGCAGCCGTTTCGACGCAACCGTTCCGACGCAACCGTTTCGACACAAAACCGGTTTGATTTTGTAAAATTCGGCGCGATACTCGTTCGGTGCGGACCCGTTCGGCGCAGACCCGTTCGGCGCAGACCCGATTCGGCGCAGTTCAGTTCGGCGGAAACCCGTTTCGACGTGAGTCCAGTTCACAGTTAGTATATTTTTAATCTGTTCTAATTCTAATTTTATTAAAAAAAAATTATTTAAAAAAATAAATTTTATTAAAGAAATAAATAAAAAAAACAATAATCCTATAAACCAATTTAAAAAAAATTAGTCACGCATAGCAAATTTATGCGCTAATCTTTCACCAGTGTTAGAGAGAAAGAAAAAAAAACAAAGAAAAAGATAGACTATTCCCGCGCCGAACTGTACATGCGCCGAATTGGACCCGCTCCGAAACGGCCGCGGCGAAGCGGCCACGCCAATTGAGGCCGTTTCCAGATGTAGATTCACGCCCTTCATCCATCTTTTACCAGCATAAAATGCAGCCACAAGTTCAACCAAATGACAGAGGTTGCGGAGCATACCCATATGAGATTCATTGAAAACGAGATTGAAAAGCATCCGATCTCTAGCTTAAATTTCAAATTTCATCTTTTATTTCCTACAAAATAGCATATCCATTCCCCCCCACCTTCTCTCACTTATCATGCATATAACATTGAACTATAATTTTTTTTCTCCCAGAACAACTCAAAGCCAAAAGAGGATCACATTTTCCTAAAAATATAATAAAACAAACCAAGCGGAGGTGACCGAAATAGCTGGGGTAATGTAAACTGGGCCAAAAAAACTACCTGAAAGTGGTAAACTGGGCCAAAGGCAAATTTTTATAAAATTTTAAAAATGGTAAACTGGGCCAAAAGCGAATTTTACTAAAATTTTGAAAACGGTAAACTGGGCCAAAAGCAAAAATTATTGTTTGAAAAATTGTAGTATGGGGTTTGAAAATGAAAAACCTATACACGTCAGCGTATCGTTACACGTTATTCGATATCGAGTTTATATTATGAATTTTAGTTTTATTTTTATAATTGTATTGATACACGAATCAACCATAAAAAATAGTTCTGCGGTTTTTATAATTAAATGCCAACAAATCCCTGACACTTATTATATTTTACAAATGCAAAACTTCTTTTTAGGGTGGATTCCCTTCGCACCCCGCACTTTCGGATCCACTCTGAAACTGAAATGAGTCTCACCTTTTTCGAGTTACACCTTTGGCGAGTTCCAGTGGCGTAGCCAAGGGGGAAAGGGGGGGGCTCGCCCCCCGAAATTATTTTTGTATTGAAATTTTCTAACTTTCTATTAAGCGTTTGATCTTGAAAATTTGAAAAAATTTCGCTATTACGAGACTCGCTTCGTTCGTGGGCCTCCCTCGAACTAAATTCCTGGCTACGCCACTGGCGAGTTCTTTCGGCCTTCTTTAATCTTTGTCAAAACGGCTCGGAGCGCCCGTAGCTCCGGTTTCCTCCGCTCCGAGCCGTTTTGACAAAGACAACCATGGTAATACACGGATCCACCATAAAAAATATGCGCGAAAAGGTAGATCGAGCGCGAGAATGTAGATCCATCGGTAGGTTACAGTTAGTTTCTGATATTTTTTGAAATAATATCAAAAAATAATTCACACCGGCACACCCTGCCTGCACCCCTTTTTTACCTTAAATTTGTCTTTGACCCAGTTTACTACTTTCATAATTTTATTTAAAAGTGCCTTTGGCCCAGTTTACCATTTTTTAAATTTGGCCCAGTTTGCAATTGGCCCAGTTTACATTCACCCCTCTAAATAATTTATTTTACATTCTTTCACGAAAACCTATCGCCAGCAATAAACCACAAGATAAGCTACAAAGAAAATGATTATTGTCATAATTTATTCCTCTAAAAAGTTTGTCAGGTGCGGACCTCCCCCCCCCCCCGACCCACTAGCTACGCCACTGATTTATTGCTTGTGTAAACTTTAAGGGGGAATTTGGCGTTCAAGTAAAAAAAAATCAGAGCAAATTCCAGGAAACCTTAGGAAATTCCAGAAAATCTTATATTAAATCTAGAGAAATCCGAGGAAATCTAAAATAATCTGAGAAAGAGAAAGAAAAATCTAGAAAATCTAATTATCACCTCACCTCATTAATTCTAATGAGGTGAGGGGAAATCGCTGAGAAAATCTAGTGTACAAGTAATGAGAAATCTGAGGAAATTAGAAAATCATAGAAATACCTTTTTTTGCTTTTTCAATTCTTTAAACAAAAAGAAAATTCGGAAAAGTCTTTCAAAAATCTCGTAAAAAAGCGTACAAAAATTTCACTTGTAATTTGGCCATCGTTGAGCGGTGAGCGGATCCAGTGAAATTCAATTGGCATCAAAATAGTGTACAATTTTTAGGTTTGTAAAATACTGACCAATCAGAGCCTTTTTGATTGGTAAAATAAGTTAGCGAATCAGGCATGGTCACAGAGAGAAGAAGAGATTTTGAACTGATTTTATAGCACTTTTGGTAGCAATGTCTACTCTAGACTTTGTGAGATTTTCATTTTTGCGATTTAAGTTTAAATTGTATTTTAAATAAAGTATTAATTTGGAGTGAGTACATTCTTGATATATTTAAGATTTGGATTTGTCCAAAAATTTTGGATTTTGGATTGTGAATTAATGACAATTTATTTAGATCATACGAAAAATTAAAAAATTTTATGTGGAAATTTTTAAGAATTTGTATTTTTCATTTTTTTAATTTCAATTAAATATTGAGTCATCCAAAATTCTTCAGTGCGGCCTGCACAGCCTTGGTAATCTCTTGAATAATATCTTGAACATGGCTCAAATTTATCTAATGCACTGCTCCACTGGATCAGTGCTGCTGCTGGGATCTCAAGCCCAATATCCATTTATAGGCAAAGGAAAACCACCTCATCCATTATATTTCCATAGTCAGTCATCTTGGCTTCGGCCAAGGTGCGCAAATATGGAAATTCTCAAAGCGGCAAGGTTCGCCAAAGACAATCATTAGTCTAGTCTCTAGTAAGTCAGTCACTCGCCACGGTACCCGGTTTGAATCCGGGGAAAATGTAAACTGTCTTATGATTACGACCTTCCCCCTGCTGCGGAGAGCACGTAAAGCTGTCGGTCCTTCTGTGTGAATGCCAACATATACAGTTAAGCAGGGTTACCGGCACCTTTAACAACAGCAGACACCAGTGGCCCCCCCCCCACTACTAAACATTATTAGATAATCATAAATTTAAAAGTGAGAAACTGCAGCATTGATGACGTTTTAGGTAATTTCAAATAATATAAAAAATAATAATGAATCAAATTGAGTACCAAGTAATAATTGGAATAATTTGATCCTTTTTAAGTCGATGTGTAATTTTTATCCAATTACTTGAATAGCAGCTTTAATTTTGAAAAAATTAGACGGGGAGGAGTTGATCATATTCAACCTTTTGCAAGGTGCTTGCTTATCGTTTAAATTTTTCACGACGCCATTAATCTTTTTCAATGTCGTTATATGCGTGACACACTTTTACGTAGGACTGTGATTATACATAGCTGCCTGGAAGGAAACTTCTTTGGAGTGGTTCAAAATCCATATTTGTATTTTGGATATCCGATTGTAGATACATTTCTTTTGTCGACGCAATTTAAAAAATCGAATATCTGCTGCTTTCGTACAAAAGAAGCAAAGAGGTTCTTATTTTTCAATAAATACAAGCTAGAGATCGAATATGACGCTTCCAGCCTAATTGTCTAATTCTTTATTTTACGTCATCGTTCGTTGATACAACGTCTCGAGAGGCATGCGAAATGATTAGTATTGTGTACTTTCTAAGCCTATCATTTGAACGCATCATATAAACGAGCATGTCATTAGAAACCTGTGCATTCTGCGTGACTAATTGCGCTATGCAATTAACCTAGCTTACCGGGGGGGTTAATTTCCCTTCTTTGTCGTCCTTACAATTCGCTGTCTACGTTTGTCCTTGGAAGGGTTTAAATATGGATTTTTTCATCAAACCGATTTATTTTTAAATATATCTCTAGAAATTTTCGCGGCTTTTCTTGGAAAATTCGTCCACTAGCCAGGGCTTACTTAGCTGATTATCTGATCAAAAAAAAATTTAAACAACGAAGCGAACATTTCAAATCCCGTCAATTCGATTCCTAAAAATATATAAAAATCCTTCACGTGTCAGCTTATGTGCGGAATTTTTCCAGCTACCATCTTGAAGTGATGGCTTTACGAAATAAGCGGATGTTGTTATTTTTACTAGTGCCAAGTATGACACGAATTTCTCTTACCAAAAACCCAAAATTTTTGTTTCGGAAAATTAAATTTTCCGCTCGAGTTGGAAATTCTAAGTAGCCGAGCCGATAGTTTCCAACTTCAAACGTATAATTCTTGCATATAATTACACTGCATAATTTGTTGCCTGGCGGATTTCCAGATCCTTTAAAATATGTAGAAACCTAATGCAGTAGTATAAGGAGTGAATAATTTTGTCGAAGAAAATCGACACGATTTTTTATTGTCTAAACATTTTTATTCCAACTTTTTCCATTTTCCATCTCATGCATCATTGCTGCTTCTATTTGGTTTGATATAAATGCGATATTACGAAATTGGGTACTCATATCGGTTTTCAATCTGTCCATTCGAAGGATTCTTCCTTATTCCTCGTCCTAATAATTTTCATTTCGATACGTAAACTTTACGTATTGATGTTATTGATATTGGCAATCCGTACTATACTTTTTGTTTGTTGCGAACGCGAATTGAATTTAAAGACGAATTTAAGGAAGGAAAAAGAAAATTTCAATTTGACGATGGTCAAGTTTATCTCTGGAGAGCAATGGAGGCTGACCCTAGCACTTTTAAAATAAAACTCGGTTTGAACGTTTGGTGTCGTTTAAAAACTTTTATTACAATTCGATTTTATATCCATTGAACGTATTTTTACTTTAAATATTTTTATTTTAAAACCTTTTTAATGCATGCAAGAATCCATTTCGGTATCTTGCAGGACGACAAGACTGATATCCTTGCCATTTCGCTCTGTAGGAGCTGTATAGCTTTAATGAACTTCGCATCGTTCGCGGATTACCAACAACCTTCGCTTTCCTTTTCTGTCTTTGGCATTTCCTTTTAGATTAAGTTTCTTTATTTGTCTCTTGGAGTATTGATATTGATTAAACGTAGCGACTCAAATTTAAGATATATTTTTCTTCTTTTGCTATTTTAATGAATATTTTAACTTTCTCATTCTTTTTCCTTAATTATGTTTTTCAATTTCGTCATTAATTTATTTACCTAACCGAAAGAAAGAACTTTTAAGGTAGCGTTATTACATGCCAACTGGAGATTACGACAAGAGATGGCGATACTACCGAAATCCGTTGCATAAAGAGATGATTAACCTGAATGTTGGAAATATTTTGTTGGTTGTATAATTTCTCAATTATCTAAATTGTGGCAATCATGCTATTGAATTATAAATCGTACAAAATTGACAGGTGCGATAAAATCGTCGAAGCTAAAAATCTCAACTATGTAGCACAAAATACACGCGCTTATCATTAGGCTAGGTACACACTAAAAAATGTACAACAATAACAGAATTAAAAAGTTTGAACAAAAACGTAATATTTCCAGTTCTCACGCGAACTTTATGGCTCTTAAACCCAGTGTTTGTGCGCTCTTTTCTTTACGGTAAATGTGAATAATAGGTACAGCATGTTGTAAATGCGGTGTCATTTATGCATTTAACTACAACATAAATTTCGTTTAAAATCCATGAAGTAATGAGTTACTAACAGTGTAACGTAAAATGTAAACTGCTAGGTAATTTTGTTACAATTAATGTTTATTTTGTATTTGTAGGTTTTCATCCATAAACGTTATATGGTTTAGTTACCTGGTACGAGTTTGGCTGAAACATCGAGATGTTGATCTTTGCCATAAAATTTACATTACAAACTCGACACGCTTTTGAAACATATATCTATTTTTATTTCATTAATCTGCTCGTATTTAATTGGTATTTTCTGTTATTTCAAATTAATACCAGGTGGAACCACAAAAATTATTTAGTTCTCATTATCTCGAATGAGACTGATCATGAGAAGTCACGTAGATTATTTCCAGAGGACAGTTGGATGAATGACTGAATTCATACTAACCGGTACACAAACTTAAAGCTTTCAAAACGATTCGATCGGTAAAAAATTTCTTGCAAATATAAACTTGACGACTCATAGCTGCTTTAATTTACATCAGAATTACGAAAATGTTTCTGACCTTTGTTTAATCTCGGTAATCAATCTGTGATTAGTCAATAGTTAAATAAACAAATTATTTTTCATCTAATGGAAAGTCATTGCCGCCGAGATTATACCTAAACAAACTAATGTTGCCAGGTAAGTAATTCTACATCAGTACAATATACTGCTTTGTTAATTAATTAAAATCACTTTAGTGCATTTTGAGAGTTTGCACAGAAATTGTAGTCAAGTACAAGGCGTATTCTACAAACCTAATACAAATCAAGTTTATTTTCTTTTTAATTTTAATCTGGTCTAATATAAAAAAATTTTCAAACGTAATTTTATTACATATTTTTAAACTTTGGAATCTCATTAATTCATTCATGCGCGTCAGTAGTAGACCGCACACTATTTATAAATAGTAGCACCAACCGGAGAATCCTTCCAAATTTAAAAAAATTCTAAATTCACCTAAACCGTTCAGGAGTAACCCTACAAATTACTATTGGACTTAATCCGAATTAGAGGAAAAGAAATTTGTTTGGATTTCCTTCTGGATTGCCTTAAGATTTTCTTTCGAAAAAGTATAGAATGAGCCAAAAAAGAGCTCATCTATTCTTAACAGATCCTGACTTTTAAAGATCCCTAAAAAATTTTAAATTTCATTCAATTCATTAGAATTCCTTGAATTTCCTATTTCATAAGATTTCTTAACATTTTCTTGTATTTCCTAAGATTTCTTTGGATTTTCTAAGATGTCATAGGATTTTCTACATTTCTTCAGATTTCCTATTTTTTAAGAATTCCTTAGGCTTTCTAACATTTCATAAGATTTCCCAAGGGGTAAATATCGAGTAAAATTTCTGTACACAAGACTCGGAATTCCAAAGATTTCCAAGAATTCCAACGACTTCCAATTAATTCCAAAGATTTCCAAAAAATTCCATCGATTTCCAAGAATTTCAGGAATTTCCAACAAATTACAATGATTCCCAAGAATTCCAAGGATTTCCAAAGAATTTCAAGGATTTCCAAAGAATTCCAGTGATTTCCAAGGAATTCCAGGGATTTCCTAAGAATTCCAATTATTTACAAGAGAATTCCAAACGAGTGTACACAAAATTTTCCCAATATTTACTCCTTGAGATGTAAATATCTAGGTATTCCTTCAATTTCACCAAATTTCTTTGCATTGTTTCAGATTTCCCTTCATTTGTACACCAGATTTCCCCAAAAATTCCCACTAAGTGGGAATGCCCCTCGCCAAATTTCACCTTATAACTATTGCTAGAGGTCACGCGGCACATCTGCCTCCAAGACCCCCTAGAGTTTAAATGGTATGAAACTCAATTGGTATGAAACTCCATAGTACAGGTTATACGGCTCTAAATTCACTTTGATAATCCGTCCCACCAACGTTTCATATAAATTTTTATGTTGCCAACTTTAACTGGAGAAATCCACATCGCAGGCGAGTTACGGAACAGAGTTTATGTACTCCTTCTTTCTTTCTTTGCGTAACGTGGATGTGATTGATTCAATTCAAGTAACGAATTACTTACGAGAAAGACAAGGCAATGCGGCCTTCAGACCTTAAAATCTTGTCAGTTAAGTGTTATAAATTAGATTGCCAAAATTGTACGGCCTGAAAACCATACCTTGAGTTTTTAAGAAGGCTTTCCGCGAGTAGGGAATCGCTGAGGAAATTAAGTTTTCAAGTGAAAGAGAATCTGAGAAAATTAAAGAAAATGTTCGGAAATCTGGAATTTCTTAGAAAACCTAAGAATATCCAGTGGATCTCTAATGCCCATACTAATAGTCACGAATTAATCCGAGATTCAAGATAATCCTAGAATTTACCAATGAGATTACTGTAATTTAGACCGTATCGTAGCAACAGCTGCTATTTTGAGAATTAATCTTGAATCTCGGATTAATCCGTGACTATTAGTACGGGCATAAGGGAATTGGAAATTCAAAGAAGTGTTGAATTAGAAAACCGCGGTAAATCAAATAAATGAGTTACTTAGCTTATGCTGTTATGAGATAATATTGAAAGTGAGCATGGGCGTACCCGGGGGGGGGGGGGCAAGGGCCCCTCCCTGGATCCTACCTAATAGCTGTAGTAGCTGTAATAAAAAAATGTAATAAATGCACATTTCTATGTATGTTGAATTATTTATCAACAGAAAATTCCTGATTTGCCCTCCCCCCCCTAGGCCAAAAGCTGGATACGCCCTTGTGAGAGTTATAACACTAATGATGTGACCTCTATGTCTCATGTGTTAATTCTTGCTAAGCGTGTGAGGGTCGCATATCGCAGATTAGAAGCTGAAATTGATCGGAAATTAGCCTGATATTATTTATATAACTTTATTACTAGATTGTCCAGATTGTGCGGCCTGAAGGCCGCAAGTAATAGCTTAAAATGAACCAATTTAAGGTTTGTAGCTATTTATAACTTAATGGCCATGATTTTTGTGTGTTTAAATGAGGTAAAACTAAATTGTAGTAGAACTCTCGCATAACAGTAGCTGGCGTTGGTATTTCATTTATATTGCTTTATTATTAGATGGATCAGGTTGTGCGGCCTGAAGGCCGCAACTAGTAGCTTAAAATTAATCAATTAAAGGTTTGTAGAATTTTATAGTTTTGTTAGTTGGCATGGTTTTTTGTTATGTATGTTACAATCAGAGGTACGAAAGAAGAAGAAATATAACATTTTTATGTAACCAAGCGCCCAATTTGGTCAGCCTAAATACCTCACCGAAACGTCACTTTCCAGACAACTTCAAATTTCTTAGGTTTGTAACTTAAAATAATAATAAAATTAAAATAAGGAGGCAGAAATGGGATGTTATATATTATAGTATAATAGTGGAATTAGATTAATTCAATTTTTTTTAGGTTGGTAAGAAAACATTTGTATCCAATTATCAGACGTAAAGTAGCACTTTTCAGACTAGGGCGATAAAGTAATAAAAATCGTATAACTTAAAGTATTTTGAAGGCAATAAATCCAAAACAATTAAATTGGCAGCTTCTGAAACCTCTTGGATGCATAAAAACCAAGTTTTCCAATTTACAAAAGATTGAATTTGATTCTTATCATTTACCAATAAATTGCTATCTTGATATTCTAGTTTTAACTCGTTTCTGCCCGTTTTTGGATATGAATTGTGAATTTGCTGATAGTTTGCTATAATACGGAAGCGATGGTTCCAAAATGTACCAAAAGGATTCCATGCAATTACTGAAATACTGGGAGGTAGGTCACCCTTCCGCCACAGTACCAGACGCGATTCGTGATGCGGTTATACGGTTTATAAAGGGCACTAACAGTACGAATGTTTCATTTAATTTTCAAAATATATTTTTTCGTAAAGCCAGAATGAGAAGAACATAAAAAGATTTACATATTGACGCTGGAGCCTTCTGCATACTCCTCCTCCCCCTAAACAGAAACCTTGGGTTTTCCAAACCGGGGGGCCTGGGGGTATGGAATACCCTCCAGATACCTCAGTAATTGTGTTAAGAAAACAGCTCTCATCGTGGTAATTAACCGTTCACTTCAAACTAAGAACTGAGAGAGTCAAGTATTAGTGACTTATGACAACCGCAAATTAAAAATCGCCCGTGGCGCTATTAATACGTGACTAACTTATTTTATACCGCGTATAAATTTTAATAAAAGATACGCAAAGTAAAAAAAGATTTAATCGTTGAAAAAATTTTTTAAGTTAGGCTACGACTTAATTCTTACGTCTGGTTCCACTGGGCTTGCGTACTTCTAATTAGCCTTAAACTGCAAATATTTCAGCTTTTAGTCATGTTATTATTGTTAATTACCATTATTAAATTAATTTTTTAAAAAATTGGCGAATCTCTGTTAATGCCGAGCCATTAAAAGATTTTAAAAAATCTAAGTTTTCGTTTAAATCAAAGTGGTCATTTTTTAAAATTTTACTACAAGAATCCATCGGATGCTGTTATTATTTTACTACATCATCCGCTTTTCAATTGGCAACCTCATCAGTAGTTTTTGAGTAATGGAAAAGAAAAAGAAATCCGCCCCATTATTTATCCCCTAATACAATCATCACGGTTATTTATCCGAAATGCACGCCAACCTAGCAGAGAAATCGATACCGGGTTGTATGGGCTGCTTTTTCTTCACTTTTGTTTTAAGTAATAATTCAAAATTTCGAGGAACGATTCTAGGATCAAAACTAAAATTTTTTAACTTTTAGTTGTGGTAAACGTAAGCCAAATAATTTAACTCTATTTCTGCAAATATTTGATGGGTAGAACCCTAAGCTATAAATTGATTATAAAATTTATAAATTTATAAGTCCGTTTTGGGATGTAAACCTCTAAGGCTAAAGGTCAGGTCAGGCCAAATTCATTACGTATTTATTACAGTGTAATTTTTAGCCGCATTTGTTTAATTACTAAATAATTTGGATCTTAACGTTTAAACTAAAAATTAAACAATGCACTTTGGAGTAATTAAAGCTTCAATTTTGAATCTAATTGGGAGATTTTGATATCACGTCAAATATTTAGTGGATGTTAAAGCGAGACTGTTCTCATTGACATATCGAGTGACGCTGAATTATAAAGTGGCGTGTCAACCTTGTCCAGCAGTCAATTAGCCAACAAACAAGACAATGACGGAGGAAAACTCTTGGAAAATTGGGTAAATCAAATAAAATTTTAATTTGGAAAATTAACAACAAACAAATTTTGGATTTAGGGTGAGCCGGTCTAAATCCGACCCTGATAACAAAAAGTTAGATGAATGTATAACGACCGAATGCAATTGCCTGCAACCATCCATAACTTTCAGAGCAGCCTGGCTACCCTCATTTTTTAGGCACAACTTCCATTTATAACTGCTGTGACAAAAACTGCAAACATGTTATATTTGGAGTCCATCTAATTTAGATAAAAGGGATTGGATCGAGCTTTTGCAAATTTTGCATATTATTCGGTTTGGGCTTTTCTTATATTCTGGAAAAATCGGTAACTTGAACTCGCGGCGATGGAGTCGAAATTAAAAGATTAAGATAAAATTGGATGGGGATGGATGGGAGAAATTCGATTTAGGTCAAAGTATAAAACAAATAATAAAAATGTTATTTTTTCGATAACAGCTTCGTTTATCCCATTTGATCCCTCTAACCCGAAAAATAATAAGAAAGCTGTTGAGTTTGTTTAAATAAAGTTGTTGTAAAAAGATATGGAGGAAATTTTACACATGAATTTTATAAGAAAAGAGACGCATCACTAATGTAAGCCACATCACGAGTTGTCGAAGTCTAAGACGCTCAAGAGAGAACTCGATTCAAAGTCGAACGGGGACGTAAAAAGAAACCCAATAATTGGACTCCACTTCGTTCCTTGAATACGAATCAAGAGCTGACAGGCGCGCAGATGCGACCTAAGAATTGTTTAGAAGAGAATGCGAATTTCTTTTCCATTTCGCTTTTTGTTCGATCTGAATTAGAGGTAATTGGAATGTGTTGGGCACAGGGTGTGTATATAAAGTAAATAATTGGGCTCGTCGCGTCCTCATGTTTTTCTAAACAAATGTCGACCGAAAAAGCTTTATCGACAAGAAAACTGCCGTACTGTAAATTTAATTTCGCATTCACATTCTAAAATTATCCCTCTAATCAAGAAAATCTATTGCAAATTGCTTTTTCTCAGATAATAAGAAAACTGAGAAATTACCTAGCAAACCAAATCAATGGCGCATAAGATTCAATGAAGCGAGTTAAACAGATTGGATACGAAACTGGAATGAAGCAGGAGGAATCCAGGAGCGTCGTGATTGCCAATATGCGACCCCTGACCCGCAGCTGATGCGAACTGACCATGTGTTGTGCTCTATATTGTATATTACAGATTTTGACTTTCTTTATCTTGTTTGCTAACAATTCCCATTATTATTTTTCCTTCGGCCGTAATCGATTGCTACATCAACATCAACTTAAATATTTTCAATACAAATTATTGTCCGTTTCACCGAGATAAGAATTAGTTACTCCGATAACAACATAAGTCGTAGGTCACCGATAAAAATATCTATTTTCAGTTTAGTTACAATCATGAAGTTACTATTACTTGTTTCGTGCTCCATTTTTCTAAAAACATCCAGCTGCCAAAATACTGCTAACGGCCCGTTAATACTAACCCCCTTAATAAAGGCGGGCAAGTTTCAAGAAGCTCAAGATGCAGCTCGAGTCAAATTCGATCAGCTCGATGACATAGAAAATTACGCTGGTTACTTCACCGTAAATAATCAATACAATTCAAATTTATTTTTCTGGTTCTTCCCATCGCAAACGGATTACGTTAACGACCCGGTTCTTTTGTGGCTACAAGGAGGACCCGGTGCCTCTTCCTTATTTGGTTTATTTCTAGAAAACGGTCCGTTCGTTGTGAAGTCAAATTTTAAATTAAAAAGACGACGGCATTCGTGGACCGCGAATAATTCGGTTATTTACATCGATAATCCTGTAGGAACGGGATTTAGTTTTACCGACGAAGGTGGATTCGCACGAAATCAAACCGCGGTTGGGGATCAATTGTACGAAGCCCTGCTGCAGTTCTTTCAAATGTTTCCAAATTTACAACAAAATCCCTTTTTCGTAACGGGAGAATCTTACGCCGGCAAATACGCACCCGCAATTGCATACGCTATCCACACAAAAAATCCGGGAGCCGCCCAAAAAATAAACTTGCAAGGCGTGGCCATCGGTAACGGATTTTGCGATCCGATCCATCAATCAAACTACTCGAATTATTTATACCAGATTGGTTTAATCGACACAAATGAAAAAGCAAAAATTGAGGAAGTCGAGGAAACTGGAATCGAGCTTGTCAAACAGGAAGAGTGGCTGAAGGCGTCGATCGTTTTTGACGGACTTATGGATGGCGATTTCAGCAAAAACGGGACGTTTTTCAAAAATTTTACAGGATTTTCGAATTATTTTAATTATTTGCAGACGAAAGAAAATAACAAAAGTGCCGAAATAATGCAAACATTTTTGCAACGCTCCGATGTTCAAGAAGCAATTCACGTGGGAAACGTTTCCTTTAATTTTGAAAGCAGAAGTGTCCTGGAAAATCTGCAGGAAGACATCTATAAATCGGTAGCTCCGTGGATTTCTGAATTATTGAGCCACTACAAAGTTTTACTTTATAACGGACAGCTGGATATTATCGTCGCTTATCCGCTGACTGTTAACTTTCTACAAAATCTGGACTTTGATGCAGCGGAAGAATACAAAACAGCAACCAGGCATCAATGGTACGTCGATGGTGTATTAGCAGGCTACACTAAGACGGCTGGAAATTTAACTGAAATTTTGGTTCGAAACGCAGGTCATATGGTACCAGCAGACCAACCAGCTTTCGCGTTGGATTTAATAACTAGGTTTACCAAAAACAAACCTTTCTGGTAAAGAGACTGCGATTTATGTAAAAAGAATTTATTTTAAAAAATAAAAGAAATAAGTTTATCAAGTTACATTCAATGATTATTATTTGCTAGATTATTTTTCGATTTAACTCTTGAAAACCTAGAATCGACGATAGTACGATAGTACTTAACTACTCCGATTCACTTTAAGTATGCACTTCTGTAACATTTCCTTCTATCCTTTTCTTGACTTTGTTTTAAACATCGTCCTTTCAAATGCAACATTTTTAGAAAATGTCTAACTGTTAATTTATATTTCTTTCAGTTCGATTTCGATAAAAAATATTTTTTTTATGTTATTAAAAATAGCAAATAACTTTGGTAATATTTCTATCCCCCCCCCCTCCCTCATCGTATTAAAATTATAGGTTTTTGAGACGAAAAGCTGCCATTCGGTCACTCGGATAATCTTTCAGTCCGCAATGACCGGCTTTCGGACACTCAAGTTGGAGTTGTTACCGCTAGAGGCTTTTATGCCGATGATACATCCAGTAGCAGTCATAGAAATTGCAATGAGAATTGTTCCCGAATTAATAAAATAGATAATTCTTAAAAATAAAAAGTTAGATTTTTGGTTTGAAACTCATAAGCTCAAAAATATATTTTCTTTTTCGAACATAATCACAAAGCTAGGTTTTCAAACCGGGGGGTCTGGGGGATATGAAATACCCCCCAGCATATCAGTATGGTTTAAAAAATGAAAAATGTGTTATTGAATTTCAAATTCAAAATCTTAGATTTTTAGAAATTAGATTTCCGGTTTGATACTTATATAAGCTCAATAAAACTTTTTTGCGCACAATCTCTGGTGTACTGGATGGTATTCTATACCCCCCAGACCCCCCGGTTTGAAATATCTAGCTTTGTGGGGTTTCTCACTAATTTTTAGTAAAATTTTCCAAGTTGAAATTTCACTAAAAGTGAGATAGAAGGCTTTAAGCACTTCGGCTGACTAAAATATCATTAAATTTTTTTTAAATTTACTTATAATTTTTACTTTTAAATGGCTATAACTCCGAAAATATTGATTTATTAGTATAAACGGTCAAGTACTTTATTAAAAAGCGTGAAATTATCTACAAGTTAAATTCTATTCTTTATTGTCTAAAATTTACAGCGGTGGAGTTATAAATTTAATTAAATATAAAATGTTAAAAAATTTGAAATTTTCTATTTTTCAACTCTATACCGCAACGATTGCCAATTTTTTTAACCTTATCCGTTATAAAGTCTACCAATGACGCGCAGAAATAGATTAAAGCAGTAGCGTATTCAGGCTCGCCCCCCCCCCCCCGAAATTATTTTTGTATTGTAATTTTCTAACTTCCTATTAAGCGTTTGACCTTGAAAATTTAAAAAATTTTCGTCTCGCTTTGCCCGTGGGCCCCTCCGAACTAAATTCCTGGCTACGCCACTGGATTAAAGAAAGATACTCTAACAAAAAATTACTAGGTAACATGCAACGAAAAAGAAACGTCCCGAATGCCGTCCTAACTCAAAAATCATAAAAATTCCGTAGTTTTCACTACGGTATAGTATATTTATATTTTTATACGGGGGTATCGAAATTCTTACATGGGGGAAGGGTCAAAAATTACAAAAATCATCCTTCGTAATTGAACGTATGAACGAATTTTGAAACTGGTTACAGATTACGAAAACCGAAATATAATTACATTTTTACGCGAAATAGCGCATAACTATGAAATGAACCAATAAGCCAGTTTAATTTAAATCATCATTTATTTATAGGTACCAAAAATATTTAAAAAAGTTAGCAGGTGCCGAGTTAGCTTGGCGCTGAGTTGGCATGGTACTGAGTTGGCCCGGCGCCGAATTGGCGGCGCCAAGATTACCGGCACCGAGTTGTACCACACTATCGTTGTTTCTGCATCAATCTAAACGGTTTTAAAATTATCATAGCCAGGGCCATTATCATCAGTTTCAAAACGGTTTTGAGTTGTCGAAAATTTTTTTAAATTTTTTGACTAATCCGGTCAATAGATTTAAACCCCCTCTTGGGGTATTGAAGTTGGGCATAAACGACGAAATAACCGGTGACATAAGCGTCTCAATATATTTGAGGGAAAGGGTAATTTAATTTATGTTATATTCGTTTCTGTAAGTTATCAACGCAGAACCGTTCAAGTGCAATCCATATATGACTTTGATAATCACATTACTAAATTTGCTAAGATTGTGCAGATATAATTAATAATAATTTAATTATAGCCGTTACACCACTGTCTTGTCATCTTGACTAATGAATGAGGTACAGAGTAATAGAATAAAAATCTTGTAACAATTTATTGTTAATAATTGTTCGAGCGCCCACTTGCCTTTTGCCCCGTGCTGCTAATGGAAGGATCGTTTTGACGCGCCACTTCTAATGCAGTGGGCACTCACTAGAATTAAAGGAGTCTTGGGTTAGAGTTGTTAGAACACAGTTGTAAATTTGCAAGTCCAGTTAGAGTGAGTGAATGGCCAAATGTGTTCAGTGCTAGACTCTTGTGCACCTCAATTAGGCACCTGAAGAAACTGGTCTCGGGTCACGTTGATGATTCACTCAATAATCCTCTTTGGATTCTAACTCCTCAACTCGACTTACTTTAACAATAACGGCCGCGTAGTTGTACTCCCCAACTGGACTTGCAAATTTACAACTGCGTTCTAACAACTCCAACCCAAGACTCCTTTAATTCTAGCGAGTGCCCACTGCAATAGAAATGGCGCGTCGAAACGATCCTTCCATGTGCCATCCACGGTGGATGGCACATTCTTTTTTACTTTTTTATGTTTTCCTGTTTAGGAAATTATGAAATAAAAATTTATGAAATAAAAATCAGTTCTGCATATTTTCACTACGAACACATTAATTCAGGACTATCCGATAGATGGATATGCAAAGATGTAGTACTCATAACAGCTTAACTTGTAACTTGTAGATTTATTTTATTATTATTTTAAAACTTGGTTTTAAAGCACGTTACATTTTATAATATGCCAAATTCAACACAATATTACCAGCGGTATAATTATTGTAAATGTACCTAACCAGAAGGAAGTCTTAAAAGTATCTGCTGGCTGCCTCTAATTTCAAAATTTGCTGTACGCCGTACCTATTTTAGAAATTAATTAAACGTATAGTAGATTAAATCCAAACACAGGAATTGTGTAACCAAAAGCGGGTTTATTCTAGAACCAAATTGTTATGTACATGAAACACGTTCATAATACAAATCCATATCGATTACAATTTATAATATTTTATCTCAATGTGTGCAGAGGCAAATATGAAAAATGAAATTGAAAACGCTAGTTGAAAAGGCCTCGATGTTTTAATTAGGAAAAAAAAATTAAAAATAAACTTTGCGAGCATTTGTTTACTTATTAAAATAAATCAAGCAGGAAAGATAAATTAGTAAGTTAAAAGTTGAATTTTCGCGTGCTTGCAAGCAAGATTTAAAAATTAACCAAGAAAAACGGATCACCGTAGTAATAACTTATCAAGACAATTGTAATATAATAATGCTGATAACAGTTTGGCCACTTGCCAACATACAAATTCTAACATAAGCCACCATTTACATTGTTCAAGTTTGAAATCCCACGAAATGTTTATTTAAGTTCACTTGAGTACTTAAATAATTTTACAATGAACTTGTAATTGAATTTATGAAGTTCAATTAAGTGAGCTCATATACACTCCAGCGCGATTAACAATTATAATTTAATGGATACGTTAACTGACTCTTAAAATTTAATTCCACAAAATTAGTTCTAACCGAGACTCGAACCCAATCACACAAGAATATCTTGTTTTAGAAAATTTGTAAAATAAATACTGCAGTTTTCGAGTTTTTATATTTTTAAACCAACCGTATCTCATATTGCCATTTTATTGGAGGGTAGCTGCATATTTTGCAGGAATAATATGTGCGAATCCAGATTATAAATCAAAGCACATAGTAATTAGGTACTGCGTAGTTTATTTATTATCTACATTACGGAACACCGATTCATAATTCACAGGTATTAATATTTCAGTTTTTTTGTTCGAAGGCAAGAAAATAATTTAAGTCAATTTGTGACGTCAGATGCCATATGGCCATATACCAATCTAAGAAAAAATAACTGCCCCTTTCCGGATATAAATATAATGAGCACAACTTGAATTTAATCAAGTATTTGCAAAAGCCAATCAATTTAACTAATTTAAATAACAATAAAAAATAAAATAATTAATTCACAAAATGATCAAACGATTTTTTCAAAAGTTGAATATTTTTCTCCTCCTTTTCGAGAAGTAAACGAAAGCAATAACCCAAAAAATTTGCATTCTCTCGTTTTATAAATTTTTAACTAATCAAGAAGGCTTAAAAATTCGATTCTTATTTGAAAACCCGATTACCCGAATTGTGCGGCCTGAAGGCCGCACTGCCTATCACTTTTTATTAATCTATTGATTCTAATAAAACTTGGAATTAAAAACAATATAATTATTCCTTTAAATTTGGTTCGTATACCTCAGCAGCCGTTGATTTACAACGGTAAAGAATTAAGTGAATTGTAGAGACCGGATTTATATGCATATTTACATTTTTCCTTGACGGTATTAACGCAATTTGTTGTTTTTTTCGTAAAAATTATATCATTATTTTATTCAAAACACAAAAATATGGAGTCCCTAAAAACTACAAGTGCAGAATTACTATTATCAAACTATTCAGAAATGCTTATAAATCCGGTCTCTAGTAATTAGATAATTAATTAAAGAATTACATTTTTTATAGATAATTTCACCTCACAACAGTGTTCTACAATTTACACTAAAAAATCAGTATTTTCGATGATATTAGAATTTAAAAATGTTCAAGCAAAATTTTTATTTCAGAACTCGATTGCCTTAGCTGTGCGGCCTGAAGGCCGCATTGACTCGTCAGTTTCCCGTGATAACCCAAAATTTGAAGAAAATTTCACGATCTTTAAAGAAAGTGTTCTACAATTTGCAACACTAAAAAGTCAGTATTTTCTGTGATATAACAATTGAAAAAAATTGAAGCAAAATTTTTATTCCAGATTTCGATTGGCTTGGCTGTGAGGCCGCACTGACCCGTCATTTTCCCGTCATAACCCAAAATTTCCAGACAATTTCATGCTCTGCAAGAAAAGTGTTCTACAATTTGCACTAAAAAAAATCAGTATTTTTTGTGATATTAAAACTTAAAAAAGTTAAATCAAAATTTTTATTGCAGAACTCGATTGCCTTGCCTGTGCGGCCTTAAGGCCGCATTGACTCGTCAGTTTCCCGTGATAACCCAAAATTTGAAGACAATTTCATGATCTTTAAGAAAAGTGTTCTATAATTTATACTAAAAAAAATCAGTATTTTCGCTGAAAGTTAAAGTAAAATTTTTATTGCAGAACTCGATTGCCTTGGCTTTGCGGCCTGAAGGCCGCATTGACTCGTCAGTTTCCCGTGATAACCCAAAATTTACAGACAATTTCACAATCTTTAAGAAAAGTATTCTACAATTTATACTGAAAATAATCAGTATTTTCGCTAATATTAGAATTTAACAAAATTGAAATAAAATTTTTATTGCAGAACTCGATTGCCTTGGCTGTGTGGCTTCAGGGCCGAATTGACTCGTCAGTTTCCCGTAACAACCCAAAATTAGCATACAATTTCATGCTCTTTTTAAGAAAAGTGTTTTACAATTTTCACTAAAAAAAAACAGTGTTTTTGATATTATTAGAATTTAACCAAGTTGAAGCAAAATTTTTATTTCAGAATTCGATTGCCTTGGCTGTGCGGCCTAAACGCCGCACTGACTCATCAGTTTCCCGAAAATTTGCAAACAATTTCAGGTTCTTTAAGAAAAGTGTTTTACAATTTACACTAAAATATCAGTAGTTTCAGTAATGTTAGAAGAAATTCAAAATACTGTTTTTCAAAATGTTTTTAACGCCTCCCCCCCCTCTACCCGGCATTATCTAACTATAAGAGGTACACCAATCAGTCGCATTCTGTATATTATAGAAGATGAAATTATGTTGTCAAGTCCGTCATCTATTTTAATTACTAAGCAATTTCAGCACTCCAGTGATGAGGAATCTGCGGAAATCCTGGGAAATCTAAGAAAATCTTCGAAATTCCTCGATTCTGGGAAATCGTTAGCATTCCCATACTATCTATAAAATCCCAGCACGCTGCTCCTGGTATGGCGTGTCATTTTTTGGTAACCTAAAAGCACTTTGATTGGTCGACTTTTTTTACCAACCGAAAAAACCCCCTACAAAAATACAGCAAATCCAGAGAAACTAAAAAAAACGAAGAAATTTTTTAAATTCTGGAAAATGCCAAAAATACAAAGAAAATCGTCGGAATTCTATTGACATTTGAGAAGTCGATAAGGTTTTTCTCCCAATTATTAATTTTTTTTTACACTAAAATCCCGTGAAAAAAATCCGAGAAAACTCTGAAACCGCGAGAAAATTTTGTAAGTTGGAGAAAATGCCGAAAATAGGAAGAAAGCCGTTGAAATTCCATTGATTTATTTCAGAAATCGATGAACTTTTTTGTTTCTCGTGACAGAAGTAAACTTTACTAGTAAGGAAAAATCCGGGAAAATTGGAGGAAATTCTATAAAAATGCTATTAATTTATTTGATAAGTCAATAAGTTTATTTTCCACTCGTTTCCATTTTACAGTTTAGATCCACGTAAATTCCGAAAAATTGGAAAAAAAATTTTTGCGCCGATAATCACAATTTGTCACATTAATAAACAAATTCACCAATCCAATGATTTTTTTTTATCAATGCAATGAATTTTTATTATAGGAACAAACATATGATGATTTTTTATCAAATGATGAAATTTGTTTTCAATATTGAAGCCTGAATTTCAAACATTTTATTTTGGAGAGGAAAATGGTACGAGCCTCCCAGTGCGCATTGTGTAATTGGGCTTAATACAGGTCAATACTGAAGGAAGTGACCCTTGACCGGGGGGTCTGGGGGGTATGGAATACCCCCCAGGCAATACATAATTCGGCTCGAATAAAAAAGTGAAAATGTTTCAACTTTTCTTAGACCTTCTTTATTTTTCAGGTATAGTTATCGACAGCTCACAGCTTTTTTTAAATTTTGATTAATTATAATAGAGAACTAGAAAACAATAATTTACTGTAATCGGAGTGTAAATTTTGCAGCAATCAATTTTCTATGATCACTGCATTAGAATGATTGAAATTTGCATCTGCACTTGTACCGATTCCGTTTTCAAACTATCGCCTGCGGCTCATTATATTTTCAACTAAACCTCGCAATTATTCACAAATTATATTATTTTTAAATAAATGAAATGAGTGAAAATGCAAATGCTGTTTAAGTTAGAGAGCTGGAATTGCAGCTGCACAATCCAATCAGTATCTTTATTAATTTCTCAAATTAAAAAAAATGTATTGTTTAACCTAAGGTTGGGAGATTAAAAATTGCATTCAGTTGTTTTATAATTTTCACCAAACACTGAATTTTCTAAGTTCCAAATGAAAATGATGTGGAAGTAGTAAACAATGCAATCAACGTAAACTTTCGCAAAATGTTCGTTAATTCGTAAATTCGACGTAATCAACCAAGAGAAAATGGCCAAACCAGCAACAACACAATTTAAACAATTAAACTAAAAGTAATCGTAGACATATTAAGGGTAGTAAAATGGGCGCATCTGGGTAATGCGACCGAGACGAGTCCGGCATTACTCAATCTCAGAAAGGACTAAGCCAAGGGTCAGTTTTCTGGTCATTGTAAGCGAACCTTTCGCTTTGTCCCGCTCACTAGATTATGTCGAATCATTTACTTGGTGCGATTACAACGACGAAAAACGTTTGATATACTGGATTACTAAGAATTATTGTGTCAAGAAAGTCGAAGAAGTTAAATGTTTCCATATTTTACGTCCAAATTGGCCAGGAAGCATTTTTGCGGAAACGTAAGCCCCTAGCATTTTTGGCCTCCACCGCTCGTCATCTAAATTATTAGCGAGGCGTGCGAATAAATTAAGGAGATTCCGACACCGACGCGAGACGTGGTGTCAGGTGACACTTGTAAGAGCGATTGTGTGATACACCCCAGGTAGTAGCAGTGGTGGTTGTAAACCTTTTAAGTAAACGCGAACAAACCGAGTTATCGATTGACCCTCGAATAGACCTACTGCTCTTAAAATAAACTACCTAGAGGCCTAGAGGAATTTAACGGCGGCGTTTATCTGCAGTAAGGAAAATCGAGACATTGTGTTTCACTTTTGGTTTAATTAAGAAAAAAGTAGAAAATCGCTAAAAGTTCATCCGACCGCAAAAGCGCGGTTTTGCGAAGGAATCCGGAATACTAAAAACTCGGGAACATCCCCAACACTTACACCCTTCTAAACTTGCAGCACGTATCCCCTTGCGGCGAGTATGATAATTGGGGTTGATTGGGGTTTCATTGGCAGCCGCGCCGGAAGAAAGGGGGCTGTCAATGCACCACTAACTTCCGCCATAATCATAGTCGACCGTGATTGATAGTAATTTTGCTTTCAAATTAAGACGTCGCACGATTTAATTAGAAATTTTAAGACGTATTAAATATGGAATTAATTTTGCAAGTACTCGAAATTATTAATAGAAGCAAGTAGTAACGAGTAACCAATGACAACTTCTACAGACTTAATCCGATTATTCTAAGTAGCTTTTGATACCTTTACGGACTCGCTCGTCTTTCCAAATACTTAAGGGTTAATAAAAAGGATTGTTAACGACAAAGAATAGTTTTCTAAATCCTACCTTTCCGATTCCGCTTATTTCCTTCACTCCTATCCGCCGCAGAAGGGCTGGTGGTACCGGAGGTGGTAATTTTTGTAAAATACCACAAAATCCTGACGGTTCTGCATCTTCCGAATTGTGTCTTTTCCGCCGGTGTGGCGACGAAGATAAATTTAACTTTTGAGCGGCCCTGAAAAAAAAGCAAATGTTTTAAAATTTCACTTAATAATGAGTTACTCAAAATTTAAAAAAAATTGTTTATTTATTTCCTTGCGTCATGTGCAGAAGAAAGTTGCAAGTTTATCGTCTAAAAGCATCTCTATCTAAGATGGAATCTGCACTGAGAATGTATAGTGGAACATCAGGTGCAAATGTCAACTTTTAGTCCAAGAGAAATCTTCACTTATAAAAGGGGAAGAAGTTGGAAAATGCTGTTTCCAGATTTTATCTGAGTGCTTGTGACTATCCATCATGTGTTATACCCAAGGGCGGTTACGAAGGAAACGAATTAACTTCATATAAAATTTCTAAGCCGCGAGGTGATAATAAAACACAAAATACAAAAATATAAAGTAAGATCTACACAAAACATTGGCGTTTCAATTTTGTAATTTGACACTGAAAAAAAAATGAGAGCGAAAATAAGAGAAAGAAAGGTTTTCACGATTATTTACCCAATTTTCGAGCATAAGAAGGAATAATGGAATTAGTCGATGAACTTTCTTGACTTAAAGAAGAAAAAACTTAGTAAAAAAGGTGGTAAAAGTCGAAGTCGCCCTGGATTTTCCAATTTCACAGGCCTCTGGTTCCGGAACGAACGCGTCTTGCCACGTGACGAGGAGTTTGCAGGGTGGAAAGCGGAAGGGCTTAAAGGAAGGAGGTTCGGTCGTGACGTTCATACGTAATCCTCCTCTAGGTCTGTTTAGAAAGGATCTCGTCAAAATATTACGTTTTCGAAACTTAGAAAATGTGTTATTGCTGGCGCTTTGTGACCGGTTCACTTCTTCGCGCGGTAGAATAAAAAACTTTCGAGTGCATTGTTAACGCACCACGAATTTAAATTTGTTCAACTTTGTTATTTTCTCGAAATTTCGCTAACGAAATCAAACGTAGAGTTTTATGAATATTATATAACGTTAATGTTCGTGACAATAAAATCTCACGGGTATTACAAAAACCGTCCAAGTACGTTAAGGTTTTGTTAAGGGCCAAAATACATAACCACCTATAATGAAATTTTATTATATAATTTGATAGAAACTGCACGCACATGGCATGTGGTCATAAAATATGTAATAAATTTAAATTTTTAATAAACTCAAGGAAAATTTTATCATCTACTAATTTCCACCATAAAACAACTTTTATGAAACACGTTAACGTTGCCTTTGCTTTTCCGAATTTATAAAAAAAAATATTTTTACACTTACTAAATGGAAGCACCCTTAAAATAGAATCAGCCTCGAGCGTATGCAGATGATTGTTTTTCACAATTATCTCGATGTGACGTATGCGAAAAGCACGGAATCAAATCAACTCCTGCAAGACGTGTATTAAAAATGGCGGTGAAATAAAGAAAAATAAATTTTCCCGGAACGAACTAAAGCTTCGGCAGTAAACAGTAGACAATTTGTGTCTGAATTTTTTTACAAGTTTTTATTCAAGCTCGTTCAAGTTTCAATTAACGTCATTCTCGATAGCAAATCGAAATTAAAGCTATTAATTGCTTTGGGTTTCACTAATTTGGGTTTCCAGTTGATTTTTTTCTTTAATAACTGGAAAGAAACTTGTCTCAACCATCAAAGGTGCTCTGGAAACGGTCACCCCTCCAAGCAACATTCGCCAGGCTGTACAAATTTTAAATTAAAAAAATTACGTTTTCAAGACCAATTTAGTAAAATGTTATTTAAATTATGAGTATTCACGTGATTGTAATCTCTCCCCGACCAACTACACTGATTACGAGAACAAGCGTGATTTTACGTACTGATGGCAATTACAATCAGTCACAAGACAGAAGTTGTGAACAGATCAGGGCTTCACTAAATTTAAATCAGCATGCAGCAACCGAACTTTAAAAAATAAAGTTAAAATCTCGCACTTTTAGCTGAGTGCCGCGCGCCTACAATATAGATTAACGAGATTTAGCTGAAAAACAAAAGTCCTTTGCTGCTTAAATATCCATATTAAGTGCCACATTGATCACCTTTCCAGTTCAGTAAAGATTAATTTGACCTTGAAAAACCAGAACCATATTTCTATGTATAGCTTTGGGTTTAAGTACTAAGTCAACATTGACTCGCAGATATAGTAATTTTTAAAAATGTGACGACTTCTGATAGATAACACTAAAATGAAGCGATTAAGCTACACAGAAACATTTTTACTGTTTCTATCAAGCTCCATTCTGTTGACGGTATGTGTACCGATGTAAACAATTGCAGCAGCAGTGTTGCCAATGTGAGGGTAATTCCTCAAAATATCAGGAATTTTAAAATCTGTAAGTAATCCAGAGTAATGAGAAATTTTCAGGAAAAGTGGATAAAAATTGAATTGAAATTGAATTACAATAATTTGTAATAATCAAAAAATTGAAAATTTTGACTTCATTTTGGTGTTTTTAATCAGTCGGTAGCAGACTACAACATATAAATTGTCTAAAAAAAGTAAAAAAATCAAAATAAGATTTACTTACGAATGGAGCCACGGATAAATTTTTCAAATTTATAAATAATTTGAATAGTAAATTTGAAAATTAATTAAAAAAAAAAAGTGGAAAAACTAAAAAAAATATAACTTTTCAAATTCATCGGACTTTTTTTTGGTTAATTTATAAAAACTTGAAAATTTGAGTAAATTTAAGGAAATTTGAGAATTTTTGGTAACTTTGACAGCATTACCAAAGCCGGCCGCAGTTGTATTCAAACTGTTGATTTTTCAGTTCGGGCGGCTTTAGGAGTAAGTGGAGGCGATTGTGCTCGTGCTGCGCCATATTGCACAATACATCAAGCAACAACCTTAGCAATGGAAGATATGCCAGTCGGTCGCAAAATTTTTCATTTCATATTTAATTTAACTTTAGGTATAATTTCATTCTGAATAATTTATAAGCAATCCGAACTAAATTACTACGGTCTAGGACATTTGAACGCGGCCGGTTGAATTCAAAGACGTTTGAAAGCTAAAAATTAGAAGAAATTAACCCCCCCCCCTTATTATATTTAAATAAAATAATAATATTGTTGGACGTCGATTTAACATGGATTAATATGGACTGCTTAAGCAGGTTAGTAAGTGCAACAATCCCCATTACCCTGAGACCTGACCTCAAAATTAATACTTAAAATTTATTATTGGGGGGGGGGGGCAATAAAAAGGGTCCGTAAGATAACTGATTAAGTCTATAATAGATATCTAGATTTTAGGGTGGATCCGAGATTTGCTGTGGTTGCATTTTTCAAAACCAGCCCTCCGCTCCGGGCCGCTTTGACAAACGCCATACTCGCTAAAAATATCCCTCTAGACCGGTACTACCCACAAAGTAAGACTGAGACTAAGAAGGGGGTGGATCTCAAAACTGTGATTTTTTTCAGAGGGACAAACGTCCTCGCGTTCAAATGTTCTTGCGTTCAAACTGCCGCGTTCAACCGGTCACGTTCAATTATCCGGCTCCGCAATTATTATGCTTTTCAAATTACAATTAACATTTTCTGATTTCCATTTGACGCTTTCTGATTGTTAATTGACACTTTCTGAAATTCATTTGACGATTTCTGAATATCTGCTGATAAATCTGAATTACAATTGACGTTTTCTGAATTACTGATGAAAAAGGTGTAGATCAAAAATTTCGAGTTAGAGATTTTTTCACCAAAAGCGTGAGCCAAACACTTATAAAACTTCAAGTAACACAATGAACGTGATTTGATGAAAATCATTAAATTTTTTAATAGTTATCGTACTCATCCCAAACTTTGTTTCTTGTTGACTTTGTAAGGTGAAAAGTTTCAATATTTTACTTTAAACTTGAAATTTGTGATCACAAAATTAATTTTGTAATTTAAACCGGGGTTTAGCAGCAACCTGCATCTTTCAGGCTCAGCATCCAGGACGTCTTATGTGATACTCTTTAGAAATTACAAATTAAATATTACAGTTTGAATTATGATAATGATTAATGAGTAATCATGATTGGATAAATAATTTTATTTTATGCAATATTATTGGTGCACTGGAGGGCATTCCATACCCCCAGACCCCCCGGTTTCAGAATATGATAGTTTTTATGCATGCTCTGTAATGATTTTATTAAATAAATAGGAACTTATCAGTTTTTCAGAAAAAATACATCTGTATGTCGTGGCATGATGCACTGGGGGGTATGGAAACCCCCCAATGTCAGTAAGTAGATATACGTAATACTTCACAAATAACAAATTAAAATATTATTAGTGGAATCAAAACATCTTCTAGCCATGATTGGCTTTTCGTTTGAAAAAGATTATTCGTGTACTGGAGGGTATTCCATACCCCCCAGACCCCCCGGATTCACGATAATTAATTTTCCTGTAATATCCTATCTATAAAATCGTAGCACGTTGCTCCTGATCCTGCTACGGCGTGTCATTTTTTGGTAACCTAAAAGCACTGATGGGTAAATTTTTTTACCAAGCGAAAAATATATAAAACTTCCGCCGGTATTCCCCCTGGGACGAGTTCCAGATCAATCGATGTCGTGGTATGATGCACTGGGGGGTATGACCCCCCCCCCGATTTCAGTAAGTATACGTAATACTTCACAAATGACAAATTAAAATATTATTAACTGAATCAAAATATTTACTAACCACGACCGGATATTTTTGTTTGAAAAATATTACTGGTGTACTGGAGCGATATTCCATACCCCCAGACCTCCCCCCCCCCGGTTTCAGGAAATTTTTTTTTGCTGTAATAATAAACAATAAAATAACAAATAATGCATTGAATGAATAAATAGGAACTTATCACTTTTTCAGAAAGAAATACATCTGTATGTCTTGGAATGATACACTGGGGGGTATGGAAAATCTCCCAATCTCTGCAAGTATACGCAATATTTTACAAATGACAAATTAAAATATTTTTAATCGAATCAAAACATTTACTAGCCATAATTTGACTAACACTTTTCGTTTGAGCCATATTACTGGTATACTGGGGGGTATTCCATACCCCCCAGACCCCCCGGTTTTGAAAGTTGATACTTTTGAGCCATATTTCAATGTGAAGCTTCTGTCAGGTAAATTGGTGATTTTTAGATTGCCACTCAACTAAAGTGTTTGTAAAACTGCTGCGGTAAGAAATGAGTATTTGTGCTTTCTCTGTAATTTAGACTAAAATCTCCTGAGTAACTATATATTGTAGTGACAATGTCACCACGCACTTATAGTGAATCACTAGAGAATATTACATATGCTTGCTGATCGATGACATTTATGCCAATTTTTTTGTGGTATTTATTTCTCTACTGTACCAAAACAAAATTTTAGTTTTATTCTTAATTCTTTTAAAACCTAAGCTCTCGAGAACTAGGAGTTAACTCTCAAACTTAGCTAACGCCAAAGTGTTTCGTACCTGCCATGATTTCAATTCCACGTCAAACACAAGGTGCTTCGCATGTGAGATAACAAAGTTCATTTGTGCTATTGCCTCCGAAAGGAAAAAAGCAAAATAAAGTTCTGTCGTCGCCTGTAGTCGAACCGTGTATTCGACATTAGCAATCAACTCACTTGAATGCTGAGTATTAGAGTCTTCTACTTTACTAGATATAATATAATAAAGGATGTACGAGCATGAGCATCGTTCAATAAATTTATATTATCAACTAAAAATTAAAGTTGAAAGGCAACTTAAAGCTGAAGGTAAAATCTTGTCTAAAATGTTATTAATCAACCTTGCTATTATCTGACGTTTTACGGTACTGAAGAACTTTTAGTATCAGGAAAACTTAACGTATAGTGAACGTCCGCAAATTAGTATCGCAAATTCTTTGGTGTAGTTTGGTGAAAACCTCCACAGTTTAATGTACTACATCAAAGAGAAAATTTCAGCAATAAAATTTTATTTAATCTTGTCAGATTTTAATTTGACATATATTCCCTTTAAATGTTTTAATTAATAAAAGTAGCCTCTTTTCAAGCTGCTGGCCTCTAATATGGAAGACAGTGCTGATTGCTAAAAAAAGAAAGAAATTATAGGAAAATTCGGTGTTGGAACCTTGAAAACGACAAAATCAATTTTCCAACGGATGATTTGTAGAATTTCGTTCAAAATGTGACGAGTTTAGAAAAAATAGTTGGAGTTGAATTTTCATGTTGCTAGTGTGCTCACTAAAACAACCCCCCTATAGAAAACAAAGTAAGGTGATCCATCAGTAGCAATGACATTATCAACACCTGTATCGTGGCACGTGGGTTCCAGCAGCTAATCCTGTCAGTTTTAGAACATTGCATGCCCTTCCAAAAGTTGTTCTCGTACAAATGTCAGCAAATATGGATTTTAAAGCAGCTGACTAAACGTTTTCTTTTTTGTAAACATAGGCTTTTCAGTCAGCACGTAACCAACAATACGAAATATTTGAGTCACTTGAAAGCTTGTGAAAATATTAAGCGACATTTTAATGGATCCGTAATCCTTATTTAACGTTTTGTCAGTATCAAGTTTACATTTAAGAGCTACCTCATATTCATTCGGATAACAAAAGAATCGTTCTACCACAAAATAATACGTTATGAAATTTTGACGTTGTATTTCATTAAATCGCCAATTTCCACCTGTTAATTAAACCGTTAAGCCAACGTCAACATAAAATCAGAGATAAATACAACAAATGTATTCAAATTTGCATAATTAAAATAAACAGAATTACCAAACTATTGCGGATGGTTTTGTCGAAAATTCAAAATGGAAAGCTGCCTTGAAAAAAGCAAAAGGAAAAAGTGAAGCTGCCATATAAAACATAATTTAAATGGCATTAGAGTGATTTAATTTTGTGATGTGCAAATGTGTCTTGTTTCTTGTTTTTGAAGGGAAATGTAGCAATTGCCTCAAATATTAATGAATTACACGATTAAGTAAACTCGAAAGGTAAACATAAAACACTTTATAACGAAACACGTTCCAGCTAAGATTTCAAAGAGCACATTGCATGATTAATATCATTAATTATCCTGCTAATTAGAAGCTCATGTATGTAAATTTTCAATTTCTATTTGTATACCTACCCGTCAAGTCAAATTTGAAAGATATTGAAAGGGGTGCTTTTCCATTGCGGATTGGGGATTTCACAAAACCGGACAATTTTATTTTTCCAAGATATAAAAAATGTAATAAACGTTAATTATGGTAGCATTAACAGAATAAAAATTACAAATTATATCGAGTTATACACGCACTCATAGAAAAACGGGTCTGAAAGCAATTTCTTAATCAAAATGGCCATTTATTATAGTAGTAGTTGTTATTCCAACTTTTTTACCCTGTTTTCATGTTAGTTTACATCGCATGTAAATATTCGCTAACATGAAATTAAAATTTTTTATAATAAATATTACAAATACATGATAGAACATGAGAAACATTTACAATAACATTTTCGTATTAATTTGAAAAATTTCCAAAATCGACCCACATTCCACATACCCATTACAACTGCTTGGGTTAGAGAATAAAGTAAAAACAACTCAACAGGTAATTTATTGGACAGTTGACGCAATATTGGATTAGGTTACCCAGTTTTCCTATATGTGATTACCTTGCCGTATTTAATAAAATTTTGCAATACCAAAAGAGGATGAATTAAGACACTTGTCTTGTTTTGTCTTCAAAGTTTTATATAGCTTAAGTTATCTACCTAAACTAATTGGAAGTTATAACACAAGGGGTAAATTTCCAGTAAAATTTCTGTACACAAGACATGGAATTCGAAAGATTTTCAAGATTTCCAACGATTTCCAAGACTTCCAATGATTTCCAAAGAATTCCAAAAAATTCCGAGGAATTCCAAAGAATTCCAACGATTTCCAAGGATTTCCAAAGAATTCCACAGAACTCCAGTGATTTCCAAGGAATTCCAATGATTTCAAATCAAAGTACAATTTAAACAATTCCAGTGATTTCCAAAGAATTCCAGGGATTTCCAAGGAATTCCAAAGATTTCCAAAGAATTCCAGTGATTTACAAAGAATTTCAGAGATTTCTAAGGAATTCCAGGGATTTTTAAAGAATTCCAAGGATTCGTCGCCGTCAAGGAACAAATATTTTGAAAAAAATTTGTACACAGCTTTCGGAATTTCAACGCTTTCCATAAAATTCCAGGTAGTTCGAAGGATTCCAGAAATTTTAAAAGTTTCCATAAATTACAAAACAAGTGCAATTAAACGTTTTTTTAAAATTAATTTTAATGAATTCCCAAAATTTCCAAGGAATTTCAAGTAATTCCAAAGAATTTCAATTCCAATGATTTTCAATGAATTCCAGTGATTTTCAATAAATTGTAGTGTCCTAGGAATCCCAATTATTTTCAAAACATTCCAAGAATTTCCAACGAATTCCAGAAATTTCAAAGAAATTCCAATGATTTCCAAATACATTCCAAACAAGTGTACACAAAATCTTCAAGATATTTACCCCTTGCTCGCAGCGACTGACACATAGAGACGATGAGACGCAAATTAATAAATAGCTTTTATTAAATTCACAGTTTACTCTTTCAGTTCATGCAGTCAAGTAAAGGATTAGCTACAAATGATTAATTAATAATAATGTACCATAAACTCCCTAGTAAAATAAATACCATTAATTGTTTCAGATTTTCTTTTCACATGCAAACGAAAACCTATCTTGAAGATAGGTGAAGAAAAACCTAAAAACCAAAAAAAAATTCAAAAGAGGTACTGAGGGCTATTGCATACCCGCAGACCCTCCACTTTCATAAAACTGAAAGTTGGTGACCGTGATCTGTCATTGACGATACTCTTTCTGAATAAATTCATATATATCTCGCCTCAGTACTCACCGGGGGGGGGGGGGTAATTATCGAACACCCCCACTAGATACTTAATGAGCACATAATTTAAACCTTAATCAAAATTGGATATTTGGCATTGGATTGGAGGAGTTCCTCAACAAACTGTGCGGCGCTATGATGCCAAAAATGGGCACCTAGAGAAAAGAGGTCTACTGGCGGACGAAGGAGGTCGCCATTTCCAGAAAACGCTGCGTAAGCGCCAAAACAAACTAACTGCGACTGCGCAGAACAACATTAAAGACCGGTTCGAGGAAGCTCTACTAGAACTAAAGCGATTCCGAGAGGACAAAATTCCGAAGACGAGGACAATTCGAGATACCCAAACAAAAATACTGACAGAATCTCATTGAAGAAGTGAACGGCGACGTCGATCATCTCAACTGCTTTCCCAGAGCACCCAGAGATGACCTTCACCACCAAGTCGGGGTGCCGTTGGGGTTGTTGTCCGCGAACTGGCGGAAGTTCGGCCGGCGGCCTTTCTGGAGGTTTACAACAAATACCTTCAAGGGAGAAGATACCCCAAGTTAAAAGTTAACAAACCTCTGAAGCTTTCAAGCTCATACAGGTCAATTTTCTTGATGGACCATGTCGGAAAGCTCTTCTAGGGACTAATTGGTCTCACGGCCCAAGTAACATTTTTCCCTGGCAAAAGCCAGGTAACTACCAGGCTTTTTACAGAGAAAAATGTTACTTGCGCGGATAGACAGTTAGGCTTCCGAAGGGGAAGATCCACTATCGACACAATCGATGACATGGTCCAGAAGATCAGAACAATAAAGCGTGGAATATGGGGAACCAGACGATTTGTAGTCCTGGACACACTAAACCTAAAAAATCCCTACAACTCCGCGAGGTGGGAGCTGATAATGTGGGAATTAGAAAAGAGAGAAGCACCACCATACCTCCTGAACATACTGGTGAGCTATTTTCTCAAAAGGCACTGGTGATACCAGTGTACAGCGGAGTTCCCGGCGTTCATTATTCGACTCCATCCTGCGGCGCCCTTAAGCTCCTCACACTACCCGGGGTGAGCATCATATGTTTTATGGACGACATCACAATTGTGCCTGAGGCCAACACGGAGGAGGAACTAAAGCGTTTGGTAAATAGAACGGTAGCCGACATATACGGCTGGATATCCACCAGTGGTCTCCAGCTCGTCCCGGAGAAGACAAAGAAGGTCGAGGTCTCGGGGAAAAGGTGGATCAGACTCGACCAATGTCGGGTGGTCGGGCAGAATATCACGACGTGTGACCACATCATGAGAGTGGTCAACAAGGGTAGAGGGACATACCGCTTGATTCCAGACTATTCCGGACGAATAAGAAACACGGAAAGCTCAGTACGAAACATCGCTTCCGTTGAGTAGACACCCCCAACTGCCATTTCTGTTAAGAGGTGGACGTTGCAGACACACACTTCTTTTTTCACTGCATCAAATGGACGCATTCCAGTCACATCGCCAAATTGGATCAAGACTTCACTCCAAACAACATTATGGAGTTGATGCTAGGTAGCGAGGAACATTGGCTGGTAACCGGGAGGATGTTTGTAGAAATTATGTCTTACAAAGCTAAATCTCAAGGCAAAATTGATTGAAGAGTCCAACAAGAACAAAGACCCGAGAGAGCGGAAACATAATGGGAAGCAGGGGTGTGTGCGGAAGAAATGCTGTAGCACTTCCCGTCACCTCCAAAAAGTGGAGTTTTAGTCGTTAAAAAGCCGCCACTACCACCCAAACCATCAGGGTGGTGTCTTTTGAAGATTTCCCCACTCCTAACGCTCACAAACAAATGTATTTAAAATCAAAATTTAGATTCAATTTAATTTAAATTAAATTATCAAACAAAAATTTTTAAGTTCATCTCGAAAGTTATTAAGAATTCCTACGTTGAGGAGCGGGGTGGAAGAGGATAATTAAAATTAATTAAACCTGAAAAGAAAGCTGGTCTAAAGAAGAGACGGGTCTTGAAAAAAAAAACAAACTAAATTTTGAAAGACTCGTAATTCATAGGAAGAAAAGTTTTCCGGAAACTACAGGAAAACCTTGACCTTATGGCTATAAAAACATTATTTGGATACAACAATCCTGTCGTTGTCACTCAGCAAAAACTATTCACCCTTTTTTGTAAAGTCACATTCAGATGTTACATGAAATACGATTTGAATCCATCTGAATTGTCAATCTTAACCCCTTCCTTACGAATGAAAAAAGTTGTCTGATTTTAATACGACGACGTTTGATATACTAGAAAAATTGTAATTTACACCCCAAAGTGGAGAAGATGAAAGTAAAATTTTTTGCAATGGAAAATAAATCAAGTATCACAATGGATCAATTTGGGCTACAAAGGGAGTGCACATATCGTTATCAAAAGGAATGATAATGCTCCATAACCAGCATGAATATTTTCCGAATGTAATCTCATGCATTTCTCATTCGACTTCAAATATCGAGGGTAGGTGCGAACCATGCATCAAACGCAGGGTGTGGTGTAGGCGTACGGATAGGAAGCAGTGGTAGAAACATCGGCGGAACTTTGCATAATGTCGGCGGAGACAGCAGAGAGCTGCTGCTCATAAATCACCGCAGCTGCAATGCCGTGTTTCCACTTCTTATAGCACGGGGTGGCAAAGACACAGAGAAGGATTTTCACTGTTCTTATTGATTTAACACGAGGCCTACTCAGACATCTTCGCCGATGACATTTGTACCCCGAAATGACTGTTACAAAAAAATTCGACTCGATTCATGTTGAATATTCCGGATTCATTGATCCAGAAACTCTTACATGCTAGACCATATTATTTAGTAATTAGCCGACTAATTTTAATAATTCCCTTAGCTGCATGAATAATTTATCACTTAAGGTTTACGAAAAAATTTCACGCTACGTCGGTTGCAAAATCGGTTTCGATTTCGTGAAAAATCCTCATCAGTTGACTAAAATAAAGTCTAATCAGTTATGCAAATTGTCAAATTGGATTACGCACGTATAAATTTAATATTTCCCACACACATTGAGAACAAATTTAGAACTTTTAAAGCTCCCTTCGAGTAAACTTTTAAATCAACCTTAATACAAATCTGCAACTTTTAAAGCTAAAATCGAACAGTCAGTCCCTTTTCTAAAACATGGGGAGATGACGTGAATTGGTGATAAAGCGTTGAAAAGGATTGCAAAAGTCGAGTTATAAGTTAGTTTGAACCCCCCAAATCCATGAATAATCTGAACTAATATTTTTTCGTGTTACCCAAATCAAGATGCGGATCGCTCACGTGTCAGCCCGAAAACTCATGGTAAATTTTTGCTATATCCGACGATGAGACAAAAAAAAGTAAAGGTTGTCTATCAAAATTAAAATGCATGACTGATTGAAACTTCGAGACAGTTTGCCCTTTCGCTTCCTCCTGCCGATGCGAAGAGAGGAAGGTCAAATGAGCAGCCGGTTTATGTCACGGTTCGTCGGGACGCCTTAGACGACGCCGGAACAATGAAGGAACATACAAACAATAAAGTTGTAGAACAGAATCATTTGTTCTTTTGCTTTTAACAATAACTTTACGTCAATGTATGCCGCTTCCTCTTAATTGTTTGCTTTCTAATTAAATTTACAACTGGAGTATTTTAGAAATGAAAGCAAAGTAAGTAAATGTTTCCTCTTGAGATGTAAACCCATATATTTTAATGAAACCAAAATTATAATTAAACACCCGACATTTTTTTGAAAATTTATTTGGCCCAAAAAACATCAGTAGTATCCCGGAGGGACGGTAATGCAACCATAATGGCAAAATTACGCATTAATGGCTACTTTTTATGACGGATTTTAATTTTTACAAGTCAATAATGTACGAATTCACTGGCGGACTGGCAGTAAAATTTCAATATACGGAAAATTCATTAACCGTCCCATAGGAGGATACTTCATTAACCACATGCAAAGATCAGAGCTAGTTTATTGTATTGAAGACTAAATTGCCCAGATTGAGCGACCCGAAGGCCGCATTGACCTTCAAATTTACATTATTTTCGTACCTGGCTTGGCCCGGTTTTCGATTAATTTTCTATTGTTTCCTTTGTTTAAATATGCCTACTCTTATTTACCTTAGAACCTCATTAGGTTCTGAATACGACTAAAAATTGATCTCTGTTATTGCCGAAAGTAACAAATTAGTTGCCGTTTTCACTTATCTTTAGAAAAAAAAAGAATAATATGTCAACTCTTGATTACGATTATTCCCTCTGCCAGTGGCGGATCGTACTTTTATCATTTGAGGAGGCCATTCATAAAATACAGATTTTTCGAGATTTCTTTGAATTTCCTCGAATTTTAAAATTTTTTTAAGATTTTCCAACGTTCCTTGGATTGCCTAAAACTTTTTCTAATTTTCCCGGAATTTTCTCATATTTTCCTTCACTTGTATACCAGATTTCTTCAGCGATTCTTCCCCTCCAACTTATATAAATTAAAAAAAGAAAATGATGTTGTTGTTTATAGGTATAGGAAAGCTCACGAATTACAAAAGACGCTGATTTTTAGTTGATGCATATAATCACGATGTAGTAATCTTGAAATCGTCAGTAGCAGTGTTGTAACTAATGCCGTTGCCTCGCGAGAACAATGCAGAAGGAAACGCAAAAAAAGCTCAAAGCAGTGAATGCCCCTGATTTTATAAACAAAAGAGCAAAAAAACCTCATATAACTTTTCCAAAAGTTTAAGGGGGAGGGGCTTAAAGTGCTATGTTTGCACCGGGCGTATCATGCCTAGTTACGGTACTGATCAGTAGTACAGTTGCACTTTGCAATGTGATGGATACATCATCCATAGGCCGTTCTAGGCCAACGATTTTGCTGCTACGTAGCCTCATTTTATTTTTTGAATAAGTATTGTGCAAGGAGTTTCTTATTTTTTGATAGTTCTTAAAATTAAAAATCTACTTTTTTTGAAAATTTTGATAGTTTAATTGATAGTTCAGAATTTAAGGGAAGGCTACGCCTCCCTTGCCTCCTTTGACGAGCCGCCGCTGCCCTACTATTACTTTGAGAAGAAAATCAAATTTTATTGCTTACATTGCTTCCTATGTTCTATCCGCCTCGCAATAAATTTTCGGTCCCCCCCCGCCTCATTCACAAGTTCTCTTTCCAAGAAACTTGGGTTTCCACCTCGGAAAACCTTTCAGAGGTTCAGTAAAATGTAATCTTCGCGATATGGGGCCTTCGGCCCTTTCCAAGAGAAATACCACCTCAAGAATTAGCGAATACTAACATCGGGATGTACTGATCATGCAAGGCAGCCAATGCACCTCTCCAGTGATCAGTCTTCTGATCTGTGACAGTTAGAGATCTGGCCTCTTGATGAGACATTGAAAATGTACTCCTAGAGCATTTCATTTATTCAGGTTGGCAGATCATATGATACTGTTTAATTTCGTTAGCAGCCTCCCCAGTAACATTTTGTGCTGAATATCAACTGCCAACCCGCTGTGTCAGCACAAAATTCAGCTAATTAGCTGAGTCAGCTGCTGATTTTCAGCAACGTCAAAAGCTGAATTGCTACTGAATTGCTAATTTGGCGGCTGAAAACCTGCTGAAAATGCGCTGCGTCAGCATGCAAACTGCTGAATCAGCTAATATTTAGCGCTGGATATTAGCTGATTCACTATTTGCTGATTTTCAGCAACGTCAAAAGCTGAATTGCCACTGAATTGCTAATTTGGCGGCTGAAAACCAGCTGAAAATGCGCTGCGTCAGCATGCAAACTGCCGAGTCAGCTAATATTCAGCCCTGAATATAACGCAGCACATTTTCAGCTGGGTTTCAGCCGCCAAATTAGCAATTCAGTAGCAATTCAGCTTCTGATGTTACTGAAAATCAGCAGCTGACTAGTAACTGAATCTGTTAATATTCAGCGCTGATTCAGATTCTACATTATGGAATAACAAAACCATAATAAATTAAAATTTTCTTTAAATTAATAATTAAATTTAAATAAAAACACTAGATTTAGGTGAACAGGTGAGCTCATCAGATAGAATAAAATTGAAGTCTAGAAAGACTTTTGTTTTATTCAGCAGATGCTGGATTTTTATTTTAAATTATTGCTAATAAGTTAGTTGCACGCGTAAGATAAGTAAGTTAGTCACTTATTCAAAATTGGGATACTCGTGCGATTTGACAAAGTCTAATGCAGTGATTTTAACCCAATAACAATCGAAAAACCTTAGTATAGCAGATTCGCTAATTCTTGCAGTTATAAATGAATAAGTACACTAGTATAAATCAAGAAGTACTACCTTTTATAACCGCTTTCGTGCTTCGGAAGGTCCTAAAATTACCACAAAGAGTTAATATACCCAAATTTAGTAAAGAAGAATTCTTAAAGTAAAGAACATTTTAGAATTCCTGGCAATTTATGATGTTAGTGTACACAGGAATTCCTAATCGATTAACCGGTTTACCAACATCAACAATAAAACAGGGTCACAGGCACATGACATCTGAGGTCAGCTAATCAAACTAACTCTAGCTAAAGCGACTAATATGTATTAGCGGTTTCGAAGTGAAAGAAATCAAAAAATGTAAAGCGATATTTTCAATTTTGCTAAATCAAGTGTTAACCCTCCCCACCTCTCGGCCCTACCGAGAAACAAAATCGTGCCTGAAGAGCCCTTAACGTGTGTGAACAATTTTAGCTTTCGAGATGATCTATAAGTAGCGAAATATTTCTAATTACTTTTAATAACCTATCTTGACAATTTAATATTAATTAATAAGATCTTAAACACACAAAGCTATGTTTTTCAAACCGGGGGGTCTGGGGGGTATGGAATACCCTCCAGTACACCAGAGATTGTGCGCAAAAAAATGTGTTATTGAGCTTATAGGTTTCAAACCATAAATCTAACTTCTAAAATTCAAAAATCTAAGATTTCTGATTTGAAATTCAATAACACTTTTTTTATGAACACAATCACTGATGTGCTGGGGGGTATTCCAGACCCCCCAGACCCCCAGGTTTGAAAAACATAGCTTTCAAAAAAGAGCTAAAAATTAAAACTTTTATTTATTTCTGTTCTATTTTCTATTCTTTATTATTAAGAATATAATTATACTTAGAAATATATTTTTGTAATTCGGGAATAATTCCCAATGCAATTTCCATGACCCCTACTATATGTTGCTATGAACTCCCTTTGTAAATTGGGAATTGGAAAAGGAATTGCATACATACAAAATTAAATTATTAAAATCAGAGAGCATTCGCTCTATTTTCTATTTTCCAATTTTCTCTGTTAATATTCTAGCAAACAAGATTACTTCTTCAAAACAATACAAAAATTTGAAAGAAAGCAAAAGAATGTTTTTCTATTTTTGTAAGCAATAGTTTCCAGATGCTTTCGTGTAAGGAATCCTGTACGTGTCTGTTTTTTACATTGAAAAATTTGAATCAATAAAAAGTTTCTCGTTGATATTTCATTGCGACCAATTTGAAATAAAAATTTTTAATCGATATTGCAGTTGTAAAAGTTTCAGACAATTGCTGCAATAATGCTTGAGGATTTCGAACGAGTTTGCTTATTAAACAGCGTTTTATCGAGTGGGTTATTTACACTTTGGCGCTCTGCTGACCTGAAAGTTTTAGTTCATAGACTTCTGAAACCAATGTTCGTATCGTGATTACATTAGCAATTAGTGCACGCAGAAGTTTATGATGCTATTTGTGATGTTTTATGTTACTTTAAAAGCGGTGCTTATATGAATATATTAAGCGAATCGATATTTTGTGGAATGTTTGCTGATAATATATGAGCATACGATGACTGGTTCAAACAAATACGTTTTTTTAGTCAGCACAATAGAAAACCGATCGAGTTTTCTAAACATTTAAATTGAGTGAACAGTTACGGTTAATGAATTTGCTTTAATTGGATTTTATGGTAAATCAGTTGTTGAACTTTCCTCGTATAATGCAAAGGCATTGCACCTGAAAGTTTCCTTTAGGTTTCGTTAAATATTTTATTTTCCGAGCGGAAGTTCAGCGCTAATGCATAATTCGAATTGTTTCAATTACACGATCGACCTCGTAAACTTTTTCTTTTGTGAAATACAAACTTTTTGTTGGTATCATCTTGTAAAGCTTGTCGAGGATCCGAAAATCGAGTAAAAACAAAATGATATAAATGAAGACTTCAAAGCTCGTTGTCTGATGCGCGGTCGATAAGTTGGACTTTGATGTTTCCATCGCTTGATTTAATAATTCTTGAGAGGAAAAAAATAGTAGGATCGAAATAGTGTAAGGGGCTTGAAATAATAATTGTAATCCGGAATCGATTTTAAAGTTGAGTCGGGTCGACTTAACGTAAGAGGAAGTCACTTGAATAAATCGCAGGTTAAATGGGGCCAATATTTGAGGTAATATCTTAGAATGAGCATTGTCTCACTACATAATAAAGTTTAGAGCACAATATCTTCTAAAGTTGTGCACCTAAGGTAATCCTTTTGAGCTAGTAATCTCTTTGGATGTCACTGCGGTCGAAACTGATGATCTAGGGACCGGCATTATTAGATTCGAAATGCTAAAGTAAAATAAGTCACTTTTTGTTGTAAACTCGAAACGTGAGCAACTTTTAAATATTATTTCACTTCTGAGGGTCGGACATTATTTATTTAATATCCTGTTAGGAAGTTTTAATCGAAATTTTAACTTCTCTTTTTCCTAATTTAGTAATTAAAATGCTAAAAAAGTTTTGTGATTTAAGTCGCGCGATTTGTTAATGGGATGCACTTAAAGAAGAACAAAATAAATCGTTTACATGAAATATTTGGACTTTTTATTTCACGCTTTTTAGGGAGCTAAATGGGATATGAAATAACCCAGGGATGCAAAGAAGATGCTAACGCAGTAATAGACCTGCTTTTTATTTTGCTCGTACACGTTGTTTGCTCATGCATTTGAATACTTGATAAGATAAGGGTGACGTTGATGGTTTCTGACTTGGGTACATTATTGGTAGTTTAATGCTCATTTAACAGTAAATACGAAGACAAAAGAAATTTATTTACTTTTACACTTCCATCGAAGATCTCGTTACGAGGTGGCGTTCGAAAATAAAAATAAATTTTTTTATTTTTTTATTTTTTATTTCGGATATCGGTGGCGTTACACTTCTCCTCAACTTCAATTCAATTATCTAAACAAAACCATTAAGCTCGATTACGTGTGAACTGCCTTAAATGCACTCTAAGCTTTATTTTAGATAAATAAAGAGGTCGATCGTGGAAGTTGTTACGTGATTAAACTGAAGTTGGAAGAAGCTTTTCGATAAAAATGATAAACTGCATTATTCACTTTAGAGCTTGCAAGACCACAACGTATAATGTAAGTACACTCTGAGAATTTTAAAATAACACAAGTCATTATAAATCATATCTAAGTCAGCTGTTTAATTTAAGCTTTCAGCGTTCAAGTGAAGCGAATAAAATAAGCACCGGCGATGTTGTGCTGGGATAGCATCCCTTCATTACCTCTTCCGGACGTAAATACTCCTTCGACTCTTTTAATCGTTACACTTCACCGTAAATAACTGAACAAATAATAAGGTTCGTATTTTAAGTTTTGCAAACAAAAATACAAAAATACACCGGATTTCTATTTTAATGGTTGCGATATCTAAAAAAAAATGGGAACTGAAAAAGGTAAGTGTGAGATATATCCCAGGTTATGTGAATATAAAATTCAAAAGCGACATTTAAAAAATACTTGACGATGTAAAGAAAGATAAGTAGAGGTGGGATAGAAAACGGGAAGTAAGATGGATGCTGGACGGAAGAACGTGACCTGCAGGCAAAGATAAATTTAAAGGGGTTCGAGTTTGTCGGGACGTCGATATAAGAAGCATGTGTATAGGTATGCAGATATGAGAGGCAAGGTATGTGGATTAATATGAAGTTGGTTCAAAGATACGATACACAATATTATCCAATATGTCTACCACGACAAAATTTGCAATAGCGCTGCAATTTTTAAAATACACGCCGACGACGCCTGCAACTACGCTCACTCGCTTCAGTGATTTATTAGGGCGGATGTTCGGCAAGAATTTCTAACTAAACATAAATGAAACAACTATAACTATTTTGTGAAAATCGAAACTATTTCAGTGGAAGCATCGACTCTCATTAAATCACCCTGCTTTATGACGCGAGGTCAATACGTAATGAGCGACCTCTGTTAATCAAAATCCAAATGTTGGTTTACCTCAAACAAATGAGGTCAGCCTCGATTTCTTCCAATAATACGGTCTCCATTAAAGTCATGTTCCAATATTATTAAATTGCGCTTTCAGGTTTCAGCACAGGTGAAGTAATTAATACAAACGAAACGAAGCACTAGCAAATACAAGATACAAAATACCTCCCATACAGGTAACAGTTAGTTTCTCAAGTGCTTGAAGTTTTATCTAAGATATCATAAATTTAAACCCGAGCTGAAATGTATATTAAATCAAGATCAGCTCTACTTGACCGCTGAATTATCGCCTCTTCAGCTTTGCATTACATTTTTGCAAACTTAGGTATATTCTCACACAGTAGAACCGATAAGATCTACTTTCTACTTTAACTTTTTTTAAATTATCAAAATTAGCGAGTGATCAGCTATACGTTTCCCTTGTTAGCAGTTTCCCATCGTCCCAAACCGGTTTTGAGATTTTATTAATTTGTAATTAATTTTATTAAATAGAAACTTTTCAATTGTTCAGATTTTTTATAAAATTCCTAAAAGTCCAAAAGTCTGCAATACCACAATATGTATAAAGTGACAACATGCGCACCAGGGGGTCTGGGGGGGGGGGGGGTATGAAATGTCCTACAGAAATGTAAAGCTTTGGTAGATATAAAATTTTCCAAAAAATGGCTTGCAGATGATTTTTCAAAAAGATATTGAATAATATTCAAGATAGTTGAAGCACAATGGGTCAATAGAACCCATCTTAAGCCCCATTAAAGGTAAATCTGAAACCTCGAAACAAAAAAAAACTACATAAAATCCACACGTACCACAGATTTTTAAATCGCAGGTAGATCTCAAATATATTCTGAAAAATATGTTTAAAAAGATGATCCCTCAAGGAAAATCATCCGAAACCCGAATTTAATTTTGTAAATAAGTGCAATGATAAAAACAAAAATCAGTGCAGGCGAAATAAAGAATAAAATGAGGTCTCAAATTCAAATGTCGTATAGAAGTAAAAGCTTCGATAGCTCTAAAGGCTGCTGAAAACAGTGATCCAGGTGATTCCCCAATATAAACATTCAAACACTATAGTTGGGGCACATTGAAACAATTTTACTCGACTGAACCCCCAATAAAGTTACATCTAAACCTTGAAAACAACAATAATAAAATAAAACTAGATTTGAATGTCATACAAAAAAAAACCTTCAGGATCCTACTGAAAAATGTGTACTATGTGATTTTTCAAAGAAGATCACTACAAACCTTCGACAATTAATTGAGACATAATAGCTTAAAAACCTTCAAATATTAAATCGGGATTACAAGCAGCTGAGACCTAATGCCCATACCATTAATAGTCACGGATTAATCCGAGATTCAAGATAATCCTAAGATTTACCAATGAGATTAATGGAATTTAAACCGTATCGTAGCAACAGCTGCTATTTGGAGAAAGCGTGACTATTAGTATGGGCATAATAGTCACGGATTAATCCGAGATTCAAGATAATCCTAGGATTTACTAATAAAATTACTGGAGTTTAGACCGTATCGTAGCAACAGTTGCTATTACGAGAATTAATCTTGAATGTCGAATTAATCCGTGACTCTTAGTACGGGCATTATTACGGACATTAATGCTTAAAGCTTTCCATCAGAGAAACAGGCTATTTGCCCAACCTGAAGGGTCGAAGATGATGACTATATTCCCATTAGTTCATTTTAAGTCACAAACCGAAAAAAAAAGACAGGTTCGGTAACAGGCCGCACAGCCTGGGAGATCAGGTCACGTAATGAAAAAACACTATGATGTCAAATCTCTGTTATGAATAAGCTCTGATGCTTTTGTCAATAACAAAACGAGCAAAGATAAAATAACACATTTTAAGCAGTAGCTTCAAACTGCACATTTATTTTGCACTACTCTGTATAATCGAATACAAAATTGGGTTGGTACTCTCGAAGCCTTCAGCGCTGCTGGTAGATCATTTTCCAGTAAAATGCCACCGAAAAACGTTAAGTATCCTTGAATTTTCAGCAGAATATGTTTATATGTTTCAGATTTTCAAATTTAAAATACATTGTCCTCGTATATTTTCTTTATCACTTTCCTTCTTAGTAATTTTATTTATTCCATTTGGCGCCCAACAACATATTTTCCTTCTATTAGCTATGCAAAACAAACTTATAAAATATAACATTGCTGGAATCGTCACTGCACAAAAATCGTATCCACTTCATCTTTTCGAGAATTTTGATAATTCTACTCAAAATTTCAGTTTTCCAAGATAAAATTGCGTTTTCTTTTTTGGATACTAAAAGCTTCAAACCCTAATATAATAGTCGGACCACGATTTTTAATCTAATAGTCGATGGTGTTTCCTCGTCTATATTTTAAGGTGATTTTGGAGATTATGAAAATTCAAGCTGTAATTCCTGAAAATTTTCCGATTTTAACAAAAATTAAATGTTGACCGCAATAGTTTCAGAAATTCGATAAAAAATTTAATTTGATATTATATGGTAAAATTCAATAAAAATATATGACCAAAAATTGCTATCCAAAATTAGTTGCGAATTAAACATTCTTTTAGAATTTCCAACAACAAATATTTGGAGGAAAATTGATGCAAATTCTTGGTGTATATTCAAAAATGTGTGTGGAAGTCGAACGAAATAACAGTAAGCAAATTTGGAATAATTCTATTATTTTAATAAACACGAAACGTTTTTAGAAAAAACAGGGAAGGCATAATTTTCTAATTTGTGTTCTTTAATGTTAAAAGCTAAAAAATAATTAAAAATATGAATGCAACAATTTATAATTAATTTAATTACAAAGTGAGTATAAAAAGGAGCTGACAAAATTAAACATTTTTGCGTATACCTTGTTGCGTTATTAAAATTTATTAAGCGTTAATCCTGCAAGGAAATAAGGCAAGCACACACTTTTACGCGATTAAAAATCTATTAGAATGGATTACGGTTTATATTTTAATTACCCCACCACACTAAATTTTCTTTGTAGTCAAAAGCACAATAATTAAAGAATTAAAGGAATGCAGAATGAGCTTACGAAGCGATGAGCTCTGGAAGGAAGAAAAAATTTGCCAGGATTTTCTCGTCAACGACTTTAAACAAACAGTAAACGGAGCACACGGAATCCGGATTACAAAGAGGTAATCCAACCAGGAACCGCAGATACTCTCATATGGAAGATAAACGTGTACGCAATAAAACAAAAAAAAATGTGTGCCTCGAATTTTTAAATAAAGAGCTTCGCATTCGGCATGCAAAATACTACAACAACATTTTTTAAAAGCTCGCAAATAATTAAACCAAATAAAATAGATAATTATCATTTACCTTCCATCTTTTGCCCCAGTTTCAGTCGAAGAGGCCATAACGAATAAATTTTCAATAAAATCAATCTATCATAATAATACTGACAACGTTTCGGAAATTAATAAAGTAGTAAAATATTGCACACGTACTTTGGCGATAATTTAATTATTATTGTTATTACTTTCGATATAAATTAATTATTTAAAATTTTGATTATAAAATTTACTTAATTAACAATAATTAACGTGAAAAACTTTTCAACATGAACGAAAACGATAAGTTAAATCTTTAAACAATTAACAAGTCTTTTAATGCAAATGAATTTTAGACTAACATTATGAATAAATTATCAAAAATTCGATAATAACTGACGTAATTATTAAAGACGCGTGCGTTATTTTGCTAAAGCGTCACGGCGATGCCTTCGCTGCAAGCGTCGGCGCGCAACTGGCGAAAGCGTCGACAGTTCAACTCGAAAATCTGTACTACTGCTGCAGCCTGATGTGACTGTCAGCGTCGATATAAAGCTATGCGCATATTTCACTCGATCTCTATTAGTTAAACGATACGAAAAATTAATTGTTTCATCAAAAAAATTGATAGCCAAAATCAAAAGTTTTGATCCAACTCAATTAAGTCGGAATTGTCGGGCCCGACTTTCATATATCTATAAAACGATACGACCGATTCCTCAAAGGATCGTAATGGACATTCCACAATCCTACGTCTTTCAATTTATCTTTCATTATCCTGACTCACATGTCATCCTACGGAAAATGTCGAGAAATTAATTCGCAAAAAAAAATATTTTAAATTCGAGAAAATTTGTTGCGTTTTCTGTTGTTTATTGTTGTTTGGGTTGCCAAAATTAAAGCAGTCACAGAAGCAAATGTTCCGCAAAAAATAATAATATCATATAATTTATCATTTCCCGTGTCACTGTTCGCGGTTTTGGTAATTCTTCAGTGAGCAATGCTTTTAACTAAAAGCTTCTCTTAATTTTAGCGCCTAGACCAACCCAGGCTACTTTGTATTGTGTGATACAAAAAAAATGAGTATAAATGTAATTTTACCAAATAAAAATGTCGACATCGGGTGGATTCGAACCTACGATGTAGAGATTACAGGCGGATGTGCCGCTAAAACAATAGAATGTCAACTTTTGTTGACGTCTTTCCGATTTTTGAAACCAAAGTTGGCATATCCGATGTGACGATTTTTGACAAGACTTCCCGGAGAATTGTCGCAAAAGACAGACAAGTTTTTATTTGGATTGAAAACTTTCCTACTTTTTAATTCATTTAATTGTCATCCAGAACCTCTTTTTTAGGTCTACTTTTCATTTAATTCAAAAAGTAATTTTCACTAAAAAACGCAAAACACAAGCGATATGTCGTTCAGGTGTTGTGATGTCAGGCGCCATATGGTCACATGTTTAAAATTTTGTTTCGTTCATCGAAAATGTTATGTCGATCTGTGGGCTGTGGGGAAGCCATCAGAAAGCCATCGCATTATAATTATATTCCCTGGTACGTCATCTTGGCTTTGATTACGCATCGTATGCACTACGAACAGTATGACACTTGAACAAGAAAAATTAATTAAATTAAAAGAAAAAAAAAGAATTAATGCATAGTGGGAAGTAAATTCAAAACTTCAACGTTCAAGTGTACTTCGGTAAGCACGCCCATGTCGATGAGCACGTTTACATTTCCGGTCGCCCCCCCCCCCTTCACGGTGGGTCCCTGTTACGTCTAAATGCCGCTGAGTGTATACTGCCACGGCGTATAAAAGTATTTGTTCTGAAAAAGTGAAAAAATTTTATTCAATAAAATTTATAACCGAGTATATTTACAAACATATTGATATGAGACCGGGGGGGGGGGGTCTGGCGGGTGTGAAAAATCCTCCAGTGCACCAATAATTGGGTTAAAAGGAAAAGAAATTATAATATTCTAATTGCAATCTTATCCATTAAAATGAGTAGCGGAGTCGGCACTGCCAGACTTATTGGTTTAGTCCTCGCGATTGATATCCAGAATTACGATTAACAACCTATTTTAAGTCTTTGTTACCTAATATACTATTAATTAAAGTGAACTTCTTTCGTAGAAATTGTCCACTAAATTACCTTTTACAAGATTTTAGAAAGATTTCCCCAAATTTTCTCCTGGATTGTCTCAAGATTTTCTTTCAAAAAACTTAAGAAAGCAAAAAAAATATTTCGCTTATGTACACTGAAAAACTTAGTTCATGAAAACTTCATCATTTTTGCGCCGATAAACAAATTCATAGTATTCATGTAAAAATCACTGTGTTTATGAATTTGTTCACCAATATGACGTATTTTGTTCATCGGCGCAAAAATGATGAATTTTCATAAATATCACAAAGCATTTTTTTCAGTGTAATATTCCTAAAATCTCCTAAGATTTACTTAAAGTTTTTCAGATCTTCCTTCACTTGTACACCAGATTTCCTCAGCGATTCCCCATTGTTCTATTGTGAAATCAATAAATTTATTTTAGTAAATTGCAAAAAAAACAGTTGTCATCATATTGAGTCACTTTGCTCAACAGTGGCGTACCCAGACTTTGGGAAGAAGATCAAAGATGAAAAAATAAGTAATAATTACTGTCGTGGGCGAAAGCAATGATAAAAATGTAAACTTATTCCGAAATAAAATTTTAAATAATGTAAACCGAGACCCCGGGTTTGAGTCAGGACTTGAAGTAGCAAAGCACCGAGGTTTTCTGTAATTATTTACAACATTAAAAAATAAATATAGAGGTCAGTACACAGAAAAAAATTGTTGGTGTTTTGAAGTAATTTTTACTTCAAATTGAAGTCCAAATCAATCTCACATCAATTTGAAGTAAATATTACTGCAGTTGAAGTAAATTTTACTAAATTTGGGGTAAAATTTAGTGCAATTTAGTGTTTCAACCCAGAGGTGGGTTTTGCCTACACAGAGAAAAAATTTTAATTCAAATCCATCGCGCATCACTTTTGAAGTAAATATTACTGCAGTTGAAGTAAATTTTACCACAAATTTAGTAAAATTTACTTCAACTGTAACTTCAATTTCAAATTTTACTAAATTTGTGGTAAAATTTACTTCAACTGCAGTAATATTTACTTCAAAAGTGATGCGAGATGGATTTGGATTAAAATTTTTTCTCTGTGTAGGCAAAACCCACCTCTGGGTTGAAGCACTAAATTTTGTTTTCGTCAGGTTAGGTTAGGTGTAAACTGGGTTAGGTTTGGATTGGATTAATTTCTTTAGGTTCGTTTTATATTTTTGTTTAGTAAATTCTTTTAATTTTAAACTTATATAATCGTGACAACTCGAGAAGTTGCCCAGGGGAAGACTTTGTGTATTAATTTAAAATATAAATAAAAATTTTGACTTCAAGTAGTCGATTGAAACCGATTCAACATTAAACGATTTGAGATGTGAATGAAATAATTTGATACAACTTTTCCTTCTGCTTGATCAAATTATATTTCAAGCTACATTTTAGTCCATAAATGCTAGAAAATTAAAAATTTAATTTAATTTAAATTCAATTAAAATCAAAAAATCTCGACTTTATTTTAATTAAGTTACAACTTAATTCTTACGGCTGGTTTACGCACTTCTGATGTGCTCGTAGAATTTAAAAACCACAAGATGTGGTTAACTATAACTATATTACTAAACTTAAACTGACAGGGGTAGGACCTTTTAAAAAATGAAAAGGGTGCAGTTCGTATTCCCGAAGAATTTCAAACAATTACGAGAAAAAAACAAAAGTTAATTACTTTTCTTCCGTTTAAAAATCAAAATTAAAAACAAACTTTAATTAAAATGAACGAAAACCCTCAATTTCTTGCTTAATAAACCAAAATATAATTCATTAAATAAAACCCGCTTAAAAATCGATCTATTTTTGTAAGAAGAAAAAAAGGTTGTGCAGTGTAAATTTAGAAAATGCGATCTGAAAGAAAATCCTAAATTAATTACCAAAACTAAATCCATAAAAATATAAACATAATTAGTTACAAAGTCAACATTTAACATTTTTTTCTAATGTGCCGTGATAAGCCGGCGTGTAAATTTTTTTGAAAAAGTTATTTTTGTAAAAAAAAGTAAGCATGAAACTTCCGTTTTAATATGTCATAACATGTAAACGTCTGAATCTATGATGGGCTTCCGAAGATTTTTTAAAATGTTCAACTAAATATTTCATAAGTAATACGAAATGCCACCCCGCATTTGTCTAAATTTGTATTTTAATGTTAATAAATAATGAAAGACAATGCCGGAAGTAATTTTAAATGAGAAATTTTATTAACATGATAAGAGGGTTGTTCGGAAAAGGTAAAAGATTTTTATAATATTTGCTACTTCTCATTTCGCAACTTGCTCGGAGACACTACATTTCATGCTATGCATACTTACAATTTTTTTTATGTAGGATAATTGTACCTGAAACAAAAAAAATAGTTAGAATGACAATGAAAAGAATAAAAAATAGAAAATTTATTTGGGCGAACTTCGGAGTTTAAGCAGTGTCAAAGGAATAAAATAAACAAGATAAAAAGTTAACTTTCACAGCAGAGGCCATTAGGAAAAACAAAATTATTAAAAATTCAAAAGAGTTGGCATTCCATTCCCTTGATTACCTTGCGAAATTCACAACAAATAACATGAGCGGACTGAAACGTGTGAATATTTTATGTAGCAAAACGAGCCCCATTTTTTCTCTAATTTATATTTAATAAATCTATTTTTATATGCGTTAACTTTTTCACAAAACTAAAGTCGAAAAGTTAAACCAGCCTCATAAAATATTTAAAATTTGTTCAAAAAATAAGTTTTTGTTTTTAGCGATAATATTAGTGAGCGTAAAGCGACGAATGCAATTAATTGTCTGATATTTTTGGTAATTGGAAAATAATTTCAAGTTTTTCCATTGCTTGTTGGTGTTGGAAGACTATTATATTTAGAAAATGTAAGCAGCTTTGAAAATATTTGTGTCCAAATTTTTTCGGTCCGTTTAGCAGTTTAATAATTTTTCATGTTCGTTAAAAATATAACGTTTAAAATATAAAATTAAAGGCCACATCAAAAAAAGAAAATATATGAACGGATTAATTGATTTATGAAGATCTTTTAATTTTTATTGCAAAAATTCAATACACTTCGACAATTAATTTGATTTTATTAGTGTAAACAATATTAATTTAATTTCCATAGTTTCTTGAGTTTTCCTAAAGTTTCCCTTGATTTCCCAAGATCTCCTGGAATTTCCCGAGATTTTTTAAGATTTCTTGAGTTTTACCCAATTCTGTAACAATTTATTTTTAATAATTGTTGGAGCGCCCCGTTTGCCCTTTGCTCCGTACCGCTAATGAAAGAAACGCTTTAAAGCGCCACTTTTATTGCGGCGGGCGCTGGCTAGAATTAAGAGAGTCTGGGATTAGAGTTGATAGTACGTAGGTGTAGATTTGCATGTCCGTGAAGGAGTGCAACTACACGGCCGATTACTTAGGACAGTAAGCCGTGTCGAGGAATTGGAATCCGGAGAAAAGTATTTTGTAATACACCAACGTGACCCGAGGTAAGTTTTCTTCAGGTGTCTAATTGGGATTTTTCAACCTGTTTTGCAGTGGGGTAAGATTTAAGGACAATATTCTTTTCCAACTCCAACTGGTTTTTTTTTAATCCACGCTCTTGCCTCCGCATTAAGAGCTGGTTTAACATCTTGGGATTCATCACAGAAATTGTTAATTACTGAAGATTACCTATTCCAGGTGTGGTGAAAATTGCCATTACAAGTTGTCCTATGATTTTCTATATTTCCTCGGATTTCCTAATTAATTAGGTTTCCCAATTTTCTTTCATTTTCTATGATTTTTTGAAATTTTCCTGGTATTTTCTAAAATGTTTTCAAGAATTCTTGAGTTCCTAAGATTGCTCCCAGTTTTCTTGGATTTATTATTACTTATTACAATTTACTGTCATTTGGCTGAACTCTTTTGGTCGAAAAATCATTTAGCAGACAGATCATATAGCCGTATAACCGACAGATCATTTGGCCGACAAATTTTAGAGTTTTGCAATAACAGAGTAACGGTCTTTGAAATTGCATTGGTGATTACTTCCGAATTAAAATAAGAATTCTGAACAAAATACCAATAACCGCACACAATATAAACACAATACGCACAAAAAGCTGGGTTTTTCAAACCGGGGGGTCTGGGGGGTATGGAATACCCTCCAGTACACCAGAGATTGTGCGCAAATAGAAATGTGATATTAAGCTTATTGGTTTCACACCAGAAATCTAACTTCTAAAATTTTAAAATCTAAGATTTCTGATTTGAAATTCACAACACAATTTTTCTTAACACAATCACTGATGTGCTGGGAGGTATTCCATACCCCCACATACTGATGTGACTGTTTTCAACATTTTTTTCCCTTAATTTAATTAATAACTCGAAATCTGTTGATTCTAGACGATAAAGGGCTATAACCTAATTTATAGATGATTGAATGATCTTTAAAAAGGTTCTAATTCATTAAGCTTAAAAAATCAATAATAACGGAGCTATGGCGGTTTAAAATCTGAAATTCAAAAAATTGCTTTAAAGGGATGTCCCCCAAGGGTTTGGACTTATCACCACCTCAAAGGTTCTCCACGGTCACGAGGACACACTGTACATAGTAGCAGTCATGGATATTGCATCGGTAATAATAGCTGTATTCTTTTTACCTATTTTTTTATTTCCATCTCAGTTACACAACTGAGACGAAGTGAGCTGAGCCGAACAGGTATCAACTGAGTCAAAGTGAGAAAAACATAAGGTGAAAAGGACAACAAAAGTACACTACCAACCCACGATACAAAAATTATTTACCAACTAAATCATATTTACCAATGTTTACTATCAATATAACCTAAACATAACATAAACGTGACAACAGTGGCGTAACTAGGGGGGGCGGGGGGGTACCGCCCCGGGCGGCACATATTTAGAGGGCGGCAGATTGCGGTATGTAAAAATTGTGGGTTTGAAAAAAGCTAGAGGATGTCGAATGTTTTTTTTTCTTAAAAATTTTGGCTTTGAAAAATAATGCTAGAGCATGTTAAATGTTTGATTACGAACATTACGAACACCTCGATGACCTTTTTTTTTGCTTTTTTTTAAATTTAAGTAGAATTCTTTCGGTAGGGGCGGCAAAATATTAGACCGCCCCGGGCGGCAAAAGCTCTAGATACGCCACTGCGTAGCAATGTTTACTATAACCATAACCTCCACAAAAACAAATGATGCGTTAACTTTTTTAAACCGACCAATCCGGGCTATTTCCCAATTTAGCTAAGTTTGAACTCAGTTGTAACACTTCGAAAAAGCAAGATTAGTTAGTCGATTTACTCAGTTAAAACTCAGTTCTGTACGGCAAAGCACAGGCCCGTAGCCAGGATTTCATTTCGGGGATTGCACTCATAGAAAGCCTTTGGTAAAAAAGTAACATTTTCGGGGGATCCCCTTTCGGGGATTTTTATTATTACATACAAATGTTGCTTTTTTAACATTTCGGGGGGGAGGGGGCACGTGCCCCCAGGTGCCCCCCTTAGCTACGGGCCTGGCACAGCATATCTGTTAAAACGGTAAAAAGAACAACCATTTAACTGAGTACCTGAGTATCTCAGTACAATCTCATTTAAAATAGGTGAAAATACAAATTATACATACCAATATAAACACAGCAATATGCATACAAAGCTAGGTATTTACACCGGGGGGTCTGGGGGGTATGGAATACCCTCCAGTGCACCAGAGATTGTGCGCAACAAAAATGTGTTATTGAGCTTATGGGTTTCAAACCAGAAATCTAACTTCTAAAATTTTAAAATCTAAGATTTCTGATTTGAAATTCAATAACACGTTTTCTTGTTTTGAACACAATCACTGATGTACTGGGGGGTATTCCATACCCCCCAGACCCCCGGTTTGAAAACCTTAGCTTTATGTTCAAAAAAGAAACTGGAGATTTATTATTAATACCATAATATAGAAATCTATGTCTTTAATTATATAATAATTCCCAATTACAAAAATCGGGGGAAAAAAAAATAAAAAAAATGAAAGAAGAAAAGAAACGAATAAAACGAAAAAAAGACCCCCTGGCTCCAGGGGGGTCAAATTTTGTTTTGTTTCGTTTGTTTGTTTTTGATTATTTTGTGAATTTAAATTTAAGCCAAAATTTTTATGTTGGCACAAAAGTTTTGTGATAACTTTACTTTTTGCCTGGTCTGTCAAAGTGGACGGACGCGTTTGCGGAAGTTTCCGTGAAAATTTTTTAATTTGCGACTCAGGTTCGAGATTTGATTCATATTATTGTGTGAATAAATGTTTGGTTTATTGTGAGTAATTTTAATGTTGATTTGGATAACTTTTGTCGGTATTTCGACAATTTTGAAGTAATTTGGAAGGTTTTAAATGCGAAATTTGGAAGCGTTCGTATGATAATTGGAGTTAATTATTAAAATTTATAAAAGCTAGAGTCTCATGTTCATAAAAAAAATCTTTTTAAGATTTTCGTAACATTCTTTAATTTTTAATTCAATATTTTAGTCATTTTTTGAAACTTAACTCAAGAGCCAGGTGACGGAAGCTGTCTTCCCTTGCCCCCCTATCCTTAATGGACGCCTATGTTAATATCTCCTATCTACCGGTAGCTTTAGCTTTCCCCTCTCCCCCAAACAGGCAATTGAAGCAACTCCTCAAATTCAAATCACTGATTTTGACCATTTTATTAATTTAATGAACCCAGACTAATTTCCTGAGCAGACCACGACTCTCGTTCACCATGGGCAGCTAAGATTTTAAATCAAGACACCAAATACTATAACAGGAATCACCAAATTTACACAAACATATTTTATGTGGACAAAATTGGTGATCCTTACACTATAAAAACAAAAATATTTCTGGAATTGAAAATCCTTTGTTATGCTGCCACAACGAATCTTTTTGCTGATTTTGTCAAACTTTAGTATATTGCTATTTTGTTTATTTCAAAAGGATTACAAAGCAATTAAATCGAAATTAGAAAGCTTACTCGGGTGGAAATTTTAAGTGAAAGCAATCAATCTGGGCGAAGCCGGGTACGAAAGCTAGTTAGTTATTCATAAAAAAATGATAAATGAAATTACTTTTCTAAATGCTATCGAAGATTTACAGTAAAGTAATGATGCAATAAAATATACAATAAGCGTAACTAATAACAATAGGGGGAACAATAAAAAATCCAACAATAAGAAAGCTAAACAATTACGATGCGTCTGCAGAACACGTAAATAATTAACATCAAAAATTTCGGAAATGTTGCAAAGAATTGTAATGAAAAGCCCAGATTTGACGAAACTTCTGTTGTGGCTAATAACAGGTTGGGCTATGTGGGGTGCACAGGAAAATAAAGGTGGTTGATTCTCTCAACCGTATAATAATGGACACGACCAGTGACGTACATACATAAATTACCCATTAACACAACAAGTGAAGCTAGCAGAAGCTTTCATTCATATGTAAATATTTCATCATTTACCTATTTACTTTTAAAATCCCAAAATTCTGAAATAATAATAATAATAACGAAACGACATTTTAATTCGACTCAAAATAATTAGTCCGGGACTCGTAAAGCTACTTCATTTTATAAACTCGATTCGATTTTATGCTTAATAATGGTTCATTAATTTGAAAACCTCTTTTGTGATGCTTCATTCTCCTCTTTTTTGTTTACGTCTATAAATTCAAAATAGCATGCAAAAAAAAAGTTTATTAAACAAACCTCAAAGTTAAGATATTGGAATCCTTCTCTCGAGCAAGGTATTTTCTGAAACTCATTAAGCGTTTCCATAAAATTAAATTCAAAGCGATCTTAACGTTTACTTGAAATAATTCAAAGTTGATTTAATTTTAACCTCCTGTTTAATTTATCGAGTGCAGCTTTTTGTAATAATTTCCAAGCTTGCTGACTCAAAGAAAATCGGAGGTAAAAAATCAGTTTTAATAAACTCGGGCGCCACTTAGCGATGAGCGACATCATTAAAATAAAATTTATATCTCGTCAAGCAATTACGAAAAGCTACAAACACATTTTCATTCACTGGACTAGAAAACACCAAGATGAATTAAAATTTGAAAATGTGTGCAGATGGAAAGCTCGCGGCCAACAAAGAGGCTTGAAAAGCTTAACACAACATATTCCAGCGTCTTAATTACTTTATTAATTATTAAGGTAAACTGAAAAGTAAGCATCGCGGAAAGCAGAAGCTGATGTTCATTTTCTTTTATACATTGGTTGCAACAACAATTTGAGTGCAATATTTTATAATTACGAGTTCGCTAAATGTAGCGTACGTTGTGTTTTAAGTACTGAAAATGAAACTAGGGAAAACTAAATTTTAATGAACATTCAGAAACCCCCACGTTCTCCATACTACTACAATTATTTAAATATGAAAACAGTTCATGGAGAAGATGAGTAGGTCATTTGAAGGTTTTCCTGACCACAAATAGAAACATCAACGTAGCAAAGTGGTTTTAGGGAGGCTCCTACCCAAATTTTAATGAGAACATTTCTTGTACCTAGCAGCTAAAATTTTAATTATGAAAATATTACAAATTAGAGAAACAATTTTCAAAAAACCATCCGATTATGTGGAACGAAAAGCTCATTAAATTTAAGCCGCTATTTAATTTCAAAATGTTGCCCACACCTATACATGCAAATTTGAAGATTAAGCACGCTCGTTGCTCCTTGGACATTAGCAAGTCATTAAATCAAAGAACCTCATTTCTATAGCAACGGTAAATCTGGTAACACCGCAACCCCTAAAGATCTTCAGATACTGCAGGGTGTTAAGTGTAACTTAAAGTACCCACGCTGCTGATGAAGCTTGCCAACTTCTATTAAATATTAACAAAATTATTGCTGCTAACCTTTGTACTCAAATATCGAAGAAATTCTAATTTTCTTATCAAACTTATAAAATCAAACTTGTTCTTAGTTTCTCTGCATTATCTCCCCTAAATAATCTACCCTTTCTAGTGCAATAGTGTATTACTAAAGCCACGTTTTTCTAAATTTTTTCAAGGCATACCAAATAAAAAGGCAATAAAAATAAAATTAAAAAGAAATCAAACCCAACACTTAACAAAAGTTAAAGTAGGTGATAAATAAAACTGTTCATTAACCAGAGGAGGGCAAGCAATGAGGAAGTGTTAATGAATAATTTTATTTGGTGGTCACGTGTTAATTTATACTAAAAAAAACTGTACAAGAATCCCCGCACGCTAGTTATATTTCACAAAATTTATAGCTCAAGCTACTTTGGTATTATCAACTTTTCTTGCGTTCTGTTAATTTCATCTGGCGCCCGGCAAATTCGCTATTTCCCAGCGAATTATTTTGCACGCTTCCTGATGGTATAGCTATTTATAAATATGAAGAATGTTGTGCGTCGCCTTATTTATATTAATCAATTTTGCCCTAAGGTTAGTTCGTTCCAGTCTTGAAAGAGTAGGATTTTTAAAAGCTTCAGTAGCCTAAGAAAGCAGAGTACTGATATTACATGAAAAAATTCGTTTTAAACTTTTAATGAAAAACTTTTGTACTTATCGTACAACTTTTATCATTACATAAAATCTTCTAGGTATTATACTATACATTTCTCGACGTTAAATTGAGTCACAAGAGTTTCAAGAGCCCCCATTTTAATCAAATTATTAATTTTGAAAATATTTAAGGGTGCCATCAAGGGTAAGTCTTTAGCCTTTTGTAATTGTTTAATTAAATTTTTAAGAATTAAATTTTAATTTTAAGCTGTCTTTCCGTTGGATTATTACAGGATCGGGCTAAGTAAGCTTTTCGTTAGAAAACAAATTATTTTAAATCAATTACATTAAGCTTCAAGTTGTAATGAACAATAAAAAAGCGAATAGTTCATCCTTTTGACTTGACTGCAAGCCGTCAGAACCTGGAAGTCTGAAGGGTATCGAATTACCAGCATTGGTAACTGAAGAACTGTTTAGTTTTACTTTATGAATAAAGAACAAAGAGTGCACTGGGGGGTATTCCATACCCCCCAGACCCCCCGGATTTAAGCCTACATCCAGCCGTCCTAACCAATCCAAGTGTTCATTTAAACATTAACATCACTTAAAAGAGTTTGTTTTTAATATCTTGTATAGATTTCTAACTTTTTCTCGCAAGAATTCGCGACCGGGAGGTCTGGAGGTTATCGAATACCCCTCAGTATTAACAACAACAAACTTTTTAGTGAATACAGAGCAAATGTTTCGCTTGACGGTAATCTATACTTCAGACCCTTGATAATTAACTGATCTAGCTTTTTCTAGTAAGTATTAACCCCCCTGCCGGGGGGGGGGGGGGGGAAGTACAACCCGGGAGTTATAACCTTCTATAGGAGGTATGGAATACCTCTTAGGTCAAATGGTTCGTTGGAGGGTATTTCTTATCTCTTAACTTTCCAGATTTTGTCAAACACCTGAGATTTGTGGCGTTAACTACGTAAATTGTAACTATGCGTTCTGGATTTTTACCGCAGGTATTCGCCACCAGGGAGAGGAAGGTTTGGGGTACCTCCCAGTGTGAGCAACTTCTGAATTAATAGCAAATAGTAAATTTTTTTTGACCCTAAATACTCGATCTTTTGGTTTTATACTTGGAAATTTTTACATTTTATGTTTCTACAGACTGAGAGATTAAAGATGATAATCTTTTCAAATTTTGAATCACATTGCATTTTGTGACAAAATTGATTCAAATATCCGAAAAGTATGAACTTTAAATATGTATGTGATTTGCCCAACCAAATGACAAGTAACAAAATGAACTACCAAGTCGAAACAGACAAATGTAACAATTTAATTAATAAATTATGAATATCTAAACTGTTCTGTGCTTTTAGTGATTCGTCAGCTATCATCAAGTTCATCTTTCTATACGAGAGAAGTATTACGACTGGGTTGGTAATGGAGAGGGTAGGGTATTTCGTACACAACGTTGTGTTCCTGGTATTTGACGATACAGTATTTCGGGTTTGTTGGCCATCAGATATCGCTGAGACAGTTTGGGTCAACTTAAGAAGTTAGGGTAATTAGTGACATTATAATTTCAAATTTAAAAGTTTCTAGGGTCCGCAGCGTGTGCTCTGGTTCGTAGTCGGCACCTCTGGATTGTATTAATACACCGTAACGTGATATTGTATCAATAAGGGAGGAATTACTGGGAAAATCTGGTGTACAAGAGAAGGGAAATCTGAGAAAATCCAAGATAATCTCAAAAATTTTAGGAATACTTTCCATAAGCGTGTTGTTTTTGTTTCTCTACCTTTTGAAAGAGAAAGGTGTCCTAAAAGGTGGATGTACAGTAGCGGTCATGGAAATCGCCTTGAGAATTATTCCCGAATTAAGGAAATAAAAAGTTAAATTTTTGTTTGGAAACTCATAAGCTTAGTAATACATTTCCTTTTTCGAACACAATCACAAAGCTAAGCTTTTCAAACCGGGGGGTCTGGGGGGTATGGAATACCCCCCAGCACATTAGTGATCGTATTCAAAACAAGAAAACGTGTTATTGAATTTAAAATCAGAAATCTTAGATTTTGGATTTTTATAAGTTAGATTTCTGCTTTGAAAGCCATAAGCACAATAACACATTTTCTTGCGCACAATCTCTGGTGCACTGGAGGGTATTCCATACCCCCCATACCCCCCGGTTTGAGTAAGTATTGTGTTTATATTGCGGTATACAGGGTGTCCCCGTGACTGTGGAGAACCTTTGAGGTGGCGATAGAGGACACTTTTCTAAGAAATTTAAAGTAATTTTTTGAATTTCTGATTTAAAACCGTCATAGCTCCGATATTATTGGTTTTTAAAGCTTAATGAATTAGAACCTTTTTAAAGATTATTTAATCATCTACAAATTAGGTTATAACTCTTTATCGTCTACAATCAACGGATTTCGAGTTATTAATTATATTAAGAGAAAAAATGTTAAAAAAATTAAGGTTTTATCTTTTTACTTTTCTTGCAAACCCCGTATCTCTTAAAAAAAAAGTCTTAGAAAAAAACTGATAACCCAAACCGAATAGGTAATTTAACGGGCTACAATTTTGGTAAAATAATTTTTTTTGGGAAACCAACCGTTTTCACAGAAATTCTGAAAATAATGAACCAGTTGTAGGTAAAAAAAAAATTTATGAAAATCAATTTTGTGAATTTATTTACCTTTTACCTACACCTTGTTCAGGATTTTCAGTATTTCTGAGAAAATGGTTGGTTTCCCAAAAAAATTTATTTAACCAAAGTTGTAGCCCATTCCCCTATCTGGTTTGGACCCTCAGTTTTTCTCCAAGAAATTTCGTTTAAGAGATACGGGGTTCGTAAGAAAAGTAAAATAAATAAAACCTGAATTTTTTTAACATTTTTTCCTTTAATTTAATTTATTACTCGAAATCCGTTGATTCTAGACGATAAGGGATTCTAACTTAATTTGTAGATAAACAAATTATCTTTAAAAAAAGTTCTAATCTTTTAAACTTAAAAGATCAATAATATCGGAGCTATGGCCGTTTGAAATCTGAAATTCAAAAAATTGCATTAAAGGGAGGTACTCCCCAAGTTTTTTTTTTATTTGAAAATTTGTTTTAGAATAGTTTCCTTTATCACCACCTCAAAGGTTCTCCACGGTCACGGAGACACTCTGTATATTTGCAATATTAATTTTTGTTCACCAAATTTCCAGTTAACGTTTCTTTAGTTTTATCTTAGTTACTTCGGTTAAACGTAACTAATTTCAGATGAAAAACATTGCCGACAATAAAATTGCATGAAACGGAATTTAATTTCTAAAAGTAGATGTGAAAGATAAAAATGAAGTCGTTGCATAATGATCATGTTTTTCTAGTCGGAAAAATGTAAATGGAATCAGTATTCATAAATTTGTCAAAATACTCGGTATAATGAATGCTATCGTAAGAAGAAAATTAAAAATAACTTCATCTAAGCAAAAGCTTATAGGTATAGATACATAGAACCCCTCGATCTTCCATAATCCGTGCACAATGAACCGGGATTTTAAACAAGGCCAGGAAATGAATCTCGACGATAGCATCATTATCACCCCGAAGACGTCTTTACACAAAGTTTTTTTTTGATAAGACCGTCTTCATCTACTGCAACACAAAATTCGATAGTAAGCCAACGAAGGTAGGACGATTTTTTATTTTCAGCATAAATAAATTTTCCTAGAGAACATTGTTAGTGCATACAAGTAGAAGAGACTGTAATATAAACGAAGCTAATCGTTTGGCGTTTGTGAATACCAAATGATGAGGTGCTACAATATTTAATTGAAGAGTTATTTAAGTGGATACTTTCAATTTGTTTGATAAAAAATCTCGAAATAATGAAATACTTAAAATTTTAATCGCAATTATTATTTGGATGTGCGAAAATAATATTTCTGAGCTTTCACGAAAATAACAATAATAATTCATCACGTAATGAAAATTAAGCAATTAAGTAATTAGTCAAAGCTTCATGTTTTTCCACATTTTCGCGACGTTGCTTATTTTCGCAAAACGCGTTACATGTAAACGCCATTTGTATATGCGAACTTGGAACACAAGCAAATCATACATTTCCAACTCATGTTTTATGTTCTAACTTATTTACCTCAGACTTTTGCAATTTGTCAGTTTTCAGCTTCCTATTCACGCTACGTTTCATCAAAACCACTACAAGAACATAATAACCTTTTGGGTTAAAAATAATTTTATCTAAAATGTAATTACTGCTTTAATTTTTCCAACAGCACCGAAGCTTTTGAAGCTCCCGGAAAACTCGACAAACATTGTTTTTGAAATTTTTTATTTTCATTTTGACGTATTAGATTTTTTGTGCGCGTCTTAAGTGGTTGTAACTTTATTCTAAGTAGAGATTTAGAGCTTCTTAAGCTTTCATTGTGTTCTCAGTCTTGCTATTTAGAAATGTCTTCCATTCCTTAGCTCGTAACTCGAACATCCTGTCGTTTAGTGCGCCAATTTGCTGAGTAACCTCACCCTCTTCTTAAAGTCAGATCTAAAATCTGTTCATTTTCTAAACCACCACGTTGAACTGCCAAATTACTTTTTAGTGCAAATGTTTAACATTGAAATTTTTCTTCAAACTAAACTTAAACGTATTAACATATTAAGTAGATTCATAGGCAATGTGCCGGTTTTAAGAGAGAGAAAATCGTTTAAAAGTTGGAATTTATGACACTGCGATGGAATATCATTATTTAAAGTTACTTTTTAATATTACGTGAATGTTGTACAATTTATTATAGTTTGTACAACTATAGGGAATTGTAATGATACTTATCTTTAAGAAGTAATTTGTAATAATTTTTACAACTAGTGACATTTATGAAATTACATTTTCAAACTAACGTTTATTTAAATTAACTTCATCTACATTCAGCTTATTCAAACGCGATTGTTATGTTAAATTGTTAAGATTGCCCTATTTATTTGTATTTTTATGTTCCAACCAGTATTTATTCATTCTTCTCTACCTTCACTACTTCAACCATCAGTGATTTTAATTTTTAGAAACTATGTAAAAGTTACATTTCCACGTTTTGAATGTACAAAATTCAATTTTTGAAATTTATTACAATCGTAAACAACGTTGAACCGTGTTATTTCACAGGCTAAAACAGCATTAACATTTTTTTTATTTCCTAGTTTATAAAATTTTAAAAGGATTTAAAGAAAAAATAACGGTTAAAGCGAAGCGTACAGTTTAAACTGCTTTAGACTGGGAGGTCTGTGGGATATGCAATAACCCCCCACTTTTTTAAAGGAATTTTTAAGGAAAACTACAAAAGTCAACTCGAAGGGTTTCGTTTCAAGGTTAAAGGATATTTTAACTCGAATATAATATTTTTAAGATTTTCCTTCAGTTGTACACCAGATTTCCCCAGCAACGCCCCACTCGGCGTTAAACCTACAGAAAGGTTTTTCAGCATTTGAACCCAACGGCTGCTACCAGGATTGAAAAATGTACTTGTACCTGTAGCTTTGATTTTTCTTTGATGGGGGAAATCATCAAACCAGAGAAACTCCAAGCTTTACGTGGTCTCCAAAATATAGTTAATCTATTTCTGAACTCAAACTGAGAACCTTAAGGAGGTATTCTAGTCCAGAAATTAAAAAAATTTTATCTAAAAAATTTTTTTGACTTGTCCAAGGGTCATACCATGGCCACAACTTTACTAATTAAGAATCCGGTGGATTTTTTTTGTTTCAGATGACCACGCCAGAACACTCTTTTTTTTTATCTCCCACTTGGCCAGCTTATAAAAACTTCTTGAATTTTGAATTTTTTTCGTCTAAATTTTCATGAATTCTTAAAGTATCAATAAACAAACGTAAAAAATGGATAGTAAAAATATTCTTTGTTTTATCTTTACAGAGCTCGAAAAACCGCCCGAAATTCGTGCATCTAGACTAGAATACCCCCTTAATGTCCACGTTCATTGCACTAACTACTGGGCTAACGACAGTCTCGTCTTGCTTTCTTAGCTGAAAAATGTGGAAGCAAATTTGGACAGTGCTGCTGATAGCCGGACAAATTTTATCATTTTTACATTCTGTGCCATTCTGCATCTAAACTAAATCGGTGGGTTGCTAAGTAATTCCTACCCTGAGATAATATACCTACTTATGTTAAAAATGTTCGCCAACGCCATGAATTCTCCCGGAGGGAGGGCAAACTAAAATAATTATTGGAGAATAATCATTTTCCAAATACGCCACTGCTATAAGTAAGAAAACAGGTAAAAGCGTAAACAATACGTGCGCGCCAGGGGTGGAACTCCTGGGATGCCGTGGGTGCGCCGTACACGGGCCCCCAGCTAAAAGGGCCCGCGGTTTTGCTGCAACTTCTTACAATCTTTTAAAAATAAATTAAAAGCCATTGCAAAATAATATATTATGTAGACAGTATTTTTTTTTTTAATATTTGCCATAATAATAGTACATTGTTGTCTTATCCAGATTAAAATCGAAACCGAGCCTATTTAAGCCTATTGTAAAATCGGCGCTTAATGTAATTTTGTTATTTGTGTTTTTTTTTTTAATTTTGGGCAATATTCAGGGTCTCCCCAGATACTCTTTATATAACTTAGGTTCAAGCCCTCGAGAATCAGGCTTCTTTAATTTCCACTTTTAGGTGGCCATAATAGCCCGGAAAATATTGATATTTTAGTAAAAATGGATTAGTGCTTTTTTAAAGAGCGTGAAGTAATCAACAAACTAGATTCAAACATGTTTTGTCTAAAATCAACGGCTTTCGAGTTATGAATTAAAGTAAGTAAGAAAATGGTAAAAAATTTGAGCTCTTTTTTATTTTGCCTTTTTTTTTGAAAACCTTGTATCTTTTAAATGAAACATTTTACAAAAATTTTTACGCCCTATTTCGAATAGAAAAATTAACAGACTACAACTTCTGTCTGGTAAAAAAAAATTTTTTTGAAAAACCAATCCCTTTCGCTGATAATCAGAAAATCAGAAAAACCAAGCAGCTACAAAACAAAAAAATAAATTCATTTTTTTTACTTACTTTAATTTATAACTTGAAAGCCTTTGATTTTAGACAATAAACTGTTTGAATCTACTTTGTAGATTATTTCAAGCTATTTAAAAAAGCACTGATCAATTTTTACCGAAAAATCAATATTTTCTGGGCTATGGCCACTTGAAGGTGGTAATTGAAAAAAAAATGCTTTGAAAAGGTCTAATTCTCGAGGACTTCAATTTAAAAAACAAATTTGTTAAAAGTGTTTCTTGGAAAAGTGTCCCCTATCACCACCTAAGTTATGTAAAGTGTATCCGGGGACACCCTGTGTATATGTTATTTATTATTTTTTCTTGCTTTTACGTATTACAAAAACAAGGGAAATGGTGACATGTGACCTTGAGCCACTTGGCCCTGCGACAACTCGCCTCGGACAACTGGCCTTGACAACAAGTGGCCCTGGCGACAACTGGCCTTGGTGACCACTCGCCCTGGTGACAACTGGCCCTTGGACTACTGGCCTTATAGGTCAGTAGTAAACATATTACTTCGCTTCTTGTAACATTTTATTACATATGCTCGTGAATAGGCATGGATTCGACAAGAATATCGAAAGCGGCAGGAACTTAAGAAAGAGCAGCCAAACTACAAATGCTCTCACGGAAGACGTTGTTGGTGTCATAATCTTTTTTCATTCCAGTAATAATATTTTCTGGAAAATTTGCAGCAAAAGCCGCCATTGAAGCAGTGTCAAAATCCAGCAAAACTTTTTGCGGATTTGCATCTAGAATAAGAGCTTTAAATTCGTTAACTAGGCGATTATACGTTGTTCTGTTCTTATTCGTGAGGAGACAATACAAACCCACTGGATTAATATCAGGCGCAAATTCGAAGTGAATACTATAAAGTTGAAAAGATATTTCCGGTACAACTTTGTCTATAATAAAATGTTACAAGAAGGGAAATAATATATTTTCATCAACATTTTTAGTCCAAGGGCCAGTTGTCGATAGGACCGGTTGTCGCCAGGGCCAGTTGTCACCAGGGCCAGTTGTCGCCAAGGCCAGTTGTCGGCAAGGCCAATTGTTGCCAAGGCCAATTGTCGCCCAAGGCCAGTTGTCCGAGGCGAGTTGTTGCAAGGCCAACTGTCGCAGGGCCAACTGTCGGTACACCAAAACAAGGTCCCCTTATCAACTTCGCACACGCTTCCCTTAACTGTTCCTTACGCCACTGGTGCGCGTACATAGACAGCCACTTATTTGAGTCGTATCAATATTTCTCGATTGCTTCCGATATCTTCCATCATCTCCTTACATCTGCTTACATCTCCTCACGCCTCCTCAAATCTCTCACATATTTCTTGTCCCATGGACACCAAATCTCTCCGATAATTTACCCCTCGAACGCACCATTATCTGTTTAAATCACAAGCTATAGCTACAAAGTTATTCCATTGAAGTATTATATGACCTCCAAATCCTCCATTCGCAAATACTTTTGATTTTATCCTCCTATTCATTAACTCTATAAGTTTGTGTAATTGTTTCATATTTTAATTAGTACCTATTTCCTGTACTAAATTAGTTTATCTGCTACTTTAAAAATGCTTTCCTGAGTAGCGCTCTCTCTATTTTTGGTATATTCTTGATTGCTGACCTACAAACCACATCCCAAACGCAGTTATTCTGAATAAAATGCAGATCAGAATGAGATTATTAATTAAAATCGGTTAGTCCTATCTGGGACTAAAAAAAAGTCAGAAAAAAAAGATCGAAAGAAAGAGGGCCTCGACTGGACAAAGTCTATAACCGGGAGGTATTGGAGCCAGAGCATTAAAAATAGTAAAAACTAAGAGACGAACATATTTTTAGAGTCCCTTTTCTATATATACAGGGTGTCCCTGTGACCGTGGACGACCTTTGAGGTGGTGATAAAGGACAAATTTCTAAAACAAATTTTCAAATAAAATTTTTTGTCCAAGTCCAAACTCTTGGGGGGTGCCTTCATCTAAAGCAATTTTTGAATTACTGGTTTCAAACGGCCATAGCTCCGATATTATTGATTTTTTAAGCTTAATGAATTAGAACTTTTTTAAAGATCATTAGCTTATCTACAAATTAGGTTATTACCCTTTATCGACTAGAATCAATCTATTTTGAGTTATAAATTAAATTAGAGGAAAAAATGTTTTAAAGTTCAGAATTTATTTTTTTTACTTTTCTTGCGAGCTCCGTATCTCTTAAACGAAACTTCTTAGAAAAAACTAATGGCCCCAACCGGATAAGCAATTTAAAGGGCTACAACTCTCATCAAATACATTTTTTTGGGAAACCAACCGTTTTCACAGAAATTCTGAACATAATGAACAAGGTAAAAATAAAATCAACTGCCGACCTAAATACTTGCTTTGTAAGTTTGATAGTTTCGTAAATATTATGAATTTTAAATTAATTGGTTTTCCCGCCAACTAATTGCTGTTGCAACAACTAGGTGAGGAAACCAGGTCTTTCGCCGCCAAGATAACCGCTTAAGCGGCTGAAATCAAATTTATCTTGAGTTTGATATTTTTTTGCGAAATAAAGTGAGTTATTTCGATTATTTTGATTTAGAAATTGTCTAACATAATTTGGAATCTCAAATTTTTGAAGAGAAGAATTAAACTTCTTAAGAATCTCATTGCACCCGGGTGGTAATTTGGATTCGGAAGTTTACAGTAAAACTTCATTTTTTTAAATTATCCACCCACAGAATCCGTCACTAACTCACGATTAATTTTGAATTTCACTCGAGAATATTTGTCGTAAAACAATATAATTCATATTTAATACGAGAAAGAGTTTTCTCCTCTGTTATTTGGTGTAAGCCTGTTGAAAATAAATTTATGTATGTTTTGCTCTACAAAGCTAAGCAGAGCCACAAGCTATTTTTCTGTAAAGCTAGTGAAATTACATTCAACTTTTAGTTAAAAATCTCAGCAACGAAAATTTTAAATAATAGTAAAATTATAGCTGAGATATAAGTCCATAAATTAAAAACAACGTTCTTTATTGATCTGGATTGTAATAGACCTGGTTTTTCGCTAAGACCTAAGTTCAAACCACAGAAATTGGTTTTTATAAATTTTAAAATTATGAATCTGCAAAGAAATCGTACGTCGTTGTTGGATGAAAAAGTTTAAGTTGGAAAAAAACTCCATTAAAAGACGAAGTCCATTGTCGCATCCCTGATCCCGAAGTCACCTAATAGGAAATTTAGTTTCAATCATCAACCTCGTTAGTTTCTTTTATTCGCTTGAGCGAAATTTGTGCAAATGGGCCATTTAAGTTTACGCTTTACTAGAAAAACGAGGCAGATGTTCATTGCTTGGTGAAATTTGAGTAAAAATAGTAACCATGAAGAATTTGACAGAAATTGCGGTAGCGTAGCTTGTTATTTACAAGATAGCATAGTGGGCTGTTTTACACGTTCGGCGCAGCATCACGTAATCCTCAACAATTAGATAAAGGTCAATTTGGGCGAACGAACCACAATCAAATTTGCCGTTGTTTCTTTAGGAGCGAAATTTTTGTACACGCCAAGTTAATATAGACGTAAAACTTTAATTTAAGAGTTTTAAACATTGAAATGAGAATTCGCATCGAATTATTATCTTTTATATTTCATTCGGCTCGAATGCAAGACACATAAGCTGGAAATAGTACTGCAATAACCTGTAATAAAGGCGTTCAGTGTCTCTGCTTGTATCATATAAAAGGCCGTTACTTTAGGTTTTAAATCATACTTAGTTGGATCTTTGTCCGACAATAAACTATTACAGAGGATTTGCTTCAGACGTGTGCTGTAACACAATTTTCTGTTTCTTTTTCTATTAAAGATTACCAGAAAAAACTAAGATGGATAATTAATGTAATAGTAAAATGTCACCTCTTGCTAAAAGAAAGTTATGTGGAGGAAATATAAACATGACAGGACGCTTTGGTAATTCCCCAAGGAACCAAGAACGTTGGGGAATGCTTTCCTAATTCGATTTACACGTTTCCTGACGCCTCATTGGACAGGTTTCTACTACGCAACTAATCATGTAACGGACAAAACAGGCTGATTTACATTATTTATATAGTAGCTTTGTCTGGCTTTCGATTAAGTCTTTGTTATCCCCTCGGTGGTATTTTCTTTCAATTTTCTAAAACAACCCAAAATCGAGATCGTCGTTATTCAAACGCCTAACTCCGCGAACAGCTACGTATGCAGTAAAAATATTGTTATGCTTGTGTGGTTGCATACGCGGTCAGGGACGAAGCGGGGAATCCCGGTAATTTAAATGCTAATTATAAAATAACTTTCCGAAAGTCACCCGTAAAGCAAAACCGAAAGTAATTTACTGCGGTATACGAAAATTGGCACTTAAAAAACTCGTGTTTTATGTGTTTTTGAGTTATCTGGCATCGTAATGCATTTCATGCAAGTAAATAACCATAATTACCTGTAATTAAGCTCAAGAATAGCTACGATAATTTAAATATAATTTTAAAAGAACGAGAGGTAACAGGGAGAGAGGTAAAACAAAATTAACAAAATATTATTTGTTACTTACTGTTCCTTGGAAAATGGCAGATGAAAAGTATGAAACCTGTCAGGCGTTGGCTGCTTATCCAAGTTGAGTATAAAATAAAAATAGATTATACAAAGCGGAAATGTTACAATCCTTTTGTCGCTTTACTTTTGTGTTGGTAATCCTTTGTTTTGATATTTTGTAGTTATTTAACACGAAACGTCTGTCTGTCCGAAAATCTTTGATGAGTTATTCTTGCAGCAGTAAATATTTGCCAGATTTTCTTTTCTATTGGGTAACACTTAATTGCATTGTTTATTGTCCGTCTCGCTTCAGACGAAATTAACTGAATTATACTTGAAATACTCGAAATCAAATTAATTTCAGGTTAGGGTTTATTTGTAAACAAGGATTGTTTGTGCGTGCAAGTCAGTCAACATTCTATTAATTTAGTAGTTTATCACTTTAGTAGCTAATTTAAATAGTATCTCTCCTTTCATACAAATTCGGTCTCGAAAGTCTCAAGGAAGGCGTAATCCAGCCGAGTTTGCCTTTGTTGCTACAATTCCTTCATTATTAAAGAGTACAATAACGGAGATAAGTCTTCTTCATCAAGCAGAGTTGCTATCACTAATCTGTGTTTATTTAATTTTCAATTATTTTCTCAGACAGTTCCTTCAAGTTTTACTTTCAGAATTTAAAATTGACAATTGCAAGGTCGGAGACGAAATTTTAACAAAATATAATACGGTAAGGTCGTAATACTATAACAAACAGGTCGAATCGATTTCATCAATTTGTGTGAAGCATTATTGAACACTTATAGACCTTCCCAAGCATTCTCGTGAATATCGTAAAACCTAGTTGTTGCAATAAATCCCGAACGATAATGTTCACTTTTATGTTAAAACATTTTTCCCAGATTTCTTATTTTATGTTTATTTAGATTTAAACAACCTGCTTGGAACATTGGTTACATCAGTTTCCATTAAATTATTAATCTTTTATTATATTACCTTATATCGACGCATATCCACATTTCCTAAAACAAATATTGCGCCATATGCAGACGACACAGTAATCTACGCCCACTCGTTTATTAATTCCAAGCGATTAAAAAAATATTTTTTATAAAAATTGTTTAAAACAGTTTTTTAATTATATTTAATTAATTTAATTTAATTATAAAAATAAATAAACTCAACATTTTTGAATATTTCAGAAGAATAATATCTACAGGTTGCGGCCGTACGTAGGTACCGTGACGTTTGGGAGGTATGGTATACCCCCAAATATGACAGAAAATTGTACGAAATATTCCTACAAAAACATAGGCTTTTGAAGCTTACATATATTTTTAAAACTATGTCATATTCATAATGACGCCAATCATAGTGACGGAGAAGACCAGATATAAGGGATTTTTAAGAGTGAGAACCCCCGTAAGTTTCAAAAAACATAAATTATACAGGTAAAAAGTTCTAAATTTCTTTAGCTTTGCCTTCCTTAAGCATTTGTTATACAGGGTGAAATTTGTTTTCTAAATTCAAGCCCTCGAGAGTTAGGCCTCTAAAACACTTTATTTAATTTCCACTTTCACGTGGCCATAGCCCGGAAAATATTGATTTTTTATTAAAAATGGATTAGTGCTTTTTTAAAGAGCGTGAAGTAATCTACAAACTAGATTGAAACATTCTTTGCCTAAAATCAACTGTTTTCGAGTTATGAATTAAAGTAAGTAAAAAAATGTTAAAAAATTGAAGATATCTTTTATTTTAGATTTTTTCAAAATCCTGTATCCTTTAAACGAAACATTTTGCAAAAATTTTAACGCCCCATTCTGATAGGAAATTTAACGGACTACAACTTCTATCTAATAAAAACTTTTGAAAAACCAATTCCTTTCATAGATAATCAGAAAATAATAAACAAGACAGCTACAAAACAAAAAATTAAATCCTCTGAAACCGGGGTCTATGACAACTCGCCGCGGCCGTCTCGCCGCGAGCCGACTCGCCGCCGGGACAACTCGCCGCGGCCAAGTCGCCGTTGGCCAGTTCTCCGCCGGCCGATGTTTTCACCAGATGTCTCTCCTAAATTATTAATCTTTAAACAAACAAATGAAAATGTGGTTTTTTTCATAAAAAACACGTGCTTTTTTACGGTGGATCCGTGTATTGCCATGGTTTTCTTTGTCAAATTCGACTCTGCGCTACCCTGCGCTCCGGTCAAATATCCCTGACGACCGAAAGAACTCGCCAAAGGTGGAACTCGAAAAAGGTGAAACTTGTTTATTTTTATTTATTTATTTTACTTATCGGTGTATTTTTATTTAATTGAGGCCGTACTTAAATTTAAGGTACCTAATGTAGTATGTAGTATTTTAAAGCAAAAACCCCTTTTAACCCGGAAAGTATACACGTAATAATTTGTTATAATGTTTAAACATGTTTTGATTACTAAACGGCGAGTTGGCCGGCGGCGAGTTGGCCCGGCAGCGAGTTGGCCCGGCAGCGAGTTGGCCCGGCGCACAGTGGTCCCGATTGTAATTTTTTGGGACATGGGATCAAATCCAATATTTTGAGTTGAAATATTTTTTTATGATCGAGAATCATATTATACTGAACAACATTTCCAAATAACTTTTTGCTTGAATTTGTCATTAAGATGGTCAAAAAAATTATTTAAGCTAAAAATCGATATTGGTTTTTTAAACACACAAAATATTGGATTTGATCCCATGTCCCAAAAAATGACAATCGGGACCACTGTGCGGCGGTGAGTTGGCTCGCGGCAAGTCGGTCGCGGCGAGATGGCCGCGGTGAGTTGTCCCATCCCCCTGAAACCGTGAGGTATTGGGGAGTCCCCCGTACTGCACTGTGGAGTGGTGAGATTTCTGATATATCCAAAATTTTAAATAATAAAACCCAATTTTAACTTCAAAATGAATTAAAACGGGAAAGAAAACCTTAAAATAGTAATTTCCATTTAGTTTTCTTTAAAATATCCAAATTCAATATTAAATTATTGCTAAATAAAACTCCAATAAAAATGGGAAAGTAAATCGTCGAGATAAGCGCACCCATATGCACTCGCACTGAGCTTATCTTAAATTTCCATTTCAAATTTGACCAATTTAACTAATTATTATTATTATTGTCCAAATTAACGATAATCTTCTAAATCTTCAAATTACTCAAAATTCAATAGCCAATCTCACCCAAAATATCAATTGATCAAAGAAAATCCAAAGTTTTTCCAAAATGGGACATTTAGATATGTCCCACAAATATTCGCAAAAATACAAAAATTTTAAACTAAAACCCACAAATACAGAGGAATAGACTTTCTCGCTAACAGTGGAGTAGCATTTTTAGCAAAAACCTTCTTTCCCCACCTACCATCGCAATGGGAAGCAAAGGCATAAAAACGAGAAAATACAAAATTAAAATAAAATAAAATTTAAAAAAAAGCAAACTTTACAACTTAAATACAAAATCAAATACTTCAAAAATCAATCCATGAAGAAAATCATTAAATTTATGTATTTTTATTCATCAATAAGATGATTTTTGTTCATTCGCGCAAAAATGACTACTTTTTCATCAAAATTATAATTAATTACGCATCAGTTGCCCTTAATTACCTGTAATACTCTAATATAAACTCGTTTCTGTCTGGCCTGTTGCTTTTAAGTTACCAACTTTAAAAAATTTAGAGACTACGAAGAGTTAATGCGGCCTTCAGGCCGCACAACCTAATCAATCTAGTATGATAGTAAAATATAACGTGAAATATTAAAACATCAATTGAAACAAATACTGTGACACTCATCTCATCAAATCCGTGCTGGTGAAAGTAAAAATAAACCAACTACAGTAGCGGTCATAGACAGTGGCGCAGCCAGGATTTTGTAATAGGGGGGTTAAGGCTTCTTATTTTCAAGTATAATTATTGTGTTACCACTGCTACCAACCTTAAATTAAAAGTGGAACACAATAATTTTTTTGTTTTAAAAAATTTTTCATTGCACCGGTAAAATAGCGACTATGATCATAAAAAAAAGAAATAATGGGCTATAGCCCCCTAGCCCCACCCTCCTTGCATTGCGAATTATTTCCAAATTAAAAAAATAGATTTCTCAGTAGTATATTACCTATATTCTTAATAATAAAGAATAGAATGATTTTCTTTCTTGAACACAATCACAAAGCTAGACTTTTCAAACCGGTGGGTCTGGGGGGTATGGAATACCCCCCAGCATAGTAGTGATAGTGTTCAAAAGATGAAAACGTGTTATTGAATTTCAAATCAGAAATATTTGATTTTTAGAAATTAGATTTCCGGTTTGAAACTTATAAGCTCAATAACACTTTTTTGCACACAATCTCTGGTGTACTGGAGGGTATTCCATACCCCCCAGACCCCCCGGATTTAAAAACCTAGTTTTGTGTGCAAATTGTGTTTATATTGTGTACAGTTATAGCAAGTTCATGAGAACATCGTTGGTCCTTTATGTCCTGTTCAGTGATGACACTGCTATTTAAATAGCCCGGTAATATTTAATTAACATAAATAAATAATATGTAACTCCGGTTGACCTAAGTCAACCGAACATATGAATTTTATAACTGCTTTTTTAAATAATAAATATCGAATAACGCTGGATGGCAAGTATTTAAATATTAAATACTAAATAATAAATAATGAGGCTGTATTGCTAAATTTTCGCATTATCCACGTGAGCAATCCGCCCCTACGTTAAAATTGGTTTTCAGAAATCGAAAATACTAAAACATAAGTAAGTACGTACATCAATAACAATTTGTTTTATAACGAAATTTGAAATAAAACTACACAAAACAGCACTCAGCAATCAAGCCAAAACGGCGTGATCGATTAATCTACACGGAATATAATAAGCGAACTTTTCGGCTTAAATATATCAACCCATCAATTTTTTTATATCTAACAAGTTTTCATTGAAAGTGAAAAAGACTGAAAGCTTTTATTTTTCTCAGTTTCTAACTTAATTAGGAGAAAAATAATAAATTTTCTTCTGTAACTGGTGTTACCTTAAATTACATCAAAATAATAATTAAGTAAATTTGCCCGGCTTTGCGCTGATGTTGTCGAGCATCGAATTAAATATTTACTGAGAGAATTTGTAATTTATGCATCCATTTCTGGTACAAGAAATTCCCATTATGTCCCGTTACATTATAAATGCCGACGAATAGATTGTCAAACTTTTTGCAAAGCAAATGATTGTAGTTTGTAGGTGAACCCCCCGTCGAGTTTTGTTTTTATTCCTCTGTTACAATAATACTTTTAAGACTGCATTATTGTACCGGTATTGGATTAAAGCTACGATGCGTGTCATGCACCAGATTGAACCTCGACGGTGGAATACCAACGAGGCAATTCTATCAAAATCCAGAAATCTTGCAAGAAGCTTTGAATGTAAATGAGAAATATTAAAATTTAAATTTTATGTACCTTCTTGTAATAATCCCAAAATGTTATCAACCAATTTGAAATATTCAAATATTTTTCCATTTCTTTTCGTTACATTATCCATTTTTACCTAGGGCCGCACTCCTGGTATATCTGGTGTACCATTATAGCTTTTATATTTATTGGTTTTTAAAAGCTTACATATTGAGAGTGACTTTATACACGCCGCAAATGCAAACTGTTGGCGCCATATGTTTACTATAGTACAACTGTCAAAAGTGTCCAAAAGCTATAATTTTTTTAAACTTACTCTTTCACACTAAAACTAAAATAGAAACTTGAACTTCCCAAACTTATCAAACTCTCGAAGAAAAACGGATGTCGATTTACAAAACTTTTAGCTTGAAATGTTATGAATCCGACAAGGGAAAAAGCACTGTACTCATATAATATTTAAAAATAATTTTTAGTTTATTATTTACACAGAAAAGTGATTAGATCCAGTTTAGAAATTTTGCGATAGCAATAGTCTGATATGTTTGAATTGGACTAGGGTAGGGTTGTGGGAAGATCTGAAACTATTTGGAATATTATATTATTATAATTCTCAAAATTATAGATTGAGAACTTTCTGTTCTCATTTTTTAATAATAATCTTATGTGCCATCATGAAGTATGATAAACATTATTATTTCATGTTGAAACTTAAGTCTTCACTGATGTTTTTATTATTAATTCTTATAATTTATATTTCAAATTAAATCTAGGTAGTTTGGTTTGGATTCAACAGTTTTGGATTTAAATTCCAAAAATGTTATAAAAATTCTGCACCGTTGTTCTACTTCCACGTTAAACTGTAAGTCATTAGGGCTCCAGTGGGGTAGCCGAGGGGGGGCCGAAATTATTTTTGTATTGTAATTTTCTAACTTTCTATTAAGCGTTTGACCTTGAAAATTTGAAAAATTTTCGTCTGCGACGCTATTACAAGACTCGCTTCGCTTGTGGGCCCCCCCGAACTAAATTCCTGGCTACGCCACTGTAGGGCTCTAGCTCAAGTATCCAAAAAATATGTGAAAAATTACCATCGGTCCCCATTAGAGCATATCTGTTAAAGAACAGATGTTTTTGTAAAAAAGTGGAAATACCTCTTGGTAATCACTTTCGGCTTCCTTGGCGACCAAAACCTTCCACTTCTTCTTCTTCTTCTTCTTTATTTTCAGTCTTCGACCTGCGTTTTAACCAATAGCGACGCAGATGGTATTCCGAAGTCAGTATTAATATTAATTCTTTAATATCTTAGGTAGCTTGATGAGGTCGTCTCAGGCGTGCTTATAACTCGGGATGTTTGCTGTTGATGAAGGCAAATCATGAACTCAGGAGTACCATTGGTTTCACGTGCCCTCCGAAGCACAAAGTTTAGACTCTCATCTACATCCATTAAATAGAACCCCACCAAATATCTTCTTCTTCTAATAATTTTAAGCTAGGATTACTCCTGTTTGTCTTAACGTCGAGCTGTCTTCCATCGAAGAGAAGCCAAAGTCGCCAGTAGTCTTTGAGCTTATTTGATTTTTTGTTGATGATGGCAAATCATCAACCCAAAAGAACCGTCGGCTTTATGTGCCCTCCGAAGCACGAAGACTATATTCAACTAAATGAGATTCTGAATAAATGTTATCTATGGAAAGTTAAAATTATAAATCGTAATAACATTTTTTGCACTTCTTTCCCGCAATCCCTTGTTTAATTTTTTAATATTATTGCATTTCTTTGCCTGGGGGGTATTCCATACCCCCCAGACCCCCCGGTCACAAATCCGACGATTTAATTATTTTCTATATGAAATTATATTGATGAAAAATCTAGCAATGTCGATGAAAAACTCATGGAATTGATGAATTTGTTCATCAAAACAATGAAATTTCTTCATCGGCTAAATAGATAATTTTTTTAATCTTATCTGACCGCATTGTTGGATTTAAGAACATCGTGATTCAGAGTCCAAGTCGCAATTAAAAGTTTACAATACAAAATCGGCTTGGAGCAGGTTAGGGAAGGCTTATGTTTAACAGTGGGCAAAACACGGTTGAGAAGAAGATATTCAGTAAGTCCTCGTTGCGACCTCATACATCCTTTACCGGTGGGGGGGGAAGTTCTGGGGACTCCTAGGGAAAATGATTTCATATGACTGATATTCTTTGATGTAGAACTTATGACTAACATAGAATTTCGTGAATTACGAAAATTATTATTTTTCTACATGGAACATGAGATGTCGTTAGAATGAGCAGGAAAATCAAAAAACAGTGGCAAAATCACATTGGCCACCACCAACTCACCAAATCCAGTGGCGCCCACAGATTAACAAATAAGGTATCGGTAGGCTATCTGCATATCTGCTAAAGCAGCCGTTCCCCAGGATGGGACGTTTCGGCGCAGTGCGACCGATTCGACACAGCCGATTCGGCGCGAGAATAAAATATAAAAAAAAAAAAAGAAAAAAAAAGAATTTGGAAAATGTAGCTATAGCTACATAAATAGCTTTCTGAGAAATAAATAGATTTATATGTAGCTATAGCTACATTTTTCAAATTTTTCCAAATTATTTTTCTTTTTTTTTTTTAAATATTTTATTCTCGCACCGAAACTAGTTTCGCGCCGAACCGTCTTCGCGCCGAATCGGTTGCGTCGAATCGGTCGCGAAAAAACGTCGTAGACCGGCGGTTCCCAATTAGTTTTGGCCGCAGAACCCTTGAGCTATGTAAAAAATTTGGCGGAACCCCAAGCAGATTTCATTATTATTATTATTTAAAAAAAAGGTCATCAAGTTTTGCATTTAAAGGTTGCTTGTGTGTGCACTCTCTCGTTCAATCCATTTAATTAAAACGGATTACGGATTAGGACAGGGTATACATAATCTAATATAAAAAAAAAGTTACAACGGCAAAATTTATTTTTACGCCATTTTGAAATTCTTTTTGGCGGAACCCTTGAATATTTTCGCGGAGCCCTATTTGGGAACCGCTGTGCTAAAGATAGGCTTTAGATCTGCTAAAGCTAGGCTAGTTTGGAGGGAGGTTAGAGAAGGCTTATGTTTAACAGTGGACAAAAAACGGTTGAGAAGAAGATATTTAGGACGTCCTCGTTGCGATTCCGTACCCCCTTTACCGGGGGGTCTGGGGGGTATGGAATACCCCCCAGGCAAAATGATTTTATATGACCGATATTCTTTGCTGTAGAACTTATGACTATTATATGCAATGGGTCCCCGATATCTTGTATGCGGCATATAATTTATGCCGTATGAAATATCTTGTGTAAATGCATTAAATAGTATGCCGCATACAAGATATCAGAAACCCAGTGCATATAATTCCGCGCTCTACTTATGACTAACATAAAATTTTGTTAATAACGAAAATTATTATTTTTTTTACATTGTAAATAATAAATTATAAATATGAGATGTTGTTAGAATGAGCAGGAAAATCATAAAAAAAAGTGGCCAAATCGTATATCCCAGTGGCGCCCTAGATTAACAAAAAAAAGTGTCAGTAGACTACATAAAATATCTGCTACAGATAGAGTGCGGCTTAGAGGAGTTTAGAGAAGGCTTATGTTCAACAGTGGACAAAAAACGGTTGAGATGAAGATAATCAGAATGTCCTCCTTGTGACTGCGTACATCCTTTACCGGGAGGTCTGGGGGGTATGGAATACCCCCCAAGCAAAACGATTTCAAATGCTCCATATTCTTTGATGTAGAACTTATGACTAATATAGCATTTTGTGAAATAAAAAAATCATTATTTTTGTAAATTGAAAATAATTGACAACATTAGATATTGTTAATGGGCAATTGTATGGATTATGATTGTGGACGATGTACATTCTGATTTAAGCAATAAATTCTTAGAACTCTTAGTTACTTAGTTACAGTATTAATACTGCTGGTCGGTCCACAGCAAAAAAACTAAAAAAATATTCAATGTCTAAATTTAAATCTAACGCAGAGGTGTGCAAAAAATAGAAAAAACAGTTTGAATTAATGACAAAAAGGAAATAAAAAGTTCGAATTAGTCAAGTTCGACTGTATATATCTGAATTATTCAAATTATCTTGAAACTTTTTGCTTGCACAAATTTTAATTGATCAGTCTGTATTCTTGAGAACGGTTGAGACATAAAAGTTAATTTAAAAGAATACCTAATATCTTATTCAAAATTTTCGAATCGATCTGCCAATCCTTTTCTATTTTTATAACCCGATTTTCCACCACCTTACCATAAAAATTACATTGCTCTAAATTTATGGTAATACAGAATACAATATTTATAGGTCGTTTACACATTCGTACAAATCATAAATAAAACTGAAACATTCAAAGCAGCTTTCTCGTGTATTCCGTAGGTGTGTTGTCCGCATACAGTGTATTAATGTACATCCAGCGGAAGTTGAAAATAGATGGAAGCTAAAATTTGCATGGCAAAGGATGCGTGGGTCAAAGGTCTGCTTTGACTTATCAATAACTTCCACTTAAATCCACACATAAATATTTCTCGAATTTTCGCGCCCACGAAAAAGAAAAATGCTAGACTCGCCGATGCTGCGTCCACTCGGACGATAGACTGAATAATATGAAGTTTGGATTTAAAATTAAATCTTGTCTGGAAAGTATAAAATTAATCAAAAGTTTGATATCGACGAATAGGTAGATTATTATGACCGACCACGTTTTAATTTGGTCGTCTTAGGAAAATTAAGAAAAGTTTTCAATAGAAGGAGTCCTTTTGAGAGGCGTAATCAAACACATATTCCTGAAAGATCTTGAGTGTAATTAGAAGAGACAAGTTATGTTCCAACTGGTCCCCTAGCAATGATTTTATTGCCTGGTACACCACGGGCGGTTCATTCACTCGAATTCCTACACCCAATCTACATTTTCATTTAAAGTCAAATTCCTTCCAGTTTCATTAGAGCCCACCACCACTGCTTTATTTATTTTACTCGTTTCTATTATTTTCTAATTTAATTCTGATTAAGAAAAGTCAAGAAATTTTATGGAACTCAAACGAAGAATTAAATTAACATTTTTTTGACTTTTATGGTTTCGTGAAATTTTTCGAATAATTAGAAAGCGTCTGGAAGCACAAAAGTGCAGCATTTGTCCAATAAAACCTAAGTTAATAAAAGAAAAGAATGTTTTTAAACATGACAGACAATTAAAACCTTACTGTATGCAGGGAAAATATAAGAGACAATAATTTCGAGCGACAAACTGAAAAACAATTGTTAATTAAATTTTCTTTCTACCTTTTAATTTCAAGTTTCAAGAGACAAATTAAAACATTCGTATGCTCGTAAACATCTTCTACAGACCTACGACACTAATACACTTCGTTAGTTTTACACTTTTACAAAACTACAGACAAAAATGTATGAAAGTTTACAGTTACAATTAACGTAACGAAATTATGAATTATGAAAGAAGAATTTGTAATTTCTGCCTATTGATTTTTAGTTGTAAATGCAGCTGTATCTTTTTCAAATCATCTGTTGTGTACTACTTTGTACGTAAAAATCAATACTAAGATGTTATTCCAGATATTTTGTCCATCAACTTAATTTCCTTGGACCGAGTTATCATCCTGAAGTGTAATTTATATTGACCCAATTTCAATTGGCCATTAAACTCGAGAAATAAAAACAGAAAATGAAGTAATACCAGGATTCTGTGTGTTGCCCCGGACCGCAATTGCCAATTCCGAATTCTAAGTTTCAAAATTTCAAAAATCTGCAAAAAATTGTCTGAATGACAATTACATTTCAAACATTCTATAGAAATAGTTTGAGCTACAACACGAAATTATAAGAACCAGACGTGGCCTGTGAGTTGCTGATCATGGGCGAAAATACCTCCCCCCCCCCTGATCTCCGCATATTTCGTATACCTTCATATATCTTAAACCAGCAGACTCAGCGAATCATAAAAAATCAGAGAACAGCTTACATTCTATCAACTAGCCGTTCCCGACACATACTGAAAAAAATGTGCATAAAAGTTACATAATTTTGTTCTACATTTCTGCACAATTTGTGTCTGGATTGGTGCTAAACCCAATATTGCGTTAAAAATATGTCAACGCTTGGGTCAGCAATTTTAACCCAATTTGTATAATTTTTATGTATTTTATTAGTTTTTAGCTTTCTGCATATTTTATTTCTAAAACAAAATGTATGATCCTCTTTAGATTACAAGAAAACTTGCAATTAACCAATTTGGTTTCTGCAAGAAAAACTGAACCATATACATAATATGCCCCACAGGAGATATTCACCATCGCAAATAAGACCAGAGATGAAACCTGGAGAACTGGAGAGATTGCAAAATATCTGCGACTTTCCAAATATTTTTTGCAGCCCCCATTTTAAGAATCACTGCTATAGACAACCTTATAACGGTTTTTCGACATTTTAAAAAGGAAATTTTGAAGCAATGCAGGAGGAAATCTTAAAAGTCCCGTGTTTCTCGATTAATAATTTTCGATTTCGTGCGGCCTCCAGGAATATTTTTAGCAATTGCGTGAGCATGGAGAACCTCTGTCGTCCTAAATATATACATTTTAAGTGCGTGCCACCTCCAAAGATGTTTTTACCAAAATACCTACGCCCAGAACTTCGGACAGCCTTCGAGGCTATTTTTAACAAATTCGCCTCTTCTTTTTCTTCTTCTTCTTTAACCATCATCATTTTAACCATCCACTCCTGAATATAGGCCTCTCTCAACTCTCTCCAAGTTTCTCTGTCTGCCGCCCTCCAAAACCACTCTCGTCCCTCCACTCGCTTTACGTCGTTTAACAATCTTTTCTGGGGTCTTCCCACGCTTCTCTTAGTTATTTATACCCCCAGACCCCCCGGTTTGAAAAACACTAATCTAACATAAAGACACAAAGGATTAATCGCATTACGTTTATTTGCCCATTTGACCCCAATATTTGAGTGATTCGTATAATGTAATGTTCAAATTTATAATTTACGTTAAGCCCGTAGCCAGGGGGTACTCCCCCCCAAATGTTGTGAAAAAACTATGTGTTTGTAATAATAAAACTTCCCAGAAGGGAAAAAAAAGGCTTGTACGGGTGCCTCCCCCCCTGAAATGAAATCCTGGCTACGGGCCTGATTTACGCCATCGCCGACTATAATCTCATTAGAAAATTTTTAAATTAGTGGTGGACCAGGTTATTGTATTTTTCTCGCTTGTGTTGGTGGTAACCCTTGACGTCAAAATCGTCTTCAATTCCGTCAAGTGCGGGAACCATCATGAAAATATCGGAAAGAGAAAAATCACTCCAATTTCAATATAATATTGGAGTACCTTAACAATAGAAAAGCAACTATGCGCGGGGCGGGAAGGACCTTTAATATCCGGATAACCGAGAGTAGTACAAAGTTCCGTATCAGAATAGCAATTCTACTTCCGCCAAGGCACTTTTTGTTATTATTCTTCATGGTTCCTTTCCACATTGGAGGTTTTATCGGCAGCGGCTCTAAACAAGGACCTTGTACTGGTATGAAACCACTTTCATGGTTGGAATAGGTGAGCTACGACGCGCGAAACGTGGAGAACCTTTAATTTCCGGATAATCGAGAGTAGTACAAGTCTACTTCCACCGAGGCACTTCTTGTTATTCTTCCTCGTAGTTCCTCTCCACATTGGAGGTTGGCTGTCAACCTGCTCTAAACAGAGACATTGTAGTATAGTGGTATGAAACCACTCCCTTAGGCATGTCAGCCAGAAGTTTCTCTTCTAAAAACCCCATACCTGTCTCCTCTTATGAAGTGTCCCAAATATTGTAATTTTCTTCTCTTGACTGTGTTCAACACCTCCTTTTCCTTTCCCATACCCATAAGAATCTCCAAATTTCTTACTCTGTCTACCCATGAAATGTTTTAACCTCCTCGTAATAAAGTTACCTGAAAAAATTAATGCGGTGCTTTTCCATTGTCTTCCGCATTCGCAAAGTTCTACCGTCGTACCGTTTTATGAACTCCCCCTGTAGATATCTGATTCTAAGCCTTTCCAATGTCATTCATCGTCCGCCTTAGACCAGTACTGATACTGCTGCCAGACAGAGTTTCACCTTATCAGGCTACCCTTGTGTAGTTTTGCCTCCAGGACAATGCAATTGCCCTAGGTGTGGACGTGGAGCCGTAGACAAGAGCTGGGTACCCTACGAGCACCAATCTCGGCAAACCACTTCCAATCGTTGATGCTTGGTGTGACCCTTGTTATATCGTCAAAAATTCTAATACATTTTCTGAGCAGAGACTTTGGGAGAAAGTTATGTTAAAAACTGGTTAAGACGTTAGGTTAAAAATAACGTTAGAGGTCAGGTTACGGGTTAGGTTAGTAGCCTATCGCCGTGGTAGAATATTAACAATTCTATTTATTTATCATTCCATGTTAAATGGAGGTTGCCCTCTCCGTACTAGTCATCACCGAATCTAAGAGTATAAGTAAAATTTACCTATCCTTCATCAATTCAGCTCTGGTGAATTCAACTCACAACTGGAGATGCTTTGCAAATCAGATATCCAAAACAGAATTCCGTAACTGAAAATAAATGGTCGCCTCTCTCGTTTTTATTTGACTGCAAATAAGTTGCTCAGACTGAAGCCAGCCGATGAAAATAAAACCATGAGTAGAGCTCGGAAGCAACTTATCCAAATTTGGCGATAAGAATAATCTTAAAGAATTCCATGTAGATATAAAGAAAATTAATTTTATGGTCCTGTTGTTGCTTTCGTATTTTTATAACAATCCCCTGAAGTACTACTTTTTCAGAAAATTATTCTATTTCTCCTGGTCATAAAGCTTGAAAACGGTCGTGAGCTTGAAAAAAATTGAACTCGAGCCAATTCTTTTTCGTCTGAAAATTCCTCGTACATTTTAAAACGAACTTTCGGCATTTTAAAAAACCTATAAGTGACGTAATTGGTGCATGTGAAAAATGATGTGACTTGCAAAACTAATGATTGCGGCATTGGGACGTCAAGGAAAAGTATACATTTTAAAATGTTATTTAACAAATTTGCCATGGTTTTTAACACTGAGTTGCAACTCGTTTTACACACATTGTCAGTGGGTGTAACATCCAACAAAGGACTTGGGAAGCTTTTAGCAGTAATCACTACAAACTCAAACGCTTCCGAATAAAATAAGATAAATAGAAGGGACTGTCACTGATACATTTGTATAGCACACAATGGAAAAATAGAAAAATATTCGTAGGCGATTTTGTATAAATTAAATTATTTCTGTCAATATTGATGAGCCTCTTGAATTACAATGATATTAGCTTAATCACTTGTGTTCAGGTAAATAATTTATGCCGATAGAGAAAACCCGATAACAATAGATCGTTCGCGAACAAAGGTGAGTCTCTTATAGAACAATTTGATAATTTGAATATCAATGGTTCAATGAGAAAATAGAAAATCACAAAAGGAAATAAAAATGTATCAAGTGATGACGTTACTTACGTACATACGTAATTATCTCGAATGTAATTTCGATCGTACAATTTTTGATTTTGACTTTTTGTAATTTTAAATTTGCTATGCGTCAGGGACCTTAAAATATTTGCAATAAATAAATTTGCACTGCAGCATAAAAGTCGATTATTTACGAACTGCAATGGATGTTTTTCATAGTATTATCTGCGTGTAAATTTTAAAAGCATTAATTTGTGTTGGTATAATAAATCACATGTGAAAAATGCAACCAAAAAGGCGATCGATAGCGCATAAATATTAACAATAAGGATTCAAAATTTAATCTTGAATTTTTTGTGTCCACTAAACCACCAGCACTATCCAATAAAATGCGTTAACAATAAAACTGCTCAAAGAAATCCATTACGCAGCACCAACGCACTAAAAGGGTTTTATGAGGCATTCAAGAGTAAGACGAGATTGCTGAATGAAAAGCCTGATTACAAAATTCTTCCAAAGCAAAAAGTAATTACCGAAGATACCGAACCGACCCAAACTACGAGTGTATTAAAATAATCTTCTTCATTTTGCATAATTAAACCAATTAAGCTCTCGTCATAAAAAAAACCTTAATAAGTTCATAGTGATTTTCTTTGATATGTCAACAATTTTGTTATTTTTCGCTGCATTTTCAGACTGGGGGAAACTCAAAGTATAAGCAAGTTTCAGAAGTTTTAATATTTTAATGAGGTATTGAACATCGACAATAAAATTAAACGATAAAACTAAATCAAAAGTTGGGAAATCAATCAATGTTGCAATTTTACAAAGTTCGGATTTATTTGTTTTGCTATTAGAAATTAGAATAATAATCGGAAATATTTATTCCGCCCTCTGCCACCGGCATATTAAATATTAAAATATAATTCCCCTTTTACACTCACGTGCAAGTTTTATCGTTCAGACAATAGAAACAATCCTGACCTAATCTAACCTGATATCACACATCATTTAACATTTCTCTTCAAGTTGTAGTTTTATTTTGCACCACTCCGTAAACTTTAAAATTTAAAACTAAGTTGGTATCCCTGGCATTTATAAATATTTAAAAATTCCTTAGCATTCCCCGGATTTCCTTCAGTTGTACACCAATTGTCTTGTCCATCTCAGTAAGAAATAGCAAACCACCGAGGTGTAATCTTCCTGGAAAACCACTCCCGTGGTTTAGAATATACGTGAAGCAGAATGTCGCTTATGTATGTGATGCACGCACACATTCCAGAAATTTTTTTGGCCGGAAATAGTTTACTTTGCCTATCAGGACGAATTCAACTTTGCATCAAGCCATCACAGATGCAAATTGCATGATTAAGATCTATACTGCTAACTCGACGCAAACTCTACTGCTAACTCGACGCTAACTCTACTGCTAACTCAACGCTAACTCGACACCCGAGATATGGATGCACTGAATTTGCAGTTACGTCTTGTATGTTGTACCTACTTAAAGGTTATAATAACATTTCAACAAACTAACTGAAGCTGAAGTGACTTATACAATCAGTTTTAAAAGTATCATAACGCAGCACATGGATGCACTGGAGGGTATTCCATACCCCCCAGACCCCCCGGATTTACAGTTACGCTTTGTACTTCTTGTACCTACTCAAAGGCTAGTTTTATAAAAACAACTAAACAAACTAACTGAAGCTGAAGTGATTTATACAATCAGTTTTAAAAGTCTTATAACCCAATGCATGGATGCACTGGAGGGTGTTCCACACCCCCCAGACCCCCCGGATTTCCAGTTACGTTTTGCACTTATTGTATCCACTTAAAGGTTAGTTTTATAGGATTTAGTCCGTTTTGACGCTAACGTTTCGACCTCTGTCAAACATACCTCACGAACAGACCTTTCTCTTCGCACGGACCTCTCTGGATGATGGATAATGGAGCTAGGGGGTTATACTCCCCCCCCCCCGCAGACACTTCCTTTTTTTAATGATCATAGTCGCTTTTTTACCGGTGCAATAAAAAAATTTTTTAAACGAAAAAATTAATGTGTTTGACTTTTAATTTAAGGTAGGTAACAGTGGTAACACAATAATAATTATACTCGAAAATGAGATGACCACGCCCCTTTTTCCGAAAAATTTTCACATTCCTTAGCCCCCCATAACAAAATCCTGGCTGCGTCACTGGATGGATGGATGACGGATTAGGTGCCGTATTTGTTTAGGTTAGTATAAAAGTTAAGCAATCAGAAGTTCCTCTGTGGTTACCGACATCAGATCAAGTAGCTCAAGTAGCGACGCTCAGTCACTCAGTAGAAATGCCCAAACCAACCCAAACATTTAGTAAACAAGAGAGATGGCGCTATGTAGGCCAATTGAAGCGTACGCATCGTAGCTGTTGATCAACTACCCGAGCGTAAATCCTATAGTTGAATAAAAAGAATAAAAAGGGGGATATGGCGCCTCGTACGCTTATACTCAAGGCTGTAGCCAAAAAGAGGGGGGCATCTAGGCACAAGCGCCCCTCCCCTAAATGTAAAAAACACCGTTTTTTGTAATAATAAAAATTCCCGGAAGGAATTTTTCGGGTAATCCCGAAAATTTTACTTTTGTAAAAAACGCTTTTTACGAATGCCCTCCGAAATAAAATCCTGACTACGGCCCTGCTTATACTATTCCCTTAGGTAATTTTGTAAAACCCAGACATAAGCGTTCCATCCAGTGGATTCTGAAGATGAGAAAATTCCTAAGAAATAATTTAATTAAAAGCTACTTTTACTATTTTGGGAACCGCTGCTAAATATAAAAGCTAAATCGTACTGTCGTTAGTTCCGTAAGGCATCTTATATTGGTAACTTTTTATTGCCAACCCAAAAAAAATTAAGAAGTCTAGAAAAATGACAGATCATTGCGGCCTTCAGGCCGCACAACCTAAGCAATTCAGTTTCAATACATCCACCCTCCCCATCCAAAAATTCTTTAGGTCTTTAAGGTAAGTTCATTTTAAGTTACCATCCTAAAAAAATGGCGGTTACGGAAAAATTACGTGTCAGTGTGGCTTTGGGCAGACAATCTGAGTAATACAGTGTTTGGTAATTACAGTAATAGTGCATTTAAATTGATTTATTATTAAATTCAAAGCTATTTTGTTTTCATTTATAGCTTTAAATCTGCAGTATTTCAAAATTTAACTACCTCATGATTATTCAATTGCTGTTCAATTGTTTTCTATCAATTTTATTTATGATTATCATTATATTTTCATTTAGTACTGGGTTTTCATGTTTTCTTCATATCATACCCAGCTTATTTCATCGAAGATAAGTAAACCTCTTTAAGATCAGAAGTAGTTACTTTAAAGGTTAGGAACTTCAAGTAAACAATTTTAAATCGGAGTTTGTTACTTTGAAGGTGGAAATTCAAGTTATTAAATTTTATATTATGATCTTCAATTAACGAAAAAAAGAAAAGAAAGGAAAAAAAAAAAGAAAAGAAAAACAGAATTGAATTTTAATTTTACTTCATTGCTGAATTTTCTAATGCTGTTATTTTGTATATCTACCCTCTTAAATTTCAAATTAACTCACCACTGTTGGTCACCAAAAATGAGAAACTTCAAGTTTACCTGAAACAAACAACAAAAATTAATAATTGCTCATACGTAATCAGGCATAGCAAATTTAATTAATTTTAAAGCATAGTTAATCGTGAACTAATTTCATCAAGATCTACCCAACCGGATAGTCGCGTAGTTAAGCCTGGGACTTACCAGGAATCACGAATCATGCATTTTATAATATAAAAATCAATAATATAATATAATTTAAACATAAAAAAAATAATAAGTAGAAAACTGGAAAGTTTTTCTCGAGCTTATAATAAACATTAAAATTTTTGCAGCATGAAAATCACCAATCTGTTTGTATTTTACAGAAAGGATAACGAAGGATCCGTTGTAACGTCTGCTCTCTAGGATTACTTCGAATAACTAAAAACTCGGAATGGAGTTGAGAGCTTTACCGCCAGGGTGCACACGTATCGCACGTAATTTAAAGGGTGAAAATTTCCCACGGAAACTCGCTAAAACTTTTCATCACTCGTCGATGTTACGAAACGGCACACACCAGGAAGAAAAAATTTAAAAATTGAAAGTACGCACCGCACAAGCTTAATACCAATGCCATTTAAGTTAATCTCATGCGAGATCGTAATAATGTAACGGAATTAATGTGTCAAATGCTAAAACCAACGCAACCCCTGGGAAAGTAACCGAATGATGGAGTAGCTGCATGTTTGAAAAATTTTGTCCTTTATCCAGGTGCTGACGTATGCCATTAATTATTTAAATGAAGAAAGATATACCAGAAAATTAAAGTCGAAATTGATAATTTTGCGATACAAAATTTATATTTGCATAATACTACAAAAACGAAGATCCGCTTAATCCGCTAATCACGGAACACCGGTATTCAATTAACTCCTACCGATTGCGTTCTTAAAACGGTACCCGATTATACCTACAACAAAAAGTTGGCCAATTAGCGATGGAATTTTTGAACACAAGAAAAATTTCCACCCTTCGCCAAGTTTAATTTAATCGAGATAGTGGCCCTCGATATAATTCAACTGATCCGGACCAAAAATGCATGAACGGCAAATCGAAATAAACAAAATAACGTAAACTCATTTAACTTTTCCCATGGCTCAGGAAAACTTGAGCGTTCCAATAGGTAGGTATATTCAAAATATATTAATCAAACTTTAGAAAACTAATCTTGAAATAGATCATAGTGAAGACTGAAGAGATGGAAAAATAACGAAAAAATTCGTTTCAATAAGTATAAATTTTCATTTTTGTTGTATACAGGAATTGGAAACGAGCCGCGCAAAATGAAATGGGATGCCGTCGTCCCCTTAATAGCGGGAGTACATTTTGGAAATTAAGTTCTTTTAATTTGAAATATAAAGTTACGGAAAAGAGATGTTGACTTTTAATATACAAATTTCCATACCTAATTGGTTCCGCTCCCACCACGCTCTTTTCGAAAATCCACATATACTACCTTAGGAATGACTTACGAGGGGCGTTCGATAAGTAATAACGGCTGTTATTAATTTTCCTCGTGGGTAATTGATGGAAACTGCATATTCGAGTTGGTCGGAACATAAGAAGCAGTAAAGCATTTCATGTATACGACTGTGTGACAGATACAAATACGATTAGTTTCCACATAACTAATAGAAGACAAAACAGTGTCCTGCTGTCTAATCCATCATCCTGTGGGTCGTTCGGTTATTCCTGCTGGGATGTCCGAAATGCGCACGCGTGTATCTTATCAAGTAACCGATAACAACCCCGAATAGTACTTGGACTAATTTTAATGCCTTTACGCACACAACACGTTTAATTGATGGGGGAGACTTGCAGGGGACAGGTGACATCTGAGGGCGCACGCATGTCGACAATGGACATGCATAAAGATTCCATATATTTACTTAACACGCAGGGTGTTACGTTTAAGGGTTAAAAATATATTCATTGCTTTGAAAATTCTATTAATGGCCTTTTAAAAAGTATCAAGATTTGTTAACTGAAGTATTTTATTTAAGTTTCATGTTTCAGCGTGATATACGCTTTTCACTTTGACCGCCTCCAGGACGTTTTATCATTTAAGAAATTTTAGGCCTGATTGGGGAATCTAACTCGCAGAAACATGAAAGTTATTTTGGAAAATTGATAAAGATTATGAAATGATGGAATTGCGTGGCGTTTGAGATTTTGTTGTGGAAAAGGGTCGTTTCTTGTGTAATGTGTGTAAACACGAACACAAAGCTACAATTTTTAATACCTCATCATGAAATATCTGGACAAACAATAAAACAAACAATAAAACAAGTAATCACTTTAGTGCTGAGTTTTTACGACACAATTAATTGGTAAAACGTTCCTGGTCAGGTGGGGCTGAAAAGTTTCATGCGACCATCATAAAACTGTCGTTTTCTATTTCCCTTCTCGTTTGCGTGAGGATCGTAAGCACTTCGTTATATTCCTTCACTTCCCTTCTTCTAACAAGCCTATTCTCAATAGAGTTGCCCATAAATTTCATTGAACTCGGTCGCTTTCTCATAGATATTTGATTGAAAAGTTTGCATCCGAGATTTATCATTTACTATAATTTAAAAAGTTTCTACATTCGGATACGTTTCCATTTTAATAGGGAAAAATATTTTAATTAATGCAGAAATGTAAGCCGTTCATTAAATGAATCCTTTTGCTTTTCTAATTATCCTTTGTAATTTTAAATCGATAAGTTACGTATGTATTGCAAAAATGTTTTCGTTTCATGTTTATTTCCATTTAGTCAGCCGTGGTTTTCGGTTATTAAGAGAAAAATTAATCAGATAATCACAAAATTTTAATTAAGATAAATCAGGATATTCCTGTTTTTTAACTAAACAACTAGCAAAATTAAAAAAAATTTATTTGGGTAAATGGTAAATATTGCTATGACTTCTAAACTATTATCCTTGTTTCTTGGCAACCTTGAAATTGGAGACCTTTCTGTTTTTTAAAGCTGTATTTTTTTTAAAGCTAAAAATTGTAGTCTGTGTACAATTGTGTACGAACAACACACATGTACGGGACCCTTTGTTTATATTGGAAGATTAAGACAGGGAATATATAAAGAGGGATTCATAAAATTTATTTTTGGGGGGAATAGGTAGTTGCATACTTGAAATTCTTCTTTGCTGAGTACAAATCATTGCAATTAGGTAGGCCAAAAGAAAAAGATTCGTAAGCTCTAAAGGGTCTTTACTTGCAACACAAGGGTTTGAAGATTTCGTCGTGTCCTATGTGCATTCTCATCGACTTGTAAGTCAATATCTGGTCTGGCGAAGTATCCGGGTACACAGGGAAGTATACAGGCGATAAAGGTCTTACGGTAGCCAAACAGCCATTGCATTAGAGAAGAATGCGGGACGGGACGGGACGGGAAGGGACGGGACGGGACGGGACGGGACGGGACGGGACGGGACGGGACGGGACGGGACGGGACGGGAAGGGACGGGACGGGACAGGACGGGAAGGGACGGGACAAAATGTGCAGTCCCGAGCGGGACGGATTGCCAATTTAGTCCCATAATTCATTCAAAATTACGTTTGAATAATGTAATTGTTTATAACAAATGGAATTGTTGATGGCGATAAAGTACAATAAATATCTCCAGAAAGTGCCATTCAAGAGCGGGACGTGCGGGACCCGCGTGACGTTGCGGGACGGGACAGGACGGGACAAGAATAGTAGTCCCGCATTCTTCTCTAATTGCCATTATTTCAATAATAAAAATTAAATTGTAAGACTTTCATCCTACGCTCTTAAATCCAAAACTTACCTATAACCCCCCTAATCGTGGAGTCTTTTTAGTTAAAAATACGTTAATTTGACGTTGTATTAATGTTTATATTATATTTCGCAAACCCCCGGTGTATAATGTGTTTCAAAGGAGTAAAATATTGGTAGCTCGTAGAATTAATCACAAAATATTCAAACAAACCACCACCCCTAAAAACGGGGGTACCAATAATTGTCATCATAACAAAAACGACGTCGGGAGTCAATGAAAAATAATATTCCGAGTTAAAATATTTAATTTTGGTAAGGCGGCACCTGTACTGATTTTAATTAACTTGAGTTTATATTAAAATTTTTCAAATACATTCCGTAGAAATTCCCTTCTGAAAGAGACAATTTCACAGCGCTCTGTATGATAATTTTTTAGTATAAAATTAAAGAACTAGATTACCCAGGTTCCTTCTGACTCTTCTCCAACTTTGGTTTGCAATTAATAATTTTTACTGTTCATTGAAATTAAGCGAAAAACAAGCAAAAAATCAAGACTAGAGTGCCTAAACTGTGCGGCCTGAAGGCCGCATGGAGACATCATGATCTTCTAACCTTTTTAGATTGGTTACTTAAAATGAATCGATTGAAAGTGAAACCAGTCCAGGTAAAGCCATGTCTTTCTGTCATATTCCTTCCGTAACGCACTTAGAGTAGGCCAATCTTTATTGCCAACCTACAATAATGTGAGGTTACCAGAGAATGCGGTCTTTAGACCGCACAAAATTTCAATCGAGTTCTACACCAGTCAAACACTAGTTGGGGACCAAATTTGTATATTGTAGCCGTCCTGCAGAATTACATTTAACGAGTTTTTCATTTTGAGTTTGAGTTTTTAAGGTCGCACTAAGCGACCATGATGTTAGACCTTTTTAGACTGGTCACTTAAAATGATCAATTATAAGTGAAGCCAATCCATGTCTTTCTGCTTATCATTCCTTCTGTAACACCCTTCGAATTAGTCAATTTGTATTGCCAACCTAAAATAAAGAAAGCTTAAGAGCAGGAAATGTGGTCTTCAGACCGCACAGCCTGGCAATCAAGTTCCACACCAGTCAAACGCTATACTGAAGCCGGTCCTGTCATTTTGAGTTTGAGGTTTTTTGTATAATATAGTGACAAGCAGTGAATTCGGCCTGAAGACAGCACTGGACTATCATAATCTTCCATTTTTTTAGGTTTGTAACATAAAGTTAACCAATCAGAACCAACCAAACTTGTAGCGTCATCTGTTTGTCTAATTAAATGCATAATTCAAATTTTCCACCAGCTTTTGTGTACTTGCAGCTATTGTACGTTGCCTTTGACCATTGAAGACCATTTCAGACGCCATTACGGGACACGCGTATAAAAATGAATAATAATGCACTACTTTGCGTACTGTTAATCTCGTAATCCTAGAGAAAATTGGCCCGTAAGAACCAAGGTTCTAAGAGTATCAATGCGAGATTGATTCCACAGAAACCACATAGCAGCCAAGGGCGTCCATCTGCCCCCTTTGCCCCCCCCCATGACTCTTGCTTTAAATTTTTAAATTTGAAATTTGTCTTTTCTACAAATAAAGAAAATTGAAAATTTTTAGTGTTGACTTTGTTTTATAATAAATTTTTTTTTGATTTCGTCCCTCCCTGAAAAAGATCCTATGGACGCCCATGATAGCAGCGCCCATGATAGCAGAATCTAGACGATTCACAAGGTAGCTTATGAACCTCAATCGAATAACAGTTAATGGAAAAAATAGTTTTCTGGTGGTGGCGTATGCTGACATCTATGTGAACATTGCTGGCCTTTAGAAGAAGAAGTTGAAAATTTACGATGACCGAGCCTTGTCTAGATCAGCGTTTCCAAACGTGGGTTCTTCATGAAATTTGAAAATGAGTACTTAATTCAATTGAATTTTTAAAATTTTTTAAATATAAAAAAATATGCATATTATGTTACACAGGGGGTATCAGAATTTGACAAAGACTTAAGAGGGGCATGGTAACAAAATATTGAGAAACACTGATCTAGACACTAGATTGTACGCATTGGCGTAGCTAGAGCTTTTGCCGCCCGGGGCGGTCTGATATTTTGCCGCCCCCTACCAAAAGAATTCTACTTAAATTAAAAAAAAAAGATCATCGAGGTGTTCGTAATCAAACTGGTAGATCTAATATGTATCTCAGGCTTAGAATGATGAGTGACAGACTGAATTTCAGACCAGACCATGATCTCTGTGTTGGTTGGTCTTGAGGAAGGATTGAAGCAGGCTACTGGTAGAATATATGATCTCCGGCTGGAGATGGCTGTTAATTGTAGAGTTGTTCCGGGTCAGGAGAGCAATACTTGCGATGCCTGATGATTTGATGGCTTCCGGCGATAAAGTGCTGCCACGGGCAGTACCTACTTTATCTCACAATCTCACAAACCTAATTAATTTTTTTACAGAAAATACAAAGTAAAGAACAATTTTTCAAAGAATTTGACAAATTAATAAAATAAACAAAAATAAATAAATGAATATGTGCGAAGAAGAATCGAAAAAATGACTTAATTATGCCAATAAGTTTTTCTTTTCGTGGGCCGGCAAAAATTTTAGGATATCCTCTGTCTGATTTATTTCCTTGCATACAAATTAATACTTTAACGGTAATTAAATGGCAATTTATTGGCAATGCGTGAATAATTACAATATTTTAAATTTGTACAAGAAAAAACTTTTGAATGTAAAAACGTAAAAGGTAATTGACATTATAAATAGTTGTAATTGTTTGAAACGCGCATAAAATCATCATTATTTAAAATGTACACACATTTTGTGCATAATAAATGCGTAAAATTATTTGACAAATTGTCAAAAGTGAGGAAGTTGCGTGTTTTCTAGCCATCTACGCGTGTGGTCTTTGGTAGAGTCAAAGGGTTTGTTGGGTTTGTGCCGCGTGTTACTTAATAAATTATCGCCCAGGAATTTAAACTGCACCCAAGGCTAATATTTTGATAGTGACCCCCTTTTTAACCAAAATCGATTAATATCTAATTTATAAAGTGGCGTCCGAGCAAATACGAGGCGCAGTCACAAACGCGGCGAACGTTAGCTTAAGATGGCTCCATAAATTTCAATAAAGGTCTGGCAGAAGTGTTTTCGTGTCAAACACGAAGACGGCAGCTTAAAAGCATCCCCATTTATTAAGTAGTCCTTAATATTGTAAACATATTTTTCATGGCGGAGTCTAATCCCTTATATTGGTGAGTTACAACCAAAAACATTCTATCAAATTACTTGACTAAGATAAGTTAAGCTTCAAAAATAGACGTGCAGTTGCCACCATTGGTATGATGTATTTGGAGCGGCGAACTAATAGGAAGAGTAATTTACAATGTTTGTAAACCCATTTTTTAACGTCTTCTCCCTTCAGCACCCCATGTGTCAAACTCGCCTCTAATAAGTCAACCTTCCAGTCAATATAACATACGCACCGGTGCACGCCGACTGCGCCATAAACATTCAGCATCAAAGAAAAACCGTGCGCACATAAAAAAGATTAAGTATGTAACTAAACCAATTATCCATTTTTGCTGCACATGAGCGCACAAACAACAATAGCAGCACTTTCGCCATTCAAAATCTTCCATATCATATATATTAAAATGTAACCATAACAGACCGTCCTATTATTCCGCACAACAAGGAAACCAACATGAAATATGAATAATGATGAATGCAAAGGAATAGCTCTGAGGTATGAATGGATTCGACTTGATTAATTGATGAAACGTTAGAAATTGCTAAGACATCTCTCCGCAAGTCACTTTTCATGATTTATTATAGAAATTCAATAATTCTGCAACGATTGTGTTGCGAGCATTTTCCAAAAGTTAAATTTAAGTGGCGCCCGATTACGACCATTCATTAGGCTTACGTTGAGGGTAAACTAAAAGAAATTAACTGCTCATCGATGGCAGGCGCCCCGAAAACTTTTCAAACTACATTTTCCCACTTTAATCCTCATAATATAGATTTGTCAGTGACAAAATAAGCTTAATCTATTGTGAACCATTAAGGGAACTAACGATAAGGCCATTTTTATTTTCACAAATCTATCATTACAATTTCAAATTATTTCCCATGAATAATAATAATAACGGAATCCATAAGCCAAAATCATTTTTATGTTACGGTCCATTACATCTTTCATTTTCGAGCCGACTGAATTAAATCTCACTTTGGTATTTTTTTGGCCAATTTTTCACGGGAGCATCTTTTTTATAGTATTATAAGTAGAAATGCAGAGTTGGGCTGGGGGATCCGCCCCCTATAAATAAATTAATTTAAAAAACAATTAGAAATCGCTAATGCATCTACGACAGAGAAATTGAATACTCGTTGATTTATTATGGTAATTAATATATTTTCAGTGTTATTAATTGATTTCAATCACGATACACTTCGAGATTTTTTACATTGCAATAAATTATACTTTACACTGCTATTAAGCTCACAAAATTCGTGAATAGGCGTGGTTGCGGCGCCGAAACCGCTTTGATTGTTTCGTCAGTGCTTTTACTTCTCCGTTGTTTTTTGATCGATAAATCAATAGATAAATCAATTGATTTTTAAATTCTCAATACCCCCCCCCCCCAGACAGATCTTTAGATAATCCCCACAATATATTTTGCTTCAAACCCCGAAATTACTGGATCCGCCACTGCTTAAGAAATTAGAGCGACCAAAAAAAATACCTCCCCCCCCCACGGAGGGATTAATTTTATAGGCAGTTGGTAAAACAGTGGATGAACAGGATTTTTCCACAAATTACACACAAAATAAGGTCAACGGTTTACAAATTGGAGACGGTTCCCCCCCCCAATTTTTTGCTAGGGCCGTCTCTGCATAAGGTTTCTGAGAATACTGGGTGTAGAAGCTTAAAAAATAATTCATCTTCAGTATTAAATTTAAAGATACCACTAGAACAAGGTAGTCATAAAATAAGATAGATAATCCCCACAATATATTTTGCTTCAAACCCCGAAATTACTGGATCCGCCACTGCTTAAGAAATTAGAGCGACCAAAAAAATACCTCCCCCCCCCCCACGGAGGGATTAATTTTATAGGCAGTTGGTAAAACAGTGGATGAACAGGATTTTTCCACAAATTACACACAAAATAAGGTCAACGGTTTACAAATTGGAGACGGTTCCCCCCCCCCAATTTTTTGCTAGGGCCGTCTCTGCATAAGGTTTTTGAGAATACTGGGTGTAGAAGCTTAAAAAATAATTCATCTTCAGTATTAAATTTAAAGATACCACTAGAACAAGGTAGTCATAAAATAAGATACATTCTCCAACTCCAGTTGATGGTGTCAGCTAACTCCAACCTGGTTGTGCGGTTAGTAAACCCTAATTTTGCCTAAAGCAACTTAAGACGATCCAAATACACGCAGATAAGAAGAGAAAACTCAACTGAGGGAAATGCACAAAAAACCTGACAACAGGGATTCAATTCTTAAGCCGAAGATGGAAGAATAAATTTATGGAGAGACTGTTTGGTCCATGTCACAGGGTTTGTATAAAATGGAAAATGTTAAAGTATCCAGGAGAGAACAAAGTAGAATCTTACAAATGATAAATCCAAACTCAGCCTTGATCATTTTAGAAATCGTTGAAAATGAGAAATGGGTGGAGATAAGGAGTATGTCAAAAGTTTTTGGGTACAAAGCAGTGGCGTAACTAAAAGCTCATGGGGGGGGTCAGCTCGGGGGGGGGTCCGCTCGGGCGTCTTTTTTAGCGGCGGCATTTAAAAAAGAGTAATACATTTTGATAGTGTTATTGACAGATTTGCACAAATGAAGGCAAAAAAAATTAATTTCTAGTAAAATAATTAAATAAAATATAAAAAAATAATTATTTCTCCCTTTTATTAGACTTTTTCTTTATTTTTTGCACTAAATAATTTGATGAGTCATGTGTTTGACTTTCAAACTAAAAATGACTCAGTGACGTAAAAACTTGACTTTTGCCAAGTAGGGGGGCGAAAATTTCAGGAACCGCCCTGGGCAGCAAAACTCCTCGCTACGCCGCTGGTGCAAGGTATACTCATAATGTCATAATCTTCTGGAGAGTACTCCTTACCTACTAGAATCCCCGTTTACATAGCAATTGTGTTTAAATGCAACTAAGAACTTTTCCTTCGGAGCTTGCAATAATAATAATAAGTATTTATTGAAAATTTAATAGATTTTTAAGATTTAATATCCGATTTGAGGTGCCCAACTGCTTTCCAGTACCAGCCGCCACTGCCCCATAAAAACAGTAATAAGTAATAAAGAAAAGCGGCCGAAAAAGAAACTTTTTCTAGATTTTCATTTACAAAATTATTGAAAGATTTTCCCTGATTTTCTATTAAATTGCCTTAAGATTTCCTTTCCAAAAAATTTAAAACAGAAATTTAAAACAAAAGCTCATCTATAATATCCTTAAAATACCCTAAAGTTTCCTAAGATTTTCTTCGATTTACTAGTTTTCTTAAAATTTACTGGGATTTCTATTTTGTAAGATTTTCTCTGCTTTCTTAAGATTTCCTTGAATTTCTTAAAATTTCCTGAAAATTTCTAATATTTCCCAAATTTTCAGTTTTCTCTTGATTTTCTTGGATTACCTCAAATTTTCCTTCACTGAATTTCTCCAGCGATTCCCCCTTCGGGTAATAATTTATTAAATGAGGTGAAATCAGTACGGAGCGCAGTGTTATGCTTGGTCTGCATTTATGAAAAATAGAAAATATGTCTTCGGTAACCCCCCCTCCCCCGAAACATGAAACGAACATTTTAAAGGACTTAACGGCTAATAAGTTCGTTGACAAAATTGCAAGTCAAGTAAACAGAATATGGTCAGTCCACATTTCAATTTAAACGGAGCAACACGTAAATTTTCTCAAAAACAATAAAAACAAATCAAGTTCTACAAAGTGATCGACAGCGGCGCACAGAGAATGTGTCGGTCAAGCACTTCAAATTATTACAACAAATCCACAACAGATACCAGCATCGTCTTGCACTATGTCTTTTTCAACACTGTGCGTTCAATTAAGGCGGTCTAATTTATTAATACAGCGTTTCTAAACCTGTGGGGCGTGCCCCCCCCCCAGGAGGTGTGAGTATATTATTACAAAAATTATTTAATTTATTGAAAGAAAACTAAAATAAAACACATTCCGACTCAAAAATATTAAATACACAAAAATATTCTATAAAAGGGGGGGGGGGCGATAAAAATCATGAGTGAAATTAGGTGGCAAATACTGAAATGCTGAGAAATGCTGCGTTAATCAATATTTTTAAATAACGGTGGGATTAAAAGTAGTTAAGTTGCTAGCACTAGAACTCGATAGCGGGAAACTCGATTTTTCCGCAGATTCTCATTACTCCAACAGCTAGCAGATTACGAGGCTCTGGTCCCCCCCCCAACTTCCTAAGGTGCACAGAAAAGTGTTTTTTTAACCCGAATCTGAGATAAAAGGAATACACCTATAATTGTTTAAAGCGGACTTTTTCTATAATTTTTCCAATAAAAATGTATTTATTTGGGTTTGGAATACGCCCCTCCCCCCTTCCCCATTTAAACATATTAAATTAAAACACAATAATTAAAAAGTGCTAATGAATCGACAGGTAAATTGAATATTCATTGATTTATTAGAGTAAATAATTTATTTTCGAAGTTATTAATTGATTACACCTCACGGTTTTTTCAAACGGCACTAAATTAAAATTGACACCGCGGTTAAGCTGACAAAATTCACAAAAGGGCGTGGCTAGTATTTTTGTTTTTATTTCTCAATTGTTTTATTTTGTAAGCTTACTTATGCTATATACCGTTACTCCATTAAATTGCTTAAAGATATTGCAAATTTAATCAAGACGGTGGCGCCCATAAAATAATTTTATGTTAATCTGTTTTTTTATTAGTGGCATAAAATATTTCGCTTTTATTTCAATATTTTGCACACAGTTAACGAGCACTTTTTGACTCAAACGACCACCAATCACTAAATTTTGAAATTAAATTTTCATTTTATACGACAACTTAATAAATGTAGAATAAAATAATAAAAACCGAAACATCAGGAAAAAATGAGAAAAATAAACCAAGACGTAAATAAAACGCCGTAAAAGGTTATCGTTTAGATTGGTTTGCTGATGGCAAGGATATGAGATGATAACAGTCATAAAATTTTTTTAATTTAATGTATACGATCAAATTATTGCTACCGTTTACAATTTATGATGGAGCGGTATAATACTTTAATAATGCCTGTAGGGGTCCTAAAAGCGTCCATTAGCGCGCCACTGTCAGTTTCCGTTTAGTTTCGTTTTTGGCGGCCGTAAACTCCAATTTAACGCGTTCCGATCCAGAAATAATTTATTTACGTATAATTCGAAAAAATATAAATAATATGGTGGTTTAGTCTGGGAGTGTCCTTGCATAAAAGCCAATTTAAATGTATAGAATTACTTGGTATCACTCCCTTGATTGCATTATCTTGTCTGCAACCCTTACATGGGCTTAACGAAGGACTAAAATATTTGCCGTTTGGGAGTTCTGTCTTCTAAGTTACATAATCTATGCATATTGAATGTGATGAAAGTCAAAATGCAAATTACGTTTTGTATTCTCTATTTAAACGCGAGTCGCATCCTAACGCTTTGTAATTTTCAATTTTCTTTTAAAACTCCGAGTAAACTTTTGTAATTAAGTTAAACTTTCGCATTTTTCTATTTTTTGCATTTTCACTTGCATGTTGTTTTCTCTAAACCCTTATTTCCTGCGTCGTTTTGTCAGCCACATTTACTTTATGGCTATACTTGCCACAATCAGATCATTTTAATTTTCAGCTTTTATGAAAATTCATGACAGGAAACCTTTGCATGTTTGAGCCAAATATTTAAAAATTGAAATTAGTGGGCTAAATGCACGGCGATAGCAAATCGTATTTTTGTCGATTTTGTGGTGGAAAGTACGAAACGAAGCTTTACTCCCAAATTAACAGGTCTCTTAATTGTGAGACAATTTACTTTGTATAACAAAACAAGCCTAATTCAAGTGCCATCCATTATTCACAGTTAATCTGCAAATGGCTGTTAAAGCTCACTAAAGAAGCTTTCGAGTGAAATAATTCCTAGTTCCGCAATTTAAAATGCCGTGCAATGCCCTATCAATTATTTTTAAAAAATTGTAAAAGATAATTGTTTTACGATAAATTACAAAATAAAACCAACCGAAGTTCCCAAAACGCATTAAAGGAATTGCCAAAAAAACAATTTGTATGAAGTTTTTGAAACATTTCAATTTAATAAAGTGGCGGTGCAGCTGAAAACATTAATTATTGTAATTATCTTGTTGTTGAGCAGGAAAAGTTGAGGTAAGAAGCGGGATTTATTAAGAATTATTGTAGAAGAGATCGACGATTTATCACAAAATGAAGTGGCAATTAATAAATTAAATTAAAAGCAGGGGTGCGCGCAAAACAAAGTTTGAGATTCGCTGTAACTTTTAATTTGTGTTTACAACAGAAACGTATTCAGGATTATGATTTCTTCCCTGAGCTAAATTAACGTTTCTCGATTAACATTAACTAATTAAACTTCTGGAGGGGTTGCAGAACAAAAGTGATCTCATTAAGCTCCAGGATTCCTTCCACAAGTAGTCGGTGTGTCGCACCACAATAAACATGATATTTTTTAAGCTAATAAACAAAAAATTTACATCGAAATCCGTGTAACGGCGGCTTAATTTTATACGGAACCCCAAAAATAAACCAAAGTAAGATCTATTTCCGCCTTAATGTTAATGATTTTTTTTAAATTTGTTCTATTATAATTAATATTTTTATTTTCTAATTAGGGGGGGGGCAGAGCCTTTGGCGGTTCACCCCTGGGCCGCATCGCGGCTCTAATTTCAAACAAACGACAAACAAAAAATATACGAAAGAAAGGTTTGTAACCTTTTATTCACAAAACGTTTAGCAATTTCATTGGCTATTGGTTAAAAGAAAACCAATCACAAACTTAAAAGCGTTGCATAACAACGTTGCATAATTTAGCTTCAAGCTAGTTACATGCACCTGCGATTTGCGGAATGCGATTTTTGCTTTGATTGGTCAAATTTAAACTATTTATTGAAATTTAACCAATCAAAATCAAATCACAACAAAAATAACATGTTTTATATTTACAGGGTAGATATTAATCTATTTTTATTTTATTTTAAATTTATTTTACAGTCACAATTCGTTTTTATATCAACGAGTTTGGGTGAAACCCGAAGGCATCTGATCTAACGCAAAGCCGGGGTGGCTTTACCTTGCCAGTGCCCACCTTCGTGCGGCACTGCTTGCACCTTTCTGATAAAAATTTAGATACATTTTATAAATTTTAACTATATTTCGGAATGAAGAGGGGGGTTAGTTACCTCATTATCCACTGCCCTTGTATCCGCCCGCGTCTTTAATAATCTTAACAGAGCCATAGACAGTGGGGAGGCACCTGTGCGCTCGTCCCCCCCCCCAAATGTTCAAAAAAAAATTTTTAATATTGAAAATATTTCCTCCAAAAATGTTACTTTTTACAAAATTAAACAATCGAGGTGAGCTACAGATATTGAGAATCCAAAAATCTCCTTCCAGCTTTCTTTCCGTTAGAACGTACAAACACGATAGATATCAACACAGTGGCGGCTGGTACAAGAAGGTTGATGGAGCCGCCGCCCGCCCTCTCAGTATATTAGATGTTTTTTAATAATTATAATTTTTTTTATTTACCATCGCAGAATCTTTTTGAAATATTTCCGACTGCAGAACTTACTACTTTACTCCTTCAGTTCATTCTTTAAAGTGAAATTGTTTAAATTTTTGTTTCGCCCTGTTCACCTATTTTCAAAATAACAAAACTACCAACTGTATCCACTTTTACACTATATATAATATATCAACGATTCACATAGTCAAACAAATATTTTGGTAAGTTGTAGTAATTATGGATACAGAACATTTAGAAAATCTTTGGGCACAAGCGCTTCCAGTTTTGAATAAAATATTCAAAGGTAACACTCAGACTAAGAATGAAGAAACGATGATTATATTTAGCTCTGTCACAACATACCTTACTCGAACATATGATGAGAATACCATCAACCCAGAAAATAAAAAATTTAAAACGATTGGTTCCAGAGGGTGGTTTCTTTATTTGAAGATCAAAGATTTTCTTTCCTCGCTTTGCAAAAATTTAAGCGAAACATTTGCGGAACTAGTGAACGAGGATTTATTGCGATCCTACAACACCGAATGGAAGAAGTACGTAAGTAAAAAGAAATATCTAAATTTTATATTTAAGCAGCTCAATGAGCATTACATCAAAAAACACCGTTGTTTCGATGAAGATCCCGATGTATGCTATGAAATTGGTGTATTATCCATTATCACGTGGAAGGAAATTATTTTCGATCAATATTACGATAGAATCATAAAAACCGCGAATGAATTAATAAATCGTGAACGACAGGGTGAAACAATCGATTGTAGTTTAATCTTGGACCTCGTGAACTGTTGTGACACATTAGGAATTTACAGAGATGGTCAAAATGCTTCCATATGTGTGTACAAAAATTATTTTGAAAAATCGTTTTTGGAAGAGACAGAAACTTTTTACGTCGTAGAAAGTACGGTATTTTTGGAAGGCGAAAGAGATTTCCCCGAGTTTCTCAAGTTGATCGAAAGGAGACTGCAAGAGGAAACAGAGAGGGTAAGCCGTTATTTAGATTCATCAACCGAAGACTCGTTAATAACGATTCTTCAAAGTTCGCTGTTTGAAAGACATTTGCAATATTTTTATGCTTCATTCGAAAAAATGTTAATCTCTGAAAACTACGACACTATCAGATTGTTGTATTCGCTCGTTTCCAAACATGTGGAAAATAAACGTGAATTTGTTAACATTTTCGAAAATCATGTTAGAGATCAAGGCTTGGCTTCCATTAGAAGGTGTAGTGAGGCTGTTAATCCTAAAATCTATTCAGACACAATTTTGGAAGTCTACAAAAAGTATATGGATTTGCTGAATACCGCATTTTCCAACAATACCGCCTTCAAGTCAGCGATACAAAAAGCAACCACGGGTTTTGTTAACAGAAATGCTTTAACGACGGAACCTAATACAGTTCGCAAAACTTCTGAATTGGTTACCAAATATTGCGATCAGTTGTTGAGAACTACGACTCCAAACCAAAAAGAACAATTGGACGATATTATGACAATATTTTTGTTTATCGAAGACAAAGATGTCTTTCAGGATTACTACTTCAAATTGTTTGCGAAACGGTTGGTGAACAGTATGTCCGACGATGAAGAATTAGAATCCTACATGATTCTTAAAATGAAAGATGTCTACGGTACCCAATCTGTAGCAAAATTTGAAAGGATGTTAAAAGATATTCAATTATCAAAAGATATAAACGTTGTATTTGCTCAAAAAAATCAGGAATCACTTGATGTCGATTTTAACATAAAGGTTCTCCAGTTTTGTACGTGGTCGTTTGCAAGTTCGCCCAGCCACAATTTGCCGATTGAATTGGAAAAATGTGTCTCTCAGTTCAGTAGGTTTTATTCGGGTGCGTATTCGGGGAAAAAACTCACATGGATGTACAATTTATCTAAAGGCGAAATGTTTACAAACAATTTCAAAACTCGCTATACCATTCAGGCCAGTACCAGACAAATTTCTATTCTTGTCTTGTTTAACAATTCTGACTCTTGGACAGTGAGGCAAATTCAGGAACAAACCAATATAGATCTGGATATAGTTTTGCAAATCATTGAAATTTTGCTGAAAGCCAAATTTATAACCTTCGAAAGTGCTGAAAATCTGACTGCAGATTCCACGGTTTGTTTGAATAAAAATTACAACAATAAGAAACATCGTGTCAACATCAACATTCCACTCAAAACCGAAACGCATAAAGATCAAGTAGCTTCAGACAAATATATCGACCAAGAGAGAATGTACGTTGTCCAAGCGACTATCGTAAAAATCATGAAATCGAAAAAAAGCTTGCAACACGTCGAATTGGTTTCTGAAGTAATGAAGAACCTCGCTTCTCAATTTAAACCTCAAGTTGAATTAATCAGGAGGAATATCCAAATACTAATTGAGAAGGAATACATGAAACTCAATTCAAAAGATCCCAATATGTACGATTATGTAGCATAGTTTGTTACCTAGCTGCTATATTTGTATAATAATTTATTTTCTTTTAATAAATTAGAATAATTATTATTTTAAATCTATTGTTTTACTAGGTAAACATTTTTTCGTAAAATTTCCCTGAATTTTTTAGAACGTAGAACGCGAATATCAGATCTGACCCCCTCATAATTAAATATAAGGATACCCGACGGCTCAAGTACATCTGACCAAATCAGATCGTCACTAAGGAACTTAACTCCTGCCAAAGCTTTTTGTTGATGTTTAAATGTTACTACTTGTCTCATGAAATAATCTTATAATATTTCTTTTCACCATTCTATTCATTATTTTGTCTTGCAAACATTTTTAGTAGACTTCCAAGTGGTCTCCAAAGAATTCCAAATAATTAAAAATACAACCTATAACATAATTTCTCAGGTTTCGTGACGTCACGATGCTTTTTCATAGCTTAAAAACAATGTATCTTCGGAACGATACATCCAGTGAAATGCGGTTTAAAACTTTTTGTTCTTAGAATTATTGTCCCCCCCCAGCTACGTGACTGGATATACGTACACGAGTTAAATTTGATTGAAAAAAATTTACAATAATTCGAGCCGAGTATAATCTAGACTATTCCATACAATTATGAAATACTGATCCCCCCCCCCTAGTGGATTCACAGACCAAAGTTTAAAATGTACTATTGTCATGAATTTTCTCAATTGTTCTTTTGTTTCAACTGTATCGCAAGTTGGTTGACTTTGGGCCCACTAGTAACGAAAACTTGGATTTTTTCCAAAAATAAATTTTTGAGATTTTGATTGAATTTTTGAGTTTTAGTAAGTTAAAGTTTAAAGAATTTGGCGATTTAGATAAAAAAAAATTTAATGGTAGTCAACACAGATTGAATTGATTGAATTAGAGATTACATGTGACTGATAAAAATAAAATTTAATTATTTTGTGAATATTTGAATTTAAGTTTAAAAAAACAAAAAAGTCTTATTATTCGATATCCACTCAGCATTTTGATAAAACTTATTTTTAAAAAATAAAATTGAAAGTTAGTCGGGCGAAAATTGAAAAATTTGTATTTTATGGAAAATTTGGAAATGTAAAAATCTGGAAACTTGAAAAATGCATTTCAGTATATTCAATCAAGAACGAAAAGAGTCGAGTATAACTTACGCCATCAGGAATGTGTATAATTTCAAGTATTATTCAGATTTATCAATAAAAATAATAAATTAAGTATGTACTTAAATTTTAATTTTCACTAAGTTTCAGTCAAAAAATGTCAGGCAGATACAGTATCCGTCATGGAAATTTCATTAGGAATTATTCCCGAATTAAAATAATAGATTTCTCTTAATAATAAAGAATAGAATATAGATGAAAAGTTAAATTTTTGGTTTGAATTTCATAAGCTCAAACATTTTTTTTAACATAATTATAAAGCTTGCTATTTCAAACCGGGGGGTCTGGGGTATGGACCCTCCCCCCCATCACATTAGTGATTGTGTTCAAAAAAACAAAATGAGTTATTGGATTTCAAATCAGAACTTTTAGATTTTAAAATTTTAGAAGTTAGATTTCTTGTATGAAACCCGTAATCTCAATAACACATTTGTTTTGCTCACAATCTCTGGTGTACTGGAGGGTATTCCATACCTCCCAGACCTCCCGGTTTGAAAAACCTAGCTTTATGTGCGGTTATTGAAATTTCATTGGAAATTGTTATTTTAATTCGAAAGTAATCTCCGATTGCTTATATTTTAATTTCGCGTAGTGCAAGTTAATGAATGACATAATCTTTTTACTGAGTAGGCACTTTCATAATCCTAGGTTTTACCAATGATATTACTGGAATTTAGACCGTATCGTAGCAACAGCTGCTATTTCGAGAATTAATCTTGAATCTCGGATTAATCCGTGACTATTATAAAAATGACGGATTAAAGAATTTGTATTAATTTCAGCGTTAAAACTGGATTTAAGTGTAGTAAAGTGTGGGAAATGTTAGCTAACAGAATATTTCAAAAACAAGAGTTTACGAGTGGTACAAACGTTTTCAAGAGGGTTTTGAAGACATGGAAGATAATGCCCAGTGTTTTACCAATGAAAACGTTGAAAAATTAAAAGAAATGGGTCTTGCACATCGCCGAATCACTATTAGAGAGGTCGCATGTGATGCAATTTTTAAGGCTAATTTAAACTTGAGACAAGTAAGTGGCAGCTAAAACCTTTTCAAAATTGTTGAATTTTCAATAAAAACTGAACAGAAAAATTATCTCTGAGGAATCGTTAGCTGAAGTTGCTGAGGACCCAAACACATCATAACAGGTGACAAAATGAGGGTATACGGGGTACTGCACCATGATAACGAATCCAAGCAAAGAAGTGTTTTGAGGATTGGAAAAAAAGGTGGCAAAAGTGCATTATATCCGATGTTATGTTGGATCAGTGCGGCCTTCAGGTCGTACAACCTGGGTAACCCAACTGCATATTACTCGTACACTTGGAAGTCATGGTGACCGGAAAACCGGCTCCTGATTTGGTCAGATGTCCTTGAGCCGTCGGGTATCCTCATATCATCAGCTCATATTTGATTATTTTCATTCGGGAGGGGGTTCTATCTAACGTTGGTGCTCTAAATTCTAGTAATTGACAAAATAATAAGTCGTAAACACAAGTTATTTTATTTATTTTGAATATTTCACTTAATTAACTAAAAGACTAAATTTACATGATACAGTTTTGTTCCAATTTATTAAAAGAAAATTATTATAAAAATATATCAGCATAGTAACTAACTATGCAACGTAATCGTAGGTATTCGGATCTGTTGAATTGGGTTTTATGTAATTTTTTTCAAGAAGTTTTTGGATATTCCTCTTGATTAATTCAATTGAAGGTTTGAATTGAGAAGCGAGATTCGTCAAAACTTGAGAAATCAATTCGACCTGCTTTACCCTTTTTTGCGATTTCATGATTCTTACGATAACCGATTGAATGACGTACATTCTCTCTTGGTCAATATATTTGTCTGTATCTACTTGATCCTTATGGGTTTGGATTTTGAGCGGAATGTTGATATTGACACGATGTGTCTTATTATTGTAATTTTTATTCAAACAAACCGTGGAATCTGCAGTCAGATTTTCAGCACTTTCGAAGGTTAAAAATTTGGCTTTCAGCAAAATTTGAATAATTTGCAAAACCATATCCAGATCTATATTGGTATGTTCCTGGATTTGCCTCACTGTCCAAGAGTCAGAACTGTTAAACATGACAAGAATAGAAATTTGTCTGGTGCTGGCTTGAATGGTATAACGCATTTTGAAATTATTTGTAAACATTTCGCCTTTGGATAGATCGTAAATCCAAGTGAGTTTTTTCCCCGAATGCACCCCCGAATAAAACTTGCTGAACTGAGAGATGCATTTTTCCAATTCAATTGGTAAATTATGGGAGGGTGAACTTGCAAAAGACCACGTACAAAATCGTAGAACCATGGCGGTAAAATCGACATCAAGTGATTCCTGATTATTGTGAGCAAATGCTACGTTGATATCTTTTGATAATTTTATATCTTTCAGCATCCTCTCAAATTTTATTACAGGTAGGGAACCGTTGATTTCTTTCATTTTAAAAATCATATAAGATTCTAATTCTTCATCGTTGGACATACTGCTCACCAACCGCTTTGCTAACAATTTCATGTAGTAATCCTGAAAAACATCTTTGTCTTCGATAAACACGAAGATTTTCATAATTTCATTCAATTGTTGTTTTTGGTCTGGAGACGGATTTCTCAACACCTGGTCGCAATATCTGGTAACCAATTCAGAAGTTTTGCGAGCTGTGTTTGGTGCCATTGTTAAAGCATTTCTGTTTACAAAATCCGCGGTTGCGTTTTCTAATGCAGACTTAAAGGCGTTATTGTCGGAAAATATGGTCTTAATCATGTTCATGTACTTTTTGTAAACCTCCAAAATTGTGTCCATATAGATTTTAGGATTCTTAACAGCAGCTTCACTACACCATCTAATGGAAGCCAACCCTTGATCGTTAACATGTTTTTGGAAAATATTCGCAAATTCGCTTATATCCTCCAAGTGTCTGGAAATTAACGAATAGAAAAATTTGATATTGTGGTGACATTCAGAGATCAGTATTTTTTCGAATGAAGCATAAAAATGTTTCATATGTCTTTCAATCAGCGAACTACAAAGAACTTGGCTTGCTGCTTCATCGGTTGTTGGATGTAAATAACGGCATACTCTCAATGCTTCCTCTTTCATTTTACTTTCGACGAACTCGAGAAACTTCATGAAATCGGTTTCGCCTTCCAAAAATGCCGTACTTTCTCTGACATAAAAGTTTTCTGTCTCTTCCAAAAAGGGTTTCTCCAAATAAATTCTATACACACTCAAGGGATTCGAATTATCTTTGACAATCGCTCCCAATTTTAAGTAATACTGCACAAGATCCCAGATTAACTTGGAATTAATTCTTTCACCCTGTCGTTCTCGATTAAATAGTTCGTTAAAGATTTTTATCATTTTATCATTATATTTCTCAAAAATAATGTCTCTCCAAGTGATAACGGATAGCACACCAACTTTATAACAATAGCTCTTTGAAATCATTGAAGGATCCATATTGGAAGAAGAATGATGGTAGATGTATTTTGTATCGAGATGACGGAATACGAAATTTAGAAGATCGCCGTTACTTAGGATCTTCTGCCATTCGGTGTTGTGGTATCTCAAAAAATCTTCGCCCGCTAATTCCGCACATTTTTCCCTTATACTGTTGCACATCGAAGTAAAATATTCTTTTAGCTTCATATAAAGAAACCACCCTCTTTCACCCACAGCGGACAACTGTTCATTTTCTTGGTTCTTACCATTCTCATCATAGCGTCGGTGAAGGTAAGTCGTCACAGTGGTATATATTCTTAACCTTTCTGCAGAGCTAGTATTATTCTCGAACATTTTTTTCAAAAATTGAAGCACTTCTCCCCACATATGTTCTAAATGTTCCGAATCCATATTTTCTACAAATTACAAAAAATTAGTTCGATTTTGCCACGTATTTTTTGCCTTGACAGTTTTAAAAATAACCACATAGTGCAAAAACGGCTACAGTTGATGGGTTCGTTATTTTAAAATGGGTATATCGTACAAGGTACAAAGGATTGCATTGAAACCAAGTGAGATAAAAATTCTACCTTTTCTTGAGGGAAAATTGAATTTTCTCTACATGCTGGACAAAATAATTAGCTTTTCGTTGTGTAGAAACTAGAAACTCAAGATGTAAAAACTAGGTGATATATCGTGGAAGAAATGGGTGGTTCAAACAAGTCCCCAGAAAGAAACACAATAATCACTACTACTGTACTCGCAAAATCGTGGTCCGTCGGATTAGAATCAATGAAACTACTTACCCCGATAGCTAGTAGTAAGTTTAATTTTATTAATTAATTAGTAATTTTATATGCCAGATATCAGATGATACAAAATGTGATGATAAAACTTTGATCGCACTTCAAGAGCGATTAGTTACCATAGGCAGAAAGCCTCAAGGTTGGTTTATATCAAATGCACCGCGCGCACGCAGACCGATTAAGTTCAAACATTGAATTTCTACAGAGGCGTTCTTTATGTACGGATTTACATGCGTAATTTTATTTCATTGCAACATTATTTATTTACATGCACGCACATGCGTGCGTGTGCCACCAACCAACCAACCAACCAACCAACCAACCCATATAATATGTTATGGTCAATAAAGTCAATATAGTCAACAAAGTCATAATAAAGTTATGGTCAAAAAAATCAAAAAATTATTGATTTTAAAATAAGTCCTCTTTCATTGGCCGTATTCAGTAACATTGTCGAATGAAATTAATCGCAAACAAAATATTTTTAAGTTACTGTTACTGAATACGGCCCTGTCTATTCGATTTTATCAATTTTAAAGTATTTGGTATTTTGTACAGTATTTTGTAATTCGTATTTGAAATACAAAATACATTTGTTTTGGGTATTTGAAAATACCAAATACAAATACATTGAAAATATCTGTTGAAATACAAAATACAAAATGTATTTCAAATACGTATTTCAAATACTGCCCAGCCCTGCAATCTAAAAATTAACAAGTAAGAAAATTTAATTTTGAAACGTGGTTATGTCAAGAGATTGATAAATAAAAAACAAGTTGACTTACCACCAAAGACCAAAGAAAATTATTGTATCTCGAAGGCAACGAGGATCAATCCACAAATAGGGAAATAACAAATTTTTTGATAAAACTCAATAAAAAGAATACCAGCAGCACACGTGGAGATAGGATAACCAATATCGACAACCACGCAACCATGCGGATGAACTAAGAAGTAGAAGCTTACAACAGAACAGTGGCGTATCTTCACCGACGATTAACGACAGTGACTAAAGGCCAGTTTACACAAAGCAAGTTGGTAAGTGATTTAGTTGGTAAGTGAAACCAGTGAAACATAGACTTGATTCTATTGCACTTGTAACTTACCAACTTAATTTTCATTTAATAAACCGTTTACATGTTACATTTAAGTTACATTGCTGTCTTACATTTTTTAATAATAATTTAATACCCAAATTCATTGATATATATAGCACAAATTTCCATGCTTAGGTTGGCACCATAAGTAACGAATTCAAATTTCAGGTCAGGGGCGTCTCAGGCACTAAAATATTTTTTTTTTTTTAAATAAATTCAAATTAAAATTGAGGTTCAAATATGAAGTCGCCCATTTTATCGCCAGTTGCCAATACGAAATTTTCAGTCGTATGGACAGTGCTCAAGTCGCCCATTTGGCGATAAGTTGCCCAAACTGGCAACTCGCGTCACTGTGCCTTTTTTGGAATCGTCAACCGTATTGACCTGGAGCGAAGGTTCATATAAAACAATAAAAAACTATTTATTATCTATTATGTTGTTAATTTCGTTTCAACGAGGAGTGTTTGGAGTGAAAAGGTAAATTTAATTCGCCCCGTTTATGCTCGCATAAAAATAAATTTTTATTTAAAAAGTAAATACAAAAATATAAAATAACAGAAACATTGGAGCTAATCAAAAGTCAAAAGTCGAGCATCGTTTGTCGCCACTGTCTCTATAAAGTCACTGTGGACAGGGCCATCTACAATTCCCTCAAAACTGAAGAATTCAAACAAGATACCTAGAATGACAAGCTGGAGAATCTCTCCTCCAATCTATCTGGCATTTGGACTGGCACTCAGCAATGAGGAAAAGGGCCAACATAATTCACACTGATCCCGGCCACATAGCCAGAATCAATGCAATGATCCTGGATAAACTCTCCAACCCCTCTTCGATTATCCTCCACCAATTTTACTCACTTATAATCAAGAAATATTTTCCCGCGTCAAGATACTTGATAAAAAAATTGGCATCACCCTCCCCCCCGTTAAAGGGGTTTCTATGCAGATGACGCTATTTACTACAGTAACTTATTTTGACCCCAACCAATCATCAACCGACTCCAAACCACCATTGACGACTTCAAGAAGTGGTTCCCAACCTGGAGAATAGGAGCCAATCCCTCCAAAAGTACGGCAACCTAATCCCCCCCCCCCGCTTCAAGTCCCAATAAATCAAAATCCAATCTCAAAATGGAAAGATTCCCGACCTCCTTAAGATTAAAGTAGAAGAAGAATTAAAGTTTACCTGTGGGATTAGGACTTATTCTCTTAAGCGGACGAGTTGACTATCGCCCGTAGCAACAGCTGCTATTTAGAGAATTAATCTTGAATTTCGGATTAATCCGTGACTATTAGTAAGGACATAGGTGATTTCCAGAGAATGACAATAATTTGTAATAACTCCAGCTTCCACTGATATTTTTTAAACCTTATCCTCAACTGTTTTACTTTTTCTAAAATAGGAGTTGTCTTAAAGGGGGCGGGTAACCCACCTCAGCCCCTGTGTGTACTCCCATGAGGCGCCTTTTCAGTAATCTTGTTAATAAATTTATGTGTGTCAGCAGCGGACAGTCATTCAACACATTAAGTCACATAAATATTTATTACTCCCATCGTCTCAACTTTTCGCAAACCGGGGGGTCTGGGGGGTATGGAATACCCTCCAGTGCATCGTTTACTCGTTCACCGGGCACGAAACTATGATGGGGCCGGTGTGGGCCATTTGCATTAGATTTTTAATTGAGTAAATTATTTATTCTCAATGGTGCAATTGATTTACAACTTTTTTCGTTTATTTGTTTTTTACCGAACTGAAAATCACTCTAGCTTCTGCATCAGCCCAGTGTTAGTTGGTACGAAGATAAAGGCCACATACAAATTAAATCAAAAAGTTAGCTATTTTGTGTGTAAAGTGAGATTTTTCACCCTCTTACTAGGGTTGAATAAAATTTTTTCTTTCAAGTCTCATCTAGAAGCCCCAATTAAATTTAAATTATCAAATCAAAGAAAAAGAGTTTCAAATTTTTAAAATCGCCCTGGTAATGATATACATTTTCTAGTTAATTTGCGAGTGAAGCTTTCAAATTAATAGCTTGCTAAACCTGTAAGTAATGAGTCAATAGAGCAATTTATAATAAAAGCCTAAGGAAATCGAAGTAAGGAAATAAAGTGAGTGAGATTATAACACCATTTATACAGAACAAGTTATGTTTGTACAGAATGTTAACCGAGTTTGTTCAACCAGCAACTTGCTCCTTATAAGCTTACAGCTAATATGGAGCATTGAATAATTGAGGTGAAAGGTGAGGTTACCGATGCAAGTTAAAACAATAACTTAGTACACACGAACACGAGAACTCCTGCTAACCTTTTAACCTCGATTGTGCTTGATTACAGCGAGAAACGTCATGTAAAAATTCATACCACAATATTATGGATTATTCCAAAATAATAAATGGAACTCATCAGTTGATCGATTATAATCAAAGATCAATCACTAGTGATTACTCAAAATAATTTTCCGATGAGAGCACAAAGAGAAACATAATTTATCATCACCATGTTATCATGAATCATTCCGACTGATGGAATGAATATCAAACAGGGAACCAACTCGAAACAGTATTTGTAATTATTAATAGGAAGAAGAAGAAATTAAGTTATGCACGTTTCGTTTAGAATACAATGGAATATTGGCACGAATGTTCGGGATAAAAACCCCGGTCGGTGCTCACGGTGGTTTTTGCATTGGAAATTAACTACCGTTTCTCGGTGTAACAATCGGAAATGTGTGAAGTTGCTACAGGGTGGACACGAGAAGAGTTAGCATTCTGGCTTGGAAATTAAAATCCACAAAGCACAGTTTACACATGTCGTGTTTCATGTTCATGACTTGAAATGCATGTGAATTGATAATAATAATAATAGGATAAATTATTCATAACTGCATATCATCTGGCAATGACATAGAAGAATGCCATTGTTGGGAAGAATTAAATTATTTTATTGTTATTACACGAAGTGAAAGCCCCAGTTAATTTGTTTTTCAATTTAATTAAAGTAAACTTTATGGCCCTTCGAGCCGGATAAAAAATTTAAACGAAAGCAAACTGTGGATTTATTACCAATTTTATGAGACGATTGAAAATTACATATTTAATTTTCGTTTAACCGTGAGTCTATTTTAAGTATTTGTCAATATTTATCTTGGACAAATATTAAAATTGTACCTACAGAGGTATAACTAAATTTTATCGAAGAAATCCAAACAAGCGGCAAATGAAAGATCATTTTGAAACTTTCCGACTTGGTTCGTATTTTTTAATCTACTTAGCGCAAAAATTATTATTACATCGTGCAGCTTTAAGCGATTTTCCTTCATTATGAAATTGTTTCATCGCGGTCCAATTTTCCAAAGGTCTCATAATTGATATTTTCTTTTTAAGCTTCATTATGATGAGATTATTTTTTAATATACTTTGAGAAATCAGCTTAACAGATCTCGTTTACTTTCTTAATTAATTTACCAATTTTTATTTGAACGAAAATTAATTTACTCCGCCTCCCAATTACTTCATTTATACAAGTCCTAGGTCCGGATCTGACCAGGTAAACATCAATTTAATAAAATTCGAATAAATTCTTGAATTTATTTAAATAAAATTAGGATTATAGAATAAAAATGGTAATAAAAAGCTCAAATTTACCGTCGAGCACAACCAACAAGATAATATACACTTAAAATGTAAAAAACGAAAAATATTTCAAAATTAGTTATCAAAATTGATAAGACGTGAGAAAATACGGAGCTAACATTTTTAAGCGACTTGATATTTAAAATAAATAAGAAGAAAAGTGTGACCTCTTTAAAACGAGTATTGAAACTCAATTATGTGAGATAATTTTATTAATCTCACACCTTGTGACTTGAATACTAAATAACGTAAGACTAGAATTTTAAGTAATAAAATTTTAAAATAACCAGTTTGTGCAAAAAATTTGTACCTCATTATTTTTTGCACAAAGGCACAATTAGCAACAATTAAAAAGCTAACCAGTTCTGATTAAATTGTCTTCTTAGAAATAACGGTGCAATGTTTCTCTCAATAATAATAAATAATAATAATAATGATATAACCGAATGTTCCCCCCTTCGCCTACTCGGTGTTCCTCGCAAGGTAATAACCGAAAATGCTAGAGATTGTTCTTTCGAAGTATTGCATTCGCTCCTAATGGGGGGGGGGAGGAAACACTACAAAACATTTACTTATTTATTTTCTTCTTTTATGAATTTTATAATAATTCCACGAAAATCATTAGTGAGATACTGGGGGATATTCCATACCCCCCAGACCCCCCGGATTCGCAAACCAAAGTTTAGAATGTGTCTACTATTATCATGAATTTTCTTTGACTTTGGAAACTTGACTTTTTTCCAAAAATTGCTGACGTAACAGACAAACAAATTTTCTGTCTGAGATTGAGATTGAATTTTTTAATAATTTGCTAATTAAAGTTTAAAGAAAAAAATGTTGATTGGTAGTCACCACAGTTTAAATTTGAGATAGAAGGGATCATACTAGATTACATTTTTTGGTTGATCAAACTAAAATTTAATTATTTTTTGGTAAAAATGTTGATACCAGAGCAGCATTTTGATAAAATTTATTTTTAAAATTGAAATTGAAAGTTCGAAATTTCAGTATATTCAGAGACATTTCAGTATATTCGTCGATTTCAGCCACTGAAGAATCTGGGGATAAGAAATACCCATTATAATCTTATATTGAGATCCATGCATTCCATACAGTTATGCCCGTATTAATAGTCACGGATCAATCCGAGATTCAAGATAATCCTAGGATTTTCCTTTCCAATCAGATTACTAGAATTTAGACCGTATCCTAGCAACAGCTGCTATTTCGAGAATTAATTTTGAATCCCGGATTAATCTGTGATTATTAATACGGGAATTAGTGAAATACCCTCCACCCCTCCGTGCGATACGTATTTGTCCTGAAAGTACAAAATCTTTTTGCTTAATTACAGAACCTACACACAAATCTTTAATTTTTTAATTTGGGAGGCCGGGGGGGGGGGTATTGTATTAAACCAATACAACAGCAATAGGGATAAAAAAAAGTTTGTTGAAATTTGAGATTTTTTTGGAATATCCTTTTGGAATCACTCTCTATATTCCAATAATTACTCACTAGAAAAGCTTTTATTAGATCATCGTCCACTCTACACCATAAACTGAAAGGGTAAACTATAACTTACGCTATCAGGAATGCATAAAAAGCATTATTCAGATTTACCAGTAAAAATAATAAATTATGTACTTTAAGTTAAATGTTCAGTAGGCTTCTAAGTCAGGTTTCTGTATTTTCTAGTCAATAGAAAGTCAGAGTTATGTAGGTACTACTGATAAATTGGGCTGATATGATAAATCAGTGCGGCCTTCAGGCCGCAAAACCTGGGTAACCGAGCTCCATACCATTAAAACATTTGAAGGTCATGGCGGCTGATTAACCGCCACGCATCCTAGTAGGAAATCGGCGCAGCCGCAGTTCAGCGCGAGTCCAGTTCGGCGCGGGAATAGTATCTTTTTCTTTTCTTCTTTTTTCTTTTTTTTGATTTTGATAACCGCAATATCATCGATTTTTTACGCGGATTAGCGCATAATTTTGCTATGCGCGACTATTTTTTTTAATTGGTTTTTTAGGATTATTGTTTTCTTTACTTATTTCTTGAATAAAATTTATTTTTTTAAATAATTCTTTTTTAATAAAATTATAATTAGAATTAGAACAAGATTAAAAATATAGTAACTGTACCCGCGCCGAACCGCACTCACACCAAACTGAACTCACGCCAAACTGAATACTGAACTCGCGCCGAATGGAGTTTGCGCAGAACAGTACTTGCGTCGAATCGGTTTTGCGTCGAATCGGTTTTGCGTCGAAACAGCTGCGGCGAAACGGTTGCGTCGAAACGGCTGCGCCGAATAGTACCCGACCCATAAAAATAACCATCAGGGACAGCCAACGTTTTTTATGGAATTTCAACAATTTATCGATGGTTTTCGTAGCTAATCACAGATTTTGCCAACCGCCTAAAATATTGAGGGTGTGTCACCTGCTTCCTCCCTCCCCCATGGGGTATTAGTCTCTGATAATCACTTAAAACATTACATCATATTTCTTCTCACATTGGTAAGAATTAAAAATGCGGTGGAGGGGAGTAAATGACATATTTCATATCTTTCAATACTAGATTGTCAAAGTTGTGCGGCCTGAAGGCCGCAATCAGTGGCGTAGCCAGAAATTTAGTTCGGAGGGGGGACGAGCGAAGTGAGTCTTGTGATAACGTCGCAGATTTTTTCAAAGTTTCAAGGTTAAACACTTAATAAAAAAATTATTTCGGGGAGGACCGGACCTCCCGAGACTCCCCTGGCTACGCCACTGGCCGCAATTAATGCGTTAAGGTGACAAATGTTTCGTCTGAATTTTTAATAAACCAGGGTTTTTCTAACAATAAATTCAAAAGTTTGAGATTTTTTCTGCGCATAGAATATCGAACTATTCGTCGATGCACCATTCTATCATTCTAGGTGGTCTAGAAGGGGCCGAAAAATGTGAAAAATTGGAAATTGACAAAAGCGACACGGAATTATTCGTTCTTTTTGTATGACCCTTTAAAATCATTGTTATTTATTACCTATTTAAATATTCTACAAAATCATTTAAATAATCTGTGATATTTAAATAATATTTGTGTAATTGTTTAATTGTCACAAGCTTATTTAAATATTTTGAAGATTAAAATATTATTCAAAATGCAATTTTCAATATGAAGATGAATTTAAAAATAAAAAAATTATTATTTATATTATTCTTGGATAATATAATTAGATGTCCAATGACGAGAATAATTATCTTACTTAAAAATTGCAGGAAAAAAATTCAAAAAAATGTACCTAATTTTAAATATTTATAAATCATAAAACGTAAGCAGCGAGTTGTACAGGGGTCTCCTAGTAAATGGGATGCGAACCTATGACTTTTCTGTCGTAAGTCCAACTTCCTATGTACTACACAAACCACCTGTACAATGAAATAAGAACATAAACAGCAATTGGAAGAATAGAAACATCAATTTTCTTATGTTTTAAGAGAAAAATTTCAAAAATCAGATGAAAAAAAAAACAAGGTTTGTTTGAAAAACTTCGTTTCTTTTCCGATGTGCATATTTTTCCAAATTAAAAATGTGTCTAAGATAAATTAAATTTTCCTTTTAAATTTTTATGTTCTTAAAAAGTAAAGCGAAAAACTGAAAAGCTTTCGGTTTAAAATTTTTTTTTTATTAATAACCCCGAGCAGAGTTGAAAATAACGTCCGAGCTAATGTAGTGAACCTACCCCTGAAGGTTTTTCAGAAAAATCTTAACAAAAAACTTAACGTGAAAATTTTAATCGGGATGAAAAGAGTTTTCCAAAAAAATATGTTTCCTTAATGTGATTGAAAGTTCAAGTTCCGTACCATCAGTAAAAACCTTCCTTGTTTTGTATTCAAATGTTGTCGATTGTATTTTAAAAAAAGAACTCTGAAAATGAAATACGAAGAGCTTTTCAATTTTCTAAAGTAACTATAAAAATATTTTACTCGCACGACACGCACTTCATAATTAAATAAAGAGACCTTTAATAAAATTAAGAATAAATTTTCCGAGTTTCGTCGAATTGAAATTTGGAAAATTATGATTAACCGTTCGATATAATCCCGCACCTGTTGCTGGCGGTGAAGCTCCAATTTTAGAAATTAGCAACCAGCGTTGAAGCAAATTTTTGAAAATCTTACCTTGCAAAAAATGCCGCTGCAGCGGATGCTTGTGCCGGATTTCCAGGGAGTCCATTGACTGCAAACGCATATCTGGTTTCGGAAAACATCCCAAACACTCCACTGTCGTGTCCCACAAAACCACCCCCAACGTAATCCACTCTACTTTGATAACCGACAACCCCTTTCACTTTCGGAACTTCCACTGGTAGCACCGCTCTTTGTGTTGTATTACTTCTGCTATGAGACTGATGAACATTTGTTTGTTTGTTCTTTGATTGATTTGTACAACTCTTAATAGACGGAACGGATGAACGGGTTTGTGAATATAAATGTCTTTCGGATGCTTCCATGTGGGGTTTTGTTTTAAAAGTCTTTGATTCTGTGTTAATATTTTTTATGCTATGTGAATCCCCCATCCGCCAATTTTTGTAATCTGACTTGTCACGTTTCGCGTCTTCAACGGACTGGGTTAGGGTAGGTACTGCGACGACCCGCTGTTTACTGCGTCCATTGACTATGGACTCCCACTCTCGATCGTGTGCTCTTCCGCAGCCCTGCTTCTGCTGAGACAGATTGTGGTTGTAAAACCCATTCACATTTCTCATCTCGGGAGAAACATAATCCGTCGATTTTACCAGTTTCATATCCACCTGTAAAATAAATCAACATATAATTATGGTAATCCCCATTAATTAAAAAATAATAATCTGCGACACATAAACTTTAAGTAAGTCAACGCACTATAAATAAATAAATAAAATAAAATACAAGCACGAGATTAAATTTACCGTTCCTATATCAAATGTGTTTGTTTACACGCGGTAGCAATAAATATTACGTAACCCAAAATTAAACATATCTATTAATTTTTAATTTTAATTATTAAACATGTTTATTTTAGGACAAACGACCCCTTTTTCCAGTCGATAAAAACTACCATAAATATGCAACCCTTTTAAATTTCTCGCCCGTGTAATAAGGGATCGACGCACGATAAATTAATCTTGCTGTTTGCGTTCTCGCTTATAAAAAACAAGACGAAACGCTATTTAGAAAAATTTTAATTATCGAAATAAAATAATTTAAAAGTTCAGAAAATATTTCCTGCAAGAAGTTTTCAAACTTCAATTATATAATATATCGTCAGATCCGGATTGATAATAATTCGGTTCCAGTTTTCTACAAAATATTAAGTTCAAAAATAAATGCTTTAATGCCGTTAGTATTCCTTTTACGAGAATTTCGAGAGATTTTCCCGCATTTTCTCCCGAAATCCTTTCAAAAAGTAGTAGTATTATTTTTCTTTAAATGTCAAAAAACTGGACTTGTTATTCTGTTGCCAGCAATTGACGGCCGCGGCGATATTCTCTGTATTCGTACGGGGCAATCGAATAAATCACGACGTGTAATATTCGAATTAAAACATTTTTTAGTCATAAAAGGAAGAAACCTCCACTTTATTTGTAGTTGTGATTAAAAATTTTTGTTTAAATGAATTATTTATGTATTTATTCATGGACGTCCATATGATCTTTTTAGGGAGGGGCAAAATCAGAAAAAGAAAAATTCAACACTACAAATTTTTTATTTTCTTTATTTGCAGAAAAGACAAAATTCAAATTCCGTGGTTCCTTCGCGAACTCAGTAATAACTTCCTTCACGAAATTTAAATTAATTAAAATTAAATTTAAAAATTTGGAAATTTGAAAACTCATGGAAATTGCATCGATGAATATTTTCGAATTAAAATAACAATTATTAATGAAAATACAATAACCGTACACAATATAAACACAATACGCACATAAACCCAGGTTTTTCAAACCGGGGGGTCTGGGGGGTATGGAATACCCTCCAGTACACCAAAGATTGTGCGCAAAAAAGTGTTATTGAACTTATAAGTTTCAAAGCGGAAATTTAAGATTTCTGATTTAAAATTCAATAACATATTTTCTTTTTTTTTAACACAGTCACTAATTTGTTGGGGGTATTCTATACCCCCCCCTCCCCCGAGCCATCGGGTATAATTCCCAATGCAATTTTCATGACCGCTACTGTAAATCAATTTCAAGTGTGTGTTTCTCTTAAACTTCTGTGAACCCAATTTAAAGAAGGCCGGGGGTCCGGGGGGGGAGATAAAAGCCCCAATAAAGTGGATGTATTATATTTATTCGTTGAGATTTGAACAAAATTCTTACTTGCAGTATTTTGAAAAACAACTACAAATACTAATAATTTGAAAGTTCATTAATTTTTGACTAAGGAGGTTTTTAACTCAAATATTGCACAAAAATTATGACAGTATCATAGTTCATAATTCTACCACAATCCGGTCAAGTACAATTTGGCTGCGCCAGTTAGCATCACCGAATTGACTGCGCTTAGCCCACTCAGATCCAAGACCACTCGTAGCCGGGCCTTAATTTTCGAATTTTTTTAAGGGTTTAAGGGTTTATAGAAAATATTGCTAGGTTACTGAAGTCAGTCCTTAGTTGTGGTGGCCCTTAATTGTCAAAGTTTTGTACGGGGTATTTATTTTAATAAGAATTAAGCATTTTATTTTTTCCCTTTACCAAAAAATCAAATAGAAATAAAGAAAAAGTAAAAAGTAAAAAAATTACAAAAAATAAACGAAGGGGGAACCCAGACCTAATTTTTGTACACCAGATTTTCTTGGATTTTTCCTGATTTCCAAAAATTTCTCCAAATTTCCTAAAATTTTCGCCGAATTCTTTTAAAAAAATCTGAAAAAATAAAAAAAAGTTGGTCTGGAATATTTTTAAGATTTCCTAAGATTGCTTATCTAGAATTTCTAAAATTTCTGGAATTTACTCAGATTTTCTTGCCTTGAGATTTATTTTAGTAAAAGCTGAAAAACTAAAAAATAAAAATAATTTGGGATATTTATAAGATATTTTTAAGATTATTTCCCAAAAGATTTGCTTAGATTTCCTTTTACTTGTAGACAAAACTTTCACCAGTAGTTTCCCTCTCCCAAGCCAGTAGCAATGGCAGGCCACGTGCATCTTCCCCCCTTCAAAAAAATTTGTTTGTAATAATAAATAAAAATCCCCGAAAATGTTACTTTCTACAAGAGACTTTTTATGAGTGCCCCTCCCACCGAAAAGAAATCCTGGCTACGGCCCTGCTCTGTCCACTATAAATAAGTAAATTAATGAATTTGTATTTGCTGGTTTTCCCGCCAACTATTAAGGTGGCCACGGCGAGCGGGAAAAATCAGGCTTTTTGCCAAGACGGCCGTTGGTAACGGAAAGTGAAATTTTGTATCCCGAAATTTTTATTTGAAATTGTAGCTGGAAATCAATATTGTGAAGAATAAAATTGATTACGTTTGGATAAGGTTTTGATTTTTATAAATAAGAAGAATTATTCCAGGGTTGGATCAAGTTCAATATTATTAATTTTGAATTTAATTTTTTGGATGATTGGAAGATTTTTGAGATTGTAAAACAATCCAGATGAAGATTAGGAATTTTATGGAAATCGTACTACTTGTTTTGTAAAATAAAAATTGAAAGTCAAGGAAATAAAAATAAAATTTGTTGTCGGCGACAGATACGCGATTTATCTTTTAAAGTTTGCTTTCCCTTTATTCGTGCATTAGGCTCCTGATTTAAAATTTAAAGGAAGTCAACCAATCAGAGTGGTTTTTTTTGGTTGGCAAAAGGTTACTAAGTGAGTGGGTCTTGTACGTAATACCATGAGCGTCCATAGCATCTTTTTCAAGGAGGGACAAATTCAAAAAAAATTAAACATTTAAAATTTTAAATTTTTTTCATTTGCAAAAAAGACAATTTTCAAATTCCGTGGTTCCTTTGCGAACTCAACAATAACTTTCTCCACGAAATTTAAATTAATTAAAATTAAATTTAAAAATTAAAGACAAGAGCCAGGGGTCACCTGCCCCCTTTGCCTCCCCCCCCTCCCAAATAGAGGGAGTAATGCGTATGGTAACCAATCAGATTGCAACCAATCGAGTTCTCTACCAACTCCATGAAAACTCATATTTCTTAATTGTTTATTCGTTAATCCAGATGATCAGGTATAAAAAAAGATTATATAAAGGATTCTGAAATTTACGGAATTCTTCGTAAACTGAAGTGAAAATTAATTCAAATTCAGGTCTGAAGTCTTAACTGGATTAACTAGAAAATGGATACCGCTGAAATTGTGACAGACGGTAATAAATGCCCAATTTGTTGGATTGAAATTGAAGAACAAGATATCGCAGTACCTTACGAATGCAATCATCAATTTTGCAGATCTTGCTTGCAAATTTGGTTACGCGAACAGACGATATGTCCATATTGCAGATCAAAAATTAACGCCATTACAATTTATACATTTATAAATGGCATATACAGCATCCATGTTCGTGTAGGCAAATGCATTACTGAAGTAAATAATAATGGAATTTGTGGAATTGAAGAACGAATGAATGAAATACAAAATAAACTCAGAAGGAAAATTGAGAATGAAACGCTACGACTCTATATGGAAAACAAAATTGATGATGACTGGTTACAACTAGAAGAAAGGATAGAAAATAGATTGAGTATTCTCATACGATCTCATATTGAAGATCTACTTGCCGAAAGTAGGGTCAGAAAACTAAACTGGTTTGAAAAAAGAGACGAGGAAAGATTGAGAATTCGAGTACAAAAAGAAATTGAATTTCAACTTTTAGAACGTAGAAGGTACGAAATACCAAATTTTAAAATCCCTTCTATCTTAGTGGATGAACTTCGGAAAAGAGAAAGTAAGATGCAAAGCTTGAGCATTCGAAGATGGGCCGCATTAGGTGGAGATATTGAAAAAATATAATTGGATAATTTTTTTTATAAATAAAATCATATTTTAGTATCTTAGACTTAGAAATCCACGTGTATCTTAATTTGTTTATTCGACAGAATAATTTGTGTGTAAATTACTGTGTAGTCTGCGTATACGGTTAGCTGCTTACATTTGGTTACGCAACACATACATTTGTATTATCAAAAATTTAAATGTAGAATCAGAAATTATGACTTCTGAAAAATAGACAATGAAAATATCCCCCATTTTGGAATGGTTCCATTCCCCCATCGTTTACCAGGCTGTCGATCGCTTGCAAATTTTACTTCCATGGAGAAACATACAAAAGCAGCGACAAGACAGTAAATAAAATTTCAAATTAGCTGCCGACGTTCCAAAAAAGCAACAACAAAATCTGCTAAGTTAAAACTCTCATCTTGCAATTTAATTTACTGCATGAATCATTGAAACAAAGAGCGTAACAAACCATAAAACTGCGGAAAGACATCAATGAAACCCAGCCATTAAAGCAACCAAATAAATCAACGTAATTGAATCAAAACAAAAATTACTGGAAACTTTCACAAATTGGTTTAAGCTGTAAATAAAAACCCAAAACTTTTTTTCTCTCCTGCTGACATTTTGACAAATTTGTTTTTCTTTTCCGACATTGTCATTTCATTTGTAAGAATTTTATTTAAAGCTCGAGGTAGCTGGCAACTCGGATCGTTTATGAAGATGCTTGAACAGGCATAGCAGTCGGAAGGATTTAAGATTGCAAAGATAATTAAGAACACCCAGAAGATTCGCTCTGTTAAGCAAACTTCAACAAGTCCGATTTTCAAAACCGTTAATATGCGCAAACAAATCGATAATTTATGAATTAATTGAACAAGAGAGTCGATTATGAATAAATATGGAATGGAACACCTGGACAAACTAAGTTGAGAAAAAGGTGATTAAGCATTTACTAAGCTGCAATACTTATATTGGGCTCGATAATGACACGATTGATGCTTTGATTGATAGGTTTATATTCCTTGCTGCGTGCTCCAAATCCTAAACTAATCCCTAATACGACGTTGGGTAAACTAAGGCATCTTTGGAAGGGACCTGTAAACTGACACTAAGAGTGATTGATAGAAATTCGCTGATAGAACGGTTAGAATGAAAGAATTACAGTAATGATGAAATTATAGAATTAACATTCGCAAAAAGCACCCACAAGAAATATCGTATTTGGAAAATTAAGAAAATAAGCAAGTCACGTAAATCAATAATCGATTTCCTTCATAATTATCTTTCGCACAATTCATCCTGAAATAATTAGCGCTCCGATGTTCGTGAGAGTAAAATAATTAATTAAGATTGGAATGCGACAAATTTTTTTCTAAGTTTTGCAGAGAAATTTCTCGCTCAAACAACTACGTAAGCTTGCGAATAAATTCAAATGTACATATCTGATTCGGCCTGAGCCAGAGAAAAAATTTTTTTATAAACAAAGTAAAGTGTAACTCCTGGTTTTACCTTCAAATTTTGTAAAATTTACCTGCTGTTATTTAAAAAAATTACAATTGTTATGCTGTGTAATTTTTTTTTCCATTTGTGATGTAGCAGGAAAACATGCAATATAACATTTAATTAATGTAATTTAATGATAAAAGGTTTGAGTATAAAAAAATTACCTCCCTCCGGGAGATAATCTCAAAAGCTGGATATAATATTTTAAAATAAATATGTAGGTACTTCACCGAGAAGTCTGGAAATGCATCAAATAACACCCAGTTTTACGAAGCTTTACCCCCCAGACCCCCCGGCAAACGGACATTTCTCAAAGGAACACGGAAGAGATGCTAAAAAGCAAAATCCTGTTTGATCAAATAGAAGAGAAGACACCATTCGGCACAGTCTGGTGCTGTCTTTTTAAAAATCCCCCCCCTTCTTAAGCAAAAACAACAAAAATAAACTTTAGAGATTATTATTACAATATATTATTGATTATTACAAACATTCAAAATTCCCGGAAGAAGAACCCCCAAAAATGTTACTTTACGTTGAGCTTTTTACGAGTCCCCCCTCCCGCCGAAATGAAATCCTGGCTATGGGCGGCTGGGGTGTTTCCAATAGACCTAATGGTAAGAGAAAGGAAATAGCTCTACAAAATTGGCAAGCACCACAAGAAAGAAGCTAGAGAAAAGCTATTTCAGGACTGACAGAGCGGATGGGAGAACTCCAGAAATGGCAGATGGACTAGGGAACTTATAACCCAACCTGAGGATCTGGGTAACGAGAGACCACGGCGAGATATACTATTATTTGACAGTTGACACAGGCGCTGAGTAGGCATAGGTGCTTCACATCTTACCTGATTAAGTACAGTCAATCGAGGTGAATCGGGACGGCGGGGTGAATTGGGACAGAAAGCTTTTACACGAATAAATCCCTTCGAATTCCTAATAGGCGACATTTTTAGGATGCATAATAGATGCAATCGGCTCGGAAAACATGTAAGTAACAGAAATCACATTCAACTTGTAGTACTGTTGTAATGGTGAGGCCTTGGTCGTTTGTGACCGTTTTTTGTATGCTGCAAAACTTCCTTGAGAAAAGGTATTTATAATAAAATTTTAGCTCTGGTTTTTTTATGTGTTGTGCCTTGGGATATTTCATTTAGTTTTTGTTTTATTATTTTTTTTTAATAATTTCTGACACTTTTAGGGGCGAATCGGGACAATGCCCAAAATATTTAAAAAGCAACCTGTTAGCAAGGTCTACCAAAATTATGACCCAAATGTTTTTCAAATGGTCTTCAGACAGCATAAAAGTGGTCAAATAAGCATTAGGGAAGCAAAAAAATATTTAAGATTCCAAAATCCTAAAAAAGGATGTGAAGAAACAGGGGGGTCATACTAAAAGGACCTCTTTTAATAAAAAAAATGCTGTTTTCAGAACGTGTTTCTCTTTTTTCTTGAAGCTTGGTGTTCCAATTGACTTCATTGGAGGAGTTATTTACACTTTAAATGCGAAATAAATGGGTTTCTTGATCCACCCCATTTGTAGGGGTCTATCGGGACACCTACAAAAATTCCTTTACCGTTATCTGCAGACCTAAAAATTATTTCCTTCCACGTTTTGATAAAGGTCAGCATATCTATATCAATGTAGCCAAGTTTTGATTATTTTCTTATTTCTATTAGGAGTTATAGTAAAATATTTCCTGAAAACCGTCCCGATTCACCCCGATTAACGTTACATGAAAAAAGAAAGAGGTGCATTTCGCCAGCTCCCGCCCTCCACCATTTCGAATTTTGAATCCAAAATCACGGGTAAATATCCCAAAAATTTTGTGTACACTCGTTTGGAATTCCCTTGGAAATCATTGGAATTCCGTGGAAATCTTTGGAAATCCTTGGAATTCCTTGGAAATCCCTGGAATTCCTTGGAAATCACTGGAATTCCTTAGAAATTTTTGGAATTCTTGGAAATCATTGGAATCCATTGGAAATCCCTGGAATTCTTGAAAATCGTTGGAATTCCGTGAAAATCACTGGAAATATTTGAAAATCCATGGAATTCTTTGGAAATCACTGAAATTCTTGGAAATCAAAGGAATTATTTGGAAATCTCGAAAATTCTTGGAAATCGTTGCAATTCTTTGAAAATCTCTGGAATTCTTTGAAAATTACTGGAATTCTTTAGATTGCACCTTGAGTTGAACTCATTGGAAATTATAAAAAGAATTCATTGGAATTTCTTGGAAATCACTCGAATTCTCTGGAATTCTTTGAAATCTTTGAAATTCTTAGGAAATCGTTGGAAGTCTTTGGAATTTTTTGGAAATCGTTGGAATTCTTTGGAAGTCTCTGGAAATCATTGGAATTCCTTAGAAATCGTTGGAAATCTTTAGAATTCCGAGTCTTGTGCACAGAAATTTTACTGTACTGTCCAAAATAGTCTAAATCGTTTGTACCTGTTTGTGCTTTCCTTATTTTCGTTTGTACTCATTTTGTTTTTCAGATATTTTGAAATATGTAATTTTCAAAATATAATATTCTGCGCGTTAGTATGCTTTTTCTGTCCATCCCAAAAGAAAATGTGGTACAACCATATAAGAAAGGTACATACAGATATAAATCTTTAAAACTAAAGTTATATCAAAAATTAAAAATCCGAGGGGGGAGGAATTCATACACACAGGTACAAACGATTGATAAAACTATTTTGGACCCAAAATGCAAAATGGGGGTGGGGCTTGCAAAATGCCTATTTAGATATTTCAAAATATTTTAAAAACCAAAATGGGCACAAACAAAAATAAAGAAGGTACAAACGATTTAGACTATTTTTGATCCAAAATTCGGAATGGGGGAGGAGCTGATGAAACACTCATTTTAAGTATTTCAAAATATCTTAAATACAAAATGGGTACAAACGAAAATCAGGAAGGTGCAAACGATTTAGACTATTTTGGATAGGGGGCTAGCGAAATGCACCTAAAAGAAAGCGACATCTGCTTTTTCTGCGAATTTTTATTTTCGCCCCCCTTCCCCCCTAAATTGCACGGCAACATATTTATTTTCAAATATTTATCTGCGATTATCCGTTTTTACGCGCTACATTGAATGTCTATCATGCGGCTAAGTTATTGAAGATAAATGAATGGTCTCCGGAACTTTTTTATAGGAAACTTGTTTACCTACATATCAACCAAGTTTACAACCCTTTACATTATTTTAATAGTACTATCTGTCGATAACATTGTTTTAGGAAACAGGTGGGATATAATTTTAAATAATTTTTTTTTTCAAATTATATTTACCGTTTCACGTAGTTCATGACACGAGGCCAACCCTGCTCGAAAACAAAGAACAATAAATAGCTTTCCGGCCCTCGGCAATATTGTCCACATCTCTTAGTATATCACCCAATGACAGCCGCCTGTGGTAAACGCCTCTTCGGACTGCAATTCTAGTCTCGCAAAATATTTAATTTATACGAAATTGTTGGATAACGAAGTAATGCAATTTGTAGAAATTTGAAAAGAGCGAATGAAATTAGTATTTTCAATTAAATCCGCAGCCCTCGATTGGATTTAAAAAAATATAGGCAGAATAGCCGGAATCAAATTTTGGATAAATTACCCACAGGAGTTTAAATTATTAGAAATGCAAATTTTTTTTATTTTATAATTGGCAGGAAATATAAATGGAATTTTCGGCATTTCGTGACGATGCGTAAAATTAGTGCAAAATGCTAAAAATAATTCAAAATTGAAACGAGAGTGTCGTTTCGTAGCGAAAGCTTTAACAAATTTGTTTCAAATTAAAATAAATTAACACCATATGGTGTCAAGTAACTGAGTAAATCTTTCAATCACTTTGTTTCGAGGGAGGGCGAAAATCAAATAAGGTGTCCTAAATGGGGCCTTCGGCGTTTCGAACGAGTGCTGGTAACCACAACCACCCCCATGCTGATTGATACATTTTCCTACATCCCTTTCAGCGGCGCACTGTACATCATCGCTTACAATGCAAAAATTGATTAATGTAACGCACTTACTTTTAAAACAAAACCGCGAATTAAATCAAACTAGAAAATTTTGTAAAAGAGGCACTCCAGAATAATTAAATTTTAACTCTGAGAGATGCAAAGGTTGCGTTGTGTGCACATAAAATTTTGAATTATTACACACGAAATATCCATGATTAAAAGATTTCATCCAAAGGGCCCCTAAACAATCTTCAGGTTTTCCCCTAACATTTACCGGATGTTGGGTAAGTGAGTCAAGTACCACCCCCAACTTACCGACCCACCCTAACCATGTTCCTATCTCCCGCAATCTCGAGGTTCATCCCGTCAACGCAGTGGAAACAAATTATTACACTTCCTGAATCTTAATCGCAAAAAATTTGCGACGATAAGCGAAGCACTTAATTTTTAAGCCACCGTGTACATAAATAACGCGACCGACGTGCATCGACTTGCACCTAATTGATCGCAGTGTTCTTTATGTGACCAACCCCTAATATTATTTTTTCAAGCCCGAGTACAACGGCCTCAAGATAAAGTAAAAACCATCAAGTGTGCAAGATTTCTATAGACAAACGATAAAACTTGTCGCCCCTATGGCAATCCCTGCAAGGGGTCGAAGTAAATTTAATGAAAATGCATGAATAATACGCGATTATGTAAATAAAACAGAAATACCCGAAAATCGCATTTTTAAAATGTTTTACATCGACTTTGCAGTTTCATGACGTTTATGACGTATCCATAACTTACATTGCATAATCTACTCATAAGAAAAGTTTAACTTAAATCCACCCTCCTTCCTGCGGGCTCCCCAGTAACGCATAACTTTTTCCCCAATACTATTTTCATTCCGAGACATCAATTTCTTCACACTCTACGGTATGAAATATGATTTTATGTACTTACAAGCAAATCAGAAAATTTAAAACTCGACAAGAAAATTTAAAATCAATGACTGCTCAGGTTTTATAACCTGCACTTAAATTTCATTTTATGTCAATACTTATTGTAACTTTTTTGTTACGCTACAAAGTCGCACTCAAAATTTTAGCTCTAAAAAATTTAATTAGAATATCAGAGCAGAGCAGCAGTCGGAATCAAAATAAAATATTTTTGAAAATATAAATCTAAAAATCGCAAAATTATTGCTTGTTTTTTAAATAAATGTTTCAAATTAATTGCAATTTGGAAGCGGACTTTTTTTTAAAGTGCAATATCTGAGTGCTCATATAATCAATCTCAAAGAACACGAAGGAATAATTTTTGTAGTGAAAAGATTTTTCGAAATTAAATTTTGCAATTAATACTGAAAAGTAAAAGTTTCTATGTGTTTTCCGCAAATACAGACATAAATTAGAAATCAATCCAATCATTTTGAATTTTCAGGTCCCTTCATTCATTATGTCACATTTAATAAAAATTTATCAAATATTGAAATGTTTCCTCTTTAATTTCAGTTAAAAATAGAAGGAAATGTCAACACATGATCAGACTATAAGTTTTAAATGCGTTTAACTAAAAGAGCTTTTTTTGAGAATTTTTTTGTTTGAAAAAATTGAAAAAATCGTTCTGGGCGAATATTTCATTTTTTTTATTGCAATCTTTTTTCTATTATACAGGGTGTCCCCGGATACACTTTACATAACTTCGGTGGTGATAGAAGACACTTCTCTAAGAAACATTTTTAACAAAAATTGTTTTCCAAATTCAAGCCATCCAGAGTATGCCTCTTTAAAGCATTTTCAACTTTCAGATGGCCATAGTCCGGAAAATATTGACTTTTCGGTAAAACTGAATTAGTACTTTTTTAAAGAGGGCGAAATAATCTACTAACCAGATTAAAACTTTTAATGTCAAAAATCAACGGATTTCGAGTTACAGATTAAAGTAAGTAACAATATGTTGAAAAATTTGAAACTTCTTTATTTTGGCATTTTTCAAAACCCTGCATCTTTTAAACGAAACATTTTACAAAAATTGACGCCCCAGTGAGGATAGGAAATTTAACTGACTACAACTTCTGCCTAATAAAATTTTTTGAAAAACTTAATCCCTTTCACAAAAAAAATAAAAATAATAAGCAAGGCAGCTATAAAACCAAAAATTGAATTCACAAAATTTTTATTTTTATTGAAAATTTTTATATGAAAAAAATTCATCATCAACTTTGTTTGGTTTTCTGTGATTTTGTGAATTTAATTTTTTGCTTTGTAGCTGCCTTGTTTTTCTAATTTTCTAATTATCTGTGAAAGAAATTGGGTTTTTCAAAAATTTTTACTAGACAGAAGTTGTAGTCCGTTAAATTTCCTATCCGGAATGCGGCGTCAAAATGTTTGTAAAATGTTTTGTTTAAAAGATACAGGGTTTTGAAAATAAAATAAAAAAAGCTCCAATTTTTCCACAGTTTTTTACTTACTTAAATTCATAACTCAAAAGCCGTCGATTTTAGACAAAAGATGTTTGAATCAAATTTGTAGATTACTTCACGCTCTTTTAAAAAGGACTAATCCATTTTTACTCAAAAATCAAATTTTCCGGGTTTTCCGGGAAATTAAAAAAGTGATTTACAGAGCCCTAACTCTTGAGTGCTTAATTTTAAAAACAAATTGATGTTAAAACTGCATCTTAGAAAAGTTTCCTCTATCACCACCTAAGTTATGTAAAGTGCATCCAGGGACACCCTGTATATATGCTTCTGAAAGGTTCCTTGAAAATTTTCCGGAGGTAGAATTTTGAAAAATTCGAAGCTTTTGAGTGTTTTATATTTAAAATTAGAAAAAAAATTGGAGACGCAGAAAAAATCTTTGGGTATCAATTCTCTCCTGTTTCAAGTGCTACCACTTCGTTATCTGATTATAGTCCAGTCCAGAATATAGTCAGTTGTATAATCAATTACTTCTATTATATTATTAAAATCAAAACTTTATAGTTTATTAAAAAATTGCTAATTAGTTAATTTTTGATTGTCCACCTAATGCGGTTCATTAAAATTCATATTTCTAAAATTTTCAAAATTTAAGACCAACAAAATTTGTTTATTTTAATTTAATTAAAAATATAATCAATAAATAAAAAGCAGTTAAATTTCTAAACTTCCCAATCCCCTTAAAAACGTCGGATTAAAGCAAGAGCGGATACAAGGGAGGGGGGGGGGCGGAGGAGTTAGAACTACCTCTCCCTGAGGTAGTTCTAACTCTTTTTGAGTTAGCTCAATTGAGCTAATTGAGCTCAAATTGTAGGAATTCTTCATAGCTTTAAAAAAGGATAGACTGACTTTTTCCGTAGGATGCACCCTTTTAGCACTTTCGGGCCAAAAACTGAAATCAGTTTAAAAATTTCAAGGTTTTTCGAGCACCACGAAGTTAACACAGATCTTTCGAAGCTGCAAACTTGGTTTTACACTACTGTAGGGTACCCTAACAACATACCAAAAATCAGAAACATGTGATTTATTCCGATGTTGGATGTCTAAAGTCAGTGGTCTATATGTAGTTAAAGTTATGTGGATTTTTAAGTTGATGAATAGCCACTGAAGAATAATTTCTTTGGAATAATCTTAAAATCATCAGTAGCAGTGTCGTAACTAGGGTGGAGCGACTGATGCGGTTGCCCCGGAAGCAAGACAGAAAAGGACGCGAAAGGGAGCGCAAAACAGTGAACGCCGGTGATTTTGTAGACAAAAAAGCAAAAAAACAAAAAGTCACACGAAAATTAGGGTAGCGTCATTTAATTTTAGTCAAAAATTTAAGTTGGGGGGGCGTATAATATTACGTTTGCACCGGGAGTATCATTGCCTGATAAGTAGTACAGTTACACTTTGCGGTCCATGTGACCATGTGATGGCTATATTATCTATACATTTTTGTTAATTTTGACAGCTTAATTAACTGTCCAGAATTTTAGGGGAGGCTAAGCTTTCCTTGCCTCCTCTAACGAGCCGCTGCTGTCCCCAGACCCTCGATCGGTTCGTGAGAAAGCGTAAAAGAAATCTTAGAAAAACAGAGAAAAATTAATTTTCTAATGTCCATATTTATAGTCACGGATTAATCAGAGATTCAAGATAAAAATTCTAGGATTTACCAATGAAATTACTGGAATTTAGACCGTATCATAGCAACAGCTGGTATTCCGAGAATTAATCTTGAATCTCGGATTAATCCGGGCATAAGTCCGGCCGAATGCCGAACAAGCACCCCTCCAGACAATAACCAGAGCCTCACTTTGTGCTTTCGGTTGACGCTGAATTTAATTTAAAAAAATAGATTATTTACTTAGGGCTTTTCAAATGCTTAGGAGATTCGGGGTCCCCATAGCTCCTCGATTACGCCATTGCCAATATTTTTTTAGATAATTGTCTAAAATTTTAATGCTTCAAAGATCACTTTGTCGCCTTAATCTCAGATCTAATTTAAATCCAAATCTATCAAAAGTCAGTTCAAAAATCTCAGCAGCATTGTTGCGCTTGCAAAGCACTCAATTACAAAATCACAAGTAATATTTAAATTTTGGTGAACAACAGTTCCCAAGTTAAATTTGAAAAAATTAAAACTAGAGCTCATGCTAGCTTGCGAATTAAGTAAAAAATTGTTTTTCGCGAACCACGTATCCAGATTTACATCCAAGACAGATCCTTCCGAAACAAAATAAATAAAATAAAAACTAAATCAAAATGGTAAATGGTAACTCAAAAATAATTTTTTTTGGATCTGATAAATTGCAAAAAAGTGATATTTTCGTTGATCTTGATCTTAAATCTTTCAGAACAACCAGCAAGGTATGTCCTTCATTGTAAGGAGTTTATTTAAAATGCGCCAGCCTATTTAGTTACCAGATTTGATATAATATTATTTATTTTTGAAGTTTTGGATTTTTATTTTGAAATGATATTTCAGTCATAATATATTTAATGATATTATAATGATTATTTGAAAATATAATATTTTGAAAATATTTTCAACTTTTTCCCACCATCAAGCAAGCGGGTAACCTGGGACTTTTAAAAAATCTATACATAATGTGAGTTTTATTAATTATTCTTACATCATCGTGAGCATTCCAAAACAAGTACATGTGAGCCACTTTAAAATATATAAATTACGTTAATGGGAGTAATAAATAAAATATTATGACATAAATAAGAAAAGCAAGTTGTTCGACAAGCACAAAGCACGAAAAAGATTATTTTGACAAGATTAAACAAAGTAGGCTCTTAAATATTAAAATGTATAACGCAATTTAAAAGCATTTTTAATGTTCGTTTTATTATAAATTCAGTTTGTACGGCTCCAAGTTGCTTACTTTCAAACTTAATGCTTCTACATACTTTTGTAGTTAAAGCTGCCGGCTAAAAACATGGAAAGAAGCTAAAAATTCTTTTTGTACCTTTCGTCAAATATTTTTGTCGATTTCTTACGTGATTTAGAGTTATCGGGATTTTAAAACTTGGAAAGCTACTTTGAAAGTCAAAAAGGAACATTTTCAACGTTCGCTTCCACTTCGGAAGCGTCGAAGTAAGTAATGAAATTTCGTTTGCCTTAAACATCATAATCGGACTAATTCATCTTGCTTTTGTTAGCGGGAGGTGAAAAATGAGGCGTAATATGTTATGGAATAGACTGGCATTATCAATAATATTTTTAAAAGGGAGCAATTTAAGAAATAATGTCTCAGCAGAACACTTCATCCTGCGATGTTTAGCGAACCGTACAAAATGGCCCATTGAGCAGTTAGTAAAGGAAAGTCAGAAATAGAAATACATCATGTTCGTCTTCAAGGAAAGACGACAAAATCAAGGGGAGTTCCCTCATGACCACTTAATGGCGCTTATAGTAGCCGTTAAGATCAGACCTCAGTTATTTTGATTATGAGTCAGACTGTTGCAGAAGTTTCCAGCCAAACACGAAAAACCGCTCAAATTTGCGGTTTTTCATCAGATACTGGATTAAGGAAACCCTGTTTTTTGTTGAGACACATTTATCGTTTCGCGACAGCAACGCCGTAAAATAATGACCACGGTAAACTTTTACTCCATGTTTGTTTCGGCAGTTACTCTTTTTCCTGTCTTTGGTTTCCAATTCTCATTTATCATCTTACTTCCCCTTAATCACTAAAAGCATTATATATACACCAACAAAAATTTCTCGAAATGAAAATAAAACCATTAAGCGCTAAATATAAAATGCATCGCGCATTTTAATTTGGTTTATATGTGGATTACGTTACCGGAGGAATTTTCGGTTCCCGGTTAGGTCATGATTTATATCTTCATCAAATGAACGTCTCCCTCAATACAATAATAATCTAAGTAATGAGACTAAATTGTAATTACAGTAAAAGTGTCGAAAACGTCCATTGAGCAGCGAGCACTTACCTAAAATTGAAATTTCTAGCATCCTCACCCTAATCAAAACACTGTCAAAATCGTCATCCAATAATATTCCCTTGTTGTAGGAACACAAAGCAAATGCACCGACCGGTTTCAAGACGGAAAATAAAGAAATTAAGATTACAATTTAGTCCAATATATCAAGATTAAACTTTCTCTTAAAACTTGCAATAATTCCATCTGATTTACATTCGTAAAAAGTGGCGATATAAATAACGGAATCTGCATCCTGGACAACTAAAACGAGTTTTATTAAATGGCGTCTGCGAAAATTTATAAAAATAATTTGATTTATGACAAAAATTTTAAATTTAAAATTTTCTTCCCTTTAGGTTTTTCTTAAGTCAGGATTTGGAAATCAAAATTCTGATAGTAACACCGATAGCCATAATAGTGCCGCTAACAGTGGTGTTAGCGCCAGTTGGGTTACCTTCGGAAATTTCGAGTTCAAATCGCGAATTTCACAAAAACAGCGACGGATTCAAGATTTTATTTAAATATTAAATTAATTGAAATTACTAGACAACTGTCAAGAATTGGTCAAAACTTCCTAGTATTATTGGGCTAACAACTGTTACCATTATAATAGAAAGCAGTTTGAAATGAAAATTCTTTCAAAACAGAATAAGTACAGCAGTGACTTACATAAAATAACCAAGCGGATAAACTAAATTTTTCAGTGCTTTCGTGGCTTACATAAAACCGCATTACGAGTATTGCAGTAACTTGCAACCGCCTTCAAAAACCAACAAAATCTGATCTGTAAACTTTCAGAAATAAGTTCATACAATTAAACTAATAAGAAACAATTCACTACGTGGATGTCATCCCATAACATCTTCAGAAATTGTAAAAAATTGGCAAATCTTTCAAAAAGTTGGCTAAAGCGTCAGTTTTCATATTAAAAAAAGCTCATTTGTATAATGTGAGGAGCAAAAGTGGGAAAATCAAGAACTATTCTCCCCCCCCCCCCAAATTGGCTTCGGTTTATTTCTGCTCCCAAGAGACTGTCTTTAACCTCCTTACTAAATAGTACGGCCAATATGTCCAAATAAACCCGCTGAACATACAATAATTCCGTTGTCGCTATTTTTGTTTTAACCTTTGGGGGGGGGGGTCACTGGTAGTCTTCATTCAAAAAGTCCACCAAATTTTGATTTTGTTTTTGTCCGCAATTTTGATTTTTATGAAAACTGATTTTTCTTGAATAGCTCCACCATTTTTAATTTTTGGGAAAAATCATAAAACCAAAAATTGTAGGGAATTCAATTTGGTTTCCACATTTTTTCTCTGAAATCGATAGTTTTCAAATAAAACCTGAAAAAGCGGTGCCATTTAGAATTTCATAATCAATGGTTTTAATTGAATACCTCGGCGATTTTCAGTTTTAACGAAAAATCGTAAAGACAAAAATTGTAGGAAATTCAATTTTCTACAACTTTAGTTCCCACATTTCTTCTCTGAAATCGATATTTTTCAAAATAAACCTGAAAGAAGCGGTGCCATTTTGAATTTCTTAAAAAAATTGTTTTAATTGAATAACTCGGCGATTTTCAGTTTTAACGAAAAATCGTAAAGACAAAAATTGTAGGAAATTCAATTTCCTACAACATTAATTCCCACATTTTTTTCGATATTTTTCAAATTAAACCTGAAAGAAGCGGTACCATTTTGAATTTTATTAAAAACGGTTATTCTTGAATATAGCTCTGCTATTTTCAAGTTTAAGGAAAAATCGTAAAACCAAATTATGTATGGAATTCAATTTTCTAAAACCTTTGTTTCCACATATTTTTTCTGAAATCGATATATTTCCAATAAAACCTGAAAAGAGCGGTGCCAATTTGAATTTTATAAAAAAATAGGTTTTATTGCATTACTCAGCCATTTTCACTTTTAACAAAAAATCGTAAAGACAAATATTGTAGGAAATTCAATTTCCTACAACTGTGGTTGGCACATATTTTTTCTGAAATCGATAATTTTCAAATTAAACCTAAAAGAGTGGCGCAAATCTGAATTTTATATAAAATAGGTTTTATTGCATAACTCGGCCAGTTTCAATTTTGATGAAAAATTGTAAAAACAGAAATTGTAGAAAATTCAATTTTCTACAACTTTAGTTCCCACATTTCTTTTCTGAAATCGCTATTTGTCAAATTAAACTTGAAAGAAGCGGTGCCATTTTGAATTAGATGATAAATAGTTTTTCTTGAATGTGCTATTCAAGGCCATATTCAAGGCCATTTTCAATTTTTAGGAAAAATCATAAAACCAAATATTGTAAGGAATTCAATTTTCTAAAACTTGGGTTTCCAAATATTTTTTCTGAAATCGATATTTTTCAAATAAAACCTGAAAAGAGTGGCGCCAATTTGAATTTTATGAAAAATAGGTTTTAGTGCATAACTCAGTGATTTTCAGTTTTAACGAAAAATCGTAAAGACAAAAATTGTAGGAAATTCAATTTCCTACAACTGTGGTTGCCATATATTTTTTATGAAATCGATAATTTTCAAATTAAACCTGAAAGAGTGGCGCAAATTTGAATTTTATATAAAACAGGTTTTATTGCATAACTCGGCCAGTTTCAATTTTGACGAAAATTGTAAAAACAAAAATTGTAGAAAATTCAATTTTCTACAACTTGAGTTCCCCACATTTCTTTTCTGAAATCGATATTTTTCAAATTAAACCTGAAAGAAGCGGTGCCATTTTGAATTTCATAAAAACATGGTTTTAATTGAATAACTCAGCAATTTTCAGATTTAACGAAAAATCGTCAAGACAAAAATAGTAGAAAATTCAATTTCCTACAACTTTGGTTCCCATATTTCTTCTCTGAAATCGATATTTTTCAAATTAAACCTGAAAGTAGCGGTGCCATTTTGAATTTCGTAAAAAAATTGTTTTAATTGAATAACTCGGCGATTTTCAGTTTTAACGAAAAATTGTAAAGACAAAAATTGTAGGAAATTCAATTTTCTACAACTTTAGTTCCCATATTTCTTCTCTGAAATCGATATTTTTCAAATTAAACCTGAAAGAAGCGGTGCCATTTTGAATTTAATGAAAAATGGTTTTTATTGCATAACTCGGCCTTTTTCAATTTAACGAAAAATCGTAAAGACAAAAATAACAAAAAATTGAATTTTTCGAAATTTCGCTCGAAACGGGGTTCTCTGTCCTGCGTCCGTCCTCGGTCCTCATAAAACCCAAAAAGAAACCAATACAAAATAACCCAAAAAAATATCGACCCCCCCCCCACCCCAACTTTGGTGGTAATAAAAATTGTAGCCAGTGCTGTTGCAATATACAATTTAATTGTATGTATATTCATAAGTATCATTGAGAGGAAACCACAACGCAAATTTTTGAACACTTGATTTCCTTTTACAAGACTTTTAAAAGATTTTCCGGGATTTTTTCAGACTCTTTGTTTTCTGGAAACAGTCGAAATAGCAAACAAAAGAGCTAATTTTCTTTTATATCCCAAGATTTCTCTGGATTTCCACAAATTTTCTCAGATTTCTACAAATTTTTCCGTATTTTCACAGATTTCCCTCCACATACACCAAATTTTCTCATGACAGTCGAAGGAGTGCCATCGACAAAGTCCTATTTGTACAAATCAAAAAAATTCCAGAAAATTCCAAGAAAAGGAAATTCTGAGAACATTCAGGAAAATCAAAGAAAACCAGATGAATACAATGAATTTTTTTGTTTCTACCTTATTTTATTTTCGCAAGTCAGGTCAGTCTAAAGATGAAAAATCTTTGTTTTTGAATTTAATTTAATTTTACAAAAAATTTTGAATTTCTAAAATACGTAAGTAAGACAGGATTTATAATTGCAGAGGCTTAATTAATGCTGCATTAAGAAGCCCGAGAAAGAAATTATTCATCTTGATGCGGCACTGCTTTCACATAATCTCGTTAATTGTTGAACTTTGAACTTGAAGCATATTTTTCCTTCAAATATTTTCGTTTGCCAACATAAAATGTGCGCACTGCAGGAAAATGTGATGTAAACTTTCCCAAATTTTAACCGCCAGATCCGGTCATCCGCGCTTGTTAATACAAACGGCATGATTGGCGATTGTTAGTTCAAATATTGAAATAGTAAATGAGAATTAACATATCACAATGTAACGGCTTCCTATTAAAATTAATTAATCAAGTTATGAGAGAAATTCAAGCCAGCATTTTAGATACCTAATCGATTACTATTAATAAATTTGAACTAATTTCAGATCAATTGAGCCGGAACAAAAATGATTGGTTTAGATAAACACCCTAATGGTTGACTTAAATAATCAGGTCTGATAATGAAAATAAATTATTATTTTATCAAAGGCGGCAGTTTTTTAACAGTGGTTCTCAAACCAATATTTATCTGTTAAGTTTTAAGAGCATATGCTAAAAGAAAGGATTTCTCGGATATGGAAACAAAAAATTAATAAAAATAAAATAGCAAAGGGAAGACATAAACGTAGAACTCTATATCAATTTTATAATAACACTTGAACGGGGAATCCTCCAGATCCAATTACTGTTATATCAAATTTTATAGAGTATAAAATAAATAATAAATCTTATCTTTCATTCACATTCAAGTTGGATAGTTAAAAAGTATCCTCCATTATTATTTCGTTTTTTGTTTCTTTACGATTCCACGCATTAATAAAGTAAATTTAATAGAAAGACATAAAAATTGAAAATGAGAAGTGATTTAACATAAAAATGTCATGAGAAATAAAGCTCACCTTTGAGACGAGCCTCGGGTTGATCCAAGCCGTTTTGACATCATTATCCAAGAGCTTATACGAATCCTTTGAGATAAGTTGAGGAACGTCAAGTCCAACTGACGAGGGATGGACTTTCGTATGTTGCTCTCTCATACGTGAAGATCTGTAATAATAGAAATTTTAGTTGTGGATTAATCTTGAAGCTATGTAACATTTCGAGCTTGCCGGACCCGACCGGATAAAATATGTATGTATACAGAACAGGATCGTCCTAACCCATAAAAGGATACATAAGTATACGTCCATCAGTTATTGTTATATTTAACTACCAATTCAAAAACTCATTTAAACTTCGCACATGCGAGTTCATCAACCACGAGCGTTCGATATTAGACCGGAATCCCTTTATTTTTCTATGAAAATAAGGGTTGTAATGCAAAAATGACACTAAAAGTATCCCATATGTCTCATTAACAAGCGAAATAAATCCTTTTGCTCAAGGGACCTCGGATTTCCCTAGCCGCACACAGCAGACCCCGTTATTTACATGCTTAATTTCATAATACATCTTCATCTTAATCTCTCTTGATCCAATTAAACGGGTCTGCGTAATTAAAATTATATAAAGCAGCTTAAATTTAGTTTTCAAATTTTTCCAAAAGACTAAAAGCCGGCAGTGAAAATTTTTCAATTAACGTTTCATTCGCGCTTCATTACACCTAACAGATTAACCTTTCAAAATGCCAAAAGTCTGTTGCTTAGCTTGCATTTTATTCGTACTTCTTGTATTATAGATTCCATTCATAGTCATTCAATCGATTACCAAGTATAGAGGGTTGCATATTACGGGGGTGAGACTTATGCTAAGCTGGAGGGCGGTTAAAGATCCCTATGATTTATAGCCAAGAAACACCATATTCTTCCAACGTGACTTAAATCTTAAATTATTTTATTGTTTTTTTGTATTTGTGGGGGTGCGTGTAATTTCGCTCCTAGATTGTTTCTATTTGATGGATTACACTTCACGATGATGCTTCTCCCCGAAACGAGCGCCGCTTTAAATAATACAAAAAACCTTTTTCTTCAATTAAAAACATCCCTAATTCCAATGTTTGAATATTAATTAAGAAAAAATTCCGTTTTGGAAAGAAATCAATTATTGGCGTCGTCGTTCGCAAATACTATTGTGCTTGTTGTTTGGGGGGATGTGTTTTTAATAGAAAAAAGGAACAGATGGTCATTGTCTTGACAATTTCACTTAATTCTACTTTTTCGACTCAAACACATGATACTAAAAAACACATACTAAGTAATTTTATTTTCTTCGTAAAGATTTTATGTATTTAATCAATTTATATTACACTATAATGTGCAAAAGTTACAATGATTGATGACGATATTGAATTGAAGAAATAACGGAAATCACTTCGACATAAAAATAAGTAGGACATGTAATAAAAAAATTAAATTTGATCCAATGCTTTTTAAGAAATTTACTTCCTCAAATGCCCCTGTATGTAAATTTGAAACTGGATTTATTTGGTGTGGCGCCCTCCAATACTTGCAGGGCGAACTGCAGAACTTGGCAGAAGTTCGATGCGTCGTGACGCTCCAAGTTCAGCGTCCTTCCTCTACGTGGCGCCACAATCTCGTCGCTGAAACTGAGAGCGATGCCGAAAATAAACTCGCAAGATTATTATTTAAGGCGGTTAATTTATTGCTAAAGTGGATTTAATCAAACTAATTAATTTTGCGCTGCAATTCAAATAATAACGCGTAATCACGAAATCTATTAAATGGGAACTCTCAAAAGCCATCAAGATTAATGTTTACAAACAAGGCAGATCAAAGAAGTATTTTCAGGCATCCGTCTTAGACATATATATTTTAATAGTCAAACAAAATACCTTTAAATTAAACAGACGCTTAAACGCATCGCATAGTTGAACTAATTGGCAAATAAAACATCAAAAATAAGTCGAAAACATCAGAAGAAAAAATACAAACACTTGAACAAATTTCAAACTGAAAATTAATGGTTGCATCGTTACCTCTCCAGCGAGAAAGGTATCTCTGTAATTGCAATAAATTCAATACAGAATGTACCGAAAACACCATAAATAACTTAAGAACATTAATGGAGCGCGTTTCCAGTAGTCTAAACGTCGACAGACAGACGCAGCAGCTTCGTATACTTTTTTTTTTCACTTTGAAAACTCCAGCTAGAAATATTCATTTTCTTTTCATCAAAAATTGTAATTTGTAAAACCCAAATTTTCTAAAGTATCAATTAATAATCAATGTACCAACTTTTAGGTGGATTTGCCTACTACCGAAGATATTAAGAAGACCTCCACCTCCCCAAACCCCCATGGGCATCTTCCTGTGAACCGGCTTGCATCATCTTTATAAGACATCATTCATTTATTCGTTCCGACGAGCTTCAAGAGATATTATGCTCTGCAGTCTGTCTGGCTTGATGTATCTTCCCGAACAGTTCCACGACGGCATGAACATAGGGGAAAATGAAAAATGTCAAATTCATTCAACTCACTCTGCCAAATAACACCGCTGACTCAAACCACAATCCAGTTCTTCACCAGAAACATGTGTTTTGTATCTCCAAAATCATGGCAAAATACGTGGGAAAAACCAGCACTTTACCACTCGGTGAACAAAAGAGAACGACAAGGGAAACGATACTTTATTGCCAACAAACTCCAAGAGACTGGGAACGAGACTTTTTGCGGCGCCGCCGCGCCGGTTAAGCGAGCCAATGAGACGCAACCTGTACAGGTTAATCGTGCTTAATCGCCGTAATCAGTCCGGTGCATAGGCAATTCGGAGCAAGTGCGATTCGGACTTTTCGGCGCCCCCAGTTATACGCAGCCGGTTTGGCGTAGCAGTTCGGCGCAATAGCAATTCTGTGTAACCCAATTTGACGCAGAGACTATTCGGCGCCACTAAACAGGTTAACATTCGATTCGGGGCCAAACCAACTGGAAATGGAAGGTAAAGGTAACTAAAGGTAACTTTACCTTCCGCTTACACACTTACCACTTACACTTACACTTACCACACAGGTAAAGGTAACTAAAGGTTACCTTCCACTTTAAGGTAAGAAATCGTAATTGCACCGAAATGTCCCTGCGTTGAAAGGCATAGGCGTCCAAAGGATCTTTTTCAGGGAGGGGCAAAACAAAACAAAATTTTTATTATAAAAATAATTCAACTTAGTAATAACTTTCTCCACGAAATTTAAATTAAATAAAATTACATTTAAAAATTTAAGGCAAGAGCCAGGGGGAAGCAGCTGCCCCTTTAGCCTCCCCACCCAATGATAAAAGGGCGGCGTCAGTTAGGGTGTGCGCCGAACTGGCTATGCCGAATCGGCTACGCCCGATCGGCTGCGCCGAAAAGTCCTAGACCCAAAGAACTCTAGCATTAGTGAACTGGAAAAATAGCCGATCATAAGCACTGAAACATTGATCTTTTTCTTCAAGTGTCATACACTCTGCAGTGCGTAGACGATGACTTGGTTGAAGTCAAAATCATGTACCCGGCAATTTCATTAATGGGGTAGTTGCTCGCTGCTTCCCCAATACCTCCAAAATATCGGCCAATCCCACTCCAACCCAAAATCCTCTGGCGGGATAGCTCCAAATACTTGTGAGTCATTCTGATCCTAATCACCAGGATGCAACCCGATGAGCAATCATTTTTAAAAGAAATTCCTCAACATTCAGGTACAAAAATCAATTTGAAGTAAAATTAAATCCATTTCAGCTTTTATGCACCAGTAATCCGAAGTAATCCGTGTAATCATCTACAGTAGCGGTCATAGAAATTGCATTGAGAATTATTCCCAAATTATAAAATATAGATTTCTAAGTAACTCATAAGCTCAAAAATACATTTTCTCTTTGGAACACAATCACATAACTAGGTTTATCAAACCGGGGGTCTGGGGGGTATGGAATACCCCCCAGCACATCAGTGCTTGTGCTCAAAATAAGAAAGTGTGTTATTGAATTTCAAATCAAAAGTTTTTAATTTTAGAAGTTAGATTTCTGATTTTAAACCCATAAGCTCATTAAGACATTTTTTGCGCACAATCTCTGATGTACTGGAGGGTATTCCATACCCCCCAGACCCCCCGGTTTGAGAAACCTAGCTTTGTGTGCGGATTATGTTTACATTGCGTCCGATTATTGAAATTTCATTGGGAATTGTAATTTTAATTCGGAAGTAATCACCGGTGCAATTTCCATGACTGTTACTGTATATTCAACTAGAATCCCTCACCACTCCTGTAATCTCTTATATCATTCACTTGTATAATCATCTGAATTCAAGACCAGCGGTCTTGAATGGTCGCGCCGACTACACTAAAATACTAAACTTACCAAAAACTCTTCTTGGGTGTTTAAAATAAAAACTCCCAGTTTCATTCAGTATCATTAATTAATTATGTAAATTTTATATTTTCCGGTTTTCCCGCAATTTAGTTGACGTTACGCCAACTAGGGAGAGAAATCATGGCCTTTTACCAACAAGATGCCCGCCTTAGCGGTTGGACAAAATTTTGTGTCTGAAATTTTCATAGACCAAAAATTTCCAATTGAATATTGATTAATGTCGATCACAGAATATGTATACTAACACAAATTATTTCTAAAACCGGGGGGTCTGGGGGGTATGGAATACCCTCCAGTACATCAGTAATTGCATTAAAAACGTGCCAAATTCTTCAAATCATATTAATTCATTCAGTTGTGGAAGCATATAAAACCGCATTAGATAGCCCAAAGGTATAGTGGTTCTTAATTTCTGTTGTGATAATAACTTACTTTAGTCCCTTATTATCGAATATACTATTAATCCAATAAAACTTCTATGCAAAGTCAATAAATTTCACTATTCAAACATGAGATTTGTGTAGCACAGCTGGTTATGTAAAATCCGAAATACATATAAACAAGCCGAGTTCACTTCTTCTTCTTGAGCTGTTTATAGTCCAACTTGAACACATCAAGCCTGTTTTTCTTATGAAGAAAGCTAACCATTTAGACCCAACGGCTGCTTAAACCGGTTTGGAAAATGCCTGTTTTTAATAGTTGATAGCAATAATCATAACCGCCAGCTTTACTTGCCCTCCGAAGTTTGGAGACGGTCGAGTGTTCCCAGATTCGAGCCAGATACTTTCGAGTCAGCAATATTGTTCGGCTAACTTACTAAGGTAGTGACCGTTTCGGGTTGTTCATAGTAACTTTAAAATACAAAATAAACTACACCTCCAGTCTCCGACCGTGAAATCCACGAAATGCGAATTTCTATAGTTTTCTATTTGTAGTACTATTACCGAGCAGATATTAATGTTTGATTTTTATTTTATAGGAATAAATAATTGTTAATCCACAATGGTAAGTTTAATATTTTAAGTAAAAATCTTGTAAACCAAGCTCTGAGTGTGATCGGTTTTAATATTAATAATTCATATGAAATTGTTTAATTTAGGCTTTCGTTTTAAACCTCTATCTCAACATCTTCCGCACCAAAACTTTTGTGGTAATCCGCCCCTGGGTTTAGTTAAGATTCGTCGTAGACATGAAAGGGAGAATAATTTCGTTGATAAAGTTTTTGTCAAATAATATACAGAGAAACTCATAAGTAACTGAATTTTTATTTAAAAAGTTTGCATTTCCAAAGAAACAACTTGATTACAATTTTAATATTAAAATTAGGCGACGGTAATTTGCAACGGAATTTTTGCAATTTAGTCAATTTAGACCCACAACTTTTACTTGCTTATTTTTCTGTAATTTAATAAAGAATTATGGGGTGAAAAGTCACAACATAAACAGACAAGTACTTCAACACTTACGTTTTTCCCTAGGTTTTACTGCGGGGTTGTTAAACGAGATAGTAAAGTTTCATACCAACCGCATCATGTAAGTCGTATTCCCGAAGGAACATCTCTCATCAATAAATATTCGAAATAAAATTTATATTAGCCAAGCTGCCGTATCGTAAAAAAATTTGTAATGGATTTTGAAATTTAATAAGAATGTGTTCAATCGGTCATAAAGGGGGGCATTAATTTTTAAAATGTAAATATTTGAGATCCCTAGAAATTAAAAACATTTAGTTTGGGTTAGCAAGGGGTGGTCTGTTTTCTTGCTGCGTAAACCAAGAAGAAAAAATGCTTTCAGATTTAAAAATTTTGTTTACATTTTTTTCTTTATTTTCTTGTCTATAAAATTTTAAAAAACGCATTTCCGTTCGCCTGTTTGTTCTTTGCATGGGACATTAACTACTGCGGTAGTTCGCCGTGGCTTTCGAAGTAACGCAATTAATATTATTTAAAATTTATGATTACCTTACTACACACAAAAATTAAGTTTTATTTAAAAATGAAAATACGGTGCTTCAAGTACATTATTTCCTGCGGTGCAGGAAATGTTGTATATCAACACTGGCAACATTCTTATGATCAATTTAAATTTATTATGACCGGTTCGCTTCATATAAATCAAAATTAATGTTAGAAATCAGGGTAATTATTTCTAATTTACTTAAATTATAATTTTTTGGGTTTGGAAATTAAATTTATTGTTACATTAAGCATTAAGTAAATTTATTGAGCGCAACATTATCTATAAAATTCTGGTTTAAATTTTAATTTGTTTTTTATTATGTACTACAAGTAAGTCAAAACCAATCAAAAAAAATTTTGAATTTTTTGTCACTAGGCGGAGCAGGAGATAAACCTACGCTTTTAGAGTGAAGAGAAGTGCAAAAAATGATAAAATATTTATCCTCAAATGAGAAGCAAAATTCGTCTTCAAAGTGGCGTTTTTCCACCAACAGAAAAAGTCGTTTTCTCTCCCGGCACCGACGACGCGACGTCAACAAAACTGAATTTGAAAATTAAATTGTGTATTGTAGTAGTCTATTTTGCTCTCTATCGGAGGACAAATAGTATGTTTGCCTCAGAGGCAAAATCATTTGCTTCCTCAGTAAAAGATATACCATTTAGTTCATTCCGACTTCCGTGTTCCTGCCTAATCCACTAAGTTATACTGTTATAGCCCGGGGGTCTGGGGGTATGAAATACGCCCCTGCCCCAGTAATGAGAAAAGCCCTTATACAATTAAATTCTTTCATTTTATATTTTAATAACAGTAAAACTTCATGTGCGTGAAGAGTTATGGTAAATTAAATTTACGACGTATTAGGGGTTCTCTAGTTTTAAGAATGTATATGTCGATATTTATACCTACTATATTTTACGACCTTAAGATGAAGGCATGTATTGTTTCAAAATATAATTTTTAGAACTCAAGAACTAATTAATTTTAATATGTCTTTTTATGCTTGTATAAAACGCCTATGTAGGCTTAACAATTTTAGATTTGTTTGGAAGTCACTGAAGTGCAGTCGTGCTGTATTTGTGTACTGAATAAATAAATTTCACCTTCAACTTCACAGTTATTTTATTGCAAAATACAAAATTGGCGCAGTCGGCAGGATCGCGAAAGGCAGTATTTTGGAATCCAGTATCTACCTTTGGTTTCAACCATTAATTCGAGATCCAGAATCTACACCTTTAGAAGAAATCTCCGAACACTTTGGTAAGTCGTTGAGCATTTCTTTTATCCCAATTACCACTCCTATTGTGAATTTTGAACAACTTAAAATTTTATTGAATTATTGATGAGTGATTTTTATTAATATCATTTTCAAAATCATAATTCAAAATATTTAAATTAGAACGAGTAATTAATTTTAAATAAAATCATTTTTAGTTTAACTTTTACATTAAATAAATTAATTTTATTCATTTTCGAATTTAAACGAGTGTTTAAAATTTATTTTTATTACCAGAAAAAAAAATTTATTCAATTTATAAATTATAACAATAACTATTATAATAGAAATATAATAGAAAACATAACTTAAAACTTCAAAGTAACTTGTAATTATTTATAGATTAATGCAATAAAACTTGATTCATTTTCGTTTCACACGAGTGTTTTCAAAATTGTTATTAACATTAATTTAAATTTATAAACAAAAATATTATATTTAATGGTAAACAAAGAGATTGATATAAACGAATTGTCAAATTGTTTAAAAAATATGTCTTTAGCAACACCGACAATTCAAACGGCAAAAGCTGTTGCGGATTTTTTACCAACATTTAACGGAAATTTTATGCAATTAGAAAGCTTTATCAATGCATGTGATAATTTCTTTAATACTTACGGCACAACCACCGATAACAACTTAAATCATTTTGCATTTACTGTTATTAAATCTAAAGTAAAAGACGATGTAAGTAATTATCTTATGTGTCGACCTGACTTAAATACCTGGTCGTTAATTAAATCAGCTTTAAGAGAACAATTCGGTGATCGTATTGATAGACAAACTTTAACTCGCGAATTTTTATATCTGACGAGGAACAAAAATGAAAATATTATAGATTTCCTAGAACGTATAAAACAAATGAAATCAAGATTAGAAATTAAAATCATGTCAGATCCCACCATACCAAATCTAAGAAAACCTTTGTTAATAGAACAAAATGAAGCAAACGCCCTTGACGTATTAATTTCAAATGTAGACGATAATTTACGCGTGAAATTAGATTTAAAGGAACCCAGAAATATGTTAGAAGCAAGTGACATCGTCACACGTCATTTTTATAATCAACAACGAATTAGAGGTTTGCAAGACTTTGGCAAAAATACTAACATACCGCAAATTAAACAAAAATTTAATTCATCACGTCAAAATTTTCAAACAAATTTGAATAGGAACCACCCCAACCAGTCATACTTTAACCATTCAACAAATAATAACAATTGGTCCCCATTTAATTCGCAACTAAATGATAGCCGAATTTCACAAAATTTCCAACAATCACGTACGCCATTTCCTAGCGCACCAATTAATATACAGAGTCGTCCAATCCAACAGAAATTTCCTACAAATAGTCAAGTTTTTGGAAAACCAAAAAATGTTTTTAGTCCACAAAACTCTCATAAATCCATTAACAAACCAGAACCTATGTCTACAACGTCAAGAAATAGTTTTTTCAATAAACCAGAACCTATGTCAACAATGTCTAGAAACCCTTCTTTTTATTCTAGACAAAACAGAAATTATTTCCAAAATAGAAATCCTCAAAACTTTATTTCGGAAGAACTCACTAACGTGGAAACGGAAAATTGTAAATACGATGATAATAGTCAACACTATGGCGATGATTATTATTGTAACCCAAACCATCAAACCGAAGCTTTCGAACAAATAAACGAAATAGATTTTGAAAACGATCACTCAGAAGTTAATATCACGGATAACACCCAAGAAGAAAATTTTATGCAAAATTTTCAAGAAACCCACATTTCTCAAAACGAAACGTAGATCTTAATAATTTAAAACCAAATTCTTTACCATTCATAAAAATTTCCAATCCCCCTTTAAAACTTCTGATTGATACAGGTTGTCACCCTTCGTTGATTAGACCATTTATTGCAGAAAAATACTTTCCAAATACAATATTTAAATCAAATACACCCATTACTACTTGTACAGGATCTAGACATGCACAATTTAAAGCGCACATACCCCTTTTCAAAGAATTCAAACCTTTAGAAGAAAATTTAGAATTTGTATTATTTGATTTTCATGATTACTTTGATGGAATTATAGGCATAAGAGATTTAAGAAAACTTGAACTTAATATAGATATACAAAATGAATTATTGTACAATGACCGCTTATCAATACCCTTGCATTATAGAACAAATTTTGAAACCCAAAAAATTGAAATTCCACCAATGTCCTCAGTTTTAAAACGTATAAAAACTAATATCTCAAATCGCGAAGTATTAATTCCAGAAATCAGAAATGACGCAAAAACATTAATAATTCCGGAGAGTTTATTAAAAATAGAAAACGGATTGACAGTTTTAGAAATAATGAACACGACGACCAAGACTGAAATCTTTGAAATAACCGAAGAATTTCTAAAGCCTTTTATTTCCAACTTTTCTGAAGAAACATTCGAATGTTTCCATTGCGAAAAATTACTTTCTCCTAATTACAAACATCAAGATACAGATCTGCCAGAACTACGAACTGACCATTTGAACATCGAAGAAAAAATTGCCTTGAAAAAACTAATACGCGAATATAAAACAATCTTTCATCAACCCGACGACAAATTAACTTTCACAAACCAAGTTAAACATGAAATATTAACAACTGACGAAATTCCGGTTCATACTAAATCTTATAGATATCCCTATGTTCACAAAGAAGAAGTAAGGAAACAAATTTCAAAGATGTTACAAGATGGCATCATAAAACCCTCACAATCTCCATGGGCTTCACCTATTTGGATAGTCCCAAAAAAATCAGATGCTAGTGGCAAACAAAAATGGAGAATTGTTATTGACTACCGTAAAATTAACGAAAAAACAATTGATGACCGGTACCCCATTCCAAATATAACTGACATTCTAGACAAACTTGGACGTTGCCAATATTTTACTACATTAGACTTAGCTTCAGGTTTTCACCAAATTGAAATGCACCCTAATTCCATCGAAAAAACTGCGTTTAATGTTGAAAACGGACATTATGAATTTGTACGGCTTCCATTCGGTTTAAAAAATGCACCCAGTACTTTCCAACGTGCGATGGAAAACATTTTAAAAGAACTGCTAAATAAAATATGTTTAATTTACGTGGACGATATAATTGTATTTTCTGCATCTTTGCAAGAACATATTAATAGCTTAAAATTACTATTCTCCAAATTAAAAGAAGCTGGACTAAAAATTCAACTAGATAAGTCAGAATTTCTTTGCAAATCAGTCGAATTTTTAGGTCACGTTATTACTCCTGAAGGCATCAAACCAAACGAAAAAAAAATAGAATCTATCAAAAAATTTCCTATACCGAAAACAGCTAAAGAAATCAAAAGTTTCCTCGGACTAGTAGGTTATTATAGAAAATTTATTGAGAACTTTGCTAAGTTAACTAAACCTTTAACACAATGTTTAAAAAAGGGCGCGAAAATCATACACAATCATGAGTTTATTACAAGTTTTGAAACTTGCAAAAACCTTTTAATGAACGATCCCATTTTACAACATCCAGATTTTTCAAAACCATTTAATCTCACCACAGACGCTTCAAATTTTGCAATAGGCGCGATTCTCTCTCAAGGCCCTATAGGTAAAGACCTTCCGGTTGCTTACGCATCACGGACTCTCAATCCAGCCGAAATAAATTACAGTACGATCGAAAAAGAACTTCTCGCAATAGTGTGGGCGGCAAAACATTTTAGGCCTTATTTATTTGGCGTTAAATTTAATATAATTAGCGACCATAAACCATTACAGTGGTTGTTTTCTTTAAAAGAACCAAATTCGAAATTGGTGAGATGGCGGCTTAAACTAGAAGAGTTTGATTACACGGTTACATATAAAAAAGGAAAATTAAACACTAACGCTGACGCCCTATCACGTGTCGAAATATATCCCATTGAAATCAATGATAATGCTTCGATGATAGTAAATATAGACAATGTAGATAAAAATCTTTCCGAAATAGAAAATTTGAAAGAAACGGTCTCCGACGATGAAACAGTACACACTAGCCAAGAAGATCCAATTTTTACGATACCATATACAGAAAGAACAGTTAACACATTCAAAAACCAAATAATAATATCTCTTTGTGATTCAAAAAACAATGACCAAACCAAAATAACTAAACAAAAAATTTTCGATAATGACCGCATTTATTTCAAAATCCCTAGATCAAAATCGAAAGATCATTTTTTAAATATCATAAAAGATCATTTTGAACGAAAAAAACATTACTGCTTACATTTCACTTATAAAGACTTCGAAATACCCTTTATACGGACCGTACAAAAATTCTTTAAGAATAAAGGACTTAATCTTATAATTTCAAACTACTTTGTAACAATACCACGAAACAAAAACTTGTCATCGAGGTATTCAAGAAAACCTTAAAGCCATAAAGCAATCATTTTTCTGGCCAAACATTGATAAAGACGTACAAAACTATGTTAACACCTGTGGAACATGTCAGAAAACTAAATACGAACGTCACCCTAATAAATTAATATTTAAACCAACACCTATCGGATTCGAACCTTTTGACCACTTGTATACCGACACTTATAAATTTTCTGGACAATGTTTCGTAACCATTATAGACAGCTTCTCAAAGTTTGGATTAGCATACCCAATTCAAAGTTTAAATGCCGTAGAAACCACAAACCAATTATTACAATTCATAAAACATTTCGGAATCCCTAGGAAAATAACTTGCGACAATGGTATCGAATGGAAAAACGAAGTAATGCAAGGATTCTGTAGGATCCATGAAATTGAAATCCATTACGTCACCATTTATAATCCTAATAGTAACAGCCCAGTTGAAAGATTCCACTCGACCCTAGCGGAAAGCTTAAGGATTCTCCAAAGAGAAAAACCACATGAAAATATTTCAAATATTATGAACTACGCGATTTTACTTTATAACAACAGCGTTCACAGTTCAACTAATTATACGCCTTTTCAAATTACACGCGGAAAATTAAATTATAAAAATCCGTTCGAACTAAACGAACAATTCAAAGTCGCTCAGTACGTTCATGAACATTCCGAAAATCTAAAAACCCTTAACTCTATTATTCACAAAAATTTAATCGACAAACAGCAAACGAACTTGAAAAAATTAAATCAAATCAGAAATAATCCCGAAATAAGTTTAGAAAAACCTCTTTACAGAAAAGAAACTCGCTTTACGAACTCAAAAAAAGTCACACAACCATTTGTTACGGTTTTAAATCCAGAAATCATTGATGACAACAAAATAAAATCAAACGATAAAGTTTATCATCAAATTTTACTGAAACCACAACGTTTTGTTTCAAACGTTGAAAATGAACCCAGTCCGGTACTTGACATTTCTACTACTTCCAAGCCTTTTACTAGGTCTCAAAATAAAAGGATATAAACAACCCGATCTTTCCAGTTCAATTAGGACAAACTAAAATTATTGAATCAAAACACACATTCTTTTACAACATTAATTTAACCCTACAAATAAACCAACAATCAATGCACAATGATTTAGCAAAACAAAAAAAAAACGTAATAAAAGAAATCACGAAAACTTATAATAATAAATTTTTTTAAACTTTTAAATAATAAAAGAAATTAACAAGATTTCTAACATTGAAAAAGCTTTTTCTTTTTCAAACACTATAGATAATTTAATACTACAATTGCAAATAGTTCAAAAATTAATAAACAATATGGAAACCGCAATCTCATTTGCTCGTTTGAATATTTTACACGTTTTTATCATGCAACCAAAAGAAACTCAATTCATTACTACAAAATTATATCATTCTACCAAGTCACACAAGTTCCTCGCAAAAAAAAAAAATGTTTTGAATTATTATTCGTTACTTTCAATACAAGTAAATAAAAAAAAAAAAAGATACGATAGTGTTCAAAATTCATATACCTATTGTTACTTCTCCATTCAAATATTTACCTGAACAACCATTCCTATTGCTCAAACGACGACGATTATTGGACTTCGTCATGAAGAATTAATCTTCGAGCTACCCAAGTTAATAACTTTAGACGGCTACAACAAATACGATCTTCAAATAAAATCAATTCGACTTCAAACTTTGGATGCATCCGAATCAAAGCATATCAACATCATAGCATATCAACATCATAGCAGCAAATTTGCAACCAACACGTTATCAACTCCAAATGGACACCATTCTTGAATCAACAGTGTAATTGTGTGTTTTTGTGTTATGGGCCTTATAATTATAGTGACAATTTATTTTAAGTGCAAAAAAAAAAACTGTATTTCTAATAATAAATCGCTACAAAAAAAACTATACAATTACAGAAAATTTCAGAACCCTTATTTTCTGACTTAAGGAGGGAAGAGTTATGGTAAATTAAATTTACGACGTATTAGGGGTTCTCTAGTTTTAAGAATGTATATGTCGATATTTATACCTACTATATTTTACGACCTTAAGATGAAGGCATGTATTGTTTCAAAATATAATTTTTAGAACTCAAGAACTAATTAATTTTAATATGTCTTTTTATGCTTGTATAAAACGCCTATGTAGGCTTAACAATTTTAGATTTGTTTGGAAGTCACTGAAGTGCAGTCGTGCTGTATTTGTGTACTGAATAAATAAATTTCACCTTCAACTTCACAGTTATTTTATTGCAAAATACAAAATTGAAGTTAACCTCGCCATTTTTGAAAATTTGAAAACTGAATATTGTGCCGGGCTGTGCCCAATGTGTGCCATGTGGTGCCGAATTTTTTTAAATTTTATTTTATTTATTTTGGATTTTATAGAGATTGCTTATTTTGGGGTAGAATTATGAATTTTTTTAAAATCAAAATTGTATTGGATTCTACTCGACGTGTGCCGTTGTGAGCCGTAAATCATAAAATTTTTTTTAAATAAATAAAACGGCACACGTTGAGTAGAATCCAATACAATTTGGTTTTTAAAAATATTAAAAAATGCCGGGGCTAATTTTTATCGATAAAATAGGTTTTGGCCGAAAACAATTTTATGATTTGGAGCACACAACGGCACACGTCAATTAGAATCCAATATAATTTGATTTTAAAAAAATTCAAAAATGGCGGGGCTAACTTCTACCCCAAAATAAGCAATCTCTATAAAATCCAAAATAAATTTTTAAAAAATACGGCAGAACGTGGCACACATCGGGCACGGCGCGGCACAATATTAAGCTTTTAAATTTTCAAAAATGGGGTGCTAACTTCCCGCACATAAAAAATTCAAATGCATTTAAGAGGCCAGAAGTGTTAAAAGGTGAAACCCATTTTTGAAGAAAAATATGGATGTCCCCGACGTAAATAGGTGTAGCAGTGTATTTTAGTGTCGGGGGCGGCCGCGATTGGTCCCCCCTTTTAAATCGGTACAGCAAACTAAGCGTAAAAAACGGCCCGACACTGATCAAAACCATAGTCAGGCCAATTCTCATATACGTTCACCAGCCTGGGGCTCCAGGTGGTACATAGCATAGTAATGAGACGTGCAATGAAGGCCTAATGGCACGTCTCAAACAGGCGTCTGCAGGAGGACGCATATCTAGATACCATAGAGGAATACATCCAAAGCGCGGCGGAAAATTTCTATGAAGTATCAAAAGCCTCTGAAAACCTTTTGGTCCAAAAGCTCAAAGGTCACTGAACTATCTACTCGAGAACTACATAAAGTACAAAGAAACCAAAAGAACTCTTACAGCCCCCCTCCGCCGGCAACGGGTCAAAACTATTCAGGTTCTTCCAGTTCCAGATAATACCAGTGGCCAATCCCACAGGACAGATGAAATGAAATGCAAACAAACAGATGACTCACAGCGGAACAGAGGAAGTAGTCAAGTTGCTCAAGATATCAGCTCAATTGCCAAAACGGAGCAAGCCGTAAGCGCCTACCCCTCATACCAAAACCAAATCAGCTGCGCTCTGGTCACTCTCAGATCTAAGAGCGGTTACTACTACTAAAGACGCGACATTCAAAATACTACACAAAGACTCTTCCTCAATTAACGAGCCAAGCGTTGCCGCCCAAAATCGCAAAAGCTAATGTCAGAAGCGCGCAATGCTGGTTCCCACCGCCATTCGCAAATACAGAATATGGTGTGCAGGACAGGACCTATCCTGAATGCCCCAAAAAGATTTCCCCCCAAAATCGTTGGCCTGGAAAAACACCTGAACGAAGCGCACAAAATTGACCAAGTGCAAAGACCCAAAGCGGTCTCACAAAGATAGCCTCCGAGACACAAAGGGGTACGATCCCGTATTAAAAAACGCCCCCCCCCCCAGTCACACTGAAAATATGGAGTAAAGGCCAAGCCATGGTATCCAATTACGAACTCGATTCGATTTAGTGGCCGGAGCGGGGCAGCATAGGTTAGTACGCTTCTCGGTTGGCCTGGTAACTAAGAATCCCAGGTTCGAGCCTGGAGCTGGCTAAACACACATTTGTGAGTGTGCCGTATCCGGTATTAAAAAACGCTCTCAAAGTTCCCCCCTCAAAGTAGGCGGAAAGAGGCTACACAGACAGGTACCCTATGGGTTCGCTATGGTTGAGTTAGTCTAAGTTCTATCCCTAGGTGACGCAAAAATGGTGTGAAGGAATTTGTTTCGAGTCCAAATCCATGGGCGTCCATTGGGGGAGCGGACAAAGGGGTCAACTGCCTCCCACCTGGTTTTTGCCTTAAATCTTTAAATTTAATTTTAATTAATTTAAATTTCGTGAAGGAAGTTATTACCGAGTTCGCGAAGGAACCACGGAATTTTAAATTTGGTTTTTCTGCAAATAAAGAACATTAAAAATTTTAGTGCTGAATTTTCTTTGTAATATTTTTTTTGCCCCCTCCCCCTAAAGAAGATCCTATGGACGCCCATGAACACATCCTGACAGCCAGATGACAAAAATCCGACTCAGCACAGCTTCCCCGTCGTTCAGATTCAGGAAGTGTTGTCCTGTGCCATTGGTGGCGCACTTGTCGACGTCCATCGCTACCAAAGCAACCTTTCATATAAAATGGAAGGTAAACGCCAGGGCCGTACTACCCCATTCGATATCAAATCAAAGATATGATTTAGTGGGCGGAGCTGGTCGCAATTGTCTTCTAGCTATGCAACTGTTATGCGTTTATTTTAATTTAGAATTTAATATTAAAACTCGATTGCTGTCAGTCTAAACTCGTGATTTTCAAGTACAGGCGACTTCGGGGATGTTTTTAAAAAGTGACTAGACTACAGAGATCCCGTCTTTTGAGATTCGTACTTTTTGAGTTCTGCTCTACTAGTTTCAATTTAGAATGAACTTAGGAGAATGTTTAGAAAAATAAAAAAAATTGAAATTCGACTATTTTATACATTTCTTCACTTAATTTTATCCATAACTCAAAACCCTTTGATTATGGGAATAAATGAGTCATAACATGATTTGTAGGAAATTTTTCGTTCTTTTAAAAAGAACTGAAACATTAACCAGTAAAAATTTATAGTTACGGAGCTATGACCATTTGAAGATAAAAATTAAACAAAAATGCTATTTTTAACATTTTTGTACTTAATTTAATCTATAACTCAAAAGCCTTTGATTTTGGGAAATTAAGGGTCATAACATGATTTGTAGGAAATTTTGCGCTCTTTTAAAAAGAACTGAAACATTAACTAGTAAAAATCTATAGTTACGGAGCTATGGCCATTTGAAGATAAAAATTAATCAAAAACGCTATTTTAAACATTTTTGCATACTTAATTTAATCTATAACTCAGAAGCCTTTGATTTAGACTATAAAGAGTCTTTTCTAAAAAAGCATTTAAGCATTACTACAGAAAAGTTTATATTTTTGGCGATGTAGCCATTTAATAATAATAAATTGCAACAAAGTTTGCAATAATAATAAAAAAAGTCGATTTTTTGTGTATTAACTGCTGATTATTTGTTAGTTTATTGGTCCGCTTGTATAGCAGTAATCAGTAAAATTGATTTGGATCTAGTATATTATTAGTATTTCCAAACAACTAATACCGATTGACAAGAAAAATGACGTTGTGATTGGACGAAAATTGTAGAAACGTAATATTTATCGGGATAATTTCTATTCGGAAAGTTTCATTTAGGAAAGTTGTTAGTAGCTAAATTTATAAAAAGCAAACTTTGATTAAAAAACTTTATGAAGCAAAAACGTCATAGCAACTAAAATAATGGAAAAAAGTTTTAGTTTGCAACAAAAACTAACATTTCTATTATATCTGGAAAATAAGCACACTTCGACTAATTACCTGCAATTTTGCAAATAGCTAGTGCTTTGGGTAAATGTTTAGCGGGAATGTAAGTTGGCATGAAACTCGTAGAAGCGAATGGAACAGAAATAAAACCAAAAGATAAATTTACCAACGTCGCGGTGCCATGTAAACTACGAGTAGATGCAGAGTTAACGTCTGGAAAATGATAAAGAGGGAAAATAAAATATCTTCATTTTCGCTCGACGCACGCCACCTCCAGTCTAATCAAAGTGTGTGGTAATTGTTATCATTAATTAATATCACATCCGATTAATTGACGTAATACTAGAAGCAATTTGAAATCGAATAGAAAATTAATTGTACTCACCGTTCGAAACCAACGACCGAACTTAATTATTTTTTGGTATTATCGGTAAACATCGTAAAATATTCATATATGATATTAATTTATTTTAAGGCGAAGTGTGTCACGAAAGCAGTTCGTTTTGAACAACAACGCTAATTAACTTTAGGATAATTAATAAAATACGCGATAAAAGATTTAAAGGCGTGATATATTGTGTGCTCATTAGATTAAACCTGGAAGTGAAGGTGAAAAATTTGCATCGGGAGTTTAATTAAAAAACCTTAAAATGTGTAAGTATACAAATTTCTTCGTGCAGGAATCCACTCGAAACTTGGCCAACAATTCCGATTTGATTGCATATTCAAAGCACAATAGCAGGCAAAAATTACGGGACTCACTTGGTAAGGTTGTTGTTGTTAATTGACGGCATAGGAGTTGGAATTCTCGGCGGTAAAACTGGTATAGGAATGGCTCTTTTCCTGCCCAGCGGTCTGTTGGAGTCCATCATGTCTGAAAATAAAAAGTCTTTTAGTATCTTACACGACCGGAAAGCAGGATTATTACAAAAAATTAAAATCAGTGGGACGAAAGTTGGAGATACAGTGTGATCACTCAGCCGGTTCATCCTTTTGCTTTTTTTGGCAGAATTATTTAAAACAATTGATCCACTTATTTGTTTCTAAATTACCCGTTCGATTAGCACAGTTTAATCTCAAAGTTGCAAACAAAATTATACAACGGAGCGTGATAACAAACATAGGGGCGCGGGCGTTACTTTGAAGTTACGAGTTTGTAAGTAAAAATATAGGGGTGGCACTAAACTAACTTTGTTTATACGAATTCCTTGTAAATAATGCCGCAAAGAGAAAAGTTTTACTTCGAGAATCCAGTCTTGAAAGTAGTTTCGTTTATTCGCAACTTTCTTATGTAATCGTAATTCGTAAGTCACTTTTTAAAAAATGATATCCAAAAAAAAGAACTCAGAATGTATGCTGCATTGGAGCGAAAAGAAATATGAACTCCCAATACAAATAAAGAAACAAACAACTGCAACAAGACCTGAACAAATAAATCAGGAACTTTTGTTTGTTTTTTGTTCTTCGCATTAACATATTTTTAATTTTTTTGTAATACAAAATTTTGAGATTTTATAATTTTTGGATAATATACCATTTTTCTGGTGTCTAAAAATCGAATTGTAATGTTTTTTTAATTCTCACCCAGTGGGCAGACCCAGCTCTTTCGGAGCCCGAAGCTAAGCATATTAAGTTGTAAGGAATAATTTAATATAATAATAAAGTCACGAAGAACTGTTTTGTTATCCTAATAATATATATATTGCTATGATTTATTCTTAAAATTTATGGTAATCACATATTTTCCGACTTAAAATTTAAATTACTTTTATTCAGCCAAAATTTTATTTTTGAATTATCAATGCAACGAATGGAAACGCCATCGTTTTCTGCACATAATGAATGAGTGGAATATTCACGGATAAAAGCCCAAATAATAACAGGTTATAGACCCAGAAGTCACCAACACGCGGTTATCTTTCATTAATTGTAACGCAAAGATAATTCTGTCCATAAGATTACATAGCTAGGGCAGTAATGTTAAAATTTGAATTAATCTAAAAATCGACTAATAAATAAAAGATTTCAATCAAATGATTTATTGAAGGCAATTACTTCATTTTAGGTTTGGATACCAAAAGCCACCCAGTTGGTAGAATAACACCTAAGTCGAAGTTTGTTTTAGACTATTGCTGATTAATGCTGATAAGTCGCACGCGTAAAAGTTGTGAGTGGGTCATTTTTTTGAAATTGGGGTGCGCGTGCGGCATTTTACAAAATTTAAAAAAAAAAAATTTTTAATTGTAATTTTCTAACTTTCTATTAAGCGTTTGACCTTGAAATTTTTCGTCTGCGACGCTATTACAAAACTCACTTCGCTCCTGCCTCCCCCCCCCCGAACTAAATTCTTGGCTACGCCACTGGTGCACGGTGAATAGAGATTTGTCACTACAACAAAACTGTGTTTTTCTGCTAACTACTAACTAACATTTTCTTTTTTGAAGACAATCACAAAGCTAGGTTTTCAAACCGGGGGGTATGGAATACCCTCCAGTACACCAGAGATTGTGCGCAAAAAAAGTGTTATTGAACTTATGGGTTTCAAGACAGAAATCTAACTTCTAAAATCTAAGATTTCTGATTTGAAATTCAATAACACATTTTGTTTTTTTTTAACACAATCACTGATGTGCTAGGGGGTATTCCATACCTCCAAGACCCCCCGTTTTAAAAATCCTAACCTTCAAAGAAGAAAATGTATTTTCAGCTTATGAGTTTCAAACTAAAAATGTAATTTTTTATCTATTTCTGTTCTAATATTTTCCATTTTCAATTCGGGAATAATTTCCAATGTAATTTCCATGGCCGCTACTGTAGTTCTAGTTCTGACTTAACATAAATACCGCATAAATAAATTTATAATAGTAGTGTGCAGGGGCGTTCCGAAGTGGGGACGTGGGGAGCGTAATGCCCCCACAGTTAGTTCTCAGTCGGCAAATTCGGCCAATTTAGGTCAAGTAGGCAAAAAAAGTAACGTCGAAGTCAGATGTGTGCATAAATTATGCACATTTTTCTTTTAAGCAGGACCGAAATTAAGGCGTGGGGAGAGCAGAAGCGCCCGTCACGGGCGCGAGCTAGTTAGGGGGCGCCGAATCTTCAATTTTAAAATTAAATTTAATAAAATTTTTAAAGAAAGATGAAATCCTAGAATATAAAATATAATTCCACGCGTAGATCAACTACCTGCTGCTGCGTGCTTAGTCCTTCAATATATTTTTTAAATAAATTTGCTTCTTTAAACCTATTATTTTGAGAAAATATTTTTGTGTCGCGATTTTCCAATTTTTTAAAATAGAGCGCTTGAGCTTGAAAATTTCAAAAAATTTGTCTGCGGGAATTCCCATATGTTCGGGAATCCCCCCCCCCCTGATCACCCACTAGGAAAGCAAGTTTCAAAGTCGCCACGAGCGCATCATACCCTAGTTCTGGCTCTACTTTTAAGTTTTGAAAGCAAAAAGTATTAAATTTGTGCGTTTGCAGCTTACACAGAGAAAAAAAATACTCCGAGCAACGTACAACGCTCATTCTTTTCTAATCAATATTTTACTTTTTGTTCTCTTTTAAATAGACTCCGTGCTTATTTTTTAGAATCTAAGTTCCGGAGTGATGAGGCTTTTACTTCTCAAACCGGAGATTAAAGTGCTTATTCCCGAAATTTCGAAAAAGTACCTTTCCCTTTCTTCAGTATTCAAAAGGAGTATTACCGTTTTTAAATTTTGGCATGAAATGCCATAAAATTTGTTGTAGCGGTAAGAAAACTCTGTTGAAGCTATCACTATTAATAGCTTCGTTAGAGCGACAAATAAAAAAATTAAAAGTAATTACAATTCTTATGATCGTGAATTCCCCATTTGAGATACAGAGTTCAGCAAAATAGTGCTCTGTGAACAGGGATTTGTCACCACAACAAAACTGTTTTCTTCTGCTTACTGCAGTAGCAGTCATGGAATTACATTTTCTTTTTTGAAGAGAACCACAAAGCTGGGTTGTTCAAACCGGGGGGTCTACCCCCCAGCACATCAGTCATTGAGTTCAAAAATATAAAATGTGTTATTGAATTAGATTTTAGATATTTAGAAGTTAGATTTCTAGTTTGAAACGCATAAAAACACTGTTTTTGCGCACAATCTTCGGTGTACTGGAGGGTATTCCATACCCCCCAGACCCCCCGGTTTGAAAAACATAGCTTTGTGTGAATATTGCGTTTATATGATGTGCGGTTATTGAAATTTCATTGGAAATAATTATTGTTATTTTAATTCGGAAGTAATCACCGATACAATTTCTATGACTGCTACTGTGCACAAATTTTATGTTTCCATAACAAAGTTTGTTTCCGTTTCTGTTCGAATGTGTACGATAATTTGTCTGGATGTTTTATTGTTAGAAACTGTCACTTGAACATTTTAAAATTTGATTGCCTAGGTGTGTCTAGGTGTCTCTCGTGTGGATAGTATATCAATCGGCTGCGCCTCGTGATATACGATCTCTTGAAGCCAATCACAAAGCTAGGTTTGGTCTGGAGGTATGGAATACCCCCCAACACAGTGGCGTAGCCAGCCGCCCCCCCTCCGAAGTAATTTTTTTATTGTAATTTTCAAACTTTCTATTAAGCGTCTGTCCTTGAAAATTTGAAAATTTTTCGTCTGCGACGCTATTGCAAGACTCGCTTCGCTCGTGGCCCCCCCTCCAACTAAATTCTTGGCTACGCCACTGCCCCAGCAGATCAGTGATTGTGTTCAAAAATATAAAATGTGTTATTGAATTTCAAATCAGAAATCTTAAATTTTAGATATTCTAATATCGATGATATATGATATAGTATATCACTCGGCTGCGCCTCGTGATATACGATCCACCTCACATTTAATATGCCGTTTAAACTCCTCGTTAAACAATATACTATAAAATGCACTTTGACATGAATTATGTAACAAATAATAACTAAAGTGGAATACTAAATGATAATATTTATGTCTTCAATTAAGTACCCAAATATAACAGCAACTTGATATTTGGAAACTTTGTTTATTTACTCGACCACTTTCTTTGAGTAAACCTGCAAAACATGGCTCGCTGCAAGGCAACTTCGTTGTGTATTTGCCTTGCAGAAAACATGAAAACATGACAACAAACATGGTCTAGACTCGCAACACAGCAATTTAATGAACCTTCCATAAGAAAATCACCGTCCATACAGCGCGAGGCGTGCTTCGTGAGGCAGCCTCGTAGGCAAGGGCGGCTGGTCAGAAGAGGCAAGGGAGGCTAACTGTGCTGTCACAATCATGTTAACGTAACGTAGTCTACTTAACCTTGAAGGAATGCTCCAATCTAAAGCCATCTTTCCGACGATCTACCAATCAAATGCCAGCTTTCGTTAACATTTACGGTAAAATTAACACTATTTTAACAGGACAGTTAGCCTCTTCTAAAATTCTTAACTGTTATACCACTAAAAGTGGATTTTCGATCGAAGAAATTTTCTCATTGGGAACAAATTAACCCGCAGTGACCATGCATCGATTGAAACCTCCGCATAAATATTCCATTATCAATTTAATATCTACCGCATAAGGAGGACGCAGTTCTTTAACTCCATTTCTTATGATTATCTTCCTAACATGATAAAGTCACAAGCGTCCACTGTTCGTAGGAAGTCTGCACCTTGCGAGCAGTGTCTGTACCCACCTTAAGATATCCGAATTCGCTGAAGCTGATAGCTCGATGGGGTCAAGTCGAACATCGGGCAAGCTACAGTCTCATGGAAGTTTCCCTAAATCTTCTTCCATCCAATTCGCTTTAATAATGGGGGGGGGGGGGAGAGATTATCAGAAACTCTCTTTAAGTTGATAAAATTATGTTGTGCAAATTTGTATGATGTTGCAAAAGCTTCCTAGGCTTGACTAATGTGCGGAAGCGGTTTATCTCGCGAGGTGACAATAGGGCTAAGTTCTTAATTCATCAATATATATCGTACACGATAACGTGAAAATTATTCAAAATAACGACAGTAATGATCATTTTAAACAATCTGCGCGTGACGTTTCGAAAATAACTCATACAATCAGCAATATTTCACACAAATCGGCTGCCTCCTTGCGCTTAAAGAGTTCTCGCTTGAATTATGGTCCCGTATATTAATAACACAATAAGCGCATTTATTTTTAGATAAACACAATTTTAACTTTGCATACAAAAAGTCGATTTATGACGAATAAAAAGTAACGACGAGCTTTCAGAATTTAAATTGGAAACTTCTTATTCCTCGAGAAAGCAAGGACGAAAAAGTTACAAAGTCAATAATGAACAAAAAAAGTCACAATGGGCCGGTATTAACATGATGCGACAATGAACTTTAGGGGTTCGTCGTTTAATCAGAAATATTTCAGTAAATAACAACAAAAGCCATAAAATTATATTAAGTTTCATCTTCGGAATGTATAGTCGTCCCCTTTAAAATTTCGATTAATTCGGCCCCTATTAATCTGGAAAAAAGTCACATAAATTCCATAGCTTACTTATTTAATCAGAACAAATCACACCCTCTCTTCGTCCAAAAGACCATATTTGATATCGGGGCATGCATTAGGGACACTTAGATTTTAACGCGATCAGAGTTCAAATCTGAGGCTATAAATTGTCCCGAAAGTAGGATACAACATAACATGACTCATTCCCCAATGCATGTCTAACGAGATGAAGCGTTGCAGCGGCCAGCCAACATCGGTTAGGCCTGTTAGGGGCTGTGTAATGGATATGTATTTATATCGGCCTTCTCTGAAAAGACACTAAATGCAGTCGTTCGGAGCATAAAGGGTTGTTTATCCTCTCGATTCGCCAAGTTCTTGAATATTTAACGCACAAACAACTGCACAAAGAGGTGGACCAAATTAAACTGGACACTCGCAAAACAAAAGAGATAATTTCAAACAAAACCCAATGGAATCGGAAGAAACATTAATTAAATTTAATTGGTAAAAATGACGTCAAAAATTATACAACACCTTTTTGAATATTTTAGTGGCGAAGTTAAATTACACGCGCGAGATCAAAGAGTTTTTTTGGAACAAAATTTGATACCAGCAGAAAATTCAGTTTAGTCGAAATTGTAAGTTAGCTTTAGTTGAATCGATAATTTAAAAACTAAAACTTCAAAGCGTGTCAATTAATGCCTCGTTAGTGTTGCGGGAAAGCGGTGAATCCCAAAATTAGAGTTTATATTTCAAAAAGATAATTAAAGTTCAAAATTAAACATTTTATGTCTGTTTACAACTGTTTAGGTGAAATATGCAGTCAGGCATGTTCCAGTTTCTATTTAAAACGCGATTTGATGAAATTTTATCAAGCGAATCCACCCTGTATAATTTTAAGCAACGGTTTTTGTTCGGTTCGTGTAGTCTTTTTATATTGTATCAAGTTTAACTTGACTTTTATTTATGATGCTTTTTGTGATTTAACATTTCAATTGGTATATGTCAAGATGTGTACATGTAAGGAGACGCTACATAAATACATCAACTTGTAAAGTGGATATAACAGAACTGCATCGCTTGTCAAATATCACCAATCAAATATTTGTTTTACCAACTTGCGGTTTTAGCAAATCTTTTTTCATTCGCGAAATTTTTGTGTCATTCATTGTGACATGAGTCAACGTACTCGTATTATTACGATATACTGGGTAGTCAACAAAAACATAACATTTTGTGTTGCATAAACTAGCTGAAGGAGGAATAATTAGTATCTAGGAATATTTAAAAACAATCGCATCAAAATTGGTTTATCTTATAAAAATTGAAGTACTCAGTGGCGTAGATTCAAATAATTAAAGTAAGATGCTTCTCACCATTTCATCAGAGATAATTAGAATTTTAGAATTCTCTTCCGGCAGTGATAGAAAAAACTATTCAAAGAAAATTGTTTAACTTACAACGAAAAGAGCGATTTTCAAAGCTGTTTTTAAAACCAGCTTATTAATTTCTCTCTTAAAATGGTCAGAGAATTGAAACAATCAATTTTTTAGTTTAAGTTCCTCTGATGGGATCAATACAAAATAAAGTTAACCATCCTGGTTGGGATTGACAAGACGATTCGATATAATCTAACCTCACCAGTGGCGGTTTCTTCAAATCATTTTCCACATTTACTGCAATACGGGGGGCGGGGAGTTTCTCATATTATGTAACTATTTCTGCTACCCTCCGCTCATCCTTCAATCTTTAATCAAAAAATTAAAAATTTGTTCAAAATCAAATTGAATTGAGTTTAAAAAAAAATTAAATGGTTTTGTTTTTACGAAATTTAATTTAATCTTTATTAAATTTGTAAAAAAAGTTTTATGTTATATATTACGCCCCCCCCCCAAGGAAGCCTTATGTTAATAATAAGCCTATATGTATCGGAGTAATTTTTTTACTGCATTGTTTACAAGTTTTAGTGCGCACAGATCTTGTACAAGTTTACAAATTAGCAACAATATCTTAGAATATGTCCTGGAGGGTATTCCCAGACCCAGACCCCCAGACCCCCCGGTACGTACACAGAGAAAAATTGTTGGTGTTTTGAAGTAATTTTTACTTCAAATTGAAGTCCAAATCAATCTCACATCAGTTTGAAATAATATTACTGCAGTTGAAGTAAATTTTACCACAAATTTAGTGAAATTATTACCACAAATTTAGTAAAATTTACTTCAACTGCAGTAATATTTACTTCAAATTGATGTTAGATTGATTTGGACTTCAATTTCAAGTAAAAATTACTTCAAAAAAATTGTACTAAATTTGTGGTAAAATTTACTTTAACTGCAGTAATATTTACTTCAAAAGTGATGCGCGATGGATTTAAATTAAAATTTTTTCTCTGTGACTGCTGCTACATATTGATATATTTCAACTAATTTCAGTTAGTAGCTGATCCGGTAATAATTATGTATTTAAAATATAATATAATGACTAATGATGCGGTCAGCATCTTATTTTGCTTAGAATTCATGCTCTGCTTATAATTTTTGTATTAATTTTTGTTACTAGAGATAACGAGTTGCTTTAATAAAATGAAAACAAGTTCGTTACAAAACCAATTGAATGCATCATCAAGGGGATCTTTGATTTGGGGTTCCAGCACTAAAACTGATAAATGTAAAACTCATAATCTTACGATGGTGACTTGCTTGAGCTTTAAATCTAACAATGACTGCGTCATAAACTTGGAAATGACCAGAATACCAAACTTAGGCGAAGATAAGAATAAGCTGCTCGTATTATGTAAAAAAAATATTAATTTTACTATTAATAATGTTCATATGACAAAAAAATCAATTTGTCAAGGTTTAAATCTACTAATAATCATAACGTCAAGGGTGACTGTTGACAAAAAAGGTGTTACTTCATTTATACATCTGACCATTGTCAAAAATCAAATTTGTTTTCTGGAAGTCAATAAAAAGCTGACAAACAGGAGCATCCCAAGTTTTGGGGTGCAATAATGCTGTTAGTGTCATCGTCTGATGACAGATGTTTGTTGTTTGCGGTTGGCTAGTTTGACAATCAATGAATCAATCAATCAATATTTAGCACACCTGAAGAATTAATTGGTAGTAATTGTACCGGTGCTACGAAAACTTGACTCAGCTGTCGTCACGTTGGCCACTAAAAGTGACTTCGTTCAGTAGAAAGGACACTCTGACCATAAAAGTGATTGAAGAATGAAGACCGTTCTATACCTCTAGTGAAGAACTTATGAAAGAGGCGGCAACCCTGTACGAGTCACTCCGTTTCTCATTGACTGCTAGAGATGTCTCACAATGATCAGTTGATTAAGCTGTGAACCTGACGAAGCTCAGTGTGCCAACTTGCTTTTGTTGATAATCGTATTTATCATCAAGACTTCAACATTAATATCACAAGGAGCATTTTTAAATTTTCCAACCTGCTCTCTCTCAGAGTCCTTCACTCTACGTAAGAGCATAATAGTGACAACTTCTTCTTCAGAAGGGTTCCTTTTTTCCTGTGACGGTCTTTAGACCGTGATCGTCTTTAAGCCAAGGGGTAAATATCTAGTAAAATTTCTGTACACAAGACTCAAATATTTCCAAGAATTCCAAAGATTTCCAAGAATTCCAACGATTACCAAGGAAATCCAAAGAATTCCAATGAAATTCCAAAGACTTCCAAAGAATTCCAACGATTTCCAAGGACTTCCAAAGACTTCCAAAGAATTCCAACGATATCCTAAGAATTCCAAAGATTTCCATTGATTTTCAAGGGATTCCAAGAATTTCCAAAAATTCCAAGGGTTTTCAAGAATTCCAAGGATTTCCAACGAATTCCAATGATTTCCAAAGAATTCCACAGAATTCCAGTGATTTCCAAGGAATTCCAATGAGTTCAAATCAAAATTCAATTTAAAGAATTCCAAGGAATTCCAAAGATGTCCAAGAAATTTCAAGGCTTCCAACGATTTCCAAGAAATTCCAAAGACTTCCAACGATTTCCAAGAATTCCAAGGATTTTCAAAGAATTCCAGGGATTTCCAAACAATTCCAAGAATTTCCAAGGAATACCAATGATTTCCAAGGAAATTCCAAACGAGTGTACACAAAATTTTCGGGATATTTACCTCTTGCTTTGAGGTGCTCGAAAATTACCAAATTTACAAGTGGGCTAGTTTCCGAATTGTACTTAAAACAGAGATTGCTGCCCTTTTTTTGTTGTTTTGTTATATTTATTGTGGTTTGGAGTGAATATACTTTAAATTTTAAATTTCTTGCATTTTGTAACCCTGCCAACCAAATCAAACAGCCAATACAGCATCTGCATAACATTTTTATGGTTTTTAGCCTTTTTTTCAAAATTTTATGTTTATATTTATAATTTACACCCTCGACTACCATAATTTTATTAGGAAACTTTTAGTTTGTGAACCCGGATATTGTGCTATTCCCGTTCTACTGTAAGGTAAACAAATGGCTTTTGAATGTTCTTCTACCTATGTACTATGGTATAAATTTATATTTTAACAATGGATAGTACACAATTACCACACCTTCGCTGAAAAATTTTTTTTTAGTTAATTTCTATGAATATAATGAATTCTATTCACTCTATTATAGTGGCGTTCAACCTACGCGGATGTTAATTAATCTGGTTAGCCTGGAGTGCAATAAATATTGTTTTCAGAAATTTTATAAATTAATTAAATCCTTTCCTTTATCATAATTTACAGTTTCTGGCCTATATCTACAATAACAATTTTGTAGAAAATTATTCCTTTTGTTATGTTATTTTAATGGTTGCATGTTTGATGTTACTTGTTGACAATAAAAATAAAATATCAATTTAATGTCCTTTAAAATTAATCTAATTATATATATTGCTATTCTTTTGCGTTTTGTTTAATTTCAGGAAGTTATACGTTACCACTTTTTGCAATGTACTCCCTGTATACAGAGTACGTAATCAAGTTCATCGTAACTTATACTCATATTTGTGTTATTTCCGGCCAAAATTTTACGATTTTACTTTGTAACTTTCGTGAAATTTAACGGCGGGTATGAAACGAAATTTATGAAGTCAAATGAAACATGAATCCTTATTAATTGATCCTAACAGTTTTTATGATGTAATTACAAATTTTAGAACTGTTTGAACCAGTTATTTCTTTTTATAGTCACAATTTAAAAACAATGTAGCAAGAAAAGTTTATGTACCATGGAAGGCTATAATACGGTGACTTATTGTTCTGCAAGCAGCAGAATCGTGATAGGAAAACCTTTTATTGTTGAGTGTTCGAATGCCACTATACAGTAATTCATCACAAATTGACTGACAAGGTGGTTGCTTGCATGATGCATGCAATTTATTTTTATTTTGCTGTCATTCCACTCGATACGTTTCTACAAAGCAAAGGGATGAATTATCAAAGTCAAAGAGATGCAAATTCTATAACGAGCACTGTAATATACCGCATACCTACGTTAATTACGGTTTAATTATTTTCTTTTTGCGAATCACATCATTTTCGAGTGCAATTTCAACGCCTCCAGTAAACAATACTTCCACCCCCCCCCCCAATTTCAAATTTGTTACTGTATAAAAACTGAAATGCAATTAATTGTGTGATATATTCGCTCGATTAAACTGTCAGAATGTTTGTCGCTAACATTATTTGTATTTATTTCTCGACACTCGTGTACTCCTTTGCATGTTTCTAACAATTCGACAAAAAGACGAACAAGGAATGCGAGGGAATCCCATTTGTTTCTGCTTAGTTGACGTAAATAATGAGTTTTGGTAGCCAAAAACCGTAGTGCTACATTTCGGTGGAAGTGTCTCATTTCTTTATTATTAGATTGCCAGATTGACAAGCCTGACTGATGTTTGCTGTTCTAAATTTTGATAACGAAGACGTGGGGAAAGGCAATTAGCAAGTCGACAAATCTGATTGTTGGTTTTTCTCCTACCAAAAAAACACGTTGCCGTGTGCGAGGCAGTGGCGCACCGGTTTTATAAAAATTAAATCATTACGAACGTGACAATAAGAAAAAATATTTCTGATCTGATTAACATTGTTCCATGTTCCTGGTTGTTCCAGCATTATCCGGGTAATCAGTACAAGGTCCGTTAACGACACAATAACATTCTATCAATATTACACAATAACACCACATCACTCAGCCTGAGTATGACGTGAGGGGTTGTGATTAGGTTACTCACATACGGCAAACACGCCATTTGCAGTATTTTCTGAATTTGACAAAGTCAACATTCGCCAGAGTTGCGATAATAATCAGATCACTCAATTTCAGCCCTTTATCTAAACAGACATCCTGTATACCGAAGCAATTCTAATGTAACGTAAATAAACTTCTTATTTATTTGCAAAAATATTGTCGCTTCAACAGTGAAATTTTTACAAAAAAAAAATCCCAAGTTTAATTGGTTTAGTAAAAAAATTGATTTGAAAATTATACAATGACAAATCTCTGACTGCGCAATAAAATTAATTATTTTCGAAAAGATGTTATTTTAAAATATTGCACGAGCTGGAAAACGGATTATGTGACGTCAGCATAAAGGAGAGGGTGAATTGTGATTTTAACAGTGCCATTAGTCAAAGTTTTCAGTTAATTTAATAAGAATAAGAAGTTGCAGAATTTTGGGCTGCGAAGGGAGCGATAAAACGTTGTTTGCATTCGCGTGAGTGATTACTTCTGTCAAAATACAGAACACTTGGATGTAGTAATGTTGCACGAATGGATCAACATTGCATTAAGGATGTTCATGATGTTGCGCTCTTTAGCCGCTCTTTTGCATTTAATTTTAATTTCCATCTTGGCAACGATACGTGCGGAAGAAAAACGTAAAAAGTTAATTTCTTGTAGTTTGTGCAAACACAAAAAATAAAAAGCTTTTAGAAAACACGAGGAGTTTAAATTACTATAATCACCGTTGTATCAATTTATTCAGTTTTGAAAAATTGAGGTAATTTTCATCAAATCATTTGCTGAACATTAAGGTTGTAAATCGTCGCGTGCGGAACATTCTTTCGGACGTGCAATATTTTTTAAAGCAAATAAAATAAAAAACCTCTGCAGTAATATGCGGAATTAATTTTATATTGCGTGTTCGGAAATTTGGCAAGAATTACCGACGATGCCATATTGCTCCACCTTTTCCTTAAAAAATCTAAATCGTTCCCAATAATGGCCGACTAGTTATAAAAGCTCCCCTGCTCCCATTTATATAATAATTTTAAATTCCTCAAAAAAAGTATGTTAAATATTTCAAAATTAGTGTATGCAGAACATTTTAATTTACTTTGAGTACCACAGAAATGACTTGGTGTGCTTTCTGATTTAGTCACAGAGCAACACTTTCTTAGCTGAATTATTTTGTTTAAATAATTTCATTGTTGGCTTACATAACTTAATGATCTTTCAAGTTTAAGGTAATCTTAAATAATCTAAAGTTCTCTCTAAGTCTGAGAAAAGAAATTCCGATGATCTATGGAGGTACACCAAAAACTCTTCAAAATAGAAGAAACTCCAAGAACTCAGAAAAAACGTGCAAAGCAGCCTGGGAGATTTAATGCCAAAAACAGAAAGTGAATTTGGGGTTTCAGTGTGTCAGGGGTTCATTAAAAAAGTTTTAAATTCGGGTCAAGTTCATCGTACTTTTACTGAATTTGAGTTACTTGGATTGAGTTCTATCGGGAAAAGAAGGAAGATTTTTCCAATATCGGAAAAACTAAAAAAGTTTCATACTTAACGCTGGCGGGGTGAGGAGAAAAAGGGGGGGAAATGAAAAATAAAAATAAAATGGAATTAATTATTCCATGTAATATTCTTTTCGATGTTGTCTCGCTAAGGGTAAATTATCTCGAAAAAAAAAATTATAAATGGGTTTTGGAATTTCAGAGATTTCCAATGAATTCTGGTGATTTTTAAGAAATCCTAGTAATTTTTTTCCAAGAAATTCCAAATATTCTCAAAGAATTCCAAAGACTTGCACAGAATTCCAATGATTTCCAAAATATTCCAAAAAAATTCAGGAAATTCCAAACAAGTCTTCATAAACACAGTTTTCGAGATATCTATCCCTTTTTAATCTATTTTTAGGGCACTAGTACCGTTATTACTGAACAACTACTGATTCTAAGGTACTCGGTTCGAATCCCGGAAGAGTCAAAAACTTTCATATGACCGTCTACGTACTTCGGAAGGCACCTAAAGCCGGCGGTCCGCCTGGATTGACGATTACCTCCGTCAAATATTAAAAACAGGGTTACAGAGGTTTAAGCAGCCGTTGGGTCTTAATGCCCAAACCTCTTTCGAAAGAGAAAGAAGCCGATAGTCCAGAAGTGGACTGAAAGGCTGCTGAAGAAGAAGAAGAAGTACCGTTAAACCGTTATGGAGGTAACTAGGGTTATGCGAATGTAATCGCTTAGTTAGTAGCCACACTGATCCTGGTGGTCTGGAAGGTATGAAATAACCTCCAGGGTAAGAAGTTGAATTATTTGAAATCACTTGCAGTGAAGTTATTCCTTAAATCAGGGCCGGCTTTACCATATGTGGGAGCGGTGCCTTTGCACAGGGCGGCAGATTTTTGGGGCGGCAAGTTTTAGTTTTTTCGCATGTGAAATTTTGGATATTTTTATTAAATGCTATTTATTTTTCATAAATGCACAGTGGAGTAGTTGCCCTTAAAAGTTGGCCTAAATTTAAAAATGCTACTTAGCCGTGGCAGCTAGCTTTTCCCGTTACCTCGCCCGTCAAGGGCGGCATAGTCTTAAACTTGCACAGGGCGGCAAATTGGCTAGCGCCGGCTCTGCCTTAAATAACAAATGATAATATTACGACAGCTTACCTAAAAACAACAATATTATAGTGATCGGGAGGTCTAGGAGGTATAATAAGAAATTGAGTTTATTATTAAAATAAGTTCATTCATTATTATAATTAAATCATTCAGCCGACTACAACTTAATCCACGGGTTACAAAAGTCGTGGATGCCCGAAAAACATTAGTTCATAATAATTCTGACACCGCCACTGTATTATCCCACAAGCCACCACTGTCCCTGTATTGTCAGGTTGTTATCGTGTACCCTGATCCCTTGATGACAGAAGAGAATCTTTCGCGGAAAGTAACAAATGAGATATTGACGATTGAAAATATTAACAATAAAGTCACAGGCACCACCCCCACCGCAGTGGAGCCAAAAATGTTGAATGTACAACCAGAGCTGGATTAAGAATATGTGCGTCCCAGGGCCCTTGGAGGCCCTTTGATCTTGTATGTGTTAACAAAAAAATTTTTTAATTAAGATTTTGATTATTCAAGGTCAACCGCGCTTAGATCAAATGTCAAATTTTTGAAAGGATAATAATTATTACACATAATTGATTATAGTTTTTTATTATAAAACACAGAAAGTATACATACACATTTATTTTATTTTTTAATTTAATTTATTTTAATCTGTGCTAATTTAAATTTTGTTGCTTCAATTTTTTTGAAGCCCTTCGAATGTTGTGACCCGGGGCTGCATCCCCCTTAGCCCCCCCTTAATACGGCTCTGTGTACAACAGACAACAACGATTTTAACCAGAATATTTTTTTTTTCAATTCCGACAGAATTTTTTTACAAAAACTTGAAAAACTACTATTTTCTATTTGTCCCAGAAACTGAATTGATATATCGACGAAAGCAATTTTTCCAAACATTTCGTTTCTTCTGTCATCATTACATAATTATTTAATAGCCTAATAAAATTCGTTTCTTTTTTGAAATATTTTCATTTAATGATCTGATTAATCGAACAAGATAATTCCTTTCATGTTACGTACGTAACGACTTACATTGTATTTTTATTTTACTTGTTTTGATATTATCGAAACTCACGATCTTCTAAAATGTCCCACTTAAATTGACTCGATTTTAACGCATAATAATTTACCTGAAAAATTATTTTCTTTCTCCTAATGGACTTTTTGTATTAGGGTAGGTACATGACTTTATTATTTCTTTATCGCGATTTTAAAACTTGCTTATTTTCCGTTACAAGCACATCGCTCGTATCGGTTTTTTTGTTGTGAGTAGGGCACTTGCGTTTTAAAAAATGGGGCTATAAGTATCTGATAAGAAAAATGAAGGCGAAAGTGAGCTTTAGAAATTTATGTTCTGAGTTCGCAAAATAGTGAAGAGAACTGCTTCGATCAATAATGCTTTGTTAAAAATTTTATTTTATGCAAAATTAACTGAACGAATGAATGAAATATTTAATCTGTTTCGCAGAATTTTATTAAATTAGAATTTCTAATATGGACAATTAAGTAGATCAAAGGTCCCTCCGGCAACTGAATCATCAAGTTCATTTTAGTAATCTTTGCAGTGTAGAATTTATTCATTTCAATTAACCTTCTTATAATTAAAAAAAAAAACCAGACAAATAAAATTTGAACATAGTAATTTTGTAATTTATTATTATGATGAAATTTTGAACCAAACAGACAAAAGAAACTAATTTTATTTGTTTTGCCACTTACACCCCTAATTGTCACATCTGATGTGACTAAACTCATTATTGCCAAAATTGTGAAAAGACGCCTGGGCCCCTGCTGTGGTTGACGTGCCTAAGTGGAGTCAGTCATGTGTTGCTTATTTGAGATTGACGAATCACTTCATTAAATTACGACGCGCGGTTTGAAATTCCAAAAATTTTGAAAAAAATTTTTTACGTGAGATCTATTAATTTAACTTTACGATCCATTGCTATCTTGGTCACTCGATAACGATGCCTTTCGTTAGTATTAATTGCTACAGGATCAGGTTTCAGTATTCATCCTACGCTACAGCGTGGTACATTGTACATTATTACAATTACCGTTCCGTTACTTCGACCTTCGTGAAAAACGCCAAGTTTATTTTTCCCATAAAATTAAAACTGCTAAGTCATCTCTTGCTTTCCAGAAACTCAGAATTGAACTAATTTTGTATTAAAATGAAAAATTTCAGTTGAACTAATTTGTACTCCATAAATTAACAGATTAAAGATTGAGAAGGCAAAATTAAAGTGGGGCAAAAAATTATAAATTGATGAGAAAATTTTCCAGAAGCCATTTTTTTACATAAAATATTCATATTATACGATAATTTGAAGGAGGAAAACACTGGTATTTTTCAAAAATTCGATTTTTCAATTTTTACATGTATCAAAAGATGTTAGGAATGTTTTCTCAAATTTTAGAAAAATTGTCAAATTGGCTGAGTTGTAGAATCATCTTTCATGTTTAGCTTCTTTAGCTTCACAGCTATAAGTAATCCATAAGAAAAAATAAACTTAAATTACTTGATTTTAAGAAGTTGTCTGCCATTCTGTTGTTTTTTAGATAAAAATTTTATATGAAAATTTTCCAAGAATTCAACGATTTTTTAGAAATGTCATGAATTCCACGATTTCCTAGGGATACCAAAGATTTCCATGGATTTTGAAAGAAATTCCAGAGATTTTCAATCTATAGAATTCCAAGGAATTCTAGGAATTTAAAAAACTTTACATGTATCTAAAGATGCTCGTAATGTTCTCTCAAAATTTCAAAAAATTGTAAAATTGGCTGAGCTGTAGCTGTAATCATTAGCTTCTTTACTTTCACAACTAAAACTAATTTATAAGAAAAAAAGCTAAACTACTTGATTTTAAGAAGTTGTCTTTGTCTGTAATTCTGTTGTTTTTTTTAGATAACAAAATTTCGTAAAATATTTTTGAATTTTTATTTCAGATTAACATAATATGACCGAATAGTTGTCAACGAGGCAGAAAAGTAATTTTTTTGAGTTGTAGAACTCTTTTGAGTGCTAAGTTCTAGGTTCTGAATACTTAATATAGGCTATGAATGAGTCGAAAATCAAAAATCCAGAGAAATTCAATCTAAAGAATTCTAAGGAATTCCCATGGATTGCCAAAAAATCTCATAAATTTCAAAATAATTCCAATAATTTCCTAGGGAATTCCCAACGAAAGTACATAAAATTTTGGAGATATTTACCCCTTGTTACATTATATTATAAAAAATCGTTAAAAATTGAAATCAGGGACGTGCACAAGGAGGTGGGTGGGGGAGCCTCCCCCTCAATATTTTAGGGAGTTGGAAAAATCATTTAATAGTTGGCAATAGCTGCTAAACCAAAAATAGGTTTGACTAAATTTTATCAACCCAAATCAATTAAAGTAATAAAAAACTTTTTAATGGCGGCACTTAGAAAAAATTCTAAAATAAACCATAAGAATATCTGCTAGTAGGCAAGATAAGGTTTTCCCCAACGGCAACGGTAAACCACGTTTTTAAAAATAAAATTTGTCATTGAATTTAACATTTCTTGAATAATTACAGGATTGAAAAAACTGTTACAAACCGGGGGGTCTAAAGGGTATTCCAAGGTAAATATAATCCAGTTAATTACAGTTAACTCTGTATATATTTATCGCACCACCAGAAGCGTTCCGAACGGAATGGGACGTCGCCGTGGTCGTTTCGCCGTGGCCATTTCGCCGTCGTTAATTAAAAAATATAAATCAAAAGTTACAATTAAAGTTTTATTAATTTATATATAAAATTAAATTAAAATATTAATAAGGATACAAATTAAATAAAAAAATATAAAAAATATCGAAGGTTCTTTTTATTTCTGCTTTTCTAATTTCTAATTTTCCATAGCTCCGAAAATATTAATTTTTTCAGTCAAAATGTTATAGTTTTTTTATAACTTTTGAGTTATAGATTATTTTAACATTCCTAATCAATAATTTAATTGATTGATTCTCTAGCTTATATACAGGGTGTTACACTTTCCTAAGAAAACTATTTAAGGAATTTTTTTTTCTAAATTAAAACCCTCGAGAGTTTTTTTATTTCTGCTTTTCTAATTTCTAATTTTCCATAGCTCCGAAAATATTAATTTTTTCAGTCAAAATGTTATAGTTTTTTTTTATAACTTTTGAGTTATGGATTTAAGTAAAAAAAATGTCGAAACGGCCACGGCGAAACGGCGACGGCGAAATGTCCTAGACCGGTTCCGAAGGCTTGTGAATTGAGGGGACGAATAAATCAGAAAATGCCAACTGCGTAAAAAGCTGTCGTACTAGCGCCGCCACCCGGGGAGGGGGGACAACTTACTTTAAATTTTGAAATTGTCAAGGGCAAGCGCTCTAATTGAAAGTTAGGAAACTGCGATACGACATCATTTTCTCCAAAAAGTATGTTTCATGAAGCAAACTTAAAAGTAGAGCCGGAACTAGGGTATGATGCGCTCGTGGCAACTTTGAAACTTGCTCCCCTAGTGGGGAATCTGGGAGGGGGGTAATCCCTAGTATATGGCGCCGCAGGCAAATTTTTTTAAAATTTTCAAGGTCAAGCGCTCTATTGTAAAGTTAGAAAATCGCGACACAAAAATATTTTCTCAAAATAATAGGTTTAATAAAGCAAATTTATTTAAAAAATATATTAAAGGACTAAGCACGCAGCAGCAGGTAGTTATAATCTTTTATTATATTTTATATTCTAGGATTTTATCTCTTTTTTTTTGATTTTATTAAATTTAATTTTAAAATTGAAAATGTGGCGCCCCTAACTAGCTCGCGCCCGTGATGCCACGCCTTAGTTTCGGTCCTGCTTAAAAGAAAAGTGTGCATTAATTTATGCAAAAATCTGACTTCGACGTTACTTTTTTCCCGACTTCACCTAAATTGGCCGAATGTGCCGACTGAGAACTCTACGCCTCACTTCGGAACGCCCCACAGTGGGTCGAAAACACGAAAAAGTGGCCAAAAATCAGATTTTGATTTTAATGACTTAAAACTAGCATAAATAACACGGGAAAATTAATTAAAAAATTTTAAATTAACAGGGATGATTTAGAGGGGTGTTTTTTATACGAGTGGTTATTAAAATATGATTTTAATTTTAATGACTTAAAGTTGGCTCACATAATACAGAAAAATTAATAAATAAAATAAAAACTAAAGAGAGTTGATTTTAGAGGGTGGTTTTTGTATACGGCCAGCAAAAAATATTTTCTTTCGCATTAATTATGTTAAACAACATTGATGCAATACAGTAACAGTAAAAACAAAATTGAGACCCCATGGGTGTGCTCTGTGTTCTAAGGGATGGTTTTTGATAAAGTTATTGTAAGTTTGAATTTTAATTTATTTTAAAAAGATTGAATTGCAGGGTGCTTTTTAGAGGATATTTTTAGTCTAAATAATGATTTTTATCACTTCTACACTATCACTAGTGATGTTGAATCCTTTTACTTTCAACGGAAACAATTAAATAATATATAAATCGTCACTCCAAATTTTCCAAATACCGTTCCACACTTCGACAGTGATTGTATTTTAATGCGTTGAATATAGGTAATCATAATTATGCGACACGTAGCGCGTCGCCGTCGCGTTGTTCAAAATCGCGAATTATTTAAAAACGCACTTGAATGCACAAACAATTTTTACATAGTTTGTTTGAGAAATGTCTAATGTATTTTTTGCGTATTTTTTCAAAACGGGAAATTGCGGGAAATTGTTTATAAGTCCACACAAAGTTGGAGAATTATTTGAGATTTTCTATTGAGCAGCTCCCGGAATGAAATAATGTATTTAATTATTGCACCATTGTATTGTCTAAAAATTTTTTTATTCGAAAGTACATACTTCAAGACAACTTTTCTATTAAATACCAATTTAAACTCGAAGCTGAAATCTGGACAATAAGTCGTCAAAACTTGGTGTTGCATGGAGCGAAATGCTACTCAAATCAGCGATTAATAGAAGGTGATTTTTGCATCGCTCTAACAAGCAGAAATATTTTTCAATTCACTTGAGATTCGAGAAAAAGGTGCACTGATGTTTTCTCTAAAGATATACTAAATTTTGTGGCAATACTGTTAAGTTGACAAAAATGTATTTTTGGCCACTTTTCCGAGCGTCTGACCCACTGTGCGCCCCTGCAAACTACTATTTATTTATATGGTATTTATGTTAATATAAGTCAGAACCAGAACTACAGTAGTGATCATGAAAATTGCATTGGAAATTATTCCCGAATTAAATATGGAAAATATAACAGAAATAGAAAAAAGGTTACATTTTTAGTTTGAAATTCATAACTAAATACATTTTCTTTTTTGAAAGCTAGGCTTTTCAAACCGGGGGGTCTAGGGGGTATAAAATACCCCATTTTTAGTTTGAAATTCATAACTAAATACATTTTCTTTTTTGAAAGCTAGGCTTTTCAAACCGGGGGGTCTAGGGGGTATAAAATACCCCCAGCACATCAGCGATTGTGTTCAAAAAATGTGTTAATAAATTTCAAATCAGAAATCTTATATTTTAGAAGTTAGATTTCTGTCTTGAAACCCATAAGTTCAATAACTTTTTTTTGCGCACAATCTCTGGTGTACTGGAGGGTATTCCATACCCCCAGACCCCCGGTTTGAAAACCTAGCTTTGTATGCGTATGGTATTCAGTGGCGCAGCCAGGAATTTGAAAAAACCACATTTTTAGCAACCAGCGTCATAAACCACGGATTGTCACTTTAGACTATGACCATTAAAAAAAGTTTCATTAAGAAAAAGGAAGTGTCTGGGGGGCTATAGCTCCCTGCCCCCCCCCCTTGGCTGCGCCACTGATGGTATTTATAATGTGTCCATGACTGCTACTGAATATCTTCCTTTACAAATTACTCTGCTCTTTATACTCAACTATATATTTTCAGGAACTTTCAGAAACTTCTATAAAAAGGTACGAGGCAGTGCGGCCATTGGGCAATCGAGTATGTTCAATATATTGCTGTGTTTTGTGCGCTTTTTGACGCATCAAATGTTTTGTTGATAACTTCTTCAATTGAAATTTGTAGTGGGAAAACTATAATTTTCTAAAAATATGAACTTCTACTCTAGCTTATACTTGCAATAAGTTCCTTTTTAGAAGTCGCTGGCTCGATTCAATCAATTAATCATAAAGCAACACTTTTATATCTTAGAAAATGTGACCTAAAAATTATATTCGACCAATTAAAAAATTTTTGCATCAAAATGCGGTTTTTAAAAGCCATGCCATAAAAATTGCAGGCATTATAATAAGGAATGCAGACAATATTGCAATTGGATCTGATTTCAAGTTGCAGTGAGAATTGAAAAAAAACGTGTTCCACTTTGAGGGTAACGATCGACCACCTTTGAAGTTGATAAGAAAACGGTAATCGAAAGGTAATAATCGTACATCTTTTTAGACATTTTTCTGAAGTTAACACTTGTATGGACTGCTCTCCGATATGGTTTACATTCTTTCTTCCTTCGAGCGTAAACTAGCGTCGGAGCACAGTAAATGGAATGTTTGCTTTTACAACGTGTCAAAATATAAACATCGAAATGGGGGAAGAATTGAATTAGTAGCCTAACGGGTTTAAATGGGTTACTAAAATAAAACTAAAATATTCCAGGTAGTCAATATTTTTTCCCCATTTTAATTAAATTTTTAGCTAAATAATCATCATTGCTACTTAAGAATGCAAGCAGATGATTTGTGAAAATAAATGAGAATGTCAATTTAAATTCTAAACTAATTTTGCGTTGAAATGTCGACTAAAATATTTTAATTAAGCGGTTAACTACCATGCATTCTAATTAGGCCTGATGCTCCAAAGAATATTGTACCCATCATTTATTATTATTTTTTTTTGCAGGAAAATATTAACAGACAGATGATCCCGTTGAGGAGAGGGTGGGTACGAATTTTAAAAATTCGATGCGGTATATTATAATTTTACGGAAACATCATTAAATTAATTAATTCGTGGCATTGCAAATAAATTTATTGTACCTATAATTGAATGCATGATTACTCGTGCGAGTCATTCTCCCAGGATTAAATCATTACGGAATCGAAAACCGTTAATTGACATTCGATATTTTAGCATAAAATAAATTTTATGTCCGACTGTATGATAATAACATCATTACAATATCACTTAGCGACCATAAGATAACATTTTATGGTACTAGGCCGTTTTGCTTTATTTATAAAGTAAAACGGCCGCCTGTCAATGTCAATGAAATAAACGTCAAAATTAATATTTTATTTTATTTAATTTAATTTAAAAAGTATTACATTAATTATTACTGTGATTATAATAGATTACAAAAGTTAGCTTTTGAAGCAATTTCAACGATTTCTTCCATTTTTTCACATAATTTTAAACCAAATTAATAAACAACTTATGTAAACCAGGAGCAATAGAAAAAGCACTCTTCGAAATTATACAATTTTTATTACCTAAATGTCAAAGTGGAAAAATATAAAAGAAAATCTTCTACGGTGCAGTCGAACATAAAGCTATGTATGTCATTTGCACATAATTAGGCTTTTTGGACTCAGCCAATTTATTAGCCTCGCTCGCAAGCTCGCTCTGCCATAAACGAGGCTTCGTCCGATAAAGACCTAAATTATGTACTCATGACATAAATAGCTATTATATATTAATTAATAAAGCTTCTTTGCAAAATTATCACTTATTCGCCAGGTCATAAAACTCACAAGTTCGTGGTTTTCGCAAATTTTCAAAAACAAGAATTAAAATTTCGAAGCCGCACCACAACGACCACCCGGTAAGTCTACGTTCTAACCGTGTGACTACTTCAATTACCTGCATTGTTTAAGCAAATTCAGTATTCATCTCGTGGTGAGTTTATTGAAAATATTGTCCGCATACTAACAACCTGAATTTTAACGTTAAAAAAATTGTAAATTTTTGCCCAAGTCGGCACCAATAAAATTAAGCAGGTTTTATGCGAATTTGGAAGAAATAAATACTTTTTATTGCCGGAGACCAACGTTTCGTTTTTGCTTTCGTTTTGTAATTACCTTCATCTATACTTTTATGATAGTTTCGATTATCGCTTTACGGCCGACAATAATAATTTGGCTCCTTTTTTCATAATCGTGCATTTAATGATCACGTTTTATATCTTTAAGGGTTAATGATGTCGGTTTTTACGAAAGTATAGCTCGCAGATTAAAGTTGGGTAAATTTTCAAAGAAAGCACTTTCCAAATAGACTATCTAGCAATTAGTGGCGTAAATCCTGATAACGTGAACAACTTTCGAAGAGATAGGGTAATCAGCCCCCTGCGAAAGGTAAGGTCATGGATAATGACAGTGGGAGAAATAATCCTCAAACGCGAAAGGGGTAAAGTAACCCTTTCCGGAAAAATTACTTCTTCTGAAGTTTCAAATTTATGGGGTTGAAATACACAAAACTAAGAAAATTCAGTTAGTGATGCAACAAGCTCCTTTTGATCCTTTCCCTTTAGCTACAGATAGATCAGTGTAAACACAATAATTAGTACGAGTATATACCACAATTAAGTGCTAATTAATTGTCGAAAGTAACGAAGCAAAAAAATTTTAATGAAATAAAAAAAATTGCATCTCGTTGCAACAGAAAGGAGTTTGCAAAACTCTCGTTAATCCATTTATTACTGGAGAGTTTATTCTTAGTCTTCTCTAAAATTCCCAATTTTGTAATTTTGTAACTTTTTCAAAAATACGAATTATACAGATAACATAGCAATAGATGCCTTCAAAATTGTACACGAACTTAAATCATATCGAAACTTATTAAATTTAAATTAACAAAATAAAAAAATGAAAATATAAATTAGATCATTTATTTTAAAAAATGCGGTTAGTCGGTATTTTCTTAGCCCCCCCCCCACCAGCCAAACTTTTGACAATTGCCTTTATTTTCTATGTTATAATCCGGTGCTAGAAGGGACCCTGGAAACCTTATCAGAAGGCAATGGATTGCCAATAAGATATCTTTCCAAGGGAATCCTTCTCAATATACGTTAAAATATTTTTAACTGAAGAATTGAGAATATATCGTACCCCCAGACCTCCCGATCTGCATTATGTGCATTCAAAGAAACGCACTTCGATTACTTCTGGTTAGGTATTTGTTGTTTGTTTTCTTAAGTCAATAGCGGAAGACGGAAAATCTGTTGATGATGAAACTTTGTTGGGCTGTCGCAGATAGTTCGTTTGTGAAGCACATAAAAAATTTTCAATATTTTATAGTAATCTTTGAAGAAATCCCGAAATCGGTAGTCGAATGAAGCCTTGTATGTATGTGTTTCTCCAAACTGAATAAACTGCTTCTGCAGCAGCCTCACGTTACGCTTTGGATATGATTTCTAAGAGTAGTATCTATTTGTCACACGGCCAAAAATCCACTTTTTTTATTTTGTCGATTCAATATTTGAATCAATAATTTAGAAAATTTAAGCTGTGATGAATTTTTTTCTGAGTTAAAAAATTCAAACTAAAATTGGTGCCAAAACGATAATCTATCAGCCGGATGTTTTGGGGATATGGAGTGCCAGTCAGAACAAGTATATGAATTTTACATTTCTCTAAAATTCTCCCACGACACTGTACTATGGCACAAATAGGTGCATTTCGCCCCCCCCCCTATTCAAAATTTGGATCCAAAATCGTCTAAATCGTTTGTACCTGTTTGTACCTTCCTTATTTTCGTTTGTACTCATTTTGTTTTACAGATATTTTGAAATATCTAAAATGAGCATTTCGCCAATCCCCCCCCCATTTTGGATCCAAAATAGTTTTAATCGTTTGTACCTGGTTTGTACCTTCCTTATTTTCGTCTGTATACCAATTTTGTTTAAAAATATTTCAATATTTCTAAACATTTTGGTAAATCCCCCCCCCCTGCCTGGATTTCAAATTTTGATATTTAAGAGTTTCAATGGTTTGCGCCTGTGTGTACCTTTCTTATTTTTAGTTGTACCACATATTATATTCTTATATTATATATTATATTCTTGGCTAATTAAGAGATAATGAAAATGACTTATTGCAAATATTTATTTTCAAATCGGAAGAATAAAACTAATTAAACCTTGCAAAGGAAATGTTTGTTTTAAAAATCTAGCAAGATGTCAATATTAAAAATTTTGAAATATTTAGTAATTTAAAAAAAGGTAATTAATAGTAAAAAAAATTGTAACTTTAGTAAAGGTTGAAACGAGGTATATACGATTAAAACTATTTTGGATACATAATTTGAATGGGGGGGGGGGGCTGGCAAAATACCCATTTTAAATATTTCAAAATATCTGAAAACCAAAGTGCTTTCTAACGAAAATAAGTAAGGTACACAGGGAAAAACGAGGTACTTAGACTATTTTGGATCCAAAATTCAAAATTGGGGAAAGGGGGCTGGCAAAATGCACCTCGCACAAGCTGCCCACCGCAGTGATGAAACAAACTGACATTTACCAGACTGATAAACGGAATAGCATTAAATATTAATTAAAAACTAATGCAGATGGTACAAAATTCATGACAATTATTGTTAGAAGCAAAAAGAGAGAAGAGAAGATTAGCTTAATAGAAATACATGGGACAATGCGGCCTTCAGGCCGCACTACCTTGGCCCATTTAGTAATATATTGCAATGCTATGGTTGCAAAGAAATCAGAATCAATGCGAAAATTTTCTTTCTTTATTTTTATTTTTTATTAGAATTTTAAAGCATGCTAGGCCATAGTGCAAGCCGCCTTGTGAACATAAGCGCAACTAAGAGGGGGGTTTAATATTATTTTTTATTATTATAATTAGCCCTATATTATAATTAGCCTTTTCAAAATTAATTGAATGGCAACGGTCGGTGGCGTTTGGTTCTGGATCGGATATGAATAAAATGGGTTTTTATTATTTGCAGTCAGGCCCGTAGCCAGGGGGGCACTTGGGGAAACGTGCCCCCCCCCCTAAATGTTAAAAAAGCAACATTTGTTTGTAATAATAAAAATTCCCGGAAGGGGATCCGCCGAAAATGTTACTTTTTACGAAAGGTTTTTATGGGTTTTTATCCAACTTTGAAAACTTAATTTCTGACAGTCTTAATTTGCTTGACTTTCGCATAAAATCAAAAATTCCGTGATTTTCCCTAAAAAAATTTGGATAATTTTAAGTTTCCCGACTTCTTCAAATATTCCAGACAAGTGAGAACGCTGACATTTCAGAGTGTGCGTTATCTGTGTAATAAATTTCAATAATAATTATTTACCTAATTATAAATCGTAATTTCTTAAATTTATTTTGTTTTTTCAGCTTTGAAAACTAAATTCATGACCAAGTTATTTCCTAACTTTCGCATAAAATAAAAAATTCCCTGATTTTTCCTCAATAGATTTTCTGACTTTTCCAGTCAAGTGAGAACCCTAACGTTTCAGAGTCTGCGTTGTATCTGTAAATCCCCTTTGACTCTGACTTGACTCACTACGAGCCTACGAACATAGAAGATAAAAGCGAGGAAATTTGGAAGTTCTTCAGACTGCATGGAAGATGATACTTTCGGTGTTTGCAAATGAAATCCATCAGTGGCGTATTCAAGGGAAGGCTCGAGGAGCCCGCCCCCCCCCCTAAAATTATTTTTATATTATAATTTTCTAACTTTCTATTAAGCGTTTGACCTTGAAAATTTAAAAAAATTTCGTCTGAGACGCTATTGCAAGGCTCGCTTTGCTCGTGCCCCCCCCCCCCGAATTAAATTCCTGGCTACGCCACTGAAATCCATGAATTTAGCAATTGGTGGGAACCGCAATATTTCATAGTGATTAATTTTAAGATTTTAATAAAACATTTATTTTCTTGTTTTAAAGAATATTTCATACCCCCTTCTTCCACTAACCAGGCTTCCACTAACCACCAAAAAAAAAAACAACAAAAAAGTAAAAATAATTAAAGTGAACATAATTTGGGTTTGGGAGGTATGAAGTAGTCAACCTGACAACCTGTTGAAATAGTCAACAGTCGCGTATGTTAAAATTCATTCTAAACGGTCACGAAACCTTCAGCTTAACGTGGAATCCAAACCGCGGAATAGTTTTAGGTCGGATTCCAAAATAATCGAGCAACAAATTGGAATTTGTATTGGTAAAAGGGGAGTATTAAAATTGTTTCCCTTTTAGAGGGTTCTTGTTGTCCCCTATCGCTGGTTAGCATTGGATTGTCATAACGCAGTGTGCCATTAATTCGGCATCTCTTGACTAATAATGTTTTCCCAGCCCAGCCTGTTTTATTTCAACAAGTTTGTTTCTACTGTTTTGCAGTAGCTCGAATCCAGATCAAGCAAATTTTTTTTTACAGAATGAAATTTAAATAATTAAAATAACGTCAACATTTTGAAACGAAGTCGATATTTTTACGAGTCGTACGGTAGTGTTTTAATAATTGCTAGGAAAATAAATTAAAATTAATCACCTCGAGTCTTCACGTAACTTACGTTGTTACGCAATATTTTTTCGGTACGGTACAAAATAGAAATAACTTGGAAGTGCATCTGGTAACCAACCGGTAAAATAATGTATGCATAACGTTGGCGCTGGGAAGATTTGATTTATGAATTAATTAGCTTGTAGGAGCCGCAAGGCGCCTCCGATGTCACAGACCATGAACACCATTCATCAAAATTATATTAACTTGTCTTTTGCATTGTACATTGTATCATCGTAATCGTCCGTAAGTGGAGAACTACTTCCAGGACGTTTGCCAACTTTGCCCTTTAACTGTTCTAAAAGTAAATGTTATTTTAATAACAGATGGGTTATTAGTAAAAGCAAAGCTATCTGAGCCTGCGAGAGATGCTGCATCCATTATTGAAAAGTAAATTATTCTTACTCAACAAAAGCACTGCTTCAGGGTATGAAAAATGCATGGTACCCTACTATGTAATTTACACACGTTACAATAAAGCTCGTCGATTTACAAAAGACGGATTAAAGAAATGGTCCAATGGATAAAATGCAATTTTACATAGTCCAATGATTATTTAAAAACTCCACCTTCAATTTCATTCGAACGCACTCAAAATCGATATTTTGGGTAACTGGGGCGCGGAAAACAAACAACAAAATTGCATCTCCACTCCAAATTTGGTATTGCAAAAAAAGGAACAATAAATTCGAAACGTCACACGCTATCGAAACAAGTTTCCTTTTAAGGTACAAATCTATACAAATAAACAGATTAAATGCAGTAGAACTAATCTTAGACAATCTGCAGAGGATTCGCTTTTCAAAAACTGGTAGCGACGTTGGAATGCTGAATAAATAAGAAGAGATAAAACAATTTCTTCCTTTTTCATCTCAGACTCGAACGCATTAGTGGGTATAGACAATCGTAAGATTTTTTGAGTGCAATTAAAATGAGACGTCGTCAGTGGTCGCGAAAGGGTTAAATGGACAGGGTGGTCCAAAGGTCCAAATTGCTATCGAATTTTAAACAAACTGATGTTTACGAAGTGATTAAACATAGTTACAAATTAAAGTCTGTACCGTAAAAATCGTACACAAAAGAATAAAACGCGACCGTCGAACAGTAATAGCTCAGCGCAGTTTTAAATAATTGAAAGTACATTTATTTTGTTCGGCGGGTGTTGACAATTACTCGAAAAATTTCAATGCATTTCATTGAAAGGCACTGGCGTTTGCGCGTGTCAGTCACGTGTCACATACATGTCCATTATCAAAAGAAAATGCTGCTCTTTGGTTACACAAATAATGGGTTTTGTATCTGAAAACCAAGCCAAGTGAAGCAATAATTCCTCTCCAGGTTGTTCAATCGAAATAATTAGAAGAGCGCGTCGTCGGGTATCACATCTGACGATACATTCGTATCGACAAGAAAAATAAATAACAATAAAATCGATCAGAGATTCAAAGAGCGAGATTAAAATTAATATAAAATTTAAATAATAATAGTCGGCGTCGACACTGCCAGTTGATTGTTCGAGATTGATTTTTAATATGCCATAGCAAATTATCTTCATTGTGACGTCTAAAATGATTAACTATTCGTTTTATGCGCTTTAAATTTACGATTACTTTTGAACAATTAAAAAGAATGATAATATAGAATATCATCAGCGTTTCTTTATTCGAAACTGTAACGTTATCAGGCGAATGATATTTCAGAACACTCCTGTATTATATACAGGGTGTCTCCGTGACCGTGGACAACCTTTGAGGTGGTTATAATAAAGAATACTTTTCTAAGACAAATTTTCAAATAAAATTTAAAGCAATTTTTTGAATTTCTGATTTCCAACGGCCATAACTCCGATATTATTGTTCTTTAAAGCATAATGATTAGAACATTTTTAAAGATCATTCGCTTATCTTCAAATTCGGTAATAACTCTGTATCGTTTAGAATCAACGGATTTCGAGTTATAAATTAAATTAAGAAAAAAAATGTTAGAAAAATTCAGATTTTATTTTATTTTTTTACTTTTCTTGCGAACCCCGTATCTCATAAACATCACAAATTGATGGCCCAAACCGGATAGGGAATTTAATTGGCTACAATTTTGGTCAAATAATTTTTTTTGGGAAACCAACCGTTTTCACAGAAATTCTGATAATAATGAGCAAGGTGTATGTAAAAAAAAATTTTTTTTGAAAATGTTTCTTAAAAATGACTCTCCACGGTCACGGGTACACTCTGTATGTAAGTGACAAACGATAAGAGAGAATGAGTATCAAAAATCAGAAAAACAAAAGAAAAACAAAATCTATTACAGATTAAAAAAAATAATGAAATTGAATACGATTTCTAAATAATTCCTCGAAATAAAGTTTTAGATTGAAATATTTTATCTCGGGCGAAGGCTTGCCGTTAGAGCGTTGAAGTTAGAATTATTTACTACATTTATCTTTTGCCTAGCTCAGTAGGTGAAATAAATACTCATGAGATTCTCTTTAAAAAACTTAATAAAGATCAAATTTTATATTTGCGAATAATTTCTTTAATTATAATTAAATATAACTTTAATTCGAAATTAAAATGTCTGTGAAGTAAAATTATTAAGAGGTAAATATCGCAAAAATTTGGTGTACACTCGTTTGGTATTCCCTTGGAAATTCTTGTAATTTTTTGGAATTCCTTGGAAATCCCTGGAATTCTTTGGAAATCATTGGAATTCGTTGGAAATCACTGGAATTCTTTGGAAATCCCTGGAATTCTTTGGAATTTCTAGGAAATCGTTGGAAGGCTTTGAAATTCCTTGGACTTCTTTGGAAATCGTTGAAAATCATTGGAAGTCTTGGAAATCTTTGGAATGCCGTGGAAATCTTTGGAATTCCCTGGAAATAGTTGGAAGTCTTTGGAAATCGTTGGAAGTCTTGGAATTTCATGGAAATCCTTGGAATTCTTTGGAAATCCTTGGAATTCCCTGGAAATCTCTGGAATTCTTTGGAAATCACTGGAATTTTGTGGAATTCTTAGGAAATCATTGGAAATCACTGGAAATCTTTGGAACTCTTCAGAATTCTTTGGAAGTCTTTGGAATTCTTTGGAAAAAGTTGGAAATCATTGGAAGTCTTGGAAATCTTTGGAATTCCGAGTCTTGTGTACAGAAATTTTACTGGATATTCCCCCGTTGAATATTATTATGAAGCTTACTGATATAAAATTCAGTCGTAAAACAAATGCTAGGAAAAAAATTAAAATAAAAATTTTAAAAAATAAATAAAAATTATAAAAATGTAAAATTTTGATTTTTAAATGCCGTTTTCTAGAAAACTCATGAATAATCCGCAATAATTTTTTTTAAATGCTCAAAAAATTGTCCTCTTTCTAATGGTCTAAAGAAAAAAGTAAAATTCGTGGGACCATTTAAGTGACAGTAACCTGCCAATAACGCAGTAATTAAATTAAATGAAAAAGTCTTATTTGTAAGATGGCTGCAGATAACACATGAATCATGAATTTGACATATTATACTATAAAATACGGTTTCTAAATAATTCTTCCAAATAAACGGTTATCCACTAATTAATTACAAGCAATAAGTTAATTTTGCAATATCTTATTTGGCTGTCAATTGCTTCATTTATGCCCGTACTAAGAGTCACGGATTAATTCGAGATTCAAAATAATCCTAGGATGTGCCAATGAGATTACTGGAATTAAAACCGTATCGCAGCAACAGCTGATATTTCGAGAATTAATTTTGAATCTCAAATTAATCCGTTACTATTATGCCCGTACGAATAGTCACGGATTAATCCAAAACTCAAAATAATTCTAGGATTTACCAATTACTTTTTACCAATTACTAATTACCAGATTACTGGAATTTAGACCGTATCGTAGCAACAGATGCTATTTTGAGAATTAATCTTGAATCTCGAATTAATCCGAGAATCAAAATAATCCTACAATTTACCAATGAGATTACAGGAATTTAGACCGTATCGTAGCAACAGCTGCTATTTTGAGAATTAATCTTGAATCTCGGATTAAACCGTGACTATTAGTACGGGCATTATTGATAAATCTTAATCTGTTTTGATCAACGAAGTTTGGGAGTAGTAAGATAACTTGACTCCCAAATTTTCTAATGAAGTTATATAGTCTTTATATTATACGCCTGTTTTTGAGCATAATTCGGCAATTTAAAAGTTACTACTGAAGCTGTTAGGTCCTAAACAATATTAAAATGACAGTTTTTATTATTCTAAGTAAAAACATTTGCTCTAAATAACATTTTTAAAAAAACAATTAAAATTACGGTGAATCATATTGGTCTCTGGCTCTACTATTTTGACAAAAACATCCTTAAAGGTCGCCCGGGCTCGAAAAACACGGATCCTGGATCCCACGCACTTAGGGCCAGTGGTATAAAGCTCAGATAAGAATTAATGCAGGATTAACTCACTGTTAATCAAATCAAAATGCTCAATATCAAAGTTAACTTTAAAATATCTTTGATCCGACTATAATCATCTGAATGATAATCATGAAATGAATTTTATGAAAAATACACAAATAATATTCTTTTAAAAAATTCTTATTTAATCGCAATTCAAAAATAAAAAGACAAAAAATAAATAAAAAAATTAGAATGAAAAAATTACTGAAATCGGGATGTTTCAGACGTATTTTCAAGTTATCTATAAAATAAAAGACTAAATTTAATCCCTTGTCATCCCAATATTAATTTTTTGGATTTTATCAAAAAAGCTTCTCGTGGCTCATATTATTTACAAATAATATAAAAATTATTTTCGTTTAATTGAAAAAAATTCAAGTTTCGACAGAACCTCGATTAAGTGTTATTTAGATTATTCGTTTTTGATTAGATAAAATATAACTAATTTAAAAGATTATTAGGTTTCTATGCCTCACACAAAGCCTGTCCCACATGTAAAATTATTGCGTAGGGTAAGGGCAGGGCATTTTATTTAAAAGTGGGGCCCTCGTGTGTATACACATTGTAAGTTACACGCATTAATATATGGGAATGATTTATTGCCAATTTTATGGTTTTGCCAAACCTAGCACTTTCTGACTAATGTGAGTAAATACAGATTTTTCGTATTTATTTTATTTAGGCGGCATCGGCATTGCAAAGAAGTAAAGAACCGACCACGTGAACCACAGGAAATCTGGTTTCTGATTGAAATTTCAACATTTGTGCAAATATTAATTAAAATTTCGAGAATTCGAAAGTCGACACAGAAGTTGGCAATTTTTTTTACGTTTTCAATTTTTCAGCCGAACCCGAAAGTTTGAAATTTAATCCGGAGAGTAGACAAATAAAAAGCTTTAAAAACTTGTCTCGTTAAACTGTTGGCTTTTTTGTTGGCGACCCGATTTGTACTAATTAATGCATTAAAGTGGAATTTCTTAATTACTGCTTTTTGTTTGGCTATTTGTTAATATTTAAATGTGTAAGCAATAATTTTAATTTTATGAAAGAGTTGATCGTATTTCAACATCCTGCTTTGTCTGCTGGGTGCATATGTTGTGAATTAATTTGGCCGGTCGGGGATACTAAATTACACTGGAATTTGTGGAATTATGCTAAATTAGATGTACTTAATATTCTAAAATAAATGGCTTCTGGTTGGGTAAATTTTCCAAATAATATGCAAAGTGTGGCGTCTAGCAAGGACTAAAAACGTTAGAGGAGCTTTTGACAACTTTTTACAGCGCAAACGAGAACGCTTATGAATTGGCTGAATGGATGCACTCATTTCAGTAACAGATTACTGTTATTCATTTCTGAATAAACTCTAATAGCGATCTTATCTAAAAATGTGTACTTCAACTCCCTGGTAGGTCGTTCAAGCGTGCGTTAAAAATTAATAATCATGAAAAATTGCAAAAAAACAAAATTGGGTCGTTTCTTTAAAAAAACCCTTCGAAGGTTACAAGTAATTTCCTGTTCAAATCATCATCATCATCGAGGTACTTTTTTTTCAAAGTGGTGGAACCACAACTAATTCGATCTAGCTACCTTAAGTGAAAAAACCACCACATGTTGAAAGAAGCCAATTTAGAAATGAGCCGTTTCCTTAATAAGGACAAATGCTCCAATAACTCGTTCCGGTTTATAAAATTTTAGTTCTGGTTTGTTTACAATATTAAAACTTAATTATGTATTTAGTATAATTTACCAAATGCATTTAAATTGTGTAGTTTTAATTTAACGAGATCTGCAATTGGCTTTTGAATTTCACCCCCATGAATGCATGATGAATTAGGTCGTGGTGGACAATGCCTGCTCAGCTGCAGGACTCTTGAACAAATAATGATAAGCATATATGATCAGTTGGATAAATATAGATATTTTTAAACCTTAATGTCTTATAAATTAAAAGTCAAGTGTTAATATGTAAATGGATTTGATAGACAAAAGAAGTGTAGAATGAGGATGATGCTGATGATCAGGGTCAGATTGATTCCGCATCGACCACTTCTGTTTATTATCGTTTTTTATTTAAAATTATTAGAAAAACTAGAAATTAGGAAAGCAAAATTTTGTGTCATCTGTCATTTAACATTTTAAGCAGCCTTGTTGATGTGCATGACATCAGAATCTTGGCAATTTGTGCAAATAAAAAGAAGATTTTTTCCAAGTTTCAATGCCAAACTAATTATTGTTACTGTAGAGTAGTTACAAAATGTAAGCCTTCGGTTATGTTTTTCAAATTCATAACTATTCCACTCGATCAGATTAAATTCCGTAAAATTTGAAATAAAAATATAAAATTGTAGCAACCAACCCCAGTCGGTGGGGTAAGTTGGTCCTCATAAGTTCACTCGAATTGTTCTCTCTCGCAGTCGGCGTGGGTAAACACTGATCGACCCAACTCAGAGAAAACAAAAAAAAAATTGGAAAAGTTCGTGTCTATGTGCCTAAGCAAAGTTGAAGAAGAAGAAAACCTACTGTTTATTGTGGACAGAATACTCTAATATATTAGAGTGCAATTTTCCTGTCCCAATAATTCTACAAAAACAATAAAAAAAATTTTTATGAATATAACTACACCGCTCTTTTGCTTAACTCAGTCGAAGAAATAGATAAGCATGAAACTCCTTTTTGAGATACAATAAAGATCAAGTTTTCTATTTTCGAATAAATTATTTATTAAATCAGTAATGAACCCCAATTTCCAATTAATGACAATTAAATTTAAATAATGAATTCTTCTGACCTCAAAAGTGTCAACTTTATCATTTGCAATTAAATCGTCAAATCAAAAACTACAAAATATTTTTAATTTTTGTATTTTAAATAAAAATGTTTAGAGTAAAAATGTTTAGAGTATGTAGAGAGTAAATAAAAATGTTTAGCCTTGGAATTCCTTGGAATCCTTTGGAAATCCTTGGAATTCCTTTTAAATCTCTTGAATTCCTTGGAAATCTCTAGAATTCTTTGAAAATCACTGGAATTCTTTAAATTGAACTTTGATTTGAACTCAGTGGGATACTTTGGAAATCACTGGAATTCTGTGAAATTCTTTGGAAATTCTTGAAATTCTTGGAAATCATTAGAATTCTTTGAAAATCCCTGGAATTCTTGGAAATCGTTGGAATTCCTTGGAAATCCCTGGAATTTTTTGGAAATTCTTTGAAAATCGTTATAATTTCTTAAAAATCCCTGGAATTCCTTGGAAATCCTTGGAATTCTTTGGAAATCACTAGAAATCTTTAAGTTGCACTTTGATTTGAACTCATTGGAATTCCGTGGAAATCACTGAAATTCTGTGAAATTCTTTGGAAATCCTTGGAAATCATAGGAAGTCGTTGGTAATCTCTGAAATTCTTAGAAATTGCAAATTCATACATCAGCGTTGGTTCTTGGAAATCCCTGAAATTCCTTGCAAATTCCTGGAATTCTTCCAACAATTTCCAAAGAATTCCAACGATTTCCAACGAATGCCAATGATTTCCAAGAATTCCAAGGATTTCTAAAGAATTCCAGTGACTTCCAAAAAATTCCAAGGATTTCCAAGGAATTCCAAATGAGTGTACACAAAATTTTCGGGATATTTACCGATCAATATTTATTGATTTAACCATTAACTTGGTATCACATCTGCATGTGCAACTAAACTTTGTAATTTCAGCTCTACTCGTTTATCTACTTTTCCTATTAATCCAAAAAGATAATTATCGCAAACGCCTTTAACTTGGGAGAACAAAATCAAGAGCAAATTCGAAAAAATGATGCTTTTCAACTTGACTTTCCCTTTTATCTTATCACAATCCTTCAATAGTCATTTTCTATCGCGATCTCAAAATTTCACCAAATCTTCTTGTTGCAAGTAAGTAAAATTCACCTCACTTTGAATTTAAACTAATTTTGATTTTCAGTTGTGTAGAATTGCGTTAAACAAAAGCTTAAAAAGAACTGAGCTAAACTTAACTTCAACAAATTTTAGAAATTAGCAGCTTGGCTAAATCCACCATTAAAATTGATACAAATCCAAGAAATCAAGAAAATTTAATTGATTCGGCACTTGATTGGTATGAAAATAGATTGCCTTGGTTGTGCGGCCTGAAGGCCGCATTGTCTAACTCTCTAGTGATCTTCAATATTGTTAGGTTGGTAATTTAAAAATTTAATCCAAAAAATTTACTTAAGCTGTTATTATAAACCTGGTCCTTAAAAACACAAATCGTAGGTTCGGACCGGGGGGTCTGGGGGGTATGGAATACCGTCCAGTTCACCCATTTTGCTTTGTGTTTAAATTGACTGAAGGCCGCATTGTCTAACACTCTACTGATCTCCAATTTTGTTACGTTGGTAATTTAAAAATTTAATCTACAAACTTAGCTTAAGTTGTTATTATAAACCTGGCCCTGAAAAACAGAAATCGTAGGTTCAGACCGGGGGGTCTGGGGGGTATGGAATACCCCCCAGTTTACTAATTTCTTTTTGTTTTTAAATTGACAAATTATTCAATTGCAAACGGGGGTTTCTCCATGCCCCCACAGACCCATCGCCTAGTCGCAAAAACTAAGATAAGTAAACAAAACATACAGGATGTAGCGTAGTACTACTGACCCGAGATCACCTGATCTTCTAGTAATCATATAAAGCAGAAAGTGAAAAGGAAAATAAAAAAGAAATTTTTAAAGCAATTTTTTACGAAAACCAAATCAAGTTTAATAAAAACATTTTTAATTAAAACAATTTTTTAAATAAAACAACACATCAGGTGGCCTGATGTGTACGGTAAACGAATTGAACAAAAATATTACGATTCAAATGTTGGGATTTAACTACGTTTTGTTGATGGAAAGTGACACATTTTAATGTATGTCACGTATCACCAGGTAATTGTCTAATTATGTTAACTCTTCGGACATGAGAATTGAATTTTGAAAAGCGAATTAAATATGCGACGGTAATCTTTGCTGACATCCTGTAGTCTGCTACCAAGGACACGACTACACAAAGAAGCCACTTTTTATAGACCGAAAGGACTAGAGGGTTTAACTTGCAAATATTTACTCGCACACTAAGTTTCTTGTTGATTCAAGACCAAGAGTCTACAACATCAAGATGATTTTAAATAAAACGAAATAAAATACAACTTCGAACTTTTGACCTTAAATGTAAAATTCTCATCAAAATTTTCACTTTGTCCGTTTATTTTTCATAAGAAAAGTTTTTATCGTCTAAATATGATGTTGCGGTATAAAAGCAAGATTTCTTTGATGTTTCTTTCGTCGAGGTGTTCAAACAGTAAAGCACAGATTTAATGGTAAGTAATTAAAATTTCACTAAAAGTTCAAAATTTATTTTTAGAAATCGGGCGGATCAAAATTTTGCGGTAAGCTGCGAAGTGAGTGAATGGAAGTAGCATCGCACCTTTCCACGGTGACAAAAAAATTAAAAAACTGAAAAAGAAAAGCTGCCAAGGTATAACGAGTCATACGACTGCTAACTGAAAAAAGAAAAATAATATACTGCTATGACTCCCGATTGCAAATTGGGGTAGTCGCTTATTATTTAAATATAATGAATAATAAAATAAAATTTCTTCGAAGTTAAATTCGAAAATATTTCCATTTTTGAACATTGCATTTATAAGATAAAAACTTTAGGTCAACATTAATTTAATTAAATAAATGACACGCATTACTCACATATAAAATTTGGAAGATAAATTACCAAATTTCGGAATTGTTTTTCCGACGTATCATTAAAAAATTAATTCCTAATTTGTAATTAACCCACTAAATATGATTAATTTGTTATTTTTAGAATAATAAAAAAATGTAGAAGTAAAACATTCCTTTTTCAAAGTTATGAATGTATTTCATATCCATCGTAGGGCAGAAATCGATCTGATTCAATACAAAAAAAAAATTATGCTGAGTGTACGATTTTACTCAGAAATGAATTTCAGTAAATCTCAGTTTGGCGCAGTTTCTCGCGAGTCTCAAACATAAAATTAAGAAATTTGTAATTAGCAGCAAATTCAAAAGCGTTTCATTACTTTTGGAACAACAGTAACATTCATAAAACGTCTGCCTGTACCTAATTAATAAATTTGCTGTAAATCATTTAATTTTTGGGTTTCTACAATAGCCGATCTCCTTTCATCTGCAGAATTATTCCAACGTTATTAATTATCTCATTCGAAATTCTTCAATTAACAGATTTAAACAGAAGTTTAAAAAAGCTTATTTGAAATTTATATTTAAGTTCTTTCTAAATTCAATTTAAAGTTGTGCTTGCCGGATTGTTAAAGTTCAACCTCGAGGGCACGAAACCACAAATCTATTTACCTTTTTAAATTATTTTGTATTTTTTCTCCTATTCATAAGCAGAATCCATGAACCGAGCCGGATTGTTTGGTTTTAATTTTGCTGTTTTCAATTTAAACTAAAAGTTGAGCTCGGAAAATTTGATCTGACGTTTTTCGAATTTGTTGCAATAAAATTAGACAAACATAATAATACAACTACAATGTTTGGGGCAAAACACTATATCTAATGTAATATCCATGTTATCAATTTATAGCAGAATTGGGTTAAAACCGCTAGGGAAATCTTTAGTTGTATCATGGAAATCTTCGGAGATTTGCAATAAAAAAATTTTAAACGTGAAAACCGTCGGTTTTGACTGAAAGTTGATTTTAAAATTATCCGCTTGGGAATAAATTAACTTTTTTTGTTAAAATTATTGACAAACTAACGACAAAAGTGGAAATTTTGAATATCAATCAAAAATTTAATCCTGCGGGAAAACTCAACCTGATGAAAGTCAAATGTTGGTTACGAGTCGTTTCGTGAAGGTAAATTCTTTCGGTTTGCATTACAAAACGGAAACTGTGGAATTATTTATTTCCTTGCAAATCAGACTTACATTTACAATTTTGTCAATATACTTCCGAAATTAATAGGTCGAGAAAGCTCCGAACAATGCGCAAAATAATCTTTAAACATTATTTGTGCGGTAAAATTAAGTACAAAGCGTGTTTAAAATACTTCACCCTAAGCCGGTAATTTTACCCCAATATACGACCCAAGAAGAAGCAGACAAGCAGACTGAGATTGGAAATTATGAAAAATTCCACATGAACTGACCCTCTGTTGAAGGTCGTTGTAATGATTTGTATAATAATTGTTTTTTCAGTCGTGTGATGCTTTCGAAAATTATTAAATGTGTAAAAAATTAAATTAGGGGAAGGTCGGGTAAGACAACGAATCGGTTAAGATGACGAATCGCGAAATAGTCGAGAATACAACTTGAAATATTTTTTACCGATTTTATTCCATAACTGCGAAAATAAATGCGAAAAATGCACTGAATTTCTTAAAATTTGAAAAATACATCTTTGCTTTCATTGTAAAATAGTTAATTAATTAAAACATTTAATTTTATTCCCCGCATCATCTTTACTTTGGACCAAAAACTGCTTTTATTTTCACATTCTTTAAAAAAAAAGCATATAACTATTTTAGAAATCAATAGTTTTGGTGCTGTTGAAAGTTAAATAAGGAATCTAATCATAGGGAATTTCCAAAAATCTATTTTGTTCCATGTTAAATTACCATCTAACCCTCCTAACTCCCGAACGCGAAAGTGTGATCACAAGACGCCAAACAAATGTGGTTCATTCTGACCGAACTAACAAAAAATGCGCTTGTAATTAATCGGCTTTAATATTCTCTAAGATTTTTAATTTATTTTCCATTAAAAAACGGCGCACTTTCTACTCTAGTTGCACAATATGCTATTAAGTCGAAGAATAAAGAGCTTTGCCACTCAGCGCCGCGACGGCAGCAGGTGTTTCGTTATATAGGAGGCGATGACCAGAAATATTAAAAATTTGTATTCGATTTTGCAATAACTGCTTTACTCATGCAGTTCATGGTGTAAAGTAGACGGCACCAGTATTCGTTTATCAACTGTCATTATTAAGAGCAGTGGTCAAGGAACGCTACATGAAGTAACAACGCCTATAAAATCTGGTCTGGGAGTTACCACCACAGATATGTCAACTTTATAGTTGAATTGGTTGCGATTTGAACAAAATCCTAAAATTTCCTTTGTTTTTTGATTAAAAAATTTTTAACGCGAATATTACATGTGAATTATTCAACTGTCTGTTAAACAATTGCTTCTATACTTCTTCCATTGGCCCACATTGTACCTACACTGGAGGCGATCAATTTTTGACAATTGAGTTGCGTATTTGGGTCTAACGTCTAAGGTACAAAATATAGTTGTTTTTTTTAAATAATTCCTCAACTGTTGATCCTGCCACAAAAATGTTAATGCAAACTTGAAGAGGATAAAATTTCCTACATTTTCTGTATTAAAATTTTCTTCGTAAGTCTGATGTGTAACTCGTTACAGCAGCGGCAACGTCAACATTTTTCCAAAACATCACATTTTGGAATTTTTAACTCTAATATTACTGCCTGTCCAACAATTAATTGCAAAAATAAATTTTTTTTTTGTTTCGTGTACCCCAGAAAAAGTGGGGCAAAGAAATATTTCGAAAAATTATAAATCGGCCAAATTTGAGAAATTTTTAAATCCCAACAAACCAAAATGTGAATTTTGAAATTGTAATCCAGCATTATTTTGTGGATGGAAAGACAAAAACCAACCAAGGATTCGCAATCAATTCTCAAATATTTAAAATTTAAACCCCATTATCAAAATATTGCAGTATAATTTTAAAACTCCCCTAATTTATCCAACTTTATTTACATTTAAATTACAAATTTAGTAAATCAGATACGGAAAATTAATTTGATTAATAGAAATAATCGCCGATTTCTGCTAATGAAAACGGATTAAGTCCTTGATGATCCCAAAAATGCAAAAAGGGTCTCAAATTTAATTTTATTATCCCATAAAATTCAAATTTCTGAATTAAAAAAATTTGCATTTTAATCGAATTAATTAACACCAAATTTTTTGTTGTCTTCTCGCCCGTGAAGTTTCCATTGACCGTTTAATTTTGGACAAAAATTTAAGTAAACGGATTCCCATTAGGTATACAATTAAAAAACCATTTTTCATAATTACGCAACTTTTTTAGTAATTACTCAAATTACTCGTTTGCCGCGCACGAACTGTAATTTTCAAATTTAATTTTATCAATTTTCTACCATTTGAAGAATTAAAAAAAAATATTTAATTAATCTTATCAACGTTTCGCACTATTTCAAATAATTCAACCGTGACTTATCATTTTAACGTCAACAAAATTTGAAAAAAAATGTTCGATAAAAGTTTACCAAGTGATAACCAGCCGAATGACAAAGCCAGCGCGATAACATTAATTGAAAAAAAACCAACAAAAGACCACTCACCCAGTTAAAATGTCTGGATTATTTAAACAATTTGCACAACAACAATACGCGCACTAACACTAAACACCGTTTCCATGACAACCAAAAACACACTAATAAATTCACAGTAAAAGTTGCAGAAATCGAAAAAAAAAAATTAATTAGCTACAATCACAACGAAAATATTATGAATCGCGTGCGAGCTGGAATAAGCAGGTGAATCGGAATCGCGTAATTTAAGCTCCCCGACGACGACGGTACAAACGACGAGCTTTGCCCGCTGCATTAAAGCTGCACGGGAGTCATAGTAAATGACCTGGTGGGGATCGTCCACATTGTTTGAGGCACATGGTTAGGGTTACGGCAACTCTTCGACAACTACCGGAGGCATTCGTCAGATTGACAGGCCCTTTTATACTTTACTTTTTGTTCCGGACAAACACCCACTATTAAAAAAATGCTTCCATGGGAAGATCTGGAACAGGATGTACCAGTGCTTCCGAAACCAGTAATTATTTAATTACCATCAAATTAATATAAGAATGAGTTGCATTTTATTAATTTAATTATAGGAAGAGATTCAGAAAATAAATTAATGTGAGAAACTGTTTTCTAAAAAAAAAATAATGGAAGGACTATTATAGCCGATTGCTTCCTGATATTTTTCTATCACGAAGACGTCGTCGTCGGTCGGCGTCAAAAAGTCCGCGCAATGAGCTTATAAGTTAGTTTTTCCTATTCAACATTTTGCAGTTATAACAAGATAAGATGAAAGAGCATCTCAAAATAAAATCAGAAATCTGGAATGGATTATATTTTTCATAAAAAAATTTTTTATTGATTTATTCTGGTTTAGCGTAATCCAAAAATAAAAATACATTTCAAATTATCATAGATCATATTCAATTATTGCATAAGAAAACATGAGAAGAAAAATAAGAAAAAATAAAATGTTGCGAATATAAGTTTACTCAGGTTTTCATGCTGCACGTTTTTTCATGGCACAAATCTTTTCACACGTAGCTGAGCCACTTTTTTTTAGATGCTAACGCATTTGTCACGAACGCTAAAGAACATGTGGTTTATGAAATTATTTATTCAGACATAAAAGTTTTTCGTACCGGAACTAATTTTCTTTAATAATTGCAAAAAGCTAACAATTTTATTGCAAAAATTCAAAGAAGTAATGGGAGTGTTTCACAATTTAAAATTAACGCAAAACTAGAAAAAGTTATTCTGAAAGGGTTTTTCAGTACGCAAAGGCGAACTATGGACGCGTAGAGAAATGCGGAAAATCTAAGTCGGTTTTCTTTGATAATATATCGGCGTTTTTTCGAAATTAAGATTTCCATTTTAAAACATAAATTTAATATTTAACTTCCAAAATGTTACTTCTAAATTTTCAAGTGATCCTTTAAGTCGCTTTTTAAATTAACTTGAAATGGTTTTATTATAATATTGTAAAAATAGAATTTTAGCAAAAACGTTATGCATTATTTCAAAATTTGAAATTAATCTGATAAGCTGTTTTTGAAATGAGCGTGAAATTTTTAAATTGGTACCCGGTTCGGCCTGGTTTTTCGCGTCATAAATAAATTAAATATTATTCTTCAGATTTGAAGTAAAAAAATTTCATCTAAAAAGTTTATGTAATTTGCAAATTCCAATAAAAATTCAAAACATTTTGAAAAAAACACAAAAAACATTTCTGAATTCTGTAGATTGTTAGTTCACACGGGAATATAAATTTTCACGATGCAGAGTATAATGTCTATGTTCACATATCGAAACAGGTTGTGGGCCCAAGTCAGCGATACATTAAACATTAAAAAAAATTTGCATATACAACGTATATCTATTGTAGATTGGTTGGTAGAGATAACACTGTCCGCCACAGGGAGTACAAAAGTCAATTATTATATTGCACGCAAAGTATTTGTTACAAATAGACCTAAACTAGGGTAGTTTTCTATAAGATTAATATACCTATAATTTCATCCTACTTGATTCAATTCTAAAAACAAACAAAAAACGCGTACTTAAGATAAAAAGCGTGAAAGCCCTTAGTTAAAAACCTTCTCAACAAATTATATTATTATTGTTATTACCATATTAACTCGAAAAATACCAACTAAAACTATATCACAGCAGCGCCACTAGAGATAGAACCGCAATTTCCCGCTCCATGACTTTTCCGCCATAAAAAGAACATTTAAATAACTGCATCACTATAAGACCTTCCTTTAAAATATAAGAAGTTTCGCAGATTTTAATATTCACATTCAATTACATTTACTTGTAATTAGTTGTAATCACTTGGTATAGTCACCATTGCATTCTGCTGTAATCCCAGTACCTAATTCTTGTAATTATTTGCAGTGAACTGTAATCCCTTCAGGGGTTGGAATCCTGGAATCTCTTACTTCTTTCACTCGTAATCACCCGTAATCACTTGCTAGTTACTAGTCTTCTCTGCATTGTACTGTAATTCCAATAATCTAGAGTAATCCTTGTAATCATCTATATTCAACTGTAATCTGTCAACACATAAACCACTTCTGGAATCTCTTACTTCCTTCCCTCGTAATCAGCTGTAATCACTTGGTAGTTACCAGCAATCTCTGTATTGTACTGTAATTCTAATAATCCAGAGTAATCCTTGTAATCATCTGTATTCAACTGTAATCTGTCAACACATAAACCACTTCTGGAATCTCTTACTTCCTTCACTCGTAATCAGCTGTAATCACTTGGTAGTTACCAGCAATTTCTGTATTGTACTGTAATTCTAATAATCCAGAGTAATCCTTGTAATCATCTATATTCAACTGTAATCTGTCAACACATAAACCACTTCTGGAATCTCTTACTTCCTTCACTCGTAATCAGCTGTAATCACTTGGTAGTTACCAGCAATCTCTGTATTGTACTGTAATTCTAATAATCCAGAGTAATCCTTGTAATCATCTGTATTCAACTGTAATCTGTCAACACATAAACCACTTCTGGAATCTCTTACTTCCTTTACTCGTAATCAGCTGTAATCACTTGGTAGTTACCATTAATTTCTGTATTGTACTGTAATTCCAATAATTCAGAGTAATCCTTATAATAATCTGTATTAAACTGTAATCCCTCCAGAGGTAAAACACTCTTGGAATCTCATACTTCTTTCACTCGTAATAAGCTGTAATCACTTGGTAGTTACCAGTAATTTCGGTATTGTACTGTAATTCTAATAATCCAGAGTAATCCTTGTAATCATCTGTATTCAACTGTAATCACTTGGTAGTTACCAGCAATCTCTGTATTATACTGTAGTTCCAATAATCCAGAGTAATCCTTGTAATCATCTGTATTCAACTGTAATCTGTCAATAGATAAACCACTTCTGTAATCTCTTACATCTTTTACTTGTAATCAGCTGTAATCTTTTGATAGTAGTTATCACTTATCAGTAATCTTTGTATTCATCTGTATTCAATCGTAATCTTTAAGTAATCTTCAGTAATTAATTGCAGTATGAATTGTAATCCTTCGAGTAATCTTCGTAATCACCAGTCGTTTTCGTCTACTGCTACGTTAAGAAGAAGGATTTTTAGCAGTGGCGTAGTGTGGATTTATAGTACCCGGGGCAAACCTTAAATTTGCCGTTCCCCAATTTTCGCAATAAAAGTTTTTTTTTAAATCAATTTATTTTGTGTAATGCAAACTCTTGAATACATTCGTCAATGTTGATTTGTACATCTTTTTCGATTGCCAAAAATACCTAAATTTGTTAATCTTAACCTTGACATTGTAGATCTTAAATAGTTTTTAATTTAGAGAAGCTTCCCTCACAACTGGCATTACTTATAAAAGATTTATTTTTAATTTTATCTATTTTCCGCCATCTATGATCATCAGCACAGCCGTTCTCTGCCGCCCCCCAGATGTGCTGCTCGGGGCTTTGTTAGCCATGCCCTAACACACTGGCTAGTACGGGTTGATAAGAGAACAGCAACTCGTGATGTTCATTAAGAGGTTTGGCTGGGGTTACTCATCGTGATCCAACGAGAGCGGATATTTGCATTTTGCTACGTCGGCGTCGCTGCTCTGTAATCACCAGTACTAGATTACAAATCACCCAGTACAAAATTACTAATCACCAGTAATCACCCGTAATTCTCGGTAATTTTATGTATTCCGCTGTAATATTGCTTAAGTTAAAAAGCGCAAATAAAAAATTTCGGGAATATGTTTATCAGTTAAATTTGGCTATCAGGCTATCACTGAAAAAATTTAATTTAAAATAAATTTGTGATGTAATTTTAACAGTTTTCGTTCTAGAAAACACTTTGCCGTACTATTATCTACTTCGAGCACACGTAATCAACAGAATGAAGCTAATTTCGAACACCAGGGTGGTTCTTACGTGCAAAATCGAAATTTTAAATCGATTATTTCCGAAACCTTAGCTATAAAAGCCTGTAGGCAGTGGCGCAGCCAAGGGGGGGACACTTTTCTGTTTTTTAAATAATTTTTCCCTGAGTTATTTCGCCGGAAATGCCGTTCTTTAATTTCCACTTCCATTTAAGGTAGGTAACAGTGGCAGTGGCGCAGCCAAAAGGGGGCTAGGGGCTATAGCCCCTCTTTTTTTTTTTGCTTGCTAAGCGCGCCTTTGGTGCAGCTCACATCGCTTAGCCCCCCATACCAAAATCCTGCCTGCGCCACTGAACAGTGGTAACACAATAATTATTATACTCGAAAATTAGATGACCACACCCCTTTTTCCGAAAAATTTTCGTCTGCGGCCTACGCCTTTGGCGCAGCTCGCATCCCTTAACCTCCCCCCATAACAAATTCCTGGCTGCGCCACTGCCTATAGGTCAGATTATCGTACTACACCCATTCCCCTTTCTTCAGTCTGGTGTAAATCCGAGGGGTTTGGGGTTTGGGAGGTATGAAATATCCCCAGTGTACCACTAGGTCTTAATTCATATACCAAATCTACCGAGACACTCAATAGGCAACGCTGGAGAATTCTATACCCCTCAGATCCCCCGGTCATTAAAAAGCTAAGCAAAAAATGTAATGGCGATGGCTGGTCATTTAATCGACACTATAAGGTCAAACCTCTCTATAATTTAAAAGAACTGTGTCAAAATACGAATTTTTTTCCAAAAACAAGAAGTAGCAGACAAACATCCGCGTTAAGCGTATAATTTATTTTTTTAAAGTCAGATGTAATCCGGGGGGTCTGGGTGTATGGAATACCCCCAGTGCATCTTTTTATATCTTTTTATATCTTTGATGTTTTATTCGTATGTCAAAATTAAAGAGTTACTTTTTTTGCAATGTTGGAAAGTATTCGAAACCTCCAAAACCTCCCGGACGAGAGGACACCGGAGATATAATTAGGATGATAAGGAAAGAATAGTGCAGTCAATCGCTATTATAAGGTCAGCGCGGCCTGAAATTTTGTATGATAGATTACTTTTTAACTGCGCAGAGTATAAGTCCATTTTTTGAATAACGTTACATCACAGATGAATAAACTGGAGTATTTCGACTAGATAATTATAATAATCGCGTCCTAATCGCGCTTTCGCTTTTAGTTATAATGTAGATCCGTCGTTAATCTGGCCTTAATTCTCTCAGATTTCTCAATTTTCTCTCCAACGAAAGCGAGTTGAGCGGGAAAAGAGGGTAAGTCGCTAAAATCGATTGTTTACTGTAATTGCCATGGCAACGTGAAAACAATTTAAGAAAAAAACACTATTTCACTGTATATATTGCTAAGATCTTTCCTATAAAATTAAAGTTGTTTCCGAATTTTATAAATCATACCTATTAAGATTTTCCTTCATCAATTTTACTTTTAATTAATTTAAAAAATGTTTAATACTAACAACTATTATTATAATTTAATTATTAATAATAATTTATTATTTACTTTGAATTGTGTTTGTGGTTAGCTCAGTGGTAGAGCAACCTATTGCTGAATCAAACACAATTCCCCAATCCTGTTTAAGCAACCGAGGGGTATAAATATCGTAACTTTCCCGAAAAAAAAGAGGACTAGCTCGAAAGCCCGTCCACGGACGGGCCTCTAGAACCGATTGGTTGGAAACTCGATTGATGTGCAACTCGTCCCAGGGGGAGTATCGTCGTCGGTACTTTAATATATTTTTCGGTTGGTAAAAAAAATTTGACCAATCAGAGTGTGTTTAGGTTACCAAAAAATGACACGCCGTAGCAGCAGGAGCAGGAGGAGCAGCAGCGAGCTGGCATTTTATGTATTAAGAAAGATTAACTGCTGACTACTCCCGAATATACTCGGGTGAAAATAAATATGATTTGTGGAAATGTGAAAATTAATTAAAAAAAAAAAGTGTTTTAAAAGAAAAACTTTTTTTTCAATTTTATTTAACAATTAACTTTACTTTCAAGTAGCTGCGTAAGAGAGAGATGGGTAGATAATCCTTTTTATACAAAAAAAAGGCCATTTTGTTCTAAACCACAAAAAATAATAACCTAAAGTAAATAAAAATTAAGGACAATTATGATCAGTGCGAGTGTACTCCGCTTTCCCTAAAACTGGATTCATACGTGACGTCATTATTTGCCTAACTTTCAAAGTTTAAAACATTGCGCAACTAAAAATTTTCATAATAGAAACTTACCTTCGTGTTCTTCTACATCCAGTAGTCCAAGAGTCTGGATCAAGTTTTCATCATCCCACACCCGTCATCTCAGTGGCGTATTTATAAAATGCCTATGTGGGGGGCAAACGAGGGAATTTTTTAGAATCTCGTTAATCCAGTCATGCGCGTCAGCGCTAATGAGATAAACGGACAAATTCCAAAAATTAATAAAATAAAAAAAATTCAAGAAAAATATATTCAAACAAAATAGTGATAAATATATTACATTTACAATATTAAATTAGATTCAATTTTGGTGTCAATGTTGATTATCTTATTAACCGATTTACCAACCCAAAAATAAAATTTTCAAAATAACAAAAATACAATGGGATTATTAATCCTATTGTAGTTGGAGAAGGGTACCTAAATAACGATACCTAAATAACGGTACCTAAATAAATTAAATTTACGAAAATATTTAGAACACGTGGTAAACATTATTTTCTTCAGAAGGGGCTTCAGGGTTAAAATCCGAGTCATCCTTGGGGGGGGCAATTGCCCCCTTGCCCCCCCCCTAAATACGCCAGTGCGTCATCTGCATACTGTCCACCCCGCACTTCACTTTTTTAGTTATTAGGAATTTGTGAAAATTTTAGTTTTCGTTTTCAAATTTCCTAAATCCCCGAAAATGAACATAGAAAAACGTTGCATGCACATATCACGACCGCACTTCACTTTATGTTCAAAAATTGACGAATACAATAAACTGACATTGCTTTAAACCGCGATGCGTTTTTGTTTCGTAAAAAAATTGTTTAGTACCAAATTTTCGCGAATTGTATGCATTTCCCTGCGTTTTAACACGAAAAATGTCTTTAGCGTTCTTTGATCAACACTTATTCAAACAATTTTTGTAAATCACATCACTTAAACCGGCAAAATTTTGCATTTTTGTGTGAGCCGAATTGTCCCTAACGAACGCCACTAGTAAACTGATTCATTCGGCGTTGCAAGTTTAAACACGATAGTTTTTTGTTTTTCGTTTAAAGTTGACGCATTTTAAAATTCGTAAATTATAATAAAAAACTTTACCTTAACTACTTACGTCAAGCACCATGATGGAATAAAAATTTGAAAGGAAAATTCCTCAATAGTTATTATTAAATTTTGTTAACACAATGAAAACTTCTCGACCCTAAAGTTAAATTAATAAATCAACAGATGATCAACAAATCAACAGTTGTTTGATTTAAGGACCCAAAATACCCACGAAGAAAAAATCCAGTTCATCTGTTGATTTATTAATTAAATTTTGTAACGCAGTTTTAGAGATAATTATTAAAACCGATGGGTCAGGTTACACTACACCCTTTTTCAAGTCGGGTGCAAAATCCGGGAAGTCTGGGGGTAGGGAATACCTTCCAAGGCACTGTTACCGTGAATTCGCGTACCGAAACTGCAGAGCTTCTCGTTTTGCAACGTTAAAGGCAGCGGCGGATTGTTAGAGGAGGCAAGGGAGGCTTAGCCTCCCCTAATATTCTAGAATATTAACTAAACTATTAAAATTTGCAAAAAAGTAAAAAAGTGGATTTTTGATTATAAAAACTATGAAAAGATAGATCCTTCTGTCATAATATATATCCAAAAATTAAAGTTAGGCTACCAGGTTAGGCTGTGTTGAATTTTAGAATAAAGTTACCCCAAGTGGGTAGAGCTCAAAATTCGGAAAACCGGGCTAAAAGGAAGCATTCAAAGGCACTGGACCGGGTCTTTCGAAAGGTTGCGGATAGGGAAGCATGGAGAGAAATGAGAGAAGCCTACTTTAGGGGTGGACGAATACAGGCTAAGAAGAAGTAAGAAGAAGAAGCGCTTCATCAAAATTAGTGTTTTTTTAAATTAAAAACAGTTGGGAGGGGGCAAAGGAGAAACCGCTGCAAAGTTCTGCAAAAATGCAAAATAAATTTTGAGAAAATCTTAGAAAGTTCTAGGAAATCTTTTAGGAAATCCAAGGATATCTTAAAATAAAAAAGTTGTTCTGGCGTAACATAATTTTTATTTTAATTTTTAAAATAATAACATATTCCGATCTGCTAAGTTAGGCCTGGGCTACTCCATATCCCTCAGTCCCTAAGGATCAGATAAAATTAGAAAGTTGTTTTACGTTGATTGTAAATCCGGGAGGGGGGGGGGTCACTCACTTTGCAATGCTGGGAATTACTTTATATTCCCTAGATCTCCCGGTCACTATAATATTTAAATAAACAAATAATGGATATGTTAATGGTTGGACTGTCAGTCGCCACTATAAGAGCAGAGCGGAGTGAATGTTTTTGCGATGAAATGCGACGATTTGTTCAACTGTTCATACGTATCTCCTCGTCAACTCGACGAGGTCAACTCGGCGACGATTTCAAAAGATAAACATTTTTTTAAATCCGTTTATAGTCCAAAATGAAAATTAATTAATTAAAAATAAAATTAATTGATTAAGAGATTAAGACCGTTGCCAAGTTGACCGCCGTAAAGTTGAGCGGTCGCTGAGTACACCGTCGTCACCCAGTTAACAGGTCGCCTAGTTGATGTCGCCAAGTAGCCCGTCGCCGCGTTGTCGCGTACCGTTTGTCCCAAGAAATTAGGCAATGTTTTTTCACGTTACCATAGCAACAGTAAATAGCCTATTTAACAACTTACTCTCCTCATCCGCTCTCTCTCCTCGTTAGATCTATTCAACGGAGACATTCAGGGCCGATGTATCCATTAGACAAGAAAGGCAGCTGCCTAGGGCGGCAGTCTTTTAGGGGCGGCAAAAATACTAATTAATTTTAATAAAAAATGTAACATAAATAGAAACCTGATTGTAAATTGAACTTATTTAAAAATCATATTACATTATGTAGAAAATATAAACAATTTTTAAGTGCCGCATAGTAATGCAAGAAAGTAAAGAATAAAAATAAACGAAGAACAAAAAACTGTCTACTGTTTAAGTAAATAAATTTGTTCTCAGAGTTTATATTTATTTTGTTAATAAATATTATGCTGTTATAATATAAGAATAAGTTCAAATTTTAATTATAAGGGGGCGGCAAAAAAAATATGCCTAGGGTACTCGCATGCCTTAACGCGGCCCTGGAGACATTAGTAAGATTATTTATTATTTTAGAGTACAGGATACCTTAAAGTTGCCATGGCAACGTGAAAAAACGATTTAAAAAAAAAAACAAAAAACAACAATAAACAAAAAACAAAAAAAAACACAAACAAAAACAAAAAGCATGAAAAAACATTTTGAAAGTAAAATCAATATTTGCACCATTCACATCCAGACCTTCGACCATTTAAACTTATAGACACGCCGTTTCCAAATGCGTCTGAAGCCAACATGTTCTGCGCATCTGACGTCATGAAAGGGCAAGAATTCGAATATGGCAATAAGTTTTGTATTGAAAGTATGAACTAAAACTCGTATTTTTACATTTTTATACCCAAATTAATATTAAAAGATATTATGATGGGGTAATATAAATAAAACAAATAATATAATTAACAAATTAGTTTATTTACGAAATATTACTGACCACAAAACATAATAGTTTTAATTTATTTACTCTAACTCTATTTAAATTTTTATTTTGACTTTCTCCTTGATGATATAACCTAAGGTTGCAGTAGTGAAAACTAATGATTTTTATTAAATTTGTAATATGGTTGGTTAGATTCAACATCATAGTCATACATTTATGTTCTTTGTATTTATGGAAAACTGAACCGCGGACATTGCACATAATAATATTATTTTTTTCTTAATATATATTTCTTATATTTCTTTCTTAATAAATGTGTATTATTATTATTATTAATTAACTTGGTCATTAGATTTTGTTCAGTAAATAATTTGTTTATTTCGTCCATAATTCGAATTTCACTTTCAGCTATTTTCAATATAAACAAAATGTAATTATCAAAAATTAGCTAAGAAACAAACTATTAAAACAATAAAATATTTTCAAGCTTTCGGGAATGGACGTTCTCTTTATCAAGAATTATTTAATTTATTAATTATTTATAGTATTATTTATTTATAGTAATAATTTATTAATTAATTATTAATAAATAAATAATTCTTGATAAAGGGAACATCCGTTCCCGAAAGCTTGAAAATATTTTATTGTTTTAATAGTTTTCTTAGCTAATTTTTGATAATTACATTTCGTTTATACCTTTATAGCTAATAATTTTAATAATATTATATTTTACATATATGAATCAAATCTTCGGAGGGTTGAATTAAACACTGCTTAACATTACATTAATTTTTTCTAAGTATTAATGTTGAATTTAAAACATCAGATTGAATAGCAGTTAAACAAATGTCGCAATCCAAATTTTTTTTTCACTTTCTTGACTACAAATCCAGATATATATTTCACAACATTTGAAACATATAAAAATAAACTTCTGAAATAACTTATAATACTAGTTAAAGCGTAATCGTGATCATTAATTTCATATTCCTCATAATTTTCTATCAACTGGCTGTCAATGGTTTTCATTGTGACTTTGTTGGAGGTGCTCATTGATTGTAAAATAATTAAAAAACCGAAAAACGCGTAAAATTAAAATTATTTAAGGAAATTTACAGGAACACTAATGAATGTCAGTTGATGTTTTGCCCTTACGTGACGTCATGCGCAACGTTATAATGTTGGCTTCACTATTCAACCAGTGTAAAATAGCATACGGCGTGTCTATAAGTTTAAATGGTCGAAGATCCAGACAGTCAGAGAGACTTTTAAGAAAAAATTAGTTAAATCATTGGTATAACAATATAACTTATAAAAACTTGGTAGGCATTATAGTAGCGGGTTTACATAGGTTCTGGATCAATTTTCCCATATGAATCGCAGAGACATGACTAGTAGTTACCCAAAAATCATTATTTGTTTGTCTATTGAGTTATCTTAGTTTTTGGAGAAGCTGTCGTCAAATTGCTTGGTTTGGTCTGATTTAATTTTAGTATTTATCAATTAATTTTTAATGAAAAAGTTTGTTGTTGCTTTATGTAGAAATATTCCAGAAACTTTGTGCGTACTCTTGTGAGGTAACATGATTTTGTAATTATTCTTTTACATTTCTTATACTTACTTGCAAATCAATACTGCGATTTGATCTTTAATTTGCTTGAATCCAACGAATTACTTTCTACAAGCTCGCTAAGTGAGGTTTTATTGAAACCTAAATAGTCAGCAAGCAAGATTTACTAGTTAATTAATTATCGACTTGGTTGTTATCGCAAGTTGTCATTGCAATTTTGCCAATTTAATACGCCTACGATTTCCGTAACAAGTTGTAATATTATAGTATTCAAACGAATAATTTATGTTGTATTGTAGGTAATAATTATTATTATTAATGTCATTTCGATTTTTTATTGCCTTTTAAGTTTTATTCCGGATCAAGTTACTATCGATTTTTAATTTTAAACAGTAAAAGGTGGCAATTTAGAGTCTGATTGGTTGTCTGCTCGTTTAATCATTATTTGAAATACAATAGAGGTTATTGCTCGGCTATTATTTGTTATTACTCGTATTAGTAAAAAAAATGTTAGATAGTGATTTTGTGGAGTTCAAAACACCGTTTTATTTTCTAAAAATTCTTGAAAAATAAAAAAGACATGAAATTTTTTATATCAGAACGGTAAAATAAATTACATTTTTTTAAAATTATGTATGTGACGTTTCTGTTTTATATTTCCTTTTAGTATCAAGTATATCGACACGATGATTGCGTGGATATTACAATTTTGAGCAAAATAGTTTTTTATTTTCTAGAATCCGTTGAAAAATACGGAAGTTATGAATTTTTTTATGATAAGAAATAGAAAAGGTAGTAAATAGTATATTATACAACAAGTGATGAAAAGCATATATATTATCGTGTTATAAAAAATAATATGCTACTTATTGCCTTTCTGATTGCGAATCAAATGTTCTTTAAAATTTGTACGCACAATCCAGTGATTTCCTATGAATTCCAAAGATTTCCTAAGAATTCAAAATATTTTCAGATTTTACCAAGTTTTATTGATGAAAATTCATTGTATCGATGAATTTGTTCATCAATATGATGAATTTAGTTCATTGAGGCAAAAATATTGAATTTTTCATCAATGATGAACCATTTTTTTCAATTAAGGAGTTTCAGTGATTTTCAAGCAAATTCTAATCTAAAAAATTTCAATGATTTCTAAGGAATTTTAGGAATTGCAATGATTTTTTAATGGAATTCCACTTTTGAAATATTCGCTCCTTCTAATTCATAGTTTTGCAATTTATTAATTATAATTAACTTTAATATAGGAAAACCTAATTTAAAAAAATTAGCAAATGCTGTATGCGATCTTTCAGCCTACACGCAGTTATAAGCCTGTAGCTTAAAAAAGAGGCGTAAAAACAACTGTCAAGGATATTTTAATGTTAATCCTATTGATATTTCATTTTTATATAACAAATAAATACAAATTTTATCAAGTTTTTCGCTTTTTTCAATAGGATGTGCTTCTCTGTTATCTTTCATTTTAGCAAAAAATATAAAGAGGGTAATTTTGTAGAGCGTAAAATTTTCCATAATGGGGTTTTTTATTTTATAGAATCTGCCGAAGAATGAAAAGTTATTACATTTTTTTATAAAAGAAAAATAATTATTTTTAACAGAAGTGGCTTCTCTTTTATTCTTCATTTTTGCAAAAAAAAAATTATCAAGAGGCTGATTATGTATGGCTCCAAATGCTAAATAAACTGCTTTTAAATTAATGTAGTAATTGGAATTTATAGATCAAATGAAAAATAAAAATTTTCTTTAAATATTTTGAGCCTTCAGCCCCGTTACCGCCCACGAAATATATTGAAAAGAAATAATGTTTTCTGAAAATAGCGGTTGACATTGTTCGAAATTAAACACTGGTTTCCTCCCTTAATATTAATTTTATCAAATAATGTTCGAAGTAATAATTTGTAGAACTGAAAATTTCAAACAAAACTTTGTTTTGTTTTCTTAAATCCTTTGAAAACTAACCGAGATATAATGTTTTCAGTAGCCGAACAGCTAAAATAAAAGTTATGTAAAATTAATTTAAACAAACGGCGCGGCGGCGGCACGGCAGTTTCTTTGTTATTATTCACTTGAACAAAAAACTTTAAGAAAATAATTTTATATATTTGAAAATTCCGAACAATGATGTTGGGCTTGAAAGGTTTATCATAAAATAACCAGTTGTGAAATTTTCCAGAAGCGACCATTGGATTCGTATTTATTATTTGAAAGATGTTTTATTGCAAAAGACTCCATAACTTTATTATTGTTATGTCGATTTTAAAAATTAAAAAAAGATTTTGTTGGGAGTTTTCAGGTCTACAAAATTGGTGTTTTGTAATTTTTCGATAAATTAAATAATAAGTTGGATACTTATCGAAAAGCAATGGAGTATGAAAAAGTTTGCAGTTTAAATGCAAAACATGAGTCCGGTTTAATTTCAAGAAAAACGTTTTTGCAACATTATTTAGAATTTCATATTAAAGCTCTGAATGACCATTTCCTAAAAGCTCAAAGCCTCTTAAACATTTTTATAGCTTCCATTAGGTAAATTAAAAGAAAATCGACAAAGAAGCAATTGGGAAAAATTCGATGTTTTGTAGAAAAATATGTTAATGTGTCTTTTATGTACTCTAAAGCTGGAGAGAATTTTTTTGCCTGAAAGCTTAGATATGCCTACTCTAAAAACTTGAAGCTTACTTACTCGCAATGTCATACAATCGTCGAGTAGCAGCGAACGAAGGGTGAACTCCAGACTTTTGATGACTCTTAAACAATGAACCCCGAAGCACGTTTACTGTTTCTGTCTTTATTTAATGACTTTATTTTATTCCAGCAAATATATCGGATAAAAAAATCTACATAAACCCTGGCTAAAATAGGGAATTGAAGTGAACCACTTTAATGGATTGTTAGCAGCTGATGATATTCAAGATGCAATTTTTTTATTCACCTAATGAATTTTTACATTTTCATTTTATTAACACAATTTTGTTTCGCGAGAAAATGTTAAGCTTCCAAATTTTTCCTTTTATTTTAGGGAACGAAATTCGTATTACCTACTTTGTAATTTGATCCTGTTAAATTATATCAGATGAAAACAACAAAGTGCAAACAAAACTGTGACATGTTATACGTTTACCCAATCCTGAATATGAGGATTAGGGTAAAAGTCATGTCAAGTTAATTTTCTTAAATTAATTATCTACCGTGGCACGCGTTATCCAATCTATTTTTAGTGATTAGTTACATAAATCTAAACAAAATTCATTACAAGCAGTCCTAGGTGGCATTTTATTTTAAACAATTTTAAAGTCGTGACGAAAACAAGAAAGCAGTAAGACATTCCGGTTTTGACTTCTTCCTGTCGCACATTTTATAAATATCCCATTTTCTTCCGGAGAATTAAATAAATTTGTTTTGTAAATTATGCTCCAATAAAAAAAGTTAATTTAAATACTAAATCGACCTTCACTTTGTACTTGCAAAAAATAAATGAAAAGCGGCTTGTAAAATTAATTACGATCAAATAAAACAGAAAAGCTTCGCCTGGTAGGCCCTCAAAGCAAAGATTTAATTTAAAAAAATATTAGCCAGTAATTTAATCAACTCTTTGTGCCTAATTAAGGTGACGAGTATAATAGACCTGATGAAAATTTTTAAGTTTTCAAAGAGAGGAAAACACAAAGTACTTTTTTGTTTCGTGACGTAAAATGAAAAACTACATGTGAAATTACGGTTTCGTTTTAGTACTTGAGCTTTTGGTAGGTAATGGCTTTCGAGAATTGTTTTCAACAAGTTTAATGATACTTTAATGAAATTGTTTTATTACCGGCCTGCCTATGACGGTTTGACGTACATTTTTGATGGTCCAAAATGTAGTTATTTCGGGCTCTTAATTTGATAATTTGGCTTACACGTACCGAAATTAGCGAAATGTACTTGAATTCGAAATTGCGGTCAAGTATTACAATATATGGAGCAGTGCTCATAAACATTATCAAATGTAAGCTATATAATTTTACTACATCGTACACTGAACGATTTCATCAAATTCCAATTCAAGAAATTATGCTGATTATTTATCAGTATCAATTTATTAAAATAAATTTTGTGAATATTTTTTTTTACCTACACCTTGTTCTTTATTTTCAGAATTTCTGTGAAAACGGTTGGTTTCCTAAAAAAGTTTATTTGACCGAAGTTATAGTCCGTTAAATTCTCTATCCCGTTTGAGCCGTCAGTTTTTTTCTAAAACGTTTCGTGTAAGAGATATGGGGTTTACAAAAAAAGTAAAAAAAAATAAAACTTGATTTTTTTTAACATTTTTTACCTTAATTTAATGTATAACTCGAAATCTGTTGATTCCAGACGATTAGGGGCTATAACGTAATTTGTAGATAAGCGAATGATCTTTAAAAAAGTTCTAATCCATTAAGCTTAAGAAATCAATAATATCGGAGTTATGGCCGTTTGAAATCAGAAATTCAAAAAATTGCTGTACAGAGAGGTACCCCCCAAGGGTTTCGACTTGGACAAACATTTTATTTGAAATTTTTTTTGTAGAAAAGTGTCCTTTACCACCACTTTAAAGGTTTTCCAGGGTCACGGGGATACCTTGTATATAGTAAGCCAAGCAGTAGCACTTGGAAAATTTAATTTCTAAAGTTTTCTCTGCGTTCCGAATTTTTCACTTCAATTTCTTATGATTTCTTGCGGTTTCTGAATACCAACCATCACTATTTTTCTTTGCCTGTGAATAAAAAGCCAAGGATGTGCTGGAAAGTATTCAATACCTCCCAGACCCCCCTTATATTTATATCTGCATTTTGTGTCAAAGAAAAAGAATCAGTTTGCAAACTGGTCAACTTAACTTGACCCAAAGCTCAAAGAATTTTTAGAACCAAATTTAAAAGAGTTGGAACATTTTGTGGGAAAATCTGGTGTACAAGTGAAGGAAAATTTGAAGAAATGTTGGAAAATCCCAGAAAATTATAGGAAATATTACGAAATTTAAATGAACTAACTATAGATAAGCTTTTTGAAGATGTGGGGTTTTTTAGATTGTTGATTGAAAATTTAATGCCAATCTAAAATTCAGTACCAAATGGACCAATCAAGTTGCATATCTCATGAGTCACATAACCGGAATTTTAAATTGGTAACCATTGCCCAATGCAAATCTGTTGAAGTCTATCAGCTCCGGATGAAGGTTGGAAATCTGCTTAACAAAATTATTTTTTTAATAACATCGAATCTCCATACCTGGGGGGTATTCCATACCCCCCAGACCCCCCGGTCAGGAATTCCGTATTTTTTTTTAGTTTTCTCAAAGGAACCCTACCAAAATCTTGTAAAAAATCTAAAACTACTCTATAATTAATAATAGGTATAGAAAGTTAAGTTCATATATTATGTAACCTTTTTAAGAAACGTTCATATGTATTTTTAAACCAGTGATACCCACTCTGTAATCTACCCTATAATATAAAAAGTAAAGCGCAAATATGTAACCAGTGGCGTCACTAGCGGTGTTCCATGTGCTCGGTCAAACAAGGACTCGGACGTTAAAGGGCCCGGTTCTACTGGTGATACTACCATTATAAAAAAAATTGTTGGCCCAGTTTGATTCTAGAGCACAGGCCCATGGTGGCATTGTTACGCCACTGATTGTAAGCCCCACAAAATAAAAAAATTCAGTAAGACTGTCGACAGAATCTGAAAGATTGGAAAGGTTCCAAAAACTGACAGCCTTCCAACAGAGATTTTCTCTATCTTCTACTAGTGCCATTTATTATGGAATGCATAGGCGATCACTTACTCACACTTAATTACGTGCTATAATTTCGGGAGAGATGCTTTATAATCGAGAGTCTACTGTATATTAAGACTAACAAGATAAATGGAATCAAGTAATAATATACCGTATTCTGTTGCCAGAAGTGAGATGACCAAAGGAAGTAGAGGAGGCAGTAAACTTACGTGAAATCTACTAAGTGATAGTAGAACACAATTAGTGCCGTGGTAAGGCTGATGATGAGGAGACATTTGAATTACAATTGATGCTTTTAACATTTGAATTACAATTGATCCTTTCTGAATTACAATTCAAACCGCCAAATTTACCATGACTTTTTCAATTGTAAATCACCCTCGTAGTTGATCAAATTTTACGGCATTTCAGCATAAAATAACGCAAATAGAAGTAAAGCATTGTATTGGTTGCTATAGCTTCTATAATACTCTTATACTTGGAGTAATCGGATAAAACATACTCGTGGCTTGATTCCCCTCAATATTTTCAATCGGGTTAAGTTTTATTCTTGTATACCAAGCATTAACTTATATTTTCGAAAATAAAAATAATCGAATTTCGTTCAAAAGCAGAAATAAAATAAAACAATTCTCTATTTAATGTACTGCGGTGCCAGTATCGATTATAGTTTCTAACAATTTTCAACTTTTCTTCCAGTTATTAAATACATATTACGGTCTATGCGGTTTCATATTTTTAATAAAATTTTATTTTATTTTCGAAATAATACTTCTGCTTCGTTTTTATCATTATTTCTCAGTTTAATTGTGGAAAATAAAAAAAAAACTATAAAAAATACGCCGTGACCTTCCACTCGCAGCGCTGCAACAACCTGAAGAAATATGTGAAAATTAATTAGATAACTTTTGTAGAGAATTAAATTCCCTAGGAAAACCAAATATTTCTGATTAGTTTAAATAATTAATTAAAAAACCAATTAGCAAACCATTTCTTTATATGATTGACTTGGCAGTTGCTTGCGCTCCGCAGGTTTTCATTCAATTTTCGAACAAACGTTGTGTTTTCACAAAAGTTCTGTATTACTGTTAATTGGATTTTTTATATTTTAATGCAGCATAAAATTAATTTATTGGTTGAATATTTTGTGCTTGCAATAATTGATGTATTAAAAATTTACTTACCCTCAGGGGAATCCCCACGCTTGATCGAGTAATTTACGTCGCTACGTATGAAAAAGTTTATGATTTCTAATTTGAAATATTTAAACTTTTCCTTTATACGTGGGTACTTTGTTTTTTATAAAAACGATGAAAAGTGTAAATTCTAATTAGGAAAATTCAACTTTGAAATATTACATTTTATTTGTGCCGCATCAAATAAAAAATTATTTGCCATCGGCATTTAAAAAGTTAATCGCTTTTATTTACATTTTTAATATTAAACGTTTATCGTATACGTTTCCTAATTTTATAACAAAGTTTTCATTTTATTATCAGTTTTTCCGTATTCAACTATTTTCATTTTCTTCGTAAAACTTTTTAGCGTCTCTATAACAATACGTTTTACTTTACTCGAGGAGATTACTTGAAAAGTTAATAATCGATTTTCATTTTTCCACATCGTCATGTACAGGATGCTTCACATTAGTGTTTAGAAAAGAATTATAGAACGGTTAAATCACCGGTATAATGCACAAAAATGTAATATAATTTATGTTGATTTTAAAGAAAAGCCATGCGTGACTATTTCACTCGGAAAACATGATTTATTTTCTTTTGTGTTCTAGATTATTTTCAAATTTAAAAAACATTTACGTACCTGAAACAAATTTTTGCGATAAAAATTATTTACGACTGAAATTCCTGAAAGTTCCGGACAGAAAAAAAAACCCTTTAAAATATAATAAAATATAATTCGATACATAATATACAATACAATTAATAATATTTTTAAATAAAATGTTTAGTCTTGATTAACTAATTTATAAAAATGCGATGTGGGGTCCGCTACTAGGTCATCTGGAACACCAAACTCAAGAACCTGTCCATCACCCATCACGAGCACTCTGTCATAATCCAAAACGGTTTGTATTCGATGTGCGATTGTTATAACCGTACTCTTCCTAAACGCCGTACGCAAAGTATGTTGGATTAGCCTATCCGTATCGTGATCCACGTTTGCAGTCGCTTCATCAATGCAGATAATCTAAAAAACGCAATTAGCCGGAATCGCTTTATTCGAAAACTCACCTTAGTGTTATGGAGCACCGCTCGCGCTAAACAGAACAGTTGCCTTTGTCCTATCGACAAATTTTGACCACCCCCTGCAATTGAAAACTCCAAACCTCCAAGGTTTCTCACCGTCACGGTAAGATCAACCCGATTCAACGCTGACCAGATATCCGGATCGCGATATTCGTTTAACGGATCTAAATTTTCCCTAACCGTTCCCGAGAATAAAAACGGTTCCTGCGGGATACAGGACAAACGCGACCTAAAATTCCTGGATCAGATACTTCGCAGTCTTTATATCGTCGACCTACCTTAACGACTGCAACGAGAGGTGTGCGATGTTAACAGTATCTATCGTGATTGAACCGCCGTTCAGCTCTACCAGCCTAAATATGGCGGCGACGAGGGAGCTTTTTCCGGCACCCGTCCGTCCGACGACTCCAATCTTTTCGGCCGGCCGCGTCTCGAAGGACACTCCTTTCAACGCCGGACTTAGGTGTTCCCTAAAAAATAAACAACCGAGTTTTCAAGTTATTTGTGGGATAGGACAAAAAAGGGTAGCTGAACCAAGCTTAAGGCGAGGAAATCTTCCGGCCTACCTATATTTTAAAATAACGTTGTTAAAACTGACAACTCCTTGACATGGAAAAGCATAGGGTGGATCCGTGATAAAATACGACGTTTCGGGTTCAACCTCCTCGATATATTGGCTTATCCTTTCAACGGCAATCATTTCTCTTTCGGTCTCGGTAAAAGCGTTCACGACCCCGCTCAATAGCCCGGTTATCGAGAGCGCATAAGATATGGCGAGACCGATTAATCCTGCAGGTGAAAATAAATTAGATGCAAACACAGAACGGATACAATAAAAAACCTGGATTTGCAACATCGAATTGATGTTGTATCACCGCAATGAATCCCACACCTGACACCATCGCCACTCCTATGAACTGCAATCGTAAACCCAACCATCGTGCAGCAACTTGACTGGCAAATTGCGCTTTGATATTCGCTTCTACGTTCTCTTCGTTATCTCTTTTAAATCTGTGAGTTGTTCTAAACGCTCGTATGGTAGCTAATCCTATTTACGAAAACGTAAAAACTTGCGGCATTACACGAAAATCACTTACCCTGTAAAGTTTCGTTAAAATGACTGTAAACAGGGGATAAAGTGGTACTAGAAAGTCGTTTAAGTTCCCTAGACGTTAATCTATAATAATTTTGCAGCCAGTGGTACACAGGTATTAGAGGAACTAAAATTAGACACAGCCACGGCAGTCCATAAATCGTTAAAATAACAGAGCCTGAAAGTGTCGTTAAGGGTTGCTGGGTTATAAATAAAATCTCAATTTACACAAACTTACCGATCACTGCAAAAAATTGAGCTAATAAAATGTTGATGATGAAGGGTAAGGAGTCGTCGACCGTATATGTGTCACTGGAGAAACGATTTAGTATCCTTCCAAGGGGAGAAATGTCAAAAAACACCACCTTTGACCTTATTATGGATTTCAACAGAAGCTTATGAACTTTACTTGCGGCGCACACCCCGCCGTAGGCGAAAAGGAAAGCGCGGAAGAAGGTAAACAGAGAATTGAGTGCCGCAAACGCGATGTAAACAGATAAGTAATATTTAACTTCGCTGTCAATTTCGATAAAATAATTTGGAACTGATAGGAGGATGAAGCTCGATTCGTTGCGGGTGGAATTAGCAGGCGAAACGTTCGAAACCCAAAACGAGAGCCACCAATCCGTCACGTTTCTGGATGTTTGCATTAAAACCATCGACAATAAAATTGATAAACTTAGCAAGTGGCCTATGGCTTTCCAGTAGATTGCGTAGACACCAAATTGAACCGTTCCAGACTCTCGAGTTTCCTCGTTCAAAATGCTGTCGTTATCCTGCGGAACTTGGCGTTCCACGCTCTCCATATATGAAGTGGAATAATCCGATTGCAAGCTTACACTTTCTCCTAGTTCCAAGTCAATCGGTAAAAATTCGTCAATATTTGATAAGATTTCGGTGGGCGCTCCTGCAGGAAGAAGTTTTATTATATCAAACTGATTGATTACCGCGATAAACAAACCTTGCTGCTTGATAGCTCCCTTTTCAATAACGATAATTCTGTCGGCATGGATTAAATATTTAATCCGATGGGTACATAAAATTCTCGTTTTATTAGCTAATAAACCCATAATGCAATGTTGGAAAATATGTTTTGCTACTTTACTATCAACAGCAGATATAATATCGTCCAATAAATAAATATGCTTATCTTGATATACCGCTCTCGCTAGAGCTATACGCGCCTTTTGACCACCGGACAAAGTCATTCCACCTTCGCCAACACCGGTCATATCTCCTGACGGCAGGAGGTAAAGGTCTTCGTTTAAGCCGCACGCGAAAAGCACCGACATATACTTTGCCTGATCGAAAGTTTTTCCAAACAAAATGTTATCTTTAATTGTTCCACGTCGCAACCAAGGCTGTTGAGTTACGACCCCGAATCCTAATTTACCCCGACAAAATTACTTTTAAATAACTTTCGCAATAAGTAATACTCACCCTTTTCTAAATCGCAAACGGCGACCGCTCCTTTCTGCTTTATTATTTCCGCTTGCAACGCAGCGAAGAGCGAAGACTTACCTGAGCCCACACTCCCCATAACACCAACAAATTCGCCCTAAAAATAAAACGTTGATCACAAGAAGAAAAAAAAAATACAATGTAAGTAACCTTTTTGACCGCAATATTTATGTCGCTCAAAGAGAAATCCCTAGGGACGTCAACGTCGTCCGGTTTCACCACTTTCTTTCCTTTAACATCGCCGCACTCCTTATTGTCGTGCAACTTCGCGATCTCTTCCTTTGTCAGCAATTTTCCCCAATTAAAGGTTCCGTTTTGGATCACTAAATTACAATTTGGATATTCCAAAAATAAATCGTTATTGTAATACACCTCGGTATCTAAATCGGGCAACTGAAAAAATTTTATCAAAAAAAAAATCATGTAAAAATATTTCTTACATTTAATAGTCGCTGGATTCTCTTAATAGAAACCCAAGCCTCCGTAATTCCATTTAAGACCCATGGGAATGCATTTAATGGACCTATGAGCATATTAACTAAAGCCATGCTCGTGAAAACCGTCGCAGCTGTCAGTTCGTTGCCCATTAAAACGTAAGTTCCAAAAGTTAAGATGGAAATTAAAACGGGCGTTGTTGCCCAAAAATAAACGCACAGCGCATCCAAATATTTCCTACTCTTCAGGTACTTCAATTCGCCTTCACGTAATCCTGCAATAAATTATTTCGTCGTCGCGGTTTGTTGTTAAGGTCGTGAAACTTACTCAAAATAACTTTCAAAAAATGTTGCTCCCAGACGTGAATTTTAATTGTCCGTATACCTCTCAGCGTTTCGGTCATCATTTTCACTCGCTCGTCTTTGCAATCCATCATTTTGGTACTCAACTCTCCAATTTTATTAGCTATTACTTTATTAATCGGAATTAAAGCTACAGAAAAGATCAGACCGGCGAAGAATGCGAAACCCACTTGAGTGTACAGTAGGTAAAGAGACACGACAATCTAAAAGTTGCATTAGAGAAAAAGTGGAAAAATTCCAAAAATATAGTTGCCTGAAACGGAATGCTCCAAACGGCGTGGAAACTTGGACAGGAGTTTACTATGCGATCAGTATCGGTGGACATAAAATTGATAATCTCTCCAGATGAAAACGTCGAGTGCAGAGCGGCTCCGCTTACGGTCAACACTTTTCTGTAGATCGTGGTTATCAAAGACCCGCGAATCTTCAGCCCAACGATTGCCATGTAAAAGTTAAAATGGGCGTCGCAGAATGCAGCTAGAAAAATTAATTAGTTTCCAAACAAAAATCAATGGGGTTGAAGTTACCTATTAACGTGGTGCCGCACAACAGTCCAGCGTAAAGGTAACCATTATTGATGTCGATGGATTTATTTTCTATGAATGAAACCAGCTTGTTCAAAAGCATTGGTCCGGCGAAACCGGCGCAGTCGGCTAGAAGTCGTAAAATTCCGACCCCGTAAAATTGAACCCAAAAGCATTTATGGAGGGCTTTCAAGAGCGATACGTGGTGTTTTTTCCGGCCTTGAAATTTTACTTCCGGTAAAGGGTCGTAACTTGAACTTGCTACAAAATCTGTTTTGAAAGTTACAATTAAGTCTTTGGACTTTAAATATAGGCGGATTGTTAAAAATGCAACTCGGAAAAGAAATTTTCCTGAAAATTTAGAAATCAGTACCCCCCCCTTGCAGTTCTTCCCACTATATTTGAAAAACAAAAAATATGTTATACATAAGTATTTTTTGTAACGATAATTTTTGTGGGAATAACCGCAATAAGCCCCTTCGGTTTTGTCTTTCCGGGAGGGGGGGGAGATTGATAACCAAAAAAATTTAGTACTTTTGGGTTTTCGTCTAAATTAATTTCTGATCTTTTGTTTTACTTTCTAGGAATAAACCCTTTCTACTTTGATTTCTTTTCTTGCCAAGTTCACGTTCATGTCCCCCCCTCCCCGGGTACGGACACCTTTCAAAATGACGAAAACAGTCAACCTAGATATTGAACAATACCTTTTTTTTAAATTTTTTACCGCAATGGCAACTTTTTAATTTTGTAGGTACATTTTTTACAATTTCTTAACAGAAACTGTAAGTTTCTTTGTGGCTAATCTATAATTGTCGGGATTTTTCAACTCATTTCCACATAATGTGGACAAAACAAAAGATAAAAGCTTTACTTTACTGCCGGCAATAGATCAGATTGAATTTCCCGAGTTTTCCTCAAATTTGCCTTCCAGATTTTCCCAGCGATTCTCTCTCGAGTGAAGTCTGTTACGTTTAAAGACGCAATTGTATTTTTATTTGGAGCAAACTTACAATTTTTCTTGCTCGTCTGACATCACAGATTAGCCACAAAAATTTCCATTTTTGATCTCAGTAAAACAATGTAAAGAAGTATACCAATATTTTTTATTAAAAAATTATTTAAATTAAAAATTTAATTTGAATTAGTTTAATAGTGACTGTTACACCATCGTCCTGCCCGATTTTTTTATCTGGCTGATATTTCTATTTATATCTACACTCAGGACCGGCGCTAGCCAATTTTCCGCCCTGTGCGAGTTTAAGACTATGACGCCCTTAAAGGGCGAGGTAACGGCAAAGCTCGCCGTCGCTGCTAAGTAGCATTTAATTTCTTGAATTTAGGCAAGCTTTTAAAGTCAAATACAATACCCCACTGTGCGCCGCAAGCGAAATTTTTTTCAAAGGAGCGTGGTCGTCATTTCATGGCTTTCCTGGGAATGAAATGTTGGAACTGTTGAATAGATGATGGAAAAACAAACGGAGCGTCCGATTAACAGAAGCAGCAAAGATATAAAATAATATCCAAAATTTCAGATGTGAAAATACGAAAATTTGCCGCCCCAAAAATCTGCCGCCCTGTGCAAAGGCACCGTTCGCACACACGGTAACGCCGGCCCTGTCTACACTGAATCAAAAGCTGTAATAAATACAAGGAAATTTCGTTAAATCCATGAAATTTCAATCAATGAACTGAAATTCATTTTATTTATAAAAAATTCATTAATTAAACTTTTTTTCAGTGTATAATTATTTCATCTACAGGGTGTCCCCGTGACCATGGAGAATCTTTGACGTGACGATAAAGGACACTTTTCTAAGACCAATTTTCAAATAAAATTTTTGTTCAAGTCAAATAAAGCAATTTTTTGAATTTCTTATTTCAAACGGTCATAGCTCCGATATTATTGATTTTAGAAGCTTAATGAATTAGAACGTTTTTAAGGGTCATTCGCTTATGTACAAATTAGGTTATAATTCCTTATCGTCTAGAATCAACGAATTTCGGGTTATCAATTAAATTAAGGGAAAAAATGTTTAAAAAATTCAGGTTTTATTTTTTTTATTTTTCTTGCAAACCCCGTATCTCTTAAATGAAACATCTTAGAAAAAAACTAACGGCCCAAACCGGATAGGTAATTTAACGGGCTACAATTTTGGTTAAATAAATTTTTTTGGGAAACCAACCGTTTTCACAGAAATTCTGAAAATAATTAACAAGGTGTAGGTAAAAAAAAATTTGTCTTAGAAAAGGGTCCTTTATCATCACCTCAAAGGTTCTCCACGGTCACGGGGACACTCTGTATCTATAAGAGATTGTTTACAAAATTTTTAATTTTTTTGGATCCCCCTCCTTTGTTTGAGTTGGCAAGGACGTCAGATGATCACAAATTAAAGATCCCTGTTATTTTCCTAAAATCTGATTAAAAATGAATCTAAAATAATATTTTTATGCAGACGTCACATTTAGTTTTAGTCACCCCCCCTTGTAACCCTTCATAAATTCATCGTAAATCCCCCCCCCACTTTTTAAACCAAAAATCCATAAAACAATATACCAACTACTAGGTAATAAATTTAAAATATTAATTCCAAAATATTATTCAAAATTCATATTTAAAAAAAAATTTTTAATTTTAAAATAAACAAAATTCGAAATTTAACTATACGCGACATCACAATTTTAGTAAACCCTCTCCCCTCTAATTTATGAACGACTCCTTAAAGACCAGTCTTCTCCTAACTGCAAAACTAAATGGACTATCATAATGAATATAATAGTTGAGATAGGGGTTGTTTTAATCAACACCGGTAGTCAGGTCTGTCTTTAGAAACAGTGACGAATAAAAAAATTTTGAATTACTATTTATATTTTGAATTAATTATTAAATTCAAAACTTTAATAATTTTTCGTATTTTTATTATTATTAATTATTCTACAGACGGCCCTATCTACCGGTGTCTTATTGCGATGTTGTTTATTTACAAATTTATTAACAACAATAACTATAAATTAGAGAAGCTATTAAGATATTATAAAATTACTATCAACCATAACTTATTGTAATAATAACAATATTTTATTAAAATTTAAATGTAAAATATTGTCAAGTAGAGGTACGCAGGCCGTGGAGCCTGAAGACCGCACTGACCAATCGATTTTTTGTAATTGTCATTTTGCAAAATTGTTACCCCAGGAATATGATAATTTGTCTGTAACCGAGAGAGGCAAGGTAATATCTGCTAAATCTAACTTTGCTTAAATTTAATTTGAATAAAATTACTTAAGGCCGATTTCATAAAAGAAAAATAGGGAATTCTAAGTTGCATTTCTAACAAACTAACAGTAAAATTTACCTCTCATTCGTTCAGTTTCTTCCTTTGGTACATTATCTACATTTCCAATCAGAGCTTTATCTAACTTCAAGGCCAAAACTGTACAACCCAAAGAATCGGGAAGGTCATACAAATCATCCGAGTGATTTAGGTGACCCTCTACACCCTTCTTCATCAGAGGTTCCACCCAATAAAATAGTAATTTTGACAAAAAAGTTGTATTTTCCATCGCAACGCCCAAATAATTTGGATCCTGTTCCTCGGAAAACCGACTGTAGGGGTTATGAATCAACGGTTGATTTTCTGTGTCCTAAATTTTGTAAGGTTGTCAAAAAGTGAGCAAAGAAAACCTGATTTCTTACCTCGACAGTGATATAGGCAGTGTCTCCTTGCCCAGGTATCAAAGTTGCGGTATAGAGTATTTGGAAGAAGAACTTAACAATCGCAAAAACAAGTGCTACCAAAACACTGGGGTCTTGCGGCGCGAGTTTATAAATTAAATAGTGCGTTCGGAGAGTAATGAAACTCAACATCGCCAGTAAGGTCCAAATAACCACCATGATTACGGGTCCTCGGGGACTCAAACCCAGTCGTTTTCTCAGCACGGAAGTGTAGCCCAGGTGAGTGAACCAGGCTATCGCTTCAACCGTAGCCAAAAAGTAATCAATTTTTTCGAAATGAGTAGCCGCCGTATTCAAATCGATGTATATTTGCAAAACGGGCATGATAAAAAAACAGGCCACGATAAGGCATCGTATATTTATTGCCATTAATTGTACCTTTCCCCTAATAACGCAATCGACATGTTGACCAAAATAAAATGCAGATGCGGTTGCTAATATACACAAAACTGGAATTTTTATACAAAACTGTTCGAAACATAAACCTAAATCGTGCGTTTTTGCCGACCATATTTTTAAACCTTCCGCGCCGCACAAATCTTCCCACCTCCAGCGCCATCCTGTAGTTAAATCCGAAGAATTCATATATTCCATTTTGACCGCTGCGAATAAAGCGAAAACTGTTACGTCGAGGGTGCAAATTTAAGTTACAAAATTAAATTTTTGTAAATTAATGAAGTAATGTGAACAAGAAATAAAAATATAGGAAAAATCAGCCGTATGGTATCTTTAAATGTTTGAAAACTTACATGACTCGTCGGTGTTTTCTGGTTGCAAACGATTCGTTGAAGGCGTTTATTTATCATACGTAAGTATCATTATTTCTATATAAACTATATTATATCACAAATTATTCACTAATAATAAATTAATCACAACACATAAATACATTTTTAAGGTTAGTTTCACTGTCATCGATTAACATTTTGTTTACAGGGTTCCTAATTACACTGTCGCTTGTTATCAATGTTCGATGAACTGCCGCTAGATGGAATGTCCGCATTTAAAATAAATTTATTTAAAATTTATGGTGATTAATATCCTTTTTTATTAAACATCGCAGATTATTATTATTTATAAAATGAATTATTTTGGACGAACAAGCAAATTGGTGAAAAATCGAAGATATGCGGCACTAACCCGACTGATTCAAGAAGAATCTTATTTTTCTGAGGTAGAAATGATGAATCGGAATCCTTTACTTTATGAAGAACTGGTTGGTCAGTATTTATCTGAAATGGAAAAAAGAATGAGAGATTATGACGGTGACGAACCGAAAACGTTTGTTGGAGCTCTGATGAGTGGAATTGAAAAGGAAGAGCTTCAAAAGAGGAAACAGGAGCAACAGGACGAGGAGGCTGATTTTAAAGAATCCGATAATGAGGATGAAGAAGAAGATAATGAGGTTGTTGGTACAAGTACGAAAAATAATTGCCAAGATAAACCGGTTCGATTGCTTTGGGGTGAAATGGATAGCGAATTTCCAAGGAAAACCACTTCGTCCAAAAAAGCTCCGAATTTGTTGATTTCAGAAGAAAACCGAATTTTACTGAAAGAGGAATTTATTAGTATGATGTACAGGAGTTTTTTGGACGGAAAAGATGAGTTTGATTATAGTACTGTGGATAATAATGACGAATATGATAATTTGGAAATTTTGGGACATGATGAAGAAGAGAAATATTTTGATTCGGAAGAACCTGAAAATGTGATGGATGTGGACGCGTCTCAAGCTAACGATGAGTCTGAAGATGAACTGGATATTTTCATGAAAGATCTTAATAAAAACATTGAAGTTACCGAGTTATCTGATAATTTTGACAAACAGACAATATAAAATAGTTTTAGTTTTCACCCTGTAGATTATTGATTTTAATATTTATTATTTTGTTGTTGCCTAATAAGTAATCAAGCAAATAAATTTTTTTATGTTTGTCTTATTTATCCATTGGTTAATTGATAGAAAATCTAGGAGAGGAGGGGCTGAGACAATAAATTGAGGTGGAAACAAAGATCCTCATTTATTGAGCCTAGTGGCGTAGCTAGGAGGAGAGGTAAAATAATTCAATAAAATATAAAACAGATAATTAATTTTTTTTTTTTTATTATTAGAATTTTTCATTATTTTTAGTCCTAAATAATTTGATGGGTCATGTGTTGTGCGCAAAATTTGGGTAGAATAATTGACTTTCACCAAGTAGGGGACCGCTCCGGGCAAAACCCCTCGTCACGCCCGCCGCTGATTGAGCTTATGCCCAATGTTTTTGTTTTACAGAAAAACACTGCAGAGTTAAATTGACTGCGGTAATTATTTGAATTCTTGCAAAAAAAATTAGTACACTTTTTAGCTCCTTTCTCCCACATATTCAGCCTAGTTTCGCCTCTGGATAAAAGCGGGTGCACTATGCCCCATCTAAAACCAAATTTAATGCTTGAACAACTTTTACCTTTATTTTTTAATTTAAACTTCTCCGGAAACTAATATACTACCGCAGACTTAAAAGAACCAATGAATCAGCTTCATTTCATTTACCATCAGAAACTTAATCCGAAGCGCTAGCAGGAAATTTGGGCGCCCATAGAATCTTTTTCAAGGAAAGGCAAAATTTAAAAAAAATTTAACACTAAAATTTTTTATTTGCAGAAAAGATAAATTTAAAATTCCGTGGTTCCTTCGCGAATTCAGTAATTATTTTAAATTAATTATAATTAAATTTGAAATTTTAAGACGAGAACCAAGGGGGGGGAGCAACCGTCTTCTTTGTATCTCAATAGACGACCATGACTTTCCTACTGAAAGAATTTGTTCTTACAAGATTGTGTCGCATTGACATCGCCGCATAACTTACCAAAAATTAATCAATCAAAGTTTATATAGCTGCATTTCCAAAAGCTAATTCCGGTAAATTACAGGCCCGTAGCCAGGATTTCATTGGAGGGGGGGGGAACTCACAAAAAGCCTTTTGTAAAAATTAACATTTTCGGGTGATCCCCTACCGGGAATTTTTATTATTACAAACAAATGTCTTTTTTATCATTTCGGGGGACACGCGCCCCAGGTGCCCCCCTTGGCTACGGGCCTGTTAAATAACATTTAAAAACCGGTATTTATACCCTATTGGATCTTTTAAGAATTATCTGCAATTTCGACCATCGATGTTAGTTACATTGGCTGAAAAATACAGATCCCTGAGGCCGTGATTGGCGGAAAAATAAATTTCAATTTTTAAAGAAAATTCAGTTTTTCTTCTTTTCTCCAATTAACCAAGAAGAACTGATGAAAATAAAATTCCTGATGCTAAATTCAATTTATGCACCCCCATGGGTTCGTCTGGAACGTAGTGATTTATCCCTTAATTTAATTACAAATACCAGTACCAATACAAAACAAATTATAATTTTTAATATATCAATGCTACATTGAAATTAAATTAAATAAATAAATCATTTCAATATTAACGTTTTATAAAAAGAAAAGTTTAAGAAGAACAGAAAACATGAATACCCCAAGTGGCATTTTAAAACCCAACTCTAACTTTTTCGATTCCCCACGATCCAACATTCCGGTGTCGATTGGACGTTCTTCGCTGAGAAAGATTAATGGAATCAAAATCGTAAAAGATGATGATGTAACGCGCAAAGAAATATGTACCTGCTCACAGTTACAGGATCAATCGCGATCGAAGATTCCGGTTTTGATGAGAGCTTCGTCACTAAGAGGGAGTAGCCGACGAAGAAGGGCAGATCCAGGTAATACCGACCGTAAAAAAGTCATTTCTCCTTGTCCAAAGGAGAATTTTGAAGAAGAAATTTTAGATCCAAAAACATGTAACCAACGGTCCCCCAAAGTTCCTTGCAAACCAAAGGACCGAGCGTATGCATACTTACAACCATGCCAGTCACGTGCAGGGTTATTTTGTTCCGTAAATCAAGGCTCTGAATATGCACTGAGCAGGTCTAGCTCACTGAAAGTGTCTTCCAAAAACGTCACTAGCAGTGGATCCATTAAGAAAATGACTGAAAATAAATCATTTAGTGGTCGTAGAATTTTAATCAACACCCCAGAAGGTACTCATGGAGGATTATTTCTTTCCATGAATAAAAAAACAGAGTACAGGCTACCCAAGTTACAAATAACCGAAAAGGTAAACAACTTGGAAGAGGTTACACCAACGAGGCCAAATCGGGTATCCTGTTTGGTAAACAAAAAAATTTTTGATTGTGGATCTTCAACTGACGAAGAAGTTGATGCTTTAAAAAAATGTGATCAGCCAAAATTAAAGTCAATTCATATAATCAAAAAATTTAAAAATATTTTCAAAAATCCAAAATCAAAACTGGGAGATAATTTATAATGGAACAGCTTTTCGATTTGATGTCTTATAAGCAATAGTCATAATTTATAACTAATTATGTTGAGATGGAAATTTATTTAAATAAAATATAATAAATATGTAATAAATAAAAGCATTGAAGTTACCGAGTTATCTGATAATTTTGACAAACAGACAATATAAAATAGTTTTAGATTTCACCCTGTAGATTATTGATTTTAATATTTATTATTTTGTTGTTACCTAATAAGTAATCAAGCAAATAAATTTTTTTATGTTTGTTTTATATATTCATTGATTCATTGATAGAAAACAGGAGGTGGCCAATTGTGATTAATAAATGTAATAGTAGCAGGGCGCACCTAGGGGAGGGGCTAAGTCATTAATTTAAGATAGGCCAGTTTCTCTATATTTGCAGATAAACAAAGGTCCCTATTTATTGAGCTCAGTGGCGTAGCTAGAGGGGGGGGGGTGACCATAAGTCAAATAATTCAATAAAATATGAAACAAATAATTACTTCTCTTTTTCTATTATTATAATTAGAATTTTTCATTATTTTTAGTACTAAATCATTTGTTGGGTCACGTGTTGTGCGCAAAATTCGGGTAGAATAATTGACTTTCGCCAAATTCAGGGACAGCACCGGGCAAACCCCCTCGCCACGCCACACAGTGTGGAAAAATGGTGTTTTTGTGGACAAACGGTTGCTGAGCGTTCAATTTTAGAGCAAAAATTCTGAAAAAAATCTGGAAGATGTCTTACTATATCCTTAATAGAATGGAACAAAAAAATAATTAAAAACTAACGCCGGAATTTAATAAAAAAAATTTTATCAAAAGATTCTGTTTTAAGAGACTAAAATGCAGTCAGCAGATGACGTGAAATTCTTCAAAATTTTGTATCCCAATATATTCCTCTTTCTCTAGATCCAAATTCTGGTGTTCCAACAATTCTACGGCCTCGGGCGATAGTGAAGAATCTTTTTTGGGTCGCAACACTCTTAATTTATTATTAAAATAAAATTTTTTTATTAAAATAAAATAAATTATTTTCAATAATCCGATAATCCATAGGACAAGTCTCAGTAAAAACGCTCGTGTGGTCGCATCTGCAGCTGAAATTTGGAGGGCAAGTACTAGAGGTATCCACAATACCACAAACAAAATTTCGTTGAGTCATATTCGTCATTATACAACTAAAAGTTTAAGAGAAATCAACATTAAAAAAAATTGAGTTTTTTACAAATCAGGTCCTACAAACCTTTAAATGTAATTCTTTGTTCTGTTTTCGCACTTCTGTGTTAGTAAAGAGATACAGACACAACATTTCACCTTGAAAACTAAAAAGAAATCAATGTATTTCTGATTTCAGCAAAGTTAAAGTACCTATGTATATCACGATTTTTTGCAATAACAAAACAAGGTTGATTTTGCCATTTTTTTTCGACACCTTCCGGCAAAAGACGGCGGTTGTTTACGTTTTTTATTGTTTTTAAATTCTAACGCTACACTTTTAATTATTAAAAAATAAAAATTACAAATACAACTTGTTTGGCGGTTTCCATTATTTCGGCTGGGTTTTTCATTTCGCTGCCGTCGGAGTCGGAACTATCCATTATTTTCACTTTTATAATACACTGCTACTCTGTCTGCGTTTTCACTACCTACTGAAGTGCACGTGCAATTTTGCATCACAAGCTAATAGATAAGAGTATTATTTACTTCCGTTATGTCGCGTCTCATTTCTATTAAACTTTACATATAAACGTTACTTTTTAAAGCATAATTTATGTTTTCTTTTGGAAAGGACCTGTCTTGAACGTAAAGCTAAATACAGTGACTCGCTCAGCGTTTAGCGAGTTCTGATATATTGCTTACTCAACCGCAATGTTCAACTTTCTGCAGCACGACTGTAAATAGCTATTTTAGTGTTCATGCATCTTTGGAATGTTTGTAGCAAGTAACTATTTTTTAACAGACCAAATGAATTACTTTAAAAATCACCTTTTGTCCGTCTCTTCCACACTATGTGCCGCTGACCTATAAACCTATGCCCAATTATGTTGTTTTACAGAATAACACTGCAAAGTTAAATTACCTGCGGTAATTATTTGAATACTTACAAAAAAATTATTCAGTTTTTAGCCCCTTTTCCCAAATATTCAGCCTAGTTTCGCCTCTGGATAAAAGCGGGTGCACTATGCCCTATCTAAAACCAAATTTAATACTTGAACAACTTTTACCTTTATTTTTTAATTTAAATCACACAGGTTTCCGTCTTGAGATAGTATAAGTTAATTTACCATTTGATGCCCCCCTTTCTCTGAGAGGTGAAAACTAATATATTACTAGTGGCGGATCCAGGGAGAGGGTCATGGGGGTTATGATCCCCCCCCCCGCCATTGAATCCATAATTGTGGCCAAATAAAAGCTTATCTAAAGTGTAAAAAGTGTTTATATTATTTAATTTAATATTTAAATTAAAAAAAAAACTAATAATATCCATGAAAATCCATACATACGTGCTTCTAGGACAATAAAAAAAATCGCCTGCATGAACGCATATTTATTCAGGCCTAAGGAATATCCACTATCTGTGACCCCCGCATTGCCAAAAGTCTAGATCCGCGCCTGTATACTACCGCAGGCTTAAAATCCAAAGCGCTAGCAGGAAATTTAACATGGGCGCCCATAGAATCTTTTTCAGGGAAGGGCAAAACTAAAAAACAATTAAACACTAAAATTTTTAATTTTATTTATTTGCAGAAAAGATAAATTTAAAATTCCGTGGTTCCATCGCGAATTTCTCCACGAAATTTAAATTAATTAAAATTGAAAATTTAAGGCTGTAACAAATTTTATTGAATTTGTTTTTAAGGGTACGCCTATGTATTCCTTTTGCATTTCACAACGAGGCGCTCCTGTTATCTGGGCGGATAAGACTGCGTTGCGCGCGGTGGTATGGAAAATTGGCAGTCGAGTTAGGGACTCGAGCTTGAAAAGACGGGAGTGAGTGTTTCTGTGTTCAAGAGAAATTTTGGGTGAGTTTTGGTCCAGTGGACTGATTTTTAGGAGACATCTTATCTTTTTTGGACACCTTAATTTTTTTATTTTCGCTTTGTTAAATACTCGCAGCAGTTAAAAAGAATTATTTGCAATAATTCAATTCGCATAATATATTTTATTTTCCATCGACTGGCCGTATTATCAAGCGCTTCAACGAGAGCATTTTTATCTTGCTGGCAAACATTTCCAACGTGATCCTTTAAATTAATTTAATAAAGTAAATTATTTTTACTTTTATTTATTACTTTGGATTAATTATTATTTTCGCTGTGGGCGTAGACTACTTGTTTTCTGTGTGTTTCTCCATTACGGATAATATAGAGACAAGTATCTACAATTTCTTTTTTTTTCCCATCTACGTGCTGGACTTCCTTTGTTGGTGAATTTTTCCTGCAGTGGTTGATTAATACCTTTAAAACCACCCCCTCGCTACCGGCACAAATCAGCTAGTCGTAACATCTTGGGCTTCTACACAATATTTTAAAGCTGGTTCTTCTTCCAGCGTGTAGAGAAAAATTCTGTTTGCCCGAAAGGGTAGGTAGAAATTTTTTATTACAAGGCAAGAGCCAAGGCGGGGGGGGGGGGGGTAGCTGCCCCCTTTGTCTCCCAATGGACGACCATGACTTTCCTATACTAAAAGAATTTGTTCTTAATACAAGATTGTGTCGCATTGACATCGCCGCATAACTTACCAAAAATTAATCAATCAAAGTTTATATAACTGCATTTTCAAAAGCTAATTCAGGTAAAATTACAGGCCCGTAGCCAGGATTTCATTGGGGGGGGGACTCACAAAAAGCCTTTTGTAAAAAGTACCATTTTCGGGTGATCTCCTACCGGGAATTTTTATTATTACAAAGAAATGTTGCTTTTTTAACATTTCGGGGAAGGGGCACGTGCCTCCAGGTGCTCCCCTTGGCTACGGGCCTGTAAAATTACGTTTAAAAACCGGTATTTATACCATAATGAATCTTTTAAGAATCCTCTGCAATATCGACCACCGATGTTAGTTACATTGGATGAAAAATGCAGATCCCTGAGGCACAGATTGACGGAAAACTTAATTTCAATTTTCAGAGAAAATTTAGTTTTTCTTCTCTTCTCCCATCAAACAAGAAGAATTGATCAAAATTAAACACCCCAGTCTAAGTTCAACTTATGCACCCTCATGGGTTCGTCTGAAACGTTGTGATTTATCCCTTAATTTAATTTCAAATACCAGTACCAATACAAAACAAATTATAATTTTTAATATATCAATGCTACATTGAAATTAAATTAAATAAATAAATCATTTCAATATTAAAGTTTTATAAAAAGAAAAGTTTAAGAAGAACAGAAAACATGAATACCCCAAGTGGCATTTTAAAACTCAACTCTAACTTTTTCGATTCCCCACGATCCAACATTCCGGTGTCGATTGGACGTTCTTCGCTGAGAAAGATTAATGGAATCAAAATCGTAAAAGATGATGATGTAACGCGCAAAGAAATATGTACCTGCTCACAGTTACAGGATCAATCGCGATCGAAGATTCCGGTTTTGATGAGAGCTTCGTCACTAAGAGGGAGTAGCCGACGAAGAAGGGCAGATCCAGGTAATACCGACTGTGAAAAAGTCATTTCTCCTTGTCCAAAGGAAAATTTTGAAGAAGAAATTTTAGATCCAAAAACATGTAACCAACGGTCCCCCAAAGTTCCTTGCAAACCCAAAGACCGAGCGTATGCATACTTACAACCATGCCAGTCACGTGCAGGGTTATTTTGTTCCGTAAATCAAGGCTCTGAATATGCACTGAGCAGGTCTAGCTCACTGAAAGTGTCTTCCAAAAACGTCACAAGCAATGGATCGATTAAGAAAATGACTGAAAATAAATCATTTAGTGGTCGTAGAATTTTAATCAACACCCCAGAAGGTACTCATGGAGGATTATTTCTTTCCATGAATAAAAAAACAGAGTACAGGCTACCCAAGTTACAAATAACCGAAAAGGTAAACAACTTGGAAGAGGTTACACCAACGAGGCCAAATCGGGTATCCTGTTTGGTAAACAGAAAAATTTTTGATTGTGGATCTCCAACTGACGAAGAAGTTGATGCTTTAAAAAAATGTGATCAGCCAAAATTAAAGTCGATTCATATAATCAAAAAATTTAAAAATATTTTCAAAAATCCAAAAACAAAACTGGGAGATAATTTATAATGGAACAGCTTTTGGATTTGATATCTTATAAGCAATAGTTATAATTTATAACTAATTATGTTGAGATGGAAATTTATTTAAATAAATATAATAAATATGTAATAAATAAATACATAAAATATATTGATATTTTATAAATTCTTGCCGATTCTAATTAAATTATCCATTGCAATTCGAAATTCCATTCAATTCCATTAGTGGAACTTTTTCATAATCATCAAATTAAATTAAAATTATTATTTACTAATTGTAAGCGGAAACTAATTATTTTTATTTTAAAACCACAAATTTTATATCCCACATTATACAAAACAAATCATTATATAAAAATTATAATTATATTATATCCTTAATAGTCTTCCCTTAATGACCAATGAAGTAATTGATCTCGGAAGCGGATCTTCGGATATGCAAAAATAATTTACAGTTTAATTTCTACAGTAAACAGTGATACATTATTTACAAAGAATGATAAAATACAAATTATTTCATATTGCAATAATTTTTTTAATGCATTTTTTTCTAAATTTTGCAAATGATTTTTATTCAAAGGTATAATATTGGTGTGATTTCTAATAATAAATTATTATTTTAATATTTTAATATTTTACTTTCTAGTTTCATCAAACAGACTATAAGGTCGAGTTTCAAAGAATAGAATTGATCGGTTACAATAAATCTGTACTCAATTTTTTGGAAGTTAAAACTTTTAAATATAATCGAACACAACCAGTTGTGAATATCACAATGAACTCAAAAGTGAACTTGAGTAATGAAGTGGAGGTATATATACGAAGAGAATTGTTGTATCATATATGTTTTGCATTGCATCGTTTTAGGTTGGGGTCCAATTATATAAATTTCTTAGTAACGAATATCGCGAACTCCCAGGGTCGAACTTTCAAGTAAATTTGTGTAAAAGTGTTACTTCAAATTTTGTGGGTTTAAAAACTATAACATGTGGAAATATAACCTCATGTCAAATAGTTAAAGTAACCATTTTCTTTAGAACTGATTGACAAATTTTTTAAACATTATATTTTTGGTAGGAGACCACCTATGCAATCTGCAATTTTTATCCTGACGAATCTAAATTTCCGGCTTTCGTACCAAGTGGTCAATACCGATTGAGACTTGATGGTATTTATGAAAATAAAATATTTGCTTCCTCAGTTATGTATCTTAAAATATATCGGCCTATTGCTACATCAAGGAGACATAAAACCGTTTATTAGATTTACTTATTTACTTATTGAAATTACAATTTAGTTGTACTACTTTTATACAGTTTCAAATTATAATAAAATGCTAGATCTTCTGAATTTTGATACAGTTTCATTATTTATTTAAGGGGGTTAGGGCCTATTTGATCAAAAGGCCGGTTAGGCCCGGGCCTGGGGCCCCCGATTTAAAGGGCTGCATGACCCAACTGTAACTGTTTAAAACAACAGTTTAATTTTTTATGTAACAATTAAAAAATTGTTTGATAACACACTCTAGCCCGTAACAGTCCTGTTTAATTAATGAAAGAAAAAATAATTTTTATTATCTTCAATGTGTTACATTAGTACAATTTTTCCTTACCCATATTCAGTGGCGGTACTAGCGTGCGTAGAACTCCGCATCGCGGAAGATCCCGTGACCGTAAAGGCCCCAACGCCCAAATAGCGCGATAAACATTTTTTTAACATACTTTTAATTTTACAACTAAGCTTTCTAGTTGAACGCGCCGGCACTTTTTATGGTATATCTTTTCATTTACCAATATGGTAATGGTGATAATGGACGCTACTCTTTAAAGCTATTTTTGAATTTCTGATTTCAAACGGCCATAGCTCCGATATTATTGATTTTTTAAGCTTAATGTATTAGAACTTTTTAAAAGATTATTCGTTTATCTACAAATTAGGTTATAACCCCTTATTGTTTAGAATCAACGGATTTTGAGTTATAAATTAAATTAAAGGAAAAAATGTTTTAAAAAATTCAGGTTTTATCTTTTTAACTTCTCTTGCGAACCCCTTATCTCTTAAACGAAACGTCTTAGAACAAAACTGATGGCCCAAACCGGATAGGAAATTTAACGGGCTACAACTTTGGTCAAATAATTTTTTTTGGAAAACCTACCGTTATCACAGAAATTCTGAAAATAATGAAAAAAAAATTTTTTTAATTAAAAATTTTCTTTGCAAGATTTTTGCAAATAACTGTCCGTTCATCTACTTTTCCTGCATATGACTTACATTGAATGCCAATTATTACGCCAAAATTACGCCATATGTCCATAAGATTACAAAATAAATGAATCCTCTCTCTAGCAATGCCTAAAAAAGGCAAAACGAGTACAATCCTACGATTTACCTGCAATCCATTATTAACAATTAATAAACTACCTATCTTAAAACCTATTACCAGACTCTTCAAATTTTACTGTTTGTTTACTCTCACGACCTATAACTATTTCTGACAATCCAGTAAACATCGTAAAAATTTCAATAATTTCTGCAAAGAATTATCATGAATGTCCTCACTTGTACTCGGTTGTTCGAAATCATCGGATTTGTTGGAATACTGATTTCGATGAAATTTTCGTTTCCGCGGATTTGATGCCCCAAGCTGTTTCACGTTTACGTCTTTTTCGATAAGATTTCATTTTTATATTTATTCGTTTTCAAAATCTTTGTCACAAAATAAACAAGCTAAATAGGATAACAGCAAGGCCGGTTCTGATCCTTTCTAATGTACTTTTAATGAATACACGCCATTTCGCCGCCTTATATTTCGCCGCCTTCTCATTTTGTTAGATGTCTAGATCAGCGGTTGTCAACCTTTTTACGACGAGACCTCCAAATTTTCTTGCTAATTTTCTGCGACCCCAACAATGTCAGTAATCAAAAATTATCAAAAATTATCATCAATTACTTTGTTTAAAATTTATATTAAAAAAAGATATATTGTAATGATATTTTTGACCAGCAGCCGATATTTTTGGATGAGATTTGTTTTCTTGGGAGTTTTGATTCTGCTGGAGTCACTAATCGATTTGCACCGCGATTCAAACACTTGTTTTCATGTCGGCAAGTCGGTATTTAATTATTTAATGCCAATAACAAACAATGACTCAAAATTGTTACACAATACACTATTTATAACACAAATATTATTGTTTTTCTGTAATGAACTAAAGGTGTTGTGAAACCAGTGACAAATCTTGCGAACGTGAACCTAAAATTAAGAGTGTTTAGAAGAAATTTGGTGCATACTGTATAATTTGAGACTTACGAGGGAATTTGTTGTTATAAGGTTGGAAGAAGGTTCGTTGAGCGGAGGACGTTGTGAGTCCACAAAAAATTTGTGCGTTTTCCAATTTGTGATATGATAATTTGCGTTAAATTGTCAGCCGATTAACTGATTAAGTCAGGGAGCATATCCTGATGGTTGATAGTGCGATTATATAAGAAAATATTGTTTGCGTTTTGTTTCAAGCTGAAATAAAGCAGAAAATTAAAATTTGGTATTTTGATGATAGGAAAATTTAGTAACGCCGACCGCCATTTGCATTTATGCGACCATTATAATTTTAACAAAATTTACTTACCTCAAATGGAAATTGGATTGAATTTGTATGGAATAGAAGAATACTACACGTGTGTAATTAAGGCGATTATCGAAGAAATTTCACAAGAGCAAAACTATCCGATCAACTCCGGTAGCCAAAGTTTAATAGCAAAAACACCTGTTGCATCCAGTGTGATACGGGAGCATTTGACCAACAACAACGAGGAAAGCAGTGGACCTCAAACGTTAATCAAGCTAAGAAATTATTGTTTATTTGAACTATTTTATTTCTCAGAATTCTTATAATTTTCATGTTTTTTAATACTAACATAATTACACTAACAGCGGAATTTGGTAAATGAATTTAGAAGTCATATTTGGTATAAAAGTAAATGCAATTCATTTATCAAGTATCGCTACACGATACACAAAGAGTCAGGAAACAATATCATTAAGTTTCAAGTTATTGGCAATAAATAAACCATAATTTGCGTTAATATTAAGAATTTTGTTTTCTTGAATCATACGATTCGTGGGTTTCAAATTGAATTCGCTCCTGAGAGTCAAGTATCTCCGAAATTATCTGAGCTAGCTGGAGAAATAGGTAAGAGTGTGTAGAGCTTTAAACTTTACATTACAATATATCTAAAAAAAAAACAAATACTCAATTTGTACTTTTTTTTACTTATTGATAACTTCCTTGAGTTTGATGTTTTGATACGAGTTTATCAATCCTGTATTCAATTGTTTAAGCAAGGGAAATCTTAAGTGCAGGTTGCACCTCAAGTAGATTTCTTGCCTTGTTTTTATAATTATGCATAAATAAAGCTGAAAATCCTGCTTCGCATAAATAAGTCGTGGAAAATAAATTAAAAAGCGATGGAAACATAATCAGTTGCTTCTTCTCTACGTGTACTATCCAAAAATCTATCTTTTTTTAAAAGCTTCTATTTTGCTTGTTAACAGAATCAAATTGCTTTCAAACCCTTGCATGCTTACAATCAGATTTAAATCATTGATGCCCGTACTAATAGTCACCGATCAATCCGAGACTCAAAATAATCATAGAATTTACCAAATTCTCGAAATGACGGCTGTTGCTACGATACGGTCTAAATTCCAGTAATCTCATTGGTAAATTCTAGGATTTTATAGAAATCCGAGACTCAAGATAATCCTAGAATTTACCAATGAGATTACTGAAACTTAGACCGTATCGTAGCAACAGCAGCTATTTCGAGAATTGATCTTAAGTCTCGAATTACTTCGTAACTATTAGTACGGGCATGAATGGTCCAAATATATCGACAAAGATACGCCACTTTTGCCACCCACATGTGGCAAAAGTGTCATGTTCAAAATAGTGAGCTAACGGTGAATTTTGATCTTGCAAAATAATTTCAATTTCAGTTTTTAACATAATTAATCTGGAAAGCACTTTTCTTCGAGAAAGCTCCTGTATGGAAAGCCAAGGGGTGGATCTTCCACGATGTGGACTTTTTTTTTAATGTGGACTTATGATTTAAATCTTTACTTTTAATTGATATTAGTGTCGGCAATTTATGGATTAATAAATTAAGCTTCAGGAAGTATTGAAGGCAGTTGACTGCAATTGCCAATGATAGACCAAAACCACGTAAATGACCAGAATATGTTCGCAACAATGAACCCATCCAGAACTTGCAACTTGTGTTGAATAACGAAATTTCCGCAAAATGAAGAGGACTTCATTGATGAAGCAAATAAAAATTTGGATATTAATAAAGATAATCAAGAATACAAACTGTGGCAAGGGATCAACTGAAAATTAAAGATTTGGTTAACAAAGAAAATAAAAATTTGGAAAATGGTAAATTGGACAAAAACAAATTAATTTCAACATTTTTCTACTTACTTTAATTCATAACTCTAAAGCTGTTGATTTTAGATAATAAAAAGTTAAATCTAGTTTGTAGATTATTTCGCGCTGTTGAAAAGGTATTAAATCATTTTTACTGAAAAATGAATATTTTCGGGATATGGTCATGTGAAGATGGAAATTAATAACAATATTTTAAAGAGGCCTAACTTTTGAGGTGGCCCTTAAAGCGTGTCCTATACCGGGAATACCCTGTATATGGCGTTTACCACAATGTTGTAGAAAATGTTAAACTGATGTTCCTGTTTTTTGTAATTAACATATCATTATGCATATAGCAATTTGTAAAAACCTTCAACATTATAATTATTATACCCATAATAGTCTTTCCTTAATGATCAATGACGCAATTGATAATCGATCTCGGAAGCGGATCTTCGGATATGAAAAACTAATACACAGTTTAGTTTTTACAGTAAGCAGTGATACATTATTTACAAAAAATGATAAAATACAAATTATTACATATTGCAATAATTGTTTTAATGAATTTTTCTCCAAATTTTGCAAATGATTTTTATTCAAAGGTAATGTTGGTGTGATTTCTAATAATAAATTATTATTTTAATATATCAATATTTTACTTTCTAGTTTCACCAAAGAGACTATAAGCTCGAGTTTGAAAGAATAGAATTGATCGGTTACAATAAATCTGTACTCAATTTTGTGGAAGTTAAAACTTTTAAATATAATCGAACACAACCAGTTGTGAATTACACAATCAACTCAAAAGTGAACATGGGTAATGAAGTGGAGGTATGTATACAACTAAAACTGTTTTGTCATATTTGGTTTAGAGTATTTCTTTTTTCGCTTTTGCATTGTTTTAGATTGCAATCCAATTATATAAATTTCTTAGTAACGAATATCGCGAACTCGCCGGGTCGAGCTTTCAAGTAAATTGGTGTAAAAGTTTTAATTCAAATCTTGTAGGATTACAAATCAGTTTAAAATGTGGAAATGTAACCTCATGTCGAATAGTTAAAGTAACCATTTTCTGATCACAACTGGTTGAAGAATTTATTAAACATAATATTTTTGATAGGACACCACCTATACAGTCTGCAATTTTTATCCTGACGAATCTCAATTTTCGTCTTTTATACCAAATGGTCAATACCGAAGGCAAGTTGATGGTATTTATCTTAATGAAATATTTGTTTCGTTAGGTATGTATCTTAAAGTATATCGGCCAATAGCTAGATCAAAGAAACATAAAAGTGTTTATTAGATTTACTTATCGAAATTGCTACTTAGATGTACTTCTACAGTTTCAAGTTATAATAAAAATCTGAATTTAGATACAGATGTTTTATTTATTTAATTGTTTCACGCACCTGCAAGCATACTACCCAGAAAAAATTCTTTTTATAATGATACTAGCTGACGTGCCAGTCCGACACTTATCTTATGTTACGATCTAATTTTTTTAGGACCTAAACAAATGGAACACAAAATTTCATTAATTAATTTGATAAAATGATTCGGTGTATAAATATATAAATTATTTTTTGAGCTAACTCGAGAACATGCAACATAAAATTGTCCATGAGTGAAGCAGGGATCTGAATTGTCGATTTTTTTTCGATAATTTTAATGTTTGACTTTGTGCTTCATGCTGATGTTGATGGCTTCGTCTTGGTCTACAACAGAATCTACAGAGAGATATATTTATTTCTTGATGATCATCAAGCATTTCCAGAATCTTGTCATTGATGGCAAAGACCGAGACGTTTCCAGGAGCTAAAATTACGCACTCCAGTAATCATTTATTGATTTTCTCAAAATTTTTTGTTATTTCTGGATAAAATTAATTCGTCTTGCCCTGACACCAATGGAACGAAAGAAAAATCAATGTTTATTACGGCCTTGCATTTTTAAATTGTCCATTTCCATTATTCAAAAGCGTCTCGGAAAATCTCGTGTGCCTGAAGGCTCCTGCAAACATTACGGTCACATCTCCCATCGAACAGTCTATGAGACTTGTTTCTTCTATGAGTTTTCCCAACGAACTTTGTTTTTAGATGTTACATAATAGGTTTTCGCTACTTTGAAGATTCAATGGTTATTTAAATGTTTAGTCTGCGGTTCGAAAACCGAGGTTATCATTACAGCGTTGAGCCAATGTTGTCCCAATAATAATGCCAATACTGGGCCAGTTGTAAATTTCAGTACCGGGAGCCAACATTGCACCAACGCTAATCACCAACCTTAGAACCGAGTAGTACTGCCAATAATTGGCGAAGCGTTAAACACCGTGGGATCAATGGTGACCCAGTTGTAAATATTTTTATGGGAATGTAGCTGCTATGCCAGAGCGGAAGACATCACCACCTTACTCCAGCCCAACGGACCAAAGATCCTTGCAGGCGATTTTAACGCCAAACATCCCAGCTGGCACTCCAAGAAAATGAACACGGCTGGCCGAGACCTACTGACCCTCTCTCTATAAAAAGGTTTCCACATCGATACCCCAGTGGAACACACTCACGAGGCATATGAAGGCCCCAACCACGGTGATGCAGTAGAGATCGCTCTTTTGAAAAATATCAACCTTTCATACCAACTAACAATAGGCGCCTACATGGACGCGGATCATCATCCAGTGCTATTCCACCTCCAGACAATTTATGTCTTGCGCCGCCACTGCGTAGGTTAAACGTGCGTGAACCTGGCTCCCCTTTTATCAAAAAATTAATTTTTTTTTGCTGTTCGCGATTGTCTTCATTTGTTCTCAATTGTTCTAATATTTTTTTTGATTTTACCAAAGAATATAAAAAAAATCGCAAAAAACTTTTTTTCTGCCAGCTCCCCCTTTTTCAAAATTAAAAATTTTTTTATTGTTCTCGATTGTTTTTGATTTGTTCTCAATTGTTCTGTAAAAATAAAATTTTTAAATCTAATAGCAACCGTGGAAATTGCGAAATAAGATTTCGCGCCAGCTTCCCTTTTTTTACACTTTATTTTTCAATCCTACAATTAATTTATATTTCAAAACATAATCATTCACAAATTCAGCTCAGTACTAATTTATTTTTCAGATAAACAAATTCTCGATAATTTTAAATCAAAACTCCGGAGACAAAAAATCTTACGTGCCGTTTTCCTCGATCATCTTGGCAAAAAGCAAAGTTGTCAGAAATTTTCATGCAAAATTTCAACACAAAATTAGACACTATTAGACACTAATCACAAACAGGGGGGGGTACGAAATTGTGCCTGTAGAGTCAAAAAGTAAAAAACTAGAATTTTTGGAAGCTATGGAAATTAATAAATTAAAATATTCTTTATTATTATTAAATAGTCAATCAGATTTAAACCACTCGCCTCTATTAAACTTATTTAAAAAGTAATTTTTTAAAATTACCCCCCCCCCCGCCCGTTTTTATCTAACCTATTCGAGCATTTATTTACACCCCTTTCTTTTAAGAAAAAACCCTTCCCTTTTCAAAAATTACCCATTCCCACCCCGAACATTATTTAAACGGATTTTCTCTAATTTTTCTTTCTAATAAATAAATTATACTCATGGAGGATTATTTCTTTCCATGAATAAAAAAGCAGAATACAGGCTACCCAAGTTATAAGTAACCGAAAAGGTAAACAACTTCAAGAGCAGTAGATCCCTTAAGAAAACAAGCGAAAATAATTCATTCAGTGGTCGTAGAATTTTAATAAATACACCAGAAGGTACTCATTGAACATTATTTTTTTCCATGAATAAAAAAGCAGAATACAGGCTACCCAAGTTACAAGTCACCGAAAAGGTAAACAACTTCAAAAAGGTAATACCAACGAGGCCAAATCGGGTATCCAGTTTGGTAAAAGGAAACATTTTAGATTGTGGATCTCCAACTGACGTAGAAGTTGATGCTTTAAGAAAATGTGAACAGCCAAAATTAAAATCAACTAATATAATAGTAATGGTAAATTATATTATCACTAATTATTATTTTATTTTTTATTATTTTGTATATTGTAAATATTTGAATTGTTCGCGCCAACAATTTTCAAGTTGGCACGAAAATCTCTGACAACTTTGCTTTTTGCCATGGAGGGCCCGTAAAACTTCAATTTTGAACGAATTAAAGATTTTGAAAAATTATTTGGAAATAAAGTTTGGAAGAAATAATAAATTAATTTGATTGGATAATGGTAATTTGGATAATTTGATAATTGGAGTTTTTTTTTGAATGATAAGAATTAGATTTGAATGGTAATTTGAAATATTATAATAATTAAAAGTCGAAGCGGACACAAAATTTGAAGCGATACCGGTGCAACACATGGATGTTGGAGCACACAATAAATTGGTTCAACATAATTGGACAAAATTATAATTATTACTCTATTAAAATTGGATTTTCAAAAATATATAAAAATTTATAATTGGAAAGTCTCGAAAGTCTCAAGATTGTAAAAATGTGTGGGCCGAAATAATTTAAAAATGTCTTAAAAATAAAATGTTTTATATTTTAAGAGTATTGTATATTGTAACCAAAACCCTTATTTAACCAAATTTGTTTTTGGTGTTTGGAAACAAATTACTTGTTCTTGTTCAAAGGAGAATTCTCAAGAAGAAATTCCAGAACCAAAAACATGTAATACATTAAGTGGACAACGCAACGGTCCGATAGAGGTTCTTGCAAACCAAAAGACCGAGCTTATGCATATTTACAACCATGGTATTATGTTTCCGCAAAATTAAGGCTCGGAGAATACACTGAACAAGTCAAGCTCACTAAAAGCGTCATTCAAAAGGAGAGCGTTGTCATTGAGGAGCAGGAGTACCCGACGAAGAATCGGAAAACCAGGTAATACCGAATGTGAACAATTCACTTCTCCTTGTCCAAAAGAGAATTCTGAAGAAGAAATTCCAGAACCAAAAACATGTAATACATTAAATGGGCAACGGTCACCCAAAGGTCTTTGCAAATCAAAAGACCGAGCTTATGCATATTTACAACCATGTCAATCAAGTGCAGGATTATATTATTCCGTGAATCAAAGGCTCTGAATTTGCACTGAGCATTAAGAACATGAGAGAAAATAATTCATTTAGTGGTCGTAAAATTCTAATTATCACACCAGAAGGTACGCATGTAAGATTACTTCTTTCCATGAATAAAAACACTGAATACAGGCTACCCAAGCTTGATATAACCGAAAATGTAAACAACTTCAAAGAGGTTACACCAACGATGCCAAATCGGTTATCAATTTTGGTAAAAGGAAACGTTTTAGATTGTGGATCTCCAACTGATGAAGATGTTGAACAGCTAAAAAAATAATCAAATAATATTATCCAAAAAATTATAAGAATTTCATCAATAATCCAAAAGCAACACAATTTTACTACTGACTGTAATTCATAACTCTAAAGCTGTAGATTTTAGATAATATAAGGTATTTACCAGGTATTTATAAGGTACCAAATTATTTTTAATGAAAAAATCAATATTTTCAGGAAATGGCCATGTGAAGGTGGAAATTAATAACAATATTTTAATGAGGCCTAACTCTTCATGGTATGAATTTAGAAAACATACTGTGTTGAGTATTTTTCTTAGAATAGTGTCCTAAATTGGGGATACCCTGTATAATATGTTCTGTTTGATATGATTACCGTATTTATGCATTATAGCAATTTGTAAAAACCTTCAACATTATAATTATTATATCCTTAATAGTCTGATTTAATTATTACCATGCTACCAAAAAATTACCATGGTAATTAATGGCAATTAATTGAGGTGCAACTCGATTAATTAATTGCATCTAATTGAATATAGGCGATTGGTAATTTTTTCTTTTTGGACCGCCCTTGCTGTGACTCCAGCCTCTCCTCCCTGGTTACGTCACTAATATTAAACTAAGAATATAATTTCCAAGGCGTCTCGTCTGTTACACAGCTTATAACCTATCTTGTCTTAATATTATCCAATGGAGAAACATAAAAAAACAAATAGGCTAAACCATGTAAAATAAATTCACTTGTTTTAAAAATTTCGTCTAATGTAAGACTGAGTGGAAAAGGGTATGCCATCTCGCTAGCTCAAACGAGAAGCAAGAATCGACGTTCTACTTACAGAAAAAATTAGTATATACTCGTAGATGAAAATAATTTGACATTCAGAAATAAAAAAACAAAAAGACAAATACTGAAAATTAAATGCGAGCACTGATAAATCGCTTAGCCGATATGCTCGCCAAATGGTGGTCGATAAAGTTATCACAAATTTCTTCCCACTGACAATTATTGTGGATTTTTAAATATTAAATGCAAAATAATTTTAAAACTTTTAAATAAATTAAACAATGAATGATATTAAAATTTAAAAAAAAAACTTTTCTTACATTTTTCCTTGCAATCTTCGAAGAAAACCACCAAATTGAACAATTCAAGAAAACAAATTATCTGCGATTTCCAAAAATCCGTGGTAACACGATTCTTCACAGAAGAATTTTCATAGAAGATTCACAAAAAAATTCCTTTCAAAAATTGTACGCACACCGTAAAAATCGCAGCCAAACGCTCTCCTCGATTCTTTTCAAAAAAGCCCCTCTCCTCGATTCTCTCCCTGCTTCCTGCGCAAACGCCTTTGTTCGTCGTCTTCAAAAGTATCCGAAATATACGAGGCGCTGCCAGAAAATCTAACGTTACAAGCTATACTAACTTTGACTTTTTTACCACCTGAGTGAAACATATTGACTTTTTTTGCGCTGAATCCAAATCTGGCCAAAGAATTGCCCTAGCAGATCAGGAATTCAAGATATCCGAATCAAGGTGGTAAAAACATCGATTTCAGAGATTTCAATTGTGCGCATAAGTAGAAAACGACTGACAAAGTTTCAGAAATCAAAATAATGCAAGCTATAAGTATAATACAAACAAAACAGAAAAAAATATATATTACATTATAAGTATTAATTTAGTAATTTTAATTAATTCCCAATCATCCTTGGGGGGGGGAGAGCAATTGCCCCTTTGCCTCCCTTTAAATGCGCCACTGTTCATATTTATAGCATCAATCGAAAGTCGACCTTCCTAACACCACTGATTACAATTACTAGAAATTCATTTAAATCTTCCAAAGTGGATATGAAAATAATGGATTGGTTAGTCGAAATTCCGCTCTTCCACGTTATTAATGGAAATTTTTCTATATTCTCACAAATAAAGATATGAATAGCGCCGTAAGTGTAAAATATGAATATAACACTCCCGAAGCGGTAGAATGTCATTATACTACATTTTTTGGTATTTTTGGTCACTCTAGAAAGTTTCAGTCTTGTAAGAATAAGACATTTTTATATTATTTATTTACATGTTTCAAAAATTATTAGATTATTACTAATGCCCGCAACGCTAAAAGCTTGGTAGAATGTCACTTTCCTGATTTACACAGCAGAAACATTGATAGAAAAAAAAATTAGCTTTGTAGATATATGTGTAAAATTTCTGTCGCTGTCTCCAGGACGACGAACCCATGTGGGTGCATAAATGGAACTTAGCATCAGGTATTTCATTCTGATCAGTTCTTCTTATTTGATTGGAGAACCCGCATCAAGCTAGCGCCGCGGCGCTAGCTTGATATCAAGCCAAGGTTTTCTCTAAAGTTTCAAAGTTATAATAAAATTCTGAATTTAAATACAAATTCTTTATTTGTTAAATTGTTTCACGCACCTGCAAGCATACTACGCAGAAAAAATTAGGAGAATTATTCATTTAAGAACGTTTGGTCCCCGGACGATTCAATATTCAGAATTATAAATAAAAATTATAAATTTTAATTATAATTATATTATTTATTAAAAAATTAAAACAATTTAAATAATTATAATTGATTGATGTTCAACTCGATTAATTAATTGCATCTTATTGAATATAGGCGATTGGTAATTTTTTCTTTTCGGACCGCCCTTACTGCGCCTCCAGCTCCTTCTCCCTGATTACGTCACTAATATTAAACCAAGAATATAATTTCCTAGGCATCTCTTACACAGCTATACAAACTTGGACGTTTTTACCACCTGAGTGAAACATATTAAGATTTCTTAAAAAATTAAACACAATTAAGTAAGAGCGGCAGACACACACTGCTTCATCGACTATCAAGCCATCATACCACGTATGTGTTTCTGACTCATTAGTCGTCATCAGTGCCGCATACTTTGTTGAAAAGTCCGGGCCCGGACCACAGCTATTTAAGTGCACACAATTAAGTGTTTTTCAACAAAGTATGCGGCACTGATGACGACTAATGAGTCAGAAACACATACGTGGTATGATGGCTTGATAGTCGATGAAGCAGTGTATGTCTGCCGCTCTTACTTAATTGTGTTTAATTTTTTAAATTTTAATTTATACTGGCAAGATTGCGATAACCTTTTATCTTCATAAGATTTCTTGTTGAGTTTTTGGCGCTGAATCTAAATCTGGCCAAAAAAATTCCTTAGTATATCAGGAATTCAAGATATATGACCAGATACTCAGCCAGATGCTAGAAGGAATTGTTTAAGGAAGGAATAATATATGCAGTTCTAAACCTGAAAGAAATGTTTATGAGATTAAATCAAGCTTAAAGCAAGCAAAGCTTAAATCAAACAATTTCTGATTTTTAAGTTCCTGTATTTGTGTCCAATAAATCTCTGATTACAAAGTGTTACTTCTGCTACATTAGCTTTTCAGTGGATCTGCATTGATACTAAACAATCAAAGAAAGTATTCCATACCTCCCACACTACCCGGTTTAAATATCATCAAAATAAAGCATCAGAAAAGCACCAAAGTAAATTAATGTAAGACATCTCGGATCTGTAAACTGCTAAATAAAGGTTAGTCCGAGTACACCCCTGGACCAAAAATTAAATAAGTATTGCATCAGTATCTAATTAAAGATTTTATTGTGACTTCAAACTGTAAAAATATCTCTTAATTTATTGTAATTTGAACAGTAAAAAAACAGGTATACGATTTTTGTTTTATTAGTTTTATGTCCTGTTTCTTCATCTTGAGATATCTATCGAATACGAATCCATCTAAAAATTTATCAAGTAACCAATCAGACCACAGCAATTCAAATTCAGCATAATACTTAATTTTTTATCAAACTACTTTTAACCCCTACACCCCACAAAATTTAAAATAATTTGAAGATATCACTCTAGTGGTATGTAGCAATGGGACGATATATTTTCAAATACAGAGCTCCAGAAGCAAAAATTTCTTTTTGATAAATAGTATCAACTGTAAATCGGTAGTCACCAGTTGGTATGAAAGGCGGAAATCGAGATTCGTCAGGATAAGCATTACAGATTGTATAGGTGGTGTCCTAACAAAATTATTATTTGAAATAAATTATTTAATTGATTTGAAAATTTTTTTTACTGGCAGTATTTGGCATCCGGTTAAGTTTCCACATTTTAAAAGAATTTGTAATCCTACAAGATTTTCAGTTATACTCTTACACACATTTACTTGAAAGTGTGACCCGGAGAGTTAGCGATATTCGTTACTAAGAAATTTATAAAATTGGATTGCCATCTAAAAAAATGCAAATAAGTACAAAATAAGAACTCTTAAACGAATACAGTAAATCATTTCTGTGTATATGTAATACATACGTCCACTTTGTTACCCATGTTCACTTTTGAGTTAAACGTGATATTCGAAACTGGACGTGTTCTATTATATTTAAAAGTTTTAAGTTCAAGAAAATTCAGAATAGATTTATTGTAACTGATCAATTCTATTCTTTGAAACTCGACTTTGTAGTCTGTTTGATGAAACTAGAAAGTGAAATAAATATAAAACAATTTATTATTATGAATCACGCGAGTATTACCTTTGAATATATATCATTTGCCAAATTTTGAGATATGCAAACAAAATAAATGGTTGCAAAATATAACAACTTGTACTGCAACATTCTGTTGCAAAAAATGTATCAGTGGGTACTGTCACAAATATATGACCGTTATATATGTTAATTTGCTTCCAAGCTGAATAAAGTTGTTGATCATTTAGGATAATCAAAGTTGAAGGTTTTGCCTAATCGTTTTATAATGATACTAGCTGACGTACCAGTCCGACACTTATCTTATGTTATGATCTAATTTTTTTTTAGGACCTAAACAAATAGAACACAAAATTTGATTAATTAATTTGATAAAATGATTAGGTGTTTAAATATATAAATTATTATTTTTCCAGCTAACTCTAGAACATGCAACATAAAATTGGCCATGAGTTAAGCAGGGATCTGAGTTGTCGACGCCTGCTAATTTTAATATTTGACCTTGTGCTTGATGTTGATGTGAATGTCTTGGTCTACAACAAAATCTACGGAGAGATATGTTTCTTGTAGAATATCAAGCATATCCAGAATATTGTTATTGATGGCTAAAACTTAGACGTTTCTAGGAGCTAAAATTACGCACTCCAGTAATTATTTACTGGTTTTCTCTAAAGTTTTTGTTATTTCTGGATGAAAGGTGAAAATTAATTCGTCTTGCCTTAACACCAATGGAACGAATAAAAAATCTATGTTTATCACGGCCTTGCATTTTTAAATTATCCATTTCAATTATTCAAAAGCGTCTCGGAAAAATCTGGCGTGCCTGAAGTCTTCTGAAAACATTACGGTCACATCATCCATAAGAAGAAACGTAAAAACGTTTCTTTCATGAGTTTTCCCAAGGAACTTTGTTTTTTTGATATTACATAATGGGTTTTCACTATAAAAATTAATTATTTTATAATTGATCTTTTGGTTCATTGCATTAATTGGCACCCAACCGAGTGGCATGTGTCAAGTAACTTTTAGCCCTGAGATATTATTTCGAATAATAAGAATTGGATGAAGAAGAAAATTAAATAGTTATTGTTAAAGAAGAAAACGAACAAGAAAAGAGTAATAAATTTCCGCAAAATGAAGAGGACTTGATTGATAAAGAAAATAAAAATTTGGAAATTAATAAAGATATTCAAGAAAACAAAAACTGTAGCAAGGAATTAACTGGAAATTATTGATTTGGCTAACAAAGAAAATAAAAATTTGGAAAATGGTAAATTAGACAAAAACACATTAAAAATGTTGAAAAAATTTGGAGGAATTAAACCCCAAAAAGAATACAAAATTTTGGACTTTTACGGTTGTGAAGCGACGACAAATTGCGATGAAATTTAACCGGTAGTAGGAGAAAATTAGGATCCAGAAATAGAAGATGAGAAGGTGGCCGGACACTTCGCTCCGGGACATTTCGCACCCGGACATTTCACACCCGGGGACATTTCGCTACCTGATTTCGCTACCACTGTTTTCATGATCATGTTTTCAGCAACGAAAATCCAAATAAAGCCCGCGCCAGCGAGTAATCATCATTTGAATTTTCTAACAGTTGTCATGGCAATGAAGAAGGAATTTGCTTCCTACGAGGTTTCTAGTGAACCGATTTTAATAATAATTTGTGTGGATGTTGTTCGAATCAAGATCGAAGTTTTCTGAAAATTTCAAGAAGATTGGTGATGGTCAAAATTTCGAATCAGATTAAGGGGGCCATGCAAATGGGATGAAGGTGGCTGTTTTTCGACAAACCTATAAAAGGAGGTGGCAAGAATTGCCAGCATTAGTATTGTTTCAAATTTCATTGCGAGCAGTTGGTCTCAGCAGAGATTAATTTAATTTATGAAATATTATGGTTTTAAGTTAATTAATTTATGAAGTATTATGTTTTTGTGATTAACCCAATTTATGAAGTTTACGTCATGGAGATTTTGCCAAGTTTATGGTAAATTGGAATAAGAAAAATAATTATTTGGAATGAAAGCAAATAGTTTGAGATTATTTAAAGAAATAATTTAATTCAAGTAGAAGAAGGCGTAACTTAACCTAGAAATATTTACCTGCATCAAGATAAGTAAAAGTCGATAGGATATCGAAAAACGACCGAAAAAGGTACCAATTAATTTAATCTAAAATAAAAAAGAAAAGAAGTGATATTAAAAATTGATATAATAAATCGTAATTTATTATTACCTAGCTGTTTTGTAAATCATCCTTAGTATAGTTAAATTATCCGTTACACAATTTCACCATTACAATTTAAAATAATTCATTTATGTTAATTAAATACAAAATAAATAATCTTTGCACAACAATTTGCGTGATTAAAAATTATCAAAATAAAGCGTGTGTGATACAGATCATTCACTATTTAAATAAAATTCACCAGAAGATTAAAGGACCGTTCACAGTTAATAAGAATTCACATCAAATCATTTATTCATCATACAGAGTGTTTTCCAAATTTAGTTACGATAAGGTAAAGTAAAGTTTATAACAGTGTCCTAGTAAATCAGCAGCCAACCCGATAACACGCCAGAAAAATCACCAAAGGTAAGGTTAAGCGGGTGTACGACTTGGGATTTGTATCTGTCGAGAAACTGTATTTTCGAATATATTAGATATTCGGAAATCACGGAACGACAGGTAACGGGGAACTAGCTGGTAATAACATCGACTTACTCGCTACAGTCAACTCTAGTTGCGCCATATTCGTCTGGAATACCACTTAGCATTCGGTGTTTGTCAAATTTTTTTCTTAGAAATACCCACACTGGTGGAAGTGCTGTTCCATTCGCTCCAATAATGCCGACTTGAGTGACCAACTCTCCTCTTTCACGCCAAACGACTTTACCCACTTGATGCTGGCCTTTAGTAGCTACCACCTTTTGCGTTTTTTGGACTGTAGTAACACCCGTCTCATCCAAATTAAATATGTCAGATCCAGTAAACTCGTGCCTTTTCAGGATTTCTTCTAACTTAGCTTGAAATATGCCGACTGTAGCTTTATTTAAACTTGAAATTCTCGCTAAGCTTGTATTTTCTGGCGCTCTTATGGACAATTCAGATCGCCGACTTAAAAATTCAGTAAACCAGTCCTTTCCTGCTGATTTATTTGCTTTCCAAGAGTCTGGGACTTTGAGGTGATTTTTTTCGGCAAATTCATATGCCAACCTGCGTGTAGCTTTGGGAGTTAAACCGTGATACATATTCGAGCATGTTTTAAGGTAACAGGCAAGCGATGATTCCAGTTCATTAGAAAAAACTTGACAAGTGACGAAATGCGGAGAGAACGACGTATTTTCAATTCCAACTTCTTTTGCTTTTTTGACATATAACGCCAGAGTTGATTTTTTAACTTCATGCTCTTTCGCGCTTCGTCTAATGGAATATTTTCCAGATAAAACCTCTCCTGTTGCACTTCGCATGGCTTCTGCAGAAAAGAGTCTTTCTGTTAGCCTTTTGTATTTATAAGACATGTTTTCTGAAACAATTTCATACTTAGGGAGGCTCTGGACACTTGTGGGAGGGTATGGACACCTGTCCAAATCCTCCCACAACGTAGTTCCGGTAATAAAATACAAAATTTATTAACGCATTTTAATATACCTTAAAAATAGCAACACACTTTAATAGTTAAAGCTTTCCTAATATTGGTAATTAATCAGCAACCAAAAAATCACAAAAATAGTTTGTAAAAAGCACAGTTCAAAATCGATTAATATTAGAACAAACACGTGGAAAAATAAGAAAATTGCGGTGCATCGAAACGAAACGACCTGCTTGCTTCGCGTCCAGACAGGCACTAAGAATAATCAAATGCGCTTCTAGTTTCATTTCCTTTTTGACGGATTCACTAATTAGGCGTCTATTTGCAATGTGTCCAACGCCTCCCGCTGTCCAAACCCTCCCGGCTCTCCCCTAACGCCAACACCAGGACAATTAATGATAAAATTAAAAGATTTGACAATTTGATTATTCTTGAATACGAAAATAAACATCCGCTTTCGCTAAAAATTATCCAGTGGAAATAATTTTAAATTATTTATTTATTCAAATAATAATATAGACATTTTACACATACACATTCAGCCGAAGAAGTCCCCCAGAAAATAATACCGTATCGTAAATGAGATTCAAAGTTTGAAAAATACACCATTCTCAGCACGCATAAAGTTACATGTTCTCTCAACACACGCAGCATGTACACCGCTCTACTCAACTTCGGCGGCAACCACCTCAAAGTGGCATCCAAACAAAAACCCAGACATCTCGCCTCCGAGGTCACCGCAACGACACTACCATCAAGGCCCATCACATCCGGCACCTGCATACTGAAGCGATTCGTAGTAAAAACCCCAGCCTGGGTTCTGCCCATATTCAAAAGCAATCCATTCGCGGAAAGCCATCGTTTTATCACTCAAAATTCCCCTCCGCACTCAGCTTGGCCATGTTTCCACCCCTCAGTATCACCGTGGTATCGTTAGCATAACCAACAAGTCCGTGACGTGTATTCTTCAATATACTTAATAAGTCATTGATAAAAATTACAAATAGAAGCGGCGCCAATATGCTGCCCTGTGGAACGCCCATAAGGACACGTTTTAACTCAGACCAGAAGCGTTTTCCATCCTCATCGATAACCACACATTGCCTCCGATCAGCAAGGTAGGATTTAAACCAACTGTAGGCAACTCCTCTAACAACATACTTGTATAACTTCCTCAGCAGCAGCCGATGATCCACACAGTCAAACGCCTTAGACAAATCCAAAAACAAACCACATGAAACACCTCCACACTCCGGCGTCTCTACGATCGAATCTACCAGTTCATATACCGCCGACGTCGTATTCCGACTCCTCATAAAGCCGTGCTGTGACTCATGGAGCAGCTTGTTCTTAACAAAGAAATCCATAACTCGATTTGCCATCAAATTCCCGAACAATTTACTGAAAGATGTTAAGATACTTATTGAATGATAGTTCTCCATGAATTATGATCATTCTTCTTGAACAAAGGTCTGACAACAGCTGTCTTTTAAGTTTTCCAGTGCTCACTTTACGCTGTGAGCATGTTAATTGTTAAAATATCGAAATTTTTTAAAAGGAATTGTTTAAGGAAGGAATAGTACAAACAGTACTAGACCTGAAAGAAACGTTTATGAGATTAAATCAAGCTTAAAGCAAGCTAAGCTTAAATCAAACAATTTCTGATTTTTAAGTTCTTTTATTTGTATCTAATAAATCTCTAATTACAAAGTGCTGATTCTGTTAAATCTATCAACACGGTTACATTAGCTTTACAGTGGATCTACATTGATACTAAAGAAGTAAAGAAAGTATTCCATACCTCCCAGACCACCCGGTTTAAACAACATCAAAATTCAGCATCAGAAAAACACCAAAGTAAATTAATGTAAGACATCTCGAATCTGTGAACTGCTAAAGGTTAGTCGTGTACGCTTGGACCAAAAGTTAAATAAATAAACTGTTTCTATTTTCTATATTATGTATATTTTATTGTGACTTCAAACTGTAAAGATATATCTAAATTTATTGTAATTTGAACAGTAAAACTAGTATTCGGTTTTCACTTTATTAGTTTTATGCCCGGTTTCTTCACCAGTAACCAATTAGACAACAGCAATTCAAATTCAACATAATACTTAATTTTTTATCAAACTACTTTTAACCCCTACATTTCCACAAAATTTAAAATAATCTCAAGATAGCACTTTAGTATGTACCAATTAGGCGATATATTTTCATATACACACTTGCAGAAGCAAATAATTCATCATGATAAATACCATCAACTTTAAATCGGTATTCACCACTTGGTATGAAAGGCGGGAATCGAGATTCGTCAGGATAAGCATTGCATACTGTATAAGTGGTCTCCTAACAAAATTATTATTTGTAATAAATTCTTTAATCGGTTTTTTTTTTAAATTTTACTTGCTTTATGTTGCATGAGGTTAAGTTTCCACATTTCAAAGCAAGTTGTAATCCTACAAGATTTGCAGCAAAACTTTTACAGAAATTTACTTGAAAATGTGACCCAGGTAGTTTGCGATATTCGTTACTAAGAAATTTATAAAATTGGACTGCCACCTAAAATATTGCACATGCAAAATAAAAACTCTTAAATGAATATAATAACTCATTTCCGTGTATGTACATACCTCCACTTCATTGCTCATGTTTACTTTTGAGTTGAACGTGATATTCACAACTGGTTGTGTTCTATTATATTTAAAAGTTTTAATTTCAAGAAAATTCAGAATAGATTTATTGTAATTGATCAATTCCGATCTTTGAAACTCGACCTTATAGTCTGTTTGATGAAACTAGAAAGTGAAATAAATATAAACCAATTTATTATTAGAAATCACACGAGTATTACCTTTGAATATATATCATTTGCAAAATCTTGAGATATACAAGCAAAAAAAATAGTTGCAAAATATAACAAGTTGTACTGAAACATTTTTTTGCAAAAAATGTATCACTGCGTACTATCACAAATATATGTCTGCAAAGCGTATGTAAATTTGTATCCGACATCAATTAAGTCTTTGATCATTAAGGATATTCAAAGTTGAGGTTTTGCCATTATTATAATAAGTATAATGATAACTAGCTGGCATACCCATCCGACACTTATCTTATGTTATGATCTTATTTTTTTACGATATAAATGAATAAAACACAAAATTTAAAAATATAAACTTATAAAAATTTTGTGTAATTTTAAATTAAGGTAGAGGAAAACTTCAATACAGGTATTGCGGTGAAACTCGCGTAAATGCCAGATATTGGTGAAAATGAAACTTCCAGAGCCCCGCGAATTTGTGAAGAGGCTTCTGGAAGGAAATAAAAGGCTTCCAGCTTTTAACATAAATTTTAAGGTTCCTGTACTAATTTTAAGTTTTACTATTTTATTATATTATATTTTCAATTTTAAAACTAAACTTTTTATACATCGAAATTTCAATCGGTGGCTACAAAATGTTTTCAAAGCAAATGTACTATCGCCCAGGTACAGAAGAACAAATATTTACCATCATCTAAAATATCAAAAATCATGTGACAACCAAAATTCTTAAATTGCAAGGAAGGAATTTTAATTTCAAAATCTAACCACGATAGAAAATTATACCAATCATTAATTTAATTACCATGAAGAAACGAGAAAGATCCAAGTCGAAGAAATATAAAGATCAACATTGGGAAAATGTAAGAACCTTTGATTATTAAATTAAATTAAATTAAACAGAATGGCAATATTTTTAGAAACGCAGGTTACCAAAATAACAAGAGGCATTCAGCAGTTTAGAATCAAGAACCAGAGTCGTTCGGTCGTGTTTTTCTTTGCAACAATTAATTTTCAATTGAGCATAAATTTTCGGTCGCGAATAATTGTAGAAGAAGTTAAGTGTGAAGAGGTAACCAATAAGCTCTTCCAAAAGAAGTAAGTTCGATCGGGTAATTCACTACGGCTTCCATAAGGGAAAGATAAAGGTTACCAGTTCGTCATAGAAGTGCATCTACATCCACATTCCAAGAGCCTGATACGAATGCTTAACAATAGATTATGTGGCCCGGCGTAGCGTAGTCGGACCTCCAGGGTCGTACTTAGTAAAGTCGCGGCAGCTGGCGCGTCTGTGAGAGCAACCCAGGTTATTGTTTGCTTATTGCTTATGGCTCGAATCCTTACAAATTCATCCTGAAAAAGAAGTACACAAGAAAACTGCCAGTGAGGGTTTGTAACGGTACGTATAATAAACGGAAAATATGTTGCCATACAACGCAGGTTCTTAAAGCTAAATAAAGGGGTCGACCTCGGCATGCATGAAATTAATGCTAAACAAATACACAAATAATACAATTTTGGCCACTCCAACAATATGGAGGGTTGATGCTGTCGAAGACAGCGGCCTAATTGGCGATACGGTAACGAGTTTCGATGCACTTTATAATTTAAAGAATTACTCACATTAGTCAGTTGAATTCGAGACACAGCAATGGCGAGTAACTGATGTGATTCCTCGGACGGCAGAACGGTAAAATAAATAAAGCTGGAAAGCGGAATGTTGTCTTGCAAAAGCGCGGGATTTTCCGACCCTGCGCACAGTCGTCGTATAGCAGATGCTCCTTCAAGCAAAATGGACGTAAGCGTCCTTACAAATACTCGTCATAAGAGTTATGACGTCACTACGGTAAACTGTGACGGTAAAATAGCACGTCACCACAATAAGCAATACTTGTACTCGTACCAGGGTTAAATCACTACCTGGATTTATTATACTACCAAGGTAGTCACAAAAAAATAAGCGGAATTGCGTAATCACTTTACGCAGCGCGGTAATCACTCACGTGATCTTCACAAAGATCGGAATTAAGCCACAATTGCGGTAATTCACAATACGGTACGCATGAATCGCTAACACAAATTATTCGGCGGAATTATTCGCTAGCTCGAACGTTTCAATCTACGTACCCCGCTTGAATGCATGTAAAGCCTCATGTCGTCCCTACCCTCTCCTAAATTGTTCGCTGGAATGTCCAGGCATAGACTTGCTTACCCAAAAAGGTCAAGCTTATCTCCCGGCCTTGAGTAAAGCACTCGATGCATTCTGCATAATAAAGATTGGAGCGTGTCGGTAGTTTGAGAAGGGCGCGGGAATTTAAAAAAAAATTTAAAAATAAATTCGCAACCGTAACAAGCCATCGATTGAAACTAGGTTTTCATTTTATATTTAATTGTTCATTTCGTTTTTAATTCTGTTCTTGTTTATTGTTATATTTGGAGTAGTTAGTTTTAGTTTTAAATTACACACGCTACACAAAACAATACACACAAGTTACCTGTTCAAGCTTTTTATTAATTTTTATATCTGAATAAAAAATTTCAGTTTATCTAAAAAAATCGCTTTCTTAAATGCATGAACAAACAAAAAACACATACGGCGCCCAACAAAAACAATTGTGCACCCATTAGAACGAGAGAAGTGTGAGACGACGCCGACAATAAAAGGTTATTTGTAGAAGAGCGGGTCGTAACAATATACTGTACTGGGTAGTATACTGTATACTAAATAGTATACTGGGTATACTATAATATTTGCTCGTTTTTTGATTAGGTGTATAAATATATAAATTATTTTCCGAGCTAACTCAAAAACATGCAACATAAAATTGTCCATGAGTGAAGCAGAGATCTAAATTGCAGATGCCTGCCAATTTTAGTGTTTGACCTTGTGCTTGATGTAGAGTTGAACAGTTTCGTTTTGGTTTACAACATAATCCACAGAAAGATACGTTTCTAGTTGAGATGTTTCCAGAAGCTAAAATTACGCACTCCGGTAATCATTTACTGGTTTTCTCTAAATTTTTTGATATTTCTGGATAAATGGTAAAAATTAATTCGTCTTGCACTCACACCAATGTAACGAAAAAAAAAATAAATATTTATCAAAGACAATCCATATTGTTACAGACTCCATTGATGCTTCCGTATTTGTCATAATAGCTTCGTCTCACACACAACTCGGTATGGAAAATAGCCAAAGCTCTGAAGAACACGGAAACTCCGATGCTCTCTATCGACGGTATTCACAGAATCGTGAAAATCGGTGAAGACAAAGCAGAAGCCTTAATGGACACACTAGAAAGCCATACCTCCCAGACCCCCCGGTTTTAAAAACCTAGCTTTATGTACGTATTGTGTTAATATTGTGTACGGTTATTGAAATGCAATTTCCTTTACTGATACAGTATAGCAGGCCCGTAGCCAAGGGGGGCACCTGGGGGCACCCCCCTCTAAATGTTAAAAAAACAACATTTGTTTGTAATAATGAAAATCCCCGGAAGGGATCACCGAAAATGTTACTTTTTACAAAAGACTTTTTATGAGTGCCCCCCCCCCGCAAATGAAATCCTGGCTACGGGCCTGCTGTATAGGACATGTTTTGAATATCACGTAGCCCTGAAAATGCCGTTTAATTTAATTTAAAAATTATACATTTTATTTACATTTTTATTTATTGTTAAACAATATATGAAATTAATAACAAAAACTAAAATATTTAGACCCACACCACACCCCCACAATATTTAAAATAATTTCAAGATAGCACTTTAGTATGCAGCAATAGGACGATATATTTTCAAATACACAGCTGCAGAAGCAAATATTTCATCATGATAAATACCATCAACTGTAAATCGGTAGTCACCACTTGGTATGAAAGGCGGGAATCGAGATTCGTCAGGATAAACATTGCAGACTGTATAGGTGATGTCCTAACAGAATAGTATTTGTAATAAATTATTTAATCAGTTTAAAAAAAATTTTTTTTACTCTTTCTATTTGGCATCCGGTTATGTTTCCACATTTAAAAATAATTTGTAATCCTACAAGATTTACCGCTATACTTTTACACAAATCTACTTGAAAGTGTGACCCGGGGAGTTTGCGATATTCGTTACTAAGAAATTTATAAAATTGGATTGCCACCTAAAATAATGGAAATGCAAAATAGAAACTTTTACACAAATACAATAAATCATTTCCATGAATATGTACTACATACGTCTACTTCCTTACTCATGTCCACTTTTGAGTTAAACGTGACATTTGAAACTGGATGTGTTCTATTATATTTAAAAGTTTTAATTTCAAGAAAATTCAGAATAGATTTATTGTAATTGATTAATTCTATTCTTTGAAACTCGACTTTGTAGTCTGTTTGATGAAACTAGAAAGTGAAATAAATATTAACACAGTTTATTATTAGAAATCATACGAGCATTACTTTTGAATAAATATCATTTGCAAAAGTGTGAGATATACACGCAAAAGAAATTGTTACAAAATATAAAAATTGGCACTTCAACATTTTTTTTTGCAAAAAAATGTCTCACTGGGTACTGTCACAAGTATAATATGTTTATTTGTATCCGAAATGAATTAAGTCGATGATCATTAATGATATTCAAAGTTGAAGGTTTACCCTAGTTGTTATACATATAATGATGCGTACATCAATTAAAGCTAACAGGAACTTAACTCTACAATTAAATAAAGCAACAATTAAAGCATAATTTTAAAAGCAGCCAATCTTCCTTTTTATTCTTTGATTAACACCAGACTTAAGATAAGCTCGAGTATTTTTGATCACAGTCTGTGACAATTACTGGCCGAGTAACATTTATTAATTAAGTAGGTGGCACGAGAATGCCTTACAAATTGTGTTTACAGAAAGTATATGATAATAGGCATATGCTTTAAATTAAAAGATTTTCCATTTCCCATGTTAATAAAGCTCGTCAATAACCTAAAGAAATAAATTTTTATTCTGCCTTAAGCTATATATAAGCAAAAACATTGTAGCCAATCAAAAGTCGGACATGGTTTGTATAGTAGCGTCACCTGTTTTTAGTTTTTTAAACGACAAAAATATTTCTTAAACTTAGCGTTATTTTTTCAGTTTAACTGTGATAATAATTATAATAATTAGTATTTAAGAATTTTATATAAACCAGTGACCTTCAATTTTTTGTTAAAAATTTTCTTTTCTTCATGTTTGTCAATATACCTTTTTCTACTTCATTGCAGAGTTTCTGAGTTACGGTGAAATGTTGTGTCTCTGTAAAAATTTTAATAAAATAAATATTGTTATATCTTTTTTAGGAACCGCTGGTTTAAATAAAACATTTTACAAAAAAATCTGTCTTCCGTACTCCGGGTAGAAAATTTAACGAACGACAACTTTAGTCTAATAAAAATTTTTGAAAACACAATCCATGTCACATAAAATCACAAAGCAATAAACAATACAGCTAGAATATTAAAAATTAAATTCACAAAATTATTATTTTTACTGAAATATTATTTCAAGTTTTTTAAAAAATGTTACTGGACAAAAGTCGTAGTCCGTTAAATTGTCTATCCGGAATGTGGCGTCAGAGTTTTTGTAAAAATTGTTTAGTTATCGTTTAAAAGATACGGGCATGGACTTAGAAGCTTCTAAGTTTCTAAGTCCATGGATACGGGGTTTACAAAAAAACCAGAAAAGAGCTGGAATTTTTCAATATTTTTTTACCACTGGGGGGGTGCAAGCATACCGAAAAGAAGAAAAATTATTTAATTACAACCTTTTTGACAACCTTCATTTTAAATAGGCAATAATAAGCTACAAAATTGTTACAATTTTGCTTATTTCATTTCATTCGAATTTTAAAATGGGTTTGCTAATTAAGCTCAAAATCAATATTTAAAACTCAAAAAAAGGTAATTTTGGAATACGACAATATATTATTAAACTGTATTTTTCTAGCTTCAATACAGTTTGCCAATAGATTCTTCAGAAAAATACAATTAAAGAAAATAATTTGTTAAAAGTTTAATTTCAAATTTAAATAAATATAATAAATAATTAAAATAAATTAATATTTTATAAATTCTTATTGTTTATAATTAAATTATCCATTACAATTCCAAATTCCATTCAATTCCATTAGTGGTAACTTTTTTCATCATCATCAAATTACACTTAAATTATTATTTACTTAACTGTAAACTGAAACTAATTATTTTTATTTTAAAACCACAAATTTTATATCCTACATTATAAAAAAAATATAATTATATAAAGATTATAATTATTTTATATCCATAATAGTCCTCCCTTAATGATCCATGACGTAATTGATCTCGGAAGTGGATCTTCGGATATGAAAAAATAATTTACAGTAATAATTTTAAATTTCAGACTTTGAAACACATCATCTATCGGTTTATAGACAAAGGAGCAAAATGTCGTGTTCAAAAATTATTTTTTATTTGAATTTTTAAATATTGATTTTTGGTTTAATTAACAAAACCGTTTTAAAAATTCGAAATTTTAAGAGGTTTGAATTTAATATTTATTTTATATTTTGATTATTTTGTAAATTGTAAATATTTGAATTGGTGTTCGCGCCAACAATTTTAAAGTTGGCACGAGAATTTCTGACAACTTTGGTTTTTGCCATGTGCATCGACTGAAGTGGTCGCTCACCGTAAAACTTGTATTTTGCGTCTCACTTAAGAGGTTAATTGAATTATTTTGTGAATAAGAGTGTATTGATAGCGTAAGTCATTTTATTAATTTTTAGATAACGTATATTTGGACAAATTGAAAGTTTTTGAAAAATAATTTGAAAATAAAATTTGGAAGCAATAATAAATTATTGATTGGATAATAGTAATTTGGATAATTTGATAATTGGATGTTTTTTTTGAATAATAAGGCTTAGATTAGAATGGTAATTTGAAATATTATAATAATTAAAAATTGAAACCGACGCAAAATTTGAAAGAGATACCGGTGCAACGTGTGGATGTTGGAGCACAAATTTTGTTCAAAATAATAAATTGAACGGCGTTGTACAAAATTATAATCATTACTCTATAAAAATTGGATTTCGAAAATTAAATCAAAATTTATAATCGGATAACAAAAAATATTTGAACGAAAGTCTCATGATCGCAAAAATGCATGTCCCGAAATGATTAAAAAATTTCTTAAAAATTAAAACCCAAATTTTTTTTTCCTGTTGGAAACAATTCACTTCTTATCCAAAGGAGAATTCTCAAGAAGAAATTCCAGAATCAAAAACATGTAATACATTAAATGGCCAACGGTCTCCAAAGGTCCTTGGAAATCAAAATACCGAGATTATGCTTATTTACAGCCATTTCAATCACTTGCAAGATTATAATATTGTTCCGTGAATATAGGCTCGGAATATACACTGAGCAGGTCTAGCTCACTAAAAGCGTCATCCAAAAAGGTCACTAGCAGTGGATCCTAAAAGAAAATGAGAGAAAATAATTTATTCAGTGGTCGTGGAATTTTAATTAATACACCAGAAAGTACGCATGGAGGTTTGTTTCTTTCCATGAATAAAAGAACTGAATACAGGCTACCCAAGTTACAAGTAACCGAAAAGGTACACAACTTTGAAGAGGTTACACCATCGACGCCAAATCGGGAATCAATTTTGGTAAAATGAAACATTTTAGATTGTGGATCTCCAACTGACGAAGATGTTGAACAGCCAAAAAAAAAATCAACTAATATTATCAAAAAATTTAAAAATTTCATCAAACAAAAACAACATATAGCAATTTGAAAAAACCTTCAACATTATAATTATTATATCCTTAATAGTCTTTCCTTAATGATCAATGACGTAATTGATCTCGGAAACGGATCTTCGTATATGAAAAAATAATACACAGTTTGACTTTTGCAGTAAGAAGTGATACATTATTTACAAAAAATGATAAAATGCATATTATTATATACTGCAATAATTGTTTTAATGCATTTTTCTCCAAATTTTGCAAATGATTTTTATTCAAAGGTATAATATTGGTGTGATTTCTAATAATAAAATATTATTTTAATATTTCAATATTTTACTTTCTAGTTTCATCAAACAGACTATAAGATCGAGTTTCAAAGAATAGAATTGATCAGTTACAATAAATCTGTACTCAATTTTTTGGAAATTAAAACGTTTAAATATAATCGAACACAACCAGTTGTGAATTTCACAATCAACTCAAAAGTGAACATGGGTAATGAAGTGGAGGTATATTTACAAAGAGAACTATTTCCTCATATTTATTTTGGAGTATTTCTTTTTTTGCATTTGCAGTGTTTTAGATTGCAGTCCAATTATATAAATTTCTTAGTAACGAATATCGCGAACTCCCCGGGTTGAACTTTCAAGTAAATTGGTGTAAAAGTTTTAATTCAAATCTTGTGGGATTACAAACCTGTTTAAAATGTGGAAATATAACCTCATGTCAAATAGTCAAAGTATTCATTTTCATTACAAGTGATTGAAGAATTTATTAAACATAATATTTTTGTTAAGAGACCACCTACGCAATCTGCAATTTTTATCCTGATGAATCTCAATTTCCGTCTTTCGTACCAAGTGGTCAATACCGAACGCAAGTTGAAACTATTTATCATAATGAAATAATTGCTTTGGTAGATATGTATCTTAAAATATATCGGCCTATTACTATATCAAAGAAACATAAATCCGTTTATTAGATTTACTTATGTAAATTACAATGTAATTGTACTTTTACAGTTTCAACTTACAAGTTATAATTAAATTCTGAATTTAGATACAGATGCTTTATTTATTTAATTGTTTCACCCACCCGCAAGCATACTGCGCAGAAAAAATTGCTAATGGAATAGAGGGGATTGGTAATTTTTTTTTTCAGGCCACCCTTGCAGTGATTCCACCTCTCCCTTGATTACGTCACTAATATTAAACCAAGAATATAATTTCCAAGGCATCTGTTACACAGGTAATGAAACTTTGACCTTTTTTTACCACCGGAGTGAAACATATGATTCCTTTCAAGATATCCAAACCTCGAAGTGCTAAAAACATCAGTTTCAGAGATATTTAAGAACATGAATTGAGTACAGCAAATTTTTACGCTCATTTTTACTTAAGACATCGTTGAGTACTACTCTCCCTCTTCAAAATCCATTTTCGTTTGTTTTGTTGCAAAGATATTTTTTGATATAGTTCTTCATGTTTAATTTTGAAATTCTGACTATAAATTCGTCATCAGCGAAATAACAAATCGTTATAACGAAACAAACGAAAATGAATTTTAAAAAGAAAGAGTATAGTACTCAATGATGCCGTTAGATTTGGTGGCTGTTGAATTTAACGAAGGAATCGTACAAACAGTACTAAATCTGAAAGAAGTGTTTGGAGATTAAATCAAGCTTAAATCAAACAATTTCTGATTTTTAAGTTCCTGTATTTGTATCAAATAAATCTCTGATTACAAAGAGTTAGTTCTGTTAAATCTATCAGTGGATCTACATTACTTTGGTGCTTTTGTGATGCTGCATTGATGTTTAAACCGGATGGTCTGGGAGGTATGGAATAACTTAAAGCAGTAACGGAAAAATGGGCACATCGATGCCATACCGTTATGTAAATATTGGTACCGTACATGTACATTTTTGACGGCTTTGTGCTGCTTGGGTGGACATCGCTCTTTTCAAAAACATCAACCTCCCTCACCAACTAATCCAAGTCCGAACAACAAATCAACACTAAGGTTGATTGACAAACCTTCCAGGAACACTTCAGGCTCATCATGGGAAAAAATTCCAGTAATAAAGTCAAAAGAAGAACTCGAAGACTATGTAACGACGTTCGAAAACATATCGACAGCAAAGAGATAATCAGGAAATCAAGACGAGTTCAATCCAGAGCAAGAACAACATCGCACCAAGCAGAACATTCCAGGATAAACTAATTTAAAGTTCAAGTCAAAAAAGCACTGAAGAAACTCAAAGACGAATCTTCGTCCAAGAAAATCGACAGCTTATCTACCACAGACAACTCGGTATGGAAAATAGCCAAAGCTCTGAAGAACACAGAGACCCTGATACCACCCATCCACGGCATTCACGGAATGAAGACACAGCAGAAGCCTTCGCGGACACACTGCAAAGCCAATTCAGCCCGAACGACACCGACGACGATCCCGAAGACACCGCACTCATAAACAGCACGGTTCGAAACGTCCTAACAACCGAGGACCAAGCATTATCAATCCCACCACTCCAGAAGAGGTCACAGACATCATACGAGGCAGCCACAGAAAGAAAGTCCCTAGACCGGAAGGCATCTCGAACACAGTCCTGAAATCGCTTCCAAAGAAAGCAATATCCGCCTTCACCAACATCATCAACGCGTCATTCCGACAAGGCAATGGAAAACCGCAGATGCCATCAATCAACCTCCCCGATTAGAAAAAATCGCGGAGCGCATCATACTCTCCAGACTAAAGGACGCACTCGATTCCAACAACATCATTCAAGACGAATAATTTGATTTCCATCCAGGACACTCTATCAACCTTCAAGTATTCTCTCAACTCTCTCCTTTAACAAGAAGGAATCAACCGCCGCGGTGTTCCTGAACGTATCCAAGGCATTTGATAAGACATGGCATAACGGCCTCATCTACAAACTAATCACGGCCAATATCAAACTCGTCCTTGTCCAACTTTTGGCATCATACTTTCAAATCAGAAATTCGAGGTCAAGATCAACGGTTGCCGCTCAATAAGCAGACCGATCAAAACAGGGGTTCCTCAAGGCTTCTCCTTTGCTTTAACGCTATTTAACGCTTACGTTTGCGATCTCAAAAAGATCCCAGGAACAACCCTCGGACTTTACGCGGACGCCACCAGCGTTGCAGCCAGTTCGCTAAACCCAAACCTGACAAGCAAACGAGTCTAAGAAGCCCTCCACAATTTGGAGAAGTGGTACGAGACCTGGCGAATCAAAGTCAACGCCGAAAAAAGCACAGCTATCAAGTTTACAAGGAAATACCCCACACTTCAAGACCTGGAAATCCAAATACCAAATACATGTGAGTCACACTAGACAGCAAACTCTCCTGGGTCAAACACATAAATTTGATCAACGGCAAGGCAAGATGATTCATGAAAACACTGGATCCACTCATCTGGAGGTGCAGTAAATAAATCGTCAAAAAAAATATGCCTAGGGTACTCACATGCCTTAACGCGGCCCTGAGCACAGTTACGTTAGCTTTACAGTGAATCTATATTGATACTAAACAATCAAAGAGAGTATTGCATACCTCCCAGACCACCCGGTTTAAACATCATCAAAATTCAACATCAGAAAAGCACCAAAGTATAAACATTTCGGATTTGTTAACTGCTAAAGGTTAGTACAAGTGTACGGTTGGACCAAAATATAATAAATAATAATGCATCTGTATTTAATTAAAGATTTTATTGTGACTTCAAACTGTAAAATTATATCTTAATTTATTGCAATTTGAACAGTAAAACTAGTAGGTATGCAATTTTTGTTTATTAGTTTAAGCCCTGTTTCTTCATCTTGTATATCTATCGAATACGAATTAATCCAACAAATTTATCAAGTAACCAATCAGACGACAGCAATTCAAATTCAGCATAATACTTAATTTTTATCAAACTACCTTTAAACCCTACACCGCGACAAAATTTAAAATAATTTCAAGATAGCACTTTAGTATGTACCAATAGGGCGATATATTTTTATATACACATCTACAGAAGCAAATAGTTCATCACGATAAATACCATCAGCTTTAAATCGGTATTCACCACTTGGTATAAAAGGCGGGAATCGAGATTCGTCAGGATAAGCATTGCAGACTGTATAAGTGGTCTCCTAACAAAATATTTATTTGTAATAAATTCTTTAAAAGGTAAAAAAAAAGTATACCTTCATTATTTCGCATGCGGTTATGTTTCCACATTTCAAAGCAATTTGTAATCCTACAAGATTTAAATCAAAACTCTTACACAAATTTAGTTGAAAGTGTGACCCGGGGAGTTTGCGATATTCGTTACTAAGAAATTTATAAAATTGGACTGCCACCTAAAATAATGCAAATTCAAAATAAAAACTAAATGAATACAATAACTCATTTCCGTGTATGTACATACCTCCACTTCATTGCTCATGCTCACTTTTGAGTTGAACGTGATATTCACAACTGGTTGTGTTCTATTATATTTAAAAGTTTTAAGTTCAAGAAAATTCAGGATAGATTTATTGTAATTGATCAATACCGCTCTTTGAAATTCGACCTTATAGTCTGTTTGGTGAAACTAGAAAGTGAAATAAATATTAAAACAATTTATTATTAGAAATCACACGAGTATTACCTTTGAATAAATATCATTTGCAAAATTTTGAGATATGCAAGCAAAATAAATGGTTGCAAAATATAACAACTTGTACTGCAACATATTTTTACAAAAAATGTATCACTGGGTACTGTCACAAATATATGACTGTAATATGTAAATTTGTATCCGAGATGAATTTAGTTGTTGATCATTAAGGATATTCACAGTTGAAGGTTTACCTTAATTGTTATAATATTATGATACTAGCTAACATACCCGTCCACCACTTATCTGATGTTATGATCTGATTGTTTTAGGATATAAATGAAAAAAACAAAATTTAAAAATATAAACTTATAAAAATTTTGAGAATTTTAAGTTAAGGTAGAGAAAATATTCAAAGCATGTACTGTATATGCTGTACTGGATTAGTATACTGTATACTAGTATCCTGGGTATACTATAATATTTGTTCGTTTTTTAATTAGGTGTATAAATATATAAATTATTTTCCCAGCTAACTCGAGAACATGCAACATAAAATTGTCTATCCTTGTGTTTGATGTTGATGTGGATGGCTTTGTCCTGGTCTACAACAGAATTTACAGAACGCCACTGTGTTTTTTAGTGTTTGGGGTTGGTAACTTCTAGGAACTCCTTTCCTTATCCAACATAATATGGTTGTTAATTTTACGATGACTTAAGTTTGAATGCTAATCTATTGGAAGATTTAAAGTCGATGAAATTATTGGTAGCAATTTGGTTTTTTAGCATGCTTTGTTGTTTTGATTTCGATGCCCGGTGGTTAGATTTTTTTAAGTTCATAAGAGGATTTGCCTAAGTGTCCGGTCACCGTTCAAAACGCCCTAACCACCGAAACCAAAGCTTCATCAAGTCCACTACCCTAGAAGAGATCACAGACACGAGAAACCATACAAGGCACCCACAGGAAGAAAGCCCCCGGACCGGAAGGCATCTCCAATGCAGCCCTGATATTGCTATCAACGCGTCATTTCGACTCAAACACTTCCCAAGGGAATGGAAAACCGCAGATGTCATCAATCAGCCTTCTCTCTGGACTAGGAAAAATTTCGGAGCCCATAATACTCTCCAGACTGAAGGACGCACTCCAACAACAACATCATTCAAGACGAATAACTCTGTTTCCCCTCGGAACACTTTACCACCCATGAAGTATTGCGACTCGTTAAGCAAGTAACTCTCTCGGGATCTCTCAAGGACCCCAGCTTTCTAAACCCAATCCTGGCAGCAAAATGAGTCCAAGAAGCCCTCCACAACCTGGAGAAGTGGTACCAGACCTGGCAAATACCAGAACGTACCAGAACGCTGAAAAAAAGCGCAACTATCATGTTTACAAAGAAATACTTCACACTTAAAGATTTGAAAATCTTTGATCAAGCATTCCAATGGCAATCATCGACTAAATACCTCGAAGTCACACTGGACAGCAAACTCTCCTGAGTGAAACACATAAATTCGATCAACGGCAAGGCAAGGGAACTCATGAAGACACTGGATCCACTCATCGGGAGGCGTAGTTACATGAACCCGGATCTCAAGACACCCTCATATCAGGACTCGGGAATTACTACATCGAAGATTTGCCTATTCACAAGCGTCCTAAATGCATTCTGGCGTCAACACCTTCGTAAACACAATCAAGACGAATCTCAAATCGCTCGATTAACATCTCAAACGGCCAATCAACGTTCTCTTTGTAATCCGCAGCAATTCCTATCCTCCCACCTCCCTATTCCTTCTCTCATCCCGCACCCCTCCGCTTCAAGAGCTGCTTCAATGGCATCACGGGTTCATGATTCCCTGAAATGACTTAACACTATTGTTTCAACATCACATGCAGGAAATAAGGCAGCTTCACTGCAACATGTTCTATGAAGTTTACAAACTGAACTGGACTGCCTATGCCAAAAGATGCAACTCTCAATGCAATTTTACGTTGCATTTGTAGTTTCGAAAGCAGCATATTAATTAAAAACGTTTTTGCAGTTTCACCAGGCACATCAAGAAATAAAAGCGGTACACGACATTTAGGCGACAGTCAATTGGAAGACCCCAACTAGGCGACCGGTGAAATAGACGACAGTAAATGGAAAGGAAGAATACAATTATTACGACTTACGGATCTGCTGCTAATTTTTTTATTTAATTTAATGAAACTTCAATTGTAACTTTGAATTTATATTTTTTAATTAACGACGGCGAAATGGGCGACGGCGAAACGGCCACGGCGAAATGGGCGACGGCGAAATGGGCGACGGCGAAACGGCCACGGCGAAATGGCCACGGCGAAATGGCCACGGCGAAACGGCCACGGCGAGACGTCCCATTCCGGGGTATTCCATACCCCTCAGACCCCCCGGTTTGAGAAACCTAACTTTGTGTGCGTATTGTGTACGATAATTGAAATTTCATTGGGAATATTGTTGTTTTGTTTCGGAATATTCAGCGATGCAATTTTCATGACTGTTACAACTGTGTATGGCATGTAATATTGGCAGAGTAACATTTATTGAGTAGGTTGCACGAGAATACCTTACAAATTGTGTTTACAGAAAGTGTATGATAGATGTTAGGGTAAACCAGTTCTATCTGCTGTAATCATTTAAGTGTGTGTTTGTTGTTAAGTAAAAATTTTAGTAGAAAATTTTCAAATACAGTCATATAAGTCACACACTTCAAATGTTATAGTAGCGTCACATGTTGGTTTTTTGAACAACAAAAATAATTGTGAAAGTTTGCGTTATTTTTTATTCAGTTATTCTATTGTAATATATTTTTGAAAATTTTCTTTTCTTTGTGTTTGTCGATATACCGTTTTTTATTTTGTTGCACCGTTTCCAAGTTACGGTGAAAAATGTCTCTGTAAAAATTTTAATAAAATTAACATTGCTTTTATGGGAATTTTATTCAAATTTTTACAGACCTTTTACAAATATAATAAAATTCACAAAAAAATTTTGAAATAAATTATTTCAATAGAATTTTACAGTCAGTGATTATCTGTAGAAACCTGCGCTACCTTAGTTGAACTCTTGCTAGGTGGAGTAACCGTATATTATATATTATCATCAGTTAAAATGTGCGTATGTTATTGAGTACAGTCGACTACAAACAAAAGAAAATTTCGTTCAACTTTCTCCAACAACTTACGTTGACTCTCGCTAGAGTACTACAGCGTTCATTGATATAGAAAGTAGCCATCTTAGCTGTTATTTATGAATGAAAACTTGAAATCAATATTATTTTTTGAAAATTCATCTAAATGTTGCATCATTCGCCGAAAGGGGGGGGATTCGAAACGGCATGACAAATTTTTACATTACTTTTTTTTGGAATTTTTGAAATTATCCTCGTTCCATTATTTAATTAACTGCGGAGGTGTCGATTCCATGACGGTAAATTTAAAAGTGACAGTGTTCTTGGTTAACTTTTTGGATGTGGAGGGAGGGGGTCGTGTGGTGGTTCATTTTAATAAAATTACGGTGACGCATGAATCTACAAAAAAATTTGGTATCGATATCATAAAGTACCCAGAAGTGAAACTTATAATGATCAATAGCAGTTAATCAGGTTAATGGGTAAGCAGAGTAACTGGTATAACGTCCATAGATGCACCATACTTAGAAAACAATTAAAAACTTTTAACACGCTTTTGTACACGTAGAATTAATAATTTAAATTATGATTGTTGCCGATGTCGGTATAAGTGAAATTAATTGGAAAATTAAAATTGCAACCAATATTTCACTTTATATTCCACAAGTTACTCTTGTGCATACGTGATTTTTGTGTATAATTAAAGAAAGTGGTTCCGTTAGATAAACTGATTTTACTTTTCAATTCAGTTATTAAATAAAAGTAATTTCAATTTAATTGCCATAATTGTCAATAATGCAATTCCGATGCATTATTCAAAAGTCGCAAAATCAAACGATTTTTTGCCTAATTCGCAAAATTGCGTCAGAAAATTCAACTTTCTTGTTGTTTAAAATTTTCGAAGCGTATTATCGAAAACATTCCAAAGAAGGAATAACGGAAAATTCGAAGAGAAAGTGGGCAATAGATAAAAGTATTGGATATATTAATTTCAAATCATGTACGTGGACTACGTACGCACACATTGGAGTAGAATTCATAAGAACCGGAGAATAGGTCAAGAGTGTCGTCGGAAATGACAATGGATGAATGGTACATGCCAGACACCGGTGAATGCGGAAATCGGTAATTACTCTTTAGTTGTTAACAGTCTATTATACCACTTTTGTTGTCTTTTTTTTAAAGCGGAAACTTGCTACTTTAATTAATTATATCAATTACTTCTTAAGCGCTTCCTAATTTAATGGTCCGTTTCATTACTTAGTTGCAATAAAAAATTCAGTCGAACTTTCGTAAAATTAAAGAAAACGATTTCAAAATTGATGATGACTTTTTACTATTTTTAGGCCAATGATATTTCGTCAAATTTCAAATCTTAACCAATAATAGTAATTTAAAATTAATAAACCGAAACTTAAGTGTGTTTTGCTCAAAAATTTTCTTTGACTATACGGTCTCGAGCTTTTAACAGATATTTTTTATTATAATATTAAGGATGTTGCATGGTTAGCTGTGGAAAAACAAATAAAATGTACCCAGTATATTTTTCCCTCACCGCAATTTGCTAATTAAAGTTTAAGGGAGGAGATGGTTACATTGGTGGCAGCGGTGGGACAACGGTGTGATTTTGCTTCATCTGTTAATTGCAAAACTAACCAAATTTTCTCCAATTTGTCATTTCTTCCGGGAGTTGAATTGAATTCTGTTAATTTTGCTTAAAATAACTATCGAACATGTTGTGTTTAATACTCGACGTCATTGCACGTCGAATTTATTCTTATTTTATGTTAAAATTAAAAGGAAAACGAGTAAAATGCACTAAATTGTTTAAAATTTGTAACTCCGCCCCTTCTATAAAATTTCGTTTGATCCGCCCTTCTTTTAATGATTTTGTTTAAGGATTGTCTAATTTGTCACTTCTGATTGGTCGGTTTGTTTACCAACCTAAAAATGTATTAAATAATAATAATTATTATATTTAATTTTAATTATAATTAATTAATGTGGAAATATAACCTACATGTGTGTGTTTTAGCATAACATCTACCTATCTATATCCTCGTAACGCATCTCTAATTATTAATTTGAAAGGACGGCGGCAGCGCTTCATTGCCCTCTTTGTGCCGGTCTATCCTGAAATTACAAAATATTACGCTTATACGTTTAAATGTCAAGAAGTTCAAATAAAATTTTTGACATTTATTTTGATTTTGACATTTTGACATATACAGTAGCGGTCAGGAAAATTACATAGGGAATTATTCCCGAATGAAAAAATAGATTTCTCTAATTATATTCTTAATATTAAAAATAGAAAATAGAATAGAAATAAAAAAAAAGCTAAATTTTTTGTATGAAACTCACAAGCTTCATCCATTTTCTTTTTTGAACACAATCACAAATCTAGGTTTTTCAAACCGGGGGGTCATCAGTGATTGTGTTAAAATTAAGAAAATGTGTTATTGAATTTCAAATCAGAAATCTTGGATTTTTAGTAATTAGATTTTCGGTTCAATAATCTCTCGTGTACTGGAGGGTATTCCATACCCCCCAGACCCCCCGGTTTGAAAAACCCAGCTTTGTGTGTGTATTGTATTTTTACTGTGTGAGGTTATTGAAGTTTCATTGGGAATTATTATTTTAATTTGGAAATTCACCGATGCAATTTCCATGACTGCTAGTGTATAATCATCACGGAGCACGTGCCCCCCCCAAATGAAAATCCTGGCTACGCCACTGTGTATAATAGTATGTTACACCACAAGTTGCAAAAAGATAGATCACTGAATAAGTCGATTGATTTAAGCACCAGCTCTCTGCAAGATATCAGGTAAAGTATAACGGTTTTCATAATGTCGTCATAATTAAGGCAAACAAAATTTCTAATTACAGAAACGGAAGGACCGATTTACAAATTTAACTGATTGATGGACTTACACAGATGTAGCATTGTGTATATACTATAAAACTAAAGAAAATTATATAAAATGTTAGAAATGAAAAAATCAAATCAAGACCGGCCCTGCTTAGGAACAACACTCTTAACTACGAACAGACCAATGGAATTGGACGACACCTCAAGTACGGAGCTGATAAATAGACTAATAGAATTTGAAGTACTCGTGCTCTGTATAATTAAGCCTTAATCGATAAGCTCGATATTAACACCCGTATTCATAAAAATTTTAAAAAGTTAAAATAGCTTTAAAATACCTTTAAAATGCAGGCGTCATATAACACCAATCACAAACGTTCATTTGTCTACATTGTAAGGTTTTCATTGGTTGTTAAACTTTACTGGGCGTTTTACTTAAAATAGGTTTAAAACACTCTTTAAGTATTTTTATGAATACAGGGGTAAATGTATTATATTTAAATTGCCTAGGTTGTGCGGCCTAAAGGCCGCATTGACTGTGATATTTTTTGTTTCCCCAAAATCAGGATTTCATTTCGAGGAGGGGGGCACTCGTAGAAAGCCTTTTGTAATAGTAACATTTCCAGGAGTTGCCCTTGTGAGAATTTTTAATTATTACAAACAAATTTTTTTATTTTTTGACATTTGGGGGGGGGGGTCACGTACCCCCAGGTGCCTCTTCTGGTTACGGGCCTGTCCAGAATATTCTTAGCTAATAACTAAAATCTACATCATTTAAAGATGCATTGCGAACAGAAAGAGAAATTAGCCATGCGACAATACAGTTTCCATGATAGACAGCAGGCCCGTAGCCAGGAGGGGGCACCTGGGGGCACGTGCCTTCCCCGAAATGCTAAAAAAATAACAATTGTTTATAATAATAAAAATTCCCGGAAGGGGATCCGCCGAAAATGTTACTTTTTACGAAAGGTTTTTATGAGTGCGCCCACCGAAATGAAATCCTGGCTACGGGCCTGATAGACAGGATATTCTTTCTTCCAGTGTCTATGACACTGACAGGGACAAAGTGACATATTGAAATTGCTCTCCATCTTTAGCTTTGGACTCTTTATTACATTTACTTTAATATAAAATGTGATACAGTAAGTTGCCCGTTAGGTAATTCAAACTTGTAATTTCTAGAGTATAAAATGGAGCTTTACGGTGGCGTAGTTGGGGGGGGGGCAAAATTATTTTTGTATTGTAATTTTCTAACTTGCTATTAAGCTATTTGAGCTTCAAAATTTGAAAAATTTTTGTCTGCGGCGCTATTACAAGACTCGCTTCGCTCGTGCCCTCCCCCTCAACTAAATTCCTGGCTACGCCACTGGAGCTTGGAAATCATGATAAAATACAATTTAAAGTTATCGATTCTCTTGTAACAACCGACAGAGATGCCATCTGTTGTGTAACATAAGATACAGTGTTGACTTACTTGTGGACTTTTTACAATTTACATAATTAAATGTGATATACAATTTTGCCCGCTAGGAGGACCAAACTCGCGATTACTAGGGTAATCTTTTTAGATTCCTTTTAGATTAGATTTAGATTTTGAGTAGATGATTTGTGTGATAATGTTGAAACCGGAGGGTTTGGGGGGTATGAAAACCCCCAGAAAAATGCAAAAAGTATAAAAGGCACTGATCATAATCAATATCTCTGCAAAAGTCACAATAAACTACCTGTTAGAAACTTAGGACCATAACTGAGGAGCTTCTATTAATAAAAGATAAGCTTTAACTTTGCGCTGTTAAAATTTATATCCCGGGTACTTATGGTAGATTTGTACAGCTGCACTTACAGTCAAACAGAATTCACAAATATTTCATATTAATTCATCGAGTATAATACCCTAACCGGGTCAGAATTGAAAGAGGACGTTATAATGACGCGATTAAACTAGGGATGAACTCCAAATATAGATTTATTTAAGAATTAATTGATTTTAAATTTTAATTTTATAAATTAACATCTTTGCAACAATTTGTAACTTTTTAAGTTCCAGCTTTTAGAAATTCGTCATTTTCGATTTTGTTGCGATCTAGGCGATTTTTTAAATTAGGTTTGTAGTTGTCAAAAATGGGCAGCAGCGTCCGAACGTGCCGAGGGAAGCGGAAGCCGAAGTTGAAAAATTTTTTAAAACAAAAAATTATTGTGTTCGATTTTTAATTTAAGGTAGGTAACAGTGGTAGCACAATATTATACTCGAAAATAAGATGACCACGCCCCTCTTTCCAAAAAATTTTCGCATCCCTTAGCCTCCCCCCCCCATAACAAAATCCTGGTTGCGCCACTGTCGGTTAGGGTACTATTCCCTAATTCATCTTGATTGATGAATTTTGAATTGAAATGATTCCTTTGGGACTACAGATCCTTTCTGATAATATTTGGATACTGTAAAGTTTTTTTAATTTGCACCCGAAGGGTTGGTATTTTTGAGGCTTAGGGCAGCATACGTGCGGTAGATTTTCACCGTTTTTATCCGTTCTTTTTCTTTAGGGTAAGCATTATAGGGATCACAAGACGGCGCTTGCGGGCGTCTCGATTTCGAATGTAAGTTGTAATTATTTTATTAAATAAAAAAAAAGGTTTAATTTTTTAAAAGTTTTTAGTTTAAAAGTTTTTAAAATTTAATAGTTCAAGTAATAAAAAATTAAGTCTTAACAGTTTTGCAAATTGGAGCTTTTACGGAACGATTATCGAGTTGATATTAAACAATGTGCAAAGTTAAAGGCACCAAATTAAAAAAAGTAAAAACCATAATAATAGTCTTTCATCATATTATTATATGAATGAGTTGGGGGGAGCAGTCTTTTAGAGAAAATAAAGAAAAGTGGGAGGGGGTCATATTGGTAAGCTTAACTCTTCATGGAATCAGTCTTCACATAGACCGTATATGAAGTGGACACAATTAACTAATTATCACATCTAATAATTAAAAAACAATTAAACAATTAAACAGTTTTTTTTCCGAAATTAAATGATGATTATTAATGATGTGCATAATTTGTTCTAATTAGTGAGGTAATTCATGGGTTAGTTTAATTTTTAATTAATTTGGATTTGTGAATCGTCGCCAACATTGGACCGATTACTTCGAACGACTAAAATATTTTGGTGAGTATAATTTTTGAAAAAAATTTGTGACACCAAAACGTGTGATGTACCAGTGAGCTTTAAATTGTTTACTGTTATTTATTTTTTATGTCTAACAGTTAAAATAATATTGCGAAATATTATTTTTAATTTGCATCGAAATGTAATTATTGATTGTATCGTGGGGATGCTGTAAGTAGGTAACTACAGGGTGGTCGCGCAGTATGGCTCGGAGAAAACGAGGATTATTGATTTGAAATTAAGCGTTAATTGTTATTTTTTAATTTATATTTATTTGACTTTTGCGTATCGAAAAATGATTAATGAAGACAAGCGTGAAGTAAAGCTAGAAATTTATTCGAAATAAATTATCGGCGCGTTGGTATTAGAAAGGTTTACTTTCTTAAATACCTTTTTGGAAAAAAAATTTTTAATTTGATTTATTGCGCTGAGGAGACGATTTTGTAAATGCGTGAAAAACCGCTAACCAATTAGCGATAGGGAGCTTACGAGGTGCATTAAGTGTTAAAACTATAAAACCCCAGAGAAGATCATATTTACGAGTTGACACCAACTCCCACCTACGCCGGTTCTCACGACACCTATAACTGCGCTTTACAAGAGTTCCTCTTCCACCCATGTTACTCGTTTTGACCTACGCACACTTCCATTTATTATTGCCGTCAACAATTCAAGACGATCCATTTGTTTCTGACTAAAAGATAAGAAATCGTTTTACAGTTCATGATGTTACTCATAGCCACTTTAGCGGGAACTCTTTTTTTCTTTCTTGTCTTCGGATTTAGTTACTATAAACGTGCATTATTTTTTATTAATTATACTGGCCGAACAGATGCATGAATGAACGATCATTAACAGTTTATTTGTGATTACAATGTATTGCAAAACTGCATTCGAAAACCCATCCACCCACCCAACTCCCTGTACATGTTCAGAGCTAAACATATTCAAATTGTCATATATACCAACGGATTTTTTTTTTGCTTCTTGAGCATCGTGGACGAAGTGTAGTTTTAATTTATCGCTCTCGAGTGCAATTGAAAATTGGGGTTTTATATTACACTGGGTGCGATGATGGCCCCATCTCGAACAACATTAGCACCCTCGCATGCGAACTTTGAAGATTATTAACCACATAAATTGAAGATTTTTATTTGTTACTGATAAAATACAGTTCAACCGTACTCTTTTCATATTTTACACTTTTATTTAGATTTAAGGATTTAAGTGTTTAAAATATAATGGTTTATAATTGCCGATCACAGTCACAAAGTCTGTTTCCTGTCTGTTAATTTGTTTAATTTAAAATAAAAATATTATAATATGTAAATCGTATACGAAGACTAGGAGGGGGGGGTGAAACCATAGGGATATAGTTTATAATTGGATTTGTATATGGACCTTATATTGTCCTGAGAACTATGAATAATTTTTGCTAAAAGCTTGGGACTTGGGACGTGAATAATATGTCACGATCATTAACGTAATATTTTTATTTTTGGCTTATCAAGCTCCCAATTAATTAAAAATTAATAAACCAAAAATTTACAATATTTCATTGGCAACAAAAGCACAAATAAGCTATGGAAAATTGAAAATAAAATTCTGAATTTCTGAGAAACATCAAATATGAAATTTCGAAATAGACATTTAAACGACGAAAAAAGAACGTTAGGTACCGATTTATAACACAAAGACTTTCAAATCGAACGAATCTGAACTTAAAGACACAGCATATTATACCGAAAACATCGGGCATGAAATTATGAATCAAAGTATAATAATTCTATTTATAGTAAAATAGACAATAACTACTTTACTCGTACGGTTCATGGTGTAAAGTGTAAATTTTTATTTAACATTTAATAGAAATTTAATAATCTGTTTTGGGACTCACAGCAAAATATGTGTTATTAAATCCACACAATTGTGCAGAATAATTACACAATTAATTGCGTAGTTGTTATGCATAATTGTGTGAATTAGTAACACATATTACTATTTGTATAAGAGTCAAAAACCAACGCAAAAATTAATTTTACACTTGAATTTCTTTATACCTAATTTTTTTTTAAGTCAGGTTCAATTGCTTAAATTTATAGCTGTAAGAAAGAGCAGTGACGGAACTGGGCTTTTCGGTCTCCAAAACGGCTCTGTTCTGTTCTTAATAAGTAGAAATTTACTTTAGTCTAAGAAATAAGTTTAAAGAATAAATTTAAAAAATAGAAGAACGTGGAAAATGGAATTAACTAATTTTTTTTTCACTTTATCGAAGAATGCTGAACTGTTTTCCAATTCTAGATTTCCCTTTATATCAATATTAACAGTGCTATCTGGTACGTGGAAGTCGATCGTGTCGCTTCTTTCCCAATGCAGAATATTAAATTGCTATTAAATTTTAAATACAAAAATTGTTATGCTTACCAACTTTAAATAATATTTTTATCGATTATCCTCCACGATAAGAGTTATTTCTTTAAAACACAATTATTCAAATTCTGGGGGGTATTCCATACCCCCCAGACCCCCCGGTCTCGTGAGCTCAAAGTTTGTGTGCATATTTTGTAATTAATTTTATTAAGTGGGAACCTTTGACTCTTTCAGAGCAAATATCTTTAATTTGTCAAAACAGTGGGCACCCGGGGGGGAGGGGATTCACAATTATAAAATCACAAAATTTATCTTGGATTACCTGAAAATTTTATTTCGAAAAAGTTTAAAAAGGGGAAAACAATATTATTTTTTATGAATTAAAAAATTACATTATTAAATATTTATCTAAGATTTCCTAAGTTTTCCTTGGATTTCTTTAAATTTCCTGAAAATTTTTATATTTCTTCAGATTTCCTATTTCTTAAGATTTCACTCTTTCAGAACAAATATCTTGATTATGTCAAAACAGTGCGCACCGGGAGACGGAAAGATTCGTAAGTTGAAAAGGGGAAAAAAATATTATTTTTTTTTAATTAAAAAAAATTATATTAAATATTTATCTAAGATTTTCTAATTTTCTAAGTTTTCTTTGGATTTCTTTAGATTTCTTGAGAATTTCTACATTTCTTCAGATTTCCTGTTTCTTAAGATTTTCTCGAATATCTTTAGGAACCTTTTACCTCTTTCAGAGCAAATATCTTTATTATATCAAAACAGTGCGCACCGGGAGACTGAGGGGAGGAAAAATTCATAATTAATAAAATAAGAAAATTCATCCTGGATTTTATTTCGAAAAAGTTGAAAAAGGAAAAATTATAAGTATTATTTTTTATTAATTAAAAAAATTATAGTATTTAGTATTTATCTAAGGTTTCCTATTTCCTTTACGATTTCCTCGGATATCTTTGAATTTTCTACGATTTTCTCGATTTTTTTTAGATTTCCATAGAATTCCTTTCATCCTTGAATTTTCTAAGATTTCTTAATTTTCGGTAGATTTCCTAAATTTCCTAAGACTTTCTTGGATTTTTATAGATTTCCCTCCACTCGTACACCAGATTTCCCCAGCGATTTCCTCCTAATATGTATTGAACGTATGTTGCTGCGTGAGATTTATAATCAATAAATTAAAGCAATTATTACTTTATTAGATTTTACTGTCAAATACTAGTTTCATCCCTATTAGTCAAAGACGTCTTCAACACGGTTATCTCGATATGTGAATAGTCAAACTTATAAAATTTCTTTATTCTTTAAACCCAGATGGTGAGGAATCGCCAGCTTGACAATTCTTAGAACTAATTCTAATTCCAGTTTAAGTACAAAAACTTGTAGTAATTACAAAATTAATTTCGGTACTTCACAGTTAATTGTAGTAATTCCAGTAATTCTATATTGAAAATCTGACCCGGTGTCCCAGTCAACTCTATTAGGACGGTCAAGTCGACGACGGTCATCTTAAGGCGCGTTCTTAAGAGTCATGTTTAGTTGACCGATTTTAGTTGATCAACAAAATTTGAATGATTTTCTATTGAAACAATAGAGTCAACTTTATGGAAACAAAGGTTTTCACTTAGAAATCGTCCAACTTTCATTAATCAACTGTAATCGGTCAACTCGGCGATTAGTCAACTCGGGGACGGTCAACTCGGCGACCAGTCAACTTGGCGCTGATTCCCCGAAATATACTTTGTTTTTAATTCACTTATAGTTCAAAATTAACACTACAATAAAAGAAAAGGTTAACTACAGTTTAAGTATCACTTAAAGTGGGTTCTATTTTCATTGTTGGTCGCCAAGTTGACCAGTTGCCGAATAGTTTATTTTTCGTCGCCAAGTTTACCGGTTGCTGAATAGTTTATTATTGGTCGCCAAGTTGACCGGTTACCGAATAGAATGTCGCTGAGTTGACCGATCGCCGAGTTGACCGGTTGTTTAGTAGTTTGTTGTCGGTCGCCAAGTTTACCGGTTGCCGAATAGACCGTCGCCGAGTTGACAGGTCGCTGAGTTGACCGGTTGCTGAGAAGTTTATTGTTCGTTGTCAAGTTGACCGGTTACCGAATATACCGTCGCCGAGTTGATCGATCGCCGAGTTGATCGGTCGCTGGGTAGATTTTTGTTATTGTGGCAAAGTTGTCCGGTTGCCGAATACACTGTCGCGTCGCCGAGCAATGTCATTTCAATTAACAATTAACAATTTCAATTAACAATCGACACTAATGTTCAGTCTTTTAGATTATTTTAGATTATTAGATTAGAAGTCTTTTGGATTATTGTTGCATAAACTAGCTGAAGTATTGCAATTAAAAGCTTTTAAACGCTAATTTTTCAGAAAAAGTTGCTTGTAGTACTTTAATGAAAAACAGATATTGGCTTAATTTTAGTGCTGTTTCAATCTACTTCTAAACCTACAGGAATGGACTGCCGTTCTTTGCGTGCGTTGCTTGATGTACATTTTTATAAGTTTCAAGATCAACTTGGTAGTTTCAAGTGCTACTTTTTTCATGAGGAATCCAATGGTTTTGAAAGTTCATTTGCCTTTTAATTTAATTTATAATTACGGCTGCTCACTTGTAATTTGCCAACACTTTCTGCCGATGATTTCCAATAAGCAATCAATAATTTTTTTCTACTGCTCGGTAGTTAATGCTTGCCAATAATCGTAAATAGTGTATTAGGGCTATAATTGTTTTCCAATTTAAAATTTCAAATTACGCATAGTAAATCATTGATTACACACACTGACGTTTAATTAAATCATAATTGCAGATTTTAAAGAAAGTACATTTTTATTTAAAAAAGTGACGAGCAAATCGTTAATGTTGGAAAGTAAAAACTAATTAAGCCATCATCATCTAATGGACACATCACACGTAGTAAGTCCTAGGTACCAATTTTTTCCCTAACACATACACATATGTACATGGATACCTATAATATAATTTCATTTAAATTAACGATTAGTATTCGGTATGATTATTATTATTGCAAATTCGTGATTTGTCTGACCACAATTTTCTAGAAAGTTATTGTTGTTTTATATTCGAGTCGGTCGGCTCAACATATTATTGCATACCTACTAATTTGTAATCCTCAAGTGAATTTTCTTTCTTTAAAAATTACCATCAATGCAAATTTATTTAAACTTTATTGTTTACGCACTTCTTAATATGTAAAATATGCTCTACAAGTCGACATGCAAATTTGCAGCCCACGGAAGTTATTTGTGCCAATAGCAAAATTTTGAATTGAATCTAATTCAATTTCCATCGAGGAAATCTTACTTCAGCTATTTATTTTTCATTAGCATTGTAAACCATTTAATTTATACAACGAAGGAAACATTTGTCTCATATTTCGAATAAAGTTATGCTAATTTTCAGTAATTATCGTTTTGAAATTTTTATTTACGAACCAAGCAACTAATTAACTTACAAGTTAACCGCTTATTTATTAAAAAATTTAAAAATGGTAAGATTTACCGAACAATTCTGTCCTCTCTAATCCAAATCTCTGACCTTTCATAACCAAAATTACAGAGTAGTAAATTAAGTAACTATTTGAAAATTATCTGTTTAGTTTTTTTATTTTCAAAAACGGAGCAATAATGAAACGTTTAATTTGCGGTTTCATGAAAGACTATAATTAGGCAAAAAAAATAAACGAGATCTTTGTTTAAGCTATCGGACTAATTTTATAACTTTAACGGTTTTATTTTAATTTTGTGTTGATAGTATTTATTGAGTAAATAAAGTCACGAATAAAATGCTCGGGGCCACCAACTAAATGAATTTTCTTGTAGACTGTATGACGCCAACATTTTAAAAAGGAGTAAAGAGATGAGTAAACATGAATTACCTTTAGTGATTTTAAATCGTAACCTTTCTTATTGATCGTAACGTTGAGACACGATTGATTTTTTAAATAAATTATTTAATTAAAACGTAAACTAGATGCAACGGCATCATAAGGAGTTAATTATTTTGCAGTATGAAGAGTTAAACGTTTACTTTGATTTTATGCCGAAAAGAGTGACGAGGTAATTGATTATTATTGGTACCAAAAGTTCGCAATTCTTTAACTTTCAAATTTGTAAGACTCTGAAATAGTCTGAAATTTGCTACAAAAAGTTCTTTAATTTTTAAAAAATTTTAAAAAATTTATAAATTAATTTATTTGTTTCCCCTCCTCATTGTCACAAATCGGTATTCAAGTCTAAAACCACATGAATAATAGCCCCCAATATTAAAATGTTTGGCAGAAAAATTAACTTTTTATTTTTAACATTTCTGATATCTGCAGCATGGTCAGAAAGGCACAATTTTGGTTTGTAACTTCAAAAAAGTGTAGGTACTACTCGTATATACGGTACCAAATCATTTTTTATATCAAATACATTTTTATAAAGGAAACCAAAGGTGTTTTTTGCACTTTTGAAAATCTCGTTAATCCCTGCATTTAAATTAAATCAGAATTTCGTTAGTCTATGCATGCGCTTCCGTGGCAAGCCGATACTTTTTGTACTCCACACCCTCCACTACGGTCCCCTCCGCTCCGGACTCTCCGGGCCGTTTTAACAAACGGGTTACTTGCTAAAAATAAGATGCATTTCACCAGTCCCCCATTTCGAATTTTGGATCCAAAATTGTCTAAAATTTAGAACTTAGAACGAAGAATATAGAATTTAGAAGAACTTAGAATTTAGAACGATTTAGACTTTAAATTGTTTGTACCTCGTTTGCACCTTCCTTATTTTCGTTTGTACCCATTTTGTTTTTCAGATATTTCGAAATATCTGAAATGAGCATTTTGCCAGCCCCCCTCCCATTTTGAATTTTTGATCCAAAATAGCCTAAATCGTTTGTACCTCATTTGTACCTGTTTGTACCTTCCTTATTTTCGTTTGCACCAGTTTTGTTTGTACAAACAGGTACAAATAAGGTACAAACGATTTAGACTATTTTGGATCCAAAATTCGAAATAGGAGGGGGGGGGCTGGCGATATGCACCTCTAAAAATATCCATCCAGACCGATTCTACTCCGCAAAGTGTGCTACCAGGAAGGGGGTGAATCTCCCTCGATGTGGACTCAGCGCTGTGATTTTTTTTGTTGTGAATTAAATCTTTATTTTTAATTGGTATTAGTGCCGGTGATTTATGGGAATAATAAAGTAAGCTTCAGGTAATATTAGTTTAGAGTAGCGGTTCCCAAATAGGGTTCCGAGGAACCCTTGGGGTTCCGCGCAGGGCCGGCGTTACCATATGTGCGAACGGTGCCTTTGCACAGGGCGGGCGGCAAATTTTCTTATTTTTGCATGTGAAATTTTGGATATTATTTTATATCTTTGTTGCTTCTGTGTATTCGGACGCCCCGCTTGTTTTTCCATCAGCTATCCAACAGTTCCAATATTTTATTCCTATGAAAGCCATGAAATGACGGTCACGCTTCTTTAAAATAAATTTAGCCTGCGGCGGCGCACAGTGGGGTGGGGTTTTTGACTTTAAAAGCTGTCCTACATTCAAAAAATCAAATGCTACTTAGCCGCGGCGGCGAACTTTTTCGTTACCTCGCCCGTTAAGGCTAGCGCCGGCCCTGGTTCCGCGAAAATATCCAAGGGTTCCACCAAAAAGAATTTCAAAATGGCGTAAAAATAAATTTTGCCGTTACTTTTTTTTTATATTTTGAGTACCCTGTCCTAATCCGTAATCCGTTTAATTAAATGGATTGAATGAGAGAGTGCATACACAAGCAACCTTTAAATGCAATATTTGATTACCTTTTTTTTTTAAATAATGAATTCTGCTTGGAGTTGCGCCAAATTTTTTACATCGCCCAAGGGTTCCGCGGCCAAAACTAATTGGGAACCGCTAAGGCAGTTTACATGTGGGATTAGAGGCAACCTTTTTGCTTGGAAGGCAGTTTATATCTGGGATTACTAGCGACCTTTTTGCTCGGAGGGTAGTTAACACTTAATGTCAAGTTAAAATTTTCAAAAATAAAAAAAGTAGGTTTTTGATTGTAAGAACTATCAAAAGATTCTTTCTACAATAATACATATTCAAAAAATAAAGTGAGGCTACCACAGAAGCGGAATCGTTGGCCTGGTAACTGTTCTACTGATTAGTACCGTAACTAGGCAATGATAATATGCCTGGTGCAAAAATTACATTTTACGCCCCCCCTTAGCTTAAACTTTTAGGCAAAAATTAAACGAAGCTACCCTCATTTTTGTGTGATTTTTTGCTTTTTTGAATTTTTATCCCCTCCCGCGGAGGGGTTCCTTTTGCGTCTACTTCTGCATTGCTCCCAGGGCAACCGCACCAGTCGCTCACCCTAGTTACGGCACTGCTACTGATGATTTCAAGATTACTATGCAGGGGCTATGCATCCTCTGATTTGAGAGGAAAAAAAAAATTTGAGAGGAGAATTTGAGGAAATTCCGGGCAAATTTGAGAAAATCTTAGAAAATCCAAGGAAATCTACTATATATTATTCATAGCCTTCTCGGATGATAAAGCCACAAATCGCCACTGTTAGGAGGGATGTACGGGTGGTAACCAAATGTAACGTCCATGAAAGAATTTCAATTTAGATCCATTTTTAATCCGATTTTCGAGAAGTAAGGGAGATTTTTGATTTGTGATTATCAGACGTTTTTGGGGACAGGAAAGGACCAAAGATTGTGATCAACTGTGACAAGGGGAAGAAAGAAGATCAAAAATTCGGAAATATTTTGCTGACGTCCTGGGTCGGGTACTATTTCGTCGTCGGTTTCGACGCAACCGTTTAACCCCAGCTGTTACCCCAGAAGTACAGTTCGACGCAAGTACTGTTCGGCGCAGACCCCATTCGGCGCGAGTTCAGTTCGGTGTGAGTTCAGTTCGGTGTGGGTACAGTTACTATATTTTTCAAGGGGTAAATATCCAGTAAAATTTCTGAACACAAGACTCGTAATTCCAAAGATTTCCAAGAATTCCAACGATTTCCAAGACTTCCAATGATTTCCAACGATTTCCTAGGAATTCCAAAGATTTTCAGTAATTTCCAAGGAATTCCAATGATTTCCAAAGAATTCAAGGGATTTCTAAAAAATTCTAAGGATTTTCATAGAATTTCAAAGAATTCCAAGGAATTCCAAAGATTGCCAAGGAATTCCAAGACTTCTAACGATTTCCATGAATTCCAAAGATTTTCAGGACTTCCAATGATTTCTAACGATTTCCAAAGAATACCAAGGAATTCCAAAGACTTCCAACGATTTTCAAGAATTCCAATGATTTCCAAGGGAAATCCAAACGAGTGTACACAAAATTTTCGGGATATTTACCCCTTGATATTTTTAATCTTGTTCTAATGCTAATTCTAATTTTATTAAAAACGAATGATTTAAAAAAATAAATTTTATTAAAGAAATAAATAAAGAATACGCGTAAAAAATCGATGAATCGCAGTCATCAAAATTCTCCACCAGTGTTAGACAGAACAAAAAAGGAAAAGGAAAAGATGGACTCGCTAGATAGGAAAAGATAGACTCCAGGAAAACTGGACTCGTGTCGAACTGCACTGGTGCCGAACTGAACTTGCGTCGAACTGTACCTGCGCCGAACAGTACTCGCGCCGAATCAGATCTGCGCCAAACCGAATTCGCCTCGAAACGGCTGCGCCAAACCGAATTCGCCTTGAAACGGCTGCGCCGACCTGGACCCGCGCCGAAACGGCTGCTGCGAAACTCTTTACTGTTTTTGTACTGTTTGCGTTGAAATTTAATGTCATAGTCCGAAGATATTTATTAATTCAGAAGGGCCCCACTGTTAATTAGGTCAAGCGGTATAACCGAAACGGAAGTAACAGTTTCTAATTTTTCAACCTCTTTAAGAGACAAAAGCACAAAACTAAAAAATAAAAAAAATTTTTTCCGTTAAATCTCCGACTAAAAATAGAATTATTTAATGAAGTTAAAGAAGGTAAATTAATAGTTGGTACTAAAACACAATTAAAGTTGACACAAAATTTTGATATTTAAACCGAACAACCAGAATGAACACATGTGCTTGTATTGACGTAAGCAGGTTTACGGCAAAACTACAGATATGAATACTTGAACAAATGAATAATCTTAATACTAAAAATTAGTATTAACGCACCATTATCCCAGGAGTAATTTAAAGATATAATATATAAGAAAAAATTATAGTAGAACATAAGCCAGCTAAGTCAAAATTCTGAGCGTCATAATTAAATTTTATGTAAATTTGCCATAATTAGGCGTTTAAAAAAGTGCAGAGCCGACTGTAACTCGTAAATGTCAAACAGGCACTAATTAAAAATTAATAGTTTAGCCTGTAGGCCTCCAAGGTCTACAAGTGAAGGAAAATCTGAACATTGAGGAAAAACGTAGCATTCGATTGCTCAGATTGTGCGGCCTATAGGCCGTACCGACCAGTTGCTCTTGCGTAACCTCCCAAATTTTTTAGCTTATATTTTCTCCACTGTACTGCTCCAGATATGACGCATGCACTTCCTCAAATTGCGAGCAATGCTGTTATAGGTTAGTGTCTTGACGAACCTTGGTATCGTTACTGCCAACGTTCGATTGAGGAGCCGTATCCCTCGAAATCTTGAGCTAGGTTGGCTTGACTTGGCTTGAGGAAGGGGTGGCTACTCTGATGTCAAAAGCCTTGATTGGGTAAAAAATTATTTATTTCCTTTAATAGCATCAAAAATTTTCTTTGTATATAAAATATACTGAGTCCTTTATCATTAATTTATCATTAATTTTTTAGTGTTTTTGTTGACAAATTTGTGCAAAAACGGAACTCTCGCGGTGTGTTTGTTTAAAATAAAATGGATTTTAATTCAATATTTAGTACCATTACGCCGCCCGGTCTGTTTAGTTAAAATTAGTCGAAACCGGTAATACTGGGTGCTTACCTAAAAATTATAGAGTCCAAGTTTGAACTTGAACTTGGATTTCTAATTTATGTAAAAATTTAGATTTATTTTATTAAAAGTGAAGACATTTCCTATTTTAGAAAATTATGCATTTATGTATAATTAAGACCTGTTCTAAAAGGAACCAGTAACGGTACCTTAATATTTATAAATTGAAAGTTTAATTTTTTTTTAATTAAGCATCACAATAATTATTGTAATTAATCCATCTGTTTGTATAATAATTAAACGTAGCAAACTTTTATTTTTCGTTGTTTGATAAGTGAAATTGACTGCGAAGGCGGCCGGCCATTTACCTATTTCATCTTCGAATTTGTTCTTCTATCTCGAATTTGGTTTCCATGCACTTATGATGAATGATAAAGCAGTTTTTGAATAAAATTGCAAAAATCGGTCTTTTTAGATGTCTAGACCAACTTGACCTGACCCAATAGTTTATTTCGTTATTTAATTTATTAACTGTTCCTGATTATTATCTTGGACGCGCCTGGAGCTATTTGATATTTATCGTAAAGAGCATATCGTACGTAATTGTAGTGATGTATGCAAAACCACATAAAACGAAATGTAAAAGACAGTGCAATTTAAATATTGTTAAAAGGAAAAATATCGGATAAACGAAGTGGTCACGAGTTCGTGACGAATAATAAGAAATAGATTTAGGAGGCAAATTGATCGTTAGACGTTAAGTGACCGACAAAATTATTTTTGCACATAAACAGTAAATTTAATGCAAAATTGTTTTCACTCGAGCGAATTCACACTCTGTAAGAGTTATCCGTAAACGATTACGTCAAGATTACACCTACTTTCTCTCATCCGCATCGTACCAATTATTGCAGAGGTTGAAACTCATTGACGGAATTTCATTATACTGTAATCGTAATCTGCAATCTGTCTTAATTTTTTTTTTGAATTTTTATTTTTATTTTCAGAGCATGAGGGATCGAAATCGCCTGTGGCTGCTGGCTTGGACCTTGGCTTCTCTCTTTCCGCACATAACACTTTACGATATTTCAAGTGAAAACGAATCGATTCCGAAAAGTAAACGCAATTCTTACATGTTAATCGCTTTAGATAATGAACAAGGCTGGTTGGTGTTTTCACTTGAACCACCCTCGTATACATAAATTTTGTTAAATCACGCATTGTTAGCTTTTGCTCGATCTTGAGAGTTTCAATCTAAATTTTTGTGATGTATGATAGCTTCAACTGTAAGCTCTTAAAATTGTTGACATTAGAAGAATAGCTAATAGAGATCCCATGGGTCAGTATGTCAACTAAACATTACAATGCAGTGCTTAGTGAGCAAAGTGTTAATTATTATGTTGTGTATGCTATTCATTACAATACTTGAAACGCTTTTTAACTTAGGTCTTAAGTACATATTGTTAACCAAGTGCTAAACACCTAGTCGTAAAACTTCTAAAACGGTAGTTCTCAAACCATCCAATTAAAAAGTTTGGGAACCACCGTTCATGCTTTATCTTATCCAGAATTAATTTACAGGCAATGCATCCCGAGGGGTATTCTCTCCAAGAATGGACTACGAGCAGTGGACGCCGCTAGGAAGAGGCGACCCACTTAAAAACGACCCCACCTACGACTACGTTCCACCAGTATTGGATCGAGTACACTACTGGATAGATCCGGCTTCTCGAAAACCCGACGCTTCCATTCCAGGTGAAACCCAAAAAACCGAAATCTTGGTGTTGGGCGTCTCTTCGAAAAAGCCCAGTTCCAGTATCTCGTTAGCCGCCGATTCCAGACGCGACACCTACGACAATTTCCTCAAGTACGTCGACAGTCCTCAATTTGACATACAAAATTATCCCAGAATGCCAAAACCCTACTATTCCATGCAGTCTTCCTACTTCCCAACGTCTTTCTACAATAAAAATAAGCAAAGCGACTTTTCCGCCACGAAAAACGAACGAGTTCCCTACACCATGCTGATGCCGCCACCGCTTCCTACCAAAAAACCAGTCGTGATAACTTTTGAAGAAACCTTCAGTGCACCCTCCACAACCGAGAGTTCAAAAAGTAGCATAATCACCGTGACGACGGGCGATCCCTCGTCGTTCACAATTCAACACTCAAATTTGTTGTATCACTCCAGCACACTTGGAAGCGAAGACGAATTTAAAGTCAAACCCCACTTCGGCTCGGCAGATGCACCTAGCAACCAGGTCACCTGGAGAACGCCATTTTCAAGCAAAGCGGAAAATTTTACCGTCACCTCCAACTTCACCAACAATTTGGTAACTTACAATAATGAATTTTCCACCATGATGAAGGAAATCCCCGAAGTAATGCACAAGGGTTTGGTAACAGACGATAACTTGGACATCCAAAACACTTACGTTAACATTGGAAAACCAGAAGCGCAAGTGCATCCGCCCAGCGACATAGAAGTCAGCGGTGTTTCGGTAAAACCACCCCGCGTTCTCATGTTGATGCATCCGTTACCTTCCACCAACCCGATGCTTCCTTTTACAAAACCAAATTTAGTTCCGTTAACTCTCCAAACCATAGAAACGATGCAAACCATGAAGGCACCCCCGGTTTCGCAACCGCCTTTAATGGATTTTTCCGAAAAGGCCACAAGCAGTTTGCAAGGATTGCTCTTCGGAGAAACGGAACCGTTAACACCGCCGAATAAACTATCAAGTTTTACGTCAACCACGACGCCGTTTACCACGACGACGACGACAACGACGACGACGGCTTCGTCGTTAACGACGGATTCGTTGTTTAAACACTACAAGCAACCGGTGGAACCGTTAAAAGGGCCCCTTTACCTTATCATTCAGGGTCATTCCAAAGTGAAAACTTACGGTGCGAACAAAAGCATACACGGGATACCGATACAAGAAATTAACGAAATTCCAACTTCAGAAGAAAACATGAAGTACGGTGTGAAGCACCTGCACGGTTATAAGAAAGAGATCGGGGAGGGTAGGTTACGGCAGGGTAGATCGGACAAATTACAGACGCTGTCGCAGGTGGTGCAGACAGGTTTAGGTGCCATAGATTTTTCGGAAGGTACAGAAAATCGCCGAGTGGACGACGATGTGCAGGAAGCCGAGTTCGTCATACGTTACGACGTCGCGGACGTCAACTCCACCAGCGAACGGTACCATAAGGGAATAGTGGAAGAAGGGGACATGGCACGAAGTATACAAAATGCCCAAACAAAAACTCGGACGTGATTTGTGATTTTAATTTAATTTCGAGTAGTATTTATTTGTTTTTAATGTATCTATTTCTGTACGAAATTTTAGTTTTAACCCTTTGTCGGACGGGTGATACCTGTCAGGCTTCGGGTGATGCCCGATAGGCCTCACCGGTCTGACGGTGGGTTAACTACGGTGGAACCTTGATAAAACGAAATGGTTTTAAAGGGTACGCGTTATGAAGGTTGCACTGTATCGCACATGTTTGGACGACGCTACTTGTTAAGGAAAGAATTAATTAGTTGCAAATACATAATGTATACCTACTAATATTTTATTAATAAATTGCAAGAAGTTTGTCGCCGTCTTGTCTGTTTTATTTTTGTAATATTGAATGCGATTCCAGATCAATTAACTCAATATTCCAGTTCCTAATAATTGTAAAAAGCTTTCAAAGAAAATTGCACGTCAATCACAAATTCTTAGAATTAATTTCTAGTGTAAAACATTGCATATCGAGTGCTGATGACATGACATCTCCTTATAAGACCTAATCTGTCAGAGAAGAAACCTGGCTGTCATATTATCTTCCTTATTTGAACATCAACATGCATAAACTTTTCAGCAAACTGTGAAGGTGTAATACTTATTGAAATAATCTCGAAGTTTTCTAAAGTAATTGGGACTGTAAAAACGTGAGAAACAATAAATTCCAAAAAAAATTGAATTGTGTCTTCCATGCGGACGGAGGAGCATAATGAAATGCAAATGTATGTGAAAAATTTTAATATTATGGTTCTTACACGTCGTCTTAATGTATGGGACGAGTGGTATCATAAAATTAAAATTTAAAAAAGAACGAATTTATAGAACAATTTTTGCATAAATTAACAAGAATAAAATGAAGTAAATCAAGTAAAAATATTCATTGAGAGGCAGTGTGTGTTAGTGTGTCAAACTAACTTCAATGCCAGGCACGCTTATATATGACTTTAATTTATAATCTAGTTCTGTGCGATACAAAAAATATAACTAATGATTTCCTTACTTTTCCACGGGAAATTACGCATTTGGAAGTATTTGTTTTTGTTAAACATTCTGAATAATGCTCAGACTATATGGCGACTACTTTCTTAGACTATGCATCTGTGACAAATGGGTATGGACCTAGTTTTACGCACAGTGCCGTGCCAGGGCTCCTTTTTTGAACCCCCCCCCCCCCCACAGCAATGGGCTGCTACGGCTCATTCAAAATTGAAGAAGGTAAAGTTCTGGGTCGTAAAAATAACAACTTTTTAACTGAAACCAATACTGGAAACGTTAACCTAAGCCAGCATGTCATAGATGATTGTTAGCGAAACATTCAATGAATACAAATTGATGCTTTAAAATGGTTAAAACAAGAAATGTAAATTTTTACACAAAGCAACTTGAATGTTTTCAATGAGTTATGAATTCATAGTAAGAAAAAGTGGTAATTACATCGTCTAGCTATGAGAGATACCAGAAAATATGTTGAGTTAATTCAGTGCCGTAAAATCGTTAACTAATTTACATATTGTATCATTTATTTTCCGACGCTCCATATATGGTTTAAAAATTAATTAATAACGCCGTTTTTGTGATTGATAGTAGAGTTTGTAAGTACTAATTTTTGTACTACAGAGTTATATTAATAATTTTTAAAAATTTACAAAGTAATTAAATTAAAAATCGATGCAATAAAAAGCGAGTTAATCAGCGGAGAGCATGAGGCTTTAATTACGGGCCTATACACATTTAATTACTTTGACTTACCTGCTTATTTAGTGATTAGGTTCTAATAATTACAAATTAAAAAGAAAGGATCCTGTCGCATCACTAAATGACAAAAAATAAGTTCGAAAACCAAGGTGGAAGGTATTCAAAAAATTACCCTTTTACACTGAAGAAAACCTAGAATCCTTGTCTTGTTACCCCTAAAACCAGAGGCGTATTACGCAAGTTTGATGCCGCAAGCCTTTAATATTTTGCGCCCTATCCTCGACTTTGCAGTTGACAATTTTATTAGAATAATTTATAAAGAAAAGGAAGCTGTCTCCTGAAATTTTGCGCCCATGAAATTTTGCGCCGCAAACCCGGGCTTCATGGGCTTATGCGATAATACGGCTCTGCCTAAAACTGAAGGTAAACGGAAGTCGTGAGTCTACTCAGATTTCCATGCAATTTAACAATGTTGTAATTTACTGGCCAACTGAGATTAAACGATTATGTGTCTTTAAATTCCAAAATATGAGTCGACACAAACATTACAAAATTACTGTATATTCTGCTTTTACAGCATTGTGAAGTAGACGAGAACAAAGCAATATCTTACAATGGTAAAAATTCTTATTCGACCCTGAAAAAAAAAAGATTAGACAAAGCCACAATTACAACCACTAACGCTTTCTAAAATTGCATTTTAAGATTTTAGTAATTTTTTTTTCTGGAGAGTATTTCATACCCTCCAGACCCCCCGGTTTGTAGATTATTACCTTGAAGTAAACCTTATTATTTATATTCCAATTTAATTTTGAATTTTAACTAAACTTCAAACTTAAATTCAGAAGAAAACCACACTGCAGCAATTAAATTGTATTTATTGATAGCTAAAAGCGGAGAAGCGAAGATTGAGGCAGTCACTGCTCTAATAGATATGCTAAAGTGCCCGGTTCAAATGCGGAAAAGGCTAAATTTCTTATGACCGTTTCCATGTTTCGGAAGGCACGTAAAGCCGGCAATCCTACTGAGTTGATGGTTGCCACCAACAACATTTAAAAGCCTGGTCACAGGCACATTTGTTTTTCTATAAGAAATAGGTTTATGCTCAAAGCTGAAGGATTCTGTTCGTCAATAGATAGATAGACTAAGAAGAGAGAATAGTAAAAATACGCATAATGTATTGGGGGGGGGGGGGTATGAGAGGTATGGGAGGTTTGGGAGGGTATAAAACACATTTCAGTTTGGGAGACTTATAGGATTCTACTTCAGACCGCACAACCTGGGCCAATAAGTTGCATGTCTCTAGAGTTTCCTACAACTAAAGCATTAGGAGATCATTGAAGTGAGGGGGGGTGATAGTGCTATGATTTATACTGCATGGTCTGTTGTCAAGATCTCTTTAATTGTTTTTGCCTACTGTCATTATAATATAGACAATTTTGTAGAAACCTTCTTTATGATATAATTTTGACGATGGTAACTCCCGGAGAGTTTTTTGTACTAAATTCAAGCTCGCCGATTGGCATAAACTTGTAAAAGTTGTCAACAATTTACCTGAAACTTGCTTGATGGAAGTCCCTTGTAAATCTCTGGAATTCTTTGAAAATTCTTGGAATTTTATGGAAATAAGTAGAATTTATAGAAAAACTAGTAGCGACGTAGCCCAATGCAAATGCCCGTTCTCGCTAGATCACGGAAAGCACGCATGGTTTGCTGTGGTTCGAACTTGAATGGGTGACCCCATGCAGGCCTTTGTATGAACATCGCAAATCGCTGCTAAAAACCATTCTTCTTGAAGGAGGTCTTGTCCAGCAATGGAGAAAAACGACTGTATGATGATGATAAAGAATTTCTAAAATTTCTTGGAAATTACTGATATTCATAAAAAATCACTGAAAGTTTTTGAAAACCTTTGGAATTCTGAAAAATCTTTAGAATTCCTTGGAAATTTTTGGAATTCCCTGGAAATCTTTGAAGTTCTTTAAAAATCATTCTTGGAGTAAACTTATTTATTGCTTTGGCTGAAAAATTTTGTGAAAACTCTGAAATTATTTATAAATCTTCGGAATTTTTTGGAATTCCTAGAAATTTTTTGGAATTCTGTGGAATTCTTGGAAAATTCTGGTATTATTTGTAAATATTTGAAATTCTTTGCAATTTATTAGAAACTAGCTGGAAAGCCCGTCCACGGACGGGCACCTAGACCCGATTGGTTGGAAACTCGATTGATGTGCAACTCGTCCCAGGGGGAGTACCGTCGTCGGTACTTTAATATTTTTTTGTTGGTAAAAAATGACACGCTGGAGCAGGAGCAGCAGCAGGAGCAGCAGCAGCCGGCTGGGATTTTATGTATTAAGATCATTTTTGTAGTGAAATTCTTCCTCGCTTTTGTTTGGAATATTCTTGGGACACTTTTGGAATTCCGTGAAAATCTTTGTAAATCGTTAGGGTGCATATAGATATGGCGCCGAAGTCGCGGCAACAATGAGTTTAATTCGTCATATTTCCGCCGCTTTCTGTCGGTATTTTGTCAACCCCTTGATGGCTCGTCAAAATGGAGCGTCTAGTGAGAGGGTTTGGGAAATGGGCTGCTATTTTTCATTTGGAGATAGCTGGTCCGATTTCGTTTAATAAATACTCAAAATCTTTAGACGACATTCTGGTGAAATTTTCTATCGTGACCGTTTTTTATATAAAAAAGTGCGCCACCATCGCCGAGGTTTTTGATTTTTATTTATTAAACTTGGTGACAGTAAAGAACCCCGCACAAAACAAACAGAGCTGCTGTTTGTTTTTCGTCGTCAGATATAGCAAGTTTATTTCTTCGCTCACCATGTACTAAACTAACTAAATCAGCGGATCAGATAAAATTCGAAGGAGACTCGCTGCAAGCTCTTTGGTCCAAAAACGCAAGACTCGTTGTGGCCGCGACTCAAGCACGACTCGTCATATTTATACACATCTTTAGAATTCCTTGAAAATCTTTGGAGTTCATTGGAAAACATTTTTAAAGTAAAATGATTTATTGTACTTGTTGGGAAATTTTTAGAGACCTCTGGAATTTTTTAAAGTGCCTTGGAATCTTTGGAATTTTTTAGAATTCATAGAAAGTTCTTGGAATTCCGTTTAGATTTCTGGAATTACTATGTGTATTTGAAAATATTTGAAATTCTTTGGAAATCATTCTTGTAGTGAAGTTCTTTATTTCCCTTGTTATATGATCATTTTTGAAATTCCTGGAATCTTTGGAATTCTATAGAATTCGTAGAAATTTATCGGAATTCCGTGAAAATCTTGGAAATTTCAGGAATGATTTGAAAATGTTTGAAATTCTTTGGAAATTATTCTTGAAGGGAAATTCTGTATTGCCTTTGTTGGGAAATTTTTGGAGACGTCTGGAATATTATTGAAATTCCTGGAATCTTTGGAATTCTATGTAAATCTTAGAAATTTCCAGAATTATTTGAAAATATTTGAAATTCTTTGGAAAGCATTCTTAAAGTGAAATTCTTTATTGACCTTGTTTGGAAATCTTTGGAGACTTTTGGAATTCCGCGGAAATCTTTTGAAATCCCTAGAATTCAATGGAAATCGTTGGAGTCCTTATGTACAAAACTGTCCCGTTTCCTTAGTCTCGGTTATAGAAGAACCCTACCGAATGTGTGTGTTTTTGCTAACTTAATGAAAGTTTCACTTTTTCCATTGATGTCAAATCCCGGTTATAAAAAGAGTACTGGGACGTTTTTAAGTTTTATGAATTTTTTTATGATTAAATATGAAATAGCCAGACCGAGGAAATAAAATAAAATTTAATGTTAAATTTCAAAATCTGTGAAATAAAGTATTTGCTTGTACAACACCGCTATGGAGTAATTTACGAATTAACTAAAAAGTTTCAAAATCAAGCAGATTCATGTCCTAGAGCCCTTTAATCCGTTCGAGATTTTAAAAAACGTGTTAAAACCCAGCAGAGATTGCACGTCAAACGATGATGTACAGGGCGGAAAGGAACCAACTCCGTACCAACTCAAACTACCACTGCCCGACAGATTTAGTTGAACTGCAGGCTAAAAAGAGCGTTGTGTTCACACAATTAAATCCTCTTGCTACATCATACTATTAGCGGCATACAGGCTAACAATAAATAATCGTGGAGGAATAATCCTAAGAGAAGGACATTACTCCGTGATCTTCAACTCTATCAAGAGTAATAACATGATATGCATGCAATCGAACAGAAGCAGCACTGTAAGAAACTTTCAAAACCCTTTCAGTGTCCTCATACCTGAGAGGAGAGAAGAGGGTTTTGAGTAGACAAATGAATCAAAAACGGAAGTCAGTACTGGAGCAGGAATTGGTGGACGCAGAAAAGGATATGCGTTTAGCATAAACTTGGGCTGTCACGCAACTGTCTTTCAGACAGAAATAACTGCAATTACAGCATGTTCAGAAGAAATGATATGGGGGGCTTATGAAAAAAAGCGGATCTGTATCATGACTGACACCCAGACTGCACTAAAAGCCTTGGAAGGCGTGAAAACACAATCCATGGTTGTGAGTTACTGCCTCGACGTGCTAGTGGGCAATCGCGAATGTTCATCGGTGGGCCCTCCAACGACAAAAAAAAACAAAAAATCCTTAAGCTGACCAGACCACAGCTGATCTGGTCTCTTCAAAATTATTGGGGTAGCAGAGGGGTAGCATTTCCTACTTGCAGGAAATGTGGGGAGGAAGAAGAAATTCCACACCGCATACTATGTGTATGTCCAGCTCTAGCCTGCATGAAGCTACGATACCTCGGTTGCCCTTATCCAACAACGGAGGAAATAACTCAAGAACCCATCAGTTGCATACTCAAGTTTATTGGAGGAAGCTAAACTAATGGAGTAAAACTTTTTGTAGAAAGGAGCATGGACACATAAACTGATATTATTTGAACTTTTATCCGAGAAAAGATTTTCCTGAGTTACCTATTAGTAACTGCTAAGCTAATAACCGTCTTTTTCTAGAGATTTATATTTAATAAAAATAAAATATTACGACTAGAAGCAAATTTGAAGGGGTAAGTAGAATATAGGTAAATGTACAAAATTTACATATTAAACCATTTACTATGGTTTTAATATCAATTTATTTGCAATATTTAAATTCGCTCAATTTAACAGCAAAAAAAGCTATCAACTGGTAGTGCAAAATAGTCTAACTTGATTTCGATTGATAAAAAAAACATAAAACATGTAATGGTGAGGTATAAGCTTACTTATTTAATATATTCCGCCTACCAGCGAAAAAGCTTGAATTCATATACATAATTATGTAATTTATTTAACCTGTTACACATTAGAAAGTAAATACAATTTATGTACATCGCTACTAGATATATCTGTCGAGTAAGGCAAAATCCTGAAGATAGATGAAAAGACGTGCAAAGTTTTTGTTCTTTCGCGAGGTAAGTAAAAATTCCTTTTTGCCAAACGCGACACAATTCTGTCGAGTGATCCTTTTTCTTACAAGTTACATATAATTTAAAAATTAAAGTGACGATTTAAAACGAGTATTTGTATTTTGAGATAGCAATTACTAAAACTTGTTCAATGCAGGATAAGCAAAAAAATTAATTGTTGCACATCATTATTGGCGGATAATGCAGTTTGACTACCGCGATCAATTTTAAACTGGAGGTATAATAAACCAGGTTAAGGATGTAAAAAAAAGTGATTAATCAACACCAATTATCTTCTGCGAATGTGGTAAAAAAATTCTCAGAGGAAAAGAGGCGCGACGCCGACGCCAACGAAAACGTTCTCGGTGGGAGCGCGCCATTCGGTGTGATCGTTTCGAGTCCGCCCTGTACTTGGAGAGCAAAAAAATAAAAAAGGAAAACCAATTTTATTGATGTTAATTTCACGTTTTGGATTTTAAATCTCGAAATATTGTAATCTGAGATCTGAGTGTTACAGATCAAAGCAAGTGGTGTTGGTGATAATGTAGTTCGGTTATAAATGAAGAAGAGCTTTCCCACAGTTTTTGAGTCGAGCCACCCCGCTTTTCTTACGACGTCCACTGCGTGCATTTAGTAAATTATAGCCCTACGGCCAGTAATCTCATTGTATAACAGTATAAAGAGTATATTGAACCACTTAAAAGTAACAATATTGCAAAGAACACCTCACGAAGAACTTTAAAAATCGCACGATGTGAATGCAAAAGTACAGCTTGCAATTTTAAACATCTCGCTAAATCTTAGTATCACTTACGGTATAAAAACTAAAATTTACAGTTATTAGAGCCCAACAAAATGTGTTCGATTATAACTCTCATTCAATGTTGACTCCGCCTAAAGCGATATCGAAACAAAGTAAGTATCGCCAATTCATCCCAACCAACGAACGACTTTTCGAGATACTTGCCTGAGATATAGTGAAAGTTATTTAATTACAGCAATTAACAAAAATTTACATCAAAGAAGACTGATCCCATGAGATAACGAAACAATCCATTTTTTTTCTTCTTCCAAAATTGTTATTGGGTCAAACGTTTGGGCCAAGTGTCACCACCTATATATTTGTATTATTTGACCTGGCGATGGTCATTGTCAGGGTTAGCAGGTCGTGTAAAGACAATCGCATTAACAGCTCACCTGAGAAAGTTTATTATCTATAAATGCTAATTGACTATAATTCATCAAGTTTTATTTTTATTTTTTATTATTTTACTTCTTATCCGATTTATTTGTCTACTCTATTTCTTCCATTCAGTAACCAAATGAACTTTTTCTATTTATTTCGTTTATTTCTAAATTTGTTTTTCCCGCCCTTCCAAAGCATCTAAATTACATAATTCGTACCGTAAAACGAGGTGACTTGAAACGCTGAACGACTTGAAACATAGGTCTATGCAATTCAACTCTCGAACGCTCATCGGGATATAAAGAAGTACAATGACCTCTACCAGAATTTTGTGCTCGGAAAATGTCGGATCTAGTTGGACCGTAAAACTCCGAGTCGCTTATTAAAAATGTCTCCGAAGTCGCTCAACTCAAAAATTACGAAACTAGACAGGAATCTTTGTTTTCGGCCAATTTATTATGATGTTCATTATTGCACTCCTAGAAGACAACTACGCCCAGCTTCGCCCATTAAAACAAGTGCTACAACTATTTACATCGCGTTGAGTACACACACCGTCAACAGATTGGTACCATCTATCCCTGTAATGCCTTAGGTAAATATGCTTCATAAATATCAAAACTTATCAAACAAAAAAATATCAAAAAAATAATATAAATAAATAAACTTTTTTAATAAATAAAATTATATAAATACAATATTAATAATACAATATTCTTTATTATCATAGAACAGTCGATAAAATGTTAAAATTTGGTTTTCCAAATTTTTACTATATTTTTCTTATACAATATTAATAGTTTAAATATATATTTCTTGTGGATGTACATGGTTTTTCCTTTCAAACTACCCTCAAACCATCGTGAGAACTACTCAGAGCAAATTAGCAAAAAATACAGTTTTACCAATTTGGGATTTTTATGGTTTGTGACTAAACTATATAGCTTACAGGCGTCCTTCTGTACTTACATTAAAGGTAATTACATTTGCTACAACATCTTTCCGTATGATTTTACCCGTAAAATGAGTATTTTCCCCAATATCGGAATCGAAAAGTGAGTAAATCTTAAAATTTCACTTCTTTGGAAAAAATTCTCAATTTTTGTCTCTTTCATCTCTTTAATCTTTAATCTTTAATCTTTAATCTTTAATCTTTAATCTTTAATCTTTAATCTTTAATCTTTAATCTTTAATCTTTAATCTATAATCTTTAATCTTCAATCTTTAGTCTTCAATCTTTAATCTTCAATCTCCAATCTTCAATTTTTAATATTCAGTCTCTAATCTCTAATCTTCAATCTTCAATCTCGAATCTTCAATCTACAATCTCTAATCTTCAATCTCTAATCTCTAATCTTCAATCTCTAATCTCTAATCTTCAATCTCTAATCTCTAATCTTCAATCTTTAATCTCTAATATTTTATCTCTTATCTCTAATTTTCAATCTTCAATCTCTAATCTTCAATCTCTATTCTTCAATCTCTAATCTTCAATCTCTAATCTTCAATCTCTAATTTTCAATCTTCAATCTCTAATCTTCAATCTTCAATCTTTAATCTCTAATCTTCAATCTTCAATCTCTAATCTTCAATCTTTAATCTTCAATCTCTAATCTTCAATCTCTAATCTTCAATCTCTATTCTTCAATCTCTAATCTTTAATCTTCATTCTTCAATCTCTAATCTCTAATCTTCAATCTTCAATCTTCAATCTCTAATCTCTAATCTCTAATCTCTAATCTCTAATCTTTAATCTTTAATCTTTAATCTTTAATCTTTAATCTTTAATCTTTAATCTTTAATCTTTAATCTTTAATCTTTAATCTCCAATCTTCAATTTTTAATATTCAGTCTCTAATCTCTAATCTTCAATCTTCAATCTCGAATCTTCAATCTACAATCTCTAATCTTCAATCTCTAATCTCTAATCTTCAATCTCTAATCTTCAATCTCTAATCTTCAATCTCTAATTTTCAATCTTCAATCTCTAATCTTCAATCTTCAATCTTTAATCTCTAATCTTCAATCTTCAATCTCTAATCTTCAATCTTTAATCTTCAATCTCTAATCTTCAATCTCTAATCTTCAATCTCTATTCTTCAATCTCTAATCTTTAATCTTCATTCTTCAATCTCTAATCTCTAATCTTCAATCTTCAATCTTCAATCTCTAATCTCTAATCTCTAATCTCTAATCTCTAATCTTTAATCTTTAATCTTTAATCTTTAATCTTTAATCTTTAATCTTTAATCTTTAATCTTTAATCTTTAATCTTTAATCTTTAATCTTTAATCTCCAATCTTCAATTTTTAATATTCAGTCTCTAATCTCTAATCTTCAATCTTCAATCTCGAATCTTCAATCTACAATCTCTAATCTTCAATCTCTAATCTCTAATCTTCAATCTCTAATCTCTAATCTTCAATCTCTAATCTCTAATCTTCAATCTTTAATCTCTAATATTTTATCTCTTATCTCTAATTTTCAATCTTCAATCTCTAATCTTCAATCTCTATTCTTCAATCTCTAATCTTCAATCTCTAATCTTCAATCTCTAATTTTCAATCTTCAATCTCTAATCTTCAATCTTCAATCTTTAATCTCTAATCTTCAATCTTCAATCTCTAATCTTCAATCTTTAATCTTCAATCTCTAATCTTCAATCTCTAATCTTCAATCTCTATTCTTCAATCTCTAATCTTTAATCTTCATTCTTCAATCTCTAATCTCTAATCTTCAATCTTCAATCTTCAATCTCTAATCTCTAATCTCTAATCTCTAATCTCTAATCTTTAATCTTTAATCTTTAATCTTTAATCTTTAATCTTCAATCTTCAATCTGTAATCTTTAAACTTTAATTTTCTTCTATATTTTTGTATTATTTTATACGAAATGCACTATTTCCGTGTGAGTGTTCTTTCATTTATTTTTCATTATGATTTGAGTTATCGGTACTTACAAAAAGACCTATGTAACAATAAAAACAACTTGCAACACAATATGAAATTTTAAGAGTGTCTGAATTTTGTGGTGCATCGTGTGTAAAAACATAAAAGGTGTAAAAGTAAAAGTGGAGACGACGGGCTACAAGTGGCGAAGGTTGGTAATAGAGCGGCATGGTCGCTTAGTTTTCGAATGCCGAAGTAAATTTTTATGTCTGAGAATTTTGCGTTAATCTTCATGATTTTTGAAGAACTATCGAGAAGTTGGAAGTTGGAAGTACCTGAAATTAGTGAATATTAAAATCGATTTGTAGTTTGAATGCATGGATAATCGATGTTAGCAGATGAAAAATTAGTAACGACCGCATGAAAAATAAAACTGTAATTTACACTTACCTGTTAAAGAAACTAATTATCAAGAGTAGACCCAAGTAGATGTGGAATGCTGGAACCACTAATTAAAGCACTTGAGGAATAATCAAGTAATCTTCTCTTAAAATTATATTATTTGTCGATACCAATTATTTGTTACCAATTCAACGGCACATGTGCGAAAGGAATGATGAAATCTATCCACTACTGTTAACCACCTGTCGGACTGTTATCAAGATCTCGACAATTAACGAACGTAATCTACTTCAGTGGCGTATTAAACTTGCTTTAACAATAAATTTAATTATTTTGTACATGTTTATACACTGCGTAATTACTAATCAAATTCAGGTCATAATTTTAAGTTTCATTAAATATAATTTGATTGATAATTGCTGAAACACAATTACACACACAAAAAGCCTTATTGGAGAATTATTGTTCTCAAATCAAGTACCGATAATCAAAAAATTTTATAAACTTATTTACTCTGTGGAATTGGTGTATTTTATTTGTGTATAACCTGCATCCCAAAATTGTTCGTTCAAGTAAGCCACCTTGAAACCCCCCTGAGAAGTCTTAGCTCTCCGACTTGTAATTATGCATTTCTTTATTTTTTAACGTTGCAGAACCAAGTTCCAATTTACTACCAATTTTTTCAATCACACCCGAGCAAAACCGGGTACGTTGCCTAGTTATTTGTAATAAAGAAACTGCTTTTACATTAAGACTAGTGACGTAGCGTACATTTTTGATACCCGGAGCAAACCCTAATAAAAACCCTATTTTTGCAATTAGGAAAAATAAAATAAAATTAATTCATTAAAATTAAAAAAAAATTAATTACAATTTTATTCTGCGTGTTTTGTGTCGTTCCCTGTCGGTCCCCGCAAAAGTACTACCCGGGGTATCCCCCTATGTTACGCTACTGATCAAGGCTTTAAGGCATTTGCTTCAGTAGCTTTTACGCTATTACTGAGCCACTTGACCATAGATTTTATTAAACGTAGCATTCAACTTTGTCTATTTAGAGCCCAGTTCTTAAGGATGAGTGTTAGTTGTAAGAGTTCTTACAACCTAAGGTGTTATAGATCAATAAATAGAAAAAATCAAAGTCAGGCATAAACTAATGAAATAGAAACATTAGTTTTATTGTCTTGACATAAATAGAAAACAGTTAGATTTGACATATTATTAAGTTCAAAAATCAGGACAAACACAAATAAGAGAAGTTACATCAGTGATCAGTGAGAAGTTGATGACCTAAGACTACTAAGATTAAATCTTTCCCGAAGAGAAAGTTCAATACATTAACTTAACCCTGAAGGTTTAAACTGTAAGCAATGTAAGTTGAACTTTTGCAAAACGTTTTTACCATACCATAGCATAATCAGGCGTTGATTTTATCGATGGCTTGCATCGCCCGATGATGCAATTTTACGGCGAAAAGGCGAGAACGTTTGAGAAATTAATACTTACAGTGTATTTTATTTGTGAAATCTAAACATTATGCAGTGCAAAGACGCTGAATCTAACTGAATTTAAGATACCTAACTTACCAGATAATCTAATTAGTGGTGTCATTAGCGCAGTCAATCGGTCTCTAGTCAGCCTACCCTTAGTTGTCGCTATTTTCGAGAACACACTACAGCCTTCGGCATGACAGTCCCTCACTGTAACTTTGGAAAAAGAACGATCTTCATATCATCTCGGCAGCAACCGAAACCAAATTTAAGTTAAATCAAAATTAACTGATTAACTTAACATAATACAAACCTAACCTGACATAATTTATATACCAGATTCTAGTAAATGTTGTAAAAAAGTAAGCAAACAATGAAATACGTCAACTACAATTAAACGCTTAATTTGTATTTGCACAAAAATATGTGTAACAGTTCAAAATAAGTTACAATGATTTTTATTAATTTTAAGCACGGTCCTGTTCTTTTTGAATAATTTAAGTTGCAAAATAAAGAAATAGAAAAACAAAAGATAGGCAAAATGAAAGATAGATAGAAATAGAAGAGCCAAAGGTACACAAACAACACAGAATCATTTTTCCAATTCTCAAATATATTTTAACGTTCTGGGCCCATGCGCGTGGAGCTACGGTGGGATAGACTGGGGACCAAAAAATTATAAAAATTAAAATATCTCAAGTTTGATACTACCAAAAAAATTCACTCGCAACGCAACGATGGGCATCGTATTTCGTCCTCTATTGGTACGCGCGTTGGAGCTTAACTCCCTATTCCTGTAGGATTGAGATCTCTCCTGAAAGCAAGACATCTCTTCTTAAGCCCGACGAAATCGAGGGGGGGGGGTGAAAAATAATATTTTGAACTTTACCGCTATGTACATGTACCTATATTCTGTTCTAAAACAATTTTTTTATTATCTGACACAAAGTAATCACTTTTATGAAACAGGGGGGGGGAGTTACAAACACACGACTGCGCTCCAGTATACAGTATAAAGTACTTTACATTACGTTTTTTGATTTTTGCTCTCCCATAGTTGCACCCATTTCCTTTAACGAAATTTTGGAGAGATTTTACCAAATTCCCTCCTAGATTGCTTTAAGGTTTCCGTTCGAAAAAGTTGAAAAAGCTTATCTATAGTATTTCTAAGATTTAACTGAAATTTCTCAAGATACCTTGGATTTCTTAAGATTTTCTAAACTGTCCTTTAATTTCCTATTGCTAGTATTTCTAAATAATGGTAAGCCTAATACTAATAGCCTTCCTTACATTGTCAGTGGCGGCTTGTCAGGGGAGGCAGTGCCTCAAGCCAGTAAACCAAGTCCCACAGTAATACAATTTGTATTTTTAAAAATCTCACATCCCACGGTTTCACGCCCATGCCTCACTATCAAAATTTTTCACAAACCGCCACTGGTATATAGCCGTTAAAGAATTATCAAAAATATAGTTGCCATACGAGGTTTTTAAAGGTTTGAAAATCAAAAATCGATACACGTCAGAGGTATGACGTCCGTCATTGCCACCACCTAAAAATAAAATTCCAATTTATCACATATTAAGCGAATTATGATTGTACAGTGATTTTTATTTTTATAAGTTTGTTTACATTGACTTGTATGTACAGTGTTGTGTTGCGGTGACAGTTCAGTATATGTCTCACTTTATCATTGCATGGTATTTAAAATTTTGACAACACTGGTCTAATATGACGTCGTCAATGTGAATGACGTGTATTGGCAAATCCATTTTATAAACCGTATCAAAATTAATTGTAAAAAATAAATACAATTAATAGTTTTTCAAAAATAAATATTTTTGAATTCATATTTTACGTTCAAACAGTTTAAAAGTATTTAAAAAAAAAATGAATTTTTGAACGCAATCACAAAGCTAGGTTTATGAAACCGGGGGGTCTGGGATACTCCCCAGCACATTAGGGATTGTGTTCAAAAAAGAAAATGTAGTATTGAATTTCAAATCAGAAATCTTAGATTTATAGAAATTAGAGTTCCGGTTTGAAATTTATAAGCTCAATAACACTTTTTTACGTCCAATCTCTGATGTACTGGAGGGTATTCCATACCCCCCAGACCCCCCAGTTTGAGAAACCTGGATTTCTGTTTTGTATTTATATTGTGTACGGTTATTGAAATTTCATTGGGAATTGTTATTTTAATTCGGAAATATTCAGCGATGCAATTTCCATGTCTGCTACTGCATATATTCGTACAGAATATTTATTTTAATTTGAAGAGGCAAGAGGCCAATCATGGAGTATAGATTTCTCAAGAATTTCTACAATTTCCTTGAATTTCCTAAAATTTACTAAGAGATCTTAGAATTTCCTAAGATTTCCCTTCACTACTTGTACACAAGATTTTCTTAGCGATTTTCCTCTCTGTCCCATCCCAATTTTTTTTTAAATTAAAAAGACTTTATTTCGGATGATTCTACGTCATAAAAGAGCTACTTTTAAAGCTAAAAGATGAAATTATGAACAATGCTGTTCATAATTTTTACCGTACAATTTTCTGATGCACAGATTCATATAGATGTGATAGTAAAATGCAGAGAAATTTAACTGATGATATTTTCGGAGGTTCTCCGAGGCTTCTGCAAGATGCGCATAGTATGGGGGCTATGCTGTTTCTAAGCACCACACTATGCACCTACTTTAAATTTATTAATTTTGTTCGATTACTTTAATTCGATGACGGTTCTCTTTTTTTTTGTTTTCTTTAGCAGTCTTAACTCTCATTCATGTCTGGCGTTCGCAATGGACACTATAAAAATTACAAAATATTAATCATTTTATTTTTACAAATATATTCGGCTATCTAAACTTTACAATCAATTGAACAGGTTATAATATTTATGTTATTATACATCAATTTGAAAATATTGAAAAATCAATGAAATATTAAAAAAAATGATATCACAGGTTAATTTTAACATACATACTTTATTTTTTATATCATAAATACATTATTTTTTTTATATATTTCTTTAGAGTTTTGATTTCACGTTGATTATTTATTATATTATATAAAAATTAACTAAAATGGAATTTGAAAAAATTGGAAAATCGCTTCCATTGGAATGCATCAAGGCCGATGTTTAAAATTTTTTTTGAAATGTTCGACATATTATACCAGGATCCTCTTGATTAAATAATTAACTTACATTTTGAAATATTATAAGTTTTAACAAGCAATTGTACATTAAAATTAATTACTAATTTTTAAAATCATGCAATCACGCGCTCATTCAAAAACTGACACAAAGACGGTTATTTCTAACAAACTAATCAGTCAAATTGTAATAAAAACTGAAAATTAGTGATTAATGTTTTTTTTACAAAAGTTCCGCAAGTAAGTATTGGATCCGCAAATTTACAAGAGCTTGTGGTAGGCAACCCAACATACCCACAAAGCGCTACGAGCAAGTCGCGTTGCTGAGCGCTTCCACATATTATGATATTATACAAAAAACAATTTAAATCTTAAAGTAGTATTTGGAATTTGGAATTATTTAAAAAAATTATTATTTTATTAACTCTCTTATGCTATACACAAAATTATTTACAAAGCGTTTTAGGTTTTACTATGCTACTGCGAGCTAAAATAATTAAAACATGTAGCGCAATGCGCATTTTAAAATTCCTCCAGAGTAGTGCTTTTACGAGCGAATGCCGTAATTGGAACAAATTCCTTCAGGGAATAATATCGGGCTCTGTCATTTTGATCAACAGACGTTACATGTTGAAAACAACATGGCTGTGAAATATGACTTTTTGGCGGTAGCGGTGCCGGTTTGGGCGGTTTGCGCTCTTTTCGTTTTTTCTTGCCGGGAACTGAGAGCGATATATTTTCTGGACACGAAGTCAACTTCTCGATTTCGTCCCACATATCTTGCGCTGCTTGGGTTGTATCGAAACTGAAACCAACCTGGATTGTGTGGTCGGATGAATAGCACATCGTGTGAAAAGCTTTCCCAGCGACTTTGTAAGAAGATAAGTTATCTATGGTATCTTTCCATAGCATGAAACAAGACCCCCGTTCGGCGAGGACGATCTGGATGCGTCGTTTACTCCTGGAACGTGCTTCGCCAATATCCAATAATACTAAGGGTATTCCGGTGAATTTTAATTGCCAATCGCTATCCAGCGCTGATTTCATGTATAAGTTCGCAAGGGAACCGCTCACGTACACCTACAACAAATTTTATCTATCAGTAATTTATTGAAAACATAAAATCGTAAACAAGCGCAATATAAAAATTAATCGCGACCAATTAATTTTGTTAGATACCACCTTCGGGAGGCCCGATTTAATGGGCAAACTCCTGAGATATTTTTAAATTGCTGATCCGTTTTGAAATTGAATAAATTAATCAAGTGTCATAAAATGCGCACAACTCATTAAAAATATATCAAATGCTTCAGCAAAAAATAATCTTTGCGATAAAATAAATCCTTTAACATTACAACGACATTGACGACACCCTCGTGGGTTGTGCTTCCAACAAGAGGATAATGATAAAACAAGCATTGCGTCGACTAACGAAGGGTTCAAGTTGAGTTTTTTTTAAATAATATTTTGACAGTAATTCAATTACAGGGACTTATTTGATGGATTTATGTGATGAAGTACGTCCTTCAAGAGTAATGCATTAACAAATATTGACACGGGTGCGACCGAAGTTTATGACATGATTTAACACACCCACAATCATTAATATCAAAAATATTGTTCAAATGTCATTTAATTCTTTTTGCAAATTAAAATCAGTCGACCATTTCATTGTACTTATGATATATCAAATTTATGGAGCAATAATATTATTTTATCTATTTTTTGCTATCTCATTAAGGTAGGAGGTAGAGATTGCTAAAGTTTATTTAGAAACCAATATTTCTAAATGGATAAAATATAAAAACTCTCGGGAAAAGCGGATTCGTATTTATAGAATTTCACTTCGATTGGTGCTTCCAAGTACTAGCTGTGTTACACGATCGGTAGCTCTAAACCAAAATTTCAAGTGCTGCTACTGGATATTTGACCATAATTTAATTTTGAAAAAAAAACTAATATTTTTGATTTTTTTTTGGTTTTTCATGAGAACCACAGCTGCTGTGGAATTTGTGGAAATCTTTATTTTACGTCGTTATGTTACCCACACTTTGGAACTATCGGCCTCGAATTTTAACGTCGTTTTTTATCTAGAACGTGGTGTTTTTAATTTAACGTATCTGGATGGAACCATAAGTTACCAAGGACGTACAGTGACTCATGATGAAATCGGGACGCTTTTAAGTTAATAATGTAAATTTCCGTTTTTGAAGCCGTTTTTGGCATATAAAAATCGATTTTACAGCAAAACTTTTTAGATGTTTTTTGTTGCAAATTTCATTGCCTTCAATTTTGTTTATATACATTTTTTTATTTTGTCGCGTCGTTCCTGACTGACAGCGGCTTAAACAAAACAACTCGATAAAATACGAAAAATATTCTCATATCTCGGAAACGGTGCGACCAAATAGAAAAATGTATATGAACAAAATTGTAGAGAATAAAATTTACAAGCAAAAATGCCTATTCATTTTTTTATTTTGTTGCACCGTTTCCGGGATATAGATGATAATTTTTTCCTATTTTACCGAGTCTTGTTTAAACCACTGTTAGTCAGAAACGGCGCGACAAAATAAAAAAATGTATATAAACAAAATTGAAGGCAATGAAATTTGCAACAAAAAATGTCTAAAAAGTTTTGTTGTAAAATCGATTTTTCTATGCCGAAAAACGGCTTCAAAATCCGGAAATTCGCATTGATAATTAGGAGCGTCGGGATTTCATTATGAGTCACTGTATGTTTACTAAAAGGAAGTAATTGTAAATAAGTATGTACTATGTGCTTCCTTTGATAGACTGCATCTCCTGGTTGACTATCTGTAGAACCGATAACCAAATATTCCTGCTTCTGACAGTAAACTAGTGAGAGAAGGGTAATTGCAGAATCATATAAACTGTTGAGTTGCAAGATCAGAGATTTTCTGTAATTTCCATTTTATTGTAAATAATTTTTGAGCAATTCTCTGACACACACGCAGCCTACGGACTGAGCATTTCGTTTAAGTGGTTTAAGCAATAATTGAATCATTTGCCACGTCCCGGCACTGCCAGGCAGATTTTAATTGCTTGGTTTTGACCCAACCTTGCCGCAGGTTGCCATGACAGAATATGAGGCTAATTAGAGCGATGTCAAGAAAGATGGTATATATGCGAAAAACATGTCGCAATTATCTACAGTTACTCACATAAATATTCGGACACTCCTATGTTAACAATGTTAATTTGACGTTTTCAAGACTTTTTTTTTATATAAAAATTGCTTTTACAGCAAAATTTTGTAGACATTTTTTGTTGAAAATTTCATTGCCTTAAATTTTGTTAATATACATTTTTCTATTTTCTTGCACCGTTTCCGACTGACAGCGACTTAAACAAGACCCTGTAAAATCCAAAAAATATTATCATCTAAATCTCGGAAACGGTGCATCATAATAAAAAAATTAATATACAATTTTTTTTTGTAAATTTCATTCTCTACAGTTTTGTTCATATACATTTTTCTAATTGGTCGCACCGTTTCCGAGATATAGATGATAATATTTTTTGGATTTTACCGAGTCTTGTTCAAGTCGCTGTCAGTCGGAACCGGTGCAACAAAATAGAAAAATGTATAGGAACAAAATTTAAGGCAATGAAATTTCCAATAAAAAATGTCTACAAAATTTTGCTGTAAAAGCGATTTTTATATAAAAAAACACGTCTTGAAAACGTCAAATTAACATTGTTAACATGGGAGTGTCCGAATATTTATGTGAGTACCTGTACATATTATCAGAGACGTATTTACCTGAGGGCCATGGCCCGGAGCGGAAAGGTTCGGAGGGTGGTGCAAGCCGTCCTTCGCGCTCTGCTTGGGGCGCCCTTTATAATCAGAATGAATTTAAAAAAATTAATTTTAGCTTATTTTTAATTAATTTATAGAGCGGCAACCTTTTGGTCCCAGGGCGCCAAATTTTAAAATACGTCTCTGCATATTATCTGTCTACCCCAGGTACAAATTGCATTCGACGTTTTCGATCCTATTAAAACAAAATCTTCGAGTACCTTCCAATCAGCAGTTGTTTGGTTACCTGGTTACTAAGTAATCACCGTCTCTTGGTAATTAGTAAGAATTGGACGATAGATTAAAAATTATACCGCAATAAAAAGGTGACGTTAATTTGACGACATTGTAACGTTTATTTTAAGTGCTTATTGGATGGGTATTTCAAACTTGCAATTTTAATCCACAATTAAGTTACTTGGTTAACAAAAAAAAAATGGACTTTTTGGGAGTTCAAAATTAAATTTAAAAAAAAAACAAGGAAATCTAAGCTGACATAATCTAAATCAAACCTAATCCAGTAGCGGCTCGTATGGATTTCCTGAAACCAACTAAAATTTCCTAGAACTTTCTACAGTAGTTTTGGATAGTTTCGGGAAGAAATATGTATATTACTCGCAGATACTGTCAAAATATTAATTTAACTTTCTAAACCATCTCGGATTTCCCTTCACTTGTACACCAGATTTCTCCAGCTATTCATCCCCCCCTCGCTTCCGCCTTTGAAACTTTGGAGGCGAGGAATTGTGTTGAAAAGAAAAATTCTTAAAGCTGTTATTTCAGTATCAGCTTAAACCCTACATTAACAAAATGCCATTGGCTAATGATGTTTTGGTATAGCGAGGAGCGGCACTGAAGTGCTACTTTACTGCTGCCCGTCGCCGGCAGTAAAAGTAATGACTTCACCTTTAGCTTACTTACAAAATTTTTTTTTTGTTTTTTTGTATATTTTAGTTTGCATTTAAATAAAAGCTTCGAAAAATTTCTACGCCGCAGGCTTAACTTTAGGCTTCCATGGAAACATATTTTATTGCTTTATAGAGGTTGTCGCTAATTGAAGGTCTGTAGGTCAATCCGTTCTTCCTTTATGGATGAAAAATAAAAATTATCGAAATCGAAATTCAGCTGGACGGTGAAAATACCTGCCGCACTCACCGATTTATAAATTATCAGGAGTTTATTTAGAAATATTTTGCAAGCAAAATTTAATCCGCCCAAGATAAATTCTGATAAATGATAACAAAATTTGCTTTAATTTAAGGGAAAGGGAAATCCAATGTGGATTACAGGATTTGCAATAGTTAAGTTTCCGAGTTTTAATTCTAGGACAATAATAATTAACGTATGAGTTATGATATCAGAGATGCCTTTCCATTAACCCTGCATGTGAACTGTGGTACTTGTAAGTTACCTATGTTGTCCACGACAGCGTAGAGCATGGTTCACATGCAGGGTTAAAATGGAAAGAGTTGCGAGAATCAAGGGTTCGCTTTCGAATTTTCTTTTAAATAGAAAACAAATTATTTTCAAATTGAAATTCTAACGAATTGAGTTGTTGAAACCAATTTGTCTGGTTGGTTTAACGGATGGGTAACCGATTTAGGAACAACGGCCACTTGGTTTTTTAGAACCGACGGTGAACAGTCGATCTGCCATGCTCACGTCAGTAATGATGAAAAAGAAGAGCGGTGGGCGTAAAACGGAAAAATTATTATAAGTGGAAATTTACTTTTTAAGGTACTGTGTTGCGGTTATCAAAATGTTGAGGTTTTATCAGTATTTCATTTAGTATTCGGATGTGGTCAGGGTCAATGCTACGCATTGCGTCTTTTTATTAGATAATCTTCCACAATATTCCAATTTCAAAACAAACAATTGGTGCGCGACATAAGCGTCGTTTTCATCCAATTAACGCAACGTAAATTAATCGAAAATTACCAAAAAAATTGAATTTCTTCTTTGAAACCTTGTTTTCATAGATGTGTTTGACGGAAATTTGTTAATAAAATAAATAAAACTTCATTTAAAGTCGAAAATGAGATTTTAAAGAAGAAAAGTAATATTTTTTTGATTATTTTCGATTAAGTTACGTAGCGTTAATTGGATGAGAACGACGAGTTACCTTTAAATTTCGAATGAAAAAAAAATATGAATCATAGACTTACAAACAAGATTGTTAACAAATTATGACACATTTTTAAATAGCTATTGTTTGTTATCCAATGACTAACCGAATGTTTGTCTTTTCAAATACTATTATGTAGTAATTTAGAAAAATTTTGATTTTTTATTAGCTTTCTCGAAGAGCGTTCGTTACACTGACCCACTTCGTAATGGAATCTTAATTGCGTACCTGTGTTTTTAAGCCTCTAAAGAAAGTTTCAACTTGTTGTCGTTCGGCTTCAGTAACCTGCCCTTCTAGTGGCACCCGCTCTTCCCTTTCATAACGATCCATTTCGTCGTGATCTCTTCCTTCGCTTCCATCTTCTCGCTCACCGCAGCTGCTTCCGGAAGCTGTTGTACTCGAGTCTCCACTTCCTTCTCCGGTTGATGACAACCTTCTACGCGACTGTTCGTTGCGATAAAGTAGACCGTGGTATGAGTCATACTTTTGAGAGAAACGATTTATTGCATATTCAGGATTATCGTGTTTAGATGTTATGGAAATCGACGATATTCGCTTTTCAATTGGCTGAATTTGCGAAGACGAATAAACCACCACATCCGTTGGACTTGGCATTCTGATTGTTCGACTGTCGTCCTCCTACAAAATTATTCTATATTTAGCATAAATAGATAGCAATAGCGAATTATTTCGAAATCGCCTGCATTGTTAGCAAATAGCAAAGTTTACCCGCATCACGAAATCATAATCGAAATAAGCACGTTCGATAAAATGTGAAATTTACACACGTAAATAGAAGGGAAATTCGAATTTCATACAAAGGGTTATTAAATTAGTAATTTCCATCCTCGTAAAAATCTATACCCGACCAAAAATACTAATGTCGATGTGGAGATTCGAACTCACGACTACCGACTTTTTCGCAATAATGCGATAATTCTCGAGATCATTAAATATCGTGCTTTTGTTAAATTAATAAAACGTTGCAATTGAGAAATTGTTACAAATTTGAACAAAACATCTTGAGACACAAATTATTTCCTCATTGTCAAGAAATACTTTCTCTAGATGTGGTATTAGCACAAAAATTGCAGAACTTTTAAAATTAACAATTATTGTTTTGCTGAGTAATTAGCGGTAAAAAGGTAACGTTTTATGCTAAAATACGAAGATTTTGAAACCGAAAAGCTATTCAAGTTAGCGAAATGAAAACGCGCGCTTGCGAAATCGTTGTGAAAAAATTCACGAGTCGGTTCTGCAAATTTTTTTAAATTTCCGGTCGAGTTTCTTAATGACACCAAGGAAATGATCTCTTGAGCAATTGAAATATCGTAACTGGTTTATAATGTTTGGACCTTCGACACCTAAAATTAGCAACAAAAAAAGTTGCTGGAATTATATCTTTGGGCGAATTTTGATATTCTTTGTACCTCAACTTGTCTTTTACAATTTAGAAAAGCCAAAAAATACAAGTGAAAAAAAATGTAAAATATTTTAATTGAAATTTGGATAATTTTGAGAATTCTTTAGAAGAAGTTTTACGAAATTCTGTGGATACCCGGTAGTTTTCATGATTATTTAATTAGGTCGTGTGACATATGGGTAATGTAGCAAGCACTAAGCTGGTTTCCTACCCGGCTTCATTTTTATAATATGTCGAATTGTCCACGTTTACTGAGCTGCAAGACCTAATCTCTCAGGGAAAAAATTAAAGCCATATGTTGCTTCTCACTTATTCGGTGAACTTTTATTAGCTGTCGTAAGTGCAAGCAGAATTCAGAATTATAATTTTTAAAAATGATTTTCTTTCAGTACCCTGAGTGGAAACTCACGGCCCTTGGTAAACAATAAAAACTTGGTAACAATATTGTAACATTATTTTTATTGAAGTCGCGAAAAGCGTCAAGTCTAGCCGATCCGTACCGTCCATCTGAAAGTAATTGCCACTTAATTTCCTTTACAGTAACCCCGAAACTTGCTAAGCAATAAGACAATCGGACCCATGTTTTTAAAAACCAGTGGCAAAAGAAGTATCTATCTCTGATAGATCACAAGATTAAACCATTTTGATTTGTCAAATATAGTGGCGGAACTAGAGGGTAATGGGAGCTGATGCTCCTACTTCTTACAAGAAGAGAATTAATTAAATTTGCAAGTTTTTCGGAGCGAAACCCTCTTTAATCTCCACCACAAAGTATGGAAATAAATGTACTTCATGTAATTCAGCCTCCCCTCCCTCAAAGTAAAGTTCTTGTTTTTTATTTTTTGGAATTTCAGCATTAAATTTTGTATAATATAAATTTCCATTTCCATTAAGCGAATTTTTGGCGATCGCGGATGTATGCATAAATGAAAGACTGTATAATATACACATTTTTTACAGACAGCTAAATATTCACATTGACTAAAAACGTGACGACTAAAAACGTGTAGTCAAAGTAAGGTCAAAAACCAAGAAAAAGTTTTACAATTGTAATCACAGTTTCAAGGGTACTCCGGTGCGTAAAATTAATCACAAAACATGTATACAAACCTTCGGTTTTTAAAATTACTAACTGCAATCAGGCCCATAGCCAGGATTTTATTTCGGGGGGGGGGGGACTCATAAAAGTGCAATTTAAAAAAATGTTAAAAAGTAACATTTTCGGGGGTTCCCCTTCCAGGAATTTTTATTATTACAAACAAATGTTGTTTTTTTTGGAAAATTTAGGGGAGAAACTAGAGATTAAGAATAATCGACAGGCGGTACAATCGATAATTATCGATAGGGTACGTTTAGACCATCGATAAATATCGATAGTTTTCGATAGTGGATATTAAATATAGGAAAAAAAATTTTAGCAAAAAACTGGCATCTGTTGAAAGTGCAAAATGCTCAAATAACTAACGTTGCATTTTTATTCATAAAAATCAAAGTAATGATGTTAATAATGATCAGGGCCGGATCAAACTATTTTGCAGTTTAGCTGCAAGATTAGTGCAGATTAGCTAAATGGCGCCTTTAATACTAATATAATATCATATAGAATATTATAATCAAATAAAAAATGCAGTACCTTGAAATCACAATGCACTTTTATGCACTATTAAAAAACGTTCAATTTTGGCGCCTTCTAAACTTTGGCGCCGGGTGCGGCGGCTCCATTACACCCATGGTTTATCCGGCCCTGGTAATGATAAAGGTAAATTGCCGGTATTGAAGGCGCCTGTCGCGTGTCACTACTATCGAAAACTATCGATAGCTACAGAAAACTATCGATGGCTTTCGATAGTAGTTACTATCGATAATAATAATCGATAGCGCTATCGATTTTTCTCGACCTTTAGGGGACACGTGCCCCCCTAGCTACGAGCCTGATTGCAATAAATTATTATATTTAGTTGCCATTGTTGGCAACTGAAGACTTGACCTAATTCAAACCCATACATTTCGATTTTAAAAACCGGATGGTCTGGGAGTATACCTCAGTAACTGCAATAAATTTTTGACCGGACCTAACTTAACTCAAACCCAAAGTATGATCGAATATGAGTGGCAGCTCGTGCCTTCATCATTTGAGGAGGATATTCATAAAACATAAATTTCCCAACATTTCTTTGAATTTCCCGAGATTTTCTCAAATTTTCTTGAATTTTGTCATATCGCTCTTCACTTGTATATACCAAATTTCCTCATCTTCGGCTTAATTCCATCTCAAGTTATTTAATTTAAAAAAAAATTAATTCTGATGATGCTATTTATAAGAATATGAAAACGCACGATTTACAAAAGAGGCTGACGTTCAACTACGTCATTAAAGAACCATGTTGGATACACAACAAGGATGTGTGTCCTTATGCCCTAGCAGGTCCGTAGCCAGGATTTCATTTCGGGGGCACTCATAAAAACCTTTCGTAAAAACATGGGTTTGAAAAACATTTTCGGCGGATCCCCTTCCGGGAATTTTTATTATTACAAACAAATCTTGTTTTGTTTTTACATTTGTGGGGGGGGAACCCCCCCTGGCTACGGGCCTGTTCCCTAGTATAGATATATTCCAATACCACATTATCGGTAGTTATGCGGAGATTTCTGTTGATGCATAGCTACTGCGGAGTAATTTCATCGGAAATCTTGAAAAAATCCTCAGTAGCAGTGCCGTAACTAGGGTGGAGCGACTGTTCCCAAAAATACCGCAAAGCAGTATTTTATAGACAAAAAACAAAAAGTCACATGAAAATGAGTTTAGTCTCATTTAATTTTTACCAAAAATTTAAGTTGGGGAGAAAGCATAAAATGTTACGTTTGCACCTGGCGTATCACTGTCCAATTACCAAGGGGCGGCACCTGAGGGCACGTGCCCCCCCCCCCTAAATGTTAAAAAAAACATTTTTTGTAATAATTAAAATTCCTGGAAGGCAAACCCCCGAAAATATTACTTTTTATAAAAAGCTTTTTACGAGTGCCCCCCTCACCGAAATAAAATCCTGGCTATGGGTCTGGGCTACATCATCATACATGAAATAAGTATTGTAGAAGAAGTATCTATCTTTTGATAGTTCTTACAATTAAAAATCTCCTTTCTTACATTTTTGAAAATTTTTATAGTTCAATTAATAGTACACGACTTAAGGGGAGACTAAGTCTCCCTTGCCTCCTCTGACGGACCGCCGCTGTTTAATTAGAATAATTCAATGTTCAGTTAGAAAAGTAATTTTAAAAGATTGCGTTGGTAACTAAATATCTCTTGTTTTGCCGTGTAAATAAATAACAGAGAGTGCACTGGGGGGTATTCCATACCCCCCAGACCCCCCGGATTGCATTTAATTTTGTTTATACGAGGTGCAATTTCATAAATGGCCTTGTAGGTTTCGGACTAGATCTACTACTTAATATATTTTAATGTTGAAAACATTCGCTGGTGAAAGAGGGAAAGAGTGAAATAGAAGAAAATCAAATTGCCAACGCATCTGCTTTAGGTATGAGGAATATAATCCTTCAAAGACACCGTTGCTCTTAAGACAACCTTTTTGATTTTTAATCACTACACAAAGATTGCCCCCGGGAAACTCTCCAATATTATTACACCTGTAGGGTTGTTACATACAAGTGAAATTCCCATTCTAACTTAAAAAATGTAATATGAGACAATCAAGTGAAAACCTGAGTAAAATGAGCGAGGTGTGCACCATTCGGTTAATATACAGTGACTCATAATGAAATCCGGACGTTCCTATGTTAACAATGCAAATTGCCGGTTTTGAAGCCGTTTTTTGGCATATAAAAATTGATTTTACAACAAAACTTTTTAGACAATTTTTGTTGCAAATTTCATTGCCTTCAATTTTGTTTATACACATTTTTTAATTTTGTCACGCCGTTTTCGACTGGCAGCGGCTTAAACAAGATTCGGTAAAATACGAAAAATATTGTCATCTATAGGTATATCTCGGAAACGGCGGGACAAACTAAAAAAATTTATATAAACAAAATTGTAGGCAATGAAATTTTCAACAAAAAACGTCTAATAAGTTTTATTGTAAAATGGATTTTTATATGCCTTGTATGTTCTTGAAAATTGTTTTTCTTATTTTTAGCTGCCATGGTTTATTTTTCTGGTGCGAGATTGGCCAAACAAATAAAAATGCATCTTTTATAACCTTTCCATGGAAATCTACCCAAGCAGGTGGTGAATCTCACCCCACAAATTGACAATCAATACGTTAGTTCAATTATTAAATGTAGGTTAGTTCAAATGTTCTTTGCTAAACTTGCACGTTAATTGAGAGTAATTAGCTTTCGCCACATATAACTTAATTATTCCCTCAACAGGCTAGTAATAGAAGACTTAATTGATTTAAATGTGGCCCGATATCTATTTAATTTGACATCGTATTTAATTTTAAATATTAGAAAACTGAAATCAAGATTACTAAATAAACGATTTTCCATTCGGCAAGAACCATCAGTTTAGGGTATTCCCCAGTATTAATTATCTTATTGCTATCGCATTTTTAGTCCCGGTTTCCTTTTCCTCTGCTGTCGTCCTTTTCATCTCGTTTGAAATTTTCCACAGAAACCCTTTAGAAGCTTTCGGGGATCTTATCGGGAAACGTTTGTCTAAATTTTCTGCAAGTCGCAGATAATCAAGTTGTGAACAAACAAGGAAGGTCGCAAGAATTAAATCACTTCTTGCACTATAAATATTTATGAGACCATCGTAACTTTCCATGGAAGTCATTCCAATTATTTATTAATAATAATAATAATAATAATAATAGGCTTTATTGGTGTTTAGTACACAAAAGTGTTTACACACGTCATTTCGGAGAACATAATTGATCAAAGTCATGTATAAGTAATGTAAAGAAAAAATATAAAGACTTTCCGACTCAGTCTTGTAGGAGATCTGTATGGGTACTTTGCATGAACTCTTCCACGCTATAGAAGGCCGATTTTGTGAGGTACTTTTTGGTCGTTCGCTTGAAGTTGTTCTCGTCCAATGTTCTTAATCTCTCAGGAAGTGCGTTGTACATTTTGACACCTAAGTAGCTTGCACCATTACGGGTTCGTTGTAGGCGATGGAATTTGATCCTTAGATCTTTCGCTATCCTTGTTGGGTATCTGTGGAAATCGCTGTTGGTCGCTAGGGTGTTGATGTTTCGTCTAACGTACATTAGGCACTCATGTATGAACACGCAGGCTGTTGTCATTATGCCCATTGTCTTGAAGGATTGACGGCAATCATCACGGTAGCCGATACCAGCCAGAACGCGAATGCATCTTCTTTGTATTCTGAAAACATCCTCGGTATGGGATGAGTGTCCCCAGTTCAGTATTCCGTATGACATATTGGAGTGGAATAGAGCATAGTATGCTGTCTTAAGATACGTATTCGACAGTTTGTTACTTAGTGATCTTAGGCAAAAGGTGGCTCTCGATAGTTTTACATTCAAATATTTGGTGTGAGGTTCCCAGGTCAAAGCGCTATCCAGGACAACACCCAGGTATTTAACAGGATCGTACACCATGCCTCTGCGGAGACTGAAGGTGATTTTCTGGGTTTTTTCGTCATTAGAGCTTAGTTTATTGCAGATAAACCAGTTTTTTATTCGCGTTTCAGCAATCTGCGAATTGTATTGCAGATCATATAAGTTGTGCTCGCTCTCGGTTTTGGCGGTATCGTCCGCAAATAGGATGAAGTTGGATGTAGGACTGCAGTTGTTGATGTCGTTGATGTAAATTAAGAATAAAAAAGGAGAAAATACGGAACCTTGCGGGACCCCAGTGTTGACGTCGAGACTTGCAGAGATGTCGTTATTGAATTTCACCTGTTGTTGTCTGTTCTTCAGGAATGATCTGACTAGTGAGATGCTGTTGCTAGATAAGTTGTAGTACTCAAGTTTCCTCAATAATATTTCGTGGTTCACACAGTCGAAGGCTTTTGATAGATCGTAGAAAGTGGCATCGGTGAGTCTGCGTTCTTCGTAATCTTGAAGTATAATCTGAGTGAGCTTATCAATGGCCAGTGATGTAGACTTTTTGCTTCTAAAACCAAATTGACTGGGGTTGAGCAGTTGGTTAGCCTCAAAATGGCTCGTAATTTGCTGAGTCAAGATTATCTCGAATATCTTCGAAAAGATGGGTAGTAACGAGATTGGGCGATAATTGTTTGGGTTATCGGTATCCCCTTTTTTGAAAATTGGAATAACTGTTGCAAGTTTGAGAGCTCTTGGAAAATGATTGTTTCTGATGCACTCGTTTATCAGGTTTGTAAGTGGGGAGATAATAATATTTTTGATCGTTTTGATGATTTTTGCGTTCATACCATAAATGTCTTTGCTTGTAGAGTTTTTTAGTTTGTCAATAGCCTCTCTGACTTGCGCAGGACCCACCTGGTAAAAGGAGAAGCTGGGAGAATTGAGAATGGTCAAGAAAGATATGGCGTCATCTTTTCCTTTTGGAAGATTTTTCACGATGTCGGTGGGTATATTGGTGAAAAACTCGTTAAATGTGTTTGCGTTGAGATCTTTTGGTGGTTCAGGATGTGAGTTTGGTCGATTTTGACGTATGAGTTTCCATATGGTAGATTGTTTGTTGGTGGATTTAGCTATAAGTTGATCATGGGCGTTAACTTTTGCTCTTCTTAGTTCTTTTCTATATAATGTTTTTATTGCTCTCAGGGCGTTTGACGAGATCAGATTTTGATGGCGTCTATTTATTTGTCTCATGAAGATCAATTTTTCCCGTAACTGGTGAAGATCGGCGTTGAACCAATTTGGACTCTGTTTTGAGTGCGTGGTCGTCCTCGTTTTCGGAGGGAAACATATCTCCACACTCACGGAGATCGTGTGCAGGAACCAACTAGCCCTAGTGTCCAAGTCGATATCCGCACACCTCAGAAAGCCCCAGTCGGCTGACTCCAGAGAATTATAAAGGTGGAAAAGGCCCCGTTCGGTGATGGGAGTAACCGTTGTCTCTTCTTTTTTCTTCCTGTTGTTGTGGAGTAGTTTTAGATTAAGTTCAAAAATCAAACCAGCATGATCGGAGTTTATCATATCGTTGAGACAAATCTCAACCAAGGATTGATCGAAGTTCGAGAAGTAGTTATCCAAACAGGAGTCGTATCTTGTAGGTTGGAAATTAAATTGTGAGAGATCATAAGATTGCATTAGGTTTATCAGGTCCACCGCAGATGCGTCGTCTGTCATAAATCCAACATTAAAGTCTCCGGAAATCACAATGTGCTGGAAATGGAACACCCTGTCCAGAATTCGCGATAGCGTATTCATAAATGCACCAAAGTCTCCCGAAGGAGATCTGTAAATAGTAACAATTGCCATATCCCCAAACTGCACAGCCGCCGCCTCAACGATGAACTCCTTATTGTATTCTTCCAGGTCTATGGGAAGACATTCGATGTCAGAGCGAGCGTAAATTGCAACACCTCCATGGATATGGTCGGATCTACAAAAGTTAGCGATTAGGTTATAGTTATTAATTTTTGTGGGTACCAATTCTTCGGCTGATAGCCAATGTTCGTTGATACAGATAAAGGACAAGTCCATACTGTCTGAGAGTACCTCCAGTTCCAATACTTTATTTCTAAGAGATTGGACATTTATGTGAAAAATTTTCAGCGGCTTGTTTTGATTTGCGTTAGAGTTGGTACAAGCTTTATGTGTGTTTTTATATCATTGTGGAGATGGCTCTATTCTTCGTTTGTTGTCCAAAAAATTTCTTCCCAAGGCGAAATTAAAACGAGCCCATGCAATTCCCGTTGGCCAGAATTCGGCGTTATATACAGTGTTTTTTAACGAGGGATCAACGCCAATCATGAATGACTTGTTATCTCTTCTCGGGATCTGGTTTTTTGGCGTGATAGCCTTTGCGTACATGTCTAAATGGGGTTTTCCACTTTTGGTTTTGATGTAATTTATTATAATATCTTCGGTGACGTGATCTTTAGCTTTCGAGACAAATAACCAAATTAAATCATCAGATTAAATCAGATTAAATCATCATTAAATATTCATGATTACCATACGTTTTTTGCATTAATCACCTATTCATTAAATATTCAGAAGTTCAAGGTAAATTTAAATTTTGTTTGCTACAATTATGATTTTTGAAAATAATAATTCTCTAGGCTCCGACATTAAGTTTTTCATCTAAAAATAGACCACGCTTGGAAAATTTGCTTTGATAATTGAAAATTGATGAGGAAAACAGGGATGAAGTTGTGCAGAACGCTGAAAATAATTAAATGTACTATAAAGAAATTATTTACTCACTTACAACCCTTGCCGTTATTCGAGACCCGGCAAAATACATATTCGTCCGTCGATATTGATTTATAAAATTATATAAAAATTAGTCATCGATGATGCATTGCGAGCTCAAATAGGTATACGTTTTAAATTTTAAAGTGTTCGTTTTATCTATTTGTTCTAGTGATTCATTTTTATCAATCAACTTTGTTGATTCGTTGCCGAAGCGCCTGCGGCGCAGAATCATTTTAACTTTTGCATTCGCAAAAACAGTCGAAAGTGTTTGTTAAATTATGTGTAACCAAAATTGGGTTACGATTACTCAAAAAATTATAAACAATTTGATGTTAAAGTTGACGAACCAGTTTTAAGTGTTATAAACCTGCTATAAGTGGCACATGCTCAAATAATGTCTACACGCATGAATAATTGTTTCATAATTACACTTAAAAACAACATAATAATACAACTCACTAACTCCCCTACAATTAATTCCGGTCAATTACACTTATGCATTCCAAGTTCCAACTGCGTTAATAAAAGTTTAACCGCTTAATAGAATTTGGTAATTTCGGTATTAAGATTACAAGGTAAAATACCGACGATAAAAATAAAAGTTGAATATTGTCACTAATGGCAACGCAGTCTGGTTCCGGACGGAAAGTCCTAATAAGGTACTATAATCTAACAAAATCAAGAAATTTAAAAAATCGAAAAGAAATTAACAAATTAAGAAGAAGATAGTGAAAAGAAGTTCTGATTATGTAACATTGAAGCGGAAGTCCTCTTGTGTCTTAACTTACATTTTTCGTGATAACCAGAACATATCAACCGTTAATTACGCGTCCAGCATGACTACGAAAAAGTAATTGATGCTTTCCCTATTTACCTATGCATTTTTAAAATTATAAGCCTGGTTAACAGTAAATAAATCCGTTATAATGCAGTGGACATTACGCGTGCGACTTTCCTTTCAGAGTTTTCATTCTGAGCTTCTCGAGCTCAATTAGCATAAGAAAGAAAAATATCACGAGACAACTTGTCTCGACTTTCTTTTCAAACACTAAAATTGGCAAGCCGGTAGGTGTATTAATTTATTAGATGGAATGTTGATTTCATTTAAGTGAGTCAGCGGGCAGGTCAAGTTTATCGTAGTCAAGTGAGATATTTAATTCGGATGAATAATTGAGAATTAAATTACAGAACTTCCTACAAGTTTTCACATCCACCTGCATCCTGGATTAAAAGTATGGGAACACAGATTTACTGCAGGTGCTTATTTTGCAGAGCTTACAAGGATTACTACGTGAGCAGGAGCTTCTCTTTCTTTTCGTGCTATAGTATACTTACCAGGAAACGTCCACATTAAATGAGCATCGCTTGACAATTAATTAAACGGATTTTTAAAATTTTCCTCATCACTTCCGTTGGGTTTAAATAGAACGCGCTGCTAACAATATAAACAATAAAATTCACGAAGGTACAAAAAATAACTGTAGAGCAAGATTACATCTTAATGAAACAATTTTGCTCTTTGTACTTCTTAATTAACGTGAAATAGTCCAACTTCATAATTTTAATTAAGACATCAATTCCGTTTTGTTCCAATTTGAAAATTTTAAGAAAATTCAAATTACCCGCCTTTGGATTTAAAGGACCGTTCACAACTGTCAAACCTTTTAAAAAGATCACGGATGTTGCTCGGACGCAACTCGAATTGCAAATCGATTATTGTAATAATCGTGTCTTGGGCAGATGATTTAATTAAAAGATTAACAAATTATAAGTTTGTCAATTTTTTACCATTTTTATAAAAATATTATCGGAAAATCAAAGGTTAGAAACTACCGATTCATCGGTGAATCTGTACACGATTGTCAAGAATTCTCAAGCTCTGGAAAGGTTAATTACGGACAAACTCGACGATGCTGCAAAAGGTCATATAATTGGAGAACAGCATGGATTATTTCAAGGTAAATCTACAACAACTAGTAACCTATTTGCTTTTATCGATTTTATTGTAACTCACATTATAAAATCTGTGTTCAGTTTTTCTCTTGATAAAACGGATTATCAAAATTCTCAGTATGAAAAACGTTCCCGGTACACTGGAGGGTTAATTCCCCCCCCCCCGGTCTGGGTTGCCATAAATCACCGATGTATTTTTCTAAAAGAGTGAAAGAATCGTATTTGATAAAATCAACATGCACACATCTTAATTTCTGAAACCGGGAGGTTTGGAGGGTATGACACACCCTCCAGTACTCCAGTGATCCTGTTCAAACAAAAAGTTATCTTGTAATATTTTGAATTTTTGTAAAAGAGTCAAAAGGTCATATTTAATAAAATCAATTACAAAACGTGCACACAAATCTTAATATCTGAAACTGGGAGGTTTGGGGGGTATGGAAAACACACAAAAATTATTTGTGTAGATAATATCCTACTTTGCGCCCTTGTTATATAATCAACCGTATTATATTTAAAAAGTCATGTTTTTATGTCTGTATTTCCTTCCATAATGCACTTCCGATTGTTTAATTTTAAGTTATCAACTTACAGAAATTCAGAGGGTATGGTCAGTGGCGTAGCAAATTTTTTAGCCCCCCCCCCCCATTCGAAAACCATATAATATATGTAAAATATACTAATTTTAAAATTACTAAATTTAAAATAGTTTCCAGAAATCAATTATAATAAAAATAAAAAGTATCCAGCAATTTTTTATTTTGCGGACCATTTGGAGCCCCTTTGTAATTGCCCCCCCCCCCCGCTACGCCACTGGTATGGTACGTCAATGCGGCCTTCAGGCCGCATAACTTACACCGAGGAGGAAACCGCAGACCAAATTTTTGTACACCAGATTTCCTTTTATGAAATTTCCTTGGATTTCCTAAACTTTCTCGGAATTTCCTAAAATTTCCCGGGATTTCCTAAAATTTCCTTGGATTGCCTAAGATTTCCTTGGATTGCCAAAGATTTCCTTAGATTTCCTAAATTTTGTTAAGAATTCCTTGAATTGCTTAAGATTTTCTTGGATTTCCTAAAATTTCTTAAGATTTCCTAGGATTACCTAAAATTTCCTTGGATTTCCTAAGATTGCCTGGGATTTCTTAAGATTGCCTGAAATTTTCTAAGATTTCCTCAGATTGCCTGAGATTTCCTAAGATTTCCCGTCTCTTGTACACCAAATTCTACCTAAGATTGCCCGAGATTTCCTCGGATTTCCTAAAATTGCTTGAGATTTCCTAAAATTGCTTGAGATTTCCTAAGATTTCCTAAGATTGCCTGAAATTTCCTAAGATTTCCCGTCTCTTGTACACCAAATTTCCCCAGAGATTTCCCCCTCGACTTACACAATTGAGTTAATTAAATAAAACTTTTTTTGTAAAATCAATAGACTTTTTTTCCTTAATTACAGTTAAAAAAATCAATCAAAATTATCAGTTTTATTTTCAAGCCCATTTAATTATCTTAAGTTCTTCTTTCTTTCTTAAACAAAATGCTGCGTAGTTTTTCTGTCGGTTCTTCTAATTTGTAATTATTTCATGTAACTTTTTACAATTCAATTGGATAATAATAATTTATTATTATTAATTGTATAATAATAATTTATTATTATTAATTGTATAATAATAATTTATTATTATACAAAATTTTTAAATTTTTGTCAGACTAGATACACCTGATAGAGAAAAATGGCTTTATAAGTACAGTGACTCATAATGAAATCCGGACGCTCCATTGTTAACAATGCAAATTGCCGGTTTTGAAGCCGCTTTTTTCCATATAAAAAGCGATTTTACAACAAAACTGTTGAGACATATTTTGTTGAAAATTTCATTGCCTTTAATTTTGTTTACATAAATTTATTTATTTTGTCTCACCGTTTCTGAGTGACAGCGGCTGAAACAAGACTCGATAAAATATGAAAAATATTGTCATCTACTATATCTCGGAAACGGTGCGACAAAATAAAAAAATGTATATAAACAAAATTGAAGGCAATGAAATTTGCAACAATAAACGTCTAAAAAGTTTTGCTGTAAAATAGATTTCTATGTGCCAAAAACAGCTGTAAAACCGGCAATTTGCATTGTTTACATAGAAGAGTCCCGATTTCGTTACTGTACGTTACTTTTTGAAATCAAATTTTTTATATTTTAAATTATATTTTATTAAACTACTTCACTTAAATATTAATTTTTTTGTTTGTATTCACTAGGTAAAAATTAAACAGTGACGCGCATGAACAAATAAACGAGATTCGTAGTATAATAAATGGACATCAATTTACAAGTTGGGGAAACGGCAGCTTCCATCAGACAGCAAATTATGACATTATAATATATTTTTTATTTATATTAAAATTAGGTCATATTTCGAGTTAGATTTCTTACACCGTGACCGAATAATCATGGCGACAGCCGCTGGTCATCTGATACTGAATAAAATTAACTTTTCCCTATTGCCAAAAAAAAAACAAATAAAAATTGCACGCTCTCTGATGCGTAAAGTTCCTATTTAAAGTTATTTCTCTGCTTGCAGTGAAAGCATAAAAATAAAAATCCAAAAAAAGAACAGCACGACCAGTTCATTATTACTCGGGTGTAAGTTTTATCAGCGTTTATTTTTAATTTTTAATAAAATCAATCAATAGGTTTTTTAGTTGCCTAGCAACGGGATATGTTATTTCAAATATTATTAGATAATACCGCGATTACACCGATTATAATTAATTAAAAAATTATTTTGCAGTGTTTTTGTTGGAAATGTAAAATTACACGAAAAACCAACAATAATTGAATTGCAAATTAATATCAAATTTTTATTTATAATTCACAAAAATTAAAATTAAAATCATTTCAACAAAACGGGTTAGCTTTCCTTTAAACCTCTAGGTTAAGCGACGGGGGGTGCGGAATTTTGAATTTTGAAACATTATTTCTCTCAAATTATCTTTTTTATTCCCCCCCCCCCTTCAACATCGCATCAGTGTTGTTTACAAGGTAAATCGTTTAATAGTCAAAATAAAACTCTGATAAATTCAAAACCTCGACTTCGTCTCGGTCACCTGAAATTATCCTCGCACAGCTATGAATATCTTAGCTGAGTGAACACAATCTCCTAGTTATGAGTTCCGGTCGCTCTTTAATAATAGCAATTGTTTCTTAATTATTGTTAATTCGTTAATTACTATGCCTTAAGTAAAAAATTAGGACAGGATTTAGAAATTTTCTAAAAAAATTGTGGCAGTCGAGAGAGAATTTTGAGAAAAAAAGTCAAAAAACCAAATGCGATTATTCGATTGGCTGTTTTCATAAGGTTAGCCCCACCCCTGGCGTGTTTTTATGGTATATAAGAATTTTTTGGTATCAAGACAGGTAATGTTTGAGCTTCATAAAAAACATCCCCTAAAGCCTCCAACTCGAAAATTACGGATCTAGTAAAACGTGCATCTTTTTTTTTAAATTAAATTCGGCTATAATTAACAAAATCCTCTTTTAAATAAATTTGATCAATAATTCACGAAATTTTACAGGACAGTTCAAGACTTGGTTCCGTTTAATTGAAGTGCCCTCATAAGACCTAATTGGACAGCTTGGCTTTTTTCATCAAATTAATTTGATTGCTTTTGTAGTTTATCAGGTGGAAAAGGATATTTTTAGTTTAAGAAATTTTATTACTGGAACAATCGATTTAATAGTTGGTTCAATACCGTAACATTTTCCTATTTTTATTATCTATGAGATACCTTCGCATTTAATTAAATATATTTTGTAGTTGGCAAGTAGACACGACGAACAGAAAACAACACCAAATTTGACATTTATCTACCCTAACAATGAATTATTTTTAGATCCAGTCTCAGCTTTTAATGAAAGTAAAAGTAAATTTTCTTTATTCTCGGCGTGAGTTGCAGACAAACTGAAAGGAAAACCTTGCTTGGGCGCCAAATTGGGTAACCACGGTAGTAGAAGCTACAACAGTTGGTATTATGTCTTCCACAGCAGTACAGTTGGACGGCCAGAGGCCGACTGTACCTTCTGACATGAAGTTCGTCCCATGTCTCGGTTATACAGTTCCTAAGACTTAAAACAAAGCAAAGTGCGATAATTGAACTTGTAACCTTCAATTGTAACAATAAAACTGCCATGAAGCAATTAACGTTTTGGCAGATAACACAACAATACTTCGCTTGTTTTTGATCAGAAAAGCGTATTATTACCAATGTCACGGGGTCTATCCACATCGCATTTTATGCTATTTAAATTACCTCAAGCCTTGCAACACTCGACAACAAAAAAATGTGTAACAAAAGTTGCACAATTGTACAGGAATGAAATCAATAAAAGTCAGCGTCGTGAAGGAAGTTCGCTTCAAGTACGATACAAGTATAAAGCAATTTATTATTAATAATTGGTGCTCTATTATTTTATTCCGAGTTTTACTTTAAAAAACGGAAATCATACCATGTCGGGTTATTGAATTTAACCTAACTGTAGTTCTTCATGCACGAGTTAAAGCGGCTTGTCGTGGTGATGGCTAAAAATAAAATTCGTTTAATTAAATTGAAAAACGAACCTGAAGATGACGGGTAGGACGAAACGTGACTGGAGATGTTTATCGTTCCCGTTTATTTAATTATTTCGGTAGTTTATAAATCCACATTTGGACGAAGCGACGATCCAAATTCTAAGTGTGTATCTGGTATGGACAAGACCCTGTCGTTACCATATAAGGGCCCGTCCTGACGTCGCAAAAGAAAGCGACAGACCCAATTAACGAGCTCGCTCCTAATTGAATTGTTTTTTGCTAGACAAATTTTCGTTACTCTAAATTTCTTTTTGCGTTTTTACATAAATGTAAAAATTCTACATCGCAAATGATCCGCTTGCTTTAGAACAAATTGCTGAATTATGTAGAACTGAAGTAGGTAAACAAAGATTTGCATAGTCGATATTTATGTAACAATCAAAACAAGAGTTGTTTGTTTGAAATATGCAGATTAAATTAAAATAAAGGTGAATCGAATAATTGCGTTCTATTTTAATTTCGCAAAACTATAATTGCAAAGCTAAATAAATTTAAATCCCCCCCTCCCGCGAGTTGATCGCTAAGAGACTCAATTTTAAGCAAATTTGTTCTAAAAGTTCTTCAGGGACGAATTTTGAAAATTACCTCGCTTTTTTCTTTTGAAATTTATTGGCAAAATTAAAAAAATTCTCACAATTTTTCTCGATTTATGCAGAAGAGCAGAAGTCAATCAACCCATAGTTTACATTAATTCCTTTGTAAATGAAATGTCTGCAATAATTTGAGAAGAAAAACATTTTCTCAGGCGGTCAAAAAACTTAACAGTGCATTCTTAGCAAAAATTAGTAAAATATTAAAATTTGGACAATTAATTTGCTGGTAGTGTGACAGTTTATATACACATTAACGCCCTTCCCACAGTTTATAAACATCCGGTTTACAGGTGTAGGGGTTCCGCAAGTGTGAACACGTAATTAATAACAACAATGCCAAAATCAATAGTAGTTTAGAAATGCATTCAGAGTTCTTATGTCCTTACATTTGCTTACAATTATTATCGATGTACTGAGAAGTATTGATCCCTCTCCCCCGGTGTGGTATGCCTAAATGTTAGCAGAGAACATTAAATCCTATGAAAATCGTCATACAAATTTTAATCTTGGAGTCCGGCGGGGAGGGGGGGGGGTCTGGACCTCAACAATTGTGTTAAAAAAATCTTATTATGGTGGATAACCAGCGAATGGTTGTAACGTTGAAAATGCTCCGAATAGCAGGAAGATAAATTATCATCAGGTCGGCTAGCCGACCACTTTAAAGTATGAACTGAAAGAGTAAAGTAGGCTGCCAGTAGCGCTACAACCCAGAGTGGATTTTGGATAATCACTTCAATTTATGAAGGGTTTTCAAGGCAGATTGCCTGGGTGATTTGCCATTGCCCGCCGAAATTTTTGTATTTGCGTCTTTACATCACTTTACATTCTTACAAACTGGAAAGAATGGAAGAGCAACGCTTTCGTTTTCTAAGGTTTTTCTTACTGGCGGACAGTTTTATAGCGAGTGGACAGGCCCGTAGCCAGGAATGTAATTTAGGGGGGGGGGGGGAATTAGGCCTTTTGTGAAAACGGAACATTTTCGGGGGTTCCCCTTCCGGGAATTTTTATTATTACAAAGAAATGTTTGATGTTTGAACAATTCGGGGGAGAGCACGTGCCGCATGTGCCTCTCTGGCTATGGGCCTGCGAGTGGGAGTCATTTCGACACTGTTTCAAGTGTGTATTGTTTTGTTGATAACGCAATCGGACAAAATCAGATCAGATATTACCTGTTTGTACTGTGTTTATTTTTATTTTGCAATTAAAGTGTTTCTATTCAAATTATTATTGATTAATTTTAAAAACATTTTCTTTCAGAACCATGACTGTCGACTGGCGACTCTCGCTCACCGCCTAATGATTATTAGCTTTATTTGGACTCGTTTTTAATGCTTTTAAAAAAATCATCATTACGGCTAGACTAAAGAAGACAGATTATAGTGGACTCTCCGAGATTAAAAATGGCAAAAAATACCTCTCGGTATGACTTTCCTAGGCTCGAAAAATTTATTACTTTGATAATATCATGTATAAATTCGCCAATTTTTTTCAGAAGTATTAACTTACAGACTGTAACTGTAAGTTACAGTAGCAGTCGTGAAAATTGCATCGGTGATTACTTCCGAATTACAATAACTATTGCCAATGAAATTTCAATAATAGCACACATATTAACACAATACGTACGCCAATAAGCTTAGTTTTTTAAACCGGGGGGTCTAGGGGGTATGGAATACCCTCCAGTACACCGAAGATTGTGCACAAAAAAAGTGTTATTGAGCTTATGCGTTTCAAACCAGAAATTTAACTTCTAAAAATCTAAGATTTCTGATTTGAAATTCAACAACACATTTTTTTAATACAATCACTAATGTACTGGGGGTATTCCATACCCCCCAGACCCCCCGGTTTGACAAACCTAGCATTGTGATTGTGTTACATAATTGTGTAAGTCACTCCTTTTGTGTCTGTTTGATTGCCTTAATGACAACATTATAAAAACCGTTTTACTTTACTTGATCTTGTAGACAGCTGGTGCTTAAATCTATCTACTCGTTCAGTAATCTACCTTTTTGCAACATACTATTATATACACTAGCAGTCATGGAAATTGCATGGGTGATTATTTCCGAATTAAAATAACAATTTCCAATGAAATTTCAATAACCGCACACAATATAAACACAATACGGACACAAAGCTGGATTTTTCAAACCGGGGGGTCTGGGGGGTATGGAATACCCTCCAGTACACTAGAGATTATTGAACTTATAAGTATCAAATGGCAAATCTAATTCCTAAAAATCTAAGATTTCTGATTTTAAATTTAATAACACATTTTTTTAAATACAATTACTAATGTGCAGAGACCCCAGACCCCCCGGTTTGAGAAACCTAGCTTTGTGATTGTATCCACAAAACAAAATGTAATTTTGAGCTTATGAGTTTCAAACCAAATAATTAACATTTTATCTATTTCTATTTTTTATATTAAGAAGATCTATTTTTTAATTCGGGAATAATTCCCAATGCAATTTCCATGACCGCTACTGTAGTTTCTTTCTTAATTACAGCGACTGGCATTGCGGCCTTTAGGCCGCACAACCAAGGCATTCTAGATTCACACAAGTTAAACATCAGGAGATCACGGCGACCCATAGTCCACCTGATCCCCTAGTTATTTCATCAAGTTTAATACACAACCGGCCAGTCGCAATTTTCCGATTCGATCCTCAATCGATCAAAATTTAATTCTAAGAGGAACTGACCGCGGAACTTAAAATTTTCTATTTGAATTGAAGATCAGTGCACATAACATAGTAGCAGTAACATTGTATACATTTTTCTCTCCGTTTATTTTGAATGCAAACGCGACGGCATGCGGCATAAAATAAACTACCACGCCACGGAGAGAAAGGGGGGGGGCGGAATTTAAAAACCTTAAAGACAAATCTAAATTTTTTTAAATCATAAAAAAATTAATCTAAAAATCCTTTTGATAGTACACTACATAATAAGGGAATAAAGCAGGATATTAATCAAGTGTAAAATTTCTCTACACAAGACTCGGAATTTCAAAGATTTCCAAGAATTCCAAGGAATTCCAAAGATTTCCGAGACTTCCAATGATTTCCAACGTTGTCCAAAAAATTCCAACGAGTTCAAATCAAAGTGCAATCTAAAGATTTTCAGTGATTTCCAAAGAATTCCAGGGATTTCCAAGGAATTCCAAAGAATTCCAAGGAATTTCAATTGTTCATTTTTCTAACATGTAAAAACTGTAAACTTTTTTTTTAATTATTTAAATCTCTCTTAAATTAAAATTAAAATGTTGACGTGAGATATTCATTGACCCCCTCCCTTTAAATGAGATTTTGTCGAACCCCCCCCCCCATTTTGTACTCACGTAATTAATGGACGTCTGCTTAAGTCGTCGTGGCAGATAAATGTCTACTTTGTCTTCAAATTCGGGTAGTTATCGCCCGGAAATATATCAAACCTCATTTATCAACTGCAATGTGGTTTTTATTTCAAAAAATTATCGATAATTTAACTAAACAAATTAAATTGCAGTCGTATAATTTAACGATTTCTTAATTTTTGTAAATCAACAATGTGATTTATCGAAATCGTTATTGTTTATCGAACAGTTATTGAAACTCTCGATAACATGGTAGGCTAAATAATATCGTTTATCAATTTTCTGTCAGCAGTTTACAATTAAAATTTAATTGTAACATTTTGTATTTTTAATTAAATTATTAATTTTTAATTAAATCTTTTAATTTCAAGATGAAGTTAACTTTTTATTAGCGAACCACGACTCTCGCCCGCTATCTCAGTTCAGACAAGTAACCAAACTTTGTTTTTGTAAAAAAGTGGAAATACCACTTCGCATTACTGGCAGGTAGTTTGTTGGGAATACCTGCGATTAATCATTTATAAATTAAAGTTGATCAGTTGTTTCCAGTGAGAACATTTGAGTTAAATTAACGTGTTTTTAACGTTGAAACGACGTTATTGGAAGTTGAAATATACACGGGAAAAAATTCAACGTATTAAACACGTATATTTTCGTTAACACGTTAATTTTGAGTTTATATGAAATTATAGTGAGAAACATCTAAATCTTTCAAAAATCTGATTGCAAACCCGAATTAGGCTGTTACATTGCCGCAGAGTTCAAATGACCTGGTACTCCAGTGCGAAGAGAAGACTTAAGACCATAATCATCCACTGGTTAGTTCAAGGGACTACAATAGTTTGGGTCCCACCATGAGAACAGTGCCACCCACATACTCATTGTAGTTAATTCAATAGCAAGGGCAACAAGCTTTGGCATAACGTCTCTCTCCAATTTGAAAAGAGCCGAGTGCAAACTTGCAATTCGTACAACGGTTGCTGGGTAAAGTGGAATTCCCGTTTTAATCAACATTATTACACCCACAGAAGATTGGCAGCCAATTTTTAATATTAGTATTTTGATAACGGGTAGGTGTAGGTAGGTTCCCCGCTTTACTATATTGTATTCAGTGCAGACATCCAATCTGCTTCGTTTTATCAATTCAGAGCATCAAATTAACGAGATACCACCACAATATCGACAAGTTTACCTGGAACATCGTTAAATTTTTACAAGCTGTAAAATTTTACAAATTTATTATCTCAATGTTGTAAAACACGTTTCATTAGTATTATCCACTGCGTGATCATGAATATTTAACATCTTAGAAGGTTTTTATTATACATCACATCACCAAGTCACCCTAAAGACACGTAACAGTTTAGGAATGTATGAAATATTTAAAAATGAAACAGGTAACTCAACAGGTTTCAGTTACCCTCGAGACCAGACAAATTGTGTTACCGAAGTAACATTTTGGCCGTACGTGACATTTTTGGATCAGGTTTTATTGGGCGATGAAGCGGATTGAGTATTGAGATGACGTACAGACCAATAACAATTACTTTGCTTGTATATCATCAAGAAACAAGAAGTACGGCGTTCAAGTGGATAACTTCAGGCGTTACAGGTTTGGAACGGTCAGCGACCTGAAAACTCCAAGTCATAAGAAATTGCTAACGCAAAATATTATTATAGCCGCGGTTTATATTTTACCTCAAATATTATAATTTATTTTACTCTCACGCTTACTGAAGTGGGTTAAGGAGCAAAGTCTACTGTTGAATTTTTAATCGGGACGGAGTCCACTGTTAATTGAAAATTAATGGTTTCTGCACATTCATTAGCGAAACTATGTTCCGCATAAATGACTTTTATGTAACTTGCACTTTACGTGAGTTGTCATAATCATTAAGACTAATTATCTATTTACAACACCGTCACATGTTTGTATTGCGAACAGCCCCCCGATGTCTATCCGACTCACCCTCTGGTAATTTCATACTCCATATCAAACAGAAAATTGTGCGTTTGCTGTTGTAGCATACTGGATATCGATTTCAAAATTTGGACTAACACGAATTGAGTTTTCCAGTCTCAAAGAACATTTTAATGACCCGAAAGCAAAAAGGAAGAATCGCTTCACGATTTCTCTGTCTCAAAACTTCTATTATATGGAAAAATTGAAAGCACGTTTCCCAAATGCGTTTATAATTATGAAAATATCTGTAATATTTAAAATTCCTACCAGTCTGGCCTCTGGCAGCCAAAGGAAACCTTTAGAATTCAAATAGCAATTTAATTTTAAAAGATTTCGAATATGATTTAGGAGAATATTAATCTTCACGCAAAAAATTTGTTATTGTGAAACCGCAGAAAATTTATGTAAAATGAAACCTGAAAAAGTAATCGATTTTCCACTTTTCTCTTACAAAAAGTGTCATATTTTATCTTATTCGCTTAAACTGTTTTATTGAAAAACCATTTTGAAACCCCAAATAAAATTGTTATTTGTTTGCGTTTCGAAATACAATAAAAAAAAAATTTATAAATCGTAAATGCCTTTACGATGAATGAATCACTTCGTCGTCGATCGTAAAATATAAAGAAACAAAAGTAATTAAAAGTAATGATTTTTTAATAACCTGCAGTGCCAAGTGGCTGATTGAAGATCGAACACCGATTTAATTTGCCTAAAAGAAGTAAACTGCATCGATTTCGATCAATTGGCTTGATAACTTGATTGTGGTCTTTAGGAAAATACGTAGTCATTCGATCAATTTGCGAGGTTTCTAAATTTAATGTGCGTCTTATATTTATATCATTCTGGCAAAAAACCAAAATTTATTCAAATTACCCAGACTAAATCAATTTAAATGAGAAGTTTTGATTTTAATAAAATTGGAAATTTAAATCCAGTTTTTTGTATATTAAAAAGCGAATTTTGTGGTCGATTAAGTAAGCGTTTACATAATGAGATACACAAATGTACCAGAGTCTGTTATCTTTTATCATGTTTTTTGAGTTATTGTGGGTTAAAATAATTTGTTTAATGATAAACGATAATTTATTGGTGGCAGAGTTGGTTAGCTAGCATGTAATTGAGAATATGACGCCCCATGTAATTTAATTTCCATTTGAAATTATATGCTGCCTTGCTCTTCAAACGAGATTTCAAATTCGATTCTGTGTTATCCTATCGAATTTAAAAATTTTCATTCGAAAAAAAAAACAGATCATATCAAAATTTAAATGAACAACATCCCAAGGTTTCGAACGGCATCTAAAACTGTCCTCTCTTTGTAGTCATGAACAACCGGATAACCAGAGGATTTAAAAACAATTTTTTTTTACAACTTTTAAAACAGTTAGTCAAATAAATAACTTGGATTTCATCGCCCCAGGAGACCTTGTAGTTATGTTCAAAGATGTCAAGTCTCGAATCCTGTGATGGATCACAGGCGACGACTAGAAATGTGGGGTACAGTGTAATTCTACCTAGTAATTGCTTTACTTTTTCAATACATGGTGTAAAGTGAACCCTACGAATAAACTATGACGTATGAGCTGATTCAAATCAATTCTTGAGATACTAAGAAGATTATTATAGTTATTATTATTATACTAGCTTATTTGGTAAAAATAAAACGTAAATATTAATTTATTTAAATCGGGGGGGGGGGGGGTCAAAATATTTTTTCGAATTTCCTTCTAGATTGCCTTAAGAAAGTTCATCGACAGTATTTCCTGATCTTCTAAGATTTCTATGGATTTTTCCCAGCGATGGATCCCCAAAATCACCGAAAAAATTTGGTGTACAATAAAAAGAAATCTGAGGAAATCCAAGAAAATCGGTGGCAATCTAAAGAAATCCGAGATATCTTAGGAACACTACAGCTATTATTTTTTGTTTTAATTTTGAGGCAATCCAACAGGAAATCCGGGAAAATTAAAAAAAAATCATGTAAAATAAAATTTAGTTTCAAAAATTGGCCTTACGACAATTCACCAAGATTTTGGAAATATCCCCCACTCCCCCGGGGCTCACATACCATACTCCCAATTTCATATTCTCTAAATATCAGCTCTCAGGTGAGTATTTATTGTTTATTTTCATATGCGTTTTACTCCCCCCTCTCGACTGCGCTTTTAATTTGAAAATACCGAGGAATCCCAACATGAATATTTGTACTCCAGATTTTCATTTACGAAATTTTTCCTCGAATTTCCTTAAGAAAGTTCATTGATTTCTACGTATTTCTCGAGGTTTTCGCAGATTTCCTCAATTTTTTTACCGAGTTCTTTCCCTTGTACACCAGATTTCCCTAAAGATTTTTTCCTAGATTGAAATACACAGATAAGTCGACGTAAAAGTAATAATATGGCGACCGGGGGGTCTGAATGACCACAGAATGAATTAATATTTAAATTCGCTAAGATTATGAAATCCTAATTACAAATTCTCTAAATACCAGTTTCCGAGCTTTTAATTTGAAAATCAAGAAGATAATTGCAATATAAATTTTTGTACTCCAGATATCCACAAACAATACTTTTTTTTGGTTTTATATATAGATATTCTTAGAATTTTCCAAATTTCTTCAGATTTTCCTCTCTTGGAATCTAATTTTCATAGAAATCCGCTCTCCCTTGAAATGGTCAGACAGGTCAACTTAAAGTAATATAGGGACCGGAAGGTCTGTAGGATATGGATAGTACAAATATGAAATAATCAAAATCATGACTGTGCACATTATAAAAACATCTATAGGTAATAAAATCCGGGAAAAACAGAAAATATACAGAAGAAAACAAAATTTTAAGTACATACAGTAGCAGTCATGGAAATTGCAATATTTGCGAATTAAAATAGAAATTCCCAATTAAATTTCAATAATCGTATACAATATAAACACAATATGCACATAAAGCTAGGTTTTTCAAACCGGGGGGTCTGGGAGGTATGGAATACCCTCCAGTTCACCAGAAATTGTGAGCAAAAAAAGTTTTATTAAACTTAAAAGTTTCAAACCTGAAATCTAATTTCTAAAAATCGAAGATTTCTGATTTAAAATTCAATAACACATTTTCTTTTTTTAGACACAACCACCGATGTGCTGGGGGGTATTCCATACCCCCCAGACCCCCCGGTTTGAAATACCCAGCTTTGTGATTGTGTTCAAAAAAGAATATGTAGTTTTGAGCTTGTAAGTTTCAAACCAAAAATTTAACTTTTTATCTATTTCTATTCTATTTTCTAGTCTTTATTATTAACCCTCCGTTAGTCGCGTGCTCTAAAATTGTAGACCATGCTCATATATGTCTTATGGAGAGAAGGGTTAAGAATATAGGTAATATACTTAGAAATCTATTTTTTAATTCGGGAATAATTCTCAATGCAATTTACATGACCTCTACTGTATTCCTTATACTACAAGAGAGAATTCTGAAGCGGAATGAGAGTTGTGACTCCCCCCCCCCCAAGCTAAAGTGGTAGAAAACAAAGTGACTTTTTTTGGGACTCCTAGCTTGATTTACATTATAATCTTTTATAATCACTTTCCCATATTATGATATTTAACATTTCTTCTTCCTCTTTCGCTTTATGTTTTATTGATTTCACCTAACGCCCGTTAATATCAGTAATTTTATTTAGTTAACTAAACAACGACTAACTAACAACAACATTTTGAATTAAATCTTCAAGTTACATTAATAAATTTAATTTAACGAAAAGCTTGACATTTTCGAATTTTGTCAATTATTTTTAAGATATTATTTTTTAAGTAAGAATATTGACAAATTTATGGCGAGAAAATAATGTCCATTTGAAAAGTTTACAAAACTAAACCGATTTTTCAAAGTTTCTTTTATTCATCAAATATAAAATTTCAGGATTCTCGAAGATGTTTTAGGAAAATTGCATTTGCAATTTCTTAAATAATACATCGGATTGGCAGCTTCATAAAAAGGTTGTATGTATGATAAAAGAGTAGAAAACGATTTAAAAGAGATTCCCAGACGTCGAGAGCCGATTACACCAACGTCACTTAAAATTTAACAAATACAGTGCAAGTCGAATAAAACGACGTGAGAGCACCACGACGATGTCGAAAAATACAATAAACATTTTTAAATATTAAATTATTAAATTTCACACCTTGCTGTATGCAAATAAGAACAACATCTGATTTACCGAAAGCTGCGTGTTGTAAAAGGTAAGCAAAAAAATATTCCATTGGGGGATTCCCAATGCTCTTGTTTTCTTTTTGTGCGCTATTCCGAAAACGAAATCTCTTTTTCTTTAAATAAAGATTTAATGGGCAGCGAAACTAAGCGGATTTTTAATTTTTGTAATATATTCTGAAAATAAACAAAAAGCTTCTTCGTACAATTCAAATTTCACGTGATGTGAATTCCACTTTTATAAAATTTGAATTTTTGAATATTTACGTCTCTCACATTTTTGATGAAATATTTCCAATATTCCTAACTTGGCAAAACCCTATTTTATCGGAGTGACGGTATTTACAAATCTTATCTAGTCTGTTGGTATTGTTACAAAATATTTGTCAAGTGTGATAAAATCCTTTCTCGACCGAAATTGAAAGGAATTTTATAGAATAAAACTTTTCTTTTATTTACATTAAAACTTCGCTATTTCCTTCAACAATGTAAAAGCTTCCCCGTCGAACTTGGTTAAATCAAAAAATTCTTACCCAAGATAAAAACTTAAAAAACTGCTCGATTACCAGCACAACATCCTTCCAAATTTGAAAAAAAAAAACAAAAACTTTTTCACCAAGTTTAAATCACAAAAATGCACTCTTCGCACGAAAGCTCCGCACGCACAATAATTGAGAAACACCAAATCGGAGGCTAAACTCTCCTGCGCGTAAACACAAATCAAAATATTAATTACAGGTATTTTTTACCTGCGATTTGAAATACAACAACCATCCAAACAAAAACCGAACACGTAATGAGCGAATACGGAAAGCTACTTGCAATGCGCGCGCAAGGTTCCCTACCACCTCAATTTTTTAAATTAATTGTTAATTGTTAAGTTATTGGAAACGTTTAATATTTTGTCTAAGAGGTCGTTACGTTATCAAATTGAAATTTAATTTATCACTCGTAATCTAATACCCGATAGGTAACTAAATATAATAACTCTCACTGTTATTCCATGCCATTAAAAATTAATGTGGGTAATCATGTGGTGCTAATGAAATGCAGATCAATTTATCTAAGAAATTATGAAATTGTGCAATTTTAATATCTTGAGAACATTTTCAATTTGCTACTTAATTAAAATTATGATTTTAATTAAACCGCCTTTTTCAGTTTAAACTTCTAACGGTTAAGTTTTTTATTTTTTGAAATGAAATATGAAAGAAGTATATGAAGAAGTGAAAAAAGCCTCAATTATCAATTTTTTTAAGTTTCAGACTCGGCCACAAATGCAGCACAGATCCTCCAGATCTTTCAGATATCTTCAGTTTCTGCGACCAAAGCAATTTACTCTTTATTCAAAAACAATATGATAAGATTCGCAGATTATTTTAAATTAAAAAAATTTTAATTTTTGGCAAAGGCAAAAATTTAGAACAAAAAACGTAATCAGATAGGAAACAGATAAAGATTACTATTATTAATAATCGTTAGTAGCTAGAAAAAATTATTCGGAGAAAAGTAAGCTTGAATGTAAGATAATAATAATTGAGATAACAATCGATACTTGAGTGGGCCTCCAGTAAATAATCGAGAAAACTTACACACTCAGGAATCAATTAGACATTAAAAATAGTAAATTACAGTTTTAATTTCCAATACGATAACTCTTGAACTTCTGAAAAGAAAAAAAAAGAGTCCCAACTTCGCGGAAGGGGGTCTACTGGTGGACGGAAAAAGTGGTCCAGGCAAAGAGGCGCTGCGTGAACGTCAGAAGAGGATACCAGCGTTTGCGCAGAGCTGCTCTGAGAAGGTGCGGCGACTCACTGCTCCACAGATGTGAGGAGGTTAGAGAGGACTTGAAGAGACTCCGAGAGGTCTTGACGAATAAGACCCGAGGAACCAAACAAGGACACTAGAAGAAACTGATGAAGGAGGTGAATGGGGGAAGGTCTGGGGGAAGGCCTACCAAATCGTGACGAAGAAGCTGGGTAGACCATCCATCCCAGGCTTGACGGAGGCCCGCCAGGTTGATCGTGCGGACTCTCTTTCCTGAGCACCAGAAAATAGACTTCAGCAACAGGCCGGAGGAGGAAGAACCTTTCAGCGAGGCTGAATTGAAAGCTGCAGCAAAGAGAGTTTCGAGAGTTAGTGGAGGCTCGAAGCGGTGAGCCACCACTGCCAGGGAAGAGCATTACGTGTTTTGCTGACGACGTAACGGCCGTGGTCAATAAAACTATTGCCGACATTTCGGCTTGGATATCCGCTAGGGGTCTGCAGCTTGTCCCGGAGAAGACAGAGGCGGTCGTCGTTTCGGGAAATAGAAGAATCAGGCCGGTGCATTTCTCGCTGGGTGGACACATTATAGACACGTGTGACCAAGTCAGGATGGTGGGTGTAGACATCGACCGGTGTCTATCCTTCAAGCCCCACATAAAGAAGGTTGCAGCCAGGGCATCAGCAACAATGGAGGCACTCTCCAAGATTATGCATAATGCCAAGAAGCGAAGAAGAGACTCCTGTGCATAGTGGCAGAGCCGATCGTGCTGTACGCCGCCCCGATGTGGGTCTCGGCCCTTGAAAAAGTGACGTACAGACGCAATCCAAGTGTTGGCGTCCCTTCTACCATTAAATCTCAAGGCAGAGATGCCTTGTGTTAGGTTTGTGTAGAGGTTCTGTAACAAGTGTAACTGTAACTAGGCAATTGGATACGTAGCTTTCACTCATTCAGAACACAATCTAGTATTTAAGGGTTTCAGCAGTACGCATTGGGGGTCTGGGAGTATGAACTGCTTTCAGTATCTCAGTTATTAAAAATTAACATATAGTATGTTCTACCTAATAAAGTCTTCGTGCTTTGCAGGGTAAGTAAACTGGTAGTCCTAGATGTGAGGATTTTCTTAGCCAGAAAATGAAAAAATCACCAAAAAATGGTTGCCATGGAAATATAACTGCCTGCTTTCTATGTGTGCATAATATAACAATTTTTGCAGGCCTGATGGAAAACGGGCTCGGCCAGGAGTTTCTGGCGAGGGTCCGGATTAATTAGAAATCACTAAATAAATCAATCAGAAAGGAGGCGATTTTTTCTCGACGGCTCTGAACAATTGCACAACTGTTGGCATGTAAACGGAAGAAATTATGAAATTAAAAATAAGAAAATAGATAAAAATGTAAATCAAAATGATTTTATATCTGGAGGAAGCAATGTTCGCAAAATTACAGTACACCTGAAAAATGTCTAGTGCCCGTACTAATGTCACGGATTAATCCGAGATTCAAGATAATCCTAGGATTTACCAATAAATTTACTGGAATTTAGACCATATCGTAGCAACAGCTGCTATTTCGAGAATTAATCTTGAATCTCGGATTAATCCGTGACTATTAGTACGGGCATAGATGTTTCAGAACCAATCCAGCTAGGATTTATTTGAATCTAAATCTGAATTTTTACTGAATTTCTGCTTAATGTACTTCAAAAATGGCGATAATGTCGTCAAGAACTGTTTTGAATTTAGGTAAGGATAAAAATAAATTTATATTTGCAAATTGTAATGGTAGCAGGTTATGAGCTCAGGTCAACTTATGCTAAAAATTGAAATAAACAGAGCACACTTGGAGAAACATGTTTACATCTGATCTTATACAGGGCCGGATAAACCATGGGTGCAATGGAGCCGCCGCACCCAGCGCCAAAATTGAGCGGTTTTTAATTGTTATGACTCCAAGGTACTGCATTTTTCTTTGATTATAGTATTCTATACGATATTATTAGTATTAAAGGCAGGGCCGGAACTAGGGCGTGGCGAGAGAGGCGTCCACCACAGGCGCGAGCTAGTTAGGGGGCGCCAAATTTTCGATTTTAAAATTAAATTTAAAAAATATAAATAAATACCTCCGCGATTTACCGTCCTGGTGAGCAGGGCCGTATCTGAGTGGAGGTTTAGGGAGTCCAAACCCCCTCCGAAGTAAAAAACGTGAGATAAAATCCTAAAATAAAAGATTAGCAAGATACCTGTGGCCTTTATCACGCGTAGATCGTAGATCAATTACCTGTCCTTTCATATATTTTTTAAATAAATTTGCTTTACTAAACTTTTTTTTTTGAAGGAATATTTTTGTATCGCAATTTACTAACTTTACAATAGAGCGCTTGAAATTAAAAATTTCGAAAATTTTCGCCTGAAATATGCTGATGGATACCCCTCAGACCCCCCAGTAGAGGCGCAAGTTTCAAAGTCGCCACGGACGCATCATATCTGCACCCGGCGCTGAAATAGCTTGATCCGGCCCTGATCTTATACCGTTATATTATAATCCTATTTAATCCTGGTAATCCAAAGTTTATTCTCGAAAAATTCTTAAAAAATGTAAAATAGCATGAGAACTCGTGAGCCGATTTAACAATTATTACTTTATGTTGTGATAAACGTAAAAGACAAGCATTTTAAAAAGTAGGTGTTAATCCGGGGGGTCTGGGGGGGGGTATGGAATACCCTCCAATGAATCTTTTCTTAAAGCTGGGAGGTATTTCATAGTCACTTAAATTGAGAAAAATTTGAAAAAATTGAAATGTAAAAAACATTAAAATAAATGGCTGTCAAAAACTGGACAACCACCTCAATCGTCGACTGTAAGGTCAAGGCGGCCTGAGGTTACCTGACCATGCAATCGCATAAAGCAGAGAGTATGAGTGTTTTTTTTTGTTTATATAAATCTACCCCGTAGATTACATCCACCAAGGCTTGACTCAAGTAAATCTACTTACTTGTGACGGTTTCAAAACGGTTTGGAACGCTGAAGAAACAAAACTCATATTTAATTTCGACAATCTAATGAAACGAAGCAGCATTCGGTTTCAATTTTTATGTAATTGACCGGTTATCAGTTTTTTATATTATTTTATCAATATGCAAATAAAATTCCAATTACTCAGACACTTGATTGTTTGAGTTATCTGAGCTCGGGGATATTTTTAGTTGTTCCGTTGTTTGTGTTGACAAACGATTATAAATTATCAGAGCCGCCATTAATATAACTCTTTTATCCACTTACATTTTATATCAAAAATAATTGAAATCCATTTTTAAGTGTCCGCTGTAGTAAATATACACATTTTGCTCTCAAAAAGGACTCAACTTAAAGTTTAACTGGGATATGAAACTTTTAAGTAGCCAGCTTTTAATTTGAAAATGGTTTTCCAGTAAAACTTTCCTTGTTTTCTTTAAGGATCTAAACGTTAACGACAATAAAGAAAAACTTTGAAAGTTGTCTTTAAAGTTCATTCATAAAATTAAATTTCAATCCATGCGGCGTATACAGAGTGATTCGCTTTTAAAGAAATTTTGGAAAGACTCCAGCCGCAGACCTGACTGCAATAATCGTTTTAACGAAAAGTAAGAGCCGGTGAAAGTGAAAAAGTGTGATTTATCGAACACATAAAGAAATAACGGAGATGTAGCTTCAAGATATAGATTTGGAGATATAAAATTTACATCATGAAACGTTTTCTATACAAATAATTATATTTTCGTTCCAAACTTGATGTGCCAATTAATCCATCTCTCTTAATTCTCAAGTGACTTTTCAATAATTAAATAATGACGCAATGTAACTAAAAATAAGATCCTCGTTTATAAATTACTTCTTCATCATCAAAATAATTAAAAGTAAAACGAAGTCTGTTGTAACGTGTTTTTGTCTGGTGCATCTACAGTGCGACCCCAGTTTTCAATTTTTCTCGATTTACTTAGGGTTAATGGTTAATTAAATAAGGCGCCAGATTATAATGTTTATTCATTCAATTGGTTGCACATCCGACGCCAATTTTCTTATCAGACGATGCACTTCATAAATCTTAACGATAACCCGGTGGTCCTATTATTTAATCATGCTAATTTACCAGTTATTCAACATCACATAAATAAAATTAATTTGCTTTACAGATTTATAATAGTTCTCACGAACAAACCATCTTAGAGAGCGGGGGGGGTAAGGTTACTCGTACTTGCGAAACACTAAACCAGATCGTTTTCACACAGGACGTGACAGTGACTTTTTGTTTAGTATTCACTCGGATATTTTGTGGAAATTTCGTTTGAAAAAAAAAAAGATTTAATCTGAAAATTTCGTTATATCCAGACCAAGGATAAAGATTTGTGGTTTACATTGCGTCCTTCTATTTAATTTGTAGTTAGAATTTTAAATTTTCTTTATTTACTTTATAATTTGTTTTTTCATCCACCTTAATTTTCAAATTTAATGTGCAAATTTAAAAATTGTTTGATAAAATCTCATAGTCGTCGTCGCGAAACTTCCTAGAAGTAACTGCATGAATTGAATTAATCACAGATTAATTAAAATTCTCGTGTGCAAGACGACGTTGAGAATGACAACAATTAAGTCGATGTTCATATGCCTGTCGTAGTCCTGACGTAAGCTGAATGAAAATTAAATTTGAATAACAGCTATAATTTTGGAAATTAGTCTGTAAAAAAGTAATTACGTGCAATTACACAAAAATTACTAGTTCGAGGACAGAAATGGTGTGCAAAAAAAAAATTCACGTAGAAGTGGTTGTCATAAAATCTCACGGTTTTGTTAACCTCCTTTAAATAATACGACTGCAAGGTCAGGGATTTCTCAAGTACTTTTGAAAAATATTTCAAAATATACAACACCAAACGAAAACTGATCTTAAAATTGGACCGACGTGATTATTCAAGGATTTAAGGAAATTAAATCTGATGACTCATTTTTTCTCAAGGAAGGAAGAAAATTTTCCTAATTTTCTTTGAAAATGTCCAATCAATGCACTATGTTGTATTAGTCATGTTATCGAATGTATTGCGTCTGCATTTTGATTGTTATCATCACAAAATTCTGATTGATTGCTTCGGTTCTTGCAACGTTTGACTTTGAAATAGTAAATCATTCAGAGTAAATACCGAAATACCCATTGGGAAATTTTTAAAAATTATAATCCCAAAAGATAAATTTTGCGATCAAAAAAACGGTTTTTCTACTAGTACCAAAACAAGTAACCAAAATTGCACGCTCTGTGAAGTGTAAAGTTACTGTTTAGAGTCATTTGTTTAATTTCCAAGGCAATCTTTAATTTAATCTGTTAATTTTACTTACTTACCCCTTTTCGCATTTAAATAATCGTAGAAAAAATAGTATGTTATAAAGGTAGGTAAATCAAATGTTTAAAAGTCAAAGTATCAAAACTTACAAATTCAAACGAAATAAAATTTAAACTTGGCTGCATAGAAGTGCAATATATTATGCATTGCATGATATCATCAGTTATGTTATCGACATAAAATAAACTACGCCCAAGCGGGCAAAATACATAATTTTAAAATAATATTTTAGTTCACCACGCAATAGGTCAGAAAAAAAAAACTAGTTTGCAGTAACATTGGATGTATATAAAATGCATTATATACACACGCAAACCTATTAAGGTATTTTAACAAATAATGTAACAATAGATATTTTCGATACAAGTTAGGAAAACTAACATATTTCCATTCAAGGCGAAGTTTTACGATCGAGGCCGAAGGCCGAGATCGTAAACCGAAGCCGAGAATGGAAATAGATAGTTTTTCACGCGTATCGAACAATATTTTTTCTAATTATGTTTCAAAAAGAACCGATAACATACTTTTTATACCTAAATTAAAATGAATTTACTAAAAAATACTTTATGAAAATAGAAACATACTTAAAATTTAAATTTTTTTGGTACCAACCGTGGGTGCGGTTGGTACCCACGCTGTGGTTAGTTAGTTAGTTAGTAATATCAGGTTTAAGGTGGCAGTTACAAATTGAATAGGTTAGTGAACACACGTTTTTTTAAAAATTATTTCAAGTGCCAGTTACAAAAGGAAGAGGTTAGTGAACACACGTTTTTTTTAATTTATAGTTTTACAATTTGTGTTTTTAGAAAAAATGTTTTCTGATAGGTCGGAATGTTCGGATGTTGAGGAATCTGCGGCATTGGCGATTCAAGCTCTAATCCCACAGAAATCAAGAAGCAAGTATGAAAAAGCATATTTGCAATTCGACACGTGGTGCAAAGAAAAGCGAGTGAAAAGCATCACGGAAGATGTTTTACTTGCTTACTTTGAGCAACGATCGAAAGTCGTGCAAAGCTCTACTTTATGGAGTTGTTTTTCGATGTTGCGATCGACATTGTTATTGAAAGACAATATCGATATTAAAAAATATACTTTCATTTAAGGCATTAGAAATCATGTTAAAAGTGACTTTTGTCAAATCGGTTTCAAAAATCATTGCGTGATGAATAATACAGTTTTTAACTAGTGCTTTAATCAATCTACTCATTCAGTAATGGATTTTCTAAGATTTTCTCAAAATTTTCCGGAATTTTCTTCACTTGCATACCAGATTTCCTCTGTAGTTATGTAGTTATGCGGAGATTTCAGTTGATGCATAGCCACTACGGAGTAATCTTGAAATCATCAGTACCGTAACTGGGGTGGGCAATTGATGCGGTTGCCCCAGGAGCAAAGCAGATGGACACGGAAAGGGGAGCGTAAAGAGGACGCAAAGTAGTGAACGCCGCTGATTTTATAGACAAAAAACAAAAAGTCACAAGAAAATAAGGGTAGCTTGGTTCAAAATTTTAAGTTGAAAATGACGTTACTGACGGCAGTACAGTTACACTTTGCGGTCAATGTGATGGCTATATCATTTATAGGCCATTCTAGGCCAACGATTCTGCTTCAGCGGTAGCCTCACTTTATTTTTTGAATAAGAATTGTGGAAGGAGTATCTATCTTTTGATAGTTTTTACAATCAAAAATTTAATTTTTATATTTTGGAAAATTTTGATAGTTTAATTAAATGTTTAGAATTTAAGGGGAGGCTAGCCTCCCTTGCCTCCTTTGACAAGCCGCCGCTGATGGATTGTCTAGAAGAGGCAAGCGAGCAGTTCCTTTCGTACTCCCTCCCTCTTTTTTGGAATAAACCTGTACCGTTGGAAAACAAAATAAAAAGTAATAGCTTTTAACTAAAATAATAGCAAAAATATCCCCCCCCCTTGAAACACAAAAAAAATGTAACACTAGGTTGTTTGATAAAAAATACATTAATCCAAGCTTTTTTTTTCATCTGAAATTAAATGGAAAATTTCAAAAGTTCTTTAGGAACTTTTTTCTTTCAACAAGTTTTCTAGGATTTCCTAAGATTTTCTCAGATTTCCCTTCACTTGTACACCAGATGTCCCATACTCTAACAAAAAATCACTTTCAGATATGCAGAATAAGTTAAATCCTTTTAAAGTTATTGTTTGATTACAAAAGGAAAATAGCAGCGGGAAAGTGTCACGAAAATGGGACCATGAATTCAACTTTGTCCTATACAAAGTTTCTATTCCTATTCCTCACGGGTGTTCTGTTACCCGTACGTGACAAAATATTTGCCATTGAACTAATATGTTATTGTTTTTTTATCTATTTTTTATTATGTTATTACAGTTTTCAATTAGACAAACGTAAAGCTAGTTATAAGGACGAATCCGAAATTTGCCGTGGGCTGAAAACATGCCTGGAGGTCGCCCGAACTCCCAAAGGTGGTACTCGAAAGAGGTGAATCACATTTTGAAGTGAATCCGCAAGGGGTAAATATACACAAAGTTTTGTGTACACTCGTTTGGAATTCCCTTGGAAATCATTGGAATTCCTTGGAATTCTTCGGAAATACTTAAAATTACTTGGAAATTTTTGGAACTTTTTGAAAATCACTGGAATTCTTTAGATTGCACTTTGATATGAACTCATTGGAATTCTTAGAAATTATTGGAAATGCCTAGAATTCTTGAAAATTGTTGGAATTACTTGGATATCACTGGAATTCTTTGGAAACCCCGGAATTCTTTGTAAATCCTTGGAATTATTTGAAAATCACTGGAATTCTCTGGAAATCACTAGAATTCTTTGGAAATAACTAGAATTCTTGCAACTCAAAGGAATTCTTTGGAAATCCCTGGAATTCTTTGGAAATCCCCGGAATTTTTAGTAAATCCTTGAAATTCTTTAGAAACCTTGGAATTCCTTGGAATTTATTAGAAATTCCTGGAATTATTTGAAAATCACTGGAATTCTCTGGAAATCACTAGAATTCTTTGGAAATCACTAGAATTCTTGCAACTCAAAGGAATTCTTTGGAAATCTTTGGAATTTCTTGGAAATACCCGGAATTCTTTGGAAATCCTCGGAATTTTTTGTAAATCCTTGAAATTCTTTAGAAACCTTGGAATTCCTTGGAATTCATTGGAAATTCCTGGAATTATTTGAAAATCACTGAAATTCTCTGGAAATCACTGGAATTCTTTGGAAATCACTAGAATTCTTTAGATTGCATTTTGATTTGAACTCATTTGAATTCCTTGGACATCACTGGAATTCTTGGAAATCGTTGAAATTTTTTGGAATTCATTGAAAATCGTTGGAATCTTTTGGAAATCGTTGGAATTCTTTGGAAATCATTGGAAGTCTTGGAAATCTTTGGAATTCTTTGAAATTCTTTGAAAATCGTTGAAATTTCTGAAAATCTTTAGAATTCCAAGTCTTGTGTACAGAAATTTATTTACTGGATATTTACCCCTTGTGAATCCATGACTGCGGTTACTAGTAAGGTAACATCGCATCGATGTGCACCCGACGAAGTAACAGTCACATGCCTTTAATTTTTATTCGTTTTACGGAGTGCAGGGGTGAAGACCCATAACTTCTTCATCGAATGCTGATTGTTGGCGGTAAAAATTTGGGATGCGGCGACCTCCTTGGTGGTGGTGCTAGGCATAGTCGGACTGGACTTGCGATCCTGAAAGAGGAAAAAGACAGTGAAAGCACAGTCGCATGTGACGGCTGTTTTGGTTGTTTTGGAAATCTTTGGAATTCCGTAGAAATCTTTGGAATTCCTTGGAATTCTTTGGAATTTTTTGGAACTATTTGAAAATCCTTGGAATTCCTTGGAAATCCCCGAAAATCTTTGAAAATCTTTGGAAATCATTGAAATTCGTTGTAAATCCCTGAAATTCTTGGAAATCGTTGAAATTCCTTGGAAATCACTGGATATCTTTGGAAATCATTGGAATTCCTTAGAAATTTTTGGAATTCTTTGGAATTTTTTGGAATTCTTTGGAATTCTTTGGAATTCGTTGGAATTCTTTGGAATTCTTTAGAAATCATTGAAATTCTCAGAATATCACTGGAATTCTTTGAAATTCGTAGGAAATCGTTGGAATTTTTTGGAAATCTTTGGAATTCCTTAGAAATCGTTGGAATTTCTTGAAAATCGTTGGAATTTTTTTGGAAGTCTTTGGAATTCCGAGTCTTGTGTACAGAAATTTTACTGGATATTTACCCCTTGAATTTCAAATTATTGCTTTGTGTTAAGCTCATCACATATTATGATTATGCCGGGCATGTCGTGCCTCTTAGATTTCAAAAATTTCGAAGCTTTGAATCCAAACAAGCATGATCCGTTATCTTTGCTTTGCTAGCTTTGGTAGCTTTAATGCTGAAGCAATTTATTACGATTTCCAATATCCAATTTAGAAGTGCCATCTGATAATAATCTTTTGAACTACACTAGGGAGCGTTCATAAACTACGTGGTTTGGCCAAGGGGGGGGAGGGGTTAGGTAGAAAGCTACGCAGGGCTACGTGAGGGTACGGGGGGGTTATAGTCAAGCTACGTAGTTTTATTCGTTTATTATGAAAGCAATTTGCAGAATATAAACGACAACATAATATGGATATTTATTTCCGTATTTGGATTTTTTTATTTATATTTTATAGGTGCACTATTTAACACTTACACTACCGGATGTGTGTCTGACTTGTAGTCATAATAGTGCTCGGGTGGCATGGGCCTGGCACGGTTCATGGACCACGCCGCGCCGTCCCAGTATCAATGTTTAAAAACATTATAAAGGGACTTTGTAGTAACACTATACTTTTAATTTTCTTGTACACAGCACTTTTCCTGGTAGCAACAGCCACTACGGTTTTGTATACTATAAAACAAAACTGTCTCATTCGGATCGATTGCGTGTCACTATACGGCTTGGCGAAAAAATAATTTTAATTTTTCCAACGAGTTTTCAAAAGCCAAAATCCAAAATAATGTTAATGAGTTTTGGAAATCTTTTAAATAGGACACAACATGTCTTCTGGACTTTATAGGAAAAAAAACTACGTTCCATCTAAGGGGGGGGGTAGGGGTATCATGATAAAAGCTACGTTAAGCTACATGATGGGAGGGAGGGGTTCTAAAGAGGTCAAAATCAAACTACGTGGTTTATGAACGCTCCCCTATGTTTCTAATTTTCCATAAGGTTTGTGTATCTGATTTTATATAATCAAAAGAATTTGCAACGTTAATTTCATTTTTAATATCTATTGCTATGACCACATACCATTACAAATGTGAGGAAATAAAATTTATAAAAAGTATAAGTGATTTCATAATATTTACTTTAAGTTTATTTAAATAAAATAAACATTTGCTTTGCATGATGTGCAGCTCTCATGTATTGTGCATTTTACGTCAATTCAATTTACCGATGCAATGCAAATTTTATCTTGTAAACTTTAATTTTCATTTTGCAATAACTTTTTTAATCAAATTTCAACTTTTTCAAACATATGCTATATTTACAAAAATTATACCAGACATCTTTTATAAATCTATATTATCTCTTTAATTTATTGCTTAACCACAATTATATATAAACTTAAACTGAAACGACCGTAATTATCCTTTAACAGTTACGAATTTCAATAACTCAAAATTATTGACCATATACTAACGCATGTCAATAAAAACCTGCAGTACTCAAACAAATTATTCAAATTTATACTAAACAAAACAAATTCTTAAATACCTAAGAAAGTTTGTAAAATTGATAATAGTAACTCAGTGTTTGGCTCATATAAGAAAACACGACAATATATTATGTAACTGTTAGTAGCAGTTGTTACCTGATATTACCAGAATGAGCTCTTAACGTTCAGCAGAGTACATTTTTTTCAGGAAGAAGTTCTTTTTCTTACTTGCAAATTTAGCTATACTCGACGATCTTGTAATTGGATTCAACAGTGTGCCTCCTGGCCGTCAATGGTAATACAAGGTGGTTTATTTTAATAATAATTCAATCAACGATTTCAATCTTTTATGGCTCTTGGTGTTCTGCTCATGATTGCGTGTAGGGTAATGGGATATTATTATTTACCATAAAAATAACATTTTAAAGCTGTTTATTGGAACATTGAAGAATACCTGTACTTCCCGGATTGAATACCAATTTCATTGTTTCAATTCTGTATAATATGTATGTTATTTATTTATTGTTTCAGACTAAAAGGTCGCCACGGTTTAGTGTAAAAACGAATTTCATTTTCTGTCCTAATGCTATTTTATTTTTTAAGGTAAAATTTCAAGAATCGCCTTGGGCGTTTTTGGCTCAATACAAGATGATGACTTGTGGTAACTACCCGTGGAAGATTAACACTATTCATTATTTTTTACAACTTTCTTTTAATCTTTGGACGTCAAAATTAAATATTGATTGTTTGGTACTCATCATACCATATATTTGATAGTCACACAATGCGAATGAGTAAAATAACAATCATCGCAATACAAAATAAATTAAATTGATGTTAAATACTTGATTAATCACCATTCGTTTCAAAATGAATAAAATTCGAGTCAATAAGAGTGTGTGTGTCCCATATATCCAATTTTTCTATTAGCTTACGGGTACATACGTAATTTATCGAAGGCTTTAAATAGTAAATTAATTAGTGGGTTCGAAAATTTCTATAAATTACAAATGACTTGTAAAAGTTTTGTTATAGCAGATACAATTGATAGACCTAGTAGAAATAATTTTCCTAGTGTTAATGAGAGCTTTGTGTGAAAGACTTGGCCTTAAAAGATAAAGACAAGAACAATATGAAGCATAAATGAGCATGTAGGTAATCTTTATTTTTGTTATTTACCTTGGTTCATGTTTAATTCCCATGTACACATTTTACACGGACGGTAGGACAGCTAACATCTTTAAGATTTACCTACGCTCAGTTTTTTCACATAATTATAAAATAGGATGAACGCGGTAATTATTATTTATGCGAGTTGACACGGCGGAAATAAGAACGTCGTCGCTTATATATATTTATTCAAATTTCGTGCTCTTCGTGAATTATTTATTTATCAAAAAAACCTACAGTTCATTATATTTCTTGGATGCTGAATACAATAGACTGGTATTAATTATTTTCATGCGCAATAGACAGGATTAAGTTCATTGCGCAGATTTTCATAAACAAACTTTTTTGAAAACATTTGGCCCACGCAATACAGCAGATGCAATTGTTGCAATTGCCTATTTAAAAATATGTCTTTACATCAGTATCATCTGCTTATATAGCACACTCTGGATTGACGGTAATCTGGTAGTCACCAATACTGCAAATAATCAAATGTACTACTCACGTACGTACAAGGTCATGGCGGCCAATAGGCCGCCTGGCTTGATAATGTATTATTACGTTTATAATAATTAATATACCTACTTATTGTCCTAATAGACAGTTTATAATAATTCTTTGCAGTTACATAAAAAAAGGTTTCCTAATGGTTAGTGGTTTTTCATTAGCGTGATTTGACCGTAAAAGAAGTCGGTAACTTTACCGTTTGGTTGTTTAAAAACAGTTTGTTTAAAACATTTAATATACTTTGATCGTAAAATTTCAGATTTTTATTTTTTTTATAAGCAAAGTTTACTTTGTTTATAGAGGTCTGACGTACTTTGAATGATATGCACAGTAAATAATTAAAAATAACAGGATTGTTTATCTAACAAATTTTATCACAAGCTGCTAATTGACTCACATAATGAATCACATTTCGATGTTTATTAATTTTTTACGCGTTAGTATGATGGAAAAACAATGCTTGATGCAGATATTTAAAATCGAACAAACTTTAATAAAATATTTTTACCATCTTTGAATCCTTGTCACCGAGCTACATCAAATTCAAAGGTTCTTGTCTAAAAGTTTGATTTTTAGTATCATGCGCATCACAAAAGCAATAATTTCTCAAACAGCCCACATCCACAACAAACTAGTGATACATTGAAGACTTAAACACTATAATTATGGTAAAAACAAAAGAAAAAAAGGCAAATTTAACAATCCAAATTTCATGGAAAGGGGGAGGGGGAGAAAAGTTTTGTTCTTTGATTAATTTTGTTAAATAGGAATCTTAAGACTCTTAGATCCTCTTTTGGAAGGTCTTTAACATTGTTCTGGAACTAAAATGGCTAGAAGAGTAGAAGAGATGTTAACCTGATGGTAAAAAGTAATCCATAATTTTATACTGCATCGTAAGCGTCACAGGTCTGACCCCAGATAGAGTGCGGGACGTAGTCGACGCTTACATAGTCGAGAAAGTTGGGGTGACTCCGTCTTAATGGAGGATGAGTTAGGAAAGGCGGCCGAGAAGAGAAGACAACGAAGGCGATTCTGACAACAAAGGGAGAGAAACATATGGACTTCTCTCTCCTTATAGGCCTATCTGCTAGTTGGACAAGCTGTTTGAGCAGTTTCTAGTGAAACAGCTGCAGAAAGGGTTCGATAAGGCGGGAAGACTAGCCAACAACAAATACGGTTTCAGAAAGGGTTTCTCCATAGCGGATGCGTTGAAGAAGATAACGAAAACAATCGCCGAAGCCAAAAAAGAGATCTGTCACAGTAGAAAGCTGGCGGCGGTAGTCACCGTGGATGTGTGAAATGCCTTCAATTCGATTATGTGCACCTTTGTCCATTTGGTTCTGACGCTCCTCTCCAGTTCAGGTCCGCTCCTGACCTGGTTTAGCCAATATGGGATCTGGTGTTTGCCCGGACCTGGGCCTAATATAAAAGCTTGATTAGAACCCCGTAGGTCAGCCCGATTTGGTCCTAACCGAAATTAGCGGCTATAGTCAAGATCCGCACCGGACCGGGTTTGCCCAACTTGAGCCCTGTATTCCACCCGACCCTAACATGGAAGCCTGATTCGGCCTCACCAGGTTCACCCGATTTGGTCCGGATTTTGTTTGGCCTTACCGTCAATATGTGTACCGGACCGGGTTTATCCGTCGAGGGCCGTGTATTACACCCGGATCTGAACCTAATATGGAATCCCAATTTGGCCCTAATAGGTCAACCCGATTTGGTCCGGATTTCGTTTGGCGTTATTGTCAAGATCCGCTCCGGACAGGGTTGCCTGATGGGCACCTGATCTTTCTAAGGGAAAACCATACTAGGGCCTCATTCCAGCCTTAATACATTTCTAGGCGGGTGGAGAGACATCTTCGAAGCACTCAGTGAAAAAGGAATCTCGGGAAGCTTATTCAACATCCTTACCGACTATTTTTTGGATAGGACACATGAACTTGATGAAGAAAAAGAATTGTGCTTGGACCACCATTGTGAGCGTGACCTACAACGAAGTCTTCTGATGGCCAATGCCTCTAGAGGTAACCGTGGTGGGGTTTGCCAATGACGTAACCATCATAGCGTCGGCTATACTGCATGAGGATCTTATAAAGAGAGTGAACAGAGCTCTAGACAAACTCAAAAACTGGATGACAGAAGTCGGACTTCAACTTGTGCCAGAAAGAACCAAGGCTCTTCTAAAATTGGAAAAAGAAGAATTCCATACACGAACTTCTCCGTCGACGGCAAGGTAATTGTCCTTTGTCCTGATAGGACACCTTGGTGAACCTAGGGGTGACTTTAGACAAGAAATTTGGATAAAAGGGTTAACACGGCACATTGATGGTCATAGGGCAAGTAAGCGCAAGTTACTCGGTGCCGTGATGCACTCGATCTTACTGTACGGAGTTTTTGCGGATAGCAAAATCACAATTGAGAATCACAATTGGTCGTGGCAAGTAACATGCCTATTGACCTGCAGGTACTTGCACGTAAAAGAACGTACGGAGAGGAGGGAAGGGCAGTGGTGGTTAGTGACAAGCCCCGGCAGTGGCAATCCAGGTGGAACCAAGGTGTCAAAGGGAGCTGGACACACACACCTTTATTCCCAATATTGCGGAGTGGATAAGCAGGAAGCATGGCGAGGTTGCCTTTCACATCACGCAGTTCCTCACCAGACACAGCTGTTTTAATAGCTACCTGTACAGAATGGGACTTACATAGGAGTCCCCTCAGTGTCGCACAATGTTCCGCTGCAATAAATGGGAAGACCTTTAAGCCAATTTAAACAAATAGCTGGGCAAGATACTCTCGGTGGCAAACGTGATCCAAACAATGGGACATACGTGAAAACGGTCATAACTCATAAGGAAAAAGACGAAAGGCATTAACAACAAGAGAATTAACTTGAAGGAAACACAAAGAAAAAAATATCTAAAAAAGCGGAAAAACAACTCAACACGTTAAATCTCCAGGAGTGGCAAAGTAATGCCCAACGGCGGATCTCACACTCATGCAGTAAGCTTAAGAGGAGGAGGTTTTAGTCGGTAAGAGTTTGACACTATCATCTTCGTAGTTTGTTTGGGGTTTTGTTTCCCAGGCTTAAAAAAAGGATTTAAGTTAGGTTCAGGTTAGGTTCAGGTTAGGTTCAGGTTAGGTTCAGGTCAGGTTCAGGTTAGGTTCAGGTTAGGTTCAGGTTAGGTTCAGGTTAGGTTCAGGTCAGGTTCAGGTTAGGTTCAGGTTAGGTTCAGGTTAGGTTCAAGTTAGGTTCAGGTTAGGTTCAGGTTAGGTTCAGGTTAGGTTCGGGTTAGGTTCGGGTTAGATTCAGGTCAGGTTCAAATCAGGTTTATGTCAGGTTCAGGTTAGGTTCAGGTTATGTTCAGGTTAACCTATAGGTTCAAGTTAGGCTCAGGTTAGGTAAAACCTTTGCTTATTACTCGTAATGTACACTTTTACGGTTGAAACTTACGCTTTCTTATATACTTTTACACTTACATTTAGATTACACTTACATTTATAAGCAAAACTACCGATAAAACAGAAAAGAATTCAATATTAAATTAAATTTTATTTTTGCCGAAATTAATGATTCGACGTTTGTTTCCTAAAATGGAAGAAGAACATTTTGATTGAATAAAAATTTTTTTTTTAGGTTTTGGGAAGCATTATTTTGTGTTTTATATCAGCTTATATCCAATATCTTAATTTATCTTTGCAATATTATTTTACTTCCTGATTTTTTTGTTTTTTCTTGTGTCTATTAAGTATCATTTTATTTTTTTCTATTTCTAATCGACTCACCTACTAAAACTTAACCAACAGTTGAAGTAACCTAAAAGAAAATTTCAACTGTTTTCCATTTTTTTATACCAGAACATCTTGCATAGTAATGCAGTTTTGTGGTATTCGAACTTGACCGTGAACCTGATAGGTCTCAAAACGAGTTTTGAAAGACAGCTCGCTAAAAATTGGGCAAATTAATTGCACATGCATTTATTGGATACTGGCAATATCTTTCCATTATATGACTTTAAGAGAAATTTTATAGTGCCGATGCTGAATTATAAATCAACAAAAGAATTGATGACTATAAGACAAAATTACGGCTTTGCCTTCGCACTGATGAGATGATGGAGAAAGTTTACGTCGTATATGCAAAACGAAAGTGGTTTTATGTTGAAGAAATTTGTTAAATGTTTGTTAATTTATTTTAGCCGAACCTTTTCAGGACAACATGCTGCGTAACGGAGTAAAGTCAATTAAATGGATAAGTGAAATCACTTCCTCCATGTTAAATTGCGTTTAAAATTGTATACTCGACTACCACTTTATGTTTTCAAATTTTACCCCGGAAGTTTTGTCTAATCTTCGCGTTATTAAATAAATAATAAAAATTTAACCGAAGTTCAATGTTTTAAAATTCAAATCAATCGCATTGAAAAGCCTAGGTCATCTGTCAAGGTTTAAAAAAATTAATAAATAAATAATTCATATTTGTTTGAGTTTTCAAAACGTGATATTATAGCCACGTTGTTCAAGTTCAAAAGAAAGGATCTCATGTATCAAGAAAAATTATTAATTTGTACTTATGAGTTAATTGGTTTATATCGAGGAATTTGTTTTACCTTGAGAAGTTAATTTTGAAAGTAAATCCCGATTATCGGTTTTTTCAAAAATTTTATTTAATACAAAAAGTGCAAAAAATCAATAAAACAGTCAGGACCTTTAATTTTTTTTACTTCTTTTCTTCATCTTACATCCAGTTATCTCGAAGCTTCCCATAGGAATCTGCTACACTAAAAAGTTTGAAAAATCATGTCAATTAATTTTTTATTCGCGTAGAATTTGCATGTAATTTGTTTTGGGTATTACGCAAATCGGGGTCATTGTTGTTACATTTTCGCATAAAAAGCTGTATAAATTAAATAAACTAGTTAGGTAGATAGTAGCAGTTTAGTTATTTTATTTATTTACAGAATTTTGATTACATAATTTTATGTTGACATAGTTTAGTTCATGTACAGGGTGTTCATTCATCAAAATTCACATAATAATAAATTATGCAGACCGAACCTTTGAAATTGAGCTGACTCTAAAAATAAACCAAACTTCGTCTGATGTAAAGGTATTGCCAGAATGGCTTCTATTGGCACTCGGTCAGTACAGAAAGAAAATTATATATCCAGGAAGAAGTTGACAAGATGGCCATTTCCGGATCTGGTACAAAGATCCTATCAAACGGAAAAATTTACGAGATCCTCAGGAGACTGGCAGTGGCCGAGGTGAAGATCTCTCAGCTTAAAACGGAAGGAAAAATTTACTCCCCTATCACCCCTGCTTCGTATTCATTGGTTATAAAGGCGAGCGACTAGACAAAGAAAAGAATAGATAAAGAGATACCCTTATCCAATCAAAGGAATAGTAGCCTAACGGACGCACTTATAGCAAGAATAAAAAGCACGGGAGGCGGCAACGTACTGTACATGTATGTTTTGCCCTTCGGTTTTTCAGATTTTTCAGATGATACGACTAAAAGACGTCGGGACGAAACAAGGCTGAGAGTAGGCCTAAGCAGTGGCCGTAAAATCCTTAAATAACTCAGTTGCTTTAGATGCTAGGTTGTGAATCACGATCACCAGGGAAGCAATCTGCACGGATTGCAAGAGGCTAGGACATGCGACTAGTAGCAGGCCAGTTAGGAATATACCCCATTCCCTGTTATTTGGGAAAAATGCAACAAAAGCGGCCAGAGATGACCAAAGACATCACCATATTACGAGGTGCCATACCCGAAAAAGCATAAACGAAATAAAGACGAACTACATCCTTAATTGAAAGTGGTGGGGGGCTTTGCAAGAAGAAGAAATACCAAAAGGGAAAGAAAAAAGGCAAAAGAGCAATTCTCTTGTTTGGAGTAAGCGCTCAGCTGAAAGAAAAGGCCAATAAAAACACTTAGCAAAACAGGTTGTGTGAATAGGCTTCGTGGAGTTTAGAAGTAATGCCTAACGACGGATTCCCGACTCCACGGAGGGTTTAGTGAGTGAAAGTCTCACACTATGCCGACTTCAATTAAGCTGGTGTCTTTTGCAAAATGTCTTGAAGCAAAAAAGAAGGTTAAGATTACGTTAATAATCGTATTAAAACCAATAAAAAGCCACTGGACAACACGAATACGTCCCTGGACGAGTTTCTGCAGCAAGCATGCCAAAAAACGACAAAGAGACGACCACCGGCTTTTTGGTGGACGGAGGAAACAGCAGTGCTTCGCTAAAGCTGTACGGCCTTGAAAAAGGTACTACCGAGCGTTAGAGAGACACCAAATCGCGGAGAAGTTTAGGGCCACCTTAAAGAAAAGCTGAGATGGCCTAATTAAAGAATTGGACACATATGTTTGGGGAAAGGCGTACAAAATCGTCACCAAAAGATTCGGTGCATAAAACAACACGGGAATAGAGAAGAGTCAACTCGAACCCATATTGGCGAAGTTATCTCCGAATTGCACAGAAATAAACCAAATGTCAGCGGATGCGCAATAGAGCGCTTAGTCAAACTCTATATAACCGTTCATGTTAAATATACTCTATATAACCGACGGAGTCGCAGTGTTGGGCTTCGCAGACGACCTCATCCTGGTGGTGGTCGGGAAGATAGAAGAAGAGGTGCGGCAGATGATGGAAGCCATGGTGCGGATTATCGACTAGTGGCTGCGAGACAGGGGACTGGAAATTGTCCATCACAAGACAAAAATGCTCCTAGTAAGTGGAAGGAGACACCACCGATCAACAAAGAGGTGGAAGGAAGCACGGTTAGCCCCTCCGACAAATCGATTAGGATGCTAGGGATACATTTCGACAAAAACATCACCTTTGGAAAGCATATAAAACTCTCAGCCGATAGAGCCTTGAGGGCGGCGGCAGTAATCTCCAGACTCCTCCAAAAGGTCGGCGGTCAAAACGGAGAGTACTGGCTTCGGTGGCACATTTCATCATGCTTTACGGGGCGCCGATCTGGCTGGATGGCTTACAGAAGTACTCCAGTTACGCAGACAAAATTACCCAAGTGCAGAGACGGTTGGCTCTACGGGTGGCCAGGGCGTACAGAACCACATCGACGGACGCTTTACTCGTCCTGGTGTCAATGGTTTCAATCGACCTCCTGGATAAAGAAAGAAAATTTGAGTACGCAAACGCACTTAGGACATACAGTGAGCTACGTAAATGCTCACATGACAGCGACAAAGGAAGGTGGACACACCGGTTGACCGTAGTGTGGCAAAGTGGTGTCATAAGACTCATGGCACTCTTACGTATGAGTATGAGCTGACGCAACTGCTAACTGGTCATGGCTGCTTCCAAGATTACCTCCACAGGTTTAAGAGAGTAGATGACAACCGCTGCTCATACTGTGGGGAAGCTGATACCGCACAACACACTTTCTTCGAGTGCGAAAAATAGCAAGTCCAGCGTCAAAAACTCCAAGAACACCAAGGAGATGTTGCGAACTTGACCCCCGACAACCTGGTGGATTTCATGCTGGCAGAGAAAGACAATTGGACCGCGGTGTTAGCCTTTGAAAAAAGGTAGGACAAACTACAGGCTACAGGCCTTAAAGATATGAAACAAAAGGTTCTGAAAGGACAAAGAATGGAGCGAGACGCAAGGAATGAATGCTGCAATAGCGAATCCCGGCGTCTCTATGGAGTCAGTTTTTAGTCAGTAGGAATCTGATACTCTCCTTATCATTGGGGAGGGGGGGGACTATGCAAGGTTTCCTCACTCCTAACGTACAAAAAAAAAGTTAAGATTACGTTAGGCTTCATTTCATATAAAACAATCGATAAAACTTGTACTTCCTAGGAGGAATGGAAACTTTGGACAAAATCTTGAATAATTAATTTATCCTTAGGTTACCTTTCCTTTAGGTTTTCTACCAAAGAATTCGTCTTCAGGTGATGGAATGGGAAATGCTAATTCATAGAAATAGAAATCTTAGGAAATTCCAAAAAATCCAATAAAACTTCAGAAACTCCAAGAATTCTATTTATGAGCGTTTCTTTTGCTTTCTACTCATTTTTATTCAATTTTTAATCATTCAAAATCGAACAAAAAGGAAATGTGAATAAATCTTAGAATTTTTTATATTGCGATTTCCTCGCACTCCTGTCCCTGTGTCTGGCATTTAGAAGAAATGTATCTAGATTAAAAAAAAGGTAAGAGGAATAAATTTTTGAACACAGATTTCCATTTATGAAATTTCTAAACATTTTCTCAGTTTTCCCTTCGTTTGATTAAAATGAAAGAATTTTGCTCGCCTAAAAAATTTGGTGTGCAAATAAAGGAAAATCTGAGTTAACTCAGAAAATCTTAGACAAGAGAGAACCCGAAGAAATGTCGTAGAAAACCTTAAAAAAATGCAAGACAAATTTTTGTTTTTATTTTGCTTTTGCAACTTTTTCGAAAAGGAATCTTGAAGCAATCTAGGAAGAAAATCGAAAAAACTCTCAAAAATTTTGAGAAGAGAAATCCAGCGTACAAAAATTTGCCATGTGACAAATTTCGAAAAACAAAAAAGGATAAAGCAGAAAACGAAAGAAAAAAGTAAAAATCAGGGAAAATCTCAAAATAGAAATTTGGTAATCTGGAAAATAAAATACCCTTCAGGTAAAACGATTCGTTGATAGTAAAACAATAAATTTGCAATTTGGAGAAGAGGGAATTATCAATTCCAACTTCCTATTGCTGTTTAGGTATGTTATTCTTAGACCACACTGTATATTTATGTACGTCCAAGTTTCTTCCAATTTAGCAATTCAGGTGTAAGAAAAGATAAAAATAGTTATGCTTACATAAATAATGAGACAAAGCATTTAATGTGTTAATTACACATCGTGTCCTACATTTTCACAATTTTGTTGTCAAATGATGTTGCATCAAACGCCACGAAGTTTTTCCTTATAAACATTGTTAAAAATAATCAATTTTCTGGCATAATTAAGCCGATAATTATGGTACCACACATGTAATTAAAATGTTTATTACTATAATTTATTTAATTTATTTTATGCGATGGTCATTACGAATTAACTTTTTACACTTTTTTAAGTTTTCATATTTGACAAAGTGGTAATTTAATTTTATAGCTTGCGATTACACTCTCACGATTTTGAAATGCTTACAATTTACCAATTTAATTAAATTAATTAAAAATTCCAGGCCCGGTTAGGTTTATACCGGGTGACTTAATTAAACAGCTTGCAATTTTCGAATTTTTATTCAGAAAATTCCCAAAATAATATTCAAACTTTATATCAAAATGAATTGTTGCCACTTTAACTATAGTTTAAAAGTGGGAAAACGTAACTTTTTCAAATTTCCAAAATTTTAATTAAAGATTAGTATTTTTATTTATTTACTATTTTATTTGCTTTGAGTTATTCTGCAGTACAATAACAACATTTTGATACAGAGATAAATCAAATGCAGTTTAACAAACTACGGTATAACTAAGCGGAGCCATAGCTGACCTTTCTCGGATTTGAGGCCGCTTTTCTCTCTGAGCCGCCTGAAATTTTGTAAATAGTATTTCAGGACCCAAAATTACAGCTCTGCGACTAATGTTGTCTACAATAATCTTCCCTTTTCAGTGAATTTGGAAAATATTCAAATTTACTCGTTGTGGTCTTCGAAAACCTCAACGGGGATACCACATGGATAGAAAATGTTTATAAAAGGTAAATCCGATAGGATTTTATAAAATTGTGGACCATTTTGATCACATCCAAAAATACGTTGGTAGTTTGGTACTGTATATACAAGATTTTACCTACAAACTATTGAAGACAAATTTTGAACACAATTTTTTGCAAACTATCGGAAATGCGTTCGTCATGTAGAAGATCGCTTATACAAATCCGCATCGATATCATCAAAATCCACGCCGTCTGTATACCCAGAATCATCATATCTGGCTTTATCAGGAGTCCGAGTGTACCTGCTCCCCACAGTGGGACTTCTCGAAGTGAGCCTCAAAACAGGATCATCGTACCTCCTCGACACAATGGTAAACTCGTGATGGGCGTCAACCAATTTTTGTAATCTGGAAACCAATTCGTAATCCGGCATGGGCAGAATGATCCCCAAAATTTTGGCGATCGAACTCTTGAAATTTTGCAACTGAGCCTCTCGTCTGTTAACTTCCGACAAATTGTCCTTAATCCTGGCCAATTCGTCCCTGAGCAACTGAACCGAATGATCGCTAATCGATCGCTCTTGGTCGATCGTTTGTCCAGTCGTTCGAATCTGGTCTTTTAGTAATGTAACTTTTCTGTTGTATTTCGTTCGTAAAGATTCCGATTCGAGGAGTCGCTTTTGTAACTCTTCCACTTTGCGTCCTCTCTCCAGGGCTGTAATCTTTAGAAAAAAAATTAGAAAAATAGTCTGCGGGTACGAAAATTTACCTTGTAATCGGCGGCTTCGGCTAACTGAGCGTTCAAATCCCGAATTTGCTCCTTAGCGTCTGAAAGTTGAAGATGAAGCCGATCGTTTAGTTTCGATGCCTTTTTGATCCGCATGTTCGCCTCATCTCTTTCGCCTTGCAACAAAAACTTTGCTTTGGTGCTGTCTTCTTGTAAAGCCAGCTTACGACGTAACAAATCCAAGTGTAAATCCTTCCTCTGCACTTGCTCCCTCAGCGTACGTACTTTTCTTTGCAATTGGTATACAACGGCGGTCTGTTAAACAATTTAATTAAGCGAAATAAAACAGGCAAAGAAAACTACTGTGCACAAAATGCCGTTACAACTACAAATTTGAAACAATGAACGACCGAATTAAAATATTTTAAATTAATTTGCTGTCCTACCATTTGTGCGGTAAAGTGTTACAGTTTACTAAATAAGTACTGTACTTTGAAATTTAAATTTTTTTAAATTGTAGATCAAGTGCTCTGGAATTTTAAATTGTTAAGAAAGTTTTTGTAAGTTAATTGGAATGACTTAAATTTGACTAATTTGTAGGAAATTCATGCATTTAAATTTAAAATTCCCGCCGATTAACATTTTTTTATTGCGCGAATAAATTATACTTCATTAAAAAATCTAAAATGAGAAGTTTTTTTAAAGGAATTTTTTAAATCCAAAGAAATTTTGATTGCGGTTAGGAAATTACAGATTTTGTTGTAAATAAATTAGAAAACCCAAACGGATTATTTCCAAATTGTATTTACCTAAAAAACTAATTACTTGAATTATTATTAAACAAATAAATAAATTAAAAGTTTTTAGCGAAATTCCCATTCCCGATTTCCAAAATCGGTCTTCAAAATCAGTAAAGTTTAAATTTATTATATTTTCATTTGGCCAGTACGGATCTGATGGATTTTGTTTAATAAGTAAAATTCATGAATAAGATCCTTACCAGGATCTACGTCCTTATAAAAATCCTTTAATCCATCTGATCGTAATTCGGTATTTTCATGTCTTGTGGCAAGAAAAATCATTATTTGTTCATTGGATAGTAAAGAAACCAAAAATGGGATGCCGGAAGTGGCATTTATCAAGCTTTATAGTGGCGGTTGCTACCAATAATTCTACAATAAACCGTTCATTTCAGCAAAAACTGTCTGGTGTTCCTCTAATTTCTAAAATTTCAATTCTAAAATTTAATTTAAATTATTTCCAATGTAAATAGGAACGCAATTGATAAGATAATCATGCCCACCTGTGACTGTATCTAATTTAATTTTATATTATTTCTTTAAATTAAAATTTTTAATTTTACGAATTTTTCAACATCAAAATCAATATTAATTAGCATTCAGAAAAAATCCTATCCTTTTTATCTCTAATTTAATTTACAAAAATTTATACAAATTCAAAATAATAAAAATCACTTTCACAAAAATAAATTAATTTTATTTGCAAAAATATTAAAACTCTAAATTAAATTACAAAATAAGTTCAAAGACGAAATCAATCATTACCACGTTACAAGTGACCCGATTTATCCACCTGATTGGATTTTTACAAAAAAATAAAATTTTTATAAAAAAAAATTAAATTAATTCTCAAATTAATCTTTTTTCAATTTTTATTAAGCGAACTTAATCTTTTGTTTTTGAAACCGGGGGGGGGGGGGGAGTGATCTGGGGGTTATAGAATATTCTCCAGTAATAATTTATTGTGTGTCTAAACTCAAAAACAAATTATTTTATATTTATTAATTTCCAAAGTTTCTATTTAATAAAATCAATCATAGAACGTGCAAACAAATCTCCGGTTTATCAAGCCGGTGGGTGTGGGGGGCATAGAATACCTTCCAGTACATAAGTAATTATTACCATGTCACAAAACACCCGGTTATCCCACCTAGTTGCTCTAACGTTAACTAATTGGTAAGAAAACCAGAAAATTCACAATTTTAGCAATAAATAAAATTTTTACAAATAAATATTAAATTAATTAATTAAATTATTAAATCGAAAGCTTGGGATAAATAAATCTTGTTTATGTTTATTTAGCTATACCATAATAATTAATTTATAAATAAATATTAAATTAATCTTTTTTAAATTTTCATTAAGCAAAATTAATCTTCTGTTTTTGAAACAGGGGGAGGGGGGCTCTGTGGTATGGAATGTTCTTCAGTAGTAATTATTGTAACCAGAAAGAAATTATTAAATTTTATTTTAAAAATTGTGAAGTTTCTATTTAATAAAATCGAACATAGAAGGTGCAAGAAAATCTTTGGTTTTCAAACCGGGGGGTCTGGGGGGTATGGAATACCCTCCAGTACATAAGTAATTATTACCACATCACAAAAGACCCTGTTTTCCCACATCTAACGTTAACTAGTTGATAGGAAAACCAGAAAATTCACAATTTTTACAATAAATAAAATTTTTACAAAACAGCATTCTATTTTCAATTTTTTGAAACGGGGGGGGGGGGCTCTGGGGTATGGAATATTCTTCAGTAGTAATTTTTGTAGTCAAAAAGAAATAAAATTTTATTTTTAAAGTTGTGAATTTCTGTTTAATATAATCGAACATAAAAGGTGCAAGAAAATATTTTGTTTTTCAAACCGGGGGGTCTGGGGGGTATGGAATACCCTCCAGTACGTAAGTAATTATTACCATGTCACAAAAAACCCGGTTTTCCTACTTAGTTGGTCTATTTTTTTGAAATTGTAAAATTGTTTGGCGCGTCCCCAGAACTCCAGTCGCGCCGCACACCCATGAGGAATTTCCCGCGCGCCGTTCGGAACGCATCTAGGGTTTGACTCACGAATTTGGTCGGCGAGGTGAGATTTGATTTGTATGTCGAAGTGACGGGTCATATTTCGACAAGGTTCCGAGGGGATTTGCAACCTGTGACGCAGTAGGGTAAGTTTCGCTCTTTTTGCTTTTTGGCTAATTTTGGAAAAATCGACTACTGGTTCTCTATATGTTTCTCCACGAATTCACAATTCACAATTTTTACAAAAAATAAAATTTTTACAAAAAATATTACATTAATTCTCAAATTGATTTTTTTCAATTAATAAAATTAATCTTCTGTTTTTCAAACTGCGAGAGGGGGGAGGTCTGGGGGTATGGAATATTCTCCAGTAATAATTGTTTATTTAAAATTAAAAAAATTAATTTTTATTTTTAAAATTCTAAAGTTTTTCTTTCAAAAAAATCAATCGTAGAGCCTTCAGACAAATCTTTGGTTTTTCAAACCGGGGGTCTGGGGGGTATGGAATAGCCCCAGATTCCAGATGAAGTGATATTTCCTAGGTTTCCAAATTTTTACAAAAAAACGGGCTCCCCAGGAAAATACAATCCTTAAAAAAATAAAAAGATCTGCCAGGCCAATTTAAAATCCCAATTCCAAAATTATTTAAATTGTAGCTTAATAAAATTTAAAATCAAATAGAATGGTTAAATTGACAAGATATCTCGACCCAGGTGCCAACGGTATCCAACCTTTCGTGATATATTCGAATCAATTTGAAATGTTACAAAATTTTCGTCCAAAATTATTTTAAATTAATTTTTCGGTTACTGTCACGAAAATGGGACCACGAATTCAACTTTTTCCTGTAGACCATTGGAAAGCGAACAATTTTCTGAGCATTTAAAATTTTTTTTTGCGGATTATGAAGTAGCTTTCGAGAAAATGGCATTTAAAAATTTAAATTTCCATGCATTTTACATCCGGAATTCTACGTACGCGGGTTTTTTATCGTCGGTACGTACCTGTACTTTAATATATTCTTAAAGACAGCCGTCACATGCAGTGGCGTATTTAGAAAATGCCTATGGGGGGGGGGGGGGCAAACGAGGGAATTTTTTGGAATCTCGTTAATCCAGTCATGCGCGTCAGCGCTAATGAGATAAACGGACAAATTCCAAAAATCAATAAAATAAAAAAAATTCAAGAAAAATATATTCAAACAAAATAGTGATAAATATATTACATTTACAATATTAAATTAGATCCAATTTTGGTGTCAATGTTGATTATCTTATAAACCGATTTACCAACCCAAAAACAAAATTTTCAAAATAACAAAAATACAATGGGATTATTAATCCTATTGTAGTTGGAGAAGGGTACCTAAATAACGATACCTAAATAACGGTACCTAAATAAATTAAAAAAAAAAAAAAAAATTTTTTTTTTTGTTTGATGAGATAACAAACTTGTAAGTTTAGATATCCCTTTGTGGACGCTTACTAACCTTCAAAATACATTTTCTTAGTATGGCATTCGGCTAGTTTAGAGCACGTGGAAGGTTTCATGATCGTTTGAAAAAATGGTAAGTTTAATTTTATATTTTCATTGTCAGTACGAACCTGATGAGGTCAATTTCGTTGGGTAAAACCGCGAATAAGTCCGAAACATGTCGTTCGTTAAGGCTTTTTGAATTTAATAATTTTTTTCTTGCTATTTTTTTTTATTCGTTATTGATTCCTAATACGGTCCTGACTACCGATGTCCTACTACGAATTTGTATTTTGAAATGTATCTACTTTGTAGATTACAACGACCTCTATCTCAACTATTTATATTTCTTATAAATAAATTAAATTTACGAAAATATTTAGAACACGTGGTAAACATTATTTTCTTCAGAAGGGGCTTCAGGGTTAAAATCCGAGTCATCCTTGGGGGGGGGCAATTGCCCCCTTGCCCCCCCCTAAATACGCCAGTGGTCACATGTGACTGTTACTCCGCGGGTGCACATCGATGCGATGTAACCTTACTACTAAACGCAGCAGTGGCGCAACCAAAGGGGGCTAGGGGGCCCCCCAAACACTTTTCCCTTTTTTTAATAAGATTCGTTTTAATAATAATTTTTCTTTGAGTTATTTCGGAAATGCCGTCCTTTAATTCCCACTTCAATTTAGGTAGGTAACAGTGGTAACACAATAATTATACTCGAAAATAAGATCACCACGCCCCTTTTTTCGTAAAATTTTCGCATCTCTTAATTTTGATTTTTAAACGCCGTGTTTAAAACAACCACAAAATTCTCGAAACCAAAATCTCAAAATTATACGGGAGACTACTGCTTCTCAACCGGGGGGTATGAAATATTCTCCAGTACATAAGTAAATATTATATTATAAAAAAACTCAACTAGTGTCCCCCTTAAACTGTGAATGCGTTCAACAGAAAAATTCTTAATCGAGGTAGATAACTCTGCACTTGACACCATGAACTGAACGAGTAAAGTAATTGTTGGCAATTTTAAATAAAATTTTATTTCCAAAAATCAAACTTGTTGGCAAATCTTTTGTTTTTCAAACCGGGGCAGGGGGTCCGGGGGCAAGAAAATCAGAAAATCCACAATTTTTACAATAAATAAAATTTTTACAAAAAAAAAAATTAAATAAATTCTCAAATTAATTTTCTTTCAATTTTCATTAATCAAAATTAATCTTCCGTTTAATCAATGTTAAATTCATGTAAAATCTGGAAATTACGTTGATGCAATCGACAGTCAGACATCAAAGCGGTGTTATTTCCTTCTATAAAATTATAAACTCTAATTTATTTTTTTCAAAAGCTTTCATATGAACCGTGAACGAAAAGCAAGCGTAACATCAAACTGCAAAGAAAATTTTTTGTGCTCTGCGCTATTGTGATAATCATAATGAGCGAATTGATTTTTAATAAAAATAAAATGGAAAATGATGTATACAATTTAGTAGTAAATTATTTCATTCTGATTTATCAAATTTGCAGCATAATTTAGGTCATCAATCATTTTGACCGGTTAATTTAGGAAATAATTTATTAAAGGACGAATTCGTCCGACTTTTCATTGACTAAATGTTCGAAGCAGATTTTCAAAGGAAAACTGTTAATTTGTTCCCTTCATGAAATAAATTCATTACTAAATAAATTGAGAAAGCAAGACAAAAACTACGAACGCTTACTTCGCGATAACATGGAACGTCATGAAAGGTTTTTTCACGTCTAAGCAAACGCGGCAAAGTTCCATATCCACAACAAAGCAGCTGAGCCATAACACAAAGACGATAAGAAAACAATCAAAATAAAAAAACAGGTCTTTACCTTATCCACTAATTTGTCGCTTTCCAATCGAGCCAATTGCTCGGCTCGATGCAATAACGATTCCGTGTGCAATTCCACCCCAACCTCTTGAGATATCTCATCCATGTTGAGCGCCCTGGCTAGACGCTCCAAAAAGGTCATAAACTAAAAACTTAAGTTTGGTAAAATGAGATAAAAATAAATTAAACACAAACCGTGCTCTTATCACGCTTGAGACCTTCCCGTGACAATTCGCAAGTACTGAGTTCGACGTCAGTTTTATGGAGACGATGCTCCAGATGGCTCTTATCATCTTCCAAACTTCTAGCTCGCAGATTTGCTTGTTCGTACAGCGATAAGTGGCGATTCAATTGCTGAGTCTCATGGGAAAGCTTTTCTTTCAGCGTTTCAACTTGCTACAAAAAAAAATTTAAATAAAAATCCAAACGAAATCTAAAAGATACCCCAGATTTTTCCCGATTTTCGCTCAAAATTTCCCGAATTCGATCCTTGATTGTGTCTTCCAATGAATCGACAAACCGAATGGGCGTACTTAGCAGCAAAGCAATCGATTCTAAAGCGTTGCGGTGTTCGTTATGAAGCCGCTGATATTTTTCCTCTTGCAGTTTCAACTCATCTAAAAGATACATTTTCCTTTTCAGTTTTTAAGTTTCCGAAAGTAAACAAACGGGGAAGAGTTACCGCGCAACTGACAAATTGCAGATTCTAACTGAGCGATGTTTGTGCCAGCAGATCCTAAATTTCTAGTGGAGGAAGACAATTTTTCTTTTAAATCGATAATTTCGCGTTCGCAAACCCTGTTTTGCATTTCCAACGATTCTTTTTCTTGACGAAGCCGATCCAATTCTAAAAGTTGTGTCGCCGATTGCCGTTGTAAACATTCCTTATCGCTCACTGACCTATCCAATGTTTCTCTTAACGTTCTCACATCCAACTCAGATGTTGCCAGAGTATCTTGAATATTCATCGCTTTGCTTTTAAGACGACTGGTTTCCTGAAAAATAATTTTTTTTAATTTGGCCCCAAACTGCACTGATGGTTGTACCTGAACTAATTCTGCAGCTTTGTGGACCAAAGCTTCGACAGTCATCAGGCTGCTGTCTGAAATTTCCGCACCAAGTGCGATTCCCAACCTCCTCACCAACTCTTGATAGGAAACCCTGGCAGTGTCTTTCTTTTGCTCCTCCGAAGTCAAGTCCATCTCTAAACTTCTCACCCTCTTCTCATATTCCTTTGCTTTATCCTCGTTGTATTTGCATTCTCTTTGGGCCGTCTGTAAAGCAATTTCGTTGCGTCCTTGCGTGGAATAGTGGTCCCTTTCGCGTTCTTCCAATTCTTGGATTCGTTTCTTCAGCGATGATATTACCGCATTTTGCCGTGCCGACTGTTCTCTTAAGTGGTCGCTTTCCAATTGCAAGTCCAAGCATCGCTGGTCCCGAGTCCTCATTTGACTCTTCATTTCGTTCACTTCGTCCGAGAGCCGTTCCTTCTTGTACTGAAGTGCTGCTACTTCGCTGCGAAGGGACGTTGCTACGTCCATTTGATCACCATCCATCTGCGAAGTGGGAAAATAAATATAAGGGTAATGCTAGAGAAGAATTTAATCTTCAAGGACTCACTTTTATGACTCCCCAGAAAGACAGTAAGAAAGAAGAAAAATATGCAAGAGCATTGACGATAGAGAAAAGAGAAAAAAAAACGCGGAAGTGTACTTACATAATTTTGACAAGTTCCATTTCGAGAAACAAATTTAAAAGTCCTTCAATCCTGAAATAGTTTACGGAAGTTTTATGACGTTTCTTCCATAAATAACCGAAAATATTGGATTCATTTAAACATGTCAATGCAGATGATGCCTATTCCTGATTGGGTAACAAAAATATTCAATAATTTGACAAGAATATTTCATAAAGCCGACTTTACTCTTCCTGGTACTAAAAAGCGTGATATATAAAAAATGAAAATTGATTGAAAGCATGAGGGAGTCATATGTAGGTCACATGCAAAACCTAAATGCGTTTCGCTTAATCGATAAATTAAATTTAGCCAAAATTAGTGAAACAATAACTCTAGCATTGAATAAGAACTGCTCACCTCGATATCCTTGGTGAGAATTTCGAAAATCTTCCAATCCTCTTCGGTATTACCAGAAGTAACCGATCCTTGCACCGATGACATTATAATTGGTAATAATTAGTCTGGTTATGAAAATTTTGGCATCCATGAAGATTTATTTGTTGGTGAATGTAAAATTGTGGATAAAAATAGAAACTAAAGCTCGAACCCGAAAAGTATAAACAAAGAATGACTTCACGCTAGCTACTTTGTTATAATCAATATATCCAAGGAGTTTTAAACTTGCGAAGTATTCATGCTATTATTTTTCAACAATCAACATGCAATCTCGCCATTGTGCTGCAATAATTGATAAAACCGAAAGTTATTTTGTTGATGCCTGAAAAATGTGAATGAAAAGATTCGTTCCGATTGGATAACATTGCATACAGAAATGGTGCCATAAAAATAACTACAAGAAACTGAAAAAATTGATAAACAACGAGAGAATGAAGAAAAGAAAATGAAAGTTACATCAAAATTAAATGTAATGTAAATGAAAAGTTAACAGCTTTTATTTATAAATAAAACAGTTTTTCCAATAAAATTAATTTTCTAATTTAAATCGAAATTATTAATAATATCGTAAAACTTCAGTCCAACCTTTTAACAAAAACCAAATATTATTAAAAATTTAAAAATAAAAATTCATAACAATGTATGGAAAATATCTTACATTCCCCATGGCTGGGAACCGATACTGGTTCAGCTTTTAAATTTGCACTGGGAGCCAATACCGGCTCAGCTTCGAGATCAGTACTGGAAGTCAATGCCGGTATAGCTATGAGTTAGCCGTAAGATCTAACCTAGCTAACCCTGACCGTAAGACCGAGGTCATCATTTCAGCGTTGGGACAAGGGTGCCTCAGTAGCATTGTCAATATTTAGCTAAGCGTTAAGTACACAGAAATAAATATGTGTTACTAATTAACACAATTGTCCAGAAAAATTACACAATTGTGTACTTGTAATTGTGTAATTGGGCCAATGCTGGGCCAAGCACTGGATCAGTACTAGGAGACAATGCAGTCGTTCAAGATTTGAAATCAACACTGAGCCAATACTGGGAGCCGATAAACTGAAAAAAAGTTACATCAAAAATGCATCATTTTTGCGCAGTTGAACAAAATTCGTAGTACATCATACATCATAGTAGATTTTCGTAGTAGCAAATCATTTTTTCATTCGGCAAATTCAATCATTTCATCGGTCCAAAAATGATGAATTTTTGATCAATATGATAAATGATTTTTTCAGTGTACCGGTCCAGCTGTGAAGTTAGTACTGGATCAGTACTGGGAGTCAACGTAGCACTAACGCTGATCGCCAACCGTGGAGCCGCGGTTATCATTGCAGTTTTGAGACAACGTTGTCCTAGTAGTATTACCTACAGTTGGCCAAGCGTCAAGTTGGCTCCTTAAGTGTCCTTGAAAAACTTTCGAAACAAATTCTAAAGTTAAACTGATAGACCGATGAAGACTGATAGGTCCAAGGGTTCGAAGCCAAGGCCGTTAAAGCTTTTCGTGCCCAGCAACGAAAGCGGGAAGCCGCCGAAGTAAGGAGCCCAGCCAAGACAAAGTTTCTACAAGTAAACCTTAATCATGCAAGGGCTGTTCAGGACCTGCTACTGCATACTATCGCAGCTAAAGATGTCGATATCACACTTATCAATACATGGCGGCTGAACCCACAGACCATCGAAGAGAAAGCGGCTATTCTCTCAAAAGATCGGGTAGCGGTCCTGAGCTCTAGAAGGGGCCAATGTTTCGTATGTGTGAAAACGGCAAAACTGGTAGCCTACTTTTGTTAGTTCTTACCCAATACCGCCCTGGAAGAATTTGTAGACCAGATCTGAGACCTCAGAGATAGGATTAAAACACAGTCAAAACCCATTGCCGTCGGTGGCTACTTTAATGTGAAGGCGACGGAGTGGAGGTATTTTTCAAGCGATGCCAAGGCAATCATTCTGGTGGAGGTACTGGCAGAGTTGGACTGCAACATATGCAACTTCGGTGACACCCCAACCTTCAAAAGACATGAATACGCGTCCATATTGGACGTCACGGCGGTCTAGTCAGGTGACGAACTGGAGGGTACTTGACGAGGAAATGGCCAGTGACCACAGATATATTTATCTTTCAATATTAACCTATCTCCCACCCCATGTAGCACAAAATGTTGGACAATATTGCAAGATTTAGCCTATATAGGTCCAATATTGTTTTCCAATATTGCGCCGATATTGAAAATCAATATTGCGCCAATATTGGGAGTAGGTTGGTGCAATATTGCCCCAATATTGATTACCAATATTGCCTTCCGATGTTCAGCCAATATAGGTCCATTATTGCTTTCCAATATTGCCCCGATATTGAAAGTTGATATTGCACCAATATTGGGAGTATGTTGGTGCAATATTGCGCTAATATTGATTATCAATGTTGCCTTCCTATATTCAGCCAATATTGGTCCAATATTGTCTTCTATTATTGCTCAGATATTGAAAATCAATATTGCACCAATATTGGGAGTAGATTGGTGCAATATTGCCCCATGGGCCATGGACAGACCTTCATTCTCGATGGGTTGGAATTGGCGTAGACTGGACAAGATCTGCCTTCAGGCAGGGCTATGCAGAGACCGGACCTGCAGAACACCATTCGAGGCATCGGATTGGGGAAAATCGGAGAGGGGGGGGCATCGGGTAGGAGCCCAACCTTAAGGAGAGGGGTCTACTGGGGAACGGAAAAAGTAGCCCAACAAGGAGGCGCTGGAAGAACGCCAGAATATGTTACCTGCTCCTGCGCAGGACGTCTCTGAGACGATGCGACGATGCACTGTTAAAACAGACAAGAGTGGAGTTAAAGAGACTCCGAGACACTTTGACTACCACAATAAGAGACACAAAAAAAAGCACCGAAGAAAGCTCACGGATGAGGTGAATGAAGACGTCTGGGGAAGAGCCTACCCGATCGTGACCAAAAAGCTAGGTAGACAATCCATCCCAGGCTTGACGGAGGTCTGCCTCAGTACAATCATTCAGATTCTCTTCCCAGTGCACCAGAAGATGACTTTCGACACCAGCCTGGTGGACGGAATTATCCCACCCTTCAGCTAGGCCAAGCTGAAAGCAGCTGATAAGAAGATGTCCAACAATAAGACACCGGTGTCGTTCGGACTTCCGTCGAAAGTAGTACGAAGCTCGGCCCTTCGACTTCCTGCGGAAGGAATGATATCCCGAGAACTGGAAGAAGGCAAAACTCCAACTGTTGAAGAAGAGCGACAATAGTCTAGAGCTTCCAAGCTATTATAGGCCAATTTGCTACCTGGCCCATGCTGGAAAATGCCTGAAGAGACTACAACGTGAGATTGAACAGACCGAGGGCCTCTCGGATAGGCAATTTGGCTTCCGAAGAGGTAGATCCACCATAGACGCAGTCGACGGCATGATTCACAAGATAAAAACAGCGGAAGAGGGAACTCGAAAGTCGAGGCGTTACGTGTTCTTAGTTACTTTCGACGATAAAGACGCTTTCGACTCCGCGAGATGGGAGTTGATTATGGAGGAATTAGAAAAGAGGGAAATACCACCATACCTCCTCAACATCATGGCAAGCTATTTCCACGGTAGAACGCTGCTAATGGACGAGAAGCTTTGGCAGCACACCCTTCCGGTATCCAGTGGCGTTCTACAGAGTTGGCATTCCCTAAACCTCTAAAGAGTGGGGTTTTAGTTGGTAAAAATCCGACACTATCACCCAACCCATCTTCGGAGTGCTGTCCTTTTGAAGACTTCTCCACTCTCATCGCTCGCCAAAAAAAAAGCCTTTAAAGCGGTGACCCTTCTTGCGTGCTACCGAATTTTTTTTAATTTTCAAGGTCAAACGCGTAATAGAAAGTTAGAAAATTACAATAAAAAATTATTTCGGGTACGCCATTGTCGGACGGACGAAACAGAATGGCGTTAGCTGATAGCCTGGATGCGTAAAATAAACTATATAGTAATGTCTCTCCATACCCGAAAACACGGCAAAAGTTGATGTTGAAGTTCGGGAATGGCTAAGAAGGGATCCGAACCAAAAGATGTAATATGTGAGAGTACCTCCCATCGGAAGGTTTGTCAGGATTTTAACTGCTTCCCAAGCCTGAGCATAATCCACGCAATCTCACCTCATATACATCTATAAGGCTGCTTTCAGCACTCAGTAAACTTACCAAAAACAGGAATCTGGCAACGCTGTAGACGGCATATACTTTGCTCACTTGTTAAATAAATAACTATTAATTTCAACTTTTTCGTCTGAGTGAATAGGCAACCAGCATTGCAGCACAATAAAAACAATACAGCTAAGTTAACCTCAATTTCCAACTGTCAGTTTGCCTATAATATTTCAATTCAATGAAATTGGAGACGATTTTTATAAGATGTAACTTTGTTTAAGTATAATTTAATTTAATTTTGAAAGCCTCAGCATCAACAGCAAGATGAACAAAACTAATGCAGTGTTTCACCCGATCATCAGTTCTATACAAAAAATTGCACTCTACGAAACGAAATCGGTAAGCTATTTTATTTTACACCTCTTCTATCAGCTAACATTTAAATGTCCTTAGCAATTCTACTTGGTTGGCTCGAACAATACCCAAACGAGGTTTAGAGTCATCAAAATTGATCGGATGGAACCAACTGACTTGGTTATAATCGACGATCAGGTGGAATATAATCAAGAAGAAATACAAGATTTGTTGCATCGAATTGATGCCGGAAATCGACAGAGGCCGAATTTTTCTAAAAATATCTCAGCGTTCGGGATCGTCGGCTTTATTAAATTTTTGGAAGGTTACTACATTTTGTTGATTACCAAGAGGCGAAAAGCTGCTATCGTGGGCTATCACACGATTTATAAAATCGAAGATACAACTATGTTGTCTATTCCAAACGACACGGTGAAAGTGTTACATCGAGATGAGCAGCGCTATGTGAAAATGTTCCAAAATATGGACTTGTGGAGCAACTTTTATTTCAGGTAAGAAATTGTAAGCAAGGAAATTTTAGAGACAGCAAGAAAAACCATTTATTTAGTTACAGCTACGATATCACGCACACGTTACAATACAACTTAAGCATTCCACGCGAAATAATTCCAAATGCTTCCGATGATGATTGCAAGCTTTCGGCCGAAGATATCATGAAAACGCCCACTTTTCTACGAAAGAACAACAAACAGTCTGATGGCACAACTGTCGAGTACGCGATTAGGACGAAACCGAATCGAAAATTTGTATGGAATGGCCACTTGTTGCACGAAGTGGAGAAGATTCTGCATCCCGATTGGATACTTCACATAACGCACGGCTTCGTCGCACAGTCGAATATTAACATATTCGGTCGTTCCATTTACGTTACTCTTCTCGCCAGGAGGTCTTCGAAGTACGCCGGCACGAGGTTTTTGAAACGAGGGGCAAATTTTCAAGGCGATGTCGCCAACGAAGTCGAAACGGAACAAATGGTTTTCGATTCGTGCGTCTCTTCCTTGAGTCAAGGTCACTTCACTTCGTTTGTTCAAATGCGCGGTTCGATTCCCAGTCATTGGAGCCAAGATATGAGTAAAATGGTGGCAAAACCACCAACGATCACTATCGACTTAAGTGATCCGTACGCGGAAACGGCGGCTGCGCATTTCAACGAATTATTGAAACGGTACGGAGCGCCCATTGTTATTTTGAATTTAGTTAAGCAACGCGAGAAAAAACCGCAGGAAAAACTGCTCAGTCAGGAGTTGGATTCGGCTGTGAAATATTTAAACCAATTCCTACCTCACGAGCACCAAATAATCTATAAGACCTTTGATATGGCGAGAAAAAACAAGGCGAAGGTGGATGTTATGAGGCGGCTAGCGGATATCGCGAAAAGCGCAGTTATGAAAACTGGAATCTTTCACAACCAGCAACAGTATTACGGACAGAAGTCGACTACAGTCGTTGGTCAAACCAAAGACATCAATAAGGCTTTCAGCGTGCAAACCGGTGTGATACGAACGAATTGCGTCGATTGCTTGGACCGCACCAATACGGCACAGTTTGCCATAGGTCGCTGCGTCTTAGGATACCAAATGTGCGCTTTGGGGATTTTAGATTCGCCGAAACTCGAATTCGACACGGACTGCGTGCGAATGCTCGAAAGTTTATACGAAGATCACGGCGATACTCTCGCTTTGCAGTACGGAGGCTCCCAGTTGGTCCACCGTATTAAAACCTACCGAAAAACAGCACCATGGACGTCCCAAGGCAACGACATAATGCAAACTTTGAGTCGTTACTACCGAAACACATTTTCGGATGCTGAGAAACAAAATACAATTAATTTGTTTCTCGGTTTATTTGTTCCAGTCGAAGGCGCACCTCACATATGGGACCAAATTACAGATTACCACCTTCATCACAAAATTATACTCGTCGAACGTACAAAACCCTTAACGCAATGGTGGGACTCGGAAGTGATCAAATGTTTGCCTTACTCCTACAATGATTTAACAAAAACTTGTTCAGAACTGATCCAAGTGCAAAGTAAAGACGTGGAAATGATCGATGCGTATTCGGATTATTACAAGCCTTACGAATTGAGTATTATGGACAAAGTTTTTTCTTTCGAAATAAGCAATCTGAGTAGGAATTTTATTCCGAATGTTAGCTTAAATTACAGTCCATTTACGATCTGCATTAGGCCTGGCCGTAGAAGAGAAGAGAGTGGTCAGAAGGGCGAAGTCATGAAGAATCCGTCGTTAACCGGACAAAGTTCTACCAGTTCCACAGCTTCCAGTGATAGGTAAATATTTTTGGATTGGGTCAAGACCTTTTTCTGATTTTTAAAGTAGTTTTAGTGATGGTTCTGATTCATCCAATGATGAGAGCAGCCTCTACACCGAGTCGCTTATGACAGCTTCAAAAGATAGCGGATCTAAAATTACGTTTGATTTAATTTTTCATTCCATGAAGCAAGTTTACGGCAGCGAGCCTAAAGAACCAGGGAGAGCCGATATGTTGACATACAAAAAGTAAGAAAAATATTTTTTCATTCATTCCCTTTATTTTTGTTTATATAAATGTTTCCATTTTTTCACACCGTTTCTGAATGACAGTGATTTAAAGTCGACTGTAAATATTTATGCTATCATGGGTGTCTTTTTAAGCCACTGTCACTCAGAAACGGTGCGGCAAAATTAAAAAATGTATAAATACAAAAATGGAGGGAATGAAATTTGCAACAAAAAATGTCTGAAAAGATTTGTTGTAAAATCGAATTTTATATGACAAAAATGTCGTTATGTTACAGATACATTTTGGTGGGTCGTAAAGCTAATGGGACCATAAAAAATGCAACCCCGACTGTCATAGGACTCCACCAAAAAAGCACGTTTACTATGGATACCTCAATAAAAACGACGCCCCCGATTGTTACAATGAAATCTATCGAAGCTTATGGAAACTATGTGGACAAAGCATTTACTGGCGGTTTATCTCCAAAATTAAGGGATCTGGAAATTTACCAAAGATACAGCAGTTACAAATAAAACGTTAGTCAATATTATTCCTTCCTGATATTTTTTGTTATTAATTTAAATAAATTTTATTCAAGTTTCATTTGGTGTTGATCAATTAACAGACTTCTACTCCTGGGAGTGCAAATATAAAATTACTTGGGTGTTAAAACTCCAAAAATAGGTTGAGCTTCAGTGTAGCTGAATGATTGAATAAAACGTGTGCGAACTTAGCCCCGCACGTTTTATAAAAATAATTTTTGGAAGTTGTTCTATATTGTTCCAAAATATTTAAATTATGAAAATATAATAATTATAATATTTAAATACAAAATTATAATAATTTTTTAAACATTTATTGTTGCAAATTTCATTACTTTCATTTTTGCTTATATACATTTTTCTATTTCGTCACACCGTTTCCGAGTTACAGTGACTTGAAAAAGACTCGGTAAAATACCAAGAATATTTTCATCTGTATTTGAGAAACGGTGCAATAAAATCGAAAAATGTTGAACAAAATTATACGGAATGAAATTTACAAGAAAAAATTGCTTCTTCAGTTTTCTATTTCGTTGTACCGTTTTTGAGATACAGATACTGAAATACTTTTTGTATTTTACAGCCGTTTTAACTCAAAAACAGTGAAACAAAATAGAAAAATGAAAATTGCAACCAAGACGTCGAAGAAGTATTGCTGTAAAAATGACAAGATTTTAAAATTTAATTCTCTAAAACTATTTTTGAGAAGACTTTTGTCTTGAATAAACGATAAAGAAATTAAGATGCAAAGGTCATCAAAAACTGTGAGGCATTAAAATATTTTTTAAATTCACAAGCGTATACCTCAGAAATAAGTAGATACATTCTTGTAGGAAATTTTATCTGCTTCAATTTTATACAAAACAACTTTTTGGCTACGGTTAACCGTTTTCGAAAACTTCCTTTGTACCCCCTTGCACATAGGTTTGGCTGGACTAAAATTAAAAGCAAAATTATCGGAAATGAGTTTTATTTACTGAAAATTTACAGATTCGTCTAAAAAATTTTAAAATAATAATAATATAGAAATGTAAAACTCATCTCTTGCAAGCAGCGAGGGAATGGTCTACTTAAGCTTCTTCTTTGGGCGCAAGTTGTTTGTGTGTCCACACTTCTTCTTGCGACAATTGGTAGCCCTAGGATGTAACCTGGCGTAGCACTTACGACAGATCATCTTATCGCAGTTGTATTTTTGAGCCAAAATACGAAGAGATGGTTCGATGATTCCTCCCCTCAAACGCAACACCAAATGAAGAGTTGACTCCTTCTGGATGTTGTAATCGGAAAGGGTTCTGCCATCTTCCAACTGTTTACCAGCAAAAATCAAACGTTGTTGGTCGGGTGGGATACCTTCCTTGTCTTGGATTTTTGCCTTCACATTTTCGATAGTGTCGGAGGGCTCAACCTCAAGGGTTATGGTTTTACCCGTCAAAGTTTTCACAAAAATTTGCATCGCGATGCCTACAAACAAGAAAAAATTAGTCACATGCTAACCTAACCTACATAACGATCACACCACAAAAACATTTTCACATCAACGCGAATTAATTACAATTCACGAAATCAGTTGTAAATGTAACGAAATTATGCTTGAAAAATTGGTTTAAAATTAACAGGATTGAAATAAATGTAATACTTACTTTCTTAAAACGTGGTCGTCCCAATCTTCGATGCGAAAGACAAATGACAACTGATTTACCGACAGTGTAGCGCAGCCACCTTCATGTTGTTAACGGAAACTAACCAAATTGCGCACGATTTTTAAAATTTAAACTATAATTTTATAGGAGTGTTATTTTAAAATTACGTTGATGTTTTTTTATTTAAAATACCGCAATTAGTTTTTGTTAGGAGGTTTAACTTTCACCGCGTTTGAAAATGTCAACTAAATATTTTTCTCTTTTTTTTAAGGTCACGAAACCTAATTGTTGATAATTGTTTTTTACCAGTTTTTGCAAGATAAATCCCAACTTTCGTTGTAATAATTAATCGAAAGTTTTAACAGTGCGGAAATTTCTGTAAAGTAAACTAGCTCACCGGAACCTTTTGTTTTTTGTTTTAGGCTGCCCGCAGCACAGTGCTGTGCGGTTAATATATAATAATAATACTTTATTGACGGAATATTCCTTATAACAAACAAACAAACATTAATAACAACAACAAAAAAATCATACAAGTAATTATGAAAAATATTACTATAAGTACCATAGTACCTATTGACCAATCAGTCAAATTACAAGGTTAATTTATTTCTTAGCTGTCTTTTAAATTCTTGCTTCGAAATATCAAAGAAAACAACAGTAAGCTGGTTGGCCAGGTTGCAGATTCTGGATAAAGGAGAGTAATTCTTCCCATATGAGGTCTTGTGGTAGTTGATGGAAAACAGTGGTGGATTTCTCAATTCATAAGGATTGACTGAGAAGCTGATCAAATCCAGAATAGAAGAACTTTTAATATGCCCATTTAATAAATTATACAGAAAAACCAATTCTAGGTACGATCTTCTTTTTCCCAACGTTGATATGTTGAGATAACACAAAATGTTGCTATAGTTAGAGCTGTGGTATAAAATATTAAATTTGAAACACATATGTTTAACATATTTCTTTTGAATCCTTTCGATTCTATTTATATATTTGTTGTAATGCGGATTCCAAGCCATTGCTCCATATTCCAACAAAGACCTAACGAGCGATACATAGAGCAAATTGATTACTCGAGGATCCTTAAATTCAACAGATTGTCTAATCACAAATCCTAACATCTTAGAAGCCTTCCCGACCAGCTCATTAATGTGTTTCGAGAAACTTAATTTGCTGTCTACAATTACTCCTAAATCTCTGATATCGGTAACCATCTCTAACACTGTCCCGGCCAGCTGATAACAGAAATTAGATGAAGTATGTTTACGAGAGAAACCTAAAACCTTGCATTTGGAAATATTGAAATCTAATTTATTTAATTTGCACCACGATTCAAGAGCCGACAAATCCTTACAAATCATAATCCAGTCCGATTTATCATTCACCTTTTTATAAATTTTGAGGTCATCGGCATATAGCAGAAACAAACAGTATTTAAAAACATTAATTATGTCGTTTATGTACATGATAAATAGCAGAGGTCCTAGATGAGAACCTTGCGGTACTCCAGAACTAACTAAAATCTCGTTGGAAAGTTTATCTCCAATTTTGACTCTTTGGGTACGATTCGAAAGGTACGATGCTAACCACTTAGTTATGGAGCTACCCATACCCAAGCAATTCAATTTAAATATTAACCTGTGCAAATCAACTCGATCGAACGCTTTGGAGAAGTCGGTATAAATGCAGTCGATATTTGAACCATCTTCCATGCAACGTATAATATATTCTATAAATAAAATTAGGTTTGTTGACGTAGATCTTCCTTTGTAAAAACCGTGTTGTTGTTCAATTATATTGTCCTTAACAGCGTTGTAAAGAATTTCAGTAACAAGAGACTCAAAAAGTTTGGGAATGCACGACAAAATACAAATTGGCCTATAATTTTCCACATTTGACTTACAACCATTTTTATAGATTGGAGTTACTGTAGATATTTTCCAAATATCGGGAAAAACTGATAACTGGATCGACTTGTCAAACAATATCTTTAAAGGCTTCACCAAATTATCGCAGCACCTGTTTAAGAAGATGGAAGGAATTCCATCATATCCAGGAATAGGATTTGAATCAAGGGCCCTTAATTTATTTAAAATATCGGATTCACTGATTACTAGCAGATTTAGATCGATGCATTTTTTAATTAAATTATCCCATGGAATATTATCGTCGTCCTTATTACTAATAGTTATATTGACATCTTCGTGATTGCGATACACGGATTGAAAGTGATCTGCAAAGAGATTTGCAATGTCTATTTTGCTTAGGATATAATAAATAATAATAATTTGACTTGGTATGTTTTAATGAAGTGAAATACCGAAGATTATAAAAAAAATAAATCTTTCCGCATGAGTGGATTAACGAGAAATATTTTTATGAAAAAAATTACTAGGTAATTTAAACCGGAAAATCTTCGAAGGAATCTTTGACTCCAAGAACCGTTTATTGCTATAAGTCCGTAAATTACTCTATATCCTGGATACCAGTACGGCAGCCCTAGGGGTAAAAGATTTCCTTTCCTATGTTATGGCGAACGACGTGGTTGGAAATGATTTCAGAGTCAGTTTCCATCCGCACGTCTTCAGTCAGTTTGTGACGGTTGCCTTCGGGAGGTTTACTATCTAAGATGGCTTTTTATTACATAGACCAACGAAATATAAACTCCGGCAGCTAAAACTTAATCCTGCAGAAGTTTAGAAGAAAGAGGTCGCTCCCTACTTCATAAGAATAATGGAGAGCTACTTCGACAGCAGAAGACTCCAGATGAAAGACCAATTGGTACACATAAACATTCTTGTCATGAGTGGAGTACCGCAGGGCTAGCTACTGGGGCTCCTAGCCAGAAAAAGTGCTGGAGACAACTAATAGAAGAGGTGGACGGAGACGTATGGAGAAGAGCATACACAATAGTAACCAAAAGAATGGGAAGACCATTTACCCCAGGTCTAATCGAAAGCCGCTTTAGGACAATAGTCGAAGCACTCTTTCTGGACCGTCTAGAAACCTACTTACACCCAAGAAAGCTGATAGAGGATCAGGTTCCACTGCTGAAAGAGGAGGACCTTGCAGAGGCTATCAAAACTATCAGATGGGGTGTCGGCGGTAGTTCCGCTTAAGATGGCCGCAATTAGACCTGAGGCTCTTCTCGAAACCTAGAACAGACACCTGGCGGAGGGTACATATCCTGCAAGTTGGAAGAAGACAAAACTGGTCCTGCTGAGGAAGGGTAATAAGCCTCTGCACCTCTCCACCTCATATAGAGCGATTTTTCTGCTGGACCATGTCGGCAAGGTTTTTGAGAGACTAATCCTTAAGAGACTCCAGCGGGAGATAGATAGATTCTGAAGGCCTTGCAGACAATCAGTTTGGATTCCGGAGAGAAAGATCCATAGATGAGGTGGACGGCATCAATAAAAGAATTACTGCAGCAAGGGAGGGTACCTGGAGAACAAGGAATTGTTGTCCTTGTGACCCTGGACGTCAAGAATGCGTTTAACTCCGCAAGATGGGATGTGATTATAGAGGAGCTCGAAGCCAGAAACGTGTCTCCATACCTGATTTACGTCATTGCATCCTAGCTGATCCCGGAGATTTTGCCGTGGTATAATAAGGGGTATGACGAGATAACCTATCAACTTACCAGAGTCTTGTTGCCATGGCTGCTTTGCTACTCGCCTCATAAATGGAAAAAACCGGAACAATGATGCCTGTGTCTACTGCGGCGAGATGGACGACGTGGAGCCTATAGTGTTCAAATGCCAAAAGAGGTCGGAGAAGGAAAATTCGGCAGAAGCTGTAACGAGAGACCTTATCGACTCTAGCACAACGGTGGCCACAAAGCTGGAGAGCCAAGACAACTGGGAGATGGCTAAACAAATCATAGTCCAGATGGAAAACAAAGAAAAAGAGAAAAAAAAAACACCAATTTTTTTTGCAAAGCAGTGCATTTAACTTATATTTCACAGACGCCTACTTTCCCTCCTCAGAAGACACTCCTCTTGCTGACGTCTTCAAAGCCTTGAAAATTTTCGGAAGAAACAAAACAGACTTCAATTGCTGCTCCCGCATATGGCGCCACATCGTTGACTTCAACCGAAGGGTACAAGCTCTAGAGGAGTTTATCGTGCAGGAAAATCTGTATATTTTTAACCGGCCCGGTAGACTGTAGAAGTTGGTGACCATGAGGCTGAGTCAGACTAGAGAGTCATCACTTTTCAAATCAACTCAGAAAAGGCGAAAAGAAGAACCAGAACCAGGAAGATCCAGAACCAGGAAGGTCCAGGACCGGGAATGTCCCGGGATTTGACAATGTGCAGGGTTTTTTTACCGGAGTAGAAGTTTCCAAAAGTTTATGCAACAAGTCAAGTCGACCTCCCGAGTTGAAAAGGAGGAAATTCAAGAGGAATTTCTGTGTGGTCGCCTTCTATAACATCTCGGAGACTTTTGAAAACCTATGGTAGCCATCCTTTTTCGCCTCTCTGTAGAAGGATAAACTATCTCATAGAATGTTGCTTATTCCAAAAACTTACTAAACAGCCACCTTTACATGTGGCGCCACCACCGTGGACAAATCATGTTTACAGGGATACCGATGAAGGTCTTTCATGGAACTCTCTTTTTCACGATTATCTGAACTCTCCCTAGCAGAAAGCTTGATGACATTCGAGCGGTGTTGACGGCAGATAGGGTTTCAATCCAGTAATCCAAACGCGAAGGGTTTCAATCCAGTACAGGTGTAAGAACCACAGCATAATCACAATGGAAGAGCAAATAAAGACCATCTGGTAGCAAACAAACAAACTTTTGAAACAAGTCACAAGGATTTTGGTAGAAACCTTTAGCGATTGGCGAAGCCTCACGACGGAATGTGCTCTGAGTGCAGACCCGTACACAAACTCTTCGTAACTCCAAAAAGTTAAAAAATTAAATAAAGCTCATTTAGAGTATTCCTAAGATTTCCTGAGATTCCCTAACATTTTTAAGACTTTCTCAGATTTTTCTGGATTTTCTCAGGTTTTCAGGATTTTCTCAGATTTATTTTCACTTGTACACCAGATTTTCCCAACTATTCATCTTTTGAGGAGAACATCCCCGCAACTTCTGTACCCATTCCTTGTAGTTAATCCAGATTTTCTCCGTGAGTTCGAGCAAAAGCTTCTCTTCGATTTTGACTACTAAAGTACCCCACCCTGAAAATCCCGAGAAATTCCGTGTATAAAAAGAGGTGTTCTAATCTTCTGAAAGCTCTGTATTCATATACCTCAATAATATCTTTCTTCTTCCTATCTACTTCTTCACTTATATAAATTTCTACTCCACACCTGCTTGGGTCCCAAATAGAATTTATCTCTCTTAGCCTTCAGTCCTTTATCCCTCCTCCTGTCTAATCCTTATGTTTCGAGAAACAGGTATCAAAGCACGCACGTGGAAATGTTGAAAACGCTTTTATAAATTTATTTCATAAAAATAAAATTACTTACTATAATTAACTTACTATATCGGTTCAAAAGGATATAGAAGCTTTGCACGCTACCTTAATTTAATTATATTTAATTACTCAAAAAGTATGAAACTGATTTGAACAAATTAAAAAACTATTTAATTTTGTGGTTGTAAGAATGTTTATGTGCAGTTTTATCAAGATTTGCTACATCTAAACAAAGCAGTAAAATGAGACCTGTCCTGTACAAGTCAAAGTTTTTCAAAAAAACATCGATACCCAAGGACATATTTTAGTGGTTTAGTTTTTACCCTCTCGTGTTGTTTTGTTTACAAACAGCATTCCACATGTATATAAAAAAAAGGTAATAATTTAATGGCAGCAGTTTTATTTTATAATTTTATTGGTTTATATTTTATTTAATTATAAACTGAATCAGTGTTAAACAAAAATCCATCAAAATTCATATGATATTATTCCCGAAACTAATCTCATCTAATCTGTACTGAAAAAATAAAAAAGAAATTATTAAAGGGACCATTTTTCAAATTACAAAATATATTTCAAAGCTTTACTATTGCGAAGGTTGCAAAAATTGCAAGGTTTGAAAAATTCTAAATAGGTACATATATTTTTTATCAAAAATATATTGATAGCTTTTTTTCTATTAGCTTGAATAATTAAGCATAATTATGTTTTTATAGAATAATAAAAAACTTAAATCGATTAATTTTCGGTTCGGGTCAACACCGAGATAAAGACTGTCGTCCATGAGTGTAAACCCCCTTTTATTTCTATTCGAAACTGTATTTTTAATATGACGCGCATGAATATATTAACGAGATTTTAAATTTTTACCACCTAATCGTAATTTTAATTCAAATATCGGATAAGCTTGAAGATTTAGTTAACTGGAGCTAAAGGCTGTCCCTATCTGTCCCTTCCCTATCCATTAATAACGGCTGAAAAATAAATGAAAAAATTAAATCGACGTTTAAAATTTTACCAAAATAAAATTTTGACTCTAGTCCATTTCTGGGCATACCAATAGTTGAACGATCGAACCGAAACGAGATATTAGCACGGTGGGTGCGTCGCTATTCATAAGGGTTGATGATCTTCTAATACTCGAAATTTTTTCTTCAAATGTTATTGTTTGATTGATCTTAGAGTAATTCAAACTTTTTGATTCTGCTCCGTATACTCGCCGAGTCAATTGTGCCACTTAAAGTCGCCGAAGTATATATTTAATCGCAAAGTGGGACGTTTTTATGCAGTTTGTTTGAATCTGCGAAGCGGTTAAATGCTTTTTTAATTTATACTCGACTTAGAATACTGTTTTATTTATCATAAATTGTAGTCGTAGTAAAGTTCGGTGTTAGTTCGCGAACGTAAAGTTCCGGGTCCCACAATTACTCTAAATTGGCCCCTTACTTAATTGATTCAATTAAAGAAAGATTTCTTCAAACTGGATGCGCTCGTTACGAAAAATCGAATTATACCTTTCGAAAATGTTAAAATTTCGCACGAAAACGAAAAATAAAAAAATTTGTGAACAAACGCTGCTTCGGTAAGGTGGTGATTATAAAACCCCCAAACCCCACAGACCGAACTGGATCGGAATTATTTAAATTATTATTTAGTTTGGTGTGAGCAAAGAAAGTATCCAGCCTCTCTACAGAGAAAGCGTGTTTGTGTTTACAGTTTGAATTCGATCGGCTAATGTACTTGTCATATTTGTTTATTTATCATAAATAATTACTTAATTATTAAAAAAAACAGTGTACATTATGGATCGTTACAGTGCGGACTACAGTATAGGGGAAGACACCCGATTAATTAAAATACCAGCGATAGACATAGAATTTGAAGATTTAAATTATTTTGTGCAAACAGGATCCACAAAACTAGGTTTGCAAATTTTTGTATTATTTTTTTTTTTTTTGAAAAAAGTAACTACATTAAGTAATTTCGTTTTTATATTACGGATATCCGTACGTTACTGGCTTCTCAATAAATTGTTTTAACGAAAATTAAAAATTTTTTTAGGTTTCAGTTAGCAAATATTAATTTTTTACTCAACTGAAGATCTCATAAATAAATTATTTTTGGCTAAAACAATGCTGAATGTGTAACCTTGGAATTAATTAAATAATATTCTAACGAGATTCCAAAATTATATTTACATTTAAAATTTTTTTTTGTGCTGTCCATTTCCGGACAAAAATGTTCATAATAGGTATGTTTATTTAACTCAGATGTTTTAAATAGTACTTTACGTTATCGGGGTAGAAAGTCATACTTTACCGTCCGATGCGTATGGATTGCTGACCCCCCTAACCGGGGTTAACAATAGCGCAATTTAAATTGTTTCAAAGTCAAAGTATGTATATTCCTAAGCTGCACGTTGACAATTTAAACTTTAATTGTTTATTTAAAGGTGAAGGTTGACGTGATAATCGAAATATACAGCTTTCTCGTCCGCTGATTTATTCTTACGTCTGGAACTAAACTCAATAACAAAAATGTATTTACTGAAAACAGCATCGAAAGCCTGAATATATGGAATTTCACGTGCAGTCGACGTTCAGTTTATTTTCAAAATTTTTCTGATGGGCACCAGGTGAAATTAATAAAACAAAACAGAAGAAACTTTGCTTTCGCGCTTTACTAAAAAATTTGATATATTTCTAAAATCCTACAGAATAAGTAAAGTAAAATTGACAGTTGGTCTTAAACATTTTTAAGAAGAAGACCCGATAATAAAAAGAAGTAACATTAAATTCAAGTGCTTGAATAACTCCAGAATCTTAAAATTGTTAATATAGAAGAATGAATAGCAAAGTAACATTTAAATATTACATTTGAAAGAAATTGATTTACCGCACTCCGTTCAAGGCCCACATGTTTTGAAATGTATTTTCTGACGCATTAACCATAAATTACAACAATGATTGCGAAAAACAACCATGTCAGTATCCTATGAAGTTCTTTACATCTTCCTGTAATCAGATATGATGATTACAATGTGAATCATTTCATTTTTATCATTTAATAAAAAAAGATCATGCCAATTGAGACAATATTGTCAATCAATCAATGTGCAATCTTGAAAAAATTTTTCCTTAATGCAATCGTCAGCATTAGAAAAATTAGTCAGATGGCTTATCGGGCGTTAAAACAATAATATTTAAACATAAAAAAAGGAAAAGAAGGAAAAATTTAAAAAAATTAAAAAATAATAAAATTAGAATAACAATAAGAATTTAATGAAAACAATAGAATGAGAATTTATAAAATGTAATTGAAAAAATTGAAAAATCAGAAAATCGGTCTAGAAATATTTAAAACCCCCAGTCTGAAGAAAAACTTTGTTGTAGCAACAAAAAAACCTTTGTTTAATCAACAAATCAAGTTTGTTGCTACAACAAATCAAGTTTGTTGCTACAACAAAGGTTTGCTTATCAAGTGATTTATTTGTTTGACTTAACAACATTTTGTCATTTAAGATATTTTCAGTACAAAAGAAAAAATAAAAAATAGCAAAATAATAGTAATTATTTGATGTTTGTACCTAGATATCAATTTTTTAAGTATTATTTTATCTTTTCAAGTTATAATTTTAATTATAATATAAAATTAAAATTATTAACTATAATAATAAATTAAAAATAAAAATATCAATAATAAGCTTAGAAAACTATTTAAGATATATAGCTCGAAGATATATTGCGTTTTTAATAGTTTCTTTAGCTTATATTGATATTTTTATTTTTACTTTAATTATAATAATAAATTTAAATTAATCATAATGTTATTACTTACATTTTTTTATATAAAAAGCAAATACTTCTGATCTGAAGTTCTGCGCTTGAAGATTAGATATAATTAAATAACTTATGTCCGGTTTCACAAAGGCTAATCAAAATTTAATTTATGATTAGTAAGGGCTTTCAACAATAAAAATTTATTGTTGCGACATTGTTGAAAATCATTAATCATAGATTAAATTTTAAATAGCTTTTGTGAAACCGGGCATTAAAGTTTCTACCTTTAAGGTAACTTCTTCTAAACTTCAAGTTTTTTATTTGAAGAACAGATATGATTTAATTTATTGTAGTTCCTACCTTCAAAGTAACTACATCTGATATTAAAATTTTTTACTTGAAAACAGCAAAATATATTATAAAAATTAAAAAGCCAAGAAGCTGCTTCTTCTACAGCGTGTCATTTTGTTCGGTTAGAAAAGCCGAAGATGAAGATAATGTACGATACAAAATTGAAGATGAATCAATGTCTTAATGGATAACCGGATGATCGGATAAACGGATAATCGGAGAAAGTAGGAATATATATGCCTGAACAGGTGTTTAGCTACAGTTATCTCTATGTAGTAATGCCAAGAGTACGAAGATCTGAAGATAAAAATAGTTGATGGAAAAGATCCAGGGAAATTTATTCAAGGTTTACAAGCAGTGTAAAAGTTCTTTACTTGAAAAACAAAAATAATGTAATAAAATTAATTTTTTTACTACTACGTACTACCTACCATTAAAATGTAATGGCTTGGCGTTATCTCAACTTAAAATTGCACAACAGAAAAGATAGGATAGAATAAATACTATAAGGAACAGCAAATATATTATAAAAATTTAAAAGCCAAGAAGCTGCTTCTTCTACAGCGTGATATTTGTTCGGTTAGAAAAGCCGAAGAGGAAGAACTTGTCAACTGGCAAGTAACATTTACGTGTGTTGCATGCATTGTTTTCTAATGTATTGTAATAAATTATTCATTAACAAAAATAATAAAAATTAACAAAAATTTAAAAAATAATATTATAAATTAAAGAATAATCAAATTAAATTTTTTAAATTAATCATTTTTATCTGGCATAAGACCATGAAAGTGGTCCATGGCATTTTAAATTGCAAATTTGTTTGCTGGCGCAACACACATATTTAGAAAAGAGTAGTTTTATCATCGCCCACCCTGTATTGGGCAATGACCTCATTGCCCGGACAATGATAAAAATGTGTATGATGTAAAAACCACATATTATTATGAAATTTTAAATGTCAACATCGCCCAAAATGCACGGTCAGTGCGTTATTGGCCGGACGTTAACGTCAATTTTCAGTTAATTAGGGCATTAACAGCATTCTCCGGCCATTGACGTTAATGGCCGAGTTGTCATCATTGACCGTAACATATACACACAGTAGCAGTCATGGAAATTGCAACGATAAATATTTTCAAATTAAAATAAGAATTCCCAATGAAATTTCAATAACCGTATACAATATAAACACAATACGCACACAAAGCTAGGCTTTTCAAACCGGGGGGGTCTGGGGGGTATGGAATACCCTCCAGTACACCAGAGATTGTGTATTAAATTTATATGTTTCAAACCGGAAGTCTAATTTCTAAAAATCTAAGATTTCTGATTTAAAATTCAATAACACGTTTTCTTTTTTTGAACACAATCACTGATGTGCTGGAGGGTATTCCATACCCCCCAGACCCCCCGGTGTAAAAAAACCTCGCTCTGTGATTGTGTTAAAACAAGAAAATGCATTTTTGAGCTTATGAGTTTCAAACCAAAAATTTAACTTTTTATCTATTTCCATTCTTTATTATTAAGAATAGTTATAGGTAATATACTTAGAAATCTATTATTTTAATTCGGGAATAATTCCCAATGCAATTTCCATGACCGCTACTGTATAAACAAGTTGACAAATGACGCGTTACATCACTGTTACATATTAAAAATTTGCGCCTTTCTTTGTCTTTCTGATCATCCAGTTTTTTGCTTAAAGATCACATAATTTGTAATTCCCACCTTCAAACTAACAACTTTTGATCTTAAAGTTCTTTAATTGAAGATCAGATATAATTTAATAAATTGAAGTTTTAGATCTTTTCAATTTTTCAATTGAAAAATCCGAGGAAATGTAGAGAAATTTGAGCGGAAAATCGAGAAGATTTCCACGAGGTGTATTTTGTTTTTGCTTCTCTAGATTTTCATACAGAATTTACATGTAAAATTGAAGAAAATCTTTTAAAAAAATTATATATAGTTTAGCTTCTAAGGGAGCCTAGTATCCAAGCGAAGAAAAATCAGTGTAAATTCTGAGAAATCCGAGAAAATTTAAGGAAATCTGAGCGGAAATCTTTTGTTTTTGCTTTTTTACATTTTTACAGAATTCTAATGTAAATGTGGAAAATGTAGGAAAATCGAGGGAACTCCGAGTAGGGACGGTTTTTTAGAAAAATGGAAAAGGGGGGGGGAGAAAGCTTCAAATATCCCCAACATTGTAGGCAGTTGTTGGCAAAATTTATAGTTTGCTTCTAAGGGAGTCTAGTAACCAAGCGTAAAATCAGTGTAAATCCTGAGAAATTCGAGAAAATTTAAGGAAATCTGAGCGGAAATCTTTAGTTTTTGTCTTTTTACATTTTTACAGAATTCCAATGTAAATGTGGAAAATGTAGGAAAATCGAGAGAACTCTGAGCAGAGACGGTTTTATAGAAAGGAGGGGGGGGGGAAAGCTTCAAATATCCTTAACATTATAGGCAGTTGGCAACATTTATAATTTGCTTCTATGGGAGTCCAGTATCCAAGCAAAGAAAAGTCTGAGAAATCCGAGAAAATTTAAGGAAATCTGAGCGGAAATCTTTTGTTTTTGCTTCTTTACTTTTCTACAGAATTTCAATGTAAACATGGAAAATGTAGGAAAATCGAGGTAACTCCGAGAAGGGACTGTTTTATAGAAAGGAGTGGGGAGGAGAAAGCTTCAGATATTCCAATATTATAGGCAGTTGGCAAAGTTTACGAATAGTTGCCAAAATCTACCAATAATCGGCAAACTTAAGAGTGTTTTCCCCAAAAAATTTAAAAAAATCAAAGAAAACTCCTTAAGAAATTAGGGAAATTTAAGAAAATTGTGAGGGGTAAAAAAGGTAAAAAAAGGGTAATCTTAAGAAATAATAATAATGAAACGAATTTGATTATCGATTAATTGAAAAATAAAAAAAATTAAGTAAATTAATTTAATTAAAAATTTTATAATTTTATTTTACAGTAACTTTGCAATTTATTATCGCAAAAAGGTAACAATAATTTTTACCGAAACCACAAATTTATTGAAAACTAGGACAATAGAATGAATTCTGTAGAAAACCGATTTCCTATTAAAAAATATCTTACGCATATCAGAATATTATATAATTAATCATGAATAATTCAAACTCACTTAAGTTACAATAAGTAGATATATCATAAAAACGTTATTAATATGCAATTATGCTATTACAATTTATATGTTACTGCTTTTCTATATTATTTTAAAGTAATAATGCGTTTTTAATTGTTTTAGCACGAAAACAAATTCTAAAATCAATTAATGGAAAATTTCTTTCTGGTGAATTGACTGGAATATTGGGAGCCAGCGGTGCCGGGAAAACTACGCTCCTGAACATTTTAGCGGGCTATGTGTGAGTATTTTTTTTAAACTAAAAGGACTTTTCCATGATTTTTACTTTTTTACCCGAAAAAGTCATACAAAAACAAACTAAATAATAGGAGTGAAAATTTTGGTTGCCTCATAATATGTTACACTCTCCCATGACCAAATTCAGAACCGCAGGCGATTTTGTCGTTTTTTTTTTGAAAATTGACGTCTTTATTAATTGGAAATAGTAATATTATAACATAAATTATTTCAGAATTATGTCATTATCTCTCAGGTATATAATTATTTATCACAATAACTACATCAATATTTTATGATTTCATGATTTTTTCAAGGTTTGAATTTGTTTTAAACAAATTTTCGCCAACAACTTTTCTATTAACAGTATAATATTATGTTAATGTTATATAATAACAATAAAACTAAAAAAAATATAATTAAAATAATCCCGAACCTCTATTAGTAAACAAGATTCCACGCGTTCCTAATTTCAAAAGAACAAAAATGATACAGCTTCCTGCAAAATTAGAAAATATTTTTATTGCCAAAAATTTTATTCGCACTATCAATTAATTTTCACATTTCTCGAGACATAACAAATTAATTACTTAATCTTTCTTTTGCATAAATTAACATTAAATTAGCACTTAAATTTTACATCCCGATAATTTTTAGCGTGAGCGGTGCACAAGGAAGTGTTAAAATAAATGGAAAGTTGCGACAAATGGACGTTTTTCATAAATTATCGACTTACATAATGCAGGAGGATCTGATACAGCCTTACTTAACGGTGAAGGAAGAAATGATGGTGGCGGCTAATCTTAAGTTAGGGAAACACATAGGTGCAGTTAAAAAGAAATCTATAGTAAGTCCCATTGATTTATCCTTCAGTAAAACGTTAACTGAAGAGTTTTTAAGGTGGAAGAAGTTTTAAAGGTCTTGGGGTTGAGCAACGTACATGCGACTCGCGTGGAGCGACTATCTGGAGGCGAGAGGAAGAGGTTATCTATTGCCTTGGAATTGGTCAGTAATCCACCTATAATTTTCCTAGACGAACCAACAACGTAAAAGTTTCCCTTTTTATTTTCTTTACGTAATTTTTTACATTTTAGTGGATTGGATTCTGTAGCCATAAAGCAGTGTATTGATGTATTAAGAACATTGACCGGTGAAGGAAGAACGGTTATTTGCACAATTCATCAACCATCCGTAGCTATCATGCAACAGTTTCACCAGGTACAGTCTTAGTTTGGCCTAAATAAACCATGTTATTTTATTTACTTATTAGCAGAACAATGACCTTGCCAACTTTTTTCTGCAAAATAATATCACGACAAAGTGTAACAAGTAACGGCAAATAGGTAAATGAACTTTTACCTTTGGCGTTTACCATTGCATAAAATTAAAATCAAAATAATTGTTCGGTGAAGTATATTAATTTGCTTCAAAACAAATTCGGCACAAAATTAACGCAAAAATAGGAGAAATAGTCCAACTTGTTAGCGCCATCTGGCGATGATCATTGAACTACACAAAGTACGAGAAATACTTGGGTAATCCCCGCCGATGACGCACTCACTTTTATACAAAATTGAAGTCGTAAGAATTTTCTGTCAAATTTTTGACAATGCCATCTGCCATCTTTTTAGTTGAATTTATCAGATTTTCGTAATTTTTACAACTTTTAATATTTTAGCGTTTTAAACGGAATTCGCAACTTTACATTTATTAGTCGAAATATGAAACAATGGTAAATTACGGTTTCACTTAATTTATTTATTATTTTAATTATATATTGTCAGAAAATGTTAATTATAGTAAATACCTACATTATTATGTAACAAGTAGTTTATTATATTAAAATAAACATAATAAAAACAAATTTACCACATTAATAGCTTTTCAGAAAATTAGTTAAAAGGTTACTTTCATCAACTATCAAAGTTCAAGTGTCGCTATTTTAAATGAATTTGTTTTTAAATCAAAGTAGAGTCTTTGAACTAATCTTGTTAATCTAATCGTGCGCGTCAATGGAATAACGACTGATGAGTTCCAAAAATCAAAAAAAAATTTTATTTACAAGAAAAACAGGCCTGAGAGCTTCAGGAATACAATCCGAGTCATCCTTGGGGTGGGGGGGCAATTGCCCTCTTGCCCCCATCTAAATACGCCACTGCTCCACTGATCTATCAGTTTTACAAATTACAATAAATTATACAAAGTGAAACATTAGCTCCTAATAACACAACGTACTAATTCGTCCTTGGTATCTTGAAACAAAACTATGTTTTAATTTATTTCCTAGTTCCCATGAAATAAAAATTTGCCTTTTTAAATACTGCTATGCAGTTAGGTTCAAAAAATATTTATGATAATATTTGTTAAATTAGCACAAGGTGCAGGCTAGATGTACAGTAGCGGTCATGGAAATTGCATTGGGAATTATTCCTAAATTAAACAAATTGATTTCTTAAGTCTATTACTAATTTTTTGATTTGAAACACACAAGCTCAAAAATACATTTTCTTTTTTGAGCACAATCACGAAGCTAGGTGTTTAAAACCGGGGGGTCTGGGGGGTATGGAATACCCTCCAGTACACCTGAGATTGCGTTCAAACAAAGTAAACGTGTTATTGAGTTTCAAATCAAAAATATTAGAATTTAATAATTAGAAATTTTTGCGTACAATCTCTAGTGTACTGGAGGGTATTCCATACCCCCCAGACCCCTCGGTTTGAAAAGCCTAGCTTTGTGTGCGTATTGTGTTTATATTGTGTATGGTTATTGAAATTTTATTGGGAATTGTTATTTAATTCGGAAATATTCAGCTATGCAATTTCCATGACTGCTACTGCATGTGGTGCTTAGCACCTCAAGCTTCCACTTTTCCAGTTCCGCCTGTGCTACGATGTAAATGTTCATTCTGTCCAGTAATAGCTATTCAACAATTAATAATGTATTTTTTAGGATATTTCATTTTCAATTGTAGTGGTCTGAATGACGATGACGTTTGCATTTTAAACATTCTGGTTAATATATCAGTCGAAACTATATACATCATTTTTACTATTTTAATTCATTGTTATTATGAATTTGTTCACTGATTGATGGTTTAGAAAAATCGAAAAAACTGTGTAATTGACACAATTACTGAAATACTGGGGCGGGGGGGGGGTATTCATTTGTTTCAGACTTCGCTGTTTCGGAAGCCAAAGGTTTGTGGGCATGATATGAGCCTATCGCTTTTCCAAGACAACTAGATTTATATGTCGCATAGTACGCCTTGGGAGGGCTGGGGGGTTTGAGGGTATGGAATACAGTCCTATAACATACTAATGTATAGAATACCTTTTAAGATGTAGACATAAAAATTATAAACTAATGTACAATATTTAAACGTTGAATCGAATCCCATATAAACTATAGTTAAATGCCCGCAGGTTTAGTAGGGTACAGTGGCGTAGTTAGAAAATGCTTTCGGGGGAGCAGACAAAAAAAAAAGAAAAGATGAGGTTGAATCTCGTTAATCCATTCATGCGCGTCTGTGGTAAAATGCCGTGACAAGTTCCAGAAATCAAAAAATTCAAGCTATAAATAAAACAAAATAGTAATAAATATATTACATTACAAGTATTAGTTTATTTATAATTTTTATTTACAATACAATATCCAATCTCCGATTTTCTTTCTGTAATTCACAAAACAATTTTCTTTGGATTATCGCATTACCAATATAAAATATTTAAAGTCAATAAATCTTTGCATAGTTTCTCACTCGAATGCATTCATAGTGCTCCCGATGAACCTTCACAAACGAAATTCAAAAACAAAGAAACGAAAAAAAAAGCAAAAAATTTTTTTAAGTTATTTAAATTTTAAAACCTCGTGGTAAATATTATTTTTATGTGGGAGGGCTCCGGGGATATAATCCGAGTCATCCTTGTGGAAAGGGGGCAATTGCCTTTTTACCCCCCCCCTCCCCCTAATTACGCCACTGATAGGGTAGGGAAGAAGGAAAAGCAGTTTTGAACGTTTTTCAGTGAGCATTTGGCTGTCGTCACTTTGTCGTTTTGCCGTCAGTCATTTTGCGGTTGCCATATTATGCGTATTTAAAACAAATTCTGTCTGCTCACTGTGTGACATTAAAAAATTAAATTTTCAATTTGTGTATTCCAGCGGCGGCTCGTTAGAGGAGGCAGAAGAGGCTTAGTCTCCGCTAAAGTTAGGGCATTAATTTTCATTACAAGAGCAAAGAGCAAGGAGAACGCTTTTCCTTATTGTGAAGCGGAAAATTGCTGGGGAAATCTGGTGTATATGTGAAAGAAAATCTAAGAAAATTTCAGAAAATCTTAGAAAATTTTAGAAAATAATTCTTAAGAAATCCGAGAAAATCTAAGAAATAGGAAATATGCTGAAATGTAGCAAACCGCAAGAAAATGTAGAAAATTCTAGGAAATATTAGAAAGTTATAAAAAAATTAGAAAATTATAATTTCTTGCAAGGAAATTTCGAATGCAAAAATTTATCTTGCAATTTTTCCCTTGTTTTTGCGTAGGTTAAGGTTCCAAAATCGTACCACCGCTTAAGTCGTATCTTTTAAATATTAGGCGTAATATCACACCAACTGCGCCCCTTCCGGCAAAACAAGTTACTCGTCCTAGACCCTAAAACAATATGGTTGATCAAGGAGTAACTTGTTTTGCCAAAAGGGGCGCAGTTGGTGTGATATTACGCGGTGGTACAACTTTGGCAACCTTACCCTAAATGTCCGGTAAATAGCATCATCCGAATTAATTTCTTGAATTTTAATTTAAAAAATATTTTTTAACTTCCACATCTCCGTCGGGGGTTTTTATGGTTCCCTGGAAAACATGATTTTTATGGTTTAATCGCTACATCAACACGAATCGACAAGAGCGGATTCAACCAATGCTTGAGGGTGGAAGAATAATAAAAGATTTTACGGAGGAAGTAGTTACCTTAATAATAATTAAGGGGTATACCGCTTCTTTATGCCTAAAAAATTTTTTCTCTAAACCGGGCTCACGCCCTAGGGGTACTAACTAGATCTGCGCCTAAAAACCAATTGTAATTATTCAAAATTTGTTTAGTGGGATGAAGTAAACTTTAATAACCGAAAATAAATTTTTTAAATAATTTAAATCAAAAACAAATTCCGGTTAAACTCCGGAGCCAAACCTAGACTTAGACTTTGTACCCCGATAAAGTAGTCTATCTTGCAAAATTGCATGTCATGATGGAATAAAAATCCTATTCTAGCCCAGTTAACATGTTTAGGTCATATCACGTCAAAATAACGTAATTTTACGTCGAAAAGACGTCACAAGTAACGTGATTTTGACGGAGTCATTCCCGACTAACTCAATTTATAATACTAATTTTTTTTTTATTTCAGGTATATTTCATGGCAAGTGGAATGTGCATCTATAACGGACCAGCCTCAAACATGGCCACTTTTTTAAATTCCATCCAGTTAGAGTGCCCCTTGACGTATAGTCACGCCGAATTCAGTAAGAAACCTTTTTGCAAATTATATTATCATTGGTGGAATATTTTTAGTGATCGAAGTCGTGGAAACGAATCCAGTAATGATACCTGTTCTAGTCAAAGCATGCAATAATGGGAAAAATTACGTAAAAGAAACTACACTAAGTACACTACAAGAAGGTTCAATGTTAAAAGAAGACGTGTTTGCGCAAAAAATGCACTTTTCCACTTCCTTTTGGACACAACTTTACGTTTTATTGGGTCGGATGTTGTTGCAGCAACGAAGAAACAAGTTGGGGTTTTGGATTCAATTGGGCCATCACACTGGGTGTGCCTTATTGTTTGGGTGTCTGTTTTACGGTATCGGCAACCAAGCCAATCATGTGTTTACGAATTTTAAGCTGTGCTTGTGTTTGGTTATATTTTTTCTATACACCCACGTGATGATTCCAATTTTACTGTGTAAGTTATATAAATTTACAGAAGAATCAGTTTAAAATAATTTATTGCAGTTCCCTTTGAAGTCAAAATATTAAAACGGGAGTACTTTAATCGCTGGTATGGTCTGAAACCTTATTACACAGCTGTAACATTAAGAAATATACCACTGCTGGTAAATAACTTATTTTTATTCAAATTTTTTTTCCAACTTTGTTTTTGACTTATTTTTGGTTTTAGTTATTTTTGGGTTTGGAATGTCTGCTTATAACCTACTTCATGAGCGATCAACCCTTGGAGCTGACCAGATTCTTCCAGTGTTCGTTAACTTGCATACTGGTTGGTTTATCATCTGAAGCGGTTGGCTTAGCCATTGGATCTGTGTTTAACTGCAGGGTATAGGACTGCAAAAATAAAGATATGACTGAGGGAACTAATTTTTATTTTCATTTTAGAACGGATCCGTTTTTGGGCCAGCAATAATATCGCCATGGGTATTTTTTTCAATCTACGGTTTGGGATACAGCAACGAAGTGGGAACTTTCATGAGAATTATGATGGGAACAAGTTTTGTTCGTTATGGAGTCGTTGCCATGGTCATTGGTCTGTTTAACAACCGAGATTTTTATTGCGCAGAGGAGGAAATTTACTGTCATTATAAAAATTCCGATCACATTTTGAGAGATTTGGGAATGTTGGACACAACGTACGAAATGCAAACTTTTGGCCTGGTTATGTTTTTGGTGTTGTTTCGTCTCATCGCCTATATTGGTTTACGACTGCGACTGAACCCCGAGTGGCCTAGTGTTTTTGTAAATTTATTTTTCAAAATTGTTAGATCCAGCTCGGCAAATTAATCTAACAAATGGCCAAAGAAGATTTGGTGTGTTTATTTCAATGAGGTTATTGTGATTTTTATACATAGTTGCTATTTTATAGTATTGATACACGAAATATCAGTATTAAAATAATAAATAAAAACATTTTTTAAAAAATTTAAACTTTTTACTTATTTCAAATTGTATTCATTATTAATATATTACCTATATACCCGGCTTCGCCCGGGGTCACATTAAGTCTCTCACTTTGCTCACTTTGCCTTAGTCTGTGTACTCTAATGTTTTCCAGTCTTGCTTTCCATTGCTGGTTTATTCGTGAAGCTTAAAATAATTTTTTTTGAATTATGTGAATCTCGTTAATCCGTTTATGCGCGTCAGCTAATTTTGTGAGATCTTACTCTCTTTTCAACTTTTTTTAACATTTTCTTGCACAAGAACCTAGCCGTAGTCCTACTGAGTAAGTGTACAAAATTTGGTTCAAATCGGTCAAAGGGTCTAGGAGTGTATATTATTATTGGACATTAAAAATGTCCTTCAATTTCTACACATCATTATAGAGTCCTGCTCCGCTTGTTATTACAATAATTGTGCATTCACCACAACTTTTGTCATCAAAACTAAAACTGTATTCATTTGTTACGCCACATTAAATCCTGTAGTATATAAAATTCAGTTTGTAAAATAAAATTTTTAATGCACATTATTCTGCTGTGTAAGATTGTTGGAAATTTGAAATGCAGGTTTCTATTTTAATGCCGTTGCTTGTCTTATTGACACAAGATATCTCATGTAACGACAGCATCTTGTCTAAGGCGAGTTTTAATTTATTAATTATGTATTGTTAGCGTCATGGACTCCTTTAAAATAACAGTTTTGGGATGACTTCTGATGATCTAACGGCCGGACAAGTTAAAATTTTAATATAAAGAATATTCAGTAATATTTCCATTGAATAGCGCAGACTTTCTGAATCTGACTGATTCAATTTTAGGCTTCTATACAACGTATAGGAAGAAGCCTTATGATCTAGCTCCGTGTCCGTCTGTCCGTCTGTCCGCATAATTCAAAACCAATCAGAACGCACGTTCTTAAAACAATTTTACTTCATATAGAATATTTTTAGATTGGTATTAATTATTCAGATTATTTACATATATATTTTTTAATCCGATATTCTTATTTTGTATTTTTAGAGTAGGTATTTTACGTGTTTCTAATACGGTATTCGGTACGTGTTTCGGGTATTTTAATATTTCATTATGAATTGTGTTTTATTTGTGGTTTGTAAATTGCAAATATTTACCTATAAAGGTCGAAATAAAAAAAAAATATTAAAATGTTAGCGTTTTCCTTATATAGTAAAAAAATCTACCTAATTAAAAGATTAACGCATTAAAAATTGGAATAAAATAAAGCCCAAATAATTTAACCTACCGAAAAAGTAGATGTATAGAAGCCTAAGAACTGTCGCAAAAGCGAGTTCCACCTTGTTTAAATTTAAATTCTGTCATTTCTAATTCAACTTTGTTTTAGTTTCATCAAAATAAATACAAACTTAAAGATTTTCGAGCCAACACAGTGAGTTACAATAAAATGTATTTAAATTACTTAAATTTTATAACATTTAAATACAATCGTACCACCGCAGCGATAAATTGTACTGCAAATTTGAAAATTACCATGGATGACAAAATCGAAGTAACGTGGTTTTTATGTTTGAATTTACCAGCACTGTTATTTCTCAAATTAAAAACTATTATGGTTTTTGATTGATTTTTCTATTTTATTTTACTTTTTTCCTAAAAGCCAATTTGAACATAAAATTAGAAAGCAAGTAAACAGAAACAAGAGCAACTGCAAATTGTTAGTTTTTTAGGTATTGGTGCAATCTTATAAGTTTTTGAGTAACGAGTATCGACGCATGGCCGTCCGTTTTCAAGTCAATCTAAAAAAGATTTTTGATTCAAATGCGTTAGGTATAAAAGAAATCAAAAATTGTGGTAACGTTACAGATGCTACCTTTAAAAAGGTTTGCAAATCCATTACTCTACTAATAATTAAACTTTAATTAAACTTTTTATTTTTTTTCTATTTTTAGAATATCGCATATCACTTCTGCAATTATGTTATTGATGAAACTCATTTACCTCCACTTGTTCCTAGTGGCAGATATAAAACTGATTTGATATTTCTGTATTTAAATGAAGAGATAGCCCTTATAAGCACTTTTGGTGAAATATACACTCCAATCGCATATCCAAAATATTAAACTAACATCTAAGTTAGAAACTTATTCATGCTTTTGATACTGCTTGTTAAAATTATAATACCTAGTATTTGATTTTACTCTGTGTTACATATAATGAAAATGACTTGCAAATTTTACTCAGTTTATTTATTTCTTACCTTTGCGCTTTGTTATGTAAACGGATACCTATATGGTAATGCAAATATGCAGAGCAGACAGGACCATATCTTCAGAGGCAGCAGTAATAGCATCGCTCATGCCAATCCATCTAAAGGCTGGGGTGAGGGATGCCAAGTATAGAGTCAACACGAACGAATTGGGAAACAAGATTGGGACAATAAAAAGCAAATGGCAATCATCAACAGGCAAGTTGAAGCATTGCCTGATTCCAGACCTCATCCTGTGGGTTGAGAGATCCCATGCCGAAGTCAGGTTTGAGACCACACAGGCCCTCAGCGGTCATGGTTGTTTCCGTAGCTATTTCCACCGGTTAGGAAAAGCAGATACCTCTCAGTGCTGCTACTGCGGGGAAACAGACAATGTAGAAAACACGGTTTTCCGTTGCACGAGATGGACCAGACAGCTCCCAACTCCAACTGAGGAGAGAACTAAAGCCCGAAAACATTGTGAGATTATTGCTCGAAGGACAGCAATATATGAAATGCTGGTAGAGATCCTCTTTACCAAAGTCTAAGAGGAACTGGAGCACCAGAAAAAAGAAAAAAGTCTCCAAAGTGCTGAAGTTCAGAAAGAAGCAGAAGAGTGCACGAAAGAAATGCTTTAGCGGTTCTCAGTATCTCCAAGGAGTGGTATTTTAGTTAGTAGAAATCTGACACTACCACACTAACATCTGGGTGGTGTTTTTTGAAGATTTCCTTACAACCGATTACAGTAATCATAGATTACATTGATTATATTAGAGATTACAGAATACTAGCGATTACGTAATATTATTGCAGAAGAATGCTCAAGAATACCAAGTAAGTGTTACAAAGATTACTACAAGAAAATAAGCCATTGTAATCACTTGTAATCTTTGCAATCCACAGTAATTACCAATAATTTTCGGTATTCTTGTGTATTCATCTGCAATAATTATTACGTAATCGCTAGTAATCTGTAATTTTTAATATTATTAGTGTACTCTATGATTACATAATCGGTTTTATTTTTTATTTCAAGTAATTTACATCTCGATACGCGTAAGTAAATGGGTTTATTACTAAAGATTACAATAAATTACTTAAAGACTACTGTGTAATACAGACTATTACACAAAATACTATGGATTACTGGTATTACAGTAGAATACAAAGATTACTAATCCCTATGAAAAATTCACAGTTGATTACAAGTGCAAGGTATGAGATTACAGGAGTGGTCTACAACTCGAAAGATTACAGTTGAATACAGATGATTCCTCGGATTACTCACGATTACTGGTATTACAGTAGAAGATAAGGATTACTGCCGACTACCAAGTGATTGCAGCTGATTACAAGTAAAAGGTACGAGAGATTACAAAAGTGATCTACCTCTCGGTTTTAGTTAGGATAAAAACCCTATTCTCACCTCCTCGTTGGTGGTCCTTGGTAACTTGCGGAGGACTCTCTGAGATCGGGTAACCAACCCCGGTGAATGAGAGAAGTCTGCAAGGCCAACGCGAGAGGTCGACATGCCCTGCAAGGTTGACGCAAGAGGCAGCAGAAATGTAAAGACCATGCGGCGGAAACTGCAGAGAATACCCTGATTGAGCGGACGAAATGGCAACCAACCAGGGTCCCGAACGGTCGGGCCGAACAAGTGGTCTATTTTTGGTATGCAACTCGCGCCTCCTTCGAAGACACTGCCGAGAATACTTATTTGAATGCGCGAGATGAGAACTGGTCAGGGACCGGATGCGGAAACACTAGTGGCGTAGTGGCATCAAGAGCGGGCAGCCGAAGTTAAGCAGGTCTCTGTGAACAAAGATCGAGACATTGTAGGAACATCTGCAGAGACGTCCACAAGAGCAGGCACGGTTAGTGCTTTTAAAACAGCTTCACTCCAGTGAATGCAAGAAGCAGCAGAAATGATCACTAATCGAGTGGACGAAATGGGAACCGGCTAGGACCCCGAACAGTCGGGCAACTTGCGCCCATTTGGAGGACATTGCCGAAAATATCCTATTCGAATTCGTGAGATGGTAACCGGCCAGGACCGCCGCAAAGTTCTTCAACAACACCAGATGCGAAAATAAACGAAGTGACATCAAACAAACGGCTACAGCAGGAAAATCATCAGAAGAAACAACCTCTTGATTGGTAAGTCGGTGGAAGGGGGGAGGTTTTAGTCAGTGAAAGTCTGACACTTTCGCGATCGAAAGCGATTCTCTGGTGTACTGGAGGGTATTCCATACCCCCCACACCCCTCGGTTTGAAAAAGCTAGCTTTGTGTGCGTATTGTGTTTATATTGTGTATGGTTATTGAAATTTTATTGGGAATTGTTATTTTGATTCGGAAATATTCAGCTATGCAATTTCCATGACTGCTACTGTATGTGGTGCTTAGCACCTCCAGCTTTCTTCTCTTTCAGTTCCGCCTGTGCCACGATGTAAATGTTAACTATTGTACATTATTTAAACGTTGAATCGAATACCATATAAACTATAACTAATTACACGCATGTTTAATACAGTGGCGTAGTTAGAAAATTCATTTGGGGGACAGACAAAAAAAGAATAAATATTTTCCGGAATCTCGTTAATCCATTCATGCGAGTCTGTGGTACAATGACATAACTTCCAGAAATCAAAAAATTCAAGTAATAAACAAAATAGTAATAAATATATTACAATATAAGTATTAATTTATTTATAATTTTTATTTACAATACAATATCCAATCTCCGATTTTCTTTCTGTAATTCACAAATCATTTTTCTATTGATTATCGCAATACCACTATAAAATATTTAAAGTCAATAATCTATGCAGTTTCTCACTCGAATGCATTCATAGTCTACCCAATGAACCTTTACAAACGAAATCCAAAAACTAAGAAACAAAAAAAAAACAAAAAAAATCTTTAAGTTATTTAAAATTTAAAACCTCGTGATAAACATTACTTTTATCAGGGAGGCCTTTCAAGGATAAAATCCGAGTCTTCCTCGGGGGGGGGTGATTGCCTTTTTACCCCCACCCCTCTAAATACGCCACTGATAGGGTAGGGAAGAAGTAAAAGCAGTTTTGGACATTTTTCAGTGAGCATTTCGCTGTCGCCACTTTATCGTTTTGCCGTCAGTCATTTTGCCGTTGCTACGTTATACGTATTTAAAACAAATTCTGTCTGCTCACTTGGACATTAAAAAATTAAATTTTAAATTTGTGTATTCCAGCGGCGGCTCGTCAGAGGAGGCAGAAGAGGCTTAGTCTCCGCTAAAGTTAGGGGATTAATTTTCAAAAAAAAGGAGCAAGGAGAACGCTTTTCGTTATTGTGTAAGCGGAAAATTGCTGGGGAAATCTGGTGTATAAGTGAAAGAAAATCTAAGAAAATTTTAGAAAATTCGAAAAAATCTAAAAATTCTTAAAAAATCCGAGAAAATCTCAGAAATAGGAAATATATTACTGAAATGTAGCAAACCGCAAGAAAATGTAGGAAATTCTAGGAAATATTAGAAAGTTATAAAAAAATTACAAAATTATAATTTTTTGCAAGGAAATTTCGAGTGCAAAAATTTATCTTGCAATTTTCCCCTTGTTATTGTGTAAATATCCTGTAAATAGCATCATCCGAATTAATTTCTTGAATTTTAATTTAAAAAAAAATTTTTTAACTTCCACATCTCCGGCGGGGGTTTCTTCATCAACACGAATCCACAAAAATGGATCCAACCAATGCTTTTGAGGATGGAAGAATAATAAAAGATTTTACGGAGGAAGTAGTTACCTTAATAATAATTAAGGGGTATACCGCTTCTTTAGGCCTAACAAATTTATGCTCTAAACCAGGCTTACGCTCTAGGGGTACTAACTAGATCTGCGCCGGAGCAGGGAGTTAAACTCCGGAGGCCAATTCCTATAAAACCTAGACTTAGACTTTGTACCCCGATAAAATAGTCTATCTTGCAAAATATCACCTCGTGATAGAATAAAAATTCTATTCTAGCCCAGTTAACATTATTAGGTCATATCACGTCAAAATCACGTAATTTTACGTCGAAAAGACGTCACAAATAATGTAATTTTGACGGAACCATTCTCAACTAACTCAATTTATAATATTTCTTCTATACTAATTTTTTTTTATTTCAGGTATACACTGGAGGAAATAAAAATAGCCCCACTTGCAATTCTTAATAAAAATTAAGGTTCCTATCGTTTTAATTGATGTATACAATTTTTTTAAATTTTGACGGAACCATTCTCAACTAACTCAATTTATAATATTTCTTCTATACTAATTTTTTTTTATTTCAGGTATACACTGGAGGAAATAAAAATAGCCCCACTTGCAATTCTTAATAAAAATTAAGGTTCCTATCGTTTTAATTGATGTATACAATTTTTTTAAATTAATAACTATGTAAAAACATAGACATGCACATAACATAAAATTTATAATTTGTTGAAAAATAATAGATGATTTTGTTTAAAAACTATATTATTTAAATAAAAGACGTGGAAATTAAAATAGCGCCACTCACATTTTTTTTAATAAAATGTGTAATTTATTTACATTTAGTAATTGGTATAGCCACCTTACTTTCTCGTGAAGGTAAATAAACGATCTGGCATCGACAGTATAAAATTTTCCAAAGTTTTTTTGATAAATTTGTTCGTACTTAGCGAATTCTTGTTTTTAAATCTGCCGCTGTCTGAAACAGCTTTCCATTTTCATAAACCTGCCTGGAAATAATACCCCATAAGTTTCCTATGGAGTTTAGATCAATACTGAAGGCTGGCCACTTCAAAACTTCAACATTTTTCTCATTGAAGAACGCCCTAGTGGCTCTGGAGTTATGGATAGCAGCATTGCCTTGCTGAAAAATGTAGTTTTCTCCAAGAAAATCTTCTGCATTTTCCAAAAGACTGACTTCCAACACTTCTATGTATTTCTCGGAGTTCATCTTGGATGAATCCATGTCAACGGGATAGTGCCGTGGAAGCTAAAGACACCACACACCATCACCGTTCCTCTTGCAAAATTACGACTAAGATGTATCTCCGTTTCTTTACTCAGATCGTGCCAGTAGTACTTCCATCTATCAGGACCATGCAGCGACGGCGCCAGGGGTGGGCCAGGGTGGGCACATGCCCACTCTACTGACTGGAGTGCCCCCTCAAGTGCCCACCCAAATTGTAGGAAATTAAAAAAATTAATATGTAGTAATCATGGACTTAGAAGCTTTAAGTCCATGGTTGTAATCTGTAAATATTTTTACAACTTTTTTTTAATTTCGTCTGTATAGTGGTTGATTCATGAACTTGAACTTGAGTCACTCAAGAAAATTATTAATTATTTAAATTAACTAGTATTTAATTATATTTTTTGTAAGTAGTACATATATTATTACATATAATAATTTTTTTATATTTTTTCTATACACCCACGTGATGTGGGTGTATTGATACACGAAATATCAGTATTAAAATAATAAATAAAAACATTTTTAAAAAAATTTAAACTTTTTACTTATTTTAAATTGTATTCTTTATTAATAAATTAGTTGGATACCCGGCTTCGCCCGGAGGTCTCATTAAAAATATAATACTTTGCCTTAGTCTGTGTACTCTAATGTTTTCCAGTCTTGCTTTCCATTGCTGGTTTGTTTGTGAAGCTCGAAATACTTTTTTGTTTTTTTGATTATGTGAATCTCATTAATCCGTTTATTCGCGTCAGTTAATTTTGTGAGATCTTACTCTACTTTCAACTTTTTTAACATTTTCTTGCACAAGAACCTAGCCATAGTCTAACTGAGTAAGTGTACAAAAGTTGGTTCAAATTGGTCAAAGGGCCTAGGAGTGTATAGCGATCAAACAAAATGTATTGTTATTGTAATTTATTATTATTGGACATTGAAAATGTCCTTCATTTTCTGCACATCATTATAGAGTCCTGTTCCGCTTGTTATTACAATAATTGTGCATTCACCAAAACTTTTATCATCAACTAAAACTGCATTCATTTGTTACGCCACATTTAATCTTGCAAGCATTGGCCTATGGGAAAATAGAAACCTTTTACTTTTCTGTCTACGTCTCGAGTTTATTATTAAACTCTTCTTCAGGACTACAATTGCAAAACCACCCTTAAAAAGTGGACATTGTTGAAAATCATTAATCATTGATTAAATTTTGATTAGCCTTTGTGAAACCGGGTAATTGGTAAAGTAATTATAGCGGTGCAATCCGCATTTTACTATCGGTGCAATCTGCATCTGACCATTGGTGCAGTCTACATACGTCCGATCTAAACGTGGTCAGTAAGTGAGTGAGAGTAAGTTTATAGAGACAGACAGTATTAACTTTCCTTGTAAAGATGTCCTTCATTTTCTGTACATTATTATAGTCATATTCCGTTTTTTATTATAATAATTGTGCATTCACCAAAACTTTTGTCATCAACTAAAACTGCTTTCATTTGCTACGCCACATTAAATCCTGTAGTCTATAAAATTCTGTTTGCATAAAAAAATTTTTAATGCAAGTTAGTCTGCTGTGTAAGATCGTTGAAAGTTTGAAATGAAGTTTTCAATTTTAATGCTATTGCTTGTCTTATTGACACAAGATATCTCATGTAACGACAGCATCTTGTCTAAGGCGAGTTTTAATTTATTAATTATGCATTGTTAGCGCTATGGACTCCTTTTAAATAACAGTTTTGGAATGACTTCTGATGATCTAACGGCCGGACAAGTTAAAATTTTAATATAAAGAATATTCAGTAATTTTTCCATTAAATAGCGCAGACTATTAAAGTGTCATAATTGAATATTCTGATTCTGAATCTGACTGATTCAATTTTAAAATTTAAATTCTTTCATTTCTAATTCAACTTTGTTTTAGTTTCATCAAAATAAATACAAACTTAAAGATTTTCGAGCCAACACAGTGAGTTACAATAAAATATATTTCAATTACTTAAATTTTATAACATTTAAATACAATCGTACCACCGCAGCGGTAAATTGTACTGGAAATTTGAAAATTACCATGGATGACAAAATCGAAGTAAGGTGGTTTTAATGTTTGAATTTACCAGCACTGTTATTTCTCAAATCGAATGAATTGATTTTTCTATTTTATTTTACTTTTTTTTCTAAAAGCCAATTTGAACATAAAATTAGAAAGCAAGTAAACAAAAACAAAAACAACTGCAAATTGTTATTTTTTTAGGTATTGGTGCAATCTTATAAGTTTTTGAGTAACGAGTATCGACGCATAGCCATCCGTTTTCAAGTCAATCTAAAAAAGATTTTTGATTCAAATGCGTTAGGTATAAAAAAAATCAAAAATTGTGGTAACATTACAGATGCTATCTTTAAAAAGGTTTGCAAATCCATTACTCTACTAATAATTAAACTTTTTATTTTTTTTTCTATTTTTAGAATATCGCATATCACTTCTGCAATTATGTTATTGATGAAACTCATTTACCTCCACTTATTCCTAGTGGCAGATATAAAACTGATTTGATATTTCTGTATTTAAATGAAGAGATAGCCCTTATAAGCACTTTTGCTGAAATATACACTCCAATGGCATATCCAAAATATTAAACTAACATCTAAGTTAGAAACTTTTTCATGCTGTTGACTTTGCTTGTTAAAATTATAATACCCAGTATTTGATTTTACTCTGTGTTACACTCATAATGTAATAAAAATTACTTGCAAATTTTACTCAGTTTATTTATTACTAACCTTTGTTATGTAAAGCCCTAGTGATAGCGTCGCTCATGGCAATCCATCTAAAAGCTGGGATGATGGATGCCAAGTATAGAGTCAACACGAACGAATTGGGAAATAAGATTTAGACAATAAAAAGCAAATGGCAATCATCTTGGGACCATCATGGGAAGAGATCCCATGGCGAAGTTAGCTTTGAGACTACACAGCCGACCTGCTTCAACAATCATCTCCATGGACACCTGCGTCTACTAATGGAAATTAAATTGTAACAAGATATTGTTATTTTTGTATTGTTTAGTTAGTACATTCTTGGTGCTGTGTGCACATTTCTGTGGACCTTTCAGGTCAGTATCGGAATAATTGTCATGTGTTTGATTTTCTATATATTCATGTTTGTCGTCGTATTCGTCGAAGTTTAACACGAATTGGTGTTACACCGTTATGGGAATTAGTTGTCCTCCCTTAGTGGACAATTACGCCCCCGTAATTTCTGTAAAACTTGGTCAATAGGGGATTTTGCTGCGCCATTGACCCAGCTGTTAACGCTTTTCGTAAGCGGTCTAGGAGGACCGTTATGCTCCTCTGATCAGGCTGGAGCCGTTACTTGTAGATGTTGATCGGTTGTAATTACGACTGTTTAAGTCCCTTCTTGTCATGATGTCGTCATCATAATTTTAGTTATAATAAATATGGCATTTGTTGCCAACAATATACTGCTGTGTTGACTATATGTTTATCGATGTTATGTACATTGTTGTATTATTAAATGAGCTTGCACATTCCACGAATGTCAAAGGGAGAAATTAAATTACATATAAAATATTTGTGTTGTTTTAATTGTGTTAAACTTCCAAGAGTAGACCACGCCCATATTTTAGATCCGCTGAGCAAGTCGTTGGCAACCATAAGTTTACAGGTAAGGTCCTCGTAACATGCGCGTGGTATCGTTTTCATTGATTATCTTCAACAGAGACAAACAATCAACGGCGAGTATTTTGCGAACTTATTGCAGCGTTTGAGTTCCGAAATTAAGAAAAAACGACCGCATTGGACGAAAAAGAAAATGTTGTTTCATCAAGACAATGCACCAGTACATACATCCTTTTTTGCCGTAGCCAAAATCAATGAGTTAAAATTCGAATTACTTCCACACTCACCCTATTCACCAGATTTACCTCCCTTGGATTATTTTCTTTTTCCAAACTTGAAAAAATGGCTCGGTGGTAAACGATTTGCCAACAATGAAGAGGTGAAGTGCGCGGTTGATAGCTATTTTGAGGAGCTTGACGGTTCTCACTATAAACAGGGTATCGAAGCTTATGAAAATCGCTGGAAAAAATGTATAGAGCTAAAGGAGATTATGTTGAAAAATAAAAAAAAAAAAATTCTCAGATTTTTTTTGTTTTCTATGTTAGGCCGGGTACTTCTGGGACAACCCTCGTATGTGTGTGTTTGTGCGTTGATATTTGCTAGTTGTGTGGGCGAAGTGACATATGTTTGTCACTTTTTGCACACACACGACACATAATATATATATGCCAGTCTGTGGCGGCCTTAGGAGGCTTTTCTGTTTGAATAATTGTTGACAAAAATATAGCAAACGATTAATAATATTAGTAATCTACTGCTATTTGTCTAAATCAATGACAATAATGCTGACTTGCACCGAAATTTTTAATAAATTATTTGTTTATTATAACTTCGAACTTTTAGATTACGATTTGGTAAGAATCGTCAAAAGAACGAATTCGAAAGACTAATTTATTGAAACAATTAATTTTGCACAAGAGTTTTATAACGCAAAAAAATTTTTGCAATCACAACTAAAGAATAATCAGTATACTATAAATAGCAGATAAGTTGTTTTGCAATTTCAATCATTTTCATGAAATAATTACTTATAATCTAATATACATTTTAAAGAGTAGTTTTTCCTGATCCAGACAAACCCATTATTGTATTCAATTGTCCTAAAACAAAACTGACCACTGAATGTGGTAAAATTAATTCTGGATCAAGCTTCCCAAAAAACTGCAATAATTGTATTTATTATTTTTTTCATTAAAATGCATAACAAGGCTACACTTCCTTCTACTTATTTGTAGGGAAATTAGGATATTTTAACTGATTTTTGAAAAAAAAAAAACGATTTTTATCCGAAAATTGCTGTCCCATTTGCTCTCGTTTCTCTCACAAAAAACGATTTATTTTTTTCATTTAAAAACTTGATTTAGAAAGTGAGAGTTAACTGGGAATAATGCCATAGTCTTTGATATGCGGGGGTTGACTACCCTAACAGCTGTCCGTCCTTGCTCAAGTTTTGCAATCGCCTTACTTTATATACTTATTAACTTATCGCTACCTAAACTATTTTTTGTTATTGGATGCTCCTACTTCCTTTGTAGTATTTACTACAAGTTTGTATTTTAGTTGCTGGATGAAAATCTTCTATAATTTGAAATATTGTTGATTAATTTGCGTAAAGCATTCATTTGCTATTAACCTTCTATTTCAGACTGTGACCTCATATGCCAATCTTATATTTTAATTGTTTTAAATTTGTGATTAATTAGTGTGTTTTTTTAGTCTGTGCAGCTCTTTTATCTTTAATTAAGCAATTAATTAAATACTTTGACTTTATTGAGTAGATTGAACTTTATTTTTAATGACAAAGAAAAGAAGACGAATGACGTCTAATGACGAATGAAAAGAAGAATTCTGAATTGAACTGTGTCCCTAAAGTTTTGTCCCGTAGATTTTTGGTTTTATGAATACAGATCGAAATAAAATTAAAAAATCATTTTATTTAAATTAAATATACTCATAATTAAAAAATTATTTTTGAGGTATTAACAAAATTAAAAATGATCTTCTAAAAATCTTCAAAACTTGTTGCGATATAAATTCCGAACCAGATATTGAACAGATCTCAACGGATGATTTGCTTGTAACCGAATCCATAACAAATAAAAACCAATTATTCGAAATATAAAAAAACAAATTATTAAACCAACAATATCAATCCAAATAAAGGTATTTTGCAATCCTACAAATTCCACAAATTTTTTAGGATCTTTAAACGGACACATGGTAACTTCTTGGGGACATTCCAGAAAAGATCTTCCATTGCCAAAAATGGCCAGTAAGAAACCTTCATACGCATATCGCACGTAACTACAGTACATAGCCATTTTAACTAATGCGGATAAAGTGGAATATTCGCCTATTCCAAATGTAGTTACTAAGAGGAATGGCATAATAGTAATAGGACCTGCAAAGGATCCATTCTAAAAAGCTAAATTTAGCTAATTGTTCGTAAATGCATGGTTGCTATTTACCGTAACGTTAAAAATTGAAGCTACTATCAATCCATGACTATCGGCAACTAGTGTAACTAACGAACATATCAAAATAACTAAAATAAAACGATCCAATTCCATCGGCTGAGCGCTCATTATGTAAGCAATTGCCATGCACAAAGATATCATAATTACATGCACGGGTAAGGTTGCTACGGTCATCGCTAAATAATAAGCGGTTAACCCATACCATTTATTGAAATATTCTCTTTGTATTAGTTTAATTTCAGATGGAACTAAAATTGTATGGCTTATAGGGAAAGAACATAGCAATAAATTAATACTTACAATTTAAACAAATTGGCATTATAGTTAAATATAAAAACGACGTTAAAATAGTGAAACAGAATGAAGCATTAAATCGGATTTTCCATGCGTTTTGTCCTAAATCAAAGAAAAAACTTCCAAATGTAACCCCCATCATGATGGACACAACTATTTTCAGTAGTAAAGATTCCTGCAAACAAAAAAAATTCAATCAAATGTTGTCTGTACTCTTGTCATCAGATTTAAATACTTTATTTCGGGATATTTGCAACCAACGACGGTATAATAAAATTTGAAATTGATGAAAGCATTCATTCTGATCAGAAGTCAAATTTATGTTTTGGGAATCCCCTGCGTTGCTGATTTCTGGAATCTCTTCACCAATATTGTTGAAATAACTACCATCTCTTCCATTGTCCATTTCTTGGGACATTTTTTCTGCATACTGGTCGCCATACTGGCCAGTCGATACTTCGATTACTACAAATTTATTTCTAAAAATTTATATCTTGAGGTCACCAATTTGGTACTACTTACCGAAATCCGCGGGATTGTAATGTTTCGGGCACGACAAACCCAGATTAGATAGAAACGAGATAACGTTTTTTCCATATCCTTGATAAGCGCACATGCCTTCGGACATAACGTAGACATTATCGAATTTTTCGAAAATTCGCGCACTTGGCGTGTGAATCGAACAAATAACTGTTCTTCCTCCTTCGGCTAAAGTTTTAAGTAACGAAATGCATTGCGCGCTGGATAAATCGTCCAAACCTCTAGAATAAAATCTATATTCCCAAATCTTCAATTGGGCAACATACCTACTACTTACGTGGTGGGTTCATCCAAAAATATTACCGGTGGATTATTGATTAATTCCAATGCAATTGATAATCGCTTTCTTTCACCACCGGATAAATTATTGCTTAGTGTGTCTTTGGCGGTGGTCAGTCTCAAAATTTCCAAAATTTCAGATATCTAAAACGAAGTGAAAAATTATCCAACAAATCAGTGTTGCTTCATTCTCACCACCAGAACTTTATCTTCCTGATCAAATCCTCTCCCCAGTTTTAAATCGGCAGCAACGCTCATGGATTCCTGGACCGTAAGAAAGGATTGAAGTAAATTTTCCTGCATGATATACCTCGATAGCTGACGAAATTCTTCAAAAACAAATGACCGACCATTGACCAGTAGAGTACCATCTGCACCAGCCGTTCTAAAATCCCCAAAATTAACTCAAAACCAGGGAATAATTTTATTCGCGCACTTGTAACCTGCCAGTACATTTAACAGGGTTGTTTTTCCTGACCCGGAAGATCCCAAAATTGCACAAAGTTGTCCGGAACGAAACTGACCGCTAACACTTTTCAAAATTAATTTAGATTCTGCAAATTGAACAACATTTTAAGTTTCAGTAACTATTGCACTAACCTTGTCTTCCTTGTGGAATCGCATACGTCAGATCTTGAAATTGTAGATTTACGGGTGACAATTTTCGAAAATACGATATTTTTTGGATTTTGTTTTCCATGTTGTCAATTAGATTTTTGGGTTAGTAATCATCGAGAACGTTGATGCGAATAAATTGTTGATGTAAAATTTAGTCCGCGATATTTTTTAGTCGAATGAGAACAGTTGCGCTATTAAAACAGATAACATTTCCACACACGAATACTATATGTTTTATAATTATCTTTATCCGTAAGCAATCAGAGGTCAAAATTTTGTAATTTTTGTAGAATAAGCGGATTTAAATAAGTGCTATGATAGCATTTGATTCTATTGATTAAGTGAGTATAAATAAGATAATGCTATTAGACATAATAAAATGAGAAAAAAAGTGTCAAAAAACTACAATCAAAACAGTTCCCCTTTATGCTCATAAATTGTAAAAATGTTAAACGAAGAAAAGTTTTTTATTACTGCCTATCGCCGGCCGGCAGTAAAGTGCTTTGAGATCTAAGCGTTAAAATGAAGCTAATATTTCTATTTCAGTATTGCGTTTCAATTAATTTCAATTGCGACTTACAATGGTCAATTTACATTTCGAAGTCGCAATTGACACTTAAAAGTCGCAATTGACACTTACAAGTCGCAATTGCCACTTTGAAGTCGCAATTAACGCCTGCGCAATCATACTTATAATACTTCTAAGAAATATCAATTGCGACTTTTAAGTGTCAATTGCGACTTTGAAGTGTCAATTGCGACTTCAAAGTGTAAATTGAAAATTGTAAGTCGCAATTGCCACTTAAAATTTATGTTTTACTTTGTGGCCTCAGGACGCTTTCGTATATTATCCCAAAAAGCAAAATTGCTTTTCAGGTGAAAACCTTCTTGTTAATTTTGTGATTTTCAGCTTTACATTTTTATACTTAAATATATAGTAACTTTTCGAAAAGAATAAGGACTATTGGTAGAAGTATTAAAACAGCTCAATTAAAAAATTTATAATAAATTATTATTAACAAAATTTGTTTTAATTTTTTAAAATTAACTAAGGTCAGTGCGATTTATTAAATATTGTAGACATATTAAATCTTTTGTCTGTTTTCAATCGATATCGCAATATAAGAAAACTGATCATTCGAAATATGAAAAACCACAATATTAGCATGCTCAAGTTTAACCATTCTACAAGGCCGTCCATTCGCATCACATGTAGAAGAGCTTTGGGATTTGTAATCAAACAATACATCGTCTCTTTTGGGCAATGTATGTTGGGTCTGCCGTATCCATACAAAAAGTGTGCCAAGAATTGTATTCCGTATCTCAAGTAATCCAGACTCATAAGCGCTCGGATTAAAGCTGGCAATTCTGCAATGAAATTTCCTGTTCCAATGTAATCCCCTGCTCCAAATGTTGCCATCAGCATAAGTGGGAAAATTAACGCTGGTCCCATGAACAGTCCGTTCTAAAGGTTAAAATTACATAAACAACATTTTTGTCCTGACTATTGCAATCATACTGACCACAACATTAAAAAATGAAGCAACCATCAATCCGAAACTTTCAGAAGTGAATGACATCAATATGCATATGAGAACATATGGAATGAAACGGCCCGCTTCCATTGGTTGGTGTGAAAGTACATAGGATAGCCCTATATATATCGGTGTAAATATTGTTTGAAGAGGCAATGATACTGCACCCGTTGCCAAGTAATATGCAGGCAATCCGTACCACTTATTAAAATGTTCTCTTTTCAGCAGTTTGATTTCTTGCGGAACTAAAACCATAATCATAATTGAGCGAAAGTTCGGTCGAGCTACAAAGACAATATCGCTTACACCACAGCAAAACAGGAAATACGGATAAGTACATGCATATAATACAGCAAAAGTAAGGATATGCAAAATGATACAACAACTTTGATGAATCTTCCGTTACTTTTCTAAAAGCTAATCCTACTAGGATTCCTCCTAAAGTCAGTATCACAATTCTAAATGCGAAAGCGAACTAGAAAAAGTTTAAAAATCTTTGACTTCTATTGAAATCCATATTTCAACAATATTTTACCATATTTCTGTACGTTTGCAAAACACATCGGCGTGTAAGGACTTGAATTTGATGAAAAAGCGAAGAGTTATAATTATACATAGTTAATTGCGTCTGATAATCGTCCAATTCCAAGCTTTCAACCTTGGTATCGCTGTCTTGGCAATAATCGACATTTCTTCCATTTTCCATCAGTTTTAATGATTTTTCCAAGCATTCCAATCCATACTCCCCACTTGAAATTTCAATAACTGCAAAATAAAGTTCTTTTATCGGGAAAATCAACACCTAACGTAAACTCTTACTGAAATCCGCTGGATTATAATGTATTGGGCATGGTAAACCAATATTGGGTAAGAACGATATTAAATTTCGCCCATACCCTTGATACGCACAGGACCCATTGGATAAAACGTACACGTTGTCGAATTTTTCGAATATTTTCGCACTTGGTGTGTGGATAGCACATATAATGGTTCTTCCACCTTCAGCTAAAGCTTTCAGTAACCTAATACATTGAGAACTTGAAACATCATCCAAACCACTGCAAAAAAATTATTATTAAGAAGTTAACTCCGAGATACTCAATTATAACCTGGTGGGTTCGTCCAGAAATAAAACCGGAGGATTGTTTATCAATTCCAATGCAATCGATACTCGTTTTTTCTCACCTCCCGATAAATTATCACAATAAGTGTCTTTAACGTTAATTAATCTTAATATTTCTAATATCTCAGTGACCTGAAAAGAGACATTTTGATTACGATTATGCAAAACTAGTAGTTTTAGTTTTGTTTCTGCAGCAGTTTGAACCGCTCCAAAAGTAATAAATCGGTTTAAAGAAGGGAATGTATTTTACCAAACTCAATTTGTGTTCTTTACTAAATTTTCTGTTAAGTTTGAAATCGGCTGCGTACATCATCGTTTCTTCAATCGTCAGACGCGGTTGGAGCAGATCTTCTTGCATTATATATCTGGAGTATTTATAAAAGTCTTTCAAAATTACTGGTTGGCCATTGATCATCACAGTTCCACTTACATTGCGTGCTCTGAAAATAAAAAAGTTATTTAAGATCTGTTTTTATTAACCCCCCCCCCCCCCAATATTTTTGAGCCTCAACCTTTGAGTGAGAATAAGTAAGTAAATTAAGTTATCATTTATTGATAAAAAACAAAAGATGAATTTCATGTTTTAATAATTATCATTTGCATCAATTAGGTAATCCCGGAACTGCGGTTTGTTACACAACATCGGTCACGCCAAGCCGTTTATGGAATGGACATTAAGTTATTTACATAATACCAGAAATACGAAATATTAAAAATCGATTAGTGTACATCAACAACAACAATGCTGACCTTAACTGAAAATTTTAAATTATTTGTTTATGATATCTTCGAACTTGGAACTATTTACGAATTACGATCTAGAAGTTAAAATATTGCTGCAAAATGGGAGCAATAAGATTAAAGCATTCCGTCACAAGTAAAAAAATTGTCTGATTAATTGGCACAAAAGTTTTTCGTCCAACACAAAAAGCAGATGAATCTCGGCCAAGAACATTAATTTATCAGTGGACAACTGAATAATTAATTTTTTTTTCAATAATAATAACTTTTAAGAAATACTTACTTGTAACCAGATAGTACATTTAAAAGGGTAGTTTTTCCTGACCCAGAAGATCCCATCAGTGCATTCAGATGTCCCGAACGAAACTGACCACTGATATTTTGTAAAATTACTTTCGGTTCTGTAAATAAAAGTATTTGTTCAATAAAAAATACAATAAATAAAAGTAATAAGATGATACTCAAAGAGAGTAATTGCACAGCCACACAAAAAAAAATTTTTCTGGCCTGGGGGTGGGGTCAGACCATGTTTACTATATGCTTTTGAGGTCGCTGAAAGCTAGGTTTTTCAAACCGGGGGTCTGGAGTGTATGAAATATCCCCCAGCATATCAGTGATTATGTTCAAAAAAAAATAATATGATATTGAAATTCAAACCCATGAGGGTATTCCATACCCCCCAGACCCCCGGTTTGAAAAACCTAACTTTGTGTGCGTATTATGTGCGGTTATTAAAAGTTCATTGGGAATTGTTATTTTAATTCGGAAGTAATCACTGATGAAATTTCTATGACTGCTGCTGTATATTAAACCTTTTAACCCCATAACTTTAAATTCTAATAATCTCATTACTTTTGTTTATTATAAGGGCTATATGATGTAAAAAATATGTTCATGTAACCTCTTCGCGTTCTCTCTCTTCGAATTGGGTAACGCTAATGCCGAGAGTTCCACATTTGTTTTCTGAACCGACAATATAAGGTTGCAAGGTTACGAGAACGGAATAATACGGTTAGTGGGCTGATGTAGATACAAAAATAAATGTTTTGGCTCGTTAAAATCCAATCCAAAGTTCACTTAACTCCATCACGTCAGGTTTGTGACATAATATCAATAAAGTCTAATTAGCCCGTTGGACCTAATATATTAAACTAATTAACCCCATAACCCCTTAACCCTATAACACTTAACCTCTTAATCGCTCAATCCTTTAATTTCTAATTCCAATAACCCCATAACTCTCATAGAGCAATCTATCTTGTCCCAGCATTTCTAAAAACTCAAGCTATCAAGACCTACACCCCTAATCCCATTAACCCTATAACCCCGTAACCTCGTAACCTTATATGGTGTGTTCAGAAAGCAAAACCTCCGCGAAGAGGTTGAACAAATAAATTTTATACATCATAATATGTATAACCCTTATAAGCTTAAGAAATGCTAGGTCATGGTAGATTGCGTTACGGCAGTTATTTGGAATTGGAAACTATGGGGTTAAGGGGCAGAGCCGGAACTAGGGCATGATGTGCCCGTGGCAACTTTGAAACTTGCGCCGAAATTTCAGGGGGAGAGGTCTAAGAGAGCTGCAGGTGAAAATTTTTGAAATTTTCGAGGTCAAGCGCTCTATTGTAAAGTTAGAAAATTGCGATACAAAAATAATTTCTCAAAAAAATAGATTTAATGAAAAAATTTATTTAAAAAGTATATTAAGGGACTAAGCACGCAGCAGCAGGTAGTTAATCTACGCGTGGTGAAGGCAACCGAAGGCAACAGGTATCCTGTTAATCTTTTATTATAGTATTTTATATTCTAGGATTTTATCTCACGCTTTATTTCTGAGAGGGTTTGGACCCCCAAAACCTGTCCTCAGATACGGCCCTGCCCACCAGGACCGTAAATTGCGAGGGGATTTATTTATAACTTATTTGGCACCTAACTAGCTCGCGCCTATGGCGGGCGCCTTTCTCGCCACGCCCTAGTTCCGGCCCTGCTAAGGGGTGAAGGGTTTATGGGGTTAATGGGTTTAATATATTAGGTAAACGGGCTATTTCGGCTTGGATTATAGGGTTTTTTAAGGTTTTGTCAAAAACCTGACTTGATGAGATTAAACATATAATAAAAGGAGCATACAGTAAACATGGTCTGACCTCCAGATCAGGAAAAAAATTATTTTTTTGTGGCTGCACTATTAGATATTCGTATTTTACTAAAAAATTAACTTTGTTTTCAATTGTTTTCTCTAAAAAAAATAATAGGTGTAGAGCTACTGGATTAAAGCTTAAAAATTAGGTTTCAAGTTATATTAGTTTATAAGTACAGTATACATAATAATCAGCGGCGGCTCGTCAGAGAAAGCAAGGAAGGCTTAGCCTCCCCTGAAATTCTGGACTATTAGAATTTTTTTAAAAGTAGAAAAGCGGATGTTTGATAGTAAGAGCTATCAAAAGAGGGATACTTTTTCTACAATACTTTTCCAAAAAGTAACGTTAGTCAACCGCATAAGCACAATTCTCAGTCTACATATATCATACAGGCAGACCCTGAGTCAGAGGCAATACTCTCACGATTTAAAGATTACTCAGACGCGGTAGTGCAATGCAACCAATGCAGATCAGTAGAAGATCAGCAGAACTTGCAGTTTTACATAGATCCGATCGTATTTTGGAATGATCTCTATCCAGTTTAGTAATGGTAAAAAATGACCAAAAATGTTTGCAAAAGAACATCAGATGTAGTTTTAGATTCAGCTCCATATTTCAATAGGTATGCAATTATCACTTCTACCGCATATAGAAAGCCGTCAATTGGGTTGGGTTACACTTTTACACTATACTTTATAATTAATCTTCTCAAATTGAAATACCACAAGCCGCCACTGATAATAATAGAGGTTAAGGTAGGTTGACATTTAAAAATGTAAGACTACGTTTCTGACGGCGAAAGGGCGACGGCGAGATGTTGAGTTTAAGTTAAAATCGATTCAACTGGAACTAGAGCTTGGTTTTCAACAGGAGTGAAGCAAAACCAACCGTTACTGCTGCTGATCATTCAATTCCCCGAGTTCTCTACTCGAAATTATGACCAGGTAATCCGAATCAGAAGCAAACTTCTGTTTACTGGATTTACTTTTACAAAATTTTTAAAAGATTTCACTTGGATTGCCTCAAGATTTTTTTTCGAAAAAGTTTAAACAGTAAAAAAACAAGATTGTCTATAGTATGCTTAAGATTTTCTAAGCCATTCTCCCTTGATCCCCGAAGAAAATTGATCCCCGGTAATTTCACCCCTGGTAATTTCAGCCCCGGTATTTTCACCCCCTGAAAATTTGATCCCCTGGCAAATAGATCACCGGGATTTGACCCCCGCTAATTTGGTCCCCGGTATATTCACCCCAGATAATTTTACCCCTTGGTAATTAGATTCCCTGGTAAATTTCACAGCTCGGTAATTACACCTCTTGGTAATTAGATTTTACTAAAATTGTTAAATTGGTAAACTGGGACAAATGCAAATTTGGACCCATGTCTGCGCACAGATCTTCCTTTTCGCACGGATTACTCTTTTATGGGCCATTTGCATTTCGCTAAAAAAATAACATAAACTAACACTAACCTACAACCACAGTCGTGGATTGGTGTGATCCCTGGTTGAGTTACAGCGCGAAAATTCTGCCTTCGAATCTCGGACTTGACAGAATTTCTTAGCCCGATATATGGCCTGAGTGCATGCAAGCTTCGGCCTGCCTTCCACTTCCAATCCTAATCCTAATCTTAACACTAACCTACATAACCGACCCTTGCCTGCTCACAGATCTACCTTTTCGCATTTTTTACCATAAAAAATTCATTCATTTTCAAAATTTTAGTAAAATTGACCATATTACCTGGAGATGAAATCACCTTGTGATCAAATTACCGGGGATCGAATTATCAAGGTGTGAAATTACCGAGGGTAAAAATACCGGGGTGAAATTACCGGTGGTGAAAATACCGGGAGTGAAATTACCAGGGGATCAAATTACCAGGGGGTGAAATTTCCGGGAACCAAATTATCAGGGGACCAAATTACCAGGCAGTGAAATTACCAGAGGTGAAATTACCGGGGACGAAATTACCAGGAGATCTTTTTACCAGGATCAAATTACCGGGGACCAATTTACTGGGGATCAAATCAATTTTATTTTGATAAACAAAATTTTTTAGGGTCAAAAACTATTTTATCGATGAAGGAATCAAAAATGGGGGGGGGGCACACAACGGCGCACATCGAGTAGAATCCAATACAATTATGATTTAAAAAAAAATCAAAAATGACGGATCTAACTTCTATCGAAAAAATAGTTTTTGGCTCCAAGAAATTTTATTATTTATATTTATTTATTTATTTATCAAAATAAAATGTTATGATTTACGGCCCAAAATAAGCAATCTCTATAAAATAAAAATAAAATAAAATAAAAAATACGGCACAAAGTGGCACACATCGGGCACAGCCCGGCATAATTATTATTTTTAAATTTTCAAAAATGATGGGGCTAACTTCACGCACATACAAAGGTTAAAGTTTAAAAAAATATTTACAAATTTACATTTCCGGCTTTAAAACCATCTTGAAAATAGCCATTATGCGTCTTTTAATTAAATTTAAAAAAATTATTAATTACTTCCTAGTTGGTTGCTTAGAAACTTCAATTTTTGCTTTAGTAAATTACGTAGTACTATTTTTACTTAGGGGCCTCCGGGTCGAGTACGAACTATGAAAGTATGGAAAGTATTTTAAAAGTTCACAATAATTTTACAAATTAATTTAAAACATTCTTTTATTTATAAAGCAAAAAAAATTAATTAAAAATTAAACTTTACGACTTCACGTAAAAACTTAACGATTTACAATCGTAAATGTTGTGTTCATATACCGAGTGTTTGTTTTAAAAATTGTACAAGGGACTTGAACATTGTTTTTAATAGTTTCAGGGGTACACGTGCGCATATTTGACGCATGGAAAATGTTTTAATGTCAATGAAATATGAAAATACAAATTTTGTATTCATAAGCGAATAGTGCGTTCCGTATTAAGCACAAATTATAATATTTAGTACTCATACTAAATATTCATTATATGAGATTGTACTTTGGAGTCAATAAAACCACATGTATCTATTCCAAAATTTCATAAATTCTTTGTGACCTTTTGACATGTTTCTATTATGCCTGTTATAAAACGCATTTTCATCTCTGTTCCCTTTAATCCAAAAACCACACGGATCAGTCGCCCCCCCCCCAACCCCAGATATCTAAAGTTCAAATTAATTTTTTATCAAAAGATTAAATTTTTGATTTTAATGTTTCTGTATCCGGTATAATGATCCCTGGTACTATCAGATACTGCATCACTGACCCAAGTTAATTTTATGCCAATTAGGTACTTAGAAATCGCAAGTGAATCTTAATACTGCAATATAAAGTTTTCTATTTGCGAATGAGAGATAAAGAAATTTATTTTGCAATTTAATGTGCCGAATTGTGGAAAAATTCAAAACCGCACTAACCTTTTCTCCATTGGGGTATGGTGTAAGTCAGGTCCTGAAACTCCAAATTTACTGGAGGTTGTTTTTGAAAATGTGAAAGTTTTCGGATTTTATTTAGCTTCTCACTTTCGATTACTTCGCCCATAATTTCACGATGTCCAGAATGAAAGTTGCTAACGCGACGAAATACTTAAGACGATTATTAACAGACAAAGTTTAATCGCACGTTTACGTTAAATAAAAATGTTGCCAAGAAAATAGCGATAACCTTATGAACGTAAATAAAAATATTCAACGCGCATGTAGTTTGTACCAAAATATTGTAAAAGTTTATTAAACAATTTAACAATTTACCTTTTTTCTAATAAAAATTACAGTGATGATGTATACGAAATTTACAACAACACAGAGCTCCCCGCTACACCTCATTAAAGTTTAATGCTGACCGTAAATTACTGTTTTTCAAATTGTAATTTTCGGAGGTTATTATAAACAAATTATATCCATTCGATACATTTAAACAAAAAACTTATAATTTAGCTTATGAAAGATAAGTGGTACAGATAAAGTTTCAATTAGAGCAAGACCGCTGTGTTTTGATAAAATCAAAAAATACATAAATATTTTTTTAAACTAAAATTTACGAATTAGTGTATTTGTAAAACATTGTTATCAGGCATCGTGGTTAGATCAAGTCAGCACAACAAAAAGTTTACCATATTAACTCTACCGATGATCATAATATATTGCTATGATTTCCTTTAAATTTCTCTAGTAAGTATACTTTGTACTTTTGCTCAATTCCCAATTCGTTTGCTACCAAGCAATCCTTTAACAAAATTAGTGATTAAGCAATAGACACTACGTATTTTAATTGGATATTGAGAAATGGCAATTACAAATAAATTGGGATAAATGATAATAATAAAACAATAAAATAGTGTCCAGTAATGCAATTTGAGATTAAGGTTAAGTTCAATGGTACATACAACGTTGCCAAGTGTTACGAAAAAAAGTAACTATAAACAAAATGCATAAGATTAATTCAGCAGGTACTTAATTGTTTTAAGTTGGCAATAATTATTTTATTTTGATATTTCAGCATTTTCCATAGATTATCACTAAAAACAACAAAACAAAGACAGAAGAAGGTACAGTACGTTAACCGGACCCCCAGACTTTTAGAAATATTACCAAAATTTTTATAGATTTTAGAAGATATGTGAAACTATGGATCAACCTTTTGTTTTCTTTTAATCTCGAAAAATAATTTGCAAAATGCTTTGATTATTCTATTGAGGAAAATAAGTGCAGTAGGTTGTTTTAGTGGGCGGAGCCAGCCGCAGTTGACTTGTAGCCGTGATACTGCTAAAAACATATTGTAAAAATCGGATTTTGTTATTTATAGTCGAGTTATCCGCGATCCAGAGTGGTTTCTAATAAGTTCAGTTACTCAGAAATCTCCGTTGTTTTAGATCAGTAATTTTCGAGGTAGGGCGGCTTCGTGGATGTTTTTAATGGGTGGAGAGGCTCAAAAAATATTTGCAATTTTGGGATACAATTTATGCTTAAAAATAATTCTACAACATAATTTTGTATTTTATTTTACTGGAAAGCGGGTAACTGCGGTTCAAACCCTGGTCGAATCGAATACACTGCTATGATCTAAAGCGCAAGATAAATCTGTGGGCATTACCTACTCAACTACTAATTTGACTCTCTAATAATAATATTATGATGACCGATGACCTTTTATATCAACAACAAATGAAAAAATGTTTTTGTCTGTGTTAGATAAAAGCAAAGAAGTTTAACTTAACTGGATCTATTCGGAAGATAATTAAATTTTTTTTTCTGAATTTTTTGAAAAAAATTGTAGGTATTTATTCGGCATTTTTTGAAAATTAATAAAAAATTATAGGGATTTACTTGTTGGCAAGACAAAACCAAAACACTAAAAAAAAACGATTAACAGAATTTACCGTTGTAAAGTAGCTAACTTACTTCAGAAGGACCTTATCGAAGTAAATTAATTGCAGTCCTTGACTTGTATTAAGACATTTTTCTCTTAATTTTCAGAAGTTTAATTTTTTCAGCTGGCGCCTGCTAAAAATGCATATTTTCACGACAGGGTCACAGGCACATTTTCCTGCATAAACCGATTTATCTTAGAAAATTAGGCTTAGTGTTCTGTAGCGAGAAGAAAAAACCGAAGAAGAAATTATAAATTTTTAATAAACCCAATCCACATTTATTCAGAGCTTATCTGAAAATAAAAATTACTTTATTTACTTTTCGTGAGATAATGTAAAATTATAGTCGAGATTAACATAATAACCTTACATCCTGCTTGTTGCATTTAAATATATTTTAACGCACATTTAGTTGGTAAATTTTTAGTTACCAACCAAAAAAATGGAAAGGTTAAAACGGGTTAGTGCGGCCTTCTGGCCGCAGAAGCTGGTGTTAAGGTATGGAACAGCTTAGGTATATTTTTAAAAAATTACTAGTACCTATATACCGCACCGTAAGCAGCATTAGTGCCGTAAACAGATGCAACCTCACAGGGTTCAAGACCAAAGCCCCACTTTTTTACTAATATATTAATCTGAGCATAGACTAATTTGAATAAAATAGTTTTGATATAAATAACAGACAGTAAACTAACAAACACTGGATTAAATAATTCATAAACTGGCTAATTTTAGATATAAATGTATACCTGCTTAGGTATCAGTGTATACATCTTCGGGCCCCTCATATTAATTGCTTTTGTGAAAAAATTCCATTTAGATCATCATTTGAATTAAATTGCACGTTTGGTTATTTTGTTTACAAAATACAACTTATTAAATTATTTATTTTTTAGTTATTTGAGTTTATTAATTTATAATGGTTTTTATGCTAATTTTTTAAAAATTTTAGATTATTTTCTTGCGCTCCACCTCACCTGCCTTGTATATTTTATATTGCGTTAGATCTTAAACAACTTTATTTTTTCTTTTTTTTTTATTTACTTTAGTTTTAATCTTTTAACCGTTTTTTAATATTTGCTTCGTGACAAAACAATTCAAATAATATGTAATTTGTTATGCTGGTTTTAATTATTATAATTATAAAAACGTTAAATTTATCTTTAACTATTTACATAAATTAATTAAATTAAAAACTTGTTGATATAAGGAATTTAATTATTTACACTTTATTAACAATAATTTGTTAGAATTGCTAATAACTAAAAGTTTATCAAACTCAGTGTTACAAAAAACCTGTCGAAGACGAGGGGCAAGTGGCAATGCAAATTAGAGTTCCTTTTGCAAGGTTTTTGAAAAATTTCCTCAGACTTCCTTCAGGATTGCCGTAAAATCTCCCTTCGAAAAAGTCTCAGATTTCTTACGGTTTCCTGAAAATTCACCGGATTTTATCAAATTTTCATTCACTTGTATACCAGATTTCCCAGAGATTTTCTCCAAGCGTTAAGTTAAAATTTTCAATAAAGCCCGTTTTTTTTTCCTTTTATTAGGCTTCTGAATTTGGGGTACATCAGTAATTATATAGATTATGCACGATCTTCTGGAGTGCATCGATCGTGGACCCGCCCTTTCTGAATCCGAACTGGTTGTCAGACAGTCCTCGATGTCCTGCATCAGCCTTCGCAGGATCATCTTCTCAAAGAGATCGGTCGATAGCCTCGATCGGTAGCCTCGGCTACCAGTCGGACGCCTCTAATTGGGGCGAGTCCTGGAATCTTGATCTTCTCTGTGAGTTTGCCTTTAACGATCTTGTATGCTTTTCCCCATGGGTTCTCATCTAGGAGGGTCAGCAGATCTTCTCAACACTTCTTCTTGGCTCGCTTGATAATCTCCACATAGAAGTTTTTCTTCGCTCTTCTTTAATCTTCGTAGGCTCTTTAGCGGCTCTTGACTTTTGCAGCGGCTATTTGTTGAATCCTCTAGTAGGTTTCTCGGTTTCTATTTACTGTCGTCCTAAGGGCAGTTATCTCAGGATTCCACCAATGGACAGCCTACTAATCCTTTTCTTCCCTTTCTTGGCATAGTGACGTTACATGCTGTTAGTAACGCTTCCATGAGCTGGTCTGCACTACCTCCTCTTTCACGATGAAAGCTTCCAACAGCTTGGTCTTGGTCCAACTTCCTTGGTCTTATCTATCTTGTAAGGCTGCCAACCCTTAAAAAAGTATGAAACATATTTATGATCGCTGAGTGCTTCTTCGTTGAGGACTCTCTATTGGGTTATTTTTCGGAGAGTACGGGAGGGAGCCAATGTGAAGTTAAATATCGAGGCCGACCCATTCCTCTCATATGTTGGGGTGTCTGCGACGTTGGCTACCAAGATGTCCGCGCCACCCAAGGCTTTCAGGAGGATTTCACCTCTCTTGTCTTGACGTTAAAATCGCCGCCTATAACAACAATCTCTTCGTCGTCCGTCCGGTTGACCGCGTGAGCCATGAGATCGTCCTGCTGTTATTGGAATAGTCTGGATTTTTGATTTGGGGAGAAGTAACAGCTGTACACCCAAGTAACATTTTGTGCTAAATATCAACTGCCAATCCGCTGTGTCAGCACAGAAAGCTGCTGATTTTTAGTCAAGTCAGAAGCTGAATCGCTACTGAATTGCTAATTTGGCAGCTAAAAACCAGCTGAAAACGCACTTTGGCAGCTAGTCAAATAGCTGAATATAAACTGACGCAACTCTGAATATCAGCTGATTCAGCGCTGAGTCAGCTAATATTCAGCTGGTATTCAGGTGATATTCAGCTGTTTTTTTGCCGCCAAATTAGCAATGCAGTAGCAATTCAGCTTCTGACGTTACTAAAAATCAACAGTTGATTCAGTTTCTACTTTTTGAAGTAAACTAGAAAAAAATTTAATTTAATTTATTTTAAAGAAATTTTAAAAATTAAATTAACCCATATTAGTTTATTGGTTAATACATTATTTCTTAAAATCATTAATTTCATTAAATTTCAATAAATAACTGAAATTTTTATATTCTTGACGATGAAAAAAAGTTTAAAATTCAGCTAATCCACTAGTGCTGACAACTAGCTGAATTTAAGCTGACGCTTCTCAGCTAATTTGCTGGTGCTCGCTGCGGCAGCTTAAATTCAGCCAAATTAGCTAACGCTAAAAATCAGCTGAACTTTAAGCTGACGCAGCGAAGTGTCAGCATTAAATTAGCTGACGATGAAAACCAGTTGAATTTTAAGCTGATAGACAGAAATGGCAGCTGATAAATTGCTGACAATATTTTGTCAGCACAAAATGTTACTTGGGCACCCTCATCCTCCTTCATCGTAAGCTGGCCTACGCAAATCCTGGACCTGCGCCGCTCTCCTCGATGTCCGTCGCCTTCGGCATGTAGATGGCTGCTCTACCGGTGGCTTACAAGAGGTTTTGGGCTGCACCGCAGGAGTGCAGGTTCGCTTGTAAGAACCGGACGGGTATCTTCCTGGGGAGGTTTCCGAGTTCCCGTTTTCGTGTCTAAGAACTTAAAAACTTATTTTCCACTCCGAACTGGGACTCTTGTTCACCGGGATGCGGAAAGCAGCGTTGATTTCACAGGGCCATCTCGGTGTTGTTTTGTCTTTCCGTGTCGCACTGCCGTCTGAGTCCAGCCAGGTCGTTGTGGGTTGATGGCCCGGTCTCACTTTTATCAGGCCGTGTCAGTCCGGCACTTCTGATCTGTTGTGGTAAATTTTGAGGTAAGTTATCCCGGAAGCAGGTGTCCTCACTTTTGTCGTCGGAGTACGCGAGATATCGAGATACAGTCTGACTGCGTTGCGCACTTCTTCTTCTGCCACACACAATACTGATTTACTGAAGCAGTACAGTGCAGAAGAAGACAGAACAGAGGTATTCGTGCTGTAAGATTGAAGTCCAAATCTGGATTTTAGGTGAGAGGGCAGGGAAGAATTCCTATGCGCACTTAAGCCCTTAAAATCGAACTCATTGTACGGCCTCCAATGCAGCGGCTCACCGTCTTGTGACTCTTCAAGTCATGCTGTTTCCAGGATAAATTAGAATATCCCGGCAGGCGGGGTTGTCACTGATTCTGGCCATGTCGGGCCAGAAATCCGCTAGTATGGCAGCTCTCGTTGACAAGTACAGCAGAGAAGTTTTCTGCTCCTCGCCCAACAATATTATAGAAATAGATTCAACAGGATATTGTATTTCCTATCAAATATATTATATTTAAGGAAAATTCTGTCAGGTTCAAGATGCAGAGGTACCTACTCTAACTGAGTAATCCTCTAAAATCCGCATATGACCCACAGTTTTTCACATTTTTCCACAGTCCCCAGCTGCGGAACCTAAGGACAGTCCTAACCGCCATACCCTACACATGAAGATCAACTGGTGGAAGCCAGAGAAGAACTTCCAACGCCGCAGTACGCATCAATCCCGTTATATGAATACATGTACATGTTTTTCAGACTCTCTGGTGCGTACAGCCATTTTATCAAAGTGGAAAATCTCAATCGAATCAAGTCGAACAGCTTTTTAATATTGGGGGGTCTGTGGGGTATTCCTCAGTACACCAGTAATTTTATAGAATACTCCCAACAGTGCCGGATTAACCCATAAGCAAATTAAGGAATTGCTTAGGGCACCACGTCTTGGGGGGCACCGCGCACCAGAAACAGCACAAAAAATATTTGCTAACACATGAAAGGTAAGGCTGTTTGAAAATCCGCGCGTTTCATAAACTCGCTCCCACTTGCTCGCTCTTTTTTGCTTGCTCGCTCGCACATCGTGTGCAGTATTCTGAAATTCAATGCTCCCGTTTTGCGATTAGCCGATCACCACCTCTGCACCGCCGGCGCTGTGCTGTTTTTTTTTTTTTCAAAGACCGTTACTAGTTTACTTATGGATAGGGGGCCCACAGGCATAGATTGCTTAGGGAATCAAGTAGTCTTAATCCGACCCTGACTCCCAATGGTTGCTCGTGTGATTGACTGTTACTTATATCTTGTTTGCAATAACGGTCAAAAAAATCTAGAACTAATCCAGATTTGAAAGTCATCAGTTCGTCAAAATTCGAAGAAGAATTTTATCACAAAATGTACAGATTTAATGGTTCGACATGTTGAGGTAGTAACAGTGGCGTAACCATGCAGCGATGAGCCTGTGTCCTGGGCTGCAAATTTTTTTAAACTTAACATTACTTTATGTAGATAAAATATTTTATTTCTTGGTCGTGATAGAACCGGACCCTTGTTCGATCGAACACGTGGAACACCGCTAGTTACGCCACTGGGTAGCAAAACCAAAGAATAAAGGCTGAAGTCTTAGAGAATGAAAGAGTACTTTATGATTTAAAAGGAAACATTTAAAAATCAGCAGATTCAAGTCCTACAACTCTTTAGATCCGATGTTATAAAGTTCTTGAGCAGCTTTGATTGGCTAAACACTGAGCTAACTTTGGTTTAATTTTAAGCCGAGCTTCAAAATTTATTATTGGGTCATTAAAGGGCATGAATTTAGTTTATGTTAAGGAAATCCAAATATTTTTTTATAAAATAATACAGTAGCTGTCATGGAAATTGCATTGGTTCCCGAATAAAAAAATAGATTTCTGGGTATATTACCAATAATAAAGAATAGAAGATTCAATATAGAAATAGATAAAAAGTTAAATTTTTGGTTTGAAACTCATAAGTTTAATAATACATATTCTGTTTTGAACACAATTACAAAGCTAAGGGAGCGTTCATAAACTACGTGGTTTGGCCAAGGGGGGGGAGGGGTTAGGTAGAATGCTACGCAGGGCTACGTGAGGGTACGGGGGGAGTTATAGTCAAGCTACGTAGTTTTCTTCATTTATTATGAAAGCAATTTGCAGAATATAAGCGACAACATAATATGGATATTTATTTCCGTATTTGGATTTTTTTTATTATTTATGTCACTATTATACGACTAGGCGAAAAAATAATTTTAATTTTGTATTATTAAAGTGAATATTAGCGCATCTTTAATTATTCTAGTGTTCTTTAAAGTGTCACTTCAAGTTTCAAACAATTGATGTGAAATGACCCTGTACAATAATCTTTACGAGGCTTATCGGAAATGTTTTTCCAACGAGTTTTCAAAAGCCAAAATCCAAAATAATGTTAATGAGTTATGAAAATCTTTTAAACAGGACACAACATGTCTTCTGGACTTTATAGGAAAAAAAACTACGTTCCATCTAAAGGGGGGGGGAGGGGTATCGTGGTAAAAGCTACGTTAAGCTACATGATGGGAGGGAGGGGTTCTAAAGAGGTCAAAATCAAACTACGTGGTTTATGAACGCTCCCTAAGTTTGTCAATCCGGGGGGTATGGCATACCCCGCCCCCCAGAACACTAGTGACTGTGTTCAAAAAACTAAATGTGTTATTGAATTTCAAATCAGAACTCTTAGATTTTTAGAAATTAGATTTCCGGTTTGAAACTCACTTTTTTTTTCGCACAATATCTAGTGTACTGGAGGGTATTCCATACCCCCCAGACCCCCCGGTTTGAACAACCTAGCTTTGTGTGCGTATTTTGTTTATATTACGTACGGTTATTGAAATTTCATTGGGAATTGTTATTTTATTTCGGAAATATTCATCGATGCAATTTCCATAACTGTTACTGCATGTTAATATAACTTTCAATTGTTATTTGCTTGTTGGATTAAACCTTCAGTTTTGTATCCATTTTGGCTTACTGAACATTTTTGATTATTGCTTTCGCCTTGGCCTGAGTAAAACTAGTATTTTCAGTTAATTCCAAAACAACCACTTGAGGAATACAACTTACGAAATTTCTAAATCTCGACTCTGCTTTTGGCACCTTTAGGGTTGTTTTACAAAATACGCAGCAAAAATATTAAATTATTTACTAAATAAAAAAAATTTTCCAAAATATATAATATATCAACATTAACTGCTTAATCCTAACGTGTCATCCCTAAATGGGATTTAATGAGTCGGCCTATAACTTGCAAGTACGCAAAAGTTTTATTTGGTTGTAATCGTTGTCGTAATAAATAAAAACTAATAAATCTAAAAAGGAGAAACCAAACTATCAATGCTATAAAATCAACCCAAAGGATGATATTTTCCATTCCCATGAAAGAGAGAAGAACTTGGGGATCCCTAAACGGGCAAATAAGCTCTTCTTCTGGGCAGTCTATATATCCTCTATCAAAACCATATATTACTGTTATCAAGCACTCCATTCCGTAACGTAAGTAACTGAAATACATCGCTATCCTGATTAAAATTGGAATCTGTGAACCGTGTCCAATACCATATACTGCTAACAGCATCAATGGAGCAACTGTCACGGGCCCTAGGAACATTCCGTTCTAAAAAAAAGAGTTTTATTTGAATCAAGCACATCTGCATTGCCTACTAACCACAATGCTAGAAACTGATGCGATCATCAAACCCAAACTATCGGAAACGAACGAGATTAACGAACAAGCTACAATAAATAAGAGAAAACGATCCAATTCCATAGGTTGGGAAGTCATTACGTACGCTATTCCAATGTATACAAATGTCAATATTGCATGTATGGGCAGCGTGGCCATACTCATCGCCAAATAATATGGAGAGAGCCCATACCATCTATTGAAGTGTTCCCTCTTGATAAGCTGGATTTCAGTTGGAACTAAAATGGAAGCGTTATTTTGCCTGCCAAATAAAATTTTGTACTTACAATGTAACAGAACTGGCATCAAAGGTAAGTACATGAAGCCTATAGTACAAGTGTAGCAAAACCCAAAATTAAACAAAGCTTTGGACGCATCTTGGCCCATATTAAAGTAAAACGCCCCTAATATTAGGCCCAATATGATGTGAACCACAATTTTAAGTATCAAATATTGCTAAAAAAAATCACAAAATAATCCAGTCAGTTCTTCCTTTCTCTTAAACTTACCTTATTTCTATATGTTTGCAAACAGCATCTGTAGAACAAAATTTTGAATTGGTATAGAAAGGAGCAGTCGTATTTGTATGGATTTAGTCGTATGGAACATCGTTTTTGTGGAACTTTTGCGGTATTACAGTACGTTTCGTTGTCCAATTCCATAACTTCGAATTTTGGACTGCTCTCCTTAGCAAAGCTTACGTTTCGTCCATTTTCTACCGCCGTCGACATTTTTTCCACGTACTCAATCCCATATTCGCCGCTGGATACTTCAATTACTACAACAAATGTTATGTTGAGGATGAAATTGTTGTGGTGATTTTACTTACTAAAATCTGCAGGATTGTAATGTTTTGGACAAGTTAGACCAAGATTGGCCAAGTAAGTTATCATATTTTTTCCGTATCCTTGATAAACGCACAAGCCTTCTGATATGATGTAAACATGGTCGAATTTTTCGAAAATTCGGGCGCTGGGTGTGTGTATCGAACATATCACGGTTCGTCCGCCTTCTGCTAAACCTTTCAGTAAGGTAATACATTGGGAACTGGATAAGTCGTCCAAACCACTACAAAGGAAAATTCGGATATTTTCGGAAAAACAAAAAAAAAGTTTACCTTGTGGGTTCGTCCAGAAATATAACGGGAGGGTTGTTGATCAGTTCCAACGCAATTGAAACCCGTTTTCTTTCGCCTCCTGATATTTTATCACATGAAGTGTCTTTGGTGCCAGTCAGTCTAAGCATTTCCAATATCTCAGATATCTAAAACAGAAATAATTCAAATTTTGTAGTCTAATTGCAAAAAATTGAAAAAGGTGCAATTGATTGTTCTCAGAGTGATTGGGGGGAGGGGGGGATTATGGTGTTATTGCATTTGTTTTTAAATATAAACAATTGCCATACCAAGTGTTTGGAAGCAAAGAAGGTTGCATACCCAACAAACAATATACTGAGAGATAATTACCGCAATCATTTTGTCCTCTTTGCTAAGTTCTCTGTTAAGTTTGAGATCAGCTGCAAACATCATTGCCTCTTGAACTGTTAGCATTGGTTGTAATAAATCTTGCTGCATGATATATCTGGATATCTTCCGAAACTGTTTCAAATTTAATGGTTGGCCGTTCATTATCAATGAACCAGCCGCCCCAATAGTTCTGGAAAAAAATAGCAATGTTATATAATTTGTGACATCATCAATGTCACATTACGACACTTGAAAGATAAATGCATGTGTTATGTTAATTATGTAACAGATTAACAAATTACCTACATACATAACAATGTTTTGACTTAAAACTGATTAATTTTTTAATTATTCAGGTAGGCTTAGATGTCACCCATTAGGTTACATCATTTATAAGGATCACAGCAAACCATAATGGGAAATTTAAGTTTTAGTTCCACCATTTAGAAGAGCAAATCAAAAATTAACATCCAAATTGTTACTCCAGTTCAGTGCTGACATCTTTGGCAATTTCCTCAATCGTTGACCTAGTGACCACTGCAGGAATTCTTAAAATTGTATCAGTTGTATAATCACCAAGGTGGCAAAATTAAACCTTGGTTGGACCAGTTTACCTTGAATCCGTTCAAATAGGGCACTTTTGTTTTTACATAATTGCAGAGCTTGCTCGATGCGATGATGGTATAATTGAATATTAATTACTTATTTAATGTAATTTTAGCGATTAAAAATGCAAATATCAATAAAAAAATGTCCTTTAGGCTGTCTTGCACCTTCACAGGTAATTTTGCTATTAAGATTTAGAATAAGTTCACGTCGAAGCGATAAATTATTGCCTTTGTGCCAAATTCGTCTAACTTCGGGACATAATAACGATAAGTGCTTGGGTCTAATTCAAATTTTGTTTTTTAATTGGATTTTACGATAAAATCTTAATGGGACTTTCTACCTTTGAAGATTTGGAGCAGTAATTTATAAAATTAAACCCAAAAATTTTTATATCTAGGAATATTTCCAATCTTCATTGTCTCAAATTTAACTAACCAATTAAAAAGTCTGCAAGTACTAATAAACCAATAGAAATCGTCGGTTGGTTTTAATGGATTGTCAATTTTTTTTATTATTAAATTCAGCATAAATCAAAAAAATTGTTTACAGAATTTTAAGTAAACAAAATTCCAGTATCGAAATGCATAATTAAATTTTGACAATAATTAAAACGGAAACGGTAATTTAAATGTGTGAATATGTAAATTGGTAGATTAGACGCTTCAATGTTCAGACTTAATATCTATAGTAAGTCTTATTATTTTTTTATGGCGAAACCCTGTTTTAATTTTTAGAGTTTGCATTAGGTATTCAATCCCAATAAAAATTACCCATACAAAATGCTCTTTCTCTCTCTGTAAGCTGAACCATTGCATCACTAATGCCCGTACTAATAGTCACGGATTAATCCGAGATTTAAGATTAATTTTCGAAATAGCAGCTGTTGCTACGATATGGTCTTAATTCCAGTAATCTCATTGGTAAATCATAGGATTATCTTGAATCTCGGATTAATCCGTGACAATTAGTAAGGGCATAATAGTCACGGATTAATCCGAGATTCAAGATTAATTCTCGAAATAACAGCTGTTACTACGATACGGTCTAAATTCCAGTAATTTCATTGGTAAATCCTAGGGTTATCTTGAATCTCGGATTAATCCGTGACTATTAGTACCGGCATAAGATCTAAAAAAATGTCTATAAAAAACAATAATTTTTTCGAGAAGCAAGCAAATCGGCATGCATTTATATAACAAACCCCAAATCTGATAGTAAACTCGAAATTATAATGGTAATCTTTTGGGTTTAGTAATAATTCAGTTTTTACGATCAAAGTTTAATGAAACTTTTTTTCCTTGAGAGTTTTTCGACTAGAAACAGCAATTTTATAAAATCAGAACCATAGATCTCTGATAGATAATGATGCGTTACTAATGAGCGCAAAACAACGGAAATTTTTGGTAATTGTATTATGATTACTGCAAATTTAATGTATTTTCTCTTATAAGAAACATAATTTTATAATTCGCTTCTTGGTATCAGGTTTTGTAAACCAAAGGAAAATTATTGAAAACAAATTAATAAATATTTTATTTTTGGATTATTACTTAATTTATTGTTTATTCGTTTTTTAAACGACTCCACCAGACTACAAAAGCATGACCTCTGTATCATTCAAAAACGAAGCACAAAACCGAGAATTGTTATTTTGTCAAAAATTAAAAACAAGTTTGTTAATAATTTTATTAGCAAAATAGTAATAAAATTGAAGCTGAAGATAGGCATTAAATACATTTTCTGCGAGATGAATGATTTATAAAGAGAAAGGTTGTTGATCCACATTAGCCTGGTGTAACAAGAATGCGTTAAATTTTTAAAATTATAAATTAGCACATATTTTACAAGAATTATACAATTAAGTGCTTTTAAGTTCAACTTTATACAGATTGAGCAAACAAGATAATATGCTCTCTTTAACCCAAAAGGTAGCTCAAGCACTTCGAATTGCCCAAACCCAACGATTACGCTATTGGTTATCACAGAAAGTAAAATTTACTTCGAATAATTAAGGATCATAGGCCATTAAAATGGTTACCAATTATTAAGGATCTGAATACACGAATTGCGAGATGGGCACCACCATTGGCAAAATATAATTACTAAACTAATGCTGATTGATATTTTTTACATTTTATATGTATCATACATCCTGTATGATTAATACCAATGTCTCGCTGTTAGCATTATGGAATCATAAAATAATTATAAAATCAATATTTTGTTCTATGCAACAAAGTTACTTTTCAGTACCAAGTATGTACCTACATAAAATCTATGTATTAAATTGCGTTTATATGAATACTTTTATTGTTTATATGTAACTACCTGTTAATCACAAATATTACATTTTTTACTTACTTATATCCAGCAAGTACATTTAAAAGTGTACTTTTTCCTGCTCCGGAGGGGCCCAAAATCGCACTAAGGTGTCCTGAACGGAACTGGCCGCTAATACTGCGTAAGATTAACTTGGAACCTAAAAAAAAAATTTTTTTAATTTAAATTTATAAAAAAAACAGGAACAAATTCGTTGATTAACAACTCGATTTGCCTTCAAAATAACATTAAGCTGGAAGCGGAAATGAATCATGAAGAACTGATAAACAAAAGGTTGAAGACCCTCATATAAAAATTTACTTCGGTAATTTAATTTTTTACTTCGGTAATTAAACCAAAAAATTAGAACTGAAATTTTGAGCAAGGCCAACCGCATAGACAACAAAAATAACAGAGCTTATGAATAATTGATAATTATTGCAAATAAAAATTATTAACCAGTGACATTGAATTTAATATTCTCCATAATTAATTAAATTAAACACTAGTCATACGCATTCGCCCCCCCCCCTTTAGGTCAAATAAAATCTAAATCAAAATTACAATTAGCATTTAATTTTAATATTTGGACCTTATACTCTCAAGAGCAAGCAAACTTGAATCGATTTTAAAATCGAGATAAACAAAGCGATCTATTCTCGTATTGCAAATTAGATGTCATTGGCGCAGTCTAAACAAGTTTTTTAGTTATACATTATTTTTTCCACTAATTAAATTTTCTAAATTAGCCATACAATATTATAAACCTGAATTTTTTTAATTGTTTCGTTCACGCAACAATTATTAGAGATTTTTTATAGTGCACTTAATTTGCATTAATTTTGGGAACAAATCATAATGTCAGTTATTAGAGCCAGTGATAAACGTCTTTAGGTTGGTAATTATTATTATTATTAATTATTTCGTGCAGATCATGACACACTTTTTGTTAATTTAATGTTTTCGGCTTAATAAAAACATTTCAAACTCAGTTTTATTATTATTTAAATTATATATTTTCTCACTTCAAATAATATGCAAGTAACACTTGAAGGCAGCTGCGAGAAAGGGGAAGTACCAGCAATCGCAAAAATACGTAAATATTATATCTGGATTATTTTTTAGAATTGTAAGCTTATTTAAAATTTATAAAAGGCGGAACCTTGGTAGGTCAGAATGAAAAAATTTTGAAAAATGATTTAAAAAAAAATTTAAGTCGTCGTTACTCAAAAACGGTGCGATAAAATAGAAAAATGTATAGGAGCAAAAATGAAGAGAATAACATTTGCAACAAAAAATGTCTGAAAAATTTTGCTGTAAAATCTGTTTTTATACGGCAAATGTTGTCTTCGAAAGGTAGAAGTTATATTACTAATCTAGGAGTGTATTCATAATTTCTGCATCATCGTGTTTAAGCCTTCAACTTACCACCAGCTTTAATTACTATTATGCGAGTTTATATTATCATTTATTTAAAAATTCGTATCTGTCTGTCATTCCTTCCGTACCACACCTCTTAATGATTTATTTTAAATTACCAACCTAAAGAATGAAAATCATGCTGTCAGTGCGGCCTTCAGGCCGCACAACATGGCCAATCTAGTATCATTAAATTATTAACATTTCATGACTGATTAAATATAAGAATTTAAAAAGCTTACAATTAAAAAAATTTATTTTGCAATAAAATGCTTAATATATTCAATAAATTGAGGTAGGCGCATTTGAGTTCATATAAACTCCCCCTCCACCTACCAGATACGCCAAAGTATACAGTAGCGGTCATGGAAATTGCATTGGGAATTACTCCCGAATTAAAAAAATAGCAATAGATAAATAGTTAAATTTTTAGTTTGAAACTCACAATCATAAGCTCAAAAATACATTTTCTTTTTTAAACACCATCACAAAGCTGGGTTTCTCAAACCGGGGGGTTTGGGGTTATGGAATACCCTCCAGGCAAATAAAATGTGTTATTGGGCGTATGGGTGTCAAACCGGAAATCTAACTTCTAAAATTTTAAAATCTATAATTTATGATTTGAAATTCAATAACACATTTTCTTTTTTTTACCATAATAACTGACATGCTGGGGAGCATTCCATATCCCCCAGACCCCCCGGTTTCAGATACCTAGCTTTATGATTCCGAGCTAAATTAAATTTATAAGTTAAATTTTTAGCTTGAAACTCATAAATTCAAAAATACATTTTCTTTTTTAAACACCCTCACAAAGCTAGGTTTCTCAAACCGGGGGGTCTAGGAGGTATGGAATACCCTCCGGTACACCAGAGATTGCGCGCAAAACAAATTATGTTACTGAGCTTATGGGTATCAAACCAGAAATCTAACTTCTAAAATTTTAAAATCTAAGATTTATGATCTGAAATTCAATAATACTCTTTTTGAACACAAACACTGATGTGGGGGGGGTGCAGTCCCCCCCCGGTTTGAAAAACCGAGCATTATGATTAAGAAACTTTTTTGAGATTATGTAAAAAACTTGACGTGATGGGATAAAATGACCCCAAAAACCCCAAAAACATAAATATTATACTAAACCTGGTATGACCCCCCCCCCCGGTTAGAAATTTTTTTTATGTGGCTGTGTAATTAGCCTCTTCTACGGAGAAAGTTTAAATTATTCGGTTTCTCTAGCAAATCTTCAGAAATTATTTACTAGGTGGTACACTGTGATTTAACCACCAGACCGCTTGACACTCGTTCACGCAGTTACAAGGTTCTTGTCCCATTTACTTTCTGGGGGGGGAATACCTCCCATTCCAAATCAAAAATCTTAGATTTCTAAAAATTAGATTTTGAAACTTATAAGCTCAATAACACTTTTTTGCGCACAATCTCTGGTGTACTGGAGGGTATTCCATACCCCCCAGACCCCCCGGTTTGAAAAACTTAGTTTTGTGTGCGTATTGTGTTTATATTGTGTGCGATTATTTAAATTTCATTGGGAATTATTATTTTAATTCGGAAATACTATTCAGGGATGCAATTTCCATGACTGCTACTGTACATTCAATAAATGGAGGTAGGCGCATTTAAGTTCGCATAACCTCTCCCCCCCCCCGTTTCCAGATACGTCAGTGCATAAATTTACAAATATAGTAATACAATATTATTGTACGTACTTTCGATAGCAATAGTAGATTATATAATTAGGGCATAAAATAGTTTATTACTTTCGAGGTAATAGTATGTCACGAGGCGATTAGCCGAGTGACATAATCCACACGCATGTTCTTATTGAATATGTATTATAAATGTATGAAAAATATATTAAAAAGTATTGAAAAATCAGTGAAGTTTCGGGCTGCACAACTTATCGATATTATAATGTTTACTTCCATAACCGGAAGCATTATACACATAACCTCCCCCCCCTCTTTTAGAGACGCAGGTGTATATATTTACAAATATAGCAATACAATATTATTATTGTAACGCTTTTGATAGCAATAGTAGATTATATAATTGAGGCATAAAATAGTTTATTACTTGTGAGGTATATAGTATGTCACGAGGCGATTAGCCGAGTGACATAAACCACACACATTTTTTTTTAAGTTTACATCAAGATAAAAATATTGAAAAATTATGAGCAATCAGTGCAGTTTCAGTCTACACAACTTATTGATTACATTGTGGTCTTCCCTAACCGGAAAATTAAAAACCACAATCAAATAAAAACATTAAATTTCATTTTAAATTCATTCAAAATTCAATGAAAATTTCTAGAAAATGTGATACCGGATATCAAACCTAAGGCCCTTCTCTGTTTGATAACAGTGATTCGATTACCAAGTAATACGGCCTTCGTTGGGCCTGATTGGTAATAACAAAGCCAAGTGCACACTCAACTCGGTACACGTCGTTTCGGCGACCGCAGTTAGGCGAAAGCGCTTCGGTGACGGTCAATTTGGCGAACCGAAATTCGGCTGTGCTACTTTCGGCGATTCCAATTCGGCACCGGCATTTCGGCGATTCTCATTCGGCGACAGAAAATTCGACTACGTCGATTCGGCCACGGAAAATTTATTTAAGTGTTAAAATTTATTAAAAATATTAAAAAAATTAATCTTTTATTTTCAAATTAAATAATTATTTACCTATTATACATCCCAGGTATCATAAGTATACTACTTTATAAGCAATTAAACAAATTTTAATCCATGTTATAATTATAAGCTATACCGCGAAAATATTCAATAACATTACATATTAGAATAAATTATAATTGGTTACCTTCGCCAAATCGAGAAATATACCACTACCAAAACTTAATTGTATTTTTCGATAACAAGGTTCGGCGTAATTTATTAGTTCTATCAATTTCAATATTCGAAAAAAGCCGTAAGCGTCCGTGCTAAGGTTTTTTTTATACATTAAGATTTTAGACTTAGAATAATAAATTGAATAAATCAATTTTTAAATAATGTCAAGTTGAAATACTGTTAGCGAAGGTTTGTTAAGCTAAAATACGTTTATGAATAGTGATTTTTGACGTTTGCGCTAAAATAGGTTTAGAGAGTGTTTTAAGGCTATTCTAAATTTTTATGAATACAGCTGTAAAAGTATACCTCCTGTCGCCGAATCGACCTAGTTGAATTTTCTGTCGCCGAATGAGAATCTCCGAAATGCCGGTTCCGAATTGGAATCGCCGAATATCGTGTCGCCGAACTGGAATCGCCAAAATGACGGTGTTCGCATTCAACTTGCTAGCTGCAGGGTAGACCAAGAGTTTGAATATTCTGGTTTCACAGACAGGTGGCGCTCCACTTTAGACTCCTCTATGAACTTTTCGAGTGAAGTAATCAAAAGTCCATTAATTTCAAAATATAATTGTCATCTAGTAGGGCCATTCTTGACCATTACTAAGATAGCAAGTGATTATTTAGGGATATGATTTCTATGATATCGCCCCGCTTCTTGTGCGACGTTTTAACGACCGTTGCACAGGAAAAATCTGATGCTATCAGGATGACCAATTAAAAAAAAAATTAAACAAAAGTATAACTAGTTTGCTTTGATAGTTACAAAATTACTAATTATTATCCAACAAATTAATTAAATTATTTACGTTTGGCTTCCCGCGGTTTTCTAATTTTGCAAACTGGAGTTAAAAATGCAATGATTCTGCTGTATTTATATAATAATATTCATTGCGCGATAATAATCCTAACAAATTGTTAATCAGAAAAACTGTTTAATTACCTAGCAATATTACAAATTCCACAATAGGTATTTAATCACGCGAAACAAAGGAGAAATAAATCGATTTATCGAAGCATGAAGTGACTCGCTTATGTGGCCGGCCAATTTCGCCCCAATTTTTCAGCAAAAACAAATTTATTGCTTAGAAATTCATTGTTGGACATAAACATTAAAACATTGTAAACAATCAACACATAAAATATAAAAGTACCACATTACATTATTTTCTATTGTAATTTATGCAGATATAATGGAACCCTTTCTCTTGGCTATGACTTGTACAAAGGAATAGAATAGAAAAGTACAGTTAATTTAAATTTAACAAAAAATTCAACAACAAAAAAAAACAATTATGGTCATAAAAATTGTAGCTGACACATAGGCGTAGAAATAAGCGATACAAAAGAGCCTTTATTTGGTTGGAAACAATAATTATTGAATAAGTATATCTATTGAAAAATATAGGAAGTATAATTACTAATATAATGTGCGAAGGTCAATGTAAAAATAATAATTTTATTGAAAGATCAACCGATTATTATGTGTGAATTAATTTTCTTACGTAAATTAACCATATTATAATACCTACACAAACTAAAATAATAAAATGCGAATTAGTTCAAAGAAATCCAAATATTTTATGTCATTGCTTTTTAAAAGCCGCAAGTTGAAAATACCTTGAAGATAGTGTTATAAAAAAATTCCACTCTTTTTTTTTGGACAAAATTTTGTAAAAACTTGTCTCACCTTGAACAGGCAAGCGAATTAATAATAAAAAGATAGTGTGGAGCCAATTTAGTAACAAATTTCTTTCCATTTGCAGAAAACAGAAAAAATAATTTCATCTATAATTATTAATTATTGCTAAAACGAATAAGTAATTCACGTGACCTGGATTACCTTAAGGTTTTTTGCAATTCGTGATTATGAATGCCAGCGCAATATGTCTTCTGCGGTGGTAGGGGGGTTACATTAATATTAATAAATTTTTTTTTTAATTTAACAAGCAACCAATCTGAGAAAAGGGTAAAATTTACGATAAAAACATTTAAAATATTCGAGATCAGCAAAATCTGAATAAATCGAGTCGATTGTTGCACACGTAACCTGATTGATAATCTGATGATTGCTACATAGTACGAAACACGAAACCTTGATTACCGTAACGTCCTGACATTTAATGTCAGGGCAATGTCACATCAAATTATTAAATTTTAACAAAATCACATAATATAATAATTATTGTTTATAAATTATTAATTTGAATGAGTTGTCTTGAACTTGTCAACAGTTTTGCGTAAGGAACCGCTCATGGCGATTACGTTTAGAAATACCATTCGTGCTGCACACTCGAAAAACGCAATAATCATTCATGATAATCTAAAATAATTTTTACAACTACAATATATTATGCTTTGCTGTTTAATTAATTTAAATTTTTTATTATTGGAGAGCAAAGTGGCGCCCGCATCAGCCTCTATGTACCAATCGCCACTGATTATTATTTATAAAGGCAAAAAGAAATCCGGTTACAGGTTAGCCGGCAAACCGTATTTGATTCAAGCCCGGACGAAACCAGAATTTTATTCTGACTTTATGAAAAGCAATATCCAATCACCGTATGAAATATACAGTAACGGCCATGGAAATTGCATTGGGAATTGCTTCAGAATTACAGAAATAGATTACAAAAGTACATTATATTCTAAATAATAAAGAATAGGAAATAAAACAGAAATAAGTAGATTAAAAATTCAATTTTTGGTTTGAAACTCATCAGCTCAAAAATACATTATTTCTTTTTGAAAGCTAGGTTTTTAAAACCGGGGGTCTAGGCCCCCAGGTCCCCAGCATATTAGCAATTGTGTTCAAAAAATAAAATTGTGTTATTGAATTTCACATTAGAAATCTTAGATTTTAGAATTTTAGAAGTTAAATTTCTGGTTTGGCAACAATTAACTCAATAACACTTTTTTTTTGCGCACAATCTCTGGTGTACTGGAGGGTATTCCATACCCCCCAGAACCCCCGGTTTGAAAACCTAATTTTTATTTTTATTCGGAAATAATTACCGATGCAATTTCCATGACTGCTACTGTACCCCTGGATAGTCGGTGATACCCACGGTTTTAGCCGTATATTCCAAATCTTGTAGGAGGGGGGGAGTTGGGAGGCGTTTTTTGAAACGGGGTCTTATCCTAATTGGCCTTTCAGGGAATCTTTGTTTTGGCCACTATTTCTGACCATCGGGCCGCTATGGGCCTCTATTTGTACTCTAAAATGAGATGAAAGGCTTTGTATGTTTATTTGAAAAATTCGTAGTTTGTGGACTTCGTGAGTTCGCTTCGTGTCGCGTTTTTAGTACTTTTCCCGATAGTCTGACACCGTGAACTTAGGTTCAGTGATTTAGGTGAGGGAAAATAATGGGTCTTTAGGCCCAGTATATTTGAATAAATATTTACAATGTTAATTTGCAGAAAATGCTGTAACATTTGTGGTGCTACCGCGGCCGAGTCTCTTCGAGTTTTGGCGTGGTTATTTCATCTTGTTTTGTCTGGTGTGTGTTATCCAGTTATCCTGGTGACTTTATCTACAATGAGAAGAGTTAGCCGGAATGACCCGTGGAGAGAGGAGGCTCCAGGATTTCTTTAAGCCTCTTATACCTCTGGTAGTCATCGAGCTGGCAATTGCCGAAGTGTCTGACTAACGGGTTTTCCGAGTCCTACCGCCGCGCTCGGATGAACTCTTCGATGAACTCCAGCTTGGAGTCCTCCTGCAGCCGTTCGTGGCTACATTCTGCATCACCCGGAGTTTATAGATCAGATTATCAGATGCGAAGGCCCACACTGGTGCAGCGTACGTTAGAATGGGTCTGACGATGGTTTTGACCAATGTCAGCCCGTTCTTAGTGCTTAGTTTACTATATCTGTTTAGCAAGGGGTTCAGCGCGGCCATGGTGCCCCTTACTTTCCCTGTGACCTGCTTAATGTGAGGCACCCATCTTAAGGTTCTCTCTAGAGTGACCCCAGGTGTCGCTCTACTGGATTTCCTTCTTAAACGTTTTCGAATTAGTTTAGGGAAGTTTGCGCACTACCGTGTTTACTGTAGACCTGGGGAGTATGTTGCCGTAATTTTCTCGGGGTGAACCCCTATTCGCCAAGTACGGCACCATACCTCTAGTTTATCTAGTGCGTTCTGAAGTTTTGTTAAACTTGGGTTTATGCGCCCGCGTACAGCATGAGCTGCGCTGTGGTGGTCGTGTAAGTGGGGATTACCACTTTTCATAGTATATGTACGGAGTGGAGGCTAAGATTGAGCCCTGGGAGACTCCTGCCTCTATTAGTCTTTCCAATGACCTTGATCCCTCCAGCCTTACTCTGAACTCCCGATCCGACAGGTACGACGCTATCAGCCGAACAAGTGCTGGGTCGATTCACCGTGAATGACCTTGTAGAGCAAGTCCTGATGCCATACCTTATCGAAGGCTTTTGGGACATCAAGAAATACTGTTCCCGCTGCTTGGTTTAGGATCCATGTCAACATAATGTGTTCCATTAATTTCAGCACTTGTCGCGTAGTGGAGTGCCCTGCGCGGAATCCAAATTATTCATCTGGGATAAAGCAGTTTTCCGCGAAGGCCATGTTTAGTCTTGTTCTGATAACTTTTCCGGTTAACTTGCCGAGAGAGGGGAGCAGGCTGATAAGTCGATACGGAACAAGGAGTTTCGGATTATGTCCCTGGGCAGTTCCGCAATGACCCTGTTTGTAATGTCATTTTGACCCTGTGGTGTCATTTTGATCGAATTCCCTCCCTAGAAGGGTCGAGATTGGAGACATCTGTATTGTGTTTATACTGTGACTCAAGGCTGTCGGCTAGTGCCTCTGCTTTCTCGCTGGCGCTGAGAGCTTTGGCGTGCAGTCCTTCAAGGGAAAGATGTCCTGTCTCTATTTTCGGAGCCCTTTAGGGATTCTGTAAAGAGAGATCTCCCAGCATGTTGCTCCAGTTGGTGTTCTTGTGCTCCAAAATTGCTGTCTTGACCTGCTGTTTCAGGAATCTGTATTCTTGGCGCTCTGCAGGGTAGCTTGTTTTTACCGTTCGTCTGGTTTTTCTCCCGAATCACCTCCCTGATGTTGGATCGGAGCCCGTACTGCTTCAGCCACTGCTTCCGCATTCCTGTCTTCGAAGATGTTGACGTACCTATCGAGGTTCTCCTTAGTCTGAAGGATGAGGGGACCCGAATTTTTGAAGAAAGCAGCCGTCCATGAGCACACGTACCGTAAACAGAATGAGTAAATCTCTTGCTTTATTGTAAAAATTCCAAACTTAAAATTATTTCCTAAAGTGATCGAGATTTCAAGTTCGTCCACAGTTAATTGAAATTTTACTTACATAATGTGAGCTTACAAGAAAAAGGCACTAAGTCAAAAATGATGGTTTTGAGTAATCTGCATTTTAAAGTTTGCATTTGCATCAATGATTTAGTGCTTTCTTACATTATATTTCACAAAATGAATCAGATATGACTTACTGCGTTCTTGCAATAGGAAGATCATTAAAATTGAGATTTATTATGCACAAAAAAAAAGATAAGTGAAATTTTGACTTAGTGCCTTTTTCTTGTAAGCCCACGATAATATGTATATCTATAATATCTTCTGGGGCATTTTGTCATCATGTTTCCATTCAAACACGGACGGTAGAAGATAAACACATTATAAACAATTTTTTTTATTTTTTATTTCCATTTTAAAATCGTCATAGCACCGAAACTATTGATATTTTAATGAAAATTATTCAGTGCTTTTTTAAATAGCATTAAATTATCTACAAACAACAATTTAACCTTTTAGTATGTATGTAAAATGAACGGATTTCCAGTTATGAATTAAACTAAGTCGAAAAATGTTGTCAATTTTTATTTATTTTATTTCTTTTAAACGACTCCATTTCTGTAAGATACGGCAGATTTTCAAAAATATTCATTAGATTAACGTTGTAGCCATGGGCGTACCCAGCTTTTGGCCTAGGGGGGGGCAAATCAGGAATTTTCTGTTGATAAATAATTCTCCTGGCAGAGGCACATAATTAACCAGCTAAATATATGGGAGACAGGAAGGATCCAGGGAGGGGCAGCTGCCCCTCCCTGCCCCCCACTGGGTACACCCATGGTTGTAGCCCGTAAAATTTGCTTTTAGATAGATTTTCAAATTTTTCATTAAACGTTTCAGAGATTCGAAGCTTTCGATAAAGGCAAAATAATAAAACTTCCAATTTTTCATCATTTTCTTACGTAATTTATTCTGTAACTTGATAGCCATTTTCTTTAAGACAATTTACTAGTTTCGGTGCTACCATTAATTTGAAGGTGGAAATTTAAAAAAAAAGTCAGAAATGGTTTATCCCTGACCTTTGAGGCAATTTCGTTGTGCCTAACATTCTCAGTGTACCGATTTGTGGTACCACAAATTGCAAAACAGGTAAACAGTAATTTTTTATGATTATTATTATTATGTGTTATTCAGAGTCATTCAGAATTATATTTGTTACACATAGATGCTATTTTACTGGTATACTGGAAAATATTTTTCGCATTATTGAGCGTAAAGACTTACATGCAATCGGAGGTGAACAACAACGTAATTGAAATTAAATAATACGGGTCAACGACTGAAGACTTTGCAGAGTGTTCAGATTACCGTACTCGTATAGTTTAAAGATTATAAAATAAACGCGGGGTCAGTGGCGTAACTACCTGTGTTCCATGTGTTCGATCGAACAAGGGTTCGGGAGTTAAAGAGTCCGGTTCTGTCTGGACCAAAAAATAAAGAATTTATTTATCAATTACCCATGTCGGAGGCTCAGTTACGCCATTGTACAGGGTGTTTTGGTCCTCAAAGGTCCTTTAAGCATGTATTCCAAAATGAAAACTTACTTTTAGACAAAAATTAATCATTTGGTGTTAATGCTTCTCGAAGTCAAAAACTCCCAAATTTTATTTCCTTTCTGAAAATTTCGTGGCATCCGAGTGCAACTAATTTGCAAATCATACTAACGGGCAACATGTTTATTTACCTTTTCTTAGAATTGGTTCACATTCACACCAATGAAATTTTGATTACCTATGTTCATTTGCAAAGCATTGTTATATTTATCTTTAGTTCTTTTTGCGATTTTTCAGTAATGCAGGAAATCTTATCAGAACGATAATACGTTTTTTATTTTAAATCTAATAATTAATATTAGATAAATGCAACATTGACAAAATATCAAAATAATGATTATTTGTAAAATTTGAGTTTAAAGCGCTATTCGCGCACCAATAGTTGCTTAAGTTGCAGATGATGTCAATTTTTGCACAATTGGATTTTGGTTAAAAACTGAGAGTACTAACCTTTCCGGCCTTGTGGAACGGTGTAAGTCAAATCCTGAAATTCCAAATTTACGGGAGATCTTTGAGGGAAGTGCGACAATATTTTTTTATTTTCGGCTCCATGTTGTACTTCTTCCATGATTTTAAACCTTAATTTTTACACTACATGCGCATTTGTTGCGTTTTTCATAAATAATTTCGAAAAATTTCGATAATTTCAATGCTTTGTTTGTTTAAGCGTTATAAACACACGACTGTGCTAAACATAACCGACATAACTGTAGGAAGATTATTCATACCCCCCTTCCTTTTACTACTAAATATACACAAACCGCTTATTACTCCAAATTTTAAATTACACCGAGCGAGTCGTACAAAGGAACGCACGTAGAAAACAAAAAATTGTAGCACGCACTCGGTATTAACAATTAAAGTAAGTTGACTTAAAAAAGTTTTAATTTAAAACTCGAACACATCCGACCAGAACGATCGGTATATTATTTTGCTTAAGCTTCGCAGCATATTGAACAGCTGAAACCAGTTTTTTATTTTTCAAAAACGGTATGCAAATTACTACCAAGATTGGAATTTATAGTAAAATTTGATGGACATTTTTTACTTCAGCTGCTAGGGGGTTTACTTCATTAAAAAAAAAATTCAAACAAAAAAAGTTTTGTCTAGACCCCAGGTAGTAGATTTTCAAAACAGTATACATAATTTCGATCGAATTTTGTATATGTATTTAAAAGCATTGGAAGTCTGGTTTACATCAGTTTTCAAATCTAAATTTGATTTTGATGAGCAAGGGTGTGCCCTACTTAACTAAGGCAGACCACAATTAGATGTCACCAGTCTGCGATATATCCATTATAATATTATACTAATGCATAATAAAATATTAACGCCCACTGTATCGTATCTCGACACATTATATCCTACTGGGTGAGTCATATGTTGATTTATTATTTCATATAATATTTAAATAGCAATTTATAACATCAAGTTGAGTGATTATTGGATAATGTTTTATACAATATCAGTAGCGTGCAGCTACTGTATATCAAAAACTTAGCAAATGCAGTGGCGCAGTCAGGATTTTGTTATGAGGGGAGGGGGCTAAGTGGCGCGAGCTATTTTCTTGATTTCGTGCAATCTAAACTTTTTTCCGTTCCACATATTTTATTACTAGAAACGAATTCGGCATTGGAATAATCCAAAATTATTCGTCCCGCGGGATACGGGATGAGAAACCAATACCGTCCCGCACCTTTGGCCACAAGAAAAACTTTTGTACATTAGATTTCCTTTTACGAGATTTTCATGGATTTTTTCATGAATTGCCTTAAGATTTCTTTTTGAAAAAGTAGCAAAAGCAAGAAAAGCTCATTTATAGTTTATCTATTACCTCATTTCCCAAGATTTTCTGGAGTCTCCTAAGATTTCTTACATTTTTTCAGATTTGCTACTTTTTTAAATTTTCTGTTGTCTAAATATTCCTGGAATTTTTTTAAATTTCCAAGTTTCGGGATTTTCTCAAATTTGCTTTCACTTGTACACCAGATTTCCTCAGCTAATTCCTTTTTGAAAAACTATTTGCGTATTACAGTTGTTGGAAACCATACCATCAGGTACAGAGCAGGATCTAACATAGAAACTAATCAAGGTAAAGCTTTAAGTCACTAATATAACAGAAGGCTTATTATTATAAAAAAACTTGCCGATTAACCCGGTTTCGCTCGGGGAGTGATTTAATATTAACATTCGAGACCTCAATCTAGTGTTTCCGAGTCCAAAGCGAAATCTCTTAAACAATAAACACATCCAAGGGGTAAATATCCAGTAAAATTTCTGTACACAAGACTCGGAATTCCAAAGATTTCCAAGAATTCCAAAGATTTCCAAGACTTTCAATGATTTCCAACGATTTCCAAGGACTTTCAAAGAATTCCAAAGAATTACAGTGATTTCCAAAGAATTTCAGTGATTTCCAAGGAATTCCAGGACTTCCAAGCAATTCCAAAGACTTCCAACGATTTCCAAAGATTTCCAACACTTCCAATGATTTTCAACGATTTCCAAGGAATTCCAAAGAATTCCAGTGATTTCCAAGGGATTCCAATGATTTCCAAGGAATTCCAACGAATTTCAAGGATTTCCAACGAATTCCAATGATTTCCAAGGAATTCAAAGACTTCCAACGATTTCTAAGAAATTCCAATGATTTCCAAAGAATTCAAAAGATTTCCAAAGATTTCCAAGGAATTCCAAAGACTTCCAACAATTTCCTAGGAATTCTAAAGAATTCCAGGGGTTTCCAACATAAATTCCAATGAATTCCAAGAATTCCGAGGATTTCCAAGAATTCCGAGGATTTCCAAAGAATTCCAGTGATTTCCAAGGAATTCCAATGAGTTTAAATGAAAGTGAAATCTAAAGAATTCCAAGGGTTTCCAAGGAATTCCAGGGATTTTCTAAAGAATTCCAAAGATTTCCAAGGAATTCAAATGATTTCCTAACGAGTGTACACAAAATTTTCGGGATATTTACCCCTTGAACACATCTCTATCCTGAAAAAGCAGTTTCCTTTCAAGTTTTCCAAAATTTCAAGTTTCTGTTACTTGAGGCGGTTGTACAGTCTTTGGCAATACTTAAACAAATAATCTATGTTCTTTGTCTACTGATATGTTAACTTATGTTGTTAACTTTTTCCGGTAATATTTCATGTCGTTCAATAGGAATTGGGTGATAATCAATCTTAACTTTCAAAATAAATAGAAAACAGGGAACTGGAGTACACTGAAGAGTGTTACATATCTCCCATAATACCCGCCAATACTCCCAGACCCCCCAGATCTAATATTGATTTTATTTTGATATTGATTATTTTATAATTACCTGGTCTGTTAGTGTACAAGTTTCACACAAAGGGCGAATAAAAAGGTACGTTTTTGTACACTAGATTTCTTTTTACGAGATTTTTGAGACTTTCTGCCGGATTTCCTCCTGGATTGACTTAAGTTTTTTTCCGAAGCAGTAACAAAAGCAAAAAAATCTTCATCTGTATTTCTGAAATATCTTAATTTGCTAAAATTTCTTGGGAATTATTCAGATTTTTGCATTTCCTCAGCTTTCCTACTTTTTCAGATTTTCTAAATTTTCGTCAGATTTATATACACTAGTAGTCATGGAAATTGCATCGGTGATTACTTCCGAATTAAAATACCAATTCCCAATGAAATTTCAGTAACCGCACACATACAAAGCTAAGTTTTTCAAACCGGGGGGTCTGGGGGGTATGGAATACCCTCCAGTACACCAGAGATTGTGCGCAAATAAAATGTGTTATTGAGCTTCTGATATTTTAAAATCTAAGTTTTATGATTTGAAATTCAATAACACATTCTATTTTTTTCACGGATGTGCTGGGGGGTATTCCATACCCCCCCAGACCTCCCGGTTTGCGAATCCCAGCTTTATGATTATGTTCAAAAAAAAACAAAAGAAATTTTTGAGCTTGAGCTTAAACTTGTTTATTCGAGAATAATTCCCAATGCAATTTCCATGATCGTTACATTAATATATTGTCATGATCTTTTGTCATAAAGAAGGGGTCATGTATATCATAAAGATTTTATAGATTTTGTATTTTCGGTAATGAGGTCTCTTAAATTAAATAATCCTAACTTAGTTTTTATAAATTTTATATTTAAAAAGAAAATTTTAATTTTTGATAAATTTATCAATTTTAATTTTTTGTCAATGCAAATTGGCCAAGATTTTTGTATTTGAGAGAGAGAGAGAGAGAGAGAGAGCTAAAAAGTTCTGCTATAAAACACCATAAAATTAAATTTATTATCAAGGTACCACGTCCACGTAGCTTAATTCTATTAAAATAAATTTTTTTATTGTAGTATCCACTGTATATGCAGTAATTTCTAACAAGGATATTTCGTTATAATAAGGGAATCTAAAAAAATTAAAATTTATAAGGTGTATAATTGTTTTGTTTACATAAATATTACAAAAGTTTATTTTGAAATTTTTTCACGCAATACAAATGATTGCTCAAAGTAGGTACAGTTTTCCGAAAGGTAGTAGACGAAGAAATTTTTATTTGAATTGAAAATTAGTCCAAAAATAAGAAAAAGTGAGAAAAAAATAAAGAGACACCCAAATTGGACGTTCAGGAGCGGATGAAGAAATAGGAGAAGCCCCCAAAATACAACATTACCCCCCCCCCCCGTTTACAATATTATTATTATTATTTTATGTTATTATATTAAAATATTATTATAAAAAAAAATATTTTGTCATATTTGCATTACATTTATATATTTCAGCAAGTTAACCCCCTCTCCCCTAAAATTAAGATTTATTTCTGTTTTTGCGGCAAAAAAAAATAGGTCATGTATATTATAGAGATTTTATAGATTTCGTAATTTCGGTAATGAGGTCTCTTAAATTAAATAATCCTAATTTATCAATAATTGATGTGCTTAATTTCGTTATAATAAATAAATAAATTTGTACCTACATTTTTTTAATGTTATTATTATTACATAAATAACAACATTAAATTTTTTAGGATTAAATTATCGCAATTAAATAATTACGCACACATCATAATTTTAATATTAATCAAATATAACTTAGCGATCTTTTCAGACCGAGGCAAAAAATTGCCGAGCCGAGTTTGGCTACCAGTAATTTGTTAGGGGCTGCCATCTATATATAGAATAAATTTTACATTTTGTATTGACCTTAAATTATTATTATTATAATTTATTGCTGCCCGAAAAAGTATTGTTTAATTTAAATTATTGCAACACATTAAACAAAACTTAGAATCAATTCTTGACAATTCCGCCGCATTCATTTGCATTTTTATTTAATGTTAATTTGTTATAACGTTCTCCATATTTTTATAATTGAATTATCTTCAAGGATAATTAAATTACTTGAAAGCTTAATGCGACTTAATTCTTCTTTTAATTAACTTTCTAAGCTTACGTACTGTGCTACATTTGTTCTTAAACAAATAACCTTACTATATACAGTATGTTTCATTAAACGTGTCCCATATTTCCAAGGTGTCCCGATTAAGGGACAGATTTTATAATTTTACCAAGACTACGATTCGAACCTGGAATATTCGTACTGATGAATTTTGAAAAAAAAATTAAGGAATTGATTGATTAAATAATCAAAAGTGCAAGCTTTTGTGTGGATGATTGTGAAGATGACACTAAGATATGCAATCAGTGAATTTAATCATTCAATTTCACAGTTAAAGAATCCGATAATGATGCCGAATCACTATAAAATTAATTATTTCTTTTTTAAATGAGGTTAAAAGATATTATATTAATAATTTTATCAAAATTGTTGCAATTAATTTGTAATTACTGAATACCAAAATAATTTTCGTACAATTATCGGATCAGTGTTGAAAGTAATCGATTGAAAACGTTGGTCTAAATTAAACAAACTCAAAATACCTTGTCGTTATTGGTTACCCAAGTATTAGATTTTTGAACTTTGGCAGTTTTTAATTAACTTATTTACTACGTGAAAGGTGAAACCTAACGGGAATAGACAACAAAAGTCTGTAACCTCGCGCTTAGAGTTACTATTGTAGATATTTTCTATTTTTAATTTTCGACTGAAGAAGAAAGAGAAGATTAAGCTCCTATTAAAAAAAAATAGGTTAGTACCAAATTATTTATAAGTAATTAAAATTGCTATCCATTCTACAGGTCGTAAATTTAAAAAAAATTAAGGAGGTTGGGCTTGAATTAATCTCCTCGCCCTTGCCTGCCCCAACATAATAAACCTAAATTTACTGTACTTTTGTGTGCTATATTTTTAGGCAAAAAAAATTTAAATTAGAAAAAAATGAAAAATGAGAAAACATTTCCTTTTTTGCATTTTTCATTTTGAATCAGTGATTCAAATTGCCGGTTTTGTAGCCGTTTTTTGGCATATAAAAATCGATTTTACAGCAAAACTTTTTAGACATTTTTAGTTGAAATTTTCATTGCCTTCAATTTTTTTTATATACATTTTTTAATTTTGTTGCGCCATTTCCGACTAACAGCAGCTTAAATAAGACTCGGTAAAATATAAAAAATATTGTCATCTATATCTCGGAAACGGTACCACAAAATAAAAAAAATGAATAGGCATTTTTTCTTGTAAATTTTATTCTCTATATTTTTGTTTCTATACATTTTTCTATTTAGTGACACCGTTTTCGAGATATAGACGATAATATTAATTTGTCGTATTTACCGAATCTTGTTTAAGCCTCTGTCAGTCAGAAACGGCGAAACAAAATAAAAAAATGTATATGAACAAAATTAAAGGCAATGAAATTTTCAACAAGAAACATCTAATAAGTTTAGCTATAAAAATTTTTATATGCCAAAAAACGGCTTCAAAACCGGAAATTCGCAATATTAACATAGGAGCGTCCGGATTCATTATGAGTAACCGTAGGTAAAAAAAGCAAATAAATTTTGGTTTATCATCTGCATGTTTACGCTACCGCGAGCAATTTTATAATTTTTAATTAATTTACTAATTCGCATGATAGATATTCGGCTTCTTTGTATTACGATTTCATTGCATTATATAATTACAAATTAAGAAATTGAAGTTTGTTGATTAGTACCTCCATTGTAAACCAATCACTAAATTTTTTTTAGTAATTAAGTGAAGATAATTAATTATTAAATTAAAATCAATAAAATGAAAGGAAATTAAGAAATCACCATGTGAACCAAGAGTCAAGTTACAAACTTTTGGAATATTCCTGAGTTTTTGAGTTTTCTCTCAGTGTTTCTAAATCATTATTATAATGCCCCCCCCCCCTTCCAAGTCGAGAGGTACAACTGTAGACACGAAAGCTTTTTGTATGCATTTATTTTTACTCATTCTTTTTTTGTTCAATTGTTCCATTATGTTTTTATGTTTATTTTTTGTGGTATGTAATTAACTAATTATACATCATATTAGTGACTAATCCGGATATCCAATTACAGTTTTGCTACATAGCGGTCGTGGTCCATGCCCAACGCATTACCATTAAACTGCGAAATCCTTCAATAAGAATTCGAGATCCTCAAAGGTATCAACTCGATCTTCGTTCCTGAACATTAAATAATTTAATTTTTAATGTGACCTTGAAGTCAATATTGGTTTTACTTAATTCTTTATAATTTTTATACAAATTTAATGTTATGTATCTTCGCTATAATTAAACTTGAAGAGCACCACCGCATTAAATTGTTCCTCAAATCACCTACCGAAAACCAAATAATTATTTAGAAAATTTTAATTTTAATTAATTACCCACATTATATAATTTTTATTATAATCAAACGCTTTATTGAATAAATAGGTAATAATGAAATTATTATATTGCCAGCAATTCCCGATTTGCTGATTTTTAAATGTTGCAGGAACTATCAAACCAATAAAGGTTAACTAATTTTAGATTATAAATAATTTAATTAATTTATTCGTATATCAGGTAATAAATTAGTTTGTTAAGTAAGTAAACTTTTATATTAATTTTTTAGATTTGCATTGACGCGTGACGTTTATGTATAAACAGCGCCACAGGCGATTTATTATTTTCGGATAGGTTTAATCTAACTTTCCGTAAGCTGAAGGTCAGGATTATTAATTTTTCAAGAATTACGGTAGGCAATTAAAAGGCCGTGTTTTTTTATAATATGTGCTAAACACTAAGATGAACAAAAAACAATGATGTGTTTGCGATTGTTTATAGGAAAAAGGTTGTAATATAGAAAAAATTGATTATAATAGAAAATGTAATTACAGGTTTGTATGAAGAAGGGAACGTAACATTTAACATTCTCTTTAAACTAAAGCTATTAACAAAAAACTTGGATATTAAAAATATTTTATTAAATTAAAACTTTTCGAAAAAACCCAATTTATAATGTTATGTCATAGTAATATATCAATAGTTTAATTTTAATTATTTATATTTCCGTGTTTCAAAATCTTCAATTTAATAATTTATTGTAAAAGTTAATTTATTTTAAATTTTCAGGTATTCCCGCCAGATAGTTACGGTGGCAACAAAGAGATGGAGAAACCAGGTCCGATTTCGCCTCTGAGATTTATTTTACACTTTTAATTTTGTAATTTTAGTTTAAGTAAATGATTTAATTTTGATTTTCAAATTCCTCCCAATTTGGGAGCAATGACATTGATTTTGGATGATTGACCTATATATGGATAATTTAAATTAGAAAATGATTTTTCCTGAAAATTGGATTTAAAAAGTATAATTGGCAAAAAATTGGCAAAATTAAAAAATTTTAATTCAAAGGATTAAGATTAAAGGATGGATTTGATACTGCTGCATGTGCCGCGTGTTATCAGTGTGATTTACATTTTCATTTTTATTAATTATTTTCGAAAAATTGCTTTGGATATTTTTTTTTCAGTGCAATAAATATTATTATAGCTTTCTTCATCGTTTTGTCAGGATTATGGTAAATCTATCTATTTTTAGATCAGCCGCTGATCCGATCGTTGATTAGAATTGATTGTGATTGATTCATTCACTAATCGAATCGCAATTATTTGCAAATATGTGATGGTTCGTAGTTAATCAGTAGCGGATCCAGGAAAGGGGGCGAAAGGGGCTCAAGCCTCCCGAAAACATCTTTTTTTTATAAGTAGCCTATTTTGGTGTTTAATGTTTACCTTGATGAAGCCTATACGCTCAGATAAGTCAAGTCCCTTTCAAACCAAAATTCTGGATCCGCCACTGGTGGTCATGTCAATAACATAATATTATGGTGAATGCTATATATTTGAATCTAGTATTATTAGAGAATCCAGTTAGTGCGGTGGTCTGAATTGTAATCAGTTGTTAATTTTATGAGTTTAATAAATTTATCTTTTTGTCGCGGAAAGTATTCCATACCTCCCAGACCCCCCGGAATCTTAATACTTAACCGTAACCTAGTATTTAGGGCATATTAAATTGAGAGTATGGTGTCGGAGACCGGAAACCTTAGAAGACCGCGAAAACCGGTAAGGTATCCGGGTCAAATATTCGATGAGTTTGAATTTTCGTATGACCGTCTCCGAGCTTCGGAGAGTACGTAAAGTCGGTTGTCATCCTGGGTCGATGACTATCATTATCAAAAAACTAATTGCAAAAACTTTTTTCACAAAAGAGAAAGAGACTGATTGTCCAGGAATGAACTGCAGAGCTGATATAATATCACAAATTTGTGATATTGCAGACCGGCAGTCTGGGGGCTATGAAATTTATGAAATTTTTATTTCAACTATGGGGGGTAAATATCTATTAAATCAAAAACAGAATATTTAACCAAAACTTGGACTTGAAGTAATATGAAAATCGTGTCAAAGACTGGGAGGTTTGACGGGTATGATATTCGCCACAAAATAAGAAAAGTTATTATTTGAATTCATAACATTCCCTCTTTCTGAGTGTATCACTCCCCCCCCCCCCGGCCATTACATTGTAAATAAAGTAATGTACGTAAAATTTGATTCCGTCAAATTCAAAAATCATCCATGCAACAGACTTAATTGGTATTTAGGGAATTCGGGATATTTGCGGAATTGGCAATATGGTATTAAAGACCGGCCGTTATAATGACCAAGTAACGGCTTATGGAATTATACAGTATGCTTTAATAACAAGTTTATTTTTCAATGATTCAAAAACAAAATTAAATCAAATTTTTTTAAACGTTGCAATCAACGGCTGTGTAGCGGTGAAATATTGGGTGAAAAGGACGTTATTCAGACGTCATTTTTACATCTTTGTAAATAGCTACAGTAAACTGTAATAGTAACGACTTATGGAATGATACAGTATGCTTTTATAACAAGTTTATTTTTTAATAAATCAGAAACAAAATTAAATCACGTTATTTTTACGTTGCAAACCACTACTGCTGTGTAGCGATGAAATATTGGGTGAAAAGGACGTTATTCAGACGTCATTTTTAATCTTTGTAAATAGCTACAGTAAACTCTAATAGCGACGACTTTATTTTTTAATGAATCAAAAACAAAATTAAATCAGGTGTTTTTTACGTTGCATACGACGGCGGTATAGCGATGAAATATTGGGTGAAAAGGACGTTATTTAGACGTAATTTTTACATCTTAAATTTTTATGGTATCTTTGCGTTTCTACCCGGCTATAAAATTTAAATAAAAAATAATAAACATACAAAACTATTTATTAATAATAAAAGTCAACACATTTGGACCCAAATCAAAAAAGTTACATTAAAATTACCAGACCTTAATATAACAATTAACACGTAAATGGACCATCAAAAATATGATGGCGGCAAGTTTATTAAAATAAGTCAATCTCTGTTTTCAAACGCATTATTATATTTATTTACTTAAAAATTAATTGCATCAGTCATCACAGCCCGCTACTATTCTACTTGCATTCAATCAAAATATTTTCAAAATCTTTAGTAAAGAAATTAATGCGTTGATTCAAGCGTCGGAAAAAACCAACACACTGTATAAAAATAAACTATCCTATATGCCTACCTATTACAGTATAAATACAAAATATAAATTTATTTTTGTGTATAAAAATATTATAACTATCTATCTATTGGATTTTAGTTTCCAACGAAGGAACAAATACGCCGCAATTCTCAAAATAATGAAAATTGCCAAAAGTGCACCAATGTCGACGTTGAAGTCGGAATTTATCATGTCCAATTCCTCCAAAGTAGTAGAGGGCAATTTGAAATGGCAATGTTCTGTTGAGCAAGTAAGTTTCGTCCTGTTGAAGGAATACGTCGCCAAAACGGTGCCTTCGAAGCCATATCTAATGTACGACAAGTATGTAATCCATCTCAGGTAAATTGGAATGGCATCAAAGGACACGAAAAATCCTGAAAACAGCAAGAAAGGCACAGACATCACTGGAGCCAAAAATACACCGTTCTGAAACACAAAAACTTAGATTTTTTCTCTCAAAATGTGGTTTCAAAATTACTTGGACGTCCATCGCGGCACCGACCACCAATCCAACACTTTGGGCTACAAAGGCCACCAATAGGCAAGAAATCAAGAACATTCCGTATCTCGAGAAGTCCAATGGTTGTGAAGTCATAAAATATACAATGGTCACGTAAATGACGCAAAATACGGTCTGAAAACCAAAATTAATGATTTTTACGACAAAAAAAAAAGAATCGTGGTACATACCTGAAACGGTAAGTCGGAAATGGTGATTGCCATGTAATATGACTTCAAAGAGTACCATCTGTTAAAATTCTCTTTTAGTAACACGGGCATCTCGAGCGGAAACGATAAAATTGTTATTGTCATGGCGGTGTACATCAAAAACAACATATTGAAAAAGAGGAAACCCAAGTTACTCAATACTTTAGCACCATCGTTTCCAATATCATAATAAAGCCCACCAATCAAAATTCCCACCAAGATGTGAGCAAACAATCGCAAATACATAAGAGTCTGAAAGGAAAAACAAAATTAGCTTATTTTTGTTTAAACATTTGCCGCTGAAACTTACCCAATCTCGCCTGCTAAACAAAAGAGCGCGGTTCAGCACTATAATAAATTGGTTCAGCTGAGTGTTGCCATAACGCGGTTGGTTAAGTGGTAACTCTTCCTCCAATAGCGCGGTTTCTACGTTGGGAACCTTTTCGGTCTCCATAGGAATTGCCACCGCTGAAAATTTCGGTTTTAATCAGAAAGAAAAAGAAAGAGTAAAAAGTACTCACTGTCGTTATTTCCTTTGGCTATATTTTGAACAACTTTTTGTAACGAATTATCTTTATCGATAAAATTTTTAGAATATTCCTTGGTTCCGAATTTATCGTGCGTGTAATTGTTTGTATTTACGTTCTCTCCATTACTCTTTGTTCCATTGGCAACATTTTTGTTACCGTTAACAGAATTATTACGAGATTCACCATCATCGATCCAACCAATACCCGCGACTTCGGTACCCTCTCTGATGTCATTTTGGCCATTGGCGATAGCATTCACCAATTTATTTATGTTATCTCCGTATTCTCCACAAGCAACTTCGATTATGAAGGAGGCTGGGTTATGGTACGATGGACATTGCAAACTTAAGGTTGCCAAAAATGGTACTAATTGTTTTGTGGAACCCTGATAAACGCATTGACCGTCGGCCAGAGTGTAAAGTTGATCGAACATCTCAAAAAGACGAGCGGAGGGTTGATGAATGGTACAAATAATGGTTCGCCCACCTTCGGCTAAAGTTTTCAGCAAAGAAATGCATTGAAAACAGGAAGAACTGTCAAGGCCACTTGTTGGTTCGTCAAAAAACATGATTGGCGGATTGCTAACGAGTTCTAAAGCTATCGAGAGCCGCTTCTTCTGACCACCCGAAAGACCGCTGGTTCTCGTCTTTCTGTGTTCAAGCAATCCTAAAGTGTTCAAAATTTCGTTTATCTAAAGAAAAGTTTAGGTTAAAATTATCTATTGGAATTAGCTCAAGGCAAGAACATACAATCTCTCTTCTTTCCGTTTTGCTTTTACTGCCGACTTTCAATTTTGCAGCCACTTCCATAGCTTCGTCAACTGTTAAGTTTCCATGCAACTGATTGTCTTGCATAATGTAGGCAGATAATTTTCTAAATTGACTTAAATTACGTTCGCTACCGTTCATCATAATACTTCCATCCATTCCAGAAGTTCTATAAAATCATAGGATTTATTAAAATTTGATTCTAGACCCGATTTTGATCGAACAAGGACCCGGACCTTGAACGGTCCGGCTAAAAATTAAATATTTAAAAAAATTCAAATACATTTTGGCTCTGAAATACAGGCCCATCGCTGCATTGTTACGCCACTGGCGTGAATGATGCTAATTTATATCGAACGGACTTGATGCAATATGTCGGCATGTTCGTTAGCACATCACAATGGATTTCAACGCAATTAATATTAAAAAATTTACGCCTCAAGTATTAAAGGAAACAAAAATCAAATTACGTAATGACTAATCAGCCTTGCAATGCGAAACCATCATTAGGTAATTAATTAATTATTTTAATTGATTACTAAAGAGCAGAATTCTAAAACGCATAAGCTGGATTTAGAGATTAAAATTAGACTGTTTTATTTTGGCTTCCAGAACAACTACTACTGATCAGCAGTGAAATAATGCAGGATACTTGAAATTTTGAAACTTGACTGGATACATCACGGGAGACCGCTGTTCTACCCCTACTGTCTAATACTACTATTTACTGCTTAATACTGCCTGGTGCTGCTAAAACTACTTAATACTGCCACTTTATGATGAAATGCCTAATAATGCCATTTTATGCTGTTACTGACTGATACTAACTGATTTTACCTATTGGGTAACAATGGCAGTAAATTGAGCAATATCAGCATTAATTGGAAGTCTTCAGCAGTATCGGCAGTACCAGGTAGTAAAATCAGCAGTATATAAAACGATCAGCAGTAAGTTTCAGTATCAGCAGTAAATATATGTCCCCACTACTAGAGTACTATATATGATTACCTATTACTATCACTAACGCTGCCTGATACTTTCAGTACTGGCCAGTACTGTCATTTACTGCCCTGCTGCTTAATACTGCCTATACTGCCAGTCAGTGTACATTACACTGCCACAGTGATTAACCCCAGAATTCAACATATCATCTGGGGGCTATGACTTTGCCAACCAGAAAATCATACCAGTATTATAGTACCAGGTAGTAAAAGCAGCAGTATTAGAAAGCATCAGCAGTAAGTTTCAGTATCAGTAGTATCTGATAGTTTTAAGTAGTACCAAGCAGTATTAAGTGGTATCAGCAGTAAATGTATGTCCCTACTACCAGAGTACTACATATGATTGCCTATTACTACCACTAAAATAATGCTATTACTGCCCTGCTGCTTAATACTGCCTATACTGGCAATCAGTATAGCAGCAGTCACTGGATTACCGCAGTGATTCACCCCAGAATTCAACATATCATCTGATGGGGGCTACGACTTTGCCAATCATAAAATCGTCAAATTGTCTTGTGTCAAGACGTGTACACCCCCCAAACTTCTACGTTTTGAATATTTGAATATTACTTTTCTAATAGTAGATTAAGCTACGTTAAGCTGAAATTCCCTAATTATAACAACAAATTATGTATGTTCTATACATACTCTCCTGAGCAGCCCCAAGGTTGAGCATATGGATTCCACAGATTAAAGTCTGTTCTGATCGACTAACCTAATATTACAGAGTTTTCGTCATTGAGACGTCACGGAGCTGGGAAATTACGTACGGTTAATTATAATTAACCTGTTTTCGAAAAAAAAAAATTATCCAACATCGAACTTGAAGAAGTTATGAAGAAAATATATTATTTGCCACTTTGAAGTGGCAAAGTTTTTCAAAAAGATGTTTTGGCCATCGGCCACTCAAATTAAAATTTATAAAAGAATATAAACCTACGTGTATCCTGTTAAAATATTTAACAGCGTCGATTTTCCAGCACCAGAAGGCCCCATGATGGCCGTCAACTCTCCTGATCTGATTTTTCCACTCACAGATTTCAATATAACTTTGGAAGCTGTAACAAAAAAAAATGGGTTAGTTTTGTTGGAAATTTGTAAATTTTATGGTCTACGTCATAGACGCCGCAAGAGATTGTTAAATTATTCAGTAATTATAATTATGTTTATTGCTTTCATGTAAAGCATAATTTTAATTTCAAATCGCACGTAATATAAATAAATGGATAGGCGAGAGAAAAATTTATACAGACGTTGGTAGCTTTTTATACGGGCACGATATGAGGCCATGGATAAATTATATGAAGCAAAATGATAATTATGCTGCTACTCTTGGTAAATTTTATTAATAAAAATAAAATAATTAAACACAAATAAAAGTGAAACCGTACATTGTAAACATAATAAACATCAGAAGCGTGTTTAATTTATATATGGGAGTCACGTCCACTCGGGCATTGTCTTGCAAAGGTAAAGGTGATTCGATGGATAAACAAATATCAGAAAATAATTATTATAAATTAAAAATATTGACGAAAAGATAACTGTAAAAATGTTCTAAATGGGTGAATTTAATTCAACTTTCTAAAATTACGCTATTTTCGCTATTCGCATCAGCTAGGCTCAAATGCACCATATAATTTTTACATTATTTTTGACCAACTTTTCGGCGAAGAACGCACGATTAAGTAATTTAATTTCTAATTCGAATTAAAATTTAGAACGATTTTAATCTTAAATTTTGGTTGTTCCACATCCAAAATTAACGAAGACGAATTTTTAGATAAAAAAAAATTTTAATTGAATTTTATTTAATAAAGATAAAAACTTGGTAATAATAAGAAATAAACAAAAGTGAAATCAAAATTTAAATAAATTTTTTGAAGAGAACAAAGACAAATTAATGAGGCGATAACAATACTTTTGTTAAAATGAAATAATGTTTTCAGTGAGAAAATATGTTGGTAAATGACTTTCAACAATACGAATGACCCAGGATTCATTATTTTGACAACTTGGAGAGCTACTTGGTTCAAACGCTTGGTGAAGGTCTGAAGGTACCTTGAGTATTATTTTAATCGTGTGAATCATTATAAGTTGTCATGTTGTGCATCAAGAAATTAAATATGCTATGATCCATTATTGAAGTATGAAGATCAAAGTACAACAGAGAATATTAAATTATCTCTGGTTAAATATGAAGTTTTCATAAATAATTCGTAATCAAATCACCCACAGAATAAAATTAATCGCAGTGAGTAAGATACCGGATCTAAATTATTTTTGTGTTATTCGGGTTTCTGACTGACCAAAAAAAAAAGAATCTGCAGAGACGTATTTAGAAGGATATTGTACTTTATCGTGACTGAATTTACCCTTCAGGTAGAATTTTGAATACTTGAGCTTAAGTCTTCAACTTAGTACTAACGTTATTGATAGTGCATCAAATAAATTTAGTCAACTTCGTCTGTTTTTAGTTTTTAATGTTTGTTATAGTTAAGTGAATGCCAAACATAGCCGCAGTAGGTATATTACAGTTGCAGTCATAGAAATTGCATCGGTAATTAGCGCACACAAAGTTAGGCATTCAAACCGGGGGGTCTGGGGGTATGGAACATCGTCCAGAATACCCTCAATGTGTTATTGAGCTTATGGGTTTCAAGCCAAAAATCTAACTTCTGAAAATCTAAAATCTAAGATTTCTGATTTAAAATTTAATAATCATTTTCTGATTTTGAACCCCCCCCCCCGAACCCATCGGTTTGCATATTATCAAGCTTATGAGTGTCAAACCAAAATTTTATCTATTTATAACGTATTCTATTCTTTATTCTTTATTATTAAGAACATAAGAAATCTATCTTTTTAATTCGGGAATAATTCCCAATGCAATTTCCATGACCGCTACTGTATTATAAGGCATTGAGGGATAATATATACCCTTCCCCCTCATACAATTTTATTTTTCCTGAAAGAGCGAAACCTCTTATTTATTAAATAATATACCTTACGGTAATTATAAATTTTATGTATTTAAAACTTAATAGTCGGTTTTGGGAAAGTACTGGGGGGTATTCCATACCCCCATACCCTCCAGACCCCCCGGTTTCAGTACATTGTTATTAGCTGCCTCTACTACAGGCCGATATCCTCTTTGTAAGGCGACATACCCGGCTCAAGCACGGACGAAATAAAAACTTCTCACTGGAGGCCGGGAAATAAATTTTTGCCAAGAAGCATACGATGAAGAGAAGAAAGAGAATACTAGAAAATAAGATAAAAGGTTCAGTCTTGCCAATATGAAAAAGAAAGTCAATTTAGCAAAGATAAATATCTTGAAAAAATTTTGTAGACAGGGCTTGGAGTTCTAACGATTTCCATGAAATTCCAAAGATATACAAAGATTTCCGCAAATTTCCAGAAATTTTCCAAAAATTCTGGAGATTTCAAAGGATTTCTGGAATTTCAAAAGAAATTTGAAGAGCAAAAACAAGAAGATTTTTCAAAAAGAATTTCAGAGGTCTCAAAAAATGTCTAAAGAACTGCAATTCTAAAGAATTTCAATGAATTCCAAAAATTTTCAAGAAATTCCAAATATTTCCAAGAAATTCAAGTGATATCCTAGGAATTCCAGAGATGTTCAAGGAATTTCCGTAATTTACAAGAAATTACCAAAATTTTCAAAGAATTCTAAAATTTCCAAACAAGCTCCAATCTAAAGAATTACTACTAAATATCGATTATTTCCAAAATATTCCAGAGATCTTCAAGAAATTCAAATGAATTCCAAAAATGTTTTTCGAGAGATCTACCCCTTGCACTTTAGAGGTCAGTTGTTCTATAAACCTTAAATGGAAAAACTACAAAGCGGAAAACCTCGGTTCAATGCCTGATCGTGTCGACTTCACTGTTGTGATCTAAAGTTCAAGTTAGATCGATGGGTTTTGCATATAACAAGGTTAGCTGCATTGGAGCGGATTGTGCAAGCGTTTCGTATACTGTGAATTTCATATACTAATGGTCAACTTCCTTATGACGGTTTCCATGCTTCGGAGAGCACGTAAAGTCATTTATGTCTTAATGTTGATAATTTCATTAATCATAGAATAAACCACGGTCACATCTTAGAGAGAGAATGCTAAATCCTTTCTCTAAAAACTATAATAATCCGCAATAATTTCGTTTTTTTGCCAAGCCGAAGGCGCTCCGTATTCGCTTCGTGGGCCAAAAACTGACACTTTACGCCCTAGATACAAAAATAACTAATCTAAAATGGTAAGCAACGCTTACATCACATGATCAATAGTTTTTCTGTTTAAAACTGATGTAGGTCTAGAAAACAGAAACTGTTTTATGGCAAAATTTGAACTTAATATTTAGCTTGGACTTCTGTAATTCCAAAAATTGCATAGTGCGAACCAACTTTAAGAGAGAGAGAGAGAGAGCGAGTGTGCAGTAGGTTGATCCCGAGGGGTCAATCACTAGGTTTCAGTAGTATATGTACACTGTACTGTTACTTGGCAGTATTTAATAAAATACTACTTACTGCCGCTTACTACCTAACACTGCCACTTACTATTTGATCTAGTCGATCACTTACTGCTGATACTGTTTTACTGCAGGCAGTAATGGCAGTAAATAGCAGTTTTAAGCAATATCAGTAGTAAATAGCATTATCAGTAGTAAATAGCAGTATTAGACAGTAAGTCGTAGTATTATGCATCCACTACAATCAGTAAATACTACATAATATTGTCATTTACTGCCCAATACTGCAATTGACTGCTTAATACTGCATAATACTGCCATAATACTACATAATAACCCAGACGATTACTTACTGCTGATACTGGTTTACTGCAGGCAGTGATGGCAGTAAATGGCAGTTTTAGGCAACATCAGTAGTAAGTTGCAATATCAGTAGTAAATGGCATTATCAGTAGTAAATAGCAATGTAAATAGCAAAATCAGCATTAATCTTTAACTTTACTCAAAGAGTTAATCTCTTTCAGTAAATACTACATATTACTGGCTCATACAACAACAGTACCTAATACTGGCAGTTACTGCTGACACCGCCTATGCTACTGCTCAGTGTACAATATACTGCTGATAATTAGTAGTAAAAACCAAGAGAAAAAAAAATCTTTTTGCCCAACTTCGAGCAAAAGAAGTTCGTGGTTCCGGTAGTTTGACTGAATATGTTATTTTTGATGGTTTATTTGAACAAAATGCGAGTTTTGTACGAATTTAAAAAGTTAAGCAGTTTTTATCAAAAGAACCTAGTTATAAATACGAAATTTACAAACAACATTATAAAAACAGGTTCGTAAATATTTATAAATTTAAAACTGAAATAAGAAATAGCTGATGTCATGGTAGAAGCCTTTTCCAAACTGGGTAATAAATTCATACTAAAAAAAAATGGAAAAATATATTTTTTATTCGAGACTCATTCACAACCTCGAAATTAACATTTTCGCACAATATTAATTAGGTTAAATATAATGAAAAAAAAAAAATGCTGGAAAATCTTTGTAATAAAAAATTCTTGCATTTCCAGTCACACATTTAATTTTGGAACCAATTTAAGCCGTCGTTTAATTCATCTTCATTTAACTAATTGACAATCATTAAGTATCAATGCCAACTAAGCAGCTCAGAACTGAGCACATAACTTTCTTGAACTACACATGTAATTTGTTCGAATTTACCTTGATGTCCTTCAAAAATTACAATTTTTTTTATAATACAATGCTATTCGTACATGACTGATAATAATTGTTATAGTGTGCAATTAAAGTACTTTTTGTAACATTTCAACGTAATTCAAATAATTAATTAACAACGGCAATAAATACAAAATTTTGTAATCGAAACTCTTGCATAATAATCAGCGAAGAGTGAAAAACTTGAAGATTTTGAAGAAAATGAAAAATGGAATATGGTTCGCGATCATCGGACTCCAATATTCGGTTTTAATTAACATTTTCATTTTTAAAAAAGTTGTCGTCCTTCTACGATTTTTTTGCAATACTATTAATGCATAATTATAATATTTACTAAAATTATAGCACACAAAATAAAATTAGCAATAAACAATACAATAATTCGGAAATTTTTAACCAACCGCAGATACAATTACACAGTTACCGAGGAAACGTTCTGGTTTTTTGAAGGAAAACAACAATAATGATTCCATTTCTACACAAAACAACACAATTGAACTACCGGAATGAAAAAATTAAACAACTTCCGATTTCACTTTCTACTTCCTGCAACTTCATGCAAAGCAACTGGTTATGTTGGATGAAATTCCTTACGATAGGTCTCCACTCCTCGTGTCCAACTATGTACATTTTGCGAATTTTGTGTTTCTGTTTTGAAGAGCTGTGAACTCGTGATGAGCAGGCCAGAAGGCCTGTTTTTGCTTTGCATAGGATATTTTATTGATCTAAAGTAGATTTTATGGATTCTTTGCGGATTTTCAAAAGTGGCCGCACAGGCAATTTTAGATCACCACTTGCCCTATGGTTGTATTGTTGATAACGAGCTTTTACATCTAATCGGTAATCAATCTCGACTTTGGCGACAATAACTATTTATAAATACATATTTTAGGTATATTGATTATTTCTAGATTTTCTTATGGAATTTTTTCTCATTTTCATTTCAAACCAAAATCTGCAATAAGTAGGTAGGTACTTACATAATATTATTGTAATATCGAATCCTACATGGATAAATTGCCAAGTCAAGGATTTTATGTTTATTACAAATAATGATAAACCGATAAAATCAATTTTCCTGAATTTTTGGGTACACGTAATGATGGGTACCTCTAACACTGGATTATGGGCAAAGTACAACACAAAATTAGATTATAATCTTTTGCCTGCTTTTTGTATTTACAAGGTTGCTCGATAATTACATTTTAACAAAATTGGTATTCGAGTACACATAGTAAAAAATAATTGCACAACAATTACAAACAACATAGCTAAGTAGATATTTTATCTTATCGCCAGCATACGAAGCTCCTCAAAATACAATCAATGTAAAGTTCAAAATGTTGCAAGGCCCAATACTTAGCAATAATCGCTGACAATCAAAAACCTCGGGGTTAAAAGATCAAAAATTTCTTTTATCAAAAATTTCAATTGGTCAAATTGAATTAATAGGAAAAAAATGGATTAGAATAATTGTAGGTATTGATTAAATAATTATTATTTTTACTATGCTTAAAATTCAAGGATATTTAGTTTCGTGCACAAATTTACAGCAATGAGGCTAACCACGCGAAGGACCAATTTTTATCGTTCGCATAATATTGAAAACCAAATCTCTAATAATTTTGCGCTTCGAGAAGCTCTGTAACAATTTTTTAAATATGTGAGATCGTTAACCTTCATGAAATTCAAAAAAGTTGGTACTTTTTTATTTCCTTATTTACTTCCTATATTTAGATCCCAGTGTAATGTCCACTTGAAACTTAATGATTTAGTTTTTACACCAAAGAGTTTGCTATGTCAATATTTGGAGACTACTGTTGTAGTTGAATTGTTAATTTATTTTATTTGTTGCACTAAAAGGTGCTATGAGCAAAACAAATAAATAAACAAGAGACATGAAAATAAATACAAAAAAACTTGCAAAATATTTGGAATGAACTTGAAAAACACTTAGAGCATATTAATAGATAATATGTATAATTTAAATTTAATCATCATTTAAGGGGTGAATACACCAAGGTGGTATGTTAATTTTATTCGAAAACAGGTTGTTCACTCATAATTTAATATAATAAATTTAATTATGTTCGGAAGTCGAATAAATTAATTAAATATAAAGAAGTTCGTTAAGTGCTCGCTTATACAACGCAGAGAAGCAGTGCCTCAGAAATCACCGTTTTCAATTTGATCATTTAGTTTATAACATATTTAACAATGTAATGTGGTCTTCGTGACTTTTTTTAGTCCTTAGCTCAAGAGCCTAAAGAGTCTTTAGTTGAAATTTAAGAAAATCTCGTTAATCCATTGATCCGAATATCAAAATTATACGAAACCACTGCGATATTCTGTCACACAAAAAAGAGAACCTTTCATTCAAATCATTTTCAAGTCGGAAAGTTATGTTTATGTAAATGATTTTTATATTTGTAATATGTTATGATTATATCTACTTAATTTATGCTATAAAATGCAGAATATGTTTGACTGTGTATCTATGTAAGCTGAATCACGTAGCATCAGCTTCTGATAAAAAGATAATTTGTAATCAATTTTTAGTTTAATCGACTTCGTTTTACAATATAATTTTTATTAGTTTTTTTTTGTTATAAAATAAAATAATTTATATTGTAATAAATTATTGTCCAGATATGTTAATAAAAAATAAAGAAAATCATAAAAATTTTATAACATTGATTTGACATCGTCGTAAATAGTATTTTATTACTAAATTGCCAAGGTTGTGCGGCCTGAAAGCCGCATTTTCCCGCTTACTATGAGTAATTATTTTAAATTATAATAAAAAATTATAAAATGAGCGAAGTAAAAAGTTAATGATATGCAGTGTGAGAGACTACATCCGTCGTGCGAGTGAGAACCAATCCTCGTAATGTCCGACGAGGTCAAAAGGAATTTTCTGGATGACATCAGAGAAAACATCCTGAGGAAAAGGACAATATCCGAGGATAGTCCTGGACAATCGAATTTAAAAAAATCAGTAAGTTATTGAGTAATAAAAATAAACAATGAAAAAGATCATGGCAACCTTGCATTAGGAACGCTGTAAAAAACATGAAGAATATAGTACATTATAGTCAGCGGCGGCCCGTCAAAGGAAGCAAGAGAGGCTTAGCCTCCCCTGAAATTCAGGACTATTTAAATTATCAGAAATAAAAATAATCGTCAGGCACAGATTAACTCACAATGCTATGCATCGACTGAAACCTCTGCATAAATATATTATGCTGCTATCGAAAATACGAAAATACGAAGCTGAGCGGCAGCCTCAGGCCCGTAGCCAGGATTTCATTTCGGGCAATCGTAAAAAGCCTCTTGTAAAAAGTAACATTTTCGGGGGTTCCCCTTCCGGTAATTTTTATTATTAAAAACAAATGTTGTTGTTTTTTGAAAATTTGGGAAGGGAGCACGTGCCCCAGGTGCCCCCCCCCCTGGCTCACAGTACAAACAGCTTTGTAAAGAATTAAATTTAGTATAAAATGACCACGACAACAGGCTACATATATTTATCTACGGAATTTTCAATGGAAATTTAAATTTTCAATTGAAATTTGAATTTTCAACAATAAAATAAAATTTTCGTAATCACATATTCCCCTTTGAACACATGATTCATATAATAAAACTCCACAAAGCTGTGTTATCAAATCTTATCAACAAAGCCCATCCCAGTATTATAGCCCTCATGCTTCTTTATGTTATGTAATTTTATTGCACATTAAAAGTGACGGTTTAACCGCTTTCAGCGAAAATAATATACAGTAGCGGTCATGGAAATTGCATTGAGAATTATTCCCGAAATAAAACATAAATAGATAAAAAGTTAAATTTTTGGTTTGAAACTCAAGCTCACAAATACATTTTCTTTTTTGAACATAATCACAAAGCTGGGATTTTCAAACCGGGGTGTCTGGGGGGTATGGAATACCCCCCAGCAAAAAATAGAAAATGTGTTATTGAATTTCATTTTTCTGCGCACAATTTATGATGTACTGGAGGGTATTCCATACCCCCGAGTTTGCAAAATCCAGCTTTGTGTGGGTATTGTGTGCGGTTACTGAAATTTCATTGTGAATTATTATTTTAATTCAGAAGTAATCACCGATGCAATTTCAATGACTGCTACTGTACTAAATATGATTAAAAATCCTCCATGCCCCGGCCTGAAGGCGGCCATTGGTCTAGTAGTTAGAGCGATCGCTTGACTATGACGCGAAGGTATCTGGTTTAAGTCCGGGAAGTGCCCACTTCGTAAATTTTCTTTTCGCCTGTCTTTCATTCTATGACTGTTTTCGTACTTCGGTCAAATCTGGTATTGGTTGAGTTAGGAAGCAGAAGTTCTCGATTTCAACGCATGCCTATCCTCGTGGTTGTGGGTAAAATGGTAAATTCATGTAGCCGAGTGCCAGAAGATCAACCTCGGATCAGCGTTAAACCAGAGTTAACTTTGAGCATTGAGCACTTTTACCCGAGCTTTATACAACTAGCTCTTAGCAGGCCCGTAGCCAGGATTTTATTTCGGGGGGGGGGCATTTATAAAAATCCTGTTGTAAAAAGTAACATTTTCGGCGATCCCCTTCCGGGAATTTTTATTATTACAAACAAATCTTTTTCTTTCATATTTCGGGGGGGGCGTGCCTCCCCTTGGCTACGGGCCTGGCTCTGAGGGGTAAGCAGAGGGAGAAATACATAAGACTCACTGATATGGCCACTATCTGCAAAATCCATACCTCCTTCCCCTATGCCTTACAGGAAGAAGTTTATTTTAAATTATGAGTTTAACAAAATTTGCAGATTTCAGAAAAATGACTAGTCATTGCGGCCTTCAGGCCGCACAACCTGGTACCTCGAGTTGCACACCATTCTAACACTAGTGGAGCCTTTTCTGTCTGCTTTTCAGTGAAATGTCTGAATAATAAAATTTAAGTTGTCCTAAATAATAACCCTTCGTCAAAATAAAGTGTTTGAAACGTAGACGTCGTCGTTTAGCCCGCTACACAATCGTCAAAAGCAGCCCTGTTAGTGCAGTTATCAAAACTGTCGGTGCGTGTTTGCATATTTCTATAGTTTTCAAAATATACAAATGTATTTAGCTGCTGTAAATTAGAAAAAAAAAATTGTGCGTTATAGTCGCAATATATTCCGTTACTACGAACTGGTTTTTATATAATAATATACCGCGTTTTTTTCATATAATTAGCAAAATAACGCTAGGTAATTCACTGCGGGTAATAATTAGTGTAATCGAAAAAAACTTGAAATCAAAATTTTGTAGTGTAGTGAATTTAATACGTAAAAGTTACTGGCTTAATAATCTTTAATTGCTGATCGAATTGAGCGATAATAGGCTGATAAAAAGTGCGTATGTATTACTTTTGCACTGATGTATTTGAAGAGTGCAAATTTTATATTTTAAAAAAATTCAAAAAAAAAACACAAAACGTGATGTAACAAAAAAATGACTAAGAATTAACTTACCTTTGTTTTGTCGCACTGTGTAGGTCAAATTTGAGAACGTCAAATCCACTTTGGGCCTCTGCGGCAGATGGGTTAACGTTTTGGGTTGACATGGTACAATTTGCACTTTGACTGGAGATGAATTCCTGTTTTGTAATAATATACTGTTAGTATCCGTAGCCGACTGATCAACCTTATCGATCTTCATTTTTATTTTAAATTTCACTCAAACATTAACAATTTAAAACTAAAAGTCAAAGTCTTTGTTTAAAAAATAAGCGAACGTTCTTTCCAACTATCAACAACACAATAGCACATCGTACATCCAACCATCAGCTGTAGATATTTTGCTTTTCTCTCTGATAAAGTTGATTCCTACTCTGTTCTCGTGCACTTTGTACGCACGATCACGATGTCGGTTTCATAAACGAGAACTTCGTTCATTTGAACGAACCCAAGTTGAATGGTTTATAAACTGATTATCAAAACAGTGCTTCTCAAATCATATGCGTGGTACCCAAAAGTTTTTGGAAAACAGACAATTCAGAGTTGAATCCGCCGAAATTCAAAAGGGAAAAAGAAAAAACAGAAACTATTGTTGGCAGTCACTGTTGCATCCCTTCGAGAGCCATTCAACACTTTAACTCCTCCTCATAAGGACGAAGGAGGTGACAGTTGCAACCTAACCGGGATCAACTTTTCGAAGTGACGCACAGTGGGGCCAGATCGCAAATTCGCGGCCAAAATAGAAAAAATGAAGTGTTATTTTTAAGAAATTTAAATATACAGTTAGGTACAGTAATACTCAAAGGGTCTAACGACATAATTTAAAGGAGTCGAATGTATATACCTGGCCCACAATAAGCAATTGAACAGCGACCTTTGAACGCGCAGGTAGTACAAGCTTTGAAGCAAGTTTTTCATAGCGCTAGAAAAAGCGTGACCAAAGGCGCAAATTTTGTCCGATTTTCAATCTACAAAATGGAATCTTTAGGTGAAAATATGTATATTATTTAGTACTTTAGAAAATTATATAATTGTAATATATGAATATAATCTTTATCAATTTTTTAAATGCAAAATAACGTAAAAAATACGTACAAAAATTGACAAACAAAGTTGATTAAAGTACACTGTCGGACGTTGTTGGGCGGAGTTTTTTTTTTCAGATTGTAGGTAAGACTTGTCTTTAATAGAATCTGAAAAAAAATCCTGCCCCGGAGTGCCCCAAGCGTAATTAACTAATATTAAAAATGAGAAAATAATACATGCCATAATGCATATATTATGTAATTCTCGTAATGCATGAAGAAGTTAATTAAAATAAAACGACAATAATAATTTTATTGTTTCGAAGGGATATATCAAGTTACCAAATTACACACAAATAAGCAGAGTCGGATTAAGGATATGTAAGGACCGGGACTAACTTTTTTGGAGGTCCATTGGCTTTGCATATTTAATAAAATGAGCCGCAGGCAAAAGATTTTTATTTTGAAAGGTCAACTGCGCTTAGATCAAAATAATGTAAAATTTTTGAAAAGATAAAAATTATTGTTATACAGATTTTATTATAGTTTTATAAATTAATTTATTTTAATCTGAGCTACAACTTTGGTGATTTAAATTTTGTTGCTTCAGTTTTTTTTGAGGCTTTTAGAAAATTGGAGGCCCTGGGCTGCAGCCCCCTTAATCCGGTTCTGAAAATAAAATATGCCCTGGGCTGGGAAATACATCAAATTACATGCTCTGAAAAAAAAGTGTATTTTGTATTCTAACCACTTTTATCGTCAAAATTTAAAAGTAGATCATTCATATTACGGCTAGTTACTCAAACTAGAACTAAAAACGAAACTACATGTTTCAGTTCTGTTGTTACACCATCATTCAGTTTAAAATTTTTTTTTAATGTATTACAAAATGATACCCTTCCAAACTGATGAATTTGATACTAGATATTGAGTACCAAGCATATTAAAGATACAGTGAATTCAAAAAAATGAAAAATCAGAAACAAAGATGGGCAACTATAATTGGTTAAATTTTTTCCGTTTAGTAACGCTTTCTTAACACCTCTACTTTCAAAAATAAAACTAAATACAAATTAGTATCTTTTTTTGGTTTTGGATTTTTTGATATGATATTCGTAATCAGCGACCCCAAAAACCTATGTATACCAAGTTCTGCAGAAATTAAAGATCATTTTCATATGTAAGTCCGCCATATTAGATCCGCCATTTTGTTTTTGGATTTTTTGATATGATATTCGTAATCAGCGACCCCAAAAACCTATGTATACCAAGTTCTGCAGAAATTAAAGATCATTTTCATATGTAAGTCCGCCATATTAGATCCGCCATTTTGTTTTTGGATTTTTTGATATGATATTCGTAATCAGCGACCCCAAAAACGTATGTATACCAAGTTCTGCAGAAATTAAAGATCATTTTCATATGTAAGTCCGCCATATTAGATCCGCCATTTTGTTTTTGGATTTTTTGATATGATATTCGTAATCAGCGACCCCAAAAACCTATGTATACCAAGTTCTGCAGAAATTAAAGATCATTTTCATATGTAAGTCCGCCATATTAGATCCGCCATTTTGTTTTTGGATTTTTTGATATGATATTCGTAATCAGCGACCCCGAAAACCTATGTATTCCAAATTTCATAAAAATCAGAGAAGTCCTTCATATTTTGGCCGCGGATTTGCGATCTGGCCCCACTGTGTGACGCCCCTTTTTCAGTTTTGCAATTTTATTACATTTTGAATTCTTTGTTTCGTCAATCCATTTAAATGTTAAATAATTTTTATTGTTACCTAGGACAATCGATGTTGTACTCGTAATCGATAAGATTACAATGTTTGACTTTTGACCAAATTAGTCAACATATCACAGAGTTGAGTAGTTCTGAGGGTAAATATCAAAATACTAGATCTGTTTCAACGAGAAATGATATCCAAAACTATTTTTTGGAAAAACGAATTTTTAAAAGTATCTAGTACAAAAAAAATCGAAGGTTAACATTTATACTTCCAAAATGAATCACCCAACCGATGCAGATAAGATTAAGATGCCGATATTCGTCTTTTTGACGAAATTATTGCAGAAGGTGTAAACTATGTGGAATGAATTCTAATATTCTAAAACAAACCTTGAAAATTGAAAACTAAAAATGCTGAAAGTAACGGAAGGGTATGCAACACTTCGAACTAATATAATCAATACTGCAGAGAATAAAGTCAACAGGAAACTGTGGGACTGTTGATACAAAGCGATATCTTTCAAATTGGAAAGCATTTCCCTCGAGTGTCGTAATGATTCATAGTCACGTTGTTCGTGAATAATGTATTTTATAAATTATAATCTGTTTCTGCGTCGTAGTTAACAACTAATGGATGTTAAATATCAAATTTTCTTACCATACTACCTACTAAGTGAGTAACAAAAATATTCGGACGCTCCTTGTGTTAACAATGTAAATCTTACGGTTTGAAGACGTTTTTTTGTCATATAAAAGTCGCTTCTACATCAATATTTATTAGACAATTTTTGTAGAAAATTTAATTCTCTTCATTTTTGTTTATATAAATTTTTCAATTTCGTTGCAACGTTTCCGAGTTACAGTGACTTAAAGCGGACTCTATCAGTTGCATCTCAAAACACAATATTTTTTGTATTCCACAGAGTCTGTTTTAGGTCACTGTAACTCGGAAACGGTGCGACGCAATAGAAAAATGTATATAAACAAAAATAAAGGGAACGAAATTTTCAACCAAAGATATCTAATAAGTATTGCTGTAAAAGCGATTTTTATATGACAAAAACGTCTTCAAAACGCGCAATTTACATTGTTAAGATTAGGAGCGTCCTAATATTTTTGTGAGTACCTGATTGACTCGAGAAGGAACTTTAAAAGCTGTTTTCAGCTTACTTAAAGTCAATCAGTTAATAATTTAACTTTTTTCTGCACCCTTCAGTTATAACAGAATGGCCTTTAGGTCCTTCAGTTTTCATCTAGAATACTTTTTTTTCGATTGAAATATTATTCCGAAAAAATAATAAAGAACACCTTTTTTTCGTTTAATTTTTCGATATTCGTAGGAGTAAGGTAAAATAGGTTTTTTCAACCTAGTACAGTAAAGTAATTTTTTCACGCATACGTTTGTTGTACTTTTCCACGCATGCGCATTCAAACGCAAACGCTAAAAAGTAGTCAACTGTTAAACATTAGACTGATGTACAGCATTATCAACTCATATACTCTTGACGTATTATTCGAAGGGTTTTTTAGGTAAATGTCTCAAAAATGTTGTGTGCAGTTGCTTAAAAAATTTTGGGAAATTTTTAAAAATCATTAGAAGCTTTCGAAAATCTTTGAAATTCCTCGAAAATCAAGGAATTTTCTTCAAAACCCATGGAATCTTTTTGGATTTGCACTTGTTTGGAACTGTTGGAAAATCTATTGGAACTTGGAATTTACTGTAACCCTATATACGTCTCCCCTATACCTTGCTCTCCACAAGGAGTCTCTCCATTGAGTCGCCTTTTCTCGTTATGTGCCCGAAATATCGCAGTATTGACTGTTTAATTGTTGTTGACAGTCTTTTGGTAATGTGTAGCCAGTGCCATCCAGAGAAAATCGGGGCCCGAAAACCTACGCCCCCCCCCCTCAATATTGTATCTTGATTGTTGTAACTTTTTCCTGATTTCAGGATTTCGATTAAAATTCTGAACCGGGGGAATCACCTTCGACCCCTTCCTTCTCGTCGGCCTATGTGTAGGTCTTCTATGACGGAGACATTTGTTTTGTGTGCTGTCCATAATATCCTTAGAAACCACATGTACACACTCACAATTCGAACGCGTCAATTCTTGATGTCTGGTTTTTGAGTGTTCATGTCTCCGCTGCATACATTACAAAGGGAAATATAAAAGCGCATGCCAGGCGACACTTTGTCTCCTTTGATATGGAACAGTTCCTCAAAAAATCAAGTTGTTAATTTTTCTTCCACTTATGGCTAAGCCTCCCTCCCGCCTCCCATCCCGAGGTATCAAGGACCTGCATCCTTGTCGCACTACAGCCTCCACGATGAATTCAATGGAGTTTTTTTTTTGATACTACGGCTTTGCCTTTGCTGTATAAGCGTTGTAGCAACCACACCAGGTGAAGGGACACGTCTATTTCCTCCAGTATCATCCCCAGGTGTTCCAACTGATATAATCGAAAGTCTTAGAGTAGGTAGTCGACAAAGCATACTTTGATATTAAATTTTTTTAGCCGTTTAGATGATCTATCAAATTTGTTCGTCTGGAATCTGTTGTGAAAAAGGCTTCAGACCAGGGCCGGATAAACCATGGGTGCAATGGAGCCTCCGCACCCAACGTCAAAGTTTAGAAGGCGCCAAAATTGAGCCGTTTTTAATTGTTGTGATTCCAAGGTACTGCATTTTTCTTTGATTATAATATTCTATATGATATTATTAGTATTAAAGGCAGGGCCGGAACTAGGGCGTGGCAAGAGACAAGAGAGGCGCTCGCCACAGGCGCTCGCTAGTTAGAAGGCGCCAATATTAAATTTAAAAAATATAAATAAATACTCCCGCGATTTACCGTCCTGGTGGACAGAGTCGTATCTGGGGGGAAGTTTTGGGGGTCCAAACCCCCTCCGAAGTAAAGCGTGAGATAAAATCCTAAAATAAAAAATGTAAATAATAGATTAGCAGGATACCTGTGGCCTTTACCACGCGTAGATCGTAAATCAACTACCTGCTGTTACGTGCTTAGTTCTTTACCATATTTTTTAAATAAATTTGCTTTACTAAACTTTTTTTTTGAAGGAATATTTTTGTATCGCAATTTACTAACTTTACAATAGAGCGCTTGACCTTGAAACTTTCAAAAATTTTCGCTTGCAATATGCTGAGGGATACCCCATCAGACCCCCCCAGTAGAGGCGCAAGTTTCAAAGTCGCCACGGGCGCATCATATCCTAGTTCCGGCTCTGATTAAAGGTGCCATTTACCTAATCTGCACCCGGCGCTGAAATAGCTTGATCCGGCCCTACTTCAGACGTTCGTTCATGATCTTGCTTGAGTGAGATATGAGGGCAGAAGTTCTGCAATTCTTGCACTCAGTCATCGAGTGTCATTATTAAGTGTCAATTTATAAATCACTAGTGTACTGGGAGGTATTTCATGCCCCTCAAACCTCCCAGACCTTGAAATTCATTTGTTTTAAAAAAATTTAAGTTGCTACGTTACTACTCAATAAAATTGTTCACAGATTATTCACTCGAAACCTTGCTTTTCAAACCGGAGGGTCTGAGAGGCATGGAATACTCTCAGAAGACCCTCAAAATACTGGAGGGTACACGTTTTCAAAGTGTAAAAATTCTACTCAATAATTAATTTAGTAAATCATGCACATTTTCGAATTTTCGTCGAAAGCTTCAAATTTCAAACCGAGGAATCTGAGGGACACATTCCCAATACATTTGTAATGGTATGAAATACTCTATTGCTAGAAGGTTATTGTCCTGAAAATGTGAAAAGCCATGCATACAATGAGATTGTACACCGGAGAATGTGGGAAAAAAGGTGTTATTGAGCTTTATAAGTTTCAAACCGGAAATCTAATTTCTAAAAACCTAAGATTTCTGATAACACATTTTCTTTTTTTGAACACAATCACTAATGTGCTCGGGGGTATTCTATACCCCCCAGACCCCCGGTTTGATAAACCTGGCTTTGTGATTGTTTCGATATTCAAACGCGAGGGGGCTAGAAGGTAAGTGTATTTAAAAATTGCAAATGGAATCTTCCCTCTTCAAAACTTAAGTGGAAAATCCAAAAAAAGTTCATTATTATACCAATTCTTTAAAATTATAATTGACAATAGATTGGCAAATTTAGAACTGTTGCCCTTTGAGAAGTTTTGTTTCGACCCGCCTCTGCTTGGAACTTATGGTTCTGTAATACCTGATAGGTATACTCCACATGATCTGATTTGGTTGGGTTAGATAATAAAACCTCCCGATAAAGAATCCACAATAAATTATCTGATGATAAGCCTCCACACTACCCAATTTAACAGTTTAGAACAGAGGTGTCCAAACTACGGCCCGCGGGCCAAACCCGGCCCGGCAGGCGATTTTATCCGGCCCGCCAAGGATTTTGAAAAATTTCGTAAAATATAAATGTAACGTGGCGCAGATATTGTTATATCTGTAATTTACTATAAAAAATAAAATTCAATGCTGCTTTACTTGTAATAAGGCTTTTTAATTCACATATTTACGATGCTTGGCCCCCGCTAGTGAATTTAAATACCAAACTGGCCCTCGCAGCAAAAAGTTTGGACGCCTCTGGTTTAGAACATATGAACGCGGCCGGTTGAACGCGGCCGATTGAATGCGGCCGGTTGAACGCGGTCGTTTGAAAGAAAAGACGTTTGAACGCAGGGACGTTTGAATGGAAAACGGCCCCAATCGCCGCAGGCGTTTCGGCGCAGGGGTTTCGGCGCAGGAGTTTCGGCGCAGGAGTTTCGGCGCAGGAGTTTTGGTGCGGGTCCAGTTCCGGCGCAACCATTTCGACGCGAGTCCGGTTTGACGCAGTCCCAATTCGGCGCGAGTACTGTTCGGAGCAAGTACAGTTCGGAGCGAGTTCCGTTCGGCGCTAGTCCAGTTCGGCGCGAGTCCAGTTTAGCGAGAGTCCAGTTCGGCGCAAGAATATTTTCTTTTCTTTTTTTTCTTTCTATCTAATACTGGTGAAGGATTTTGATAACCGCGATATCATCTACTTTTTACGCGGATTAGCGCATAATTTTGCTATGCGCGACTAATTTTTTTAAATGCTTTTTTAAGATTATTGTTTTTTTATTCATTTCTTTAATAAAATTAATTTTTTTAAATAAATTTTTTTAATAAAATTAGAATTAGAATTAGAACAATATTAATAGTATAGTAACTGTACCCGCGCCGAAGTGGACTCACGCCGAAACGGGTTTGCGCCAAACCGAACTCGCGCCGAATCGGGTCTGCGCCGAACAGTACTTACGTCGAACTGTACTTGCGCCGAACGGGTCTCGGGCTGAATCGGGTCTACGCCGAACTGTACTTGCGCCGAATCGGTTTTGCGTCGAAACGGCTGCTCCAAATAGTACCCGATCTCCTCAAAATTAATATCTCCGCACACTCCGCTCCAGATGCTCCGGGCCGTTTTGACAAACGCTATACTTGCTAAATATATCTCTGCGTTCAAACGTCCTCGCATTCAAACATCCATGTGTTCAAACGTCCTCGCGTTCAAACATCCCTGCGTCCAAACGCTTCTGCGTTTAAACGTCTCTGCGTTCAAACGGCCACGTTCAACCAGCCGCGTTCAATTGTTCGGTTCCGCCAATTTACTATCCTATCTGATGAAGGGCACCTGATATTTCAGGGACACCCAACTGAATCAGGCCGTGAGTAGACTTAGTATAGTAGACTTGAATAGTAGACAAGGCTTCTATTCAATAATTCATTTGCAGATTATGCACACAAAGCTTCGGTTTTTGAAAACTGCAAGTTTTGCAGTACACTGGATATTTTACAGAATAGGCTCTGGTGCTAGAGAGTATTTGTTCTGAAATTGTGGAAGGCCATGCACACAATGCTTCAATGTTCTAAACCGAGAGATCTAGGAGATACATATTGCGTGCTTTTAAAAATTGTAATTTAAAGCTTTACATCATAAATACGAGTAATATACTATAAATTTACTGGTGGACTGGGAGGTACTTCATACCCTCCAGATCCTCCAGTGCCCCCTCTCCTATTTGTTTTGAAATAGTGAAAGAAGCCTACTCAATAAAGTAATTTATAGATTATGCACCCATCAAAAGTTTTGGTTTTCAAAACCGGAGGGTCTGGGAGGTATAGAATACTGTCCAGTACATAATTATTTTATGGACTACTCTTCAAATGCTAGAAAATGTTTGCTTTAAAAATGCAAAATGTTCCTACTCAATGATTAGACTTTAGATCACAACAGATCTAATAGTACAGGGGTAGTGTTACCCAGCCGTTTACGAAAAATTGAGTGTGCAAGGCTTTACTACTGCTGATATCTTATTAAGTTCAACATACGAAGTTCTAGGCTCATACTGTTACTCGTAAATTAAATAAAGTAAATAGACATCAACATCAAACAATAAAAAAGTCATAAAATTTTATGGAATTGACATTTTGTTTAATTTAATTGACGAGTAAGTGTGATGTTGGAATGTTTGTTTTACCTGAATATTTTTCGTTTGTAGTTCGGATTACAAAATCAGGTATTTTTAAAAACATATTTTTTAACTTTTCTATGACCATCTGCGTGCTTGAAACTATCAGTCTTCCTGAGTTGATTTGCCATTATTAACAAAAACAAGCGGTTTACTGGCGCCTCTGAGAACAGTTCAACAAGAAGTAGAAGTAGATCCCAAAATCATGATTTGAGACGAAAAAGATTTCTATGCAAATTTCACTGCACGCCCCACCTTCCTGCTATTGTCATGATCAAATTGGATTGGTTCGGAAAAGTTATCAAGAATTTATTTACATATGCTTATCCAAAACTTATTTAAATAATAGGGAAACCCCCTAATTTTGCAAGATAAACATGGAAGAATAGGCTGTTTTAAATTTTGCTAGCTACAAGGCGCAATATTTTTCTTATCCTTGGCTGATTTTTTCTTTGAACTGTGGAATCTCTAGGTCAAAGAGTATCACAAATTTAGATTTGAGAACCTATTTTGAAAACGCAGAAGTACACAATTCCAAACTTCATAATAATATTATAATTTTCCAATTCCAATTTAAAATCTCGGACATACAAATGTTCAACAATTTATTTTGTTGACATTTCTCCCAAAAATATTTGAAGTAATAAATGATACGGTGGCAGACGAAAACTTTCTCTAATTTTGTTAATAAACAAAATAATGAATTAGATAATTCGTTCGAAACGTGCGAATTTATTCCATAACTTAATTATTCGGTGATTGGCAAACCATATTTAAATTTATCAGTGAAAGCTGCTTACCAATTTACTTAACGGTGTTAAAAGTTTATCATTCAACTTATCCGGGATGATAAAGCGAGATAAAGTTTAATTCAATATTATTAAACAATTAGTCAATTTTACTAAATTAAAAACAATTAAACCACATTAAACCGAAAAATCTGGGCCGTAACTAAGAATTGTTTCGACCTCAAAAACGAGAACAATTAAACAATAAAATCCATATCATTTGCTTAAAAAGTAGACGTAAAGATTAATTTTAATTCTCCAGTTTTATATTTTAATTAGTCATCCCCTTAATTTTCTAATTGAACGTTAAATATTCGGAATAGCTTTCGCTTTCTCAATTAACTCTCCACGCTTACTCAAACACGAATCTATCTCACAGGATAAGTAAAAAATTAATGTAAGTACTTACTTATTGTTATTAAAAACAAAAATTTTATCCATTGCGGTGATGAATTCTTTCCAACATGGAATTATATGTATGCAGGTATTTACACTTCGATAAACATAAAGAAACTGAAAATGTATGACCCACTTATTGAAAATATGAACTTGTCGTTAATACTTTCAACATTTTTACTAGAGATAAACTAACTTTGGACCCAGCCACTTACGTCAAGATAAGTTTCTTGTTGTGCAAACAATTATAAATAAAAATCATAAAATTGATTTTAAAGAAATCAGCATCTTGTCGCGTACAACATGATACATATGTATTTTAAGTGTAAGCTATGCTGAAACTTTGTATGGGCGAAAATTGCGAAATAAATCATCGGAGGGAAAAAGAGAAGGATCCACACTGCAAAATTGCACTATACTTTTCAGTTGAATGATGTTAAGATTGCAGTATATCTCTCAGAAGCCCAATTGTTCTTAAAGTGGGCGGGACTTAACTCCATTCTCGTGTCGGTGTGTGTAATTTAGATAAATACATTAATCCAACATTTTTTAATCTACAGTTGCCTTCTACGATATCAAAAATTATAATCAGAAGAAATTGTTATTTTAATTGAATTTCGATTACATATCCGAGTTTTACTTAAAAGCAGAAATTCAGAAAAACAGATTTTTCTTAGATCTGTCGTTTTCGAGGAATTTTATTCTTTTATTCTTTTAGTAATTTTGCAGTTAGTTTCTTCTTTCCCCCTATATTGCATAGTACAAAATATGGCACCTTATTTCCTTAAAAAAAACTAACGTAGACACTTAAGCGGTTTAAAAAATTGTTATCTAATGGATATTACCCGACTTACTCAGCAAACTTACAGTAGCAGTCATGGAAATTGCATCACTGAATATTTCCTAATTAAAATAACAATTCCCAGTGAACTTGCAATAACCGTACACAATCTAAACACAATACGAACACAAAGTTAGGTTTTTCAAACCGGGGGGTCTGGGGGGTATGGAATACCCTCCAGTACACCAGAGATTGTGGGCAAAAAAGTGTTATTGAGCTTATAAGTTTCAAACCGGAAATTTAACTTTTTATCTATTTCTATTCTATTTTCTTATTTTTCGATTTTTCTATTATATTTTCTAATTTTTAATTTGGGAATAATTTCCAATGCAATTTCCATGACCGCTGCTGTACAATACTTCGCATTTGTCATCTTCCATTGCTATATTTTTGCTTATTTATATGTAGATCGGTTTTTATGATGTTCAACGTCTTCCGATAACCCCCCAAAATTGAGGGGTATTTAGGCATTTCATATCTCAAAGATGTTGCCAGCATTTTGTGAGAGAGAGACACGGTCGAGATCGATAGGTGTACTTGGTCGGGGATCGAACTCACGATTTCGACATAGCAACTCAGTATCCTAACTGCTAGCCTACGACCGCTCTCTTATTTTTTTTTGCTTATAACTCAACTTAATAAATTTTGCAAGGGGTAAATATCCCGAAAATTTTGAAAATTTTGGAAAAATCAAATTTCATTGGAAATCATTGGAATTCCTCGGAAATCCTTGGAATTCTTTGGAAATCCCTGGAATTCTTTGGAAATCACTAGAATTCTTTAAATTAAAATTTGATTTGAACTCATTGGAATTCCTTGGAAATCACTGGAAATCTGTGGAATTCCTAGGAAATCCTTGGAATTCTTTGGAATTTCTTGGAAATTCAGGGATTTACAAAATATTCCAAGGATTTAAGAGAATTCCAGGGATTTACAAGTATTCCGGGGATTTTCAAAGAATTCCATTGATTTCCAAGACTTCCAGGGATTTCCATAGATTTACAGTGATTTCCAAAGAATTCTAACAATTTACAAGAATTTCCAAAGAATTCTTTTAATTTTCAAGAATTCTATTGTATTCCAAAGGATTTCAGGGATATCCAAAGATTTCCAGTGGTTTTCAAGGAATTTTAACGATTTCCAAGTATTCCAGGGATTTACAACAAATTCCAATAATTTCCAAGGATTTCTAAAGAATTTCACAGAATTCCAGTGGTTTCTAAAGAATTCCAGAGTTTTCCAATGATTTCCAAGAAATTTTAACAATTTTCAAGAATTTCAGGAATTTCCAAAGAATTCCAAGAAATTCCAAACGAGTGTACACAAAATTTTTATTTTTAAAAATTATAAATTTTTAAATTATTCCAAAGGATTTCAGGGATATCCAAAGATTTCCAGTGGTTTTCAAGGAATTTTAACGATTTCCAAGTATTCCAGGGATTTACAACAAATTCCAATAATTTCCAAGGATTTCTAAAGAATTTCACAGAATTCCAGTGGTTTCTAAAGAATTCCAGAGTTTTCCAATGATTTCCAAGAAATTTTAACAATTTTCAAGAATTTCAGGGATTTCCAAAGAATTCCAAGAAATTCCAAACGAGTGTACACAAAATTTTTGGAATATTTACCCCTTGGTCGTGGCTGTCGTGCCCTTTGTATCTCCTTACCAAATCTGTGCCACTGGGGGCAAGGTTTGTAAAACCAGGAAAGTGGAAATTGTTGCTTGCTGCACGCATTACAACCTTCCTTGTTTTTCCTCGTGCCGTATTTGGTGGGGTCCACTGCAACATATCAAACCGGTAAAGTATACAATAATATGGACTGGGTGACCATGCTCGGGGTATCTCTCTTTGCCGTCTTTGATCCACGGATGCTGGGCATTTGCAGAGACCGTCCTGATATGTGGAGTAAAACTGAGGTGTCCGTTAATCACCACACCCAAGAGGGTAACCTCGGTTTTAACCGAAGGGTAAATTACCGGAGAAACGTGGTGTTCAATGGGTAATATATGTATGTGTGGGAGATTTGAAGAGGTGTGAGGAGATATAGAGGAGATGTGAGGGAGATGTAAGTGAGACGTCGGTGAGGTGTGAGAGATATTGGAAGTTTTAAAGAAATATAAAAATGATGCAGAACAGTTGGTGGTGGACTCAACACAATAGGCCCAAAACGGCCCCGTTAGCACTCTGCCTCGAAAATGAAATAATTCCGTGTCAAACAAAGTTTTACTTTTAATCTGGATAAGACAATAATATATCTACTATTATTACTGTGAATATAAAAAATATTTTTTGTAACGGCTTTTAATTTATTTTTAAAAAATTGGAGGAAGTTCCAGCAAAACCGCGGGCCCCTTTAGCCGGGAACCCGCGTGTGGCGCACCTACCGCATCCGAATGGTTCCACCGCTGGCGTGCACGTATTGTCTACGATTCCACCTGTTTTCACGTTAACAGTGGCGTATTTAGAAAATGCTTATTGGGGAGTTGTGATTATTTTCAGATTCTAGTTAATCTATTCGTGCCCGTCAGTAATATGAGATAACTGACTAGAAGTTTATTCAAACAAAATTTAAATTTCAAGTTTACATTATTTTTATCAGTGAAGACTTCAGGGATACAATCTGAGTCACCTTCTGGGGGAAGGGGGATTGTCTTCTTGCCCACCCCTTAATACGCCACTGATAGTAAAGTATACATTATTCAAGATTAATTAATAAACCGTGGAATAAAATGGCAATAACTGTGGATGACATTTTCCAAACTATCAAGAGTGAATTTGAAATACCAATTTTTTCAATTCAATTCAAAAAAGTCAAATTTGGAGATCTTTTATCTCCAAAGAGATATGGGGGAGATGTGAGGAGATGTAAGGGAAATGTGAGGAAATGTTGGGAGGTTTTGAAGAAAAAGCAGATGTGGTGTAGGTACGTAGTTTTTTTCAGGAACTTTACCCTCGGTTTTAACCGTGATCGTGTCACCATTTAGCTGGAGTTCCACTTTCGGCTTCCATCTTTTTCCGCACACCTCCACGGCTTCGAACTTCTCCGGGACAAGCACGAGACCTGTTTGCCTCAATGGCAAGCTACAACGCCCACGATGATGTCGTCCACGAATCCGATTAGTTGCACTCCGTCCGGGAGCTGTAATCGCAGAATGCGATACATTGTGTTCCATAGAAGGGGTTCAAGAATCACTTCTTCTTCATCCTCCAGGTCTAGTTGAAGGTGTCTCTCTCTGAGGTAAGTGAATCCAACCCGCGCTATTGACGATGTCATCGAGGGCTCCGATTGTGTGGATCTATTTATTCGGAAACCATGCTGGTTATCTGAGAGGCCGCCCCAAGCTCTATTTTCTTTTGGAGACGGTTCGCAATTATCACCTCGAAAAGCTTGACCGTGATTCAAATATGATTCACGTATGATTAAAATTAATATATTTCATTCGCTCACTTTTACTAATCTAACTAAACTAGCAGGTTATTGGAGAGATAGTATGGAGAGTTTGATTTTTTGGAGACTGACGTTGATCCGGTTAACCGGACTCAAGTGGCTATTCTGAACTCCATAGTTTTATCCCTTTCTAGGACCACTTCCCAACTAGATCCGAGTCCTAAATACTTCACTATTTGCCTGCTCGGCATTAACAGGTATAATTAACGAAATGTTTTGTTAATTTTTATTTTGGGATATATTTATATCTATCCTACTGACGGCTTGACTATGTGATTTATTGAAAGCTTAACGAATTATCCAACTTTCAAGCAATAAAAATCTACGGAGAAACCAAATTAGTTATTTGCTTAGATCTATGATCTAAGGTTATTTGTCATTTTTTACTTCAGAACGTGAAAACACTTTTCTTACCTAACTCCAGTTCGTGCATTTATAAAAAATGCATTTTTTCACAATTACAAACCATTCACTGGTTACATCACTGCACTTGAGAAAATTTTACTAACCTGACTTGCTGGGAAATCCCTGAAGTGGGCTCTACCTATACAATAATAAAGAACATTTTTTGTTAGTTATCATTGCAGATGAAAACGGTTTTCTTCAAATTACCTTTATCACTGTAGTCCTTTTGCCTTATTCCTAGTGGCCAAGATAGCTTCTTCGTTGTTCCTTCCAATAAACATAAGTCACTCACAAACCCGAACACTTTCACATCTTGTTTCACTTAAGTATTAAAAAGAAAATTGTTCTCGATTATTAAGAAAGCTTTCATCAAAATTCTTCACGATAATTCGAACTCGAAACACCACACTCTCGAATTTCAATAAAAGGTTCAAATTTTACTAATCAAAACAAAAATTGCATTCCGCAAATCACGCAAATCAAAATCACGTGTATTTAGCTTAAGGCCTTACAAACGAATGACTGATATGAGTCCGTACGGGGCACGCGTCATAATTGTAATATAACCTTTTTTTGTTTCCTGTTTGCAATTTTAATCGATTTTTGTCTATGAAGTTCCCCACTCTGGGCCGGCAGTCGGGCATTTTTGTAATTTTCATTTTCAAGTTAGCAAAATAAAATATAATTCAAACTGGTAAAAATCGTACAGGTATTTTGTCATTTTTGACATTTTTGTGCAGATAAAATTTTCGAACAGTGTAAATCTTCTCATTTGCCGCAACTTTCTGTAAATTTTGAGAAAATCCTAGATCGGTTTCATTATTTTTGTTTTGCGCTTTTTATTAGTTTTCTAATGCCAAATTTAGACACCTAAGTTTTTTTCGATTGCCACCTGTAACACAAAAATTAAATTTTAACTATTTACTTACACCAATACGAAAATAAACAACTTACGTTATTATTGACAATATAAACCAAAGTATTTTAAGTTCCGCATTTTAATGTTCTAAGAAAATAATGTAAATAAACGAATAAAGAATTTCTTCGTGGAATTTTAGGAAGTTCCACATTTTAAATGGTTCCAAGAAGATAATGTAAATAAACAAATAAAGAATTTCTTCGTAGAATTTCTTAAGTTCCGCGTTTTAAATGTTCCAAGAAAATAATGTAAATAAACAAATAAAGAATTTCTATGTGGAATTTTAGGAAGTTCCGCATTTTAAATGGTTCCAAGAAGATAATGTAAATAAACAAATAAAGAATTTCTTCGTAGAATTTCTTAAGTTCCGCGTTTTAAATGTTCCAAGAAAATAATGTAAATAAACAAATAAAGAATTTCTTCGTGGAATTTTAGGAAGTTCCGCATTTTAAATGGTTCCAAGAAGATAATGTAAATAAACAAATAAAGAATTTCTTCGTGGAATTTTAGGAAGTTCCGCATTTTAAATGGTTCCAAGAAGATAATGTATATAAACAAATAAAGAATTTCTTCGTAGAATTTCTTAAGTTCCGCGTTTTAAATGTTCCAAGAAAATAATGTAAATAAACAAATAAAGAATTTCTTCGTGGGATTTTAGGAAGTTCCGCATTTTAAATGGTTCCAAGAAGATATTGTAAATAAACTAATAAAGAATTTCTTCGTAGAATTTCTTAAGTTCCGCATTTTAAATGGTTCCAAGAAGATAATGTAAATCAAAATCAAGTTTTTCAAATTCTGAGATTTAAACTCAGAGATCTATGCCACTCATAAGCCGTCTGACCTAATTCTTTTCAAAACGTAAAACTAGAAAATTTAACTTTTTGGATATGTATTATGGAAGAAGTACCTACTTTTAGGGGAGGCTAAGCCTTTCTTGCCTCTTTTCATGAGCCGCCGATGGTAAACTGATACTGCTTTTGATTTTAATTTTGATTTTAAAAAATTCGAGGATTAGCGCACCCACATTTGAGCTTCTATTCCGTTTCGACTGATTTTCATAAAATTCTGCGTTGTAATTTACTAAACAGAATTTATTAATTTATCATTTTTCTTTAATATATTAATTAATTATTTGTCAAAATTATCATTTTATCTTTTATTTGATTTTATAATCTTGTCTATAGGTATGTAATCTTGTAATCAGACAACTTCGATTTTGCTTAATATTATGTTCGAGGTGGGAGAGCATTGTACATTGTACCTTGAACCAGGCTGTACCTCGGCTCACATCGGAATTGTATTTAGACTAACGCAGTGCGCGTTAAATTATAGCCTACTTTCATTTTAGTATATACAGATTTATGAAAGTTTTTATAAATTATTTGATAATATTACTATTACTTTAATCGGTAAGTAATTTATTTTAATTTAATCTGGAGTATTCTCAATAAAAACCAGATTATTGCGTAGTAAAAGAGTATAATACCACTCTATTTGTGTTTAAAACTAGCCAAAATGTCCTGCTCTAGCTGCATTTTCGTTTTGCAGTGGTTTTACCTTACCTTACCCATTGGCGGCTTTTGCCCCCCCAAAAAACAGGTGTGCAAAATTTAAATTTAATTTTAATCAATACCGGGGTATCTATCAGTGGAGTATCTATCTCAAAAAATGAAAATTCAAAAAGTATTGACTTCCTTGTTTAGAGTCTAATCATTGAAGTTAAACAATATTTTCAGAATATTTGCGACATGCCAAGGAGTAAATCTGGAAAGAAGAGATCCCCGGTTAATTCCGAAAATCTGATCATCGCTGCAAAAAAATGTATCGGTGGAGAGATTTCCATGTGCGAAGCGGCAGTTCGATACAAAATATCCAAAACAACACTAACCAGACACATAAGTTTGTTTAGGAAATCAGGAGCTGTCGAATTTAAATATACAGCAAGCAATAACACAAAGCAAGTGTTTTCGCAAGCAGAAGAAGAATCTTTAAAAAATTATCTGCTTACAGCAGCATATCTTCATTACGGTTTAACTAAAGCAGAAGCTCGGAGACTTGCGTATCAATTCGCTTTTGCCAATACCAAAAAATATCCAGCTTCGTGGATTTCGGAAAAAATCGCCGGAAAAGAATGGTTAAGGCATTTTTTAAAAAGACACCCAGAATTGGAATTGAAAATGAAAAAATCCGAAACTACGTTCTTGAGAAATTTTAAAGAGGTTCTTACTTCTGGTCATTTTTCTGCGGAGAAAATATGGAACTGCGACGAAACAACTGTTGGTGAAGATAGTCAAAGTGTCACTATGATCGCTGCTGTGAGTGCTTCTGGAGATTTAATTCCACCAATGCTGATTTTTCCCAAAGTAACTTTTAGACTTACTATGTTAAAAGGTTGTCCGGCTGGTACAATTGGAGGTGCAAATCCATCGGGATTGTCGAATGCTGGTCTATTTTTACGATTTTTAGCGCATTTTGCTAAACACATTAAACCCACTGCGATAGATCCTGTCATACTAATATTGGATAACCACGAAGGCCATGTTAGTATCGAGGCGATTCGGTTTTGCCAAGAAAACGGGATTATATTGCTGACTTTTGACCCGCGAACCAGCCATAAAAAGCAACCTCTGGAGAGTCTAGTGTTCGGATCTATGAAATCGTACTACGACATCGCTTACCGTGAGAGGATAGACACGAATCCAGAGCAGATGGTCAGCATAAATGACATTGCAGAGCTAATCGGAATAGCATTTCCAAAAGCTTTCATTCCAACCAATATCCAAAAGGGTTTTCATATAACTGGAGTTTTTCCTGTTGATGAAAGAGTTTTGGAAAACTCTGGAATTTACAGTATGCACGAGGTTGATGATGTAACAATTGGTCTGCTATCTCCCTAAGCATTAAGCTGAATTCACCACAATCATATGAGTCTAAGAAGGTATCATTACAAACAATGTAAGTTAGAAATGTAAATAAATTATAATTCTTTTTAAGTTTTTCAAGTTTCGATCTTTGATTCAGCTAATGTTAAGGAAATGTCCCCCCGCCTAAAGTTAAAAAACATTTTCCTAGCCCAAAGTTTTAATTTTCCTGAGTTCATGACTTTTCCTTCGTAATATTCATATAAATTTTAATTCTCGGACTTCCAGGTTTTCTAGACGATTGGGAGTATCTGGAACAGTGGCGTAACTACTGGTGGTCGATCAAAAAAGGGTCCAGGCGTTTAAGGGCCTGGCCATATCATGACCAAAATTTGAAAATCATGACTGACATTACTAGAGGAAGTATATGCGTATGGTAAAAATCGAAGGGTTGTTATATCCAAATTTTAGTGTAAGTACACAAAAATTCTGAAAAATTTCTAAATGATTGTTGGGACTAGATATACTAGGTTATAAAATGAAAAATATTACAAATTAAATTCGGACCAGATGATAACACAGTGGCAGAACAACAAGAAAACCTTAATTAAATCAAATTAAATAATTATTAATTAAAATACTAATTCAATGGGGGGGGGGGATACTCCTCCTCCGCCCAACTGCACCAGAAATTCTTTGGAATACTCTTTATTACAATGAAAAAATTTAAAATAAACTTAGGCTGTCGCTGCCCCCTGTTAGAATTAAGGAAACCTTTAATAGCGGCTTCATATAAATTTTACTAGTAATAATCAGGTCAATCCTACACTAGCGTACCTAGGGGGGGAATTTTGGGCACATATTTAGGGGGGCGGAAGTTTGCGGTATGTAAAAATTTTGGGTTTGAAAAAAGCTATAGCATGTTAAATGTTGGATTATTACGAATACCTCGATGACCTTTTTTTTGCTCTTACTTTTTGGCCATGTTTAAAATTTAAATTTAAATAAAATTTTTTTGGTAGGGGCTGGCAAAATTTAAGACCGCCCCGGGCGGCAAAAGCTCTAGGTACGCCAGTGCAATCCTAACCACAGGTCTAAATGGGTTGGAATGGGCCTTTTCGGCGCAGCCAGTTAGACGCAACTAACCGAATAGTTAGACTATTCGGCGCCACCAAACCGGTGTACACCTGATTCGGCGTCAAACCAATTGGTAGTTTGGGACGACAAAAAAGGACGATTCTTCGTAACCCATGTTTATTTAAGCGATAATTATTACATTTTTTTAATTCAAGTTTTAAAATTCTATGTTTTTACAAAATAAAAAGAATTGCTTTGGGCCGAATCGTCCCTGCACCGAACTGGATACGCCGGATCGAAAAGCCTAGACCCAAATGGGTTATAGACCCGGGGCGCAAGCCTTTTAGGGACTGAGATTTTTATTGATGCTTTATTTTTTTCTTATTACAGAGCGTATTATTTTAGTAGCCCACGGGTCCCGAATATCTTAGGACGGTCCTGGTAATTATAACAGTTTCATCGTTAACATTTTTATTAATATTAGAAGGCATTTCATATTGGCCTCAAAAATCAAAATATAATATAAAAATTGTAAAAATGTTGCGAGATTTTCAAAATTTCAGTTCATTCATTAGATGCTTTTTGAGTTTACAGTACAGTGACGTAACCCGGGGAGTATCAAACCTAACTTGGAGAATAGAGACTATCAGGAGATAGCGACTAGACACTAAATGAAACAAAATTTTGTAGGAGAGTCCTCTTAGCCTTGGATTTAATTTTTGTAATTCACCCCCACCCCCCAAAGTGAGGTTTTGGTTACGCCACTGCAGGCACGTAACTACGGGGGGCAAATAAATACCCTGGCAAATAAAGAATTTCGTTCCAATAATTTCGTGATTTATTTCTGACTAATTAATTTAAAGTATTTTATATAAATATAAATTATTAACTTGTGAGAATAATAATAAGATAAAACTTTAAAATATAACAAGTTAAATAAACTTCAATAATTGGAAATTCAATTTGAGCTTTCAGCGATGGTAATCGCCTTCGTCAGAATGTTTATTAGTGACATAATTTTTATGTTTCATCAAATGATCATCAAATCAAATTGAATTTCCAATTATTGAAGTTTATTTAACTTGTTATATTTTAAAGTTTTATCTTATTAAAGTATTTTACATACGCATTTTTAAGATAATCGCATTATTGCATTATTTTTTGTTATTAGTCACGTACATTACCTTTTTTTTTAGCTTTTTTAAAAAGCATTCTAGGTCTCTCCTTGGCCCCCTTAAAAATGACTGGGCCCGGCTTCGGCCCACTTAGTCTAACAGGGCTAGTTCCGTGCCTGCGCCACTGTGTAGTTAACTTCTGGGATACAGATATAAAGCTAAATTATATACAGACATGAGCGTCCTTTGGAGGGGTGGCAGAGCAAAGGGGCAGCTGACCTCCCTGGCTCTTACCTTAAATCTAATTTTAATTAATTTAAAGTTAAGGAACCACGGAATTTGAAATTTATTTTTTCTGCAAATAAAGAAAATTAAAAAATTTTCGTGTTTAATTTTTTTATAATAAACTTTTTTTTTTATTGTGCTCCTCCCCCTAAAAAAGATCTTATGCCCATGTATACCTTATAGCTAAGGCTAGATATAAAGCTACATATAGCACAAATAGCATTTCAAGTATTAAGAATAAAAATTGCAATGCAAGTCCCGCATCAGGTCAGGGCGACCCATAAGCTGCCTGATCTGCTAATATAAAATTAAACTAATTTCTGGGCTTGAAGAAGTTGCTAGGAGTAAAAGACTTCTTCCCAAATAATTAAAAGTTGGTTCTCTTAACAAATAAATGGTAAAGCATTGTTTGTTGAGAGATCTGGATCCCTGCTCCCCCCTCCGGAATTTTGAGTTTCTGTTTACGCTATTGGAGTTGTCTGAACCCAGCCAGCCACGTCTACCAAAAATTAAAAAATTAAAAAAAAAAATTTCAAACCGACTGCGGCATATTTACTACACAGCGGCATATAAAAGTAAAGAAGCTGAAGTTTCCGTGGTCCCATAAATACTTTTTTTAAATTATTTATTATAACTTGCCCTTACAGGTCCCAACAGGACCCCATCCTTAGCTTTATTCCCAAAAGGCTGAAAAATTACCGCTCAAAAATTTTCTCAAAGATAAATAAATTGTTAATTCATGGAAACCTACTTTTAGAAGAATTACATACAGGAAATTTCGCCGTCGCCATTTCGCCGTCTGAAATTTGACATTTAATTTAAGCATCCATAGAATTTTTTTCACGAAACTCGAAATTTTCGTAATATACTCATAATACATAGCAAACTATTATATTTCAATTTAAAATTGTTGGATTGCTATTTCAAGTACTTAAACAATAAAATTCGAATTATTTTTGACTATTGCAACCAGAATAAGTTTATTTGTTGTTCAACCGAAAATTCAAAGTTCTGTTAAAGCCTTTTACCTGTTTTTTTTTTATTTTTGATAAATTTGCTTCCCACCTCTTGGAAGTAGTTCTACTGAAATTAAAACATTAATTACTCAATTTTCGACGGCGAAATGGTCGACGGCGAAACGGTCCCATACCAGTTTTGCCAAAAGTGGCAGAGACTTTGTTATTTGATTTTGATTGTTCTGTTTGGTTTGGGAAAGCCATTTTGTGTACCAGAAAATATTATATTCGTCTCTCTACATACGAATAAATGTTTGTTTATCTGTCTCTTATTTTCTCCTAGACTATGATTTGAACCAAATTTTGTACACCAGCTCTCTAGGACTCGAGTTAGGTTTTAGTGAAAGATGTATTTTAAAAAATTTGAGAGGAGGGAGAGATTACTAAAAAATCACTAAAATATTTCGCTTTATATACCTAATGACCATTGTGACGTACAATAGCAGTAATGGAAGTTGTATCGCTGAATATTTCCGAATTAAAATAATAATTCACAATACGCACACAAAGATAGGTTTTCTAAACCGGGGGGTCTGGGGGGTATGGAATACCCTCCAGTACACTAGAAATTGTACGCAAAAAAGTGTTATTGAGTTTATGAGTTTCAAACAGCAAATCTAATTTATAAAAATCTAAGATTTCTGATTTGAAGTTCAATAACAAATTTTCTTTTTTTGAAATGTGCTGGGGGACCCCCCGGTTTAAAAAATCTAGCTTTGTGTTTGTGTTCAAAAAAGAAAATTAATTTTTTGAGCTCATGAGTATCAAATCAAAAATGTAATGTTTAATCTAATTTTATTTTTTATTATTAAGAATATAGGTAAAATATACTTAGAAATATTTTTTTTAATTCGGGAATAATTCCCAATGGAATTTTCATGATCCCTACTGTATATCGAATTCTGACACCACCACCTTCCGAGAGCAACAAAGCAGTTAAAAAGCGAAGTGCAAGGTAGGTACAGTAATGCAACACGCAAACAGCAACTAAAATTGGCTATGACAACAATTTTAGTTGGCGGGTCAGGTTGACCTACCAGCAGAATAATCCTGAAGTTTATAGGAAAGCAGCCGCAAAATACTGAGGTTCTAGAGCAGCTTAAAATCGTTATGAAACAAATATACTTGGAGTTCGAGAAGAGATACGGAAACGTCAATAGATAATAAATATTCGTACAACAATGGAGCATAAAGTACTAAAGTACAGGACCGACTCAGGCAGGATTCCCCCCAGGAACAAAGTTCTCGCTAATATTTTTTGAAACTTTTAGTTTTCCGGCCAAGTACCGCTACCTTATATCCGCTGGATATCTCGAGGCGATAAAAACGGGAATTAGCGAAGTACAATAGGATTTCCCAAATTCCTTAAAAAAAGTTCTGATTTAAAATTAAAACATTTGACAAGAATTCTATGCTGCACCATGTCAAAAGACAGTTTAGTTTAATCACATTTATTGCTTTTCCATTAGTTTTTTAATAATTTGTAAGATTAGCAATAGTTAATATCAAATAATGATTTAATTTTATTATTTTCTTTAAAAATGCATATTATACTCCCAGTTTGGGGAGGGGTGGCTTTTATAAATTTGGTAGTTCAAGGACATAAATCGAAGTACTTCAGGCAAAGACAAAGCATTTTATTTTTATTTTTCTTCTGTTTACTTACCTCTTCAAGTGACATAAACTTTTGCTTACACTAAAATTAAAAACATTTTAAGAATTTGAGTTTATATTTCAAATTTCGTTAAGGATTCGTTATCAATGATATAAAAACAATGCAGTACAATAAATAAATTGCCTTAAAAATCTACCTACAATTGCTAGAGTGGCTAAAAAATTACACTAAACATCTTTTTACAAGGTAGGCATACAAAAATCACCATTTCTATAAGATCCACAGTTTTTTTTTCAACGGCGATTTTTGTATGCAAGGAATGTCGTGTTTTGAATTACTTTTATCGTAAAATAATAAAAATACTTGGCTTAAAGAGTAAATTTATCATAATAATCTCAATCCGTTAAAATTAACAATTCGGTTTTAACGAAAATAATAAAAAGGACAAGTAAAACGCTTCGGGGCTTCCCCTTCGTTCAAAATTTAGTTTAATCGTGAGCTTCTTTATAATATAACCCATGAAGAGAGACAATTTTAATCAAGAAGCAAAAATGTCTTTCTTCTTCTTTTGATGGAACCAAATTGAGAATTGGCACACAAAAGAAAATACAAAAAATTTATTTAAAAGGTAACTAAAAAAAGTTATATCACATGTAGCTAAAACTACTTAATCACTAATGTTATCGATTAATCTCAATTGAATTTAACGGTTTGCAATAATTTTTAATCTCAGGACAAAGTAAGCGCATACCCTTAACAATACAAAAATACCTGATAAAACTCCCACGTCAATAAAGTAAGTATCTAGCCCGTCATTCATCGACAACATTTTTAGAATTTTTTTGGGATATTTATAATAACAAAAAACGTCTTGGCAATCTAAAATTGGTCTATCCAACCCATATATTGATATGAGCATCCCTTCAAAGCTATAACGAATAAAACTGACGTAAGGTAACCATTGGATATAAACGGGTATGTCTTTTAAGTTTACAAAAAATCCCGATAATAGCACCATAGGAATTGAAGATATTGGACCGATAAATGTTCCACCTTCAATGTTAAACGCGGCGCCGACGAGGATTCCCAAACTTTGGGACACCAACGCCGTCAGCACTGCTATCAAAGTTACCATACAAAATCGAGTCAGTTCCATTGGTTGAGACGTTATGTAATACACGCCAGTCATGTAGCATATTGTCAATATAAGCTGGAATAAAACGGCAGGGCATTATTACCCCATGCTACAGTCAATTTGTCTAACTCACCTGAAACGGAATATCTGCGACGGTTTTAGCGAAGTAGTAAGCCTTGATTGAATACCAATAATTCAGATGTTCCCTAATAAATACGGACATCTCCAAAGGAACTAAAAAAGAACAAAAATAAAATATGGGGTAAGTTGGACAACTCCAAAACCAACTTACACGTCAAAATTGTGGGCATCATAGCCGAGAAGGTTATGAACATAATGGTGAAAAACACACAGCCAATGTTACTGATTACTTTCGATGCATCATTTCCTATGTCGTAGTACACCAAGCCCAAAAGACAGCCGATGGTAAAATAAGCCACCAGTCTCATCCTGGTCAACTGTTGGTCTCTCAGAGTTGTAATCGCGACACGTTTGAGTAAAATCCAAAACTGCTTCCAACCAGAAATCGGAAACCTGCTGACAGCCTTACAAGAATCAGGTACATTTTCGGAGGAATCCAACAGTGCAGTCGTCACCGATGCACTTGCATTTGGCTTGCTAATACCATTGGGTAGAGGTGACGTAAGGGCAGGCGCCACGACCGACGTTGGTTCTTTAGAAATGTCGTTTGTAATTTTTGCTAAAACCCCGTCTTTTCCCAACCCCCCTTCTGGCGTCCTCAGAGTATAATCGCTACAGTTCCCCGAATTGACCGCTATCACCAATTTTTCCGTATAATCTCCATGTTCTCCACAGGCAACTTCCATGACTAAAAAAAATATGTTAAAACAATCGAACGTGGTGGAAACATTATTATTTACCGTAATCTGCAGGATTGTGGTAACTAGGACAGACTAGGCCTAAAGTAGACAAAAATGGAATTAGGCCCATCACGACCCCTTTGTACATGCACTGCCCTTCGGTGAGCATGTAAAGGTAATCAAACATTTCAAAAATCCTAGCGGAAGGTTGATGGATTGTGCAAATAACAGTTCGTCCACCACGTGCCAATGACTTTAACAGAGAAATGCATTGGAAACAAGAGGAACTATCCAATCCACTTGTAGGTTCGTCAAAAAACATAACAGGCGGGTTATTCACTAACTCTAATGCAATTGACAATCGTTTTCTCTGTCCACCCGAAATATTACAGGTCAAAGTGGACTTACAGTCGGTTAAACTAAGGACATCTATCACTTCCTCTATGAGTGCTTTCTTTGCTTCCATATTCAGATCTTTGCCCAATTTCAGATTGGCCGATACCAATAACGCTTCGCTGACACTCAAGTTGGGCGTTAGGCAATCATCCTGCATGATGTAGCACGACATTTTTCGAAACCGTCTGAGATTTCTAGGCTTTCCATTTATTAAAATCGAACCTTCCAAATTAGACGTCCTAAAGTTTTTCGTTAATGTGAATTTTTTAAATTTATTGAAGCGCAAAGGTTAGACAATGTGACAAAATAATAAGTACTTATTAACTGAAGTGAATCATAGTCTGTTAATAAACCCATTACTAAATAATAAAAGACAACTTACTTGTAGCCTGCTAAAATATTCATGAGAGTACTCTTTCCAGCTCCAGACGGACCCATTATTGCAGTCAGTTCTCCAGATTTGAATTTTCCAGTAACCGATTTAAGAATCGTCTTGTAGCCTTTTCGTCGGCCCTCGGAAATTGAGTAGGACATATCTTGGAATTCTATATCTACAGGGAGCCGTTTTGGCAAATGAGTTAAGGATATCATTGGTCTTTTGATTATTCCATTTGGACTCGAATTTTGTACTTTTTTTAATCCGGTTCCGTTGATCGACACGGTGGAACCATTGCAGAGATTACTTTGGGATCCACTGAAACAAATAATATAAATTAGTTGATGCAGTTAAATGAACTATATTGGAACGTGATTAAGGCGTGAAATATTACACCATCGTTTGTTGCTAATTATGCCTATCATCGTTTCGAATTTAAATTGAAAATCGATCGTGATTGGAATTTTATACGGTCAGGTCGTGACCTCATTTTAAAATAAAACCAAGGAGACGATAAATTTTCTTAAGAATGGACAAAGTGTAATACCAAAATTTCGAAAAAGCTCAGCACGAAATTTACTCCGTGTCGAGTGTTGTAATGCTTAACAAAATAACCAGTATAGTCATACAGCATAATGCTCGAGCGGTCAGCGCTCTAGAGGTCAAATCTGAAATCGCTTCCAGCTGACTATATCCAGATAAAAAGATAATTAAAAATAAGTAAAATTGTAAAATCGCAATTTCAAACCATAAAGTCAATTATTTCACAAAAGTTTACCCGAAGACCATTAACGGAGGTTCCATGTTCTCGGAAAGACACCATATAAAACCCAACAATACCTTAACATGGTTTAACATCACCACATGCAACCTAACTGCCTTCGTTTGAGAAAGAGCAAAGATTGAGAAATATCGAATTGACCATGAGCTCAGAAAAGTGCACCGAGAAAACCAAAAAATGTAAAACCCACACCGGTCGATTGAGAAGCGAGTAACCCCGATCACTGTTGTGATCTCAAGTCCAAGATAGATCAGTGGGCTATGGGGAAACCAACGGAAAACCACCCCATTAATTAAATTCTCTAGTACGTCATCTTGGCTTCATCCAAGAGCCATTGATGACGCAATTATAGCTATTGACGGACTAGTGGCCACCAAAGCGCGGAAAAACAGATATCTACTAGTTTAGCTAAGAGAAACCAAGGGGTAAATATCCAGTAAAATTTCTGTGCACAAGACTCGGAATTCCAAAGATATCCAAAAATTCCAAAGATTTCCAAGACTTCCAGAGAATTCAACAGAATTCCAGGGATTTTCAAGGAATTTAAAGGAATTCCAAAGATTTCCAAGGAATTCCAAAGATTTCCAAGATTTCCAATGATTTCCAACGATTTCAAAATAATTCGATTTCCTAGGAATTCCAAATAATTCCAGGGATTTCCAAAGATTTCCAAGAATTTCCAAGCAATTCCAGTGATTTCCAAAGAATTAATTTCCAATGAATTCCAATGATTTCCAAGGGAATTCCAAACGAGCGTACACAAAATTTTCGGGATATTTACCCCTTGAGAGAACCTTAAAAAGGTGCTTCCAAACTGGCTTCAAAACTGGGTTTTTCCTTCTATCCAGCCCGAAAATAAAATTTCCTAAGAGTTCCCTTTAGCAAATCTCGAAAAACCTACTCCCAGGACAAGTACGACTTGAAAGACAGTTCGAGACCTGTCGCAGCTTAGGAAAAAAAATCTGATAAATGCCCAGCTAAAAGGTAGTCAATTCCAATAAACCCAACAATGCTCATGATTCTAATAAAATCAAAAAATTATTTTTGAAAACATATATCCATCAATCAGCCACCTCCGCACTCGTCAAGTGCTGCACAATTCCCCAATCTCTAAAAAACGGGTAAGTCCTCAAGAATAGTAAATATAAGACTATTATGGTGCAGTGGCAGCTGATACGGAGAGGTCAATGAGAGGTGGCCCTCTCAAAACAGAAAATTGTAATTAAATTATTATGTTTTTTTACTTTACCCTTTCAGTTTTTTCTTATGTAAATGTAATTAGTATAACTGGGATACCAGGGATATTCTATATCCACAACATTTCCCGGTTATAGAAACCGAAAGTTTCTATAGTTATTGTATTGAACAGGAAGCGTTTGCTCTTGAGAGCAATAAGAGGGGAGAAATCTAAAAATTAGCAAGAATATTTTCAAGCGTGATTCCAGAACCCCCCCCCCCCCGGTTCGTATCGCCGTTACATATAGATATCGTCTAATTTTGTTCATATCAAGTTTCATATTTGCTGCGAATCAGCTGACTTTGCGCCAACTAACGAACAAAACGTGGCCTTTTGCCAAAAAAGTTTTGTTTATTTGGGTTTCAATTGTTTGATATAATTTAAAATAGAAATTAGTTTATTTTGGAATAATTAGCAAACGGAAGCGGTGTTGAGATAATTTGGAATAGAAGAGATAATAAGTTTCGTTTGGAAAATTTTGAATCATATTTAGAATTAGTTTGGATGATAAAATTCGTAAAAAACAAAATATAAACACAAAATTAGATTCGATACGATGACAGATGGGTAAGTTATCCGTTTTATTTAACATTGCCATTTTTAAAACGAAAATTATTCAAATAAAACTTAAAAATTGTATTTTCTGAAAACCACTGTAAAATTTATTTGCTGCAAATGAGTTGACTTTGCGCTAAGTAGCGAACCAATAAGAAAATTCAGAGACTTAATTAAGAGAAACAGAAAATTAGATTCGATACGATGACAGATGGGCAAGTCATCCGTTATGTTTAACATTACCAGTTTTAAAACTGAAATTTATTCAAATAAAACTAAAGAATTTTAATTTTTGAAAAAAATATTACTAGTAGGCAACGCAGTTATGCATACCATTTCAAGAAGTGTACTGGGGGGTATTGACCCACCGGTTTAAAAAAAACATTCATAATTATAGAAATTTTACAATATTAATAAAGTAATAAAATAAGCATAACATTTATAGTAGATTTTCTATAAGAATTTCAAAATTTTAAAAATAAAACACAATTAAGGAAGAGCGACAGACACACACTGCTTCTTCGACAATCAAGCCATCACACCATGTATGTGTTTCTGACTCATTAGTCGTCATATTATTATATTAAATTGCACGATATTGCACGATGGCGAGGTCGTGTGCGTATTAGTGACGTGCGTATTAGTAGTCCAGCATGTTCTTTCGACCAATAGCTGTTTTAGTGCACACAATTAAGTGTTTTTCAACAAGTATGCGGCACTGATGACGACTAATGAGTCAGAAACACATACATGGTGTGATGGCTTGATTGTCGAAGATGCAGTGTGTGTCTGCCGCTCTTCCTTAATTCTGTTTTATTTTTAAAAATTTTTTAAATTTATACCGGCAAGATTGCGATAAACGTTTGTTTTGAAAAAACGTAATGTTTTTTTTAAACCGGGGGGTCTGGAATACCCCCCAGTACACTTCCTAAATTAGCATGCAATCCAAATATTCAAACCCAAGATTTTACAATTGTGCTCAAACAATGGACGATTAGGGTCTGATGCATAACTGCGTCGACTACAAGTAAGGATTCCTCGTTACATAGTAATTCAGAAAATGTACTGGGGGGTATTCCATACCCCCCAGACCCCCCGGTTTAAAAAAATCAATTATTAGTAAAATAATAAAATAAACTTAAATTTACAGTAAAATTTCTAAATTAATGTTTTTTTTTAAACGGGGGGTCTGGGGGATATGACAACAAAACAATTAAAATATTAAATACCCCCCAGTACACTTCCTAAAATGGTATGCAATCCAAATTTTCCTCTTGAGTGGTTCTCCTCGTGGGTGGAATTAACTGTTAACACTTATTTAATTGGCTCTTCAACCATTTCATTTCTCTACACATTATTTATTAATTCCTTTTGGCGCCCGAAGCAAAGTACCAATCACAACTGACATTCTCCACTGCAATGAAGTTACTTTTCCCGATGCTTACGGGTGAAGGGGGCCAGCTGTGACATACTTTTGTGGAAAAAAATGTGTACATACAAAATCAATTTTATTTTTTTTTACATCTCCTGCAACTTTGAATAACAAAATTGAAAAAGTCTAGACAAAACAGGCTCGAACAACCGCAACTGAGAAAGTTTAATTAATATTTTTATATTGGGATGAACTTTATTTGGTTTCAAAAGAAAATTTTTTTTTCAATTTACGAAATCAGAAGTAACCAAAGCTCAAAAGAATAAATTTTAAAAATACGCAATTTTATGCTTAATTTTCATTGCGATTAGATTATACAAATAACACAATTTCTATTTCGAATTTCGATATATAGTTTTTGTAAAAATTAAGCAAACGATAAAATTAGACCTGGAATGTGTAGTTTAGCTACTAAAAATATAATTGCCAAAAGCTTGGTTGTATTATAAACGAGTCAGTTTTATATTAAAAAATTAATTCCGCAATTTGCTTTTTTAATTAAAACCTCGTTTAATTTAGTACGACGTAACAATAATTATTAATTTGTTCGTAACTCTGTTAATTTGTAAAATAAAAACGTTAATTTATCTCAACGTGCAACAAAGGCGATACTACCCAACTTTCGAAAAGTTGTCTCAGCCAAAGGAATATCAAATTAAACCTTGCATTGTGACGAGATTAATTCAGGACATAATCAAATACTAAGTGTCTAAGGAACGAACTAAATAAGCCAATTCACCATTTAGACCTTACAAGGTTAAATAATTCATAATAATAAAATAATCAATCAATTACTCATACAAAAATTAATTGCTGCCAATTGTTGATAAGGTTTGTAAAATTTAAATACCGTATTGATTAGACATTGGATTGGAAAAATTAAAACCTATTATACACCTGCATTGATTGCGTTGGTTAAAAATGAAAACATAATTTTTAAAGTAGATATCGATTGTATTGGTAACCAATAAAATATTAAATTCCCTCAGTTTATTCAATAAAGTTATAAATAATTTATAATTTTCAAACGTTGATTTATTAAAGTGCTTTTACTTTTAAGCGGATGAATCAATAACATCATCTGATTGTCCTTTAAGGATATTACAGAAGCTGCTGTTAGAAATCAATTTAGAAACTTTTACGCTCTTCAAAAAGAACAAACTAATAATAAACGTTGTCATCATCCAATTTTGTCGTTATCAAAGCAGTTGATACTCTGTATTTAATCGGCAATGAATACTAAATTATAACTGCCATGATAAAATCGAAGTAATCGAAACATGTGTTTGTAGTTTACGAAACATTAATCGACGTCGATTGACTAATTTGAAAAATTTTTTTGAATGTAACTTTTATAATTGAATCCCAAAAAAACTAAATTCTCTTTTGCGTCCTGGTTACGTAATATACTATTTTTATATATTTGCATTGTTCTTTCCCGCTTTTATCGCATCGACGTAATTTTTATAAGAAACCAGTCGCTTTACAATTTAAATTACTGGTAGCATTATCTAAACACAAATCAAACTATCAAAACAACCGTTTTTGTTAAAAATTTAAATAATATATTGGGTGTTAGCGACAACCAGAATAAAATAATGCTGAACCATAATATTAGCATCTCAATTATTTAAATTGGTTGTTAAAATTCAAAAATGATACTAGGTGATTAATAATTCAAAATCTAAAGGAAGTAGATGAAATCATGACAGAATGTGTGCTTCCTTTTAGGGAAAAATTTGAAAATTTTAAATTGAGACAAATGTTTTTTAAATTTCCTATAAAAAGGAAATACTTATTTACCTTGAACGTAACTGTTTTTGCGTTAATTTATTCTAAGGTGACCGACTTTTCACGCAACACCTACGCAGCGTTATCAAAAATTTAAATTTTATATCACTCGCAGGAGGATGGAAGTTACGTAAGTATAAACAAATTAAATTTTGTAACAGATAATTTATATCTACATTTTTTCCTCTAACACCTACAATTGAATGTTGTCCAAAAATTTTCGTAATTAAAATAATCGCTCAAGGAAGTACCCAAACGAATGGAATATTTTGCAAATAATATTAATATAATATCCAAAAAGTAGCAAAGAAAGAGCAAATTCGGTGGACCGGAAAATTAAAAGCGAAAAACCACGTAGAAGAATGTTAAAAAAGAGCAAAATTATAAATTTGTGAACAAAAGATAATATAATTATAAATATAATAATGAATTGTGAATTTTAAATTGTTATGGCCATCACGAAATGGCGCAATATTGCATTATCGATACCGCGTTTGGATTTATTTTATTAATTATACCTTATCGTTTTGTCAAGAAATGTCACGACCTTTCCTTTTTTATTGTGTAGAAATCTTTCCCAAATATTTCAGAACTACAGTTCTCGGTAGGATACTTCAACAAAAAGGGCATACTGACCTATGTTTGTTAGCAATGTAAAGTTTACAGTTTTAAGATTTTTTTCTCATATAAAAATTGCATTTACAGTAATACTTATCAAACATTTTTCATTACAAATTTGATTCCCCTTATTTTTGTTTATATGCATTTTTCTATTTCGTTGTACCGTTTCTGAGATACAGCGACTTAAAAAGTATCTGTAAAAAATTCCATGCTATTTTTATTAACATTTTTACCGAATTGTTTTCAATTCGCTATATCTCGAAAACAATGCAAATAAATAGAAAAATGTATATAAACAAAATTAAAGGAAATAAAATTTTCAATAAAAAATGTCTAATAAGCTTTGCTGTAAAATCGAATTTTATATGAAAAAAAGTCTTCAAAAGGCACAATTTACATTGCGCCAACATACGACTGTATTAATACAATAATTTTAAGATTTTTAGTCTCCCATAAAAATTGCCTTTACATATTTAGTTTGCAAATTTCATTCCTTTTATTTTTGCTTCTATACACTTTTGCATTTCATTGCACCGTTCCCGAGATAAAAATTAAAATACCCATAAGAGCTGTAACGATAATTTATTAAAAATTTTACCGAATTGTTTTCAAGTCACTACATCTCGGAAACGATGCAAAGAAACAGAAAAATGTATAGAGACAAAATGAAAGGAAATTAAATTTTGAACAAAATATGTCTAATAAGTTTTGCTGTAAAAACGAATTTTATATGAGAAAAAAGTCTTCAAAAGGCACAATTTACATTGCGCCAACATACGACTGTATAAATACAATTTTAAGATTATTTTTCTCACATAAAAATTGCCTTTTACAGCAATATTTACCAAATATTTTTTATTGGAAATTTCATTCCCTTTATTTTTGTTCCTGTACATTTTTCCATTTCGTTGCACCGTTCCCTAGATAAAAATTAAAATTCCCAAAAGACCTGAAATGGTAATTTTATTAAAATTTTTACCGAATTGTTTTCAAGTCACTATATCTCGGAAAAAATGCAAAAAAACAGAAAAATGTATAGAAACAAAATGAAAGGAAATTAAATTTTGAACAAAATATGTCTAATAAGTTTTGCTGTAAAAACGAATTTTATATGAGAAAAAAGTCTTCAAAAGGCACAACTTACATTGCGCCAACATATGACTGTATTAATACAATTTTAAGATTATTTTTCTCACATAAAAATTGCCTTTTACAGCAATATTTACCAAATATTTTTTATTGGAAATTTCATTCCCTTTATTTTTGTTCCTGTACATTTTTCCATTTCGTTGCACCGTTCCCGAGATAAAAATTAAAATTCCCAAAAGACCTGGAATGGTAATTTTATTAAAATTTTTACCGAATTGTTTTCAAGTCACTATATCTCGGAAAAAATGCAAAAAAACAGAAAAATGTATAGAAACAAAATGAAAGGAAATTAAATTTTGAACAAAATATGTCTAATAAGTTTTGCTGTAAAAACGAATTTTATATGAGAAAAAAGTCTTCAAAAGGCACAATTTACATTGCGCCAACATATGACTGTATTAATACAATTTTAAGATTATTTTTCTCACATAAAAATTGCCTTTTACAGCAATATTTACCAAATATTTTTTATTGCAAATTTCATTCCCTTTATTTTTGTTCCTGTACATTTTCCATTTCGTTGCACCGTTCCCGAGATAAAAATTAAAATTCCCAAAAGACCTGGAATGGTAATTTTATTAAAATTTTTACCGAATTGTTTTCAAGTCACTATATCTCGGAAAAAATGCAAAAAAACAGAAAAATGTATAGAGACAAAATGAAAGGAAATTAAATTTTGAACAAAATATGTCTAATAAGTTTTGCTGGAAAAACGAATTTTATATGAGAAAAAAGTCTTCAAAAGGCACAATTTACATTGCGCCAACATATGACTGTATTAATACAATTTTAAGATTATTTTTCTCACATAAAAATTGCCTTTTACAGCAATATTTACCAAATATTTTTTATTGGAAATTTCATTCCCTTTATTTTTGTTACTGTACATTTTTCCATTTCGTTGCACCGTTCCCGAGATAAAAATTAAAATTCCCAAAAGACCTGGAATAGTAATTTTATTAAAATTTTTACCGAATTGTTTTCAAGTCACTATATCTCGGTAATAATGCAAAGAAACAGAAAAATGTATAGAGACAAGATGAAAGAAAATTAAAGTTTGAACAAAAAATGTCTAATAAGTTTTGCTGAAAAACCAAATTTTATATGAAAAAAAAGTCTTTAAAATGTAAAATTTACATCGCCAACATGCGACTGTATAAATACAATTTTAAGATTTTTTTTTCTCGTATAAAAATTGCCTCTACAGCAATACTTATCAAACATTTTTTATTGCAAATTTCATTTCCTTTATTTTTGTTTCTATACATTTTTCTATTTCGTTGCACTGTGCCCGAGATAAAAATTAAACGTCCCATAAGAGCTGCAATGACAATTTTATTAAAATTTTTACCAAATTATTTTCAAGTCGTTATATCTCGGAGATAATGCAAATAAATAGAAAAATGTATATAAACAAAATTGAAGGAAATTAAATTTTTAACAAAAAATGTCTAATAAGTTTTGCTGTAAAAACAAATTTTATAAGAAAAAAAAAGTCTTCAAAAGACACAATTTACATTGCGCCAATATACTACTGTAATAATACAATTTTAAGATTTTTTTCTCACATAAAAATTGCCTTTACAGCAATACTTATTCGACATTTTTAGTTGCAAATTTCATTCCCTTTATTTTTGTTTCTATACATTTTTCCATTTCATTGCACCGTTCCCGAGATAAAAATTAAAATTCCTATAAGAGCTGTAACGATAATTTTATTAAAATTTTTACCGAATTATTTTCAAGTCGCTATATCTCGGTAATAATGCAAAGAAACAGAAAAATGTATAGAGACAAGATGAAAGAAAATTAAATTTTGAACAAAAAATGTCTAATAAGTTTTGCTGAAAAACCAAATTTTATATGAAAAAAAAGTCTTCAAAATGTAAAATTTACATCGCCAACATGCGACTGTATAAATACAATTTTAAGATTTTTTTTTCTCGTATAAAAATTGCCTCTACAGCAATACTTATTCGACATTTTTAGTTGCAAATTTCATTCCCTTTATTTTTGTTTCTATACGTTTTTCTATTTCGTTGCACCGTTCCCAAGATAAAAATTAAAATTCCCAAAAGACCTGGGAATGGTAATTTTATTAAAATTTTTACTGAATTGTTTTCAAGTCACTATATCTCGGAAAAAATGCAAAGAAACAGAAAAATGTATAGAAACAAAATGAAAGGAAATTAAATTTTGAACAAAAAATATCTAATAAGTTTTGCTGAAAAACCAAATTTTATATGAAAAAAAAGTCTTCAAAATGTAAAATTTACATTGCCATCTTCAACTTTTTGGTTGTTTTGGAGATTTTTTGAGATCCAGACCTCCCCCCCCCCCCCGGTCAAACAGGCCAAAAATGCATGATATGTAATTTATGGCTCCATGATGTGGAAGGAGGAAAAAGGAGAAGTTTTGGAGTTCAAAACTTTCAGACCTGCAGTTTTGAATAAAATTTTTGCAGTATTGCGGTAATTACCAGTAACCCCAAAGTCGGTTTCAGAGGCCAAAGCCTTGTGGCCGTGTCACGTGGTTGATTTTAAGATTTTATAAAAAATTAAGTATTACATTGTCGTTCTCCAAAATTCCCGTTTGATTTAATTTTTGCTTTGTACAAGTTTTATTTTGTCAAAAATTTTATTTATATTTGAATTTTTCTGATTTTCTCGCCGGTTAGTTCAATTTGTATCTGCTAGGTGCGGAAACCAGGACTTTTTCCTTTTATTTTTTGAAAATTTTATTTTTGATTTTGGTTTTGAGTGTAAATTTTGCGAAAATAAATTAATTTTGATTTAAGTGAGTGAATTTCTAAATAACTATTTTTGAATTTCAAAAGTAATACCAAAGACCCCCCCCCCCTGGTAATATTATGCATCAAGCGATACTATGCACCAAGAGGTCTGGGGGAGGGGGGTATGGTATACCTCCCAAAACATACTATAAAATCATGTTGAAAATTTGTAAACTTGTCCAAGATCTGTGAGCACTACAACTTTTATAAAAAATTACTCCGTTTTGTAAAGGTTTTCAGGGCCGATCTTAAGACATTTGAAAGCTTTGGGCTAATAACATTAAGGGGAAGGATATATAATCTAAAGCTTTTTCTTAAAACTTCAAAACAATTTGATTTAGTGCTATTTCCAGACCTGATTTTAATCATAGCGAACAAACAGAAAAATCTTGATAAGTTCTTACTTTTTCCGGATTTTAACTGGATATTTTGGTTCAGCAGTCAAAGTACTCGCCGTCAGGCCGTTACCGTCCTCTTTTGAATTTATAACAATGGGGGTCATCACAGAACAGCGCTTTACGCATTCGGAATTGCTTTAATTAATTTGTATACGAGCTTGTTATGGTCCAACAACCGAAGAATGACAGATAAAAAAAAAACCAAATACTTTTATTAAAAAAAAAAGAACATTTCGAGACTGCCCGAGTGAGGGAACTATGAAATACTTCACTCTGTACATCCAATATGATCACAATTTATTTTTCGTTTATATCATTTTTGATTAAATTCTTTGGTGATTTATTTCTCCTTTTATGTTGCTTTACAATTTATTTATGGAATTATTTTGCTTATTAACTTTTTTTCATTCGAATAAATACATAATTCATTCCGGCATTTTAAAAAAATAATGCGATCCTGTTTTACATATTCAGGTCACTTATTCTGCTCTACTGGTCGCTTAGACGATTTTCTTAAAAAGAAAATTAATTTGTTGCCATGAATTTTCTGACGGATATCTAAATCCGGCTCTGCCCTCGAAAAGCAGGTGTTATATTTGATAACGTAATTTTAAATAACAAACTAATCAAAATTATTATCATTACAATGACAATACGTAATTATAAATTTTAAATAAGATTTTTACAATTTTAATTACTAAGTAATTTAGTAGTTTTCCTTATTATCTGATTGAAGGTCCCAGACGAAAAATAAGTTTGCGTTTAATGTATTTTTGGTAAAGAAAAGTAGTAAAAACCAAATTTAACTTGAAATTAAGGAAGTAAAATTGAAAAAACCTCGAACCTTGTGGTGATTTATGGTTTTCTTTAAGTCTCGGAAAACATGAATTTATACAAAAATTAAGTTGAATTTAAAATTCAAAATTCAACGTTCAGAAGAAGTCGGGAAAAAATCATCTTGGAACGAAGTTCGAGAAGTTGCCAGTCCATTGGCGTGTAGCAATAATTAGTACAGGGGTCAAGTGGAAGAGCGGTACTTTGAACCCAATTGTAACCATTATTATTATCATCAAACACTTTTACAGTTGAAATAGAACAAAGCAAATCGAATAAAAATTGCAACAAAGTAAATTAATGACGTTTCGATTACGACAAATTCGTGCAATCAATCGACCACGATAAGAAATGGAGGAAAACCCAATAATGTCCTCTGGTGAGTTAGTCTTCTAAGGATTCCTTTAGGGTTGCATCATCTCCTTTTGTCAATTCAGCAAGAGTTTGCAAATTAACAAAATTAAAATTGGTTAACTTTTTAATAGAGGAGTCAAAATTCATTGTCATTTACGACAAGGTTGTTCAACTTAATGAAAAATAATTAAGTGGCACTTGAGCAAAAATTAGACAATGTAAGCCGATTAATTGGCGTTATCTTCCTTATCAAAGTGGTTTTTGGAAAACGTGTAAACAATCCAGTTTAAGTGGTTTCGTGTGGGTGGAAGAAATACAATTAAGCCATTGGAAATTCCCTTTTTCCAAGCGAAAGACGCAAAGTTGTTGGTTCCCGGAAGTTGCTACTTTATATTATATAGAATTAATGGTTTCCTGTCGATTACCATTTGAAAGCCTCAGCAATTCAAGCCTAAAAATCCTCCGAAATTTAATTTCGTGATTTCCTCTTCTTACGTTTTGTTTTGTTAGCTTCCATATCTCGAGTTGCTCCACTTAAAGTCCCCATTGTTCTATTTTCTAATTGTTTTTGCCCTGTCCACGCCAGTTTTTTATGGTCTGCTTTTATGTCCATAAACAATTTTTTAAGTCGGATACTTTTTATCACCATGACCTAGAGCTACATAACATCGAGATAACGCACTCGCGGTTTGTTTACCACTTATGTGGTTCATGATTTATATTATTTGACTAATTTCCACGCTCTCAAAGCTGCTTATGGACGAGAAAAAATTTAAAAATAAATTCATCAGTGGATATTGGACCCTCCAAAGCGAAAGGTTATGAAATTATCAACAACAACCTCCCTTATCATATTTAGTTATTGCAAAAAGCGACACAGATCGATAAGAAAAAGTTTCCTCGTGAGAAAATAACTAACCTTAAGGCATTATTGAGCGACTCCAGTTCTTTTGGAGGAGGTGAACGTACGATGCTGTTTCTGTAACTTGCACTACCTTCAGAAATTTTTCCGGCTTCCTTCTCATGATACATGGAAATGGCCACACTATCTTCTTTTCGTTCACTCATTTTTAGAAATTTAAAACTGACACAATTTCTATTACTATTAAATCACTCTAGCGACGACGATAGACGCGTTGGACATGACGACACGTAATATCTGAAACAGAACAATAATAAATTATTAAAGTAATCAAAGTAAAACCCACTACATTAAAACAATAACGTGAAAAATATTGAGATAACGTGATTTGCTCATGGTTACCTATTTTTGTTAGGCAAAACAGAAAAATATGAATTAAATGGGCGCATATGAATGAACGTAGTGTTGAGAAATTTTTGGATTGTCGATCTGCCAATGTCTATCTTTTGGTAAAAGTATTTTTAAACAATTCGTGTGTGGGTTAGAAGTAAACACTCGGACGAAACTTGCCGAAAAAAATCCGTTCGGAGGTTCTAAATCTAGAAATTTGAATACAAAAGGTTTCGATATATATATATAACTATTTACAATGAGATGCCGACTTACAGAGGAAAATGTTAGATTTTCATTAATTTCAAAATTTTACAGTGAAAGTATCCACATCATGTATTTGTATCCTGTAAACTAGGATGAGTCAGGCACAGCAGAAACCAGTCGGCGGAAAGGATTTAGTCACAGCGCAAAACGAAGTTAAATAAAAGCTTCAATAAGCTTCGACCTATAAAACAAAAGAATTTGAATTTCCTTTTACGATTAGTTTTCTTCGCGGAGTGTTTCGTACAATGAGAGATTACAGGGCAAAGGGAGTCATCAGGCAAATTTTGGCCTTAATAACGTTTCATAATTTGATTGGATTTCCTGAGATTATCAAAAGTTTCAAATATTTTAATATATAAAATTTCCAGATATTTTCCTAAAATTTTCTAAGACTTTCGTGAATTTCCTAAGATTTCGTAGGATTTTCTACATTTATTCGGATTTCCTATTTTCTAAGATTTCCTTGGACTTTTAAGACTTCCTGAGATATTCCAAGATTTCCTTACATTACTTAAGATTTATTAGAATTCTACGTATGTGCTATACTTATATGTACTTCCTTGAATTTTCTATTTCCTAAAATTTCGTGGATTTCTTCAGATTTCTTAGAATTATTTACAATTTACTGCGGTAGTCATAAAATAACAAATATTTTCCGAAATGAAAATTTGATGTTTCTTTATCTAACTTTCCTAAGAATTCTTTGGATTTCCAAAATTTTCAAGAATTTCCTCAGATTTCCTAAAATTTATTTAATGTTTTGGGATTCCCTAGAATTTTCTATATTTCCTATTTTCTGAGATTATTAATTAAGTTAAAAATTATTGTAGATAATAAAATGCTCCACAAAAAAGTCAATGACAACATATTGTCGTGACACGCATGGGCGTACACGGGGGGGGGCAGGGAGGGCCAGCTGCCTGTAATACCTGTAGTACCTGTAATAAATGCACATTTCTATTTATGTTGAATTATTTATCAACAGAAAATTTCTGATTTGCCCCCCCCTAGGCTAAATGCTAAGTACGCCTATGGTAACACATTAGAATTTTTTAATCCAACTTCCGTTTCGTCCTTTGGTTCGCCAGTTAACTTTACAAATCGGCAGCAAGACCTTTCAGGAGTGGGTTTAATGATCCGAAAGCTCCACGCTTTGAGATGCCAGATGAAGTAAAATTTTATAATTTTAAAATCCAAATCCAAAATTATTTTAATTTATTTCCAATAAAATTTCCGATATAAAATGGAAATATTAAATGTGGCGATACGCCGACCATACGCCTCGCTATCGCAACTGCTTCACGTCGCCTTCAATTTAATTTTCAAAACAATTAAACCATTCCTTCAAGGGATAAATATCCCGAAAATTTTGTGTACACTCGGTTGGAATTCCCTTGGAAATCATTGGAATACGTTGGAAATCCCTGGAATTCCTTGGAAATCCCTGGAAATCATTGGAATTCTTTGGAAATCCCTGGAATTCTTTGGAATTCCTAGGAAATCGTTGGAAGTCTTTGGAATTCCTTGGAAATTTTTGGAATTCCTTGGAGTTCCTTGGAATTCTTTGGAAATCATTGGAAATCCCTGAAATTCTGTGGAAATCACTGGAAATCTTTGGAATTCCTAGGAAATCGTTAGAATTCTTTGGAAGTTCTTGGAATTCTTTGGAAATCGTTGGCAGTCTTGGAAATCTTTGGAATTTCGAGTTTTGTCTACAGAAATTTTACTGGATATTTACCCCATGCATTCCTTAATTGAACGTCGTTTATTCTAAAAATGGATTCTTCAAAATCGTTCTAAAAAGTCATCCAAAAATTCGTCCAAATTTTCGTCCAAAACGCGTCCGTCCACCTTGACGGAACTGGCAAAAGCTTCTTAATCAAAATTTTCGAGCCAACTTAGAATTTGTTGGGGCGAACGATTATTCAAAATATTTACAAAATCAAAATTCAATTCCCAAAAATAAAAATTAAAATAATCACAAAATCAAAAATTGAATACTAAAAAAATAAAAACAATCAAAATTCACAACTCCAAAATTCAAAATTAAAAAAAAATGGATTTTGAAACAACAATATATTCAACTTCCATGGTTTTGGAATGGAAATCATTCCAAGTTACAGGTAAATTATTTTTTCCCACGTGGTAAGTAGTCAAAATCAAAGGCTTGAATGATGTGCATAGTTACCGTCTACTGCAAATATTTGCTGTTTGTATTTTATTTTTGATGCAATTTAACATTTTCATTTTTAATTACCTATAGAACGAATCTGCCGTTTTGACTGTAATAATTTTGTAAATTTAATAATAAAAACTCGATTGACTAGGTTGTGCGGGCTGAAGCCCGCATCAGCCCGCACTAGCAAGTAATCAAAGAGTTAAATAAATTATATAAAATGCACAAAGTTTGGTATAATATATCGTACCATCCGCAAGTCAATTATGTGGAGAGAGTAAATCGCGTTTTTGAAATAACGATGCAAAGTTATCGAGATGCGACAAAATGCATTTCTATTATCCAGAGATACAGGCAAAGACCATAACGGGTACAAATCCAAAAGAAGAATTTGAAAAGTTGACAAGTATAAAAGTACTCTTTTGTCTTGAGGCTGGGAAATCGGACCAATAGGCGGATTTAAAAATTTATATTTTAAAAAAAATGTAGTAAGTATATTTTTCTGGTTTGTTGATATAGTTGAAATTGTAACCGCTAGGAAATTTTGAATTAATAGAATACTAATAGGATATCCCGGCGGGGGGGGGGAGATTATGGAATCGTGTCACGGATGTTTGAAATAATCAATAATATATCAATAAATGCAAATAAAAAAAAATGTGATACTGCTCACTACTCCGGAACATCCAATGGAGAATACAAATGTTATTGTTATTAAGAGAGCATAGCCGCGGCCGTAGACTGGTAGTTAAAATGTGTGTCCCACAGACACACCCTGGTCCGTACTGCAAACTACAGCCGATATACAGTGGGTTTCTGTTTTGGAAGAGTAAAAAATTCATAACTATTTACTTCTATTCTTTAAGTTATTTACTTGAAGAACAGAATTTTATTAATAAATTAAAGTAAAGAACTTGAAACTAACTACCTCAGTCCTTAAATTATTTACTTGAAGACAGAATTAATTTATTAATAACTTGAAGTTAAGAACTTTTAAGTATCCACTTCAGTGCTTTATGTTAATTTCTCAAAGAACATCGTTGAAGTGCAGAACTTTTAAGTGATAAAAAACCTACAAATATGAACACAAACCTCCATTACTTGAAACCGGGGGGTCTGGGGGTATGGAATACCCCCAGAGCACTAGTAATTATTTAAAAAACAACCCTTATTATGATAAATACATCAGACCACATTTGCAGTGATTCGATTTGATATCCGGACGCTCCTACATTACCAATGTAAATTGTACCGTACCAAGACTGTTTAGTTACGTAAAAATCGCTTTTACAACAATACTTATTAAACATTTTTTGTTGAAAATTTCATTCTCTTCAGTTTTCATCGCACCGTTTCTGAGATACAGTCACTTAAAAACGTTTCGATACAAATTACAAAAGTACCGCAAAAACAAGATCTACCAGCAGTAAAAAGAGATTTTAGGTCTCAATGCAGTTCAAATTCAATTTATAAATAAACGTTGAAAGTGAAGAAACTGAAAACTGAAGAATACTATTTTTCAAAATATTAAAATAAAAAAAATTCGAAATTTAAAATAAAATAAAATTTGAATTAAATTATTAGAATAAAATAATATTCAAAAAACGACAATGTCAATTATTCGTAAAAAATGTATGTAAAAATACTTCGTACTTGACAATAATATTTGCACGATTAAGAGTTCAAATATTTATTCAGCACTTTACAAACCGCAAGCAATGTGAAAAAAGTTACTGTTTATTGTTCGCTGTCGCGTCGTGAGGAATGAAGTTTATTATTAACGGTTGGAAAAATTACAAAAAAAAAGATAACCCCAGAAGTGCTGGATGGTCAAACCTTGACCGGAGGACCAAAATTTGAACCCGGAATTTCTGTGTTAAATTCAATCAGCGCCAATAAGAAGCCTCTGCTGGGAGCCTCGAATACTCAATAAAAAAGAAATTACATGTTTCGATGTACTATTTCTGCTTATTAACTCATCAAGTCGAAAAAAATTTATTGTTACGGCAATCTGCTTGTTTGATGTACTAAATGACGGGCTTGTGACAGGGTAATTACCTACAGCAAATTATAATTGTTGTTACATTTACAATAATACGTACTTATGGCTCAAAGTACACATTGTTTAACTATAAATATAAAAATTTCAGCAATGTGGAGGAGGAAGTTCAAATGAAAACGATTGTTTCTATGTCAAGTTCCAGATCCATTCGACTTCTATCCAGTGACCCAGAAGAGTTTAGAGTTTTCGTGGTTTATTTTACTGGATGAAAAATAATATTCTACTTCGCAGTGCGTGGGTGTTAAGAACTAAATAAATTTTCTTATCACTTCACACTCAATGTCGATAACACCATTTCAGTAAAAAAATATTTATCCAAGTGCGAATACATAAATAAACAAGTGAGAATAAATAAACAAATATATTTATATAATATTTGTACAATGACGTCTGCTGGTCAACGTTCGCATGCAGAAAAATTCCAATAATTCCAATATTTATTAAATGTTCAAAGTACTACCTATTCCACTGACGCATCTGCATTTTTCCACTTTGATGACGTTGGAACTGGGAAATCGTAAGTTTATTGGCAAGAAATCAGGAATTGTGTAACTTAAATGTAGGACTCGATTTGCCAGTTATCTAGTATTTGTCACAAGTCAAAAGAGGTTAGAGAGATTGATTTAGAATGAAAGTCACAGTAAAGAAAACCGAAAAGATACAACAAAAATTAAATTTATAGCACAAAAAACCCATTCACAACACAACAAATAAATAAATAGACGCAAAGTGGTACAGAACTTAAAAATTTCAAGGCTAGACCGCTGACCCCTATACCATCCTATTGTATGTCCAATTTGATCAGGAAAACTTGGTTCTCTCTTTCTTGCTAGACAAAAATTTGCATTTCCTCCCCCCCCCCCAAGCATACTAAAATTTGTATTCTTGGCAAATCCAAGTGAAAAAACTGAAATTCTTGTCAATTCCCACCTTCTAATGGTAATAACACTGGAACTATTGATTTTTGAGTGTAAATAGTGAAGTGAGCTTTTAAAAAGTGTAGAATTGTCTACAAAATAGATTCTGATCTTTTATTGTCTAAACGCAACGGCTACTGAGTTATGAATTAAATTAAGTAAAAATATGTTAAAATTTTACATTTTTTAAGAAAATCGCTGTAAACTCAGTAGCCTTTAAACGAAATATTTTTCAATCTTTTCAGGATAGTAAATTGATTAAACAGAAATTTCAGATCATGAAAGATCAATCTATTTCACGAAAACACTGAAAAAAAAATTAGATCCGCAAATTTGAAATTTGCAAAAATTAATTTGAAGTTCAACTTGAAAATTATTTTAAAGGTAGACACCTGAGCCAGACAGAATTGTCAGGCGGGTTGCCCATCATCGCTAAAATAGGCGCAAGAAAATTTTATCAAGCAATTGCGTTAGACGACAAAAACGACCGACGCGACGTTGAGACGACAACGACGACAAGGGAATAAAAATTTCGAATTTTACAACAATGTTATTCCTGTTGTTACAATTAATGATTTTAGTTTTACACTTGGCACTTGAATAATATTCTAGTAGGGTGCTAACCCTTGGTAGATCGAACTTGGATTTTAGATCACAGCAGTGCAGTCGGCGTCACCAAGCTTCTAACCGCGGTTTCCCGCTTGGTAACCGGTCGATTTACAGTGACAGTTATGGAAATTTAAATAATAATTCCCAATGAAATTTCAACAACTGTACGCAGTATAAACACAATACGAACACAAAGCTAGGTTTTTCAAACCGGAGGGTCTGGGGGGTATGGAATACCCTCCAGTACACCAGAGATTGTGCGTAAAAAGATGTTATTGAGCTTATAAGTTTCAAACCGGAAATCTAATTTCTAAAAATCTAAGATTTCTGATTTGAAATTCAATAACACATTTTCTTTTTTTAAACACAATAACTAATGTGCTGGGGGGTATTCCATACCCCCCAGACCCCCCGGTTTGAAAAACACAGCTTTGAAATTGTATTCAAAATATATATAATATAATTTTGTAAATAAAAAAATAAAATAACCACTGCTGGTTATTTGTTTTACTTAATTATTCATAACTTGAAAACCTTTTATTTTAGACAATAAATGTTAGAATCTAGTTTGTAGGTAATTCAGCGCTCTTTAAAAAACCACTGAACAATTTACACTAAAAAAGCAATAGTTTTGTTGCTATAGCCATTTGAAGCTAAAATTTTGAAAAAAATTCAATTTTTCTTCCGCCAGCGTTTTCTAGCTTAAACAAAATTCGTTGTGTTAATGAATAAATTTAATAGAATTAATAAGTAAGTCATTGGATTTATGAATTTTCATCCAAGAAAAAGGTTTTATTTTTTTTCAGTGTAGCCCAAAGCAACTATTTCCAACTCAAAATGTCGTTAAAGAAGTTTAATAAAAAGTTAAACATTTAAGTAAAAGTAAAACTTAGTTTTGAAAGTACGAACTGGGAGCCTTCATGGCTTTAAAACATTTTTACTGTTATATTTCTAACTACCGTAATCTTCCCAAGAATTTGTTGGCAATTTTTCTAATTAGTTGGAAAGACATTAGTAATAAACCAATACTATCCATTACTTTTTGTCTGTGAGGGGGGGGGGTGAATTACGATTTTCTTTCTGTCCCATTAAGAAAAGTACGAGCACTGAAACATATTTATTGCCACAGTATCATACCTAACTTTTCCAGATGACTGAGTGCAAGGGGGGGGGGGAACCATAACATAAGTCAACATAAAAAGATCACACTATAAAGCAAGTTTACCTTCAAGCAAATTTCTAATTTCAGTCAATGTAAAACGTGAAAACGAAAATAACAGAAATAGAAATAATAAATTAGAGCATAATTATCCACGAAGATGGAAAATTTCATTCGTAATTACTTATAGGCACCGACCCTGGCCCCGAGACAGAAATAAAATTTTTTTTCCGCATTAATAAATAGACTGATACAAGCGACCGATTCTTTCGCATCGCTGCTCCAAGAGCCAAGGGGTTTGACAGCGAAAGCTGAGAACTTATTTAAAATCTTAGTTTTCGACAGGAGTCTCTTCGGGAGACAAAATGTTTTTAATTACAAAACAGTTTTACCGTTTTCGCTTAAAAATTTTTTCAAATATCAAAATCTACACTGTACCAAATGGCGTGATACCGAGAGGTTTGAACCGGGCGTACCCGGGTACGAAAGATGGTTTACGTATTCGCATAGATAAATCGCCTTGAACTTTCATTTCAACTTCTGCATTTTATTGAAATCATCCATAGTATTTTTTGCTACTTAATAATTCAGATATTATCTAATAACTACTTAGTTCCTTCTTTTTCAAGTGTCCAGTATCCTTGACTATGGCACCTCCATTCTATGCCTATAAAGGACACAAGAGTTTTCTCAGACAAAAATTCCAAAGAGTTTCTCGTTCTTCTGGGAATGCTTGGTATAATTTAGCATTTTATTTCCCCTCAAACGCCAATTTTCCAAATCAGAGCTTAAAAAATTCTTTAGGTCTATCCAATCCATTAGCATCAAATTACAAAAGTATGATGCGAGATTAGAAAATCAGAAGAAACCCTGGAAATGTCACGAAGATAATTAGCAATGTGAAGGGGTTTCGATCAACCACATACTTAGTGAAAGTAGTTAGGGCAGTAAAATGTTAAGGACGAATGAAATGGAAAACGAGAAAAGGCGAGGACAAAAGTCGCAACGAAAGTTTTTCAGGCAGGCAGGAAATTTGGGTGAAAATTTAATGGGGCGCAAAATGTAATCAAATACGGAAGTGAAGCAGAGGTAAACAGACTCTGCAGATGTGGTTAGACTTTTCTATTTATATTTTTATGCGACGCTTCGTTTATTTTCAAAGAAAACTCTGTTCTGTGAGTGTAACATGTGCCGTATGCTCATGAGTGATATGGAGAAGACGCAATTCACTTTTGGTGCTGTGATCTAAGTTCTTTGTCCTGACAGTCCTTGCACGTGCTGCACCAGTTGTGCGTAAAATTGATTTATTCAAGACTGAATTTCGTTGTTGGAATGTCGGATAAAGAACTGCATTGTGCGAATAATTTAAAAATTAAAATCGATGAAGAGAATGAATGAATGAGTCATTCGATGAAAAGGCTATTTGTGTTCAGAAGCCCAAACAATGAACTAGACTGCATGTTTTGATGCAACCTATGGATGATTTATGATAATAATTATCATTTAATTTATTTACTTACAATGGTAATATGTTCTTTGGTTCACAAAAATTAATATCACATTTAAAAAATAACAAAGAAGTTCGTAAGTGATCGTAATAACTATGAGCACACACACCGCTATAATTCCTTCAACGAACTGAGCATGGACATTAGAGGTAGGTATATCGTGGTTAGAAAATTGTATTCCTCCTCTCTAATTTCGTTCGTCAGCAGTTAGGTCATGGATGCACTAAGTGCGAGTATGAATTGTATGTTAATGATTCAGATACATGTGCACCCGCTACAAACCGCAACGTTTGAACATGTACTGAGTGAAGTTAAACAAAATCGGACCTAAAAACCCCCAGTTCGCGTGTACTCAACGATCGATTCGGACGCAAGGTTCAAACTCCGTCCAATTCCAATCTAAAGTCGTCCTTATCGACGCTCGGTGCATGTATTCGACGAGGGTTCTACGAGTTATACCAAACTAACGTTCACCATCTCTTTTCATTATCCAAAAAAATATTAGTTTCTCTTTTTTCCATCACAGTACAACCCTTACCGAACTAGGGTGCACCCTTCATCCATGTCAAGGCCCTTAATTTTGTACAACTCTTCAATATTGCAATTGTTTATATTATATAATTTTTAATTATTCGATCAGAAGGATATCATCTTTCTCCAAATCCAAAAAGGGTTATATATTGGTAGTATTGTTTTGGATTAAAGTTCGAAAATACAAAAAATTATCTCGAGTCCGCTTTGGAGCAATTAAAATATTATATTATTATCGCAAAATATGTGTATTGTGTTCATTAAAATTGTCATTGACGATAACGCGTGTACTGAAAAGAGGCTGATAAAATTATTATGTGAATAATTTTTTCAAGTACTGAATTAACTATAATTTTTTATTAATTATCCAAAGTCTGATTTGTTATTTCGAAGAATCTGAAAGTGGATAAAAGCAACAATAAACCGATAAAGAACGTTTATCTAAAAGTTATCCTGTTTACCTCGTAGAGTGCCCAAACAAAAAGAAAAGCTTAACCGAAAATGATTTGCAAAATTTCCATTTTAGCAAAATACTGAAAAATTTGCGGCTTCTTTGAATTTGATATGGATGAAATGTCAGGGATGACCATGGGTGGGTTAATCTCAATTTGCAGGAAATGAAGTATCTGAAGATAATTTATTGTCAATCAGAATTGCATAATAATATTACGGAAGGAAGTAATAAAATTGATATACATAAGTTGATAATCAACAATAATGTTCTAGAAACCCGGAATAAATAATGTGAAATTTTCTTCGAAAATTAAAAATTTTAGTAAAAATAAGAACCAAAAACCGTAAAAATGCAATGCATGTACTGTATTGGCTGTTTTCATGTGATTGCTCCGCCCATTGAGCTACACGCATAAAAGTATAATATTTAAATCAGGATTTTTACTATTTTTATAGTAAAAAAATTTTCACTTATGCCCTACTTATAATCACGGATTAATCCTCGATTCAAAATCCTAGGATTTACCAATGAGATTACTGGAATTTAGACCGTATCGTAGCAACAGCTGCTATTTCGAGAATTAATCTGGTATCTCGGATTAATCTGTGACTATTAGTACGGGAATTAACGATTTTTTCCAGGAACCGCTCTAGAGAATTTGCCAGGCGAACGGTTTTATGAGAGAGATCCAAGAGAGGAGCATGTACCATAATATAAACGCCGGACTCGGGATTCGCGTCCAACAGTTTGGAGTCAACTCCTGCTTTCGCCCCCTGGGACAACCGACCTTGGTTCACCGAAGTTAGGGGATGAATGCATTTTGCATATTATTAGAAAAACTTTGCTGATCGACTTTGCTGATTTGTACATAGTCGTGATTTTAGTAACAAATGGGCGCCAGGCCAGCCAATAGAGCCCGGCCCTTTGAGGTGGCTTATTTATTTAAAAAAATATTTACCTGGTATTATTTACATTATTTACAAATATATTTTACAATAATAAATATTTACAATAACAAAATATAAGAAAAATCTATTTTATTCCTCATCTTTTCTCTTTGACAGAGTCATTTGAGGAGGCTAGTCATAAAAGTATAGATTTCCTATAATTTCCTAAGATTTCCTCTACTTCCTCGGATATTTCATTTCTTAAGATTTTCTCAAATTTTTCCGAAATTTCTCAGATTTCCCTTCACTTGTACACTAGATTTTCTCAGCGATTCTCCCCTCGGTCACATCCCAACTTATTTAAATAAAAAAAAATTAATACTTTTGATGCTATTTATAGGTATACGACAGCGCAGGAGCCTCACTTTACATTTAGGACGAGTATTGTGGAAGGAGTATCTATTTTTGATAGTTCTTACAATCAAAAATCCACATTTTTACTTCTTTTTATAATTTTAATAGTTTAATAAATAATATAGAATTTCAGGGGAGGGTAATCCTCCCTTGCCTCCTCTGACGACCGCCGCTGCTCCGTGACGATGTGGTTTATTGAATTTTGTTTGATAGTTGCTGATCCTGTGTGAATTTTATCCTAGTGATCCTTGTGAAGGGGAAAGTTAGCCGGGATTTTCTATTCGGGCCGGGGGGGGGGCTGCAGGATCGCTTTGGGTATTTTGTACCTCAGAAAGTCATCTGACTGGTAATTTACGAGCTGCGATGGACGCGAGACTTCGAGACGAGACTCGAGACGAAACCATTTTCTTTTTGTTAGACCGTTATGCATGCGTCATAAAAAATATTAAGTTCCAGCAGTTTCAATATTCTATGTAACTCAATCATCCAGGATAGTAAAATTTAATTAATCAATTTGAATCTGAGACCTATGAGACTTTTTTAGACGAGACAAGATTTTCTCAAACGAGACGAGAATTTTTGAGACGAGACGAAACTCGAGACGAGACCCATCTTTTGACGTTCGAGACGAGACGAGACCAATTCAAGTCATGCCTGACTCATGGGTTTTCCGAGTTGCCGAAGCTTGCAGAGACTTCCAATAATTTCCAAAGAATTTAAAAAAATCCCAAAGAAGTGCAAGGAATTCCAAAGACTTCCAAAGAATTCCAACGATTTCTAGCATTTCCAAAGAATTCCAACAATTTCCAAGGAATTCCAAAGATTTCCACGACATCCAATGATTTCCAACGATTTCCTAGGAAGTCCAAAGAATTCCAACGATTTCCAAGATTTCCAACAATTCCAAAGAATTCCAACGATTTCCAAGAATACCAGGAATTTCCAAAAAATTCCATTGATTTACAAGAATTCCAGGGATTTTCAAAGAATTCCAGTGATTTCCAAGGAATTCCAACGATTTCCAATGAATCCCAATGATTTCCAAGAATTCCAAGGATTTCCAAGAATTCCAAAGATTTCCAAGAATTCCAAAGATTTCCAAATAATTCCACAGTATTCCAGGAATTTCCAAGGAATTCCAATGATTTCCAAAGGAATTCTAAACGAGAGTACACAAAATTTTCGGGATATTTACCCCTTGAAGTAAGCTATCAAAATTTTCAAAAATATAAAGAAATAAATTTTTGACTGTAAGAACTATCAAAAGATAGATACTACATGGTCCATGGGTCATTGCATGGACCGCAAAATGTAACAGTACTACTGATCAGTACCATAACTAGGTAACTATACGGCCGGTGCAAAGATACAATTTTACGCCCCCCTTCAAAATTAATTTTTTAGTAACAATTAAACGAAACTACCCTCATTTTTGTGTGACTTCTGCTTTCTTTTCCACAGAATTCCAAAGAATTCCAAGGATTTCCAAGGAATTCTAATGATTTCCAAAGGAATTCCAAACGAGGGTACCCAAAATTTTCGGAATATTTACTCCTTGAAGTAAACTATCAAAATTTTCAAAAATATAAAGAAATCAATTTTTGACTATAAAAACTATCAAACGATAGATACTCCATGGTCCATGGATCATCCACATGGACTGCAAAGTGTAACTGTAATACTGATCAGTACCGTAACTAGGTAACTATACGCCCGGTGCAAATATAACATTTTACGCCCCCAAACTTAAATTTTTGGTAAAAGTTATACGAAACTATCCTCATTTTTGTGTGACTTTTGTTTTCTTTGTTTTAGTTGTCTATTAAATAAGCGGCGTTCACTGCTCTAGAGCCCTCTTTGCGTTTCCTTTTGCGTCTTCTTTTGCATTGCTCCCGGGGCAACCGCACCAGTCGCCGCACTGTTACTGATGATTTTAAGATTACTCCTAAATGGCTATGCATTAACTGAAATCTCCGCATAACTACATATTATATTATGCCGCCCAGGGGCGGATGGGCAACATCTTAGCGGGCTAGGAAATGATATTTGTCGGCCCGCTTTTAATTTCTGTATAAGGCTAAAATATACATTTACAGGGTGTTACGCATTTTTCCTTTAAAATTAAATAGAGCATAGGTTTACAAAAAATATTCTTTTATGTTTAGAAATTAATAACCCACAGTACAGACTATCTCCTTAATTAGACGTACTTTCAGCCACCGGCCCTGCGGACCTCTAAACAACCGGCCTACTGGAAAATATTCCGGTTCGTGTTATGGCCCATCCGCCCTTGTATGCCGCTATCGACTTAATAGTATTGCAATATATCTGGACTGGGACATAAAAACACACTTAGAGGCGTTAGCCTTTTTTGTAAATCTTGCGCTTTCCTGTACCTATAAATAGCATCATCAGAGTTATTGTTTTTTTAAATTTAAATAAGTTCGGATGGAACCGAGAGGAAGAATCGCTAAGGAAATCTGGTATGCAAGTGAAAGAAAATCTGAGAAAATTTAGGAAAAATTTGAGAAAATCCTAGGAAATCCAAGGAAATGTTGGGAAATCTAAAGAAATTTGGGGCGTTGCGAGGTCACGTAGTACGCGGTGTCGTCTGCGTACAACATGAGCTGCGCTGTGGAGGTCGTAGGAGTGAAGAATGGGACTGATCTATCCATCGCGTGGTAAATGTATGTAGAGGGTGGGGAATATAATGGAACCCTGTCGGACAATTGCATCAATCGATCTCTCGGTTGATCGGGTTCTCTTCACCCTCACTCCAAACTTCAGACTTGAGAGATTGGACACTGTCAGCCGGACAAGTGCTGAGTCGATGCCGTCATGGATGGGCTTATAGAGTAAGCCCTGATAATCATAGACCTTGGAGACATCGAGGAACACTGCTCTCGTTACCTATTTTTTTTATTCCAGTGCAACGTGATGTGCTCCACTATAGCTTTAGCTCTTGTTGCGTTATAAAATGTTTACATTGTGCCTCCAGGCTGTCGGCTAGACTCAGCTTTCTCTAGAGAGCTGAGAGCTTTGCCGTGCTGTTCGTCTAGGGGAGGAGGGTGTTTTGCTTCTTGTTTTGGAGCCTTTTTAACCACCCCCATGCCGCTGATTTAAATCCAATTAAAATACACTAATGCACTAGAGGTCGAGAATAATCGATAGGCGGCACTATCGATAATTATCGATAGGCAACGTTTAGACCATCGATAAATATTGATAGTTTTCGATAGTGGATATTAAATATAGGAAAAAATTTTTTTAGCAAAAAACTGGCATCGGTTGAAAGTGCAAAATGCTCAAATAACTAGCGTTGCATTTTTATTCATAAAAATCAAAGTTAAAAATCAAAAATAAAAAAAATGTTAGTAACGATAAAGGTAAATTGCCGGTGTTGAAGGCATCTGTCACGTGTCACGACTATCGAAAACTATCGATAGCTACAGAAAACTATCGATGGCTTTCGATAGTAGTTACTATCGATAATTACCGATAGCGCTATCGATTGTTCTCGACCTCTATGATGCACCTATTTACGTCAAGCACACGTACAGGCACTAGAATGAACAATTCACCGACTTTTTTGTGAAAAATCAAAACTTTCAAATTCATTATATTCGCAATTAATCAGTATTTGTAGGTAATTCTCAATATAATCACGTAATTTTAATGTCATCTATCACATTTACAACTTTTTTTTTCTAAAGACCTGAGTTTGGCTTTTGCAAATGGTTGAAGGACCCCCAAACCCCCCGGTGTGTAATACCGGTCCAGTCACTCTCCACGTAGCAGTCGCCACTGTTCTTAAACAATTTTGTGGGTAATTAAATTTCATTAAAAACAATCTTTTTCTTCACCCAAAATAATTAAAAACTTCGTGGAAAAACAATACATAATGGAAATTTTTTTTTCAAGTTTAAAAAGTAATAAAATAAAGAAACAATGTCTTTCTTTAAAGTTTAAATTTCTCGAGAACTACTTATTTTATGGCCGAGTGTAATTAGAGCAAAAAGAAATTATTAGAAAAGTCATCCAGTCTGAATCAATTAATCTAAACTTTTATTTTTTTATGCTAATTCATGAATAAGTTACTTACATATACTTTTTATACGCTAATTAATTTACATTTTTCAAAGTACAAAAAAGTTTTCATTGAAAATTTTTGGAAAAATAATTATTTAGAAATTTTCGAGACGCAAATTTACTGATGCTTAATCTGAAGCTATAAAATTAAATAAAAAAAATAAAATAGCAAAAACGTTAGCCCACGTTTAATTTAAACCAAGAAGAAAAGAAGAAAAGAGTGAACTGTACTGCTCTGTGGTAATATTACTGTTAGTTACTGCCGCTTACTGGCTAATACTGTCACTTACTGCTAATACTGCCGCTTACTGGTTTTACTACATAAATATTTGTCATTGCCTAATGATCACTTACTGTCGTTATTACGTGATACGTGGCATGGTATTGCGGTAGTATCGGCAGTAAGAAGCAGGATTAAGCAGTTATTAGAAGCAGAATAAATTTTTTTATTTTTGATTTGAGGAAGGAGGAAAAACCTAACTTAACCAAACCTATCCAGTTCTATCTGGTTGCACGATAAAAAACGTAGGTATAAGTTCGGTGGGTTTGAGGAGTATGGAATACTCCATGTGCACCCATGCAAACTAGTGAAATGCAAAATAGCCATTTTTAACATCATTAGTTTTTCATGTGTTTCTTTCTTTTTCTACTTTCACTTTCTACTTCATTCCGTCTGGGTCAAACCAGCCAGACGATTCATGCGATTATTTAATATTTGTTGCAGTAGGTTACACCAAACCGCAGCTGAGGGTTTTCTTTCGGGAATCATCCAAAAAGCAAATCTAATGCTTCCAAATACTTTTTATTGCTGATTAATAAACAAATTATCAACAAATGTTAACCTGTATTGTTTTTAATTCGATAAACTTAGTTCAAGGTCTAAATTCGCGATAAAAACAAAGTAATGAGGAATGAAAATTAGTTATTAATGCAGTATAATGATAAAAATATTCTAATAGTTTTTTGTGACGTCCAAAGACATGTAATAATTGAAGTACAATAATAACAACAAATAATAATAGTTAATCATCTATTGATCATATTATTCCTTATAAATGCAACACAATAGTAAGTAAATTAACTGCTGGAAAAGAGAAAAGATCAAGGATATCAAGAATAAAGAAACGTCAAAACGTCGCAATTTAGTAATACATATTTTAATATTTAAATAAGTATTATTTTTTCCAGTTTAATCGAATTCTGTATTGGCATAGGTAGTTGCACCGAACCAGAGGAATGGTCAGTTTCTTGTAAAATTATAAAATTAATTTTTAATTTCAAAAATTTCTGTTTTTTAACACTTTTTGAAATTTTCTTTCACCTTTACTGCTGTTTCTCCCCCCTAAAACAATTTTTGGCAATGTAAGGTAATGCAATGTATGCAACCCACTATGCAGAGGAATAATTTTGGTTTGGGAAAATTAATCATTTTTACTTAGTCGAAATTTCCTCTCTTCGAAATCGCCTGCATAATAATTCGTTTCCATTGAACTGAAATTTTTTATGTTGCGCGGACTTTCCAAATCTATGATTTTTTTTTGAATGATGAGTATGTAAAGAGATGAGTCATATCATTAGATTACACATCATTTTACTTGAAAAAGATATAGTCAAGTCTTTATGTGGGATGGTCGAAATCTATACAATAAAAAACTAATTTATTACAAAAAATACTACAAAAAAATTAAACAAAGTTGTCCTGAATAAAAAGTAGTCAGGTAAGGCGGAGTAATATCGGCCATCGTTGCGCTGTCCATCATTCATACATACTCAGTGAACTCATGACTCTTGCTTACCGTTATTTTTGTTTTTGCAAAATTTGGACCGGATATCTAACAGTTGGAAGTGCAATGGAAAAAATCCCAGTCCGTTCCTAAGAGATAGAGTCAGAGATTATCAAACGACGCACGCGAGTAACTGTTTTTTCTTAGTTTTGTAGTAACACTCTGCGACTACTTACTCATGTTATACATTGGTCATTAATTACAAGTTTAATGACCATTAACGTTAATGGTCATTTACAATAAATCGTTTACACGTGTTATTGACAAACTACAAGTTTGTAAATAGTCATTAAAAGTTTTATGATCATCTCACTAAACTTAGCAATTATTATATTTCAGATAATTTACGAAAATGGTTAAGATATTATTACTGTTAAGTTTGTTAAATAATTGTACCAGTTTGTTATAGTATATTAAATATCAAGAGAGTAAACTGAGTTTTTAAGAATAGTTGAGCCTGGCAGCTAGTTAACGCCCTCCATCAGAATAAGACCCCCCCCCCGCCTAGACTCAGCAACGAAAAGAAAACTGAGGACTTTGACGAAAAACACAGACCGGAATGCAGTGATCCTAGAATGACCATCAACCCCTCCCCCTATTTTTAAAATCGACTCCCCCCCCAATTCCCCACCTCTTAACAAGAGATTTTTTTCTATCGTGAAAACACTCACTAAGAAAACAAACCCCGGTCTCGATAACATCACCAATCATGCAATAAGGAAATTCCAAAAAAATGAGAGTCTACATCACGAGCGCTATCCTCCATTTTGTCCCGTCTTCTGGGACGATTTGTAAGCCTCTAGTAGTCATCAATTTGATGATATATCCGCCATGGTTATGTTTCCATAAAACAAGGACTTGGAGCCCATATGCCAAGGACTCCAATGTCCTCCTCTGCGAAGCCGATTATGCTAACCCCAGGTGGAGTAGGAAGACCAAGACTAGTTACAGATATCTTTTGTTTCCACAGCTTATTTTCCACCAGCAGCTGTCTTTGGTATAGTTAGTCTGCAACAATGTTGAAGAGGTAAGGTGGTATCTCTCTCCTTTTTATCTCAGATATCACACTAGCTCCCATTTCGCCGAGTTCCTTCACCGCTGTGACTTTCCGCACCATGCAATCAATTGCGCCAATGGTGAATTTCATTCCATGGTAGCCAAACAGTTTATCTGAAAAGCCCCTGTCTGGTCTATCTCCCGCTGTGATCTGTGCAGGATCAGGCGTTCAAGAACTTGTCCAGCAGGCAGATCGGCTTGTACAAACTCGGGAGGTGTAGCGGCTTGCTACCATTCCTAAAAAGGGCTATATTCCAGTCGTTCGGTATCTACTCTCCCTCAGGCAGCCGCTAACGACTTCGAAGAGGGCATACTCTCTCCAGCTCTCCTAAATGATCGCCGGCACTCCGTTCGATCCCGGAGCCTTGTAAGAGTTAAACTTTCTTGCCCGCCTGCCTAGGGGCGCTCGTCCTCTCTAGGTGTGCGGGAAAGAGAGCCCAGATGACCGATGGTCTTCCAATCCTCTTCATTACAATATGGTAAGCCTTTCCCCAGGGTTTTCTAGTTACCTCCTCCATCAAGTTTTGCCAGTGCTTCTTCTGGCTGTCGTTTATGGTCTTCTTCATAGCCTATCTGTGCTGTGCAAGAGACAGTCTGGCCTGTTGTTCTCAAGTACTTTTGAGGAACTTTTTTAGTCCTTGGTTTTGTATGTCCTTTTTAAGTCGTGACTCATTAATAGCCCTTCCAGTCTGGGCTTGTCCAGTTTACGCGAGATCCAGCCAGACGATGGGAACCCGTCGACCTTGACGGCAGGCCAATCTCGAGGCTCCTAGGAGATACCGTGATGCCCAGGATGCCGGTATTGCCAATCTTGCATATAGCGAAATTGTACTCTGCTCTGTCTTTTGCTGTGCATGTAGCCATAATGTGCCTCATTTGCCAGCATCTGTGGCATCTTTTCTCTACCCGTTTCTATTGTGTTCGACACGAGTTCACTATGCCAATTCGAGTCTTGGTCATTTTGTCCATTATGTTTACTACTCCTCCCCCCCCCACCCGGCTTCCACCATTACAATATGTGTCTCCTGATACAGAGAAAAATTGTTGGTGTTTTGAAGTAATTTTTACTTAAAATTGAAGTGTAAATCAATCTCACATCAATTTGAAGTAAATATTACTGCAGTTGAAGTAAATTTTACTAAATTTGTGGTAAAATTTACTTCAACTGCAGTAATATTTACTTCAAAAGTAGTGCGCGGTGGATTTGGATTAAAAATTTTTCTCTGCGTAGTACTGTTTCAAATCGCATAGTACAAGGTCTTCTTGTGGAGCTGTTTTTCAAATTCGCTTTTACCTCTTCCGCAGTTGCCTTTCTTTAGCCCTATACAAACTTGAACATCTTCTTGCTCTATTTTTCATTTGAGAGCGTTTGCAAGTTTCTGGTACTGCTGCCTTTTTTTGAATTCTACCATTATGACCCCTCTGAGTTCTCCTCACAGCGCCAGCGGTAATAAGTGGTGCCTCTTGGGACCCTTTGACTGCACCCATTTTGTCGTTGAAGATTTCGACATTTGTCTTTACTATGACGGCGTCTTGTTTTCCTACTTGTTTACTTGTTGTCTTGGAAACTTCAGTTGTTTTTGCCGGTCTTTCGTCTTATTTCTTGGACTTTCTGTTGTAGGCGACGGTTATGATTACCGGCTCTTCTTTGTTTTTGCTCTCATCGTCGCGTCGTTGACCTTATTCATGATGGCTTTTTGGGCCCCTTCTTCTATCTGCAAGCTTTTCATCTTTTGTGCTTCCGTTTTCTGCCGCTTTGTGGGGGTTTCCCCCTATGCCATTGTTGGCTGGGGGGATGGAGAGCTGCCCTTGACGACCTCGAAAAATCAATTCTTTCAAAAGTTTCACTATACCTGAAATCCTTTATTCCATACAATTATTTTGGAAGAGATTTTGTTTATTTACACCTAATAATAATCAAGCTAGACAGAGTTTGCTCTTAAGCACAATATTTTTGTTGGAAATATGTTGGAAATATTTTAAAATTTTTATTTCAAAATTAAATTTTACCTTACAGCTAAGGCACAAATTCTAAATTAAAAAAATATAAATAAAATTTTTAATACTAAAAATCTAACGCGATATGGTAAATTCGAAAACCTAAAACTATTATTAATCTGCTTCCTTTTTATTGCGACAACATTTGTTTTTGAAATAATAAAGTACGACCCCCATCCCCACGATTATCCCTATTGCCACAGTAACACTCAACGACAAAAATTTAATTTTTTTGTAAGCCGGTATGCTGATGGTAACTTTTATACTTGCAGATTCGTAATTATCGGTTGTGACGGCCCAGACTTGAAAATCGTAACTTTCACCCTCTTCCAGATTCGTAACTACAAAAATAAAATTAAAAAATATTCTATCGAAAATACAAATATTTATAAAATTCCGTCGAATTATGAATATCACCTTGGTGCCTCGCAAATTATGTTTGGTAAATTTATCAATTAGTATAATTTGCTTTAGTAATAAAAAACTCATTTTGGATTAGTTGCGTCAAAAATTTATTTTGTAAACCAGGACCGGTCTAAAAAATTTACGTACCCAAATAGGAAATGTTCGTCGTCTCGATGGTGCCATACACAATGTCGGTATCCGTTTCGTACCACTTGAGTACGTATTGCTTTAGATATTTCGTGCCATGTTCAGGTGGTTCCCAGGTCACTAAACAACCGTCGTTGTTCAACTTGGCGTTAACATTTATCGGTTCGCTTATGGGAGAAGTGGACGGTTGCACCACTTCGGCTGGGATTCCGTTGACATTCAACGTCCAAACCTTGATGGGTTTGCTGAATAATGCCTCTCCATGAGGATCTTCACTCAAAATCATAAACTCATACTCACGACCTGAAAGTAATCATTGAGATTATTGCGAAATAAGTAAGTTTCGTGGTTCAACTTGATTGGAGATTGTAAATGGTAGCTTCCAATGTAAATGTTTGGGCGATTTCCACATTTCGCCAATCCAAAGCTTCCACTTCCCTATACCAGACGCTATATTTGATACGGGGTCGCTTTCTTCCAGGTATCCAGTGCAACTTAACCGAATTTGTGGACGGTTTGGCGGTTACATTGTGAGGAGCACGCGGAGTTGCGTTTTCGATTAAAAGTTCGGTTTCGGCCGTTATTGTAGCTGCTTCGTTCGTTGCTGAACATTGATATACGCCTCGGTCTTCTTCTTGAATATTCGTGATAGTTAATATACCATCCGTGATCGTGTAACGACCATCTGGTAAAGAAGTACCATCTTTCTAAAAAAAAAAAGATTTTTTTATTGCAACTGTAGCTCATGGAGAAGGGACACTTACTTTGTACCATACTATGTTTGGTCTGTGTCCACTCTCACCATCCCTTGCATCACACATCAATTCGATTTGTTCTCCAACTCGTCTTAAATATAAATGGTGAGGAGTCGTAACAAAATTCGGAGGTCGCAAGACCATCACGTGAATGTTAGGCGAAGGTCCTTCCGTTCCCAGGTCGTTGTAAGGCGTACAAGAATAAAATCCGTTGTGTGATTCGTCAACCTTGGTAAAATACAAACTTCCATTTTGTTTGTAAAAAACACCAGGAACATTGTAAGGATCAAAGAGGAAACCGTCTTTTTCCCAACGAAGGCTTTTTAATGGTGGGTTTGCTTTGAAGTTACAATCCAAGATTGCAGGTTGACCGAACGGAAGGAATATCTCTCGAGGTGTATAAACAACTTTGGCTTTAACTAAAAAAAAGAGTAAATTAGAAGATGGATCCGAATGAGTTTTGGAGTTTACATTGAACGTTAAGGTAAGCTCTCGCGCTTTGTGATTCCTTCAGGTAATTTACAGCCTCGCAGAGGTATTCACCCGTATCACCCATTTCGGTTGAATGAATGGTTAAGGAGCCTTCTACGTCTACTCTGGATCGGTGAAACACGTTGTTTAATTCTGAGAGTAGGTTTCCATCCTTGAACCATCTAATTTTGACACCCATCTCTTTGGTGATGCAGGTGAATTGAACGTCATCGCCCTCCATTACGGTTTGGTTGATTGGCGGGATTAAAAGTAGATTTCCGCCTGAAAAAGGAGAAATACAGTTTGAACTTTTGGTAACTGTAACTGGAATTGTAATACCGTTTACTGACAAATAGAACCAGGTTCCATTGCCTGAAGTGGTTGGAGTTCGATACGGATACACTGTTTTGCATTCGTACCATCCAGCGTCCGATTCCCGGATGGAGGTAATATTAACGGAGGCTTTTCCGAATTCCGGAATGTTTTCGTTTAATAATTGCATTCTTCCGATGAACGGATCCGAAGCTGTCGTGATGCCATCGTCCCATGAGAAGATGGTTTTTTCCTAACAATGACAGGGCGTAGAGTGTTACATAATCTTATAAAAATTATAAAATGGTACTTACATCTTTTTTCCATTTTAGAACGTAGGGAATTGGAATATCTTGAGGATATTGGATTTCGCAGTTAAAAACGACGTATTCACCCACAGAAGCAGTTAAAAAGGTCGGGACACTTTCTTCTTCGTAGATGTAGGAAGAAATAGTTGAAAACTGATAAAAATATAGCACCAAAACGCCCAAATTCAACATTGTTATGTAAATTTGACCTAACTATTTTTAAATCGCACTAGCATTACTTTGATGCGAAGATTAAACAAATTATGGGATTAGAAAGAGACGACATTAGATGGAGGGAGCAGCAATAAAAAATTAGCGTAAGTACCCTATTACCACTTTAACACAACACTCTTGAACTATTTAATTTTTTTTTTGGACTTCTTCGTTAATAAAATTAACTAAAAATATATTGACGTAGTAATTGGAAAATGTTTTTCTCTTGGATACAAACATGTAACTTGGCTATTTAATACTGTTTCTCATAGAGGAAAAAATAATTTGTGAGTGTTCTATTTCAATTATGTACTACTATTACTTCCACCCACAAACATCAAGAGCTCTTCAGTTAGTCAAAGGTCGCCTACGGTGTGGATTAAGTTATAACCACATTTTTTAATCTCCAATTTCACCCTCTCTCTTTCATGTTCTCTTTAATTGATGACATAATTAATCGCTAAACTGAATATTTAAAAAATAACTTAATCTTATCATAAATGACTTGTTTTTGAATTTATGTCTGAATTTAATGAAACCAAATTAATATTTCTAGGAAATTTTTGAAATAATTTTGAAATGGAAATTTTTTTGGCATTTCGAAATAACCATTTTTCTAGTTTGAAATGATGTAGGAAGTCGGAGTACTCACGTAAACTAATTAGTAATTGCTTTAATTTAAATTACAATCTAGGTTAATAAAGCTAATTCTGTGGGTTTTCTGGGTTATATATTACCGTGCATACTAAATCACATTTTAAGAGAATGCATCATGGTTTGGACGGTTTTGGCCACTTATTTTTTTGTCTACTTCAGTGTGAATGACTTTTTAATTTTGGACAGTAATTAAATTATTTTTAATGTTTTGGAATAAAATCACGTGGAAGACCATGTACAACGCCCAAACTAAGCAATAATTTGGCAAACTTCGTTAAAAAAATTGAAATCTTATTTTTTAAATCTATGTATGCTGGAGTATGGCGCCGCTCCATTGCCTTTTCCGTATTAGCCGCCACTGATTTACAATGAAAATATTTGGATATTAATTTAATAATTATTTATGAAAAAAAAAAATTATTGTTATTATGTATTATGTATATTTACTTTTAAGTAAATTGAACCTGTAATTAATTTAACCCGTTCCCTATTTGTGTAATGATGATCTGTCCCATGACATATTTACGGCATTGCGTGATGAGATTGAAATCGAATTATATCACGGAACCATTGTTAGTCTTTCATTTTATTATCTATAAAGCGGCTATTTAGTCTACCGAGACTAAGTAAATATTACAATAATATCAGTTAAAATACAGGATACAAATATAATGGCATGGTCGATAAAACAACATAGGTACTTGCTTTTGGTAAGAAATTAGAGAAACGAAGAAAACAGCAAAATTTTTAGTCTTCTAGACTTCTAAAATTTCATTTCATTTTATAGAGAAGTCGAAAATAATAACCACGGTGCGTCAAAAAACAATTTAACTAAAAAAATGTGTGGGGTAGGCGTCGCTCTCTCCAGACCAGTGATGTTCCGCCACTGAGTATCTTTGATGATGATCAAAGTTGGATAAAAGGAAATAAGATCCGTTTTCTCTATTCGGGGGCCTGGGAGGTATAGAATACCCTGCGGTATACCTCCATAATCACGGCACTAGAGATAAGTACCCAGGCTCGTAGCCAGGATTTCCTTTCGGGGTGGGGGGTACTCATAAAAAGTCTTTTGTAAAAAGTAACATTTTTGGGGATCCCCTTCCGGGGATTTTTATTGTTACAAATAAATGTTGTTTTTTTCAACATGGGCCTGCATGTACCTCCCTTCTTCAAAATTAAATGAATCTGAATAAAAAATATAGCAAGAAAAGATTAAAATTAAAATATCCCTCGAACAGCGGCGGCTCGTCAGAGGAGGCAAGGGAGGCTTAGTCTTCCGTTAAATTGTGGACTATTAATTAATTATCAAAATTTTTAAAAATTTAAGAAAGTAGATTTTTGCTTGGAAGTACTATCAGAAGATAGATACTCCTTCCACAATACTTATTAAAAAAAAAAATCACACTTATTTCTTGTTTATCCTACATAGCTCTTTTATTTTTACCTTGACGTTCTGTCAATTGGTGAGACTCATGAAAATATAGAACCAATTCTTAAATCCAAAACAAGTTGAATCACACCAGAAGGCCGAGATAAGAAAATCTGTCAAGTCGGAGATGCAAACCCATAACTTCCACTCTGTAACTCAACCAGCAATCACACCAATCTACTGCTGTGGTTAACATAGCTTTTTCATGACGTGGTTTTTTCATAACTTAAATAAGTTGGGATGGAACCGATGGGAAGAATCCCTGAGGAAATCTAGTATACAAGTGAAGGGAAATCCGGGAAAGTTCAAGCAAATCCAAGAAAATTTGAAAAAATCTTAAGAATTTTAAGAAAATGTTGGGAAATCTTTTATTTTATGAATAGCCTCCTCAAATGATAAAGGCACGAGCCGCCACTGCCTTCGAGTTATCTTTAAAAACTTGATATATTATAGCACCTGTCCAGACAGGGTCCAGTGATGTCATACTGGCGTGTTGTTAATAATATCTACTGCTATTATAGACTATAAATATTTAAAATATCAATATAAACACAAAACGCACACAAAGCTAGATTTTTCAAACCGGGGGGTCTGGGGATATGGAATATCCTCCAGTACACCAGAGTTTTTAGAGAATTCTAAAAAAAATTAAAGATATTCAAATGACCCCCGCACACAGAAAAATTTGATTTTCCAAACTTTGGCGGTTTTCCCGTATCCATTTGTTTTCAAGTTTTTCGTGCTCCTAAACCAAAATGCGTTTTTATGCTCTGTTACTTCTTTATTAAAGGAATTCCAATGTTTTCTAAATCAAGTTTATTAAAATCGCACTGACTATAGTTTGGAATTCTTTTGGAAGCCTTTAGAAATCACTTGCACTTTTTGGAATTCCTCGGAACTTCCCGTTATTCCTTGTAAATTTCTTGAATTCTTTGGTATTTCTTGGAAATATTTGAAAATAATTTTATAAAAATTGAATTCCTTTGGAATTGTACTTATTCGAAATTTCCTTGAAAATTTTTGAAAACTCCTGAATTCCCAAATTCAGAAAGAAAATTCAATCAAGTTAGTGGCGATTCCAATTCGGTACCGTCATTTCGGCGATTCTAATTCGGCACCGGCATTTTGGCAACAGTAAATTCGACTACGTCGTTTCGGAGACGGGAGGTACACAGTAGCTGTCATGGAAATTGCATTGCTGAATATTTCCGAATTAAAATAACAATTCCCAATGAAATTTCAATAACCGCACGCAATATAAACACTAGATTTTATTAGGTTATTTATAGATTAACACTAATCTATAAAGCTAGGCTTTTCAAACCGGGGGGTCTGGGGGGTATGGAATACCCTCCAGTACACTATAGTTTTTGCGCAGAATCGTGTTATTGAGCTTATAAGTTTCAAACCGGAAATCTAATTTCTAAAAATCTAAGATTTCTTATCTTAGACAATCACTACGACCCCCCCCAGACCCCCCAGTTTGAAAAGCTAGCTTTTTAATTATGTTCAAAACAGAAAATCTATTTTTGAGCTTATGAGTTTCAAACCAAAAATTTAACTTTTTATCTAGGTATTTCTGTGCTTTATTATTAAGAATATAAGTAATATAGTACTTAGAAATGTAGCTTTTTAATTATTCGGGAATAATTCCCAATGCAATTTCCATGTCCGCTACTGCACATATACACGAAGGTATATTACCCGTAAGAGAGGAAACTAAAGATTGTAGCAACTACAATGACTCATAATGAAATCAGGATGCTCATATGATAACAATACAAATTGCCGGCTTTGAAGCCGTCCTTGGCATTATAAACATTCATTCTACAGCAAAAATTTTCAGACATTTTTTGTTGAAAATTTCATTGCCTTTAATTTTGTTTATATATATTTTTTTATTTTGTCGTGCCAGGAGGTGCGTAGTGCTGATTTAAGTGATTGGTAAACAGGTTCTCAAAAGTGCAGCTTATGGTGACAAAAACGACCCTAGAAGATGGAAATGTAACTAACAAGACAACTGGCTCACAAACAAGCCAAATAAAAGAAAGAACCCAAGAAATTACCACAAAAGAAAATAGCTCGCCAAGGTCTTCTTTAGACTAGAATCAGTAGAACTGAAGACTGAAAAAACTAAGGCCTTAAGTCGAGCTGATAACTAAAGAAGTAATAAACTAGAGAAAAACAGACAGATGCAGACACAAGTAATCCTCCTGAACTGATTCCCACGTCATACTAGAAGGTAGTACAAACCGGAGAAAAACAAGTAGTTCACACACAAGTACGCAAAAGTAAAGAAGACAATACCAAGTGTGCAGTTCCGGATCCAGGATTTTGGTTTGGGAGGGGCTTGACCTACATGAGGGTAGGCTTTATCAAGATAAACATTAAACATTACTATAAAACAGTGGCGCAGCCAAGGGGGGCTAGGGGGTTATAGCCCCCCCCCCCCGACACTTTAGTTTTTTTAATGATAATCTTTTTTGTAATGATCACAGTCGCTTTTTTACCGGTGTAATGAAAAATTTTTTAAAACAAAAAATTATTGTATTCGACTTTTAAATTAAGGTAGGTAACAGTATACTGTTACTATAGTAACACAATAATTATAATCGAAAATAAGATGATCAAGCCCATTTTTAGAGTGTAGACTCACCTATAACCTGAATAGAAAACACTGGAACAAACCACATCCTCATTGAAACTCAGGAAAAGAAAGATATCAGAGCGCTACCACAGAGGATCTAGGAGACCTACAGAATTCTCACCCCAAAAATTACACTGAAATGTAGAAAGACACTAGGCTTTAAGTGGTTTACTTTCTAAAAATACTCAGTGCTTCAAATGCTAGGTCACGGATCACGAGATTTAGATATGGAAAAATGAAGAAGATTCGAGATAGGAAATTAGTAGATGTACTCTTCAGCTAATAATATTTTGTTTGATATTTCCGTCATGGGACTCTTATTGAGATTTTAGGGTAAGAAGCAAATGCGAAAATAGAGAAGAAAATAAGCTAACGGTGCAGATGGAAGTAAAAATTCTTCTAATCTTTAACTTTTTCATCTTCAGCACTTAAGGGGGTGCCGGTGCCAGCCCCATATCTCCTTCGTCGGAAGTGAACTTTGGCAGTGTTTGCCTGCCATCTGCACAAAAATATTTGAAGTAAAATTTAAACCTTCTGTAACGGCAGTAGTGACATCTTCACGTAAAATTAGTAACTTTAGACGAAAAACTAAAACTTTTCGTTTTGAGAGCTATGCGGGTTGCGGTAAAAGACCTTAGCCTTCATTTCGGGGTGTAATTTTACTTACTTACAATTGCGGAAGTTCTCTGTAACAAAGGAGAGGTAAAGAAAAATAATTAACAATTTATGAGATCTGGCAACATTATTGTTTTATTTCAGATGTGATGCTTTATACAGCGTAGTTACACAGTAACAACTGCTTTTCTCTACTTAACACTTAAAACTAAAAATTCTATGACTAATTTTCAATGTGCTGTGAAATGATATTATTTTTTTTTAAATATACAGTCAGTAAAATATTAAGGTCAATTTTTTTTTTTAGAAAAAGTGGTGTGCCTAAACATGCAAATTGTATTCAAAACGTGTTCCGTCCTTAAAACAACTTTAATAAATAAAGGCAAGACATTTGGCTTCATAATTTAAGGTCATAGGATGAAATGTAAAAATCTTAGAATCTCGTGTATTTATTATAATCGTGATTAGAAATACTTTATTGTTCATAAACAGACAACACATCACTCCGTTTTCATTCGCTCAAGCGCATGAATCAATTATTAAAAAAACGACTAAACTTAACTTGTACTCAAAATGCAAATTTAGGAAACTAATATCACCAGGGCCGGCCCGAGGGTGAGTGCCGCCTGATGCAAGGTGTAACCTGGACGCTTTTTGCAGAAATCAACGGTGTTGGGATGGGTAGACGATTAGGCGCGGCCGTTTCGGCGCGAAACCGACCTTCAGTTCCTGCAACAGCGTGTCGCTTTCAATTTTCTCGCCTAAGATCGGCCCTAAACATTACTAATATCAAAAATCTAATAATAAAACAAAAAAATAGAAAAATTTTACTTTACAATTTGAAACAAAAAAAAATAAATAAATAACGATTTAAAATATGGCGACGGACGTGTCGGTCCGTTTGTTGCTCCAACGAGCAAGAAGGTACGTAGTACATTTTTTTTTTAGTCTAAACACTTAATATTACAAATATCGCAACAGCCTGTTATGTAAAATGTTTATTTTTCGCGGCCAAGGCCGCGCTAAAGCGTTAGAATTATTAGTAGGCAGTGGCGGCACAATCGGATCTAGCGGGGCAGAGCCAGGTTCCGTTAGCGCCGCCGCCCTTTAGCCTCTTTAATGTACATAATCTTATTTATTTATTTTACGTTATAAAAACGTATTGAGCGCTCACGTTTATCCTACATTAAAAGTATGATCAATCATTTTAAAGGTATAGTAAGTGTACAATTAGTGTACTTAATTTATTTAATAAATTTAATTTTAATAATCGTTTCTGTTTCTTATACTTAAATTTAATTTAGTGTCTTTGGAGTTTTGGTTCTTTTAATTTAGAACGTGTTTGCATATCACACAAAATCGAGTCGATGCGAGAACGAGCACACTAACCATACTCTACCGGTTTACGCGCGAAACTCGAGTTAGCAGGCACTTTCCAATTCGTGGCTTTGTTTTCGTTTGGCTTGACGTTTGCGAAACTCGTTAAACTCTTCTTTCATTGCCTGAACTCTCGCTTCTATGTTGTCGTATCGCGTGCTCCTTAAAGTTCCGTAACTTTTTCTTACTGGTGCCGAATCTAAATCACCACCGTCTCTTCGTTCTGTAGGCGTCGAAGGAGTCGGTGTGGGAGTCGTGTGATCAAATTCATAATGACCGTCCACGCTGCCAACGTCGACGGCTTTATGCAGTTGTTCGGACGTGGATGGGGATGAAGAAGCAAGTTCAAGCCAATGTCCTACTAAAGGAGGAGGTGGAGGTAAAGCTGTTGGCGGTGGAGGAGGTGGTCGGTAAGGGGGAAGTTTCCATTCTGTAAAAATACTCCCGCTCTGAGAGCTCTGATTTTGTTGGGACGTATTTTTACTACCAAATCCGCTTGAGCTTGACCGACTTTCGGGCGATCTATCGAAGTGATCTGGCGATCCCAATTCTGGAGCACTTCTCGTTATTCTCGCATGTCGAGGCAGGAGTCTCGCTCTTGATCGTGGCCCGGGATGGGCGGGATATGGCGGTGGAAAGTGTATACGAGAAACGGGACTATCTTGGATTGGATGTACCGGAATGAAGCTTCTGGACTCTTCGTGTATAGCGCTCAACGAAGGTAATTCTTGTGAGTATCTTTCGTGTACAGAACGTAATTGCATGAATCCAGGTGGCGTTGGGAACGATCGTTCTGCCGAGCTTGGATATCGAACAGAACTGAGATCGCTAAAATACATGGGGGACCAGGGAGAGGTTAGCAAAAAAGCAGTTGAATCTGTCGGTGAGCTTGATTGAAAAAAAGGAGTAACTGGACTGTATATCGTTGGAATGGGTCTAACGGGATAGTGAAAACGAGGGCCTCCAAATGTGCCTGGAAATATTGGTATTGTAGGTCTTGCACTTTGACCGGATGCGTCCGATCGTAAACTTAATTGACTTGGGTATCCAATTAAGGGTTTTCTCCACGAAGCACGATTTCTTAAATCCTTTCTGTTGAGGAAGCCTCCATCGTCACTGCTACTGAAGTTGGAAGGGCTGTTTCCACGCGAACTGAAAGCGGAGTCTACGAGAACGAAACGACCGTCGGCTGCTCTTGAAATCCGGGCCAGAGATTTTGACGGTGATCCCGATTGGATGTAATCCGGATGCCAGCTTAAACTGCTGCCCGACCGGCAGCGATCTCGTGGCCACACCCAGTTCGCAATGAAGGTAAGCACCGTTAAACCTGGTATTCGGCTTTTTCTAAGTCTGTAGGAAAATTATTATTTAATTGCCAGTCGAGAAGTAATTTTACCATTTACAAGCTACATGCAACATTTAGTTTAAGTAAAACTTGGAAAGTCATCAGCAACTTTTACTCTCCAAGATTTACCGTATACTATCATCAATCATGCATCGATCAGTAATGACTAATGAGCAAAACATATGAAACTGTTAAATGACTGCTTCTTGGAGCGTGGTATAGAGTTACAAAACCGATGCGCATGCGCAGATTCAAACGTAGTACTTTATGGATACTCTCCGTTGTTGTTTCTTCTTATACCACGCCGCGAAGCTTTAATCGCAATAAACCTGACAAATGGTAATGAGTTAAAAAAAATACGTGCATTAATTTGATCTCAAAAAAATATTATAACAAACGAAAAGCAAAATGCAGTGCAAGATGTGAGTACCAGGCAATAGAAATAGAGCTAATACATGTGAAAGTGTGAACAGATGATGTCTCAATAGCCGCGCAACTCTTCACCTTTTTTCCTCCTGCGATGATCCAGCGAGCGGCAAGTAACACACGTATACAATCAAAAACTATTTAATGCAAGAACCGCATTCGGTTAATTGGAAACCAAAAAACGGTTAAAAGTAATAAATACTATGTTGCTAATGCACCTACACATAGAAACTGTCCCTAGGGAATCAGTCGCCATTCCAGGAACAAATGAAGCACACATAAGTTCAATTATGCTGCAGTCTCATTCATCATATGAATAAATTTCACAGTATATTTGAACTCTACAGTTAATCTAAAGAGGCGATTCCACCGTATTAATGTCATTTATTGATAAATGAACAATTATTGCATTTTACGGTAGAATTGCCTTCACTGACGCTTACGGTTTGTGTCAACGCTTGTCCCAGGAATTATAAACACGCTCTCGTAATCTCGATAGGACTCTGATTCAACTGTCCTACAAGAGGAACAACCCATGTACTCCTCTTAATATTTATCACACTCTAATATACTACTCAGTTTTTTGTTAAATTAAATATCCATAACAAAAGTTGGAGTTAATCCGGCCCAAGTGCATCCGACCGTTACCTCAACAAAAACTTCTCTTATGGATTATGCTTACAGCTATCGTAAAATATTATAACAAAATTGTTTCTAAGATGATTGTACTTAAGTTAACACCAAAAAGTTAATGAAACTCGTTTTGGTTATGGATTTTTAACGCATACCAGTGAATGTAAGCAACAATTAATTTGTTATGCAACTATAACGGCTGCCCAAACGAATTTGGTTAGTAGTAACTAAAATTTTAATGATAAAGCATGAATCGACAGGATGGCAATGAAAGTAACTAAAATCGTAACTTATCTTGTGGAATCGACCAATTTCTTGAAAGGTTAGGTGTCAGAAACGTTTCAGATACGTTGGGTTTGCGGGTTTAAGCTGATTAAACAAAAAATTATTCACATTTTTGAAGAAATATTTACAGAAAACAAAGTAATATTCAAAGAGCTAAGCTAAGTAATTTTTTGGAATTTATTTCTTTTTTTCTTATTATATGTTATGTTCCAGAAACGTTTCAAATACGTTCGTTTGTGATCTGTAATTTTACTAAGAATTATTTATAGATAACTTTTGAAAAATAAAATTTTAATTTATGTTAAATTCTTCATAACATGCCAAATTGATCTAGAGCGGAGAGAAGTGCACACTTAGCAAGACACAAATGAGAGACCGTTCGTTGAAATCGAAGAGGTTGGAGATGGTGGGAGGCACTTAAAGGCTTTTTAAGAGAAAGATAGAAAAATGCAACGTGAGGACCATCAAGAGACCGTAAAGATAGGTGGAGATAGGTGGAAGAAGTGTTGGAACTGCTGCATATAAAGGAACTGTGCGGATAAGCGCTTTTCTGCGTGTAGTGGAGAGCATAGGTAGATTATGCTGGAAAACAATAAAAATGAAAAAGACCCACTGCAACCTTTAATTTTTGAAGGACGGGTATGTACCCCCCAGATCCTGGTTGAAATGTTCCCATGGTTCTCACATTGTTTATATTCCCAAACTTTCCCCCAACTTTAGCCAACAGAGAGTCGACTCTCTGGTGTGTACTTCCACCACGCATTAATGCTCTTGTTCTGAAAAAGTGACAAGCTGTCATACTAATATCGGGGGTCTGGGGGAATACCCCCAGTACAATAGCAATAGTTTAAAAAAACTCTTGACAAAAAATTTTAATTGTCTGAAGCTATAGGTCACCTTTTCGACCTCTCTTCTGTCAGCATTACCTTATCAAAGTATTTTTTGTTTTGTAAGAGTAAATTACAGAGCATACATTCCATCTTCGAAAACAGTAGCCCTTGGGAGTTTAGAATATCTTAGCAACAGTAATTGTGGTGAGCTGGTGTTGTCTTTTGGAAACTAAGAAATGGACAGATACCAAAAGTCTAATAAGATAATTAAGATAATTTGGATTATTTTTGTTTCAAATTTAACGAGTTTTAAACAAAATTTTTTTGAAAAATTTAGATAAATAATTTTGGATATTATAATTGGACTAGCTGGAAAGCCCGTCCACGGACGGGCATCTAGACCCGATTGGTTGAAAACTCGAATGATGTGCAACTCGTCCCAATGGGAAGTACCGGCGGTGGTTTAATATATTTTTCGGTTGGTAAAAAAATTCGACCAATTTGTGTTTCCTTTTCTCCAAAAAATGATACGCTGGAGAAGCAGCAGCAGCAGCGTGCTGGGATTTTATGTATTTAGACTAGCAGAAATCCCGTCCACGGACGGGCATCTAGACCCGATTGGTTGGAAACTCTATTGATGAGCAACTCGTCCTAGTGGGAGTACCGGCGGTGGTTTAATATATTTTTCGGTTGGTAAAAAAAGTCGACCAATCAAAGTGCTTCTAAGTTACCAGCTGGAGAAGAAGCAGGAGCAGCAGCGTGCTGGGATTTTATATATTAAGATTGTTAATAATTAATTGGATGGTTTTGAAGAAGGAGAATTTGTTTAGATCATAAAATTTGAAGAAAATTGCATTTTAATAATAAATTTGTAGGCTTAAATTGTATGAAAATTTAAAACAAGATAGGAACAAAGCGAATTTTATTAAACATAAGTTAGACTGCAATATAAAATTTAGTTTTCGATTTTTAAAAATTAAGATTTGTTATAAAAATTCATCGCATTTTATAAGCAAAAACATTGTAGCCAATCAAAAGTCGGACATCGTTTGTCGTCACTGTCTCTATAAAGTCACTGTAAACAGGGGTGAATGTAAGCGCCATCTCGGGTCAACATCCGTGGTCTATTCCCGGACAGTACTGAGTGACGCGCACCCTTACGCATACCCAGACGAGTAAGAAGTCAGAGATAAAAGAAGAGTAGGAAAATAAGAAGAACCAAACGAAACCAGGCCAAGTAAGGCTCCCGGTTGCTGGGAGCGGGCCTTAAAGGATATCAATAAGGCCTTCAGCGATACTGATGAAAACCAATAACCAAAAACAATTCGCCAATAAAAAGGACCAGGAGCACCAAAAAAAGTTACATTCTAATTGAGACTGAGGAACGAGAAGAACGTCAGTTGCTCCTACAGAATCTCAGCGAGCCACACAACGAAACTGCAGTGCATGAACTAAGAAAGACTACAGAGGTAAATATATCAGACAATGATGCGCTGATGAACGAAGAGAACGTACATAGATGTTTCCAAAAATACACCGCAGCTAATGGCCATAACACTCTTCGATCCCTTATACCGGTCTACGGAGACACTCAGACGGCAAAAGAAGAGACTGCACAAAGAGACTACTGGAGGGAACCAGACTTAGAGTAGAACCGACCAGATGCTTCAGATGCTGGTCTCAGGATCACAAGACGAATGTATGCAGGAGCAGCGAAGATCGTTCCAGAAGCTGCTGGAGTAAAGGCGAAGATGAAGGAAGAAAATAGGACACCTGACTGGTAGCAGGCAATACAGTGCCCGCCCAGCGTAAACCAGTAAGTAACATCTAATGACTGATACCGCACTCTTGCAGTTAGCTCAAGTGGAGAGGACACTACCACCCTGGGGGGGGGGGGGCATGAGAATTTCTCCCTTCTCAACGCGCAAAGAAAAGTTACGGCTAGGTTAAAGTTGGTTAACATTACTAGCTGGGAGTCAAAAAGTTCTGTTGTTAAGATTTTTGAATAACCGGGAATTACTTTGCCAGGGTCTTAAAGTCGATTTGTTTACGTGTCCTTCAGAATAATCGAAATTCTTGCAATAATAATGTAGTGGGATCATTTTTATCGTTACATTTTGTAATTTACTAATAATTGCAAAATTTAGTGCCATAGTGCGTAGGCGATCAACTTGACTAAAGCCAAGGTGACTGACTAGAAAATATAATTAATGGAGTTGTATTCCGTTGCTTTTCAAATTGTACAAAGATAAATATTGAGCTTTAGATCACAGGATTTGAACTGCAATGTCCCGCTTCCCGATTGGTGAGTGAAGGCTGTTCGCAAAAAGTTAAAACCCAGAATAATAGGCAGTTGTAGTCATCCAAGTTCCACCTTGTTTGTATTTTATGAAAAACGTTTTTGTGCTTTTTGTTTTTAATTTTACACCGTAAGATAGCATTAGCCCCTGGAAGTAACCCGCCACTGCTTTTTCAAACTAACAAATCTAGATTTTCCAAATCTTCGAAGTTATTTGTCAATAAAGCAATAAATAAACGTGATTGCTAAGGCTAGCGACAATAAATATTGTACATCCCTAGTATTTAGTAAATATTTACAATTCAAACTGCTTGGGGGTCTTATAATTGACCCAGACTTAATCCCTGCAAACCAAACAATAAAAAATACCAAAGGATTGTTTTTTATTTATTTACCAGGAGGCACCGGCTTACGTCAATTGAATTTCATTAATTTTAAAAATTGAGGGCGGAAGTTACAGAGAGAGCAGAGAATATAAAAAGCTAGCCAAGTGGTTAGCACTTCGGACTGGGAGTGAATCAAGTGTCAACTTGTGCCAAGAAATCAGATGAATGATGTTAAAGGGGAAAACGAATGTGGATATCTACAACCTCTTATTACAAAATTATGGCCAATATCCTTGTCAAGTATAGACGACTAAAACTTGGTCGGCTCCCTCTCCAAGTCTCTTGGACTTGATAACACAGAAAAGAAAAATAAAAAAAATACTTCTGGAATAATCTAAAAAAAGCAATTGGAATATATAAATAATTCTTTAGAAATTAATGGGGATTAATGCTTGTGCTTGGCATAATTTTTTGGCAAGGCATTGATAACTCATTGCTTAATCATTTGTAAATTTGCTTATCCAGCCACTGGAAGCGTTTAAAACAACTTAAACTGTATACAATTTATTCATGAAATACAGGAACTGACAAAAAACAAATTGTTATAATTTTTTCAGTTAAAACAATTAAACAGCAGAAGAAAAAACAAATAACTTACTTTTTCAAAGGCACTTGGCTGTCCCCTGCACTTCCTCCATTCCTCGACTCCGTTACTCGACAAGCAACCATGTTATAAGCTGAAATAAAATTTCTTAAAATGACTCTGTCGACGCATTAGTTTCTTATTACCTTTTTCCTGTTTCCGACGTTTTCTTTTATTACATATTTTGACCGCACATACCGAAAGAATTATGGCTACAATGAAAAACAGAATTCCTCCAACTACGCCGGCGGTGATGGCTTTATGCTTTACTCGAGCAGGGACAACATATTTTATTTCATCACTACTTTCGAAAGTTTTGACGGTATATGCTAACACTCTAAAATAGTAGGTTCGACCTCCCACTAAATTTTTCACTATGTAACCAAGAAAAAAAAAATTAATGACACCACAGACAGCGAACATAAATTTTCTTTCATGTCTCAATCGAGGCGAGAAAATTTACTTGTTTTCCTTTCAATTTAACATTTTAGAAAACAAGGAAATTAGATTTTAAACTTTGTTTCGATCTATTTTGACTAAAACAAGTCAACGCCGGAAAATTTCGACGGCGTCGAAACCGGCCTCGCGTGTACTAGGTAAAATGATGTAACTCACCTAAATATGAAGTTTCTTCTGGTCTAATTTGACCTTTGTTTAAATTTCTGTAAGGCCCATCAGTTTTATACTTAATTGTGTAATATTGCACTAAATTGTTGCGTTCGAGCGGTGGTTGCCAGGTAATCAAAAATCCGTTGCTGATTTCCGTTACGGTCAGGTTTCTCGGAGGACTTGGTTTTGGACCTGCGAAAACGAATTCCGATGAGAAATGAGCGCGGAACGAAACCAAAAAGGGATCGTGCAACATAAAGCAAAAGTACCTTTGGGTTTTAGAATTGGCGGTAATAATACAGCACCGCTAGCATCGGTGGGCAAAATCAAACTACTATAATCTAAAATATCTGAAATAAAAAAAAATAAAAATCATGCATTTTTGTAATTAACGTTTTGGTTGCGTCAAAACTTTAAGTGTATTATAACTTTAAAATGTGTATTTAAGATGACTTGCAAAGACATAAAACTTTTAACATTTATCACTTTAACTGTCAGCCACATTTAACAAGAAGAATAATATTAGTTTAATGTTGTCTATTAATATTGTTAGTCGCCAACTTTGAGAAAACTACAGAAAAAGTTTTTCTTTTACATTCTGGTGCGGAATTTTAATATATCTGGGCTCAATTTACTTCATCAAAACTTTGTCGGGGGCCCTAGGGACTTTCGCTTCGAAAGGCTCGGGAGTGGCGGGTCAAAATAAAAAAGAAGCGACGCAGGCGATTTTCTAAACGTTCTAGACATTAAACTCAATTAGGTAATGAAATGCATGCGGGTCGAAGAGAATTATGTGGTAACGTGAAATGTGGAGTGGATAAATCAGGCGGTGTACATGCAAAACCATGACCTAAATCCAAATATAAAAGAAGTATAAACAGAATAATCAATATGCGGAAGCACGCAAACTTTCCATGCTATAATATAGTTAAATACTCCTAAGCTTCTTACCCGAATCGTCAGAAGGAGAAAAGAAAGGAGTTGGATTTACTTGAACTTTGTGTATCAAACCGACATCTGCTTTTCCGGTTAGGTTTTATGATAAATGTGTAACGATTAGAATTTTATTAAGCGAATTAACAAAGGACTTACCTAATGTTCGTACGGTTATAATGTGACTCATCATGCCTTCTCCTAAAGCATTTTTTCCAACAACTTGAAACTCGTAAGTCGTGCCCGGACCTAAACGATTTATCGTTACTTGCGTGCTTCCCGAAGGAGTAACGGGAATGGTGGACCATTCGGATACGCCAGCTTCCCGATACCAAATCGTATAATCTTGTTTATAATCCGGTCCTCCACTATAACCCGGTAGCCAACTAAGTGTTACTGCAAATTCGGAAGCGTTTGCTGTTAAATTATAAGGGGCGTGAGGTTGGGTCCCTTCTACCACTAATTGCGTTGCTGTAACGATTGTTGCGACTTCATTAGAGGCGACGCATTGGTAAAAACCAAAATCCGATCGCCTAAGCCCTTCGATCGTGATGTTGCCGCCCGATATCCGTACGCGATTCTTTTGCAACGGCGTTCCGTCCCTGCGTTGCCATTGGATGGTCGGCTTTTGGGTTCCGTCCGCTTCTTGAGCGTCGCAATGCATTTCCACCGTCTCGCCAACTTTGCGTTGATACATCGCCTCGGGCTCTATAGTGAAACTCGGCGGTTTCCTTACCAAAACTTCCATAGGACCAGAGGAGCCTTGCGTTCCCTGAGCGTTATAAGGCGTACACGTATAACGCCCTTGATGGTTTTGATTAACTCTAGTAAACAGTAGAGAACCATTATTCATGATAACGATATCTTTAGTCTGATAAGGCTCTAGTAGGCGTTTATCTTTGGTCCACGTAACGTACTGAAGAGGAGGGTTGGCTTTTATATAACACTGCACTACACCCGCTAACCGAAAGGGTAAGTACTGTATCGTCGGCGTAAATGTCACTTTAGCTGGATCTGCAAATAATTTACAACGCAACATTAAGCCCCGACATTATATTCCTTTAGCCGTTGTTACAATTCAAAAACAATTTTAGTTATTCGAATGGCTTTGCATGTTATCCTTGAATTCCTACGCAAAAGTTCTTTCAATTTAAATTTTTTTATTCAAAGAAAAGGTAAAACGTCAGTTCAATTTAATATTTTTGCCCAAACTTTTTTTATTAACGTCGAACATAGAGCAATAAAGTATGAAAGCCAAAAAATTATCATAAATTTTCATAATCAGCTCGGATATGAATACAAAACACGATATTATAATTTTATGAACGGAATTAAAAATGACTTATGGCATTTAGCACGATATAAAATTAATTTTCAAAATTCAAACGTGTGACGTCACGCAACGCATCGATTTATCGAAGCGGACGCTTTATTTTTAATCGGACCCATTAGTCGCGCATGTGGTGGCAGCGGTGGGAGAGGCGGGTAGTTTTACGTTTTGACTGAATAAATTCCGTAGGTGTATTGTGCCGTTCTGCCGTCGCGGCGGCGAGATAAAATCAAAGTTGCTTAAGGTACATGCAAAGTACATAAGTTGATTAACGTTAATTTACATGAAAATCGTGTTTGGTATACTAAGTGAATCAAGAATGAACTTACATTCAACGTTGAGATACGCTGATGCGGACTGCGGTTCCCCTATGCCATTACTCACTTCGCAAAGGTACTGTCCCGAGTCGTCCGCACTTACGGGATTTACAACCAAAGAACCATCTCGTCGTATAGTAATCCTGGTTTCGAGAGATGTAACTTCTCTGACGGGTGCTCCTTCCCGAAACCACTTCACAGTTACGTTTCCTGGCAGAGCCTTAGCTTCGCAATTAAATTGCACTTTCTCTCCTTCTAGTTTAGTTTGGTTAGTAGGAGGCACCATAATTACGGCACCTCCTGCAATTATTACCCTAGCCGTGTGAGAAATTTGCCCTTCTCCATTTCTTGCTATACAAGTGTAGTCTCCTATATCTTCGTGTCGAATATTTGAAATACGGAGCTCCGTTCCTTCGTTAAATATTCCTAAAGTGTTGAATTTCTCGTTAACCTAGCTGATTTATTTACAAGTTTATCATATTTTACATCGAATATTTTACGAGCACGTAAACGTCTCATTCAAAAATTTTGTTTCGACTCGTTAAGAAAATTTTAATCAAAGAATAAATTACCTATAGTCGCGCTTGGTTCTACTGGATTAGCATCTTTATACCAGAGAATTTCGGGAGTGGGTGTACCTTCTGCCTGGCAGTTAAGGATAATAGCGTCACCCAAATTGACGTATATAACATCTTCGGGAGTGACACTAAAACGAGGGGGTGCGTGAACGTCCAAATGAAACCACGTTCCATTTTTGTTCGAGTTCGGTGAGCGGTTAAGGAATACCACTTTGCATTCATACCTAAATATACATATAACGTGTAGTTTATATTCATTCAATTGCGAAAAACTTTCTTTCTTACCAGCCCTGATCCGACTCGCGAATATTCGTCAAGTTGAGAGATGCTGCTCCGTAGGGAGAATCCGGCGACACTCGTGACACGCGTCCCTCGTACCCTTCGCCGCTATGAGTTGGGTAACTTTCATACCAAATATAGATTGGAATTTCTTGACCCTTTATAACACAAAAATCTATCAAATTTAAATTACACATTAAGCGACAGCAAATGAACAGAACATGCACACGTCAATCATTTATGAGTTTTTCAGTTCAAACTCACGAAAACCTAGATATAGCAAGAAAGCAACATGCGTTATTTACACCCTAATTTACTCAAGCTATTCAAAAATTTTCCACCAAGTTCACAAAATTTTCTACCGCACTCGATTTTCCCAGTTTTGAAAAATGGCAAACAGGGGCGGGCGGTTTGGCCTACTGCAAATGTTACACAACAATTTCTGTGAAAATATTTCCGGATTCCATTGTTCGCTTATTGCTGCTAAACTAACCCTAACCAATTATGCAAACAATGAATATCTCACGGGAAATTAGATAAATCGTGGAGAAAAGGTTAACGAATTCTTCGCGTTCTCGCACTCGCCTGCCGGCTCGTGCTGAAATATGTCTATTCTATACTCATTGCATAAGTCACTATCTTTAAAATTTTTAAACTAAAAAAAAGTGTAATACGTAGTTTTAATTTTGTTTTGCAGCACTCTATACTCCGAAATTAAGTAAAACTGTTTTTCATTAATTTCAATTATGCTTTCAAAACGCAAATAATATTTTTTACCACCAAAAGATCGACATGTCCAAATAGATTCAGTTTTTAGAATGGAAAAATTTCTGATTAGATCTTGTAAGTTACAAATCTAAAAAAATGGAGAGGTTACGACGGATCAGGGCAGCCTTCAGGCTGCACCACTCAAGTAATTTTGTAAAATACAAGATAATTTTTTTAAATTATGAATTTAATTCATTTCAATAGAATTCCAATACAAATTCAGATTATTCAAAAATTAATAATTTATTCAATAGATTTCGAAGGTTGTCAGGCCGCAATAAAGGCATTTAGGTAATTAAAATACAATATTTTAAATTATACCAAATGTTTTGCGCCTAAGACTTATTCTCATTCCAGGTGGTCTAGAAGTGGCCAAACATATTATTTAAATTTCAAAGTTTTGTGGGTTAAAATTATTCGTCATAAGCATTTTCCCTTTAGATAATCTGACTCCTGACAGCTGACTGACAACTCTGACAACCTGACTCTGACAACTTGTTGTGTGGGAACTTTATTTCTTTTACATTTGTTTACTACAAATGAAATTGTATTTTTACCATATTATTTTTTTACTAAAAAAAATTGAGCTGGGTTGGGTTAGATTAGAATTGTTAAAGACGACGAAAAAGGGAAAATCCTAACAGATGCTCTGGGAGCTAGCGAGCTGGATGTATGCAACATCGGCAAAATTTTTACATTTGAAGAATAACGGAATGGAAAGTATTAGATGAAGAAAAGCTTAGCGACCACAAGTACTATATTCTCTTCAACGTGGAGGTCCAAAACATCAGTCCGACAATCCAGCCGTTTACACACCAAGGCTGGCTATCCCACAAAATGGCCAGGGAGAATCTGCTGGAAGCTTTCATGGCGGAAATCAGAAAGTGGAAGAGATGGCTTCCAAAAGATGGATAATGGGTTACAAATCTGTCTATTAGTGGACCACGAAAGTTGCGGCATTGAGGAGAATTGCCAACCGGCTTAGAAGAGCATCCCAGAGGAGACAATATGAAGCAAGATTCAGCAAAGCTTTTGTGGACTACTGGCGAGTAAAAAAAAGCTTGCCCAAGGAATATAACCGATAAAGAAGAAATGCTGACAGGAAGCTTCCACCTTCTTAAGGATAATCCATGTAACAAAGTCTATAAGATCGTTACAGACAAACTTAGGGAGAGAATGTCAATTCCAGGATTCACACCGATAAGAGTCCAACGGGTGGCCGAAGCGTTATTCACGGTCCACACGCCTCGATCCCTTTTCAAGAGAAGAAGCTTTGAAAGGCAGTGTTCAGACGGAGTACCGGGGCTAGCTTTAAAGGCCTTGACTACAGAATATAGACATAGGTTTCTGACCGCTTTTAATGCATGCATTTAAAAGGAAGTTTTTCTCGAGATGTGGAAGAGAGCGGACATGGTTGATGAGAATTTGCCATGGATGTTTTAATGCATACTTGCACAGGTTCGGTAAGCGAGAATCACCCACATGTAGCAACTGAAAGGCCGAAGACATAGAGCAGATTACTGCACGCCTAGGCTTTGGAGGTTGGAGTGTCATTTGGAGTGCCAAAGTCTTGCCGTCAGTTTAAGTGAAGGGGGTTTTGGTCGGTAAAAGTCCGACACTACAACTACTCCCACTCACTTCGGGTGGTGTCCATGAAAAAAAAATGGTTAGAATTGTCAGGTTCTGATCGGGTTAGGTTAGGACAATGTATGAAAACAAATGCGAGGTTTAGTTTAAGTTGAGCTGGGTTAGGTAAGGTTTAGCTTAGGTTAAGTACAACCTAAGTTAGTTAGGTTAGAGATGTGGTAGGTTTAAGTTGCTGTTTTTCGTAAAAAAAAAAATTGAAAATTTAATATTTTAATTTAGAACTATAAATTTCATGAATTTTTGATTTTCCCGCGAATGAGTTGACTTAGCGCCAACTAGCGGACAAAACCAGACTTTAAGTAACTAAGTGATTATTTTTGAGTAAATAATTAATTTACTTGAATTTCTCGTGAGAGGATTTTGATTGCGCGTACTAATTCATCCGTGAAATAGGATTGAAAGCTGCTGATTGTTTTTGAATTTAGGGATTTATTATTATGATTGATGTATTATTACTCAGTTTAGGGTGGCGTTTAATTGTCGGCTACAGTATTTAGATGTATTTCTCTCAGTTTCTCTTTCTGAGATTTCTGGAGAATAGCAAGGTAGGCAAGAGTCATTAATAAATGCTATTATACTATATGTAGAAGATGATAATGACGAAATATCCTTTAGTTGTTGCTGTTAGTTACTGCTAAAAAGTCTTATTAGACTTAAAATTTATTAAAATAAACGAAATTTTCAAATATTCATGTTTTAAATAATAGATGACTTAATTTCTTATTAATAAAGCACAATTTAAAAATTTGTGGGGTACGTCAATCTTTCGAGCGAAAAGATCATACGAACAACCCGAATCACTCTGACGACAATAAAACTTTTACAAAAGTTATAAATAACTCTAATTTTTCTGAGCCCTTCAAACAGGCAATTAATTAAGATGAAAATACCCTTGACACAATTTTTTATTAAAATGCTTAATTTATGTAGTACCAGTGCCTATTCGAAAGTTTGAAAAGTGTTCAAATTAATATAAAAAATTGACGCCCGACCTGGGACCCAAAATGTGACACCCAACGTGGGGGCCACACATGTTTTCTCTTTAGACTTTATTTAAATAAAATTTATAATATCTTAAAAATTGTATAATTTTGTCATAGAGACCTTAAATTCTAGCGCCAGCCCGTCCCTGATATTCAAATTAATTATTATGCTGAAAAATAAAATAAAATTTCTGTTTGAGAATCACTTGAGTAAATGTTCATGTCTGTTAATTATACCAATTTAATAGTAAACATGCAAGAATCGATAATAAAATATTCAGAACATGCGGAGATAAAGAGAGAGACACTCATACGCTGTTCTAAAACCAAAAATATGATTCGATATTAATTTTGGTGAAATTAATTTCGAATTAAGTTAGTTTCTAGAAAAGAAAAAGTAGGTTAAGCAGTAATTTCGTGACTGTTAGTTCAGTGTGTGACTAAAAATAAGTTAGTGAATTTGAAAAAGTGCACAAGAGTTAGGTTATGTTGCACTTGAACTGTTTTCTAATTATGAATTTGATGAGTGGATGATGAAAAATGAAGATGGTCTATCTGCTCTCTCTTATCTCTTTTTTGTGGATCACATCACTGTGTTCAATCACAAACAATCACGTAATAAAAGTAAATTCGTAAAATGACGCGCTGTGGTATGCACTTTGGCGCCAAAATTCATTCCTCAGAACAATTCTAAGTTAATTGTAGCGAGCGAGCGATACATCCAATTGTATGTTTATGTTGTTATTGTGGTAAAAGTTTTGGAGTTAAATTTTGTCATAAAAGTACAATCGGAAGTATCAAATGCGTCCTGAGAGTTGATCGCCGGTTGGTTAATAGCACTAAAAGCGATTGCAACTCGTCAGGAACCCAAACCTAGGGCCTAAGCCCGTCCGATGGCCACCACAATAAGAGAGCAGAGGGTAAAATCCTACCGTGTCGCCTACCTTCTTCTCCCATTGTAAAACATACGGCACAGGTTGATCTCCCGGAAATTCCACGTGGCAGTTGAAAACCACAGACTCACCCAATATGGCGGTGATATGCACTGCATCTTGATGGCCGTTGCAGGTAACTGAAAACAAAAAACGATCGAGCGTTTAGAGGTTATCTGACACTTAAGAATTAATTTGCGTAATTTTGTTATTAAATTTATATCTTTATAAGTTATTGTGAGAAAAGACGGTGTAGGCCAACTGTGTAAGCGTGTCTTTATTGCCATAAACTTTCTTGTATTTGTCCCAAGCGCACCAAGCAGCAAACTTTTGTAATTACACTGGGTTATTGGAGCGCAGCGGATTAAACTAAAAACAACATGGCATCCCCTAGTAACGTCTTTATATAGCACTATTCATTTCGGATAGTAGGCACTTTTTTTGCAGCTTTACACGTCACTAATCAGCTTTTAGTTATAAATTAACAAAATTTTGGAATCGTTAAGGCCCGCCATATTACTTGCGGTGTTTATTAAAGCGAAATCAGATTTACGTCGTAAGCGTTAATTAAAAGGCTTCACTTCAATAAGCGCCTCCTTAATAAAACTTCATCAGCGGTTTGGGTTGACGCTACGCTACGTCGGTATCCGCTTACCAGATCAATTCGAACCAACAAAACGTGGATTTTTAAATTACCTACAGCGGATTATTTTCAAATCAAAGCGCATTTACGTGTTATATAAATAATATATAAATTCAATTAATCAAATCCCATTAGTTCTCCGAAACAAAATCCAATTTACGGATTAGGTTGCATTGGACAAACAACCTTTCATTTTTGGAAACAAATTAACGGTAAAATTTAACAACATCTTGCAGAATAGTCTCGCCGGGGGCATTTTCCCAAATTAACCCTATTTATTATTACAACATAAACCACCCCTCCCGATCCCATTTCATCCATTTGGTTATTTATATGAATTACTGTCGTTTGCAAGCAAATCCATTACGTTGTTGATTGAATTATTGTCAGTTTGAAACAAAACACACTTCACTTGGAAACTCGGTAATTTAATAACCACATCGTATTGCCCACTAACGATATTTTGATTTTATAGATTAATGCTTTGATGTTTCATCCGGACACGTAGTTTGGAGGTTAATTTATATATCGGGCTGCAGAACCGGAATCGTTCCACTAAAAACTCACTTGCAACTTCCGCCCAAATTAGATATACGCGATAAGTCTCAGAAATTGTGTTTGTATTAGTTTTACTATTGCATGTCCTAGGACAATTTTTAATAAAAGTAACACCTAAGTTTATATTTATTCAAAATGGCGGCCTAGTTTTATCATCGAAAATATTGGTGTTGGTATGCATAGATCAAAGCGATAAAATCTGACCGTGACTTTCATTTTCGGGTTTTTATTTTCTTGTTAAGCAAGAAAAGTCCGGAAAACAGAGAAACAAAATTGAAAAAAAAGTTAAATCTGAAGGTTAAAAGATTTAACGAAGAGCGGTTTTCTGAAAAGAAAACGTTATTTTGACAAATTAAAACGAAAATTAACGACGACACGCAAAATATAAATTAAATTTTCCTCGTTATAAAATTTTCTTATCTGTGCATATAAAATGAAGCTGTTTTGTAAAAACTGGTCAAGTTAATGGCCATTGTTACCCTATTTCAATGAAAAATGTATTTTACTACGAAGGAAATGTTAAAATGTTCTGTGTAATTTAAATAAAATAAAATATTGCGCTCCACTATTACATTTTCCGTTTTAATGTTTTCTAGTAACGTCGTTTTAACGGTTTTATAACACGTCATGTGCATCACCGGTGATTCGCATTCAGAAAGTTTCTAATTTATTTTAAACAAGTTTTTGCAACTATTACCGCTTTTAATGAAAGTAGTAAATTTTGACCGAATTTAAATTTGACCGACCGGCGAATGTGCGAACTAAAGAGACGCCACACTACTCCCATGCGTTTGCGTTAACAATAAAGGAGACAAATACTGAAAATTTGGCCAACAAATCTCGGCTAATAGGAAACAACAGGTACCATTAACAAACCCTACCTAATTAGCATCTTAAAGTCCTGTATCGTACGGTTAAAATACGACAACTCACGCAAGCTTTTTCGGATGCTCATCAAAATTAAACCAAGTTAGATAAGGTCAGCACTTCAACAGATAATCGATTTGTAAACACAAACTATTTCCCTTTTGCGGTTAATAATCTTAAAAGTTAATACCGTAGTAAATAGTAAATGAAAGCACAAATAACGCAAGTTAAACTACCGCAACCAATAAAAACTTCAACCGATTCAGCAAAAGCTTTAAATTCTCACAATATTATTAATTTATATTAACGTTATTTTAACGTGTTTATTATTCTATTAAAAAATAAACCTGCATGCACGCTGGATATTTTAACGAATATTACACGTTATTCCAACATGGCATTCTAAGCGGACTCACGACTCTCGTTTCTCGAAAAAATTTTTGGGTTACATTTCAGAACACTAAATAAATTTTGGTTTCATGATTTCTGAAACCACCATCATTAAAACTCTTTATCCAACAATGTATTCCACACCCACGCTGCTTGCTTTAATCCGTACAAACTTTTATTTAGTTTACATCGATTTTCACCTTAAATTTTCAATTTGTGTTTTTCGTTTTATTTTGCCTTTTATTAAATAATGTTCTATGATTGTGATGCTTCATATTCTGGAATTTAAAAATAAATGCAACCTTTGTTTGCTTTGAACTCGAAATTTTATTCCTTGTGCAATTCTTATTACGAGAAATAACTCGAGAAGGAATCTCGAAGTTGCCTGAAGAATTTGTCGAGAATAAAACCGTAAGCTTGCGACTGCAAGCTAAGTTGTTTACTTTTCTAGTTAGGAATTTGTAACTTTTTTTTTTCAACGATTGAATTGACTGGCTTGGTGTAAGTTTTGTAGTTTTAAGTTTTGAAAGCTGCAGATGTGATTTCTTGTTTCTTGATTTGTTTGTCAAGTTTCGGTGAAGTTGCATTTACTCGTCAGCCACATGCGCTGTTCACATGGTCTTTGTTCTATAATCTTGAAATGAAAAAAACAAAAACAGAACTGACAAATTTAACCGGTACGCTGTGTGCTGGTTTGGTAATATGTTGCATTTTTTTTCTTTCATTGCAAGAATTTTTATTAATGCTATTTGCATTCGGAAAATGTTGAAAGTTTTCCTCTAAACCACGTTCCGGTGGCAGCTACTCTTGGTTTATGAACAAATCACATTGCGTAGGAAAAGCAAACCATTGTTAGCGCAATGTATTTTAAAAAATTGTGGAAAACACGCTTGCAAAATCGTTACAAGCAAAAGTTCAATTGTGCGTTTAGTGCCCGCGGCAACAAAAATAAAATTTTTAATCAATGGAAATTAATACAAATTTCACTGCCACCAGAAAAATATTGTCATTGTTTTACAATAATTATCGAAAGCTGGCATTGTGCTTAGACCTGAATAAAAAGTTAACTCAAAAATCCCACAAGCGTAGAAATGGGGTTTTCGTAAAAAAATTGTCAATTATCTATGCTGTGGTCTGCATTCCAGAATAAGCTGCCGGTCGGTCCTATATCTGTGTAAAAAGTAAAAAAATGTTGGTTTGTAATTCTACGTGTGAAATTTATCCGGTAATGTAAATTGGTTTATGCGTACATAATTCAATGATTAATCTAGACCGCAAAAACATCTGTGTATGATTATTGAGTAATAACCTCATTATAAATTTCAATGAATACCGCCATAGACGTAGAATATAGGTAGAAGGTATAGAATTTTGAATTTGTCTACTTTTTTGATATTTTTACCATTTCGCAGAATTTCCAATTATTTTGTTTTTTTGATAATTCTAAATTAAGATTACAGTTAAGCATAAATAAGCGACTGCTAAAGAAAGTAGTAAAACTATGAGAGACCTGGCTCACATTTTTTCGATTTATTAAATTAAAATTTATGATAGATTACATTGCACATTTTTGAATTTAAAAATTTAATTTAATAAACTACTTATCGATGATATTAATTAATTAATAAAATAATTACGTCGACAGTAACATTTATTTCTAATCACAGAAGCGAAATAGTTATAAAAGTCACAGTGAGAGGCGCCGTAGGTGGCGAATGGGCGAATGAGGCCAATCGTCTGAAAGTCTGGCGAAATAAAATTTCAAGTCCGCCACTGCACTAGATTACCGCTGTATGAAAACGAAATGTTGACTTTGTACCCAAAATCTGCTATGATAAATCAATGTGGAACTCATGGGAGGAGGGGCATTGAATGCCAATTAGCTACAATGCAAAGCAATAATTGTGCTGCAGAATATTCCATCCCCCTCCCGCACCCCGGTAATAATTTGAGGGGGTTAATGTATTTTTCGCACTTTCGGGAGTCAACTAACCAGCTTAGTTTTTTGTCGACGACAGAAGTAAGAGTAACATTTTTGTTCCTAGTAACGGAGACGGTCATTAGCCTAGTAAGTTATCCGAACAACTGCTGATTCTAAGATACTCGGTTTAAATCCGGGAGAATCAAAACCTTTCATATGACCGTCTCCGTACTTTGGAGGGCACGTAAATCCGGCGGTCCCCCTGGGTTGAGGTTGACGGTTGCCGCTGTAACTATTAAAAATAGGGCTACAGGCATTCCCCAAGCCAGTTTAAGCAGTTGTGCGGTCTTAATGCCCGAACCTTTCTCGAAAGAAAAAGAGGGCGATAGCTCAGGAGTGCAATGAAATACTGATGAAGAAGAAGAACTTAAAATAGAAAGAAATAGAAAATATCTGACGCCAGATAGTAGGTTGCCTGTACTCAATTACAGCGACAAAATAAAATAATACTTAAGTTTAACAGAGAACAAAAGAGGTACACGAAAGCTGATTTATCTAAAGGTCGCCGGGGGCAGAAAAGTTATAGTAAATATTCAGTCTGCTACTGCCTAACCCAGTTCCCTGTCTCTACGCATGTAACTTCCCTGTAACTAGGCGCAGCACAATACTGCGGCGCTCAGTTATTTTCTCGTTTTCTATATAATGTGAGTAGGTATGGGGGCACATGGGCCAGACAGAATTGTGTAGCGGGTTGCCTAATAGCGTTGTATATCGTGTTATGTACCGTATTATGTACCGTTATATACCGCTATTAGGCAACCCGCCACATAATTCTGTCTGGCCCAAGTGCCCCCATACCTCCCCCAGCACATTAGTAAATGTGTTCGAAAAAAATAAAATGTGTTATTGAATTTCAAATCAGAAATCTTAGATTTGCGGTTTGAAACTTATAAGCTCAATAACACTTTTTTGCGCAGAAACTCTGTGGTGTACTGGAGGGTATTCCATACCCCCCAGACCCCCCGGTTTGAGAAACCTAGCTTTGTGTGCGTTTTGTGTTTATGTTGTGTACGGTTTAGTAATTTAATTGGGAATTGTTATTTGAAATCTATGACTGCCACTGTATATCTCCCGTCGCCATTACTGTTACCGAATCGGAATCGCCGAAACGCCGGTACCGAATTAGAATCGCCGAAACTGGTATTGCCGAATTGACGGTCGTAGAATCAGAATCGCTGAAATGACTGTACCGAACTGAAATCGCCGTAATGACAGTGTCCGCCATTAACTTGAATTTTCTTTCTGAATTTAGGAATTCAGGAATTTTCAAAGATTTTCAAGGAAATTTCAAACAAGTGCAATTCCAAAGAAACTCAATGTTTTTAAATGATTTTCAAGTAATTCCAAGAAATTCCAAAGAATTCAAGAAATTTACAAGGAATAATGCCCGTACTAATAGTAACGGATCAATCCGAGACTCAAAATAATCCTAGAATTTACCAATAAGATTACTGGAATTTAGACCGTATCGTAGCAACAACTGCTATTTCGAGAATTAATCTTGAATCTCGGATGAATCCGTGACTATTAATACGGACATAAGAGAATTTCAAACTATAGTTAGTACAATTCTAAGAAACTTGATTTAGAAAGCACTGGAATTCTTTTAAAAAAGAAGTAGAAGAGCATAAAAACGCATTTTGGTTTAGGATCACGAAAAATTTGAAAACCAGTGGATGAGCAAAAACCTTAGGTGGTCTAAGTTTGAGATATAGAAATAAAACTTTTCTGCGTGCCAGGGTCACTTGAATTCCTTTAAATATTTTTTAGAATTCTGAGGAAAACTGCGGAAATCTGGTATACAAGTAAGAGAAATCGGAGAAAATCAGTAAAATTTAAAGAAATTTTAGAAAATAGGAAATGTAAGAAAATCCCAAATTATAGATAGCTTTCATCTTTTTCTGATATTTTAAAAGAAAATCTCAAGGCACTCCTGGAGGAAATCAGGCAAAATCTCTGTAGAATCTCATAAAAAAATCTAATGTAACTTGATTTGCTCCTCGCACGAAGCTAAACTCTGTTGCTTTGTCCCTGCTATTTTAAGATTCTTGGCAGCTGTCCCCCTAGAGGCGGTTATTTATACTCTAACCTATAAAAATAAGTGAGTTCCTAACCTGCAAATTGAAAAATTAAAAGTTAGGTTTGAAGTAACAGGAGAGAGTACCCTAACCGGGCCCACGATTTTAAAAATTTTCAAATCACATTAACATAGTTTAGGACGTAAATTACAAATATAAAAATAAAATTTTATGGATTATTCAAAAATTCAAAAATACCACCGAAATTCACGATAAACTGGAACCAACTATTCGATTGGTTACCTTCATAAAGTTGGCTCCGCCCATCCCTTAAAATTATTATAAAATATAAAATCAAGGTTAAAATTAAGGTTGTTTCTTATTGTAATACTCAAAGTTAGAATGTATTTCACGTTGGATGCGTATATTGCCCGGAGGGTGCTTGTCAAAATGGGCCGCAGCGCCCGAGCGAAGCGAGGGTAGTAGAGGCCGAAGTGAAATGATGTTGTGTTTAAAATAACGACAGTATGTTTTGTGTTCGATGGAGCAAGTAAGCCACCGAAATAAATAATTTAATCAAAATTATTATGGAAAAGAAGTTAAACTACGGTAATTGATGTTTTATCAGAGTCACAACCGAAAGCTAACCTTTTAACTTCTGTACCTATATTTTGAATTCAATTAGCCTCGTATTTTATCCTACGTCGTTAAACTTTGGTGGCGTTAAAATTTGATTTTTCACCGAAATTTACTCTTCACGAAGGAGTAAATTAACTCGGATATTTTGTATTTGCGGTTCATTTTCGTGTTTGTGCTGACAAGCCCGTGGGCGTTAATAAGAGAACATCTCATCAAAATCCTTTTGAATTTCCAGCACAAAGGGCATTTGAAAATACGAGCAATCGAATTTGCTACAAGGATATTAAAAGAAGCAAAAAACAAATTGTTTGTTTCGCGATATTATTAATGCACGAATGTCAATCGACTATGTCGATTGCTTTTTTTGAACTTTCCACGATCTCCGTTGAAATGGATATCAAACAATTTTGCATTGTCAACAAAATGTAATACCAACAAAAAAAGGTGATAAATCAAAAACAAGGTTTTTAGTTTTCGCATTGGGATCGATAAACAAAAATTTTAATTAATTTCCAAAGCAAATACATCTGGCTGCGTCTGAAAAATAAAATTTTCCTAATTTAAACTTTAAGTTGTTTTCTAAATATTTGTTCGAACACTGCAAACAAAATAATTTGCGAACGCTCGCAAGATTAATAATAAAATTTATTTTAGGCCAATTATGAAAAAATTTAAGTGCGGGACAAATTGGGGAGATAAAAAAACGTGGAGAAAAACAATGTTCGATTAATGGATGATGATGGTTTTTTTTATTTTAATTTGCGTCGGCCCGGCTAATTTTGTTCCTATAAGACTAATCACGTTCTATTAGGGTCCATTATGTTGTCTACCCAAGATATTGATCCAAGAGCTGGGTTTATCACCACACAGTGGTTGGAGATTACAACTACAACGTATGGTAATTTTACATTCCAGTCGTTCGAGAATAGAGAGACTTTTTTAACGTACAAGCTATTTTTCATTCTAATTTGCATATACATAAACCATAAAGCCTTAACGGTTTCCGAAAATAAAATATTGTTTGGATGAGGAGATGAAATATTTAACAAAATGTTAATGTTATTCCGTCGGCGTTTCGAGAGTGACCTCGGCAAGATTTGATCGTGTCAAGTTTTGGTTAATTACGATAATGGCTTTTTGATTGATTACTTTCTTACCTGTTTGCAAAATAATAAAGGCGCAAGCGGTGAGCAGCGGTACCGTAGCGGTGGTCAGCGGACGAGACTTGCCCCTTGGGTCTGTGCGCATGCCCATCCCGGCGGTCCCATTCTCCCAGCTAGCGCATCCTCATTGCCGGCTCTTCTGTAATAAACATACGTGATATTATAACCAAATTGTACAAACATTACAAACATACTAATGAGCACAACAAATTAACAGCTTGAGCCGAAATCCGGCGTCGCGGCGCCCGCCGTCGTCTCATCCCCAAAAGAAAGAAAGCCTGTCGCTCCAAGTCGGAAGCTCTGGAACGACAAGACACCTTCGTTAAGTTCTCTTGTCGTTTTTTAATCGAGTTGACTTTTTACAACAAAAAGGTTGATGTAATAGAAATTCATGAGCACGTAATAATTTATGCAAATGAATCTACAAGTTACAAGTAATTATTCCGTTCGATAAAACAATTTCTTCATTCGTCTATCTGGAGAGGTATACATGGATGTGCAGTGAATTGTACACGACACACTTTGATTAAATGGATTATCACCCGTAAATTTGATGTATTAATTCAGCGCTATCTTGTCAAGTGAAACTCATGCATTATTTCCTGATTAATTAATACAATTAACTCGAGTTTCGTAATCCACCCATTACAGTTTCTCGATAATTTTCAATTTTATCACTCTCACGTTGGAAAGACGTGTTTTGACTAGCTTCTTTGCCGCAGCCATGGTTACGTAACTCAAACACCAATCTCCCATTTGAAAAATTGACCCCAATCTATAAGATATTTCGATCCGGTCGTCGACAATTTTTTAAGTTTTTCACTTGTTACAAGTCAATTCGGAAAGTTTCCCCCGACCCAACTGCAACTTTTTCATGCAAAGTTCTAAGTGTTATGTAATTACAGAAGTCTCTGAATTATTAATAAGTACAAATAATTAGCTTAAAAGGTTCAGATTGATGCTCTCGCTGTAATGAAACAAAAATTATACTAACTTGAGAACAACTAATCCAGAAATTCGCGATAATTTTTGTATTTCAGTGTTACATTTTTTAGTTATTTTAAAATAATCCTGGTTAAGAATAAAATTTACAATGAAGCCCCACGCTTTTTGTCAATTTGATGTTGTACTTCCTTGACAGCAAGAGAAGTTGCAGGTTAAACTAAAAACCGAAACCTAACCTAGTAACTAAGCCTAAAGCGCTTATAAAAAAAATCGGAACTAAAATGATAAAATTGAAAAAACATCCTACTATTTTTCAGTCGGGACCAGAGAGTGAGATAAAGAATAAACCCAGAAAACTAAAACTGGAAAATGTAAAAATAATCAAAATTAATTAAAAACCTAATTTGACCTAACGTGTAAAACAATAGATTGACCAGGATGTGCGGCCTGAAGGCCGCATTGATCTATAACTTCTTCAATTTTTTTAGGTTGGCAATTTAAAATTAACCAATCAGAAGGATAAGATTTTTTATTTTTTTGAGTTAAATTGACTCGTGTTTGAAGTTAAATTAAATTTGAATATTTAAATCGCATACTTTTGTCATAAAATTGTCAATTGACAGTTGAAATTTTGTCAATTTTATGTTGAAATTCTCCACAGCAACAAAAGTTATGCAGAAAACAATTGCAGATTATACTAAAAACTCGAAACTGAAAACCGAAACAAGGCTAACCTAGCAACTGAGCTTAAAGCGGTTATAAAAAAAAATCCGAAAAATTGAAAAACAGCATTGTATTACTTTTCAATTTGACCTTTGAGTGAGATAGAGAATAAACCCAGAAAACTAAAATTGATAAATGTAAAAATAATTAAAATTGACTAAATTACCTAATCTAACCTAACGTGTAAAACAATAGATTGCCCAGCATGTGCGGCCTGGAGATCTATGACATTTTCAATATTTTTAGGTTGGCAATTTAAAATTAACCAATCAGAAGGATAATATATTAACCAGTTATTTGACAGCGTTCTTTGATATTTCCGATAATAATATAATTTATTGCTTTGTGAGAAATTGATTCGTTTTTGAAGTTAAATTAAATTTGAATGTTTAAATCATATGCTTTTGTCATGAAATTGTCAAATGTCAATTGAAATTTTGTCAATTTTATGTTGAAATTTCTCCATAACAACAAAAGTTATGCAGAAAACAGTTGCAGATTAAACTAAAAACCTGAAACTAAAAACCGAAACGACGCTAACCTAGCAACTGAGCTTAAAGCGGTTATAAAAAAATCCGAAAAAAATAATAAAATTGAAAAACAACATTTAAATCATATGCTTTTGTCATGAAATTGTCAATTGTCAATTGAAATTTTGTCAATTTGACGTTGAAATTCGTCCACAGCAAGAAAAGTTATGTTTAACAGTTGCAGATTAAACTAAAAGCCTGAAAGTGAAAACCGAAACAAGGGTATAACCTAGCAACCGAGCCTAAAGCGGTTATAAAAAAAATCGGGAAAAAAATAATAAAATTGAAAAACAACATCCTATTACTTTTCAGTCGGGACTAGCGAGTGGGATGGAGAATAAACCCAGAAAACTAAAAGTGGAAAATGTTAAAATAATCAAAATTCACTAAAATACCTAACAAAACAATAGATTGCCCAGGTTGTGATCCTGATCCATGGAATTTGCATTGGTGACTATTTCCGAATTAAAATAACAATTCCAAATGGTTTTTAGGTTTTGCTAGGTTTTGAAAAAGTGCTATAAATTTAAAACCGTAAATCTAACTTGTAAAAATCTAAGATTTCTGGGGATTCTGATGTGCTGGAGGGAATTCCATCCCCCCCCCAGACCCCCCGGTTTAAAAAACCTAGTTTTGTGATTGTGTTAAAAAAAGAAAATGTATTTTTCTATTCTTTACTATTAAGAATATAATATAGAAATTTATTATTTTAAATTCGGAAATAATTCCCAATGCAATTTCTTTGACCGCTACTGTACATTAAATAACTCTACAAAAAAGAAAAAAGAAATGTATTTCCAATTTGCTTCTGTGTGTTCTTAAATGTAAAAGCCGATGCCGCCAGGCAAAAACACAACAAGTTTCGTCTAAACCTGGATTAATTGGGTAAATTAATTCATAAAGTTCAGCTTAAAATAGTTTTGTTTTTGCTTGGTAAGACTGACCCTAATAATGAGTTTCACAAAGGTATTTTAAAATTTAAACTACAATTAAAATTATAACCATAGTTAGATAATAAAACGCATTGTTGTTATGTTGTTCTATATTAAATTATAACAGTGGATTAAATTTTAATTCTCTTTTATGGAAAAAAACTTTTATTTTTTAATAAATTAGAGATTATTTCAACTTAGCAGTCCTAGTTACGGCACTGTTCATCTTAAATACTCCCATTCTTTTACAATTTTTCGCCCCTATTTGAAAAATTCCCCTACTTATTTTTTGAAAGGCAAATAAATCTTAGCTCAGGAAAAACCTGACTTTTCTACAAATTTCTGTTACTTTTATTTATATTTTAGAAAACCGATTACTTTTAACTGCAATTTCCACACGAAAGCATTAATTTAAACTGGATTTAAAGTAAGCTCCCTTAAGATTGCATTGCCATTTTAGAATTATGATTAATAGTGTGGTGACACTGGATACTCTGTAACTGAAGGGTAGCCTTAATGGAGTAGTTTATGTATTTGCCTTGTAAGAACACAACGGAAGCCTTAGTGTGTTCAAATCGCTGAACAGCACTGTGATCAGTCGTTTCAACTAATTTGCATAAATAAGGTTATATACACAACTCGGCCTGCGGTCTCAGTGTTACATTAATTTTATGAGGTTAATGATGTATTATAATTATTATGCTAACTCCAAGCAAAGTAGCTTATGGCACCCTGAAGTACCACAGCATAGTACTACACCTCTTTCCTCAGGCTGATTTACATCAGCGTCACATGATTATTAACTCCTGTCTGTTAATTCTATTTATATACAGTCAATTAAATTAAAAATAAAAATGCGAACATTTTCAAAAAAACCACAACCAATGCAACCCCAAATTTCTATGGTAAGTCATAGCAATATACATAATTTTAACATATTCTTTATCATTTTATACTTGAACCGATGGATCGGTAAATCGCAACATTTTATTTTCTTCGTAAGTTTCGTTGCAGCAACAAATTTTCTGCTAAAACAAAAAACTTTGTTATGGCAACAGAAAATTTGTTGCAGCAACGAAAAAACTTTGTTGAGGCTATAGCTACTAAAAATTATATTGACAAACCGTTTTTCACAGTGAATGTATTTTTAATACAAAATAATGATTAAATCATTGTTCTCAGACTTTTTGTACTTTTGAGTGAAAATGGAGAATGTTCATTTTTGAGCTTGAAAATTTCCATTTCAAGATTCATGACTTGAAATACGGAGTTAAAGTGAAATTTTATTTACTTATGGTTATCTAATAAAATAAAAAAATTCCTTTTGAACATAAACACTTAATTGCGTACTGGAGGGTATTCCATACCCCCCAGACCCCCCGGTTTCTAAGCCCGAAGATCTACAAGAGATCATAATTAATATAGATAAGTAATTCTACTTACTTTGGGTTATTTAGTAAAATAAAAAAATTCTTTTGAACATAAATACATAAATGTGTACTGGAGGGTATTCCATACCCCCCAGACCCCCCGGTTTCTAAGCCTGAAGATCTACAAGAGATCATAATTAATTCTACTTACTTTGGGTTATTTAGTAAAATAAAAAAATTCTTTTGAACATAAATACTTAATTGTGTACTGGAGGGTATTCCATACCCCCCAGACCCCCCGGTTTGCAAATACATCTATATGTCGTAGTAGTAGGCATGGGGAGGGTGGGGCATCGTAACGTCTAGATCATCGTAGCGAGAGATCTAAACGTCAAAACCCCAGAAACCGTGGGCCCAGGGGCCGTTCTAGCTTTTACGCCGCCTCCGGACAAAAACGAAAATTTCCGCCCCTTTATGGGGCTAGTGAGCTTTTTTTTCTAGCTATTTTGATCTTTTTTTGTCTCGGGGAATTTCATTAATATTTCAATATGTCACGTCAACAGCCAAAATGACGCCCTTTAGATTTGCCGCCCCGGACAAATGTCCGGGTTGTCCGCCCCTTACAGCGGGCCCTGCTCAGCCCAAAAAACTACAAGAGACCATAGTTTAGATAAGTGTGCAGAAAAATAAAAATAAAAATTTGAAGAGAGGATTTTATTTAAAATTTTAAAAATATCCTCATTTCGACATTAAAATGGTTTTAAGGATAGGTTAAATTTAAATTGGCCTAGGTTAGGATTAGGTTCATTATGTTAAGTTTAGGTCAATATTTCAAAGTCTTAAATTACCGGGGAAGAGTCAAAAAGCTATTCGTTTTTACATTCTTCTGGGGATCTTGGGGTATTTTTTTCAGTGGTTTAACCTTCGACTTCACGATTCTCGTTGTCGCTTAGTAACAGTAATTTAATCAAAAAATCGCTAGTATTTGATAAAAACCTGGACATTGTCGGGTCTCAAAAACCTTATAGGTTTAATTTTATTAAATAGATTCCCCTCTCCAAATGAGAGATTCCAGTTTAATGAAACTCATCACAGAATATTCATACAAACATTGTAGTTTTCAAACCGGGGGGTCTGGGAGGTATGGAATACCCTCCAGTACCTTAGAAGTTGGGGAAAAAGGAAAACCACGAGATAGTCCGGTCTCAAAAACTGTACTAGGTTTGATTTTACTAAATAGGAATACTCCCAGATTCCCTTCTCCAAATGAAAGATTCCAGTTTAATGAAACTAATCACAGAACAATGCACATAAATTTTTAGTTTTCAAACCGGGGGGTCTGGGGGGTATGGAATACCCTCCAGTACCGTAGAGGTTGTGTTCAAAAGGAAAATTTTCCTATTTTATTTTTAAAATTTAATTGCGATTGCATACCTCTCACAAGATTACAGCATAAATTTATTTGGTGTTCAATAGTAGAAAAAAGACTTGTCAAAAAGACTGATAGAAAAGAAAAAAGAAAATAAAAGATTAAATGAATAAAAATGCATTAACAAAAAATGAGCTTAGGAATAAAATCGAAGTAGGAAAAATGACGAAGGGGACAAAAAATAGAGGAAGAAACCTGAAGTGAATATAAAATATATTGTGAAAAATAGTGAAAATTGCGATATAAATATAAATATCATCGATTGTTGTGATAAAATCGTTAGTTTCCAAGACATTTCGATGGCAAAAAATTATACTTCCAATAATTAAATCATAGTAAAAAAATTAGTTTTTGGGGGTGAGAGTGACCACATAGGGTAAGTTTGACCCACTGCCAGTAAAATTATGTTGTCGATAAAAGCCGTTATATTACATCGACTTGTGTTACACAAACTTTATTGGCAATGAACCAAATTCATTATCCTTGACCAATCTCGCCCCAATAATAAACAGAAAAAATGTAAAAAAGGACTATAAATAATTGGATGCGAAAATTAAACAAAATAAAAGGAAAGTAAGAGACTGAATAAATTGTTGCAGATAAAATCCTACCTTAACGGACCCAGTATACGGTCCATTATTATTTAGTGCCTACTAATATAACTGCATCGTGCACTGGATTTAAGCCAAAAGGGTTGGAGTTTACTTTGTATGCAGCTTTAAATATTTCTAACACCTTATTATGTAGAATTAAATATTTCTCATTACGTTGCTCGTTAATCCAATTACTTCTGTATAACGAAAACTAATAACAAGGGCCGTTAATTGCCTTGTAATGAAATCTAGATGCAAATTTCTATCATCTTCCTGTTTCATCAACAGCAAAATAAGCTTCCGACAATTTTTTTGTAACGAAAATAATAAAAAAATAACTTTTTTTTACGTTTACGACAATTCAACAACGTGAAATGTCGTATTTAATTTTTGCTGACACTTGAAACTGTTTCGCTAAAATTTTTATTATGAATTGTTCTCATTTTGGAACTCCCAATCTGCGACTGTAATCTCCGTAATAAAAGTTTCGAAAATAAGATAATTTGATTTGACGTTATATGAAAATATTTTATTGTTAAATTGTCTTCTGTTTTATGATTTATTCTTTTTATGTGGATGTCTTTGGGGAGGTCGGAGTCTTTTTTGCTACGCCCGTGTATGCGGATAAATTTTAAAATAAATTTGTATCGTAACGCTTTGTGCGATTTAATTAAATAGGATTTACTTATTGTTGACGATGCTTTTGATACAAGAAACAACACAACCGCAAGTATCACTCTTTGCCACGGTTTTAATGAAAGACAATTTCAATTTCATCCATTCAGTTGTGGAAATGTGAAAATTAATGTTGTTTCATAAAACTGATAAGCTCGTAAAACTCGGCATTCAAATAATGCCATTCATTCGAAACGTTTTAATTATTTTGGTTTCGTGGTTTTTTTGGAAAATTTCGTGATTGACGATCGCCGAAAAAGCATTAAAATACGACATGTTTTTTCTTGTTTTTTAAAATCCCTTCCCATTCATATTTTATGAAAAAAATCCGCGAGATCGATTTGTTACGATTTAAGCAAAAACCTTTCTCAAAGAGCATAAGAAATCGTAAGCTTTTTACAGCTGAAATGCCAAACGCAATAAAATAATTTAATTTATTTAAAATTCCAAAATTATTTTTGTAAAACGCGAAATAAAAAAGTCGTTACTTAGTGAAATTCCTCTAATGGCGCTATTTTTACAACTCCTTTTTATTGGTTCAATTTTTTAGCTTCAGCTACTGTAAAATATTTAAACCTCTTTTCTTTCCTTCGTCCTCTCGCAACATTTTTTCGGTCCACCAAATCAAAAAAATGGAAAAAATTTTTATTTCGACATAAATTGTAATTTTGAAAATTTACAAAAAATGTAGTAACCAACCGAGTAGTAGAACATTTACGATATTTTAAGTAAATTGCTTTTTAAACTAAAAAAAGAAAATGGAAATCGGTTTTTGAAATTGCAGCTCAACGTCGACGTTCGGTAAAATTCGAACTTGAATTTTTGTATTTCGAAAAACCAAAGTAAGTTTGTACGAAAAATTCGGCAATTTTATATCCCGGGCTACAAAGGAAAGCCTGGAAATTATCTTCCTGGCTTAGCGTTTTTGGAAAACAAAAACTAAATTGAAAATACAAATTTGGCGATATACTTACAAAAATAACTTGCGATGAAAATAAATTACCATGCGCAGAACACACCTTAAAGTAATTAAATTCCTTTTGTAAAAAAGCACATTAATTTAAAAAACTGGCACTTGGTGGAAATTTTAGAATTCATCCTGTCAAGTCTTTAGCGTTACGTACTACGATTCTACGAGAATAAAATTATCTGTAATTTTCCACATAGGTAAAATTTCTCAGCTAGTTGCATACGTACGTTTTGGTTTGAGTTGTGCGCGACCACGCACCGAGAAAATTTCTGTTAGTTGCGCCGGTTTTCCAACGCCCTCCGATTTCTGTCATATTGATCGAACCACCCTGGGTCTAGCGCGGGATACTCAAACTATCCGAAAGCATGCGAAATATGGCGACTATTACACACCGAATCCAGAAAATTTTTGATTCCATACTCCCAAAGCACAAACTTTTCCTACCCGCACCTGGAAGAAAGCCACCCAGAAAAAATTTTTTGTGGAAATTTTCCAAAAGCAAAAATTGTATTATTCGGCAAGAAAATATATAAAATCAAAATTATGATCAATTAATCGAAATGAAATTTAAAATACGAAATGGTCAGCACTATGTCAACACAAACCGTCGGGATGAAAATTTATTCAGACAAAAATTGCAGAAAATAGTCTGCAATTTTATTCTGGACCATCCCCAAAATTTACGACGCTTTTAAAATTATATTTAAAATATCGAAAAAATTCGACAAAAACTTCCATTTTCGCTTAATCGATTTAATTCTGCCCCTAACGCTTTCCTAAGCAATAAAAATTCCTCACATATTTTCCATTTATTAATAATCAGGAAAGGTTATTTTAAATTTTCGCGCCGCCTCGTCACGGAAAGGTGAGTAATAAATTTTTATTAAGTTGTTAATTGCGTCTTGCAAATTAACCCCATTTTGTGTCTACACCACATTAAATGTCGCTTAACACAAATTTGTCAAAATAACTTTTCTTATTTTCCAGGTTTTACAGTTTCTGCAGCTGGCGAGGTGTTTCCTTTCGTTTTCATCGAAATGCATTTCTATTACCTACTCGACTGATTAGGATTGTTATCGATGGGTTGTTCAGAAACTTCCTCACAGATTCAATGAGCAACTCCATTGTAAATGTATTCTCGGGGTACACGTCCGTAAATAGCAGGGAGGAAAGTCGATTTCTAAATTTCAAATTTAAATTAACTTGCGGAATCCAGAAAATTTTAAAATCAAATATTTTCGGGAAACGGTTTTTCTATTCTAATACAAACACAGGGCAATTCATCAAAGCCCCTTTTGTAACAGTCCAATACCCTTAAAAGGGGGGGGGTAAGAAGAGCAGGAGACATTTTTAACTTCGTACGACAGCAATGTGATTTCATCAATATTGAATTAATTTCTTACACATTTAAGAAAATAATACGGCTATGCGTTGGTTTCCATCCAAATTCCTACGATAATATGCAAATTTATAAGCAGCTTAATATTGTGGCACATTATGAGGGCATAAACAAACTTCTTAGCTATTTAAGTTATTGAAAACATGAAATTTGCATTTTTCTCGATAATACAGAATTTTTACAAATTTTCAGCGACGAAAGTTTTAATAAATTTACAGAAACTGCCTTTAAAAATTGCACTAACGAAGATAAAATAAAAAAATTCTTTCAGTTGCCTTCAGAGATCATGACGTTATGGCATTATGACGTCAGATATACCATGTGGATTTAATTTTGGCATATGCCAGAAACAGGCTTTAAGAATTGAGCTGGCTCAATTATGAACGACGTATCCACACATTTTATACAGATAGGTGATTCGAATGAGGCCATAAACACTTTTTTTGATTTAAAATATTAAGGCAATGCAGGCAACGACGGCTTAAACCCGAGATTAACTGAAGAAAGTTTTTGCATATTTAAACAATAAAAAAACCGTATATTGATGACACAGCATGGCCTTCAAGCCGCACAATTTTTGCAGTATGAAAAAAATATAGCCCGAGTATAGCGTTTGTCAAAACGGCCCGGAGCGGAGCGGTGGGGACCGGAGCGGAGGGAACCGTAGCGGAGGATGCGTCCCTGCGTTCAAACGTCGTCGCGTTCAAACTTCCTTGCGTTCAAACGTCTCTGCGTTTAAACGGCCTCGTTCAACTGGCCAGATTCAACCGGCCAGGTTCAACCGGCCGCATTCAACCGGCCGCGTTCAGCCGGCCGCGTTCAACCGGCCGCGTTCAAATGTCATCTAGACTAAGCCTTATCTGACGCAATTTTTTTTACCATAGTTGACCAGATGCTATAGCAAAGTTGTTTGCATCGAGATTTTTCTTACGGTAAAGCCTTAAGAACGTCTAACAATGTCAAACGCTCAGTAGCCGTCAGTAAAAGCACTGGAAAAAGTCCTTCTCTCAAAATGTAACTATTTTTGAGATATACTTAAAACATAATTGCGGTAGTTTTATATTTTTATTTTCCCTTTCAGCGGCGGCTCAAGGTTTGATATAATAAAAAACCACGTTAATTCGACATTTTAACGTTATATTAACGTTTATATTAGGTGTTTCCGCAACTTACAAATTTATTTTGTTCTGAATTTTATTTATTACAATCAATCTCGAAATACAGAAACAAGCTTTCCGTTTTTGAGAACGGCAGTCTGGGGGGGGGGGGGAGAATGAAGCACTCAGGACCTGCATTTCTGTGTCAAGCTGTTGATTAGTTAAATTCAAACAGCGTTAGATCATAGTTTTCCATAACAGAGAGGCTACAACCAAAACGGCAAAGCCAGAGTGTAATTCTGTTTAAATTGAAACATTCACTCTCGAAAATATATTATTCAATCCTGAGAGATACTTCCTATTCCCAAACCTCCGGATGAGTACTATAAGAATTTGAACTAAAATCTCTCATATATCCATTTGCACACAAACCTTCGGTCTTAAAACTTGATAGTCTAATGCCCGTATTAATAGTCACGGATTAATCCGAGATTCAAGATTAATTCTCGAAATAGCAGCTATTGCTAGGATACGGTCTAAATTCCAGTAATCTCATTGGTAAATCCTAGGATTATCTTGAATCTCGGATTAATCCGTGACCATTAATATAGCCATAAGGGAAAAAAAGTACAAACTTTCGTTTCAAAGCTGACATTGAAATGCCAACTCTTAAATCAAGCAAAATTAAAGAAGGTGGCGCCCCATCGCTCTCCCTGCACCAGCCGCCATTATTTGCAGTGAATAAGAAAAAAACCTTGTGATGAGTATTTTTTTTATTTTCTTGTCCTTTCATATCCAATCGACCTCCAAGTGTTTGAATAGAGTGGAACTCAATTGGTTCTCGATTAAAACAACTTTTCCCGTTGTTTTAACACTTCTTCAGTTGGCGTTAACAAAATAGAGATTTATTTTGCATAAAATGTTTTTTTCGGTTCTTCTGTGATTAAACGGAAATCGCCAACATAGCTTAAGAGATTTCTTTTGTAAACACTGAAAGCTACCTCCCTCAAAAAGGAAGCCAGATTGGCTGAGCTAAAACCGCATCTCAATGCGATTGGTTGTGGAAAATTTTAAATTTAAAGCACTAACCGTGCGCTAATCTATGGGCTATAGATGTCGGTGTATACCCGAAGATTGATCTCCAACTAGGTTTATTTATCTCGACTTGGATTGAAGTTTTCGTAACTCCGCAAGCTGATTCAAGCTCTGGTATGTGGCAGACATTCGACATCTTAAGAGATAAGCAGTCTATGCTAAATTTAGAAACTTATGACGTAATACCGAAGTTTTCCAACAAAGACTTGAGTCAACATTCAAAATAAGTGCTGTTGTTTTTGGAAATTTGCCGTCAATCTTTACAAACAAATTTTTAATTTTGGCAAAGCAAATATTTCACTTATTGTAGTCTTAAGTCCTAAGCATTCGCTCATTCGAATTATTCATTCTCTTTGTAGTTCTCGCTTGTTGTGATTAATTTAACATTGTTAGCAACTAGCAGCCAAGGTATTCCTTCTGTATAATACAGGGTGAAACAGCTTTTTCGCGAAACAAATAGATTTAATAAAATTTAAAATGTTATGTTTTAAACACAAAGATTGTCCTCGGGCAACCTTGACTTTTTAGAATAACATTTAAAGAGCGAATATTCAAAAGTTTTTGCAGCAAATAATCCTTTTAAATAAATTAGGAAAAATGTTGTAATTTTCGGGCGCCACCCGGATGATATAAATTTAAATTAATCCTAGGATACTTTTAGTAAATTATTATTTAGTAAATACTTAACTGTAAAAACGTGATTGTTGGGAAAATAAAATTTTCGCAATTATTCAACAAAAACTTTCCTATCTAGAAAAACGTCAAGTGTCTTAGGAAGGATTTTTAAAAGCTCTTTCAGTTTCCTATTAGAGAATACTTAAACCTTAAAAAACTTTTTGAACGACTCTCATCTACCATAATATTAAAAAAAAATAAATAAAAAGAAAATTTCTACCTCGTGGACTATTTTCTCGTATTATTTAAAAAATTACCAAAATGATTTCAATTTGAGCCAATTACCGAAAATAAAATTGCGTCTAAATCAATATTTGTTACAAAATTGACTTATTTTTTGTTCAGACACGACACTTATCGTTATAAAACACTTTTGATGTTAAATTACTAAACGCTTCTTTTCCAATTTAGACTCGATTGAATTTTCTTTAAAAACCTTCTAGCAAAATTCGCTTCAATCGTTTCTCCAAATTCTTCGCTATATCCCTCAAGTTAGGCCATGCTGATTACGGATATTATACTTTTACTTTCACTTTTGTTTTCTTCCTTTTTAATTTCCAAAATTATCCCATTGACGAATCGATCGACTTCTTATTCGAGCACTTGATTAATTAATTCCAATATTTTAATCTTGGAGAACAAACTTAATATTATTTTGTCTTGATTCAACAAAACTAATTTAATTAAGTTCCGATTGACATTTCGAATTGGTAATTTTGTGTTCAACTTGTGAGCGCTATTAAAGTTTTGGCCCTCGATATTGTTTACCCTAAACTAAAACTAACTTTTTTGTAGTTTGACTTTTTATTTCCAAAAACCGCACGTCGGTCGTGTAAGATGCCGGGGGTGCAAATCTGGAGGCTGTTAAAATAATAACCAATTGAAGGTAAGTATAAGTATAAATTCAAATTTAATAAATCAATTTTTCCTCGCTCGATTGGCCACGTCAGGAAAATTGTTTTCTCTGATTGATTTTTTTTGAGTTTTATTTGAGCCCGGACTTAATCAAGTAAAAAAATATTTAAGCTGTCATAAATTTGGCCACTTATAAAATCGTAGCCGTCACCGAATCGATGACATAAAATAAACGTAAAATTGACGGAGAAATGTTTAAGGTGCGGAAATAACTAAGCGCTTAAGGGTCGTGGGGATGACGCAAAAGAACGTACTTTCAGAATCCGTTGTAAGATTCCATGCGGGCATTTAGAATTCAAAACGTGTCATTATGGCTTCTTCGGTTTTTCAGACTTTAAGTTGACATTGACTGCTGGAATACAGATTTTGTTACGTAGCCGAAAAAAGTTTCAGGTGTTATATATTTTTGTTTGCATTAGGCATTCGTGAAAGAGGGCAGGAATCAAGTGGATTAACACTCTGTATACATTGTCGTTTAAATTAGAAAGACATATTAGTTTGTAAACTGAGATTTACATTCAAAAGCTTTGCTGTATTTATGAGTTGTCCTTTGAACTCTTCTTAATGAGATAACATTGTTCGCCAATTTCAATAATTCAAATTACAAACAAGAGGAATATATAATTTCAGATTAGAAGACGTCCTTTACAGTGATTTATGTTGATTTAATTTGTTCACGTAGTAGTCATTTGCAACTGTTATTACTTTTAATTATGAAAAATGCCTGCACACAAGAATCTCAAAATATCTCTTGAAAGAATTTTCATTGTAAATCTTAAACTGCGGACGTCAGCTTTGATTTAACCATTTATGTGTTTCATTTGGTAAGCCGGCCCTGGGCTGTACAATTTTAAAATTATTTTTTGAAAGTTATAGTATACATTTTGAATTTTGATTTAACGCGGCAGATGGTTTATAACCTGATACCTCGAATGAATCAAAATTTTGGTGTAATTTACACCAATTCCATTCATCAGAGGAAAAACACTGCAATATATTAATAATAAATTGTAGAGAGTCACTTTTTTGTTTAATGTTTTGTTCAATGTGATATAATGGGTGAAACCTTCGACATACAGTAGCAGTCATGGAAATTGCACCGGTAATTATTTCCGAATTAAAATAACAATTTATTCCCAATGCAATTTCAATAACATGTTTTCAAACCGGGGGGTCTGGGGGGTATGGAATACCCCCCAGTACACCAGAGATTGTGCACAAAAAATGATGTTATTAAGCTTTTTATTGGGTTTCAAACCAGAAATCTAACTTCTAATAAATTCAATAACACATTTTCTATTCTTAAACACTGATCCCACTGATCTGCTGGAATACCCCCCCCCCAGACATAGCTTTCACAAAGCACATAGCTTTGTGATTGATGTGTTTAAAATAAAAATGTATTTTTGAGCTTATGAGTTTCAAACCAAAAATTTATTAATTTTTTATCTGTTTCTGTTCTATTTTTAATTCTTTATTATTAAGAATATAATATAGAAATCTATTTTTTTAAATTTGGGAATAAATCCCAATGCAATTTTCATGACCGATACTGTATAGTCTATAGTCTATACCCTAAAAAGTATCTGTTTAACAACGAATTAATAAAACATTTCATAACATTAATGGCAACCCGGTTTGTTGCAGGAGCTTCGTATTTTAAGTAAATTTAACATTCATATCGAAGAAAATGTGCACAATCTGACCTGTTCTCTCCCTAAGAGGTCCTGTGTACGCTCGCGGGTCTCCGACCCGCTCGAGTCCTTCGGAAACTTATATAATACATATATATATGATAACAGCTTTAGCATTTATTGTAAAACTGGCTAGCAGGTTCTCAATTTCGTTACGCACAAACTGGGCGATGCTAACTGGGTACCGGACAACTCAGCAATAATCAAATGGGCCACGGACAACTTAGTGACCAGTCAACTCGGCGACGGATAACTAAATATGCACAGAGAAAAATTGTTGGTGTTTTGAAGAAATTTTTAGTTCAAATTGGAGTCCAAATTACTCTCCATCAATTTGAAGTAAATATTACTGCAGTTGAAGTAAATTTTACCACAAATTTAGTAAAAATTACTTCAAAACACCAACAATTTTACTCTGTGCATAATGTAGTTTGAAGTAAATATTATTGCAGTTGAAGTAAATTTTACCACAAATTTAGTAATTTAGTACTTCAAATTGATGTGAGAGTGATTTGGACTTCAATTTGAAGTAAAAATTACTCCAAATCACCAACAATTTTTCTCTGTGCATAATTTAGTTTGAAGAAAATGTTACTGCAGTTGAAGTAAATTTTACTAAATTTGTGGTAAAATTTAGTTCAACTGCGGTAATATTTACTTCAAATTGATGTGAGATTGATTTAGACTTCAATTTGAAGTAAAAATTACTTCAAAACACCAACAATTTTTCTCTATGCATAAGTTAGTTTGAAGTAAATATTACTGCAGTTACAGTAAATTTTACCACAAATTTAGTAAAATTTACTTCAAATGTAGTAATATGTACTTCAAATTGATATGAGATTGATTTGGACTTCAATTTGAAGTAAAAATTACTTCAAAACACCAACAATTTTTCTCTGTTTATAATTTAGTTTCAAGTAAATATTACTGAATTTGAAGTAAATTTAACTAAATTTGTGGTAAAATTTACTTCAACTGCAGTAATATTTACTTCAAAAGTGATGCGCGATGGATTTGAATAAAATTTTTTTCTCTGTGTGGTGGCGGTAAAAAAACGTCACTTTCATGCAGTTTAAAAGTAAGCTTAAGCAAAATATCGACGGGGGTTTCTGAGCCCAGTAGCTTGGTTTGTTTTTATAAGGCTTTTATTGGCATATACCTTTGTGCAGGCCAGTAGCTAGGATTTCATTTCGGGGAGTGACACTTTTATTTAGTATATTATTAATAAATTGTCAAGGTTGTGCGGCCGGAAGGCCGCACTGTCTCGCTAGTTACTTAGGTAATTAACGTAGTTTATTCCGCCTCCAGGACCGTAGTCAAGGAGTGGCACACGTGCCCCCCCTCCAATGTTAAAAAAAGCATTTGTTTTAAAATGCAATACAAATTTCCCGAAAAGAGAACCCCCGAAAATGTTACTTTTCACAAAAGGCTTTTTACTAGTACCCCTCCCCCAAAATGAAATCCTGCCTTCGAGTCTGAAGCTGACGCTCAACTTCGTAGTTTCGATAAGTAGCCATATCGGCATATGCAGAGGTTTCAATCGATGCATAGTATTGTGAGTTAATCTTTGCCTGACCATTTTTTTTATTTTTGATAATTTTAATAGTCCTGAATTTCAGGGGAGACTAAGCCTCTCTTGCCTCTTCTGACGAGCCGCCGCTGACTATAAGATACTATTCTCTATGTTTTTTATCGATGTTTTATTATAGTTTCATATCATAGTTATCATAGTGGCGGACAGGCCCGTAACTAGCATTTTATTTCGGGGGGGGGGGGCACTCATAAAAAGCTTTTTGTAAAAAATAACATTTTCGGGGGATCCCTTCCGGGATTTGTTTTTTTTGTTTTGTTTATTGTTTTTTTAACATTTTGGGGGGGGGCACGTGTGTCATTCCTTGACTACGGGCCTGGTGGCGGAATAAATTACGTTAATTACCTAAGTAAATAGCGAGACAGTGCGGCCTTCACCTTGACAATTTAATAATAAAATACTAAATAAAAGTGCCACTCCCCGAAATGAAATCCTAGCTACTAGCCTTCACAAAGGTATCTGCCAAGAAAAGCCTTCTAAAAACAAACTGGCCACTACGCCTTAGGTAAGGCAAAGGATTTTGAGAGAGAGACCTTCATAAATAAATATTTTTTTCTCTAGTGACGCTAGACCTAGACAACTCCAACCAATCAGGACTTACCTCATTTTATAGATAATAAAAAAAATAATTATAAATAATACAGAAAATAAAAATCTCTAAATCTTCCAGAACAGGACCGTATCAAGAATATGTTTTTCTTAGGAGTTGTCTTATCACGAAATACAGCACTGATCTAGGCCGTTGTCCATTTCTTATAATGGAAAAATAGTTTTTTTTAGCAACATCTAATTTTTTCAAACAAAACAAGTCGTGTTTCATTCTATTATCAGGAAAATGGTTTCTAGTAGATAGGCTATGATTTCTCTAGCTCACTTTGAGTAAAATTAATCGAAGTTCAAACATAATTTATGGTTTAATTTTAAACAAACTTCTATCGCACGGCGTCGATCGAAGTGTCGTGATTAGATTTACAAGAGTAATTACCCATAGTTCTTGAGCTAAGTGCAACAATGCAACTTTATTCTTAAAACTTTTAAAAATTGAAATACAAACTTTAACTTAATTAACTTCGACTAGACATTCACGTAAAAATTGATCGTGCAATCCGCAAACTAAACTTAGTTCTACGTAGCTTTGGGGTTTCTAAAATTGTAAGCTCCTGATCCAGACAAGCTCCACTTTTACAAATTATCCAAAATTTCGTTCGTTTACAAATCCATTAACAGGATAATGTATTCCATCAGTTGTTATTAATTTCTGAAGGTAACTTCATTTACGATCGCGTTGGCATGTGTGTTATTCGACTGATAGCTTTGTGGTTTAATAGCTTCAGTAATTTGAATTTTGCATGATATAAATTCCTGGTTTATAGTATTTTTTTCTTAATAAAAAACACTAATATTTCGCCCTCATTAGTTTTGCTCTTCCTCTCGCCCCTCCAAAAATATTTTTATGCAATTGTATTTGCAGAGGATAATTACAAAAAATAAATGTATGGTTCGAAGCTTCCTAACAACTGCAACAGCAATCATACCGGAATTCTACAACAAATGTTCATCCATGTATTCCGCATTGTGCTGAAGCTTTTTACTGAATGTTTTATTTAGAGTACAATTTTCATTACTGTATATTTAATTGAAAAATCCCAGCGGTGACGTCCATATCGTAATTTTATTTATTAAAAATTAAACTGTGAAGTTAGCTCGTAAAAACGACAATAGCTAATTGCAAGTTTAATTAGAAGTTAATATTTGAATTAATAAAGTAGGGCAGCACATTTGCATTTTGTTAGCGAAATATTGTGAATAAACCACGTTACCATGGCTACATAAAACAAAAGAAATGCAGTAAGTAAGTTGTTTTACAAAATAATTTATGAAATTATCTTCGTAAATACCACACGAGTAAAAAAGCGTTAATTATGAATCCGGGAGCTAATGCGCAAAGCATTTGTATAATTTCATGGTTTTTATGTAGTCAACTTATATTATTTTAAAATTTATTGTTTACGTTCTTTTACACTTTTTATGATTACAAAAGTACTAGTGGTAATTACTCAGCCTGTGTTTCAATTAATATTTATAAAGTTTGCGTGTATTAAATAAATCTAAATATATGTGGGGTTAGTACTCGTATTCTAGTTCTAGGGGTTTTCTCTTAAATGAAACACACTTAAATTATAACGATATAATAAAACAATTAATGAACACAAGTTATAAACAATACAATTATACACGATACAGCCTTCGTCGTACGTCAAGGTCGATCACCACAAGCCGACTGTCTTCCTATGCTGGTGGCGCGGGTAACACCCCCTTCCATCGTTCCCACAACTCGGCCCTCCTGGGTTAAATCCGTCTCGGATTCGCTTCCATCTTGAATTGTGTACCATGGTTTCATATACTCGGCACACGAAGTGGTTTTATAGGGTCCTTCATGATTGCCCTCTCTGATGACATCATAGGTGGCATTCGGCTTCAGTTTTGTTATTACGTAGGGTCCTAAATATTTTCCACGTAATTTTAAACCTGGCCCAAATTGAGTTCGCTTAATGGCAACAAGATCGTTTATTTTATAGATCTTTGGTGGTCGTCTTCGCAAATTGTAGGTACGGCGGTTCTCTTCTTGTATACGATAAATTTGCTTTTTGGCCGTCTTTCGGAGTTCTTCGCGTCCTTTTTGAAATTCTTCTTGAATTTCCTCTTCTATCAACTCTTTTATTCGCAGATCTTCCTTACTTTTCATTTTAACGCCAGTCATTAATTCGAATGGAGTAGTATTAATGCTTCTTTGGTAGGTTGAATTTATCGTCTGCTGAACCTGATTCACATACTTATACCATTTGGTTGGATCATCGATTGATAACTTAGAGAGAACTGGTATTATGATAGAATTTACTCTCTCAACTTGACCATTTGCTCTTGGCAATCCAGTGGTTATTTTATGATGAACGATTCCTTCATTTTCACAGTATGTATCGAACTCATTGGCAGTGAACGCTGTGCCTCGGTCGGATATAATGCAACTTGGATTTCCAAATACTTTCTTCTGGAGTTCTAGCTTGTCGAGAACTTCTTTAGCTGTTGTCGATTTCGTCGGATATAACCAAACAAATTTAGTAAACGCGTCGATGACAACCAGGATGTGCTTGTAGTGCTTATTGGTTGACTCTAACGGCCCCAAGTGATCAATGTGGTAGGCATGAAGAGGAACGGCACCTTTCTCCAGTGGATTCAAGAATCCTTCTTGTTTTCCCCTTTTCTTCGGAATGTAATAATCACGATTTATTATTTCTTCAGTTTTTTTAACACCGAAATGACCGTTTTCATGCGCACTTGATATTATATTCATTTGCATACCGCTAGGAATTACTATTAATTCGCGCCCGTCTTTAAATTTATACAAAATGTCATTCTTTAAAAAGTAGTCCTCATATTGTCCCGACTTTAAAATTGTTTTTACACTTTCAATTAAATCGTCTTTTGCTTGCATAGCTTTAATATGAACACTTACATTATTATATTTATTTCAACTAACATTACAGGATATCTACTTAGTGCGTCAACATGTTGCATTCTTTCTCCAGCTCGATGTTCAATCGTATATTCGAATTCTTCGAGCATCATGGCCCATCTGGCAACTCTAGTAGTCAAACTTTTCTTGTCCATTGTTTTTTGGAATGCTGAGCAATCTGTCACGATCTTAAACTTATGCCCTAGTAAATAGATGCGAAATTTTTCCAATGATCTTATTATTGCCAGTACTTCCAATTCATAACTGTCGTAGTTTTCCTCGGCTGGCGTAGTCTTTCTGCTCATATAGTAAACCGGGTGGAGCTTACCATCATCGTTACATCTCTGCAGTAATACAGATCCGTATCCTTGTTTGCTTGCGTCTGTATGCAATTCCGTTTCACTATTTTGTCGATAGATTTGTAGAACTGGTTCACAACTTAAAATGTGTTTTAACTTCTCAAAGGCTTCTTCTTCTTTTACGTCGAATCTAAAATTATTCTCTTTCCTCAAAAGGTCGCTTAGCGGCTTGGCTATTAAGGCATATGTGGGAATAAATTTTCTGAAGTAACCCGATAATCCTAGGAAACTTTGTACTTGTTTGAACGTCGTCGGCTTCGGAAAGTTCTTGACTGCACTTGTTTTCAATGGTGACGGCTGAATCGTTCCGTTTTCAATTATGTGCCCTAAAAATTCTACTCGTCTCTTCAAAAATTGACACTTCTTTTTATTGATCTCTAAACCATGATCCCTAGCAACATCCAAAACCTCTTTTAAATTTCTAATACCCTCTGCTTCGTCTTTCGATGGTATGATGATATCATCTACAAACGGTATAGCAATTTTCTTATTCATCAACGTCCTAAATACATTGTAGACAAATCTCTGGAATACTGGAGGAGCATTAGTAAATCCAAATGGAACTCTTAAGAACCAATACTGTCCTCGGTGCGTCACAAACGCTGTATATTTTCTGCTTTCAGGATCGACAGGTACATGGAAGAAACCATTTTTGAGATCAATTGTGCTGAAAGTGTTAGCCTCTTGCAATTTATCTAGTTGATCTTCTATGAGCGGCAATGGGAATCGATCTTTAACGCATATTTTATTTATTTTTCTATAATCAATACATATTCTTGGAGAACCATCTTTCTTCTTAACGACTACAACCTGACTTGCATATTCCGATTCACAGGGCTCTACTATGCCATTTCTGATCCATTCTTCTATTTGATCGTCGACTACATCACGTTCTGTAAACGGTAATCTTCTAGGCGTACTGTATATGGGTTCGTCGTTTTTCACTATTATTTTCATAGTCACGTTCGTGGTTTTAATTTTCTTTGGTTCATACTCTTCCAACATTTGTCTGATTATTTTCTTATTTTCTTCTTTAATGATGTGGCTTAAATCCGGTGTGTCGTCTTTTTCTAGTTCACATGAAACCTGCATTACAATGTTATTCACTTCTTTTTTATGAATAATGACACCATCTTGATTAATGTGTACTTCGGCTTGGAGTAATAACTCATTTCCTATCACGGCTTCGTATTGGCAGACGCCCTCTGGTACTACGTGGAATGTAAAAATAAAATCTTCATTGTCAATCGTCACAGTATCAGTAAAAAGTCCTAAGGTTCTTATAGGCTTATTACCCAATCCACTTAAGGTTGACTTCACATCTTTAATATCTATTGATCGACAATTCTTGATCAAACTTTCCACCACAAAGTTCACGTCGCTACCGGTATCGAAAAGTGCTGACGTTTCTATGTCTTTGATTTTCAAATTAATCCTGTTGAAATTATTCTTTGCAGCCAAAGTAACGGTATTTACCCTCTTCCCGGTAGGGCAGCTTGTAGAAATGTGCCCAAATTCATTGCACTTAAAGCATCTCGCACCTTTTTCTTTGGAATTACAATTGGATGACTTATGGCCTTTTGCGCCACAATTATAACAACGCATCATGTTTACTGTCTGGTGTGATTCTTTGGATCTCCACTTGTTTGCAGAATCTTTGGTTTCGGCGTTTTTGTTTTTAAATTCTCTTATTTTATTTGGTAAATGACTTTTACTTTCTTTCTTGATAGTTTCGTAAGTCTTCATTTTTATTTTAAACTCTGCAAATGTCATAGCGCCATACAGAATATGTTTATTCACTGATTCATCTTCAATTCCGTTGATAATGTATTGTATTACATCTCTAACTTCAATGTCGGCTCTGCTTCCAATTTCACGCATAATTAAAGCATACTGTTGCAACGATTCGCCTTGTTTCATTTTTCGATCCATCAGCATTTTGTGAATTTCAGCACTACTAGTCTTATCTAGAAATTCATCCTTTAGTAATTTCTTTAACTTATCCCAGCTTACGACTCCTTTTTCCGACTGGATAAATGTTTTGGCTGATTTAATCAACAACTTCTTTGCATAAATTAATTTTTGCAATTTCGTCCAATTTGCTAGTTCTGCAAATTCTTCAAAGCTTTCAATCCATTTCTGGATAGGATCATCATCTTCGCCACTAAACGGTTTTAATGTATTTTCTACATCTCGAAATGATAGCGCAAATAAATTTTTCGTCGTCTTACTCAATGTATTTGCTTCGTCTTCTTCGCCTTTATCGTCTACTTCGTCAGTTTCGTCTTCATTTGTATCTTCGGTAATTTCATCGTCTTCCAGTTCTTCAGGTTCGTCTCGTTCAAATTTGTTTAAGAATGTACAGATTTTTTCTATTATTTGTTCTTCTGGACCATTGTGGTCTAAATTCAATATTTCGCAAATCGATTCGATATCGCTTACTTCTAAACGCTCACAAAGATCATTAATTTTATTGTTTAAGTCGTCAGATTCGTCTGCATATTTAAAACCTGTAAAAGTTTTTAAATTTCGCCTTAACATACGCGCTTGCCCTACATTTCCAAAAACTGCAACATGTAGTATTTTAATAGCTTTAAATGAGCTGCTACACAAATTATGTAAAATTTTTGGATCGTCTTCCAACTTTTCCATTTTTAATATTTTTACTGCAGGTATTAAAACAAAATTTTTAAACACAACTTGCCAAATTGTTACCGTCTAATTATTAAAAAAATACTACTTTAATTTGAATTCAATGAATTTACCGTCTTTGCTAAAATAAAGATTACTCAGTTTTAACAGGCATGCATTAATAATAAAAAGCTTATCTGTCTGTCCTTGACGCTGTGGTGTTGCTCACATGCATTCGATTCACTTGCAGTATTTATTTTAAATTGTCTAATGCACTTATAATTATTAAAGTTTTCCACTGTATATTGTTTATAATTTTACACTACACAAACGTTAAAAATGTTTAACAAAGTCTTATTCTTAAATTTAATCTTCACTTCAATCCCGGACCAGCCTCCATATTTGTGGGGTTAGTACTCGTATTCTAGTTCTAGGGGTTTTCTCTTAAATGAAACACACTTAAATTATAACGATATAATAAAACAATTAATGAACACAAGTTATAAACAATACAATTATACACGATACAGCCTTCGTCGTACGTCAAGGTCGATCACCACAAGCCGACTGTCTTCCTATGCTGGTGGCGCGGGTAACACCCCCTTCCATCGTTCCCACATATAAAATAATAATTACTACTTTCAGAAGTAGTGTAGGTTTCGCTATTATCGCTAACTGGATCAACTTTATTTCACTTAAAAACGAAGTAATCTAAAAATACGTTTGTATCAAACGCGAGAAATAAAATGTAGGTACAAAGGTGAAGTAGCGCGCGTCATTGGATTTACAAGACAAGAATAGCGTACACCAAATTAAAAATTTTCTAGTAAAATTTTCAACTGTTTTTTCTATCCAGAAAAATAAATTTAATACGATCCTGTTCCTTTTATCTAACGAGCAAATAAACATCATGATATTCTAACGTTGATGAATTACTTCTTAGGGAACCGTATCTTAGCTGGAAGGGTGTGGTGGTATCAGAGGAGCAATAAAATCCACTCTTCCGTAATTAAACCTTGAGAAGGGAAGAGAAAAATAAAATTGTAAAAATTAGAAACACGAAATACTAAAATGAAAAGAAATCTGAATCTTATCGGTTATCAGATAAATGCACATGGTGGTGAATGAAAATGAAAACATAAACATGGAAGAATACAAACTCAAATACAAAAGAAAAAGTAAATCTAACAAAGTGCGAGATATTTTCGGTTCAATCTAGATAAAAAATATTAAAAAGAAAAATTGATATGAATTATAGAATCCTGAAATCTGAACAATAAACTTCTCATACTTAAGCACTGAAAAGTGGTCTAAATATAAAAAGAAATTAAAATTAGAGAATGAAAGATAAACATAAACTTTCAAAAGCAATAATTACAACAAAATTGTTGTGGTTCTTAGATCGAACTGAATTATAGGAAACAAAGAACTAAATTTACCAATATAAGATCACCAAAGAAATTTTCAGCTTTTCTCATTTCTTTAGGAAAAATTAAAAATATTTCCGTCATTTTCGTCGACCGGTAAATGGTACTTACCCTTCTAGGTACTTAATATACTATTAATTTGATTAATTGATTATAATACGGATATTATAGACCGGCATATCACTGTGCGAAGTACCAACAGGATTTTAAGTTGTGAGTTTTCAGGGAACCGCAAAATCAGATTTTTACTTTTGTTCTACGCTAGATTTCTGCAGTTTCCAGCGTTCATAATAAAAGTTAATAAGTCAACTTTGAGCTGTTTTATTCGTGCGTGATGTGAGTTGCATTACAATTGCTGTTACACCTAGTTAAACTGCTTTAGTTTATAGAACTTTTTATATTAGAAAATTTTCTACAATAAATTGTTATCGGACCGTAGATCCAAACTTTCAATTTAATAGCCATGTTTTCTTCACATGTTTATGTTTACATGTGACATGTCTAAAATCGGGGGGGGGGTACGTATTTGTCTTAAAAGACTAAGAAGTTCCAATTTAATAAAATCAATCTGAGAACTTGCACATAAACAACAAACACTTTCTTTTCTTTTTCTGTACTGAAAATGGTACAGGTTTCGGCATCAGACTACCTTAATTGCTATACGTCCCTGCTCAGTATTTTGAGTTGGTGATTTAGTGCTAATGTTCCTATAACAAATTAATGAAATAATTGTAGAGGTACCTACAGTTTAATTTATTCATCTAGAAGGTTACCTTCTGAAGGTAGAATTGAGTGTAAAAATTTAGTTAAAATGCGACAAGTTACCAAGTTCAAACAATGGAAATAAGTTACTAAATTAACTTTCATTCATTTATAATTTAACATGAACTTTAATTGGCTAAGGTCAAAGGTTACTTCATACAAGTTACAAATACATCAAAAACAAATTTATTAAATTAATTGTGTTTTTAAAATTTGGGGACAGAAAGATCTCGAGGAAAACTCAAATTTTACTTTTCGGGATAATCTATTCAGGTAGATTAACCAATCTACATTTAATATAATGACTGATTCTAATAAAATCAGTGGCGGCCTCTTTTAAGGGGTGCATTATAAAGTCTATGCCACCGACGGTTTCTAGATCACTCAGAAGAAATTTCACATCATGAGGCACACACTAACTTGCGACCAGTGAATATTTGTTCTATCCTGAAATATATTCAGGATTGTATGAACTCTTTCTTTTAAAACCCTTATTATATGTGCACTGGAGGGTATTCCATACCCCCCAGACCCCCCGGTTTCAGAAACTGAAAGTTTGCATGGTTGTTCTGAGATTAATATAATTAAATAGGAATGGGATATAATTAAATTCTGAGATTGATATAATTAAATTGGAACAACCATGCAAACTTTCAGTTTCTGAAAGACCGGGGGGTCTGGGGGGTATGGAATATCCCCCCAGTGCACATGTAATAATCGTTCAAAAAAAGTGTTTATAAAATCCTGAATATTACTTTTTTAATCTGATAACCGTATACGAAGCTCCATTAACTTTAAGCAAAACCTGATCCTGAAAGCCTAAAATCAAAAGAAACTAAAAAAATTCAATGTTCAGCTAAATTTGTATGTGGCATTTTGGAATGAAACTTGGCAACTTTTGTAATTATTGATTCAAATTATTATTTTCATAGCCAAATATTTGTTGTGAAAGAGTGGAAAGTTCCAAATTAATTATATCAATTATCTAAGAACTACCATACAAACTTTCAGTTTATGAAACCGGGGGGTCTGGGGGGTATGGAATACCCTTCAGTGCATATTTCGTCATCGTTTAAGAACAAATATTTGTTCTATCCTGAAAAATACTCAGGATTGTATGAACACTTTGTTTTAAAACACTTATTAGATGTGCACTGGAGGGTATTCCATACCCCCCAGACCCCCCGGTTTCAGAAACTGAAAGTTTGCATGGTTATACATACCCCCCAGTGCACATGTAATAATCGTTAAAAACAAATATTTTTCTTTTCTAAATTATGTTCAAGATTGTATGTACACTTTTTTAAAAAACTTATTCCATGTGCACTGGAGGGTATTCCATACCCCCCAGACCCCCCTGTTTCAGAAACTATAAATTTGCATAGTTGTTCTGAGATTGGTATAATTAAATTGGATTTGGATATAATTAAATTCTGAGATTGATATAAATAAATTGGAACAACCATGCAAACTTTCAGTTTCAGAAACTGGGGGGTTCTAAGTTGTGCACCCAGCAGCACACGTATAATAATTGTGATAAAAAAGTGCTCATACAATCCTGTATATTATTTTTTAATATGGTGCCTAACAGTACTAGGCGTTCCATTGACTTTTAGTAAAACTACACCCACGACCTGCTGCTAGTTTGCTGACACCCCTAGACTAAAGGAATTCAAAAAAAAATTGAATGTATAACTAAATTTGTATGTGGCAGTTTTGACAGAAGCTTTGCAACTTTTTTGACTATAAATTCAAATTATTATTTTCAGAGACAAACGTTTATTCTGAAAGAGGGGAAAGTTCCTATTTAATTATATCAATCTAAGAACAGCCAAGAAAACCTTCAGTTTATGAAACCGGGGGGTCTGGGGGGTGTGGAACACCCTCCAGTGCACATGTAGTAATTGTGTTAAAAAAAAAGTGTTCACAAAATCCTGAATAGGTTTTTTATTCTGAAAACCGTACATGGGGTTCCATTAACTTTTAGCAAAACTGTTCCTGAAAACCTGAAATCAAAAGAAACTAAAAAAAATTGAATGTTCAGCTAAATTTTTATTTAGCCGTTTTGACTGAACCTCTGCAACTTTTTTGATTATTAATTCAAATTATTATTTTCAGAGACAAACGTTTTATTCCGAAAGAGGGGAAAGTTCCTATTTGATTATATCAATCTAAGAACAGCCAAGAAAACCTTCAGTTTATGAAACCGGGGGGTCTGGGGGGTGTGGAACACCCTCCAGTGCACATGTAATAATTGTGTTAAAAAAAAGTGTTCATAAAATCCTGAATATGTGTTCTATTCTGAAAACCGTACATGGGGCTCCATTAACTTTTAGCAAAACCTGTTCCTGAAAACCTGAAATCTAAAGAGACTAAAAAAAATTGAATGTTCAGCTAAATTTGTATGTAGCAGTTTTGACTGAACTTGGCAACTTTTTTGATTGTTAATTCAAGTTATTATTTCCAGAGACAAATATTTGTTCAGAAGGAGCGGAAAGTGGAAAGTAAAGGAGCGGAAACCGGGGGGTCTGGGGGGTATGGAATACCCTCCTGCGCATAGAATCTTATTTTTTTAATCTGATAACCGTACATGGCGCTCCATTACCTTTTAGCAAAACCTGCACCCACGACCTCCTGCTAGTTTTGCCGTCACCCGAACTATTTTGTTTAGAAAAGAAAACGACAAAGTTAAGCTCATTCAACTTTACTACATCAAAGTTTACTGTAGAATCAAAGATAAAGCTGTACTCGAAGATCAAATTGTCCAACTAGAATACTTTTAATGTAAAGAAACTAAAAAAAAAAAATTAAATGTTCAGCTAAATTTGTATGTGGCAGTTTTGAATGCTTCTCGAAATTACAACTTAAAAAGCTTTATGAGTCGTTGAGTCTTTTCAACGGTTGATATTCAAATTGATCAATGGCTCTTCGTAGATTTGAAAGTTGATGAAGCGATAATTCGGTTCCTTCAAGGGAGTTTCGAGAGAAAAAGCAGGTGCAGTCGATTCACTATCTGCATCTTTAAAATTGATTGAAAAAAAACTCGTTATTACATCAAGTGAAACAGCTTCCGATTCAAAAATTCCATATACATATTTGACAATGATTGAAGTATTCATTCGTAGTAAAGTGTGTCGTAGTCAATTGTGTATCATTGTTGAGACGTTCTACGATTCAATTGAACTTATGCTTAACAATCCTTATACAAATTTTATATCGATGCAAAAATATATACAACACAAAAGCTAGCAAGCTCCGACTTAAGAGTTTTACAAAATATCGCAATGCTGAATTTTTTATTAAAATTTAAATTCCGTTTTTTAAAATAAATTTAGAAAAATGCTAAATCTAGCATCCACACAAATAAGATATTTTGCGGAAGATTATTCTGATCCCCAATTCTTATACCCCGAGGAATAAAGCAATAAGCTCTAAGATTGCACTGCAATTAAGGATTGGGCTTTGAAATTACTCCGGAGATGTAATTACATTATCGAACCAATGGATAGCCGTAATAAAAAATCTAATTGCAATAACGATTGCAGGATTACAAATTGATCAACACGAGGAACTTGTTTCCGTCGTGGACAACTTTACGCACCGCACGGAAAATCGAGTCGCTGGAGATTTTTGAAGAGTGCATTGTGTTTCAAGCCGACAACGGTTAAGTACAAGTGGAAATTATGAAGACAATGCAGGAGAGTGTTCGGATTAACAAATCGAACAAAAAAAATAGTAGTATAATAGCGCACGTGAATCAACAATTGCGTTTTTATTTACCATTAAACAACGACGGAAATGTATTTACCAATATATTTGCTTTACATTATTCTCTGCCAATACACATAAGTGGCTATTAAAGGTGAACTGAAAATTGAAGCGGAAATGCTGATGCAGTTTATTCGTTACGACAAGCAATAACGATTACAAAGAAGCCCTGTTATCGTGAAATAATCGATAGGTTTGCTTAATAAATTTCTTTTGTGTATTTAAATTAGCAGCAGGTACAGGTATTGTATGTACGCGGAAATTGATGTGATTTCCCGCGAGGAAACACGTTAAAGGGTACAGTTGACGGAAGCTCTCGGAGGAATTAAAGATTCCAACATGAAACTTTGTTAAAGAAGGTAACACGAAAGGTCAAATTTGATATAAAATTTTCTTGCTTAGTTTAGAAGAAAATGCGCGTTCCGTGGTTTTCTTTTAGTTGGCGAGAAAATAATTAAAAACCGAACTTTGGAAAAATGTTCGGATTAATTTTATATAGAAAAAGCGACTCGGAAAAATTTTTTAGATCATAGATGACGTAATGGGTGGGTCTATGACGTCACAATTATATCGATTCCTTGTTGCTCCAGATTCTGGACCAAACATAGTTTAACACCGGATCCGGTGCAAATGATGACGGTGTTTTTTGCAATAATGATGACAAATATGCGCACAAGTTGTCCGAGTTTACACAAGAACCGTCCCTTCGAACCCAAAACCTTAAGCTGTTTAATCGCCAAACATTTGAAATGAGAAACTGCGTACATTATTTAGTTTCTGGTTGGAGTGGCGTTCGAGAAATTAAATAATTAATTTGTTTGAAATCGTCATTCGGAAAAGAAAAATAAAACAAAAACGTCATGCTTGCACGTGTAAGACATTAAACGTTTTCGTGAAGGTTTGAGCAAACATTTATTAGAGGTCGGAAAATAAGAAAAAATGTAGTACACGACTAAAGCAAAACGGTGCTGCATTAAATTTCCAAGTGGAATTGATAAAAGCGCCTCCAAAATTTGATATTATCCTTGGTAATTTTTTACAGCCTATTACTTTTACAACGTGTCCCCTAAGAAGATCAACTTTATGGAGTAGCATTAAAACCATAGCTTCTGATGAAAAGTTATAATATTGTTTTGGAAATTTTTCCTCATATTGCACACAACCCGCAAACCAAACATTATTGGAGCTTTCTCTACGATGTCGCGAGCTTGATCGACCTTGCCGAAAATCGTTCTTTCGTCACGAAGCTTGTTACGGCTAATCATCTAACTCAAATTACTACACATATTATATTCTTGCGGAAAATCGGTTCGGCAAAATTACGCGCAGTTTAATTTTTAGAAATCTCGACAAAGGCTTCAAAAAAATAAAATTAATGATTACACGGAACGTTATATTAAAAAGGTAATTTATCAAAGTTAATCAATTTCATTTAAAAAATGAATATACAAAATTGGACTAAATATAAAGAAAATAAGAATATAAGCTTCAATAAATTAGTGGAGCTTTTACAAAAAAACCCTTTAAAATAAATAGGAAGTAATGATAAAGTGAAACGATTAATTTAGCTTTTAAAGTTCGTTCAAGTATTCCATAGAACGATTTATTATAAATCGCTTTATTAATGTAAAATTTTAAATTGTAAAGAATTTTGTCAAATATAAGCCATATCGATTCGTCCAACTATTTTTGTGGAGAACCAACTCTGTAAACAGAAGAAATCATACGAATCCTGAAGTAAGAATTAACTCCAAATAATACTCAATTAGTTCTCTCGACAGAATTAACCTGCGGATGATAGTTCTTCTTACACTGTCAATACTTCAATAATTAATTTCACAATTTGAAATTTTCAAAAAGCAGACATTCAAACCCAGCGCAATTTAAGAACTTCGGAAAGCTTATTGCAGTTTCCCAATACGCAAACAGCTGCTGCTGTTAAACTCATAAACCTAATGTAACCCAACATAGCTCACGTCAGCTGCTGCCTAATCTTAACTTAATCTAAGATAATCTGTATAGTTAACTGCAATTTAAACAGTATTATAGTTTATTCTGAAAGCTTAGCCAGCCAACAAATAGAAAAACGTTTAATACCCACTAGGATCATTGTACATTAGAATTTCCCAAGAATTTTCAAGGCAATTTTCCCTTACCCATGTTGTGCGGCCTAAAGACCGCACTTACCTGTAATATAAAATGAACCAATTGGAAGTGCGTTAAGAAAGCGTTTAGCTGTAGATTCTCATTGTTAACTGCGTATATAGCAGAGAAAAGAAAGATAAAAGTTTAACGCAATATAAAACTAAATCGCCTCGAGAACGTAGTTGGTTTATCTCGAGTATTGACACTAGTAGCATACCAGAGTAAATTTGAGCTCATCGTCGTGATAAGAATACAAAAATCTATCGAAGAAACGAGAATGGCGTTATTGGCGTTATTTGGAGTTTTTATGTTCAGTTTAATCCTGTTTAATCAGTTAATTGAAATCTTTGCGCATCAGGTGGAAAGCTGTTAATCAGAATTTTTGCACGACGAAAACTCTGTTATACTCTTTATCAGGATTCAAAATCTTACTCGTTTATACGAATTAATACGATTTACAAAATAAAGTTGATCGTTAATCCACTCGTGCGCGTAGTAATTGATTGAAACTCAGTAAAGAAGTCATTTAACTTTGTTCTAATTTTTGAAATTTTACTCTTATGAATATTTGACTCAATAAGAAAAATCAGAATTTTTAATATTGTCATAAATTTATAAATTGTTCAGCAAATAATGCTTTATTGCGAGGCAAGAAAAAACAATCTCTGATTAAACCCGAACTGAAAAATTAAAAATTTTGGATTGTAAATTGAATTACACTAAATTAAGTTTAACTCTTCTTAACAGTTTGTTAAAATTAATTTATCATTTCGATCTTTAATATTGTGGATTTCAGTTTACAAATCATCAACAAACAATTGAACTTGTTACTTCTTTTGACAGAATTAACCTGTGGATGATAGTTTGACTTATACTGCAACTTCTAAACTATAAACTTAATTATCAAGTTTCTAAAAATCGTTAATTTTGTGTTTAAATTTATTAATCTTAACAACTGAAGATACTGATGACCTTTTAAAAAAATTCTGTGTAAAAAATTGACTAAACCAGTTTGAGAAAATGGTTAACCTTTTTCCTAGTTCCAAAAAGTCATATTATTACTTATTATCACTTAATAATAAAATAAATGGTTCTGGTTAAGTGATTACTTCTCTAGGTAAAATTCACCTGTGGATAATAGTTAGCGTTGTACCAATTAAGTTTCTAGAAATTGTGTTTATGCATTGCTACCGGTTCTCACTCAGTAAAATGTGTGACAAAACGTAAAACTGCCACTTAAACAGGGGCAGCCCTATGAAGAGAAAGAGGGGGAAGGCTTTCCAAATATTTTAAAAATCTAAACTTTATTCTGAAAAAACTTTGGAATTCCTTGTAAATTTTTGAAAAAAATAATAATGGTAAAAATAAATTTTCCCACTTTAACTTTTTTTATATTTTAAGTTCCCTGTGTGCTTATATAATCCGTAATCCAAGTGCATACACAAGCAACCTTTAAATGCAAAACTTGATGATCTTTTTTTTAAATAATAATGAAATCTGCTTGGGGTTCCGCCAAATTTTTTACAACGCCCAAGGGTTCCGCGGCCAAAACTAATTGGGAACCGCTGCTCTAAGGAGCTTATTATACTAAGTTCAATAACACTATTATTGTTATTTGTTATTTTAATTTGGAAATATTCAGCGATGCAATTTCCGTGACTGCTACTGTATATAGAGATTTTTACTTTGAAGCCTAGCAATTGCCCGTTAAAAACTGCCTGAAAATATAAATGTCTTAAAAGTAATCAGTTTGTGATTTTGATGGAAGCTTAGAAGAAGGTTGGATCTAATGGTAATACTTTAGAGTTCTTAAATTTTCAACATAGTTTGATATCAATAATTCGACTACTTTTTAAAACGTTGCAGGAAAATGTCTATGTGTAACAATTTATCTGTTGTTTTTCACTTGACGTTCGATTTTCTTCGTAATCTTTTCGAAATTTTCAAAATTTTTGGGAATCATGACCGAAGGAACCTACTATACCGGTTACTCGATTAGTTCTCTTGATAGAATTAACCCGAGGGTGATAATGCTGTTGTTCTAAACTTTCTATACTTGGTATTAAAATAGTAAACTTTTTAAAATTAAATTTGTGAATGGCGAATTTTCCATTTGACCAAGAGGTACTGTGAAAAAATAAAAATAAATGAGAAATATTAATTTTTCTGTTTTTTAAGCCTAGCATTCGCCAGTTAAGAACTGCCAGAAAATTTAAATGGCTTAATAGTTTGAAATCTTCATCTAAGGTTAGAACTAATGGATCTTAAATTTTCTGTATAATTTGATTTCGATATTTTGATTATTTTTTAAAACGTTGCAGGAAAAGCTGCTGTGTCTAACTATTTATCTGTTGTTTTCCACTTACCTTTCGATTTTCTTTGTACATTTTTAGGAATCATAACCGAAGGAATCTACTATACCGATTACTTGATTAGTTCTATCGATAGAATTAACCTGAGGATGATAGTGATGTTGGTTCAAATCTTCTAAACTTTGTACCTACTAAATTAATAAATTTATAAAAATTAAATTTGCAAATTGGAACTGTGAACAAATGGAAATAAATAAAATATATTATTTTTTTCTTACTTTAAAGCGTAGCAATCGCCAGCTTAGTATCACTAAATAAGTTTTTAAATTTTCAGCATAATTTGATTTCAATAGTTTAATTATTTTTCAAAACGTAGCAGGAAAATCTGCTGTGATGAGCTATTTATCTGTTGTTTTCCACTTGACTTTTCGAAATTTTTAGGAATCATGACCGAAGGAACCTACTATACCGATTACTCGATTAGTTCTCTCGATAGAATTAAACTGAGGCTGATAGCGATATTGCTTCAAATATCCTAAACTTTGTACTAAAATTATAAATTCATAAAAATTAAATTTGTGAATTGGAACTGCGAACAAATGGAAATAAAATATTATTTTTTTTTAATTTAAAGCTTAGCAATCGCCAGTTTAGTATCACTAAATAAGGTTTTAAATTTTCGATTGTTTTAAAAAACGTTGCAGTAGAAGCAGCTTTGTTTAACTACTTATCTGTTGTTTTCCACTTGACTTTCGATTTTCTTCGCAATGGTTTTTTTTTTCGAACTTTATCCTATTTGTATTTTAGTGTTTTCTACACGTTCCCGAGTTGTTACGTTTAATTTAACTAATTTGCGGAAGAAAATAAAAAAATCCAAAAGTTGTTTGTTTAAGAGTTTTCCGTTGGGAATAAAATGAAAGAAAATGAAGTACATGTCTAAACAAGACGAAAGTGCCAATAAACATTTACTTCTCAAGAGAAAACACTAACACATGTCTTTACAAGGCTAGGGTGACAATGTAACTTTCATTTACAACTCTTTAACCTTTTAGTGTAGAAAAGTAAGAAATCGTCTTAGCCGAAGCTTATGCGAATTTATAGGTAAGAAAATATCCCGTAAGAATTCTCCGACGTAATACATTTTTTAAGTAGTATGACTTCTGAAAGCCCATCCGCAATAGTTAAGTTTATTGCTTAAGAAAAAAAAAGTACTAAGAAGCCATTTTGTTATGGGTTTTTGAAAGCTTTGACAAATAAATAAAAGTAATAAGCGTAAATACAAAAGAAAAAGAAACAAAGCTTCGACTTTTCATTTCTGTTAAATTAAATAAAATGGTCCAGAATTTAAGTCGATCCATCAGAACGGAGCCAAAACAAAATCTAAAATTTTAACACGCCAGGAACGAGTGACGGATTGGAAGTTTTTCTCCGCATATGTGCAAATCATATTTCAATAAAGGAAGTATTTGGAAGTGAACAAAAAGTTGGATTCGTAGTTTTCAATAAAGTTAAATTATGAAATCGTATCAATAACTTTTTTAAAGTTGGTACAAGACCTGATGCGAACATCGAGCTGTCTGACTTTTCGGATATCCTTCGGTATTACAAGAAGTTTATCTTCGAAGACGTGACGAGATTGCACAAATACAAGATATCCTAAGATTTAGAAGATTTTGTAAGTAATCCCTTTTATTTAAGATTAAGACTTTCAGTCAAGTAAATAAAGAATCGTGCTGTTGTATATTTGCAGAATGGAACATGAAAAATGAAATTTACTTACCGACAACATTTTTTGCTTCCTCCTTTTCCTCGCCGGTGTACGTATCTGAAAATTAAAGCAAATTGTTTAGACTTAGTCGACGTGGTGTCAGAAGGCGCCGGTTGTTTTATCAAAATTGAAAACCCATTTGGGTGTCGCGAAAGATTTGTTAATGACTTTATAATGATGAACATTTTAAAATTGCAAATTAATCGACTAAACTACAATTCGAATAAATTTACGATCTCTACTTGAACGGAAAATGTATGTTTTCGATATTCTAAAGAGCACCATTACATATCGAAGCTGATTTATAACTGGCGGTATTCCCATCCCACAGTTTGTCTAACTGAAGCACGTAAAATATTGCCCGAAATGTACAGCAAAACACGTTTGGGACTTCTGTTCTCATACTAATCGTTTTACATAAAATATAAATCATAAATTCAATTTTTCGAAATAAAATAACTCTCGTGTTTTTCGTTCTGGCATCCAATCAACAACGCCCCAGTAAATTCATCAATTAACGTGCTACGTTCTCCTAAGATAAAATTTCATTAATCAAACAACGCAGGCATTCCTTTTTTCATAATTCCGTTTTCATGTTATATTTGATATACAGGACTTTTCGGGCCCGACGAGTGATTCAATTTCATAAAACGCAAATTCGTAATTTCCCCAACATTTTTTAGAAATAAAAGTCGCCTTTTATACAAATTGGGATGAAAGGAAATTGGGTAATTAGTAGCGTCCGTCGTCGTCCAGGAAGGACCCGAAACTGACGGTGCCCAAAGGGTTGCGGTTTCTCCATAAAAAATCTTGTCCTGTAAAAATACACGCACGATTGGCCGAGCAATCCATCAAAGATACTCTTCCCTTATGAAATCCATGCATTGGTTTTGAAATGAAAAACGTGTATCTCAAAAAGTGCTTTTATCGAGTTTACTCTCATACATTCAAATTTTTCTAAACTTCCACTTTTTTGTTCATTTCTCTCAAAAGATATGCAAACTACGAGAGCGAACACTTCATGTTCCACATATGTTAAATCAATTCCGACATTCGAGTTCATTGTTCCAATTGAAAATTATTGAAACAAAGCTTTGAAATTCAATAACGCAAAGGAAACTTAAAACAATGTTCGCGGGAAACTATGAGAAGGAGGACTTATAAGTGAAGTCATCAGTGTAGAAGAAATAATTAACGACTTGTGCTGACAAAGCTCACACTACACAGAAAATTTTGGTTCGGTTTATTTTGCTCCCTTCGATCTTAGGCTTATAATTGGAAACGATACTAACGACTTGCAAATTTGTTGATAACTCAACAAACTTGAAAGCTTTAATACGCAAAATTTCAAAGATCCGTCTCCTTTTTATCAAGTTCAGAAAGTCCTTAAAACTTTTACGAAAGTTAAGCCCCGATTTTAAATTGGGAGCCAAAAAAAAACCCGGGCCTAAAAACTGCGAAATCCCTATAAATTCTTATTCGTTTGTCCCACTTCACCAACAACATAAAAAGAACTCTTCAAAAAATCAAATTCTGCAAATTAAATTTATTGTGACACTTTGAAAAACATCTTGAAGAAGAGAAACGAATATTACGTCCAACTTGGTGGAAATTACAAGGGTAACATTTGCTTTGATAAGTTTGACAATTTCCTACCACGTCGATAAAATTAAACTCGATTTTAAGTTTAAATTACTTTTTTCACTGTTAGTAGTAATTCGTGACCACGCTATGCTATTTGTCGGTTCGGAAATTTAACATCGATAAATAATCGAAAAAAAACTGCTGCAAGTACATCAAAGAGGATAATAATTACCAGTCGCGGGTATGTAAATTATAGATCCTGGATGTTTAAAAAATTTTAAATGCGACAATCCTGCGCTAACTATTTTATGCAGAAAGTTCCTCGTCAAATTAATATGTTGCGTATTAATTCTGCAGTTTTGTTCTTGGACACTTTCCAGCAAAAAAACAGACCGTGAATAATATCAATCTGCAGTAAAACTATGGAAATTACAAAAATCACATTCAGAATTGATGATATTACAATTTTTTTCTATAGCAGCTGATGAAAGTATAATAATAATAAACAATTGAAAACGGTTATTTTGAAAAAAACAAGTTTTAACACAGTATACTCTACGGCACTGATCGCTAAAATTTCTTTCCCCTTCTACGCCTATGCACCAAAAGTAAACTTTTAACTTGCTTTCTAAAATGACGTATCACGCCGTTAGGGCAAAAGTTTCACTTCTCCCCTAAGGGGCGAGATACTTGTTGTGTCCGTGGAAAACTTCTAGGCGTTTGAGATTCATGTAGGGGGTCTAGGCTTTTCGGCGCAGCTAACCCGGCGTTAGCAGTTGACACCGCCCTTTTGGCGCAGGGACAATTCGGCGTAGGGACGATTCCAAATTTGTAAGAGCATTACATTTTGTAAAAACATAGCATTTTCATTGTATGTGGGGCAGGCCCGTAGCCAGGATTTCATTTCGGGGGGGGGGGGGGGGCACTCATAAAAAACCTTTTGTAAAAAAGTAACATTTTCGGGAGATCCCCTTCCGGGAATGTTTATTATTACAAACAAATGTTGTTTTTTCTAACATTTCCGGGGAGGGGGAGGCACGTGCCCCCAGGTTCCCCCCCCTGGCTACGGGCCTGATGTGGGGTGCATTTCCTACTATAAATTGAAACTATAAGTTATTATAAATATAAATATTTAAATCTTGTTACATTTATCACAAATAGTTTGCGTACTGTTTAATGCAATAGATGGCTTCTGCACTCCCCCTGGTGGCAAACGCTATTTATTTTATGTAACCATAAATTTCTACATAGAAAATTTAGTTCCTCAAACTGTTAGTCGCTTTAATAAAAACGCAATCAATTTTTTTCAATTTATATAAAATTTGAATTTTAGTATGATTGATCCAGGATTAGTAAAGTTTCTATTCGGTAAAATAAGTTGAAACACAGCCGTAAGATCATTGTAATATGGACAACTGCAATAGAAACTCCCCTAATAACTAAAAATGGGTTTAAACAGTGCCAACAGAGGCTAAATGAACAGATGCTGGTATACCAGATCAGCTTGTAGTGATACAAATGTATGTATTTAGCGCCAAATGTATTATTTGTAATATTTGAAATAAAATGATTGCCTTGGTTGTGCGGCCTGAAGAGCAACAAAAAATTTAACCCAAACTTTACCACGTTTACCACTACCATTGAATACCCACGTTGTGCACAAATCACCAATACGGGCAACTCGGCGATTCCCGTAGGCGACGGTTAATTCGGTGACAGACAACTCGACTGCAATTTTTTTTTTGCGGTAGCTAATTCAGTACGATGCATAAAGTTTTCGCTAAAATCTTTTAGTGCCTCTTTTAAAAAATTTACAGTGGCTCCAGAGAATTCCAATTTTACTTCCCAATCTTAATTTTTTTGAATTTCGAGTTTTACAGATCCAATTAAAAGAGTAAGATTAAAAGATTAGTGCAATAATATAAATACAAATGCAGTTATGTTTTTTGGTAATTTTTCTATTGTTCCGCCACAATGGCGTTTATGAGAATCTCGTTAATCCATTCGTGCGCGTCACTTAACTGTCCCGATTTTGTGAAATTCACTCTTCTCAAAATTTTAAAATATATTATATATTAATCGAATTCGTCACATTTCAAAAATGTGAGGAAGTTTTCTTTATGTAGTAAACAACATTTTGCTCGTCATTTGTCCCTAACTTGTCAGATCTCGCTCTCCTCTCAATTTTTTTCAGTTTTTTTTTGACAAAAACCAAATCGAAGTTCTATCGAGTAAGTGTGCAAAGCTTGATTAAAATCGGACGAAGGGTCTAGGGACAACCATCTAAACAAATTAACCGGTGGCGTCGCCGAGTTGACTGTCCCCGAGTGGGAATCGAATAAAAGAAATAAATTTGGAAAAGTGTAAGATTAAAAAAATATACTGCATCTTTAATAAATACATAAAAACATAGCAATGTGAAGAAATAAAAATTTCGGGTTGACTGGGACAGCAAAAATCAAAAAAAAAATCAATACATTTCGGGGTATTTATTGACCCATCTTCAGGACTAGATTGCTGTCCTAGTCAACCCGAAATTTTTATTTCTTCATATAATATAACAGCAGGACGGTAAGCAGGACTGCTTCCTAGCTCTGACTGCTGTCCCAGTCAATCCAAAATTTTTATTTCTTCATACATTAGCTTGGGTGAGATTTGGATTTATAGATCATAGAAATATAATTTTATAATAATTACGCAATTTTAGTTTGAGTTAAGGCCGTCTTACACGAGGCGATTTTTTCATGAGATCGATCGCCGCGATAAGTTTGCAGGCGCTTATCGCCTGATTTGTTGCTGCAACCCTGCGCACGTGTGATTTTTTAACCTTGCGCATTCCAAAAAAATCTCTGCAACAACGGCGATCGATCGCATGAAAAAATCGCTTCGTGTAAGACGGCCTTTATTGGGGAAATTTTCATTCTTAGTTTCAATACTACCAACTTATTTATATTGCAATTAAAAAAAAATCTAAAGATTGCAAGACAAAGAAGAACGAAACCGGGAGTAACGCTTTAAGCAGTGGCGTATCTGGGGGGAGGTCCGTCCCCGGTGACCGTTTTACGGAATGGGACGTCTCGGCGTGGCCGTTTCGTCGTCGCCCATTTCGCCGTCGTTAATTAAAAAATATAAATCAGAAGTTACAATTAAAGCTTCATTAAATTATATATAAAATTAAATAAAAAAATTAATAAGGAAACAAATTAAATAAAATAACATAAGAAATATCGAGGGTTTTTTTTATTTCTGCTTTTCTAATATATTCTAAAATATTAATTTTTGCAGTCAAAATGTTACAGATTTTTTTTATAACTTTTGAGTTATATATTTAAAGTAAAAAAATGGCGAAATGAGCGACGGCGAAACGGCGACGGCGAAATGTCCTAGACCGCACTTTTTATGGGCGACATTTTTTCTAAGGAAAAAATAATAAATTTTGATAGTGTTATTGACAGATTTGCACAAATGAAGGCAGGAAAAATTAATTTTTAGAAAAATAATTAAATAAAATATAAAACAAATAATTTTTCATTATTTTTTGTACTAAATAATTTAATTGGTTATGTGTTGTGCGCAAAATGTGAGTAGAATAATTGACTTTCGCCAAGTAGGGAGGCGCCAAATTCAAGGACCGCCCCGGACGGCAAAGCCCCTTGCTACGCCGCTGGCTTTAAGTCGATTCTGAATGCTGCCAAGAGAGGGAGTTTTAGTGGTAATGCCTTTCTGAAACCTTTACGTTCCTAAAAAAAAAACGAAGACAAAGTTAGGCTAGTTTGGGGTAAAGACTCACACTTCAAGCCCTTCAGTGAAGAAGACTTAATATTAGTCGGTAAAGATGTGTCAATGCGGCCTTCAGGCCGCACAACCTAGGCAATCTATTAGATTACTATAAGGAATAATGACTGTTTACAAAACTTTCCACTACGAAAGCTAATAACAAAATTTTAGTTGGGAAAAGTGTAAAATTTAAAAAAAAAATTACACCTCTAATAAATACATAAAAACACAGTAATATATATGTACATAATAATTACGCAATTTTCGACTATTTAAGGTTCTCTTTCTGTAACTACTACACATCAGGACCGCAATTAGGTGGTATCGTCTATTATTATTTGATAAAACTGGCATTAAGCTGATTTTATTACTTTTAATATACAAAGTTATAAACAAAATTTTATACAGATGTGTCTCAGGGAGAACAGCAGGAGTCAACATATTAATTTTTATAAAACAGTTGAAATAGTAAACCAGCAAAACAAAACTGCAATAATTCATAAAACTTGTTTTTCTTTTACTCGAACGGGTTTTTTCAAGTCGTGCTCGTATATAATAAAATAAATTATTATTAGAACCCCCCCCCCCAACTTTAATCCCGATATAAAAACTGTATACTGCATGCAATGAAAGTAGTAAACGTATCGACGTTCATTTAAATTTATTAAACTGAAGAAAAACTGTTCGTAATTAAAAAGAAATTAAAAGAAAAATAATTTCCCGAAGAAAAATAAGGCCGATATAAGAATAAAAAGTAATTAGTAAAATTATGCAAATTTTTACAAAATGAAATTATTTTTAAATTAAAACTTTCGATTAACATAAAAGCTGAGGCGAAATTATTCAAATTCAGAAATTTTAAATTTGTGAAAATTTTTTTATCAAAAGTTAGAAACACGACGAAGATAAGACATTGAATAGAAACCAAGAGTGGAAATTGTAGATATAATCGAAACGTGAACCATTTAAAGCTAATAAAATGAGGAACCGGTGTTCCAAATGTCTGATTATGTTTTTCTATTGTTTCTCAGTTGGAAAGTTGGAGAGACTTTGAATGCTGCTTTTTGGCTGTTTCAACAAAGCTCAATTTAAACTTGATTATTAATAAACTTGAACAAATATTTAATTTTTTTTTAATCGCTAAGCAATGTTCTGCAAGAATGCTAAATATTGGAGGTGTAAATGGGGCTTCACAAACTAATTTGTTATATACTTCTGCCTTTTCATTTAAAATTGTTGGTTTTCTACTGGTAAAGAGCACAGGCACTCATTAAAACTTTGCGGTGTTAACTCTGCTTGGAATGTAATTGAATAATCTTGTTTTGTGTCCGACATGCTGACAACCTTCCACCCAGTTGAAAACATGCAAAAATACTCTGCTACCCTTGTTTTTTTTGTAACTTTGCGTATCTCTTTTAAAACGTCGAAAAACCAACTAACACAAAATATTTTCGTCGAGCAAAAATTTCAAAAAAATTTAATTTTGAAATTAATAACGTAACAGAAATTTTTGCTGTTTTCTTTTGCGTTTCTCGTTTGTTCGAAGCTTTCCACCTTTTACTTTTTATTGTTAAATGAATTACCTGTCAATTCGTTCTTCATTTTCGATCCATCTCGCTACCCATTCGTTACAAATCAACAATTTTTCCACATACCTGATTTATTTCCAATTAAAATGTTTTAATTTTCAAGTTATTTTTAACTTAAATATTTATCTTTCGATTGCGAAATTTCAAAAATTTATGTATAAGAAAAGTTATAGCGCTTACCAATCGGTGTCCGACGAGGGACGCCTATTCATAAATGAAGGACTGAAAATTTTGCTGAAAAATTAAGAGTAGCTGAAATATTACGATTTCGGTCGATGAGGACGTAGTATTTACAATAAATTATGTAAAAATACTTTCGACGTTGTTCGAGTGGATTTAAACAGATTTCTATTACCATTTCAGCAGTGCCAGGGTAGGAATTTAAAATTTTATGTATTTTTTTGCAAAATTTACACAAATTATAGCCAGGAGATTTCAGTTTCTGAGTTTTATTTTTTATATGCTCCAATTCGTTGATTTATACGTTCAATTGTAGCGGTGCCGAAGCTGTAAAAAAATGTTTTATATTTTTAATTTCGTTCTCGTTCTTGGCGAATCTTGAAAATCTGAACAAAATTGAGTCGAGCTTAGGGCGATTAAAAAGTTTTAAATTTGAAAATTAAATTAGCGAGAGTGTTATTTGTATCACAAGTGGAAATGTGCTCAAGTATGAATTTGTAAATTAGTTAGGTTGTGTCAACGACTCAACGTATCTTGCGAATGATTAGACAAGACGGTTAATCAATTTCCGTTTGAGGAAATGAAGCTTGATGTATTTAAACTACAATTTCTTACTTCACGTTGCATTATTATTTGACACTTTAAGTAGCGAAAATTGGTAAATCTCGTCGCGCAAGCGGATGCCCGCGGCATTTTAGGTTTACTTCGGCCGAAATTAGCATGTTTGAAAATATGCAGGAAAAACTAATAAAAAATAGTTATTTAGTGTTATGGGATTCAATTACCCTATAGTAGCTTTAACTTGAATGCGAAAGGAGCGTCGTGATGTTATGTTTTAGACTAAAAGGGATCGATACTGGCCCGGTAGAAGGCGAGGCAGCCGCGCCCCTGCTTCTCTTTTGCCTTGCCAACCCTCTAATATCTTTTAGTTTTCTCTTAACAGCTGTTCTTTGTGTAATTTTACCTTTATACATTTTTTCAACACAATTATAGGATAACAATCCACTTATGCGAAGTTTTAATTAAAAATTTGTATGTTCCCGAAAAAAGTCCTTGGCTCCTTTGATCCAGGCACCCGAAACTACAATTTCCTGTTGCTACTTTAAAACCACTCGAACTTTACTAGCGTGGAGTGTCGTGAGCTTAAGAAGGTTTACCTCTACTTTATAAATTCGGTTATGCTATAAATTTCTATATGCAAATGCACACGTCTTCAGTGGCACGGATGATGGACTCGAGAATTCCGACGAAGCAAAACCACAAAGCATATCAAAACTTATACTCATGTGCAAATAATTCTCGGCGTATTTACACAGCAGTGTGGTTGCATTCTGAAATTGTTGGATTATATACCTGAATCTTTAGGATTAATACGCAATGTAAATGAAATCTTCCTCTATGAAAACACAAAACCAAATCATAAACTTGTCTATTTACCGCAACACTTCGTATAACAGAATGAATACGTACACACATTTTGCTAAATTAGTGCTCATTTTTCTAACGCACTTTGTATACTAACAGGGAACTAATGGTTTATTTTCAACCAAATACGCTCCGATCTGAACAGAGCACTCCTGTTTGTTTTGAAGGTTAACCACATCATTATTGCCACTCTACTATGTTTGATTTTACTTGATCGGATTTGGTACGCGAATTTTGGGTTACTACCAGTTAATCGATACCACAAATTTAACTTTTTCCTAAAAACCGTTAGAAAGAGGATAATTTTCCGAGCATTTAAAAAGAAAATTATTGCGGATTATGTATTAGTTTTCGAGAATATGGTATTTAAAAATCGAAATGTTACATGCATTTTAGATGGAATCAAGCCACGATTTCTACCCAGACACTCCGTTGCCCGTCCGAACGCAGGAACGTTTGAACGCGAGGACGTTAGATGTGAGAAATTATATAAAATTGCACCCCCCCCCCCGTGAAAAATATCACAGCGTTGAGTCCACATCGAGGGAGATCCACCCCTTTCCTGGTAGCACACTTTGTCTAGTAGGACCGATCTAGAAAAATGAGGGATATTTTTAGCGAGTATGGCGTTAATCAAAACGGCCCGGAGCGTCTGGAGTGGAGGGTCGGTTTTGACAAATGCAACCACGGAAAATCTCGGACGCACCCTAGATATCTATAGACTGAGAGTTTTCTTATGAACCCTTACGTGGGAGAAGAGGAAGTCAAAAATTAGAAAAATTGTCCTTACGTAATTTATGGACGCTTCCTTACCAAAGTAGTTCAAACGTCCTGCGTTCAAAAGTCCTCACATTCAAACGTCTGGTAAGCTAGACCGGTAGACGGTAGCCCTGACGACCTTGGGTGTGACATTGGATAAACGGCTATTATTATCGCTGAACGGATACTGGTTCAGAACCCACTTGCACTGAAGCTTTAGGCTTATTGTACCCCGCGTTCCAAATTTTACTCCATCATTTTAGTCTCCTCAATGAAGTCGAGTATCCTGCTGATGGGTGTTTGTGTTATTTCCTCGATTGTCGGATAAGGAAAACCGAGGTATCTTAGCCTCTCCAAGGCTAGGGCTGGAAACAAGCAGTAAATATCCCGAAAATTGTGTGTACATGTGTTTGGAATTTCTTTGGAAATCATTAGAATTCCTTGGAAATCCTTGGAAATCCCTGAAATTCTTTGGAATTCTTGGAAATCATTGGAATTCGTTGGAAATCCCTGGCAATCGTTGAAATTTCTAGGAAATCGTTGGAAGTCTTTGGAATTCCTTGGAATTCTTTAGAAATCGTTGGAAATCATTAGAAGTCTTGGAAATCATAGGAATTCCTTGGAAATCTTAAGAATTCTTTGGAAATCTTTAGAATTAATTGGAAATGGTTGGAAGTCTTTGGAATTCCTTGGAAATCGTTGAATATCTTGAAATTTCTTGGAATTCTTGGGAATTCTTTGAAAATTCTTGGAAATCCCTGGAATTCTTTGGAAATCACTGTAATTCTTTGGAAATCACTGGAATTCTTTAAATTGAGCTTTTATTTGAATTCATTGGAATTGCTTGCAAATCACTGGAATTTTGTGTTGGACATCGTTGGAAATTATTGGAAGTTTTAGAAATCTTTGAAATTCCTTGAAAATCGTTGGAATTCTTGGAAATCTTTAGAATTCCGAGTCTTGTATATAGAAATTTTCCTAGATATTTACCCCTTGGCTGAATATACACATAGAATGCGGTGTGGAGTTTCTTTATCCACCTCACATTTCCTAGATGTAGTCTTCTACAACCCAATAATGTTGAGGTGTTTGTTTAAATGGCGGAGCAGTAACTACGAGAATAAGAGCAACAAGAAGACGTGATGATGAGGTGAAGAGAAGACCTGATTGCTGGAGTGGCAAACCCGCTGGTGACAATGGTCTGGGAATGCGTGCTTTAACAGCTACCTCTTCAAGATCTGTAAAGCTACGTCATCATCGTCTAGCGACTGCCCGGAGGTAGTCACTCCCGAGCATACCATATTCCAATACCTGGAGTGGAAAACGGAACGAGCAGACGTGGGGGCTTTCTACCTCCGGACATCTTCGTGGACAAACTATTATCCTCAGAGGAAAATTGGTTAATTATCCAGAGAATGATAGGAAAAATCCTAACGAAGAGGGAAATGGACGAAAGAACGAGGCAAAGTTAGAAAAGTCTCGAAAGGGTGAAGTTTTCTCCAAGATAAGAGAGAATGGCGACGACATGGCATCGGCTGAAGCCGATGAAGAAACACAGTTCGCGAGAAAGAAAAATGCGCAAGCGAGAACCCTTTCCAACTGATATAATGCTTCTCGACACCGCAAGCTTGGAGCAGGCACTTAAAATCTCACCAGACTGGGAAGGGGTTTTAGTCAGTAAGATTCTGGCACTACCAGCCACTGACCGTGATTGGCGACTTATGCAAGATTTCCCCCTACCCACACCAACAAAACGAAAATTTTTTTGAAAATCACTAGAATTCACTGAAATTCTTCAAAATTGCACTTATTTGGAATTTGATTAGAAATTACCGCAATTCTTTGGAAATACTTATAATTTTGTGGAAAATTTTGAATTATTTGAAAATCACTGAAATTCACCGAGATTTTTTAATATTCGCTTATTTAGAATTCTCTTGGAAATTATTGCAATTCCTTGCAAATTGTTTAGAATTCGTTTGAAATTTCTTGACTTTTTTGGATGTGACCGAAATTGACTAAAATTCTATCAAATTAAAGTTGTTTGGAATTCGCTTAGAAATCCTTGCAATTCTTTAAAAATTCCTGAAATTCTTTGAAAATTTTTGGAATTTCCAAAAAACATTTTAACTTTGCAATTTTTTTGGAAATAATTAAAATCACTTAGAAATCTCTGGTTTGTCTTGAAAACCACTGGAATTATATGAAAATCACAGAAGTCGTTCCGGAATCTCGGGAATTTTTAGAAATTCTTGAAATTCCTAAGAAATCTTAGAAGTTCTTTACCTATCTTTCAAATTAATTGAAATTGAATGTTTCAAATTCCATTGGAAATCTCGGAAACTCCATAAAAATCTTTGGCATTCCTTGAATATTACTAGCAGTTTTTAGAAATAACTGAAATCTGTGGAAATCTCCGGAATTTCTTGGAACTTTTTGGGTATCTCTGGACAGAGAATTTCTTTTTGTCGGTAACTTACGGGAAGATAGAAGCTTTTGCTCATAATTTCATAATTAATTGTAAGTTGCTGTTTATTATTAGCCAATCAGAGTAGTTTCGACCTTAATTGTTGTTTTCCGTTGGATTAAACCTTCCGATTATTTCCCAATTTTACTTTTTTATATGCAACTCCACCAATGCATCCTTTCATGTTTATGATTTGTAGAAACCCGTTATTTTTACTGCCGTTTGAATTGACATTATTATTATGAACGCACCTTAAGAATTTTCACGACCGTGAAATATCCAAATAAAATTCGATTGCAGCTTCTAAAACAAAACGTTTATAGGTTCGGCAAATACTAAATATGCACCCTTCGAACAATAAAAAGTTATTAATCCCGTCTTATATTCAAAATACGACCCCCTATAATGATAAAATTACGAAAGCGTTATAGAAATAAAATTTTAATGTCACAATTATTTAAATGCAATAAGCGAGAGAAGCACTTTTAAAAATGAGGAGGAGCAGCGTGGTTCTTCATGTTTCTTTGAGATAACATACAAGATTAAGCTTTTTGGGATTTTGGGAAGCGCGTTCGAAACACGACAGGTGACATATGTTTAAACGTGACCGTGTTTTTGATATCACGAATTCACCCAACTGAAATAATATGTGTGCTTATATCGTCCTAACAACTTCACGAACAGGTGAACATATTTTTTCAGAAAATTCTAAGCTCAATAATACATGTGATGCATGATGCTTGAAAGCAATCGTTACTTTTCAAAATGTGGTGGAAATGCCAACAGAGTTACCGAAAAACCTCACAATAAACGGGCTATTACCCTTTCTTTCACATTACAACTGAAATATTCAGTAATCGAATGACTGTCGATTAACTCAGTTTTTGATGGACTATCGGCAATAATTTGTTCTATGTTTAGATGACTCGACATTTAAACAATGATTGGCGTTTTGATGTTCCATAAATAATAAATAACTTTGAATTAAGTGACCACCGATCAGTATAACTCGAGCGCCACCCGATCAACCATAATAACGATATTTCGCCAATCAGATATGAGTTTATTTCAGGATACGGATTTACCCCTATACCACTCCCTCGGCATGATATAATCTTTACGTAAAAATAAGAAAAACCAACAGAATCACTCAGGCGTAACAACAAAGAAACACTTGTTAGTTTTAACAAGATGATATAAGCGAAGAGGAAACACTTGTTGTTATGTAACAAGAAATATAATTCAAATTGCGAAATATCTGAAAGCAAAAAGAAAATTTAAAAAAAAATGTTTTCGAGAGTGAGAGCCAAATAATTCGAATAAAGATAAAATCGTAAGTATAAATCTTGGTGTACTAAGGAGTTTTAAATGAACATAGTTGATGCACATAGTTAAGCTAAGTTATGTATCTGGTAAAGCTTGTTAAGCTTAGACAACGTAAGTTAGAGCCAATTTTATTTCCGGATCAATAGGGAACAAATTTTACAAGAATTTTCTCATTTTTGCTATTAAAACTCGAGTACGCAGTATCTTTTTAAATTTTCGTTACAAAATTAAATTGAAATATAAGATTTTAAAGCAATAATTAATTTTGGAAGATTTCCATTGCTCGGCGCAATAATTGTAAATTTAAAATTACAAAACTCAAAGCTTTGTGTTAATAATTACTATTACCAAGAAAAATAAATTCGTACCTGCACGAAATCGCCCTATTTATCCAATTTAAATTGCTTGCTAATTAATTAATGTAAAGTAAAAGGTTTGAAGTACCAGAAATTTGTATTTTGCCTAACGAAGGAAAATTAAGGACAGTCCAGGATTCTACATACGAAACATTAATTGAGTTAAAATTTTTGCTTCATCTCCAGTCCTAATTTAAATTTAATTTTAATGTTTCATATATTATCACTTAATTTCAAAATAATTAAATTCAAGTATCTGCAAAATTTAGCACATAATTCAATTTGAACGTGGAAATATATAATGAATTTTCAGTTAATACCGCTTTATTTTGTAAAATGAAAATTTTTGGAATAAATCTCAGTTTTACTGTTTCAATTTACTTTTGCGATATTATAACTAATACGAGGATCGGTCGATAAAAACTGAACCCAGAAAATTTCGGAAAATTAAAAGTAAAAAAACAAGCAGATGGTAAGCCAAATATACAGATGGCAAGCCAAAAACATGAACTACGGGACGTTTTTAATAAAAAATTAATTACTCAGGTTACTTAATTTTAAATAAATTTTTGCTCGGACTATGGGCCTCCCAATAGCTTAATCAAAAAAAGCAAAAAAAAGCTGTTGAATTACTAAATGGGAGGGGGGGGAGATATATCGCTGGGGAGATCTGGTATAAAAATAAAGGGAAATCTGAGAAAATCTTAGTAAATCATAAAAAATCTTATGAATACTGTAGATGCTGTTTTTTGCTTACTTTTTCAACTGTTTTGAAAGAAAATGTAGTCTAAAGCTCTCCCCTCACTGATTCTAGATTTTGGATTGGATGTGGAGAGCAAACCAAACTTTGTATGAACTCAAACCCTAAATCGGGCCCATTATGCTATTTCCGACTATTGTAGCAGTCTACCTTCCCTTCTATTCCCAGAGTGATCCCAAACTTAACGACAAATTCGAGTATTTTCTTTTCTCTTCGCTGAAAATTCAAATGGGGCCGGGTCGGTATATAAGTTCGGTTCTAGCCTAGTTATCATGATTAAACGGAGTACCGAGTCTGGGATCCATACCTCCCTTGGCAGTGGGTAGGAGGGGAAGGATCTCTGTTGGTTGGTCCAAATTGGTATTCGGAGGGACCAAAGCCAGTCAAAAAACCGAGGTACATGATTCAGAAAAACATATGATACAGTCATGTTGGTATCACTGGTATCAATGGTGGAAATTTAATACTAATAACTAAAAAACTAACTAAAATTAATACTCATTCACAGCGACAAATGACAACACACGATCCAGTCAGTTTCTCATAAATGAAATAAAACATGAAATTTCTAGTTGACACAGGATCAGATCTCTCACTAATACCGACAACAACATCAGATTCCAGATTATTCGTAACTAATGGTTCAATAATATCAATATATTATGGAAAAAAATTGTTAATACTAATCGTGAGACTGCGTAGAAATTTCATCATTCATCATCGCAGATGTTACTAAACCCATAGTAGGCTCAGATTTTTTGAAAAACTTCGAATTACTCGTCGACTTACATAATAAGAGGATGAACGATAAAATTATCCAAATCAAAGCATCAGGACAAATCGAAATGGTAAATAACTCAAAAGCAAACATCATCTCCTTTCCAAATGGCTCCAAGCTTTGCCGGGCATCAAATTCACCTTGAGCCAGCCCACTATACACGGTAGAACAGAAAAATGGTAACTGGCGGCTATGCTTAGATTACCGTAGATTAAACACTATAACTGTTAACGACGTATACCCAGTACAATAAATTCCATAATATTTTAATTATTAATGAACAAATATAAATCCACATTGGCGGATTTACCATTGGTGGTCACTAAAATTTTTTTTATATTATAGTATTTTAATCTTTCATGATTAAACGGATTATTTGATTGTGTACTTGGCTTAAAAATTAAAATTAATTCAGATGACAGGTCGTCACCATGTACAATACCTACGACTTAGTGTCTTTCAGTCTTGAACCTTGATTGATTTTGTTGTAATCGGGTTAAAGGTTTTGCGGCTGAAGGATCCACCTGAGCCTTTTATACCTCAAGTAGTCCTCCAGATTACAATTTCTAATCTCTCGGATTAGTGAGTTGTCAGAGGATTGCAGGCTGTTGTAAAATTTTTTCGCCGATCGGCGGATGAATTCTTCCACTTGTCCAAAGTCACCTCCAAGTATTTGGAGTTGTCAGTCTAAGGAATCTCCGTTGCTAATATCTGGGTTTCCGTCAGAGTTGTATTCAGTGAAGAGGCGAGGAGGCTGATTGGTCGATACGATGAGGAATTACGGAGATTCTGGTTGGGCTTCTCGATCATGATGACGTCAGCCACTTTCCATTGACGATGAGTGCATTCAATGGAGGAGGATGAGGATTATGGCGTTCGCCAGTATCATGAACCCTCCTTTGAATTGCTACTTTGGGGAATTCTAATAAAACATAAGTACCTCACGCTCTCTAGTGGTCTGATATGATTTTATAAAGATATCTTATACTAAGTAAGTATACTCCGTAGTAAGGCTATCAACTTTGAATATTGAAATATTCAAACTTCCAGTCTTTGCTGCAGTTTTCAAGTTTTGGTGCATATTTGACTGCATTTGACCGATTCCTATTGGTTCCAATAACAACTAAACAACAACCAAAATTTTTAAAAACAAATATTTAATTAAATCAGTAAAGCAAAAAAATCACATTAATAAAAATGTTTATTGTTAATGTAAATGTAATGTTTGTAACCGATTCATTGTAATCAAAATAATATACATTTTGTTCCTCTCGTGATTTTTAAGTTGGAACTAATGCTAATTGACTATTATTCTTTCTTGCTAAGAATTCCAAATATAGACAAACGGGGAATTGAAAATCGTCTGCCATGTGTTCTCTTTGTACTGCAACTTGCTCTTCAATATGAGGATAAACAGAATTTCGTAACCAATCTGCTTCTGCCGTTGGGGTATCAAGACCTGGAGTCGCAAAATTTCGATATTTACTCAGCATAACTTCAATTCTAGCATAAATCACATTTTTCAATCTAGTCAACTTAGCTTGATTCATAATTAATGGTAAGTCGTTTGGTACCGTACCTGCTACCCACATAGTCCACATGTTCATCATAGTAACGTCCTCGCCAGCTCTCAATTTGTGAATTTCGTATGATAACAAAAATTTTACCGTCAGTTCTTCTGCTGCGAATTCAGTGTCCATGCAATTGATAATACGTTTTTCTTTCCTGTAAGCACCGTTATTCGACTCATAAATTATTATTTTTTTCAAATCCGATCTGCAATATGGGCAAGTACTGTCAACGGGTTGTTCTAGCCATATCCTCAAGCAGGTTAAACAACATTTGTGGTTGCAAACTTCGGAGACAGCCACCCTTTGGTTTTCGAAACTTTCAAAACATATTTGACACTTTTCACCTTCAAGATTCAATCCAGAATCGGCCATGTTGAAAATGTAAAATTTTAGATATATCATTATTAAAAACCCATTAACATGGGGTTGTATACCTTTTTAAGCAATGTACCAACCGTAAGAAGTCGTTCAGTACAGTTAGTTGCCTAACCCAAGCAAATTCAAATTTTTCAGAAAGAAAATGTCGTTTCGTTCCACGCAACCGCGCCGGTCTGAAACGCTAGCAGCCTTTACAATAAATAGGTAATTCGGATGTTGGTAAAAGTTAAAAATGTGCTAATTTGGGCGTGTAGATATTAAAAATGTAAAGGAGGCTTAATAACAAAAATGATGCAAACTTTTTAATTTAAAAATTAGGTCAGCCCGGAATTTTGTTCTTAGATTTTTCTTTGATCCTATTAGCAAGTCTGCTTAGTGCTTCCGTCATGAGACTAATTCTAAATGAAAATTGTAAGTGATAAGAAAAATTGGATAAAATTTCAATACTCTCGTATCCATTTAAATGAAATTTTCAATAGTTTATCCAGATTAGTTTAAGCGTTCGCTGAGATGATTTTCAATTTCCGTCACTGCAGGTGATCCTTCCAGGAAGGGAAATTAATAACAGAGACAAGAAGAAAGTTAAGATTAAAATTCTTGCACGAAAATAGAGTGTAGAGGGTAGACCGAGCTAATTCGATACCTTCCAACTAATAGTGCGCTGATAGCAATCATCAATAAAGTTAACGACACGAAAATAAAAGTGAATTCTATCGAATTTTTAACAACATTTCGGCAAAAATCGAAGATACGTGTATGATGTTAGCTCATAAATCACAGCTTTTATTAATTAATTTCAACGCAGTAAAATGAAAGTAATTCGAGTCTAAAAAAGCATCACTAATGCATGCTTTCAAGCTTTAATGGTTGGTTTCATCAAGAAATGCGAAACATGGTGACAGGGTAACAAAGAGATGGCTTAGCAAAAAAACTAAACAATTACGCCTAACAGTCGAAATGGAAAATTTCGCCAAGTCAATAATAAAAATTAACAAACATTTGCAAATTAAAAACGCGCGTTACATGGATAATGGTTTGGATTATTTAATTTTTTGTGCGTAAAGCTCATTCCATTCACTTTTCTAAGTGATGAATGGTCCAAATATATCAAAAGGGCACACATGTTAATGTAAATGTATTCAAATTGTAAGCATAGGAAAATTTGGAAATGCTCGCCATTGTGAACCTCGAGGTAATGATTTTTTAACTCCAAATACTCCTGGCTCTTATCAAAGACTACTAATATGAATTGTATACAGGAACAGTCGACTTTTGCATGGCTTGCAAAAATATTCAAATTAGTGCATCGGCTTTTGTAAATAACAATTCTTTTTTTTTTGATCGGAAAACAAACCAATTATTTTTACAGTTAATTTTGTATCGAGCGAACGGAGAAAAATAAAGCAAAGAAATATTAGAAACCTTTCACATTTTTCAAACAACAATGCTTCCGCTTTTTTTGTATTTCGAACTACTTTTGATAAAGGGATTATTTTAAGACTCATTATCCATTATAACTTTGCCGAAGCTCTCTGATGCAATAATTATTGGGGTTATTTACATTATTCGATACCGCATAAAGCACGAAATGTACAAAGTGAAATTTCAAAGTGCATTTTAATCACTGAAATCGACGCAGTAGAAAATACAATTATTGAGTTAACCCAATTAAATTTGTTTCTATAAATTAACGATTTGTTCACAATCCCTTTTTCTAGAATTCTAATCTCACTCATAAAAGAACCAGCGACCTACTTAATCTCTATATACCTAACATAATTCTTCGGACCTCCACAATTGTTTTTCCACTGCAAAATTGCAAGCAAAATTTTAGAAGCATTTTTTTGAAATTAGGCACTGATCTTCTGCTTCAGCCCATATGAAAGTTTTAGACTCTCTCCGAAATCAAATCGAGACCCCTAGAGAGTCAACTGTTGTTCAGCTAAATGATCGTCTTAGGGAGGGGGGGGGTACTGATAGCTAGTATTAATTTTTGGTTTACTTAAAGTAAGTTATAGTGGTGGTTTCTAATGACTGCCTGACTAAAATATTAGTTAATTTAAAAAAAAATTAAATGCTAATAATTATTTGAGCCGAAAAGCCCTCGCGCCGAAAGGCCCATCCCGTAATGATTTAAGGTTCTATGACTAGAACCATGCACCCCTAATTGTTTGTAATCAGAATACAAACTCATACTTTTAAATAATATTAGTCCAATAGCCATTCATTATTTGGGGATTATGCTTAACTATAGGCTGAGTATAATATCGATTTACTTAACGTCTAATTTACATTAATTTAAATTAAATTAAAGCGCGAAAAATTACACGAAACATATATATACAGTATAATTATATAACGAATCCTGTGATTGGAGTAATTATGCTAAATAATTTAAGTGGATATATTAAATCAGACTTTTTTCAGGCAAATTTCGCAGCAATCTGAGAAGTTATGTCATTCATTTTTTAATTTTCCGAAATAAGAGGTACATATCATTATTGCGAGATATTGCGTCATGGAAAAAATTGTGTAATTGAATTGCAAATTAGAAACCTTTGATTTTAGATTTTTGGTTTGAAACCCATAATCTCAATAAAACATTTTTTTGCGCACAATTTCTGGTGTACTGGAGGGTATTCCATACCCCCCAGACCCCCCGGTTTGAAAAGTTAGCTTTTCAAACCGCTACATCCTTACACTACATCAAAAAGCCATTTTTGTCCAACATAGCAGTCTACAAGATAACTTATTGCTGGTCCGCTTTGACGAACCATACAATGACCGATAAAATATACATTTGCAGCCTAGGTCGGAAAAGAAGTTTGGAGTTCCTAATACATTTTTGCATTTTCTTTTCATACAATTTTCGCGATTTCGACGGCGACAGATCTAAAATAGATCCATTGGCGTCTTTAAGAATCTCGAGTAAAGCATACATCACTTAGTATTTCATTAATTTCGTCCAGTGGCGTATTTAGAAAATACTTCTGGGGGGAACAGACGAAACATTTTTGAAATCTCGTTAATCCATTCGTGAGCGTCAGTAGTAAAACGCCAGACAAGCAGTGTTGCCAGTTTTTAACACGCATCGGTGGGGTGTCCCCATAGTAAGCGCTGCAAGGATTTTTTTTTTAAATAATAATTTAATACCCAAATGCATTGATATATTAATATATAGCACAAATTTTCATGCTTAGGTTGTCACCCCATCTAAAGAATTCAAATTTCAGTTCGGGGGCGTCTCAGGCAGTGAACATATTTGTTAAAAAAAAATGTAAATTCAAATTTAAATTATGGTTCAAATATTAAGTCGCCCATTTCGTCGCCAATACGAAATTTTCAGTCGCATGGAGAGTGCTCAAGTCGCCCAAACTGGCAACACTGCTGACAAGTTCCAGAAATGAAAACAATATATGCAAACAAAATAGTAATAAATATATTACATTGTAAGTATTAATTTATTTACAATTTACATTTACAATACAATATCCAATCTCCGATTTTCCTATCAGGGAGGGTTTCAGGGATAAATCCGAGCAATCCTTGGGGGAGGGGCAATTTCCCCTTTGCTCCCTTTAAATACGCCACTGATTTCGTCTACCTTTATTTTAAAATAACATTTTAATTTTGAATGGGAATTTATATGCAGAATAAAAAAAATTATTAAGTTTTTTGGTTCAAAAATATCAAAAAGCTTCTGCATCTTCCATTCGCTCGAACAAAAGTCGGTTGTGCCTATGCACTTCTTGTTGTGATAGTGCTCGCTTTCGGCTCGTGTTACAATATTTACGTTCTTAGCCCAAAACGCCCACTTTACGCTCTTAGTACATAATATATTACTATTCTCAACATGGGCGTCCATTGGGAGGCAAAGGGAGCAGTTGCCCCTCCCCTGGCTCTTGCTTTAAATTTTTCAATTTAATTTTAATTAATTTAAATTTTTTGGAGAAAATTATTACTGAGTTATTACCACGCAATTTGCAATTTGTGTTTTCTGCAAGTAAAAAAAAATTCAAAATTTTCAGTGATGAATTTTGTTTATATTAAATTTTTTTTATTTTGCCCCTCCCTGAAAAAGATGCTATGGACGCTTATGATTCTCAACTTAATAGTTAACTAAATAAAATTGTCTAATAAATATAAATAATAATAAATAAAACCAATAAGTCTGCTGACAATAACCATATCAACAGCATTTATATCTAGTTCCTAAACCATTGTCACTTTGTCGCTCCTTTGTCCAAGTTTGTCACAATCTTCGGTCCTCCCCTAAAAAGTCCAATGGTGACAAATCAAAGACCCATTTATTTCTCTAAAATCGGATTACAACTGCAACTACATAGAATGGGATTTTTATGCGAACATCACATTTGATTAAATCCACTCTCCACGGTCACGTTTTACGACCCCCTCTCCCTTCTATGCATAGACATCCTGTATGGAAGACCCTTAAAAACATCGAAGGTTTAGTTTATAGTGTTTAACCTAACTTAACCCTTAAATAATTCTAAAAAATCAATCACGCCACATTCAGTGGCGTATTTAGGGGTGGGTAAGAGGACAAATCTCTCCCCCCCCTCCGACACCACCAAAAATAACTCTGATTGTACTCTGAAGTCCTCTCCGATAAAAATAATCTTTACGACGAGTTTTTAAAATCTTTTTTTTGATTTTTGGAATTTGTAACGTCTCTTTAACTATGACGCGGATGAATGGATTAACGAGAATCTAAAATTATCTTATTACCCCTCTGCCCCATAAGCATTTTATAAATATACCCCTTCCATTTTGTCGATTTCGCAGGGGTAGTTTAAAAATTAGAAAGCAAAACTTATTTTAACAATGCAAAAAATTTAAAACTGCTTTTCATCCCACCTTAAGAACCACTGCTTTTTAGTCCAACCTCTATGAGCCGAGCTATAGTGCAATATGTAAAGAAGGGAAGCAACGCTACAAAAAGTAACAACTGTTTTTCGTTTTCATACACTGGATTTCAGATAACCGAAAATAATAATAATTAATAATAAAAATAATTGAACTTAGAAATAATATTAATTTAAGGCAAAATAAAGCAAAATCGGTAGATTCACCGAAAAATCTTGAAGATTTGGTTTCGGTAAATCTACCGGATCTAAAAATTATTTTGTAAATCTGGCAACACTGCATTGTTTATGCAATCACAGTGGCTAAAGACTGAGTTGATATGATAATTCGTTTGAGTAGGAGTTTATAATAAAATAAGTAAATATATTAGAACTTGATTGGTGTGCTATTCAATTGTCAAGGTTGTGCGACATTCAGGCCGCACTGATCTGATATAACCTTTCTAAACCTATTTTGGTTGCGTTATTAAGGTGCGTTACGTACGGAAAGACATAAAAGTGTTTGTAAACGGTTGTGTTGAGGTTATGTTTTAATCTAGCACGTGTCGATTTGTTATTTTTCCTGTTATTACTGTGTTTACGTTTATTATTTCATGTGACGATGGATTTTAACGATAAAATCATTGATCATTCTAAAATTATAAACGAAGATGATCGTAAGAAACTAATCAAAAACTTAAAAAAACTAAAAAAGGATGTTCTAATTGATATAATTGTATCTGGGAAGCTACCTAGTGGGTTTGAATCTATCTCTGGCATTGAAGAAGTTGAGACTGTAAATGATAGTCAAATTGATTTAATAGACTGCCTTAAGCAACATATTAGTTCTCTAAAAGGGACAATTAATGACAAGAATACCATTATTAATCATCTTAAAAATAAGAATATGCAACCCATTCAACAGAAGAATGTAAGTACAAAACCCGCAAGTGTGGCTCAACCTTTAGTCATAAAATCAAACGGACTACCGATTACACCGATTAGTTCAAATAATTCAACAGTAAAGTCAATAACTATTGAAGATTTAGCTTCAGGCCTTGAAGAAGTGACGATTAATCGTCCTGCAAAAACTAATTTGGGAAATGTGATCGTTACTAAAAATGAGGTGAGTCCAACATCAAATAATAATAGTATACAATCTATAAATATGACCGATAGTAATGGACCACCCGTTTTGAACAAGACCCCTGTCTTTAAGAAAATAATGGGAAAATGTGCGAACAATATGAGCAATCTGGCTGCTGCTGTAAAAATTCATAGACGATGGGCATTTATCTCAGGATTGCAAGCTGAAACTTCACCTGACATTTTATCTAACTATATCAAAAATGAACTTAAAACAGATTCCCTCTGTTTTAAAATTTCATCAAATAAGTTTAGCTGTAATTTTAAAGTTGGCGTTCAAGATTCAGATTTTAATACATTATTCGATGAGAATGCTTGGCCTTGTGGTGTTGCGATCCGTGAATTTGTCAACCATGGTAAGAAACGGCCGATGCCTACTGAAAATTTTCCATTACTAAACCCCACACCAGCAATAATCTAGTGAAACTCAACGTATATTACCAAAACTGTGGTGGGATTAAAACCAAACTAGGTAATATTAGCAACAATTTAAACTGTAGCTCATATAAAATCATAATACTCATCGAAACTTTTCTCGATGATAGCATATCATCTAGCGAACTCAATTTCCATAACTTTATTATTTTTCGCTGTGATAGGTCTGTTTGTTCTAGTAATAAATCCTGTGGAGGAGGGGTCATTATTGCAGTTCACAAAAGTCTTGGATGTAAATTAATTAAGACACCCTCTAACATCGAAAATGTATTTGTACAAGTAAGTAACACCATTATTGGAGCAGTATATTTGCCACCCGACTCGGACATCTCCACCTATGATGAGTTCTGTCACATTATCGACAATGTTTGTGATGATTTTCCCCAATCTAAACTTGCAATATGCGGTGATTTTAATCTACCTAAAGCCAAGTGGGACTTTGGTGGAACCAGCGTTATTTCCTCAGATAACGTTTGTACTAAATCTTTACTTCTGAGTGATTGCATGTCCTTTCATGGATTATATCAGGTCAATCAACTTCCTAATAGTCGTGGGGTTCTTCTTGATCTTTTCCTTTCAAATTTTGAAATCTCTATCTCGCTTGCAGATGATAAACTTTGTGGTTCATCGGTGCATCATGAATCTTACACTCTTGGTTTCTCCACCAGTAAACTATCATCGTCAACACTTGAGGTTGATAAATTCATTTATAATTTTAAAGCTGCAAACTATGAAATGATTAATACCCATCTACTGAATATTGATTGGTCTAAAATCTGGAAACTTGATAATATCGATGTAATTATTGATGAATTTTATCGTCTCCTCACAGATGTTATCGATACTTTTGTCCCACTCAAACGTGTGCGGTTAACTACTTATCCAGTTTGGTTTTCCTGTGAACTTATTTATTTGATCCAAGATAAAAAATATGCTCACAAAGTTTTTAAACAGTCCAGAGATCCTATGGACTATGTGGTATTCAGCACACTTCGGGAAAAAGTTAAGGCGCTTCACTCTGAACTTTATCAACAATATTTACTCAAAATGGAGCGGGACATTCATATCAATCCCAAAATGTTCTGGAGGCATATTGCCAATTGTAATAAGAGTAATGGATACCCAGTGCACATGTTCTTAGGTGACAAGGTCTCTAATAGTGGTCAACAATCCGTTGATTTGTTTGCGGAACATTTTTCAACTGTATATGGGAACATAGACACAGGCGTTTATCATTACGACTTCCATGACAAGGTCATCTCTGAACCTATTCTCATATCACAGGCTGATATCTTCGAAGCTATCTCTAAATTACCTGATAAATTAAGCGCAGGACCGGATGGTATTCCTCCTCATTTTATCAAACGATGCATATATTCTTTATGTGATCCTATTTACAACATTTTTAAGTTATCTCTACTTCATGGCAGCTTTCCACAATTCTGGAAGGAAAGTTTTATTACTCCAATCTTTAAAAAAGGTGACAGAAGTGACATCGCCAACTATCGAGGGATCTCTATTCAGTCAACTATCCCGAAAATGCTTGATAAATTTGTTGCAGAACACTTATTGACAATTAGTAAAAATCTCATCGTGGAATCCCAACATGGTTTTTTTCCTGGTCGGTCTACTTCATCTAATCTACTTTCTTTTACCTCCTTCTGTCTCGAGGCTTTCGAGAAACACATGCAGGTTGACGCTATTTATACAGATTTCTCTAAAGCGTTTGATCGAGTTTCACATGCTGCTCTTCTAGCAAAAATCTCTTCTTTAGGCTTCAGTCCAATCATCGTCAAATGGTTCAGCAACTACTTAACGGGTAGAACCCAAAAGGTTAAGATCGATACCTTTCTCTCCTCGATAATTACAGTTTCATCCGGTGTCCCCCAGGGCTCTCACTGTGCCCCTATTCTATTTCTGCTTTTCATTAATGACATCGGTAAATTTATTCGTTACTCTCTGCACCTGCTGTTTGCAGATGATTTTAAGATTTTCAAAGCGATTAGTTCATACAATGATTGTATATTGTTACAAAACGACCTGGACAACCTACACAAATGGTGCCAATTAAATAATCTTCATCTCAATTTTGATAAATGTTTTACTATCTCGTTTTCTAAAAGAAACTCATCTTCCTTTGCATATTGTATCAATGATAACGAACTCCAACGTGTTAATGTAATCAATGATCTCGGTGTTCGATTGGATGTTGGTTTAACATTCAGAAACCATATATCCCTCATCTGTTCCTCTGCCTTCCGTACATTGGGTCTTATCCGCCGACAGTCAGTTTACTTTTCGCCTACTACAGTGAAAAAACTTTATTTCTCCCTGGTCCGCTCCCGATTGGAGTACGCCTGTAGTGTCTGGTCGCCGCACTATCAAGTCCAAATCAATCAAATAGAACGTGTACAACACAAATTTTTCAAATATCTGCACTACAAGTTAGGACTTGCCAAAGAAGATTTCTCTGATGAGACCTACCTGAAGTTCTGTAATTCAAGTTCACTGGAGTCAAGACGAACCGTTTTTGATCTCTGCTTTGTGCATGGTCTTTTCAGCGGACGAATTAACTGCAACGCCCTGCTCAAACTTTTTCCATTCAAGAAATCATGCCGGTTTACCAGGTCAATGTGGATTTTCGAAGAAAAACACCATTCAACGAATTATGGCAGGCACGGTCCCGTGGCTAGGATGACCAGATTGGCAAATCATGCAAATAGTGATCCAATGTTTGATCTATTTATCCCCTCACTAGCAATCTTCAAAAAGCGCCTATGGAGCATTGATCTAAACAACAATTAATTTTTGTTTTATGTATGAAATTTTTATTTTATGTATGTCTATGTATATTATTATGTATATATTTTGCAAATAGGTTAACCGTTAATAAATAAATAAATAAATAAATAAATAAAAGCCTCCTTAGTTCCTTAGCTAAAATACTTTTAAAAAAATGGAAAGTCATGCAATTCAGCCCCCCTCTCAGAAAAGTTTTAGTTGCGCCACTGTTGCCCAGGACCGTCTTTAAAAATATTGTAAAAATTAAAAATAAGAATAATAGGTATACGTTTGTTTGTTATTTTATATTATGTTGCTTAGCAATGACAAGAGTGCAAATTGACACGTACGCACATACTATATAACTATTAATTATTTATTACATTAATGCAAAACTTTCAAATTCTGTCATTTAATGCAATATTAAAGCTATTTAGTTAGCATTGGAATATTCATCACTTTTAATCTAAGATTTTCATTAGCTTACAGAAAATAAAATCGGAGCAGTGCGCAGTGCTGTAAATTCATATAACGAAATCATAAATTATATGTATGATAATAAATTATGCAAAATAAATTTTAATAATTTTACATTTAATAATGGTTTGAGCTGTAGCGCCCTTACCTCAGTTCGTCCTCGGTGGCTATTTGATCTGCGTATACACAGAGAATCATTATATATCCTAGAATTCAAGGTTTTTTTTATATTTTTTTATTTTAATTTTAATTTAGTAGCGCCATCTGTTGATGATCTTTTCAACTACATCGCGTGTTTTTAAATCTCTTATTAGGTTTGTCGATCTGATACTATAAAATTATTTTTGAGAAGGTAATCATAAATAATTATTTTATTTTTCGATAACACGAGTACGCAGCATGAGTGGTATTCCCAAGTGCAATGTTAATAAGTGAGTGACAATCCCCTAACGTATTTGACAGGCTATTCAAAAAACCCTGAAACGAAAATCAATATTTTCTAATAAAAACTCAAAGTAAGCCAATAGACTGTCAGGGCAAATGGAGTAAGAGTTCCTTTATTTTATAATTAAGAGATGTTTAACTTAAAATATACACGTGAAGTAGTAATCTACTTCGCATCGCCAATTATTTGCAAATGTAAATTTAATAGGCATCGTATTTTAGGCTAAAGCTTAACGTTAATATTTAAATTATTTAAGAATGTAATTCAAATATTTAAGTAATTCATTTTCCATTACTGCGGTGAAATAGTAATAATAATTTTAGAGAAACGGCGGGGTTGGGGTAATTTTCCGCATTCGGAAAATGGTCGGTCCGCCCCCGGGGTAAAAAGTTTGCTAAACTAAAATATTAATTTAAAGTGTCCTGGTGGCAGAATAATGTTTCATTCGGAAAATTACTTCTTTGCAGGTGACGACATATTTCACCATGTGGAAAATAGAGAAACGTCAGGTTATATCACGACAATATCGCTTTAGTGCAGAATATTCGCTCTTTTTAAGGTTTGCAATCACAGATTTGAAATTTTGAAAAACTTGGTGTAAAAAAAAATTTAAATGAGACGCTTGCCGTAAAATGCTGGCTATGAATGGAAATGGAGACGAAAACATGTTACCGGTATGTAATGTTAGTAGCCTATATGACAGGCTAAATATCATAAAATATGGCAAGGCTCGAACTTGTAGCAACCCTAGATCGACCCTCGCCATTAATATTCAACAAATTATATCTCTTGTCAAATATGCACCTTGACAGAACCGACAAGGGTTAAATCTTAAATATTATAGTAAACCGACCATGAATCTTGCAAATCACTGGGTACATGAGGTACAAGCAAAAAATTATATGGGAATTTTGTGTCGTAATTAATCACGATTAAACAAATTTGGAAAGGATTAAACGTCAGGGGTGAACTCGTTCGGAATTTCTATAATTTACTACAACAATGAGGTCAGTTACATTTGATTACCCCCTCCCCTCCCAGTGTACCTGACCATAAGTACTACAGGTATACTGTAGTAAACTCGTAGTGGGTTAGCAAAATACAATGAAAGCTTGTGTGGCTATCATTAGTATTACCACAAGGTAATAAAAATGAATGAAATATTTCCCGGTCAAAACCATAAATCTTAATCGATTTCAATTGGTTCGAAAAATGTTCTCACGGCAAAGAGAAACGGAGTATTACGAAAGAAGCAAATTTCCTAGACAGACGTTCAGGTGCTTAACAAGTTTCCTGTGTATCAAATGCGGTAAAAACAAAACACTGCTTCCTCTTTTTTAAAGTATCAAGTTGCTAACCCGCGTGCAGAAAATTGATACGTCCTTCTTCAAAAACTTAACATTAGTTTAGTACATTAAAATTAAGTTAAACGATATCTCATTAGATGGTTTGAAACCATTAGTGGGCACCTAATTTAAAGAAAAAGAAAAAACGTAGCCAAAGCTTGCCAGATTATTCGGAAACACCCACAAATTTTATAATCTAATCTTTTAATGATTTTGTTTAATTTTTTTCACTTTACACCATGAACTGACAGGGTAAAGTAGTTTAGTTAAATTCATATAATTTATTTTCTTACTTTGGGTGGTAATCCATACCGTAATCTATACCTCCCTGATCTCCCAGTGATTTATAGATTTATAACATAACTTTTAGTTTAATTTAACTGAAAGTCATTCAGAAAGTATCAGAATTATTATATCTGCTGATAACGAGAGAACCATAAGAATACACATAATGGTATTGAAACCGGGGGGTCTGGGGAGTATGGAATACCCTCCAGAACAAAAATGTGATTTAAAAAAATTCACTAAGATCCAGGGTTTTAAATTTTTAAAATCGGTAAGAAAACGGAAAATGTGAAATATCAGTAGCGAAAATTTATAATTTCTAAACAAAAATCTTTGAAGCTGGACTCTTATGGACACTGTTTGACGCGAAACACTGCAAATGAATCATTCATTGTTCATTTGTTGAACAATGGTACTAAGGGTGTACTGGGGGGTATTCCACACCCCCCCGGCCCCCCGGTTTGCGAGTACATCTATATGTTGTAGTAGTAGGCATCGGGAGGGTGGGGCATTGTGACGTCCAGATCATTGTACCGAGAGATCTAAACGCCAAACACCCAGCATGGAACAGTCGAAAGACCAACTAAACGACCCCCATTTAGGGATCTACATCCATTTCCAGTATAGGTCGAAAGCCAGGAAATACAGACCCCGACCACAAAACTAGAATCAATTTAGTGATCCTAGATAAACACTCCCCCCCCCCCCGAATCCTCTCTATCTTAAAGAAACTTAATTAAAAGTAAGCTTTATTCGCTGGCGAATAAGGAAATTCACAAAATCTGGATATATTTTTAGATTACATCCTTAGATACCTTCCAAGCCACCGGAAAGTGGTAGATCTCACTATGATAAGAAAGCCCAAACAAAATCCCAGAAACTCGATCTCCTACGGTCCCATTGATGTCCTCCCCTTCCAAGGTAAGATTGACGAGAGAATTATCCTTTCCCGATTAAACACAGCACTGGCGGACACCGGGAATTGTCCCGGATTAACAATTTTTATTCCAAGAAGGACATTCGACAGTGCATCAGATACTCCGTCTCTCGGAGCATTGAAATAAACAGTAGGCCACCGAAGCCTCTTTCTCGATATTGCTAAGGCATTTGACAAGGAATGGCACGAGAGCCTGCTTTTCAAACTGTTCCAGGCAGGTATACCAGAATCCTTGGTTTACCATGCTAGCCTCCTATCTCAAAAACAGGCAATTCAGGGTCAAAATTGAAGATATCAAGTCCAGTTTCAAGAAAATGGAGTAAATATTCAGCAAAATTGCTGTACACAAAATTCGAAATTCCAAAGATTTTCTAGAATTCTAACGATTTCTAAAAAATTCCAACGACTTCCAAGGAATTTCGATGAGTTTAAATCAAAGTGCAATCTAAAGAATTTCAGTGATTTCCAAAAAATTCCAGAGATTTCCAATAAATTCCGATTTCTTTCCAAAGAATTTCTTTCCAAAGGATTTCCAAAGAATTGCAATAATTTTCTAGGAAATTCTAAACGAGTGTACACAAAATTTTCGGGATATTTACCCCTTGTGACTGCCGGCACGCACCAAGGCTAGCCCTCTCCAAAGAAAGATAAACCAAGAGAGGTTTCTATGCAGATGACACTACGTAGCTCTTTTCGTTCCCAACCAATAATAGAACCGTCTTCAACAAGCTCTTGGCAACCTTGAGAGTTCTGAACCTGGCGAATAAAAGTAAGCCCTAAGTAAGATCAAATAAACCCGCCATGTCCAACCACCATAAAACGAAGTCAGTTCTTAAAACTGACATCAGACCTCGTTCCTCAAGATATTTGAAACTGAGATACTCCCAACAGTCGCCTCTAAATACTTGAAGGCTGCATTTCATCTCATGATGAGCCATAGCAGCAAACTGTCTTCCTCAAATCAACTTATTCTCTACAAAATCATTACCAGGCCGATTATGACATACGCTTGGACTGTTTGAAGGTTATGCAGCTTTAGACAACGCAAAACATATCAATAAAATGAGCCTTGAAGGCCCCCTCTTCATTACAAACACGTGGCTGCAGGAAGATCCCATTGTAGAGTCTATCCAGAACGGGTCTAGGACTTTTCGGCTCCACCGATCCGGCGTAGCCGATTGGGCAAAGCCAGTTCGGCGCACACCCTAACTGACGCCTCCCTTTCGGCGCAGGGACGATTTGGCGCGAAGCCAATTCACTGCAAAACAATTTTTTTTTTAAAGAACAAAAAATTTTAAATAAATTAGTTAAAAATAATTTGAACTAGAACGTTAATTTTGCCCCACTCTGTATTACTATAAAAGAAATAAATGTAATTCTTCGGTTTCGGGGCTCCGAATAGTCTCTGAACTGAATTGGGTTACACCTAATTGCCTTTGCGTAGGACTGCTGCCCCAAACCGGCTGCGTTTAACTGACTGCGCCAAACCGGCTGCTCCGAAAAGTCTCTGCATCGAATCGTCCTTGCGCCGAATTTACCCTTTGCCGATTTGCATTTGCACCGCACTGATTACGCCAAACTGGCTGCGTTTAAACCGGCGGCGCCAAAAAGTCCATTCCTATCCAGGACCGGACAGGCTGAAATCCCCCGACAACCCATAAAGCCGAGAGATTGAAAATTATAATCTCGAGAACTTTTTGAGATATAAAAGGTCCAGGTGGATCTTGCAGCCACAAAACCCATAACCGATAAAACAGACGAAGACCACAAAAATTCAAGGTTCAAGATTCAGAGAACGAGAAGACTCCCACCCAATGCGAGACAATGCATTGTAAATATTTGTACAGTTGATGTCGTAATGTTTTTTGTATTGTTTTTTGTTTCAATGATTTTGTTTAATTAATTTTTAAATAAAAATATAACGACTATTTCTGATAGACACGGTATACCAATTAGGATTACCAAACGGTTCCCAAATGAGATCCCTTCCCACCTAACATTACTGCCAAGGATTCAATCAACCCAACCTGACCAAGGAGGTATGGGTCCTAAACCCCGCATTCCGCAAGAAGTAGGCTAGGCTTTAGGAGGTCTGGGTGTATGGAATACCTCTCAAAACATGTTTTAAAATATTTTTGTCAATCACACATCTTCCTAAACAATCAAATGACTAACCGAAAGCATTTGAATTGTATCTGCTGATAACGAGTGAATCGTAAGAAAACACGAATAGTATTTGGAACCAGGGGGTCTGGGGGGTATGGAATACCTTGCAGTCTGGGGGGTATGGGTATACCATCCCCAGGCATGGAATACCTCCTAGTACAAAAAAATTAATTATAGGAATTTATTTGGATCCGGGCTTTGAGATTCAGCAGTTATTGGAATGACGAGCTGTTAAATCAATGTTAAGAAGGATCCTGCCTAAACTCGAGTAATTGCTGATTTGTAAAATTTACTCAAGGTAACTTAGGTAATTTCCATTTCATTCTATATTGTGTATTACCTTTAGTTGATTAGTTGTCATTGCGTTTATTTAACACTTTTTTAGAATTATTTTTAATGGCCGCTAAAAGCTACAGAGTGGTTTCTATTGTAAATATTTTGGTCGGTTGTTTAATTATTTAAAAATGTAATGTACCCATTATCGATCGTTAACAACCCAAAGGTATTTGAAATTGTAGAATCACATAGTTAAAATCCAGCGAATCGTGCAAACTCCTTTTTTAAAACACTTTAAATAATTCTAAACATTTTTACACAAAAAGAGCCATTCAAAAAGTTAAACTTTGCGTGACTTTGAAATTTATGTGTCTCACCAAGACAAATTTAGAGGGTGTGTATAAAAGAAATATTTGAGAAGGGTGCAGCTCAGGTGTTAACAGAGCATAAACATTAATTTTATTATTTTTTAAATTGTAAAATGTGAGAAAAGCGGCGGTCGTTTTAAAATGCAGCCCAAACTTTACCGACTTTTAAATTTTTTTCTTCGAGCAGTTAATGTAGCAAATTGTTGCGGGGGATTATGATTAAAGGGTGAAAAATTTAGAAGTGAAAGTCCCGTCAGATTTCAACGACTAAACACTTTTCGGCTGTTTAAAAGCTATAAATATAAAAAGTGTACAACAACGGCATCGATTTTATTAGCCTAATAATTAAATTTATTAATTATTTGCCGTTGGAAAAATATTTTTTTGTTCCGAAATGCAAATCCGATGTTGATACTAATTAGAGCTTTGTAAATTTCGCCCGCATCCTCATAATTTTCTTAATCTTGATTTAACTTTTAGCAACTTTTTCCTAACTTTATTTTCGGATCGCTTTTCAAATGTCTTAAACCGGCGACATTTTTAAAAGTCACGCTAAGCATTAAAATTTTAAATAATTACTTTCATACGGGGTGGTCATAATTTAATTAAAAATAGATCGTTAAGTTAATGCGGTAAAATCAACCAATAAATTACGGTTAAATACACACAAATAAAAAATTGTTAACTAAAAGTGACTTTTAAAAAACACATTTTAAGTCGTTAATATTTAATATTTTCTGAAGAAAACGACTTTATCTTTATCTTTATTCCCTTTTTCGTACGTAATCTCAAGCTGATTAACTAAATTGCTATCTGTAGATTTTAGACTTTGCTAAAAAATGTATAAGCTAACGAAACAAGCAATCTTCCTTTTTTTATATTTAAAAAGCTTTTAGTTAAAAAACAAACGGAGCTTTCATGTCGAGAGAAGCCTAAGTAACGTAAGAATTTTTCGTATAGACAGGTACCCACTTTGAATTTTCCAATTGTAATTTTTTTTTAATCATCAGGATATTAAAATTTACATTTCAAAGATCGATAAATAATTAACAAGAAAGTCTCATCCGATATTAAAATCTCATTTAAGCTTTTAATTTATTTCGAAGCAGAATACAAACAGGCGAAGCAAATTAAAATTTTCAAATAGAACAATTAAAAATTGAAGATCTTCTCGTAAATTACTTACCTTAAAAAGCAACGGCTGTGAGAATCGGCAACTGAAATAAGAAAAAAAATTAATAAATCATCATAATATGTGAATTTCGATATATTAACTAAATACTGTTTACGTCTTATCGTTTCCTTTACGACCGTCAACTTAATTTTTATGTTCGTACAAAAATAGTGACTAGTCCTGCATTATTTGAAAAATGCACCAATTTTTTTTTTCAAAGAAAATTTTACTTTCTCTAAGACCACACTTTATTTGAAAATCCTCTCACCGCAGGGTTCGTGATTGTCTTACGGCCGTCTTTTCTCTAACCTAAACCCTTTAAAAACTTGAGACATTCATCAAAGCAATGGAAGAGAAAATTTGTCGACTTCAAACATTTACAAAGGTAAAATAATTAGTTAAAGATGTTAATTAATATGGTAAATTATTTGAAATAAAATTTTTTGCATTTTATTTGCCTTTTCAAAATTTTCCTTATTATTCTCCAAAATATGCCACAAAATTTATGATTAAATTTAATAGATTTTCTAGCTTCAATATTATACAAATATATTAGTAAATTCAATGCCCTTTGTTTTATTTACCTGGAGAATGAATAGACATGGTTTAAATTGATAAAATAGCAGGTTAAAGACAGCTAAGACTAAATAAACGCAAGTAATACAAAATTAAAAATTTTGGGGAAAGCGGGGTAAAACCAGCCAGGTCAGAGTCGTGTTCATCAGTTAATCAGTTGAAAAACTTAATTAGTTTTGACAATGTTTTTCCTTTTTCATGAGCGAAAAGACTGAAACTAACGCCACTGGTCAAAGACTGACGAGGGGAACCGTTCAAGTGAAACTCTAGGTTCGGGGTATCGGGGACAAGCTTCGGTATATTGAAAAAGCACTAAAATGAAGTAAACAGCCTGTTCATCTGTTTTTAAGTGCTATGAGCAACTGTTTTTGAGAAAATAAGATTTAAAAGTTTAAATGAAGTACTTTAGCTAGTTTATGCAATAAAACTCCAAAAGTCTTGTAGCTGAAATATTTTAATTAAAAACTTTTAAATTGTTTTTCTCAGAAGCAGTTGATTATAGCACTTTAAAAGAAAAGAGGTGTCTACTTAATTTTAGTGCTTTTTCAACCTACCAAAGCTTGTCCTATACTCCTAGAGTTACTCTTGAGCGGTTATCCTCATGAATTAACACTGTTAACTCTGGATTAACTTGGTTTCAATCTTTAAACAATTGGTGTCCGTATGTTTTTTCAGCATCTATCCAACCGTTAAGTAATTCACTAGAATTCCTAATAAAATCCATGAAATGACTGCCACACTTCTTTAAAAACAATTTCACCTGCGGCGCACAGTGGAGTATTTGACATTAAAAGCTGGTCTAAATTTAAATGCTCCTAAGCCGCCGCGGCGAGCTTTTCCCGTTACCTCGCCCATTAAGGGCAGCATAATCTTAAACTTACACAGGGCAGCAAATGGGCTAGCGCCGGCCCTGCTCTAACCATAGCTGCAACTTTTGACCAACCGCCTAAATTATTGATTCCTATCTCAGCAGTTAAAAGACACCAACACACAAACTCAGTTGCCAATTGACTTGGCATTAAAAAAGTAATTAGATTAAAAGAAAGTGTTGGTGGGTCTAGTTTTCAAAAGCAATTAAAGCTATTCCGCCACCATCCAGATATCAGCTTGTCAGATATTAATGTATCATTCACCAATTATTCTCCTTGCCGCAGTTATTTTCAACCATCGCATTGCACTAACAGTCTCTGTGCTTTGGATGGTATGTAAAGACATGATAATTGCTACTATCAAAATAAAACAGACTCACAGGCACAGTTTCGATTTAAATCGTTCTAAATAATTAAATGTTACGAAAAAGAGACCACCGGTCGTCCGGTGCCGGAGCATATTTCAGCTGTGAAAGTCAGTCATAAATAAATGAACAAATTATGTCCATACTAATAGTCACGGATTAATCCGAGATTCAAGATTAAATTTTGTGTACCATCGTTTGGAATTCCCTTGGAAATCATTGGAATTCCTTGAAAGTCACTGGGAATTCTTTGGAAATCCTTGGAATTTTTGGAAATCATTGAAATTCATGGAAATCACTGGAAATCTTTGGAAATCCCTGGAATTCTGTGGAATTCTTTGGAAATCCTTGGAATTCTTGGAAATCGTTGGAATTCCTTGGAGATCACTGGAAATCTTTGGAAATCCTAGAAAATCGTTGAAATTCTTTTAAAGTCTTTGGAATTCCTTAGAAATCATTAGAAGTCTTTGGAATTCCTTGGAGTTCTTTGGAAATCTTTGGAATTCCGAGTTTTGTGTACAGAAATTTTACTGGATATTATTACTCCTTGACAATGTAATTCTGTTTTATATTATTATTACAGCGTCAAAGGTATTTTATACTTTAAAACATCATACAGTGATAAATACTGTATTCTTTGTGAAGAAATGAAAAATTTTCAAAATTTCATCCAACGCGGGGGTCTGGGAGGTATGGAATAACCTTTGGTATCTTTGTAATTATATATGAAATTACTAACTTATTAAGGTTTTGGAGAGTATTTTATAGTACCTCCCAGACTTCCAGTTTCGAAGCTTAAAGGTTTTTGTGCTACCTCCCACCTTCAGTGTTCAATAATTTTATTTACAATAAACACTCTTATCATGCGTGAAAATTTTAATTCCACTAGGGACCCTGAGATCAATGTAAATAACCCTTCACTTTACACTATAAACTGAAAGAGTAAACGAAAGAATAGGAGAGTCTTTAGAGTTGGAAATAATAATAATTTATTATGTATTTTGAATGTGGAAGGCGGCACCCAGAGGCGTATTACGCAAGTTTGACGCCGCAAGCCTTTAATATTTTGCGCCCTTATCCTCGACTTTACAGTTGTCCATTTTTTTTATTAGAATAATTTATAGAGTAAAGGAAGCTGTCTCCTGAAATTTTGCGCCACAAGCCCGGGCTTCATGGGCTTATGCGATAATACGGCTCTGGCGGCACCCTACCACCACCACCACCGGATCATTAAAATTTCCAACTAACGAACTTCTTTATAAAACTTTCATAAATACAGCGAATTTTTGTTCCTTGATTTTTAAAAAGCTTTAGTTCAGTATTTGTTCAACCAAATGTTTTAAATAAAATTTTAATTTCAGTTATGATGTCTTCGTTTTCAATTAAACAAATTACAAACTTTTATTAAAAACCGGGCGAATCCAGGTAATACAGCTAGTATTTAATCAATGTTCCTAGCAGAATTTTAATAAATTGATTTTTATTCTGGTTTCTCATAATTTTACATTGAAACTTCGCAAAGTAGGAGAGGTATTTCGTGCCCTCAGGATAACACAAATAATCCAACATAAATATCATTTATTAAGAAGTTCTACCTATATTACGGTGCTATTTTGTGTCAAATCTTTGAAATTTTCTCGAAACTTGTACGTTGAATTTAATTAACTTTTCTCTCTATTAATTTATTTAAAAATTTTGATATTGAAAAATCTCATGCGGCGTAATTACAACCATCTAAATCAAAGACGTTCCCGATATTGATAATACTTCTGATCGAATTCTGATTAAGAATAAGCCCCGAATTCAATGGAATACACATAATTCATCAATTTTACTGCACTTTTTGCTCTATATTTTATGGCAAATTCTGTCATTGTTTTAATCTGTCGACCAAACAAAAACGGAGGGGTAGATATTTGGGTAGATTATATGTTTGAGTTGCCACATAGAAAAGCGGATGTGGAGAGCTTTTTTCAATGAGTGATTTTATCGTAAAACCATCCCAGCTTACGAGGAAAACCTCTAAAATTAAGTAAACATCTGTTTTTTCATAAAATGCTTCAGCTAGTTTATGCAAAAAAAATCAAAATTTTTAACTCTAACTTGAGATCTTCATAACCACTTGCGGATGCGTTACCATCTCACCAGTTAGAAGACCTCTAAATTTTTGTTGCATAAACTAGCTGAAATATTGCAATTAAAAACTTCTCGTTGGTGGGGTTGCTAAAATTTGTGTCGGGTCGAGAGGCAAGTCCAGTCCTGACACGAATCGATTCGTTTGTTTTGAGAAAAAGAGATAATTTAAGGGAGGAATGCTGAAACGCACACCTGTAGTAAAAAGTGCTTTACGATTTCACAAGGTAGCCATAAATTTGGTTTCGAAGGTTGACCAACTCTTTGTCACCCATAAATCTTTCAAAATGGTGCTACAATTAGAAAAGTTGCTACATTTAAAAGAAATTTATTACCGGCACTTTTAATATTCCTCTTCTCGTTTTGTTGGTTCATCCTGCAATCCATTTTTTAAAATATTCGGCGATAAGTGAACGGACATTGGGCAGTGTTTCTCGACCGCTTCTAGAAGATTGCCTTTCGTTTATTTAAGAGAAGTAAAGTCTGTTGTCCACCGTAAGTGCTTAGATAAATACACAGCAAGATATGAAGGGACTATATTTATTGCCTTTCATAAGATCAATGGAGACTCTGATGGAAGTCAAACCTGCTGTTATAAATGTGCGGTTCTCACAGGAAGTCGAGTCCACCGCTTCCTTTGTATCGCCATAAAATGTAATATAAGACTTATAGAATCTTGTGCTTCTGGTTATGTAACCTTTTGTGTTATTGCGAAAAATTCCATCGATAAATGGCGATTTTTGTTCCTTAATTGTTCCAATTTTTTTAATTAAAAAATTATAATTATTTTTTTCGTCAGTCTCAATTGTTAACATTAATTTAAAATTTAATTAAAATGCGAAACCTTTTCATCAAAATTAAATTTCCCACGTCATAGTTTTCAGAAAATTAAATTTTTTAATTAAATGCTTCCTCTTAACCGCCAAGTGCTAAATTTTTTTAAAGAAAATTGTTCTGCCTGGAATTTTATGGAAATTAAGTTAATGAGAATTTTATACTTGATGTTATGGATTTGCTCAAATTGTACGTACTTTTGCCGACACCGGTTCATCCACTTTCAGATGAAGATCAAGAGTGGATGTGCAGAAATTTAAATTCCGTGAAGGTTAAATATCTGCACTCGTAGAAAGCAGAAGCTTCTCGATCACTTTCAATGTCTTTGCATTGTAAATACAAAATTAGCAAGTTATTTACATAATACCATCCGATTCAGAAAATTTGATATTTTATGTTCAGCCAGACGAAAAATTCACCAAAAATTTGTCAATTCAACAGGGCGTGGTTTTACACTATCCGCACGATTTAAACTATTTTCGGTCAAACGAAAGCTGGTGGCGAAAATGTTTATTCAACTTCTTATAAAACAATTAGGTCGATAGCTGTAATAGTACTTCCTCACAAATGGAAAACCGAACATATTCCACAACATCCTAAACTCATAAGGAAACTACTTTCTATTTCATTTAGTTAGCGTAACGATCATTTCCAATAATGCGATTATAAGTCAAAGTTTAATTTTATTATTTATTCTAAATAATAATAACTTACAATTTAAGCCTCGATGTACATGGAAAGGAAGCGTGTCAAAGGAAATTTCATAAGTTCATTGTTGCGTTGCTATTACACTATTGAATTCTACTTAGAGGATGGTAGACGTTAGAAGACATCCAATACACTAGAAATTGATCAAAGGAAGACTTAAGAACCAGATCAAAATCTATAAAGTCATTTGAAACTTTCAGAACTGCAAAGCTCCTCAAGAAATTTGAAGGAAAAGAGCGAGAGAGACTGAAAAAGAAGCCAAAATCACCTAAACCAATCAGAGCTCCGGATATTGATCTGTCCATAACTGTTCTCACACGGGGCGTGTTAAATAAGGCAAATGAAATCAGATTTCAGATATTTTGTCACAACTGTAGCCCAAGAGATGCAGTCTCTAAGTCAGATGCAAATAATCCGAAAAGTGTTGTCTTCCAAGTTCCACCTTAACTATATTACTAGATCGCCTAGATTGTGCGGCCTGAAGGCCGCATTGATTGGTCATTCTTCCGTGATTTCATTTTATTTTAAACCACACCCACTAAGCTCTTAAAAACAAAAATTGCTTGCCATTTGACGGATTTTTGATTCATCCTGACCAAACCGTTAATTTTTTATGTTTTCTTAATTTTTCGCACAACAACAAGGCAGTTCCAATATTTAAGGAAATTTAAACTTCAAGTGGCCTACGATGATGCGCCGAATTGTAATGTGCCCCACGTTTCGACCAAACCGTAGTAATCGGTAATGCTTTTTGATTTGCCGACTTAAATTTCTGGTACAGAAAGGCTAAATGTACGATAAACAAAAACCAACAAGTCATGTGCGTGAAGTTAGCCCCGCCATTTTTGAAAATTAAAAAAGTGAATATTGTGCCGGGCTGTGCCCGATGTGTGCCACGTTGTGCCGTATTTAAAAAAATTATTTTAAAATTTACTTTTGATTTTATAAAGATTGCTTATTTTTGGGTAGAAGTTAGCCCATTTTTGATTTTTTTAAAAATCGAAATTGTATTGGATTCTACTCGACGTGTGCCGTCAATCATAAAATTTTATTTTAATAAATAAATTAAAAAAAAATAAAATAAATAAAATTTTATTTTAATAAATCAAATTGTTTTTGGACTAAAAACCATTTTATCGATAGAAGTTAGCCCCGCCATTTTTGAATTTTTTTAAAAACAAAATTGTATTGGATTCTAATCGGCGTGTGCCGCTGTGTGCCGTAAATTATAAAATTTTATTTCGATAAATAAAATTATTTTGGGCCAAAATCTATTTTATCGATAGAAGTTAGCGCCTACATTTTGAATTTTTTTAAATCAATACAACAGTTGATATACTCTGAAATTCACAAAGTAATGAGAAAAACTACTATTACAAACTGGAAGGTTACAGTCAATGCGGCCTTCAGGCCGCACAACCCAGGCCCTCGACTTTCCCTATTATTGAAATATTAACAGGTTACGACAGAAGACGAGTCGCCTGGCCTCATAAGTAGGTTAAATCGTAATATATCGTAAAATAATAATATCGAAGAGGAAATCGCTTTGGAAATCTGGTATACAAGTGAAAGGAAACTTGAGAAAATCTTGGAAAATTCTAGTAAATCTTAGGAAATTGAAAACTTAGGAATATTTTTGTTTTTAAACTCTTTCTAAAGGAAAATTCATAAAGTAGTCCAGGAGGAAATTCGGGAAAATTTTCTCGCTAGATAATTATTCAACCATTTAAATTTCCTTTTATTCCATGTACTCTTTTCCTTTTATTTTCGGTTCACTAAAATATAAACTACGTCAGGGGTCTGTCATTAATTTTTTAAAAGGGAATATATTAAATCCAAGAAACCCACTTGAGAGAAGGCGACAAACTCAGCTACGCAAACTACTTATTTTACAAAACAGGCCGGGGGGGGGGGGGCACGGCAATTTTCATCAAGTCCTGTATAATACATCATGAGTATTCATCTCCCCCCCCCAACTAACCAGGCTGGATGTGCCCCACTAAAAATATCCGACAACCTCATATTCGTAGTCGATGTCCCGGTCGACTACAGGATTTACCCATTTCTAATACAACCCCGTATTATATTATACAATATTTGTTATGAAATATGATGTACGACGGCATCCTCAGGCTCCACACACTACCTGGGTGAACATTAGATGCTTTGTGGACGACATCGATGTCGTGGTCGAGGCCAAGACGGATGACGAACTGAATGAATGTCCGCTAGGGGACTACAGCTCGTTCCGGAGAAGACCGAGGCAGTCGTGGTCCTCGGGGAAGAGAAGGATCAGGCCGGAGGTCAGGCTGCTGGGAGTGGATATAGACAGAAATCCATCCTTTAAACATCACATCAATAGGATTGCAGCAAGGGCGACCTCACCAGGTGAAGAGGTCATAGTCAGGTCATGCTGTATATAGCTCTGATTTGGATTTTGGGCATTGAAAAGGTTGCGTACAGGCGGCTGTTAGAAACAACCCACAAAAAGAGTGTACTGCGAATATGCAGTCCGGACAGAACGGTATCTACAGATGCGGTCCTGGTGTTGGGGTCCCTTCTGCCAATCTACCTCAAAGCTGAGGTGATGATGAACATGATACTATACAACAACAAATGCATGGATATCCAAGAGATATGGTAAAACTCATGGACGGCGTCAGTCAAGGGCAGATGGACACATCGCCTGAGTCCTGAGACCGCTCCGTGGGCTAGCAGGAAGCATGGTGAGCTCAAATATGAAACCATCCAGGCCCTAAGCGGCCACGGATGCTTCAGAAGCTGCTTGCATCGATTTAAGAGAGCGAATATCTCCAATTGCTTCTTCTATGGGGAAGAGAATGATGCAGAACACACCATCTCTTTTTGCATCAAATGGACGAACCACAGATCAGCCGCTCAAATGTAGTTGGGGCAAGACTTGATTCCTTCGAACATCGTGGAGTTGATGCTTGTTAGCGAAGAACACTGACATCATAAAGATACAAGTCCCGAAGGGGCAAAAACAAGACTTGACCAAAGAGTGCATGTGGAAGAAAAATGCTTAGCGATTCCCGGCATCTCTAAAGAGTCGGGTTATAGTCGGTAAAAATCCGACACTACCACCCTTATCCATCAGGGTGGTGTCTTTTGGAGATTTCCCCACTCTCACCGCTCGCAGAAAAGGTGAAAGTGTTCTTATTCTCTTAACCTTGGCCCAATTGCTGTCTTCGACGACGCTTCTAATATTGAAAGATGCATAGGCGTCTTCGAAGGAAAAGTAAGCGAGGCCCTTCAGGTATTTGGGGGTGACTCTAGACAAGAGTCTCCAATGAGGACCGCACATCAAAGTCACCAATAGGAATGCTAGAAGCGTTATGGCCCCACTTCACCCTCTATTGTGCCATAACAGCACGCTATCATCCTCAAACCGTCTCTCTATCTCTAAAACTATCGTCCATCCAGTAATGACCTATGCCTCGACTGTCTGGAGCTACACGGCCAAATACAATCTCGAAGAATTTTTGAGGTATAAGAGGCCCAGGTAGATCTTGTTCTCTCAAAACCCTTAGCCCGATATCAGCATAATAAATCAAGACCCAAGATTGAAGCTCGTAAAATCAAGAATCAAGGAGATGGTCCACCCTCTGAGACCCGAAATGCGCAGATATTGTACAGTTGTTTTGTGTCGCCTTGTATACAGATTTTCATCTTGTCTTGTATTTTGTGTAAATTTTTGTCTTTTTGCTTTTGGTTGCTGTATTTTTGTTATTTAAATAAAGATAAGAGCGTCCATGGGTGTGAGGCACGGTATAACCCGGGTCGGCCCCCCCTCCATTACCAAATTTGTTCAACTAACAAGGGTCTTTCCCCTCCTCCCGCCATTTCCAATGGTCTAATCAAGCCAACCGACGAAGCAAGTGTGGGATGACAACAAAATTCAGAAGATTAGGAGAAATATTCAACACCTCACTACTTAACTGTACTTCATGATTATTTGAAGAAAATACTGAAATTGTGGTCCTTACCGGGCGACACTAAAAGTTAACGACAGTAGCGTAAGAAGCAGTGAAGTAAAACAAATAAAAAAAACAAGCAGAGTACAAAAGATAAAATTTATCCGAATAAAACAAGGATACTTTGTTCAAATTATTAAAAAATTAAAAAATCGCCGGTTTGCTCTTCTCTTGTTTTATTCGGTTTATGTGGCGCTCAGAGATCCATTGTATAATTCTTTTGTTTCTTGAATTGTCTCAAGTAGCCAAATTTCTTGAGTAAATATTGTATTAAATATTTCAACATAAGATAATGTTCTATTAAAAAGTAAACTAACTTTGACGAACTCCGGATTGACTGAAACTCTGTTAGTGCTAAATGCATTGTCTGGTTGTGGTCTTTGAACGTTGTACAATGTAAATTTATTTATATGAGGCCCGGAAATTTACGTGAAGTGTATGCTGGTGCGGAAATTGTTAATTATGGCTAAGGTTGTGTAACTTGAAGCAGCTTGTCATGAACTAATTTTCAATGGAGCTATGCGTGACCCAAAAACGTAACTAAATATTTTAAATGTCATTCTTTATTTTTTTGACCCTTGGAATTAATTTCTGTTTGCAATGAGTTGAATTTGGTAATTCGGCTCGAGTGACCTTTCAAAAATGAACGAAGTATGTGCCCTTTAGTTTCATCGAGGGAGATGTTCGACAAATTGGAGAAATGACCTCTCCTTAATTGATAAGTTAAGTTCAAAGATGTAATCTCCTTTGTCTGATCCACCAAAATAATTAGCTAAGCGATACTTTTATATTCCTATCGATCGATATCAGCTTAGAGTGCTTATACTTACAGAAGAGAATGAAATATTGGAATTGAATTTATGTTTAAACCCAAACACGTACACAATAAAGCAACTTTAGTGTCGTATTAAAATTTCGGCAATTAATGGATCTATTAATTAAATTTTCTAGGCTTTCGAAAAAAAATAAATTAAATTGATAATAAAGCATATTGAATTTTACATAAATAAATTACGTGAAGATTCATTATAATTTAGGCCTGAATAGACGTTCATCTATTGAAAGTAGGGTTCAAAGGACGTGTATAGAATTTATCCTTAATAGTTTTCGTATTATAATACCAAGTGATTAAATATTAACAACTTCAATTTTATGCAAATAATGTTAGAAAATTTGCGACACACAATAAAAATTAAAAGAAAACAAAAATTATGCCGGGTTAATTAAATTTTTATTCTTCGACTAATTTAACATGCAAGTTTATTAAATTTCAACAATAAAATAAAAACCAGAATGTTTAAAATGCTTTTCAGCTGAGTACAATAAAATTATTTCATTGTTATAGAAATGGACATATTTTATTAATTATTTAGCGTCGCTCCCTTCATTTTGTTGCTCTATTTGAACTTGTGCACGCGAGAACGTAATAACAAATTTTTTTTAAAAATTTTAGATTTGTATTTGTAATTCTCTGTGTGTTCCGTTTTATTAACAAATTTATATGTTTACATAGTAAAAACTGTAATAAAATATATTAGTGCTGTCGTACGCTGTAATATATTCGCCCTATAATTGTAAAAAATGGCTTGCAATTCTAAAATTTATGAGAAAACTAGAAAATATAAAATAATGGAAATTTTTATTGTTGGGCCATAATTGAGGAAAAATGTTACATGGACAACTTAAGGGTGGACTGTAAAATAGCCTAACTTTAATTATTTTTGAAAACGTAAATTGTTCAAATTCTTAGATTTTATTTTCACTCCCTTTTAATTAAAAAACACAAAATGACTAAATTTAAGTGGCCAGGAGTACTTCTCCTGAAGAGCTGTTAAATATGAGCACAATCAATTCAATAAATTACTTGAATTTTCATCAATAATTTCAGCTCAAAAGCTAAATGGTAAACATTGCTAGCATAAAAGTGATTTTTAAAATTTATATTCTCTCAGATTGTATTCTATATAGAATATAGTGGGGGGGGGATCAACGCAAGAATTTGCTTTTCTTAAAATTACTAATTGTCAAGAATAAATTACTAGTAATAAGGTTTTAATCGACTCCTGCCCTCGCGACACTATGTTGATATGCGGAAAAGAAATTTTCCAAAAAAAAATGTTATAAAATTTTTGACGTAAAAGTACCTAATATTAAAATAAAAAAAATGCACTCTGAGCCAATTAAAGTTATTTTTCCTCGCTATATAATTTTAAATTTCACTTAAATAAATCGAAAATCGGGCTCCTTAAAATAGATTTAATACCGGTATGCATGTGCTGGATTATCAATATCACTTTGTCATTCGTTGAATTATTCCAATTTAAAAACTTGACAAATTTTATTATTATCCAATAAAATTCCAATTATAATTTTATTTTTATCCTATATCAACTATTATAATTCCCTTTCAATTTTTTCCCAAAATTATAATATCCACTTTCAAATTTAAATGAAATAATTTTTTATCAAAATTTCATTATTAATCTTTTTATTCCCCCTTTAGTTCCGGTTCTTACGTCATCATCATTAATAATAAAAATTAAAATTTTGGTGAGTAAAATCTCACAATTAAAATAAATTAATACACAATTAAAGTAAATAAAAAAAATCTCACAAGTAAAGTCCCCTAACCCAGGGGACCTGTGATTGAACTCTTTCGACTTCATTCGTATATTATGGATCATTATGTTACGACCTTGTATTCGAAAGTGACGTATTTAAATGTGAGTTTAAGAATAGGAGCTTAAGTTGTCCTTATGCAAGGATTTTACCCCCTCCCCATCTACAGAAAAAAAAGATTTCAAGTAACATTCAAAGTGTACATTAAGTCACACAAATGGCATTAAATGTGTCAAAAAGCGATTTTTTCTATTTTCCCGAATTTCCTCATGGATTACCTCAAGATTTCTTTTCGAAAAAAGTTCAAAAAGCAAAAAAACTCATATTATTCTTAAGATTTCTTAATTTTATTCGAAAAATTATTGCTTGATTGCAATACTAATTTTTTAAGATTTTTTTGGGAATATCCTCGGTTTCATTAGATATCCGAATATTTTCCTGCAGTTCCTCAGATTTCCTTTCACTTGTACACCAGATTTCCTTTCGATATCTTCAAACTGGGAGGCCAGGCGGCCTGTTTTAATGTTTCTTAATCTGTTAATATTTAAATGGTGAAACTGGTTTATCTAGGCTGTGCGGCATGGTGCCTGGTGCCACTTGGTGCATAACCACCAATCGCAGAAATCGCAATGTTGAAGAAAACTTGCAACAAGACGAAGAGAAAAATGTTTATAGCAGCCACAAGTAATCCTGAGCCGCTGAATTAAAAGAGAAACTTAAACAAGACAAAGACATTTTAAAGATTGCTATTACCAAGTCCAAAAAACACAAATGGGAGACCTTGCTAATGGACCTCAACGAAGACATCTGGGGTAAGAGATACAAAATCATCTCCAAGAGATTCGGTAGAAGAGCTGCACTGACCTCTGTCCGGATCAACTGGGGAAGATGATCGACGCACAATTCCTAAGCCACTCTCCGTTCGAAGGAAGAAGAGAGGACATAGATTTTTCTTATTCTCAGAAGAGGAGCTAACAGAAATACTGACGTCAGTTAAAACCAACAAAGAACCGGGCCCAAATGAGATGCCCGCACTGCTGGTGAAGAGAGACCGAAGTGTGTCTTGAGCACACTAAACACCCTCGCGGAAGAGTTCTTCCAAGATGGGAAAACGCCACCCTCGAACTTATTAAAAAGAGAAACAAACCCGCAAACGTCCCTTCGTCCTACAGACCCATATGCTTGTTTTGAATGACATCTCCTGAGCAGACTGCAGAAGGAATTCAAAGTAATGAGGGGTCTGTCGCCCAACCAGTTTGGTTTCCGTAAAATACGATCAACCACACACGCTCTGAAGCTCCTCAAAAACACCGTAAACCAGTCCATGAAGGGGACTTGAAGGACAAGAAAATTTGTGATGGTAATAGCATTGGACGTTGGACATCCGCCGGATGGGAACATATTCTCAAAGAACTCGTAATTAGAGAAATAAACGGGAGCCTACTAGGCTTACTCAATCACAGGAGCGTTTCTATTCGGGAGAGCAACTCAATAAACCATTCGCAGCCACATCGGGAGTAGCGCAGAGCTCAGTATTGGAATCGGCTCTCTAGAACATCAGCTACAATCCGGTCAGTGTACTGGAGGGAGTAAATTTGTTGGGATTATGGTGGCAAAAACAGAAGAAGAAATCGAACAAAAAGTTACAGAAACCATTACATTAACAAGAACTTGTATGAATACTGAAGGGCTCACCCTGATGGTACCCGAAAAAACAAAAGCCCTTCTAGAGGGCGTAAGCGACCAATAAGCATCCGATATCCGATAGAAGTCTTTCCTTCGGAGAACACATTAGAAAAGCATCAGAGAAGGCAGAGAAGGCGGCAAGCAGCATCGCCAGGCTTCTTTCAAACATCGGAGGCCCTACCGAAAATAAGAAAATAGTTCTTACATCCGTCGCAGAATCTATTATGCTCTACGGGGCCCCATATATAGAGAGAGATTCACTCAAAATCCGGCAAAAGTCCAAAAAAAAACGGCACTTCATATCACAAGAGATTATAGAACCACATCAACAGAGACAGCGAACGTGCTGACTTCACTACTGCTCATAGATCTAAGAGTCCAAGAGAGGTAACACAGTTTTAAACACCCACTGAAGATCAAACAGGACACCCAAGATGGACGCACCGCCTCATACCTAATAAAATGGATTGATACACGAGAAATCACAGCGAATTATCTTACGAGCTATCCCAAGTCTTCTCGGGACATGGATGCTTTGAGGTACATTTGCACCACTTTAAGAGATCCCACGATAAAAAATGCCCCTTCTGTGAAGAAGAAGACACCAGTAAACATAGTTTGTTTCACTGCCAAAATTGGTAGTAATATCGACAGAAAACAGTGTTGGAATTGGGCCGAATCCTCTCGCCGGAAAATCTTGTGGAATCTATGCTGTCAACATCTGAAGCATGGGAGGTTGTTTCAACAACGAAAGAAAAAGACCAAAGAGAAAGACAACTGAAACAACTATGAAGAAACAAGAATAAAGTCTCAAATAGGTAGAAAACCATGCGTGTGCGTTACGGAAGGAATGCTCTAGTGAATACTGGACGCACCAACGGGAGAGGCTTTTTAATGGGTAGAAATCTCACACTACCACCCAGCATGGGCCGGTAGTGTCTTTACTGAAGATTTCCCTGGATATCCTAAGATGTTTTTTGGATTTCTTAAGCTTTACTTCACTTGTACACCAGATTTCCCAGGAATTTCCCTCTCAAAACGCATTTATAAATTAATGTATCATTGGCAAAAATTCGTGACGTCTGAAGAGATATAGATTACTCTCCGCAGTGTACCATTGGCTATTTATCCGTGGACTAAATCTGAGCAGTTACTAATTTACATATGGTGGAAGAGCCTACACTGGCCGATTGGGAGCGCTCGGGTGACCGCCGTTTAAATCCTGGTCACGTCGAATACGCTGCTGTGATCTAAACATCCTGTGGCTATGTGGGCTATCGGTTATCGGGAAGGCAACAGGAAACCACCCCATTAATTAAATTCCCTAGTACTTCATCTTGGCTTCTTCAAAGAAGATAAATGTGTCACGTGGTATACCTAATTTGCTGTTAAAAAATTTGTTCAGCTTTAGATCAATTGAACTTGGCTGAAACTCCCAAGTAACACCAACGCAACTTCGGTTTTATACCGGTATACCATTGAAGTATAACGAATATGTACATATAATTTCATATACCAGAAAATTAAGTACCAAAGAGGCATCTAAGTGACACATACTTTTTAATTCATATTTACACTGTACTGTTTAGGTATAGTTTCAGTGTATATATTTCCATACCATTATTGTGAAGTTAATAGCTGTATTGAATATGTATTGGAATTTTAGTTACTTAAAAATATTTGAAAATCTGGTACCGTTTTAACTAAGTTTAACTAAGCTATAATTGCAGTGTCTATTATGTACAGGGATTTTATTCGTTAAAAGGTATAATTTTTACATCACCGGTTAGATGCCTGTAAATGTGCAGTTTGAACAATAATGTTTTGGTTGCCATGATAAGTACTTAAAAGAAAATTTTGTTACAAAATCACATTGTACATATTTGCACAAATATTATTAAGTATTTTAAAAATTTTTATATAAAACTAAAAAATTTAATTTTTATTTAAAACGAAAAAAATTCTTATAAATTTATACATAAATTTTATGTACTGAAACGATACTGTGATTTGCCAAATATTCCGTTCGTAAAAAATCAACACATAATCTGTACATAAATGATTCGTCAATACAGTAACCGGAAAAGGGGCAAATCAATACTATACCGTAACGAAAATACCTGTACCGTATATGTACCTAAATGATACATCAATACAGTAACGGCAAAAAGCGACAAATCAATGGCGTACCGTTACGAAAATACCTGTACTGTACACTATATGCATAAACGATACTTCAAGGCAGTAACGACAAAGAGGGCAAATCAATGCCGTACCGTTATGAAAATACCGGTACCGTATATGTACATTTTTGACGGCCTTGTACTGCTTGGGCTGTTATTACGAGCATAAAGTTTACTGTGCAGTACAGCGTGCACTGTCGCGTGTTGCACGCATTGTCACCTTGAATCTACGGAGCTGGAAAGTATGGAATAATCCCACCCCCCCCCAAAGTCCAAACAACTCAAAAAAAGATATCGCAAGCTAAAGAAATCGGGCATTAAATCTGATCTTAAGAAATACAAAAAACGAGAGAGAGAAAACAGAGTTGTCTCTGAATATTCGTCAGCATACGGTCACCCATCCAAGTGAAATTCGAGTGATCTGACAAGAAGAAGCAGGTACATTGCTTTCATCCACATTTTCACATAAAATTTGTTCTGCAAGGTCAAATAAGTCACTCTGTGGCGTAGGGCTGGGTAAATGATGAGACTGTTCGCATTTTAAGACAGATAAACTGTCGTTATCCTCCAAGTTATCCGCTTTAACTGGGTAGCTCTGGAAATGAACCTTATTTAGGTCTACGGTCTCGCACTGAGGGATTTTAAACTTGCCTCTCAGACAAATTCGAAATTATTCATTACAATCAACCCAAAACTTATGATATAAGTTCCACACATCCACTGCTGCTAAAACCGCAGCGACATCAGAAACGGCCATCTGCAACTTTTTCTAGAAAATGCGTCGTAAGCGAAATAAATTAATAAGTAATTTGGTAATTAAAACACGCATTTACGTAATATGTTAGGTTACAAAAGACGTAATTTATTTCAGTCCTTTCCGTTCCTTTTTGACTTAATTGACCACCTATTGCTACCACAAAGAAAATTGCTACGTGAGAATAATAACAAAGTCTTTTAAGTAAAATACGGCAAAATTATGCTTCCAATTTGTTCTTCTGATAATAATAATTAACATTTTGTACAAACTTTTTTATTGCTATTAATTTCCATCAAATCATTAATATTAAAGATTACGATGAATTTTATACGAGAAGTAAGTACATCTTCAGTTAAATAACTTTAATTGAATACTTCCCTTGCGAGCACTTAAAAAGTTAAAATACAAATAACGGCGTTAACTATGCAAAATTTTCCCCAAACTAAAATGTAATCAACATTTACAAAATTAATTTAAATAATAAAGTTTCTATTGATTCCTCTTTCTTCTCCTTTTCAAGTTATACGACGATCCTACGTCGGTTTTTTTTTTGTATTTTTTCCATCCTTAACGGTCGAATCGATAAAATCAAAAATAAAATATGCGAATGTGGGTTAAATTCTGCGCATCCGAGGTTCGCACCTCGACAACAAATTTTTGCATTATCTTAAAAAAAACTAATTTACAAAACTTCTCACTGGCAACTGGTTAACAAAACTGGTTAACAAATTTCAAATTAAATTAAACGTTGTAAACTTCCCACTTTTTATTGCTATAACCGTCGCATTTTCAAAATCTTCAAGTTCGAAGACATGCAGTGGGTTTTCTAATAATAAAACTACAAGACTATCTCTAAGATGTTGAGTACCAAATTTGACTTTTCAAAATGTATAACATTCCACGACGACCGTTACGATAATTACACCTTAGCCAAATTGAAGGCCGTCTACTTCAACTTAACGCCAACGTCTGCACAATTGTAAATATTAAAATAGTAAAACGGTTGTCTTCATTAATTCAAATCAGTTCAATTCAAATTAATCACCGAATTTCATTAATAAATTTTTTTGGGGACTTGGGTTGATCCATCGATACCAATGTTTTAGTTGCACAATCTAACTTTCTGAGTGTGAACGGTGTAAAAGTGGATTTTAAAAACAATGCAGTAACTGTAAAACCTATTCTCAATTATTTGATTCATTTCGTAAAACAAAAAAACAACAGTTAGATGAAGATAAAAAAATTTAACGGTTGAATAATGTTCGGTGCTGTTCAGCCAATTTCATTGTTAAGATATCGGATCCGGCAATGAGATAAAAAGCAATATAATCGGGTATGTAAAGCACAAAATCGATTTTTTGTAGCCTTTCCCATTTTAAATTCGGAGGACGAAGAAGAAAATTGAGAAACCGAAAGTAATATTATATAAAATTAAAAGAAGAAGAATCAATCAATAAAAAAAAAAAGAAAGTACAATATTAATTCTAGTAAAACTAAATTATTGAAAATTGGGTCAATTACTCGAAAAAATTGTTACTTATTATTTGTGAACATGCATACTTAGTTATGTAATTGAATTCTTTACATAATAATAAAGTAACAAAAAAAGTAATTTTCGATATCGATTATGGCTGTTTTTTTCTATTGAAGTTTTTTGTTGTGAAAATTCCACTACTTGGTTAACATAAAATGTTAAATTATTGATCAAACATGCAACGTACATTGATTATTTCTAAAGATAACTTCAAAATAATGAATGTTTAATAATGAAAGCTACATGAGATGTTTGCATATTGGGTGGTCCAAAACAAAGAATCGATTTAGAAAGTGGGAGGTACAAAAATAATTTCAATTGCCGCCCTTTGTAGAATTTTGTTTTCGAATCAAATGAAATAATTTTTAATTGTTTTGCTTATTTTTTGTTGTCATGTGTTCCCCAGCGCTATTATTTATTTTTTTATTTTTTTATTTATTTCACTTTTTAACTTTTAATTTTTTTTTCTAATCAAAATGAAAAATTCCTTAAAATTTTGATCGATTTTTTTTATTTCACACTTCGCACCATAATATCAAACCACAACCTTTCCAATAAAAACCAGTTAAGACAATTTTAGCACCCACACCCTTGGCCGTCCTTGTAACAAATTCCAAATTTCTCGATTTTTAATTTCCTGGAATCCACAATAATGCGTTCTTTGATCCCACAATCAGGATAACTCTACAACCCACGATTTAAAAAATAGATCACATTGTTCAAATTTCATTATTGTTAGATTTTTGCTCAAATCCCTGCTGCGTAGGCAGTAACCGCAAAAAAGGTCAATGCATTTTGAAGAATAAGAAATCTGCGAAAGTTACGTTATTCTTCAAAATTTACTAAGTTCAACAATTTTCGGTTATGTAGGTTAATAAGTATTACATAATTTTCTGTACAGTCAGTAGTACAATTCGGTTGATTTAAATTTTCATTTTAGAACAGCAGAGTGTTGGCTCTCTTTCAGTTAATAGATTCAGCTATTACAAGAGTTTTATAGCTCAGCGTACAAGCCTCTTTCCAAGAAATTGAATCAAACAAGAAAAGATTTTATCGAGAAAAGGTTATGGACCCAGGTCAGTCATAAGAGTTCAAAAGTCAAAGCCATATAATAAACAAGGATTAATAAATAAAATCGTATACTCGTATATCCCATTTGGTTTCGATGAAAATTGTTAAAAAAAATCGATCAGTAATAAAAGATGTACTGGAGGGTATTCCATACCCCCCAGACCCCCCGGTTTGAAACATCGAAGATTTGTGTGTATCTTCTGTAATTTATTTTGTTAAATAAAAACTTCTCAAATTATTTAAACCACAAAACCACAAAGAAAATCAATCAGTAATAAAAAGGGATTTATAAAACAACTACTAGATTTTTGAATACAATTACCTACTGATGTACTGGGGGGTATTCCATACCCCCAGACCCCCCGGTTTGAAGCATTTATTTTGTTAAATGAAACCTTTTCACTCTTTCAGAACAAAGCTATCTAAAATTGCATATTGCGGCAGTTTGCATTAGTAGGTCCCAGTGGCGTAGCCAGGAATTTAGTTCGGGGGGGGGCACGAGCAAAGCGAGTTTTGAAATAGCGCCGCAGACGAAAATTTTTCAAATTTTCAAGGCCAAACGCTTAATATAAAGTTAAACTGATTCTTAATTGATAACTTTGAGGGGGGGGGGGGGTGGCTACGCCACTGGTAGGGCCGGGAGATATGGAACATACTTCTAATAAAAGATTAACCTCTGTATTCATAAAAATACTTAAAGAGTGTTTTAAACCTATTTTAACTAAAACGCTCATTAAAGTTAAACAATCAATGAAAACCTTACAATGTAGACAAATGAACGTTTGTGATTGGTGTTTTATGACGCCTGCATTTTAAAGGTATTTTAAAGCTATTTTAACTTTCTAAAATTTTTATGAATACGGGTGTAAAACCACAAATTTAAACATTCGATTCAATAGCTATCTTTACTTCCGAAATGTTCTATGGTTTCTGTATCCGCCGATCCCATAAGACCGTGATTCCTACAGGTCACATAATTCAGAAATATGTTTGTCACTGATGTTTTATTAAGGTCATCTGGCGCCGATCTGCCGGTTCTGGTTCATCTGGCGGTAGGCGGTTGAACAAGTAGATGCAAAGATTTGCTCCAAAGAAGTGAAAGGTTTCTATTTAATAAAATCAATTACAGAACCTACACACAAACTTTTCGTTTTTAAAACCGGGGGGTCTGGGGGGTATGGAATACCCTCCAGAACATCAGTTATTGGGTACAAAATACCTCCAGTACCTTAGTAATTTCACTAAAATACTGAAAGTAAAAAGTAGATGTGTTTGTTGTAAAAAAGTAGGATTTTCCTATTTAATATAAAATTAATTTACCCCCCCCCCCAAAGTCTGGGCATTTTATACCCCCCATTGCTTTAGTAATTTGATATATAGACGACGGTTACGGCCTGGCGCTTACGTGCATCGACTGATAACCCGAAATCCCTAGTTCGATCCCGGTCGGAGTAAAAAGTTTATTCTTGCCGTCTTTTCTTGGCAGAAAATTGCAAACCACCGAGGTATCTGCCAAGAGAACCCTACTACTACTAAGATACCCTACTAATTACTAAGATACTGGAGACGAAATGAGTCAATTACTAGAGATATTCCGTACGAAATTAATTATTAAGTTATTGAAGGTATTCCATGCCCAGTTACTAAGGTAACTGGAATGGATTCTATACCCTCCAGACCCTACGGTTTCAAAAATAGAAAATTTGCATGCATGCTCTATGATATATTTTATTGAATAAAAACTTTTTATTCTTTCGGTGCAAAGTTATCTAAAATATACATGTCCCTGCAGGACGTACCAGTAAATCGGAGAGTGTTTTTTAAACTCCACTACTGGGATGCTAAGGGGGGGGGGGGAATTATTGTAATACTGCAAACTTTTCGGTTTCAGAGATAAAAAGTTTGCGTATATGTGAACTGATTGCTTTTAATAAATAGAAAGCTTTCACTTTTTCGATATAGTCTGGGGGGTAACGGGGGGAGGGTAGGGGTTGAAATACCACAACAAAATATAAATATTAATTCAATGTCAAAATGTTCATAGAATTACCGTCGCTTCCCTATTACAGCAAACACACCGCTAATCACATCCCATTTTGACCAATCCTTTATGGTTATTAAGTAACCACCAGTTTTCAGCACTAATGAAAGAGATATTTAATCCAGCATCAGCCCCGGAACATCGTTGAACCATAAAGGTGATCTTCATCATTTTAACCAGTCATCTGGTATGTCGCCCAGATTTACTGGCCAGTAATACCAGTACATTGTTACAATTTCCGTGATAGAATCAATCAGATAAATAAATAAATCTGGTTCATGAACCATTCCTCAACAATTATTTCAGATGAATTCAGCCAGATCATTGCCAGTCGACAAAATATGAATATGTCATATGTTTAATTTAGGAACAGGCTTTTACGGAATACCCTGTATTATCAGAAAGCAGTTTCCGGATTTTCATTTAGTGTGTGGTGTAGATATCAATTTAGAATTTATTTTTCTCATGGAAAATTTTGAAATACGATTTTTCCAAGCTACACTAAATTGGGTCACCCAACAGATTGCGAAGAAAATGGAAGAAAGCCCATAAAAGAAACGCTAGATAATTCAAGTTAATGGGTTTCCAAAAGATAATTTTAGGAAAATGAAGTGGAAGGAAACCTTCGTGTTTTTCATTCTCTTTTTGCCTATTCCGCAGTTCGCTATTCGATAAGATTTCGAGTAAGGGTTTTTTGGAATAAGACTTTTTTCATAAAACTCTATCGAAAGAGAATGAGTGTATTCAGTCATTAGGAGCTTCCACAACAAAAGGCAAGCATGTTGAGCTTTTGTAACTCTAAAAATAAATGTTTAATATGCAAAGATTCATTGATGTATGAAAAGTGGGGGAGTCGAAAGAGGGTGCATGAGAAATAACAATTAAGAAATCAAGTTGAGGGTCGAAATGAGCTTCGCAAATACAAAAGGCAAATTGATCCCTCTCTTTTTTAGGTAAACAAACTTACATTTTGCAAATTTCAATAAGTGGCTGAATTCCTAAAATTTTATTGTGATCTGCTTTATTAAAACATAAAATGAGCTCCTCGAGGGGAGGACGGATGGGCGGGCGACGACGTTAAGGATTGGTTTTAATTTTGTTTTTGAGAAATAGAATTGTTGGTTTTCTCACGGATTTGTTCGACTTGGCAACCCCATTTTCGATTTGAAGTTTAAAGCCGAGCTTACATAACAGCTCGCATTGTCGGTCAAGTAATTGAATTGTGTATTCTCATTTTAAGTGTGGGAGAACTGGATTTAAGTAAAAGTGTGTGCGTTGAGCCACCTTGTTTGAAATAGTAAACATTGAAATTTGAGTAATTAAATGACGAATTCATCCGCGACTATCTAACATTAATTTGTGTGCAAAATGTCAGTTAACATATAAATAGCCTCATTAAAGTTAAGCTAGGAAGTGATATTATCAGAGGCATAATTTTATGAAATAAAATCTTTCCCACACCGAATAGAATTTATTGTAACAAAAGATGAATAGTCGGTGTTAAATCTAACTCTTTTGAGAGAACACAAGAAAATGTAAGACATGATAAATGATGGTGGATTAATAAAACAATTAAATTATTACACCACTAATCTCGCAATGCACAAAACATTTAAATTAATTAACATTTCCATCTTTTTTTTCAAAATTCAAAAGATTCCATTCCAAAAAGTCGTGACTTTAATTCACGACTTCACAGTTCAATCAACCAAATTATTAAATTCTTACCTTGTGGTATATAAACCCAAGAGCGCCGCAGTAATCCTTGCAAAGCAAACTCAAAAACCAAACCAAAAATTTTACAATTCACTGTACAACACCATCGCGAGGATTATTTATTGAATGTCAATAGGCAAGTAAACAAGTTGCAAGTTTTAAAATTCGCATACAAAGTTATCGAGCGTGCTTTCGACAACGAATGCTTTACAAACTGAAGCTCAAACCGTTCGAGCTTAAACCCGCCTTCTGCGGCATTCTGACTTGCGTGGAGTCCAAGAGGGCTTCAGCTTCTTCTTTCGGTAGGCACACGAACTTTTTGGACCGTTTTATTGTCTCAGGTATATTTTGTGGTCGGCTCGAACAATGCGGGCTCACTTAAAAGTCAGTCTCTTTAAATCCATCAATATCTAAGGTTAAATCCATCATCATCAATAAAATTTTATGAGGCTCTCGAAGCGCCGCCGAAATTACGAATAAATATTATTTTTCATTTACACCTTTTTCGTATAACAATCAACTTCGAAAACGCCCCGTATTTCCCTTCGGCACAAAATAAAAAAACAAGTGATTTCAGCTTAATCAATCAACGATTAAGCTCTTTATTGGTGAATGTAGAAATAAAAACAAAAATTGCAAGTGTTTTGTTTTATCCCCATTATTTTTTATTCCCAATAAAAAAATTACGCTTTTATTAGGTTTTTCTCAATCCATCAACACTAAATTTTTTTACTACTTAGATCAGAAATCAGTTTCGGAAAAAAATACGCAATTTTTATAATTCCAATAAAAGAGAGAGTTATGAGGTTAAGGTGTCGCGGAGTGTTATTTAATGTTTTTTTGTTGGATTTGATTGAAGCTAATAAAATTTGTAACGCGGTAAATCCGCATTTGCAATGTTACATCGTACAGTTAACTGTGATCAGATTAAAATTAATTAAACAATTGATTTAATGACATATTTCACCAATAGATTTAACCGAATTAATACCGAATTTCTATTTTTCGTGTAAACAAAATAGTAGGATAAACTTACCTCACAATCTGGTGCAATTATTTCAGTATAATCCAAAAATTAATGAATGAACAACCGGTTTCGATGAAAAAAATGCCAAAAACTAAAAAAATTGATTGCATAAAAACGTAGGCCACCTTAACCAGATTTGACAGTTTAGAAATGACATCATATGACATCTGACGTCATAAACTTCTTCTGCCTCTGAGTACGGTCCGCTCTGAGTATGTACATTACACATTATTCACATTATCGTATGTATGACTTTCTATATCACTTATTTGCATTCTGGAATCCTTTCCATCTTTTCCGTTACAGTTTAGCTAATGATAAAGGTTCAGTAGGACTTGGAATCTAGTGGTTACAAAATTATTTAAATCCAATGTTGAAGTTCTTGATAAATTCCTGAAAAAAATTCACTAATATAAAAGAAAACAATGTATCTAAAATTGACTTAACTTAACTTAACTCAAACCAGACTTAACTCAAACTTCATTCAAAACAAATTCACGGTTGGGATTCCTTGTAAATTCCCGAAATCTAAAAGAATAAAATAGAATAAAACAAAATAACAGAAATTAACTTAACTTAACTCAAACCTTAATCTATTTTGACCATAGCCTAATCAAATATACATTCTATAGGAGCCCCTCGTAGGATTAGAAAATTATTATTTTTGATTGAAATAAGGAATTAGAAAAATAGGAACGTAAATAGGCGGGAGCTGGAGTGTGTTGTCAGCAGATATTTTTAAATATTATTTTTTAATTGCTGCTATATAAAAAAATAAACTGTTGTTATGATTCAAATTCGCGACCCCCAATATAATTGACAAATTTGGTTTATGGGTCAAAATAATGAAAATACAACGATTTCTTCTACTGACTAGTTTCGATTTTAATATAAATCTTCATCAGAGTCTACAAAAAAAATATATAAAAAGTACTTCAAAACCCCGAAATTCAGCGTAAAAGCCTGTTGTTTTAAACAGTTACAGTTGAGTCAAGCCCCTCTAACTTCTCTAACTTGGGGGGCCCAGGCCCGGGCTTAACCGGCCTTTTGATAAAATAGGCCCTGCATAAAGGCCATACTGACTCATCACTGTCCCGTAAGCTCTCAATTTTTTTAAGTTTTTTAGATTAGTGCGAAAACAATGGCCAACTTAGTTTTATGAACTAAGTTAAATTGAAATTGACTTAACCTAACTCAATCTACTAACTCTAGCCTTAACCTGTTTTAATTATAGCCTAACCCGATCTAAACTTAACTTACACCTAACCTAGCTCAAATCAAATCTAACTAAAAAATTTTTAAGTGGATGACTTTAGCTCTGTAAGTTTTTGATTTCATAGAACTTAGATTGTGCGGCCTAAAGGCCGCACTGACCTGTCACCCTCCCGTAATATCTCAATTAAAAATTATTTTTGGATTAGTGAGGTAGGGAATAAAAGACTGACCGATATATCGCTTTATCTATACCCTTTATATCTTATAAATATAGAAAGATAAGCTAAAATATGCAACGTTTTTATGCAATTTTGGCGGTTGGGCCGCCAAAGATGGTTAAGCGAAGCTTTGCTAGTAGATTATATAATTATTGCAATATTTGTCGTCACATTTTAAACTACAGAGATGCTGGGGAGAGATATTTTTATGTTATGTAGTTGATTATAGATTATCATACAAACTCACTTTTTGTATGTCTTTAAAACCGGAAAGCAGGTCAGTACTTCAGTATATTCTGTGTTGTGAAGATGCTTTTTAGACAGATGAAAATATGTGCGCCTTTGGTGGGTGAATAATTAATAAAAAAAAGTCAATATTAGTACTCTAGCCGATTTCAGTAGGTAGGGCACTCCCCTCGGTTAAAAGGTACTGTGAACACTTAAGGGCCTTGATGGTCAAGAAATTTCAATTTGGCGCCGATAGACTTTTTTCTGAGGAACTACGTTAAAGAAAAGCTTTTTGTAAGCAATCCGGCGACGACTCAAAACCCAACAAGGAGCATTCAGTCAGTTATAGTCAATTCAGCACTGGCGGCTAGTCAGAGAAGGCAAGGGAGACTTAGCCTCCCCTTAAATTCTGCACTATTAATTATTTTATAAAAATTTTCAAAAATGCAAAAAAATAGATTTTTGATTGTAAGAACTATGAAGAGATAGATACTCCTTCCAGAATACTTATTTAAAAAATCAGAAGCAGAACCTTCTTCTGGCTTAGAACGGCCTATCGACAGGCGCGGATCTAGACTTTTGGCAACGGGGGGGTCACAGGTAGTGGATATTCATTAGGCCTGAATAAATATGCGCGGTCTTCAGACCGCGTCAGCAAAATGCACCCCAGGCAATTTTTTTTTATTGTCCTAGAAGCCCGTATGTAAAAAGTTAGGATTTTCATGGATATATTATCAGTTTTTTTAAATTTAAATATTAAATTAAATATAACACATTTTACACTTTACAGAAGCTTTTATTTAGCCACAATTATAGCTTCGGGGGGGGGGGTTAATGACCCCCATGACCCACCCTCTGGATCCGCCACTGGATACGTAGCCATCACATGGACCGCAAAGTGTAACTGTACTACTGACCAGTACCGTAACTAGGCAATGATTAGTATTTTACGCCCCCCCCCAAACTTAAATTTTTGTCAAAAATTAAATGAGGCTACTCTCGGTTTTGTGTGACTTATTGTTATTAGAACCCAGGTTGCTGAAAAAATCTAGTGTACAAGTAAAGGGATATCTAAAGAAAATCCTGAAAATTTCGAATGAAATGAAATCTTAGGAAATCCGAGAAAATCTTATAAAATACAAAATCCGCAAAAATGTAGAAATTCCTCGAAAATTCAAAATAATTTTAGAAAACTTCAGAAAGATACAAAATCGGAGAAAATGTAGAAGTTTCTAGAAAATCCAAAGTAATCTTAGATAATTTTAGGAAATCCAAAAGATTTTGTGTTGGGAAATTACCAAATCCTAGCTGTAACTGTAGATGACTTTTTTTGCTTTTTAAATATTTTTGAAATTTGACTAATCGGATAAATTCATGCTTAGAAAAGTTTTGCTCAAAAATGTGTTAGACCCGGGTTGCTTTACTACTGAAATACTTTAGTATAAATCTAAGAAAAAGTAATGAAAAATCTGATGTACAAGCGAAGGGATATCTAAAGAAAAGCCGAAAAAATTTGAAGAAAATTAAACATCCGAAACATCCGAAACATGAAATCTGAGAAAATGTTGAAGTTTTTAGAAAATCCAAAATAATCTTAGAAAAACCAAAAATATCTTATTTTGAAAAATTCGAAAATCTTAGCTGTAACTATAGATGAGTTTCTTTGCTTTTTCAGTTTTTTTGAAAGAAAATCTTAAGGCGTACCAGGAGGAAATTTTTTAAAAATCAAAAACCGTGCAGATTTAAGATGATACTGATGATTTTAAGATAACTCCGAAAAATAACTCCTCAGTAGCTATGCATCAACTGAAATCTCAGCATAACTTGTTGTGTATTCAACGTAGCTCTTTAATGACGTAGTTGAGCTTCAGCCTCTTGTGTAAATCATACGCTTTGATGGTATACCTAATAAATAGCTTTATTAGACTTAATTTTTTTTAATTTAATTAAGTTGGGATGCAACCGAGGGAAAGAGTCACTGAAGAAATTTGTTAAGCAAATGAAGAGAAAAATCAAAAAATTAATCTGAGAAAATTATTGGAAATCCAAGGAAATGTTGGGAAATCTTAAGAAATTCTTGGAAATTCAAAAAAATCTATATTTTAAGAATAGCCACCTCAAATGAGGTCTCAAATTAGAGTCACAATTGCGCCAGACAATCATAAGCTTCTTGTAGGAAGACAAAACTTGTCAGAAGATCACCTCCTGTCAAAGTTGTGCGGCCTAAAGGCCGCAATGTTTCATCATTACTACATTCATTATTAATGTTTTATAAAAATTTTTGAGATGTGAGTAAGGCATCCTTTATTCTTGAAGATGCAACTCACCTTTGATTGGTTATATAAAATACAATATACAGAGCATACATATAATAATAACTTAAATAAGACAGCGAAGATAAATCGAAGGACAGTGGCGTATTTAGAGGGGGGCAAAAGGGCAATTGCCCCCCAAGCATGACTCGTATTGTATCCCAGAAGCCCTCTTTGATAAAAATAATGTTTTATTTTTTAATAAAATTTAAGAAGCAGTCTGGAAAACATGGGATTATTGATGACCACTCACTTATTAAAAAATTCCCCGAAAATGACAAATACAAAAAAATCACTAAACTTTGAAGGCATGTAACCATTAAAGACTATTCATGTCGACTTAACTTACATATTTGATAATAACGATTAACCCTTTGTTGGTACCCCACTCTCTCCCACAAATGAGCTATTTACGGAAAATATGGTTACCGAGAATATAGCAGGCCCTTAGCCAGGATTTCATATGGGGGGGGACACTCGTAAAAAGTTTATTGTAAAATAATTGCAGCAGTTTTGAAAATTGGTAGAAAATCAAAATTTGACACTTTGATCAATATACTAAAAATCTCAATATCTATCAGCTGAGCTACGGCCGCCATCTTGCACAAAAGGCACGAAAAATCATATTTTCGCTATTATATCGGTTTTCTGTTGTCTGATCGTAAAAATACCTATTACCAATATTAATTGTTATAAAATTCTCTATACAAATTGTACTTTTTTGATAAGTTCAATGGTTTCGCCATAGTTGCCGTGGGAAGTCTGCTATATTCATTATGCAATTAGATTTATTAGATAGAACCCTTAGCAGCCCCAGTCTTTATGGCACAATATTTTGGTTAAACTGTGACAATGCCTACGTGCTATCGAGCTACTACTACTTCATCGAAAAACGACTAGATAATAATATCAAAAAAGTTCTCAGATTTATATTCATGCATTCATGAACGTCTGGGGGGAATGAAATAACCCCCAGTCTTAGCTGATATAATCTTTGTAGTAGAGTTATAAGTTCAATAAGAACAAATAAGACAACGAAATCTTGCAGAGTTGGTTCTAATAAAACTACACCAGAGCAGTGGCTTGGTGTGGCAACTAGATGCGCTATAGGACGAAAATTCCGGGTTCGAAACTCTCCGGAATCGCGCCTCTTGCGTTAACAACAAATCTTGACAATTACTTTTTTTTTTAAACAAAAAAAAATTTAGATTGCAATTTTCAGAACCGTTATTTTTTCGAAAAACTTAAAAATTGAAAGTTGGGTCAATTTTTACTAACCCAAAAATTTGTCAATATTTCAAAGTTTTAATATTTAAATCCAGTTTCGATTTAAATCGTTTAATACTATTAGAATGTAAGAAAGTAAACCTGAATGCGTAGGTCAACGTTTCCCGCTCAAGGTAATCCAGTGTACGCATGCTCGAGCGCAGGTGAAAAAATCTTAATGCAATCGTCACAAGATGAGGATATTCACCCAAGCTTCGTTTTAAAGCCCAAATCGAATCTAGTTTATGTAATTTGTATCGATCGAAATTGATTCTTTACATTTAATATGTGTAGTTATGGAGTCTTAAAATATTTAAATTACCCCTCGTAGCTTAACTGTAATCCGTAAGTATGTAGATGGTGCGGAGTTACACTGATTTAAACTGAATTTTAATAAATCAAAATTATAGGTAGTCGATAAATTCCTTTGCATTTGCAGATATGTAATCATTTTTAAAAAATTATTATTCAAAGATTCGGGTTATGCAACTTCCTCGGAGCTCGTAATTTGAATTTACGAGTAGAATTTTTCTTTTTCCACTTTCAGGCCAAATTAAAATTTATTTTTTAAATTGTTTATGTTGACAAAAAATTACGATAATAGTATTATGATTCGTACATTGCAAAGTCCAATTATATCGTTTATTGTTGTGATAACAACATATTTTTAGAATTTCCTCGCGATAACATTTTTGTATTTTAAAATTTTGATTAATTAATCAAAAACATGTAATGCGATTATTTTGGTTAAATATTACAAAAATAAGTTTTTTGTGAAATTTAAAATCTGGTTGATTGCACCTACTGCATTGTGTGCATCGACGAATCAAAAGTTTGATTTTTTTTTGGAAATAATTTAATTTAATTTAATAAATTAAGAGAAAATTCCCAAAATAATAAAAATAGATAAATACTCCAGACAGCATCATAACTGGTCAGTTATCTCCAATACTGGAGAATGCAAATTCCTCCTGTATGGTGGTATAATCTGCTTAAATCTGACCCTTGCAGCACTTTCTACCCTTGGTGTAGAATATACTATTGGTTAAACAATTAGTTAACTTTTGTAAAAGCAATCGACGTTGAACTTCTTCAAAGTTCCGACAAATTAATTTCAGCTCACGTTTAATTAGAAATCTAAATTTAGGATACCGTTTGATAACCACTGATATAGACGTTCAAATGTGGATCGAGGATCCTTTCATTAAGTTCATAAAATTAACTAGTCAGTATGACGCTGCTAGATTCAAATTAATTAAGCGTGTCGGTCAATATTTTGATGTTGATTCCAAATTTGACATTTTTAGTGTACAGATATAGTTTGAAATGCATTAATTCTACTCCATCAGCTGAATGAAATTCGAATATGGAATTGAATATTTGATGGAATAATTGGAAGTTTCTAGTAATGAAAACTAAATGCTAATGCATTATAATTAATTTTGATTGGTATTAAATACAGAATTGTTGTACTATCTATCAACATATTTTTTATTTTTGGTAGAAACAAATGGAAAACTGCAAGAGTATTAGAAAAAAAATATTTTTCATTCTAATAATTTCCAATAAGGCCTTGATCATCACGTAATTTTACTATAAATTTTATTTATTTTTTTTTGTAATAACGCAAATTTTTAATCAAATTTTTAAATTTTCGCGAAACTACACTACAACCATTCCTACTTACCTGTGTTGTGTGTTGTATAACATTCACTAACAATTCGATCGATGGACACAGAAATTACAAATTAATATGAAATTTCCACCATTTTCTTGAAAAAATTTAATTTTAAAAAGTAAAATAAAATCAGAGTCGAATAATCTCGATTACCTGATAGAAATAAATTTGATTTTTAATTATTCAAAATATTTTGTATAAGTTTGTATAATTTTTATAAATTTTAAAATTTAATTGTCAAAATTCAAATATGATACTTCCCGACATTAATGTCTTTTTAACTCCGCCGGCGCTAAACTGTTATTTTACCGCCGCTACTTGTGTAGTTCCAATAAGCTTACGGTGCCGATACGAAGCGTTCCCTCCACGAATTTATTAAATTAAGTTTTAAGCTTGGACATCCCGAAGACATTGACAGGGCTTAAATTTAACTCGTATATTACTTTTACTGCCGGCGACAGACGGCATTAAAAGTAGTACTTTAAAGCCGCAAATTAATAGTAATCATTTAATTTTAAATATTTAAAGTTTCAAGTTTTCCCGCTGAATGGTTGACACTGGAAAAACTAAGTGGAAAAATCAGGCGTTTTGCCGTCAGGAAGGCCGCTTTGTATCCTAGTCTTTTTGAATTTTGATTTTGAAATTATCTAACATAATTTTGTATGACAATTATAATAGATTTGGATGATTAATTTAATTAAATTGAAGATTGAAAAGATAAAGTTTGTAATAAGAAGATTAGAAAGTTATAATTGGCTTAATTGGTAAAATTATAATATTCGAAATTAAATTTAAAGGTACATATAATTTAATATCGTCGCACTTGAGCGAGTTATCTCTTCATAAAAAAAAATAATTTAAATTAAATTAGAGATTTTGGATTTGGATTTTAAGAAAATAATTAGAAATGCTAATCTAATTTTGGTTTTTCCAAAATCTGATTATTGAAGTTATTTTTGAAAAGAAGATTATAATTCAGCTGGGCAATAATATATGTGGGATTTCACTTTTTAAACTATTTTGTAACCGTTCCTATGCTTCGGAGAGTAAGTAAATGCGAAATTTAATATAAATTTAAATTTGGACAGAACCAAAAAGGTAACAGTAGCGGCTTCCTTGTATAAAATTCAGAAATGAAGTCATACAATCAGGAACAGTGATATTGCAAATTACTCAAGTAATTGTCATCACTGTTTTCCTAAAAAGTTGTACTTTGCGCCACTGTCAAAGAAAAGTACCATCTTGGAAATCAGTGAAATTCAGCCTGAGATAATACTTGAGTTTATCCTGCAGTTGGAATGTCTTGATGAGTGACAGGACTGTATCGGCGTCTTGTGTTAAATAAATCTAAGAAAACTGATGAAAAATTTAATTAAAAATTAAAATAAAGATTTTTCGAAAAAAGTAGACCAGTTCCGGTATAGTTTATCTACTGAAATATATCAATGTTTGCAATTTACAGGAATTCCTCTTACATTGTTCATATTACGCAAAAATACCAAGAGCTCAATTTTGTACAGCAGTAAATTTTAAACAAAAAGTTAATGAAATATGAAAACTACGTAATCCATCGATTTTTATAATTTAATTGGATTATAATATAAGATTAAACAAACTTTTCAGAAACTTTTTATTGTAGTACTTTTATGCACGAAAAAATGGTTAGTCGTTAAAATTTTTAATAAATCACCCGTTATATTCTCGGGAAGCATTAAAAATTAAAGAAGCTATGATGTTTTGAAAATGGGCCAATTTTTACAATTTGTAAGAATTCCAATATCAAAAGCCGAATTTTAAAAAACGTATAATTGTAAACAAATTTTTACATTTTTTTTTGTTTTGAATTCCCAAAGGTAGTGAATTATCTGAAGTACGATTTATGTATCTGCAGGTAAATTAATTTATTCCCATATTAAAAATCAAGGTGAACGAGTAAATTAAATTAAAAATTTTTTTTCTGCTTTTTATTCATTTGTTCAAATAATTAAGCTTTCTTTTTGTATAAACTTTAACTTTCAGTTAGCAAAGTTTTAAGATCTGAAGCTGTTATTTTGAAATTGTCGTTATTACTGATTGTGAAGTAGGAAATATTTTTTTAACTATTACTTTGAAATTATAAACTCCAGTTTGCCCAAATTTAAAATTAAGTATCACAAAAATGCACACAAATCTTTGTTTTTTAAAACCAGCGAAGGGGGGAGGGCTGGGAGGTATCGAATGGAACGCGTGGGGACCTAAATCCTACTAGCACCTCCACGTGGTGGTCCCTGGTAACTTCTGGGAGAATCTCCGAAATCGGATACCTTAACCCCGGTGGAAGAGAGGAACCTGGAACCAGTACTGGTCGTGGATGCCCGTATCGGAGCAGGCGCCATACGAGGGTCACCCAGCGACTGCTCTGCGTCTCCGGTGGTCGACCAGGCCGGGACGCAACAACAAGTGACTGAAGAAAGAGAGAAGACGAAAAGCGGTTCTAGAAGGAACTCGGTGTCAGAGGACCCTCCCAAGACAAGGTCCGCGAAGAGCTCTACGTCGGAAGACCCAGTCGGAGCTCAGATAGAAGACTCTGTAAGGCAAATAACTGAAGGTCTCAACACTCCACAGACCAGGTTTTTCTACTTGCCTTACAAGAACCTATTAATAAAACAACTTCAGTTAATCAAACGGACCCACAAGCGAGAGCAAGAACGAAAAGAGGCAGCAGCAACAAAATCTGACGAACTCAAACAAGTCTGGGACCTGCTCAGGAGTCAAGACGGGCCAGAACAGGAAAAAGACGTAAAAGTAACTGCGATTAACATATCCCTAGAAGATTTGAAGGGGATCTATGAAATAATCACTGAGCAGCAAGAAACGTAAAAAGCGATGGAAACCATAAAGACTCATGGAGAAACAATAAAAGGTCTCCATAGCCAGAACTCAAAGTTGATGGAAGAATCCAAGATGAAAGAGCCGAGGCGATCCAATGTAAAGAGGCCGCCATAAACATGTAGATCGAAATGTAAAAAATAGAGGCTATCCAATACAAAGAACAAAAAATCTCCAGAAGTTCTGAAACCTACAATGTCACAAGTGGTGAAAGCCAAGAGTCAGGCGTTGGTAAAACCAAAGGCCCCAAAAATTGCCATAAACAACGCCAGAAACAAAACAAACTTGGAAAAGCTCGAGGAAAAACTTCCAAACAGTAACTTATAGCAAGAAAGTAACCAAGCAACCAGAGAAAGAGAAGAGAGTAGAACCAAGATCCAGGAGAGAATCCAGCAGACGAGATGCCTTAATTATTAAGGCTTCCCCAGCTGTAATCAAAGACAAAATGGGTGAAGTTAGCAATGCACTTAGGGGAGCGAAGGCCCCCCTCATCAGTGGCATCCGACAAACAAGGAAAGGGGACATCATTGTAGAGCTCGAAAACTCCATAAACTGAAAAATGTGCTAAAGGATAAAGTCGATGATGTAAGAGACCTGATAGGACTGAAAAAGATATTTACAATCCGAGACATCGAAGAGTTAGCAACAATGGAGGAAGTAAGGTAAGACCTCCGAAGACTGTCTTCAAAGGAAAACCTAATACTCAGGGGCTTACGGGCCTATTACGAAGGTACCCAAATCGCGAAAGTTGAGGCCAGGGGCGAAGCGATAAAAGCACTGGAGAATAAAATAACTTTGAGGATTGGCATAGTCAATTCGTTCAGAGTGCGTGAAGAACGACAAATCAGGAGGTGCAATAGGTGCTGGCGCGGCGGTGCGAAGAAGCAAAAGCAGAATTGACACAGAGATTTTCTAACAATTAAAACCGAGAAAGCAAGAAAAATTACTGGACAAGGCTCATCGAAGTGGTAAACGAGGAATGGAACGCATATAAGGCACATTAAATTAACAATTTAAAAAATTCAATTCAGTTAAGTATGTTTTATTTGAAAAAAAAAAGTTGGTTAAAAAAAATGATAATCTAAATATATATTTTGTTGCTAATTTTTTATTCAACAATGATAAAAATTTGATTTTAAATTCCAAATTGTTTACCCATTTTCTTTTATAAATTATGATTATTTAAACAAATATATTTTGTTAATGTTTTGTATTAGTTATAAAAACAAAAATATGTAGAGATACATTTTTATATTATATAATGTTATATATTATTTTTTATATAATATTATATATTATATTTACATATTTTAAATACTTTTTTAAAAAGTGGGTTAGATCAAAGCCAGAAACCGTCTTATAAATGGGAATAGAATGCAAAATGCCCATATGATTTAAAAAATTCTCTAATGAAATTATGGTAATTGTGAGCGTAAATAATAAGATTAAACTTTAAATTTTATATCAGGTAAAAACATACCTGAAGTTGACCGAAGTTGTTGAAATTCGTTCACTTCTCCTTGACGGCACAGGACTGCCCCAAGATCGACCCACTTTAATTTGCTTTTTGAAATTTGAAAGCACAGAATCAACAAATCACCACGCTTGCACTACAGTCTTTTGTGATCTACTAATTCGCTTCTAATTTTTTCTAATTCCCTACTAATTCCCCATTAATTCCCCACAAATTCCTCTATTTTCTTACTAATTCCATACATTTTCCAAGTAATTCCTTCAATTCTCCTCTAATTCCTCCAATTACGTACTAATTCGTAAATATTGTACATCAAAATTCCCCAGCAAAACACTCTTCACCTTCAATCGGTGCTATGTATTGGTGCTGTATATTTTTGTGTTTCAAAATCCATTTTTTTTTTAATTTTGAATTTTGGAGTTGTGATTTTTGATTGTTTTTAATTTTTAATTTTTGGGAATTGAATTTTGATTTTGTAAATAATTTATTACAATAGTGAATATTTTGAATTGTGTGTGTACGCGCCAACAAAACTTGAGTTGGTAATAATTTTTGTAAAATAAGAGAGCTTTTGGCTTTTGCTGGGTCCGTCAAGGTGGACGGACGCGTTTCGCGGAAGTCTCCGCTGATTTTGCTTAAATTTGCGTCTCTAATTGAGATTATTGATTTGATTATTGTGTGAATAAAATTTGATATTAAAACGTGAGTAATATTTTCATTATGTGATTTGGGAGTTTTGTCCGCAAGTTGGACGATATTGGAGAGATTTTGAAGACATTTTTGAGATTTTTGATGTATGGACTTCAAATTAATTGAGATCGAGAAAATTAGTTTGGATGTTAAAATTTAAAATTGCATTAATTTCTCAAATATAAAGGTAAATAAATTGAAGGCGACGTGAAGCAGTTGAGATAGCAAGGCGTATGGTCGGCGTATTGCCCACATTTAACGTTTCCATTTTTATTGAAAATTTTACAAACATTAAATTTAAATAATTTGGACATTTTTATTTTGGATTTATTTTAAAATTTTTTGATTTGGATATTTAAGTTTAGCCGCCCACTTATAATTATTGGATTTGGATTTTAAATTAAATTAAAGAAAATTTTATTGTTGTTATAATATATTGTTGCTATATACTTTTATTATTTTGGGGGGCTTGACACTGGAATATGTAGAAAATCTATAAAAAATTTGGGTAAAAACCGGAATATTATATCGATAATTTTTAATAAAGTTTTTACAATTTAAGGGGAAAAATTCTCCCTCCCCCCTCAACTATTTTCCTTGCTAAAAATATTAATGTTTTAGAACTTTTTACTTCTTTAGCCCTGCAGGCTCTCCCCTAGCATCTGCAAAGGTTGAAACAATCCGTTTCTTACTCCAAATTATTGAAAAGTGATAAATATATGTGGGGGGGGGGGGGCTCCTACAAATACGGTGAGTGATGGGAGAAAACAGAGGATTCAGGAAGTCATTTTCATAATAGTGAGCAGGAATTAAGAGTGTCAAAGCCGATTTTCATGCAAAGCAGTGTTATTATTGCGGAAAAGCGAATCTGAATTTACTGAATCTACAATCCACTAGCGAATCTCGGAAGACAGTGGAGTTTCTATTGCGTAAACTAGTCGAAGTATTGCATTCAAATTTTTAAACGTTAATTTCTTAAAAACGGTTGCTCACAGCACTTTTTAATAAAATAAGTGTTTGTTAAATTTTAGTGCTATTTAAACCTACCCAAGCTTGTCTCGATCCTAGAGTTAGACTGAGAGGTTTGTCTCGTTACGCTTCAAAGTTTATTAAAAGGAAAATTAAAAAAAGTGCATTAATAAAAATTAAAATTAAAAAAAATACTTAAAGCGCAAAGAATTTTTTTTTATTAACTTGAAAAATTATTTCAGAATAAAACTTTATACTTGGGCTAAACTCGGATTAGTAATTTTAATCTAAATAGTATCAGTGTCTAAAATTAATGTAGATGTATTAACGAGATGCCATTTAAGTAGTACTTAAGCACTTACGGTGTACTCAGAGCGCGAGCGTCGCGTCAGCCTCGAGAACAAAGCAACGGCAAAGCTTTGTTCTCGCTATGTGACGCTGGTGCAACGCTCGCACTCTAAATAAAATAATGAAGTTTGAGAGCTATCTATTATAAATACATCCCCTTTTTACCCTAATTTTTACACCCCTAAATTTCATAATTTAAATTTGAAAAATGAAGAAAAGCAAATTTTTGATATTGCAAATTATGATTACTACATTTAATTAAATTTCAGAACAATAAATTGAAAAACCTTATCTATATTGTGATAATACATTATTTTTCGGCAATTATGTTTTTGGGGATTAGGTATCGTTGATGGGTACATAGTATTCGAGATTTATATTTACATTTTCTTAGATAATCGAAATAGACTTAAGCCAAAGAACAATGAATATTACACCGAACAATGAGCGATTATTTTTTAATTCGCGTTTATCATAATTATCAATTAATCGTTGATAGCTATTACAATAAATAACAACTTTCTTTGTTTCAAAAATTGTAAAAATAGTTTATGTTGGTTTCATGAGCGCTGCCATAGGCTAGCAGTTAGAGTGTTGGGTTGCTATGGTGCTGTCTTGGGTCCTTGGAAAATTGTTTTTCGGCAATTTAATGAATAACATTTTTATTTTAGATCCCAAATTTAACATTAGAGAGAATAGAAATTCAGTAGCGGCTCTCCTGTAAATTTATAAAAAAATTTCAAAAACGAAATTGGTACCATTATTTTCTCAAATGTTTTATTACTCATCATTGTTGGTTTTAATCCTAATGATTAATAATATTTCACAATCTTGAATTAAAATATTTACTATTAATAAATAAACCTTTTTTTCTTATTGGAAAAGTACATTTTTAACTGCGGTACTTACTTTAACTGGATTTGACTTCTTAAGAAATTCATTTACTTGGAGAGCCAATTACAATTAGATAGGTTTTATTCGGTTTAATGACACCTTATTTTGATGTTGTTCGTTATCACAACAAATGGCTTATATTATGGTACAAAAATAGTCCCCTATTCAAGGATACAGATTATAATATTATGAATTATCGGATTATTAGATTTTACTGTAGATAATAATTATTATTATCTGGAATTAGATAATTGTTGCAAAACTGTCTATTTGTAAATGTTTTGATTTCAAATATAAAGAGTACTATAGAGTTACTATGTGCAATAATACGTAACTATGGGAGTACTTCAGTAGCAAAGAAAGCCAGCCGTTAGAATTAAGTCGTAACGACTTTACTAAACGTCTCTCAATCTAGAAACCTAACTTAAACTGTAGATAATCTTTATTGCTGTATTTTCTATTGTTATCATCTTAACTTGATGATGAGAAAAAATTTTTTTTTTTTTTTGAGTTTTTGGACAGCAATTTGTTAATTTTGTTGTTGTTGTTGTTAACTTCTGTCAAGATCTGGAAAGCAGATAGTTTCCTTTGTTTTCTTCATTTAAATCTTATTATAAGATAAGTGGCACTTAGCGATTTAAAAATCTTCAATTTACCCTTTAAACTTTTGCTTCGTAATAGTTTTTTTTATTTTTAAGTGAGAGCTTTTGTTATTTTTTTAGCCTGGTAATAATAACAGGGTCATGGTGGGTATTATCTACATATTTAGTTTTGTTGTCATATCTTATTGAGGGCCCCATTAAATTTTTTCGGGGTTCCGCAAGTCCTTATGTATTTTCTCAAGTTGAGTACATGTATAATGAAACCGACTAATTAATTCAAAATTAATCTTCGATAAGATTCATGCACATTTTATATAAAAGCTTTATCGACGCACTTCAATCCATTATTTCGCAGTATAAATTATACAACTGAATAATAAATTTTTATTTACCAATCCTTACAAGATGAACAACGCAACGTCGTCGTCGGTGGGTTATCCACCTGGTGCAACTTTTGAAAAGTGAGTTTTTCTAAAATTTAATTTTGAAAAAAAAATAATAAAAAATAAATGTAATATTTAAAAAAAAATACAGTTTAAGTGTTTCGGGGGGTTATGATCCCCTTCAATAATGTGGTATTTCCCGGAAATATAATTTTTTTCTCTCCGGGTTGAGTAGTTTAATTTTTAATTTTTCAGAAAGTTAATTTTTTTGTTTTATTACAAAGCTGGTGAGTTTTTCTTTAATTTTTATAAGTGGAGTAACATGGGAATTTAAAAAAAGAATTTATTTTTTTCCATAATTATTTTTGGGAGAAACTGCAAAGAAGTTCTTTTTAACCAAAGCAATGCTATTTTATTATTATTATTTTTTTTTTCAATTTATTAAAAGTGCTTTAATTGAGCGATCATAGCACTGATAAGAATAACTGTGTTTTAACACCGATTTTCGTAAACTTAGTATTTTTTTCTACAAAAATTACTATGCAGTATTTTTAAAATCAATAGGAAAGCAATTCATTAAATATTAAAATTTCACCTTATTTTATCTCGTGATAGTTCTTCGTGTTGTTTATTATTCTTGCAGTGTTTCAAGTGCAAGGTCGCGGCTATTTATTTTTACAGTTTTTTGTTGTTTTCAACAATTTAAATTTATTGTCAATCACGGAAACAATTATTATTATAATTATTATTAATTATTGAATCAATTACAAAGCTAGCCTTTTCAAAGCGGGGGGTCTGGGGGGTATGGAATACCCCCCAGTACATTCGGGATTGTGTTCAAAAATAGGAAATGTGTTATTTGAAACTTATTTGTTAGTTTGAAACTTATAAATTCAATAACACTTTTTTGCGCATAATCTCTGGTGTACTGGAGGGTATTCCATACCCCCCAGACCCCCCGGTTTGAACAACCTAACTTTATGTGTGTAAGGTGTTTATATTGTGCATGGTTATTGAAATTTCATTGGAATTGTTATAACCTTCCACTGTACACCACAAATTACATAAGTACAGTTATAGATTATGCTGTCTGGAGCAAATAAAATATATTATTTCATGTTGGTAATAATAGCAATAATCGAGGGGTAAATCTACAGTAAAATTTCTGTACGCAAGACTCGGCATTTTAAAGATTTCTTAGAATTCCAACGATTTCCAAAGATTTATAAGACTTCAATGAGTTCCAACGATTTCCAGAGAATTCCGAAAAATTCCAAAAAATTCCGAAGACTTCCAAAGAATTCCAACGATTTCCTAGGAATTCCAAAGATTTCCAAGACTTCCAATGATTTCCAACGATTTACAAAGAATTCCAAGGAATTCCAAGGATTTCCAAAAATTCCAGGGATTTCCAACGAATTCCAATGATTTCCAAGAATTTCAAGGATTTCCGAAGAATTTCACAGAATTCCAGTGATTTCCAAAGAATTCCAAAGATTTACAAGACTTCCAACGATCTCCTAAGAATTCGAAAGAATTCCAAGGATTTCCAGTGATTTTCAAGGAATTCCAACGATTTCCAAGAATTTCAGAGATTTCCAACAAATTCCAATGATTTCCAAGAAGTCCAAGGATTTCCAAAAAATTCCAGTGATTTTTCAAAGAATTCCAGGGATTTCTAAGAATTTTCAAAGAATTCTAAAGATTTCCAAAGAATTCCAAGGATTTCCAAGGAATTCCAATGATTTATATGGGAATTCCAAAGGAGTGTACAAAAAATTTTCGGAATATTTACCACTTGACAATTATTATTTATTTTTAATTTAATATTGATTTAATGTTTTGTTTTCGTTCTCCGTACCGGCGCCACTTACCAAAACAATAGCAATGCGGCAAGTAACACGTAATGCGACGCAACCAAGTCTGCTAATATTTTATAAAAATTGCTATGTTTTAATTTTACTATCTAATTTTTAACAATAATAATTTTAAAAAAAATCTAGTGCTGGGTATCTTTACACACGGAAAGAAAATCTCTTTAATTTGATATTTTTTTAATTATTATCTGTTATAATGGGAAGCAGGAATTTAGAGAAAATCAATTTCCCATGTTCCTATGTTATTTCCCTATGTTCACTGTTCGGCTGGTCACCCGGCACAATAAAAAAGTGCATTTTAATATTTAAATAGTAAAATGTATTTAAATACATTAAACAGTAAGTAACCCTAATTTTTGTCTTATTGCATATATTTTGAACAGCCGAAGGCAAAACCATTTGTTTTTCAAAAAAAAAGTCGAGAGATAAAAATTTACTTTACCCCCACATGGGGTACTTGGTAATTTTGGTGTAATTAATATTTTTTTCAGTAAACAATTTCTTTCTTCCCTATATCGGTATGAAACGTTGTAAATATAATTTTGACTTATTTAATATTACGAAAGTTTAATTAATACGTCATTGTCAAAGTGGTCTCAAACCAACATAGTTTAACTACTTACTTTTATCAATTTTTACAGAAGGGGAATTTCTGGGGAAATTTGATGTACAAGTGAAGTGAATTTGAAAAAATCTAAGGATATTCCGGAAATCCTAGTCAATTCGAGAAAATGTAGAAAATATTAAGAAGTCCCAGGAATTCATAAAAATGCAATTTTAGAAAATTTCAAGAAATCTTAGAAATATCTTAAAATTTTTTTGATTTTCGGAAATTTTCAAAAGAAAACTTAAGCAATCTCGTAAACAAAACTGAGCGAACAAAAATGTGCATTTTCCTATTTTAATTTAATATCATTATATTTTATAAATAATAATAAAAATTATATATAAAACAAACGATTGTTATTTGTGGCCGTCTGTGTGTTTCGGAGGGCACGTAAAGCCATTGGTACCCCTGGGTCGATAAATTTAATTTTTTTTATGCAATCTATAAAAACCAATAATTGAATAAAAACTAGGCCATTCAATTAAAAAAATTAGATTAGATTGATTTTCTTTGTTATAAAATTAGGTCACTTTGCAATCACCCGATTAAAATTCCTTTATGATTCTGTGTTTACAATTTTTCTTAGATTAAATTTTCCGACCCCATTTTAGAAAAATTAATTGCTTACTTATCAACTATCAAATAGATTATATTTGCAGTGTTCGATTTTGATTATCCAAACCGCCGAGTATCCGAATCATTTTATTTGCAGTATCAAAATTTTTTTTTATTTCTTTACTGAAAATATAAAAATTTTTTTAATGCTATTAAATTAATAAATTATGCTATTATTTCCTACAAAACTAGTAATAATTATTGTTATAATTTTTAAATCAACCTTACGTGTATTGTTTACTATTTTTGTTATTTTTTAATAATCTAATTATTTACAAGTCATGCAAATATTTCTGATTACTTCTCATCAGTCGTCACAGTATTCTCTCAGTGTACACTTTAAAAAATAATAACAAATATGTTTTCTAGGCTAGAAGATGTAAAATTTTACATCAACGATGAGGAGCAACTAGGTAAGTACTTTGCAAGGTCATTTTGCACCTCTAGTGCTTTTTAAAATTTTACAGTACATGCACACCGGTTTAATCCGAAAACAAGCCTCAATCAGTACATCCGCTCAGTGGCTCATTTAACAGGAACCAAAAACATGTGTTTGGAAGGAGGTTGTGGGGCCTGCGTCGTCACTGTTTCTTTCCCAGACCCAATAACCAAAGCCCAAACCTTGATTGCCGTCAATTCGGTACGTTATTATCTTTGTCACTCAGCAGTATCACAAAAATTTTTATTTCTTAGTGCTTGGTACTGCTCTATTCATGTGACGGTTGGAGAATCTACACGTCCGATGGAATTGGAAATCCTGAATCTGGATATCATCCAATTCAAAACGCAATGGTTAAGTTTAACGGAACCCAGTGCGGTTTCTGCACTTCCGGAATGATAATGAACATGTATGCGCTGTACGAATCGAAGAAGGATACCTTGACCATGAAGGAAGTAGAAGATTCGTTTGGCGGAAATATATGCAGATGCACTGGTTACAGACCAATTTTAACAGCTTTAAAATCTTTAGCATCCGACGCTACTCCAGAAGTTATTGGAACCTATTCCGATATTGAAGATATTTCAGTTTGTAAGAAACCAAACTGTAGGGCTACATGTGAAAAACCTTGCAGCCAAGCTTTTCCGCACTTTTTTCATCATGGAAAGTATAAGTGGTATAAAGCCTATACCATCGCCGAGATTTTGGAGATAATTAAAACCCACCCCGGGGAGGCCTACATGTTGGTTGGAGGAAACACCGCTTCAGGTTGAATTTCCAAGAAAAATTCCTAGTCTTTTTTTTATTTTTCAAATTTTAGGTGTGTTCAAAAACCCACCACCAGTTGATGTTTACATTGATATTACCAGCGTCGCAGAGCTTTTGGGACATTCCATTAAAAACAACAAATTAATACTTGGAGCTAACATGACCCTGACAAATGCAATGGAGCTATTTAAACAATTATCAGCAGGGAATGCCGACTTTGCATACTTGAAAAAGTTTGCAGAACATCTCGATTTGGTTGCTCATGTAGCAGTGCGAAACGTAAGTAGCCGTTTTACTTTGTTGGTAAAAAATAAAAATTTTTTTGGCTTGCAGATTGGAACTTTGGGAGGAAATTTAATGACGAAACACCAACATAACCAATTTTCTTCCGATATATTTGTAATATTCGAGGCCGTAGGAGCAACTGTAAACTTAAGTAATATATTAATCCACTTTTTGTGATGATTTTCAAATAATTTGTAATTTTCAGTTGACAAGGATGGAAAGGAAGTTTCCAAAACTCTTCTGGAATTTTTGAAACATGACATGAAAAACACAATTATTAAAAACATACTTCTTCCTGCGCTGGACAGTAACTACAAATTCGAAAGCTATAAGGTAGATATTTTTAAAAATTCACTTCGAGAACTAAAAGTGGTTTCTTGTTTACAGATCATGCCAGTGGCTCAAAACGCGCACGCAATAGTCAACGCAGGATTTTTATTCCACTTTGATAACAAAAATAATGTTAAAACTGCAAGAATTGTGTATGGAGGAATCAACCCAACATTTACGCATGCAACCACTTCTGAAAAATACTTAAGAGATATGGATATTTTCAACAACGCAAGTCTTCAAGGAGTTTTAAAGATCCTTCATAAGGAAATCGTACCAGATTCCGTTTTGCCCGATGCTTCAGCCAAATACAGGAAAGATTTAGCAACTGCCTTGCTGTATAAATTTATTCTGAGCCTTGCCCCAGACAATAAAGTAAATCCTCGTTTCAAATCAGGAGGATTAAAACAAAAACGTGAGATCTCGAAAGGAACCCAAGATTTCGGAACCGACGAATCCTTGTACCCATTAACCGAACCGGTCAACAAAATAGAATCCTTAGCGCAAACTACAGGTAATTTCACTTAATTTTCCATTTTTTGAGAAAAATTGCAATAATTATTTTTCAGGAAAGGCTGAATACTTCATGGACATGCCCGATAGTCCAGATCAACTTTTTGCAGCTTTCGTTCTGGCAAAGGCTCCAGCCAATTCTGTCATAGCATCTATCGACCCATCTAAAGCTTTGGTATGCATTTAATTTTACTTAAAAATAAAACTAAATTTCCCGAGTCAAATTTCAGAGTTTGCACGGAGTGAAAGCATATTTTGATAAGAACGACATACCTGGAAAAAATACTTTCACGCCCGCCAAAACCGGTTTGTTTATATCCAAGGACGAAGAAGTTTTCTGTGACGGAACGGTTAAATATTATTATCAACCAATAGGAATTGTCGTAGCCAGAAGTCAACATCTTGCCATTAAAGCGGCAGATCTGGTGGAAGTTACTTATACCCCAGGAAAGGACAAACCACTTCTCACCATAAGGGACTTAATCAAAAATAATGCCACCGATAAGATCTTTGCCGAGCTCGAGGTTGAAGCAACAGCTAAAGGTAGCAATAAAATCTTTTATTACTTTGAACTATGAATATCTTTCTTTACCAATCAGGTCAGTCCGGGCTTGTTTAGTTGTATAATATGTGTACAGGTTAGGTTGAATTAGGTTGGGTTAGGTTAGGCTAAGTATAAATGATTTTAAATTCTGGTTATTTTTTTAGGCGACGACGTTCAACACGTAGTAAAAGGAGAGTTCAATATCGGCTGGCAATACCAGTACCATATGGAAACCCAGTGCTGTGTTGCGGTGCCAAACGAAGAAGGATTGACTTTGTATTCTTCTACCCAGGACATGAATTTGACACAGACTGCAGCTGCAAAGCTGCTCAACTTAGGCGTCCACAAGTATTTTACTCAAAAGCCATATTTTTCCAAATCATAAAATAAAATTTTTAGAGTGGACGTAGTCGTTCGTCGTTTGGGAGGAGCTTATGGAGCTAAAATCATGCGCAATGGAATGATAGCGTGCGCCGCAGCATTGGGAGCTTACAAATTGCAAAAACCCGTAAAGCTCTTCATGCCGATGGAAGCTAATATGAATGTGGTTGGAGGACGTTTTCCATTTTATGGCGCTTATGAAGTTGGTGTGAACAACGACGGAGTTATTCAATACTTGGATGCTACCGCTTACACTGATTTTGGAAACAATGGTGGAAATGAAAATTTGAGTCACCAAATTTTGGATACCTTTAGCAGATGCTACAAGAACGACACCTTTACTATGAAGGTTTACTCTACAAGAACCGATAATCGCACAGGATCTTGGTGCAGAGGACCCGGAACGGTGGAAGCCATAGCTTATTTGGAAAACATCATGCAGAATATTGCTGTCGCAACGAATTTAGATCCAATAACCGTCAGACTAAATAATATAACTGACGACAACGTTAAAAAGTATACGAATGAGTTAATTGAATGGGCTAACGTGAGAGAACGTGAAAAGGACATCAAAAAGTTCAATGATGTAAAATTGATAAGTATGTTGTGGTACAAGGTAGTAATGTGGTGTTTTTCAGGCAAATCGATGGGTTAAGAAAGGATTGGTTGTTTCTCCAATTCTGTTTCCATTACCATTATATGGAACCTATCATGTCTACGTTTCCATTTTTCAAGCCGATGGAACAGTTGCTATTACACATGGTGGTATTGAAATGGGTCAAGGAGTCAACACCAAAGTACGTAGCCGCCATAATATATTTTTAACTACATTAATGGAAACTCTTAAATTTTAGGTGGCGCAAGTTTGTGCACATATTTTAAAAATTCCGTTAGAAATTGTGACTGTAAAGCCTAGCCAGAGCGTTGTATGCCCACAAGACTTTATGACTGGAGGAAGTATAACAAGTGAAAGCGTTTGTATGGTAAGTGACGTACCTCTATCTTCCCTTCTTATCTTGCAGGTTTTAATGTTTACTTTTAGGCTACCTTAAAAGCTTGTGAAGTTTTGAACGAAAGAATGAAGCCGATTCGAGATACAATGCCGGAACCGGTAGATTGGGCCGAACTGGTTTATAAGTGCTTTTTAGCAAATGTCGATTTATGCGGTACTTTTATGTATTATCCAACTATCGAGCCGTTAGTTCCGTATGAAATTTATGCAGCTCTAGCTGTAGAAACTGAACTGGACGTGTTGACCGGTTTACGACAGATCAAACGGGTCGATATCATAGAAGATACTGGAGATAGTATGAGCCCAAATATCGATATTGGTCAAATTGAAGGTGGTTTTATTATGGGATTGGGTTATTGGACCAGTGAGGAACATATTTTTGATTCGGAAGGAAAGTTATTAACCAACAGGACATGGAACTATAAAGTTCCAGGAGCTAAAGATATTCCAGCTGATTTTAATGTTAAACTACCCAAGAAGAATCCTAATGCTGTTGGAGTACTGAATTCCAAAGGTAAGGGTTTTTACTGCTTTGGTTACATTGTAATGACAGAATTTTAGCAACTGCTGAACCTCCAACGTGTTTGGCGATTACGGTTGCGCTGGCTATTAAAAATGCTGTGGAACAGGCAAGGATTGAAGCCTCTCCAAAGGCGGAAAAGTGGTATCCTATAGGTAGAGCTATAATAATAAATTCTGTGATGTATTCATATTAATTGTATGTTTTTTTTACAGATGGACCGTGCACAGTGGAAAACTCTTTCCTCAACAGTTTGAACGATCATACACAATACAAATTATAAATAACAAACTCTCAGAAGGTTGTGAGATTCAAAATTGATTATATACTTATGAGATTATTATGCAAATAAAATATAAAAAGTACAGAAAAGTCTTATTTGTTGTTTATTAAGTGTATTGCAAAATTAAGGGTTATTTTGGTGCGAACCCAATAAATGGATGATTATTTATTTCGAAGATTAGTTTGGAAACCGTATCCGATACACAAAATGTGGAATAAATAAATCGCCCAAGTGTTTTGTCATTTAATGTCAATCCAAAATGCAAAATGTTAAAAAATTGTTCAATTCTTGAACTTCAATTTTTGTTAAACAGACATTTATGAAAAGTTAATCTGATTCATGGAAAAATCTAAAATAGTAAACAAAATTAAATTAACAAAATTAAGATTTTTGGCATCATCAGATGATAAACTTTGGACTTAATTTTTATTATTATTATACAACATATTTATATAATTTAACTATTAAATTAATTAATTCAAGGAAACGAAAAGAAATGCAAAATTTTTGGTAAAATAATTACATAATTCAGATTTTTAAATTTAAAATTTATATAGTGATTAGAGAACTTAATTATTATAATTTGTAAACACTCAAAACTAAATCAAAAAAGTTTCAAAACATAAAACAATTTGGTTTGCTTTTATAATAATTAAAACAAGGTGGAACTCGCTTTTGCGACAGTTCTTAGGCTTCTATACATCTACTTTTTCGGTAGGTTAAATTATTTGGGCTTTATTTTATTCCAATTTTTAATGCCTTAATCTTTTAATTAGGTAGATTTTTTTATTATATAAGGAAAACGCTAACATTTTAATATTTTTTTTTTATTTCGACCTTTATAGGTAAATATTTGCAATTTACAAACCACAAATAAAACACAATTCATAATGAAATATTAAAATACCCGAAACACGTACCGAATACCGTATTAGAAACACGTAAAATACCTACTCTAAAAATACAAAATAAGAATATCGGATTAAAAAATATATATGTAAATAATCTGAATAATTAATACCAATCTAAAAATATTCTATATGAAGTAAAATTGTTTTAAGAACGTGCGTTCTGATTGGTTTTGAATTATGCGGACAGACGGACAGACGGACAGACGGACACGGAGCTAGATCATAAGGCTTCTTCCTATACGTTGTATAGAAGCCTAAAAGTGAAGTAGTAATTTCTTGATTCTGAAAGAAAAAATTTTTTTATGTTGTACTGAACTGGGAGAGAATCTGTATTGACTTTCTACTGTTTTTAAAACTTATAATATTTATTTCAAAAATAAATTAGTTGACCTTATGCATATAAGCTCTTAGTGTAAAATAAGCCTTTAAGGGAGTCTGGCATTTGGCAATAGGGCATTAAAATTTGAAAATCGAATTAAAGCAAAAGTGATGATTTCTATTGGTTTGTTTTGTCTTAAGTCGCCTTTTAAATTTTAATGCCCTGTTATAGTTAACTTTTATTATGAAGTTGGCTCTAAGTTACATCAAAAAATGCTATCAAGATGACCATGGGCATTCGGGGCTTATGAGCAACTGGACTATACCCAATGGGTTATGGGCATGAGCGTACCCAGGGGGGGGGGGGCAGCTGCCACTCCCTGGATCTTACCTAATACCTGTAAGTACCTGTAATAATTGTAATAAATACATGTTAGAATGAGTGAGACATACCCTTAGTACGGATCTGCTAGACATACTCCCTAAGCCAACTAACAACCAATAGAAAGAGACATCACCCAAGTGCGGACCTGAGAAGAAGACTAATACAATATATTCGAGCCACCCTGTATGTAAAACATCACTAAGCTTGCGTTAAGTTGGTAATGTTCAGTAATACTAAGAATCACTATATAAAAGGAAACGTTTGAGAATAAAAGACAGAAATTAAGAAGTAAGAAATACAGTAATGACCATTGTAATAACATAATTTAGCATTTTAATTAATTAAATAAAGTTTATTCTAACATCAGAAGTGGGATACTAACAAACGTTTAACCACAATAAACAATGTTGAACAAAACCCTGACGAAAAGGATAAAAGTTTAGAACAATGCATGAAAATGTTCTTTAAGAAAATGGCTAATTTTCCTAAATGGCTAAATAATAGAAAACAAACGAATGGATCGAATACAAACTGAATTGAAGGAACTATCTCAAGTACCCGATCACATAATGGTCCTAAAAGCAGGAAACGCTCTACGAGGAAACAGTAAAAAATTTTTTTTTATGGCTGGAAACCGTTTAACAGGAATTGGGATAATTTCGTGAATGATCTACGTACAAATTTTCCAAACCGGAAAACATGGCACACGAAGTTCTGATTTTAATAGCTTATGAGAATTATGAAGTTTATGAGTATCTACCAATACGAACCACAATTGGCTTGGGAAAAAGTACTATGTCCTGTAATCGATGGAATGACAAATGATACGATTCGTCAGAGAATCTCGGGGCAGATCAATCTATAATCCATCCTTGTGGAATAAAGAAAATTAATGGTAAGATGATCGTATGTTCTCAAACTTTTGCAGGATTTGGAATAAACGTGGAAACCTTGGGAACCTGTAGACTGTAAGTTGCGCTTCAAGAAGCTACTTTCGAAGTCGAATTTTTGATTATACCAGACAATACCATCCCCGTCGTAGATGCATTGGTAGGTTGAGAAACCAGTCCACTTGAATGATTTGAAAACATAATTGAAATAATGGTAAGAAAATATGAACTAGATTTAAGGCTCACACCAAATGACCCCACTAAGAATCCGAAGTGTACAATGGAAAGATAAGTGGTCAGGATTGGACGAGAAATGAAAAGTTATTCCTTTCATTGGGAATAAAATCTGAAGCTATCCAAAGAGGTAATGGTCAAATAGAACAGTTAATGAGAACATTACGTAATCTGTTAAGAAGTACGATGAACAACAGAAAAGAGGAAGAATGGATTACTAAATTGGTCATGGGATCAGGCATTAACGTAAGTAACAAAACAAAAATTTATTAGTATTTGTCTACTCTTATTTCTTGAAATTATAAATTATTTGGTATTATTGCCGGTTGTGTATTAGTTTAGCATGGTTGCCGGTTGTTGGCATGATTGCTGGTTGTTTAGCATGGTTGCCGGTTGTTGGCATGGTTGCTGGTTGTTGATTATTTTGGAGTGGTGGCCTATGATTTATTATTTCCCTTTTGTTCTTTTCATTTAAGTTCAGGCCGGTTGGTTATCTAATATTATTTAAAACACTAATTTAAAATTTTTTATTTTCTGGTAAAATCGTGTCACGAAAATGCGACTATAATCTGAATAACAATGGCGACTAACAAGAATACAATGAAGATACTTTCTCTAGATAGAGCAAAATCATATAAGAAGACGTGAAGAAGCGAATGTGGCATTGATACGAGCCTGATTAGCGAATACATAGCCGGTTGAGGTCAACTTTGTGACCTCGACAAGGTTTTTGTTTTTCGTTTTTTCTCTTTTGTTGATGTTGAAGTTTGCGACGATTAAGTTGTGATTAAGTTGTGATTGAGTTGACTGAAATGAGAAGTGAAGAAGAGAATGTGGCATTGATACGTGCCTGATTAGCGAATACATAGCCGGTTGAGGTCAACTCTGTGACCTCGACAAGGTTATTGTTTTTTCGTTTTTTTTCTTTGTTGATGTTGAAGTTTGTTATGATTGAGTTGATTGAGATGAGAAGTGAGGAAGAAAATGTGGCATTAATACGAGCCTGATTAGCGAATACATAGCCGGTTGAGGTCAACTCTGTGACCTCGACAAGGTTTTTGTTTTTCGTTTTTTTTTCTTTCCAGTTCTGCTTTAAGATATTTTTAGATGTGCTTTAAGATGTTTTTAGATGTGCTTTAAGATGTTTTTAGATGTGCTTTAAGATGTTTTTAGATGTGCTTTAAGATGTTTTTAGATGTGCGTTAAGAAGGTTTTAGCCTTCTTTGTGAATTTTTGTGTGTTTTTTTTTTTTTTTTTTTTGTTTGTTTTAGGGTCACGAGGACGTGACAACTGCAGGATGGCCGTGTTAGAATGAGTGAGACATACCCTTAGTACGGATCTGCTAGACATACTCCCTAAGCCAACTAACAACCAATAGAAAGAGACATCACCCAAGTGCGGACCTGAGAAGAAGACTAATACAATATATTCGAGCCACCCTGTATGTAAAACATCACTAAGCTTGCGTTAAGTTGGTAATGTTCAGTAATACTAAGAATCACTATATAAAAGGAAACGTTTGAGAATAAAAGACAGAAATTAAGAAGTAAGAAATACAGTAATGACCATTGTAATAACATAATTTAGCATTTTAATTAATTAAATAAAGTTTATTCTAACATACATATTTCTATTTATGTTGAATTATTTATTAACAGAAAATTCCTGATTTGCCCCTCCCTAGGCCAAAGGCTGGGTACGCCCATGGTTATGGGATTTCCAGTAGTCAATTATCAATTTTATTTTTTATTTCTTTAATAAATGCAAAATTAGAAAAGAAAATCTTAGGCAGACAATTGATTAATTGATTTTATACTTTCTAATTTTTACAATCATATAATTTATCATAAGTCGATGACATGTCTATTCTGTTGACGGTACGTGTGCTGTATCATAAATTTATTTTAAATTGAATTGCATTTATTTTCAAGTAGAAAGCTTAATATTATGACCCTAAAACTTAAGAAAGCTCCCGGACCAGCCGATATTACAAACAGGATCAGATCATCGCGGACTACCTAGGGCGATGGTGCCCTAGTCGGCAGTTCCGAACATCATTAATACCGTACTGCACGCATTTTTCAGCTCGTTGAAAAGTGGCAGACGTCATCATACTACGCAAGCCTGTTTCGATCGGCTTCTTAGCCTGCTTCCTTCACTCGGCAAGCCAAGCGAAAAAGTCATTCGACCAAGACTCAATACAGCCCTGACAGAAAACCACTCTATTCTCGATATACAGTTTGTACTGGAATAAAAACCAGAGAGGCACAAGGTTCACGCTCAGGCCAATCATCAAAAAATGTCTCCCAGGGATCTATCTTCCCCCCCCCCATTACATCTATTATGCAAAAGGCGTATCAATCCCTATACTAACACACATTGTATGCTGACGACACCTCAGCGATTGTTAGCGAGTATAGCTTGAGTGATAGTCTCAACCAGGCAGAGCAAGTACTCGACTCCCTTTTTTAATTATTTTGTGCTAACGGGCTTCATCTGAACTCTGATAAAACAGTCTTTATGATTTTCTGCTCAGGTCGAATCTTTGGCGGTGACTTACCTTTTCAGGTACACAATTCGGAGCTCTCCCATGTAAGAAGCGTTAAGTTTTTGAGATTTAATATTTTCATTGTCGTGCGGTTACTGGTACGCTTGGATCTATCTTCTATCAAATTAGAGCACTCCCTGCTGTCTTAAGCCTCTCGGTGTTGAGGTCGTTTTATTACGCGGCGGTGCAGTCGCCCCTGGTGAACGGCCTCATTTTCTGGAAAATGTCTGGTCATGCGCGACAGATGTTTTTGATGCAAAAGCGTATATTGAGTCCTGCAGACCGCTTTATAAAGATTTCAATATTTTAACATTGCCTTGTCTTTACATCAAATCCATTGCTGTGTTTGTGCGGGACAACTTAAGTAGCACCAGATTTAGAAGTCAACTTCTGCTCCCTCCACACCGTCTTGACCTTACTGATAAAGAGTCCACGGTGTAGGATTTATAAAAGGTTACCTGCCGACATTAGAAACGCTGCGACTGGCAAGCACTTAACTAGGCAGTCTGTTAAGTTCTAGTCTTACAACTTATCTTTGAAAAACCTCTTTAGTAGACGAAATGTTGGGGTGGTCACTAAATAAAACATTTGATGTTTGCACTGTATTTATTAACCGGTAACTGTTGGGGGTTTTTAGTATCACAGCAATCACTAAATCTTTTTGTCATAGATACGTGTAATTCGGATGACTGCACGTGGAGTAGTTGAAAACGTTACAATTTATAAGGAGTTTTTACCTCCGTTATAAAAGGGAGTTTGATCGAAACGGAAACTTGTCGAGAATCTTTGACGTTAAATCAACGGGTGCTTGAAGAAAACTGAAGTTGGAGCGGTTAGATTGACATGCGTAAGGTACAATTGTAAGGGATAAACAAAACATAAGTAATAACAGGGGTATACAAAATATTAGAAAAGCATTAAAAAATTTTGAATGATACAAAAGAACAAATAAAACAGATTACAATTCTACACACATTTACTCGGCTGTTACTACGATGTTGCTGAATTTCTAGCCTTAGTTCAGTTTGCGTTGTATGTTTTTGTTCAGTAACATACTTTGTATGTAACCCCTTGTATGGTTTCTCTTTTTTTATGTAAATTGCTTCTGTTACAGTGATTTTGTAAGTATATGCTGTCCTAGAACAAGTTGCTTCTGTTTGACCTGTAAATCCATGTATATGCATTTTATGTAATAAATCTGGCTCCTCAGCCAGACCATGTTGTACGCGGACGACACCTCGTACTACGTGAGCACGCAACGCCTGAAACATGTAATCGAGATGTTACAAGACACCCTAGACAAAAGTTTCAACCTAGGGAAAAGTACAGCGACATACTTCACTTGCTCTACAGCCAATAGGGCAAGCCAAAATTTTCCCCAAACCAAACTTAAAATGTACGGAATGGGTCATCCTAGACCGAGGACTGAGATAGGTGACTCACCTCAAAGAAGCTAAAGGGAAAGCTAGGCGATTCCCTCTTAGCAGAAGCAGCAAACTAAATAGAAAAAACGGGATAACACTGGCCAAAACCATTGTCAGATCTATTCAAACATATGCGGCGCCAGTACGGGGCTTCGCGTCTGTAAACCAAATAAAAAAACTACAAGTAGTACAAAATTTTGCAAAAAAGATGAGCACCTAAACTGCAAAGACAAATATTCAACAAAATGCTGCAGAAAAACTCCAATCTGGAGCCCATCAAAAAACCTAAGAAACAGCTCGGCAGTTCAGTTCGATGACTATCTGAGGTACGAGATGACCAAAAAAATCCTGCAGCCCCCCCCTGGTTACAAAGGGAGACACCAGGACACTCACACAGGGAAAAACCAAGGATCATTAACAGCTAACCACATCACCATGAAGAGACTGAGAAGAGGATTTCAGAAGCCCGATGTCATTACGTATTTGTAAATTCTATGTAAAATGTAAATATTTTGTTATCGTATCATGTAAATATTGTAATTTTAAATAAATAATAAGTCACCTCACGAGGGCCTTGAGGCAGGCCTAGGGTTTCTAAATAAAATGTCCCATAAAGTATCCCAGAACTAAACGCCATTTCTTGGAGGGCTAATATGTCAGCTCATCTGACCTTTGTCTTTCTTTTTTTTTAAAGTTTATAAAATATGCCCAAATATGCACGATCAGTAAATTTCAGTCAAAATATGCAGTGTTTTAAAAAAAGTAGTCAAAATATGCAAATGCATATGCAAATATACAAAAGCATATCTCAACGTTATTACTAATTTATTACTTAGATAAACTTGGTACTTTATTGCTAATTATATTTATGTAATTTAATTGTAAAATTAATTCAAGAAATAGGAAAAATATGCAAGAATTGTGGTAAAATACTTAATTTAGATTTTTAATTTTAAAATTTTTAAAGTCTCTAATCTGGTTAAAGAACTTATTGCTTATATTGAAAAGTCTCAAAATTTGGTAACTTGACTGAAAAAAATTAATTGAAGACAAAAACAATTTGAAAACTATTTTACATTTTAATTTGTATAATAAATCAGCTTTATTGACGAAGTGCACTTGAGTTTTAATTTTACAGATATTTTAACATACAAAAGGAAAATTCTTTTCTTCAAGATGCACGTAAATTTTCAAAAGAAATTTTTGTTGAAATATTGAACTTAAAAACACTGAAAAATATTACAAGTTTCAAAAATTGAAATGAAAAATGTTGTTTGTTTTAATAATAATAATTAAAAAAATAAATTAGTAATTTATTGATTCTAAAAATAATTAAAAAATTGGAAAATGTTGTTTTGAAATGGGAGAGGATCTGTATTGACTTTCTACTATTCTTGAAATTAATAAAATATATTATATATTTCCAAAATTTGTTGTACTTAGACTTATGCATAGGCTCTTATTGTAAAAAAAAGCTTTTAAGGAAGTTTAGCATTTAGGGAGCAAAACAACTTATATGTGCACCAAATAGGAATAGAAAGCAGGTAAACAAATATTATAACAAGCTATTTCTAATCAAAACCACTTTATAACTACTGGTCTCTTAATGTAACCTCATTAAAAATAAGTTGTCCAAATTAAATCGGACCAGAAAGTTTTTATTAGAATAATTTTCTGTTTTTAATTTTTTTTTTGAACCACACACTATGCAGTGCCTAGGCAATCACTTGACTGAACCCGAGATGATGTATTAGAGAATTTTTAATAAATTATATTTATAATAAATTATACTCATAATAAATTATTTTTATATAAAAATTATAAATTATAATTAATTCAAACTTGACTTTGATCTCACCGATTATTTTTCTAAACTGATATAATATCAACAAACACGTGATGCAATTGTGTAGTTTAAAATAGATATCCAAAGAGTACATCGACAAATAATTTCATGATGGATCACGGAACAATATTTACAGAGTGAGTTTTTATGAAAAATAAAATTGAAAATATGATATTCATTAAAAAATTAAAAAAAAAAAAAACTAGAAGACAAGATTTTAAATTAAATTGTAGTAGATACCTCTTTCACAATAAATATCACACATAGTTTTTCACTTTAATGTTGAGCCGCAAACAAAAACATAAAAAAATCATGTGTTTTAGGCAAGAAGATATCAGATTTTCTATTCACGATAAGGAGCACTTAGGTTGGTATCTTATACATTTTTTAATCTGCTTGATGGTAATTTTTAATTATATATAGTAAAAGCCAATCAATTTCATCCCAAGACAACCCTAAATGAGTATCTTCGCACAGTCGCCCATTTGACAGGAACTAAAAATATGTGTTTAGAAGGAGGTTGTGGAGCCTGTGTCGTCGCTGTTGCTTTTCCAGATCCAATAACTCAAAAAGAGACCATCATTGCAGTGAATTCAGTTTGTTTCTTTCATGTTTGTTTAACGCTGACATAATGTTTTTTATTTTTTAGTGTTTGGTGCTGATCTATTCATGTTCTGGTTGGAAAATCTACACCATCGATAAAATCGGAAATATTAAATCAGGATACCATCCAGTTCAAAACGCCATCGTCAAGTATAACGGAACACAGTGCGGATTCTGTACGTCTGGAATGATAATGAATATGTTTGCGTTGTACGAATCACAGGATAACCTAACCATGAAGGAAATAGAAAATTCGTTTGGAGGAAACCTTTGCAGATGCACCGGTTATAGGTCAATATTGACAGCTTTTAAATCTTTGGCAACCGACGCCTCTGCAGAAATAATTGGACCTTCCTCCGATATTGAAGATATTCCAGTATGTAGAAAAAAAGTTTGTGGATCCAAGTGCAAGAAGACCTGCGACCAAATATTTCCACACTTTTTCTACAATGGAACAAGCAAATGGTACAAAGCATACGCAATTAATGAAGTTTTAGATGTAATGAGAAGTCATGATAAAGCCTACATGTTGATTGGAGGAAACACAGCTTCAGGTTGTATTCTAATAAAAATCATTTTAATTTATAATTTTGCATTTTGCTAACTGTCAGGTGTATTCAAGAATTTGGAATCTGTTGATGTATACATAGATATAACCAGTGTTAAACATCTTTTGGAATATTCCATAACAGACAACACATTAACACTTGGAGCTAACATGACTTTGACAAATGCAATGAATCTGTTCAACAAATTATCAGGAGAATATTCAAAATTTGCATATTTAAAAAAGTTAGCAGATCATATCGATTTGATTGCTCATGTAGCAGTTCGAAACGTAAGTCAGTTGATGATTTTATAAAAATCAAAATCAAACTTGAATTGTAGATTGGAACATTAGCAGGAAATTTAATGATCAAACACAAACACAACGAATTTTCTTCAGATCTTTTTTTAATATTGGAGACAGTAGGAGCAACAGTAACCTTAAGTATGTTCACATAATTTTTGAGTGATAACCATTTTTACTCCAAATTAATTTACATTTAGTTGATCAGTCAGGTCGAGAAGATTCCAAAACTCTCGTGGAATTCTTAAACCACAACATGGAATCTACTATTATTAAAAGCATTCTGCTTCCATCGCTCGATGAAACTTTCAAATTTGAAAGCTACAAGGTGGACGTCGTGAGCCATAGTTCACTTCAAAATAACGAAACCTCTTAATATTGCTTTCAGATAATGCCAGTGGCTCAAAACGCATCCGCATTGGTTAACGCAGGCTTTTTATTTCAGTTGAATAACAAAAATTATGTAAAATCAGCCCGGATTGTGTATGGAGGAATTAATCCACAATTTGTGCATGCTGCTGCTTCGGAAAAATACTTGACCAATCTGGAGCTATTCAATAATTCAACTCTTCAAGGAGTTTTGGAAACACTTCAAAAAGAACTTATACCAGATTCCATTTTACCGAAATCTTCTCCAAAATTCAGGAAAGATTTGGCCACTGCTTTGCTGTATAAATTTGTTTTGAGTATTGCACCCAATGATAAAATATCCCTGCGTAACAAAAGTGGTGGGAAGAAACAAGTACGGGCGATCTCAAAGGGAATCCAAGATTTTGGGACCAACAAATCAATGTATCCAGTAACTCAACCAGTCAAAAAATTGGAAGCTCTAGCGCAATCTATCGGTAATTTTACAATTTAGTTTTTGTTTCGCAGAAGTTTTATTTTTCTTTTTTTCAGGAAAAGCCGAATATGTCATGGACAAACCCGATGGACCAAATCAGCTTTATGCAGCTTTCGTTTTAGCAAAGGCACCTGCAAATTCAGTCATAAAATACATTGACACAGTCGAGGCTTTGGTGTGTATTGAAATTCATCCAAGTTAGAACTATATTTTCATATTACAGAGTTTGGACGGAGTCAAAGCGTATTTTGACAAAAACGACATACCGGGAGAAAATAACTTTACTCCTCTCAAAACTGGAATTTTCATAACCAGGCCCGAAGAACTTTTTTGCAGTGGAAAGGTCCAATTTTACTATCAACCTATCGGAATTGTCGTGGCGACAAGTCAAGTTCTAGCGTTAAAAGCAGCAGATTTAGTTAAAGTTACGTATATTCTTGGAGACGACAAACCACTTCTCACTATAAAAGACCTAATCAAAAATAATGCCACCAGTAAAATTATACCAGAAACCCAGATTGTAGCCAAAACTAAAGGTAACATTAATTATTTCATCCATTTTACTTATGCCCGTACTAACAGTCACGGATTAATCTGAGATTTAAGATTAATTCTTGAAATAGCAGCTGTTGCTACGGTACGGTCTAAATTCTAGTAATCTCATTGGTAATAAATCCTAGGATTATCTTGAATCTCGGATTAATCCGTGACTATTAGTTCGGGCATTAATGAAGTTTAAGGTAATTTTAAATTACTAACTGCAAGATCTAAAGTTATTATTTTGAAATTATATACTTAATTTTGTCAAATTATTTCTGATTTTAATTTATATAAATAACTTGAAGATCCCAAGGTATTATTTTGAAGTTATAATAATAATAAATCAAAATTTCAGAATAAACAAAATTGATATTAATATTTTCAGGCGATGATGTTAAGCATGTGGTGAAGGGAGAGTTCAATATTGGCTGGCAATATCATTACCACATGGAAACCCAATGCTGTGTTGCGATACCAACCGAAGACGGATTAGATTTGTATGCAGCTACTCAGGATATGAATTTGACACAAACTTCAGCAGCAAAACTACTCAAAATTGGTGTCAATAAGTATGTACGTATTACCAAAATTACTTTGGTAAAAAGTAACGAAATTTTTAGGGTAAACGTGGTGGTTAAACGTCTCGGGGGCGGTTTTGGGGCTAAAATCATACGCAGTTCGATGGTATCGTGTGCCGCGGCTTTAGCAGCTTTCAAATTGCAAAAACCTGTAAAACTTTCCATGCCAATGGATACTAACATGAATGTGGTTGGAGGTCGCTTTCCATTTTACGGTGCCTATGAAGTTGGTGTGAACGATGACGGAGTCATTCAGTATTTAAATGCTTCCGCTTACACCGATTTAGGCAACAGTGGTGGAAATGAAAATTTGAGTTTGTACATTGGGGAAATTTTAACTAAATGCTACAAAAGTGATACATTTAACCTCGAGGTTTACTCTACAAGAACAGATAGTCATACAGGATCTTGGTGCAGAGGACCTGGTAGAAACAAAATCTAAAAAGATTTCGTGAAATTTTCATTTTAATACTTTTAGCTACGGTAGAAGCTATAGGATATCTAGAAAGTATTATGCAGAATATTGCTGTTTCAACTAATATAGATCCAATAACTGTGAGGCAAAACAATTTAATCAATGATGGAGTTAAAAAGTATATGAAGGAATTGGTGGACTGGGCCAACGTCAGAGATCGTGAAAAAGACATTGAAAAGTTTAATAAGGTAATATTAAATTCTCACTCATTGCTGTATCAGAATTTATGATTTTAGGAAAATCGATGGGTAAAAAAAGGGCTGGCTGTTTGTCCAATACTTTTTCCATTACCGTTGCATGGAAATTATCAAGTTCACGTCGCTATTTTTCAAGGCGATGGTACAGTGGCAATAACTCATGGAGGCATTGAAATGGGACAAGGAATTAACACTAAAGTACATACCCATTATGTTGTTTTTAAAATAACTATAATAAATAATATTAAATTGTAGGTAGCGCAGGTGTGTGCGTATACTTTAAAAATTCCGTTGGATATTGTCACTGTACGACCGAGCCAGAGTGTTGCATGTCCAAACAGCTTTTTCACAGGAGCAAGCATAACTAGCGAAGACGTTTGCATGGTAAGCTTTTTTTATCTATTTATCTTACAAACCAACTTGGGTTTTTCAGGCAACTTTGAAAGCTTGCGAAATTTTAACTGAAAGAATGAAGCCGATTCGAGATAAAATGAAAACACCGGTAGACTGGGCAGAATTAGTTTACCAGTGTTACATAGCAAATGTAGACTTATGTGGTTCATTCATGTATCGGTCAACTGATGATCTTCCGCAAGTATATCCAATTTATGCAGCTGCGTGCGTAGAAGCCGAAGTGGACGTATTGACCGGTTTACGGCAAATCAACCGGGTTGATATTTTAGAAGATACTGGAGATAGCTTGAGTCCAAATATAGATATAGGCCAAATAGAAGGTGGTTTTGTCATGGGATTGGGTTACTGGACTAGCGAAGAACATATTTTTGATTCTGAAGGAAAGTTATTAACCAACAGAACATGGAACTATAAAGTACCGGGCGCTAAAGATATTCCAGCTGATTTTAGGATCAAACTTCCAAAAAATAATCCCAATGCAGCTGGAGTTCTTAATTCGAAGGGTATACTGTTTTTTACTGTTGTGGTTACATTTTAACGAAAATATTTTAGCGACGGCAGAGCCTCCGACTTGTTTGGCGATTACGGCAGCGCTGGCTATTAAAAATGCAGTATCGGCTGCAAGAGTGGAATCATCTCCAAATGTGGAAAAATGGTACCCGATTGGTAAACACGAATTGATGGGTTGATTGAATTGCTACATTTACTTTTTCTTGCAGATGGACCGTGCACAGTAGAAAATACTTTTCTCAAAAGTTTGAACGATTACCGGCAGTATGAGTTATAGGTTATATTTAAAAAAATTTACAAAATTTACAAACCAATGGTTTGTGTTAAAATTAACATCAAACCACGAGATTTATTAATGAAGTATCGTTTCCGCTTAATACCCAGGAGTGTGACTGAGCACTGTGAAATAGGATTTGTCGCCCTAACAAAACTTTTAGTAGCTATAGCCTCAACAGAGATTTTCGTTGCTGCAACAAGATTTCTTCTGCCATAACAAAGTTTTTCCTATGCAGAATAGGAAAATATATTAAATTAACTAATCTTTTTTACTGAATAGAAAACAACTTTGTTATGGCAGCAGAAAATTTGTTGCAGCAACAAAAAAATTTGTTATAATAACAAAAAAAACTCAGTTGAGGCTATAGCTACTAATAGCTCTGTTAGAGCAACAAATCATTTTTCTCAGTGCGGCAAGAGACCTTCGCACGATATGCTTTAATGTTTTAAATTTTTTTATTTATGTGTTTCTTGAAAAATAATAACGTAATTATTGAAATATGTAATTTAAAATGATATAAGAATAATGTCCACTCGTATAAATGCATTTTAATAGATTTTATCTCCGCCTACATACATAATAGGTAAATTAACACTTAATGCGCATACGTGATAAGTAGACAATAATACTCCTAGTTTTTATAATATCACGTTTCCCCCCTTGAGATTTAATATACCCACGCAAAGTAAGCATTAAGATACGTCTAGCAATGTTTTTTTTTGATAATTTTTGTGTTTATACCGCCTAAGTAAACATAATTGTATTGAATTAATACTTTGTTACTCGCAAAACTTACCTACAAACATTTATATATTTTTAACTGTTATTTTGTACCACGAATTTTTTTATTATTGTCCATTAATTTGTTAATTTCCGTATTATGTCTGCAGGCGAAGATAAAATAGTATACTCGAGTTTTCCATCAATTCCGCGAGATGGGAGCTGGTGATGTCAGAACTGAAGAGCAGAGGATTGTCCTTACCTTACCTCCAGCACATTCTATCGGTGTCCAACGGCATTCTGTAGGACTCCGTTCTAGGTCCCTTTTTGTGGAACGTAATGTCCTCAAGCTCCCCACACCACCTAGGGTGAGCATCACTGGATATGCGAACGATATGAATGTTGTGGCTGAAGCCCGTACGGGGGATGAACTGGATGAACGACAAGAGCTTACAGATTGTCCCAGAGAAGACTGAAGCGGTGGTTGTTTCGACAAGAAGGAGGATGAGATCCATAGTGGGCAGACTATATCGACGAGTGAGCGAGTCATCAAGAAAGCAGCATCCCTAATGGAAGCCCTACAAAAGATCACGCCGAAGAGATGCCCTAGAAAAGCCAAGAGGAAGCTTCTTGACACAGTAGCAGAATCTATTATTTTGTAGGCCGCCCCAGTATGGGTGTCTGCCTTACAAAAGAACACCAATTGACAAAAACTCGAGGAACGCCCTGCGAATATGTGGTGCTCACAGAACCGTATCCACAGACGCAGTCCTAGTGATTGCGTCCCTTCTTCCGATATACCTCAAGGCAGAGCTACGAGACGCAAAGTACTGGGCTAAAAACAAGGAGGATTATGCCAACGGAGTCAGAAACATCAACGACATATCATAATTCCCCAATGTACCATTGCAGTACAACATAGTACCTACGTTTATCACCGTTTACATGTGAGTTTATTCACAGTATGTACTTATTTAAATTAACCGAAAAAAGTGATCATGGCCGATATTTGCAAAATTATTGCAGTTTTGCAATATTACACGCTTGGAGTATTTTATTTCAAACATTTATCTTATATTATTATAATTTATTTATTTATTAGGTAAGCATTTTGAAATAGTAGTGTGAAATAATTATAAATACTATTTGAATTTAAATGATGTATTGTTACACGGATTTCCTATTTATAATAAATTATTATAATTAGGAAAATAAAAATATTACATTTTCACCTCATTCGTAGTAATAATAAGTAAATCGAGCTTCTAATTACCGTTTCACCAAAACTTGCTTAAGAAACCATATATAATAAAAGAATAAAATATAATGAAAAGTTTTGATTTATATTAATTAAAAACAAAATATAGTTCACACACTAAAGTTTTCGGTTGTCGACATACACAGAGAGAAATATGTTTTACTAATCGACACAATTGTGCAGAAAAATTACGCAATTGCGCACTTTTTCTGCACAATTGTATGAATTTGTAACACATACAAAAAATGGCATTGTACTCAACACTGAATATAGTTTTTATTTTTTTTTAATATACATATCGTAATTATATGGAATATAAATAACATACAATTACATTAATGACCTAATGCTTTAGCATAAAGTTGAATATGGCGATATGTACATATGTTGGAGTTGACCATTTATGTTGTAAATTGGCAATACTACCGTAATTATATTAGGTATTATGAATAATATACCCAAAGCAGAAGTAGAATGAAGAAAGTAGTTAATCAAGAACATCGAACAAAAAAGAGAATGCCAGCTGTCAATCTAGAAGAATCTACTGACACTAATTTTGTTCATTTACTGAATTTTTTTTAATTTAAAATTTGTTGAAAAGATTCAAGATCTTAATTCGATTTTAATTTATAATATATTATAATAATTATATAACTTAATATTTAAATAATGACTTTATTTTAAATTGTTAATTTTAAAATTTGCGTTGCGATAAGGAAACTTAATTACTCCCAAAGGAAAAGGAAAAACAATTTTAAGTTTGCAGATCTTCCGAAGATCTTATTATTGCGGACATTGTGTTTTCTTCGAGCTTTCACTTAAATGAAGTGAATGCATTTAAACCGGTTAATTTATTCAAAAATTATCCTTGATATTCGTGCTCTTTTTTTATTTCAGTTTCTGCAATATATCAGCTTATCAAATGCACTCGAATTGCAATTTCGCAGTATAAAAGAAACTTTCGCACAGTGTGTTACGGTAAACAATAGTTTTTTCAAAATGGATTACTTAACTTCCTGGTTATACACACCGAGCACAGATTTTCAAAAGTGAGTCTTTTTGAAATATTAAATTAAAAAATAAAGCATTTAAGGGTTTCATCTTTGGTAAACTCCCGCTGTATACAATATAACAATTTTACAAACTGTTGTGCTATTATTTTTAATTTTCAGTATCATGTAAATGAGTTTAACAGAAAAAAAAATTTTGTTCCATGGCAAACAGTAACCAAAAATGTTTTGCGCAAATAAAAATCCAAAATAATATTTTTGTATAATTATAATTTTTGAAAATTTTATATATTAATTTATACAAAAAATGTCTATTTAAATGTACTTGTCGATATTACACCGGGAAATCATACTTTGGTTTAGGTCCACAGTATTGCACAGTGTCCTACGGTCACTGGCATAATTACTGGTACTGGGAGTTTGTACTTGTTTTCCCAGGAAAATGAAGATAATTTTGAATAATATACCTTGAACACTAAAAATAGTAAATACTCTTTATTGGGTCGAGTGGTACAAACCATTGTCATAAAAATAAAAATTGTATTTGTTATGTAGAAAATCAATATATAAATGCTATATTATATCCATCGGTCCAATTATATTATAAAGAAATTATTCAATTGCTTTATGATGATATTCGTTCATGCATTTATATTATGTAATGAATAATACCACAGTAGTTTTAAGGTGAAGAAGTTTCCCTATTTCTATTTAAAAATGAAAATTACTCAATTCAAGAAGCTATTGCTTACAGAGAAAAGTTAATAATGCATTAGGTATAATTTTTTCTGCGATGTTAATTGTAAATTAAAATTTTTTCTGTTCAATAAATCATTATAATATCGTAAATTATAATTATATAAATTATAAAAATGAAAATTAATAAATTAACTAAATAAATTATAAATATTTTTTAATTTACCCGATCACCTTCATTATTCTGTACCTATTATTGCATAAATTTAAAATTTCTATATTGTCACCGCTAGTTCCCGCAATGTCTTCTCAGTCAATATTTATAAAATTTAAAATATTTAAAATTCACCAAAAAACACAAAATTTTTCCAACAAAATATTAAGGGCCAGTTCCACCAACTACGGTTAAAACTTCGTCCTCTGATTAAATTTAATAAGCCAATAGAAATCATACGACAGTATAAATAGAATTTTTCTATTGGACTGTAAAATTTAATTAAATGATTACGTTTTAATCAGAGTTGGTGAATCAAGCCCTTAATCTCAATTATTTAATAGAAGATTTTAGAACAAGACTTTTACCCCTCCCCCCCCCCCACGCGAGTCAAAAATCTTTCTCTCTGACGTATTTCCATAAGATTATCTTCATCGAGGGAGGATGTTTGTCGTTACGTTCATCAATTGAGTTCTAGATATTTCAAATTCAAAATTTTTCAATTATGAATTCAAAATTTATTTTTCAGGCAAGAAGACATTAGATTTTTTGTTCACGATGAAGAGCATCTCCGTAAGTACATTATTGCACATTCTGTTACTGATTCCTAATTTTACTTGAATATTCTGTAGTAAAAGCAAAAAAATATGATCCAAGGATGACTCTCAATCAATATCTCCGCACAGTAGCCCATTTGACTGGAACCAAAAATATGTGCTTAGAAGGCGGTTGTGGAGCGTGCGTCGTTACGGTTTCCTTTCCAGATCCAATAACCCAACGTGAGACCATCATCGCCGTCAATTCGGTTTGTTTCTAATTTTCATTGTCCAGCGATAAATCATCAATTTTCATCATTTTTTCTTAGTGCTTGGTGCTCATTTATTCCTGCGCTGGTTGGAAAATCTACACCGCAGATGGAATTGGAAATCCCGAATCAGGATATCATCCAATTCAAAACGCCATGGTCAAGTTCAACGGTACACAGTGTGGTTTTTGCACTTCCGGAATGATAATGAACATGTATGCGTTGTACGAATCGAAGGACAGCATAACTATGAAAGAAGTGGAAGATTCCTTCGGCGGCAATATTTGCCGATGCACTGGTTATAGACCAATTTTGACAGCTTTTAAATCTCTAACGACTGACGCGTCTGAAGATATTATTGGAACTTTTTCTGATATTGAAGATATTCCAGTTTGTAAAAAAGAAAACTGTTGGGTGACGTGCGAAAAACCTTGCAACCAAGTGCTTCCGCACTTTTTTGACAATGGCAAAAGCAAGTGGTATAAAGCGTTTGCAATTAACGAGGTTTTGGATTTATTGAAAACCTACTCCGGAGCGGTTACCATGCTGGTTGGTGGAAATACTGCTTCAGGTTGAATTGCAATAACAATCTAATCTTATAATTTTTGAATATTTAACTTTTAGGTGTCTACAAAAACGAACCACCAGCTGATGTTTACATTGATATAACTTGCGTTAAAAATCTTCTGGGATATTCCATCACAAATAACAGATTAGTACTTGGAGCTAACATGACTTTAACAAAGACAATGAAAGTATTTAACAAATTAGCTAACGAACAACCGAGATTTGCATATTTGAAAAAGTTAGCAGAACATATCGATTTGGTTGCTAATGTAGCAGTGCGGAATGTAAGTTTTATCTTACTTTTGTTCTTAAAAAAATATTTAAATTGTAGATTGGAACCTTAGCGGGAAATCTAATGATCAAATACAAACATAACGAATTTCCTTCTGACATCTTTTTAATATTGGAAACAGTAGGAGCAGTGTTAACTTTAGGTGCGTGGTCATAATTTTGAGTAAAAACCAAAATTAGTACAACATTTTAATTTTTAGTTGGTCAGTCTCGTCAGGAAGTTTCAAGAACCCCTGCTCAGTTTTTGAAACAAAACATGGATTTGGCGATTATTAAAAACATCGTTCTTCCATCTCTCGACAAAAGCTTCAAATACGAAAGTTACAAGGTCCGGATGGTTTGTATAAATTTTTCCAAATTTTTGATTATTAATGTTGTTTTTAGATAATGCCAGTGGCTCAAAACGCTCATGCCATGGTAAACGCAGGGTTTTTATTCCAATTAGATAACAGAAATAATGTAAAATTAGCTCGAATCGTCTATGGAGGAATCAATCCAGATTTTGCCCACGCGTCTGCTTCGGAAAAATTCGTAATTAATAAAGATCTTTTCAAGAACACAACTTTGCAAGGTGTTTTAGACATTCTGCAAAAAGAACTTCAGCCAGATTACGTTTTGCCCGATGCTTCTCCAAAATATAGAAAAGATTTAGCAATGGCTTTAATGTATAAGTTTGTCTTAAGCATCGCACCGAATGATAAAATATCTCCTCGTAACGTAAGTGGGGGAAAAAAGCAGGAACGTGCAGTCTCGAAGGGAAGTCAAGATTTTGGAACCAACGAATCTATGTATCCATTAACTCAACCGGTCAACAAATTGGAAGCTTTAGCCCAATCCACTGGTATTTACAACATTTTTTTTTTATTTCAAAAAAGTACCTTCTGATTTTTCAGGTACAGCCGAATATCTTATGGATATACCCGATAGACCCAATCAACTTTTTGCAGCATTCGTTCATGCAAAAGCGGCTGCGAATTCGATCGTACAGAATGTCGACACGTCTAAAGCATTGGTATTAACATCATTTTACTAATTCTAAAATAATATATTTATTTTTTAGAGATTAGACGGAGTTAAGGCATATTTTGATAAAGATGATATACCGGGCGAAAATACCTTTACTCCACTCAAAACTGGATTGTTCATATCTGTGGCTGAAGAACTGTTTTGTAGTGGAATCGTTCGATTTTACTATCAACCGATTGGGATCATTGTGGCAACAAGTCAAGCTATCGCTTTAGCAGCGGCAGAACTGGTAGAGATTACTTACCGGGCAGGAAAGGAAAAACCATTGCTTACCATAAAAGATCTAATCCAAAATAATGCCACTACTAAAATTAGATCCGAGATGCAAATTGATGCCACAACCCGAGGTATCAAGTTTTACAATAGCTTAATTTTAAAGAATCTTCTGATTTCTAAATTTTAAAGGAAATTCCTCATTAAGTAAGGGGAGTGAGAGTTTAAATTCCAAAATTAATAACACTACGATAATCTAGATTTTTTTTGAATTAAAACTTAACGCTTCAGAGTTAGAACTGTATACCAAATCATTTTGCAGGTAACGATGTTAAACATGTGGTAAAAGGAGAGTTCAATATTGGTTGGCAATACCAGTACCATATGGAAACCCAATGTTGTGTTGCCGTGCCAACCGAAAATGGATTGACTTTGTATACTTCTACCCAGGATATGAATTTGGCACAGGTCTCGGCAGCAAAATTGTTAAAAATCGGAGTGAATCAGTATATTTTCCAAAAATTTGTATTAACCAAAATTAAAAGATGTTTTTAGGGTAAACGTTGTAGTGCGCCGTTTGGGAGGTGCGTATGGTGCCAAAATTATGCGCAATGCTATGGTATCATGCTCGGCTGCGTTAGCATCATACAAATTACAAAAACCCGTAAAGTTTTTCTTGCCTTTGGAATCTAATATGAATGTAGTTGGAGGTCGTTTTCCCTTTTATGGGGCCTACGAAGTTGGTGTGAACGACGACGGAGTTATTCAGTACTTGGATGCTTCTGCTTACACCGATTTTGGTAACAATGGTGGAAATGAAAATGTAAGTCCGTACATTTTGGACACCATTACCAAAAGCTACAAGAGCGACACCTTTACTATTAAGCTATACTCAACAAGAACCGATAATCACACAGGATCTTGGTGTAGAGCACCCGGTAGGGCCAATAATTACAATGTTTACCTGAAATTATAGTTATTAAATTTTAGGTAATCTGGAAGGTGCTTCTTACATAGAAAATATTATGCAGAACATTGCTGTGTCAATCAATAAGGATCCAATAACTGTAAGACTAAATAATATAACCAACGATCAGGTAACAAAATTTATGAACGATGCAGTAAATTGGGCTAACGTGAGAGATCGTGAAAAGGCAATTGCAAAGTTTAACAAGGTAAAATTAGTGTCTATTGTCCTGCGTGACTGTGATTTTTTCATTTTTACTAGGACAATCGATGGGTTAAGAAAGGATTGACTGTTTGTCCACTACTGTTTCCAGTACCTTTCTATGGAGTCTTCCATGTCTATGTCTCAGTTTTTCAAGGGGACGGTACAGTTGGAATTACCCATGGAGGAATTGAAATGGGCCAAGGAATTAACACCAAGGTGGCACAAGTGTGCGCGTATGCTCTAAAAATTCCATTAAGCCTTGTCACAGTCAATCCGAGTCAAAGTGTTGTATGCCCAAACAACTTTGTCTCAGGAGGAAGTATAACAAGTGAAAGCGTTTGCTTGGTAATAAATTTGCATTTAGTACAATCTTCTATCATTAAATTAAACTTTGGTTACTTATAGGCCACTTTAAGAGCTTGCGAAGCTCTAAATGAACGAATGAAGCCGGTTCGAGATACAATGACAGAACCCATCGATTGGCCAGAATTAGTTTATCAGTGCTTTATAAGAAATGTAAACCTATGTGGTACTTTCATGTTTGATCCTACTGTTCCACCCTTACAACCATATAACGTTTATGCGGCTACATGCGTAGAAACCGAAGTGGATATATTAACAGGTTTACGACAAATTAAACGAGTCGACATTATAGAAGATACTGGGAACAGTTTAAGTCCAAATGTTGATATAGGCCAAATAGAAGGTGGTTTTGTTATGGGATTAGGTTATTGGACCAGCGAAGAACATATATTTGATTCGGAAGGAAAACTATTAACAAACAGAACATGGAATTATAAAGTACCGGGAGCTAAAGATATTCCAGGTGATTTCAGGATCAGTTTACCCAAAAAAAATCCTAATGCGGTTGGAGTGCTAAATTCCAAAGGTAAAAAATTCTTTCTTTTGGGTTGAATTTTAATTAAAAGATTTTAGCGACTGCTGAACCTCCGACCTGTTTGACCATTGCGGTTGCCTTAGCTATTAAAGACGCAGTTGAAGATGCAAGAGTTGAATCCTTAACAAAGGCAGAAAGGTGGTACCCGATCGGTAAATATGCACCAATCACTCTGATTAAATTCTGAAATTGTTTTTATTGTAGATGGACCATGCACAGTTGAAAATACTTTCCTCAATAGTTTGAATGATTACCGCCAATATACCTTATAAGTTTTAGTAGTAAAATTAAATGTATTATAATATTTATATTGCCAATTATATTTTCTTTAGAAAGGAATATCTTTATTCTTTCTCGATAATACCGGGTATATAAAAATTATGGATATTTTTGCATGCAATTTTTGGGGATTTCATTCAAAAATCTTTCAGAAAAAATTCAGCTTTAATAGATTCTGAAATTTTAAGTTTGTGTTAAATATTCTAATTTGGTAGGGGTACAAATCATAAAGGTGTTGGTACCCAACGAAGAAGCAACTAGTTATATACGAACACAAAATGTCACTTTCCCAAGCTCGACCGTAAATAGCTATAATTTTACTCTCTAACATTATGTATATTAGCTATTTATGGTACAAGTGTATGTTGTTGCGATTCAGCAGCGATTCGCAGACGAAAATTCTATGAGGTTCTTTTTGAATTAACTTGTGTGGAACCCATACATCGAGATTCTTTTTGTATCCAGCCTCATTCAAATGGTTCCAAGCGGTTTTTTATCCTATCTTTAGCTTTTGGGAAATCGAAACAGTGCTTACATGACGGCTGGACTCAAAAATTTCCAGTATTTTATCGACATTTACGATAATTGGCCTTCCAGTGCGTGATGCATTTTTGACATCGAAATTACCGGAACGGAATCGACGAAACCGAAACTGCACGTGATTGGGTATTACAATAACAAGGCCATAAACACTATTCACATTTTCAGCCGCCTAGCTTGAGTTTTCGCCTTTATCGAAGAAAAACCCCAACTAGCACAATTAGTCGCCGGCACGTAGCGGCTACTTATATAGATAACCGCAAAGTCGTCACTACTAGAGGCAGGCACGTAGTAGGGTCGTAGCCATTACGTGCCCGCTACTAAAATGGGGAACACTTTTTCGGTAACGACGACGTTTCGGGCACGCTGGGGCGACTTACACCGCTACGTCGCCACCACTACCCAGGGTAGTAACTACGACTTTCACCTTGGTTAGCTACCTGCTTAGTTTCATTGTAATGAAACTACTTTTGTAAAATTTATATTTCATACCTTAACAATCCTTGTCTCTTTCTTAACTTAGAAATAAGATGGAATATTTAACAACCACCTAATTTTATTATATATTTTATATATTTATATAGTTTGGGAAGTCCGAAGTAGTAGAAAGTCTGATGTACACAATTTTTGACCGTGGTTTCTCCCTCGATTATTTACCTATTTTGTGATAGTTGTATACTCCTGAGTCAATTTCACTTTAGTTAGATTTTTAAGATATTTGCTATTCGATATGCTAGCATATCAATAGCATCTGCTATTCAGATATCAGATATCCTAAAAATCTCACACAGGACAAATAAACCGAGGACTATAAAACTATCACAAAATAAAAAAATTAATTTTTAAGAATTAGTTAGACTAATCAAAAACAAGCTAAAATTACAATTTTTAAAAAACATACTTTAAGCGCCCCTTTACTACTCGGCGCCCCTAGGCAGCTGCTTAGTTTGCCTATTGGATAATCCGGCCCTGAATTTGTCACTGTTATTTTAAATGAATCCTAAATTAGATAATCAGTAAATCTTTGTGAAGTTGGCATCCCATCTTCATCATTTTGATATAAAACAATATAGAATCGTTAGGTCTTGAAAGGTTACTCGGTTTTAACGTTTGGTCGCTTCTGGTTTAAAAAAAATTATTACCTTTTTGAAAGATTTTTGATTTTGTTTCTTGAAAAGAAAAAAGTTTGATTTTTTGGAGACCGACGTTAACTCTTGGCAAATCTATGAATTGGGCCCTACCTATACAACAATAAAGAAAATTATTTGTTAGTTATCATTGCAGATGAGAACAGTTTTCTTCAAATTACCTTCATTCCTAGTTAGTGGCCTGGATAACTTCTTCGTTGTTTCTTCCAATAAACATAAGTCACTCACAAGCCCGAACACTTTCACATTTTGTTTCACTAAAGTATTAAAAAGAAAATTGTTCTCGATTATTAAGAAAGCTTTCATCTAAATTCTTCACGATAATTCGAACTCGAAACACCACACTCTCGTTGGCGGAAAACTGAACATTTTTCCGACTTTCTCTATGCGATTACTTTTAGGCTGAATACATGCACTAGCATTTTGAGGAAATCGATTTTTGTTTTGATTGGTTTAATTTCAATAAAAGGTTCAAATTTTACTAATCAAAATTCCGCAAATCGCTAGTGCGTGTATTCAGCTTAAGGCCTTACAAACGAATGACTGATATGAGTCCGTACGAGGCACCGTGTCACAATGCGTATATAACTTTTTTTTGTTTCCTGTTTGTAATTTTAATCGATCGAGGAAACAAAAAAAAAGTTATATACGCGGTACCCCGTACGGACTCATATCAGTCATTCGTTTGTAAGGCCTTAAGCTGAATACACGCACTAGCGATTTGCGGAATGCCATTTTTGTTTTGATCAGTAAAATTTGAACCTGTTATTGAAATTTAACCAATCAAAACAAAAATCGCATTCCGCGAAACGCTAGTGCATGTATTCAGCTTATAAGTAATCGTATGGAGAAAATTCGGAAAAATGTTCAGTTTTCCGCGAAAGAAAGTGTGGTGTTTCGAGTTCGAATTATCCTGAAGAATTTTGATGAAAGCTTTCTTAATAATCGAGAACAATTTTCTTTTTAATACTTAAGTGAAACAAAATGTGAAAGTATTCGGGTTTTTAAATTTTTAAATTCATAATTAAATTCATACAGGGCCGTATTTGCAAAAATCACAAAATGGTGTGATAATTTTTTGAGTCTTTTTGGGCCCACGTCAACAGCTACATATCATTGAAAAGTTTGATCTGTTCTTGCCTATTATCATGAGGAATATTGTTATTAAATTCTGTTACTTTCCTTTTTTTTAATGTATGTAATTCTTCAGATTTATGGAAACTTGTTTATTTGTAAATAAATAAATAACAATAATATAGAATTTAATTTGTATTTAAAATTCTAATTTGGCTGGCGTACTTATCATGAGACTATTGGTACCAAACGAAAAAAAAAACAAGTTTTACTTTACAAAACCGGTTAAAAATTTTAAAATATTTTTGGAAGTTCATGTATTTTGCAAATCTTCTAAACCTTTCAATACATTTGAAATATATTAATTCATAGTCAACAATAAACAACAGCAGAGTTATAGTTATGTTATAGAATAATTATCGTCAAGATGGACTACTTAGCATCGTGGTTGTACCCATCCAGCACAAATTTTTCAAAGTAAGTTATTATTTAAAAATTGAAAATAATAAATTGTAAGAAATTCAAATAATTATTGCTTACAAGTTTACAAAATATTAATAAGTACGTTATAAAAACACAACAACGAAAGTTCTGTTTCAGCATTCAGTTGAATTTTAAATGAAAATAAAATCATTTACAATTATTTCTGTTATAATTTATTTTAAAACACACAGTTTTTATTTAAGTTAAAAAGGCAACAGATAACTGGATTTTATTTAAAATTAAATTACCGAGTTAGAAATTTGTCGCTTTCCGACCGATGAGAAAGTAAAAAATTACTTTCGATCGTTTGGTTAAATAAAAATTTCATTTAAAGAATTGGATGATGATAGAACAAATTTTTTAATTTACTAGCTACGAGCTACAAAAGATTTCTTCACCTGTACGTGTTTTGGAATTTTTGATAGGTATTCCGGGGTATTTTTCAATCTCGAAACTGTCCCTAGTGAAAGAAAATGTAATAACTGGCAATGTTTCTTCTGTAGTAGCCTCGAGTTACCCAGAGGAAAATGTATTGTGAGAACCAGGCCCGTAGCCAGGGGGGAGGACACCTGGGGGCACGTGCCCCCCCTCCCCCCGAAATGTTAAAAAAGACAAAAATTGCTTGTAATAATAAAAATTCCCGGAAGGGAGTCCGTCGAAAATGTTACTTTTTACGAAAGGCTTTTATGAGTGCCTCCCCCCCCCGAAATGAAATCCTGGCTACGGGCCTGGTGAGAGCAGTATTTACAGTAGCGATCATTGAAACTCCATTGAGAATTATTTCAGAATTAAAAAAATAGATTTTTATATTATATTCTTGGTAATGTTACCAGGTAAAACTTAAATTTTAAATTTGGCGCTAACAAAAGGCGCTACTTACCTGGGTCTACTGGCATCGCCGCGCTACCAAGTCAACCTCCTGACTTTTTGTAAATTCGAAGAGCAGTAGCTTTTCTACGCTTAAGTTATCTAGTGATTACTTCCGGTAATGCATAAAGATATACATCTAAAAAAACAATTATCGTCTGCTTTGACGTCTTTATAATCAAGGGGTAAATATCCCACAAATTTTGTGCACGTTCGTCGGAATTCCTTTGGAAATCATTGGAATTCCTTGAAAATCCTTGGAATTCTTGGAAATAATTGAAATTCCTTGGAAATCCCTGGAATTTTTGGAAATCATTGGAATTTCTTGGAAATCACTGGAATTCTGTGGAATTCTTTGGAAATCCTTGGAATTCTAGAAAATCATTGGAATTCGTTGGAAATCTTTGGATATCGTTGGAATTCCTTGGAAATTGTTGAAATTCTTGGAAATCTTTGAAATTCCGAGTCTTGTGTGCAGAAATTTTACTGGAAATTTAACCCTTGTTTATAATAGTTTGAGGCGAATTGTGCAACGCATTTTTTGTTGTTGCAAAGTGGAATTCTTGTCAAATAAAGGTCCAAGCTTCTCAAAATGTCGTCTTTTGCCAAATATTATATATGGGACATAAACGAAATTTAGATTTTTACGTATTAATGAAATTAATTTCTTCCACAGATAATAATTCATGCTCTTCATTTTTGAAGAGGAATTGCGATTTTTTGAAATGTGGGAGGTTCTCACGCCTTACCCTACGTTAATATTACTTTTACTATTTATACCTAATATAATATTATCCTATTTTATTTATTTTTATTCTTCTAAAATCTGTGGAAGATATTTTAGCATCCCAGAATAAAATACATATAATCGAATTTGATACATAAACAGTAATAAAAATTCTGAATTACATATAAAATTTCTTAAGGGGATAAAAATTCACTGAGGTTATTTTAAACTTTATTTTACCCCCCTGTAAAAATTCCCTAAAAAAATTTTACCCCCAGTAAAAAATGATTAGGGGGTAAAATTTCACTGGGGTAAATATTCCCGGTTAAACCGGCTCCGAGCTTTTCAATATTTTTTTATATTTAAGCTTCTTTGTACATACAATTTTTCCATTAGAATAAAGCTATTAATTCAACGGGCTAACAGTATTGTTGTGATTAGGTAATTAAGATGTCATTTTAGTTAAGATACTGCAATTATCTAAAACCCAAAGACACTAATGTACTGTTAACTGTTGTTTTAGAAAAGAAACCATTAGATTTTTTATTCACGATGAAGAACATTTAGGTGAGTTTTGAAAGCTTTACACATTCACTTCAACGCTGAAAAAAATTTTTTAGTGAAACCTACGGAATTAGATCCAAAAACAACTCTAAATCAGTATCTTCGTACAGTGGCCAATTTAACAGGAACGAAAAACATGTGTTTGGAAGGAGGATGTGGATGCTGTGTCGTCACTGTTTCGTTTCCAGATCCAATCACAAACCGAGAGACGATCATAGCAGTCAATTCGGTTTGATTTTAAATTGATCGTCCAAGGAGATTACAAGAATTTCTTTTTAGTGTTTGGTGTTGATCTACTCTTGTGCTGGTTGGAAAATCTACACCGCAGATGGGCTTGGAAACCCGGAATCAGGATACCATCCAATTCAAAACGCAATAGTCAAGTTTAATGGAACCCAGTGCGGTTATTGCACGTCTGGGATGATGATGAACATGTATGCGCTGTACGAATCGAAAGACAACCTAACTATGAAGGAAATTGAAAATTCCTTTGGTGGAAATATTTGCAGATGTACCGGCTACAGACCAATATTGACAGCGTTTAAGTCTCTAGCTTCCGACTCATCTCAAGATATTATTGGAACGTTCTCGGATATTGAAGATATTCCAATTTGTAAAAAGGAAAACTGCTGGGTAAAGTGTGAAAAACCTTGCAACCAAATCACTCCACACTTTTTTGATAATGGAAAATGCAAATGGTACAAAGCTTACTCCATTAATGAGGTTTTAGGTCTAGTGAAAACTTCCAGCACCGCTGGAGAGGTTTACATGTTGGTTGGAGGAAACACAGCTTCAGGTAGAATGAAAGCATTCTTGTTCTGTTAGTATTTATTTTTCTACATTCTAGGTGTATACAAGAATTCACAACCGGCTGATGTCTACATAGATATAACCAGTGTTAAAAATCTTTTGGAATACTCCATGAAAAACAACAAACTTACACTTGGAGCTAACATGACCTTGACAAATACAATGATTCTATTTAATAGATTGGCAGAAGAGCAGGTCGGATTTGAATATTTAAAAAAGTTAGCTGACCACATTGATTTAGTAGCTCACGTAGCAGTTCGGAATGTAAGTATTTTGTTAACTTTTTGTTCTTACAAATAAAACCTGATTACAGATTGGAACGTTAGCCGGAAATTTAATGATCAAACATAAACATAAGGAATTTCCTTCTGATATTTTTTTAATATTGGAAACAGTAGGGGCAACAGTAACTCTAAGTATCTACGTTCCACAATCGGACGACAACCAAATTTAATTAACATTAATTTAATTTTTAGTTAACAAGGCTGGCCAAACAGTGACGAAAACTGTTTTGGAGTTTTTAAACCGCAATATGGAATCTACAATTATTAAAAATATTAATCTACCAGCGCTTGACAAAAGCTTTAAATACGAAAGCTACAAGGTAAGCAAATTTAAAAATGTTCTACAAGTTAACTTGAAGTTTACCTTTGGTTTCAGATAATGCCAGTAGCTCAAAACGCTCACGCCATAGTTAATGCAGGTTTTCTATTCCAGTTTGATAATAAAAATGTAGTAAAATCTGCACGAATTGTTTATGGAGGTATTCATCCAAATTTTGCACACGCTACTGCTTCTGAAAAATACCTAGTCGACAAGGAGCTATTCGATAACTCAACCCTGCAAGGTGTTTTGGAAATTCTTCAAAAGGAACTTCTACCAGATTCCGTTTTGCCTGAGGCGTCTCCAAAATTTAGAAAAGATTTAGCAACAGCTCTGCTGTACAAGTTTGTTCTGAGCATCGCTCCAGACGATAAAATATCTCCTCGTAACATAAGCGGGGGAAAGAAACAAGAACGTGCGATTTCGAAGGGAACCCAAGATTTTGGAACCAACGAATCTATGTATCCGCTAACTCAACCGGTTAACAAATTGGAAGCCTTAGCCCAATCTAGCGGTAGTTAAAACGCTTTTTTGTACTTTACAGAATTTCAACTTTTTTTTTAGGAACAGCTGAATACATTATGGACATGCCCGATAAGCCCGATCAACTCTTTGCAGCATTTGTTCTTGCAAAGGCGCCAGCGAATTCCATTATAAATAACATCGACACTGCCAAAGCATTGGTAATGATTTCATAATTGCATGAAGCTTAAACTAAGAATTAATTCTTTATATAAATGTATACCAATGTTGAGAAATCTTGACACCTCGATATTGGCGCAATATTGTTCTGCGATATCGCTTCAATATTGCCGGTATATTGAAAATCAATATTGCACCAATATTGGAATAAGTTCACATTTAAATATTGCCGCAATATTAATTTCCAATATTCCAATATTTTTGAATTAAATTTTGTAATTTGAATTAAAATTTAAACCAGAGGTTCTTAAGTTTTTAACATCATAACAATTTCGTCCGCTTTGTATAGGACATCCTATTTTTTTTTTTTAATTTACTGTTACATACAAATATGTTTACTTTTCAGAGTTTAGATGGAGTTAAAGCGTATTATGATAAAAATGATATTCCAGGCGAAAATACTTTTACTCCTCTTAAAACGGGATTAACGATAGTGGTTCGCGAAGAACTATTCTGTAGTGGAACAGTTAGATATTACTATCAACCAATTGGAATCATTGTGGCAACAAGTCAAGATATTGCTTTAACAGCGGCAGATTTAGTTGAAGTTACTTATTTGCCAGGAAAGGATAAACCGCTTTTCACTATAAAAGACCTAATCAAAAATAATGAAACCAGTAAAATTAAACCGGAGTTGGATATCGTAGCTAAAAGGAAAGGTAAAAATTTATATTTTAAATGTCATATTTTACCAAGAATTCAATTGAATCATTCTATATTAGTAATATCTTTATTTTAGTTGGAATTTTCACAGTTTAGTTTTAGTTAATTTTAGTAGAATTAATTATCGTTTCAAAAACCTAAAAAACAATAAGTTTAAAAGATTTTGACGGAAATTGCTCTTCATGTAACGGGAGTGCTCGTTCTGTTTATTTCATGAAAAACACTCAGCTCTTAAAAGCGAGCTTTTATATTTACTCGACGTAAATAATTTCGGAAAAGCTTTTTAAGTGGCATAACCACCAACATGTCCAACTGGTAATATCATACCATACCTTTATTTTAAATTGACTTTTGTTAATGATGTGATCCATGCCTTTATCATGTGCGTGATCTCAGTGATGCATTCGGGTCGATTTCGAGTTAATTATATACTGAATAGTAAACTATATGTTACAGGTAATGATGTTAAGCATGTGATAAAAGGAGATTTCAATATTGGTTGGCAATACCAGTTTCATATGGAAACCCAATGCTGTATTGCAGTTCCAAATGAAAACGGATTGACATTGTACGCTTCAACTCAAGATATGAATTTGACTCAGATTTCAGCAGCAAAACTACTAAACATCGGTGTTAATAAGTATTTTTTCGAAAAAGCGTGAATTTCTAAAATTAAAACGATATTTTTAGAGTCAACGTAGTGGTTCGCCGTTTGGGAGGTTCATATGGAGCTAAAACTATGCGCAGCGCGTTGATATCATGTTCGGCTGCGTTAGCAGCACACAAATTACAAAAACCTGTAAAGTTTTCAATGCCTTTAGAAGCTAACATGAATGTTATTGGAGGTCGTTTTCCGTTTTATGGCGCATACGAAGTTGGTGTGAACGATGACGGAGTTATTCAATACTTAGATGCTTCCGCTTACACCGATTACGGCAGCAATGGTGGAAATGAAGATATAACTTCAAAATTTTTGAGTATATTTACAGAAACCTACAAGAGCGATACCTTTACTGTAAAGATTTTTTCAACCACAACTGATAATCACACTGGGTCTTGGTGTAGAGCACCCGGTAAGGACGACAGCTAAGATGTTTTCACAAACTTAACGTTGTTAACTTATAGGTAACACAGAATCTATAGCTTACATGGAAAATATCATGCAGAACATAGCTGTCTCAATAAATAAAGATCCAATAACTGTAAGATTAAATAATATAGTCAACGATCAGGTGAAAAGATTTATGAACGAAGTAGTAGATTGGGCAAATGTGAGAGATCGTGAGAATGAAATTGAAAAGTTTAATAAGGTAAAATTAATGATTACCATGCTGCGTGACTGTGATTTTTTCATTTTCATTAGGAGAATCGATGGGTTAAGAAAGGATTGGCTGTTTGTCCAATACTTTTTCCAATAATTTTCTATGGAGTCTACCACGTTTATGTCTCAATTTTTCAAGGCGATGGTACAGTTGGAATTACGCATGGAGGAATTGAAATGGGCCAGGGTGTTAACACGAAAGTTGCGCAAGTGTGCGCATATGCTTTAAAAATTCCGTTAAGTTTTGTCACAGTAAATCCAAGCCAAAGTGTTGTATGTCCAAACAACTTCCTCTCAGGAGCAAGTATAACAAGTGAAGGCGTTTGCTTGGTAAGTAACTTGAGTTTAATTCAATATTCCATCAACAAAGCAAACATTTGTTACCTGTAGGCCACTTTAAGAGCTTGCGAAATTCTGAATGAAAGAATGAAGCCGGTTCGAGATACAATGACAGAACCCATCGATTGGCCAGAATTAGTCTATCAGTGCTTTAAAATAAATGTAAACCTATGTGGTACTTTCATGTATGATCCAACTACTCCACCCCTACAACCATATAACGTTTATGCAGCTGTATGCGTAGAAACCGAAGTGGACATATTGACAGGTTTACGACAAATCAAACGAGTCGATATTGTGGAAGACACTGGGGACAGTTCAAGTCCAAATATCGATATTGGGCAAATAGAAGGGGGTTTTATCATGGGATTGGGTTATTGGACCAGCGAAGAACAGGTTTTCGATTCAGAAGGAAAGCCACTAACAAACAGGACCTGGAATTATAAAGTACCGGGTGCTAAGGATATTCCAGCTGATTTTAGGGTCAAGTTACCTAAAAATAATCCCAATGCGGTTGGAGTGTTGAATTCCAAAGGTAAAAACTACTTTCTATTGAATTTATTTTAAATTCAAAAATTTTAGCGACTGCTGAACCTCCAACCTGTTTGGCCATTGCGGTTGCGTTAGCTATTAAAAATGCAGTCGAGGATGCAAGGGTTGAATCCTTAACAAAGGCGGAAAAGTGGTACCCGATAGGTAAAATATGCACTAATCACTCTGATTGGATTACGATAGTGTTTTTATTTTAGATGGACCATGCACAGTTGAAAGTACTTTCCTCAATAGTTTGAATGATTACCGGCAATATACCTTATAAGTTATTATTATAGTGAAATTAAATATATTACAATTATTATTATTATTATCAATTGCAAATGTTCGTTAGTAATAGAAAATTTGAGTGTGTGAAAATACTAGCCCAACAAACCCCCTTCCAGATACTACCTGGTATTATTTTAGAAATCAGAAGAGGAACAATATTTTCAATATTATATTGCTATGTAACATTGGTAAACCTTTTTTTTATTTTTCAGGAAGAAAATTTTTTTCAGCTTAAATCTCCCTTCTTGCATTTCCGTGTATTTTGGTGCATCTATTTTATAAGCAATTTCCAATCGCTTGTATTAGTATTATAATGGAAATTATTGCCAGTTAAGTGCAGTTGAATGAACTTTACCTGTAATAATTTGCTTGGTCTTCATTTAATTTTATTTTCATTAAATTTTCCATTAATTGCATTACTTTTAATTAAAATAAAAAATTATACTTGCAGTGTATTTTGTTCTAAAAAGTGTGCAAATTAATTAATCACTAAATTTCTTTTAAATTTGTAAAAGTTTTGTTGTGTTTTGGCGGATATTGACCCGAATTTGGTTTACAAGTAGTTTTTTTATATTTAAAAAAAAAATGTTATTTTACGGAATATTTTACGTTTGATAAACTATGGAATTTAATTATAATCATAAGGGTATCGGTACCACATAGGAAGAAAAAACTAGTTTTCTTAAAAAAACCGGTTAAATAATTCAAATAATTTTTTATATTCACGCACTATATAAACCTATCGAAATTATCGGTTACGTTAAAGAATACTTTCATGATGGACTACTTATCATCGTGGTTGTACCCATCCAGTACGAACTATGAAAAGTAAGTTTATTAAAATATCAAGTTTGAAATTGAAAAAAATTCAAATAATTATTGTACATAAGTGGCAGTAATAAAAAAAAAGAAATTACTACACGAGAAATAGTCGCATATTATTAGTAAACTGTATTATTCAGAATCCAAATTTTAAAAATTTGTATCTTCAGGAAATAATATACAAATCTTCATTAATCAGCCTGGATAACTTCAAAATTTCAATCCAGAATATAAGTAGATTTTGGGAAAGCCAAAATGTTTCAAATATTAATTTTCATCTTAAATTATTCTTAAATTTAGAATATAAATTGGAAAAGCCAAATTAAAAATAAAACTCGCCCATGTGTAGTCACATCACATCTTATATTTCCTTAAATTGAAATTTTGATAACATGAACTGCATCTCTTCAATCTCCAATTCTCAATCCAAATCAAATGATCAATTAAATCTCATTTAATCATCATGAATTTTATTCTTAAAAATAAATTAAAAATAAAACATTTTTATTAGCCAAAATATAAAATTTAAAGTAAAATCTCAATGAAAAACCTACTAAAAACATTTTGTCCAAACGACTAAAGCGGTTATCTTGTCGGCAAAGTGCTTGCTTTCACCGTTTAGTGCAGGTAAATTAGCTGATTTCGAAGCCAAAATCATAATTAATTTTAGAAAACATTTTTATCATTGGATATGGTAAAGGAGCTTATAAAAAATAGGAAAAAAGAAAATGCAATTCCGGGGGTGGCATAGGATTAATTTAGGGGGGGGTAGTAAAAAGCCGTGCAAAATATATTCCCATGCAGCATACAATTTTGGCGCAATATTGGGGGCAATATTGGACCAATAATGTAGGTTCAATATTGCAAGATTTCGCGCAATATTATTGGTCTAATGTTATTTTCCAATATTGTACCGATATAAGAAATCAATATTGGACCAATATCGGCTGTACCCTTTTGTAATATTGGGTCAATATTGACAACAAATGTTGCCTGCCAATATTCAGCCATTATCGGTCCAATATTATTTTTCAATATTGCTTTGAAGGATAATTTTCAAAAATAATAAAATCAATTTTTTTAATACTTTTATCGACATTCGTCAAATTGGCAATAAAATTGAGGTATATTTTGACAACCCCCCCCCCATTTTGAATTTTGGATTCAAAATGGTCTAAATAGTTTGTACCTTGTTTGTACCTGTTTGTACCTTCCTTATTTTCGTTTGTACCCATTTTATTTTTTAGATATTTTGAAATATCCAAAATGAACATTTTGTCAGGTCCCCTCCCAATTTTGAATTTTGGATCCACAATAATTTTAATCGTTTGTACCTGTTTGTACCTTCTTTATTTTCGCTTGTACCAAATTTGTTTTTAATATATTTCAAAATTTCTAATAATGACATTTTGCTAACACCCTTTCACCCCGGAATTCAAATTTTGGATATAAAATAGTTTTAATGGTTTGTACCTGTGCGTACTTTTCTTATTTTTAGTTGTACCACATTTTCTTGATATACAGGATATATAATATAGTCTTGACTAATTATGAGATTAAGAGAAAAAGAAATTGTACACAAAGAGTTGAACGCACAGGTATAAATCATTAAAACAATTTTATATCCAAAATTCGAAATCCCGGGTGGGGGGGGTAGATTTAGGAATATTTAGCGAAATGTTATTATTAGAAATTTTGAAATATTTTAAAAACAAAATTGGTAATACAAACGAAAGTAAGAAAGGTACAAATAGGTACAAATGATTAAAACTAATTTATATCCAAAATTCGAAATGGGGGGGGGTTGGCAAAATGCCCAATTTAGATATTTCAAAATATTTGAAAAACAAAACCCATACAAACGAAAATAAGAAAGGTACTACAAACAGGTTCAAACAAGGTACCAACGATTTAGAGTATTTTGGATTCAAAATTTGAAATGGGGGGGAGGATGGAAAAATGTCCATTTAAGATATTTCAAAATACCTGAAAAACAAAATGGGTACAAACGAAAAATCGAAAATAAGGATTCAAAATTTTAAATGGGGGAGGGGGGGTAGCTGGCGAAATGCATCTATAAAATTCTCTTCTTCTTCCACTTTAAAGCAGGATTGCTCCTGTTTGCCTTGACTTCGGGGTTCTGTCGTTTTCTATCGAAGAGAAGTCGAAGTCACTATTATTAGTCTGAAAGCGTATTAATTGTTTTATATCTGAGGTAGCTTGTTGGGCTCTTCTCAGATGTGCATGTGCCCGTACCCTGAATTTTTGTTGATGAGCCGAGCTAGATTCTACTCTGTGGAATTTTACTCCTTCGTTTACATCAGTAAAACATTGGGTAGACGAGGTTAAACGAGGTCGTACAAGCTGCCAAAATAAACATCGCAGTGGTCACTAAATGAGGTGACTACTTCAGAAATAGTGAAGAAAATCCACAAAGCAGTATTGGATGATCGTCGATTGAAGGTGCGCGAGTTAGCAGACATTGTGAAGATTTCAAAAAGTGCTATACATCGCATATTGACTCTAAATTTAGACATGAGAAACTGTGCGCAAGTTGGGTGCTGCGTTTGCTCAATATGGAACAAAAACAGCGTCGTGAGAGTGTTTCAATCGAGTGTTTGGCAATCTTTCGGAGGAATACAGCCGAGTTTTTAAACAATAATGGATAGAGTTAAGAGTAAAGAGTTAAAAACAATGGACCGAAAGGGGAAAATCGACTCCAAAGAAGGGGAAGACGTTTCATCTGCAGGCAAGGTCATGGCGTCAGTTTTTTGGGATGCGCGTGGTATCATTCAGTGGCGTAGCGTGGATTTATGGTACCCGGGGCAAACCTTAAATTTGCCGCCCCCAATTTTCGCAAAAAAGGTTTTTTTTTAAATCAATTTATTAAAATTAAAATAATTAAATTACAATTTTATTCTGCGTGATTTGTGTAATGCAGCGGTTTCCAATTAGTTTTGGCCGCGGAATCCTTGGGAGATGTTAAGCATTTGGTGGAACCCCAAGCCGATTTTTTTTTATTATTAGCTTAAAAAGAAGGTCATAAAAAGCTTTTACCTTAAAAAAGTGAAAAACTATTTTTTAAGTGACAGAATGTATTTTTACGCCATTTTGAAATTCTTTTTGGCGGAACCCTTGGAACCCCATTTGGGAACCGCTGGTGTAATGCAAACTCTTGAATACATTTGTTAATGTAGTTTTTAATTATTTTTAATTTAGAGAAGATTTTCTCGCCATCTATCCATCATCAGCACAACCGTTCCCTGCCGCCCCCTTAGACTATAGTAACTTTATAGACACAGTGGCAACAAACGATGTCCGACTTTTGATTGGATACAATGTTTTTGCTTATATATAGCTTAAGGCAGAATAAAAATTATTTTTTTTACATTGATGGTGCATTTTATTAACATGGGAAATGGAAAATCTTTTAATTTAAAGCATATGCCATTCTAGAGCATATATTTTTTGCTTGAATTTGCAACATCTTGGGCCGAATAAGGGGATTTTGCAACATCCTGGGCCGATTTAGGGGCTTGTGTCGTCACTGTGTCTATAAAGTTACTGTACCCTAGACGTGCCTCCCGAGGCATTTGCCTCCCCTGCCCATGAGTTTTTTCGTTTTCCGGCGAAACTTGATGTTCTATCAAAAACTGTCCTACAGAAAAGTTGTAGATCATAAAAACATGTATAACTTTCATAAGAGTCACTTTTTACTTTGACCTCAAAATTTTCGTGAAAACTGTGAAAAGTACCAAAAAAACGATTTTTTGTTTTTTTGGCTTTCATTTTTACGAAAACAATTCAATTTTGATGATATTTTGTGAAAGCTGCTTCCTTATGTCTTAAATAAGCATAAATTTTTTTACAAAAAAACTTAAAAACTTTTTGAGATATTCGGTTTTTCAATCGACAACTTTTTTTTTTCAAAAATAAATATTGTAGTGAAAAATCATCCTACAGAGCTTTTCCAGAGCTCTTTTTTTTTTGATTTTACGTGTACTTTTTAATGCAGAAATATAAAATAGTAGTTGCTATGTAACAGCAAGCTTAAATATTTAAAAAAAACTCAAAAAATTTTATATTTAACATTTAATTTCCACAAAAACAACTTTCTCGCGTTTTTCCCGGAAGTTTTGAGAACACATCATGCAGTAATCTCTTGTTTTCTGGAAGCTAGACACTTTTTGATGCTAAGACAAAAAATTGATTATTTTGCTTACTTATGTGAAGCATTATTATTCCAATTTAATGTTAATAGCATTACTGGAAAGAAATTATGTATTGGGTCAAATAATAAACGACAGTTTCCTTATTATATTTCCGTACAATTGAATGGTGTAATCAGTATTTTAGTTTTCTTAAAAATTATAAACAATCACTAAAAAATTCATTGATGCAAAAGTCATTTTAGTTTTTTCAATATCTGAGCGTGTTCTTAAATAGGAACCACTATTTTTATTATTATTGCATCAAAAAGTACACGTAAAAAATGACCACCGGAAGAACTCTGAAAGATTATGACAGTTTCCCCCACAGAATTTATTTTCGACAAAAGAAAAAAACGGTTTATGACTGAAAAACTGAATATCCCACGTTCACACACTTTCACAAAATTTCATCAAAATTGAATTTTTTTTCGAAAATAAAAAATAAAAGAAAAGTCGTATTTTCGCATTTTTCACGGAAAATTTTGAGGTCATTTTGAAAAGTGGTTCTTACAAAAGTTGTAGATTCTTTATGATCTACAACTTTTCTGCAGCACAATTTTTGATACAACATCAAGTTTCTCCAAAAAACGCAATAATATATTTTGCACACCTTTTCAACCCCCCCTCCCCCATTTAAGCCTATACCACCGCCGAGCTTGCATTATTTTTTTACACCATTTTCAATGATAAAAGTTTTGCCTACAATTAATAAATACCCAAAATTTAATTTGCCTGCACTTGGTTGGCATAACGTCAACTATTTAGCGAAAAATTCAGAAATTTCAAGATTTATAAAATCTACAAAATAAAAAAAAATAATTAATGAGAAAAAAATTACTTTTTTTCATTTTCGATCGTAAATGTTGTTTTAGGAAAGAAAACGTCAGATTTTTTATCCACAATGAAGAGCATTTAGGTGAGTTCTGCAAGATTTGCACATTCACTCTAAAGCTTTTACATATTTTTAGTAAAAGCTACGGAATTGGATCCAAAGACAACCCTCAATCAGTATCTCCGCACAGTGGCCAATTTGACAGGAACAAAAAACATGTGTTTGGAAGGAGGTTGTGGATGCTGTGTGGTCACCGTTTCGTTTACAGATCCAATCACCTGTCGTGAGACTATCATAGCAGTCAATTCGGTTTGCTTTTATTTTTGATCATCCGAAGAAAATACAATAATTTTTTTAGTGTTTGGTGTTGATCTATTCTTGTGCTGGTTGGAAAATCTACACCGCAGATGGGCTTGGAAACCCGGAATCAGGATACCATCCAATTCAAAACGCAATGGTCAAGTTTAATGGAACCCAGTGCGGTTATTGTACGTCTGGCATGATAATGAATATGTATGCGCTGTACGAATCGAAAGACAACTTAACTATGAAGGAAATTGAAAATTCTTTTGGTGGAAATATTTGCAGATGTACCGGCTACAGACCAATATTGACAGCGTTTAAGTCTTTAGCTTCCGACTCTTCTTCAGATATTATTGGAACGTTCTCGGATATTGAAGATATTCCAATTTGTAAAAAGGAAAACTGCTGGGTAAAGTGTGAAAAACCTTGCAACCAAAGCTCTCCATATTTTTTTGATAATGGAAAATGCAAATGGTACAAGGCTTACTCAATTAATGAGGTTTTAGGTCTAGTGAAAACTTCCAGCGCCGCTGGAGAGGTTTACATGCTAGTTGGAGGAAACACAGCTTCAGGTAGAATGAAATCTATCTTGTCTTGTCAGCATTTATTTTTCTACCTTTCAGGTGTATACAAGAATTCTGAACCGGTTGATGTCTACATAGATATAACCAGTGTTAAAAATCTTTTGGAATACTCCATGAAAAACAACAAACTAACACTTGGAGCTAACATGACCTTGACAAATACTATGGCTCTATTTAATAGATTAGCGGGAGAGCACGTCAGATTTGGATATTTAAAAAAATTAGCTGACCATATTGACTTAGTAGCTCACGTAGCAGTTCGGAATGTAAGATTTTTGTAAACTCTTTGTTCTTACAAATAAAATCTGATTGCAGATTGGAACGTTAGCCGGAAATTTAATGATCAAACATAAATATAAGGAATTTCCTTCTGATATTTTTTTAATATTGGAAACAGTAGGGGCAACTGTAACCCTAAGTACCCTAAGTAAATAGGACAACAGCCCTATTTAATTAATAATATTTTAATTTTTAGTTAACAAGGCTGGCCAAATAGTTACAAAAACTGTTTTGGAGTTTTTAAGCCACGATATGGAATCTACAATTATTAAAAACATTATCCTTCCAGCGCTTGATAAAAGCTTTAAATACGAAAGCTACAAGGTAAACAAATTTAAAAAAGTTCTACAAGTTAACTTGAAGTTTTCTTTTGGTTTCAGATAATGCCAGTAGCTCAAAACGCTCACGCCATAGTTAATGCAGGTTTTCTATTCCAGTTTGAAAATAAAAATGTAGTAAAATCTGCACGAATTGTTTATGGAGGTATTAATCCAAAATTTGTACATGCTACTGCTTCGGAAAAATACCTAGTCGACAAGAAGCTCTTCGATAACGCAACCCTGCAAGGTGTTTTGGAAATTCTTCAGAAGGAACTTCTGCCAGATTCCATTGTGCCTGACGCTTCTCCAAAATTTAGAAAAGATTTAGCAACTGCCCTGTTGTACAAGTTCGTTTTGAGCATCGCTCCAGACGATAAAATATCTCCTCGTAACAAAAGCGGTGGAAAGAAACAAGAACGTGCGATTTCGAAGGGAACCCAAGATTTTGGAACCAAAAAATCTATGTATCCGCTAACTCAACCGGTTAACAAGTTGGAAGCCTTAGCCCAATCCACTGGTAATGGTTACCACGGTCTCTTCTATTTACAAAAATTCAACTGTATTTTTTAGCTACAGCCGAATACATTATGGACATGCCTGATAGGCCCAATCAACTTTTCTGTGCATTCGTTCTTACCAAAGCGCCAGCAAATTCGATCATACAGAATGTGGATACGTCCAATGCTTTGGTATCGATTTCATTTTAGTAAAATTAAAATTATATATTTATTTTCCAGAGTTTAGACGGCGTTGAAGCTTATTATGATAAAAATGATATCCCGGGCGAAAATACCTTCACTCCTCTTAAAACTGGATTGGGGATAGTTGTTCCCGAAGAATTATTTTGTAGTGGAACAGTTAGATTTTATTATCAACCAATTGGGATCGTTGTAGCTACAAGTCAAGCCATTGCTTTAAAAGCAGCCGAGTTAGTGGAAATTACTTACTTGCCGGGAAAGGAAAAACCACTTCTCACCATAAGAGACATAATCAAAAATAATGCCACCGATAAAATTAAATACGAAGTTCAATGTAAAGCCAAAACCAGAGGTAATAAATACTAAAGATGAATCGTATAAATATTGTTATGCTTTTTAAGTTAAATAGGGGGGAGTTTAAGAGTTCAGGTTGGTATTAAAGTAATTAACGACATTAATTTGGCAATATTTTTCAGGCAACGACGTTCAACATGTGATAAAAGGAGAGTTTAATATTGGATCGCAATACCACTACCACATGGAAACCCAATGCTGTTTTGCTGTTCCAAACGAAAACGGATTAAATTTGTATGCTTCTACTCAGGATATGAACCTGACGCAGACGTCGGCAGCAAAACTACTAAATATCGGAGTTAATAGGTACACAAAAAACTTGTTTTGATCAAAATAAACCAAAATTTTTAGAGTCAGCGTAATCGTTCGACGTTTAGGGGGTGCCTATGGTGGCAAACTGATGCGCAATGCGATGGTATCGTGCGCTGCTGCATTAGCAGCATACAAACTGCAGAAACCCGTCAAGTTTTCGTTACCGTTGGAAACTAACATGAGTATAGTTGGAGGTCGCTATCCATTTTATGGTGCATACGAAGTTGGTGTGAATAATGACGGAGTTATTCAATACTTAGATGCTTCCGCTTACACTGATTTTGGAAACAGTGGTGGAAATAAAAATTTGTGTTCTACTCTTTTGGAAACTTTTACGAAAAGTTACCAAAGCGATACGTTTAAAGTTAAGGTTTACTCGACAAGATCCGATACTCACACGGGATCCATGTGCAGAGGGCCCGGTAAGAAGGGCAACTAACATTGCGGTCCTTGCAGTTATCCTTTTAATATTTTCAGCCAATCTGGAAGCTAGTGCCTATATGGAAAATATAATGCAGAACATAGCGGTCTCAATTAATAAGGATCCAATTAACGTCAGATTAAACAATATCAGTAACGACCAGGTGAAAAGGTTTATGAACGAAATAGTAGATTGGGCTAACGTGAGAGAACGTCAAGAAAACATTAAAAAGTTCAATAAGGTAACTGCGTTGTTATGTAGTTGCATAACTGTGATCCTTACGTTTTTAGGAAAATCGATGGGTAAAGAAAGGATTAGCTGTTTCCCCAATACTTTTTCCATTATCTCTAGGCGGAACCTTTCATGTCCACGTCGCAGTTTTTCAAGGCGACGGTACGGTTGCTATTACACATGGAGGAATTGAAATGGGTCAAGGAATTAATACCAAAGTAAAGGTTTTTCTCTGTAAAATAATTTAATTTGGAGACAAATTTTAGGTCGCACAAGTGTGCGCATATGCTTTGAAAATTCCGTTAAATGTTATCACTGTAAAGCCAAGTTGTACTGATGTATGTCCAAATGACCATTTATCAGGAGAAAGCCTAACGAGTGAATGCGTTTGTATGGTACTTTAGCTCAATTTCTTATCTCTATATCTACTAAATAACTCTCTGTTGTGTATAGGCTACTTTAAAGGCTTGTGAAACTTTGAACGAAAGGATGAAACCGATTCGAGATACAATGATGGAACCCATCGATTGGCCAGAATTAGTTTATCAGTGCTATATAAAACATGTGAATTTATGCAGTTCTTTCATGTATCATCCAAACATTGAACCTTTACAACCATATCCAATCTATGCAGCTACTTGCGTGGAAACCGAAGTGGACATACTGACAGGTTTACGACAAATTACGCGAGTCGATATTGTGGAAGACACTGGAGACAGTTTAAGCCCAAATATCGACATTGGGCAAATAGAAGGTGGGTTTGTTATGGGATTGGGTTATTGGACCAGCGAAGAACAGGTTTTTGATTCCGAAGGAAAACTATTAACAAACAGAACCTGGAATTATAAAGTACCGGGAGCTAAGGATATTCCAGCTGATTTTAGAGTCAAGTTACCCAAAAAGAATCCCAATGCGGTTGGAGTGCTGAATTCCAAAGGTAAAAACTACCTTCTTTTGAGTTTAGATTAAATGCAAAGATTTTAGCGACTGCCGAACCTCCAACTTGTTTGGCGATTTCAGTTGCGTTAGCTATTAAAAATGCAGTCGAAGATGCAAGGGTTGAATCATCAACAAAGGCGGAAAAGTGGTACCCGATTGGTAAATATGCCCTAAGCAGTTTTTTTTAGGTTTAATAGATTTTTTTATAGATGGACCTTGCACGGTTGAAAATACTTTCCTCAATAGTTTGAATGATCACAAACAATATACCTTATAATCTATTATGCCCCTGTCCCAATTAATGTCTCAATAATTTTTTTCTGTTTGAATAGACACACAATAAAAGAATTTTTATTTATTTTGTTAGAAATTTTTATTAAAGTTAAATATAAGCAGTGGTTCCCCGATACACACAATCGAAAAATTGTGGCAAAATTTCTTTTTAAAGTTTTGGTTTTTATTGAGTCCCCGAATTTCGTTTAAGATAATGTATTTTAACTTATGAGGCCCGTTCTTTTAACACTAAACAGGGGGCGAGAATCTAAATATTGTATTAAAAAAATTATTTAATTTACCTAAAGAAAACCAAAATAAAAGACAAACTAGCATAATGAAAAAAATACAAAACATTTTGTATGAGAGGATGGCGCGATGAAAATTATAATTGAAAATTGGATCTCAAATACTAGAAGGTCGAGAATTTAAGTTCTATTTAAAATTTAAATTTTTTCTGGCCTATTTTTATCCTAAAGGTATTCGTATCAAACGAAGACCAAACTGGTTTTTTAAAAAACCAGTTAAATAATTCAAATAATTTTTTATATCGGATGTATCTATTATATATCTTTAATTTGCAGTAAATAATACACAAGTGAAGAGTAAGTTACGTTCAAGAATATCTTCAAGATGGATTATTTAAAGTCGTTGTTGTACCCATCCAGTACAAATTTTGAAAAGTAAGTTTTTTTAAATTTAAAGTTGCGCATTGTAAAAATTCAAGTAATGAAGAAATTAGAAATTAGAATACAAACCCAAACTACAGAAAATACTTTTTTATTTAATTTATTAATGTTTTTAATTATTACATTATTAAATTTAGATTTTTTGGGTATATACAAATTTAAAAAATAGCTCCGAGCAAGATATATTGAATTAAGAGAAACCGAAAAAAGTAGTTTTGCATTATTTAATGAAGTTTCTTAATTTATTTATTTTTAATTTAAATAAAATGTATTGATTACAATATTGTTTTCTTAAATTTAGAAAACAACAGAGGGGGGCCGAGATAGCTAAAACCATTTCAGAGGCTTCTGTGTACCAACTTGTATTTCAGTATAATTAAGTATTTTGAAAACTTTATTTATCCAATAAAGCAAAAGCAGCACATTATGTAAACAAAATGCACAACTTCCATAATTTTGAATTTCCAAATTATTTCAAAAATATTATCGTTAAATGTTAAAGTGATATTTTCATGGGTTTCCTATAGCTGTAATAACTCAGAAGTTTAAATTTATAGCAAAACTTAACACAAAAAAGGCCGAACACACTGTATAATGTATTTTTAATAACTTATCGTGGAAATTGAAGATGATCGTGTTATTAGTATTCCGCATCCCGATAGATGCCGTTACGTGTTAAATTTAATTTGGGTCGAAGAGGGGGGGGGGCAAAGCTCACTCCACGTTTCTTATTGCTAAGCTCCATTCTTCGGTTCGTCCCTCAGATTTGAATAGAAAAATTTGTCAAGAGCTGGCAGTAAGCTGATGGGTCATGGATCATGGATTATGTCGCACTTGGACAATTTTCTGGGATACGCCCAGATATTTTGCCAAGCAGATGTTTCTTGGCTTTTGCTCTATCCGCTCCAGTACTTCCCGTACCAAGCGTTTTGCTTTCGAGGTCTGATACGTCCGTACTTGGGTGAAAACGGTAGTGAAAGATGAAAATAAGAGACAAACAGATAGCTGATGACCAGGGTGGGATAAATTTAGTGTGGGTATAGGGAAGGGTTTCTGTAATTTGGAGGTGTGATTATTTTCAGCCTCCCCTTCTATTTATTACAGTTAACATAATTTGAGGGAAGCTCCAAGATTGCCTTAGGCCTTTTATTCATCAAATAGTCGTCAAACTGGTAATTACTAAGCCCTCGGTAGAGTTTATTCTCCGCGATCCGGATAAACTCTTCGATGGACTTCAGTTTGGAGTTTTTCTGCAGCCGTTTGTTTAAGACGTACTATTTGGCCTTCAAGACACACCTCATTGCTATGTGCTGCACCACATAGTGTTTCTTGATTATGGCCGATGGCAGCAAAACCTCCCTCTTGATCAGTGGCGTAGCTAGAGCTTTTGCCGCCCGGGGCGGTCTGACATTTTGCCGCCCCCTACCAGAAAAGAATTCCAGAAATACCGGAAAAGTAGAAAAAAATTCTACATAAATTAAAAAAAAAAAAAGGTCATCGAGACGTTCGTAAACAAACATTCGACATATCCTCTACTCACAATTTTTACATACCGCAATCTGCCGCCCCCTAAATATGTGCCGCCCCCCCCCTAGTTACGCCACTGTACTGCTCTTGATAGGCCTGTAGGAGACAGAGAGTCTCGGAGTATGCCCAAGTTTGCGTGTATCATGGTGAGATCGGCCACTTTGATGCATATGACTGCTGCGACCCTCACTCTGAGAAGTTCCGCGATTATCCTGTTTCTTCTCATTAAATCTCTTGATGTGTTGGAGCACCTCCTGATATGATGTGCTCTCTTGTCAGAACCGGGTTTCTTCTCCAGCTAATCCCTGATTTATCTTGAAAGGGTGTTCAAAAATAAAAACTTCAATGTTAGGTTTAAATTGAGCCTCATGTTGCTCCAGTTGGTGTTTTTGCACTCCGCAACTGCGTCTGGTACCTGTTGCTTTAGAGAGCTGTATTCTTGACGATCAACCGGGTAGCCTGTGAGCGGTGCACCACGCCTTATCCGATTTTTTTACGAATTAGTTTCCTGGTGTTGTGGGGGAGTTTTGTACTGCCCCTACGACCCTGTCGTACTGGGTTGTGACCTGAATAAAGTTCATTAAGCGAAGTCAATGTATGAATGTAAAGGCGAAATTAAAGCAAAATTTATATTAATACAAATTTTATGTAAATTTACATTTTATTCTGTAAAATTACCATTCCTTTTAAATTTTAAACAAACAATTATGTAAAATTGTGTCTTTTATTAGAGTAATTATTATGGAAATTAAACTTAATGTTAAACATGTTATAAATTGGAGGAGAGAGATTACTGATTAGTGATTACAAATGAAGGTAACGCGATTTTTATCCTTGTATAGTACCTAAACTACAATTACCTAAACTACGAAACTAAGGGGATGTTGACCCAAGGATGAAAAACGTGAGTTAATAAATTATGTCTTGCATTGAAATAGACAAAAAACCAACTAGTTTTTCGAAAAAACTAGTCAATTAATTCAAATTATTCGTATGGTTTTCACAGTCAATAAATAACCACCGACCAGTAGATTACGTTTGGGAATCCTTGGAAAAGATGAACTACTTAACATCGTGGCTGTATCCACCCAGCACAAATTTTGAAAAGTGAGTTTTTGAAATATTGTGATAAATGACTTTTGGGAAAAAAATAAAATAATTTATTTTTATATCTTTTTGGTGTATCTGTGCTCACATTGTTAAGGTTTTTGGTTAAAACTTTTATTGGAGTTTTTACCATAATTTCACTATACTCATAGTTACAATCACAAGTATATATTGAAGTTTACATTTTATTTTATTAAAAGTGAATAAATTGCATTATTATATTTATTTATTGGGTAATTATAGTAAAAGGTAATATAAAGAGACATTTAGAAAAATCATTATTAAGGTAAATTTTTTGTAAATAATTTTTTTCGTTCTTACAAACATTGAAGATAATATTATAAGTAAATGTTATAACTTATAACAAATAACAACGGAAATAGAGTTACAAACATACAAAATCAACAACTACCGAAATTTTATACTTCGTTAAAGTTTAGATGAACTTTGAAAATGGATACAACATCGTGTTTGTACCCACGCATCGTAAATTTTGAGGAGTGAGTTTTTTAAATATTATAAGTAGATAGTTTTTGGAAAATAACTTTTTGTGGAATTTTTTAAAAAAGAAAGAAAATAAATTTTATTATTATTTTGACTACAGATACTCACAATCTCAAGAAAATATGTATTTTATTTTACTTTGGAGGATAGTTTCGAGGTTTAAGAATGTCATTATCAAGGAAAATCGCCTGTAAATAAAAATAATTCAATATTACAAACATTGATGTATATAAGGATTTACAAACATAAAAATCTACAACCACGGAAATTTTATATTTTAAGTTTTCAGTACAAATGTTTTCCCTGTTATTGCATTTTCAAGACTGTAGTCTTTGACCTGGAAAGAGGCGATTGAAATCTTGACTTTCTATCATAGAAAATTCTATATAATATTTTTTGAGATTTTTAATTGGTAATCCTAGTATTATGATTTAATTGATTTAAAAACTAAAATAGTTATTGAATCCATTTTAATTTACTTAATCAAAAAAGTTTAATATAATAATAATTTATTATTATGCATAATTTTGCAATTTTTGAATTATTTTTATTATTACTTTATATTTTTATTTTTGTTTATTAGACCGCGGGTGCCGGACAGAACTGATTTTATCTCTTTGAAATTTAATTATATTGCCTTTTGATTTGAGATCATTGAGATTTTCGAAGGAATAAAGTGAGTAATTTTAGCTTTGCGAAAAATATTCATATTTTTGAAAAGTGATTTTTGGATAATTACGATATTAGTTGAATTAATATTGAAAAAAAAAAAAAATTTATTTGGATAATTGCAATCATGATAATGGTATTAATTTAGATGAATCAAAAACTTCTAAATTTGAAAATAAAAGTTCAAGTTTTCGAAAATACATTTGATAGACGACTGCCTGTTACAATTTATCTCATTTGATTTGCTTTCCTATTTTAAATTGTTATTAGAAAATAATACAGTAGAATCCGCTTAATGTGATCACTTTGGGCCAAGGTCAATTATAGAAAAAGAGATTATTGTGTTGGAAATTCCTTGAAAGTGAAAATAATAAGCCGCTTTTTGATCATATTATCTTCTGGCGGTTTCTGTATGTAAACTAATTAAAGCGACCGGTTTCCAGTCAAAATGATCACAAATAGCCGACTGATAACATTATCCGAGATCACATTAAGCGGATTCTACTGTATTAAATGAATAATTCTATTTTTTAATTTCTTTTATGCAACAGAAGATGTTGTGTCCTCTATTAACTTGATTGCAGATTATATTATATAATTAAATGCCATTTAAAAAATCCGGCCGCTTGGAGTATCGCACTCGCGATTGCCAGGGACTCATCGAAGCGTCATGTACTGTATATTACCCATATAGCCACCAACACTCGGATTAATGTCTATGCATTATTTGCTGCGGATCTGGCCGCTACAATAGCAATAGATAGTTTGAACGCAAAGACATTTGAACACTGAGACGTTTGAAAGCGAGAAATATTGCAAGGGAGGCAATAATTCGAACTACTTTGTTAAAAGAGCGTTCATAATTACGTAAAGACGAGTTTTGTAATTTTTGACTCCCTCTTCTCCCACGTAAAGGTTTACAAGATAACTGACAGTCTGTAGATACCTAGATTTTAGGGTGGATCCAAGATTTCACGGGTTGTATTGGTAAAAACGGCCCGGAGCGGAGGTTGCGGACGGATTTTTGACTTTGAGGTAATTTTTGACTCCTTCTTCTCCCACGTAAAGATTCGTAAGATAGTTATAAACTGTCTATAGATGTCTAGATTTTAGGGTGGATCCAAGATTTGCTGTGGTTGCATTTGTCCAAACCAACCCTCAGCAACCTCCGTTCCGGTTCCATCCGTTCTGGATGCTTCGGGCCGTCTTGTTTTATTTAAAATTTAAAATCCTGGCGGGGGGGATTTAGTGAAATGTCGTTATTAGACATTTTGAAATATTTCAAAAACAAAACTGGTGCAAATGAAAATAAGGAAGGTAGAAACAGGTACAAACGAGGTACAAACGATTTAGACTATTTTGGATCAAAAATTCAAAATGGGGGGGGGGTGCTGGGGAAATGCCCATTTTAGATATTTCAAAATATCTGAAGGACAAAATAGGTACAAACGATTTCGACTATTTTTGATTCAAAATTCAAAATGTGGTGGGGGGTGCTGGCGAAATGCCCATTTTAGATATTTAGAAATACCGAAAATCAAAATGGGTACAAACGAGGTACAAACGATTTAGACTATTCTGGATCCAAAATTTGAAATGGAGGGGGGCTGGCGAAATGCACTTCTTCGTCTCCTTTTGAGACTTTTTTTTGCGTTGAGCACTGTTGCCAAACATAGGATATGTGTTTCTTCCTTGCTTTGTATTTATTCTCTTAATTTTACGTTTTCTTCAAAAACTGGGTGATTTGGTTTTCCTTTTTTCTTCCTTTTATTACTTTTTACTTTGTCTTGCTGCACGTCTTCGCCGCCAACGAATGGCTAGAAGCTGATTTTTTCTTTAGTTCTTTTAAGCTGCAAGACCTCCACCTCGATTGCTACTAGCCTGCTGAAAATTCGATAGGGTCTACAGTCCAGATCTATGGATCATCTCGTTGTCGATTCTTTTTTTTTTCTAACAGACGCCTCATCCGGGCGACAAAGAGTCTTTATTTGAAAGTGTCTGCGCGCCGGTTGCTTAACGTAAAACTAACGTCAACAAAATCTCTACTCCATGACACCCTTTTGCTGTTGGCATTAAGGCACTGTAGGTTTTCTTCGGCAATTTATGCCATTGGTGGGCTGCCGTACTTCTCAATTTAGTAAAGCTTTACCCGTTCTGACGTGCTCTCTCTTGCTCTTCCTGTGGATTTTCACGCAACTTCTGACTTTTTTAACACTCACTGCTTATAAACTGTGTATTTCTATTTACTGTGGCACAGTTTTGCGTACGCAGTGCTGTTTATTGTACTTTATTTATTCTGTATCTTCCCCAACACATAAAGTAATATATCCTAACTTAGACCTAATGGACGAGCTTATTGGAGACAACGTTAATTAGACGACATTTTGACGTTAAATTAACGTTTATACTACGTGCATATTAGCAAGTGTGTCAACTTATTAACCTCACACTTTATATTTATAAAAATAATGTTTGAAAGTTATTCTAGCTTGCTTTAGGTTTGTTCTATTTTCATAAAATTGAAAAAATAACGAGAAAACTCGCGAAAACTCGTTTTTCCAGTTAGGAAAATAATTTTGTAATTTAATAGAACGTCAACAGATGGCACTATTAAATTTAAATACTTTGGGAAATTATATGATTAGATGGCGAACATTATGAGTGCCAAAGAAAAATTTGTAGTTCACAAAAATACCAATAGATAGCCCCACTGTATTGGAAGTCTTAAAGTCATCTTAGAAATTCCGATTGAAACTCCCCATGACCCATCAAAAACCAACAAAATCCACTACATTTTTCCACTAAAAAAATTTATTGAAAATTCTTAAAATCACTTTAGGACTTTACATATAGTATCAGCGTCATCTGTTGGTAGATGTTTGAACAACAATTTTGTTTTACCAGTGTTCAAATTTGGTAGCCCCAATCTGCTACAATGTTGCTCTTCCTATAACGATTTTCTGGAACAATATGGAACAATCCCAGAATAACCTGTAACAACAACAAAATTCATTTTTTTTTAACGTGCGGGGCTATAAATACATAATTATTTTTAGTTTATCTTCTCGTAAAATTATAAAATAAACTAAAAAATTATGTAAACTCATGAAGCGGGAATTCAATTATGCTATTGCGGTTTCCATAAACCATGACCTTTTAATTTGAAAACAGACAAAACTATTACAACAAAATTTTTGAATATAATAACAAATTAATTTTCTAAAATAGAAATTTTAATAAAATTATCCAATTACATCAGGATATCATTTTATAGTCCAGTGACAGTGTTCACGCTATCTCTTCAATATTCACTTCCGAACATAATGTCATCAATGTGTTTTAGGCAAGAAGATGTTAGATTTTTCATTCACGATGTGGAACATTTGGGTGAGTACCTTACCTGCTTTGTCATTTTATCCAATTTAAATTAAATTTTATAGTCAAGGCAAAAGAACTGGATCCAAGAACAACTCTCAATCATTATCTCCGCACAGTGGCCCACTTAACAGGAACCAAAAATATGTGCCTGGAAGGAGGATGTGGTTGCTGCGTCGTTACTGTTTCTTTCCCAGATCCAATAACCGATCGTGAGACTATCATAGCAGTCAATTCGGTTTGTTTTTATAAATGTGATCGTCCAAGGAAACTACAACGATATGTTTTCTTAGTGTTTGGTGTTGATCTATTCTTGTGCTGGTTGGAAAATCTACACCGCGGATGGACTTGGAAACGCCGAATCAGGATATCATCCAATTCAAAACGCCATGGTTAAGTTTAATGGTACCCAATGCGGTTACTGCACTTCTGGAATGATAATGAACATGTATGCTTTGTACGAATCAAAGGAAAACCTAACCATGAAAGAGGTGGAAAATTCCTTTGGAGGAAATATTTGCAGATGTACCGGTTATAGACCAATTTTAACAGCTTTCAAATCTTTAACGACTGATGCCTCTGCTGAGATTCTTGGAAACTTTTCCGATATTGAAGATATTCCGGTATGTAAAAAAGAAAACTGTTGGGTTAAGTGTGAAAAACCTTGCGGTCAAAGTGTGCCCCATGTTTTCGACCATGGAAAATGCAAGTGGTACAAAGCTTACACCATCAACGAGGTTCTGGATATAATAAAAAGCCACGTCGGAGAAGTTTACATGTTAGTTGGGGGAAACACCGCTTCAGGTAAAATTTTAAAAAGTAACTACCGTATCTTACGTTTTCTGCTTTTGTAACTTAGGTGTCTACAAAAACGAGGAACCAGTTGAGGTTTATATAGATATAACCAACGTCAAAGGTCTGTTGGAACATTCTATTACTAACAACAAATTAATTCTTGGAGCTAATATGACCTTGGCGAATACAATGGAGTTGTTTATCAGATTATCTGATGAGAATGCCAGATTTTCATACTTGAAGAAATTGGCAGACCATATTGACTTGGTTGCACATGTAGCAGTTCGAAACGTAAGTCTTTTCTTTAATTTTGTTCAAAGTTAAATTAACATCTATTGCAGATTGGAACTCTTGCTGGAAATTTAATGATCAAACACAAGCACAACGAATTTCCCTCCGACATCTTTTTAATATTGGAAACCGTAGGAGCAACTGTAACTCTAGGTAATTTGGGGTGACTACCAAATTTAATTTATAATAATTTTAATTTACAGTTGACCTGTCTCGCCAAGAGATCTCAAAAACCATAGAGGAATTTTTGAACTACAACATGGAATATACAATTATTAAAGAGATTGTTCTTCCTGCGCTTGGCAAAAACTACAAATACGAAAGTTACAAAGTAAATTCCTTTTGGAAAATGTATTTTTATAATATGTAAATCTGTCGATTTTGTTTGCAGATCATGCCAGTGGCCCAAAACGCACACGCCATGGTCAATGCAGGATTTTTATTCCAATTTGACAACAAAGATATTGTAAGATCAGCACGAATTGTATGCGGAGGAATCAATCCACATTTTGTGCACGCAACCGCCTCTGAAAAATATTTAAAAGATAAAAACATCTTCGACAATGCATCTTTGCAAGGTGTTTTGAAGATCCTTAACAAAGAACTTGTGCCAGAAATCTCTTTGCCCGAGCCTTCTCCAAAATTTAGGAAAGAATTAGCAACGGCCTTGTTGTACAAGTTTATATTAAGCATCGTCCCAAGCGATAAAGTGTCTCCTCGTTACAAAAGTGGCGGGAAGAAACAAACCCGTGGGATCTCGAAGGGAACTCAGGAATTTGGAACCAACCAATCCATGTATCCGTTAACCCAGCCGGTCAACAAATTGGAAGCGCTAGCGCAATCTACCGGTAATTTTTCTGCCCTTTTCCAGTTTCCAATAATGTATTGTTGTTTTAGGAAGAGCTGAATACTTCCAGGACATGCCCGATAGACCGAATCAACTTTACGTAGCTTTTGTTCTTGCAAAAGCACCAGCCAATTCGGTCATCAGAAACGTCGATACCTCCAAGGCTATGGTACGAACTTAATTATATCTCAGCCAAATGCAGGATTTTTCAATTTATTTCAGAGCATGGACGGAGTTATAGCCTATTACGACAAAGACGACATTCCGGGTGAAAATAACTTTACTCCTCTCAAAACCGGACTGTTCATAACCAGACCCGAAGAACTGTTTTGCAGTGGAACGGTTAAATTTTACTATCAGCCAATTGGAATGATTGTGGCAACAAGTCAAGAGGTTGCGGTTAAAGCAGCAGAGTTAGTTGAAGCCACGTACACCCCAGGAAAAGCTAAGCCACTTTTTACCATCAAAGATATAATCAAAAGTGACGATCCCAGTAAAATTATAAGCGAGGTTCAAGTTATAGCTCCAACTAAAGGTAACAATTCGTTGGTAAAAATAATAATTGCAATATAACAGTTTCTAGGCGACGACGTTCAACATGTGGTAAAAGGAGATTTTAATATTGGTTGGCAATACCAGTACCATATGGAAACTCAATGCTGTGTTGCGATTCCCACAGAAGATGGTTTGGATTTATACGCTTCGACTCAAGATATGAATTTGACCCAGGCTTCAGCTGCACACGTGCTTAACATTGGTGTTCACAAGTATTTCTATTGTTAAAAAAATTGTCTTTGTAAAAATTTAATGGCATTTTTAGGGTGAACGTAGTGGTTCGCCGTTTGGGAGGCGCTTACGGAGCTAAAATTATACGCAGTGCAATGGTGTCAAGTGCCGCTTCATTAGCAGCCTATAAATTACAGAAACCTGTAAAATTCTTCATGCCGTTGGAAACTAACATGAACGTGGTTGGAGGCCGTTTTCCATTCTATGGTGCCTACGAGGCTGGCGTGAACAAGGAAGGAGTTATTCAATACCTAAATGCGACTGCTTACAGTGATTTTGGAAACAGTGGTGGAAATGAAAATTGGTCAGAAGCAATTATGAATACTATTCTCAGCTGTTACAAAAGCGATACGTTTACCGTGAGAGTTTACTCCACAAGAAGTGACAATCACACCGGATCTTGGTGCAGAGGACCTGGTAAGAAAAAAATCTAAGACACTGCCGTGCAGTTATGGTTTTGATAATCTTAGGGACGGTGGAAGCTGTAGCTTATTTGGAAAATATTATGCAAAACATTGCTGTGGCAACTAATTTGGATCCAATAATTGTGAGATTGAATAATACAATTGACGAGCAGGTCAAAAAGTATACAAATGAATTAGTCGAATGGGCCAATGTGAGAAATCGACAAAAAAACATTAAAAGATTTAATCAGGTAAAGTTAGTCACTATTGTGGTGCACTACTCTGCATATTCTGCTTTTAGGAAAATCGATGGGTAAAGAAGGGTATGGCCGTTTCTCCAATGCTTTTTCCACTACCACTGGAAGGAACGTATCATGTTTATGTAGCAATTTTTGAAACTGACGGTACAGTTTCAGTTACACATGGAGGAATTGAAATGGGACAAGGAATTAACACAAAAGTACAGTGATCTTTCATTTTTGTGAACTTATATAATTAATTCAAAATTTAATTGTAGATAGCGCAAGTGTGCGCGTATGCATTAAAAATTCCTTTAAGTTATGTCAATGTTAAACCGAGCCAGACTGTTGTGTGTCCAAACAGTTTTGTGGCAGGAGGAAGCATAACAAGTGAAAGCGTTTGCATGGTAAGTGACGGTGCCGCATTAGATATTTAACTTTTATTGTTCTTCCAGGGAGCTTTGAAAGCTTGCGAAGTTTTAAACGAAAGAATGAAACCTATCCGAGACAAAATGCCGGAGCCAGTAGATTGGCCCGAATTAGTTTACCAGTGTTACAAAGCTGAGGTAGACTTGTGTGGTGTTTACTTTTATACTCCGAATATTAAACCTTTAGAATCATATCCAATCTATGCAGCTTTATGCGTAGAATCCGAACTGGACGTGTTGACTGGTTTACGACAAATCAAAAGGGTTGATATTATAGAAGATACTGGGGATAGTATGAGCCCAAATATCGACATTGGTCAAATAGAAGGTGGCTTTGTCATGGGATTAGGTTACTGGACTAGCGAGGAACATATTTTTGATTCTGAAGGAAAGTTATTAACAAATAGAACCTGGAACTATAAACCACCTGGAGCTAAAGATATACCAATAGATTTTAGGGTCAAGCTACCCAAAAATAATCCCAATAAGGTGGGAGTGCTCAATTCGAAAGGTAAAAATATTTTACTTCTTTGGTTAAAATTTAATACAAGTATTTTAGCAACTGCTGAACCTCCGACGTGCTTGGCAATTGCAGTTGCACTAGCTATTAAAGATGCAGTGGCAAATGCAAGGGTGGACTCTTCTCCACAAGCGGAAAGATGGTATCCGATTGGTAAACACACAATAGTTATTATACCAACTCAGTTCTTACGCTTGTATTTTTACAGATGGGCCATGTACAGTAGAAAATACTTTCCTCAACAGTTTGAACGATTTCAAGCAGTACAAGTTATAATTTATAGCATTTTGTAACATATATAATATGTAGTTATTACTTCTCGAACAAAATTTTAAAAATTTTCAAAATAATTAAAATATTTTCATTTGCATGAAAAATATCTATGGAATACTTTTGCAGATTATAATATTTTTTATTAAAGATATTATCAACGCCGTAGCGGTTGGCAATATTTCATAATATTGAATATAATAATTAATTAATTAATTAATGTACGGAAGCCAGCATACAAAGCCAGCCAAAACAATTAAACGATAGATCCTCTTAAGTCTTACCTAAGATGACGTTATGCAAAATGTTCCATCGAATAAAAAAAAGTTTTGATTTTTTTTTGAAAGAATGGAGAAACAACTGGAGAATGCGGAAATCGATATCGACCTAGAATGGGAGAAAAACGAGGAAACAATAAAAGCGAATTAAAAAAAAACTAGCCCTGATACAAGAAAATTAGAGACGAGCCTTGCCTTCAAAAAAAGAACAAGATCCAAACAAGGGGAAACTGACGAAAAACGAAGAACTCGCGAAATAGAGAAAAGTATTAGGGAGGAACTAATATAGCAAAGGTGAAAGATTCAGAAGAATAAGAGAAGCACATTGGATTGAGTAGAACCAAGGGAAGAAACTCGGAAGAGTCATTTAACCAAACCAAACTTTCCTAGAGGCACAAGGAGAAAGTAGCCCGTGAGCATAAACAGAAGAGCTCAAACCTGGAACAAAAGTGTAATTAAGGCTACTGTTACGGAAGTCAAAGCTCAGGAACAAGGAAAGACCCTTCAGGTAAAATTCCAACCTCAGGTGTTGACCACCGCAACAACCTCAGTAACCCAATTACTACCAGTAAGACAATTAGAGAAATAGTAAAGTTGAATAGTGTAGATTTTGAATGTTTTTGTGACCTTAGGTGGTATTTGTCGGGGGCTGTCAGAAGCAGCTTTCGCTGTACAGCTCAAACCTTAAAATATTTTGGCAATGTTTATCTTCTTGGGGCGTGCATGCTCGTCCTTCCCACCAAATATTTGCGCATTTGTGTGAGGATACGGACTTCATCCATGCTTTATTTTCTCGACTCTGCTCCGGGAGAGTGGAAACCAGTGGAAACCTGGATGGATTTGGGGTTGGATGGTTCGCTTTTAGGTGGAATGCAACCACACTCTCTATTCTTCAAATCACATCTGAGACGTTGAATACCATTGATGATACTTTGCGTTTCGATGCTCTTCGTCCGGATGGTATTAGTCTCCGCGTGCTAAGACTTATACTTCATTGTTGCAGTGAGGGGATTTCCAATTTTTAGAACCATTTTTTTACAACCGGAGAAGAGCCATCTGTCTGGAAAGCATCCGGTGTGAGCCTTTCAAGGTTCCACTATTCTCGCCAACTTGCACATACGGTACATTTTCTTAGCTGGTTTAATGGTTCTTAATGGTTTTTCTACAAATAACGAAATTATAAATTACAACATACCTAAAGTAATAAAATAATAATTTCACATTTTTCCGTTTGATAAAATAAAAAAATGCGATTATTACACTTTTATGTCCTATTCAAAAAATTATAACATTGACCACTAACGATCCATAATTTTAACAAGCAATTGATTAGTTAGCTGTAAGCCGACTTCTAAGATGGAGTATTTAACTTCATTGTTTTACTCTTCAGGTTTAACCTATCCACAGTGAGTTTTATTTTCTACTTGAAAGCTATCTAACATTAATATAATATATTTTTGAATTTTTTTTTAACTGCCAAAATATTATGCAAAATTTTTTTTGACAAATTACAAAACTATTTTGGTTCATAAACAAAGTAAATTTATTAGCTATTATTTTTTTCAAGGCAAATTGCAAAATTTTATTGTTGGGCACTTGGGAAATTGATTTTAAATTTAATTTTTTAAATTACACACAAGTTGAATTATTGAGAACATAAATTAATTACACAATGAAAATTTTTGAATTCCTTTTCACTTTAATCGTCTTTCATTTTTAGACGTCAAGATATAAAATTTTTTATTCACGATGAGGAACATTTAGGTAAGCTGCTCATTTCTCCCGTTGCAATTTTGCAAAAAAAAAGAAAATTTTAGTTAAAGCAGCGCAGTACCCTCCGACGATGACTCTACTCGAGTACATACGCCAAAATTCCAATCTGAAAGGTACAAAGTATATGTGCCTCGAAGGGGGGTGTGGATCTTGCGTAGTTGTTGCGGAATTTCCAGATCCCATAACTCAGCGAAACACTTTAATCGCCGTCAACTCGGTTTGTATATTTTCTAATTTTTTGACACAGCGAAGCTGAGGAAAATTTTGTAGTGCTTGGTATTTATTTATTCTTGTGCCGGTTGGAAAATTTACACTTCTGATAAAATTGGCGATTCTCAACTTGGATATCATCCAGTTCAAAAAGCCCTGGTCAAGTTTAACGGAACCCAGTGTGGTTATTGCACATCTGGGATGATAATGAATATGTATGCGTTGTACGAATCGAAAAACGATTTAACCATGAAGGAAGTGGAAAATTCGTTTGGTGGAAATATTTGCAGATGTACCGGTTACAGACCGATTTTGACGGCTTTTAAATCTTTAGCATCGGATGCTTCTGCGGAAATTATTGGAACTTCTGATATCGAAGATATTCCTGCTTGTAGAAAAGAAAATTGTAGGTCCACCTGTGAAAACCCTTGCAGTCGAATTGGTCCTCACTATTTTGATAACGGAATTATCAAGTGGTATAAAGCGTATTCCATTAACGAGGTTTTGGATATTATAAATAGTCTTTCCAATCAAGTTTATATGTTGGTTGGCGGAAATACAGCTTCGGGTAATTTTACCTCACGAAAATATTTTTCCCTTTATCCAAAGTCACTCAAATTTTAGGTGTCTATAAGAATTCTACAGCTGTGGATGTATACATAGACGTAACTTCCGTTAAAACTCTTTTGGAGCATTCCATTTCGGGTAATAAATTAATTCTTGGAGCTAACACAACCCTGGCCAACACGATCAATTTATTTCGAAAACTCTCAGCAGAGAATAAAAGTTTTGCTTATTTGGATAAATTAGCAGATCATATAGATTTGGTTGCCAATGTTGCCGTGCGAAACGTAGGTGTTGTCTGTTTAAGTAATCCAAGATAAAATTGTTTTTATTGCAGATTGGAACATTGGCTGGAAATTTATTCACGAAACACGAACACCAAGAGTTTCCGTCCGACATTTTCCTAATATTGGAAACAGTGGGAGCAACTTTAACTTTGAGTACGTGAATTTATATGTTAAAATCTCCATTTCTATAATATGCTTTAAATTTCATTATTTCTTCTTCAATGGTAGTGGGGTGGAGGTGAACAAGCCCGTCTTGCCTCAGCATCATTATCAGTGTTTTTAACATTTAAACATTTTAATCTACACAGAGAGAGATAATATGTGTTACGAATCCACACAATTGTGCAGAAAAATTACACAATTGCATACTTTTTCTGCACAATTGTGTACTTTTTCTGCACAATTGTGTACCTTTAAATTTCAGTCAACACTTCTCAAAAAGAAATCAAAAAAACGCCGTACGAATTTTTATCTTGGAATATGAAAAATTCAATAATAAAAACTATAATGTTGCCATCTCTCGACAAAAGTTATAAATACGAGAGTTACAAGGTAAACTCTTCTCAATCTCACAAAAATACAGAAAAGCAACCCAATATTTTTTCAGATTATGCCAGTCGCCCAAAACGCCCACGCCATGGTAAATGCCGGATTTTTATTACAACTTAATGGTAAAAACAAAGTCAAATCTGCACGAATTGTATATGGTGGTATCAATCCTGAGTTTGTCCGCGCTGGCAAAACCGAAAAATATTTAATAGGTAAAGATATTTTTAGCGACGCAACTCTCCAGAGTGCCTTTAAATCTCTGGATGAAGAACTTAAACCGGACCACATTTTGCCCGATCCTTCTCCTATCTTCAGGAAAAATTTAGCAATTGCTCTTCTGTATAAGGTAATAAACCTGAAACTATTTTTAAATATTTTTTAACAACGGAACAGTTTGTTTTGAGCGTCACTCCAGATGATAAAATATCTCCCGTTAATAAAACTGGCGGCAAGAAACAAACGCGTCCACTCTCAAGCGGAACCTACAGTTTTGGAACCAATACATCTAAGTATCCATTGACCCAACCTGTTAACAAACTGGAAGCTGTTGCTCAGTGCAGTGGGAAAGCCGAATACTTGGTGGATATTCCCGATCGTCCGGATCAGCTTTACGCCTCTTTTGTTTTGGCCAAAGCACCACCACACTCGGTTATTAAGGAGGTTGACGCTTCCAATGCTTTGGTAAGGAACCCAATATCAAAACTTATAAGGCAACGTTCGAAACTTGTAGAAACTCGATGGAGTTAAAGCATATTTTGACAAAAAGGACCTACCAGGAGAAAACACTTTCACTCCCAAGGAAGCAGGAATATTGATAACGGAAGAACTTTTCTGTAGTGGAATCGTGAAATTTTATTACCAACCAATTGGTATTATTGTCGCAACAAGTGAAAAACTTGCGAACGAAGCGGCAAATTTGGTCGCAGTCACTTATGTTCCAGGAAAACAAAAACCTTTACTCACAATCAGAGACATCATAAAGAATAAAGCAACCGACAAAATTTTCAGCGAACAGCAAATCGATGCTAAAACTAAAGGTAGGTAACCTGAAGGAAATTTTGAAAGCAACGCATATTTTTTAGGAAAAAATGTTAAGCAAGTGGTTAAAGGAGAATTTAACATTGGTTGGCAATACCACTACAACATGGAAACTCAATGTTGCGTAGTGGTTCCAGTCGAAGACGGATTCAACGTATACGCATCTACCCAGAACATGAATTTGACTCAAGTTTCAATTGCAAAACTGCTAAATATTTCCGTCAACAAGTATTTGGTTAATATTTGAGATCTGATTTAAATAAAACTAACTTTTGCAGAATCAACGTCGTTGTTCGTCGACTGGGTGGCGCCTATGGAGCGAAAATTATTCGCAGCGCACAGATATCGTGCGCCGCTGCTTTAGCTGCACACAAATTAGGAAAATCGGTAAAATTTTTCCTGTCCCTGGAAAATAACATGAACGTTGTTGGAAAACGCTTTCCATTTTTTGGCGATTACGAGGTTGGAGTTGACGACAGTGGGGTGATTCAATATTTAAATACCTCAGCTTACACGGATTTTGGAAACAGTGGGGGAAATGAAAATGTGAAAGGACAACTTTTGGAAGCCTTTACAGGTTGTTACAAAAGCGATACTTTCAATGCAAAGCTGTTTTCCACGAGATCCGATAATCATACCGGAAGTTGGTGCAGAGCTCCTTGCACTGTAGAAGGAATTGCTTTCATAGAAAGTATAATGCAGCACATTGCTGTATCGCAAAATTTTGATCCAGTTACAATGAGGTTGAAGAACATAGAAAATGTTCAAATGAAGCACTACTTGAACTATCTGGTCGAATGGGCTGAAGTGCGCAAACGCCAACAAGATATAGCAGAATTTAATAAGGTAAACTCTGCGAGAGTTTAGGTAAAATTTTACGTCCAGTCTTACAGAAAAACAGATGGGTGAAAAAAGGTCTAGCGGTAGTTCCCATGGTATTCGCGCTACATTTCATGGGAACGTTCCACGTGCACGTTTCAATTTTCCATGGTGACGGATCTGTTGCAGTTACGCACGGAGGAATTGAGATGGGTCAAGGAATCAACACCAAGGTACTGCTGGAGGTTTTCGGAAAATAATACGAAAAAAAAATTGTTGTTTTTTTAGGTTGCCCAAGTCTGCGCATTTGCTTTGAAAATTCCATTAGAAATGGTCAGCATCAAACCAAGCCAAAGTGTGGTAGCTCCAAATGATTTTACTTCAGGAGCAAGCATAGCAAGCGAGAGCGTTTGTTTGGTAAAAAATTATCAGTAGCTTTTCCGCATTTTCACTTGAAACTTTTAGGCGATGCTGAAAGCTTGTGAACTTTTAAACGGAAGAATGAAGCCTATTCGGGATAAAATGAAGGAACCAATAGTTTGGAAAGACTTGGTTCAGCAGTGCCATTTAGCAAATGTTGACTTGTGTGGATCTTTCATGTTTCATCCCAAGTTGCTCGAAATAGAGTCGTATCCAATTTATGGAGCAATTTGCGCGGAAGCGGAAGTAGATGTGTTGACTGGTTTGAGACAAATTACACGAGTCGATATTGTGGAAGATACTGGCGAAACTTTGAGTCCAAATATTGATATTGGACAGATCGAAGGTGGATTCTTAATGGGGTTAGGCTATTGGACCAGCGAGGAACTCATTTTTAACTCGGAAGGGAAATTGTTGACGAATAGAACTTGGAATTATAAACCACCAGGTGCTAAAGATATCCCGGTAGACTTTAGAGTAAAATTACCCAAAAATAATCCATTTGCTCCTGGTATACTTAATTCGAAAGGTAAGAGAGTTTTGCAAGAATGATCCAATATTATTAAAAAATTTTCAGCTACTGCTGAGCCTCCTACTTGCCTGTCCATTGCAGCTGCGTTAGCTATTAAGGATGCTGTGGCATCTGCAAGAGTGGATTCTTCTGCGAAAGCAGAAAGGTGGTACCCAATTAGTAAGTAAAATAAATGTTATTATCTGATAGACATTTCATTCTCTGCATTACAGATGGGCCTTGCACAGTAGAGGAAACATTTCTCAACAGCTTAAACAATTATAATCAGTATAAATTGTAAAATTATCAATTCATTAAATTTTAAGGGTGGGGTTAAGCTTAAGTTTTTTAAAAATAACTCACACATCCTTAGAACATATTTGACGTATAGAAGATATCAACACATAACCATTCCCACATTTAAAAGTACATCTACTAAAAATCAAGTAACTGCTCCTTCAGCATATTTGCATTCCTGTTGTCCACTTTAGTCAGTGCTTCCCTAGCTCTTTTGCTTCGTTTACGAATTCTTGCAGTTGGGAGGAAAACAAGGTTTCAAATTGCCTCGCGTGCTTGTCATCATCAATTCTGTCATCTGTTATGTCTTGGTTTGTTCATGGTCATTTATCCTGCATGTGCATTTCTTCTGTTCTTTACTGTTGGCAACTTCTGACGACCATCTGGCCACCTCTTCGATCACCCGAAGCAGGGTGGTATGCTGCTCGCTTATTTTTTCAGTGAGCACCTCAAGGAGGTCCCCGGGGGTCTTGTATATGTTTGGTGTGCTTTTTCTTCTGGCTTTTACCTGTGCTTTAAAGATTGTATTTAGCAACTTTTTTACTCTATTGGCAGTGTTCCTAGAGTTCTGATAAGATAGAGATAGGATAGGGATAGAGCCGTTCCCCGGGCGTTTGATGGTGGGGTTCCACTTCCTTGTGTCTTTGTGATTTGTGATTTTTCTTTGAAATGGATTGGTTTTTCAAAAATGTTTACTAGACAAAAGTTGTAACCCGTTAAATTTCCTATCCGAAATGGAGCGTCGGATTTTTGCAAAATGGTTCGTTAAAAGATACAGAGTTTTGAAAAGAAAACAAAGAAAAAGGCTTGAATTTTTAACATTTGTTTACTAACTTTAATTTATAACTCGAAAGCCGTTGATCTTAGACAAAAAAAGGTTTAATCTAGTTTGTAGATTACTTCACGCTCTTAAAAAAAGCAATAAACCATCTTTTCTTAAAATTCAATATTTTCGGAGTTATGGCCTTGTGAAGAAGGAAATAAAAAACAATGCTTTAAAGAGGCCTAACTCTCAAGAATTTGAAATAAGAAAAACATTTTTGTTAAATATTTTTCATAGAAAAGTGTCCTTTAACCACCTAAGTTATCTAAAGATCAAAATATGCATAGATGTTACCTTTACAGTGATGGTTTTGATTTTTTAGTTCCTTCAATGTATGATAAAATATTATGAAAATAATATGGTTCTTGTGTTGCATATTTCTTCTCAATAAATATCCTTGTTTATTATTATATATAAATATTTATTACGTAATAATTATTATCTGTGTTTTAGAAATTATCATGACCCATATTTCGTTGGCCCACTTTTGTTGCTCAAAATCGCCTCAGATAATAATAATTTATATTGATCGTTATCGGTGCATTTCGACATTGCTCTATAATCTTCAAGCCTTTTTTTTTAATTCAAGTACTTTATAGTCAAAATTATTTCATCCGCGTATAATATTTATTGTTTTTGATATAACAAATTAGTTATGACTTCTTTATTTATCAAAAATGACAAGGTTAATTTTTTTATTAACAATGTGGAATATTCAGGTAAGAATGTAAAATTAAATTATTATAATATCTAATTTATTTTGTATAAATAAATTTTAGTCAAAACGGAAGAATTTCCACCAGAAACTACTCTTAACGCTTATCTCCGGAAAACAGCTCATTTAACCGGCACCAAGTTAATGTGTGAGGAAGGAGTTTGTGGAGCATGTATGGTTGCCGTTTTGCTTTTCGATCCAATAACCAAGAGTCAGACCATAATTTCGGTAAATTCGGTAGGTATTCTTTATTAAGCTTGCATTTCGGATTTGACTTACCTTTTAAGTGCTTACTTCTCCTGTATTCATGTTCCGGATGGAAAATCTACACATCCGAAGGAATCGGTGATCCTAAATCAGGATTTCATCCAGTTCAAAAAGCTCTTGTTCAGTATAATGGCTCTCAGTGTGGATTTTGCTCTTCCGGAATGGTTATGAATATGTACGCTTTATACGAATCCAAAAGTGACTTCACCAGAAAGGATGCGGAAGACTCTTTCAGTGGAAACACATGCAGATGCACTGGCTACAGACCCATTCTCTCTGCTTTCAAATCATTAGCTTCTGATGCGATACCTTCGAGTAAAGAAATCCAATGTGACATTGAAGATATTCCACTTTGTAAAAAATATAAAAATTGTACCAAGTTTTGTTCGCGAAAAGTGGAACCCCACTTTTACACCCATGAAAACTGCAGATGGTACAAAGCCTATTCCATCGAGGAAGTTTTGGATTTAATAAAAAATAATCCAAATCAAAAGTACATGTTGGTGGGAGGAAACACTGCCACAGGTAAAATTTGCTTTGTTGCCATAATAGAAAAATAATTTCTTATTTTCCAGGAATTTACCCCAGGACAGAAACCATCGACTTTTATATCGACATTACCAGTGTTGAAGCCCTCTTGGACCACTCCATAAACGATAATGAATTAATATTTGGAGCTAACATGACGCTTGCAAATCTAAAAACATTATTTGAAAAGCTCTCAGGGGAAAAACCCAATTTCTGTTATTTGAAAAAATTAGCCGACCACATCGGTTTGGTGGCAAACGTATCAGTGCAGAATGTAAGAAGTGGCCGGTCCATAATTTTCCAATTTCATTTTTCTTGCCCGTAGGTTGGAACCATCGCTGGTAATTTGATGATTAAGTACCATCACCACGAATTTTCTTCGGATATATTCCTGATACTGGAAGCAGTGGGAGGAATCTTGACATTAGGTAAAAAATTTGGAACCTAAATTTTGTAATAAAAAATATCTGTTGTAGTCGATACCGAGATCAGAGAGTTTACTGCAACATTAGAAGAATTTCTGAAGCTTAACTTAAGTAATACAATCATCAAAAATGTTATTCTTCCATCTCTGGATGAGACGTTCCGTTTTGAGACGTATAAGATTATGCAACGAAAGGAAAACGCTGGTGCCATCGTCAACGCTGCATTTGTGGTCCAATTGGACCATGGCTTGGTGCAATCAGCACGTATTGTATATGGTGGAATCCATCCGGATTTTGTGCACGCATCCACTTCGGAAAAGTATTTAATAAACAAGAATTTATTTGACGATGCTGTTTTTCAGGGTTTATTTAAAACGCTCGACGGTGAAATTCACCCAAATTTCGTTTTGCCCGATCCTTCGCCAAAATTTAGGAAAGATTTGGCGATCGCTCTGTTTTACAAAGTAAGTTCATGATGATTACAGTGAAAATTACTAATTACAGTTTGTTTTGAGCATTGCTCCAAATGATAAAATGACTGCAGTCCATAAAACTGGAGGATTGAAACAAAATCGGCCAATTTCTTCTGGGACTCTGAGCTACGGTACCAATCCGGAGCTTTATCCATTAACTCAGCCAATTCCTAAAATTGAATCGCTTGCTCAATGCACCGGTACGAAAGTGTAACGTAAAAATAAATTTTTTAACAAAAGTTTTAAGGCAAAGCCGAATATATCATGGATATTTCCGACAAAGCGGATCAACTGTACGCTGTACTTGTTCTTGCGAAAGCTCCTCCTAATTCGGTGATCAAAGAAATTGATGCTTCTCCTGCACTGGTAATATAATCGAAAATTATTTTGGTTTCCAAAACAGTCCCTTTGCAGAAACTGGAAGGTGTGAAGGGATTCTTCGACAAAAATGATATTCCTGGAAGGAACACGTTTACTCCAAATGAAATATCATTTAATTTTTCCATAAATGAAGAACTGTTCTGTAAAGGAATCGTGAGATTTTATTTTCAGCCAATCGGTGTTGTGGTTGCCACCAGCCAAAAATTAGCCGAACAAGCGGCAAATTTGGTCCAAATCATTTACATTCCAGGAAAAGAAAAGCCGCTCTTGACGATTAGAGATGTCATGCCCAAGCAACATTGGGTTTTAAGAAAGGTTTTATAACCAGAGATAACGTTGTTATAACTTATATTGTACATATGATATATAACTAAAAAGATAAAAACTCTTATAACACTAAATTTAGTTTATTAGCCCGCTTTGCAACTTTTGGTTAGCGTGAACTATAACGGTTTTAAAACTTGGTGTTATTATCGCTTTAAAGGGGTTTCAAAAGCTAAGTTTACTAGTGGACTTAATTTTTGGTTATGTCAACGTCGTTGAGTAGCTTTTCTATGTAATATTTACAACAGTTTCAATTAGTAGATATTTAAACGTTAAAACGTGGTCAATTAAGTTCCTATAATAACGACTATTGCTTATAAGTTTATATAACGTTTATACATCTATTGCTTTTGTATCTTATAAAGCAGTTTGATTTTAGTGAATATATATATAAGTGTTTTAAACGTTTTTATTCTACCGGCTTTAAAACGGTTATATTATAGTTTCAATAACTCATTATAGCTTTAAAGACGTTAATAACTATATATCTAATTGAAAAGTGCTTCTAAATAACAAAACAAATTTAATATCGATACGCATCATTACTTGATCAGGAATAAAATGCAACATTTTACGCGAAGAAAACCTTATAAATTTACAAGTGACTATTATAGAAAAGTGAAATTTTATAGCAAAAAAATAAACAAATCGTCAACCACAAAATGTTCATCACCTAATCGTATTAATAATTATTCATTAGGTGACGATTTTGAAAATGCAAGTGGTTCTTCAGCTAATTGTGTAGTTGATAATAACTCAAATGCTATAATGTAATAGACGAATTTTTTACAATTTAAAGTAGGCTTGCTACCAACTTTTCTTAAATCCGTCCAATTACTATTTTCAGGTGAAAAATATAAAACCTTCTCGTTAAACACCCAGCTTTCTGAAACTGTTGTAAAAAAACTTTTTCATCTTCCACCGTTTTTACTATTTTAAAATTAAACGCCATTTTGAGCCCAAATAACAAGAACTGTATATAGCAAAGGATGAAATAAAGAAAAATTTATTTTTAAAAGGTGAGATAGACATTTCTCTGAATACATACATCATACATAAGTAAGCGAGAGAGTTGCATTTCCGCTTAGAATACCAGAGTGCGAAGTATGCAAAGAACCACCCATAAAAGCGACCGGTTCGTTTATTGCGAATATGTGATACATATATGTTTTTAATTCATAAGGTCAATTGCTTTCAAAGAGATAACACTTTTGCAGTATTTACTACGCATAGTAGTTGTAAATGGTTGTATAAGGAAAGATATAAGACGTTTACAATTACAGTGTTAATAAAGTCTTTATGACCATTATATAACTAATATAAAACTCAGCAAAACTGTTTAGTAAGAGAAACCCAGTGGCGTAACATGTAGAACCTGGAACATGCGGAAAGACTTATTACACAAGTTGTTGAAAGCATTGAAATTTTATATTGCAGCATTAGGTATATTTAAATTATCGAACAAAATTTAAGAAATGAGGCAATATTTTAGAAAAACCAACAAATGCACACACTTTTAAATCTAAAATGTTTTTAAATATTTTGTACTTGCAGTGTATTTTATTTGTGATAACTTAAAAACACTTCAGTTCTAAAAAGTGTGGGTGCATTTTTTGATTTTTCTCTAATATTTATATGAATATGAAGAATAAAATTAAACCTAAATTGGTAGGCTTATAGCAATGGTATATCTATAACTACCCCATTATAGGTACACATATTTTAATTAAAAATCGCATTAAATTCGGATGCATTTTGAAGAATTTATTTCTAACAAAATTTTTTAAGAGTGTAAAGACGGTAATAAAAAAATTAGGAACTTTTGAACACATCTTTGCAAAATTCAATACATAACAGATAGAGGAAGTTAATTTCAAGCAGGGCCGTAGTTAGACATTTTCCATGGGGGGGGGGGGGTTATAAAATTAAAAAAACCTAGGCATATGTCTGTTATTTTACGGGCATATTAAATGTAGTAATTACTTAGAATTACTAAATCCAGTCATTAGTATTTTTGTTTAAATTGGTAGAGGTAGTATATTGTAAGCACAGGAAAGCATCTAGGGGCACATTTCAAATACCTAATATAGATACAGGAGGATACATTCGGGTGACGCGATCATATCGTGATGCTACTTCTGTAACAAATGTCTTAAAAATATTTTTTCATTATATTATATCGAGTGATACATTTTAAATGATACAAAACCACAATATTACATTTTACTAAATAGAACACCCTGTATATATTTTAACATATTTCGATAAGTACTTAAAACGTTAGTTGATTGGTTCTTTTCTTGCTCGGTTCAAGTTAGTGCAAGCAAACGAACAGACCTTTTAACCAAATTTTAAATTTACATTCAATTTTAACCAATCAAAACAAAAATCGCATTCCGCAAATCGCATGTGCATGTAGCTCAGCTTAAGACTATGCCGCCGCCCTTAACGGCCGAAGTAACGGGAAAAGTACCACTTTTTTTTAATAATAAAAATATCTAAAATTTAAAATGCAAAAAAAAATTTACCGCATCAGAAATCTGCCGCCCTGTGCAAAGGCACCGTTTGCAGACATGGTTATGTACATATAAAAAAATTTGGTACAGAATAAAATAGAAAAAAGCAGGATTTTTAAATGTATTTTAGCAAACATTGAGAAGTAATGTTCCGCCTCTGTATTCTTTAGTTTTAAAAGAGTTGCTGTATATCATTATACAACCACAAAATAACGACGCCATGCATTTTCTTGAACTTAAAGATCTGTCCTTGGCGGACATTATTTTACAAAATTTATTAATGTTAGATAAGTTCAATTGGGAACGATTAAAGTCACTTTTATGGAAATCTTATTAGTAAAGTGATCATTTACCGGAAGTGTGTCGCAAAAAACAATGAATTTTGCTAAAATTTTAAACTACAATAATTAATTAAAATGCCCATTTTATTCTAAAACTGAAGCGCATTAATTTTTCAGAAGTAGAATAAAAATGTTTGACACAAAACATACGTTCGTTTAAAGAATTAATGACCTCAGAGTCACAAAATTGAATCATGGAATTATTTTGGTATTATTTATTATACGACCATCTTCCATTCCAGTGTTGTAGATATTATAATAGTCACCACCACTAAATAAAGAGAGTATATTTTGTAACTACTTTAAGTATGATTTACTTATTTTGAAACGCTTCTATATATACTGTTTATAAGTTATAGCAATGTTCACTATATCACTAGTTTTATAGCGCCTGTAAAAACGTAATAATACTAGTTGTATTAACGATTTACTAGAATAATTAGTGTAGCTTCTACATAATATGTCACCAGGCTAGATACGCAGTTGTTACAACGTCGTATTATGGTTTCTTAAGGGGGATTGTGACGGTTGTAAAGGATTCTGTAAAACGTTGATTTGTAGGTGTATAGATTCCCCAATTATGCGATACAAACGTCAAATAAGAGTTTATAAGCACAATATACGACTGTTATACATAGTCACAAGTTTTAAAAATAAGTTGTAATAACTTTTTACCAACTATTATAAGACTATATTTTGTTGCTTGGGTGGCCAAGGCAAAATACAAAATTTCCAAAGAAGTTTCATTCAAAGCCAAAACTAAAGGTTGCCCAAAAGTTTGGGACAAATGTTTTATTAAATGTTTAATTTTGTTCAGGTGATGACGTGAAACATGTGGTCAAAGGAAAATTTGATATTTACTGGCAGTATCACTACCATATGGAAACCCATTGCTGTATTGTGACTCCAAACGAAGATGGATTTGACATTCAGGCTTCCAGCCAAAATATGAATGTTATTCAAATAGCGGCTGCCAAAATGTTGGACATACCTGTTAATAGGTATGATTGATTAATTAGAATTCCCAATAATGTGGGACCAACTATTTGGGAGTTATAGTAGATAAACAATGCCGATTTTAGCTCACTCTTGATCTAATAGAACATAACAAATCATATTTTAGAATTAACGTGACGGTTCGCCGATTGGGAGGCAGCTTTGGTGCAAAAATGAATAGACCCTCCATTCTCACCACATCCTGCGTTTTAGCAGCATACAAGTTGCAAAAACCAGTAAGAATGGGAATGTCGTTGGAAACGAACATGAACGTCATAGGAAAGCGTCTGCCATTCTCTGGTGACTATGAAGTCGGACTTGACGACAATGGAATTATTCAATATTTAAACGCAACTGGATGTACTGACTTTGGAAACGACGGCGGAAACGAAAATTTGACTTCGGTAGCACTGAAAACGTTTCTAAATACTTATAAAAGTGACACTTGGAATTTTGATATTAATTCTACCAAAACCGATACTCAAACGTGCTCTTCGGTTCGAGGTCCCGGTAAGAATTTCCTTTCTCTTTAGAAAATCGACTGTTACAATTTTTTTAGGTACAGTAGAAGGTTCGGCGTTTCTCGAATCCATTATGGAACACCTTGCGGTATCACTTAATATAGACCCAATAACCTTTCGACTGAATAATACAGAAAAACCGGAAGTGAAGAGATTTTTAAACGAATTACTGGAATGGGCTGAAGTGAGACCGCGTCAAAAACAAATAGAAAAATTCAATCGGGAGAACAGATGGGTTAAAAAAGGACTAGCTGTGGTACCACTGTGTTTTCCAGCCGATAAGCTAGGTTATTGGCACTCTCACGTTGCAATTTTTCAAGGCGATGGTAGCGTTGCGGTTACCCACGGTGGGATCGAAATGGGTCAGGGAATAAACACCAAAGTATTTTGCTCAAAAATTTTGAAAACAAAGTATATTTTCGAATTTTAGGTTGCTCAAATCTGTGCGTATACTTTGAAAATCCCACTGAACTTGGTTACCATTAAGCCATGTCAGAACTTTATGTCTCCTAATAATTTCGAAACCGCCGCTAGTATCTCTAGCGAATGTATCAGTTATGTAAGTGCCAAGCCAGTTTCGAGGAGCTTGCTTTAATCCAGTTTTGCACTTTTAGGCAACACAGAAAGCTTGCGAAATTTTAAACGAAAGAATGAAACCCATTAGAGATCAAATGCAAGAACCGGTAGATTGGCGTGAGTTGATTCAAAATTGTTTTTTGGCCGACATTGATTTGTTTGCTACTTTTTTTTACAACAAAAGTATGCAAGGATTAGATATGGAATATACTGTTTTCGGTGCAACATGCGCAGAAGTCGAAGTAGACATTTTGACCGGTACTCATCAACTCACACGGGTGGATATAATTCAAGATACTGGTGATAGTATAAGTCCACAAGTCGATGTCGGCCAAGTCGAAGGTGGGTTTGTACAAGGAATGGGGTATTGGACTTCGGAAAAAATTGTTTATAACGACGAAGGAAAACTGTTGACCAATCGGGCTAGGAATTATTTACCACCGTCTTCTAAAGATATTCCTATCGATTTTAGAATTAAGTTTCCTGAGAATAATCCTAACACAACTGGAGTTCTAAAATGTAAATGTACCGGAGAATGTACTGTTTCCTGTGCCATTGCTGTACCATTGGTTATGAGGCATGCCGTAGCATCTGCTCGATTGGATGCCGACTCTTCATCGGAAAAGTGGTATCCAATTGGTAAGACGTAAGTCTACCGTGTTTTAATTTTTGTTCACGGTATTTTAATTGCAGATGGGCCCTCTACAGTGGAAGAAACGTTTTTGAAAAGTTTAAACCATTACTCACAGTATAAACTCTGAAAGTATTTAAAAGCTGCAAAGTTGTTATTTAATGTCTAATTTGTAAGTTAAATTTAGTGCTTCACTGTTTCTGAAAATAATCTAAAAAAATAAACTGTTAAAAGTGTTGCTATGGTTTAAGGTTGGCTTATATGTATTTACATTACCGTCACTTCAAAATTGGTTGATTTCACATACACGGAGAATTGTGAAAAAAATTATTATGCATAATGACCTATACAGGATGATGGCCGGTGTGACAAATTTTGGGTAAATCATATCTGTATTTTAGAAACCTAGGGAATCTACTTACAATTGGTAAATTTTAATATGCAGATATTTGTTTAAGAATTATTTCTAGATAAACCTAGATTTATGGCTGTTATGCATAATGGCCGATAGGTCATAATAGCTATGCGCTCTGTATTAATTGATCAGATATCCGGTTATATTGATCCTAAAGGCTTCAATAAACAAATATTTTATTTTTTATTGTTATATTTAAAGATGACATTGTTTAAAATTTTATGAATATTGACTAAGGAAAGGTAGAGTTAACTTCTCTAAATATTTTTGATTTTATTTTATCTAAAACTTGTGTCTCAATATCATGGTTGTTTTCGAGCATAAAATAAAAAATGCAATTACAATGCAACCAAAGCTGTAATTTAAACTTACACACATTTATTCAACTTTGACCTTCGGTGTTTCCTCTTCTCTAAATATTGTGGGAAAATAATAAGTTACGGTTCACTTAAAACTGCGTAATTGTGTTATTGCAATAAAAATAGATTTAAATACAAATTTATTGTGTAGAGATGAGTAGCATAATAATTGTAGAAACACATAATATATCTAACCAAAATCCCAAATTGATATTAAAACATTGCATCTATTTGGTATTATAATGAAGTAAATAACCATAATTATTAAAATTACATCAAATTATTATGGTAATTATCATAAATCAAAAATGTAATTAAATTATTTTGATAAATTCATAGTTTAATTAAATTATTTTTAATAAATCAAAAATGTAATTAAGATACTCTGATATATCAAATTGTAAATTAAATAAATTTTTTATTAAAATTTAAATTATTGCGCGAATGTGATCTAGGTTCTTCATGGCCCCTCTACTAAACCATTCAATTTATTTGTGCATTTTTACCAATAATTAAAAAGGAAATTGTTGAAAAGCGGAAAGAATTTGGAAAAATTCTGACTTGGTTTGTATTCCGATTATCAATGCAAGATGCTTAAAACTTAAGCGTCCTTGTGACCACTACAAGAAATAGAGTTTCAATAAACGATTTTATTACTCCAAGCAGGCCCGTAGCCAGGGGGGGGGCACTTGGGGGCACGTGCCCCCTCCTCCCCGAAATGTAAAAAAAACAACATTTGTTTGTATTAATAAAAATTCCTGGAAGGGGATCCGCCGAAAATGTTACTTTTTACGAAAAGTTTTTATGAGTACCCCCCCCCCCCGAAATGAAATCCTGGCTACGGACCTGACTCCAAGTAACTGTGAGTTTTATAAGGGATTTATAAGATTACTATATTTACTATTCAGAGCGTACAGTAAAGTAGAAATAATTATAAGTAATAAAAAAAATAGAAACCGACGACGATGTGAACAAATAAAGGATTAATGTTGAAGGACATTAACATGCACATATTAATACAATTCAATGTATCCCACAAAGCGACTGCTTTAATTCTATATCGTTATTGTACTTTTATTAATAATCATCGAAGTATTGTAATTTCTTTTGATTCACCATCATATTTTATAATTATTGACTGCACACAATAATCAGTTACAAGCACACAATAATAAGTTACACGTCAATATATAAATAAGTGTCCGTGTATCCAAGTTTTTTTCAGTTTTAAAACGGTTTCAGCATGAACATCGCATCGTGGTTTTATTCAAAATCTACTGCCTGTACATCGTTTCAACAGTAAGATTCAATTATTTTATTTTTATTAACATAAGTCACGGATTAATCCGAAATTCAAGATAATTCTAGGATTTACCAATTTAGACCGTATCGTAGCAACAACTGCTATTTCGAGAATTAATCTTGAATCTCGGATTAATCTCGGATCCGTGACTATCAGTACACGGGCATAAGAGTATCATCTACTTGGTATTAGCCAAGATGACTTACTAAGGAATTATCAAACAGATGGTTTAATATTGATCTCCAATATTGGACCAATATTGTTTTCAATATTGGCCCAATATTGATTTTCAATATTTGACCAATATTGATTTCAATATTGCACTAATATTGAAAATCAATATAGCAGCAATATTGGAAAATGTTCATATTTAATATTGACCCAATATTGATTTTCAATAATGAACCGATATTGTTTTCAATATTGGACCAATATTGTTTTCAATATTGCACCAATATTGGAAAGCAATATTGCACCAATATTGAAAAATGTTCACATTTATAATTTTGGCCCAATATTGATTTTCAATATTGGACTAATATTTCACCAAGATTTGTGCTACATGGGTTGTCTAAACTTTCATATGACCGTCCCCGTACATTGGAAGGCACGTAAAGCTGGCGGTCCTCTTGGGTCGATGATTGCCTTGCCGCCATCAACTATTAAAAACAAGGTTACACTGTGAAAAGGGCTTTGCCGCCCTAACAAAACTTTTAGAGGCCGTATTTTGCAGCAAAATTTGTTGCAGCAACAAAAAATTTGCTATAACAGCAAAAAACTCAGTTGAGGATAGTAATAGCTCTGTTGGAACAACAAATCATTTTTCACAGTATACAGCAGTGGGATCTGGACGTTTAAACCTTTCTCGTACAAGAAAGACGCCTATGTTCAAAGTTATATCTTCTTCCCCCCCACTTCAAGTTTACTTCAAATAATTTTAATTGTGTAGGCAAATTACAACACACAATTTTGATTTTCAGGGAAGATGTTCTCAAGTTTCATGTTCACGATGAAGAGCATTCAGGTACCTTGACCAGTTTTACAAGTACAGTAGCACTTCTGGAAATTGCACACCTAAATATTTCCGAATTAAAATAACAATTCCCAATGAAATACGCACACAAAGCTAGGTTTTTCAAACCGGGGGGTCTGGGGGGAATGGAATACCCTCCAGTACACCAGAGATTGTGCGCAAAAAGTGTTATTAAACTTATAAGTTTACAACCGGAAATCTAATTTCTGAAAATTTAAGATTTCAGATTTTAAATTCAATAACACATTTTCCTTCTTTGAACTCAAACTCTATTTCATACCCCCCAGACCCCCCCGATTGAAAAACCTAGCTTTGTGATTGTATTGAAAAATATGTATTTTTGAGCTTATGAGTTTCAAACAATTGCAATTTCCATGACCGCTACTGTACATAAATAGCTAATCAAGTCATATTTCTAAATTTTAGTTCAAGTAGGCGATCTGCCGTCCGATATATCTCTAAATAAATATTTGAGAACGGTGTGCAAACTAACTGGAACTAAAAACATGTGTTTAGAAGGGGGTTGTGGAGCCTGCGTCGTTGCAGTCTCTTTTCCAGATCCAGTTACGCAAAACTCTAAAATAGTGGCAGTCAATTCGGTACGATTAAGCCCCCCCCCTTGGGCACCACTAAATTTTAAATATTTTTCCAGTGTTTGGTGCCTTTATATTCTTGTTCCGGTTGGAAAATTTACACAGTCGATAAATTGGGAAATTCCGAATCTGGGTTTCATCCAATTCAAAAAGCTTTGGTCCAATTCAATGGTACTCAGTGTGGTTACTGCTCTTCCGGAATGATAATGAATATGTACTCGTTATACGAAAATGAGGAGAAATTTACGATGAAAGATGTGGAAAATGCGTTTGGAGGAAATATTTGCAGATGTACAGGCTATAGGCCAATTTTAACCGCTTTTAAATCTCTAGCGTCGGACGCTAACGACAGTACTCTTGGAAGCTATTGCGATATCGAGGATATTCCGGTTTGTAAAAAAAATCAAAATTGCAAAATAAATTGTGAAAAGCCATGCAAGGACCCAATGCCGCACGTTTTTGATTTTCTTGACTGCAAGTGGTATAAAGCTTACGCCGTCAACGAAGTTTTGGATATTCTCAGAAGCTCTCCGAGCGAAGACTATATGTTAGTCGGGGGAAACACCGCTACAGGTAATATTCGTGTTATTAATCGATAGCTTTCGAATATTTGAATAATTTAAATAATATTTTTAGGAGTTTACACCAAACCAAAAGGTATCAAAATTTACATAGACATTACGTGTGCGAAAAGTTTGCTCGAACATTCAATCGCAGACAACAAATTAATCTTGGGAGCAAACATGACGCTCACAAATGCAATGAATCTATTTAACAAATTGGCCGAAGAGCATTCGAACTTTTCTTATTTAAAAAAACTGGCCGATCATATCGATTTAATTGCGAACGTGCCGGTGCGAAACGTAAGTTATTAAAACGGTTCAAAAGTTTTAATTGAAAGTTAATAAAAATAATTAACAGACAGGAACTCTTGCCGGAAATTTATTTATCAAACATCAACATCCAGAGTTTCCATCAGATGTTTTTCTAATATTAGAAACCGCGGGCGCAATTTTAACTTTAGGTAAAATTTAAACGCAAAGTAATTAAAATTTCAGGAAAATTACTTTTTAGTTAGCGTCAGCGGTAAGGAAGTTTCTAAAAATTTGACCGAGTTTTTGACTTATGATATGAAAAATACAATTATAAAAAATATTATTCTTCCATCTTTGGATAAAAGTTATAAATACGAAAGTTACAAGGTAATCGCATTATTTAAATTTAAAAACTGAAATAACCGATATATCATGGTAGATTATGGCAAGAGCTCAAAATACACATGCTTTGGTAAACGCGGGATTTCTAATCCAATTTGACGAAAAGCACAAGGTCAAATCTGCCCGGATTGTGTATGGAGCAATAAATCCGAGTTTCGTCCACGCCCAACTGACCGAAGGCTACTTAACTGGAAAAAACATATTCGACAATGGCACTCTTCAAGGAGCCTTGGAAAAACTAACCAAAGATATTCATCCAGATTACGTGCTTCCCGATCCAACCCCAAAATTCAGAAAAGAACTGGCTTTGGCGTTATTTTACAAAGTAATTTTCCAGAATTTTTCATTATTTGTTTCTAACAAAAGGTAGTTTGTTTTGAGCATTGCACCCAGTGATAAGGTCTCCCCGGTTAACAGAAGCGGAGGATCCAAATTCGTTCGTCCAGTTTCGACGGGCACCCAAGACTTTAAAACCAATCAGTCCCTCTATCCATTAACTCAGCCTGTAAGCAAAATCGAAGCTCTGGACCAATGCACCGGTAAGTGTCACAGCTCGTCAACGATAATTTTATCGTTTTTCCCCGCAGGGAAAGCGGAATATATTATGGACATCCCCGATCAGCCTGGTCAACTGTTCGCTGCATTTGTTTTCACTCAAGCTCCCCCATATTCCATCGTCACCAAAACTGACACCACAGAGGCATTGGTTAGTCCGAAAAGTAACTTAGAATTTTTTTTTAAATCTTGGTGTCGTAGAAACTTTCCGGTGTGAAGGCATATTTCGACAAAAATGACGTTCCGGGAGAAAATACTTTCACGCCATTGGAAGCAAGTAAATTATTTAAAACACCAGAAGAACTATTTTGTAGTGGACTGGTTAAGTATTACTACCAGCCAATTGGGATTGTCGTTGCAACCAGCCAGGAAGTAGCGGAAGAAGCGGCCGAGTTAGTCAAAATTAGCTACTCGCCAGGAAAAACTAATCCTAATTTTACCATAAGAGATATTTTAGCAAACAAAGTCAAGGATAAAATTTTCCCCGAAGGCAAAATTGAGGCGAAAATAAAAGGTAAAAAGCGAAGTGAGGAATTGGTTAAAATTAACAAACTGTTAATTAGGTAAAGATGTGAAGCACGTGGTAAAGGGAACCTTTGACATTGGTTGGCAATATCACTACCCGATGGAAACCCAATGCTGCGTTGTGATTCCTGTAGAAGGAGGATTGGATATTTTCGCAGCAACACAAGACTCGCAGTCGGCGCAAGTTTCGGCTGCAAAGTTTTTGAATATTCCTGTTAATAAGTACGACCAGAATGTAGGGCTGAACTTCTGAACTGAATAAATTCTTTTTGTAGAATAAATGTAAGCGTTCGTCGGTTGGGTGGTTCTTACGGTTCCAAAGTTTCACAAAACGGAATGTTGTCTTGTACTGCGGCACTAGCGGCATATAAACTGCAAAAACCAGTTAAATTTTCATTATCTTTAAGGTCCAACATGAATATAGTCGGGAAGCGACTTCCATTTTCTTCTGATTACGAAGTTGGAATCGATGACAAAGGAGTTATTCAATATTTGAATACGTCATTGTATTCCGATCTTGGACGTGAAGGCGAAAACGCAAACGTCAGTTATATGATTATGAATGAATTTCCAAGCACTTACAAAAGCGACAATTGGAATATCGATATGTTCACCACGCGAACCGATAACCATAGTGGAACATGGTGCAGGGGTCCAGGTAGGAAAAATTACTGGAATTCTAACAAAACTACATTTGTTTATAATTTTTTCACCGTCCATTTGATGCGGTTTCAATAATTTCTTAATCAGTTTTTGCGACGACTGAAACTGAATATATTGTAGCAAGGCTCCTAGACAAGGCGAATAATTGATATATAACCGTAAAATTGCTAGAAACTGTTTAATCTATAATTTACTTTAATATATTTCTCCGTAATAACTTCCTTACCAAAAAAAGCTTGCAATTCTAAATCTAAACTGGTTTTAAAATTTTAGCGACGCTAGAAGCTATAAGCTGTGTTGAAAACATCATGCAACACGTGGCGACAGCTTGTAATTTAAATCCAATAGCCATGCGTTTGAAAAATGTATCACCGGATTCGCCTGAAGTTGGCAAATACTTAACCGATCTTGTGAAATGGGCCAACATCAACGAACGTAAGAAAGACATCGATGCATTCAATAAGAAAAACAGGTGGGTCAAGAGGGGACTGGCGGCGGTTCCATTAAAATATTCAATTTCTTTTTTTGGAAACCGCCACTCTCATGTGACAATTTTTCAATACGACGGTTCGGTTACGATATCGCACGGAGGAATTGAAATGGGTCAAGGAATTAACACTAAGGTGGGTCCCTAACGGAAAAAATGATTTAAATACGAAATGTTATTTTAGGTGGCACAAGTTTGTGCGTACGCCTTTGGTATTCCATTGAGTCAAGTCCGAGTGCAACCGAGTCAGGTTGCTATGTCTCCAAATGCTCTGACCTCTGGTGGAAGTATAAGCAGTACAACTGCCTGTTATGTAGGTACACTACGATGTTGCAACTATTATTTAGATTTAACGGGTGGTTTTAGGCAACTCTAAAAGCTTGCGAAATCCTAAAAGAGCGAATGAAACCAATTAGAGAGAAAATGCCAGAACCCACAAAGTGGAAAGAGTTGGTACAAAAGTGTTATATGGAAGATGTGGATTTGTCGGCTTCCTTTATGTAATTTACGGTTTTTATTTTTCTAATTATACTCAATCTTCAAATTGCAGGTACCATGCAAAATTGCCCGATTTGCACAATTATTCAGTTTTTGGAGCAACTTGCGTAGAAACGGAAGTAGACATTTTAACCGGGACCACCCAGATAAAGCGTGTGGATATTATTGAAGATGCTGGTGAAAGTATGAGTCCACAAGTTGACATCGGTCAAGTGGAAGGTGCTTTTATTATGGGGTTGGGTTATTGGACCAGTGAACAAATTATTTTTAACGTGGAAGGCAAGCTTTTGACCAACCGGACTTGGACGTACAAACCACCTGGAGCTAAAGATATTCCGATCGATTTTAGAATTAAATTTCCCAACAAAAATCCTAATCCGATAGGATTTTTAAACTCAAAAGGTAAACTTTGATGTACAAAAATACCCAATTTGAATAATTTTGTTTATTTAGCGACCGGTGAACCACCCATTTGCATGGCGGTAGCAATTCCGTTAGCAATCCGCGATGCTGTGGCGTCCGCTCGATTAGATTCCGATCCCAAGTCAGAAAAGTGGTACCCAATAGGTAGGTAAAATGCGACAACGAAAAAGTTTTGCTATTCAAGCATCATTTTGTAGATGGCCCTTCCACCGTGGAAAACACTTTTTTAAATAGTTTTAACGATTTTAAACAATACAAATTATAGAAAAAAATTTTAAAATATATTATTACAAATGATCTTTTCTTATATTAATTACTCGAAAAAATGTATGTACTATATTTTAGGGAGAAAAGTTCTTTCTTTTAATAAAGATCTGCACTTGACGTTTGTTAATTATTTCCTACTGTATTTAGGACGCAAGATTCATTAACTTTAATTTGTATTCGGGACCCTTTTCAGCTAAAACAATGTAATCAGGATACATAAAAATTCAATTTTTATGTTAAATGAAATGTGGATGCGTTACGTAATATTGCAAGTGTTAAGTTTGGGGACGTTCCGGTGTATCCCATTTCAGCTGTCTCCGTGCTTTGTAAGTGATATCATTTCTCATATTCTTCCGGAAATTCGAAAAGCAGAAACACGTTTAAACGATCTTAATAAATTAATAAATAATGGGATTTTTCATTTAACAATGCAGGGTTTTACATTTTTCGGTGCATTGTGTGAAATTTCACAAACTTCGATGAATTAAACAAAATTAACAATTCAGGAAGAAAATTGAAAACCACACAATGAAATTAATATTTATGTGAAAAATTTAAATAACGAGAAACTGAAACTGATAGCGAAATAGATTCACATATTATTGCAAAAATGCGAATGTCAATGATAACAGTAGAGATAGCAGTTAGCAGATAATAAACTTATAAAAAATTTATAAAAAATCTATATCTGCGTTATTCTACTAAAATGAAATGCTTGCTGCGATCTGGTAGTAGCAATAGGAAGCAATATTGAGTTTTTAGTATTTGCAATCATCTACCGGCGAAAACAAACATTAAAATTAAGTGGTCGCATTTAGCTTTCATTTTGTACATTTGACGTAAGATGGCACCCCGAGCAACGGATTTACATCGAGTTCAAGTATTTAACGATTTATTCAAAATTCAAATTGTTCATTTGTTTTTTAATTACAACAATTTATTGTACTTAGTCGGCACTCCTCTTACCTGATATATAAATTTTAATTGTCGATAAGCAGATAAGCACTCTAAGATAACAGTTATGTTGTAAGCATTTCAATTCAAGTACATCGTACTTATGATTAACACCCGCTGACTTGCATTTAATTTTCATTTATTCCATTGAATAATTTATTTCAATATATTACTATGTTTGATTCTATTATTCGGGGGCTGATTTCAAATTTTTAGTGCAGAAGAAAAAGTTGAGATTTTGATGAATTGAGACATTTTTTAGATGTATAAGATTTTTTAGCAAAATTTCTTATTTAGTTCATAAATATTGTGACTTAGAGCTGATTAGATTTTGGTTAAATTCGGTACACGGAAACGCAAAAAAAAATAATATTTTGTAAATTAAAAAAATTATTTTTTTTTAAATAAATAATAATTTCCCGCCATCGAATCAAGTTGCCATTTGTCATTTATAAGAAAAACAAATAAAAATTGCCAACAGCCGTGGATAATGAACAGGAGCCGTGGATAATGAATCCATTATCCACTGTAGAATATGAGCTAAGCTAAACACTATTGTTTGACAGTCGTAGATAAAAAATTAAAAAAAAACGAAATTGGCGGGGCTAGCTTCTATCGATAAAACAGTTTTTGGCTCAAAAGAATTTAATTTATCAAAATAAATTTTTATGTTTTACGGCACACAACGGAACACGTCGAGTAGAATCCAATACAATTTTGATTTTTAAAAAAATCAAATATACCGGGTTTAACTTCTGCCTCAAAGTAAACAGTCTCTATAAAATCCAAAATAAATAAAATAAAATAAAAAAACTACGGCACAGCGTGGCACACATCGGGCACAGCCTGGCATAATATTCAATTTTTAAATTTTCAAAAATGTGCGGGGCTAACTTCACGCACATCGTGTATGTAGTAATAATTACTTGCCACATCTGCGGTAAGATTCTTTGGGATGAGTAGATGAGCGTTCATTAACACGACCATGGGCGTCCATTAGGGGGGGGGGGCGGTAAAGGGGGCAACTGCCCCTCCCTGGCTCATGCCGTAAATTATTAAATTTAATTTTAATTAAATTAAATTTCGTGGAGGAAGTTGTTATTGAGTTCGCGAAGGAACCACGGAATTTTAAATTTGTCTTTTCTGCAAAATAAAGAAAATTAAACATTTTTAGTGTTTAATTTATTCTATAATATTTTTTTGTTGCCCCTCCCTGAAAAAAATCCTATGGACGCCCATGGCCATAATTGTCGTTGACAGAAATATTTTGCATGCTTTTTTTTTTATTTTTGACCTTGATGTTTTGTCAATTTGTCAGACTTATGTAAATATAGAACCAATTCTTATATTTTAAGGCTGAGCTAAGAAACTCGGTCAAGTCCGAGATTCGAAACACAAAATTTCCGCTCTGTAAGTCTGTAACTCAACCAGCGATCACACCAAACCAATATGTGGTTATTTTGCATGTTACTCGACCAGCAAACACATTTTTTTAGGAAAAAAAATAAATAAAAATGTTTATTTCTTTGAATCATCGGTGAGTTGACCGTCGTCGAGTTGACAGTCGCCGAAATGACCGTCGCCGACTTGGACAAGTCGGAAATGCAATGCAAAATAATTATAACAAATTTTTACCAAAAAGATATATTAGTATTAGAGTTAGGGTGACCATAAGTACCGCTTATTTCAGTAGGAAAGTACTTTCTTTTTGAATAATCGGCAAGTTGATTGATCGCCGAGTTGACCGTCGACCAGTTAACCGTCGCCAATTTAGACAAATTCGAAATGCAATGCGAAAAAATTAAAACTAAATTTTAACAAAAAGATCTATTAGAGTAGTAATTTTTATCAAAAAATTCATTTGTTTTTGTTGTTCTCGATTGTTCTTCATTTGTTCTCAATTGTTCTGATATTTTTTTTTAAATTTTACTAAAGAATATAAAAAAAATCTCAAAAAACTTTTTTTTCTGCCAGCTTCCCCTTTTTGCCTTCCTGCCTTCCTTCCTTCCTGGCTTTTGCCTTAAATTTTTAAATTTAATTTAAATTAATTTAAATTTCGTGGAGAAAGTTATTCCTGAGTTCGCGAAGGAACTACAGGATTTGAAATTTGCCTTTTCTGCAAATAAAGAAAATTAAAAATTTTTCGTGTTTAATTATTTTTATAATAAAATTTTTGTTTGATTTTGCCCCTCCCTGAAAAAGATCTTATGGACGCCCCTGAACACGACGCTCACTTCTTGCTCCCTCATCCAGGACAATTTCGGCCTGAACACCTTGGGCTAACCCGCAGAGGAGACTTATTTATTTAAAAACTAAAAGCGTTACAGTCATAAAAATTACAAAAATTTTTTTTTCAAATTTGGATCTTAAAAAAATGTTTTATTTCGGCTTGAAATGGGTTCCTTCCCGATTCCATAAACGCGACATCAGTTTGCGTAGTGTACATATTGCGATGACCCGGTCTCTTCAAAATCCAAAAATATTTTTAAATTCGACGATTGTTAAATTTTTAAAATGTATAATTTATTTTATGTGTTGTTTATCGGCTTGGAAAATGTGCTCGATAACATCCATGCGCCTCGCACTTATATTATTCTTTTAATTTCCAATTATAATTTCCAATTTATTTCCAAATCAACAAATTAATAAATTTCTTACTCACAAAAATTAAAACTTTTATTCTCAAAATATCAAAATAAATATCCAACTAACTCAAAATTTTACAAAATACGGAGACCCGCCGTAAAATCGACCACTCCAGTCGACGCGGTCGGCAAAAAGCAAATTAATCATAAACTTATTCGTACCAACTCTAAATTTGTTGGCGCGAACAACCAAATTTCAAAATATTTACAAACACAACAAATTATTTACAAAATCAAAATCAATCAAATATTAAAAATTCAAAATTCAAAAATATGATTTTGAAACACGACAATATATCATGGAGTGAAATCTTGATTGATCCTAGTTACTTCACTAGAAAAAGGAATTCTTTAAGCTGTAGGGGTCATACAGTGTACAGTGACTTTATAGAGACAGTGGCGACAAGTGATGTCCTATTTTTGATTGGCTGCAATGTTTTTGTTTATATACAGTTCAAGAGAAAACGAAAAAAATTTATTTTCCGTTAATAGTTTATTTTATTGACAATGGAAACAGAAAACCTTTTAATTTAAAAAATATGTTTACTAGGGCTTGAATTTTTTGATTGAGTTTGCAATATAGGCCTAATAAGGAGATTTTGCAACATCCTGAGCCGATTTAGGGGCTCGTGTCGTCACCGTCTCTATAAAGTCACTGTAGCTTTGTGACTTTGTGACTTAATTTTTCAGCATAAAATTTAATGGTTTACAACACACAGCAAGTAGAATCCAATATAATATTGATTAAAAACAAACAAAATGGCGGGGCTAACTTCTATCGATAAACTTCTATCGATATCGATAATTTTGGCCCAAAAAAATTTAATTTATCAAAATATTTAAAATTTGTTGAAATAAAAATATTTTATTTATCAAAATAAAATTTTATGATTTACGGCACACGACGGCACACGTCGAATAGAATAATCCAATACAATTTTAATTTAAAAAACAATCAAAAATAGGAAGGCTAACTTTTACTCCAAAATAAGCAATTTCTATGAAATCCAAAATAAATAAAATAAAATAAAAAAATACGGCACAGCGTGGCACACATCTGGCACATTCCGGCACAATATTCAGATTTAAAATTTTCAAAAATGACGGGGATAACTTCACGCACATCCCTCTAGAGTTATTTGGAGTTTGCCGGTTACCGGGTGAGATTTTTGGGAGCTCACGTAGTACCCAGTGTCGTCCGCGTACTACGTGAGCAGCACAGTGAAAGTCATAGTGGTGGGTAGGTACCGGTACATTCTTTATGTAATAGATATACAAGATAGAGGCCAGAATTATAGCTCTTTAGGGACTCCGACCTCTATGGCTCTCTCTGAGAAGTGAGTACCATCGACCTCACTCTGACATTCCGGCCCGACAAACAGGGAAGACGTTATCAGCCGGACAAGTGTTAAGTCGATGTCACTGTGGATCAGTTTGTAGATCAAGCTACATCAAGAAACAGTGCTTCCGATGTGTGTCTTTTATTTCGGTGCAACATGATGTGTTCCATGAGGCTCAACAGTTGTTCCGTAGTAGAGTACTCTTTCTCTGGTTTTCCACCAGGACCGTATTGACGCTTGCTCGGATGACTTTTTCGGCAAGTTTTCCGATCGAAGGGAGCAGGCTGACGGGTTTGTACAGAGAGTTTCAAATTATGCTCGCTTACGAAAACACGTTGCTGGAAATTACATTGGGAATTATTCGCGAATTAAAACAATTCAAAAATACATTTTCTTTTTTGAACACAATCACAAAGCTAGGTTTTTCAAATCGGGGGGTATGTGTTTTCATTAGTTATTGTGTTCAAGAAAAAAAATATGTTATTCAATTTTAAATCAGATAAATATCGTAAATTTGTAGAAATTAGATTTCCGGTTTCAAACTTATAAATTAATAACACTTTTTTTGGGCACAATCTCTAATGGAGATAGTACTGGAGAGTATTCCATACCTCCCAGACCCCCCGGTTTGAAAAACCTAGCTTTGTGTACGTATTTCATTGGGAATTGTTATTTTAATTCGGAAATATTCAGAGATGCAATTTTCATAACTGCTACTATATATTTGCGTCGAGCACACGTACTGTCAGCAGAATGAGTAAAATACCGACTTTTATGTGAAAAATCGATTATCAGTATCGAAAACTTTGTATTTAAGACAACACACGTGACGGATAGTCACCGATTTTCTTTCAGAATCTTGTTTATCTATAAGAAACTGCGGGTTGTGTTTGAATCAGACAAGAAATACCCAAATTTAAATTAACTAAGTGCCGAGTTAACATTCCAAAATTCTAAAAATTAAAAAAGCAATTGCAAAATAATTCTGTTAATACTGACTTTTGTCACTCTCAAGATGAATTTTTTGCTTTTGTACTTTTCCATTGCAGTTACAATTCCATTGTTCTGGCAGCCCTCGGTTAATCTGTTTAATTACCTAACCATTTAGTAAATAATCCATCATGGCACATTTCATTAAATCTAAGTTTTTAAAAAATTAACAGTTTTACAGTAAAAAACCTTCTTAATTCTATTGGTAGTTAAACTTGAAAGAATATCCATCCTGTTTTGTCCTGATGCAACTAATGCTGCCAATTAAATGCAACAATAATTGCCTCTCGTTATAAAAAGCAAATTGGTTATTCAAAAGTCTTTACAATGGTAGAAATAACAATAGAATTAAATAATAATAAAAAATGTGTACAACCAACGAAGTGAAAAAAGAAATCAGTTTGTTAAAATCGAAGGACATCGAAATAATACCAAAATTATTTTAATACTGAAAATAGCGGCTTTAATACTGCGTCAGCATTAATCATTATTGTACTATGGTCTTTCAATATCATCGGTGTATTATTATTTCTTTTGATTCATATCAACATAAGCATGCGATGAAAACTCATCGGTAATTTATACAATCGTGAGTGTTTACAAGACACTGGCAGTTCTGAAACGACTTTCAGTATGAGCATCACGTCGTGGTTTTGTCCGAAACCTGCCAGTACATCGTTCCAGCAGTAAGATTCAAATTTTTTTAAATTATTTTATTTTTATCGAGTTGCGGATTATTTTGGCCCGTTTTGTATTTTTTAGTTAATTAGTGACTTAATATATTTATTTTAATTTTGATTTTGAAATGTACTTAATACAGTAAAAGTGCGAAAATAATCGGAACCTGAGTGCAGTGATAAGTTTAAAATATAGATAATAAGCGTAATTTATATTAATTTTATCAAATCTCCAATCGCTTTATTAAATAAACTTATAAATATACTTGTGGTGTTATATAACAATAATAATTACTATTGAAAAATATTTACGCGTAACTTTATCTTATTGAAAATATTAAATCAAATTACTATTAATTTAATCAATGAGAGTCATAAATTAACTTGTGAAACATATTGATTCCGTATTGCGAGTGAAATATTCACGAAATTAGCTTCCAGATAATAAATTATTTATTTAAATTAATGCAACACGAAATAATTATTACAATTTTTGTAAACAAAATTGTCCTTGAAACGCCGCAAGAAGCCAACAAAAACGAGAACGTCTGATGGAAGGTCTGAACTTGGGATGCCCAGACTCAATTATTTTGCTGCTTTCTGTTTCATCCATTTATGGGTTTAAAGTATATCAGAAAATTTAATTTTTTTTTAATTTGTCCTGGTACCGTCTTCTACTAACCGCATTACCGCAAAACAAACAGTAATTCAAATTTAACAATCACGATTGTGATTGTTCCTGATAAGTTGGTACTTACACACTTACGAAAAATTACAAAATTTTCAAGGTCGGTTTTAAAAACCCTATTATTATACATAGTAGAAAATTGATCCTCATTATAATTTTTTTAAATTAAAATTACACCAACCAAAGTGTTACATAAACCTTGTATGTAGTATGTTAATTAATGAAATTTTCTAATTTTTGTTTGTCCTCGAAACTCAAAAGTTGTTTTTGCAATTTTGAGCCAAATTAAAAATTTTGACCTCTTTTGAAAAAATGAATATCATTTTTTGTTCTCGCAATTATGTATTATATATAATTTTATTAATTGTACATACACGTAAATGCTAAATGCGTATTTATTATATCAATGATATACAATTATATTTTCTTACGTATTATGTGCTTTTATTATCGCCGACATCTTCTTTGTTACTTAATAATTAAAACTTGAAAACTAATAATTTGTTAAAAAGCAATTAAATAACAAAACAATCCGAATTCAAAAGATTTTGAAAAAGATTCAATCCCACACTTTTTTTATTAAATAACTCAAAAACGGTACGGAATATCATGAATATTTAAAATGGAAACCGATTGTGTTTTTACGCTAAACATTTTAAGTCTCTTTGATATTTTTTATATCTTGCACCGTTTTCGAGTTATTAGCGAAAAGCTGAGTTGAGAAATTTGATGAAAAATAAAAAAAATTAAAATCCGAGAAAATCTCAAGCAATTTTTTGTTTTCTCTAATTTTTCGGAGGGAAGTCTTAGGACAATCCAGGACGAAATCTCTGAAGGATGTCGTCATTGTACAAAAATTATTATTCCTTTCTCTGAGGTGCATTTTTCATATTAATTTATCAAACAGTAAATTTTTATTTAATTCCTATTGTCAATACATATTTGAAAATTTAAATATAATATTTTGATTAAAAAATAAATATGATATGGTTTGGATAAAGTTCATCTATGAGTTTGAAGAGGAAATATTTTTATTTAATTGACATAAAATTTTTCAATGATTACGCTATAGTAAAGTGATTCTAGTAGTAGTAATATTATGTAAGTAACATATTATTAAAGTGATTTTTCATAATTTAAAAATAGAATTTAGATTTGAAAATTGCAGTAAAAATTTAAAAAAATTAAATAACATCGCGTAATATTTTGCTACGGAATATTATTATAATTTCTGCCCTGGGGCTTCAGTGGGGAAGATAAATTATCTTTAACTTGACCACTCGGCCCCACGGTAAGATTTCCCCCTTCTGCTATGGAAAAACCTACATTATATAATCACCTTTAATTAGCTTTAATTGTTAGTTACTTTAATTGTTTCTGACTTTTATTTATTCAGTTTTTTCAAACGTTTGTGCAATATTAATTGCAAATTAATACTAAATATATTGCCATGAACCCCCCCCCCCGGTCACGTTTGATAATTTTGAATCGTTAACTAACCAAAATCGTAGCGAAACATATGCATATTATGTATGCTGCAATTAAAAAAATTTAACAAGAACCGCTTTTTATTCCACAAAATGTACGTAAATATTACAAAAGTTAACATACATATTATTATATAAAATAATACATAAGAAAAATTAATTAACTGCATATTAATTAGATTATATTTGTGTTTTAATAAATGCTTTTCTCAGCTAAGTGGCACCGCAGGTAATAATTTTAATTAACTACCGAGAATCAGCTAATCATAGATGGTGGTATCACGTATCATAAATACGAACTTTACCCATCACTACTTGTCCACTACTGACGCGCACGAATGGAATAACGAGAAATAATTTAATTGTTACTAATAATTACTAGGTAACATGTAATCATGTGAGTAAGTTTCTGAGCCCACGAACTTGGTCAAAACATTACTAAAAGTCGCCTTAACTTGTAAATAATGGCTTAAGAATTAAAGCCGAAAAAGAATCTCGAAATTCATTCATGCGCGTCAGTGGTGACTGATATTCGAAAATACCTATACATATTTTTCAATATTTTGATTAAATACTCCCCCCCCCCCACGGTTTACATCCACTCTTTTGCTTCGTTTAAACTTAAATTTAAAATTTAAGAAAGCTAACCTGAGCAATTAAATTACACGCTAATTAAACATTTGAATTAATAAACAATTATTATATTAACAAAATTTTAAAATTTCCTGAAAAATGAAAAATCATATAATAAAATTCATAACATAAAAGTTAAAAAATGCAATTTACATACAATGTTCGATTATGAATCGAACCGAGGTTTATACGTTCTCTCGTATATCCGGTACAGATTTTACAAATACAAAAGAAAATAATTAATATTCTACAATCTGTTAAATTACCGAAAACAGGCGAATTCATGTATGTGAAGTTAGCCCCGCCATATTTGAATATTTAAAAACTTAATATTGTGCCAGGCTGTGCCCGATGTGTGCCACGCTGTGCCTTCCTTTTTTTATTTTATTTATTTTGAATAATATAGAGATTGCTTATTTTAGGGTAGAAGTTAGCACCTCCACTTTTGATTTTTTTTTAAATTAAAATTGTATTAGATTCTACTCGACACGTGCCGTTGTGTGCCGTAAAATTTATTTTGATAAATTAAATTTTTTTGGGCCAAAATCTATTTTACCGATAGAAATTTGCCCCGCCATTTTGGATTTTTTTTAACAAAATTGTATTGGATTCTGCCGTGCGCCGTTGTGTGCCGTAAATCAGAAAATTTTATTTTGATAAAAGTAATAATTTAAAAAATAATTATATTTTGATATTTTAAGCCAAAATCTATTTTATCGATAGAAGTTAGTTTCGCCATTTTGGATTATTTTGTCCATTTTGGACAGGCAAAGCCTCCTGGGCGAGGCGCAAAGACCCGAGTTTTCTATTATTCGAAACAAGGGGTAAATATCCAATAAAATTTCTGTACATATAAGACTCGGAATTCCAAAGATTTCCAAGAATTCCAACGATTTCCAAGGAATTCCAGAGATTTCCGAGATTTCCAATGATTTTCAACTATTTCCAAAGAATTCCAAGGAATTCCAAAGACTTCCAAGAATTCCAACAATTTACAAGGAATTCTAAAGATTTCCAAGACTTCCAATGATTTCCAACGACTTCCATAGAATTCCAAGGAATTCCAAAGAATTCCAAAGAATTCCAATGATTTCCTAGGAATTCTAACGATTTCCTAAGAATTCCAAGGAATTCCAAAGATTTCCAAGGAATTCCAAAGATTTCCAAGGAATTCCAAAGATTTCCAGTGATTTCCAATGAATTCCAACGATTTCCAAGAATTCCAGTGATTTCCAAAGAATTCCAGGGACTTCCAAGGAATTCCAAAGACTTCCAACGATTTCCAAGGAATGCCAAAGATTTCCAAGACTTCCAAGGAATTCCAAGGATTTCCAAAGAATTCCAAAGAATTCCAACGAATTCCAAAAACTTCCAAAGAATTCCAAGGATTTCCAAAGATTTCCAAGAAATTCCAACGATTTCCAAAAATTTCAGGAATTTCCAACAAATTCCAATGATTTCCAAGATTTCCAAAAATTTCCAGTGGTATCCAAGAAATTCCAATGAGTTCAAATGAAAGTGAAATCTAAAGAATTCCTAAGATTTCCAAAAATTCTAGGAATTTTCAACGAATTTCAATGATTTCCAAGGAAATTCTAAACAAGTGTACATAAAATTTTCGGGATGTTTACCCGATGATTCAAAATAAAATTTTATGACATTTTGATAATTTTGTTTTTAAAAGAATTCAAAAATGGCGGTGCTGACTTAGATAAAATAGTTTTTGACCCAAAAAAATGTTATTTATCAAAATTATATTTTATGATTTTCGGCACACAACGGCGCACATCGAGTAGAATCCAATAATACAATTTCGATTTAAAAAAAATTAAAAATAACGGGGTGAACTTCTACCCCAAAATAAGCAATCTCTATAAAATGCAAAATTAATGAAATAAACTCGGCGCTTCGCGTCTCGCTCAGGGGGCTCAACCTCCTGGACCCCGCGTTCCTTCAATTTTAGTCTATTTTATTTTTTCTAATCGAGTCATAGGGGGTAGAACTATGTCAGAACTATCGAGGACTGCCGAAAATCCCAGGTTTTAAGTCAGCAACGGCTAAATGGACAAACGGATATACTGATAAATACCAAATATAAAACGTAGATACTTATGTATTTTATGCTATTGGAGTGAAATTATTATGAAACACAGAAAAAACTCCAATTGTATAAAAAAATATCAACAGATACATTTTTTTATTTTAAAAAATTATATAGGGTATTGCCCCTTGAGTAACCAAGGTGGAACGCGGATGACCGCATTTCTAAGGCTTCTATACAGCTAACTTTCTAGTTTAAGTGTAAAGAAAACCTCGACTTGATTCATTAATCAATAAACACATTAATTAAAAGTGATTTAAAGTATTCTCATTGAAAAAAATTCTATAAAATAATTTAGTTTTTTGCTTCTCCCTTAGAAGATTTTATAATTTTCAAAAAAGTCAGTATTAACAAAGGGGCCGAAAATTTACCGAATATTTACCGAAAATTTTGTGTACACTCATTTGGAATTCTCTTAGAAATCATTCTAATTCCTTGGCATTCTTTGGAAATCCCTGGAATTTTTGGAAATCCCTGGCATTCTTTGGAAATACCTGGAATTCTTTGGAAATCCTTGGAATTCTTTGGAAATCCTTGGAATTCGTTGGAAATCGTCGGAAATCATTGGAATTCGTTGAAAATCATTGAAATTCGTTTAAAATCCTTGGAATTCTTGGAAATCGTTGGAATTCCTTAGAAATCACTGGAATTCTTTGGAATTCCTAGAAAATCGTTGGAATTCTTTGGAAATAATTGAACATCGTTGGACGTCTGGGATTTCCTTGAAAATCTTTGAAAATCCTTAGAATTCTTTGGAAATAATTGGAAATCGTTGGTAGTCTTGGAATTCCTTGGAAATCTTTAAAATTCTTTGGAAGTCGTTGGAAATCCTTGGAATTCTTGGAAATCGTTGAAATTCCTTCGAAATCACTGGAAATCTTTGGAATTCTTTGGAATTTTTTGGAATTCTTTGGAATCAGTAATAACACTCTTTCCTAACCACTTGGCTTCATTGCGGGGACAGGAAAATTTAAATATTTGATCTAAAGAGTATTTTTGGGAATTTAAACTTGGTCTGTACAAATGCTGCTACTGTTTCATATAAAGATGCACTGCACTACTGCACATATAAAGATGTAAAATTAAACATAATTTTCCCGGGCTGTGTACATAGGCATTTCGGCAATGGCATCAACATCAAAGCAAACAAAGAAATATTTTGACATCGACAGGATGTAGTCAAAATTTAAAAATTGTTAATGCAATGTCAAAAATTGACATCATTTTTTAATATTGTAGTTTCAGCGTTATGAGCTGGCAAGAGTCAAAATTTTGAAAATTATTTCTTTATTGTTTTCTGCTGATGGTGCCAGGTACAGGGAAGGCCGTTCTCAAGTGCCGTCTCTCTGAGCAGAATAATAAAATTTTATTAATAAACTTTCATTGTTTAAAAATTGGGAGGTGTGGAGGTTATGGTTAATTTATGAAATATCCTGTACGATAATATCATTTACTAGCTGGATACCCGGCTTCGCCCGGGGTCTCATTAAAAATATAATACCTTGCTTTAGTCTGAGTACTCCTATGTTTTCCAGTCTTGCTTTCTGTTGCTGATTTATTTATGAAGTTCAAAATACCTTTTTTGGGGGGGGATTACAGGAATCTAGTTAATCCGTTTATGCGCGTCAGTTAATTTTGTGAGATCTCACTTTCCTTTCAACTTTTTTAATATTTTCTTGCACTAAAACATTTTCCAAGTCCTACTGAGTATGTGTTCCAAATTTGGTTAAAATCGGTCGAAGGGTCTTTTATATAATTAGAGAAGAAGAGAAGAAGATAATAATTTGATAATTTTATTTGAATTTCTAATACAATTTGATCTATTTGAGTGGCTGTGCTACCACGTCAGATTGTAATTTGACATATTATTTAGAATCAATTGCACAAAATTAACTATTTTAATCCTTCGGTTAGCTTACAAACAAACTAACCGATTTTCAATAGAAATTATCTTCAAATTCCTAATATTGGTAAAACATAAATCATCAAAAAACTTCAAATAATAACTTATGGTTTCGTCACGAGTATAACAAGAAATTTTTTGTTTTGACTTTGAATTACAAATTTGGATGAAGCGATCAGTCATTCCCTTGAGCTTTTGCGCAATTATAATTATTATTAACATGATAACCTTTAAGTGCAGGTTTAAAATAAACAAATTTTATACTATAAAATTAATATACTTGTAGTAGGTGTGGATTATTAAATGCCAAACAAAAAAGTTGATTTACATTTTCTTGATTCTGTAATTTCATAATAATTAAACAAATGCCTTAATTAAGTCAATCGTCTGAATTAATTATGTATGTAGGTGAGTCGGATCATTTGAGTAATAAGTAATACTTTTGTTTTTCAGGAATGAGGTTCTCAAATTTCATATTCACGACGAAGAACATGCAGGTACATTATTACTATTATTTTTATTTAATTTTCCAAAAAAATTTTCAAAAAAATTTTAGTTCGAGTTGGAGATATGCCGTCCGATATGACCCTGAATAAATATTTGAGAAAAGTCTCAAATATGACGGGAACTAAAAATATGTGTCTCGAAGGAGGTTGTGGAGTCTGTGTCGTTGCAGTTTCTTATCCAGATCCAATAACGCAAAAGAACACAACGGTCGCAGTCAATTCTGTGGGTTCAAATAATAATTATAAAAATTATTATCATTAAACTAATTTTTTTCAGTGTTTGGTTCCATTATATTCGTGTTCAGGCTGGAAAATTTACACATCCGATGGGATAGGCAACTCGAAATCTGGATTTCATCCAGTTCAAAAGTCTCTGGTTCAATTCAATGGTACCCAGTGTGGTTTCTGCTCTCCAGGAATGGTAATGAATATGTACGCGTTATACGAAAATCAAGAAAAAGTTACCATGAAAGAAATAGAAAATGCGTTTGGTGGAAACATGTGCCGATGCACAGGCTACAGACCAATTTTGACGGCGTTTAAGTCTCTAGCGTCTGACGCAAACGAGAAAACCCTTGGGAGTTATTGTGATATCGAGGATATTCCAGTATGCAAACGGAATCGCCATTGCCAATCAAAATGCGAAAAACTTTGCAAAAACCCTCACGTGTACCAGTTTCAAGACTGCAAGTGGTACAAAGCTTACTCCATTAACGAAATATTCGATATTCTAAAAGGCTCTCCCGACCAAGAATATATGATAGTCGGGGGAAACACCGCAACAGGTGATATTTTACCAATCGGCAGTTTTGGTATATTTTTATAATTTAAATTTTGCAGGAGTATACAAAAGACCGAAAGATATAAAAATTTTCATAGACATAACATGTGCATCAACTTTGCTGGAACATTCAATGGCGGACAACAAATTAACCCTAGGTGCGAACATGACGCTGACGAATGCCATGAATTTATTTAACCAATTATCTGAAGAGCATGCAAACTTTTCGTATTTAAAAAAATTGGCAGATCACATCGACTTAATTGCAAACGTCCCGGTGCGAAACGTAAGTAAAAATTTGACTTAGAAGAGTTAAAGACATTCAGGGTTAACAAACATAATTTTCAGATGGGCACCCTTGCCGGCAATATTTTTACCAAACATCAGCATCCAGATTTTCCATCGGATATTTTCCTAATATTGGAAACCGCGGGTGCCCTGTTAACTTTAGGTAAAATTCTAAACAAACAAAATTAAAATTCTAGTAAATTACCTTTTAGTTAACATCGAGGGAGAGGAAGTTTCCAAAACTCCCGCGGAGTTTTTGGCTTACGACATGAAAAACACAATTATAAAAAATATTATTCTTCCTGCGTTGGATAAAAGCTACAAATATGAAAGCTACAAGGTAACTACTGTAATTTTCCCAATTTCCTTGCAAAATTACAATAATTGTAAAATTAGATTATGCCGAGAGCTCAAAACGCCCACGCGTTGGTAAACGCAGGATTTCTGGTCCAGCTGGACGATAAGCAGGAGGTGAAGTCTGCCCGAATAGTCTATGGTGCAATTGATCCGAGTTTCGTCCACGCCCAAATGACGGAGGGTTACTTAATCGGAAAAAACCTATTCGACAACAACACTCTGCAAGGAGCTTTGGAACACCTGATCGAAGAAATCAATCCGGATTACGTGCTCCCCGATCCAACCCCAAAATTCCGAAAAGAACTGGCTTTGGCATTATTTTACAAGGTAATTTTTATCAATTTTTGAATTTACTTCTACCAAACGTAGTTTGTTTTGAGCATCGCACCCGACGATAAATTATCGCCAGCTAACAAAAGCGGAGGAAAAAAATTCGTTCGTCCAGTTTCGACCGGTACCCAGGATTACGAAACTAACGAGTCTCTGTATCCGTTAACCCAGCCTATCAGCAAAATCGAAGCTTTGGATCAATGCACAGGTAAAATAAAAAATATTCAACTAAATATTCCGTAATAAACATCCTCTTTGTAGGAAAGGCCCAATATATTATGGATATTCCCGATCAGCCTGGCCAATTGTATGCTGCCTTCGTCGTAGCCCAAGCTGCTCCATATTCCGTCATCACTAAAATTGACACCTCAGAGGCCCTGGTATTTCCAAAAGTGCCAATTTAATTTTCTCTTTCTAATCCCTGTTGTTTTAGAAACTTCCTGGTGTGAAAGCATATTTTGACAAAAACGATATTCCAGGAGAAAATACTTTCACGCCTTTAGCAGCGAGCAAATTCTTTTCCAAAACGGAAGAATTGTTTTGCAGTGGAGTGGTCAAATATTACTACCAGCCAGTCGGTATTGTGGTTGCAACCAGCCAAGAACTTGCAGAAGAAGCAGCCGAGTTAGTCCAAATCAGCTACACTCCAGGAAAAACGGCTCCCCAATTTTCGGTTCGGGAAATATTAGCAAATAACTCCAAAGATAAAATCTTTACCGAAGGAAAAATTGAGGCCAAAACCAAAGGTAGAAAACATCATTAAAATGGCGGTAGAACTTATGAAATTTTCCTTTAGGCGATGATGTTAAACACGTGGTGAAAGGAACTTTTGATATTAGTTGGCAATATCACTATCAGATGGAAACGCAATGTTGCGTAGTAATTCCTGTGGAAGGGGGAGGATTAGATATGTTTCCAGCTACCCAGGATATGCAGTATTCACAAGTTTCCGCCGCAAAATTGTTGAATATTCCGGCTAACAAGTAGACACATAAGGTAGAGCTAAACCAAATGATAACATTTTTTTTTGCAGGGTTAATGTGAGCGTTCGTCGTTTGGGTGGAGCCTATGGTTCCAAAATTTCTCGAAACGGTTTCGTGTCTTGTGCAGCAGCACTAGCAGCATACAAACTGCAAAAGCCAGTTAAATTTTCAATGTCGCTAATATCCAATATGAATGTTATCGGGAAACGATTCCCATTTTCTTCTGATTACGAAGTTGGAATCAACGACGAAGGTGTTGTGCAATATTTAAACACATCTTTGTACTCTGACCTTGGAAGTGATGGTGGAAATGAGAACGGCAGTAGTATGATTATGCACGATTTTTCCAGTACTTACAAAAACGACATTTGGTCTGTTGACATGTTTAGCACGCGAAGTGATAACCACAGTGGAACGTGGTGCAGAGCTCCAGGTAAGAAAACTGAGATTCTACCAGAATCTATTGAAAAGCTGGAATCTTTCAAAATTTAGCAACGCTGGAAGGCATCAGCTGTGCTGAAAATATCATGCAACACGTTGCGGTGTCGTCGAACTTGGATCCAATAGAAATGCGCTTGAAAAATTTACACCCAGATTACCCTCAAGTTGGAAAGTACTTAAACGACTTGGTGGAATGGGCCAACATTAAAGAACGGAAAAGCGAAATCGAAAAATTTAATAAAGAAAACAGGTGGGTCAAAAGGGGACTGGCGGCGGTTCCATTACATTATCCAGTATTTTTGTTTGGAAACTGGCACTCTCAGGTTTCAATCTTTCAATCGGATGGTTCCGTTATGGTATCGCACGGAGGAATTGAAATGGGACAAGGAATTAACACTAAAGTAGGTTTCCAATGAAAAAATGCAGTTTAAGAAAGAGTATGTTATCTTAGGTTGCGCAAGCTTGTGCTCATGCGCTGGGGATTCCATTGAATCTGGTTCGAATTCAACCGAGTCAGGTTTTCACAGCTCCAAATGGAATGACGACTGGTGGAAGCGTAACTAGTGAAAATGTCTGTTATGTACGTATTCCATAAGACTGATATTATTTAGACTTAACGAGATTTTTCCATGCATAGGCTACCTTGAAGGCTTGCGATATCCTACAAGAAAGAATGAAGCCAATCAAAGATACAATGAAGGCGCCCGTGGATTGGAAAGAATTAGTGCAAAAGTGTTATATGGATGAAGTGAATTTGTCGGCTGCATTTATGTAAATTACGCTTTTTGTTTTTTTTTTATTCCTAATGTTCTTTATTTTTTAGGTACCACGGAAAACTGCCGGATTTAAAACCTTATCCGATTTTTGGAGCTACTTGCGTGGAAACTGAAGTTGATATCTTAACTGGAAATACTCAGATCAAGCGAGTTGATATTATCGAAGATACTGGTGATAGTATAAGTCCTCAAATTGACATAGGTCAAGTCGAAGGGTCATTTGTTATGGGTTTGGGTTATTGGACAAGCGAACAGCTTGTTTTTAACGTGGAAGGAAAGCTTTTGACCAACCGGACTTGGACATATAAACCTCCAGGAGCTAAAGATATTCCCATTGATTTCCGAGTTAAATTTCCAAGTAAAAATCCCAACACAATAGGAATCTTAAACTCGAAAGGTAAATTTTCTGCTAAAAAACAGGTAATTTTTTAAATTATCATGTTTTCCAGCAACTGGTGAACCCCCGATGTGCATGACCATTGCAATTCCATTAGCCATCCGAGATGCTGTGGCGTCTGCTCGTTTAGATGCCGATCCCACGGCAGAAAAGTGGTATCCAATCGGTAGGTACAATTTTGGAGAGTCGAATTTTTTACTAACAGATTTTGTTATTTCAGATGGACCTTCCACAGTGGAAAACACTTTTGAAAACAGTTTAAATAATATTAAACAGTATAAATTATAGAAATGAATTTTTTTTTCTATTTGTACCAAAAATATTGCAAAGCGGTAGTACCTATTAGATGAAAATATTCCGTACGAAACTAAAAAGTATTTGTATTTATATAAGGCATTGTTATAAATAGCTTTTCCTGTTTTTTTCTTGTATCCTATTAATTATGAAACATAATTATATTTTAGAGAGAAAAGTATTTTGTTGATTAAAAATTTGCACTTGAAGTTAATTGTTTATATTTTATTATATGTGATGTATGTAAATCAATATTTAATTTAAAAATAAAAAATAAATTTCTTTAATATTTTTAATACGGTGCCGAATTGGAATCGTCGAAACCAGCATAGCCGAATTTCGGGTCGCCGAATTAACCGTCACCAAATATACGATGCCGAATCGCTTTCGCCGAACTGCGGTCGTCATAACGACGTTTACCGAGACTAAACTGCACGATTTGCAATCACAGAACTTCATAGTTCGTTATTAACACTTTCTTGGGAAATTAGTAACACAGTAATTAGTAGTAATTAGTACACAGTATATTTTGTGTTATACCACTCGAGAGTGCGGAAAATCTCCCATTTAAACTCGATACATGTCGCGTCGTTACGTCTTCATGACTTATTGGAGTACCGGGTCTAGGACCCATACCTCCTTCATCGATTGGGTTGATTATAACCCACTTTTGATTCAACTACGATGCTCTTGAGCCTAGGTCTAGGTATAAGTACCTCAAAAAGTCCTTGAGATTGTAATTTCTAATCTTTCAGGATTAATGAGTAGTCAATGGATTCCAGGCTGTCGTACTCCAGATTGAAATTTTCCTGCAGCTGAATACCTGTGACGTAGTTTGAAGGAGTTGTTTGGAGTAGCACCCGACAGTTGACGAGTATTATAGCATTTTTTGTCTCTTGGTGGCTTGAATATGCGGTCCCTACCGGAGACCCTTGTCCCGTGTCACCTTCAAGTATTTGAAGGTGTCTGTACCGCAGCAGGCGAAAAGAAGACTCCTATGTTCCGTGGTGGAGTCGGTCATGTTGTATGCAGCCCCGATATGGGTTTCGGCCCTGGAAAAGGTTACGTACAGGTGCCTGCTGGAAACTAGCCAGAGAAAGAGCGAGCTTAGGATATGTAGGGCCTACAGAACGATATCCACAGATGCGATCATGGTGTTGACGTCCTTTCTGCCAATCCATCTTAAGGCGCAGATGTGAGATGCCAAATACCGTTTGAGATATACGACCCTATATCATATCAGATGCGCGGACATTAAAAAGAGATGGCAAGTTTCATGGAAAGAGTCGACCAAGGCCAGATGGATTTACCGTCTGATTTCTGATATAGATCCGTAGGTGAATATGAAGCACGGCAAACTCAAATACGAAACCACCCAGGCCCTAAGCGGCCACGAATGCTTTAGAACCTACCTGCATCGCTTCACGAGAGCCAATACCCCCAACTGCCTCTTCTGCGGAGTAGAGGATGATGCAGAACGCACCATCTTCTACTGCATGAAGTAGACGGACCACAGAACAGCCGCTCGAACGTAGTTGGGACAAGACATGACACCATCGAACATCGTGGAGCTGATGCTGGTGAGCGAAAAACTGGCTGGTGATCAAGAAGATACTGGTCGACATAATCTCCACCAAAGCAAAACTTCAAGACGAAGAGTTGAGTGCTGAATGGACAGAACAAAGATCAGACGCGTGCGTGTGTGCGGAAGAAATGCGTTAGCGATTCCCGGCACCTCTAAGGAGTGGGGAAGTCTTTCCGTCGTGAGATATGATTTACTTTTATGGGAATTGAACATGGGCGTAGTTGTTTGTCTTTGAGAAGTAGATTAATGTACTATTAGAAAGGTTGACCCATATCCATCAAATTCAGATCCACTTCTGAAGGTTATCGACTGCATTTTGAAGACAATCTATGGTTGTGGGCAAAAGGAGCTAATGTTACATCGTATCATCTACGTAGAAACCCCTTTTGGTCTGTCTCTGGCGGGGGGGGGGAGTCTCCAATATAGACAATAAACAGAGTCGGAACAACAATTGCGCCTTGGGGGCTGCCGGTGGTTATTTGCTTAAGGCTGGAATCAGTGTCCTCAGTCTCGACTCTTTCCTACAGGCTTGGAGCAAACTGGAAAAGTTTGTAAAGCAAGTCCTCGTGCCATACTTTGTCGATAGTCTTGACAATCTTGAAAAAGAGAGCTCCAGTGGCCTAATTTTTGTTACATTATCGTATGTCCTGGTCAGAATCAGCCGCCAGAGTTGTATTCAGTCGGAAGAAAAGGTTGATTCGGCGATAAGATGAGTGGTTTTTGGGTTTTTGATTTTTAATCATGATAATATCGGCCATTTTCTATTGGCTTGGAAAGTGCCTATGAGTAAGGGATTAGGAATTCTCTTATTGCACGATTTGTTATGTTATCGGGACTGGGGGGCATTTTCCTTATCGGGAATAGGGACTTGGGGGTTGGGAAATGGGAGTGCGTGCACTCTTTCAGATCAATTATATATAAAACAGGACGCATTGGAGAGTCCGGGAAGTATTCGATAATCTTCAGTGTCCATATATTTGTGGAAAAAACGCCTTTAAGGGTGCGAAGATTAATAATTGCATTTTTGTGCAATTGAAATTTAGGTAGATCAATGTGTGTGAAGATAGGCCTGCCATTTTTGAAAATTTAAAAACTGAATATTGTGCCAGGCTGTGCCAGATGTGTACCGTATTTTTTAAATTTTATTTTGTTTTTTTTTTTGATTTTATAGAGTTTGCTTATTTTGTATAGTGGAAGTGAGCTCCACTATTTTTGATTTTTTAAAAATCAAAATTGTACTGAATTCTATTCAACGTGTGCCGTTGGGTGCCGTAAATCAAAAATTTTTATTTTGATAAATAAATTTATTTTTTGGGGTCAAAAACTGTTTTATCCTTTTATTTTAATTCATTTATTCCTTCAAACTTCTTTTAAACGGCAGGACTCTGCATCTCATGTTGTTCAAGATCTGGAATGAGTGACATCCCAACCCCTCTCAGCTCACTTATGCCGACGACACCGTCGTCTACACGTTCTTTATCAATCTAATTTTTAAGAAGCTATCAAAGATTTGGAAAAAAGGTTTAAAACTTTGAAACTCTAGAATAAGCACTGCAATTATGTTTCGAAACGTTGAGAACCTCGCAATAAGTCAAGCATCTTCATGTACGAAAAGCAAATTCCATAAATTCTCACCTGCAAGTACCAATGGATCACCGTAGATTCGTTTTTAATGAACATCTCACAACATTTAGGTCACCGATCGTGCAAAAGGCATAAAATAAATGTAACAAACTAACTATGACCTACGCGGCTCCAATCTGGAGTGCGGCTGTTTCCTTATCAACTTAAAAGGATTCAGCAAGCCTCCGACCTGCTTTCGATGCTCTTGAGTATGTTACTTGAGAGCAAATTTTTAGAGTTAACGGTTTTCCGAGTTTTGCTTAAAAAAAGAAATTTCTGCTTTGATAGACTTGTACTTTTGAGATATCTGTCCTACAAAGGAAAGTTTTTTAAAAGTAGGCCGGCTTCTGAAATTTTCTTAATCAGTAAAATAAAAAAAACTTCTACTGATTGATCTTTGTATGCCGGATGTAACGTTGTAAATGTCTGTAATCATACAAATCTGTATATTCGTATGATTTTTTACGGAACGCTCGGACTGCAGTTGCTTCTGGAAGTATAATTTTTGGAAATTGGTTTCATCATTATAAAAATAATAAATGCACATTTTGGCATTCCCAAAAAACTTTTTAAGTTTTCGAAAATCTACTTATAACACCGACTGGTGTTCTTGTTTTACTTATGCAGTTGATTAATAATAATAATTTAATCTTTTTACAAAAATTACTTGGGTAGATTTTCTTAAAATGAACTGCTTACATTAAATTGAATTACGTTTTTTCGTTCTAAATTACCATTTAAATTGTTTTAACCGTTAAATTCAAAAATAATTCAAAATTATTGGAATCAAGTGAAAACTTGAGATACTTCCATACATTTAATACATAGGATCACACTTAATAAACTGGTTAGGCAATTAAAATTTTATAAAACCGGATACTGCTTAGTTCTTCTTCGAATTAGAAACCAATGCAGTATGGTAATGATATTCAAATCGGTCGGGTTGTGTGATAATTTTAAGAAGAAATAATGTGGATCAATTTTTTTTATTTACTTTGTTCAGTTTTTGCACTTATGCAAGCAATTGTCGAAGACGATGGTGAAAATGTTCTAATTTCTACAACTGGAAGGTTGCATTTTTTATATTTTTAGAAAAACAAATTTCAGCATCTTTGGAACGAGGTCTAAACGATTACTTGGAGACTGGTGAGATGACGAAAACTTTGAACGAATCGCTAATGCTGTTGCAACTTCCTCAATATTTTCGCCAAATAGATGAGAAGGGAATTCTTTCGAGCACGGCTTGTGTAGCTTGCAGGTCGAGTTTAAGCGTTTTGCTTTTTGCCCGAAGGAATGGAGCTTCCCGTGACACAATTAAGGGTTTGGTCGAAAAATTATGTTCTTGGCTTAACATAGAAACCGAAATTGTTTGCAGCGGTGCAGTTGGATTAAACATTGTAAGTCTCCAAAAGTTCTCTCCACTCTCCAAAAACTAATACTCAAGTAATTTTAGGATACATTAGTGTACATTGTGGACGAAAAACCTAAATTAACTTCAGAAGACATGTGTTCCATCTTCCTACAAGAGATGAATTGTGGAAGTAGTAACTACGATTGGCAGATTGACATTCCAAGTTGGGGGAATTACTGGAACACTCGTGGTTTGGTAAGTCTCAATTATGCTGAAGCTCTAATGTTTATTTTGTACTTTCAGTCGGATCAAAGATCGAAGCCTCTGAAAATCTTGCAATTGTCAGATTTTCACTACGATCCGGGATACCAAGCTGGTTCCAATGCTGCGTGTAAAGATCCGTTATGTTGCCGGATTAAGTCAAAACCTTTTGCACCAAGCGACGCTGCTGGTTTTTGGGGTGACTACCGAAATTGTGATACTCCTTGGCATGCTTTCGAGGAAGCGATAGACCATATCGTCGAACAACACGTAAGAAATACAGCAAAGCCTCTTTTAAGTGTTTTGCCACTTTTATTTTAGAAAGACATCGACTATGTCTATTTTACTGGAGATGTTATCAATCATCTGGTTTGGGGTACGAGCGTATATTCCAATGTTCGGGCACTCACGAAGGTATACAGGCATTTAAGGCAAAAATTTAATTCCACTCCAATTTACTATGTTTTGGGAAACCATGAACCTCATCCAGCAAATCAGTAAGGATGAAACCATATAAGAGCGTTGATAGCATTTTTAAATTTAGGTTTGCACCTGTAGAAATCACACGACCGGATTTGTCTACTAACTGGGTGTATAAGTTAGCTGTCGACCAATGGGATGGGTTGCCCAAAGAAGCTCACGAAACCATTCTAAAGGGAGGTTATTATACCACATTGGTTAAACCGGGTTTTAGGATTGTTGCTTTGAACAGCAACGTTGGTTACATTTTCAACTGGTAAAACTTATAAACCAATTTGGGGCAGACACTAAATAGGAGTTGTTTAGGTGGCTGCTTTACAACGATGTAGATCCGTATGGTCAACTGCAATGGTTAGCCAACGTTCTTTCGGAAGCCGAAAGAAACGGAGAACTGGTTCATATTCTGTCACACGTTCCAACCAACGATGAGCACTGCGTTAAAAATTGGGCAAAACAATACGCAAGGATACTGGATAGGTAGGGACACTTTACTTCGCCATCACTGGGACAAATCAAAATAAATTTTGCAGATTTTCTCATATCATCACGGCTCAATTTAACGGTCACACCCATTTTGATGATGTTATAGTTTACTTTAATTCTACAAATCCAGCACAACCAATCAACGCGGCTTTCAATGGGGGGAGTCTGACGACGTACAATAATTTAAATCCAAATTACAAAATCTATAATGTGGATCCCATAAATTTGGTAAGGGATTTTTTTTGGAAAATTTCAAAAGTACAAAATTTTAATTTTAGGAAGTAATTGACGCTGAGTCGTGGACTTACAATATTACCGAGGCAAATTTACAGCCGAAATCTAAACCGCGTTGGTACAAATTATATTCTTTCAGCGAAAGTTTTTACACTCAAGATTTAATGCCACACTCACTTGAAAGTGCAGTGGTGTTGATGGCGCAAAATGCGACCCTGCTAAATAATTATTTTAGGTGAATTTCGGAGTGGATATAAATTTTCGATTTTGTAATGTACTATTTTTTAGGTATAAACACCGAGACGCCAACCCTGCGGTTTTGTTTGGTTGCAACGAAGAGTGCGAACTAAAACTTTTGTGCTACATAGTAACGCCGCATGTTGATTCTTTGGAAAAGTGTGAAGTTGTAAAGGCCGAGTATTACAGGTCGAGGGGTAAAAAGCGCGTATGATCCACGCTTGCGATTTTATTAAGAACAATAAAAATTTTCTCAAAAATTAGTAGTATTTCATTGATTACCTCATAATTCCAGACAATTATTTTTAAAAGTAATCTTATCTAAATATGATTGTGAGTTTACTATGAAATATTTCGATAGGTAAATCGGTTCCAACCATGGCGCGTACCGAATCAGAAACAGCGGTTAGTCAAAACCAAGCTTGGAACATCCAAAAAATTGTAAGTTTATTCTGGACCATATATGCTGCAGCGCAATTATTGTAAGTCTGTCTGTTGATTTCTCTTTGGCTCTTAAAAATTATTTTGTAGTTTTCGATCATTGGTAGCATCGAATGGTAATGTAGGTACCATCATTAAAGCAGTCAAGAAGTATGCTATAATCTTATTGAATAAGTTTAGAGAAAATGGAAAACGCACAAGAAAAATAAGCGACGGTCAAGGATGTTCTACGGGCAAATGATAATCAGATAATCACTGAGAGCATTTTCTCCATTTGCTGCATCGCACAATTATATTAACCTTACCTGTTATGACGTTGAACCTGTAAACCTTAAAAGAGGAGAGGTTCAACTGAAGTTGGTAAGGAAAATATTGTTCAACATGGAGAGTATATCAAGGTAAACCAAAAGTGGGCAGTTGGGGGGGTGCTCTGAAGAAATTCAATATTATTGCTGCAACCAGTCATACACCCGTGCGATGTAGTAACCTAAACACCACTTAAATTTGTCCAAGACCGAAACAAATGAACCGCATCAAGAAGAAAATATGAAATAGGCATTTATTACATATTGGAAGTACAGCAGCAACTTAGGTTTACATTTTCTTCTAAAAACTATCTACAAACTGAAACCTTATACTTATTTTTATAATTATTAAGAGTAATATATCACAAATTATAGTATGTCAAGCATTATAGTGCCTGGATAATAATAATAATAAATAACTAAAAGTAGGTTTCAAGCGTTTTAATGTCAAACAATGTGAAATTTTCGCTATTTTCGTCTTAGCCCTGTAGAACTTCAACTGTTTTTGTAGAAAATCATAAGGCAAAAACAGATAAACGGAGTGTTCTAGCCTTAAATAAAAAATTTCCAAAAATTAAAAAAAAAATAAAACAAAAATAAAACAAAAATAAAACAAAAATTTTCAAAATTATTGTAACTGGATTGCTATATTAAATACTCCTATTAGGTATGTAGGTACAACAGATATGTAGGTATTTTACAATAATATTATAATTAAAATGGGGGATTATGCAACAATAATCAAAACGTTCTTGGAGATTTTGTGGATAATTTTGTTTATGCTATCAAATCCGGTTCTGTCTGATTATAATCAAAAACTAGTCAAATTCTAAAGGGCTATTAGCAAATTGCTATTTAATTAAATTATTATCTAATTTTCATTCTTTAATTCGAGTGCAATAGTTTTAATTATCTAATCTGTGATATTTTTAATTAAATTGTCAACATTATGAAAGGTGGGCTTAGTCAGTTTAGGCACGAAACCGACCAACGTGATACCTCTGAGAATGAAAATTGAGGCACCCTAGCTTTCATTTTGAAAAAAATAGTTTGTATTAAATTAATAGCACTCCACGCGATAAATTTATTAATAAATTTGATATCTATTATGTACTAAGGCGATATACATACATATTAATTGGTAAGATAATTTATATGTTGATATTAAGGCCTCGTTATTTTTTATACAGGGTGTCTCAGACCTACCGTTGTTTTCGCTATGAGTTAAATTAATTGTACCAATATTAGCTTGAAAAATCCACAATCAACAAAGAGGAATGATGGTAGTTATAAAACATCCTGTATATTGGAACTGGTACTACACGAAGATAGCTAGTAATACAGTCTGGTCCATGAAGTAATGCTTTCTTGTAGTTATGTATTTTTTAAAATAAGCAAAAAAATATCACATAATTTTCAAATAATCAGCCAATCACATTTTGACATAGGTGCGGTAATTAAAAGCAAACCATAGGCGTTACGATTTAAGGTAAATGTGCGCCACCTACCGTTTTGTTTTAGTAACCGTACTACTAATAGCTGCCCTTAAGTGTAACGTATAAAAGTGTACAGGGTGTATAAAAGTTTTAGTTTGAAAATTTAATTTAGTCCAAACTTAAAACCTAACCTAACCTAACCCAATCTAACTTAACCTAACCTGCAGTTTTATAAAAACAAAATAATGAAAATGAAGCCTCTGGTGCAAATAAATATCTCTAGCATCTTTTTTTATTTAAAGGACATCTCTAAAACATAGTTTTATATAAAATCAATGCGATGTAATGTTATTCAGGATTTACTCGGAAACTATGTTTGCCCTCGGGGCTAACTACAAACCATCACGTCAGATTAAACTCCAACTTTATAAGCCCCCAAGAAGCACAATAAAACTTTTATACACCCTGTATAATAAAAAATCTACAAATAAACTTTAGTACTTAAACAATTTCAGCTTTTCAGCGTAAGTCGTTAAATTTGAAAAAATTGTGCTCATGAAAAAATTGTTGCGTTATGCGTTATGGGTAAAAAATTCCTTCTGTTAGTTTATTTTGTAATACTGAAACGTTTATAAGTAGTTTTGGACGGAAACAAATTAAAATTATAATCATTTCGTTTGTTTTTTTTCGGTTAAAGTATTTCGACTTCAAGTCTGGATACTTTAAAAAATTTGATTATAAAATTATTGACTAGATACTACAACCACCCAGACGGTCCGTTGTGACCACTTAATGGTATAATTCCTGGTAATTTGGTATAATACTGTCCATTATGTTTGTATTCGTCTTCTGGGGTTTGAGATGACCCTGTCGCTTGCGTACTGGAAGATGAATTGTATAGGAGAGGTTCCCTCGAAGAAGTACCTGACGGAAGTGTGGATTGAGCCACCGCTGTTACACTTTCTTCAGTTGTAGATGGGGTTAAAGTGGTCGGAACGGGTGTCTCAACGGATTCCTGTTCAGACTGAGTTTGTTCCAAATTTCGTTTACCCAACTGAATCACCTCTGAAACTCTCACTGGTACACTAGAAGCCCGTTTCAAAACCTGCGAAACCTTAATCAGTTTAACGGTTAAAATTTCCGCAGAGAATTTCTAACGGCTTACTTTTTTATTGCTTTTATTTGTAGTAACAGCATTGTTGTGATCTACGTTGTGGGGTGGAATCACAACAGGACTAGCATTTCGAGATGCCGAAAATTTCTTCCTCTTTTTTTTCAGGAGCAACAAACCGCTGGTTAAACCGTAATGGTGTTCTTCCTGCGGCGGAAGTTGTGGAGGAACGTTGTCCAAACTTCGATTGGAATCCGAGTTACTGCCCGAGCCGTTTTCGTCAGACGCAGGACTGTTGCTATGACTGTGCGAGTGGTTATGCCCTCTCTCTCTGCAATGTGAATTACAGACCGAATCTTCCGATCGAGAACGACCGATTAATCGCGACACTCTTCCAGACTTTGCCGCTTCTATTAGAGTACCCCAACGTCGCTTATGGGAAGACGTTCTTTTGGTATGGAACCTTTATTATTCGATGAAAGAATGGCGGCTTAATTTAATATTTTAGTCTTGTCTTACCAATGCTCATACTTTCCAGTGCGATGATGGTTGTGATGGTTGGAATTGTTGTGATGGTACTGACTCTCGTTGATGCTCCCCTGGGAAGAGGAGACAGTACTACTACGCTGGTGCATTTTTCTAGGCGTCGAGTTAAATATTCCCGAGAGAGTGGAACCAAAGAGATCGTGCTGTTGCCCATCGTGGTGTTGCTGAAGCGAAGCTATAAATTCCGCCACTGGAGGCAACGGACCCGTAGTCGTCGAAGCTTGCGGTCCAATGTTGAATCCTTTCATTAACCTTCGTTCTTTCTGTCGATTCTTTTTACCACCTGCAAAATAAAAAATTAGTCACTTCCTGTTTTTTGGGGGAACTACCTGCAAGACCGACCTGCGCCCAAAGCAGACTGAGCCGTCGAAGTGTTCATTCCGGAGTTTTTAAGAATTTCGATAAGTTCGAAACGAAAGGCAGAAATATCTTGCTTGATTTCGTTGACGTCGTCCTCAGTTACGCCTTGATTTTCAGCCTTTCTCTGCTCCACCGTGACGTATCTTCGGACCAAATTTCGCATGATACTCTGAAAATTTTTTTAATAAAAATTTAAAAAATTAATCTTCCGGTAGAATTTACCTGGTACCGAAAATCCCTCTCGTTCGCATGCTTCATTTTTTTCTAAAAATTTCAGAATATTAAAAATTATTTTCTTTTGAAAAAATATTTTTACCCGAATTGTTCTCATGTGTTCCTTTTTGGCTGCTTTGGAATGGCCGCATAATTTTCTCCTTGCCCACTGTATTACGTACCAAGCGCTTTTAGGTGTCGGAATTATGTTGAATGGAGGCGGAACCGTTCCACCTTCTTCGAAATAGCTGATCCACAATTTGCTTCGCGCGAATTTCCATTCCACATCCGCTTTTTCCTGCACACAATTTTTCGTCAACACCCTATACATACTCAAAATTTAATGTAATAATATCGATAACAAAGAAAAGTTTAAATATTTGTTCTTATTGTCTTGTTTTTCCAGATGAAGCTAATATTGATCGAGATAAGGTTTCACGTGTTTACCTAAACCAGAAAACTTTCGAAACTTTTTGCTGATATAATCAAATTGGTCCTTTTAGTGATAAAGCTTCGTGACAAACACTTCGAAATGGAGACAACTGAAACGCTTACTAATAAACAGTTTTCGTTTGTTTGGGCTTTACAAAATTTTCAGGAAACTGAAATTGTACAAAACAAACTTACCGATATAAGTTGATACGAGTGATTCATCATGGCGATCAGCAAATTTAAAAGGACGACAATGTTGATGACCGAATATGTACCAAACATTAGCATCCCCCAAAATCGTGTAAATATTTTAATGCCGCTCAGTTCGAAACTTTCCAAATCCACCAGACCGAACACGGCCCAAAATAAAGTTTGACTCGTTTCAAATAAACTAAAATTAATCTGTAAAATTTAAGATCGCAACCGAAATTTCACTTACTTGGCGAATCGCCTCCAAATTGTGCACGCGTTCGAATCCATTACGGTTTCGTTAATTGCCGTTGTGGTGCAGTTTGTTAATTTCGTGTGATTTGCCATAATAAATTCGACGCACACCGGTTTGATCACTTCCGAGGGACATTTGATTCGTTCGGCGTCCGCGTAATACCACAACAGCTGATTTAGGCCTAAAAAAGAGAAGCAATAGGCAACAGCGGTTGGTTTCTGCTTTTCTTACCACAAGAAAAAGCGAAAAGGACCAAGACGTATAAAAAGAAAAACTTCATGATGTCCATCACCATTCTCGATAGGGAAACTTGTAGCGGTCCCATGTGGGGATTCACCGAAAATATTTGCACGAGTTTCAAAGAGCTGAAAAATAAAACAAAATAATATAAAGTAAAAAATGTAAGGTAAAGTAAAAATAAAATATAAAGTGCTTTTTGTTTTGCAGTTGAAAGTACAGAGTGTAGAGAGTATTTAGGATGTTTAGTTGGTTGATTCCGTCAATGTAATTTAATTTTTAAATTTAAATAAAAATTATTTAGAAAAATCCTATCTTTTTTTAGAATTATATATAATTTTTTTACATTGTCAGTTAACACTCTAAGAGGTTCTGTTATACCTAAATCCCCAGAGTTCCTACTTGCCCCCATTCTCCGTTTTCAACTTTTCCTAAAAGATTTGGAAGAGGGGCTAGGACTAAAAAAGATTCCGTTCGGCAATATACTGCAGGTATTTTTTCCCCTCTACGTCAAAGTCTTTCACGAAGTTATTCTTTATAGCAAGGGATAAATATCCAGTAAATTTTCTGTACACAAGGCTCGGAATTCCAAAGAATTCCAACGATTTCCAAGGAATTCCAAAGAATTCCAAGGAATTCCAAAGACTTCCAACGAATTCCAAGGAATTTCAAAGACTTCCACAGAATTCCAAGGAATTCCAATAATTTCCAAAGAATTCCAAGGAATTCTTTCTTTCTACCATTTAGCAGGGGGTAAATTTTGCGCTGTGCTCCATAGGCCAGCTGTTTTTGTAATTTGAGATGCGCGTCGAAATTTAGCCTGGAGTCCATAGTGACTCCCAGGTATTTGACTTGCGCTTGGGGAATTATTGGTTGGCCGTCCAAAATCAAATTTTAGAAGACGCGATGATTTGTGCGTTTTCTTCAAAAAACAATTGTTTCGGTCTTAGTCGCATTCAGTTTCATTTTCCATTTCTGGAAATATTACTTGATGAAGTCGAGGTAAAATATCTAAATAGGGCCGGACGGAACATAGAAAAATACAAATGCCTTATTTGTTTGACGTTTTTTCTCTTTTATGGTAGTGCAGATAAATTGGACTTGGACAAACCAATTTTTTTATTTTAATTCAGTTAAAATTAAGCAATCTTAATTCAATGTGTTTTCTTATTTTTAGTATAATTTAAGGAAGATACGATACTACTTAATTCTTACGGCAGGCTTGCGTTAAATCTCACCCTCTTTAAAATCTGAAATATCGACCACAAAAATCGATCTTGCTTCTGACAAAAACCTGATTTAACTGTTTTAATGACACAATTATTCTGTCGTTATGAAAATCGAGAGAAAATTAGATGGAAAAATTTGATTTTCTCCAGCTTTGTTGATATAATTCGTTCTCTCATCGGTATTCCGGATGCCTTTGCTTTATGATTGCCGGTTGGAAATTTAGACAAAAGTAAGCAAAATTATAGTAAATCAAAATGCCAGTTCGGAATACAAATTAATTCCAACAACCCGTTATCGCGTTGTGTCAAAAAGTTTTCATGTTAGATAAAATTTTTGTTTAGTTTAAGGATTTATTGATGTTGTATTCAAAGTTGTCATAAAGATATATTTGAGATAGATATGCTTGTGGACACATAAAGCGACCCACAAATTGATGTTCAATATCGACAAAAGCTTTTAGAGATATACAATATTATAGTCGATACGTTATTGGTACAATATAATTGGACTAAATATTTTTACTTTTGTTTCAAATTTATCTTACACTGAAAACACGTGTGCTCACCTGAAAATGTTCGCTGCTGAAAATAGTCCTTCGGATATTAGCATGGGATCCCACGCATCCCAATCTTCTCTTTTCACCGATTCGTTTTTTGGATTGCTTTGCACCTAAACAAAAGTTTCCATCAGAAAATGTGTAGCTCGTTAATTCGGCTTTTGTCCATCACAAAGCCCGCATTAAAGTGCGAGGCTATCGTTTCGGAAGTAAAATTTACCTGATAGTAAGAAACAACCCTTAATGCTATAGTGGCTACATAAAGCGAGTTAGTGATGAAATCTATTACATTCCACATATCTCGCGTGTATTCTTCTAAACCGACATCCCACAGCTGCTTTATTTCACTCCAAATTAAACCTGAAAATAATAAATTGAAAGAAAGATTTTATTTTAACTTAAATAGTTTGTTACAAAATTCGTAGTTTATCAGCGTTGGAAGGCAGGGAATAGAATGTTAAACGTTTTGGGAAAAAGAAAAGTTCTTATTTGCGTTGTGTTGGAATATCTTGTAGATTGTTCATTGTTTATAAAGACAAACATAAATTTAATAATTCATTAACAGGTCTACAAGTTCCAAAGGAGCAGCCGAATGTTATGTATACTGTAAAGGCAATTGGAATATGAAATCTTGAATTTAATTTAATTAAATTAATAATTCGTTTACAAAACCAGGGAACCGCGTGTCGAAACTCTTGCTATGTGGAAAATTTACATTAATATTTTATTAGTAAGTACATATTTACATTTTAATAAAAGCACAGGAACAAGCCCGGGGTGTAAATCAATATGGACCGCTAGATAAAAGGACCTGGATTCGATCTCGTTAAGAATGCAACTGGGAGAAATTAAACTGTGTTGATTGCAAAATTAGCTGATTACAAAATATGTAAATAATTTATCATATTATTATTATTTCGAATGTTCCCGTTAGCAATTTTAGTAGAAATAAGAAAATAAAAGTCAAGGACAAAAATTTAACCAAAGTGGAAATATATCGGTACAAGAAAACCTGAAAGCCAATATAATTAAATTTTAAATTATTATTTTATAATTCCGGTATTAAAATATAATTTATTATAATTCAGGTACTGTAATATTGCAATCTTATTATGTACGGTCTCTCCCTATCCGGTAGCAGACGTTAAATTTTCTGATAATTAAGTTAAAAAAAATGAGCACAGGAAGAACTCTGTAGGAAGATTTTTCACTACAGAATTTATTTAAAAAAAAAAAACAGTTTTATACTGAAAAATTGAATATCTCAAAAACTTTTCGATTTTTTTTGTAAAAAAATTTGTGTTTATTTAAGACATAAAGAGAAATATGCTCACGAAATTTCATCAAAATTTAAATATTTTTGCGAAAATTAAAAATAAAAAACGAAAAACTTCGTATTTTCGTATTTTTTACATGTTTCACCGAAATTTTGAGGTCATTTTGAAAAGTGACTCTTACAAAAGTTGTAGATTTTTTTATGATCTACAACTTTTCCATATAACATTTTTTGATAAAACGTCAAGTTTCGCCGAAAAACGCATGATACTTAATATCATTCATAATTGGCGTGTTTTTTTTCAAACTCAAAGTTCAAGTCTACTAAATTATTGAAAATTTTATAATTGTTTAAATTTTGAAACATTGCGTTACTGAGAGACAAAAATCAAAACGTAACAGACTGCATTACAAAAATTGATATTTTTTAATCCGGATCTGAAATATTAGTAATCCAGTGTTGCGGTTGGCAAAAAGGATCTTCCTATATAAGCACGAAAAGTTTGAAAATTTTTTGAACAAATAATTGAACTTGAAAAATGCCAGTAATTTCAGAAATCACTCCTGCACAAATGGAACAATTAGTGCAAGTTCTTTTAAATTTTTCAGTGATAACTCAGTCAGAAGACGCTACGTCTTCTGACAGAGAGCACCTTTCCTTCAGGCTGGATAAGTTTGATCCAGATAACAGCAAATACTCGATTGAAAAGTGGTTAACATCTGTAAGCGTACAGAAAGAAATATTACAAGTTAATGACGAAATAATGATTAGGAAAGTAGGGGAGGTTTTAGAAGGAAGAGCTCGTAGATTTTATGAAGAGTGGAGACCTGTGGTTAAAAATTGGAAAAACTTCGAAGACGATTTTCTTTCGGCATTTCCTGATACGGAAACCTGGCATACGAAGTTAGTGCGAATTGCTAATATGAAAAGCTCTGACTTTAACAGCATTAGCGAGTATATTTTAACTAAAATACGCAGCATTGCGCGTTACTTCGGAGATTTGCCATGGGAGAGAGTTATATCGCCTCTGATTGGTGGAATAGAGTCCACTGCCGTTCGTGAGTTTATACTATTGAATCAACCGAAAAACCAAAAGGAACTTATGCTGCATATTTGTCAATATGAAACAGTAAACAGTAGATTGAGTAATTATAAGACAGAAAATAGATATCAGTCTGAAGATACAAAATCAGCTAAATATGATGAATTGGAGAGAATCACGGAATCAGAAACAACTCCTAAGGTTCAAAGTGTTTCAGAGCGCACAAGTACAATAGAACATAATAGCGACAAATTACAAAAATATGTTAGATGTGAACAAGTGACCAACCGTAAAACCGAAAGAGAAAATAGTGATCGCTTTAAGACAAGCAAACGCTCTTTGGAGAATGAATATGGAATTGAAAAGCAAAGCAATTTCGATGATATAGCACCAAAACGTTTTAAACTGGAAGCTGTTGATGAAGATAAACCCACAGCAACAGAATTATACTGGAACAAACGTTGTTACTTCTGTGAAGGGTACGGTCACTGGAAACGTGATTGTAGAAATCTGCCAAAAAGTTATAAAGCAGCGCCAATGCGTACATTCAAAAAATGTTTTAATTGTGGCAAAGTGGGACATTCGGAAGAAATTTGTTGGAGGGCTAAGAGAATAAAGCTTGAAAAGTATTCTCCATAATGTAAAATACAAATGTTAAAAAAAAGTGTATACCAAAATATGGGTAGATATGGATATTACAAAATATCGTAGCATATTTTGGAAAAGCATTTTTTTAAAAATTTTTAAAATAAATTTTAAAAAAATTATAATGTAATACTTCTCTCACAATACATATCCAAAGGCTATCATATAATTAGTTAGCCATGAGCTTGATGACTTGATGACATACAAGTGATTTTTATTATTAAATATCAACTTAATAATATTTTATAACTTGTTAGATTTTAATTTGACATATATTGCGTTTTATTTTTAAAAATCACTGCTGTGATTGGTTGAATAATAAGCAAACGTTAATTTTTAATTTAATTTGATTTATTTGGGTTGATTTAAGTAAATTTAGGAATTGGACAAATATCTGCTCAATGACTCTGTTCGTCACAATTAAAATATTTTCGGGTTTCATCCTTCATTTAATATAATGTCTGCAATTTCTTATCTTATGACCTTGTTCACCACAGAAGAAACATTTGTATCCATGTTTGTAATCACGTGAGCTTTCCTGTTTAGGTCGTTTTGTTGGTCTGTCGTTATCAAGTTGATAGTTTCCTATACCAGATCTGCTCTCATTAGCCTTTGAAAATCCAGAATATTCTGATAACGTATCGCAATCGCTTTCTACTTCGATCACAGTATTGAGAGTGCGATCTGGCAAGATCTCAACACTAGGACTTCTCGCTAAGCAATTACATCTTTCCACACTCTCCAATTTTTCATCTGGATTGCAGCCTTTGTTTCCTGTTTCGGTTTCAAATTGATAAATATAAAGCATAAGTTCTTCTTGGTTCTTTGGTCCATGTAGCCTTATAAATTCACGAACGCCACTGGAGTCTATACCACAAATCACGGGCGATAAAACCTTTTCCCATGGTAAATCATCAGAGTACCGGTAAATGCTACGAATTTTCTCCAAAACATATTCGCTTGTGCTGTTAAATTCAGAGCTTGTCATATTGGCAGCCCTCAATAACTTTTCATGCCAGGATTCCCGGTGTAACCGGGAATTTTTACCCCAGTGAAATTTTACCCCCCGGTAAAAATTCCCTAGTGAAATTTTACCCCCCGGTAAAAATTCCCTAGTGAAATTTTACCCCCTAATCATTTTTTACTGGGGGTAAAATTTCCCTAGAGAATTTTTACCGGGGGGTAAAAAAGTTCAAAATAACCTCAGTGAATTTTTACCCCCTTAAGAAATTTTATAGGTAAATCAGAATTTTTACTAGTGTTTATGTATTAAATTCGATTATATTTTATTCTGAGATGCTAAAATATCTTTCTCAGATTTTGGAAGAATAAAAATAAATAAAAAATGGAATTAATTAGTATTTTTGCCGCCCCTAAAAGACTGCCACCCTAGGCAGCTGCCTTTCTTGCCTAATGGATAAATCGGCCCTGTCAACGACGAAATGTAGTTATACCAACCGCGATATTATAATTATAATTTTTATATAAGGTAAGTGAGACACAAGAAATCGAGATATCAAACCAGAAAAATAATAATCAAGCCAGCATATTTTATATTATTATCAAAATAAATCCTCAAAATCAAAACAAAATGTTTAATCCACGAGAAAGTGATGAATACAGCAACGAAGATAAAGCTGCAATCGCCAAATCATCAAAGTACATCGCTTTGGATTTAAATATGGTTAAGCAATTTTTAACTAACAAAACGTATCCTCAACATATCAAAGGAAAAAATGAAAAGTCTAATTTTCGAAAACAATGTAAACCTTATACAATGGAGAACGAAACTTTATTATACAAAAAGACAATTAAAATTAGTGAAAGAACCACGAGCGGTGATGCAGAACATCGGTGGTTGCCAGTAATAGTAGATTTGGAAGAAAGAAAGAAAATAATATCAATGGTTCACCAAGGTACAGACTCAAGCGTTGAATCGATATCGCTATCATCTCATCGTGGGAGAGACGCTTCAATATCAATTATCGAACGTAGATATTATTGGCAAACTATATACACGGACACGGTAAACTTTATTAAGCATTGCGATATTTGTCAAAAAATAAATCCAGCCGTTTTAAAAGCTGTTCCTGAACTCCGACCAGTGCCAATACCAACAGAAGTTATGAAACAAATTGGAATAGATTTAGCTACACTTCCCGAAGTAGATGGATTTAAATATATCGTTGTAGCAATTGATTACTTTAGTAAGTGGTCCGAAATCAAGGCAATAAAAAATAAAACTGCCGAAGTTGTTGCTCGATTTTTATTTGAACTTGTTTGCAGACATTCGTGTATGTCGATACAAATAAACGACCAAGGTAGGGAATTTGTTAACCAAGTCTCTAATCATCTCCTTATGTTAACGGGAACGCAGCAACGGGTAACGTCTGCATATCACCCGCAAAGCAATGGACTTGTTGAAAGACAAAATAGAACAATTAAAAATAAACTTCTTAAAACACTCTATAAAGAAGAAAATGTAAGCAAATGGCCAGATGTAATTGACGGAGTTCTTTTTGCGCATCGTACCGCACGTCATGAATCCACAAAATTTTCACCTTTTTTCCTGCTATATAACAGAGAGCCAAAACTTCCTGTTGATATTGAAATGGATGGAAGGAAGATGGAGGATATGAACAAAATGGACGAAATGAACGAAATAGACGAAATGAACGAAATTAACCGAATGGAAAATGAGTTATTTGGAATGGACGTTGACGACGTTGAAGTGACAAAAAAAATAGATTATGAAATGGAAGATAATTTATTCAATCAAAATGATTTTGAAAAAAATCTTTCAAAAATGTTAGAAATTCAAAAGTGTGTATTTCACAAGACCGCTGAAAATATAAAGGAAAGTCAAGAAAAACAAAAAACTTCTTATGATAAGCGTCGTGCAAATGCAGTGAAATTTCAAGTTGGAGAATCGGTACTGGTACGAAATTGCAGACGAGATGATCGCAAAGGTGGTTGGACAAAAGCACCCTATACAGGACCGTACGCCATAGAGAAAATTCTGAGCAATGGCAACTGCGTTTTACGGTCGAAAGTGGGAAAATCTTTAAAAAAAGGGTATCCCATCAGTAATTTAAAACATTACCACGACAATGGATCTCAAGAAAAAAATGGCGAAAATGAAGAACATGAATTATCTGTTGAAGAAATTAACTGCATAACGGAAAAATCAAAATTTCGTTTCTGTCCCATAAATAACATTTGGCAAAAACGACTTTGTGAGAAGCTTGGACTTTTATTTGAGAATAATTCCGACTTTGCGAAATCAAAAAACTCGTTGCTCCATTCGCCTTATACAGTTATAGACGTCAAGGCAGACGGTAACTGTTTTTTTAGGTGCATATCTTTATGCATTACCGGAAGTGAAGATCACCACCAGGAAGTACGAAAGATAATTACCGAATTTATGAAAACTCAAAATCAAGAAGTTGATCTGTTTTCTGGTGTTAAGAATTACCTGAATATAACAAAAATGGACGAAAATGCAATTTGGGCAACAGATGTTGAGATGCTTTTCACTGCAGCACTCCTAGGAGCCGATATATATTCCTTTACTCAATTGTCAAAAAATCCAGCGTGGCTAAGGTTTCCAAGTTCAATGCACCTTTCCGATGAACCCAATTATAAAAATCTGGCAATATATTTGAACCATAAAAATTCAAATCATTTTGAAGTGGTAGTTTCGGTAAAAAAAAATGTATAAGAAAATGTAAGTTTTAAATAAATTTTGTGTTAAACTTTTAAATTATCCTATTTCATTGTTCCAATATCTGACTGAGGAAGATACTTTAGCATTTCGCAGTAAAATATTATGGAATTTGATACATAAACAGATATAAAAATTCTTATTTACCTATAAAATTTCTTAAGGGGGTAAAAATTCACTAAGAATATTTTGAGCTTTTTTACCCCCCGGTAAAAATTCCCTAGTGAAATTTTACCCCCTAATCATTTTTTACTGGGGGGTAAAATTTCTCTAGGGAATATTTACCGGGGGTAAAATTTCTCTAGGGAATATTTACCGGGGGTAAAATTTCACTAGGGAATTTTTACCGGGGGGGTAAAATTTCACTAGGGAATTTTTACCCCCGGGGGTAAAATAAAAGGGGGTAAAAATTCCCGGTTACACCGGTCGGGAAATGCCGTAATAAGGTCTCTTTCCAAATTTTCCCAACTCTTAACGTTAGGCTTCCATTCGTTACAAAATCTACGAGCTCTTCCATCTAAAACTTCCGCTACTGTCCAAATCATCACCTGGTCATTGATTTTAAGCCTATCCTTAGTTTCCCGCACATCTTTCAGCCACTCCTGCATAGAGTACTTACTGTTATCAGGATCGTACCTCCGCAGTTTAAGAGAAGAAATTTGCTTATCTTCGGGGACAGCCAAATTTTCATTTGCTTGTCCTGCCGAAAACTGATTGTGGAGTAATTGAATGAATTGTTTAATATTTCCAGAACTTAGTTCTGTATTTGTCGTCATTTTATAAACTTTTGTATTTTTTTAATAATTTTTATCTCTATATAGCGATTGGCTGTTACCAATTCAAGATAAACGGCTTAAGATTAAATTTTATACCCGGCTTAATTTTAGCGAAATTGTTCTGGTTTCTACTTACCACACACCCACGCCAAAATAATCCACTCAACCAAGGAAGGTTTAGCACCACGTTTTGTAGGAACATCATCTTCAAATTCTTCTTCAAAAAACAACGTTTCTATCCGTTGCGACGCTAGTATTAACATAACTGCAACAAATAAAGCAATTTTATAGTATTTCAAAATTGATTTTACTGATCATTTTTTAACAGCAATATTCTCGGCCAATTAAGATTATGGCATCATCCCTAGAATTTTATATATTAGATTCTAGTACCAATCTATTTTTTTTATTTTTATACATATATATACACAAAATACTCTCTGGCATTTTTTTTACCATCTAAACAATGAATTAATTGCAAAACCATGGCTGATGTGTTAAGTTTACTTCGTACATACGTTATCAACAAGAAAGAAATCGTAGAACAAGACGATGAAATTATTTTGGGAGATTTCGCCTGGTCAAAACATGTGAAAACAAATTTTGTGATGTGCGGTTCCGATCGAAACGGCGCCCCCAAAGATTACTACACGTTAGAATCCCTTGTGTTGTTTTTGAAAAATTGCGAAAGTTCCCACACAATCTACGTGCGACAAGCGGCCGCCAAAGAGATTACCCCAGTGAGGCGACCCGACCGAAAAAATCTGTTGGCTTATTTGCATGGAACCATATTAACTTGCGCTTCCATCGACCAATCAGTTCCGCTCAGTTTGGCCATTAAACCGAAAAGAGCTCCTGATAGTAACGGAGAAAATGGCAAAATCGTTAAAAAGCCCAAGCTGGAAGAAAAGGATGTTCAGAAAGTTAAGGAGCAGCTGGCAGCTCGGCTGGAAGCCCCGAAAGAAGGATCGATCTCCATGAACAGCATCAAGTCGCTCTCAGATGCGATGTCTGTTGAAAAAATCGCCGAAATAAAAGCCAAGCGTTTGGCAAACAAGAAAACAACAATTCCGGATAACGAAGATTTTGTAGAGAACGGCCACAACATGAAAGTTTTACTAGATTCGGATATTGATGTAACGAAAGATATCTTGAGTAAAGAAAGGCAGTGGCGAAACCGTTCGACCATACTTCAGGCCACTGAAAAAAAGTTTGGCACTTCAATTTTAGCTATGCTGAACCGACTGAAGATTAAGGAAGAGCAACGTCCACCTCAACCCCCGCGACGGCCACCACCACCGCTACTTAATGTTTCGTCTTATAATCGTTACGACCAAGAACGGTTCGATCAGAAACAAGAAACTGAAGGTTTCCAAATCAACACCATGGGAAGTTATCATGGTCTAGCGGTAAAAAGCCAAGAAGGTAATATCGAATTTAAAGTTGCCGACCTGCCAAAGCAAGTGCCACCTCCAAGCGTACCTCAACAATCCGCAAACAGAACAAAGAGAGTTTCTCGAACCCCAATCATCATCATTCCAGCTGCGCCGACTTCAATGATTTCCATGTTCAACGTCAAAGATATTTTGCAAGACTTCAAGTTTGTCACAACCGAGCAGAAGAAAAAGGAATGTGGTCGACCCTACAGTGAGGTTTTGTTACAGCGACAACGGATGGGTTCTGTAACGGCTTCGTACCGGGTCATCGATAATCCGTTAAAATTGAGCCGCGAAGAGTGGGATCGGGTAGTAGCTGTATTCGTATTGGGTCCCACGTGGCAATTTAAAAATTATCCATGGCCGAACCCCGTAGAAATATTTTCAAAAATTTGTGGTTTTCACATCAAATACGATGACACCCAATTGCCACCCAACGTGGGAAAGTGGGCGGTCACCGTAATTAATTTATCCCGAACCAGACGTTATCTCGATCGAGCTGCTTTGAAGGTATTTTGGGAAAAACTAGACTCGTACATTACAACTTGTAAACCTCATTTGTTGCGCGTTTAATCTGCCCCCCCCCCAACTCTCACTCCCTGTATAAAGAAAATATTGTAATAACAAATAAATTAATTTATTTTTTTAACGGTTTTTCAAATGGATGTGTCAGTGAAAATTTTGCTTCTAACTTTCACATTAGGTAACTTAAGTTTAAATATTGATTTACGTCTGGTAGTTTAATAAAGCCGGTATTAAAATTTTTCTTCCATTAATGAAGAGTAAATCTACACAAACTTTGAACTCAAAACTTTATAATTTGTTTTTCTTTTATGTAAATGAATAGAAGATAATTTAATTTTAGCCCTAATAAATTTTTCAGTCGGTGCCTGAAATTTACTTTAAATGTTGTAAAAATCAGATTTTTTCTTTACCTCAAAAACAAAAACTTTTTAAAAGCAGTCGACTGTTGGCCACCAATTAGTTTGAAAGCAATTCTTGTGAGTTGTTCAAATATTGAAACAAAAAATTTAATTAAAAATGAAATCAAATGTTTAGGAAGTAGAAAATTTGGTTTTTCCAAATTTCCAGGTCTTCGTGACGCCCAACGTGGGATTTGAATAAAAAATTTAATCGAAATGGAAAAAAATTGTTTGATGTTGCGGCTGTAATTTAAAAGCGAAAAAACAGAAATGAAACCACAACATGAAGCCGCAATAAAAGTTTAAAAGATCTGGTGAGGATTTTTCAGGCAAATTAAATCCAGACCTGGATTTAATTATTCATTGCGTTGCATTCGATTGAACTTTATCCCTGAAAATTTTAAATTTAGTATAATCCATCAGCTTCGTTTGAAACCTCAAAATGTAATTAAATTTTTTATAAAATTAATTGTCGAATAATTGGTAAATTAGTTGGTTTATTTACATTTTACGCGGTGAAAATTTTACCTACGAGGAAACTCGAAAATTATTTTATTGCGGTTTTCAAAGTAATCCACAAAAGTTAATTTAATATCCTCCTGCGTACTCTCATCTTAAAGCTACTGAAGTGTTTAAATTAGGTTAACTGCTTTTGTAAACCTTTGTAATTTTTGTTGAAATTAAATTAATTAAGCAGTTGTGCAAACAGATGAAGAAAACGGCAAAAATTATTATTTTAAGGTCCAAATACGAGATTTGCGCAATCAAATTAGCGATCTAGCTATAACAATTTCTGAACAGAGTACTTCAACACCGCTTTAGTTGAAGAAGTACAAACTGTTGACAATTTAATTCCAGTGCAGCCGTTTTCCGACAGACGGAGACTGATTATAGAGCTTTTTGTTGTAATACTGCGTATAAAACCCTATAATTTAAAAAAAATCAACCAGAATATGCTTAGAGAACTTTTGCTGTAATTAAAAGCGTTAATTAAAATTTGTTATTATAAATTTGAAAAAATCACCAATATAAGTAGAAAATTTAAAATCATAGCAATAGATAGGTAAAGTTACTAAAAAAAAAATTCGCCTTCACAAAACTCAGGTCTGTCTTTTAAAAATTTTATTAAAGACCTCCAAAGAATCCAAAGGATTTCAAAAAAATTACAGGTATAAAAAGGTTTAATTTTCAGGAATTTTAGTACTTTCCAAATAGTTTTCATAATTTCTATTATCTTCGGATCTTCGGAAATTTTCAAGAAAATTAAATTCTTTCCAAAGAATTCCAAACAAACGAATTTTTGAGATATTTACTTGCCCAGGCGTGAATACAGGACTTCCCTTAGAAAATTTGTTCTAAACAAAAAATTGATAAAGTATTTTGGGTTTGCTGAACTCAAAAGAGGACGTCTCCCCCCCCTTGCATTCGAACTTGTACTGGCTAGACAGTGAATCACAGGCAATCATACAATCACAATCAAAGAGACGGTCAGTAGCTTACTAAGTTACCCAAAAAAACTGCTGACTCGAAGGTACTCTGTACGAATCCGGGGAAAGTCTAAAATTTTCATGTGACCGTCTCCGTGCTTCGGAAGGCACGTAAACCGGCGGTCTCCCTGGGTTAAAAACAGGGTTACAGGCATTCTCCAATCCGAAAGTAGCTGTGGAGTCTAAATGCTGAGAGAAAAAGTCTGCTTATTCTGTAGTGTAATTAAGATAAAAGGGATCGCTAAGGAAAACTGGCGTACAAGTAAAGAGAATTCTGAAAAAATCGAAAAATATCCAGTGTAATTTGAAGAAATCTTGGAAAAATAATTTTTAAAAGTTGTTCCAGGTTGTTCTGGGTTTGTTTTATATTGTTCCAAAATATTTTTTCAATAACTGAAATATTAACACAAAAAATCACGAAAAACAGTTTTTCCAATTAGGAATATTTATGTCACTTAATAAAACACCAACAGATGGCGCTGCATTATTTTATTTTTCAAAAATCTAGCAGTAAGTGATACCACTCTATTGAAAGGCCGTTAATTGGCCGAATCACTAGTCAAATGTATGTTCGCAAACATCAATTTTTCTGAAGTAAAATGGAAGCTGTAAATTTAAACCGTTGTCATGGTCTAACCCAGGCGTTGGCAACCTTTTGTGGCTGCGGGTCAAAATCAAACAAAATGAGACTACTAAGAGACGGAGGGTCAATGGGTATTTTCAGTATTGAAATATTATTAATTTTAATTTAATTTTGGAACTCAAGTGGATCATTTCAAACTATCAAATGGGTCACATGGTTAGGGCCAGCGTTACCATATGTGCGAACGGTGCCTGTGCACAGGGCGGCAGACTTTTGGGGCGGCAATTTTTCGTATTTTCGCATGTGAAATTTTGGATATTATTTTATATCTTTGTTGCTTCTGTTTATTCGGACGCCCCGTTTGTTTTTCCATCATTTATCCAACAGTTTCAATATTTTATTCTTATGAAAGCCATTAAATGACGGCCACACTCCTTTAAAAAAAATTTCGCTTGCGGAGCACAGTGGGGCTTTTGACTTTAAAACTTAAAAGCTGGCCTAAATGCCAAAAATCAAATGATACTTAGCCGCAGATGCGAGCTTCTCCCGTTACCTCGCCCGTTAAGGGCGTCCTAGTCTAAAACTTGCACAGGGCGGCAAATTGGCTAGCGCCGGCCCTGCACATGGTGACCCGCGGGTCATAGGTTGCCGACGAGTTAATTTTTTAATTCGCGAAAAAATATTTTGAAACAATATAGGAGTATAACAAATCTGGAACAACCTGGAACAACTTTCAAAAATTATTTTTATAAAAAATGCGGGGCTAAGTTCACACATGTGAATTTGGACCTTGGATTAATAAAGCTATAGTGTTTTTATTTCCTAATATTTCTTAAGATTTTCTAGGATTTTCTGTATTTTTCGAATTTCTCCTTTTTCGGATTTCCCACATTTTTTGATATTACATTGGATATGTAATTAGATTAATTTTTAGATGGACGAAAATAGTTATTTAATAATTATTCCAGAAAATCTTAGAACACTAAGAAAACCTTAGGATTATCAACTTCAAGATATTATAGAAAATTTCAAGAAATTTAAAAAACAACAGAAAAATTACCAGCAGTGGTAAACTGATATTTTAGTATATTTAACTCTTCGTCTGCAAACTTGGGTATTTCGGGTCCGAGCGAAAACAACTTGTGTTTAACTTTCTTAAAGGGGGGGGGGGAGGTTAACGCTACTACTCCTACCTAAAAAAAGAATTTTTTTTTTTAAATATCGATTTTCTGACAACTTGCCCCAATTATTTAATAAAAAGTATATGAAAAAATTTAATTTTCCAAAATTTTAATTTTAATTTATAAAAATGACCCAGGTTTGCAGACGAAAGGTGCGGAAAAAACGTTTTGCAGAGAAAAGGTTAAGACGACGGGGTATATTAATAGAAAAATCTGATGTATAAGTTTAGGAAACTGTAGGGAAATCAAGAAAAATCCAGGAAAATTTGAAGAAATCTTAAAAATTCCGAAGAAATCTTAGAGAATCTTAAAAAATCAATAGAATAACCAGCTGTAGAAAATCAATAATTTAGTCTATTTAAAACCAAAAGGGAACTTCAAAAGGAAATATGGTGTACTAGTGAAAGAAAATGTAGAAAAGTCTAACAGAATCTGGGAAAATTTTACTTAAAACTTAGGAAATCTTAGAAAATATTGAGAAAGAAATTTTAGGATATTTATAGAAAAATACGAAGAAAATTTAGAAAATAGGAAATTCTAAGAAATCTTAAGGAATAGGAAATTTGAGGAAATGTAGAGAAAATCTAAGAATCTTAGAATATCTTAGAAAATCCCAAGAACATTAAAAATATCTTAGAAAGTCGTATGACGTTCTAGCAAATATTAGGAAAACTAAGACAATGTAGGTACACCTTTTTCACCAGAATTTAGAAAACGTCAGCTGTAATTCAGATTTGCTAATTGATATCCAGAAATCGTCTATTGTAATTCAAATTTGTCAATTGATATTCAGAAAATATCAAATTGATTTCAGAAACCGAAAAATAAAAGTCAGAAAGCGCCAATTGCAATTCGCAAAGCATAATGGAAATCCCTGGAATTCTTTAGAATTCCTAGGAAATCGTTGGAATTCTTTGGAATTCTAGGAAATCTTCACACTTCACAGTTTCTGAATTTTTGATGATTTCTGAATTCTACTTGCCAATTTCTAAATATTAATTGACAAATATAAATTACAAATGACATTTTCTGAATATCAATAAATTGACAAATCTGAATTACACTTCACGATTTCTGAATATCGGTTGACAAACCTGAATTACAGTTGACGCTTTCTGTATGTCAATTGACAAATATAAATTTCAAATAAAACTTTTTGAATATCGGTTTACAAATTTGTCAAATTATCAATTGACAAATCGAAATTAAAAATGACATTTTCTGAATATCAATTGACAAATATAAATTACAAATGACATTTTCTGAATATCAGTTGACAAATCCGAATTACAGTTGACGTTTTCTAAATTCAATTTGTCAAATTATCAATTGATAAATCTAAATCACAAATGACATTTTCTGAATATCAATTAAGAAATCTGAATCACACTTGATGATTTCTGAATATCAATTGATAAATGAGAATTACAGCTGACGATTTTTAAATATCAGTTGACAAATCTAAATTACAAATGACATTTTCTACGGACGTATATAAGGGGGGAGTTTAGGGGGTCTGGACACCCCCTTAACCTAAGCAACAACGCGAATATTAGTCGAATACCCACAGTAACAGGTAAACAGACCGTGGGATTCTTAATAAAATTATAGAATCACAAAAAGTGCACTGTCAAACCCCGCCCATCCAAAAGCTATAGCTACGTCCGTGACATTTTCTGAATATCAGTTAACAAATCTAAATTTCACTTGACAATTTTTGAATATAAAGACCTTTTCTGAATATCAATAATTGACAAATCTGAATAACAATTGACAATTTCTGCAGATCAATTGACAAATCTGAATTACAATTGACGTATTCTAATTTGCAATAAATTTTGCTCGATTTTCGTCATTTTAATACAGGGCACCCATCTCTGATTTAAGTAACGTTCTTGTTTTCTATTACCGAAATATGTATTCTTCCGCATGGTACTTAAACTTTTTAAATAAAACCAATTGTTAAATACCCAAAATTAATTTTGTATAACGCACTCCAATATTGAAAATTGTAAAAAATACTGCGAGATAACAGCTTTGATTTTAATTACAGTTGTAATTACTATTGCAGTTGACGGTTTCTTAATATCGGTTGATAAATCTAAATTACAATTGACGATAATTCTGAATATCGATTGAGAAATGTGAGTTATACTTATACTTAGTTGACGATTTATGAATATCAATTGGCAAATGTGAACCTTAGTTGACGCTTTCTATAAATATCGGTTGACAAATCTAAATTACAAACAACATTTGTTGAATATCAATTGATAAATCTGAATTTCAATTGCCGGTTTCTGAATATTAATTGCTAAATCGGAATTCCAATTGATGATTATTGAATATCGGTTGATAAATCATAATTTCAGTTGACGTTTTCTGTATTAACAAATATAATTACATGAGACATTTTCTGAATATCAATTGACAATTTCTGAATATCAATTGACAAATGAGCATTATAGTTGACAATTTCTGAATATCGGTTGACAAATATGAATGACAGTTGACTATTTCTGAATTACTGTCGGAAAAGGTATTGAAAATTCAAAATAATTCCTTGAAAATTTTAAAAATGCTATAAAGAAGCTTTTTTCTTGTTTAACTTTTTCAAATTTTTTGAAAAGAGCTGTCGGCTAATAAAAAAATCAATTGCGTTTTAAAGAAAAAGCAAAAATTATTCTTACGATTGGTAGAAGAAAACTTCTTCTAGTCTATACAAATTAAATAAGCATCAAATAATACTACTGTAATATTGCTGTATTGCCGTCGGTACTGCGTTAATAATGTGTTGGTATAATATTGGTACAATATTTATTATCTATATTGTTCCAATAATTTCTTTCAATATAGTGCGAATATTAGTGCAATATTACTGCAACGTTGGTACGACAATATTGGTACAATATCGTTATATTGTACCAATATTTCTGCTATATTTATTGCCAATCGGGAAGTGGTCGCGACTGGAAATTGATATACAAAAAAGTAAAAATATTTGGAAATACCATTCACAATTTTTGCCAATATTGGTGCAATATGGGTTTAATATTCGTACAATATTTCACCAATTTTTTGTGTTTCCTTCTCAATTAAGCTTGGTTTGCAAGAACAAAACAAATGTTACAGTATACATCTTGCTCTGGGCATTTAATTTGTTGAATTTACATCTTCAGAGCAATCATTTCTTCGCAATACTTTTAATTTAAAATTATTTTTTTCTTATGAGAACCACTTGAACTTACTAAAAGGTATATTATGTAATTGTGCTTGACCGAATTTTAAAATTTAATAATATCCGAATTCCATAATTCGTTTTGTTACTTTTGTGTTATAATAAAACAGCTCCCTTTCTCCTCCTTTGTTCTTTAATCTCACAGTTAATTGTAAGACAAAAACCTGAACAATTGAATAAAAAAGATAATCTTGATACTTACAAAGAAATACGAAATAGGATGCCGAGTTGCAGATAAACTTGATAAATGGTTTTCTCATAGTTTTCCCAAGCACCGAGTGTGGGGCCAAAACGTACCCAGCCGAAAAGACGGGAAATAAAATTCCAATACGAACTATTTCTAAAGCTTGTAAAACCATATTTTTTCGACGAAAGCCTGGAAGTCCTTCGTACCAAATGGAAGCCAAAAGTTGTTGAACATTTGAATGCGCTACGAACTGAAACAATAAGAATGTTAGCCATTAACAAAAAATTAATTATAGTAAGACAGAAAAAAAAAGATTGAGTGGTTTATTTCGATATTTTTAGAAACACTTTGCGACCCTTCACTAGGCTAGAGTTTCGCATTTCACGAAATTAATCTCTTAATTTATAAACCTACTTATTTTTCTGCAATACCATGAGAACATTGCAAAATGTTGTAACACACGCAATCCGTCCTACCGAAAATAACAAAAAATGAATTAAGAAACACGGCGAACGTAAACTTTGCAAAAATTTAATGCGATATCGATTGCGACAAAGTTGGAAGTGAATAGGTCACTTCGGTAATCAATATAATCTGGCACTTTTCATCGTGGCACGAGAAGGTACCGTAAAAATGGTATAAAGGGTTGTTGCCCTTTCGAGAATATTGACCTATCGTCATAGAAAAAAAGCTTTCATATTTATAATAATACAAAAGTTGAGCTTCTAAGACCTAAATGTTCGTGTTTTACACGCAAATTTATCAAAATGCTTAGGCAGCTCACGGATTTATTGTACGAGTAGAAGTCACTAAACTTCTTATCGCATTTCCTGTCCAAATTAAACTAAAATATATGTGGGTCAAAATTTTTAAATATCTACAGGATGATCCAAATAGGGAAAATTTGCTCCTATCTGCCGTTCTGCGGTTTTACAATTTAAAATACTTAAATTTTTAAGTCTTCCAGTATGTAATGCTTGAAGATGTGAAAAGTATTGTCGGAATATTGATAGCTTTCATAGATAGCACCTAGGTATACCTAGGTAGGGAAACTGGATCTTTTCAGCCAATACGGCCGCTTCAGCGGTCGAGACATGATTAATCTCCTAGTTTTTGATTGAAATTCACCTTGCAAATAAATGTGAAGTTGATTTTTGATTGTAAAATTTCAATTTTAATTTATAATCATTACATCATTTTTTCACTCAAAAAACAATATTATTAATCAGTGGTGGCTGGTACGGAAGGCCGATAGGGCGTTATCCTTCCAAACAAAAATATTATGACAAGTTTTAATGGCATCAACAATCGCTTGCTTTAACTACCGGTATTTTAATGTTTCGACAACGTAGACTAAAGTTAAACTACAGAATCTTACGGTTTTACGCTTTTATAGCAAATAACGTTATTTTTTAAAAAAGTTAATTTTTGACGTTTGCACAAAAGCCAAATTGATGAACATCTGAAATTTTTATGCTGAACTAATATCTCACGCATTAAATCTGTTCCCAATAAATAAACTAAGGTAGGATTCGTAAAACAACATAACAATATATAACTGGTTGCCCATATTATGCAGCACATAATGTTGCACCACCCTGTATTTATGTAATTCCTAAAACATTTAGGTTTGATTTATCTTAATTTACTTATGCCCGTAATAATAGTCATGGATTGATCCGAGATTCAAAATTAATTCTCGAATTAATTGATTTCAATGATTCCTAAAATAGAATACTCACAAACACTCGAGGCCCCTTCTCGACCAAGCAGTAAGATAAAACCAAGGTTATCGAAGTCACCAACGAAAGAAATAAATATCTAGAAAAAAATGTGTACGAAAAATTGAGAATTCAGAATGATTTCCAAGGAATTCTAGTAAATTTCAAGGAATTCTCCTGAATTTCAAGACATATAAACTTTTGCAATGATGGTTGTTATGAAAAGCGTTTAAAAGTTTTTCATAGTTTTCTATTGATTTCCAAGAAATTTTAGTGAATTTCTAGAAATTCCAAGAATTTTCAGTGAATTTCCAGAAATATCCAATGATTTTCAATAAATTCCATAAATGTGCAATGATTTTCAAATAATTCCAGAAAGTTCCAAAGCATTCCAAGGATTTTCAAAAACTTTGGATGACTCAAAAATATTCCAATAATTTCTAAGAAATTCCTGATGTTTTTAAGCACGAGTTTCAGAAATTTGCAATAATTTTCAAGGAATTCTAGAAAGTTCCAAGGCATTCCAAGGATTTTCAAAAACTTTGGATAACTCAAAAATATTCCAATAATTTCTAAAACATTCCTGATGTTTTTAAGCATTTTATAATAAACTAGCTGGAAAGCCCGTCCACGGACGGGCCTCTAGACCCGATTGGTTGGAAACTCGATTGACGTGCAACTCGTCCCAGGGGGAGTACCGTCGTCGGTACTTTAATATTATTTTGTTGGTATAAAATGACACGCTGGAGCAGGAGCAGCAGCAGGAGCAGCAGCAGGAGCAGCAGCAGCGGGCTGGGATTTTATGTATTAAGATTTCAGGAATTTGCATTAATTTCCAAAGAATTCCAGAGGTTCTTAAGCATTTTATAATGAGTTTCAGAAATTTGCAATGATTTCTAAAGTATTCCAAACAGTTCCAAAGCATTTTAAGAATTTTCAAAAAATTCGGGTGAATCAAAAATATTTCAATAATTTCTAAAAAATTCCAGAGGTTCTCAAACATTTTATAATGAGTTTCAGAATTTCGCTATGATTTCCAAGGAATCTCCAAAAAAGAAGAATTCGAAATTCCAAAAATTTATGACATATTCCAAAATTTACAAAAATTTTACAATAAGATTATTATAAGATATATTTATAGTGATTTTAAAGAATTTTTTCAATATTTTGCATGTCAGCTACTTCAAAAATATTCTTCTTATGTTTCTTTCTATCTTTTTAAAAAAAAAAAGTATAAAATGCTTTTTTCAATTTTCTATGAGCTTCAGTAGCTTGTATGGTCGTTATGACCAAATAAACCCGCTGAACATACAATAATTCCGTTGTCACTCTTTCTTGTTTTAATCGTTGCATTGGGAGGTCACTGGTAGTCTTCATTCAAAAGGTAGACCAAATCCTGCATTTGCTTATGTCCACCATTTTGAATTTTATGAAAAATGGTTTTTCTTGAATAACTCGGCTATTTTCAATTTTAACAAAAAATCGCGAAGACAAATTTTTCAGAAAATTGAATTTCCTACAACTTTGGTTTGTATATTTTTTTTGTGAAATCAATATTTTTCAAATTAAACCTGAAAAAAGCGGTGCCATTTTGAATTTTGTGAAAAATGGTTTTTCTTGAATAACTCGGGTGATTTCAATTTTAACGAAAAAAACGTCAAGACCAATGTTCAAAAATCGAAAATATCAATTTCAAAAAAAAGTTCTAAAAACCAAAGTTGTAGGAAATTGTATTTCCCAGGAAATTGAGTTTCCTACAACTTTTGTCTACAATTTTTTTTAAACTTGAAAATGTCCGAGGTATTCAAGAAAAACCATTTTTTATAATTAAAATTCAAAATGGCGGACATCAGCAAATGCCAGAGATGTTACCCTATAACCCTATATAAGATGTTATAGGGTAACATTATCTCTGGCAAATGCAGGATTTTATAGCCAGTGACAACACGAGCTCCTAAATCGGTCCAGGATGTTGCAAAATGACCTTATTCGACCCAGGATGTCGCAAATTCAAGCAAAAAATATATGCTCTAGAAAAATCAAAATTAATTTTTATTCTGCCTTAAGCTATAATAAGCAAAAACATTGTAGCCAATCAAAAGTCGGACATCGTTTGTCGCCACTGTCTCTATAAAGTCACTGTATCTGCATTTAAAAATTCGACATCCTGCATTTGCTTATGTCCGCCATTTTGAATGTTATGAAAAACGGGTTTTCTTGAATAACTCTGCTAATTTCAATTTTACCGAAAAATTGTCAAGACCAAAGTTGTGGGAAATTGAATTTCCTACATTCCTATTCGATTCCAAATCGAAAATATCGATTTCAGAAAAAGAGTTTGAAAACCAAAGTTGTAGGAAATTGTATTTTCCTGAAAATTGAATTTCCTACAACTTTGCCTTAATATTTTTCATTAAAATCGAAAATGTCCGAGATATTGAAGAAAAACCATTTTTCATAAAATTTAAAGTGGCGGACATAAGCAAATTCTGGATTTAGTCAACTTTTTAAATAAAGACTACCACTGACCCCCCCCCCCTAACGATTAAAGAGGGACAACGGAATTATTGTATGTTCAAAAGGACATACTGACTGTACTAAAGCTTAAAGTAGATGAAATACGAAACAACTGATATCTCAGTTTCAAACTGATATTATGAAGAAAAAATGAGAAAACTGATCTAGAGCTTCCTCAATGAAGTGTCGCAGACTACACAGGAATTTTCACATCATCTTTTTACCCAGACATCATTATGCATTTTTTAAATATAAAGAAATGGGATCTAATTCTGAAACTCCAAATACAAAGTTTCCTTTTACACTAGGTTGGGAAATCCAAGAAAATCTGTAAAATTTTGAGAAATCCGAGAAAACTCAGGAACTCCTAAGAAATTTAAATGCGCTCTACAAGTATGGGAAAAACAATGGAGAGTCTAGTAAATCCGAAAAAAGCTCTTAAATACGAGAGAGGATTCAATCTCGAGAAATATTTTGAAAAAATTGACGGAAGTTCTACACTGAAAAACAAGGATAATTTTTATTTGAATAGAAAATTCATAATTTTTGCGGTTAGTAATAAAATTCGTCATATTGATGAATAATTTGTAGTATTCATGAGAAAATCATTATATTTATAAATCTGTTCATCAATATAATGAATTTTGTTCATCAGCAGAAAAATCACCAAATTTTTTGTAAAACTTGATAGATGACACTAAAGAAGAGCTATTAAACTGAGAATTATCTGCAAATAATTAATTAATTTAGGAAACATTCGATTTCGCGGGTAAGAAACCTTCAGTTATTATTCGAAGCGAGCTTCATTCTGTTGACGGTATGTGAACTAGACGGAGAGACATACCGCATAATTTTTAAAGAACAAAGTTGGCCACAGTTACCGTCAAGTAGTGAAACTGTTAATATCACACTACAAATTAATTTTTTATTGGTTTTCGTTAATTATATCCAAATTTTAACTTAAAACTAATGTCTGCCTTTCTATATCTGTTTTTTACTTCGGTCGCCTTCAGCGATGTTTTTACCAAATATGTGGATTCAGAAATCCTGTATCCGTAGATCCGTGACTTTCGAGAATGTTTTGCCCAAACTTTTAATATATTTTCTTCAAACTGTCATTTAGCACATTTTTTATTTCGTAGGCCCGGGTTGTTGTGGTATTTCCGAATTGGGTTTTAGTAGCCAGGAGGGGCACTTGGAGGCACGCACCACCCTCCCTCCTATTTTTAAAATGTTCAAAAAAAACATTTGTTTGTAATAATAATAATTCCCGGAAGGGAAACCCCCGAAAATGTTACTTTTTACAAAAGACTTTTTACAGGGGCACTCCGGTCCGAAATAAAAGGCAGGCTACGGGCCTGTATAGTATATTTGGAATCAAATCTGGTATCTTAACTGTCGAGAAATTTTTCGACCATTGCATTGAGATAACACACAATTTTTTTCCTAAAGTAAACAATTTTTTTTAAATGAAAATTTAAATCGAATTGTTGTAACGGCTACATGGAACTACAAAAAGAAATGGAGAAATCACCTGAATCTCGCATTCAAACTATTAGTATGCAATTATTGTGGGCAATTTGTTGGAGAAACCAAAACATGCGAGCATAATTGCGATTTAAAAATTTAAAGCGATTTGTATATGTGATATTTAGATGTTGGATTAGGAAACGACGGCAGAAGCCCATTTGAAATGTGAGATGTTTTCACAGCAAAATCCTCCCCAACCTACCAGTAGCGCTAGGATAATTTGATTGTGAATACTCAATTTAAATGTGGGGTTGTAGATAAGTTGTGAAGGTTCGTATAAATAAGAAGATTACAGCATAATAATTTTTAATACCTGCGTTGATGTTTTTTTTGTAAAATGTAATAGATTTTTAAATTGAAAAATAATTTGATGAATTTATTATAAATAAAAACAGGAAATTGAAATTGTATTCCTCACGCAAGGTTTCAGACTTTAGAACTACTTTTACTTCCTGCACAAATAATTTTTAAATGGTCACGCCCTATTGGCTGGTTTTAAAATCGCTTAAGCGCAATACCCCATTATTCCTGATTTTATTGCAATTTTATCTCGACGATGCAAACTGCACATGAAGTTTCTTTCTTTTTTTATTTTTGAGTTACTCAGTTGAAAGGAATCTAGGAACATTATTTTCAAATCGGATTGGAATCCAAATGGTCATATTGTTGGATGCATGTAATTTTTCATTTATTGTAATTTTTTGAGTGTAGTATATAAATCATCGCCACAAATATTAGATTTAAAAATAATCTACAAAAACAATGTAATTTATGGTTTTGCCATGTTAATGTCTTTCACACAATCCCATCTAAATCATTATCACCAGCAGATTGTCTTTTCTCTCATGTCACTTCGTATGCTCGTTCTTCATCATTTATGCTCACCGAATTGCACGCATTTAATCGTCTACTAAATTAAATTCAAATTTGATATAAATTTACAGCTTTCAAAAATTAATAGCTTTGGAGAACAAAGAAGCATGTACAGATGTTATCGAAACGAAAGGTAGCTCGTCGTTATTTTCTTTCAGGGATATGGAGAAAGGAAAAAAACGTATGGTGTGTTGCATACTAATGCAATACTTGTACCGCACCACTTGAATTAAAATAAAAAACAACAAAACTAAAAAATATTTATTTTACGATCTCATTAATTTTTTTATTATATCGCAGTGTTTCGAATCACCGTAATAAGATGTTACCGTGGTGCAAAGGCTGTTAATTCTACACTTTCTACCACACTTGGTTGGTGACTCACCCCCTCTCGACTTAAACCTAAAAGATGATTATAAAACGTCTGCAATTTTATCGTATTCCAAATAGATACCTGATAAACTGATCGGTCAATTTTCTACTTTTGGCCAACTTTTTAACCAGCTTAACCATCTCGTAAGGATTCAAACTGTTAATTTGGTACGCATTCTTAAAGGAATACAGCTGGTACCACCTGGGTGGTTGGTCGGGAGTTAAATTTGCCTCGGTGATGTTGTACATCCAAGCTTGGGAATCTAAAACCTCCTTTTGGTATGGCCAATGATGAGAAATTCCAATATCAAACAACTTACAAAAGTGTTGCGGTCAACTTCGTAGATCATATAATTGGGATTATTTTCGTACCAAGGGGTCAGGCTTCCACCGTTAAAGGCAACATGCCCGGGGTTGCTAAAATCGTTGCTTTTAAAATGAATCGTAAAGCCTAATTTGTGGGTATGGCCATTAAATTGAGCTGCTATTATGTGCGAAAATCTAAAATTAAATTTTTTAGGCCCCAAAATACACTGTTGGGAAAATACAAGAAGCTGCAGAAAAAGAAAAAGTTAAAACATTTTCTTATTAGAAAATTAAAACATGTTTACTCGTTTGTCTGTCTGTCGTCCGTTAATTTGTCCGTTAGTTTGTCTGTCTTTGTGTCTTGCACAACCTTGGCAATCTAGTGTTATAACAATAAAAAGTTGAGTTTTTTTCCGTATATTTTGGGTAAGTTTTTACCAAAATATATTTTGGAAATCGAATCATGTTACATATCATTTTTTTTTGAGTTGCTAAGATTTGAACACCGAAATCCCTCCATAGATCTAGAGTTTAGAAAAGAGCGCAGGAATATTAAGTCTTTTGTTTAAAGTCTTTGTTAACGTATTATGGGTGTGTACGAATACTTTTTGGGGCCTTAGATACTTAGATACTGATGATGTAAACTCAATTTGCTTATTAGAAACGCAAAAAAAGTCATCAGTTAAGTAACTGATTTTTGGTCAAGTTAGCTTAAGTTAAGTTAGGCAAGGTTCTGGTGCAATAAGATAAAAACCATCTGATGGCGATCTTCCGATGCTGGGAGATACTGCCGCCATCCGTAACGGATGGGAACGCCGCGCCAATTAATGTGAGAAGAGAAAACAGGAGAAGAAAGACACCCCAAAAGTTGACTTGGAAGTCAACCACGCCTGATTAGAAGCCCCTTGAAAAATTTAACCAGAATCAATAGTACATCAGAAGACAACGAGAGCTACGAGAAAACATCAACAAGAGAGCTCACGAAGATAACGGAGTTGAAGATATCGGATATCGGTGCACTGATAAACAAAGAGGTGCCTCCAAAAGCTTACCGGAACCGACGGACGGCTTTCTATCGTGGCAGTCATCAGATACGACCAAGAAACTTCAGTAAGAACCAAGGCTAAAAGTAGGCCAGAGTTCTGAAATAATAACTCAGGTGTTACTACGAAATCCAAGCTTACAAGAGCTAAGAGCATCTTTGCTGACTCTTGCGCCAAAGAATTACTCTGTATGGGCTGTAAGAGATCAAGACCTGGGACTGGCAGCAGACTAGGCGAAACCTAGTTTTTTGAGAAAAAGTGTCGTAACAAGGAAAGAAGGTAGAAGAAAAACCATGTAACGATAATGCTATTCTTCTGACGCTATTTTTAAATTGGAGAAAGCGTAACTCACGAGGTGTAAAACAAAAATGCAAACCAAGAAGATGGAAAACCCGAATAGGCACGAAGATAAACAGAGATGGTATTCTCTTATTGGGAAGAAGTGTTTGGCACGAAATGAAGACTCAAAAGAACACAAGAAAAGCAAAATGTGCAATTTCCTTATTTGGAATAAGCACCCAGGATCAGATAAAAGTTCCTAAAGAGGAGAAAATCAACTGTCCACACCAAGAAAAACAAGGAGAAATAAGGATAAGCTAAAAAGATTTAAAAAAAAGTATTATTAGGCTTAAGATTAAATATTAGTAATACCATAAAGATGAAAAACCCGAAAAAGCAAGCAGAAGGAAGAAATCGTTTCCTTATTTGGAATAAGTATCCAGAAATAAAAAACAGACTCAAAAGGGCAAAAGGAACAAAATCATATCAACGAAGAAGGTTCTGCGAAAGTCTAAATGGCAGCTCTGTTAAGGAACTAGAGAGTCGAGAAAAAATTTCGGTGAGTGAAAGTCACACTACCAGCTTCGATTAAGCCTTAAAGTCACTGTAGAATTTTCCAATCAATTGCTATACAGAAGATTGAAGATAAAAGATTAAAGATTAGAGATTAGAGATTAGAGATTAGAGATTAGAGATTAGAGATTAGAGATTAGAGATTAGAGATTAGAGATTGAAGATTAAAAATTATAGATTGAAAATTGAAGATTAAAGATTGAAGATTAAAGATTAAAGATTGAAGATTAAAGATTGAAGATTAAAGATTAGAGATTGAAGATTAAAGATTAAAGATTAGAGATTGAAGATTAAAGATTAAAGATTGAAGATTAAAGATTAAAAATTAAAGATTAAAGATTAAAGATTAAAGATTAAAGATTGGAGATTAAAGATTAAAGATTGAAGATTAGAGATTGAAGATTAAAGCTTAGAGATTGAAGATTAAAGATTGAAGATTAAAGATTGAAGATTAAAGACTGAAGATTAAAGATTGAAGATTAAAGATTAAAGATTGAAGATTAAAGATTAGAGATTGAAGATTAAAGATTAGAGATTGAAGATTAAAGATTAAAGATTAGAGATTGAAGATTAAAGATTAGAGATTGAAGATTACAGATTACAGATTGAAGATTACAGATTGAAGATTAAAGATTAAAGATTAAAGATTAAAGATTAAAGATTAAAGATTAAAGATTAAAGATTAAAGATTAAAGATTAAAGATTAAAGATTAAAGATTAAAGATTAAAGATTAAAGATTAAAGATTAGAGATTGAAGATTAAAGATTGAAGATTAAAAATTAAAGATTAAAGATTGAAGATTAGAGATTAAAGATTAAAGATTAGAGATTAAAGATTGAAGATTAAATTTTAAAGATCAGAGATTGAAGATTAGATATTAGAGATTGAAGATTAAAGATTAGAGATTGAAGATTGAAGATTAAGGATTAGAGATTAAAGATTAGAGATTGAAAATTAAAGAATAGAGATTGAAAATTGCAGATTAGAGATTGAAGATTAAAGATTAGAGTTTAAAGATTAAAAATTGAAGATTAAAGATTAAAGATTAAAGATTAAAGATTAAAGATTAGAGATTAAAGATTAAGGATTAGAGATTAAAGATTAGAGATTGAAAATTAAAGAATAGAGATTGAAAATTGCAGATTAGAGATTGAAGATTAAAGATTAGAGTTTAAAGATTAAAAATTGAAGATTAAAGATTAAAGATTAAAGATTAAAGATTAAAGATTAGAGATTGAAGATTAAAGATTGAAGATTGAAGATTGAAAATTGAAGATTACAGATTAAAGATTGAAGATTCAAGATGAAAGATCGGGAGCGGTTTTTAGTGTGTAACACTATCTGAGTCCCATACTCCTGATCTTGGGAAAGATCGCTGCTAGTACATAAAGTATTTCCCCCCTTCCACCTCACAAAAAAATTGGTTATATAGAAATTGCGTAGATCAATGATTTCAAGACTAACGCAAGAAAGTCTAAAAGTTACAATTAAGTAAAGTAAAGCTCTGCAGCTTTACTCCGTTCACCTGGAGCTTATTTTCACCCACAAAAAAATTATTTTTTTAAAAATAGAACTGATGCCATCCCTTCAGAAAATTAATGTTTTCGTTTTCGTCCGTTAGTCTGTCAGTTTGTCGATCTGCACATTATAGTTCCACATCTTTCCTTAAATTATATAGAAAGTTAATTCATTTCTGGAAAAAAAATTAAACAGCAAAAGTGAATTTTCGAATAATTCTTAATAACACAATTTTTGTAATAATTAACCTGATTTATAATGATTTATTAACTTTTGTTACTCTTCTATTTATTAATCGACCAGTTTCTCTTTAATTTTTTTAAATTCACCTGTTTAATTCCTAGAAAAAATTAAAAAATTTTGCAAAACAAACCAAATCGTATAAAACTGAAAAAAGTCTAGTCGAAGAGAAATTAAAAAAATGTTTTATATAAAATAGCATAATATTAAACAAAATTAGCATTTTATCAGTTTTCCATTTTGATTGAATACCACAAGTCTATATTTTTTTTGTATTGATTTAAAAAGTAAATTTTATTTATGTAAATTAAAATACGCAATAAATTAGCATTTTTTTATAAAGTCAAGATTAAAGACCCGCAAGGTTAAGATGGGTAGGTATTGAAACAAGAGAAAGTGATTGAGAAAGTAGAACAATAAACGAAGAAGTCGTCGCGTTCTGCCTGATTACCTACTTAATTTATTTTTCCTTACCTATTCAAAATTTTCGTGAATTCCCTACCCCAGGAATTCAGACAACTAAAATCTCCGGTTGGAATGTGAGAGAGAATGTGAACTACCTCGTTATTTTTTTCCGCCAAAGTTAGAACTTTAACCAGCCACTGTAACTGTCCATACGGATCCACATCGTTGAATATGAGCCAACTAAATTTTCCAAATGATGAAATAAAAATTTTTCCGCAGCAGCAACAGTAAACTTACAAATTAAGAATATAGCAGACATTGCTATTGAGCGCAACCACTCGTAATCCAGGTTTAACTAAAACCGTATAATAACCACCAATCAGGATTGTTTTTCGCGTTTCCTCAGGCAGCCAGTCTTTCCACAGTTCAACGGCTAAATCAAAAATCCATTGGGTTGAATAGTTGAGGTCCATAACTTTCACTGGGGAAAACAAGTCTACAGGGTGCGGTTCGTGGTTTCCTAAAACCGGAAAAACTGGGATCGAACCGAAAGTTTCCTTTAATTTTGTCATCACTTTGGTGATGATTTCGCTGTTGCGTTCCATACTTGTGTTCCAACTTTTATGATCAACTACGTCCCCTGTATAGTAAACAAACGATATGTCCTTCTGAAATTCACCACAGCGGTTAAGAGCATTGGAAGATAACTCTATTTACATGCTGAGCCGTAAGTTGTTCCAGGGAATTTTCCAAAACGTGCCATGGAGTATCGCAGGAACGGAGATCGCCCCACTTTCCTGCTGCATCTTCGGGTTTTTTGGGAAAAGATCCGGCTCTACAGCAGAGCGGTTCGTTGCAGACCGCGTTGGATCCAACCGCGTAGTCACTGTCGTGATGAATGTCGCTTAAATGTAAAATTTTTAGTGGCAACTGAAGCATATTCTGCAAATGAGAAAAGAATTGAAGAAAATTTTAGAAACCCAACACCTCAAAGGTCGAGTTACCTGCGATGCAATTGCCCTGGATATTCGGACAAACAAATTTTTAACGAGGAAAGGCTGCTGGGGCATTTTGACCTTCCAGTTACTCCGACCAGAATCCTTACAACCTAAAAATTGGAGAACGATGGAACATATCCGATTTCCCGTTACAGAATTTTTTTGATTCGCAATGTAAGCCAGAGTGTTCTAAAATCAGTAGGAAGGTTTTTTTTTAGTCTCCAAACGTCGATTTTCTTTTAGATCCACTTACAAAGTTAAGATTAACGTAGCCTTTGCAGATCTCGGTTGATTGGAAGAGAGTGCATCCCGAAATAATCGCATTGGACAATATTGGATTTATACTGTCCGAAGTGTCTGTGGTAAAATTATATTTCGGGAGTTTGGAGTACGCGCGAGTAAACTTTATGGCGGATTCTATGGCAAATTTACAAGTAAAACACGCGATCGGATGTTCCTTCCTGTCGAAATCGTTTCTGTTTAAATCCGGATCCAAAATTTCTTCAGCCATGAGCGATATCCTTTGATTAAACTGAGATGAACTGATATCTTGAAAATTAATATTAGTTTATTTGCAAAATTTCACAAACAAAATTTTACCTGCTATATTTTGAATGGGTGACGAAAATGTTGCATAAATTAAAATAATGAAGAGTTGCAGCTTAGCCATTTTTAGAATTTAGTTCGTTAATTTATGATTTGAGCAAGAGATGTAATGATAATTATAACAATCATTTTTTACCTTGAGATTATTGCATTCCTTTCTCGGAGCTATTACAAGATGTACATGCAATGGTTGATGTACTACAAATGTGTAAAAAGAAGATCATGTAATTAATATTAAATAACGTAAAAGTTCTAGCTTGAGAAATTCCTTTGAAGTTGTAATAATAACGCAAAGCGAGATTTTGTGAAATTGCACTTTAAAAAAAAATATAATTATAAAAATAAATAATAATCACCCCTACCCCCTTAAAACCTTAACATTGACTTACAGTGAAAATAATCTAGTTTTCTAATTTTGTAAAATTTTACCAAAAAAAAAATGAAAAATTTTTTTAAAAAACCCAAAAAGCATCATTGCTAACTCAAGTCACCCCGAATATATATTTTTTTTAAATGCTCTATACTTTGACACTTTGATTTTGCATACGCTTGGCTACGCTGCGCTTCGCCTTGCAAACACAAAAATTACTTATCAAACAAAATTTCACTTTCAATCCGCATGATACAACAGATAATTATATTTTCGTAAATACATAATGTAAAATTAATCGATATTTTAAAAATTACGTAATGAATATAAACTTATTTCTAACAATCATTAATTTTAGATTACTCACAAAAAAAAAGAAAAAAAGTAAAAAATTTAGCAGACAGCTAATAATTTTTTCTATTGAATTTTGCATAGTAATTTCAATTTATATAAACGGTTTCTTTAAATTAATTATTATTTAATTGAATTCTTTTTTTTTATAAAATATGGGAAGAAACATTTTTAACAATAATTTTTTTCTAATTTCAAGCGCTTGACAGTTTAGGACTGTTTAAAGCGCTTTTTTTTTAATTTCCACTTTCACGTGGCCTTAGCCCTAAAAATATTGATTTTTTAGTAAAAATTGATTAGTGCTTTTTTAAAGAGCGTGAAGTAATCTACAAATTAGATTAAAATATTTTTTGTCTAAAATCAACGGCTTTCGAGTTATGAATTAAAGTAGGTAAAAAAATGTTAAAAAATTGGAGCTTTTTTTTATTTTGGTTGTTTTCAAACCCCGGAATCTTTTAAACGAAACATTTTGCAAAAATTCTGACACCCCGTTCCGAATAGGAAATTTAACGGACTACAACTTCGTAAATATTCCGTAAAATTTCTGTACACAAGACTCGAAATTCTAAAGATTTGTAAGAATTCCAACGATTTCCAAAAATTTCCAAGACTTCCAATGATTTCCAACGGTTTCCAAAGAATTCCAACGATTTCTTAGGAATTCCAAAGAATTCCAAAGATTTCCAGTAATTTCCAAGGAATTCCAATGATTTCCAAGAATTTCAAAGATTTCCAAAGAATTCCAAGGAATTCCAAAGATTTCCAAAGAATTCGAAGACTTCCAACGATTTCTAATTAATTCCAAGGAATTTCAAACGCTTCCAAGATTTTCTAGGAATTCCAAAGAATTTCAGGGATTTCCAAGGGAATTCCAAACGAGTGTACACAAAATTTTCGGGATATTTACCCCTTGGTTAATAGTGACCTTTTGAAAATCATATCCTTAGAAGCAAAAAAAAAATTATTTTATAGAATTTTTTTCATCGAGATTACTTTAAATCACTTTACTTAATCATTTAAATTTACTAAAAGAGTATTATTAGATCATAAAGATCACATAATTAGATCATAAACAACGCGAAGTTAACCCCGCTAATTTTGAAAATTTAAAAACTGAATATTGTGCCGGGCTGTGCAAATACTTGCGGTTTGCGGTCGTTACCTGCCAAAAATCCACAGGAAAAACCGACACCAAAAAATAATGTTAAGGTTGGTAATAAGTATTATCTGCGCTTAATCCGGATTAATATGAATTCCAAAGAATTCCAATAATTTCCAAAGATTTCCAAAAAATTCCAAAGATTTCCAAGACTTCCAATGATTTCCAAAGAATTCCAACGATTTCCTAGGAATTCCAAAGAATTCCAAGAATTTCCTAAGATTTCCAGTGATTTCCAAGGAATTCCAACGATTTCCAAGAATTCCAGTGATTTACAAAGAATTCCAAGGATTTCCGAGGAATTCCAAAGACTTCCAAAGAATTCTAAGAAATTCAGAAGAATTCCAAAGATTTCCAAAGAATTCTAAGAATTTCCAATGAATTCTAATAATTTTCAAGAAATTCCAAAGATTTCCAAGATTTCCAATGATTTCCAACGATCTCCAATGAATTCTAAGGAATTCCAAAGACTCCCAAGGAATGCCAGGGATATCCAAAGATTTCCAGTGAATTCCAAGGAATTCCAACAATTTCCAATAATTCCTGGGATATCCAACAAATTCCTAGGATTTCCAAAAATTCCTATGATTTCCAAGGAATTCCAGGGGTTTCCAAAGGAATTCCAAACGAGTGTACACAAAATTTTCGGGATATTTACCCCTTGCCAACTTCTGTCTAGTAAAAATTTTTGAAAATTCAATCCCTTTCACCACCCAAGTTATGTAAAGTGTCTCCGGGGACACCTTGTACATTATCGTGATGCATATTGATTAACAGCATGACTTGAGCTTTTTCTGTATAATTTTATAATTTTTTAAATTTTAATTTTGTAAATTTGAAGCTTTCCGCGAATTAGTTGACTTGACGCCTACTAGCAAACACGTTTTTGTTTTGAATTAAAAAAATTTTTTTTGTTTTTTTGCAATTTTATTTGCAAATAAAAATTTTCTTTTTTAGAATTTTATTTTTATATTTAAACACAATTTATTTGAAATTTTATTTTAGAATTAAATATTTATTTTAGAATTAGTTAGGTAATTGGCAAAATAAGAGATAATATTAAGTTTAGATTGCAGGGCCGTAACCAAGGGGGCAGGTGCCCCCCTTCCCCAAAATGTCAAAAAAACACCATTTGATTGTAATAAAAATCCCCAAAAATGTTACTGGATACGGGCCTGTTAGATGAAGATTTGGAATTGTAATCAAAACCATTTTTGATAATAAAATTCGTTAATTTTAAAATCAATATTTAAAAGAAGCATGCAATTAAATTGATGCGAGTGCAGATGAGCCATTTATCTATTTATTCAAGAATATCATAATTTTATTCAAAATTTATTAATTCAAAATTTATACGAAAAATTAAAAAAATTGCATTTTCTGAAAACAATTGAGAAAATTCTTTATTTTTAGGAAAAATCCAGTTTAATATATTGCTGTGCTCTGTAGAGCGACCATTATTAAAAATAGTACCCCAAAATATAAAATTTTTACACCAGTAAAAATTTGTAGAGTCCATTTTGGAATTCCTGAGTGGTTAGATGTGATTTTCATAGTTTTTGAGATTTTTTTATCTAAATAAAGTTAAGTAAACAATAACGGTGAAAACCAGGCCTCTGACAAAAGTATGGCTGACGTGTCAGACAGACAAATTTTATAGGTCCGAGATTTTGATTTAATTATAACAGGTCCGTAGTCAGGATTTTATTGCGAGGGGGGGGGGCACTTGTAATAAAGCCTTTTGTAAAAAGTAACAATTTCTGTTGTTCCCCTTCCGGGAATTTTTAATATTACAAGCAAATGATTGGTTTTTGAACATTTCAGGGAGAGAGACACGTGCCCCCAAGTCCTCCCCCCCCCCCCGTCTACGGGCTGTAATTATAAAATTTCAACAAGAATTTTTTGATTTTCACAAAAAAAATTTTAATTTGGCAATCAACAGATATTAATATGGAGATTGGAGAGATTACAGACGATAGATAAGAAATAGAATTATAATTTATCACTAGATTAGAAACTTGATTGGTTTAGACTTTAGAGTAAAATTTTGAGGAATATTTAATTGATATTTTGTTGAAGGAACGACGAAAATTATCGACAGCGTCAGTTTTATTTAATTTTTGTATTTTTAAATGAAATTATAAATTTAAATTTAGTCGGGTAATTTTGATATTTTTGTTCATTTGGATTTCGAAATTTTGGTTTCTAATAACCAAATTACATCTCAATATGTAAATTTCGCATACCGCTTTATTCTTGTTAAAATAACTCAAGATTTTCAAAATTATTAACTTCAATTTTAAAATCCAAAGAAATATTTTTCCTAAAAATTGCGTTTTAATTCAATTAATTATCAGCGGCGACAAGCCGTAAAAAGCACGAGTGCCAACCGTTCTGAAACCTAAAAACAAGTACTATCTCCCCCCCCCCCATAACATCCAAAGGTCACAAACTAAAATTCCAGTTATTTCTCTAAAATCGGATTTAAAATGCATTAAGATGGAGTTTTAGTCACGTTTTGTTACCCTCTCCCCTGGGCAAATTCAACATATCAACGATAAAAAAGTTCACTGCTTGCAATACCGGTGCGCAGGAGTTTAGGGTCGTATTCACTAACTTGTCCTTTAGATAAAGATCCCTTCCGTAAAGGCAGGGTACCTGAAAGGATCCTTTTAAAAACGCATTCACTAACTCATCCTTTAGGTAAATTTTTGTGCCTAGCAGTTGTCGTTACGTAAAGGCAAGACTAATGTTTTTAATCGTAATAGTACACGTGGAGTATAAACAATAATGTGTTTTCATTGGTTGATTTCAAAACATAACCTATACAAATTTGACGTTTAACCTTTTAAATAATGTATAACATTATTATGTTAAATAATTGGACGAGTATAATAATAAATTAATAAATTGTGTATTTGAATTAAAATTCAAATAATTGTGTAAAGTATCAATCTGCTCATAAGGAATCATGAACTATAGTATATAATGGAATTCAACCACAATAATTAATTTGTTAAAAAACATCACAGAAGTAAAATGTAAGGCTAGGTAAGCCTTTAAACATAAATTTATTAAATAGTTGAATATTTTTTCAATTTTTAAATTGTCTTTCATTTTAGAGAATCCTAAATTTCTTGACCATTCGGTAAACCCAATTATACCGGGTGTGCATACATTATTTATGAACGATGAAGATACTACTCTCCTTACTATTGCAATTTAAGGTATTGACAAGTAATGATACCAGTAATAATATATTGAAGAGTCTCGAGAACAAGTTGGAATCCTTGGTGAAATTGGAAAAAGAAAGATTGAATTTCGATAAATTAAAATTTTATTTAAAAAATAAAAATTGATTACATAAAATTATTTTCAATAATGTTATTTCGAGTGCGCCTTCCTAACGCTAGTAGGTTGTTATTATTTAATTCGTCGTTCAATTCTTCTTCGATTTCATCATGAAAAAAATCATCATCGATTACTGCGTCCAAATTATGCAATCGCATTATGTTATGTAGTATCCCACAGGCATAAATAATTTTATTTACAAATTGGGGGTGATAATTTAAAGCTCTATCGTTATTCAGACACCTCCAGACACATTTTAGGACACCGATGCATCTTTCTACACTATTTTGTGCTTTCGACGAATTAATGGGTGTGTTTTTAAACTGTACCGGTTGCTCGAGCAGTAATTGCTCAAACCAAAGTTGAGCAGGTTAGAACTGCTTAGCACAGGAGCATTACGATCCGGTGGATAAAAATTTGCTCGAGTAATGCGTTCGAGCAGAGTGGAGGAGTTTTAAAACTACCGATGACAGTAGATGGAGTAGTTTAAAAAAGCACTTTTTTTGTTCGGGTGCTCGAACAGCTGCTCGAGTAGTTTAAAAACACACCCATTGGCTCGAAACGAGGATGTACAATTCTTAAATATGTCAGGAACAACAAATTCGAGTAAAAAGAAATAAAAGGATTTCTGAAACTTAGCAGTATTAGCAAGTAACGATACTAATAATGACACCTTAAAAAGTATCGATAACAAGTTGGAATCCTTGCTGAAAGTGGAAAAAGAAAGATTCGAATTGAAAAAACAAAGACTGGAAGTGGAAAAAGAAAGACTGGAAGTGGAAAAAGAAAAAGTGAATTTCGATAATGTAAAATTTTATTTGAAATATTCACAATTTCAATAAAAATTGATTAAACAAAATTATTTTGAATATTATTCCGAGTGCGTCATCCTAATGTTAGTAGATTGTTATTGTTTATTATTTAATTACAAATATAACTTTTAATTATTTTTTAATTAATTAAAATAATTTTTAATTTAAAAACAAAACGCATTAGGCAAAATAAATTTTACTATTTTTAATTTTTAAAATTTTTCACGTTGCAAGTTCACTTTCACTATACAAATGTCACTTGAATTTCTTCAAAAGACGCCTACTGACCATCCCTTAAGTAAAGGATCAACTTGGTGTATTTTGACGCTGATAAGGGATCCTTTAGAGTTACAGAATGCGCAAATCCTCTACCTGAAAGCATCCCTCGCCACGCCGCTACGTAAAGATCGTTCTTAAAGGACGGCCTCTTGCTAAAGGATCCTTTAATATTACAGAATACGTTTTGCCTTTACGTAAAGGCATCCTTTCCGTAAAGATCCCTTAAGAGTTAGTGAATACGACCCTTAAAGTCAGGTGATGGGTTTCTAAAGTATTAAATTTGTGCGATTTTAAATATTTTTTGTAATCAAGGTTGGTGTTCAGAACTTGACCTCAAAAAGCAAAACAAGCAAAGTGCATTTTATAATTCCGTAAATAAATGTAATGAAATAATAAATTGCAATTAAACAATTAAAATAAAGTGGCACTGATAAGAAATGGTGTTGTGTTTATGGAGAGATAAGTAAAATTGTAGAAAAATAAAACGAGGTAATAAATTTATTTAAAATTTTGAAAATTAAGTTATACATAAAAAAATTTAAATTGCTACGAACTGATAAAGAAGAAAAAAGAAGAAGAATATATTATACTTTAATAAAAGGTAAATTTGAGAACTCAAAAAAAATTTTACGCGGCCTGAATTTCGCACTGACCGTGTATGGCCACTATATGTTATCTAGCACTTATTAGATGATGTCTAGCCACTAAACTAAATCTGACTGGAAAAAAATAGGGGGAAAAAAAGGCCGAATAATATTCCGTTAGAGGTATATGGAAATCGCACGAATGCCGGTTCTGATCAATATCTGGACGCACTGACCAATAACGATAACGCCCAGACTAAAGCGAGAGTAATATACTAATAGGATTATTATTGCCAACTTTTACCACTATTAAGTGTAATTAGCGGATTAGGATGTCATTGGTAGAAGTACGAACTCGGATTCACCAAGAGTTAAAAATATAAAGAGGAATTATTTGGCTGTAATGTTGATGTGATTTCAAAATTGAAAAAGTACAAAATACTTTAAGTATAAAATTTTCCATTTGAAAAAATGAAAGTTAGCCGACAGCCGATAATTTATTTATTCTCTGCATAAAGAGATTTAAAAACGAAAATAACTGCAAAAATATGTTAAGATGAATTAAAAACACAAAAATAGTAAATTTTATTCGTCAAGGATTGATAGGAATTTTCCCACAATTTTAGAATCACGGTACGGAAGTAAAATTATTACAGCTACAATATGTTTAAAATTTCTGCTGTAGTTTTTTTGAAAGTCTTGTGGAAGTAGAAAATCTAATGGATTATGGCAATAGTTATCATATTTGCTAACTTTCAAAACTTTAACTTTTTGCGCATTTGAAAAATTCCGTCGTAAACCAAATTTTTTTGGCGCCAAAATATTAAACCTAGCGGAAGCGATATAAAAAAATTTTTTTTTGATTTTTAGAAAATTAAAACTATTTTTGAAAGCTTGAGGACTACTGGTTTAAACATAATAATTTAATTGACTACAGATATATTGTTGAAAAAATCAGATAGCATACAATTTTAATGATAAAATTTTCAATTAAAACTTTTAATTAAATTTTATTCGAATAAAAATGCGATTTAAAAAAATGAAATTAGTTAAATAAAAACTCAAAAATATTTCTCGAGTTAGGTGAAAAAACTAATTTCAATACGAAATTATAAGAAAGCCCTCCTAAACAATTAGACAGCTTAAACGTGTTTGTTTTATAAAAAATTTTGAAAAAACTTGCGTTTAAAATAAATTTACGTCGCTTTAGAATAAAATTTACATAGCCATAATAAAGTAAATTTTACAAGGTAATAAAATTTTACTTCAATTTCAACTTTAGGAAATAAAATTGTAGGCTCTTAAAAAATAAAAATTTTAAGCAATCAATTTTGTCGTTTGAGCGTAACCGCTTAAGACGTACCTTCTCATTTACTTTGTCATAATATCCGTACATTTTAAATTTTCTTTCTTTATTAAGTAATTACACTACAAAAAAGAACTAAACAAGAACTTATTACGAAAACTAAATTTTGCACTGCACAGGATAAAAAACGATTTATTACTTAGCATCACATAATCACAACTCTTCTTAAAGATGATTGCTTACAAATGATGTTAATAGTGAAAGTGAAAGAACTAAAATCATAATAAAAGCCTTTATATGTGGTTCGTACTTTTAACAATGTATTGGGACACTTGTTCCAAGTTTCTTCGGTTTTTCAACCGATCGGTAATTGCTATTGCAAATTTTATACTTTCAGTTCAAGGTTTTGCTAATTATGAAAGTATATACTGGCAAAATTGCTTGATAATAGAAAAAATACATAATATAAAATATACAGAGTGGTAAAAACGGTAACATACAATTGGACGCAGGGAGTGGCTCAAGTCGTCGGTATTGCCTGCTGGATTATGTACATATGTAACGTAAGAATGCATGGCAGTGCAGTGCAGTCAATCAGAAACGCAACTTTCTAATCAAGGTCACTCGATGAAAGTGAATTACCGAAGAAGGTATTTACTCCGATTTAAACAACAAAATGTTGTATGGATAGGAATGCAATAAATTACCCGAAACAGCGATTTCATTTTAAATTTTCAAAAATATAACAAATTTGTACTTTTCAGTTTTATGGACCTTCCTCAAAACTTGGAATACCCCCCCCCCACCGCATTAGTGATTGTGTTCAAAAAAAGTAAATATGTTAGAAGTTAGATTTCCGGTTTGAAACCCATAAGCTCAATAACACTTTTTTTGCGCAAAATCTCTGGTGTACTGGAGGGTATTCCATACCCCCCAGACCCCCCGGTTTGGAAAACCCAGCTTTATGTGCGAACTGTGTTTATATTGGGTACAGCTAATAATATTTCATTGGGAATTGTTATTTTAATTCGAAAATATTTAGCTATGCAATTTCCATGACTGCTACTGTACTTAAATAAAATTATAAGTACGCCACTGCATTATCCTACTCGAAATACATTAAAATCTGCCCAAAAACAGTTAATTCCTTTAGATTTTCCTTTACTTGTCTACCAGATTTCCTCAGCGATTGTTCTCTCCGGTTACTATTATAAAGCTTCACTACATTAATCATAAATAAATTAAAGTAGATAAACTATGCTAGACCTGGGTCACTTTTAAGTAACAATGTCAAAATTTGATTTTTTTTTAAATATAATCTAGTATTAATAATAAACTTAATTTAAAGAATTAAATTTAATTTGAATTTTAACCTGAATTTAAAGAGTTTAGACTTCGTAAAGTTAAAAAACCGGAAAAGTTCAACCGCAAAAAATTGAATTAAAATAAATAGAATGCAATGCATGCATATTATGTGTTGATTTTATTAAATAATAAGAACCTTACATTCCTTTAAAACAAAATAAATTTATGGTTTGCGGCAGTAGATACTGAGAGATCTGAGGGTATAGAGGGTATAAAATACCCCCCCCCCAGGACATCGTCAAAAAACGTTGGAAATAAAATATAATTTGCAAATTGTTAATAAAGAAAAACCTTCCAGTTTTCCCAGCAAAAATATTATGCCGGACTGTGACCGATTTGTGCCACGTTGTGCCGGCTTTTTTTAATTCTATTTTTTTATGATTTTATGAAGATTGCTTTATTTTGAAATAAAAATTACAATTAATTATATTAAGAAACTATGTGTGTAAATTTTTCAGAATAAAATTCTATTATTTTACGGTACACCTCCAGTACAATTCAATTCAATTTTGATTTAAAAAAACATTAAAAACGGTGGGGCTAACTTCTATCGTAAAAATAGTTTTTGGCTCCAAAACAATTTTATTTGTCAGAATAAAATTTTATGATTTACGGCACACAACGGCACTCGTCAAGTAGAATCCAATACAATTTTGATTTAAAAAAAAATCAAAAGTCGCGTATCTAACTTCTATCGATAAAATAGCTTTTGTCTCTTTTTTTATAAATTTGATAAATTTTATTCATCAAAATAAAATTTTTTGATTTACGGCACACAAAGGCAGATATCGAGTAGAATCCAGTACAATTTTGTACTTCTACCCTAAAATAAACAATGTCTGTAAAATCCAAAAAAAAAAATTAAAAAATATGTGTCACAGTGGTGCAAACGGGCATAAGTGACACACATTTGGCCCAGCCCGGCACAATATTCAGTTTTTACATTTTCAAAAATTCCGATGCTAACTTCACGCATATAGAGTACTCTAACAAATTTAAACACTTTTTAATAAAATTATGGCGGCTTAGGATGTAAATTTAAAAAAAAAATTATATTAAAATTACAAAATAACCCCAGTTGAGGCGAATTGATGTCCAGTCTCACGTTTTCGACAAAAAAATTCCTGAAAGTCTCTAAAGTTCTCTAATAGAGGTCGCGAAAAATCGATAGCGCTATCGATTATTATCGATAGTAACTACTATCGAAAGCCATCGATAGTTTTCTGTAGCTATCGATAGTTTTCGATAATCGTGACACGTGACAAGTGCCTTCAATACCGGCAATTTAAATGATAGTAATGATTCATTGCTAACATTTTTTTGTTGATTTTTAACTTTGATTTTTATGAATAAAAATGCAACGTTAGTTATTTGAGCATTTTGCACTTTCAACAGATGCCAGTTTTTGATAAAAATTTTTTTTCCTAAATTTGATATCCACTATCGAAAACTATCGATTCTTCTCGACCTCTATTCTCTAAGCTCATGTACTCATTAAAAACATATCTAAAGTCGCCAAAACTCGAATAATACAGATTTAGACATTACAGTGGCGCAGCCAAGGGGGAGGCTAGGGGGCTATAGCCCCCCCAACAGACACTCTTACTTTTTTTTATGATAATCTTTTTTAATGATCATAGCCGCTTTTTTTTTAATAATAATAATAATAATAGGCTTTATTGGTGTTTAGTACACAAAAGTGTTTACACACGTCATTTCGGAGAACATAATTGATCAAAGTCATGTATAAGTAATGTAAAGAAAAAATATAAAGACTTTCCGACTCATTCTTGTAGGAGATCTGTATGGGTACTTTGCATGAACTCTTCCACGCTATAGAAGGCCGATTTTGTGAGGTACTTTTTGGTCGTTCGCTTGAAGTTGTTCTCGTCCAATGTTCTTAATCTCTCAGGAAGTGCGTTGTACATTTTGACACCTAAGTAGCTTGCACCATTACGGGTTCGTTGTAGGCGATGGAATTTGATCCTTAAATCTTTCGCTATCCTTGTTGGGTATCTGTGGAAATCGCTGTTGGTCGCTAGGGTGTTGATGTTTCGTCTAACGTACATTAGGCACTCATGTATGAACACGCAGGCTGTTGTCATTATGCCCATTGTCTTGAAGGATTGACGGCAATCATCACGGTAGCCGATACCAGCCAGAACGCGAATGCATCTTCTTTGTATTCTGAAAACATCCTCGGTATGGGATGAGTGTCCCCAGTTCAGTATTCCGTATGACATATTGGAGTGGAATAGAGCATAGTATGCTGTCTTAAGATACGTATTCGACAGTTTGTTACTTAGTGATCTTAGGCAAAAGGTGGCTCTCGATAGTTTTACATTCAAATATTTGGTGTGAGGTTCCCAGGTCAAAGCGCTATCCAGGACAACACCCAGGTATTTAACAGGATCGTACACCATGCCTCTGCGGAGACTGAAGGTGATTTTCTGGGTTTTTTCGTCATTAGAGCTTAGTTTATTGCAGATAAACCAGTTTTTTATTCGCGTTTCAGCAATCTGCGAATTGTATTGCAGATCATATAAGTTGTGCTCGCTCTCGGTTTTGGCGGTATCGTCCGCAAATAGGATGAAGTTGGATGTAGGACTGCAGTTGTTGATGTCGTTGATGTAAATTAAGAATAAAAAAGGAGAAAATACGGAACCTTGCGGGACACCAGTGTTGACGTCGAGACTTGCAGAGATGTCGTTATTGAATTTCACCTGTTGTTGTCTGTTCTTCAGGAATGATCTGACTAGTGAGATGCTGTTGCTAGATAAGTTGTAGTACTCAAGTTTCCTCAATAATATTTCGTGGTTCACACAGTCGAAGGCTTTTGATAGATCGTAGAAAGTGGCATCGGTGAGTCTGCGTTCTTCGTAATCTTGAAGTATAATCTGTGTGAGCTTATCAATGGCCAGTGATGTAGACTTTTTGCTTCTAAAACCAAATTGACTGGGGTTGAGCAGTTGGTTAGCCTCAAAATGGCTCGTAATTTGCTGAGTCAAGATTATCTCGAATATCTTCGAAAAGATGGGTAGTAACGAGATTGGGCGATAATTGTTTGGGTTATCGGTATCCCCTTTTTTGAAAATTGGAATAACTGTTGCAAGTTTGAGAGCTCTTGGAAAATGATTGTTTCTGATGCACTCGTTTATCAGGTTTGTAAGTGGGGAGATAATAATATTTTTGATCGTTTTGATGATTTTTGCGTTCATACCATAAATGTCTTTGCTTGTAGAGTTTTTTAGTTTGTCAATAGCCTCTCTGACTTGCGCAGGACCCACCTGGTAAAAGGAGAAGCTGGGAGAATTGAGAATGGTCAAGAAAGATATGGCGTCATCTTTTCCTTTTGGAAGATTTTTCACGATGTCGGTGGGTATATTGGTGAAAAACTCGTTAAATGTGTTTGCGTTGAGATCTTTTGGTGGTTCAGGATGTGAGTTTGGTCGATTTTGACGTATGAGTTTCCATATGGTAGATTGTTTGTTGGTGGATTTAGCTATAAGTTGATCATGGGCGTTAACTTTTGCTCTTCTTAGTTCTTTTCTATATAATGTTTTTATTGCTCTCAGGGCGTTTGACGAGACCAGATTTTGATGGCGTCTATTTATTTGTCTCATGAAGATCAATTTTTCCCGTAACTGGTGAAGATCGGCGTTGAACCAATTTGGACTCTGTTTTGAGTGCGTGGTCGTCCTCGTTTTCGGCTGACTCCAGAGAATTATAAAGGTGGAAAAGGCCCCGTTCGGTGATGGGAGTAACCGTTGTCTCTTCTTTTTTCTTCCTGTTGTTGTGGAGTAGTTTTAGATTAAGTTCAAAAATCAAACCAGCATGATCGGAGTTTATCATATCGTTGAGACAAATCTCAACCAAGGATTGATCGAAGTTCGAGAAGTAGTTATCCAAACAGGAGTCGTATCTTGTAGGTTGGAAATTAAATTGTGAGAGATCATAAGATTGCATTAGGTTTATCAGGTCCACCGCAGATGCGTCGTCTGTCATAAATCCAACATTAAAGTCTCCGGAAATCACAATGTGCTGGAAATGGAACACCCTATCCAGAATTCGCGATAGCGTATTCATAAATGCACCAAAGTCTCCCGAAGGAGATCTGTAAATAGTAACAATTGCCATATCACCAAACTGCACAGCCGCCGCCTCAACGATGAACTCCTTATTGTATTCTTCCAGGTCTATGGGAAGACATTCGATATCAGAGCGAGCGTAAATTGCAACACCTCCATGGATATGGTCGGATCTACAAAAGTTAGCGATTAGGTTATAGTTATTAATTTTTGTGGGTACCAATTCTTCGGCTGATAGCCAATGTTCGTTGATACAGATAAAGGACAAGTCCATACTGTCTGAGAGTACCTCCAGTTCCAATACTTTATTTCTAAGAGATTGGACATTTATGTGAAAAATTTTCAGCGGCTTGTTTTGATTTGCGTTAGAGTTGGTACAAGCTTTATGTGTGTTTTTATATCATTGTGGAGATGGCTCTATTCTTCGTTTGTTGTCCAAAAAATTTCTTCCCTTTTACTGGTGCAATAAAAAATTATTGTGTTCGAATTTTAATTTAAGGTTGGTAACAGTGGTATTAACACAATAATTATAAGATGACCACGCCCTTTTTAAAAAAAAATTTTTTTTTTGAAAATTTTAGAAAAAATCCTCACAGAAATAAATCGTCATTGAAGGCAAAACGGCTTCCGACCACCATACTCGACATGTTTTGAAAAGAGATACTATGAACCAAGGGGTAAATATCCAGCAAAAATTCTGTACACAAGACTCGGAATTCCAAAGATTTCCAAAGAATTCCAATGATCCAAGAAATTCCAAAGATTTCAAAGGAATTCCAGTGATTTCCAAGGAATTCCAATGAGTTGAAATCAAAAGTGCAATCTAAAGAATTCCAGTGATTTCCAAATAACTTCATGGATTTCTAAAGAATTCCAGCGATTTCTAAGAATTCTAGGGATTTCCAAACAATTCCAATGATTTCCAAGAATTCCAAAAATTTCCAAAGAATTCCAAGAATTTCTAGAGAATTCCAAGGATTTCCAAGAAACTCCAAAGATTTCCAAACTTCCAATGATTTCAAAAAAATTCCAACAATTTCCAAGGAATTCCAAAGAATTCCAGTGATTTCCAAGAAATTCCAATGAGTTCCAAGGAATTCCAATGAGTTCAAATCAAAATGCAATCTAAGGAATTCCTGTGATTTCCAAAAAAAATCCATTGATTTCTAAGGAATTCCAATGATTTACAAAAATTCCAAAAATTTTCAAAGAATTCCAAGGATTTCCAAGGAAATTCCAAACGAGTGTACACAAAATTTTTGCGATATTCACCCCTTGCCCTGAACAGATACCTCCAAATCCTTGGAGTGACACTGTACAGGTGTCGCCGATGTCTCCGGGGTCTACACATCAAGGCCGCAAACCGGAAAGTTAGAAGAGCGATCACCCTATCACATTCTAAGTCATAGTTGCACCCTGTCCATTGTCCGTCCCATAATGACCTGTCCATCAACCGTTTCCAAGTCCAACATGGCGCAGTTAGAGACCACACAGAAGGTGGCAATCAAACAAGATTTAAAAGCACCATGGTACATGATGAACAAGCAGCTGCAGGAGGAATCTAACATGGAGTCCATTGAAAAATTCAACGACAGCCTGGAATTCTCCGACAACTCCGTAATCCCATCAGAGATTGGAAATTGTACTTTCAAGGATTTTATTAGGTATGAGAAGCCCAGGCTGATCCTGCAGCCCCAAGAACCACAAACCGACTGGCATGATACGAACCCGACCAAGATGATTATCAATTTGCATGGCCAATACTGTTTATGTAGTTTTTATTTTGTTTTATTTTGCTTTTGTTTATCTGAATGTTGATTTTTGTATCAGTACTTTTATTTTTAAATAAAGGTAAGAACGTCGATGTGCGATAGAGCGAACCGTTTTCCCCCTCTATCGCCAGTCAGGGACCAATATCAACCTGCCCGATGAAGAAGTTATGGGTTTCAGACCCGGTACTCCATAAAGCCAGGATGACTAGGCTGGGTTTATTGCATATTTGACCTTTAAACCTATTTAACTGCAATTGTACCATTTAACAGAAATGATAATTTTAGAATTATACTTTCAGATAATAACTAATCTTAATGTGTTTAGCATTAAGTCGTACTTTCCAAAGTATCATAAGTAGTATAGGTAATATTTACTCGGCTTTTGAGTTCTTTTGAGAAAAAAACCAGCTCTTGGTTCAAAGAAAGGTAGAAGACAGAATCAAGAGATACAGAAGACTGGCAAGTGAGAAAAAAATAAAGATTAAATCCAAAAAAGAAATTTTGAAAACAATTATTCGCCCTTTTTTGCGTAGAAAAATTTTATATGAGCGTCTCTTATCCGCGACTTTATATTACAGCACCAAGTCACTTGAACATCACTGAAATATCCGTTCACTATCTCTACGTCATAAATGACCCAGCTCCAGCCTAGTTTATCTACTGGAAATCTACTCAGAAGTACAAAAATCGCTTAAAATATTCTTTATTAAATTAATTTATATTTTACATCAACGAAAGAATACAAAAACTTAAAACAGATTTCATATAGGCATCAATATGATGCATAAAATTATGACAGAAGGATATTTAGATAAATCATCAGACTAATTTTGGGTGTGCGGCATCCCACATATCCTTAAGTCTCTGGCAATGGAACTTATGACCATAATAAGACGTCACCATGTAACAGAGATTGGCTTTGTGACATTCGTCGCTACATCCAAATGAGAGAGCTGAATCTGCTTCTCGATATTTGAACCTGATCATTTTTAAAAATTAGAAACCAAAAACAAAATCCCAAATCGTGATTACCTGTAGTACTGTTCTGCTAGTTCACGGCTAACGGCAATCCTCTCGGATAAATTAGCCAACTCTTGGGGTTTAAGGCTAGTAACATTGTATGCATCTTTGAACGAATACAATTTAAACCAATTGGGACTCAAATCGGGAGTTAAGTTTGCCTCCGTCACATTATAAATCCACATTTCGTAATCCAAAACTTCCTATAATAGCAAATTAAAAAAAATTTTTTGAGAAATAAAAAAAACCTTACGAAGGAACCAGGATCAACGTCGTAAACCACATAATTTGGGTTGACATTCGAATACGTGGTGAGGCTTCCACCATTGAAAGCCACATTAATGGCTTGAGAAGAATCGGATTCGTTGAAATAAATTACATTCTGGTCATGATGAGTGTGACCGTTAAACTGAGCTACCACGGTATCAGCAAACCTGTTGATGATTTTAGTGTACTCCTTACTCCAGTTTTGTAAACAGTCGCTATCGGCTGTCGGAACATGGGAGAGAATGTGAACGGACTCGCCGTTCAGTTCAGCTTCCGATAGCACGCTCACCAACCATTCAAGTTGGCCAAACTGATCGGTATCGTTGTACAACAACCACCAATTGAAATTATAGCAAACGTTGCTGTTCAAACCGACAATCCGTAAGCCTGGTTTAATCAGGACGGTGTAGTACCCACCCTTGAGGATAGTTTCGCGAGTATCAGATGGCAACCACGTTGACCACAAATCGGCGCTTAAATCGAAAATCCATTGAGTCGAAATCTCAGGTTCGACTATTTCACCCAGCGAGAACCTATATGTGAAGAAGTGGGTTAGCCCAAATTGGTTTGGTTTACCTTCATACGTACACATTAACTGGATGGGGTTCGTGGTTTCCTAAAATCGGCAAGACTGGAGTGCTGCCAAATTTTTCTTTAAACAAATGGTTGATTTTTGTAATTATTTCGGAATTGTTCTGAATGGTTGTGTCCCAAACCTTATGATCGATAATATCTCCAGTAAACATGACGTATTCCAAGTCTTTCTAAAATGTCAAAAGATGGAGGGCGGCCTTAAGAGGTGGAAGTAGTTTGCTTACATGTTGAGCGAGGATGTGATCCATTGAGTCTACGATAACGTGCCAGGGGATGTCGCAACTGCGATAATCTCCCCATTTTCCGGCAGCGTTTTCGGGTGAAGTCGGGATGGAATCTTTCCGGCAACATAATCCACCAAAGCATGCAGCGTCTGAACCGATCGTATACTCTGGATCGTAATGGATATCGGTTAGTTGTAAAACTTTCCACGGGTTCTGATTGGATTCTTTGTTCTTAAAAGAAATTGTTATTGCTTATTGGACGCAAGACTTCTTTACTTACAATTTTAACTTGATTTGTTTTTGGAGGTATTTCGATCACCCAATCCTTTCTTTTGCGGTCCTTGCAGTTCTGTTCCTGCAAGAAGATGAAACAAACTCTGGCAGCAGTTAAATCTTTCTTGTTATCCACAATGTAGATGATAGTGTTCTAAATTATAGCAAATTTAGCAATTTCCTGGAAAATTAGGTCAAATAAGCTTACGATTTGAATGTCTACGACTTGTTTGCAAATTTCTGGACTTTCAATTTGGAACAATGCACACGTAGTAGCTGCCCTCTCCGCTAGATCTTCTACACTGGCACCATTTCGTCTGGCTCTTAGCACTGACGAAACCACTCTCTGGCAAAGGAAACATTCGAATAAGCCTTTCGACTGGGATTGGTACCCTTTTCGGAACAGTCCAGGAAATTGGAACATGGAAAACATGTCCTTCATTTCGTTTGTCAACACTCCAGTTTGGACGAAATTGTCATAGTGACTTTCGAAGTGATCTAAACGTAACAGTTAGGCAGAAGAAAAAAATTGAAATCCAAACTCTTACCTTCATCATAATCTCCCAGTTGAGCGGAGAGGCAAACCGCACAATTTAACAAGAAAATCAAAATTATTTCACGATACATAACTCGTCAGGATATTGAAAGATAAACGAATGCTACTATTTATTGATTGTTACAATTTATAGAAGAGAGTTTATCTTCATCACAAGTGCACCTTTTTGAAAATACAAGATTATGAAAAAATTTCGATTATTAAACAAATTTTATTTTTACATCAACCTGATGATTGACATTTTTGCAAACAAATGATTTAATTAGCCGATAAGAAAGTTTTGTAAGTGTTTATAGTTGAATTGTTGTTGAGGAAAACGTATACTGGAACCTCATCAAAATTCGAGGAGGCAAGTTATTGGCTACTTACGGTAGTCATACCACGAGTGTTTTCGCATATCAATAGATTTCTCAATATCAAGTGATATATCAGTATCTTACAATAAATACAAAAAAAAGTTTTTGCTTTTTCGTGCTGCAGCATTGATGTTCCGGCAGCCAGAATTTCAAACTAAATTATTTCTTAAAGGCAACAAGAGCCAAGTCATTAAACCTAATTCGGGCCGATTTCAATCTCAATTTTTACCTTTCAAAATGATTTTACTTAACCAACTTCATTAGATTATGTCGTGTTAAGCAATATCACTTTGTAGAACTATAAAGAAAGTTGACCTTACGAACGACAAAGCGTAAGGACATTAAAAAATGATTAATCGACCTATAGCTTACGGCGGTGTTAATTTTTCAAATTTCAACTGAATCTCGCACCCGTGTGGGTCTAATCGATTCGAAATAAATAAAATTTCTCGAGTTCTAAAAATAATTTCTACAGATCTTTACTTTATTTACATAAAGCAAATTGTCACGTAACGAAAACGAATTCGGAATTTTTTAGTTGAATCAAAGCACCGCGTACAGGCTTTCCAACTTTCTTTACTATTAAAATAAACGATAGATTCGTGGTTTAAGTAGTGAAACTTAAGGTGTAAAGTACTGTAATAAATATTTATTTCACACATAAAATGTGCTGAAAGTATAAATTTCGCAAACATTTCTGAAATTATACTGAAAATATAGAAAACATTCGGTTAAAATTCATTTCAGACGAAGAAAACGCCTTTCAGTAAAATGTAAAAATGTAATGTAATGTAAAATGTAAGAAAATAGAATTGTGATCATTTAATTTAATGGGTGGGGGGAGATCTGGGGGGATCCCAAGATTGGGATTACCAAGATTGTGCGGCCTTTGGCTTAAGAAACCTATCTTAAGCTAAGGTTTAAAATAAACGTGAAAAGTAATCCGTTCTGAAAAATATACCGCCGTTTTTTCTTTAATTTTGAACGCACTGATGACTTGGACCCATGATCTGTTATTATTTGGGACGTAAAAACCCAAACAAACTGGTTTTTGTAACTTCCTATTCCGATGTTTATGTTGCGGTTTATAATGCGATTTATCTACACACCTGAACAAGCTCGTCAGGACTTTGCGGGAAAGTTTCAGAAGTCAATTATAAATTCCTTACACAAATTCATAAGTTTACTACAAGTTAACGTGCATTTGGTGCTTCGGAAATGTTACATGAACAAAGCGAGCTAAAAAGCATGATTTATTTCGCAACTTCGTCGTTGTTTTTTGTCAAAGGAATAATACAGCAATTTCTCTCAATTTCTATAAGTTTAAGGTAATTAATTGTTGTGTCTAAGTTAATTGAATTAATAAACTGAACACGTGAAAAACCTGAAACGTTCAATTGTGCAGCGCACAATGGGTAATTAAGAAAATAATAAGAAAACATTGTTGTAGAGAGTTTGAAGTAAACTTTACAACTTTTTATCGTACTTATGCAACTTGAGTTGCTTGAGAAGAGGGATGGTGTTGGAACCCGCCCGTTAACTACAAATTTTGATCAGTTTAGCTTAACGCCATTAACCCCGCGTTAACCCCGTTAATTCTAATTTAGCTCGTTTTTACAAGTACTGTATTTTTTGCGTTACTGTTCGTCTAAAGAACATTATGCATAGGTTAATTGTTCTGGGATTTTAACCCCTTGAAGCTTTGAGGATGCTTTTTGAAGCAAAAGCTGTATAAATTTATCTAAAATGGCTCTAATAAGCCTGCTGAAAGAGGACGGAAAAGTATATTAGAAAATCTGGCGAAGAATTCTTTGCAACTTCTACGCTAATAGTTAAAGTTAACTCGAAATTGTTTTATTTTTCCTGCAAATGTCCCGATCCTTAGCGAGCTTTTCATTAGGTAGTCCTAAAAAATTCCATTTACTGTAAACAGGCACGTATGCCTGTGGGGATCATATAAAAAGCGATTGTAGCTAGCGTAACGAGATTTCAACACCACACTGCACCCATTTACGGTTCCTGCTTTTTCCATGTTTTATGGCCAGGAATCAGGTTGTGGAGAGGCATTATTCCTATTTGAATAACAAAAAAAGCTTAGAGAAAAATACGAGGAAGGTTCGATTAAAAATTTTAGCTGCCCATATTTCTCTTCCGGAAAAAGTCTGAGGTTGAAATGGGAAGAAAGTTAAAGTAAATATGCGGTTGGTTTAAAAAAATAAACAAAAAGCACTTAGCAACAATTATGTTTTCTTATCATTTCAAATTTGAGTGTAAGTGCGTAAAGCATTACAATTTAATTTATCTTCGTTACTTTTAATTAAAACGCTAAAAACATATCCTACGAGGCGATAAGATGTGACAATTTATCAATCGAGTGGCTTTCACTTTTATATCCAATAATGTACGGCGAGTAATTTTCTAACCGAATGCTTGAGCCTTGATTTACTATTTACTGCTTTAGAAGTCTTTACGTTCAATGGTGGGTCTTTAATGACGACAGATAATTTTGTACCGTAAAATGGGGTTAAATTGATAATTTTTTCAAGTTTTTGAATAATACAATCGAACCTATAAATATTTTCAGCAAAATAAAAATTCTACACGATTTGTATATCAGAATAGAATAGAATCTACCGAATATGCAACCATTTTTTGACAATACTGATCTGTAAAAAAATAATAACCATGTTATCAAACTAACACCTATATTGGGGTGACTTTGATGGGGCAATTTTTTTCGCGTGCTCTGTACTGGATTATCGCAATAAGTTATCAATTTGATACCTAACAAATTTGGAGCAGACATTTCTTTTATCAAACCTGCACTGCATAGGGGTGACATTGATAATCCATATTCAGCATGGAATCGGTAATCAACTCTAAAATGACAAAAAAGTACTCAAATTTTTTCCACTGTAGATTTAGCACCAAATAGAAGCACTATATTTGAGACTCCGTGAAAATATAACTAGGCTTATTTGCATCTGACCTAGTTCGAAACAACACTGTTCAAAGTTCTCTCTTTCGATTGAGCCCTAGCCGGATGTTCATAGATTGCTTTTGGCGCGTAGTTTGAATATATAATGAAATTCTGTCCAACTATCAAATTCACCCCACAAAATCAATCTCACCCCATCTTACGGTAACGTCTTATCGTCGAGTAGCTGCTTTTCTAGATAAAGGCACGCAGGTGGGCTGCTATTGCCAATTAAAACAAAAAATATATACAGTGGTCTAGAATTTAGTATACATATTTGACCGCGCCGCAGAAAGCTACACCACTACCAATGCTTGCTTTGACTATTCACTTGCTAAAAAAATTCCTCAAAAGCGCCAGAACCTACGTGTGGGGTAATAATGACCCAAGACGTATTGTGAACAGACCCTACAAATAAGCTGGAAAAATTAAGTATTCCAAGGCTATTTCGATAAAATAAAAAATAGTTTCAAAACAATGAAAACGTTGTGTATTTTGATCAAAATGAGATTAGAGCAATTGAGATTATCCGTACGTTAACAATTACTTGTAATTAAATATAAACTTTTGCCATTATTAGAAGATGAAGCTACACCCGATTGATTAAGTTAAACCTTTGATTGATAGACACATCGAAGTTCGGAAATTCGCACTTGTAATTTTTCGAAAATTAATTGAGTTTTAAGCCCTCGATAAAAGCATTACTGTTAAATTACCAACTGTTTTGACATGGCATTATCTGTAATCTCATCCGGGTGTAGCTTAGCAACTTATCATCGAGAGTAGTTGAATTTTCATAATCTGATTGAAAATTAAAAAATTTATAAACTAAGTTTTTCAATTTTTTAAAAATTAATTTATGGATTAATAAATGTCATCGTAATTGCTGTTAGGAAATTTTCTCTTAAATTAAAGGACCGTATTGTTTTTATTAATTTTTAATTAATTGGTTTTTAATTTGCAATAAATTACTTTACTCAAAATATTACATCATATCGATTTTAAAATATGACTTGCTAGTTTTGAACACTTCAGGACAAGTAAAATAAACTTGACATCTTGGCCAATTTAACGTCGACCTCCTCGTTATAAAAATATCTCGAAAAAGTAATTTTACAAATACAATTTACAAAAAACAAATATATTGCTCTGTTTTCTTCTATCAGGCTTATCTTAGCCTGATGGAAATGTAAAAGTTGTATTTCTGCGAAATTGTATTTTTTTTCATTTTTTTGTTTTTGATAATTGAAATTTTGGTTGTTATTAAGATTGACAGGATATATTTATTTGATAGTATAAATTTTGAAAACAGGAAACTCATCATGTCATCATCATTACATTACTATTAAAATCAAACCACTCACTCTGATTGTTAACGACTAACATAATCTCAATTAGGTCTTGAATTCGTGGGATAAGGACTTCCTGTCCTTTGAATTTGCCCTTGATGATCGTCGCTTGAATAACATTGTTCATCAGTTTCTTGACGGACAACCGCGTACCGTTGCACAATTTCGGATGATTCAGATTCCGCAACATGATTATGATCGATCCCACCTTTAGCTGTAAATTATGCGACGGAGTTCCTTGCACATCAAGCAAGTTCGAAAATTCGAACGTTCGAAAAAATTGGATGTTTCAACAAATTTCAACAAAAATTACTTACATACTCTATATATCATCATTGTCCAATTCTTTTTGGTCAATAACAACATTGACCGGTCAAAGTCGTAAATATTACAATCAGATGAAAATATTTACATCATTATCCACCTCTAACGGCCATTGACGTCAACGCCCGATTTACATCATTGACCGTAACATATAGATAAAGGAGTAAATATCCCGAAAATTTTGTGTACACTTGTTTGGAATTCCCTTGGAAATTATTGGAATTCCTAGGAAATCTCTGGAATTCTTTGGAAATCACTGGAATTCTTTAGATTGCACTATGATTTAAACTCATTGAAATTCCTTGGAAATCACTGAAATTCTGTGGAATTCTTTGAAAATCTTTGGAATTCTTGAAAATCATTGGAATTCATTGGAAATCCCGGGAATTCTTTAGAGTTCCTAGAAAATCGTTGGAATTCTTTGGAAATGATTGAAAGTCTTGGAAATCATTGGAAGTCTTGTAAATCTTTAGAATTCCATGTAAATCATTGGAATTCCTTGAAAATCCTTGAAATTCCTTCGAGATCCTTAGAATTCCTTGGAAATCCCTAGAATTCCTTGGAAATCTCTGGAATTCCTTAGAAATCTTTGGAATACACTGGAATTCTATGGAATTCTTTTGAAATTCTTGGAATTCTTTGAAATCATTGGAGTAGTATAAGAATGAGGAAGCCTCCATCTTGTTTTACTCCCCCCCCTCTTTTTCTCAAACCACGCCCCCTTTTCAAGGTCAAGCATTCTATTGGCCGTACGCCACGCCCTCTTTTCAAGGTCAAGCATCCTATTGGTCATAGCCACGACCAATTTTCAAGGTCGAGCAAGTTATACCGGTATAGCGGTATATAGCGGTATATTAGTGGTATAGCGGTATATAGCGGTATAGCGGTATATAGCGGTATAGCGGTATATCACGCGGGGCTAATTGATGCTAATAGGATGCGTGACCTTGAAATGTGGGCAGTGGCGTACGGCCAATAGAATGCTTGACCTTGAAAAGGGGGCGTGGTTTGAGAAAAAGAGGGGAGGGAGTAAAACAAGATGTAGGCTTCCTCATTCTTATACTACTCATTGGAATTCGTTAGAAATCCCTGGAATTCTTGGAAATCATTGGAATTCCTTGGAAATCACTGGAAATCTTTGGAAATCATTGGAAGTTTGGAAATCTTTGGAATTCTTGGAAATATTAGTAATTCCGAGTCTTGTGTACAGAAAATTTACTGGATATTGACCCCTTGAATGACTATCTATGGCATTGAACTTGACGCTAAATATAACGCCGTAAAATAAGAGCCGTTTTTCTATATAATTACGGATTTTGCTCTGTCCAGCTGAAAGACTTTGAGAGAAAGACAATGAATAGTAAGCGGGGACGTAAAAAAATTTAAGATATTGTTTTAAATTTTAGAATAAATAAAAAAAGTGTAAGTCCACGTAAGCTGGTTTTACAATAAAACTTAATCTGAGTTCAGTTAAACTAAAGTTCACGTCTTTTAAAATTCAAAATTTTCGAGTTCTGCCTGTTATAGGGATGTTTTTAATGAGTGAATCGACTGAAAGTTCCTGTCTTTTAAGATCAATAATTGTCGAGTATGAGCAGCTTCAGAGATGTTTTTAATAAGTGCGGCGACTCAAGAAAACCCATCTTTCCAGATTTGTAATTTTCGAGTTTGGGCTGCTTCAGGGATGCTTTAATATTAGGAGCGGTTCGAAATTTACTGTCTAAGTAAATCCGCCATTTTAAAATCCAATTTATGCAGATTTAAGTTGTATTTTTACGGTCTCGAAAATTTGCGCAGGGCCGGTTAAACGCGGCCAGTTGAACGCGGCCGTTTGAACGCAGGGATTTTTAAACGCAGAACGTTTGAACGTAAGAAATTATATGTAATTGCACCCCTCCCCCCCCCTCCCCCCCCCTCCCAAATTATTTTTTAATATAATAATAATTGTTGTTACACAACAGTTTAACATGGATTAATATGGAATGTTTAAACTGGTTAGTAATGCCTACTAATAGTCACGGATTAATCCAATATTCAAGATTAATTCTCGAAATAGCAGTTGTTGCTACGATACGGTCTAAATTCCCGTAATCTCATTGGTAAAACCTGGAATTATCTAGAATCTCGGATTAATCCGTGACAATTAGTACGGGCATTTTACTAATCAGTTTTGTTCAACCAGTTTAGTTAAAGCAACAATTCTTCATTACCCTTGAGCCCTGACCTCAAAATTAATACTTAAAATTTGTTATTGGGGGGGGGGGCAATAAATTTAACTACTTTGGTAAGGAAGCGTTCATAAATTACGTATTTTTGTCATTTTTTACCCCGTCTTCTCCCACGTAAGGGTCCGTAAGATAACTGATACCCTATAAATGTCCCGATTTTCGGAATGGGACGTCTCGTAGTGGCCGTTTCGCCGTCGCCCATTTCGCCGTTGCCCATTTCGCCGTCGTTAATTAAAAAATATAAATCCAAAGTTTCAATTAGAGTTTCATTAAATTATATATAAAATTAAATAAAAAAATTAATAAGGGTACAAATTAAATAAAAAAATATAAAAAATATCAAGGGCTTTTTATTTCTGCTTTTCTAATTTATAATTTTCCATATCCCCGAAAATATTAATTTTTGCAGTCAAAATGTTATAGTTTTTATAAAATTTTCTAGTTATAGATTACTTTAACATTCCTAATCAATAATTTAATAGCTAATACCTTAATACCTAATCAATAATTTAATAATAAATTAATCAATAAATTAAAAGAAAAATATTTAAGGAATTTTGTTTTCTAAATTCAAACCCTCGAGGGTTTTTTTATTTCTGCTTTTCTAATTACTAATTTTCCATAGCCCCGAAAATTTTAATTTTTGCAGTTAAAATGTTATAGTTTTTTTTATAACTTTTTATAACTTCGACGGCGAAATGGGCGACGGCGGAACGGCGACGGCGAAATGTCCTAGACCGCTAGATTTTAGCGTGGATCCAAAATTTTCCGTAGTTGCATTTGTCAAAACCGACCCTCCGCACCCTCCGCTCTGGACGCTCCGGGCCGTTTCGACAAACGCCATACTCGCTAAAAATATCTCTCTTGACTGATCCTACTCTGCAAAGTGTGCTACCAGAATGAAGGTGGATCTCCCTCAATGTGGACTCAACACTGTATTTTTTCTGTTGAACTTTTTTTTATATAGAAATTGTAATATAAAAAAGGGGTGCAATTTCATCTAATTTCTCGAGTTCAAACGTCCCTACATTCAAACGTCTCTGCATTCAAACGGCCGCGTTCAACCAACAACAAGAAAAACGGTCATTGGCCTAGTAAGTTAGCCAAACAACTGCTGATTCTAAGGTGCTCGGTTCGAATCCGAGGAGAGACTAAAACTTTCATATTATGACCGTCTCCGTGCTTCAAAGGGCACGTAAAGTCGGCAGTCCTTCTGAGTTGATGATTGCTGGCGTCAACTATTAATAACAGGGTTACATGCATTCCTTCTGGTTTAAGCAGGCGGGGGGTCTTAATGCCCGAATCTTTCTGATTCCGATTTGCTGACTGATAAAGAAGAAGAAGAAGACGTTGAGTGCACACACCGTCAACAGAATGACTAATTAACCAACTTTCGAAGAATTTTTCGAAATTTAAAGATAGAATTAAAGAATATTTTATTATTGGAAGTACTGGAAAGTAATCTATCCCCCCCCCCATTTCCTAACCCTCCGACTCTCTGGTGTATACCGCAGCGATTTATTCTGAAAGAATCTTCTTTAATAAAGTAAACTTCAAATCTTTTATCGGAATCTACAATTTGTTTAACTGGGGGGGGGGAGTCTGGAGGATATGAAATACCCCCCCCCCCCGTGTCATAGTAATTTTTGGGGAAAACTTTTCAAACAAGTGATTGTAAGTATTATTATTAGAGACCGGATTTATAAGCAATAAAAACGTGTAAACAAAGCTTTACTTAATAAGGCTTTACAATTAAGCCTAATGCTTTGTTTACACATTTTTAGTTCTTATAAATCCGGTCTCTAATTATTATTATAGCGCCTACTTACTAAAAAATTAACCAAGAAACAATTCAAAGACCAAAACTCTTCATATCCAAGTTAATAATATCAGTTTTTCACAGAAACTAGCAATTTTTTTTGTTAAATTTCGCTTGGCGAAGCGCTGCTGCTGACAAGCCGCCACTGACAGGTTTGCTGTTAATATGTACGTTTGCCGTATCTGTGGTGAACTAATTGTATGTTACTTGATTCATGATTGTTATTGTAATTTATGTAAATTTTACTTAATTTTATTGTAATTGTTTGTAATTAATGTTAATAGCGGAATGTAATTATTTATCTGCTTGTCTTGTTTAATAGATTGTTGTTATAAGGATAGTAATTGGTATTATAATAAGTAAATAACTCCAGTTTCCTGCTTTATTCTAAAAAAAATTATCGAATGCTCACTTATTTGAAATTAATAAAATTTCACTATTGACATAAACTGTCTAATAACAAAAAATATACTCCACCTTCTTTGAAATATGTTCAAAAACAGTTAATTTAGGGTTAATTATTTGTTTCTCAATCTAAATAAATGTCATTTAGCCACCGGGGACGAACTAGAATATATTATGTATTTTTTCGCCTTATCTGCTACGCTTTTTAACTTAAAAACAGCACAGCTACACATATATTTCCAATCATATATTAGACTATAATTTTTTGGAAAAAATAACTACAATATGTACAATAAATAAATTAGTTAAAGTTTGGATCAGTTTGTTCAATGTAATGTTCTGTACTCTCGTCACATTTCATGTTGCACATACCGCCGTCAGCTAATTAAGTTTATATGTATAAAACAGCATCGTAGTTACAAAATGCTAACTAAAATTGCTATTTACTTGGCCGTAAATGTAATACGTAAAGAAGGAAAGTAAAATACATTTAAAAAACAATAAATAACTGTGTCTAAAGCTTGGGGGTTTATTTTAAATAAACGTAGTCATTTTTTTACACATCCATCTGGTTTTCATTTTCAGCGGTGCCTGAAGGAATCGACTGTATAATTACGATATGTTGTACTCTAACTGCTTTGTGATGGTAATAATATCGACTATAGTACACACTCCGCAGATGTAACGAGGCAGAAAAATAATTAAAATTCCTTTAGAAGCAAACGAGTACACTATCTTTTTGTGATTTCGACGTGTGGCGGTGCAGCTTCAAGTTACGACTTGCATTTGTATGCAGAAAGCTGGTACGGATTTGGTTTTCATTATTTTTATTTAATGCAACCTCGGCGGGATTTCATGCAGAAAATCAAAATAATGTAAAATCCCAGTTCGTGACGACAAATTAAACACGGTCGTGCCGATCCCGAGTTACGGCACAATCAATCTATCTTGTGATTAGAGTACCATTTTACAGTTCACTGGAACAATCTAAGAATGCGGCTACTCGGTTTTTGAAACAAAATCGTAATAAGGGAGTTCACCGGCCGCCACTGAACCCAGCCCGCGCCTTAGCGCTACAGCCGCTCCGGAAATTCGTAAAAGCCTACTACATCATGCATCTTCATAAATAATCCCACACTGCCGCAGTAGAAATTTTTAGTTTGTATTCCTCTCTCATCTTTCAAAATTAATCGCTACTGCATTAGAGAAGTCCAAAAATTTCAATCGAATCAACCACTCAATCTTAGATAAAACGAAAGCTTTTAATATAAATTAAGCCGTCATTTTCAATGTTCGCGAATAATTAAAACGCGAAAGGATAATGATAATAATAATAAACTTACCTTTTTCTGTCGTAATTTGATAGCTAATTTCAGTCTATTAAGGTGCATCCGCTCGCCGTGCTCGAACGCTGGTCCCGTGGGATCATGATTTAGTAAGACTTCTAATTCATACGAACTCCGGGTGTGGTCTAACAGGGCCGTAGCAAAATCTTGACACTGTTTTCTAAGTTCCTGGTATTCAATCTTAAATTCGTGTTCCAAAAAACTTAACCTGAAAAAGGACACAATTGAAGACCGCATCTCTACTTCGGCTACGCGGGTTGCCTATCGCTCCTCCCTCTTCGTATAGAAGGTGTAATTTAAAGTTTCAATTTGTGCTTGTAGCTTACAAAACCGTAAGAGTACGGTTAGCCCGCAGACTTATTGAGTGATTACTCGAAACGCCGCAATTTTCTCGAAACGCTCTTAAAACTTCCCCGAAGAAAAATTACTGTTTGCGAGTATTTCATTCGTTTGTTTTATTTAAGTTTCTTTGGGGAGAAACTTTCCAAGTGTTAAAGTGATCTAAGGATGGCACGTTCAACCGATTGAACCCTTTAAAAGTTTTGTTCGCCTTTTTAGAATGTGTTTCGCTAAGGACGTCAAAAATAGCACAACTTCACGTGTTGTATCATATAGAATTTTTTGTAAAAATGTGAGTCAGTGGTTTTGAGAGTATAAAAAATGTGCCAACACACAACAAATTTAAATTATGCGAAGCGTGATGAATTATTAAAACATTTTAAAAAGTTTGCTCGAGTTTCCTTACCTACGTAGCTCCCAAGATAATTCAAAAGCCGTGAGTATCGGATCTTTGGATGAAAGAGCTATGAGAGAAGGCGAAGCGAGTGCACGATATGCATTAATGCGAGAACGAGAATGTCGGAGAGAATCTTCCATTCTTGATGTTACACATTCATCACATCCACATCTGCAAACAGAACCACAAGAAATTTAATTTTATAAAAATAAAAGTTTTTGAGTAAAACTGTTAACTTATTTTATTCGGTTTTAGTTTGGGTACCAGGTGATCGTACTCTGCAATATTAATCATTTTTCTTCGTTTCATACCCGACCTGCCAATGCAATTATAATTAACCAAATAATCCTTTTCGATTTGACCACTTAAACTTTCTAGTGGAAGCTTTGTTTGAACAAAAGGAATAATTTGAATTTCAAATGACACCGGCGACTGTGCAATTACTACAGAAATACAATTAAAACTGCTAAAACTTAAAACTACTTATTCAAATTATGAGAATTTTCAGATGAAGAAAATGTAAATCTCGTATTACAAAAGGTTCATCCAACATTTCGTTCTTTTAATTTCGATGTAAATTAAAATTTATTGCACCTACCACTGGTTACTCTTTATTGCAAACCCAAAAATATTATTTTTCTCACCTTACGTCATGTGGCATTGGAAGCGTTGCACCACGATCCAGAAGAATTTTTATAATTTCGTAATTATCTCTATGTGCTGATAAAATTAATGGTGTTATGTCTGGTGTGAAAGTGGCAGTATCGGGCGGCAATGCTTCCCAACTCTAAAATTAAAAAAAAAATTATGTATCAAAATCGAATTCACGGAACTAAAACTTTAGTTCTTATTACCCCGATGTTTAAGGCTAAAAGCGGTTAAGTAAGGAATTATCCGCTCAGTTAATCCTTGATATAAAAAGTTAAACAAAAGTAGTAAAAGATTTACAAAGCCTCCGTTTCAACCACTCGAAGCTTGAGTTTCTAAAAATAATTAAATAATGCACAGCAAAAAGTAACAATTTGCGTTCTGTTCATAATGACAATTATCAACGAAACCCCATCACCCAAGAGTCCTAACTCGATCCTAATTTGAAATGAAGCATTGAGTCAACTGTTTATCTTTACATTTACATTTAAACTCAAAATTATTCCATTTAAAATATCTTTTCACTTTTTCGACAACAGGGAATTTTCACAAAAGTAAGTTAGAATCCACTTAGTTTATCTACTAATAGTTTCAAACCTAAACTAACTTAATTTATAATTTAACTATTGATTAACTTCAGTAGACAAGAAATATTAGACCACTCTATTACTCTTCCGGTAGTCGCACCCGATTTTACAAGCAGAGAGATTATGAAATTGTAGCTTGTAAAACCATTGATTAACATTTATACGGAAACCAGAATAAATAGATACGAGAGTGTAACAGTTAATGAAGAGGGCGCCATCTGTTGTCTTGTGTGTAAACTATTTATATTATTAAGTGCGATATTAAAAGTTCCGTCCGCTAGAAGGATCGAACTCACGACTCTAATGCCCGTACTTATAGTCACGGATCAATCCGAGACTCAAAATGATCCTAGAATTTACCAATGAGATTACTAGAATTTAGACCGTATCGTAGCAACAGCTGTTATTTCGAGAATTGATCTCGATTCTCGGTTCAATCCATGACTATAAGTACGGGCATTAGGGTCTGATATGAAGCGTCATGCGCATGACTCATTTCACTACCGAGGGTGGAATAATAATCCCCAATATTTTTATTTTCAATTCTCAGAAAATTGTCCTGTTTCTAAAGGTCTTTAGAAAAAAGTTAAATTCGTGGGCCCATTTAACTGACAGTAACCGAAGAAAACCTGAAAAACGTCACCGCAATCACGGTTTTCATATCGGGCGTTACATCGGTTTTGATATCTACTAAGGAAGCATGTTTGGTGAGTAGAAAGTCCGTCCTACCACCTACTTTCGGAAGACTTGGTAAAACGAATTAAAATCCTTTGTTTTCGTAAGCACATGCGCAAACCAGGTTTGGCAATTATCTCACGCGGTTCTGTTCCTGCTTTTTCTCCAAACTTTCAATGGACCATCAGACGCTCAACTTGAACCAAAAAGTGGTAAAAAGAGATGCTTTTTTATTTGAAACTGTACTCTTAAGCAGTCTGGTACCAAAAGTAAGAGAGACGAAGATGAATCTCAATGAGGCGCTTGGGAGGATTACGAAGTTCTAGTGTTTGAAATCAACTTTACTAAAGGAGGACCAAAGTACTTAGAAAACTGGGCCGGAACATTAGTTATACAGGAGGCCCTGAACTTCAGCGGAAGTCTTCGGGTAAGCTTGGTACACGAGTAAATAGCATAAGCATTTTGATCAGGCCGTACGACTAAGCACGATCGACTTTACTAAAGGAGATTCAGAAGTACTTGAAGACCTGGGCAGCCAAATTAAGAGTACAAAACGGCCCTGAACTTCAGAGGATGCAGATAGAAAGGTTAGTAGAGCAGGTCTAAAAAGAGGAAACGTATTTCCCAAACCAGAGTAAAACAGATGGAGATATAAGATCCTTGAGATCGAACTCAAAAGAAAGTTTTATCCGTTGGTATTTTTTCAACAAATTTTCCAGTTGCGGGAAGATCGGATCGCAGGAAGATCTGATTGCAGGAAGATCGCATCGGCAGTCAAAAATGCTACAAGACACTTCAAAGCCCGCCCTGATCGGCCGATCCGTTACCATAAACCGGGTCACTTTCGGTAGTTGTCGAGATAAGCGAGGTAACGGGACGCGTTAGCGGGTTGGGTATGACGGAATCACATCGACCGTTAGAAATGTTACAAGAAACTTTAAAGCTTGCCCGATCGGCTAATCCGTTACGGACTTATTGGCGATTTAAGAAATTCGGTGTAAACCAGGCCTTTTTCAGCCGTTTTATGGATAGCTTGGACAACTTTTTAACGAAACGCGTTAGCGGGTTAAGTATGCTAAAATCGGATTGGCCGTCAAAAATGCTACAAGAAACTTCAAAATTTGCCCCCAATCGACTGATCCGTTACAGAGTTATTGGATATTTAAGAAATTCGACGTAAATCGGGCCAGTTTCGGTCGTTTTCGAGATAAATGAAGCAAGTTTTTAACGGTATGCGTTAGCGAGTTGGATATGCTAATATCGGATCGACCGTCAAAATTGCTACAAGATACTTCAAAATCCGTCCCGATCGGCCGATCCGCTACGGGGTTACTGGCGATTTAAGAAATTCGGCGTAAACCGGGCCTGCTTCGGTCGTTTTCGATATAAGTGAGGCAACTTTTTAACGGACCGCGTTATCAGGTTGGTTATGCCAAAATCGACTGTTAAAAATGATACAAGAAACTTCAAAGCCAGCTCCGATCGGCGGATCCGTTACGGAGTTATTAACGATTTAAGAAATTCAGTGCAAACCAGGCATTTTTCAGCCGTTTTCTAGATAAGTGGGGCAACTATTTAACGGGACACGTCAGCGAGTTAGATATGCTGAAATCGGACCGGCCGTCAAAAATGCTACAAGAAACTTTAAAGATAGCTGCAATCGGCGGATCCGTTACGGGATTATTAGCGATTTTAAAAATTCGGCGTTTTTGAGATAAGTGAGGCAACAGTTTAACGGAACGCGTTAGCGGGATGAGTATGCTAAAATCGGATCGGCCGTAAAAAATGCTACAAGAAACTTAAAAGTTTGCCCCAATCGACCGATCAGTTACAGAGTTATTGGAGATTTAGATAAGTTGGCGTAAACCGGGTCTTTTTCAGCCGTTTTCGAGATAAGTGGGGCAACATTTTAACGGGACGCGTTAGCGAGTAGGATATGCCAGAATCGGATCGACTGTCAAAAATGTTATAAAAACTTCAAAGTCTCGCCCCAATCGGCCGATCCGTTACGGAGTTATTGACGATTTAAGAAATTCGGAGTGAACCGGGCATTTTTTAACCGTTTTCGAGATAAGTGGGGCAACTTTTTAATGAGGTGCGTTAGCGGATTGTGTATGCTATAATCGGATTGGCCGTTAAAAATGTTACAAGAAACTTCAAACTCCACCCCGATCGGCAGATCCGTTACGGAGTTATTGGTGATATAAGAAATTCGGCGTAAACCGGGCCTTTTTCATACGTTTTCCAGATAAGTGAGGAAACTTTTTAACGGGATGCTTTAGCTGGTTAGGTATGGCAGAATCGGATCGGCCTTCAAAACTGTTACAAGTAACTTCAAAGCTCTCCCGATCCGCTACGAAGTTATTGGCGATTTAAGAAATTCGGCGTAAACCGGGCCTGTTTCGGTCGTTTTCGATATAAGTGAGGCAACTTTTTAATGGACCGCGTTATCAGGTTGGGTATGCCAGAATCGACCGTCAAGAATGCTACAAGAAACTTCAAAGCCCGCCCCGATCGGACGATTCGTTACGAAGTTATTGGCGATTTAAGAAATTCAGTGCAAACCGGGCCTTTTTCAGCCGTTTTATAGATAAGTGGGGCAACTTCAAAGTTCGCCACGATTGGCCGATCGTTTTCGAGATAAGTGAGGCAAAATTTTTAACGAGATGCGTTAGCGAATTGTGTATGCCATACTCGGATCAGCCGTCAAAAATTTTACAAGAAACTTCAAAGTCCGTCCCGATGGGCAGATCCGTTACGGAGTTATTGGTGATTTAAGATATTTGACGTAAACCGGGCCTTTTTCAGCCGTTTTCCAGATAAGTGGGAAACTTTTTAACGGGATGCGTTAGCTAGTTAGGTATGGCAGAATCGGATCGGCCTCCAAAACTGTTACAAGTAACTTCAAAGCTCTCCCCGATCCGCTACGGGGTTACTGGTGATTTAAGAAATTTGGCGTAAACCGGGCCTGTTTCGGTCGTTTTCGATATAATCAGGCAACTTTTTAACGGACTCCGTTATCAGATTGGGTATGCCCCCAATCGACCGTCAAAAATGCTACAAGAAACTTCAAAGCCCGCCCCGATCAAACGATCCGTTACGGAGTTATTGGCGATTTAAAAAATTCAGTGCAAACCGGGCCTTTTTCAGCCGTTTTCAAGATAAGTAGGGCAACTTTTTAACGGGACGCGTTAGCAGGTTGGATATGCCAGAAGCGGATCGACCTTCAATATTGCTACAAGAAACTTCAAAGGCCCGCCCTGATTGGCCGATCCGTTTCGGAGTTATTGACGATTTAATAAATTAGGCGTAAACCGGGCCTTTTTTTAGCCGTTTTCGAGATAAGTGAGGCAACTTTTTAACGAGACTCGTCAGTGGATTGGGTATGTTAGAATCGGACAGCACATGACAGCAACGGTACACCTAGGAAGAAGTCAACAAGGTAGAAATTGGTAGAAGAATGAAAAGCTTAAGGAGATTCTCAGCAGACTGACAGTAAAAATAAAGGAAGAGAAGATTAGCTTCCCTGACTGGTACTTGGCAGCTGTAAAAACAAGAAAGATGAAGTTATACCCTTGGTTATACCCATAGCGACTGTATGGCCTTGAAACTGGTTAGGTGATTTAAATGCTGATTAATTGACCATGAGTCACAGAACTGCAGGAGTAACGATGATTAGTCTAAAAGGGGCTGGTGATGAAGATGCGGGGAGTTTCTGCATAGACTACAGAGAACTGAATCACATAAGTTCGTTCTAAGACAACCGGGGGAGTTCAAAAAATCAGGTACTGAAAAAGTGACTGATCTGCGAAGTGTGGTAGGTAATGCCCAGCAGCAAATCCCCTACTCCACAGAATTGGAGAGAACCTTTATTAAGGCTGGTGTCTCGTACAAGATTTCCTCTTCACAAAAAAAAATTATTGTTCAGGTTAGGTTTTGTTAGATTAGGTTAGGCTTCTGTTACATCCGTAGATTCTTGATATCGGCATAAATTAGATGTGAATGCGCCAATTTAACTGGACGATGTCCTTGAAAATAGAGATCCAATATTTTCTGTTTATATTTTTATATATCATTTCTATTCTTGACCTGAGCTTGACCAGCAATTGCAACTTTAAAAACAAATGCAAACTTATATTTTTATGTTATTGCCGGTTTATACGCCAGCAGTCGCTGTCGTGTGGACAGAGCGTGAAAAGCATTTGTATTATGTCTTGTAACGGATTTAGAATAAGCACCATGATATATGTATATGTAGGACAAGTTGCCAGGTTTGTCGTCAGTTCACATGTCAGCCATCAGATAAAAATATAGCAGCAGTACTTTATAGTTTAAATATTAAAAGAACAGAAGGATAATACACATAGTCTACCAGGATCAGCAGTGTGAAGATGATGAATAGGTCGGCTCTAATTTTGTACGCTAGAAAATGCTATATAAAATGTAGTCCTGTTGGAGGATCGAATGTGGTGTGCCTAATGACGCCTTACCATCTAGAAACTTGTTAGTATTTTATTTTCTTTCGTCGCAAGTATTGATTTTAAAAATGTGGATGTTAGTCTCTATGGAAATAATTATCTCTTAAAATGGATAGGTAGCTAACGTAAAAATAAAGAAAACTAGCTTCTCACATATTCCTTTAATTTACTACCTTATGAAGTGCAAAACTAAATAAAATGGTAATACTGTCTCTAAGTTACTAAGTGTGGATCTAACGATGCGGATAATTAAATTTCCTAAGTAAGAGTAAATCTTCAGAACTAAAAAGAAAGGATTTTAAGTAATAGAACAAAATGTTTGCTACATATACTACGTAATATTATTTAGACTTTGCTTTGAGCAAAGAATTTCATTATGATAAAAGTACGTATATAGTAGTAATAAACAAAAAAATTAAAAAATCTCATGTTTTTTCGAAAAGCACGAAGCGTAAAATAGATATTTCCTCTTATTCTTTCAAGTTAAAATAGAAACTAAATGACGGTAGCTATTCAGCTAAATATTTGTAAGGAACTACTTAATTCGTCTACTTGCCCACATTTTAGACATTAAGCTTGGAAGTAATGGACCGGTTAATTAAGCAGCAAATCATTAAGTGCAAGAGTTAATCAACGTAAATAGAAGGTTGGTAAGTCAGTAAAGTCAACCAACAATATCAAAAATATTTAGCTTAATCTTTGAGAGAAGCTACTTTTAAGATTTTTAACGTTGTACCATTGCTTTGCACCTTTCTGTATGCTTAATGGCTTAAGTGAAGTGTCAATTTTACTCTGTAGCTAACATATTAACTTAGGAGCTAAATATCTCCGTAGCTACTCAGCTAAGTATTTGAAACGGAGTTGTTAAACGGATCAAACGTTTAATTGCGTAGCTAATATTTACAAAAATGCTTAGGTAGTTAGCTCCAGCTAAAATTCGATTGGAGCTAATGTTTTTTTTGCGTAAAAATAGAAAAAAATTCCGTTTTGATGATGGAAATAGCTCCACTTTAATGCGATGTACTATGTTTTGCCTAAACAACAGGAGATAAGTTGGAAAAGGTTCGATCAATAAAACTGTTATCTCGACAGTTATTACTCACATGAGGTGTTCCAAACTTGTGAATTGTTTCTTCATGATCTAGCAAAACTTCGACGGCTTCTACAAACTCTTCCGATATCGCATGAAGCAAAGCATCTTTCGTTTCGACTTTATGTTCAATAAGGAGCTCCACCATTTCCAAATTCTCGTTATCTATTGCCATAAGAAGCGCGCTTCTGCCTAATGGATCCACACAGTTCATGTTAATGTAACCCGTTTCTTGTGCTCGTTGTAACATTCTGAAAAAAACATAAACATTTCAAGAAAAAGTGTCGTAGCAAAAATTTAATTTGAATCGAAAAAATTGTTTACCGAATCCTGAAATGTAATTAAAAGTTTCGGGGTAGTTAAAAAAATTCGAACAACTCGGAAAAACTTATTAAGGGTTTTTCCGTCGCACATTATACTGTATGTTACTAGAATATAATCATGTCAACATAATTTGCAAGGAAAATATGAAAAATGAAAATTACATTTGACAAACATAGTGCGAGCTTAGACTGAAGGATAAACAAATATGAAGTGTTTTTTGAAATCCCGAGACGAGGACATAAAAAAATCAATCAAAACCGTTATTTATTCTACGTTAGTCCAGAGTATGGGACGACGAAGGAGAAAACCAAAATATTGGGCTGTTCGATTCATGGCTTACCGTCTGGTGGACGCCACATCACCACGTTCGACTGCAAGTAAAAACTTTTTCTCGTCCAGCGATAATTGAGCCATCTCCTGGTGGGGTCGAATCACATTTTCTTCTTCCATCATACCGTGAATGGAATGTCTCTGAAAAAAATAACAAAATTAAGTAGTTTTCAACTTGCGGGGGGGGGGGATAAATTTTTAACCTAATTAATTTTTCTAAGAACCGAATCGATTTCAGCAATAAATGAAATTATATTGAAGTGGAATGGGATGAAATAACGAGGTCTCGTTTGCGTTCTCAAAAGACAACAACAAATAGATTATTTTATGACATGAATGAATTTCCTACAGGGAAATTAGCTTAGTTTGTAAGAACTTCATTTTTGAATAACAATGCAGAATTTCTTTTCAATTTCAGTTGACAAAACGTCGGTTTGATTTATACAAACGAAGTTTTTATTTCGCAAAGTTTTTCTGGTGGTCAAAGGCTAGGACAGGTGGTTTTTCGACAAATGGTGGTTTCGAAATTATAAAGAAGTTGATGAAATTTTTTTAAGAAGGAAAACTATTTTCTTTAGTTTTCCCGTTTTTATCCGAATCGATTAACTTCTTCTTAATTAATTTTTTTGTCCTACTTTTTAAGTTTCTTTATTGGATAAAAATGAAAAACGTTGCAATAACGTCAATTTTATTTCTTTTTATTACTACCTGGAAGTAATGTTTCCAACACCAACACTCCATTAATGGCCTATTAGTTTTTCGCTGAAAAAAAATTTGTTCAGCAAGAAATAAAAAATTTAAGCAGTTTTCTTTGCCGAAAAATTACACAGTGTCAAATTTCAAATCTTACTTGAGTAATTAATAAGATTTTGCGATTTACACATTACAGAACCCAGATAATTGATTTGGGTTAATTATGAAACAAGAATAATTAGTGTAATTTTACCTTAATTTACATTTCACGTCACTGGGATTATCTTTCATATACTTGCGTCGTATCACATTATTAAGGAACTAATCTTGCTTTTAAGGAACGTTCAATTTAATAAAATTATATATTCTCAAAGGGCCCTGGTCTAGGTTACGTAATCTAAGATAATTCAAAATCGCTACGAAACATTAAACAAAATTTCCCTCTTTGAAAACTGAAAATTATGGATTTTCCGCTATATTCAATAGTTTGGAATAAAAAAGAACACCTGAATAAAAATTCGAGATACTCAGACCGACAAAAAAGAAATCTAAAATAATTCTTTTTTAAATTAATTTAAGCTTCCCCATGGCATTGGATGTAATAAATGTCAAACCAATATGTGCAGGAACCCTAAACCACTTACGTTACTCCAACAGAAATGATCACACCGGTCAGTGGCGTCGTCAGATAAAAATTTCGATTTTTCAAACCAGCGTGTAACTTATCGCACAAAAAAGTTTATTCAAAAACGCTTGGGGCCCCGACGGTCTGCGTAGCGATAAATGTAATTACGCCACTGTAAACCACACGAAGTAAGTAATTGAAGCTGAAGGAAAATAAAACTGCTCATATTGTATTTATTTATTTATTGAAGGGCAATTTTTCGCTATAAATGACACAAATACATACAGGTTGATTGATTTCATTGATTGATTAGCAAAAATAAATTTTACTAAAATTTAAAGAAACAACGATGATATGAAAAAAGACTTAAGTTAAATACGCTGATTTAACCGGAAAATTATAAATAAATTATTGGAAAAAGTTGAAAACAAAAAAGCTAGTAAACAGATGCAAGAAAGAAGATTAAGGTTTTTAAATTTAGAATAAAGTTTTTTCCGCCGTCTCAAGAGCCTTCAGCACCGTAACCCACTTCTCAAATTCTTTCGTCCTCTGTTGAACATAAATCTTCTGCATTTGCTGCATACTTCTTTATTGAAAATGCGAAAATATCGAAATATCAATAAAAATCACGAATAACAAAACGTTAATAAAGCTAACACATAAATTAGTTGGTGTAAACAAAAACTTTGTTGTATCAACAAAAAAGCTTTGTTAAGGCTCAAAAAGGTTGCGTTTGTTACCACAACAAAATTTTGTTTCAATTTGTATTAAAACCGTTAATAAATCTAACAAATAAATTAGTTGGTGCAAAGGAAAACTTTGTTGTAGCAACAAAAAAGTTTCGTTCAAACTCAAAAAGGTTGCTTTTGTTTAAATTTATATTAGAAACGTTAATAAATCTAACAAATAAATTAGTTGATGTAAAGAAAAAGTTTGTTGTAACAACAACAAAAATTTGTTGGTGCTCAAAATAGTTGTTTTTGTTGCCACAACAAAATATTTCTTTGTATTAACTAATTTATTTGATAGATGTAATAATATTTTGTTATTTAAATTTTTTTTGGTGTAGCATTTACCGGAGAACTCCGGATGGTGTAGAATACCCTCCACGTTTCACATTTAACTTCAAATCAATATTCTAACTGAATTACAGCATTCAAATATGCTGTCAATAAATTCTTTCTTTATTGTTCCTTTGTAAATTGATTCTTTGTATGCTGAAATGTATTCCAAACCCCTCCAGACCTCCCGGGAAATGCCACATTTATCTAAATGGCAGATTTCGATGCATAAATATTCTTTGCAGTTTTCAAAGCCAAATAAGCCTTTAGTCTTTGTTTTTGTAAAGTGAACTGCAGTAGCAGACTAATAATTTTTGAAATCACATGATCGCTGATGAAGGCTGCTTTTCTGATTTCAGGAGGTTTTCTTGAATTTCCTCGAATTTTCTACATTTCTTTGAATTTTTTTTTAATTCTTAAATAACTCGGCTATTTTCAATTTTAACAAAAAAGCGTAAAGACAAAAGTTGTAGGAAATTGAATTTGCTACAAGCTTGGTTTCCAAACTTTTTTTCTGAAATCGATATTTTTCAAATTATACCTGAAAAAAGCGGCGAAGTAAAACTCTTGCATTATCTCATTAAATTCTCTCATTCTCGTTAATTTTTAACTTTACGGCATAAATGAATATAAACAAACTTGTAGGGAATTAAATTTGAACAATTTTGGTTTCCACCTTTTTTTTCTACAGTCAATATTTAAGGTCCTACGCCAATGGCAAAGAAAAAGAGAACTGTCAGAATTTTGTTTATGGATTGTTTATGATGAGTTTTTGTTTTTATGTTGTTAGGGTTGCGGTACTGTAAGTATCTAGTGATACGGAGAACACATACTGCAAGAAAATGTTGAACACGAGTAAATGCTTCAAACTGTGAACAGCGTTCCATGTGGAAAGAATTAAGGGAATAAAAACTGGCGGAAGTTTGCAGATGTTTTCAGGTGTAATTTAAAAAATATCGATTTCACAAAAAAAATGCGTGAACTAAAGTTTTAAGAAATTGAATTTCCTACAACTTTTGTCTTTAACGACTTTTCGTTAAAATTGAAATTGGCCGAGTTATTCAAGAAAAACCATTTTTCACAAAATTCAAAATGGCAGACATACATAAGCAAATGCATGATTTTGTCAACTTTTTGAATAAAGACTGCCAATGACCCCTCCCCTAAACGGTTAAAACAAGAAAGAGCGACAACGGAATTATTTTATGTTCAATGGGATTATTTGGACTTTTGGAAATAATGACCGTACTATCCCGTCTTTGTTAATCTGGAATGCAGTGCCGATCATTAGACGTTTCAATTGGCTAACTGTTATATCCCTCAGTCTTATTTCTTTCAATTGATTTTTTTTAATTTTATTAATTATTCATTATAATTATTATAAATTAAATTTAAAAAAAAGATACAAACCACCGAGGTAATTTGCCAAAAAAGGCTGTAGTGAAGCATATAGGCCCATAACCAGGATTTCCATTCGGACGGGCACTTAACAGATGCTTTTTTAACAAAGTAACATTTTCGGGGGTTCCCCTTCTAGGAATTTTTAGAATTACAAACAAATTATTTTTTACATTTCGGGGAGGGGGGTACGTGGCTACAGGCCTGGAAGCATACAACGACAACGAAATTAATTCAAAAGTTATAGTTTATTTCAAGTCAATGTGACTAGACCACAAAGTTTGTTTAAAATCATACTTTTATTTTGCCCCACGCTGTACGCTTGACATTGAAATAAAATTTTATACGCTTGATAATCTTAACCACAAAAGTACTTTTGTTTACATTAATTATTTTTAAACAATTTGGCAATTGAACAATTAGTACTTAGTTGATCCTGTTTTTTTCGTAATTTATAATTCTAAGTAATAATTTCGGTTAAATCAATTTCTTAAAGAGAGAACTTCCTTGGTAACATTTTGCAATAGAGAAAAGTTGTAGTAGTATATACCAACTGTTGAGAAAATCGATAGTCTCAAGATAAAAATTTAACCTGCAATCAGAATTTGGAAATCTACCAAGCGATGAATTTTGAACTTGAGATTTAATTTCGCAAATATCGGTCATCCAGAAAGTAACGTTTCGAGGACTCTTGATGTCTGAGGGAAATTTTTTGTTTCGAAGGTGGTACACCTAGCGCGTAGGGGCTCCTAACGATCAGTTTGCTTAGTTCCGCAGATACATGTCGCTGGCTCCCCCCCCCCCAAATCAAATTTTTTGTTAAAATTGGTGTCAAACGTTTGAGCTTCGTTAGAGCCTCAATGAGCTTCCGCTCCCGTCGTTTGAGCTTGAACGGTTGCGGAGTTATTGGCGAAAACTGGGGGGGGTGGACATGATGTTTCCCCCAAAGTGGAATTTTTGGCTGAAATTGGTGTTAAACGTTAGAGCTTCGTTTGAGCTTCAATGAGCTTTTATTTTCATCGTTTGAACCGCAACCGTCGCGGAGCTATTCGCAAATCTAAGGGGGGGCGTGGACATGTTTTTCTATTTTCTGTACTTTTCAACATTTTTGAGTAATTTCGGTGTCAATCGATAGAGCTTCGTTTGAGCTTCAATCAGCTATATTCATCATTATAATGTTATTTTTTTCAAAGTTATTGATGTTTTAAATTTTGTCCATCTCCGAGCAAGTTGCGCGTGAAAACCTTTAATTTTAATTTCGTAAACAACTTTTTATTGATTTGATTTAAAATTAATCTTTTATTTGAAGTAACAAATAATTGAAGGGCTTATTGTTATAAAATGATAAGCCACATTTCATACTTTTTGAGATTTTAAGCCCAATTGATTGTGAATTATAATGACAAGCCACTACCGAAGTATTACAAAAATATTGCAATGATGATGACGCGATAATACAATGTAATTATCTAGCAAACACCGAGATGTTGCACATTTTCTCAAGTTTAAATTCATTGTACTGTAATTTATGCATTTGTGGCTTATCATTTTATAACAATAAGCCCTTCAATTGTAAAAAATAAAGCCAGATTTTTTTAATGAAAACAAAATTTGTTGCCATTGTGCAAAATTATTTAAACAAAATTGTTTATTAAATTTAAACCAAACGTTTTTAATGTGTAGAGCTTATTTAATCATGGCCAATCATGTCCACAGCCCCGCCGCCCAAAAAATTTTTTACGAATAACTCCGCGACCGTTGAAGCTCAAACGACGGGAACGGAAGCTCATTAAGGCTCTAACGAAGCTCAAACGTTTGACACAAATTTTAATAAAAAATTCGATTAGGGGGGGGGCAGCGATATGTACCTCGGTTACGCGTGTTTTGTGGCCATTTTTGGCAGTCACAATAAATTCTCTCTAAAATTGTTTGAGACATAGGTGTTATGGGCGTCCATTTGGGGGGGGGGGGTCAAAGAGGGGAGCTGCCCCCTTGACTCTTGCTTTAAATTTTTAAATTTAATTTTAATTAATTTAAATTTCATGAAGGAACCACGGAATTCGAAATTTGTCTTTTCTGCAAATAAGGAAAATTAAAAAATTTTCGTATTTAATTTTTTTTATTTTGCCCATCCCTGAAAAAGATCCTATGGACGCTTATGATTATGTCCAGGATTTTGCACAGATAGGAGAAGCGTTTCTGGACTGCATCGTGATAGGGAATCAGACGTGAGTGTGTCACTACACCCCAGGATCCAAAAGACAATTACTTCAGTGGCGGCATTTATCTTTCCCAGCCACCAAAAAATTCAAGTCAACCCATTCAGCCGGAAAAGTGATAGTATCTGTTTTCCGGGACCGTAAAGGGGTCAGTTATGGTAGATTTTATGCCTAAAGAAACTTGCTTTCATGCAGAAGGGGGATGCTGACATTGTTTGAATGGGATATTGTTTCCCCCCCCCTATTCACCCGACTTGGCGCCTTCCGACTATCACCTATTTACTACTCTAAAAGAGTTTTTGGATAGGAGACGTTTTTCAACTATCAGGAGGAGAAATAAGAGAATAATGGGGTATAGTACCCTAACATGGCTCAGAGGTTTTTATCGATAATACTAAAATTCTTGCAGAATTTGAAAGGAGGCAATCTAATGAAGCTATTAAATTTAATTTAAAAATTAATTGATTTTTAAGTTTTGATTTTTCTATAGAAAGTACGTTAACAATTCAATCTGTTGACGGTGCGTGTGCTTCGAGTCATTTTCGAGTTTTGTTGCGCCCCAGGGGATTTTTTTAATACGGTTTGTACTCGTCAAAAGGGGCGCAGCGTCCGAACCAAAACACGTTTGAGAATTACAATAATAAAAAATCATAATTTTAACCTACAGTTTATATTTTATATTAATTGTAAGAGATGGGCGGAGCCAACTTTATGAAGGTAGCCAATCAAATAGCTCGTTCCAAGTTTTCGTGAATTGCGGCCGTATTTTTGAATGATCCATAAAATTTAATTTTTATATTTGTAATTTACGCCCTAAGCTATCACAATGTCATGAAGAAATTTTTAAAATCGAGGACCCGGTTAAGGTACTATTCCCGAATGATGAATACAATAATAAAAAAAAATTTTGTTCATCGGCACAAAAATTATGAAGTTTTTATCAATATGATGATTTATTTTTTTCAGTGTAGAAACGTAAAAACTTTAAAAAAATTAACTAAGAAGACATGACAAAGTTATCACTGAAAATTTAGAATTAAGAACTCGAAATCCTCAGTCAGGACTCTTAGTTTTAAGACAAACAAATTGTGGAGAAGCGAGTGGAGAAGTTTTCTAAAGCTGCTGGTTTAGAGAACACACTGTATAATTTGAACTTGAGAAAACTTTTATATGAACATCATTTCCAATATTGCATTTTTATATCTCAACATGAAATCGAGAAAATAATCGTGCAGACGTTATTTGTTAGCAATTCGCAATAGGAAGCATAATAAAATACATCACAAAGTAGCAATAACATTAAGTAAACCACAAGACAAAGTTTCTACAAACTACTTATCTCGCATTTTGTGAACTATGTTCATTGTACCACATAAACAACTAGATAATTGCTTTCAGTGTAAAACTGTTAATGGTCGAAGAAGCCTGGCAAATTGAGAGTAACAGCAAAAAAATTTTTTGCTGCTTTAAAGTCATTAAAGCTAACATTTTGACTTACTTTAACTTTTTTGTCATGAAAATGCTTGTCGAGTATATTTGTAGATGGTGGGGCTCCGTCACTCCGAGGCATATCAATGAAAGTGTCGGTGCCCCCCAGAATCCCACGGGACACCGACCCTTTACGATCCTCGTCCTCATCTTCGCATCCACTTTCTGCAACAAAAAAATAAATATAACTTTTATTGGTTTATTCCGTGTTTCGACGTTATCTATTTTTTATTTAAAAATTTTTTAACATCCTGTATAATTTAATTTAAGCCGTCTTGTAACGTGCAATCCAAACCAGGGCACAAATAATATTTTCATACCTGTATATTGATTTTCGATTTTATCACTTTGATTTACAAATTAAAAATAAATGAGATAACTTTTGATAAAGAAAATCAACCTCAACGATTAAATCACGAACCGGAAGTTATTTCTGTAATAAAAGTTTTATTAACATTTTATACCGCAAGTGCATCAAAAATCGTAAATATTTTTGTGAAAAATGTTACAAAAAAAACCACGAAGTTCAGATTTAAGATTTTGCGTTCTGCTGAAATAAAAATTTTTTTTTTAATAAAATGGAGGAAAATTACGCACCGTACAGCTGATCGCAGACAAACATGTCTGAATCAACATTTACCTACACATATTAAGTTCTTAACACCTAAAAGTTTCCACGTTGTAGAAAATCCCGCACGCATTTTTCGAAAAAACAAAATTAACGTACAAATCACAACTGACACGGAGATCGGAAGCGCAATCATTTCTACACTTTTGTGTTAACATTACCGGAGATATGTAAATAAACAAAACGAAAATACATCAGGAAATTTTTTGCGTTACGGATCATTTATGCGAATAAACCGCAATGGAATGATCAATCGTCGAGTAAATTTTTATGCATATTACGAAAACTTCGAATTCTTTTCGATAGATAAAATCAATTTACTTCATTTTTAAATAGAATTTTTTTAAATGTAAATTGGTGTCCTGCGTCGACAAACATTCGACGCCGCGAGAGCGATGAGTTAAAACAGAACTTGACGGAGTTGACGGCTAGCAAACCGCATACGGTCGTATAGTAAATAATAGCGGTTTGCTGCACTGTAAACTGTAATTTATAACATTTCTGAGTTACTAAATTTTGAAGAACGTAAAAATTCTCATAAAACATTGGAAATTGCAAACTAAAGACATTAAATTTTCATGCTGCACATATCGGAAAATAAAGCAGTTAAAATTGCTTTTTAATTTATATTTGTGGATTGTAACGGCTAATTTAATAAATAGGAAGTTATGAACCATCGACGTATATTTGCATTATCTAAAATTAATTACCATGTGATTAGTTTTTATGAATTTATCAAATTAGCCGGTTTTTGTTTATATTGTCCGCTCCGCAAGTATAATCATACCTGACGACCGACGGCACTACACCGTCATCAAAACAAGATCAAGGTAAGAAAAAACAAGTGAAGGAAAATCTGAAGGAATCCATGGTAACTTAATGACAGATATCCAGAGCAATCTGAGAAAATTGTAGTAATGAAATGCTATACAAAGAAACGAAAAAAACAATTATGCCAGTCGATGACGCAAATTGCAACTTCACGCATTAAAATTTACGAATCATCTAAATATTCGGCTAAAAACGCCGAAAAACCGAAAAAAATTGAGAGTGGCTACTGTATTGGTGGTTTCCCCGGGGTTAGCCCCGCCCATCACGTGTTTTTATGTTATACAAGTATTTTTAGGCATTTATTGCTCTTAAAAATGAGAGATCTAGTAATACGGTGAGTTTCCCAGCCATTTTGCTCATTAAAAATATTTCTGAAGGCGCTTTAACTCGAAAATTGCGTATCTAGAGAGACGGGATGTTCGAACAGCTCTACGCATTAAAAACATCTCTAAAGCCGCTAAAACTAAAAAATTACGAAAATATAAAAATGAAATCTGTAATTTTAAGTAAAATTCGACAGGAATTAACGAAATCAAATTTATAAAATTTGAAATAAAAATTTGATAATGATAGTAACTGTTGCACTCTTAGAAGGCAACTGCGGCCGGTTCCGCCCATTAAATCAATTTCTGGAACTGTTAGACCTAAGTGCTTAAGAAATTTCTTTTTAGATTACAGTCGTAATAGAATTATTATGAACTGAATTTGAAAAAAATTAATTTTTTGGCAGAGCCCCCTCGCCTAGAGGGCTCTGCCCCCTAACCCCCGGGTCCCTTCTATTTCAGTCTCCGACAAATGTATTTTACACACGGAACATGTTTTTCGGTATCAAACACCTTCCTCAGACTTTCCAAGAGACTTGCGATAGCATTATTGGATCAGCAGATCAACAGAACAAAAAAAAACAAGGTGGAACTCGGATTACCGTCGTTTTTAGGCTTTTATACGGGCGCCCTTCTATACAGCTACCTTTCTAGTTTAAGTGTAAAGAAATCCTCGACTTAATTCATTAATCCGGATTAAGCGCAGATAATACTTATTACCAACCTCGACGTTATCTTTTGGTGTCGGTTTTTCCTGTCGATTTTTTCCAGGTAACAACGGCACAAATATGTTCCATGTTAATCAGTGGCGTTGCCAGGGAGAGAGGCCCCCGGAATTATTTTTGTATTGTATTTTTCTAACTTTCTATTAAGCTTTAGACCTTGAAAATATGAAAAATTTTCGTCAAGACTCGCTTTGCTCGTGCCTCCCCCCCCCCCCGAAATAAATTCCTGGCTACGCCACTGATGTTAATACTTTACAAGCAATTGATATATAGCAAATAAGCAAATATTTTTATATGACATTAATTATATAGAAATTCTACAAAGAAATTATCTACATCTTCGTTATACACTACAGATGGCGCTAGTCTTCCTCCCCCCCCCCCGACCTGTTTCATAATACTTTCAACTTTTTGAAAATTAAGCGATTTATCAATGAGTCCGCTAGAGCGTTAATAATGCTGGAGAGTATTCCATACTCCCAAACCCCCAGTCTGAAAATATTTCTTATTGTGTCATTATTTTAATTTATCTTTTGAAAAGAGTTTTGAGAATGTATAACCGTCATCGGGCGTCACTAAAAGTTATAACTTTTTCAGTTGATAAATTAAGTTTTGAGTACGCACTCAGCTCACACTTACTTTACTTTTAGTCAATAGCAATTAGTAAAGTGCGTTTAATTGTGCACTTAGTGCGCATCGAATGCGGACTCAGCTATTAGAATCGAAAAACAATAATTAAACAAATCGATCGAGAATGTCACTAAAATATTTCAGTGTTGGTCATCGTCGGCAGTAAAATAAAGCAATTGCCTTCATAAAAAAAATGAAATCGGAAAATCGGATTAGCCGTCACTGTCACCGAACTGGTAGGTAGGCTGCTCTCGAAACAACATTTAATTCATCTCCCCTGGCAACCGAATACACCAGGTCGTCCGCAGATACTAAAGTAAAATTAAATATAATTGTTTAACCGACAATTAATTGGCAAAGCATTCCTGAAGTTCGGTCAAACTTGAAATTTGTTAATCTACAAAGACCAGTGGCGGCTCGTGCCTTCATCATTTGAGGAGGCTATTTATAAAATATAGATTTTCCAACATTTCCTTGAATTTCTATAATTTTATAAAAGTTACTAACGTTTCCTAAAATTTTCTCAAATTTTCCCTAATTTTCTTGAATTTTCTCAGATTGATTTTTTGATTTTTCCCTTCACTTGTATACCAGATTTCTTCGGCGATTCTTCCCCTCGGTTCCATTCCAACTTTTTTAAATAAAAAAAAATTAAGTCTAATGATGTTATTCGATTTTCAAAAAAGGCTGTTGCTCAACTACGTCATTACAACCTAGATGCATTACAAAATTACATTAAGTCGCTAGCGGCATAGAGAGATTTTAGTTGATGCAGATGCAACTAATCTTAAAATCATCAGTAGCGGTGCCGTAACTAGGGTGGGGCGACTAATGCGGCTGCCCTGGGAACAAGGCAGACGGAGACAGAGCAGAAAGAGACGTAAAATAAAGCGCAAAGAGAGAAAAAGGCAAAAAAATTATAAGTCACACGAAAACTAGGGTAGTCTCATTTAATTTTTGCTGAAAATTGAAGTTGGGGGGGGGGCGTAAAATATTATGTTTACACCTTGCGTATCACTGACTAGTTACGGTACTGGTCAGTAGTACGTTTACACTTGACGGTTTTTGCGATAGCTACATCATCTATAGGCGGTTTTAGATCAACGATTCTACTCTGCTTTTTTGAATAAATATTGTGAATTCTGGATTCTGGATTTTTAGGTGAAAGGGTAGGGAATAATCCCTACGCGCACTTAGGCCACTAGATCGGGCCTATTGTACTGCATCCAATGCAGCAGCTCCGCGTCCTGTGGAAGGGGTATCTACCTTTTGATAGTTCTTACAATCAAAAATCTACGTTTTTACAAATGGGGGGGGCACATATCATGGAGATTTTCATGGAGGCTATACTAAACTTAGTGCCAGCGCTAAAGAAAAGTGTATGACAGATGTAAGGTTGAAGTAGAGGGGCTAAACCGGAACCAGCTCGCTTTTTAAATTTTAAGTCCAAATTTGATTAATCGAATTTTGATTTTCGGTTTTTCGACGAGGATGTAATTCGATTTTCCAGAAACTAGAAAGGCAATACTGGGTGTTCGTTTCAAAATCAGGAAAATAAGAAACTCTTTCGTATGAAGATTTTAACCGGTATTTCAATATTCTCTGTGGATACTGCAAAAATAAAGAAAATTTTAACAATGGGGTTGAAATTTATTTCGAAATTAAACATTATTATTGAACTGATGAATAGATAGAGGCGATTATGCAAAGCTACCGGCTATATTGATAAATTTTCCGTAATAGAAACATTCTTAGGAATATTCTATTAACTAGCAATAATTAATATAGCTCACGGCTTCTCTACCGAACAATGACGAACTCATACATATACATATCAGCATGTTATTTAATCATCCAGTTAGTAACAATGTTAAGCAAATAAATCGATCATATTGAATTAATTTCCGTGTATTTTTATGTGAAAGTGTGAAAAACGTCCTTTGGAGATTGTCGTGAAAAGCAAACATTTGATAACAATTCGTTATTCGCCGCCTCTTCCTAATAACCCGCTTTGTTTATCCTTAATCTCCTTTGTTTAAAACGCACTTCAATTAAATCAAACAAAGAATTTTTATAACAGCGAGGGGACTATAATCCGGAATATTATTCAAATTTAGGATTAAAAAACAAACTCATAAATTTTATAATATGAATTTGATTACGCTAATGGCTTTTATGAAACGCAAAAATGGATTAGATTTTTTAAGTTGTGATTAGCTGCAAACAAAATAATTTTTTTTAACTAACATTTTTGATCATAATGAATCGGTTGATCGTTTAAGCAAAATAAAAAATGAAATGTCCATTTTTTGTAACGGTAAAACTTTAAATTCAAAATTTATGTGTACAAATTAATTAAAATCAAAATTCGAATGGACACCATTCATTTGTACTCCTACGAATAATTAGTCCTGTACATCATTCAATCACCCTTAAAATTTAATTAATTGTTTAATAGATTGAATTATAAATTTTTGTTTGCGTTCAATTTGTAAGTGAATTACAATTTTATAATATAGAAGATGGAAGGATTAGATTGGCTGCTTTTAATTATTATTTTATCAAATTGAAACATAAAATTTTTTTTTAATTTTAAAAAACTTGAAATTAAAAGTTATGTAATTGATACTCGTAAGTATTGCGTTATTAAGTAAGTGATTACTAAGATTACCTAATTTTACAGCAAAATTTACAAGTAAAATTGCAATAAAAGAATACTCAAGATTACACTTGAATACCGATGATTAAACAGCTTTTTATGGATTACTGATATTACAGCAGAATACAGAGATTTATTGATGACTACCAAATGATTACTGCTGATTACAAATTAAAATATAAGAGATTACCAGAGTGGTTTATTCATCCAAAAATTGCGGTTGATTACAAATGATTACAAAGATTACTCTGGATTACTGATATTACAGTAGACTACAAAATTAGTAATGATTGCTAAAAGATTACAGCTGATTAAAAGTGATTAGTATAAAGGATTACAAGAGTGACCAGCCCATCGAAAGATTACGCTTCAATATAAGTGATTACAAGAATTACTTTGGATTACAAGTATTACAGTGGAATACAAGAATTACTGATGACTACCAAATGATTACAATTGATAACAAGTAAAATATATGAGAGTTTATAGGAGCGGTCTGCGCTTCGAAGGATTACAGTTGAATACAAATGATTACAAGGATTACTCTTGATTACTGGTGTATTCCGGTACAATACAAAGATTACTGGTGACTACCAAGTTACTACAGCTGATTACAAGTGTAAGGTATCACATATTATATCAGTGATTTACGCCTCGAAGGTTTGCAGTTGAATACAAATAATTACAAAGATTACTCTGGATCATTGGTGTATTCCAGTACAATACACAGAGTACTGGTGACTACCAAGTTATTGCAGCTGATTACAAGTGAAAGGTAGCAAAGATTGTATGAGTCGACGGCGCCTCGAAAGATTACAGTTAAATACAAATGATTATAAGGATTACTCTGGGTTACTGGTGTATTCCAGTACAATACAAAGATTACTGATAACTACCAAGTTATTACAGCTGATTACAAATAAAAGGTATCATAGATTATAGCAGTGATCTGCGCCTCGAAGGCGCAGTTAAATACAAGTGATTACAAGGATTACTCTGAATTATTGGTGTATTCCAATACATTACAAAGTTTACTGGTGACTACCAAGTTATTACAGCTAATTACAAATGAAAGGTATTAGAGATTACAGGAGTGGTCTGCGCTTTGAAAGATTACAGCGGAATACAAATGATTACAAGGATTAATTTTGATTACTAATGCGTTTCAGTACAATACAAAGATTACTGGTGACTACCAAGTTATTACAGCTGATTATAACTGAAAGGTATCATACATTATTGTAGTGGTTTACGCTTCAAAGGATTACAGTTGAATACAAATGATTACAAGGATTAATCAGGATTACTGGTATATTTCAGTACAATACAAAGATTACTGGTGACTACCAAGTTATTACAGCTGATTACAAGTGAAAGGTATCAGAGATTATAGAAGTAATCTGCGCCTAAAAAGAATTACAGTTGAATAAAAATGATTAATTTCTAAGCGGATTATAAAGTGGCTACTTTTTTTAAAGCTTATTACTTGTAAACTATAAAAAACTAGATAAAAAACTAGATTATCAAACTTAAATGCGATTTAGGTGTAATTTTATATTAATCTTTTTAAATAATTAATTTTTATAATTAAGATAAACTTGATTATTACTGCTACCAACTTTTGATAAATTAAAGAACGGTTTCATGTAATGAAGTTTGTTGCCATGGGGTATTGTTTAAATGTTATTCATAGTTCTTAAAAGTTTTTCGTTTATTTTTTTTTTTACCGGCAATTACAGGTAAGTTTTTGTAATTTTTCATTTTCATTTTTTTTCTGTATAAATGAAAAAGTTCAATAGAAAAAAGATTACAGCATAGAGTCCACATCGAGAAAGATCCACCTCCTGTCTGATAGCACACTTTGCCGAATAGGATCGCTCTAGAGGGAGGATATTTTTAGCGATGATGGCGTTTATCAAAACGGCCCGGAGCGTCCGTAGCGGAGGGGACTGGAGCGTAGAGTGCAGATGGTCGGATTTTGGGTTTCGGGTATTTTTATTATAGCTTACATACATGCAGAATGTTGTAATTCGTTCGCAGGTTTACATGAGTACTCACTAGGATCGTATATAAGGGAGTAGTTAAGGCTTAAAAAAGTTAATGTTTATTTTAAAAGTGTAATTTTTGTTATTTATCAGTTTATGTTTTTATTTTGGAAAGGACCTGTCTTGGACGTAAAGCTAGATACAGTGACTCGCTGGGAAAGTGACATTTTCTCGCTATCGCTCGTTCTGATATATTGCTTATGAACACGAAATAAATCACTTTCCCTAGCTCGTCTGTAAATAGCTATTATGGCAATTTTCTGTCTAACTTTGCCATAAACTCCGCTTTGTCTTTGCTTGTATCGCTGTATTGTATTTAGGGACATTTTTGGTACTTTAGGCTGCTTTTAAACCAATCACCGCGTCTTCTTATGTCTTTCGATGAGGATCGTACTTCCTTGCACCTCTGTAGCTCTTAGTGCTGTTTTCCGCCACTTGTTCTTCTTTTCAGGTTTTTCAATCTTCACCTGTTGGCATTTTGATGCATCTCCCAGGTCACAGTCGATAAGACGATATGATATAATATGACATATGACTCGGTTTATACTTCAAATGTTTAAAATAGTATATTATTTGTTAATAATTGAAGAGTATTTTGTGTGTTTAGTGCAACAATACACAGTTGTAATATTGAATAGTAAAATCAAATTTTCCACCAATACCCTACTCCTAAGCGTCAATGCGGTCGCCATCAAATTCCGAAATACCGTATCGTTTAATACCAAGAGCCCTATGTTGTGTACAAAATACCCTACCTTATTGGACTGGAATTATCAACCCAAAAAAAGATTAACAAAGCGAAATTCAGACTGCCAAGTTTTACCTCTTACCGAAGGGGGAATTGCTGGGAAAATCTGGTACCTATACAAATGAAAGGAAATCTAAGAGAATCTTAAGAAATTTGAAAAAATCTTATAAAATTGGAAATACGAGGAAATGTACATAATCCTAGAAAATATCAGGAAATCTTAGGAAACTCGAAGAAATAAAAAATCCGAAGAAATGTAGAAAATCCAAAGAAATCTTAAGAAATTTTAAGAAATTCTAAAAAGTAAATGCACATTGCCACTGTTTTGTCATATTGTCAGATTTTAATTCGACATTAATGTATCTATGATTGGTCGAATAATAAATGACAGTAGATTTTTATTTTTATTTGCAAATTAATGTGGTTTATTTGAATGACGGTTTTAGTCAGACTTTTTAGTAAATTTTGATTTTGCCGCGAATTAATTGAAAAACTAGAAAGCAGGTTTTTTTGGTCTAAATAGCCGACGAATAATTTTGAAACTAAGATTTTGATTATATTTTTAGTGATTTTGAGATTAAATGTGATTTATTTTTATATGATAAGTTAGAATTTTAATTAATTTAAAAATTAATTAGAATAATTTTGAAAATATTTTTGCGAAATAAAATTAAAATGCAGAAGCTCCAGATAATGAGAAAGAAACCAATAAAAATTATATTAGACTAAATAAGAAATTCTAGTAAAAATTAAATTAATTTAAGATAGAAATTTCTGTAGAACATTTCATAAGAACGAAAAAAATTTTGATAAGCGCAAAACTGTATACTGGTATCTGTTTTATTTGAGTTTTTCATTTTAAGATTAAAATTTATTAAAAATAATTCTCAAGTTAGTCGGGCAAATTTCGAGAAGATTGTATTGTTGAAAAATCCGTTTTTAGACATTTTTGATATCTGGAAAAGTGCGATTTAATATATTTCTGTGTTCCAAAATCTTTTTTTTTTTTTTAAGGGCAGGGACAACTCGCCGCGGCCGACTCGCCGCGAATTAACTCGCCGCGAACCAACTCGCCGCGAACCAACTCGCCGCGAACCAACTCGCCGCGAACCAACTCGCCGCGAACCAACTCGCCGCGAACCAACTCGCCGCGAACCAACTCGCCGCGAACCAACTCGCCGCCGGGCCAACTCGCCGCCGGCCAACTCGGCGCCGGTCGGCTATTGGCGGCCGATTTCGCCACCATCAATAAAAATGGTTTTTGCATTTTTCGGCCGTCGGCCGCGGCGAATCGGCCATTAGCTTTTAATTAATTTTAATATGTAATTTTCGGCATTCTAACTGATAAAGTAAAATGCTTTATTTTTACGTTGTGAGAATAAACCATGCGACTAACCCGTATTTTCTATATTTACCTACCCTTAAATTTAATTTAAAATTTTTTTATTTATTTTCTACCGATAATGAGATTTTTGCGAGTGCGATTGTTGAGGAAAGCAAACACCAATAGACTATGATTGTATGCTGTAGAAAAATATGGTTTCGTGCATGATCGCGTCGACTACATCGACATACAAAAAATCATATTTTTATTACTTCAAATATACATATAACATATAAGGAGAATCACATTTATTCCTTCATTTTTGAGGTTGGTTGTGCTTTGCATAACCAAATAAGCGCTTTTCTACTTTCATTTTTCTTGCTTAAAGCTCTTTTTTTTTCGGTAATTTAGGAATATGACCATCTTCTTCGTGGGTGGTGTACGTGCGAATAAAACGGGGATCGAACCGGAATTAGCAGTCAACTCACTTAAGCTTTAAGCTATGACCGTCTACAATAAAATCTGTTTTATTATTTAAATTTATAACGGAAATCCTAAAACAAAGATTTTACTTTCATAAAAGTTCCATTTCTCAAAATAAGATAGAATCTTGATTAGTTTGATTTTATCAACTTTCATGCAAGTTTAAACGCACAAAGGGTAAAATTTAGCGTTTTCGTTTAGATGTAAACAATTTAGTTCACTCACAATTCTTGAGAACCTTTGTATTTTCAGCGCATAATATTATTTTTCAAGAAAAAAAGTACAAAAATTATGATTGTTATTCGCAGTAAACTTTAAGTAACGGCTTCTGAATGAAAAGTTTCCAAGGGTAAACTTTCCGATATGATGTTTTCGCCTAATAAATTTCTGCTTTTCATTTTTTTATATAATACGAAACTTTTCCATTCATTCAAAAATGAAAACCAATAAATTTTTTTAAATATGGAAATTGGACGAAATGACGCTCTGGGAATCAAAACTTTTACCTGAAATTGTGGAGTTTCAGCTGCACTTAGCTTTCGGTTATCCTTTCAGTGCAAAGATCATTCCGGATAATTCGCATTTCAGTAATCACACAAAATTGTTATCTTTTCAATGCACAATTCCACGTTTGGGAGGAAGAAAACTGGAACTAATTTAATTTATGCTTCATCATGATGCAATTAAACAATTCCCATAATTGGTTTTATCTGTGTGTTGAAAGCTGAAAATTAAAGTTTGGTTGTGCAAAGCTTTGTTTCGCTTTTATAACAGATAAAATGTAAAAAAAGCTGCATTTCAGTTGGAGAGACTTTCAGATTTTGATTTTCCAATGTAACCACTTGCATAATGTTGGTCGGTTAAGAATCTTCGTTATTATGTAGTATTAACAAGAATTACAATTAATTATTCAGGCCGAAAGTCAATTACAGATGCTGTTTTATTAACCCTTCGTAAGCTTCGTGTTGATTAATTATTCCTTCCATGTTGCCATTCGCACCAATAAAAAACCTACAGGAGACAAAAAGTCAAATTTATAGTGCAGACAAAATTTTCATACATTCAGACAAACTGAATCGAGGAAATTGCAGCCCCGTCCGTCTCAAATCCATATTTTCAACGAAATCAATTTAAGACCAGGACATATTTGAAAAGATTTATGTTTTTCTAGACCTAAAATCTAATAAAGAATTTCGTTTATTTAAATCGAATGGGAAAACGAACACGAAACTATTCGAGTGCATCGTCGTTTAGATTTAAAAATAAAATGTTGCTGTTTACGCCGAAAGCCGGAATAATGGGATTTTAAAAAAGTAAAAAAAGTAAAATTAAAAACTATTCTACATGGTAATTCCTTTTCTCAAAACTTTTGTTGTCCGTTGACCTTTTCTTATTCTCTGCTTCCGATTCCATTCCGTCTTATCTCTGCTAGTAAAACCCGGATTAGGATTACAAAAACGTCAACTGAAACTTTTGTTGCAGAGAAGTAAAACAGAACACCGAGGCGAGGTAATAAAACTTATTAAAATGTCGTTTTTGCACGTATACAAGATTTTATTACGCAACTTGCTCGGACCATTTGGTAGTACATTTAATTATAACCAAAATTATTTGGTTTTTCTCTCGCGCCTCAAGCGAACAATTACTTGTGTGAGGTTTTCCAAACAACTCTCCACAATTACCCCCAGTAACAATTAAATTTTATTACGAGTTGACAACGCAATTTAAAGTTATTATCAGCATTACACCAGAAAATTGAATTTTAACCGTGAAAGCGGTTCACAATTTGTGCCGAACGAAAACCAGCAGACTTTTCAATATTTTAATTAATTCACAAAGTGGATTTGTACCCTGACCGCCAATTTAAAATTTATTCACCGGAGTAGGATGCTCCATTCTTACGTCCATCAGTTCGTCGACAGTCTCTGAATTCAAATAATCCTTCCAAACCAGATTGACTGTAATTTTCAGAAAGATTGATGAACGGAGTTTTTGTTTAAATTGTGGAAATTTTAATGTAGTGCGTATTGAGTTTCTACTTTGGTTTTAACTTTCGAATCAAGAAAATCAAATTTAAACTTCGGATTGGCTGGAACACCCAAAGTAAATTGGTTGATACGGACAAATACTGCGGCATTGCTAGTTTGGTCGTTATGCGTTTCGAGTAGGCAATTACGGACATCAAACGGCCTTAATGATTTTGCCCAACTTTCTAAATTAACAGTTATCATCTTTAGTTTACAGAAATTTAAGAAAAACAGTCGAAATTAGAGTTATGCGCAAATTTATTGAAATGCACAGATATCTTTGAGGTGAGCAGCAAATCAGCTGCTATCATCATTTGGTACATTAAAGTTTGATATTTTTAATTCAACAAATAATAGAAATTATATTATTACTTTACTCTTTCCGTTCATGGTGTAAAGTGGTCGGTTATCCGGTTATATGAGCTTTGCATCCCCAGTATGGTAAAGAGCGAAAGGTTTGTATGTAATAAAACTAATCATAGAACATGCACACAAACCTTTAATTTTTTCAAACCGGGGGGTCTGGGGGGTATGGAATACCCTCCAGTACACCAGTAAGTGTGTTAAAAAAACTTTTAAATCGAGCAAAGAAATTCTACCAATCGCTTGCTTTTCAGGTTTTTTTTTTTAACTAAACTGAATGGTACTGGCATTCCGAAGAGCGAAAGAGGGGTATTTTATACCTCCAAGACTCCAGACTCTCCGGTTTCAGAAAAAAATATTTGTTTGTTTCTACAATGACTCATAATGAAATCCGGAAGCGCGAAATTTTTTGAAATGTTCAAGGTAAAGCCCTGTAAGTAAAGTTAAAAAATTGCGATAAATGTATTTATTTAATAAATTAATAAATTTTCTGTTAGCTAATAAAAAAGAAAGTAAGCCTACCAAACTTGGTAATATATTTTATTGGTTTCCTAATAATAAAAAAATTCATTTTTACTTTTTATACATTAAAAAGCATATTGTGAAATCTACTTGGGGGGGCACATGCCCCCGGGCCCCTTCCTGACTACGCCGCTGTGTCAAGCTTCACTTATATGGTATATTATAATTATAATATGTAATTTATTCTACCCGTTGACTTGAAGGGTTAAGTCAGTGGCGGATCCAGGGGGAGGGTCATGGGGGTTATGACCCTCCCCCCCCTTGAATCCATAATTGTGGCTAAATAAAAGCTTATCTAAAGTATAAAAAGTGTTTATATTATTTCATTTAATATTTAAATTAAGGAAAAACTAATAATTTATTTTTATTCAGGACTAATGAATATCCACTACCTGTGACCCCCCGTTGCCAAAAGTCTAGATCCGCTCCTGGGTTAAGTCGCTGTCAGTCAGAAACCACGCCGCAAAATAAAAAAATGTATATAAACAGAATTGAAGGCAACGAAATTTGCAATAAAAAATCTTTAAAAGGTTTTGCTGTAAAATCAGTTTTTAAATGCAAAAAATCGGCTTCAAAACCGACAATTTGCATTGATTACATAGCAGCAGTGACGTAGCAACAGGTGGTGCGAGTGGTGCGACGCACCAGGGCCCGGGCCCCGCAGGGGCCCGTCGGCCCTGTCTCCATAATTTCAAATTAATTCCATCTCTGAATAGAAATTTAAAAAAAAAAATAAGAAATATAAAGAAGAAAACGGAACACAAAAATTAAAAAAAAATATGTGCGGGAGGTAAAATGCTATAGTATTTGGGAAGCTTGTACCAACCTAATAATTTTAGTATAAATGTAGTATATATACGAGATATATTCAACAATTTAAGTATTGATTATATCATCTGAAACACTATTTAAAAATTTAAAAAATTAAAACACAATTAAGGAAGAGCGGCAGACACACACTGCTTATTCGACTATCAAGCCATCATACCACGTATGTGTTTCTGACTCATTAGTCGTCATCAGTGCCGCATACTTTGTTGAAAAACACTTAATTGTGTGCACCAAACGGCTACTGGTCAAAGCACATGTCGGACTGCTATACGCAACGCCACTAAACACGCACAAGACCTTGCCAACGTGCATTCTCGAGCAATGTGCTCATAAAATGTATAAAGATAAAAGTTCTCGCAATCTTGCAGTATAAATTTAAAAATTTAAAAAATTAAAACACAATTAAGGAAGAGCGGCAATCTTTATACATTTTATGAGCACATTGCTCGAGAATGCACGTTGGCAAGGTCTTGTGCGTGTTTAGTGGCGTTGCGTATAGCAGTCCGACATGTGCTTTGACCAGTAGCCGTTTGGTGCACACAATTAAGTGTTTTTCAACAAAGTATGCGGCACTGATGACGACTAATGAGTCAGAAACACATACGTGGTATGATGGCTTGATAGTCGAATAAGCAGTGTGTGTCTGCCGCTCTTCCTTAATTGTGTTTTAATTTTTTAAATTTTTAAATTTATACTGCAAGATTGCGAGAACTTTTATCTTTATACATTTTATGAGCACATTGCTCGAGAATGCACGTTGGCAAGGTCTTGTGCGTGTTTAGTGGCGTTGCGTATAGCAGTCCGACATGTGCTTTGACCAGTAGCCGTTTGGTGCACACAATTAAGTGTTTTTCAACAAAGTATGCGGCACTGATGACGACTAATGAGTCAGAAACACATACGTGGTATGATGGCTTGATAGTCGAATAAGCAGTGTGTGTCTGCCGCTCTTCCTTAATTGTGTTTTAATTTTTTAAATTTTTAAATTTATACTGCAAGATTGCGAGAACTTTTATCTTTACACTATTTAAAACTTAAAGCAATATGAACCAGTACAAACATTTGTCGGGAGCTGAAAAGCGAAAACGGAAAGAAACTGAAAAGCAGGAAAGAAGCAAGTTGCCCAAGCTGACATCGTTTTTCCATCGTGTTGAGAAAAATACGGCTGAATCTGAAGGTGAATATGAAAATATGGATAACTCGGGCACAACAGAAATCGTGACTTTACTGTCACCAACGTGCTCGTCGTCGATACCCAGTACATCCAAATCAAATATGACGAAGATTTCGGAAGAAGAAGAACAAGAGGAAGAGACAACTACAAGTTCAACAACTTCTGTCTCAGTTTCTAGTTCGCAAACAACTGTGTCAAACCTCAGGACCGAAAGATGTAATTTCAGTAGTATTCTTTGCGATTCTGATAAAAGATTTATTGCAAAATTTGGACCATGTCAGCCAGAAAATGTACAATTTCCGAAAAATTCAGAAGGTCGATCGTTCAATTTGGCACATTTCAGTCGAAAGTCGAAGTCAGGAATTGTATATAGAAGAAATTGGCTGTGTTACTCACCTACATTAGATGTTGCTTACTGCGAACCTTGCTGGGTTTTTGGAGATAAAAGTTACGGGTCATTAAATTGGGTAAATGGTTTTAATGATTGGCGTCATATTTCTCGAAGTATTAGTTTGCACGAATCTTCCAACAATCACCTTTCTGCTTGCCAGATATATAACAAATTGAAAAACGATGAAACCTTGGACATGGACTTAGAGAATAAACTGAAATTTGAAACCAATTACTGGGTTAAAGTGCTGGAAAGAATCATTAACGTTACTTTGACTTTGGCTGAAAATAATGTATCCTTTAGAGGAAACAGTGAATCGTTGTATGATGGTGATCATAATTGTGGGAATTTTCTAAATATTATCAAGTTACTTTCAATTTACGATCCTGTTTTAGAAGACCTGTTGTTAAAAGATAAGAAGTCCGTCAAGTATTTATCGCCAACCATTCAGAACGAAATTATCGACATCTTAGCCACAGAGGTGAAGACTAAATTGATCAGTCAAATTAGTGAATCGCCATTTTTTTCAATAATAATGGATACAACCCAAGATATCGCGAAAATTGATCAAGTAAGTTTTGTAATAAGATTTGTCAAGCTAATCAAGGACGCCGAAAATACAAACATTATACGTGATCTTGTCATAAGAGAAGTTTTTCTTGGTTTTGAAGAATGTGAAGGGCAATCGGCTGAAAATATGGCAAATCAATTATTATTGTTTTTTAAAAACAATAATTTGAACTTGGAAAAACTACGAGCTCAAGGTTACGATGGTGCAGCTAACATGAGCGGCGTTTATAATGGTCTGCAGGCAAAGATTTTAGAGAAACAACCTAATGCTTTGTATGTGCACTGCACTGCACATAATCTGAATCTGGTTGTGAATGACTCTGTAAAGATTTCGAGAGAATTACAAAATTTTTACGACATTGTGGAAGCTCTATATGCATTTTTTGCACATAGTATAAAACGATGGGCATTACTGACGGAAATGTTCGAATCCAAAAAGCACATACTGAAACGATTGTGCCCCACGCGATGGTCGTCTCGTTATGATTCTCTTCATAGTTTAATGTTTCACTATAAGGAAATATTACAAGTTTTAACAAAACTAACCTTGATAAGTTCGAAAGCAAGTGAACGAAACGAAGCACTTGGATTAAAGAAAAACCTCGAAAAGTTTGAAATAGTTGTAATGGTAGTGATGGAATACAAAATTTTGAGCATCACAAAAGTGGTATCCAATGCACTGCAAAGTAAAAACCAGGATATCGAAAGAGCGTCAAAACTTTTGGAAATTGCTCTGAGAGATATTGTGGAGATAAGGGGAAGTTTCGAGGAAATTGTTACCGAAGCAGCAGATTTAGCTCGTAGATGGGGAATTGATCCAAGTTTTGAAAATCGCAGACTTCGTAAAGTGAAAAAGCAATTCGATGAGTTGTCATGTGACGAACGGCTATCCAACGCCAAAGAAAACTTCCGTGTGTCTGTGTTTAATCTATCATTGGACGTTATTATATCACAACTTGACAGTCGATTCAAAGGGTTAAACAGCGTAGTTCAAAGATTTAAAGTACTTTTCCCTTCGGTCCTGAGAGATCACTCTCAATCTGATGCGGATTTGATACTCCTATCTGAGAATATGGTCAAGTTTTATCCCGATGATTTGTCAGATTCGATTTCACAAGAAATTTTGTTATTCAGACGCATTTATAAAGATCAGATTAATGCAGACGTTTCGATTAATGACTTGGCGAAATTAGTAATTTGCGATCAAATGATCTCGAGTTCATTTAAAGAAATCTGCTGTGCTTTCATCCTTTTCTTAACGATTCCCGTATCTGTAGCAACCTCGGAGAGATCATTTTCGATCTTAAAACTGATAAAGAACTATTTAAGAAACAAAATGTCACAAAGCCGACTTTCTAGCTTGGCAATTTTATCAATTGAAAATGACACAGCTAGGACTTTACACCTTAATGCAATAATTTCGTTGTTTGCCAATAAAAAGGCCAGAAAAGTCGATTTTTCTGTGTAAATAAATTAGGATTAATTTTGTATTTTTTGTGTTATTACGTTTGTCACCACCATTTACTATTTTTTTTTCGATAAAATTGTTATTTTAAATTGATTCTTTTTTTGTGAAACAATTAAGGGGGCCCGCTGTGGCCCGCTCGCACCAGGGCCCGGCTTTGACTTGCTACGTCACTGCATAGCAGGATTTCATTATTGCCCGTATTCAAGATTATTTCTCAAATATCAGCTGTTGCTACGATACGGTCTAAATTCCAGTAATCTTAGTGGTAAATCTTAGGATTATCTTGAATCTCGGATTAATCCGTGACTATTATACTATTATACATACGGACATAAGAACTTACTAAGCTCTAGTCCAGTCAATCAGTGTTCGAAAATGTCATCTTCGGAACAAAATTGCGGAAGATTTTTTCGCAGCGGTTCTAAATTTTTTTGAGGTGCTGAATCAAAATTCCAAGTTTGTTGCCATGTCGGAGGTGAGCTTCACAACAAAAAACGCAAAAATTCACTGCCGTACCTAGAACTTTTGCCTCCCGATGCGGTCTTAAATTTTGCCGCCCCCTACCAAAAAAATTTATAAAGATTACATTTTAAAAATGAGCAAAAGGTCATACATCGAATACTTAATAGTATATTAAGAAACTAGTTTTATAAGTGGCGTTTTTAACGCACGCAATCCGTTTAGAAAACGAGCCGCGTAGCGGGGAGTTTTCTAAAGGATAAGTGCGATAAAACGTCTTATAAAACGAGTTTCTTATACTATTTTTTCTATTTTGAACTTTACAAGCCCTAAAAATATTTAAAATGTGCATTTTATTAATAATAGTAAATTTGAATTTTTTTTGTATTTTTGTGATAGTTGGTAACAAAAAATTTTCAGGTTAGGAGATCGCATAAAAGTTTAAATAAACGAAATTATACTTGCAGTTTACAATTTTCTTTATTATTATTAATTATTTTATTGACAATTAACATTACTTTGCATCAATTTATAGGTTTATAATATTATAATATAGTGACAACATTAGTTTTAATTTTCACTGACGTTTAGTTACCAACCCTTTAAAACAAAAAATTGCGTTTCGAAAAATTGTCCATTTCGATACGCGACTGGGTTTCGAAATAACTTTGTTTTAGACGCAAAATAGAAAAAATATTTTAAGATACTATAACGTTTTTCAAACCCAAAGTTTTTCTTCTTCTTGTAGACCAAATATTTGTTTATAACATTTTTACATACTGCAAAATGCCGCCCCTTTAACTCTAAAAATGTGCCGACCGGGGCAGTCCACCTTTACCGCCCCCTGGGTACGTTCGTGCAAAAATCCTCAAAATTTTTGCGCTTTTTGTAGTTTTTCGCTTATATCTCGAAAACTATGCGTTTTTCAAATATGGCTATTCTATAGAAAATAAAGCAAACAAAATTTCCTGGAAATTGCATTAGTCAACTTTGATTTTCTGATAAGCGGTTTCAACGCTACAGCGCGCTGAAAAATTGCGATTTTTTGGTTCTTTTGAGAAAACGTCAAAAACGCTCACTTCCACCTCTTCTCTTATACCATGTGAAATTACATTGTCAAATTTTTGGGATTTTTGAGTTTTTCGCTGTGAAACCGACTTCCAATATGGCAGCAAACTTGAAATTTGGATTCAGTACCTCAAAAAACATGTAGATCGCTGGTTTATTTGACTGGACTACTAATGACTGTCTCCTACGAGTCTCCTATTACCTTATTACCAGCGGCGGTTCGTCAGAGTAGGCAAGGGAGGCTTAGCCTCCCCTGAAACTCTGAACTATTAAACTATTAAAATTTTCAAAAAATCAATCAATGCTAGATAGATACTTCTTCCACATAACATAATCCAAATATAATTTTAGTTTACCGCAGAAGCAGTATCTTTAGCCTAAAACATGTTATATGCAGATGATTAAGCAGCACATGGATTACATGGTTTTACAGATTTTCTGACGGTTCAGAGATCACTTCGAAGAGATTTTTCATCATCAGATACAGATTAACGCGGTGAAACTTCCACTTTTGCTATGCTCAGGGCCGGCGCTAGCCAATTTGCCGCTATGTGCAAGTTTAAGACTATACCACCCTTAACGGACGAGGTAACGGGAAAAGTTCATCGCCGCGGCTAAGTAGCATTTGAGTTTTTAAATTTAGGCCAGCTTTTAAGGTCAAATACCCCACTGTGCGCCGTAGGCGAAATTTTTTTGAAGGAGCATGGATTTCATTTCATGGCTTTCATAGGAATTCTAGTGAATTAGGTGCGTAATTGTTGGATATATGATGGAAAACCAAACTGGGGGTCCGAATAATCCTAAGCAACAAAAATATAAAGTAAAATGACATTTATTAAAAATAAAAATGACGTTTAATAAAAATATCCAAAATATCACATGCGAAAAACCGAAAATTTACCGCCTTGTGCAAATGCACCGTTCGCAAATATGGTTAACGCCGGCCCTGGCAATGCTAATTAACGCCGGTTAAAAGTGGTATTGCAATATACGGGTGTCCCCGTGACCGTGGAGAACCTTGCAGGTGGTGATAAAGGACACTTTTCTAAGACAAATTTTCAAATAAAATTTTTGTCCAAGTCCAATCTCTTGGGGGGTACTTCCCTTTAAAGCAATTTTTTGAATTTCTGATTTCAAACGGTCATAGCTCTGATATTATTGATTTTTGAAACTTAATGGATTAGAACTTTTTTAAAGATCATTCGCTTACCTACAAATTAGGTTATAACCTATTATCGTCTAGAATTAACGGATTTCGGGTTATCAATTAAATTAAGGAAAAAAATGTTAAAAAAGTTCAAGTTTTATTTTTTTAATTTTTCTTGCAAGCCCCGTATCTCTTAAACGAACCGTCTTAAAAAACTGACGGCCCAAACCGGATAGGTAATTTAACGGGCTACAACTTTGGTTAAATAAATTTTTTTGGGAAACCAACCGTTTTCACAGAAATTCTGAAAATAGTGAATAAAGTGTAGGTAAAAAAAAATAAATTAATGGTGTGACAGAACTTCACGAAAAAAAGCGTCATTATAAATAATACCGTGCAACACTTTTTAAAAGCGCAAGCCTGTGTGCTGAAAATGAGGGAGGCCACTTTGAAAATTTTTTAAAATAAGTTTTGTGAATTTACTTCATAAGTAAGAAGTGAAATTTCAGACTTTTGACTTTTTTTTTAATTTAAGGTTAAACTTCGATGTAAATTCTCAACATGAGTATAAATAAATATTAATTATTAATCTTAATTTATTCCACAAAAATTCATTTTGCGAAAAAATTGTTGTTTTTCTTTATCTTTGATTTTTCCGTTAAATGCATTTGTTTTTAAAAAAAGTTTATTAGGCCAAAGTTGTAGTCCAGTAAATTTCCTATCCGGAATCAGGTGAAAGATTTTTGTAAGACACTTCGTTCAAAAGTTATAGAGTTTTCAAGAATTAAATAATTATAAAAATAATTTTCAAAAAAAATAGGTGATTTAATTTAAATTATTTCTGAAATATATCTTGAATTATTTAAAAGTTTTAATTCATTTACTCGACAGACATTGATTCTAGACAACAATAAAGGGTTAGAATTTGATTTTCATTATAATAATAATTATTCATTGCCTCTCTATTACAAAAAAAGCGTAGGTACCACCACTGTTTTTATTCTAGCATATAAGATTATTATAATTTAAGATTAAAATATTTGTTTTTATTATAATAGAAATAATTTATTAATAGAACAAATTAAAGTTTGAAGGCTAAAATTTAAATTAATCCAACAGCATTGATTATAAAGTTATTTATTCGGCTGTCCTCTGAGTTCTACGTGATAGACATATTCAAATATAAGCCTCCGTGGCGCAATGGTTAGCGCGTTCGGCTGTTAACCGAAAGGTTGGTGGTTCGAGCCCACCCGGGGGCGAAATTTTTTTATTGTAAAATTTTTTATTTCAGGTTTTCCTGACCGAAGGTTCATTGCTATAAGTAATTAATTAATATTTTTTGCAATAATATTGCAGTCACAGAAGTAAACATTTGATAAAAATATCTCCAGATTGTTTCGTTAATAAACACAAAAAAGCAGATAATATTAATCTGCGATGTTACAATCAATTTTTATGCAGTAAACAATTAAAGAAGTTGCAACAATGAAAAAAGTGCACATTTTAACTTTATTAGGTCTCATTAATAAATAATTCACCAAAATGTTAATTTAATGTAGAAATTTCAGAAAAAACTATTTTTAAATTTTTGGCGCTCTTTCACTTAAACTTGACAATAAAATAAATAATAATATTATAGCTTTTTATAACCAGCGGCGTCTCGTTTGAAAAGGCAAAGTAAAATAAAGGCAACAGAAATTATCCGGACAGTCCAATGTAAATTGTGCATACTGAAGCCTGTTTTTGTCAAACAAAAATCGATTTTACAACAAAACTTTCTAGACATTTTTTGTTGAAAATTTCATTGCTTTTAATTTTGTTTATAAAAATTTTTTTATTTTGTCGCACCGTTTCTGATTGACAGCGAGTTAAACAGGACTCTGTAAAATTCAAAAATTATTATCATTTATATCTCGGAAACGGTGCCACAAAATAAAAAAATGCATATGAACAAAAATGTAGAGAATGTAATTTACTAGAAAAAATCTATATTCACGTTTTTATTTGGTTGCACGGTTTCCGAGATATAGATGAAAATATCTTAGTCTTTTACAGAATCTTGTTTAAGGCGCTGTGAGTCGGAAGCGGTACGACAAAATAGAAAAATTTATAGAAATAAAACTGAAGGGAATGAAATTTTCAATAAAAAATGATTAATGAGTGTTGCTGTAAAAGCGATTTTTATGTGTCAAAAATATATTTATATTACTAACATTAGACTGCCCGAATCATTTCTTTATTCGCTGTACGCTTTATGATTAGCCCCCTTAAATGGAAAAGCCACGATACGCCACTGTTTATAATTCCATTTAAAACAATCGACATTATTAAATTGCGCGGTAAATTTAAATATGACTTTGTAGCATTACAAATTTTTAATGTTATAATTTTACAACGTCGACCTTAAGGGGATTACTGAGCCGCACTAGAAGGTCAGATTAAAGAGGTTGCACTGTATTTCGTCAAATCATATTTCATCCTGTCAGATTATTTTTATATTCGAACCGAATAAAAACAGATTCATTAAACATGCACTCAAAGCATGTTGTCATAAATGTGATTTGATATGACTGCCGACCTTGCAGACTTTTTGCTTTGTTTTTGTTAGATTATTATGTATAATATTAATTTAAATACAATTTAATTAAACTAACGCCGCCGCCGGTTCGAACGTAAAATCACATCATTTGATCGAAAAGGAAAATTGTAGGCTACTTGGGTTTTTATGTTAATTTTCCCTGGTTAGGGTAGTAAACAGTAACCTGTTGAATTTTTATCCGCTTCCCTACTTGTTAATTTAATCCCGATCGGTGTAAATTGTGAACCGATGGGACTCAATTTCTTTTCGATATTGAAACATAGTTTTATTTTAAAAATTTTAATTTTGTTTTTTTTTAAATTGTTTTTCTTTCTTTGTGTTTGTTTTGAATTTTATCGCTCGAAAAGATCTCAAATTGTAAAAAAACACATCGTACAAATTTCAAATATATATATGTGTATAAGGGCCAAACCGATAATTTTGGATGCCTCAGCATTTGTTTCCCTTTTGTATAACCAGATTAGGGTTGAACTCAATTAATGCATTCAGACTTTCCACACAAAACAAGGAAAATTAGATCTAACATTGACAAGCTGAGTGTTTCCAACCTCTCGTACGCATACAAACACAAAATAAAATTAAATTAATTTTGATTATCTGAACTTTCTGTTGCAGTCCCCAAACGTGACGCAGTACATTCTTGGAGAAGATTAAAAAATTTTCCCCATAAACAAAGAGGAGGAAGTGAAAACAACCTAGCCTGTATTGGATCAACATGTTTACGCAGCTAACGTTGTTTATTTTGCGGCATTTCGACAAAACTTCCATAATAATCTCAATGATGAAGCTCTCCAACAATATCAGTTATGGCACTTGATAAAGCGTTGTCGACAGTTGCTTCGAGATCTGATACACAACATACACGAGAATCTCGAGTGTGTATTAAGCCATTTTAATGATTTATATGAACTGATACCTTTTTTGACAACTTAATGCTTCCTACAGACGCAGACAAACTAGGTCCAACTTTCCTTTTTCCAAGCAAGTTGAACGAACTCCCTCGGCTAAATGGTGACCACGAAATTGGAAATGAAAGAGGCGGTAATTTGATGTGTATATTCCCTTTCAAAGGGATAAAGGACTTCCGACATTTGTGAATTTCCGACACCACTTATTTTCGAATAAGATAGGGTAGTAACGTGGTCGGTTCGAAATAAGGAAAACGTGAGGAAGACGGCGTCGGGCGCCGTTAGCATTGATTAAGGCGAGACATCAACTTACCTACGAGATATAATAAATTATGCTCCCCAAAATCAAGCGCATCTATTTTTACCCATCCATAATTTTTAATTTGACAGACCAAGCCTTACATTTTATAATTTTTCACGAAGTCGCTTCGGGTTTTGACTTTGCCCAAAAAAATCTTTCCAATGAAATCCAAATAAAGAAGTATCATATCCCAAATACTGAACATTAATCTAAAGCGCTTTTTGCCGCACCGCGTATATTAGCAGCTATTAAATAACTTGATGCTGATGTTTACATCCTTAACCCAAAAAATATTTGTGCAATAAACCCTTAATATGACTTTTGTTATTTGGAAACCTAATATGTGCTACAAACATGAAGCTTTCACGAGTTTACTGGATGCTCGAGTTGGATTTGCCCTAAGCTTGCTTTTTGTTACGTCAAAATAATATATGATAATTAGTAACTTTTTGTGTTGTAAAGTTTACGAGCAACATTAGAGCATCGTAAAAAGAACTCTATTGTTACCTAGGGATTTTCATTTTTTCAGCACAACACAACACAGTAGCTTTTAAAATTATTACCATTCGCTTGCTAAGGTAATCCTTATTATCCAGGCCTGAAGTGATATCTCGTAATGACGCCTCGTTAATAAATTGGATCCCGTCAAGAATAATCAGCGTTGGAAACAGATCTAAACTCTAAAATAACAAACAAAGCTGGAATTTCGACAATCCTGGCCTAGTAATAATTTAGTTACTCTTTGAGTTCTGATGGTTGCTTTGTAACAATTTTGTTTTTCAATAAATATAAATTAAAAGTGATACGCCTATGGCTTGGGGAAACTATAAAACGGTTTTTTGCTGATATGTGACGATAATATTAGTCCAAATATTAGTTATAATAACATCTACAAATATCTAATTAATATTATAGCGAATTAGTTCATGAGACTCTTTTATTTTCTTTGAAAAGAGTTATTTTATTCACAGCTATTATCCAGAGCCGGAACTAGGGTATGATGCGCCCGTGGCGACTTTGAAACTTGCGCCTCTACCGATGATCTGGGGCGGGGGGGACCTCCCCAGCATATAGCACCTTGAAATTTTCTAGGTCAAGCGCTCTATTGTAAAGTTAGAGAATCATGATACAAAAATATTTTCTCAAAAAAATAGGTTTAATGAAGCACATGCTTTTTTAAAAAATATATTAAAGGACTAAGCACGCAACAGCTGGTAGTTGATCTACGCGTGGTAAAGGCCGCAGGTATCCTGATAATCTTTTATTATATTTTATATTCTAGGATATTATCTATTTTTTAGATTTTATTAAATTTAATTTTAAAATTGAAAATTTGGCGCTCCTTAATTAGCTCGCGCCCGTGGCGGGCGCTTATTTCGCCACGCCCCAGTCCCGGCCCTGCTATTATTATCTATGGTTAGTTATTCACTTAAGGCCTTTCACACAGAAATAAATAAACTGAGTTTACTCAGAGTATGGAAAATTTTGTCATTCCTCAGTGTCCTCGTCTGATGCATAATAAAAATGAGAGACCTGCAGTAGTAGCGATTCGAGCTGTAGAAATGTGAAAGGTACAAATTAAAGCTGTTCGGACTTCGAAACCTTACAGGGGTTCCTATTGAATAAAATCAACTACAAACCTTCGCTTTGTCAAACCGGGGGGTCTGGGGGGTATGGAATACCCTCCAGTACATTAGTAATTCTTCCTCTTCTCTTCTTTGTCATATTATGCTCACAATACTAATAGTGGCTTTGGAACATCACCTGTGAAAATACAGGATTCAGACTTTACTTAACACCACGAAGAGAAGAGAAAGAATTACTAATGTACTGGAGGGTATTCCATACCCCCCAGACCCCCCGGTTTGAGAAACCGAAGATTTGTTTTGTTTGTCATGTAGTTTATTTTATTCATTACTTAGTTGTTTTCCGTCCGAAAATTCTTAGTTTTTTTTTATTGTTAATGAAAGCAAGTTATTGTTTTCGCATTCAAAATCCTTATAGTCTCAAACTCCCAAGGCAAAGCTACCAGGTTCAATTCCTGGTAAAATCATGTGACAAAACCCATCACCATTCCCCAAGCTGGAGTGGGTACCCGTGGTGTGTAACTGCCTAAATCCTTCATATTTAATTTCAGTGCTGAGAAATTACAATGATCCCGGTGTCAAATAATCCCCTTAACAAATGATCCCAGTGCAAATGATCGCCACCGCAATTCACCGCATGATGATGTTGATGGAGGTACATACGAAGATCCCGTTTTGCTAGCTTTGTAATTTTGGAGTTAGAGCAGCTTCCGGGATGCTTTTAATGAGTTGAGTTACTCAGAGATCCCCTCTTTCCAAATCTGTAATTTTTGAGTTGGAGCAGCTTCAGGGATGTTTTTAATGAATGGAACGACTTGAAAATTCCGTTTTCCCAAATCTGCATTGATCTAATTATTTGTTACAAGGATTATTTTGTAGTTAGGATGATTTAGCAGGAAATCATCTAATTTGAGATCATTTGTTATGAGGATTATTTTTTGCTATGGGTATCATTTGCGGCTGCGATCATTTGCTCCAAAATCATCTGATTGGGAATCATTATTTGTAACAGGAATCAAATGTTATGAGAAGTATTTGCGCCTGAATCACTCTTGTTTGGGGATCATTTAATTGTAGGAATTATTTGCTATGGGAAGCACTTGTCGCCGGGGATTATTTGACGCCAGGATCATTTGGTAGAAGATCATCTGTCGTGGAATCTCCAAAAATATATAAACAGCTAATCAAGAGTGTCAGATTATTAATTACACAAAGTTTACTAACTGACAAATTGGCCGGTTTAAAATTACAAAAAAATTTTCCTAGGTCTTTTTGTTAACTTCTCCATGTGCTATAATTCGCCCTTTTAGCCTTTGGTCGCGTTGCAATTTATGATTCATAAGTAGTATATAATTGGGGTTTGCCTGTATCCCCCCACCACTTTTTTCTCAAGCCACACCCACTTTCCAAGGTTGATGCGCGCGCAGCTTAAGCGGTATATACCGGTGCGGTATAAACCGGTATGGTGCGGCATATCGGTATACCGGTATACCAACCTTGGAAAGTGGGTGTGGCTTGAGAAAAAAGTGGTGAGGGAATACAGGCAACCCCAATTATATACTACTTTCACATGTATACTCAGGTCAACCTTTGGCTTTCATTTCCAATGTCTTCTTTATTGAATTTAATTCGTAATGTTCGTTTGGTTTCTTCTTTCTACTTTGTTCTTCCTGTTTCTTGTCTTTTCGACGTTGTGTCTTTCTTTTCTTTTCCGCGTTTCATTAAGTTTCACACCTTGGTTACTTCGCTTTGGGAATTTCCTTGCTGTAAGTTGGTTTGCCTTGGTGGGGAGCCTTCTTTGAAAGTGCCTCCCTTTTTGTGACGCCCCCTATGTCTAGTATCCTGAAGATTGGGAACTTTTCATACTGAGTTTTGAGTGGTTTAGAGTATTCTGATTGGCCTGGGAGGGCTGATTCAGAAGTTTTCTCTCAAGGTTTAACAGCAGGAAAAGTTTTCAGAAGTTTAGAACACCTTTTGAGAACTGTTTGATTGCTCGGGGTTTATTGTACTACGAGAGATAATGGTTTTCTGATGATTCAGATGATTCATGAGGGAGGGGTCTGATTCAACTGGTTTTTTGAAAATAATTTTTAGAAACAGAAAAAGGTGGAATAGTTCTGGGGTTGCTTCCCTGTAGAGTTAATCCAAACTTGTAAGGGGATCGTTACCACGAAAAGCATTAACTTCTGCCCGCTCGTTCTTATGTCTGTGCACCGGTTCGTCCATAAGGCCACAGACTGGATATATACCACCTGCGGCTCATCCCAATCGCTTAAGATGCCTGCATAATTCTTCATGCTCTGTTAGAATTTGTGCATTTTTAATGGTCTCGTTGGCAGGAGGAGAATGGTCCACCTTTGGTAAGAAAGAATGAATTCTCTTTCTGCCAAGTATTTTCTATCCTGTCTTTCATTGTTTTCTTTAGCTTGGTCTTACACCTGTACTACTTAGGTTGGCTCAAAGTTTTGACCCAGGAATAGTGCAAACCGCCCTATCGAAAGTGTCAACTTAACTTTACCGGGATAAAGATCTAAGTTAGCAATCGTATTTTGAAAATTCTTATCATAGTAGATAACTCTCCACTTTACACCATGAACGGAAAGAGTAAAGTAAAAACATATGCCTTCATAAGAATACTGTGAAATACAGTGGCAGTCATGGAAATTGCATCGCTGAATATTTCTGAATTAAAATAACAATTTCCAATGAAATTTCAATAACTGTACACAATACGCACACAAAGCTAGATTTTTCAAACCGGGGGGTCTGGGGGGTATGGAATACCCTCCAGTACACCAGAGAGTGTATACAAAAAAGTGTTATTGAACTTAACGAGTATAAGTTTCATACCGCAAATCTAATTTCGAAAAATCTAAGATTTCTGATTTGAAATTCAATAACACATTTTCTTTTTTTGAACACAATTACTAATGTGCTGGAGGGTATTCCATACCCCCCAGACCCCCCGGTTTGTAAAACCTAGCTTTGTGATAGTGTTCAAAAAAGAAAATGTAATTTTGAGCTTACGAGTTTCAAACCAAAAGTTTAATTTTTTATGAATTATCTGAACTTGAGAAAAATTCCTAATGCAATTTCCATGACCGCTACTGTGTATATCTCTCTAACATCACCTTCCTGGTACCAGCCTGATACTAACTATCTGAATATTTCTGTTTATTCTTTCGAACTATTTATTGCCAGAATACTCAGGAAAAGGATAAATTTCGATTAAATCAAAATTATAATTTAGCGTTACATCTCTTACCCTTCAAGACCCCTTAGTCCAATGGTGTAGAGTAGGAGGGGTAAAGGGGCAAATGCCCCGGGCGGCACGTCTAGGGGGGACGGCAGGGAATGTCCGTGCTGATGATGGATAGATGACGCAAAATAGTTAAAAATAAAAGAAAAGCTGCCATAAGTAATGGCAATTGTGAGAAAAGCTTCTCTAAATTAAAAATTAAAGATCGATTTAAGATCTACAATGTCAATGTTAAGATTAACAAAGTTAGGTATTTTGGCAATCGAAAGAGATGTACAAATCGACATTGACGAATGTATTCAAGAGTTTGAATTACACAAATCACGCAGAATAAAATTGTAATTTAATTATTTTAATTTTAATAAATTGATTTTAATAATAAATTAATATCAATTAATAAATTGATTTAAAAAAATTTTTTTGCGAAAATTGGGGGGCGGCAAATTTATGGTTTGCCCCGGGTACCATAAATCCACGCTACGGCGCTGCCCCGGTCTTCTTTTTCCTTAAACTTCAGAGAATAAACTTTTTATGAATTAGAAAAAAATCAGTTACTATCATTAGACATGAAATGACAGGATATTTGGGAAGAAATAAGTATGTTGTGACGTTTATTTAGAATGTGCCCTGTATAATACAGCAAAAGCGTTCTTTGAATTAAGTTTGAGTTACCTTTGGTGTAGTTGAATAATAATTATATGTTTAATTATAATGTATTTCGCTTTAATTACTACTGTAGACGTTTACTAGCTGAAAGACTGCATAATACGTCAGTACACCCCAAAGCATATTGAGTCATTTTTACCAAAAACAAGAATTCAGCTTCAGCTCACTTCTCCTCGAACAGCAGAATCATCGTTCGCTAATGGGCTAACAGGAGGATTTTACTGTAATTTAATTTTATTATTTTGTAGGTAAAATAATATTTCTACTCACACTGACGGTTTTCGATGTGTGGTGTGTGTGACAATTTATGACAAAAATTGCCTGCCCCACGTTTCTTGTCAATTTCAAGTTGAAATAATTTGACCGCAAGCTATAATTCGATAAAAAAATATTTTACAACTTCCGCAATAATTGACAAAATTATTGAACTGTAAGTGATACCCACTTTGAAAAGTTATTTTTTACTTTTTACTGCATTTTTATTCAACAATTAAAACTTTGTTTTTAGTTAGTTTCAATTCAAAGAGAAAAGTTTTAAATTACTTTTTGGTTTCGCACAAATTTTCTGACCTAATATTAATTTACATAATACACTTTATTCTGCATTTTTATATCACTTGTCATAGTTTGTTACACATTTTATTTTTATTTTTTAGTTTGTATGCAAACGAAACTGTTGTTTGCAATGCAAAGAAGGTTATAATTTCACTCTGCATTAATATCAATTTTTCCATCAGAATTTCCCAACGCAGATTGCTATTTTTTCATCAGGAAAAAGTATGAACGACACATGCATGGCGCAGGACGGGGGGGGGCAGTCAAATGTGACATCTGCAGAAAAATCTCATCCAGAAAAGTTTTTTTTTACAATCAGACGTTCTTCGAGTGAGTCGAAGATTGTGAGCAACAAAGAGGAAGGCGGAAAAGTGAAATGATAGTGAAATGGAACTGCAGATGGTATTGAGGTGGTATTTAACATTTTCTCTAGGTTAAAGTAAATCTATGCAAATAAAATTTGCAATAAATTAAAAATAAATTATTACAATTCAAAGCTGTAAGGGTACATCGTGCCAATATTTGATTGGCTCACAACACTCCCATTGTCAGAATTTTTAAAACATAATAATATATTGATGTAAATACTTATTGATTTTATTAATTGAGAAAAACTGAGTATATTATTTTTGTTTTTTGTTTGCCTTCGGAAAATCTGGTCGGTTTATTTATGCTGTCATCTTTTCAACCTTGTACTTGTAAAATGTATTCTTTATAATGCAGTGACCCCAAAATATTTCAGAAAAAAGAGAATATATTTTAATTTCGATGTCATCGATATCAAAGTGCAAAAAATTGAATTTATTATTTTGTTGTTCCAATTTTTTTTAGAAAATGGGAAAGTTGGTCATTAACATAATCTTTGTTACAATTATGACGTCTGCAAGTAAACTTAAGGTTTAATAAACCATGACTCATTATCGTTTAATTGTTACGTATCAACTAAAGACGTCACGTTTTAACCGCTAACTGTTGATTGCTTCTTATCGAATTTCACTAAAATATTTTTATGTCTTATCGGAAGTCCATTGCAATATTTACATTTTGATAAAAATATTTTCTTTGGTTTCATACAAAATAATATTTAAATATTTATAAAACAAATATTCCGGTTTACCCAATGATCGATTTTAATTTTTGAATTACAACAAATAATTTTAGTTTCTATAGAGAAGGTACCCCACGAGCATGCTCAGTAGCTTAAATTTGTGTTACCTGGTGACCTCCACCTGTTAATACCATCGTCATTCTCAGGTAGTATTTACATTGGTTCGGTAACAAAACATCACGAGGTAAAATGGAAATCACAAAAAGTTTAGTGTGTTGTCTTGTGTTGTGTTTGCTATTTGTGAATCAAATTGAATCAAAACGCAGAGGTGGAAGCGGTGGTGGTGGAGGAGGAGGCGGCGGCGGCGGTCGCCGTTCCGGTGGCGGAGGGAACCAAACCCCAAGAAGCAATCAGCCCTACCCTACACAGGGTTACCATTATCCACCCAACAATAATAACGGAAATCAAAATAATTTCCAACAATCAAACAGTTATCAAACTGGAAACCAAAATCCTTCGGCTCCAAATCCACCAATCGGTTTCGGAAATCACAATCCTTCGGCTCCAAATCCACCAAACGGTTTTGGAAATCAAAATCCTTCGGCTCCAATCGGTTTCGAAAACGTCCATCAACGAACGGGACCTCAAACCAGCCGTCAAGATGTAGGTTTTGAAAGCGTCAACAATCGAGTTCCTCTGCAGAACGCACCACCACCTCCTGGGTATCAACCACCAGGGGGAGGAAGGGTACCATACCAAAATGGATACAACAACCAGAATCCTCAGTACTCGCAAGGTGGATCCTACCCTAACAATAATTATTATGGAAACGGTCAAAATGGTTACCAAAACAACTACTACCATGGGGGATCGCAGCCAGGGTCGTATTACAACCCTCAATATAATGTGCCCAATGGACCGCCTCCACAAATTTACCAACCGATCCAGCAATCAAGCGGTGGCAGTTCATTTTTAGGATACGGTGCGTCATTCGCCGGTGGTTACCTAATCGGAAAATTGACCAGCGGTGGTGGTGGTGGAGGAGGAGGTGGCGGAGACAGGTCTAATCCAGATGACCGCCAATATACGGTTCATCACTATCACAACAATCGGAACGACGTCCCTGAGAGGCTTTCGGTGTCAGACAACAGCCTTGTGCCCTGTTCGCAGAACGAAACTAACAGTTTGTGCGTACCCAACACATTTCCGCTGTGTTTAGGAAACGGTACCATCATGTGTGTTACTCATCTGCCTTACACAACACCGTGCGGTACAAACTCATCTCTCGCCTGCGTAGTCACAGTGCTACCGTGTTTAAACGACACTGCTTGTAATATTTCTGGAAATATTCCAACAACAGCTGTTTACATTCCATGCATATCAAACGTGACGGTTAACAAGCGAAGCGGAGATACCATGGTACTACCACCTTCAGATTTCACCAACAACCAAGTGAAACTGTGTGTGACCGCGATAGCGGAACCGAAACTTACGTTATCACGAGTTGGAAGTTTGGGGGTTCTTTTAGGTGGAATTTTGGCATGGCCACTCATGATGGGAATGAACCAAACGACGTCGATCACGCCAAGCAATTTAACCACGATTAGACCTGACCTTTACCAAACTACGATTAAATAAAATTGTGTAGTGATTTTTTTTGCCTGGGCCCAACCGCCCTGGTTTGTAAATAACTAATTAATTTATTTATTTTAATATTATATCAAATAAAGTGTCCTAGATTTGTTAAATAATTTTTTCCTTTAATTTTATGGATAGAAAGCTTTTTCAAATGCAAAAAAAATAGGTTTATAAATGTCAATTAGCAAAAAATTAAGCCGAAGTTGTTATTCTTTAATTTATAACTTGAAATTAAAAAACAACTTTGGAGTCGCATATTTCTGATGTACAGAATTAATTTTTAAGCGGAGAAAGTGGAAAATTGAATAGAAAGTATATAGAAGCCATTATTTTATGATTCAAAATTTTAAATTCGTAGTATGACTTAATTATTATTTTTAGTAAGTAAATTCATTTTTCGAATAACTACAAGGCTGGAAGTCATTAAATTTTAAATTACTTAAACGTTTCAATTCCAACATAATCCTAAGTGGTCTATTAAAATTTTGAAATGCGTTCGAAAAGGAAACGAAGAGATTTCCTTTGATATTTAAATAATTTAATTTTTATCGATGTCGTTACAAAAATTAGGTAAGTTATTTTAGATGTGTCTAGTCCACGTACCGGTATTCCACCATAAAATCAAATGTTCACTCAGAGAAGGTAAATCCCCCGCCAAAGTTTCCTGTTGTTTTAAATTGTTTTTGTTTAATTTATGTCAGCATTTATGTAACATTAAAAACAATTTCTTGGTAACCCCTCCCCCTTCCGACCGGCCGGTTTCAAAAATAGGAAGTTTCCGCATGCTCTGCCTTTGGTTTTATGAAATAATAATATATTTAATATAATATTGAGATATGTTTTTCCTGATTCTAAATTTAAAACATGTGACCTGGACTACGGACGGGGACTAAAGGGACCTAATGTCGGAAAACTAGTTTCCCGGTAAAACGCGTTTAAAAATTTAAAGTTAGTTTCGCCGTGTTTATGCGTTGCTAGGCAAGTATAATTGAACTTCTGCATTCCCCGCGGTCCATTTAGGCTCTTTGACACTTTTTACGATGTTCATTACCCAGTGTTGCCTTTACAGGGAATATTTTCGTAGTTAAAAAAAAATAAAACTGATTCAGGATCGAAGGAAGCGACTACAAAGGAAGAAACGCAGCCTAGAAGGTCAGAATTGAAACGGAAAGCAACGAACGAAGAGGTTCCATCCAAGAAAAACCGTGGCGAGAAGCAGAATTTTTCAAAAAAAATAATAATTTTTGATTGTTTATTTCTATTATTTTTTTATATCGATTTTGTAAGGTAATTAATAAAAATAGAAAGTTACAGTTTGTTACATTAGAAAAAGCGAATTTTTCTCTATAAGAAATGTCCAAAAAATGAAAAAAATTTTTGGATTTTTTTCATGTTTTTGCGATTTTACGTTCAACTTTGAAGTTGATTTGTGAAGTGAGTGAAGAAGATGGAAACTTGTGGTTTGCGCCATTCGAAAGAGCGTCTTTTTTTCCTATAAAAATCACCAAAAAAGTGAAAATTGATTTTTCCGACGTAAGGCCTCTTTTCGTAGTCTAGGTAACATATTATTTCTCCATAAAAATGAAAATCTTCAGAAACACATGCTGGCTAACTTTAAAATTCTCCAATATACAAATGGGAACTGATAATCCCAATTTTTCAAATTATTATTATTTCTATTTATTTTTCTCTTCTAATACGAAATTGGGAACGTTAAAATCAAGAGATAACCATAGCCATCTGTCCCCGTATCAAATTATTTTTATTTGCTTTTCTTGATTTTCACTTTTCAATATTACGAATTTTAACATCAAAATAAATTGGCAAAATGTGTCTTCTCTAATCTCTATATCTCCAATCCAAATTAATTTATTAATAACCCAAAATTATACTGAATAATTTCTTATTAAAAAATAATCACTGTCATTTGCAAAAATCTCAATAAAAATTACGGACACAAATTTTCTTCAAGCGCTTAGGCGGCCATCTGTTTGGCAAAATGATAATGGATTCCATTGCTAGTTGGCGCAATCTCAACTAAAAGTACGAGCCACCACTGAATTTAACTAATAAAAACAAGCGACAATAAATTGTTTTGACCAAAAATTGCATTGGTCCGGGCTCTCTATTTGATAAAAGTGATTACTTCGAGTCAGATAATAAAAAATTTGTCTAAAAAAATAAAAACCTTTCCAGGATTTCAAGTTTTCGATTGCAATCCGGGCCGGGGAATCACTCCCCCGTTCTTCGTCGCACCCGTTTACCTGTTATTTAGCAATTATCAGTTTCTGAAATCATCAGACTGAATGGCGTGAAGATTTAAACCTTCAAATAAACCTTCACTCCTTTTTATCACACTTATTTAGTGTGGCTTTTATTGGTCAAAGGCACCACACACTTTCCAGACCTTTTCAAACCAGAGCATGGCTTTCGATTAATAGGAGCTCGACCTTGAAAAGTGGGCGTGACTTTAAATAAATGGGTGGTCTGTGGGCGTGTCTTTGTGGAGGGGATGAACACTCAATTATTCACTACTGCCCGATATGTGACCTGAGTGCATGCAAACTTCGATTTGCCCTCCACATGCAATCCAGAATCCAATCTTAAAAAATCTGGGAAATTAGAAAAGCTTAGAAAATCTATAGAATGGACAATCGGGTCAATTTTGCTTTTTCAACTAAACGAGAAGGGAATCGACCTTGAAAAGTGGGCGTGGCTTAGATAAGGATTGCACACACGAGTGTTCTATTGCCCGTACGTGCGTTCTGATATAGTCTTAGTGTTAGTCGTCAGACGCGATTTTTCCGCTGTCCAGTACACATCATGCTTGTTGAACCCCTTGCTTGTAACCGCACTCATATTACGCAACATTATGCAACAATTTAAAAAATAAAAAAAGGCTAATAATTAAAAACGAGTTTCACCTCTTTCAAGTAGCACCTTTGGCGAGTTGGAGCTATCTAGGGGGATGTTTTTAGCGAGTCAGCGAGTCACCGACGCTCCGCACCCTCCGCTCCGGGCGCTACGCGCCGTTTTGACGAACGCAACCAAGGTAATCGAAAATCCACCCTAAAAACGGTGGTCGACAACTGAATACAAGTGCTATGTCTATCAGTAAGAGTATATTAATCCAGGCGAACCGTAATAGAACACTCGTGTTAGTGAAATCCCTATCTAAAATGCATGTAAAATTTTGATTTTCAAATGCTTTTCAATTTTCTACGATTCATGAAAGGGGCCGTCCATTAATTACGTAAGGACGATTTTTGTAATTTTTGACCCCCTCCCCCCTACGTAAGGGCACGTAAGATTGTGGCAACCTCCCCCCTCAACTCTTACGTAAGGATTATAAAAAGAAATGCATTGACCCCCTTAACTCTTTTTATTAGAGGCAGGGGAGGGGTAAATTTTTAAAATTAAAATTTATTAATTATTTTTTGTTATTGCTATGTACATTTACAATTTAAAAACCTATTTTTTGAGTTTTGGGTATTTTTAAATTTTAAATTTAATTTAAGAAAATGGTTTAAAAACCTTACGTAAGGACTGCGCCGGACCCCCTCCCTCCCCCACATAAGAGTCCGTAAAGTTTCTTATACCCCCCCCCCCCAAACCCTTACGTAATTAATGGACAGCCCCAAAGTAAAATGTTTAGTCTACAACGTGAACATTTTTGACTCTCAATTTTATCTTTGCAAAAAATCTGCTATTTCGGAGAACATCGCTATATTATTATTTTTTGAAACCTTCTATGTCATAGATAAAATTTTAACAGAACAAACAACAATCTTCAACGAACTGCTATTATCTTGAAGGCTATAACCTTTAAACTTGATAAAAACCATTTAATGTGCTTGCTTTAAAAATAAGACCCGATTCTGCAGTCGTTAGTTTCTTAGTTGGTGTTAAAGCAGTCGTACATAAAATCATGGTTCCAAAAAACACCATAGTTTTTCAAGTCCTTCGTTTGGTTTTGCTTGTAATTTTTGCAGTATCGCTAATCGAGTGCAAAGGTAGTTCCCACGGCGGCGGTTCGCATGGTAGTAGTTCTCACGGTGGTTCCCACAGTTCGTCGGGTGGATCACACTCTTCATATGGAGGATCACACTCATCGTATGGAGGATCACACTCATCGTATGGAGGATCACACTCTTCATATGGAGGAGGTACGCATGTTTCAAATAATTATGGACACTCTGGAGGTTCTCCCGTTGGAACACACCATGTGACCAATAACGTTCACGTATCCAATACTCACGTCACCAATACTGTCCATCATCCGTATCAAGCCCATACAGTAGTGGCTCCGGGAGGAGGCATCCATTATCATCCCGCCGTTCAACTCCACTACTCTCCACCAGTACACACCTTTCACACTATACCAGTTTATCATCCACCACCAACAATTGTGGCTCATTCATCTCACTACGATTACAACAGTGGAGCACATGCAACAAACCATTTTTTAACTGGATATCTAATCGGAAGAGCTAGTGGAAATCTTGATCACAACACGTACCACCACCATACGGTTGTACACCATTACGACGATTCCGATTATTACTACACCGTCCACAACCATTACCAGAACAGCGAAAATGTCCCGACCAAATTTACAATCCCTGGTAACAGTGCCGTTAATTGTCCCGAAAACACTTCGGACGCTTTGTGCGTTCCAAACTCAGACGCTCTCTGTTTAAGGAACGAAACCATAATGTGCGTGACCAGTCTAAACCTTACTGTACCATGTGGTGTGGATAATGCATCTCGCTGCGTGTTCACAAGAATCGAATGCAAAGATGACTCTTCGTGCTTCTCAATTCAACAACAAAGTTACGTCGATTATTTTATTCCTTGTCTTGCAAACGTGACTCTCGCCAATAATCAAGTTTTAGACGGAACCGTCCACGGTGGAGAGAATAACTACGAATTGTGTGTTACCGCAATTGCAGAACCCAAAAAATTGGAATCGCCAGTAGGTTCCACGGTTTTGCTTTTCCAAAAATTAGGTTTATTTGCCTTAAACGAATTATCCGACATGAATAACAAAAGTGTAAACGAACTCTTTAAGATTAATCAAACAATAACAGAAGTAAATAATACTTTAAGTTAAAAGTGGTTTTTAAATAAAATTGGGAAAATTTTAGACTAGGTTTTATGTTATAATTAGCAATTGAATAAGTGAAATTTGTATTTTAAAAATGCAGTTATATATTTGATATTTTATTATAAATTTGTTTTCAAAAATTCTTTTCCTCCTTCCCTTTACACAATTTAATTGCAGGAAAAATAAAAATTCGAAAATAGTTATCTATGTACTAAGAATGTAAAGAGATTCTGGCCGAAAGTGACTGCTACAATCCGAAGATAACATTTTTGTCCGAGCAGAAAGAAAAATGCAAAGATGCCGCGGAAAACACGTAAAATCGTCGATTTTTCTGCAACGTAACTAGAGCAAGGCAAATAGGTCGCAATTGTACCTAAAGCAGAAATAAGAAATAAAAACAAAATTAATTACAAATCTGCTTTGAACTTACAAAATAATACACGAAATATTATGTGTGTGTTACTAATTCACTCAATTGTGCAGAAAAAGTAAGCAATTGTGCAATTTTTCGGCACAATTTTATGGATTAGTAACATAATTTCTCTCTGTGTAGTGTGATGATAAACACATTAATCTTTAATTGTTTTAATTATTATCTTCAGCGCACAAATCAAGTAATGCAATTGTTTTTCATGAGCTGAAAAAATCTACAACTTACGATTTCGGGCAGTGTATAATTTTTGTTCGTTAAATTTTTTATATTTCCTCGAATTACCTATTTTCCAAAATTGTCTCGGTTTTCTAAAGATTTTCTAGTTTTTTTTTAAATTTCTTAAGCTTTCCTCAAATTTCCCTATATTTCCTTATAAATTTCTTCAGATTTTCTAGGGTTTCCCAGTGTTTTCTAAGATATTCTGGTTTTCTAAAGATTTATTATTAGATAGATAATTGCCTATTTTCCAAAACTGTTTCGGTTTTGTAAAGATTTTCTAGTTTTCCTAAAATTTCCTAATATTTCTTCAAATTTTCCTAGATTTTCTTAGATATCATCAAATTTCCTAAAACTTCGCAGTGTTTTCTAAGATATTCTAGATTTCTAAAGATGGTGATATTCCTCGACTTACCTATTTTCCAAAATTGTCTTGGTTTCCTAAAGATTTTCTAGTTTTTCTAAAATTTCCTAAGTTTTCCTTAAATTTCGCTGGATTTCCTTAGATTTCTTCAGATTTCCTAGCATTTCCCAATGCTTTCTAAGATATTCTGGATTTCTAAAGATTTCGGCAAATTTTCTATATTTCGTCGAATTGCATATTTTCCAAAATTGTCTCGGTTTTCTAAAGATTTTCTAGTTTTCCTAAGATTTCTTCAAATTTCTTTAGATTTCCTTCGATTTTTCCGATTTACTGAGATTTCCCAGTATTTTCTAAGATAATAATAATAATAATAGGCATTTAATAAGAGAACTACAGAAAGAAACAAAAAGGTATTCTGGATTTGTAAAGATTTCGTCAAATTTTTTAAATTTCCTCGAATTACCTATTTTCCAAAATTGTTTCGGTTTCCTAAAGATTTTCTAATTTGCTAAAATTTCCCAGTGATTTCTAAGGTATTTTATGTGTCTAAAGATTTCATCAAATATTTTACATGTCGTCGAATTACCCTTTTTCCAAAATTGTCTCGGGTTTCTGAATATTTTCTAGTTTTCCTAAAATTTCCTAAGATCTCTTCAAATTTCCCTGGATTTCCTTAGATTTCTTAAAATTTCCTAACATTTCCCAGTGTTTTTTTAAATATTCTAAATTTTAATTACCGTAAAATTTCTTTTCAAGTATCCTAAGATTTTCTAATTTTCCAAAATTATCTCGGATTTCATAAGAGTTCCTTGGGTTTTCTTAGATTTCCTTGGATTTCCTAGAATTTTCTATATTTCTTCGAGTTTCTTGTTTCCTAAGATTTTCTAAGATTTCCTAGGATTTCTCAGTGTTTTCATAGATATTCTGGATTTATAAAGATTTTGTCCAATTTTCTACATTTCCTCGAATTACCTATTTTCCAAAATTGTCTTGGTTTTCTAAATATTTTCTAGTTTTCCTAAAAGTTCCTAAGATTTTCTTAAATTTCCCTGGATTTCCTTATATTTCTTTAGATTTCCTTAGAATTAAAAGAAATCCCAGAATTTCTAAAAAATTCTTAGGAAATTTTAGTAAATTTAGAAAATTTTAGAAAAACTAAGACATTAAAAAATCAAGAAAATTTCATGAAATCTAGGAAATTTAGGAAATCTTGAGAAATCAAGGAAATCTTAAAAATACTATAAATAATCTTTCAGTTTGCTTTATCGAATTTTTTTTTTTTAAATCTTAAGGCAATCGAGAATAAAATTCGGGAAAATCGTTCAAAATTGTTGTAAATGAAAATCTGACTTTGTGACTCACCCCTCAAGTGATTATTTTAATTTTACCGTTTTCAGCAAAGGTAATATGCTCTATTTGGAACTAATATACTTTTGGTGACTCGTCTGTAATTACCAGCTTCTCTACAATCCGGTCGTTCATCGATCCTGCAACTTTACCAACAATTTCGTAATTTTTAATAAAAATTGCATAATATAAAATTGAGTTCTATGTCATTTATAGAATAAAATAGTATGTTGTCTTAATAGGAACAAATGTTACATATTAAATACACTTGTTATTTCATCTTCAAACATAAAAATAGTTATTAAAATTAATTAACAATATTTTTAGCACCAGAGATGTTCGGCACCGAAGCAATTATTATGCCATTACATTTTTAAGACACCTTCTGATTGGTTTATTTTAAGTTACCAACCTAAGAAAATTGGAAAACAATAAATTATTTTGGGATTTTAAACCAAGTCTTTTTTTAAGATATTAAAAGTTATATGATATATTACGAGTACTTTTTCGACCACATAATTTTAAATAAATACAAAATTTTAATTATTTATTTTAAATTTGGAGAAAAATTTGGAAAAAAATTTTGAGAAAAATGGAGAAAAAAAGACTAATTAAGACTTGATATATTTTCACTAATACAAAAATTCTTAAAAATTAACTATTAAACAATCCGTTACCGCCCGCGCCATCAGGAGGGTTAAGTAGGTATGTGCATGATGTAACTGCTAATTAGTTGATATTTATACCTAAGTGTTTAATTGAACTTTAATAACAACAAAATGAATTTTGTTTACCAAATAACATTTTTGCATAATCAAATACGCAACTTCCTAATTAAATACTTCAGTTATAAAAATTAATTTTTTGTTTTGTTCGTTCACAGAAATCTAACTTCTAGACCACTGTGCGTCATCGATAAATTTCCCACTGAAACACAGTAATCTTCAAAGAAACTGGTATCATCATTACGCTTTTGACCTTTACCATTTAAAATAGCTTTTAACTTGATTATAAAAGAACTGGTATGCTGCAATCGTTAGTATGTTTGTTACAATCAACGCGAACGTAGTATACGCAATCATGGCACAAAATAGTGCGAAGAATTTAAAATTTTTGTTTTTAATTTTACTCGTAATTGTATCGGTCGGTAAAATTGAAAGTAAAGGCTCCTCGCGTGGCGGTGGTGGCTCACGCGGCGGTGGCGGCTCTCACAGTAGTTCTCATTCTACGTCTCATTCTTCCGGATCACACTCTACTGGATCGCATTCCACCGGATCTCACGGAGGTTTCGGAAGTCATAACGGTGGTATAAGCCATAGCTCAGGACCCTCACATCACACCGGTGGTTTTGGTAGTGGAAGTACCCATCATACTGGTGGTATTGGTTCTGGAAGCACTCACCACACCAATACTGGTTTTGGTACTGGAAGTACTCATCACACCAATACTGGTTTTGGTACTGGAAGCACTCACAACACCAATATTGGTTTTGGTACTGGAAGCACTCATCACACTGGTAATTCAAATATCGGGTTTGGAGGCGCCCATACAGGTGGATCTGGACAACACAATAGCGGTATTTCCTCAACTCATACCATAACCGGGGGAATTGGATTTACAAATCAAGGTGGACCTGTTCATTCTACCCATGTTAATCCGGTTGGATCCGGCCACCCACCTACCCATACAGGCATTTCTGGAAACACTCACGTAAACGGACCACATAATAGTGGTATTTCCTCAACTCATACCGTAACCGGAGGAGTTGGATTTACAAATCAAGGTGGGCCTGTTCATACAGGTACTTCTGGACAGCATAATACTGGTAGCGGTATATCTGCAACTCATACTATCACCGGAGGAACAAACACTAAACCTATCGGGTTTGAGCATTTAAATAATCAACATTCATCGAGCGGTGGCGCTACAAATCATGGAGGTCCAATTTCTCAAACGCACGTTAATCCTGTGGGAACTGGTCACCCAAGTGCTCCAGTTGCTCCGACAAATGTGAGACCTATTGGATTTGACCATGCGAACCAACATCCAACAGGAGTTGGCTCTACGCACGTTAATCCCGTTGGAACTGGTAACGGGTATCATCCGGTAAACACAAACGTTCATCCTCCCGGTGGAACCCATACAACCAATAACATTCATGTGACAAATACCCACATTTCCAATACAAACACGCATCACGCAAATGTTGGCTATCATCCATATCAACCACAAACAGTAGTACTTCCTGGAGGAGGTATCCATTACCACCCTGCAGTGCAGCTTCAATACGTCCCGCCAGTGCACACCGTTCACGTGATCCCCCTATATCAGTCTCCCACCTACTTCCATTCGTATCCTTCATACAGTTCCGGTATTGGATTAGGCCACGGAACCAGTTTTTTGAGTGGATATCTTATCGGAAGAGCTAGTGGAAGTCTCGATAACAGTATCTACCACCACAATACCGTACATCACTACGATTCAACCGACCACATTTATCATAACAACAATAACAACTACAACAACAACAACAACAACCCACCACAAACAAACAATTATTACACCGTCCACAACCACTATCAAAACCGCGAAACTGTACCAACTCAATTTTCGATTCCCGGTACCAACGCAGTCGAGTGTCCCGCAAATACCACCGAATCGTTATGTGTCCCCAACACCAACGCGATTTGCTTGAAAAATGAAACCATCATGTGTGTTACCAATAATCTGCTTACAGTGCCGTGTGGTCCCGACAACACTTTGCATTGCGTCTACACCAGAATTGATTGCAACGGTGATCCTTCGTGCAACACAACCGCAAATCAAACCTACATCGATTTTTATGTCCCTTGCATTGCAAATGTGACCCTTCTTAACAATAAAGTTGTAGATACTACCAAGTATGATGTACAAGGTAGTTACGAATTATGTGTGACGGCAATCGCAGAACCCAAAAAGGTAACGTCGCCATCGCCGTCGTCGTCGCAGATTGTCTCCAACGTAGTCTCCCCACCTGCAAGATTAGACTCACCAGTAGCGGCAACCGCGTTGCTTTTTGCCGCATTGGGTAAATATCACTTGAATCAAGTAGCTCAAATGAGCTCGGCAAAGTGACCGCAATTAACCAATCGCCAAATTGTTATGTAATTAAGATGTTAATTATTGTTGGTATTTAATTTTATAAATATTTTTTTTTATCAATTTTTTTTATTTCCCAATTAAAATATTTCTTAGCATCATCAATAGTATTTTTTGAAAGAGGTAAGTCTAACACAAAAAAATCAGAATATAAAGGCTTTCGGGGACAGTGTTCTTGGAGCGTCAAAAACAATCGAACTATTAAAAAAATGTCCTCTGGGTAAAATTTGGACAAACAGTCCTCGATATCGTCAATATTTAAAGGTTGTCTGTCACTTTACAACTCTTGAATATTTAATTAAATAAAGGTAATGAGTATGACCTTATAATATAATCCTGATAATCCGCTTAAACAATGTGTGCTTAAATTACTTGTCCTTGGAAGTCAGGAGCATTAGGTGAAAATCTTATTGCATCAACATCTACGTGGACCTTCACAAAGGTGATTTAATTGCAATCTGGTTATCGTAGTCGGTGTTTCTACGAAGGCGTCCTGAGGCCACAAAGTAAAAAATTAATTTTAAGTGGCAATATCGACTTACAATTGTCACTTTACACTTAGAAGTCGCAATTAACGCCTGCGCAATAATACTTATTAGATACTACGATAATATAGTAGTAATTATAAGTACGATTGCGCAGACGTTAATTGCGACTTCTAAGTGTCATTTGCGACTTTGAAGTGTCAATTGCGACTTCTAAGTGTCAATTGCGACGTCTAAGTGTCAATTGCGACTTCTAAGTACCAATTGCGACTTCTAAGTGTCAATTGTGACTTCTAAGTGTCAATTGCGACTTCTAAGTGTCAATTGCGACTTCTAAGTGTTTTGTGTTTGACTTCTAAGTGACTTCTAAGTAATTGCCACTTAAAATTTATTTTTTTACTTTGTGGCCTCAGGACGCCTTCGTATGTTTCTCCAAACTAACAGTGAATAAAATTATCTGTTCCTCAATTTAAGCCCAAATAGCAGTTCTGAATTGACTATTCCTTAAATGAAATTCAAAGCATGTTTTTCTCGGTTTTATAAAATTATAATTTAAGTGAGGTTTTTCTATTTCTAGCATTTATGCAAACGTAGGAAGAGCATACGCAACAAATTTTGCCTGTTACCCCACGTAAAATATTCAAAATGATTATAGAAGTGAGCTATTAAATTACCATTAGAATTATTAGGTCTTGAGATGATATTCGGACGTCTTTGGCTATTGAGTGCGTGATTTCTAAAGTTGCGCGGCCTGAAGGCCGCAGTGGTGATGATTTCAATTATAAATGAATTCATTCGAGAGAATTCTGTAAGTTTCGTCAATCACCTGATTTTATTAATTATTTTAATTTTAATTAAACTAAGCAAAATTATCATTATACTTGCATATTTTTTGCGTTTATGTGATTGTAGAAAAAAGCATACACAATAATTGTTGCTTATTACCCCACGTAAAGTAGTTAAAACGATTAGATAATTTAGATGTTAAGTTATCATTAGAATGATTAGGTACCAAAGCGGTACCTGGGCGTCTTTAGCTATTGACTGCTTGATTTGGAAAGTTGTGCGGTCTAAAGACCGCATGGGTTACGATTACGATTAAGCGGAAGCCGTAGTTATAGAACTACTAAGGAAATTGTGGAAATTCAGAAATTCAAAATAGTACTACCTGTTGCCAAAAGTTGTTGAAAATTCGTACTAATGGCCTACGCCTACAGCATACTTAATGACTTCTTCAGTGACTGCCCGTGGAAGTTGCTGATGGTTATAACAAAATAGGAATCTTCATAGAGAATTGGAATTCCTTGAAATCAAAACGATATTATAATTTGATGAGTGATATGCGTGGAAACACACCCATGTCCCCCCTCCCCAAATAACAGCCAGTTAATACTGTGCTATGTAACTAGATGACGTTCTTCTTAAGAGCCTTCATTGATTACTTCATTTATCGGAAAAGTAAAAAATATTAAGAAGCATCAACAAGTAATAAACCGAGTCGGTGCAGAGTTAGTCCATTTGACTAGGCATACAGAAGCAGTCACGGAAATTGCATCGCTGATTAGGATTAGGATTAGGATTAGAAGTGGAGGAGAGGCCAAATCTTGCATGCACTCAGGCCATATATCGGGTCCATTATGTTAACTCCGATGTTGTGGCCACAACGTGTTGATGCAAACCGGAAGGCCGAGCTAAGAAATTCTGTCAAGTCCGAGATTCGAACCCAGATCCTACCAATCCACGGCTGTGGTTCATCGGTGATTATTTCCAAATTAAAATAATAATTCCCAATGAAATTTCAATAGCCACACACGAGGGGGAAACCGCAGACCAAATTTTTGTACACCAGATTTCCTTTTATGAAATTTTCTTGGATTTCCTAAAATTTCCCGGGATTTCCTAAATTTTCCTTGGATTTCCTTGGATTGCCTAAGATTTCCTTGGATTTCCTTAGGTTGCCTAAGATTTCCTTGAATTGCTTAAGATTTCCTTGGATTTCCTAAAATTTCTTTGGATTGCCGAAGATTTCCTAAGATTTCATTGGAAAATTTCTTAAGATTTCTTAAGATTTATGTATATTACTCACAATACAGACTAGACACAATAGAATAACTGCTTTAAGCAATAACTATTTTCAAACTAAGTCACATGAGCGCAATAAGAAATGTACAGGTAGGAATCTGTAGAATCTGTAATTCAAAACCATCAAGAACTTTAAAACAAAGGTAAAAAAAACATTCATATTTTCTAAGTGTTAATTTAACATTACAAGGAAATTTGTATAACATTAATTATGGGATTCATCTAGATTTCCTCGGATTTCCCGGGATTGCCTCAGATGTCCCCGAAATTTCCTCAGATTTCCTAAGATTGCCTGGGATTTCCTAAGATTGCCTAAAATTTTCTAAGATTTCCTCGGATTTCCTAAAATTTCCTGAGATTTCCTAAGATTTCCTGGGATTACCTAAGATTGCCCGAGATTTCCTCGGATTTCCTAAGATTGCCTAGAATTTCCTAAGATTGCCTGAAATTTCCTAAGATTTCCCCAGATTTCCCGTCTGTTGTACACCAAATTTCCCAAGAGATTTCCCCCTCGACCGCACACAATATAAACACAATACGCACACGAAGCTTGGTTTTTTAAACCGGGGGGTCTGGGGGGTATGGAATACCCTCCAGTACACCAGTGATTCTGTGCAAGAAAGTGTTGTTGAGCTCATAAATTGCGAACCGGAAATCAAACTTCTAAAAATCTAAGATTTCTGATTTAAAATTAAATAACACATTTTCTTGTTTAGAACACAATCACTGATGTGCTGAGGGGTATTCTATATCTCCCAGACCCATCGGTTTGAAAAGCGAACAACGTCAAGCTGTTTTGCAAATCGTCGTGTACTTTGATGATATACCTATAAATAGCATCATTAGACTAAATTTTTCTTTTAATTTAAGCTGGGACGAAATGTGGTATACAAGTAAAAGGAAAAATCAAAAAATCAATCTACTGAAATTCAAGAAAATCAGGAAAAATTTAAGAAAATTTTAGGAAACTTTAGTCAATTTCAGAAAATTATAGGAAATCCAAGGAAATGTTGGGAAATCTGAAGAAATTCTTGAAAATTCAAAGAAATCTCGAAAAATATATATTTTATGAATAGCCTCCTGAGATAATTAAGGCACGAGCCGCCACTGGTAGAAAACCGAACTCCGAACCTGACCTTTTATAAAGTTCTCTAATAGGATTCCCACTTGTTAAATAAACCGAGAATAATTTCTCAAAATCTAAGATTTCTGATTTGAAATTCAATAACACATTTTAGTTTTTCGAACACAATCACTAATGTGCGGGAGGTATTCCATACCCCCCAGACCCCCCCCCCCCCGGTTTGAAAAGCCTAGCGTTGTAATTGTCTTCAAAATGGAAAATGTATTTACAGGCTTATGAGTTTCAAACTAAAAATGTTACCTGCTTTTTATCTATTTATAGAAATCCATTTTTATAATTCAGGAATAATTCCCGATGCATTTCCATAGCACCTACTGTATATTGCTAGGGGGAAATTTTGGTTTTTGTTTTTTAAAATTTGTAAACATTTTGAATTTTCCAGCTTTCCTGCCGACTAATTAAGGTTGCAACAATCAGGTGGAATAATCAAGATTTTTGCAGCCAAGATTGCCTCGTAAGCGTTATATATTTCTTTTTTGATTTTTTTTGAGTTTTTATTTAATTCAATTTGATAGTTTTGGATTTTTTTGATGATTAATTATTATTATAATTGACAATTTTGAGCTTGAATATATAAATTGCTGTTGGTAGGGTTTTCATTGGTTGTTTAACTTTAATGAGCGTTTTAGTTAAAATAGGTTTAAAATACTCTTTAAGTATTTTTATGAATACAGTGGTAGATCTAACCAATTACCAGAAGTAACCAATTTAATGATGAGCAGGGAAAGCGGTTAGGTTCAACAATTCGACGCTGTCAGCTCGGCGCTGACGACTTAGCATGTCAGCAGTCGTGTTAGCAGGTGCTGACTTGGATTGATACCGGGTTAGCCAGCGCCAGTTGTTTGACCTTGTTCTGACCATGTCCTCACAAACTTTCAGCAAACCACCGAGGTGTAATTTTGCTGTAAATACCATTTCTTCAAACGTCTCTTATTACCCCAAACCAAAGACATTATTTTATGTGAGGTAATCAAGGTTGAACGCATTTTCCAGAGTTCCACCGTGATTTTTCCACTGTCTGAAAATTTATTAGACCAAAATATCGAAAATTATTATTATAAAATATAAAGTTTCAAAAAAAAAATGTTACAACGCAATAATTTTCAAGAACAACTGTGTGGATTAATTCTATCTTAAATAAGCAAAAAATGCCATTAATGTTTTTGCAGATCGCACATTATTTATTTGTTGCTAACAAATTGTAAAAACAACGTTTTTGTAAACGTAATAGGATATTCGTGGATAAAAAATTTAATATGTTCATCTTGAATAATACCGCGCCATTTAATTTTTATAATTATTGCCTTACATATAAAAGCCACCATAAGTAGGTTTTGCATCAGTTTAGATTTTAAATCGAAATAGTAAAGTTACGATGAAATCTGAAAAGTGTATCGCGTTGGGATTAACAATCCAAGTGTTTGTTGTGGTGTTTGTGGTGGAAATCTCGTGCCAAACCACCAATAATTACCATGTCGGTTTTGAACATGTAAATCAAGGAATAAATAATCATTCGGGAAATGCAACTCATTATAATCATACAACTCATAAACCGATTCACGTTCACACAACCGTGGTTCATCATCCGGTAACTCACAAAGTTACAACTCACAGAACAACTCATCGAACGACAACTACTTTACTTCCAATTATTGTCCAAACTGGATTTAACGAAGAAGTGCCGTCGACTTTGTACCAAAATTCTCCTCTTTTCAAATCTGCCACTGATCATAAATTTAACATCGAAAAGAAGAAAGTATTTGATAACTTCCTGCGGAACCACATCAAACAAATCCGAGCAAAAGCGGGACGCCTCCGACAACCTGTTCTATCCGAAAGTCAATACTATTTTGTCACTCACACCTACTACAATAAAAGGCTGGTCAATAAAATTTCGATAAATAACAGGACTTTTGTACAATGCGAGAATAAAAACACATCAACCACTATTTGCCTTCCAAACAGCCACGCAATTTGCTCAGATAACGGAATCATAATGTGTATTACGTTATTACAGCAAACTTCCCCCTGCGCACCGTATTCGCTTGATTATTGCACCGAAGTCACCCTTCCGTGCGCAACTGATGACGTACCCTGTGTAGCATCAAATCAACAATTTAAAACTATCAAAGTGCCATGCGCAGCCATACGTACTGTGTCCAACAGTGTACTAGCTAAGTACACAATTCCAAACAATCCATTTGATATTGACCCAAACGCAATCTGCATCACCGTCATTGTGGAACCAAAACTGTTAAGATCGCCCATCAGTTCCCTCGCGGGATTGGGATATCAACTTGCAAATAGCCACTTCGAACTAATTAACAAGGTTACAACCCTCAAACCTGCGTCGGTTGGTGTCACCCAACCAATCAATATGGCTAACCAAACTCAGCAGGGATGATTTTGGATCTTTCCAAGAAGTAAACACTCAGTATTTTAAAATTTAAGAAAATTTAACCGTAGAATTAAATATTGACATGTAATAATAAAATAATAAATATATAATAATTATTACTTCATTTTTATTATAAAGAGGGGGGGGGCGGAGTAGAGTAGAGAAAAATTATACAAAGTTTGAATTGAACCACCCGCGTAAAAGAGTTACTGAAAAACAATTCAACGAATTTATATGATATTAATTTGACTTTTGCTCTTTCATATCAGCAGAACGTTTAACGTTTTTTAAATATGAATCAATTAGTAAACAGCTTGTCAAAACATAGCAGCCTCGGCCATGAGCATTGCGTTTCAATTTATTAAATGAGAGAGTTTTTAATTTGCAAATTTTTATTTAAGCGTCGTCCGACGTATACATCAGTAAAATTAAAAATTATGTATTCAAATTGTAGAAATTTTTTGGTGGAGTAACATGACCTGAAGGGTTAAGAAGAGATTATTATTTATTCTAATGTAAATTTTGTAACAATTAACAAAAGTAATAAAAGGATCGATAAAGCCCCCGGTAACACTACACCACTGAATACCATACAACACGGTCCTGTTCAACTTCAGTCGATATAAACGTACTGGGGTAATACTGGCAAATCTGCCTGACGGTCCTGGCAATACAAGGACTGACCGTGTATGGGAGACTTTAGATCTAAACTTGACGAATCGTCCGTGTAATATTTAAAACAAAAACATCAAGAGACGTCCTTTATAGCAAACATAGCAATTAAGCGTTGGATGTTTAATTAACTAACGAATTTTTAACTTTTTTTCTTTTTTGTGCTGCGTAACAATTAAAACATTACAAGTAGTATCATCCCACATGTCAATGTAACTCGATACCTTCTAAATAAAAACCTCTCAAGTAAACAAATTTAACCCTGGCACTTCATATTGTTACTTAATTTCGTTAATTCGTTTATAATCTACTAAATTGAAATCGCCATGTATAAAAAAAAATTATTAAATAAACACAATTTACGATTTTAGTAATAAATCGAAACAAAGCATACAGAACTACAGATGGACCAAACTTGAAATGTTTAAAAATAAAGAAAAGATTTTTCCCTAATTTTCTAAAATTATTTTGGATTTCCTACATTTTCTCAGATTTTTTATTCTTACGTATCGGGATTTCCTCAAATTTTCATTTGTGCACTTGTATATCAGATTTCACCAGCGATTCCTCCTTGGATCCATTATAATAGTTTATTATATTTTTCTCAATTTGTGAGCCAATTAAATGGAAGCTAAACTTGGATTTTCGTGAATTTTCCACTTATTTTTCAAAATAAATAAATTCTTTCACATATTATCCAGGTTTTCCCCGGTTAAAATTGAAGATTTTCCCTGATTTTTTGAAGATTGGTAAATTTCAGAAATTAAAAACGTAATTTTTATAATAAATTTTGTTTCTCTGTTTCCAAAAAATTTCTTTTGTTTCAATTTTTCAGTTTTAAAAATTATAAATTCTCTGATTTTCCGTCACAAAATTTGTATAACTTATCTCAACTTTTCAGGTATTCCCGGTTTATTAAACAAATGGGAATCCTGTTAGATAACTTCATAAAAGGTCAGGTTCAAAGTTCAGTCCTCAACCAGTGGCGGCTCGTGCCTTAATCATTTGAGGAGGCTATTCATAAAATATATATTTTTCGAGATTTCTCTGAATTTCCAAAAATTTCTTAAGATTTCTTCAAATTTTCCCTGATTTTCTTAAATTTCTGTAGATTGATTTTTTTATTTTTTTCTTCATTTGTATACCAAATTTCTTCCCAGCTTAAATTTAAAAAAAATTAAGTCTAATGCTATTTATAGGTATACCATCAAAGTACACGATTTACAAAAAAGGTTGATGCTCAACTACGTCATTATAGCCTACGTACAGTAGCAGTCATGGAAATTGTATCGGTAATTATTTCCGAATTAAACTAACAATAATTCGCAATGAAATTTCAATAACCGCACACTATATGAATACAATACGCATATAAAGTTAGGATTTCAAACCGGGGGATCTGGGGGGTATGGAATACCCTCCAGTACACCAGAGATTATGCGTAAAAATAGATATATTATTGAGCTTATGAATTTCAAACCAGAAATCTAACTTCTAAAATTCTAAAATCTAAGATTTCTGATTTGAAATTCAATAATACATTTTCTTCCTTTTTTAACAGAATCACTGATGTGCTGGGGGGTATTCTATACCCCCAAACCCCCCGGTTTGAAAAATCTAACTTTTTAAATACTAATAATACTAAATAAAATAATCCGAAGGGAAAATCGCTGAGAAAATCTGGTGTACAAGTGAAGGAAAATCTAAAGTAATTCACTCACTAATCTTGGCAGATTATAATGTATTTCGAGTAGAAAATGCATTGGCGTACTTATAATTTTATTTAAGTACAGTATCAGTCATTGAAATTACATCGCTGAATATTTTCGAATTAAAATAACGAAATTTCAATAACCGTACCCAATATAAACACAGTATTCACATAAAGCTATGTTTTTCAAACCGGGGGGTCTGGGGGGTATGGAATACCCTCCAGTACACCAGAGATTTTGTACCAAAAAAATGTGTTATTGAGCTATTGAGTTATTGATTTCAAATTAGAAATCTAACATCTAAAAATGTAAAATCTAAGATTTTTGATTTGAAATTCAATAAAATAATATTTACTTTTTTTTTTCAACACAATCACTAATGCGCAAGGAGGTATTCCATACCCCCCAGACCCCCCGGTTTGATAAACCTAGCTTTCAGAAAAGATAATGTATTTTTGAATTTTAGTTTCAAACTAAAAATTTACCTTTTTATCAATTTCTGTTCTATTTTCTATTCTTTATTATTAAGAATATAACATAAATACTTAAGGTAGCATTCGGATCACGGCAGTCGCTGCCCGGCAGCCGCCAACCGGCAGTAGCGACTCGGCAGCCGCCCACTGCATTGTAGGTATTTGTATATAACGCGTTCCGATGCATGCGGTTGTGCAGTTCCTTTAAATTTAAGTGCCCGTTTTATCAGGATAATATAGCTGCCTTCATCAACTCTGGATGTATTATATAATGAATCTATTTTTTTATTCCTCTTTGATGAAAGTAAGAGCAACATTATCACATCATCCTCTTCTTCGTTCTCTATCAGTCGCTTCGTTTTCATTTTAAGTTGTCAGACATAATTCAGCTTCGTTAGGTACTCCAAGCACGACCCAACGCACACTGTTCATGCTAAACTCCTGCTTGATACTGCACATGGTAGTTACGGCCCGGGCGGCGGCGGTAGCCACTATCCGAAGGCTCGTGGCAACGCCGCTCAGCAACGCCGTTCAGCAGCGCCGCACAGCATCGGCTGCCAGGCAGACTGCCGTGATCCGAATGCTTCTTTTAGATATCTATTTTTTTAATTCGGGAATAATTCCCAATGCAATTTCCATGACCGCTACTGTATATTGCAGTACCACAGGCCCGTAGCCAGGGGGGGGGGCACCTGGGGGTACGTGCCCTCCCCGAAATGTTAAAAAACAACATTTTTTGTAATAATAAAAATCCCCGGAACGGGATCCCCCGAAAATGCTACATTTTACAAAAGGCTTTTTATGAATGCCCCGAAGTGAAATTCTGGCTACGGGCCTGCAGTACCATATTAAGTCGCTAGCGGCATATACAATGTAGTTAAGCGGAGATTTCAGTTGATACATACAGCTACAGAAACGCGTAAGACTATACCAAAACCTCCTTTTCCCAAGAACTTTCTAAAACTTTTCACTTCAGGCCCGTAGCCAAGGGAAGCATCTGGGAGCACGTGCCCCCCCCCCCCCCCAGAAATGTTAAAAAAACAGCATTTTTTGTAATAATAAAAATCCCCGGAAGGGATCCCCCGAAAATGTTACTTTTTACAAAAGGCTTTTTATGAGAGCCCCCCTCCCGAAATGAAATCCTGGCTACGGGCCTGTCTCACTTAACAAATACCTGCACATGGTCAAAAATAGGAAAAATTATCTTTGTTGCTTAAAATAGAGTAAGATCCCTACAAGTGAACCGCCTACAAAGTGTCTCAAGCAAGATTAGGAGTAGATTCTCACTAGATTCACTTCGATTCAAATGGCGCAGTTGCAGTAAAGAAGTGCAACTGTTAACTTCACATCATAAAATTTTAAATTTGATTCTACTTCGGTGGCCTTAAAGGATGTTTTATCAAGTGCATGGTATCAGTGTCCTCTAACTTTCTAGAAACAAATTCTGTCAGGGATTTCTGTTGGCCTACAGAGGTTTCTGCCCTTTCAGCCGTTCTTTTGGATATCGGTCGTATCATGGAGCTTTTTTTAATGAGGAATAGCTTCTTTATACCTATTTACTTCAACTTTTCTTTTCTTTTTTTTTAGCTGTTGTTTAGGATACTTTTTTTACTAGAAATAGTAAAAACTCTAATTTCATTATATTTTTAGATCTAACTACGGTAAGAACGTTTCCAAAACCAAGGACGAGTACAAGAGGGGGGGTAACGGGATGCATAATTTAATATATTGTCGTGTTCCAAAATTCTCCATTAGATATTTAATTAATAAAATATATATGCAGGTACTACTTATAGATAAAATAATATTTTTTTTTAAATTTTAATTTAATTTTGTTAAATTTTTGTAAAAAATATTATAAATTTTGAATTTTCCTTATCTTACAAAAACAAAACTTACCACTAAGTGGTCTTTTGTCGCCAAGATGGCCGCTTAAGCAGTTTTTATTGCTATTTATTTTGAGTTTATATTTTTGCAATTAAAAGTTGCAAAAAATAATGGTTTTAAATTTTGGATTTTTTTAAAACTATTTATATTGAAAATTATTTTGAAGTTGAAATTTGAAGATTTTTAAAATAAAATATTTCGATATCAAAAAATGGATCTATGAAAACTGCATCGGATACTTCTAACTTTAACTTTAGGTAAACGACAACTTACCCCAGTAGCACGCTAGCTCCGATCTCTCTTGCAAAAAATATTTTTGGAAAAATTTAAATCGCAGTTTATACTGAACGAGTAAATTGAAATTGAAAAACAATGTTACACGTAAAATAAATTTTTTTTTTAAATTAGATAAAGTAGATCGAACTCTCTAGTTCTTGGTCAGATTGAACGAGCTTGTTCAGTCGAGGTGGGTGTGACTCGTTTTGATTGGACGGCTAAAAAAGTTGAGATATTTTTCACTTTTTTGGTAAATTTTTTCAAGAAAGGTACACAACTTCTCGAATTAATTGCGGAAAAATTTGATTTAATTCGAGTGTACAAGTACTTTGTATTTTTACTATTCTATCAAAATAAATAATAGTTTCCAAGCAAACACGTGAAAATTAAGTGGCATGTGTTGAGTAACAATAATCGAAAATAACATTTTTTGAGTAACTCGTGAAATAACAATTTTATTATGTACCATTTTGTTTGTAAGCTTTAAAATCCGACATAAAATAAATAAAGCCGCATTTCAAGCAAATACCATAATTTTCGGAGTTTCTATTATTTTGGAAATACATTGTAATATTTCTTCAAGATTTAAGGATGCTCGTAAAATCGCGAAAATTTTATCTCAAAAATAAATTATTTTTTAAATCTACCAAATTATTTATTTATCTGTGTAATAGAATTTTAAACATGAAAAGTCACGTTTTTAATCAAAATTTAAATCTTTAGCGCTATCATCATTTTCTTAGATGTAAAAATTCGGCACGTTAAAACGAATTTTCGTGTTATTGCATTTTCAATAAACATTGTGAAATATCGCTGGCGTTTGTTTACGTTGACGCGACGTCAAAACATGCCCTATTTTTACAAATTTCCTATCTTTGCACAACATTAAATTAATCAACTTACCGTCAATATCCGGATTTTCACCTTTGTCATGATCCGTCCATTCCGAAAACTGCAACAACAAAATTTTTATATTAAAAAAATTATCTTTTCAATTTGCCATTATTTATTTAAATACGTGCGTTAGTGAAGTCAGGTGAGACTAATTCGAGAAACGTAAAATAATGTGTGAAAAGTCATCCGGAACACTAATTTGAAGCAAGCGCTCGTTATTACGAGAGAGACTAATCGGATGAGCCTCTTTGCCCAAGAGCAATACATTCAAATAATATACTAAATGGAATTCGAACATAATTGATGAATGTCATGTAATTGGATAAATGAACGATTTTCATTGGAATATTATTCCAATAGAATTAACATCTATCACTAGGTAATCGTTGTTTAATGTTCATTGGTTACAGGACATAATTTGCACGTAAATGTAAGCCTGCATGAAAAATAATTCCATATAAACCATTAGCTTACATTTTTGAGGTCGAAATATTTAACAATCAAAATAAATGTAAAAATAACTTATTCGATTAAAATTTTAATTTACATCAATGTTTCTCTCGCAAATTAATTTTACAGAGAATTTTAGAATAAATATTGAAATTCTTGAACGTAATCTTCGGGAGCAAACTTTATATATACGACAGTCTGTACCCCTCGACATAATTAGTCTAACCAGAAAAAAATTGATAAAATTCTGCGAGAGACTACTAAATTATACAACATTGTAAGTGTCAAGTTCCTAGGGGAAGATAAATGAACAGGCACCGCGTAGTACATCACTTCACTTCGAGGTGCGATAAAGGGGAAACCCCCAAAGTTGTTTAAATTTTTAAAATCTTTAAATTAGTCCACAAAAGTTACTCCTTTGATAGAGGTAATTAAATTTTAGTAGTTTTGCAAAAGTCGCTTACAAAGCAGCCGCATGCCTTTGCTTGGTTTGAACGACGTGAAATAATGACCTATCCGCATCTGCTTTCAACGACGCCGACGTTGTACTGTTTGACAAATCGAAAACGTGTAAAATTAATATTTCTCCTACGTTTTCTCTAAATCCCCTATTTTCTTTGAAAAAATTTTTGAGTAATGAAGGCATTTTGAAAACAGAAAAACTGTTTTAAGGCCGAGAGCCACCTCAAAAGTTGGTAATTTACAAAACTCGCTCTTGAGCTGTTGTTATTACAATTTTCCAATAAGCACATTACGTTTTCGTTTAGTTTCTTATAGCCATAAAACTCGTTCGTAAATTTCATTTTGAAAAACTTTTCAATTGAAATAAAATACGCGTTCCACGTTCAGTCTGGTGAGTTTCATTTTCTCGATAATCTCTCTAAAGCACACAAATATAGTTCCTTTATTGGATTTGAATTTTTTTTTATTTCGCCGTTAAATTTTAATTACATTTTTGACAAATGAGCTGCGTAATTTCATATTTAAGTTCGAAAATGCAGGGACACTCAAGTGCAACATTAAAATTTTAGGCGTCCGTCGTCGTCGCCGTCGTTTTATTGCATCGACAGGACATTTGCGAAACTTACTAATTAAAATTTTACTGTATTTGTGCTACATGGTAACTTAATTGAAATTTTAATTGCTTTGCGATTGTCGTACGTACTTGCAACTTCAAACAATGTAAGAGCTTACACTTGACCGGTTTTCATAAAAAAGTAAGGAAAATGTGGAGAAAAGAAAATTCGCAATGCTAAGAAAAATTAATGTTGTGTATCTCAATGGCTTGCCTTGAGAAAATAATACATAAAAATAGTTTCAAAAAAATCGGCGATGATTTCCAAGAGGAAAACATGCCATATCCTGCAATTCTACAGATCCCACATACAAAAAAATTATAGGTAGGTATATCATGTTTTGTTTTTGTATTTTCTTAAATTTATTAATTTAATAACCCAAAATATCAAAATATTATAATGCAGTCAATTTTGTGCTTTCGGAATGCATCGTTGAAATTCACTTAGCATAATTTATTTTAAATGATAACAAAGCAACTAAAAATTGTGTTTTCGCAGACTATCTTGAATTTACAGTACCTTTTTTACATTTTTACATAAGCAGTACAAGATTTCCCACATTGTGATTTTACATATTTAAACCAGTCGCGAGTAGATTAACGAGATTCCCAACCCACATTGCAAGAAAAAAAAATTATTTGCAATACCTATTATTTTGATTAAAATAAAACAATTACTTTTTTGTTTGAGACTTGAAGCTTTTTTCTTTATTGTTTTGGGGCCCGGCGGTAGTAGCCTATTTACTCCCCCCCCCATCGACTCTGTTTGATAAAAGTGATTATTTTGTGTCAGATAATAAAAAATTTGTCTAAAAAAATATAAATATTAAAAAATTTTCCAGGCCCCCTCGAAACTCCGGACCCGAAGGAAATCGCCTCGACCCCTCCCTCTCTCTTCGGGCCTGTGCCTAAGCTCCAGTAGTGGCTACAGTAATAATGGTTTACAAGTTTTTGCATAACTTCTAAAATCAAAAATTTTATTACTATCCAAATGATAAAATGCGGTTTATTAGATTCAAAATAGTAGAGCAAGTGACAATTGTGACACTTGACACTACCGCAAAGAAAGATAAAATAGCACTTTAACTACAAGGATGCAGGCCCGTAGCCAAGATTTTATTTGGGGGGGGGGGCACTTGTAAAAAGCGTTTTATAAAATGTAACATTTTTGGGGATTCCCCTTCCGGGAATTTTTATTCTTACAAACATATTTTTTGAACATTTGTAGAGGTGCAAGTGCCCCCATGCCCCTCCCCCCCCCTGGCTACGTGCCTGCAAGGGTAGATAAAGTAATTTATTATCAAATTTTGTCAGGGTTTCTTATATTTTTTTCTATAACATCTGCGGTCGAAAAATTTAATTACCAATTAGCCACAAATAAATCACTCCCGATTTCGTCGCTATCCTGAATTGTCGCTTTTCATTCCGTGTTTAATTCTAAAGAAACTTTCAGTTTTGAATTAATAATTAATTACTATTGCTATTGTCAATTTTGAATAATATTTGTTTACACTCTTGACTGCATGAGCGTCTACTTTACTTATTAGTTCGTGGTAGAATGCAGCAACGGATTTACACGGGAGACTGAAACCCTGAATCTCAGAGAAGTAAAACGCTCTAACTCCATATCCCCATAACTCCATAACCTCAAAACCCTATAACCCAATAACTCCGAAATGCAGTAATGAAGAGATTTACACGTGAGACTAAAACATCAAATCTCAGATTTCAGTGTGCATCCAAGGCACTTCCACGTTGTGACAGTGGGCCGTGTTTAAGTGTTATGGAGTGTAAGGGTTTTTGGAGTTCTAGGTTACTGTAGTTTTGGGTTCTTGGAGGATATGGTTTGATTAAGTTGCAGGGTTGATATTGTTAAGTTTTACAATTTTTAATTATTTTTTGAGGTTGGGAAAAAAACCTGATGTGATGGGTGGCAAAATGGGTCTTGGATTCAGATTTAGCGATCCCAAAAACATATAATGCACCTTATCTGGTCCAAGGAACCTCTCAGCGAATTTATTTTATAGTCCTGTGATTATCTAACTCAAAAATAACTTTTCTCATCAGCACATTACTGAAAGATACCGGGGGGTTTGGGGGTCTGGGGGGTATAAATACCCCCATATTCTCTGGTTTCAGAAACTAAATATTTGTGTAAATGTTTTAACATTTTAAATATATTAACATTTATATTATGTGCTTATTGTATTTTTAAAAATATCAGTTTGAATTATTTCATACAATTAATTGGTTACTGGGGAAACCCCTTAAATCCTGCATCTTCTGATGCGAACTCTCGCGACAAAATGCATTTGTTCTGAATAAGTGAAACTCATTTTATTTAATAAAATGGATTGTAGAAAGTATATTATTTAAATATAATTACACAATAAAAATAATTTAAACTTTCTGTTTGTCAATCCGGGGGGGTCTGGGGGGTATGGAATACCCTCCAGTATCTCAATAATTGTATGAAACACTCTTTGAACTGTAAGTACATTATTTACATATAATTATATAATAAAAATAATTTAAAATTTTTGTTTGTCAAACCGGGGGTTCGGGGAGGTATGGAATACCCTCCAGTACCTCAATAATTGTCTGAAACGCTCTTTGAGCTGTAAATATATTATTTAAATATATTGTCGTGTTTCAAAATCCATTTTTATTAATTTTGAATTTTGGAGTTGTAAAATTAGATTTTTGAGTTTTTGATTTTGTGAATATTTTAATTTTTTTAATATTTGGGAATTGAATTTCGATTGTGTAAATAATTTATTATAATAGTGAATATTTTAAATTGTTTGTGTACGCGCCTAAAAAATTTGAGTTGGTAATAATTTTTGTAAAATAAGATAGCTTTGGGCTTTTTGCTTGGTTCGTCAAGGCGGACGGACGCGTTTTGCGGAAGTCTCCGCTGATTTTGTTTAAATTTGCGTCTCTAATTGAGATTATTAAATATTGTGAATAAATGGTTTTGAAGTTGTGAGTACAATTTTGTTTAATAATTTGAATTGTTTTCGTCCTGGTTTTGGACGAATTTTTTGATACTTTTGGCATGGAACGATTCTGAAGAATCACTTTTTGGAAGAAACGACGTTTAATTAAGGAATGGATTAATTTTTAAAAATTATTATTGATAGTTAATTTGAAGGCGACGTGAACAGTTGCGATAGCGAGGCGTGTGGTCGGCGTATCCTCACATTTAACAATTCCATTGCATTTTTGATTGAAAATTATATGAACTGAAATTAAATAATTTAATTTTGGATTTTTGCTTTTTAATAGTCGTACATAGAAAAAATCACATTAAAAAGTTTCACCACAATAATATGTAATTAATTATATATTAAAAATAATTTAAACTTTTGGTTTGTCAAACCGGGGGGTCTGGGGGGTATGGAATACCCTCCAGTACCTCAATAATTGTATGAAAATCTCTTTGAGCTGTAAAATTTTAACTTAAACAAAATTTTGCTGAAATTAACGTGTTTATTATTTTAACGTTGATTTGAACGGCATGTGCCCAGCACAAATGTTTAGGTGTCGCTCCCTATTACAGCAAACTATGAGACGCCGCTGGCTAGTATTTTAAGTTACTAAATAACGAATTAAAGTGATTCTTACTTATGTCTGACAATGTTAACAAATGTAAAAAGATAAAAATTCTAAAAACTTGATTATCTTTAAGTGCTCCCAAAAATTTTTATTTTTTTATATTTAAATTTTATATTTAAATTTTATATTTAAATTTTATATTTAAATTTAAATAATTTTTTTTGGTAGGGAGCGGCAAAATTTAAGACCGCCCCGGGTGGCAAAATCCCTAGGTACGCCAGTGACTTTTAGCCTCCTCTGAAGAAAACGCGACGAGCGCCACTGGAGATAACAGATCTGCACACGAAAAATCGACTTGGGCCGACTATCGCTTTATATTGGGGATGTTGCAAATAGGATTTAATCAAAAAGTGCTCATGCCTACCGACGAGGTAAACAAAAAACGAAGTATAGTACATTTTAAATAAATAAACAAAAAACGTCTTGTGTCGGTTGGTACCTTGTGCTACCAAGAAAGGCATGGGCGTCCATAAGATCTTTTTCAGAGAGGGGCAAAATAAAACAAAATTTTATTATAAAAAAATTATACACGAAAATTTTTTAATTTGTTTTATTTGCAGAAAACACAAATTTCAAATTCCGTGGTTCTACAAAAAAACAAAAAATATGCACATCGCAAAAACAATATATTTTGTAGAAAAAACTCCCAGCTTTTAGAAAAAAAGTCAAATTTGAAGTATCTTGCGCCGCATACCGAAAAAAATCGATTTTTCCACTTTAATTGGATATTTAAGAGTCTATTAATGAGTTTAGGATAAAATGGACATTTTTATTCGAAAGCTGAGAGTTTTTCCCATAAGATACAGTTTTACATTAATTTAAATAGAAAAGTTTTTCTCGCCAAAAAAATTGATGAAGAAGTTGAAAAAAAAATTTTTCCAAAATTTCAAAACATCGTAACTCCGAAACCGCTGCATATTATGGGCTAAAGAGAACATCTCCACAAATTTTGAACATAATTCGCGGGGGTCGCCCCGTAAAAATGATTTTATTTGGTGGAATGACTCATATACTTACATATACAAATATTTTGTTGGCTTTGTTTTGCTTGTACATGGATAATTTTCGTAATATTTCAAAATAATAAATTAATAAATCTCATAAATTACATTTAGATTTAATGATAGTTTCTTTTGCCTCCCATAGTTTCATGTTACAATAACTCAAAAACCGTGCGATGTAAATTAAGCTTCTTTAGCACTGTTTTGTTTTACTACAATTTCAAGCGTCTTAAGACGAACTTATTGCTTCTACTTGGCCGATTTTTCATTTAAAAAGATGAGGAGAGAAATGTAAAAGAATAAAACCCGTAATGCGAAGCAAAATTAAAGCTGTGTAGCTGAACGGGTTCCCTCGGGAAGATAATCCATGAAAATGTGTACACCGGACGTTTTTAAACAAAAAGCTCACATAAAATATAATTTCTTTAATATTTCTTTGTACCTTTTATCTTTATAAGTTCACATGAACGGCTTTGGACCGTGAAGCTTACTTATTACATAAAGAAGGACCGTGAAATCCGAACCACGGCATAAAAAATTTAAAAAATTTTGAAAAGGTACAATGGTGAAACATGAAATTAATTTACTTTGTATTTTAAAAATATTTTAAATGTAAGTTGCCAATTTAAATAAATAAAATTCCGGATATTATCCCGATGCTTTTGTTTTTACTCAAATGTACGTTAAATTAATATTTATATTTTCCAAAACTAAGTTCGTCGTACACAAATAAATACAATAAAATTAAAAACTTAAGAAAACCATCTAAAGTGGAAAAAAACAAGCAAGTAATTTGTTAAATAAACAATCGAAAGCAAAAAAATATTTTGGAAATTAGCCAAGCAATTTTCAATTTGCAAATAAAGCGCACGTACTGCATAGTAAACAAATAAAAGAAATATTGAAAATTGTAAAAATGTTGGATTAAAATAATTTAAAAATGTATTATTCGGTTTCGTATTATTTGTTCGAGCACGAATTCGAAATAAAGAAGATGTACGGCTCAACAATGGAACGGGCATTCGCTTTTCTCGGGTGTATTCATGAAAAAGTAAGAAAACAGACGATTTACGGAAATAATACGGATTTTATATTAGAAATATTAAAAAAGGCAAAACAAAATTGAAAACTCAGTTGTGAATTGTTTTGCAACGAAATAAAAACTGAAGGCTAAGTACCAAATTTTGAGGTGCTTTACCGGAATTGTTAAGCCACCTGCGGTGATTTTGAACTATAAAAATATGGCAGTGGCTACTGCACCGTTTACGGTTATATCAGGATGGATGATATTGTGGAAAACATAATATAAAAGAGAAATAATACTAAACCAAACTGTTATTACCGCAAAATTTTATTTTCACCTTCCGGAACGTAGGGTTTTTTTTCAAAAAAGCTTTATTTCAATAAAACATGACGGGAAAAATAAATGGACAATGCAAAGACCCATCTAGTTTTATTAAGTTGTAAAGGTGAGCCCACATTTTTATTTTGTAATATATTCGCGTTAATCTACTCACTTTATTCCGCCACTGTTTTGTTATCTCTTTCGTCTGGAACGTTTTAATTAGGACGTATTTGTGTTACAAAAGGTCTCTATTTCCCAAAAGATAACACGAAAGCTATGTAAATTAAGGTTAATTTGCTTTGTTTTTGAAACTGTAGATTAATTTCTGCTATTTTGCAATCGCGAAAGTTTCACGAGCAAAAAAGCGCGCGCTTTTCTGACCGGCCCCCGTACGCATAACGATGCTGTTGTGCTACGTATAATTTAATTAAACGTTTCTTACATCTTAATTACTTGTTCATAACTTTATTATTAAATTAACGAATATTTGTGCCATTAAAGTTATTATGAGCAGTGACAAATTCTTTCCGAGTTGATAGTCAAAATTGCTTAATGGGCTGTGATGGCGTAGCCGCTTACTATCATCACAGGATTCGGTATAATAAATTATTTTATGGCGCACAATCGAAGATAATAAATTACAAAAAATCAAAATCCATAAGTAACCGATGGAACTTCTTATCATTCCGCATTGTTCGGGAAACTTAACGCCACAGATAATTTATGAAATTTTAATTAGGGCAAAAATTTTGTGCCAAAATTAAAAATTGATAAAGACATCTTTTGTAGCTCGTTACATGATAAGCCTTAATTATCCATTTAATATTTCAGGAGATATTTTGCTAATTAAAGTGACAACCTTCGTCTTCGTAATTAAAAAGTTGGATTCCTTAAAAAGGCTTCCAAAAAAATTAAGTTGCATCCCCAATCGAGTGTAGTTAAATTTTTTTTTTTTTTTTTTCGAATGAAACTCAAGCAAAGTTTGCAATTTCACTTGATTTAACAGACGTTTTAAGATCTTAATGAAAATCGTGCTTAATTGCGAACTTGAAAAGTTAATTTAAAAAATTTTATCTCGAAATAATGTCGTTCTATAGCTGCATACCAGTTTATGCTTCATTCATTTATTTTGTCGTTTAATAAGGGAAACTAACGAAGGGATTGAATAAAAATTTTAAATTGTTTAAATTCTTCAAGCGGAAAATAGAAAAAACGTTAATGCGACTTTCCATTAAAAAAGTAAATCAATAGTTTCAAAATTAAGTAAGTTATGTTTTCAGAAACAATAATATACCAGTGGCGTAGCCAGAAAGATAATATACAAATTTGCTTAAATACTTGTTCACGGGTTGAAATTGAGGCTGAAATTTCAACCACAAGATTTTCTTTGGAACCTAATTACTAGTGTACTGAAGAGTATTCCATACCCCCCAGACCCCCCGGTTTGACCAACGTTAGCTTGTAAGAAAACTGAGGCGGAATTTATAATTTGCTTAGATGCTTCATCTTGGGTTTAAACTGACTCTGAAATGATAACCATAAAAGTTCTTATCTTTTGCATTTAGTTACTGGTGTACTGGAAGGTATTCCACACTCCCAAAACCTCCAGTATTAGAGAGTAGCTTGTAAACAAACAAAAGTAAAATTCAAAATTTGTTTAGGTACTTCATCTCGAGTTTATACTGACGTTGAAATACTAACTCTAGGATTTTTTCTTGGACTTAGTTACTAGTGTACTGGAGAGTATTCTATACTCCTGAAACCTTCAGTACAACAAACAGTAGCTTGTAAACAAACAAAAGTAAAATTCAAAATTTGTTTAGGTACTTCATCTCGAATTATAACTGACGTTGAAATATACTAACTTGATGATTTTTCCTTGGACTTAGTTACTGGTGTACTGGAGAGTACTCTATACTCCTGAAACCTCCAGTACAACAAACAGTAGCTTGTAAACAAACAAAAGTAAAATTCAAAATTTGTTTAGGTACTTCATCTCGAATTAATACTGACGTTGAAATACTAACTTGAGGATTTTTCCTTGGACTTAGTTACTGGTGTACTGGAGGGTATTTCATAATCTTCAAATCTCTAGTTTAACCAGCAGTAGCTTGTAATCAAACGGAAGCAAAACTTAAAACTTGTTTAGGTACTTTATCTCGAGTTTAAACTGATGTCGAAGTACTAAGATATTTGATTTAATCTCACTTACCGGTGTACTGGAGAGTATTCCAAACCATCCGGTTTAACAAATGGTATAGCTTGTAAGCAAACGGAAGCAAAGTTTACAATTTGTATAGGTATTTCATTTCGGATTATTAAACTGACGCAGAAGTACTAACCATAAAATTTTCTTGTGAACCCAGTTACTGGTGTACTGGAAGACATTCCATAGAAATCTCTAGTATAACAAACAGTAGGTTGTAAACAAAATTTAAAATTTGTTTAGGTACTTCATCCCAGGTTTAAACTGATTTACCGGTCTACTGGAGAGTATTCCAAACCCCCAGGTTTACTTGGTAGTCTTGTAAGTAAACGGAAACGAAGTTTACAATTTCTATAGGTACTTCATCTTGGGTTTAAACTGACGCTGAAATACTTACCCTAAGATTTTTCGTTTAAACTTAGTTACTGGTGTACTGAGGGTTATTCCGTACTCACTAAACCTCCAATTTAACAAACAATAGCTTGTAAGCAAACGGAAACAAAATTTTAACTTTATGTAGGTACTTCATTGAATTTTTTTAAAGGTGTACTGGAAGGTATTTCCATACCCTCAGACCTCCTGTTTAAGAAACAGTATCGTGTAAGTAAACGGAAGCGAAGTTTAAAATTTGTTAAGGTACTTTATCCTGCATTTAAACTAACGCTAAACTTAAACTACTAATACCAAGATTTTTCACATTTCATGCACTCGGTTACCGGAGTACTGAAGGTATTCCACCCCCGACCGGATTAATAACTGGTACCTTGGAAGCAAACGGAAAGGAAGTTTAAAATTTGTTTCTAGGTACTTAATCTCGGATTTACTGATGCTGAAATACTAACTCTAACTTTTCCTTTGAACTTAGTTACTGGTGTACTGGAGAGTATTTCATACTCCCCAAACCTCCAATTTAAAAAGCAGGAGATTGTGAGCAAACGGAAGCAAAATTTAAAATTTGTATAGTCCCCAGGTTTAAACTGACGTTGAAGTACTAACCCTAACATTTTTCATTTGATCTCGGTTACCGGTGTACTGGAGAGTATTCCAAACCCCCCGGTTAAACAAAAATGGTACTAGCTTGTAACCAAATAGAAATTAATTTTGCAATTCCTGTCAATACTCAATCAAATTTTTTTAACTTCGTTAGCGGTGTACTTTAAGGTATTCCATACCACTAGACCCCTCCCCCACTTTAACAACCGGTAGCTTGTAATCAAACCGAAGCGATGTTTAAAATTTGTTTAGGTACTACACCCCGAGTTTAAACTGGCGCTGAAATACTAACTCTGGGATTTTTTGTACTTAGTTACTGGTGTACTGGAGGGTATTCCATACCCCCCAGATCCCCCGGTTTGGCAACCGCCAGCTTATAAGCAAACTAAGATAGAGATTTTAATTTGTTCAGGTGCTTAATTTTAGATTTAAAGTAACACCAAAATACTAACCCTAAAATTTTTCTTTTCAACTTAGTTACTGGTGTACTGGAGGGTATTCTATGGAATACCTAATAGCAGTAATAGATAGTAATAAATACCTAAAGTTTGTTAAACTGGAAGTTTGGGGACATACTCCCCAAACAGTAGCTTGTAAGCAAACGGAAACGAAATTTAAAATTTAAGTAGGTACTTGCTCAAACTTTTTTTTGAACTTAGTTATCGGTGTACTGGGGGGTGGGGGGTATTTCCATACCACCAGACCCTCCAGTTTAATAACACACGGTAACTTGTAAGTAAACGAAAGATAAGTTTAAAAGTTGTTTCGGTACTTCATCCCGGGTTTAAACTGACTCTGAAGTACTAATCCTAAGAATTTGTTAACTCGGTTACTGGTGTACTGGAGGGTATTTGATACCACCAGATCTCCCGTTTTAACAAACTGTAGCTTATAAGCAAACTTAAATGGAGTTCTAAATTGGTTCAGGTGCTTAATTTTAGGTTTAAAGAGACACCAAAATACTAACCCTAGAATTTGTCTTTTGATCTCAGTTACCGGTGTACTGGAAAGTATTCCAACCCCCCCCCCTTCAATTTAACAAATGGTAACTTGTAAGCAAACAAAAGTAAAGTTTACAATTTGTGTAGATACTTCATCTCGGATTTAAACTAACGCTGAAATACTAATCTTAGGATTTTTTAACTCAGTTATTGGGTATTCTGGAGGGTACGCCGCACTCCCCCCCCCCCGGTTTAACAAACGGTAGCTTGTAAGTAAACGGAAGCAAAGTTTAAAATTTCGTTTATTTTGTATGTTTAGGTACTTCATCCCGGGTATAAACTGACGCTGAAGTACTAATCCTAAATTTTTTTAACTTAGTTACTGGTGTACTGGAGGGTATTCCATACCCCCCAGACTCCCCGGTTTAACAAACGGTAGCTTATAAGCAAACTGAGATAAAGATTTATATTTGTTCAGGTGCTTAATTTTAGATTTAAAGTGACACTAAAATAGTGACCCTAGAATTTTTTCTTTTGCCACTCTTCTTACTCCTCCCCCCCTTCCAAAACCCCCGTATTCCTAATCGGCAGCTTGTAAACAAACAGAGTCCGAGTTTAAAATTTGTTTTAGTACTTAATCTGTGGTTTACCTGACACTGACATATAATTTTTTTAAACTTATGTACTAGTGTACTAACCTCCCAGACCACCCAGACTCCTAAATTTCACAAACTTCCACTGTTTTTAAACAGAATTAAATCATAGATTGCGGTAGTATGCACCGAGGAGTTTGAGAAATACGAAATTCCCCACATAATAATCACAACATAATATAAACGTTAATTTAACGTTGAATTAACGTCACCTTCCTGTTACGCAAGTTATGGACAGCCACTGATTTATTTAAATTTTCAAAAGTTAACTAACCATCATATGATCTCCCATTCAATTTTCTTAACAAGGAAAGCTGTTATTTACTACAGGATAATATTTAAAGTAAACTATAAACTCTTTTCGATTCGACGTCTACGTATACACTCGAGCATACTAATTAATTATATCAATTCGTAAATTAATTAGATCAAAATCTCTGAATTGTTTTGCACTCCCACGGTAACCTTGGTGACTGTAAATAATCTCTTGTTTTAATTACTTCGATCAAAATCTGATTTGACAAAATTATTAATCAAATCACACACAATAAGACGACTGACGAATCAAATTTGGACTATAGAAAATCTATAGTTCTTCTGCTGGTTAAGGTCAAACGGTATATTCTTTTCTTAAATTTAAATTTATATAATTGCTTTAATTTAAACCAAGTTGTTATTTTAAAGAAATGTTACTAGCGGCTGAATCGGATAACTTTAAAACATGTGACAATAACTGCAATTGTATATGTCAAAATGTACAGAGGATTCCAGTTTAAAATGCCAGTTCGAAATTTTGGAGTATTTCTCTTTGATTACATTTCGACAAGTTTACGTTAAATATTTGTTATTTTGTCAAAACTAATTGACCAATGGGACCCGTGATGGTCGGGTAATTACCGAGGTTTTATATTATGACAAGTTGTGTATAAAAAATTGAAAGTAAACTTTTAACGAGTAACTTTTTTTATGTTATGAATGTAAGGCCAAAGACCTATTGGAATGGTCGATAGGATCAATATAATTACTGATAATTTGCAGATTATGATTTGTAGGAAAGTATGTAATGCATCACGTGCCACCGTGAGACATTAACACGCAAACACGATACCTACACGAGACTCAAGTTTTACTAACTCGCAGGTCGTAGTAGGTAACCGTGACTATGCAATCAAGACTAGGTTACAGTGTCAAAGACCTCGGGTTATAAGAGTTTCCTTAACGAAGCTAAAGGTATACGTAATTCAAACGAACACACTCCTACAATCAATAATATTTTCCCCATTTTACAACAAAATATTTACACCTATCTACCCCATTCTTTACAAACAACGCCGGCCAGTCGAGCCGCGCTAAAAATAAATCTGGTTTAATGTTAACGTTTTGAGTAATTGATGAAGTTTTTCTCGTCGTGAAATTATTATTTAGCATATATCAAAATGTGCCTGAAAGCTATTGGCGCTTTCCATTTTGCGAATTGTGTGCATTTCATAATTCAACATCCAGTTACTGCGAATAAATGGCGGAAATGTTATCTAATCCGGCTCGAATGACCAAAAAAAGTATAAACATTTTCTTTAGTGTCCACCGAAGCATATTTTAGCCTGGATGGGTAATCAATCAACGAAAGAATGAAAAATATGGATTTGAATGCTTGAGGAAACATCCCTCTAGTGTTCCTAATAACAATACCGAAAAAATTGTGACACTTCCTGCCCGACGAGATGATTTACTGTGTAAACATCATCTTCAGATCCATTAGGACTACAAAATTCAAAAATACGACATATTATGTCAACCGTCGCCGAGAAAAATGCACTCTTGAGATATAAAACCGTCCAATGAAACATTCAAAAGTCTTAATCAAAAAAATGAAATATTGCAATCTAAACACTGACATGGGATGTTACATACCCCCCTCTCGAATTGAACGATTTTTTACGAAACGTTTTCATATCTAACAAGAGGATTTACTGAAGGAATCCTGAAACGTATTTCATTTTCGTGACAAATAGCAAACGTTTTGTTTAGACTGGTTACTGTTGAATTATTAATTCGAAACAATGAGATTTTCTTCCAAAATGCATATACACATCACGTTTCAGCTATTCTGGATGAAATATTCGATGTTTTATTAAATTACCTAATAGACATAACAATTCAACCAATTGACGTGCGGAATTGCCGCAATTGCACTGAATTTAGCAAAAAATTTAGCATAACTGATAGATACAATTGTCAGACCGGCAATAACGTGAACAAATAAAGCTTAAGCAGGGTATGATTTATATTTGACAATTTATTCTCACTCTCTGTGTCTACACGCGTGCTTGGTACCCTTTGAAAACTTCTCGCGTGCTTCGCGCTTGGGCGGTTTTCATGAAACAAAAGTTTGTGTGACACCGCAAACAAATTGTCAGAAAATTTCAAAAAGATAACTTGGACCTCAGTTTTGTCGATTTTCAAAAGCAGACCATGGTACTCGTATAATTATGATTAATGCAAATCCGAAATCCTACAATACGTAGTTGGGTAATAAACATAAAAGCCGCAATAAAATTTGCTCTTGATAAAAGATGAACTGCGAGATTAATTTTAACGAAACTCGTAAAATTGCAAAATTTTCCCCAATTTAAAATTAGACGTGCAGTTAATTAAAACACACTTTCAGCGCTGACGAATTAAGCTTTTAACATTTTTTTGTACTCAACATAAAATAAAATTGAAATAAATTCTAAACGAATGAAATTATAATTGAAAATTTTATGAAGTGATTCGCTCAAATTGGCATTTTAAAAATTTAACGAAAAAATTTTTAATAACGAATGTTGTTGTCTTTGTTCAAGGTCCTTTCGAAAGGGGTCACTGATCAAACTTGCACACGGGACAGGATTATAACGTTTGTGGGCTCCATTTAATTTCTCCTGCCAATTAAATAACAATTAACTATTAATAGACCAATTGAATAATTTTTGTAGCCTCTTGCACTGTAGAAAATGTTTTTGTTTCTTCAACAACAAAATATTTGCTGCAGTAACACAAAACTAGTTGCTGCAACTAATATTTTTGTTGCTGGGACTTATTTCTTTTGCCATAGCAGCAAAGAAACTTTGTTGAATCGATTTTAAGTAATAAATTTTTGTTATTCTAGCTAACTGATTGCTACACTCTTTTAGGAACTTTCTAAGTATTTTTTCCAGCGTTTTTTTTTATATAGGGAAAATCAGGGTGACATTGTTGGTTTTTGCATAAAGATTCAAAATAACTCGAATATAAATATCACAGATTTAAAAATACAAAAACGTTTCATAAAAACGTTACATACTTGAGCTCAACTTTTCATAGTATAGAATAGACTACAGAGTAGATATTACGTTTCCAACAAACAACAATCAAATTTATAAAAAAAATGTTTGTAATCCTTTAACCAGAAAACGTTCTGCAATTTCATTAGCTATTGGTTAAAAGAAAAGAACGAATCACGAACTCAAAAGCCTTCGCTTAATTTTTTTATATTTATGTAGGGTAGATTTTTTCTGACGATAGAAGGTAATCTATATATTAGACTCTCTCTCTTCAGGACTTCTCTTCGCGACATAGGCAAGAAAACATTACTTTAAACGCTTCAAAGCAGTCAGAGAATCTGTAACAATTTATTGTTTAATAATTGTTTGAGCGTCCCTTTTGCCCTCTGCTCCGTGCCGCTAATGGAAAGATCGACGCGCTAAGGAAAATGCAGTGGAGATACGCGTGAATTAGGCCTGTCCTGGGTTAAGGTTTGAAGAACGCGGATGTGAATTTGCAAGTTCAAGTGGGAATGCAACTGCGCAGAGTTTGTTGTTAAGTAACCGAGTTGAGTAGTTCGAATCCGGAGCAGATTATTTGTGCAATTATCAACGTAACCTGAGACCAGTTCGTGCCTAATTGGAGAATATTTGTTTAACCTGTTGTGGCAATCGATTTAGTCAATATTCCATCAACACGATCGAGAATTTTACCATCCGTTTCAATATTTGCGAGAATCGCAAGTTATTGTTTCTTGAGCCCTGCTACCGTCGTCGACGTACACCAAGTGCTAGTGTTCATCGTGTGCTGTGTTGTGTTCAGCCTCTTTTGTTCAGTCAACTGCCGAGTGGTCGTTCCCGTCAGTTTCAATCGAAGATCATCATCTTTCAAGTAGCTGGAATTAAACCGGGGGGTCTGGGGGTATGGAATACCCCCAGCATAGTAGTGATTGTTTAAAAAAAAAGAAAATGTGTTATTGAATTTCAAATCAGAAATCAGAAGAAGACTTCACCACTAAAATTTGTATTACTAGGGAACACCTATCCCAAGTGTAGTGAGTAATTGTCGTTTCCAGCTTTATTTGGAAAGATAATTTTCATTATAGTCTCAGAAAAAGCATCAGTTTAAATCTGTCTTACCTGTTTAAATTACAATCATTAGAATCTGTTTGCTAGCTACCACAGGATAGAGAGCTAATTCTGACACCTAGCAACTACTACTAAGAACTGTCAGCAAGCTGCAAGCTAACCGTTAGAGCTTTTTGTCAGCTAAATGTCATTGGGAACTGTAAATTAGCTTCCAGAAGACAAAAAGTTATTTCTGATTTAACTGTTATTGGTTCCGTTATTGACTTTTATAAGTGAGCCGATGCAAAACCAAACTCAAACCGAAAAATTACCCAATCCGGCTCTGAATAGAGGTTTACTTTCCCTTGCTTCCCTATTCCCTCAGATATTTAGCTTCTCTTAAAGTCTTTGAACAAAGGTTAAAGCGGATCAGTGAAAATCTCCTGAGTTTTTCTAGGTTTGCAATAAAAATTCACCATTCAGAAGTGCGTTACTGTATACTAATATACGATTATTGCTTTACATATTAACTGTGGGGAGGCTATGCCCCTCCGCCAGCTTACAGTTCCCAAAACTATCTTCACGCAGTAAAAACTTATTAAAATGGTTTGGGCCTGGATTTCCATTGCCTTCTAAAAAAAAATGATATGAATCAAGTATATTTAGATTTCCCTTTACGATATTTTTGAAAATTTTCCCGGATTTCCTTCCAGATTGCCTTAAACTTTTTTTCGAAAAAATTGAAGAAGTGAAAGAAAAAGCTTATAGTTTTCTTAAGATTTTACCACTTTTTTAAGTTTACTTAAAATTTTCTTGTATTTCCTAAGATTTCATAACATTTCTTACATTTTCTAAAATCAAAGGGTAATCACTAAGTGACGTCACGTCGATGGAACGGAAGAAAAAGACTGCATGAAGTCTTTCTCAAGTCCGTGGAAAGCAAAATTTAAAGTGATTACCCTCTTGGATTTCCTATAATTTTCTAGGATTTTCTCAGATTTCCTAAGGTTTTATTAAATTTCCTACGATTTTTTACAATGACTCGGATTTCATATTTCCTCATAAAATTTCCTTAAATTTTACAGATTTCTATATTCTCAGATTTCTCTTCACTTGTACACCAGACTCTCCCCCCCCCCTTGGATAAAAAATTAATTTAAAAATTATGTGAGTGATATATTTAGTTATTAATTATTCATTTGACCTCCCTCCCAAAAAAAAATTACATTATTATTATTGTACTGAAAATGTACTATTGAGTACTGGGGGGGGAGGGTATTTTATACCCTCTCCACCACATCCCAAGTTACAGAGAGTTTTGTGAATGGTTTAATCACTATTTCAGAACAAATCCGTCTATGTGATACGGCAGTACCCACCGAAAAGCCTGACGGTACCACTACCTTAGTAATTGTGTTTCCAGTAAAGCCTGGGGAGTCAGAGGGTATGGAATACCCCCCCAGAGTACCAGTGTACCAGTAATTTTAAGTAATATTTTTAAACACATTTATTGTTTTTAATAATCATTTTATTATTTGTTTAATAATAAATAAAATATATTTAGGTTTTTAATTATTCAGTTCCAGTGGCGGCTGGTATAGGAAGGGCGATGGGGCCGCCTTACCAAAACAAAATATTACATCATTATTATTGTTGACTGATCTAAATAATATTTTTTATACGGAAATTTATCTTTTTTTGAACACTTTTACTGGTATACCGGAAGGTATTTCATATCCCCAGACCGGCCAGTCCCAAAGCTAAAAGATTTATGTGCATACTTTAATTAAATGCAGACCTTTCTCTATTTCAAAATAAATTCATTTATTGAAGTAGGTATCTACATATATTTCGCCAGAATTCAAATTCTGGAACATAAGTGAAAAAATGTTGAATTCAAGGGTAACCATACCCATCTGTCACCGTATAAAATACAATTTTATATTTCTTAGAATTATTAATTTTAAAATTTTTCATTCACATCAATTACTCCAAATTCGATCAATACAATTCAATCCAAAATTACGGACCTGTATGGTCGTACGTTTACTCGGTCAGTCAGTTTTGGTAAAAAGCATAATAGTTTTGTCCACTAATTGGCGCGAAGTCAACTAGTTCGCGGTAAAAATATCATTTACAAATTTAATTAAAAATAAAAATTTTTGAAGAAAATATGGATTACTGGGGAAGACTAAAATTGGAAGCCTTTTATCGCAGACGAATACACAAATCTTTGGAATGCCAAACCGGGGGGTCTGGGGGGTATGGAATACAATCAACCCATAATATTCTAATAAATGTCACGGTGAAAAAAAAACGGTGAAGCCAGTGTTAAGTTTTAATTATGCAAATAACTTTTGAATCGTCCAAGATCGGTGGGTAGTCCAACTGACAAGTCGATAAGTGTTGTTATCAACCCACTACAAGTAAATACACTGGCAGATCCTGCTTAAATAAATTAAAATTTATTTTAGAGAAAATTCAAACCATTGCTTTTCTCGTCATGGAAAACTCGAACATTTTATCTTAATGACCTAGAGAGATGGCTTCTTATTTTACTGTATTGGATTTGCATAATAAGCGCATTTTGTAGCAGTTTTGACAAAAAGCGTAATGAGGTTTAGAACGCGTTTAAAATTTTAATTTCTTATTATTTATTCTATCGAAACAAACGGCCTTTCGATTTTCCAGTAATTACACAATACCAGCAATTTTTTTCTCATCTAACAGACTCATTTACATTTACAATGCCAATTTCTTGCTGATTGCATCGACGTTACTCGTGTAACAGCCCCAGTTCGATAATAATTTCGTTATTTTGTTTAATTTTATTAAAAAGTGCCATGTGACATGGGCTATTTTTTGTCGTGCAGCTCATTTTCACGTTAAATTATTCACTTAATCGAAATTTAAAACTTTAACGAAGCAAAGTTGGTTGTATCATAATAAACAATGGAGTTCAGGTGTTTTCTTTCAAATAAATTCGATAACAAGTACTCTGTTGTGCTATCGAAATCTGCGGTTGCTATTTCCTTTTGATTATAAATTTGGCCCACTTATTTAATGTAATTTAAAATACATCAACCCTCCTCTTTAAATAACAATTTTCTGTTATTTACAAACCAATTTCCTAATTCCTCTACACCTCATACCTATAATATTTACTGGTGGAATAAATTGTCCATCGATTTTCTATTAAGTTTTATTCATGCTAAATAAAATACGTTATTTTGAAAATCGTACATATTACGAATATAAAATGAGCTGTCAACGAATGAGAACTCAAAGCTTTTTGCCTTAAACCTGAACAAAGCTCAAGCTTCACTCAACAATGCGTAACTAATCTTAACATTTTATACAAAAGTTTATGATTTTATTCGGAAAAAGTTTGTAACGAAAATTTGTACGGTACTGAGAGAAAAAAAATAAAATATTACTTGTTCTAACAAATATTATTAGTTGATTAAACAAAAAATTAATTTATAGTAGCAAAAAATCCTTATCGACGCTATTTCTAACAAACAAAATTAGTTACCATAACAAAAAATTTTTTTGATTGAAATTATGCCATTTTGATCCGAAATAAAAAATAAGGCGGAACAATAAGACTTGAGGTGCGAATCTCCTAATGTGGTTCCGCAATTAAAGCATCGAAGACAAAGTTTAAATTTATCTACTCCCCCGACTTAGTTAATTAAGGCCAGTCGGTAAATTACGGGAAGAAATTATACGCAACCCTTAAGAGGGTTAATTGTTACGCTTGTACAATACACAAACGTCACATACTAAAACTATCAGTTTAGAAATCAAAATTAAGGAAACTAAGATAATAAATCGTGGCTTTTGTAATAACCAACCGCCCCATATAATCATTATTTCTAAACTTTAAGTACTCACTTCTGGAGCGAGAGGGTTGTAAGAGCGCATATTTGGCGCAAAGCAACAAAACGCGATTTTATTATAAATTTCATTAAATTTCAAATTGAACCAACTAAAATAAATAAAGTTATTATTACATGGGGGCAATAAATTTTTAATTAAAGTCTAGTTTCATAACAAAAGAATGTGAGTGCGAAAGAGCATGTGGTTCTCGTACGAGGCATCGCTCATATTCCCTATTATATTAATATTTAGTTCCAGGACGATGTCAAACACAACCGTATTGAGTTATAGGTATCTAAGTTAATTATAGTTTTTCGAATACCTGCCGTGCGTCCTATATATCATTAGGCGCTTAACGAACGTCGCGTTTACTAAATTCCACTTGATGAAGACATTTGAGATGATTTATTCACCCCATGTTTTTAGAGGGGCGGCATTTTGCGGTACGTAAAAATTTTGGGATTGAAAAAAATTACAGTATGACGATGAATGACCTTTTTTTTTATTTTGCTCATTTTAAAAATTTTAATTAATTTTAAAATATAAATTTAAATACATTTTTTTGGTAAGGGGCGGCAAAATTTAAGACCGCCCCGGGCGGCAAAAGCTCTAGGTACGCCAGTGACCCTAATAGGGGGCCTATACCTTTGTACAGACTTCTCTTTTAATAACGTTAAAAATATTTTTGAAGCGGCTCTAACAGAGGTCTTTACACGGAGTTCTCTTTTAATAGTGGTTTTACTAAAAGAAATTACTTAAACTTACCCAGACTATATACGGTCCATGAGCTGGCTTTAAGCCACTCCTGTTATTAAAAATATTCTTAAAGTGGCCCCAACTTGAAAACTAAAGATCTAGAAAGACAGGATCTTCGAATCGCTCCGCTTATTAAAAACATCGCTGCAGCGGCTCCAACTCAAAAACTGCAGATCATATACTCTTTAAAAACATTCTTGTAATAGCCTGAACTCAAAAATTATGGTATTTTTCCTTTTTTTTCCTTCTTATTATTTTTTTACATTAAAAACGTTGTGTTATAAAATTAAATAATTATTAATTATTGTCGGCATAATTATTTGTCGGCGTCAAAGTCGTCGACATAATTATCAGTCGGTATAATTACCGTCGCGACCTATTCCTGTTATTCCCTAATATCCCCAGACATCTTTAGATTTTCTTAAATTTTCTTACATTTTTGAAGATTTCCTACATTTCCTAAGCTTTCTTCAAATCTGAAATTTCCCGCAATTTCCTCTTGAATCCTCTTAAAAACTTTAAAAAAAGGAGTAGAAACAGTAAGTAATGAAAAAAATTATTTCCTAAAATTATCTGGCTTTCCCTAGAATTTCTATTTTCTTCAGATCTTTAAGATTTTCTTTAGAAAAAACAGAGAAAGCAAAAACCACTCAGGTCATAACATTATTTCTGACTTTTTTTTGTTTTTGCTAAGATTTCTTTCGATTTTCCAAAATTTTCTTGAATTTGTTAAGATTACCTACATTTCCTAACATTTTCTCAAATTTCGCCAAATTTCCTCTTGAATTGTTTTAATATTTCCTTTCGAAAAACTAAAAAAAGCAAAAAAATCACTTTCTGAAATTTAGTAATTTTATGGATTATCTGGCATTTCCTAGAATTTCCTCTTGGATTGCTTTAAGATTTTCTTCAAAAACAGTAAAAATAGAAAACTGGTCTATAATATTTCCTCTAAACATCCCAGATTTCCATTTATTTGGCTTAAATATTACTTATCTGTAGAGAGCGGATTTATAAGCTCTAAAAACGTGTAAACAAAGCATTACATAATGAGACTTTACAAAAACCTGATAGGATTTGTTTTGATTGGACTGAAAAATTCTAGCAGCCTTTTGTAAAGTTTAATTAAGTAATGCTTTGTTTACACGTTTTTAGAGCTTATAAATCCGCTTTCTACTTATCTGTAATATTCCTGAGTTTTTCTTGGATTTCCTCTACTTAAGTACTTAAGTAGTAAAAGTACTACTTTTCCACACTAGTACGGAAAAGTAGGACTTGTCCACACACTTTTGAGTATCACAAAGTAGAAAGAAAATTATTTCCAAATATCATCTGCGGTTTTCTCTAGAATTTCCATTTTCTTTAGATCTTGAAGATTTTCTTTGGCCAAAGTAGAGAAAATAAAAAACACTCAGGTCATAGAGTATTTCTGATATTTTCTAACTTTCTAAGATTTCTTTAGATTTTCCAAAATTTTCTTGAATTTGTTAAATTACCTACATTTCCTAACATTTTTTCAAATTTCGCCAAATTTCCTCTTGAATTTGTTTTAATATTTCCATTCAAAAAACTAGAAAAAGCAAAAATTCACTTTCTGAAATTTAGTAATTTTCTGCATTATCTGGCATTTCCTAGAATTTCCTCTTGAATTGCTTTCAGATTTTCTTCCAAAACAGTAAAAATAGAAAACTGGTCTATAATATTTCCTCTAAACTCCCCAGATTTTCATTTATTTGGCTTAAGATTTTCTTTTCAAAAAGTAGATAAAGCTAAACATTACTTATCTGTAATATTCCCTTTACGATATTTTTGAAAATTTTCCCGGATTTCCTTCCAGATTGCCTTAAACTTTTTTTTGAAAAAATTGAAGAAGTGAAAGAAAAAGTTCATAGTTTTCTTAAGATTTCCCAACTTTTTTAAGTTTACTTAAAATTTTCTTGTATTTCCTAAGATTTCATAACATTTCCTACATTTTCTAAAATCAAAGGGTAATCACTAAGTGACGTCACGTCGATGGAACGGAAGAAAAAGACTGCATGAAGTCTTTCTCAAGTCCGTGGAAAATTACCTACATTTCCTAACATTTTCTCAAATTTCGCCAAATTTCCTCTTGAATTGTTTTAATATTTCCATTCGAAAAACTAGAAAAAGCAAAAAAATTCATTTTCTGAAATTTAGTAATTTTCTGCATTATCTGGCATTTCCTAGAATTTCCTCTTGAATTGCTTTAAGATTTTCTTCCAAAACAGTAAAAATAGAAAACTGGTCTATAATATTTCCTCTAAACTCCCCAGATTTTCATTTATTTGGCTTAAGATTTTCTTTTCAAAAAGTACTACTTTTCCACACACTTTTGAATATCACAAGGTAACACTTTTTGAAACATAATTAGAAAAAAAATGATTTCCAAATATTATCTGGCTTTCCCTAGAATTTCCATTTTCTTTATATCTTTAAGATTTTCTTTGGACAAAGTAGAGAAAATAAAAAAACACGCAGGTTATAGAGTATTTCGGATATTTTCAAATTTCCTAAGATTTCCTACATTTCCTAACATTTTCTCAAATTTCGCCAAATTTCCTCTTGAATAGTCTTGAGATTTCCTTTCGAAAGAGTAGAAAATGCAAAAACAATCTATTTCTAAAATTTTGTAATTTTCTAGATTATCTGGTATTTCCTTGAATTTCCTCTAGGATTACTTTAAGATTTGCTTCAGTAATAGTAAAAATAGAAAACTCATGTATAAGAATTCCTCTAATCTCCCCAGATCTCATCTTAATTTGCCTTCAGCAGAAAAGAAAAGATAGAAAAAGATTATCTGCAATATTCTTGAGATTTTCTTAGATTTCCTCTGATTTTCATTCGCTTGTACACCAAATATCCCCAGCGATTCCTCTCACTCGTTTTTGAGCCACATTGAGGACATTGACTGACAAAGAACATTATTTGAGAACCGCTGGTTTTGTGTACATTATGAAATGTCGTTTTCGTCCAATTAACGCTACGTAAATAAATTGAAAATAATCAAAAAAAAAATAACATTTCTTCTTTAAAACCTCCTTTTCGTCGATGTATTTGACGTAAATTAGTTAATAAAATAAATAAATATTCATTTAAAGTCAAATGCATCGACAAAAATGAATCGGAGAAACTAAGAGAATTTTATACAATTACTAGTATACTGGGGGTATTCGATACCCTCCCAGGCCCCCCCGATTTGGCATTCCAACAATCAATTTGTGTACACGTTTACAATAAAACGCTTCCACTCTTAATTTTCTTCAGTAATCCTCTTGAATCTCACTGAAGTATTTCAGAAGGTTTTCAATGCGTTTAAGGTATACTTGGGGGGGGGGTATATACTGGGGGGTATTTCATACCCCCCAGACTCCCGGTTTGGCTTTCCTAACATTTGTGTATTCGTCTACGATAAAAGGCTTTCAATTTTAGTCTTCCACAGTAATCCTCATTTAAATCCTCAAACAATTTTATTTTAAATAAACATACATACCTCCCGGGGATACCTCCCGGATTCTTCGGTCTGGTAGACCAAAAATGTATGTAGATGTTCTGCGTTCAATTTACTGTCGTGACTTATACATGTACATATTTATTCTGGAAAAGTGACAGATTCCTAAGTATTTAATAAAACGAATCAGAGAATATACACACAAACTTTTTATTTCTTACACCGGGAGGTCTGGGGGGTATGGAATACTCCGAATTGGCCCGAAGTTAACTAGTTCGCGGTAAAACCAACATTTACGAAATTTACAAATTTAATTTACAATAAAAATTTGTGAAGATTTAAATGACGAATACACAAATATTTGGAATGCCAAACCGGGTGGGGGGTATGGAATACCCCCCAGTATTGTATGTGGGTATGGAATAGAGAAGAATGCAGGATGAGAAAAATCACGGGACAAATATACAGTCTCGCGCGGGACGGATTGCCAATTTAGTCCCGCGAGGGACGGGATTCTAGTCTATTACATATATAATAATACTTTCAAAACATTTTTGGTTGGTATTGTTAACCGTTAAACATTAACGTCCGATTAAGAACCGTTAAAGGATTAAAATAAAACTGACTTTAAAAAACACGCCCCCGTGTACGCGCAGAACCCGCGGGACGTGTGGTATCCGCGGGGCGTGTGGTATCCGCGGGACGTGTGGTATCCGCGGGACGTGTGGTATCCGCGGGACGTGTGGTATCCGCGGGACGTGCGGAATTCGAGGGACGTGCGGGCCCCGCGGGACGTGCGGGACCTACAAAACGAGGCGGCATTGCGGGACGGGACGGGACGGGACAAGAAAAGTAGTCCCGCATTCTTCTCTAGTATATACAACACATGAAAAGCTCTTGATTATGCTATATCTCTGCTACATATCTCTGAAGACTACCAGTGGCGTAGCTAGGAATTTAGTTTGGGGGGGGGGGGGCACGAGCAAAACGAGTCTTGTAATAGCTTCGCAGACGAAAATTTTTAAAATTTTCAAAGTCAAGCGCTAATAGAAAGTTAGAAAATTACAATGCAAAGAAAATTTGGGGGGGGCGGGCCCCCGGGCTACTACAACCGTAAGTGCTTTGTTCTATTAAGAGTTTTTCATGAACATACGATACTGAGGACGAGTAATAAGTCAAAAATGCAAAATTTTAGACTGAAAATTTATAAAGGTTAGAGGTCATTTAATTTTAAAGGCATTAGACACATAATTTTTTAAAAAATTAAAAGTTAATTCATTAGCAAATCGTCTTGCTCGGACTATCCTGAATGTACCTACATGCTTTCAAAAGCTCCACATTTGAATTAATCATAAAAATTCAACGGCTTTGTGTAATACAAGAGTTTCCCTTTGAAGATCGAACAGTTTGATAGGGTAAAAGTGTTCCCTACCAGGTAAGGGTTTTTATTTAAAAAATCGATAACTTTTTAACCTAATTTTTCCGAGGGCTTCGCAATGGTGGACCACCATTTGATTTTTTTTTTAATGCTAAAATTGAGTACCTCGTACCTACTAATAAATCGTTTTATTGTACAACAGATTATCTAGCATGAATCGTTCTAGTTTAAAGGGGTTAACGACATTTCGAGGCATTTATGCGTTATCGATAAAATGTAAATAGCTACCCACCTATTTAGTAGGAAAATCTATAACAATTGAAAGACTTAGCATTAATTAGGTATGCATTTTTCAACGATCGACCATGCCTTTCCGTAAATAAAGAAATTAAGCTTTGATCTACTGTGGGAATTTGACTTCTCTATTACACCGAACGAAGTGGTGAAAGAGGAAGCTATATCAATCACGTGAGAGCTAATAAGCTAGAATATTCAACCCAAGCAAGAAAACGGATTTGCTAATTACTTAGCTCGTCACCTAGCTTTCGCGTTTAAATAATTTTTGCAACTCCCCTCCCCTTCTCCCCCCTATCTGACTGGAGAAATCCTATAAATCATAGCCTAATTAGTTAGGAAAACTTTTCATTATTACACTTTCTGATTCAATAAATGAAAATCATTAGTTAATTGGAAGCCATTTAAAAACGATTAATTTAATTAACACCTTCGTGGTCTTGTTAATAAAATGACTGCCAGTAAATTAATACGGTTGCTCGTCTAATTTCATTAATCGATACGTTTTTCTTTTCTTTTAATTTTTAATTATGGTTAATTGAACGCTCAGCACGTGAACTTTTAATTAGTAAAGTTAATACGTTGATTTTTATTTCAAAGTAATATCGGTAAAATAAGAGTAAAAACGTAAAAAAAATTTATTTAATATTTTTTACAGTGTACCATGTTAGAAAAAATTTTAAATTCAGTCAATCACGGTCAATTTGAAGAAAAAATTTTCATTATTCTCGCTTTGGTAAATAACAGTCAAGTTTACTACATTTTAAACTGGTTTACGTTTTTTTAACGTTAAATTAACGTTATTTATGGAATTTCAAGTTTATCATTTTTTTTGCTTATTTCGAAAGCAATTGAACAGAAAAATGTTTTGAAAATATAAGTAAATTGTTAACAATGTTGTTAATTTAATATTAATTGCTGGTATCATCAAAATTTTAATTGCTAATTTTATTTTAATTCCATATCATGCTAACATAAATATGTGCTGTAAAACCAAACAATTGAATTTCAACTCCAATAAACGTACAACACAATCAAAATTGGTCAATAATTTTAACTCAGCAAATAACATAAAATGTATAACTAAAAGCCAGTGACGGGCTTTAGAGTAGGCAATTTTTTCAATTTATTTTTATTATTTTTTTCTGAACTTATAAATCATCGGTAGATACCCGGCTTCGCCCGGGGACTTATCTAAATAAAATAATTTTCCAGCGAATTGGAACTTTCAATCAAAAATGGACCAATCAGAGTATCTGCACTATTTGCATATTTACTATCTGGATTGGTTGGGGCAGGCGGACGCGCGCCAGGATTAAAATATCTAAGCTGATGTGGTCATGAAGCTATTAATAGATACAATTTAAGTTTTACATAATTTACAATTTTGCAAAATTTATTTAAAAAGTCCCGAGCTGACCTAAACCTCATAAGCGTCGACTGTTCAAAATTTCCACAAGGGAACGAGTAAACTTTTGTAGCTAAATAAATAATAGGTTAACTTCTAAGTAAGTTATTTTTATTACATCATAGTTTGAATTGTTTATAACTTTTATTTATTCGAAAATTAGAGTACATCTTGTATTTTAAAACTTGCGAATATAACAGAACCTCATGTCAGAATTGGTAATTTGCGGTTGTAAACAGAAAAGTTTTACTGCTTAGCAGCGCACGCTAGCTTTCACCTGAATGCTTTTGCTTAAAAGCAATAATAAGAGAAAAACGTAAAGCTACGCTACATTTGCTAATATATATTCAGAAAATAGCTACAACCTGTCCGCCGAGTATGAGCAGTGGCGTGGTGTCACGGAAGCCAGAAGGGATCTGTTCTAAATAAAGTGTATCACACCTTTTAGGGTTAAAATCTCAACTTAGAAAGAACTGCGGTTCTGTTCTTTTACATAATAGTGAGGAAGGGGGGGGGCAATAACTAGAAATTTAGTGTCCAAATGTATGTTTACCTACTTATATTTAAAATAGAATTCCAAGACGGCATAATATTAATAATTAATATATTCAAGATTTTAATATTGCATTTCGAAAAATTGACGTATAACGCTTTCAATCGCCCCCCCCCCCCCCAAGTTTTCTGATAATATATACTGCCGCGACATATAATTTGTTCTGAAAAAGTGAAAGATTCCTATTTAATGAAATCGATAATAGAGTATACATGTAAACGTTCAATTTTTTAAACCGGGGGGTCTGGGGGTATGGAATGCTCTCCAGTGCACCAAATATTGTATTTGTATTATACTGTAATAGTGAAAAAAGGCCAATGGCTAAACCAGTGGCGCAGCCAGAATTTTGTTATGGGGAGGGCTAAGGGATGTAAGCTGCACCAAAGGCGTGCGCCACGGTCATAAATTTTTTGAAAAAAGGGGCGTGGTCATCTTATTTTCGAGTGTAATTATTGTGTTACCACTGTTACCTACCTTAAATTAAAAGTCGAACATAATAATTATTTTGTTTTAAAAAATTAAAATATTTAAAAAAGATTATCATTAAAAAAAAGGAAGTGTCTGGGGGGCAGACTGGGGGGACCATAGCCTCCCAGCCCCCCCTTGGCTGCGCCACTGGGCTAGACAATGTGATATCAAAGTGTAAGTCTGCCTATATTAACAAAATGTTATTCAAAGTTTGGCTAAAAACAGTGTATTTAATATTAGTGTTTGGAAAGACAGTAATAAATCCCCCTAACCCCGCCCCCCTCCCGACCTTCTGGTATGAACTGCCGCTACATAGCTATATTTGTTCTAAAGAACTGAAAAGTTTCTACGTATTTCATGAAAGCTATCGCAAAGTATATATGCCAACCTTCGTTTTTTTAAACCGGGGGGTCTGGGGGGTATGGAATACCCTCCAGTGCAAAAAAAATTGTGTTTGAATAATAATCACTGTAAGAAGGACAATGGCTAAACAATTGAATATCAAAGTGTAAGTCTGCCTATATTAAAAAATCTGTAATTCAAAGTTTGGCTAATAACAATGTATTTAAAATTTAATTATGTTTTGGAAAGATATTAATTAACACCCTTAACCCCCCCCCCTCGACTTTCTGGTATGTACTGCCGCTACGTAGATATATTTGCTCTAAAGAACTGAAAAGATTCTATGTATTTGATTAAATCTATCACAAAGTATACATTCAAACTTTCAATTTTTTAAACCGGGGGGTCTGGGGGGTATGGAATACCCTCCAGTACACCAAAAATTGTGTTTATATAGTAATAGTAAAAGAAGGCAAAGATTTACACTTTGATATCAAATTATTTAGTCGTTGTCCTTCTTTTATTATTACAGCATAATACAAACACAATCTTTGGTGCACTGGAGGGTATTCCATACCCCCCAGACCCCCCGGTTTAAAAATCACAGGTTTGCATGTATACTCTGTTATGATTTCATTGAATACATAGAAACTTTTCAGTCCTTTAGAGCAAATACATATATGTAGAGGCAGTACATACATGTTGAGGAGGGGGGGGGAAGTTAATCGCTGTCTTCTAAAAGATAATTTTAAATTTTAAATACGTTATTATTAGCCAAAGTTTGAATAACATTTTGTAATATAGGCAGACTTACACTTTCATATTAAATTTTCACTATTGCAGAATAATGCAAACACAACTTCTGGTTCACTGGAGGGTATTCCATACCCCCCAGATCCCCCGGTTTAAAAGATTGGAAGTTTGCATGTATACTTTGTGATAGATTTCATTAAACACATAGAAACTGTTCCTTAGAACAAATATATCTAATATGTAGCAGCAGTACATACCAGAAGATCGGGGGGGGGGGGTATTAATCGCTGTCTTTCCTAAACAGAATTTTAAATTTTAAATACATTGCTATTAGTCAAACCTTGAATAACCTTTTTTAAATATAGGCAGACTAGAGGTCGAGAATAATCGATAGGCGGCACTATCGATAATTATCGATAGGCAACGTTTAGACTATCGATAAATATCGATAGTTTTCGATAGTGGATATTAAATGTAGGAAAAAAAATGTTTAGCAAAAACTAGCATCTGTTGAAAGTGCAAAATGTTCAAATAACTAACATTGCATTTTTATTCATAAAAATCAAAGTTATGTTAGTAATGATAAAGGTAAATTGCTGGTACTAAAAGCACCTGTCACTTGTCACAACCAGTGGCGTAGCCAGGAATTTAGTTCGGGGGGGAGCACGAGAAAAGCGAGCGTTGTAATAGCGCCGCAGCCGAAAATTTTTCAAATTTTCAAGGTCAAACGCTTAATAGAAAGTTAGAAAATTACAATACAAAAATAATTTCGGGGGGGGGGGCCTGGATACGCCACTGGTCACGACTATCGAAAACTATCGATGGCTTTCGATAGTAGTTACTATCGATAATAATCGATAGCGCTATTGGTTGTTCTCGACCTCTAAGGCAGACCTACGCTTTGAAATAAAATGGTTAATGCCCGTTTGCACCAACTACCCTTAAATCGTTAAGCTCCACCCTATTTCATTGCAAAACTGATTGCTCATTGGTCGGAATAAGATTTAAGTGAAGCTTAAGTTTTAAGAATAGTTGGTGCAAACGGAGCTTAGCCATTGTCCTTCTTTCATTATTACAGTACAATACAAACTGTGTACTGGGGGGGTATTTAATACCCCCTCCCCAGACCCCCCGGGTGGACTGGTATGTACTCTCGCTACATAGATATATTTGTTCTAAAGAACTAAAAAGATTCTATGTATTTAATAAAACCTATCACAAAGTATATGTTCAAACCTTCTATTTTTTAAACCGGGGGGTCTGGGGGGTATGGAATACCCTCCGGTGCACCAGAAATTGTGTTTGCATCATGCTGTAATAGTGCATAATGCACTATTATATATTTGTTTTAAAGAACCGTTTCTATGTATTTAATGAAATCTATCACAAAATATACACGCAAACCATCGGTTTTTTTGTGGTTGCTGTGTCGCCCGTCAGCCGTTTCGCCGTTGAAAATTTAGTAATAATTTTTTTATGTTACAATAAGCATTCAAAGAATTTTTTTTATCGACAGGTAGGAATGTTATGATTAATGAAAAGCATTAAATTTAAACTTAAACAATGAGCTGGATCTGTCATAGCCTCTCTACTCCAATATTTCAGGTAACCAGTGGCGTAGCTAGGAGGAGGAAGGGGCAGGCGGCCCGCTCTGGGCCCATTTTTTAGGGGCGGCTTGTTATACAGCATGAATATTTACATCAATAGATCATCCGGTTAAAAAACGCCAAAATACCCCATCATGGCTCATCTGGAAAGGCTCTGAAGAGCATGGATCTTCTATGAATGGCAGAAATAAATGATACAAAAAGGATGCAAGCATTAGAAAGGAAAGAGGTTACCTGACATGCAGAGTAATGCGTGAACTGTTCCGCCTGCCGGTTGATTCGGTTCAATTGACCTATTTATCCTGCGGAGGCTAATGTCTTTCGTTGAAAAAATCTTGATATTTGGATCTTTGTTAAGTCAGATGTTTTCTATTTATATAATACCCGAAAATAAATTATGTTGGGCATTCCACAAACGTAACCGTAATTAATTTTTCCATTCTCATTATTTTAAATGGAAAACAATTAGGAAATTTATTTAAATGGAAAGATACAAAAAGGTGCCACCTTTCGGGGTATCGCTAATTGGGTGATAATTTCTAATTAAAATGAAATTACATGAAACTTTAAGTTTTTGAATTGAAAATTTCTCCTCCGTTGAACCCTTGCCAAAATTCATTCATAAGTTGATATATCAAAACAAGGAAAATTAGGGTTTCAACTTGAAACTTGTGCTCTCTAGCATTGACCCCTAAATATACGTCCTGGAAATAAATTAGATAGCCTGGACAAGATGGAGCGATACAATTTGTAGTTTTGTAGTGTACGTCTTGGAGGATGTGGACACTTCACGTTCCTTGAGAATGTACGGCTTGACAGTTATCAGTGGGGAAAAAGGAAAAATTTTAAAGTGATTGGATAGCTTTGGCAAGATTTCCCTTTTACAAGTAAATGAAAATTATTATCTTAAAAGCCAAACGTTAGGTAGGGTTTAGGTTGGACCCAGTAAAATACAATTCCATTAAATTATCTGAGCTCTAAAGAAGCCATCCAACACCGAGACACTTTCATATATCCGAAAAGTAGGTTCCCTGTTTCATAAATTGTTAAAGTATGCAGATGCAGTGGTTCCCAGTCACTCTGCACTTAAAATATATGCTAACGCAACTTTCCCAGTCGTAACATTTCTGATTTCCATAGAAAATGATTCTTTGGGTCACAACTTGACAATGAGAAAATACAGCGGTTATTTTCATTTCCAAGATTATTCGACATTCGTACACCGTCCCTTACGTTGTGATTAATTATCCTTTTTTTTCAGGCTTTTCTTTTAAATAAATTAAGAATTTTTTTTAAATCAAATTTTCGAGTGTAGCTTTTCAACCCTTTGAACGCAGTTATCGTTATTCGCAATGTTATAGCATAAGCTAAATCTGACCCTTAAATCCAAATGAAACGCGTTAGGGTGACTTTACGACTTGACTTTTCCGGAAATTTTTTCATCTCTAAAACTCATTACCAAGTCGGTGCTTTAGGAAGCGATTTTTAATTTTTTCGGAAATAACACACATCGTGAATTTAACACTTTGGTGGCGATTACGAGCGAAACAAATCAATTTTGAATGGCTAAATTTAAAAAATATAGGAAATCGTAAATTTAAGTGAATAAAACCAATACTGTTGGAACGAATCCAAATCATGAAGGATTAGAATCGTGCCAATGTAGAAATCGGTGTTATAAATTGTTTATCGCTCGCACTCCGAATTTACTTATCAAAACAGATGCTGAGTTGCAACAAAGAGCTCTGCTCTAAATAAATAACAACTTACTCATTAATTTCGATTTAAATGTCAGTTCCGAATCCAAACAACACATAAAACGATAATTTAAAAAAATGAGTATTCACTCAATTGGTGACCCCGAAAGCCCATATTCGTTCCACGCCGAGGGCACCAAAAAATTACCTTCACTTAAATAGATCTTATCTCCGGTTCTGTTTATCCTACAGACTTCCTGCGTATTTATTAAATTTAACAAAAACGAAAAATTCTATTTTTTACAAGCAATTTTATTATTTAGGGATGATTTTCTATTTTAAAAATTTTGAAAAAATTTGAGTTTATTCCTCACGTAATTCTCTTGCGAGATTTGCGGCATAAAACGGGTTAAAAAATTTTTTTTTATTTTATAAATGCATTTTTTATAACAAAATTTACTCCTAATATCGCAGTCGTTAAATTTAGCCCCTTTTGATTTATTCCTGTGAGATTATATAATAGACAAGGCGTATACCACGAAGTCTACATCACCGCGCCGTGCCGAACAAGTTAAAAAGAGAATAGCGCAAGCCATAGCTCACGGCGCACGACAGAACCAATTAATAGTAAAAGCGATAAATTAATATTTATTTTTCAACAAACAAAAGACTCAAATTAACACAAAGCATTTAAAACTTGCGAAAATTTTGCAAAAAAAAAAAAAACATTAAAATATATGCGAATTTAACTCGAAAAATTTGTCTCTCTCGCTTTGAATTTGAATTGCAAAATATGCGCTGGTATAAAGAAAAAAAATTTTGTGCTATAAGCATCGTCTGAATTATGTAAAAAAGTTCAAAATCTGTCGGTTCCTTTGTACCTAAAGTATGTCGACTTATAATCAGCTCAAGTTCACTAAAAATTTAATTTTTCAACTTCTGTGCACTCAAAGTTTAAACGAAGATCAAAGTTTCCTATTTCTTGCGAAACTTCGAATGGAAACCAAAAAAGTATCGAATTCTCTTACTTCTTAAGTTTCATGAAAATAAAGAATTGTTCATCATATTTGTTGACGTAACAGACATTTTGTTATAGCAACAAATATTTAATGGTGGTATATTATGCAAAAAGGGAGATAAGTAACTTGATTCCGAATATCTACAAGCCAGTCCTTCCGTTTGGTCCTTCCAACCTCCGAAAAAAATTTTTTTAGCGATGAGTCATTGCGGTCTTCAGACCGCACAACTTTGGTAATCTAGTTTTGTAATTTTTAATAAGAATGTCAGCGTTCCGAATAATAATTATCACAATAATGAGACGTTTCGCCGTCGACTGTATCTCCGTCAACAGTTTAAAATGTAATTTTTTATAATATATTCAAATTTACTAATTAAAAATTAATGGATTAATTAAACAATAAAATTAGAATTATATTTATTATTGCACCCAAAAAAAGGTTTTTTTTTCGCTCGAAAATGGGTATCTACCAATTTACCAAACTTTTAAAATTTTAATCTGTAAAATATTAAAATAACAAATAAATTTGCATAGTTTTAATTGAAACTTCACGCAATGCTGGTTTTACTCTGCTATAAATCAAATTAACGACAAATAAAGCAAAGCTTCAAAAGAAGTTTGAATTTTTCATTGCCGCCATAAATTAACTTCCGAGTGCAACAATAAAAATATAATTCGAATTTTATTACAATAATTTTCACATTACAATGTAGATTAAAAACTTCAATACTAAATTCCCGACGGCGAAAAGACGACAGCGAGATGTTCTATAGACCAACTGCTCCACGATGCATTTGAAAACAGAAAAAGCGTGACCTGTTTTATTTGCGATATTTGCAAATGCAAATTTTTGCACGAAATGCATAATACTAATGCATACACTTCCTATCATATTGGACTGACAAGGTCGTGCGGCCTGAAGGCCGCATTGTCTTACTGTTTTTTCTAAAACATTAATACTGCGCTATCTATGCTCAACTTTCCTAAAATTTCCCTGCATTTCTTCGGATTTTTTAAAAATTTGCGAGATTTCCTCAGATTTTCTCGAATATAAATGATGCAAAGGTTATATACAGGGTGTCCCCGTGACTGAAGAATCTTTGAGGAGGTGATAAGACAAACCCTTGGGGGTACAACTCTTTAAAACAATTTTTTGAATTTCTGATTTCAAACGACCATAGCTCCGATATTATTAATTTTTCCAGCTTAATGCAATAGACCTTTTTTGAAAATCATTCTTTTATCAACAAATTAGGTTATAACTTCTTATTGTCTAGAATCAACGGATTTCGAGTTATAAATTAAATTAAGAAAAAAACTGTTTTAAAAAATTCAGGTTTTATTTTTTTTACTTTTCCTGCAAACCCCGTATCTCTTAAACTAGAGGTCTTAGAACAAAACTGATGACCAAATCGGATAGGTAATTTAAAGAGCTACAACTTTGGTCAAATACATTTTTTTGGAAAACCAACCGTTTTCACAGAAATTCTAAAAAAAATGAACAAAGTGTAGGTAAAAAAAAATTAATGCTGTTCGGCCACTGACTCATCTTATTAGATGTCAATTTAAAATTTTTTCGTTTACTGTTCCGCCACTGACCTGTTCTCTTGTTAGAAGTTTTGATAAATTATTATTAATAAATATCGGATTAATGTAGGATCAATTAATAGTTAGAGCCAATTTCCAATCTCATAAGGAAATTTAAGGTAACATTAAATTTAATGGAAGAATTAGTGACACGTAAATTTTTCATTTTAACTGAAAATTCTTTTATTTTTCTAACTTTTAATTTTACACGACGCACTAGTCACTAGGAAAATTTTTGTACACTAAATTTCCTTTTACGAGATTATCGCGAAAATTTCGGCGATTTCCCAAAATTTTCTGTGATTTTCTAAGAATTTCTAAGATATTCTCCTGTTTTCCTTAAGATTTCCTTTCAAAAATAAAGAAAAAAACAAAAGCACATCTACAGTGTAGTATCTAAGATTTCCTTTGATTTCTTTGGATTTCCAAAATCTTGAATTTCCTAAATTTCTTACTGTAATTCCTTAGAATTTCCTTTCAACAAAATTGGAAAAGCAATAGAAAATGTCATCCACAGTATTTTTGAAATTTCCTAATTTCCTTGGATTTTCTAAGATTTTCATTGATTTCCTAAAATTTATTCCTGTATTTTCTTAAAATTTTCTCTCAAAAAAGTTTAAAAAGCAAAAATAACCTCATCTGCAGTATTTCAAAGATTTTCTTGGATTTCCGAAGGTTCCTTCGTGTTTTTCTTCAAAAAAAAAAGAATTTTTTAAAGGCAAAATGAAAGAAAAAGCTCATCTACAGTATTTCTAATATTCCCAGAAATTTCCTGCATTTCTTTGAATTTTCCCAGCAATTCCCTTCTCAATTAAGAAATAGATCAATTAGTTAAGCTTAAAAGTTTAATAGTTATGTAACGGACTTACGTTACAAGCAACCGCAACACATTAGTTCCACCCTCGGTAGTGAAATGAGTCATGCGCATGAATTACAAAATCATACTGGGGGAGATCGTGAGTTCGAATCCCACACCAGTCGATACTTAACTTTTTTTTTTCTCCATCCACTTCTGGACTATATCGACCTCTTTCACTTTTGAGAAAGGTTCAGGCATTAAGACCCCACGGCTGTTTAAACCGGGCTGGGAAGTGCCTGTAATCTTGTTTTTAATAGTTAACAGCGACAATCGTTAACCCAGAGGAACCGCGGGCTTTACGTGCCCTCCGATGGACGGAGACGGTCATACAGTGACGCAGCCAGGATTTTGTTATGCGGGGGGGCTAAGAGATGCGAGCGAAGCGAGCTGAGGGAGAGGCGCCGGGCCCTTTTGGAATTTTTCGAAAAAAGGGGAGTGGTCATCTTATTTTCGAATAAAATTATTGTGTTACCAGGTTACCACTGTTAAGCTGAATGCATACATTAGCGATTTGCGGAATGCGATTTTTGTTGTTATTTGATTTTGATTGGTTAAATTTCAAAAATGGTTCAAATTTCACCAATCAAAACAAAAATCGCATTCGGCAAATCGCAAAACTCTAGTGCATGTATTCAGCTTTACCTAGTACCTTAAATTGAAGTAGGAATTTAAGGACGGCATTTCCGAAATAACTCAGGACGAAATTATTAAAACAATTATTATTAAAAAAAGCGAAGAGTGTTTGAGGGGCCCCCTCATGGCTGCGTCACTGCGTCCTCTCTGAATTCGAGTACCTTAGAATCAGTTCGGCTAACTTACTGAGCTAATGACCGTCTTATATACAGGGTGTCCCGGATACACTTTGAGGACACTTTTCGGAGTAACATTTAAACACAAATTTTTTTTAATTCAAGGTCTCGAGAATTAAGCCTTTTTAAAGCATTTTTTTAATTTCCACCTTCGCGTGGCCATAGCCCAGAAAATATTGATTTTCCGGTAAAAATCAATCAGTTCTTTTTTAAAGAGCGCGAAATAATCTAAAAACTAGATTCAGACCTTTTATTGTCTAAAATCAACGGCTTTCGAGTTATAAATTAAAGTAAGTAAAATAATGTTTAAAAATTCAAGATTTCTTTTATTTTGGTTTTTTTAAAACTCTGTATCTTTTAAACGAAACATTTTACAAAAATTCTGACGCCCCATTCCGGATAGGAAATTTAACGGACTACAACTTCTGTCTAGTAAAAATTTTTGAAAAACCAACCCCTTTTACAGAAAATCAGAAAATAATAACCAAAGCAGCTATTATAAAACAAAAAATTAAATTAAATCTATTAAAGTATTGGAGAGCCAAATCTCCATTCTGTGTAAAGCCATTGTCAGTTTTTTTAGATTTCTAGATTTTATAGCAAAAGTAAATTTACAAAATATCATTGACCTTTCAAAATTTAAGGCTAAGGCCATAGTGATAGCCCACTTGATAACTTTGATTGATAACTACATATTAAAAATATCTACTTTACAGCCTGAAAGTGTTATTTTATAGCCTGGCCAGTAAAAGTGACACTTTTCTGCCTACTTTTAAAGTCAACAGAAGGTGAAAAAGAGTGCTGTCGTATTTTTGAAGTAAATTTTCAGTCAGAATAGTCAGTTAGGTTAGTAGTAAAATAAATTGACAAAAAAAGAAGTTACATAAAGAATTACAGAGCGACATTATATATTACTATGACGTACCGTTATCAATGGAGCCTGCATTTTTTTATAGAATAAAAATTTTTTTAAGGGAAAAACAAGAAAAGCCCAGAAATGAATGACAATGAGTTAAATAAAATAGTTTATTGTACCACAAAAGATCAAAGAGATTTTTTTTAATCTGGAGTATATACAAATAACAATAATAAACCGCAGTATTAATTTGATAAAATTAATTTGAAAAGGAATTTCAAGTAAATACGTGGTAATTGTAAAAGTAAATTTTAACAAAACGCTCAAATGTTTGATATAATTATGATAAACAATATTAATTGATTGTGTATTTGCACATTTGAATAAATCGCAAGTGATATTGCTAAGTCTGCACAAACAATTGGTATTATTTAAAGCAATTAAATTTTAACAATTTATTATTAATACAAAATATTATATTTATTTAATTTTAATTTATTCGCTTATCTGACCACTCTCACTCTATCTATAGGGACGATTTTCCAACCCTCATAGCTCATTTTAAATTACTGGTCGAGTTATTAGGTTGGCAATGAAATAAACAAAATAGATGGCGCTGTATTTTCATGTCCCTTATCAACTTTTTTACCATACACCTTAAAAATTAATTTTTATTTTTTAAAAATCCCCCCTCCCTTTGTACAATCAAATGTTTTGACATTTTCTTAATTAAAAAAAATAATTTAAATGAAACTTCCGAGATAATCAAATCTATGGACGATGAGAAGTGGTGTATCCCTTGGGATAATTTTGAAATTTAATTTCCCAGTTAGTCACAACAATAAAACAATTTTCATTTTCTTTTTAAATGCCTCGTTCCTTTTATTACCTTCTTAGCAAACAAATAAATTTGCATATTCTTATTTTTAATTTTTTTTATTCGTGTCGTGTAAAAACGTTACCAAAAATACACCGACCTAACGGACTCGGAAAATTAATGCATTTCCTGTTTAGAAATCTCGGTCAAACTTTTAAATTGGATAATAGTGACGGATTTATGATTTTTTTAATATTTAAATTGCAAATAAAAGCCAAACCAAAAAGCGTTAAATTTGCAGGCATTTTCTTTCGGATGGAAAGCTATAAATTTGGAGAAGAATCATAAATAAACGTTAAAAATGCTGGTTATGCTTCAGTAATTTAACAATTATTGATAATAAATATCAATTTCGATTCGCATTTAAGTTTGATGCCTCGATAGTGTTATCTTATGTATTCGGTAAAAGCTTTGATCGATCCATTACATTTTATGGTTAATTGCACCCCTACACATGTAGTTCCAAACATTTTTTAAATTTAAGAAATTACCAGTTTTTTTTATTTTAATAATAATTTCCCTCCAAATTTTCCGGCAGCTCGATTTAATGACAAAGAATAAGAGAAAATATTTTTAAGTTTCATTGCATTTCCCGAACGGAAGAAAATATTTTCGCAATTGTGAATCAAGTGAAAAGGCTTTATGGAGTAAAAAAATCTGTGTAATCTGCAAAAGATTGATTAGGCTCCATTGACACCCAGAAGATAGGTCAAAAAACACAAAAACGTCTGGAAATGATGCTTGAGCAATTGCTTTTTTAATAAAAATTCTAATCAATTCCAGAAATTGACTTGGTATTTTTAATCGAGCAAAAAATTCAATTTTCTCCAAATAAACGGATGGCATATAAATATAGCGAAACTGTTTTTAATTTTTCTTTCGAAAAAATACTTTTACAAATTTTAATTACCTTTACTTTTCGGCCACGTTTTGCTGCGATAGCCCGTGATTTCCGCCTTATTCTATCCAGTGAGGAAAAGTTTTGTCAACTTAATCACAAAACTGTTTAACTTGGAGGATTTTCCCACGCACGGCGAAAATTTTAATTTTTTTATTTAATTTTAAACTGATCGTTTTGTCCATGTAAAATAACTTGTAATTATTTTTTTCGAAAAATTACGGAAGCGTGAAAATATTATTCGTAGATAAAAATTATTTCGTATGACCGGCCGATCCGCACCCGGAAGTGAAACGTGTAATCACGAACAAGGGACGCCGTTGACTGGCGCTTATAAAGCGTCGTTGATAAAAGCAGGAACAAGCGTCTGGAACGGCGTACCGACCGGGCATACTCCATACCAATAATTACAATTTCCTTTATACCCACTTAAGTTGATAAGACAAAGTGCATAAATTTAACTTGCAATGGCGTCATGCTAATCTCGAAGTTGTTTATATTTAAATTTTTAAAAACTTTCAGACCGAATTTAAAAAATTGATCCGATATTCCAAACAACTAAGAAAAGCTCTTTGTTTTCCTTCGCACACAAAGTTGCATTAAAATTTAATGGTTTGATTACAAAAGTGTAGATATAAAGTACAACAGAGGCCATTTTTTATGAAACTTTCACTGAAAGAAAATTACTCTTTTGAAATAATCCAAAATAAGAAAATTAAAAATATTTGACAAAAATTTGACAAGCTGACATCGCTTCGAGAGCGTGAGAATTTTTATACAAAAAAAAAGCCGATATCTTAGAATATTTTCCATTAAACCTGTCTTTTCACAATATTTTCGTTTAAAGTGCAGTTAAGAATATGGCACGCGAGGTGTGAGGGAAAACGAATTGCTTCCAGCTACACACAGATAAGATGCAATTTTGTTGATAAAAGTCAAAAACACGGGTTTAAAATTTATTCTCGTTTTAAAATTTTTGGCCAAAAAATAAACTTTATTATCAGGACCGTAGGAGGGCGGAACGCATGGGAACGACGTTCCTGTAAGTTTATCACTTGCATTAACTCCAAGAGAAGTTTTTCCGTTTTCGCGCTGTTAAAATTTCTTTATTCTTATTTATATTATATATTTTATATTCTTATTATTATAACTTTACGCCTTTTGATTATTAAGTTAAATACGAGAGTCTCGCCGCAGTATAATTTGCAAAAAATGAGCAAATTCAGAGATAAAAACTAGCACGCAGCATTCGAAATTTGAACGAATTCAATGGAATTTCAAAGAATTACTGAAATTTTCAATGTTTTCAAAAGATTCCAAAGAATCCCAATAATTTCTAATGAATTCTTTTTAATGAATTCCAAAGATTTTCAAAATCCAAGGACTTCCAGAGATTACCGAGAAATTTAAACAATTTTCATTAATATCAAAAATTAATTCCAAAGAAGTGCAATTCTAAATAATGTTCATGATTTTCAATGAATTTCTGTGATGTCCCAAGAATTAATCCACAAATTTTCAAAAATTCTAAAAATTTTCAAAAAATTTGAAAGATTTCCGAAGATTTCCAAATATTTTTAGTTCTAAAGAATTTTAATGATTTCCAATAAATTTCAAAATATTTTTAAATTTCCTAATTCCAAGTAATTTCACTGATTTCCAAATAATGCCAACAATTTTCAATTAATTCCAGTGATTTACAAAGAATTCCACAAATTTTTTTAAAATTGCAGTGATTTTAAGAAATTCTCGAAGATGGTCGTATCACTAATTTATAAGGAGAATTTATAAAACCCCATAAAAATATTTAGGCATAAAAAAAATAGTGTAAACAAAATCTACACTAGCAGTCATGGAAACCCAATTGCATTGGGAATTATTTCCGAATTAATAGATTTCTAATGCCCGTACTAATAGTCACGGATTAATCCGGGATTCAAGATTAATTCTCGAAATAGCAGCTGTTGCTACGATACGGTCTAAATGCCAGTAATCCCATTGATAAATTCTAGGATTATCTTGATCCATGACTATTAGTGTGGGCATAATAGTCACGAAGTAATCCGAGATTCAAGATTAATTCTCGAAATAGCAGCTGTTGCTACGATGCGGTCTACATTCCAGTTATCTCATTGGTAAATCCTAGGATTATTTTAAGTCTCGGATTAATCCGTGACTAATTAGTACGGGCATAAGAATCTAGAAAATACAACAGAAATATATAAAAAGTTAAATTTTTAGTTTGAAACTCACAAGCTCAAAAATACATTTTCTTTTTTGAACACAATCCCAAAGATAGGATTTATCAAACCGGGGGGTCTGGGGGGTATGGAATACCCCCCAGCATGCTAGTGATTGTGTTCAAAAAAACGAAATGTGTTATTACATTCCAAATAAAAAATCTTAAATTTTAGATTTTAGATTTCTGGTTTGAAACCCATACCGGGGGGTGGGGAAGTGGGAGAGTGGAATACCACCAAGCACATTGGTAAGTGTGTTCAGTCAGAAATCTTAAATTTAAGATTTGTAGAAGGAATATTTCTGGTTTGAAACCCATAAGTTCAATAACACATTTTTTTGCGCACAATCTCTGGTGTACTGGAGGGTATTCCATACCCCCCAGACCCCCCGGTTTGAAAAAAACAAAATTTCATTAGGAATTCATTGTTATTATTTTAATTTGAAAATATTTAGCAATGCAATTTCCATGGCTGCTACTGTATACAAAAAAAACATAGGTAGGTAAATTCCACGTATTTCCAAAGTATTTCAAGAACTTTTAAGGAATACCAAGAATTTTTAAAGAAAATTCCGGTGATTTCCAAATTCCCGATATTTTAGAAATTCCAAAGATATTCAAGGTATTTCAGAAATTTACGAGGAATTGCAAAAATTTTCAAAAATAAAAAGCAATTCCTAAGATGTTCTAAGAATTTCATATATTTTTAAAGAAATGCAGTGATTTTTAAGAAATTCCCGAAGGCGGTCATAGCACTAATTTACAGGGGAAATTTATAAAAACATGCAGGTATTTACGAACCTAGCTCGCTAATTATTGTCCACCACTGACGTGCATGGATAGATTAATGAGATTCCGGTTATCATACTTCATAATTTTTTCTAAGATAATTCTTTATAAGCAGTCTATAAAATTAAAACCTAAAAATTTTAACCTCAGGCTCTGAAAGCAAAGTCTGTGGAACTTGAAGTTAAACATAAACTAACTATGATGAACAGAGACGTATTTAACTAAGGGCCATGGTCCGGGGTGGAAGGCTTCGAGGGGTGGCGCAAGCCGTCCTTCGCGCTCTGCTTGGGACGCCTTTTATAATCAGAATGAATTAAAAAAATTAATTTTAGATTCTTTTTAATTAATTTATGGGGCAACAAACCTTTTAGGCCCATGGAGCCAAATTTTAAAATACGTCTCTGATAATGAAGCTGACTACTACTAGTACTACGAAAAAAAATTAAAACTAGCTTTTTGAGAGCGCAAAGCTCTAAACATCTTAAGGGACTCTCGATTTTAAATTTTGAATTTAAATTATAAAAACACAAAACAATGGCAGTAAACCGGGGGGGGGGGTCTGGGGGTATGGAGTGCCCCCAGTGCACACTTTATTATTTCGCGAATTATTCAGTATGGAAGCTATTCTATTAAGATCTGTCATATCACCAATATACAGGGGATGAATTTCGGAAAAATATGATGTAGGTTCTTTACGGATCTCATCCGTTATGTGTCTACTACTGATGCACATGAATGGATTAATGACATTTCCGGGACCATGATCTATGGTTTTCGAAAAAAAGAAAACATACAAACAGACATGCAAAACTAATATTCCAACAAGTTTAGATCTAATTGTAATTCAAAGGCGCGGAGTGATGTGACCTCGCGATCGACTCTGAAAGTTTCCGCGATCGACCGGTCGATCGCGATCGACTGTTTGAGCACCCCTGATTTAGAGTACCTCCCGAGAGAACCATCCCCTCTTATGACCGTTCTTGGAAATGCCAGTGTTTTCTAAGAAATTTCGGTGATTTGCAAGAATTTCCAATTTTCAATAAATTTTAGTAATTTTTCAGGAAGCGCAAGTATTTCTAAAGAACTCCAAGGATTTTCAAGCAATCCTAAAAATTCCTAGAGAATTTTAGAGAATTTTACAGGATAGGACAAATTTCTAAAGAATTCAACTGATTTCCAATTAATTCCAGTGATATCTTAGAAATTCTAGTAACTTCCTAGGAATTTCAGATATATCCAAAGATTTTCAGATTTCTAAGGAATCATTGTAAGCATAATAATTTGCTCATTTTTCTGCACATGATATTGGAGTGAGACGTTCATATTTAAATAGTATGTTAGGTACTGAGTACGGTTACGGTCTGATGCTTAAGTACGTTGACTGCTAAGCAGATAACCCTGGTTCGAGCCCGAGTGAAGTAAGAACTGTATTCTAGCCATCCTCAATGGCAAACAGCCGAGGTAATCTGCCTTTAAAACCCTTCATGGAATTGAAGTGGTTAACCAATTTGAAAATCAAAATTAATATGATAATTTAAAGTTCCAAACTTCAAATTAAGAACTTAAGGTCTTAAAGTTTTTTATTTGAATAAGATCAGAATTAATTTCGTAGCTTGAAGATCAAAATAAATTAATTTCAAACTGAAAACTTTAGATCTTAAAGTTCTTAACTTAAAGATCAGGAATTTATAGTTTATATCTTCAAACTAACAACTTCAGTCTTTAAAGTTCTTTACTTAAAGATCTGAAATAATTTAATAAATTAAAGTGCCTAACTTCAAGCTAACAACATGAAGTTGTCTAAATTACATAGAATAAAAGTATGGCGTCACCGGCCGACTGAAAAGCGAGTGACCGCGATTTGAGATCGTGAGCCTAAAATTGACCTGTGGGCTATAAGGAAGGCAACAGGAAACCACTCCGTTAATTAAATTCCCTAGTACGTCATCTTGGCTTCAGCCAAGTTTGATCGTCAACGCCCATTGAATACACGGTATTTTTAAAAAGAAGAAGAAATAAATTATATCTCCCTTCTCCCACACTGAAACAAATAATTGATGAAACATTGAGTGAACAAAATGAGTGATTCCTTGTGACTGAAAGACCAAAAGAGTAATTAGTTCATGAAAACTTTACAAAGATTTCACGAAACTTCACAAAAACTGCGTGAAATTTCATGAAGAATTCGCGAGACTGTACAAAGATTTATAGGACTTCATTAATTGTCTGAGAATTGTCTGCAAGGCTTTGTGAAGACTTTTTTTTCATTGTGCCGGACTGTGCTTGATGTGTGCCACATTGTGCCGTATTTCTTTTTATTATTATTTTTTTTATAGAGGTTGCTTATTTTGGGGTAGAAGTTAGCCCCGCCCAATAAAATTCTATTATTTTCGGCACACAACGGCACACGTCAAGTAGAATCAAATCCAATTTTAATTTTTAAAAAATCCAAAATGGCGGGGCTAACTTCTATCGATAAAATAGTTTTTGGCTCCAAAAAATTTCATTTAATCATACATTTATTAAAATAAAATTTTTTATGTACGGCACACGTCGAGTAGAATCCAGAACAATTTCGATTTTTAAAGAAATCAAAAATAGCGGGGCTAATTTCTACCCCAAAATAAGCAATCTATATAAAAATTTTTAAAAAATAAGACACAACGTGGAACACATCGGGCACAGCCCGGCACAATATTCAGTTTTTAAATTTTCAAAAATAGCGGGGCTAACTAAAAAATACACTTTCTTTGTCGTAAAATATTTAATTAACCCCCATTTCTTCCCACCAAGAAATACCGAGAGACAAGGCCAAATGATCAATCACAATAAAATTTATTCCCATTAGACAGCGGCGTCTCATCGAAGAAGGCAAGAAAGGCTTCGCCTCCCCTAAAACTTTTTTGAACTAAAAAGCTATTTAAATTTTCAAAAAAGTAAAAATTGGATTTTCGCACATATACTCATATCAAAATTTTATTGTGAGGCTACCGCAGAAGAGATTTTTTATGATCAAGCCCAAATTAACTCGCAGTGAAATATGCATCGACTGACTGTTGGGTTGCATAATAATTGTTAATGGGCGTTTTACAAACTAAAGATAAGTGCGGGAGATTCAAAACTAAAAGTGTAATATTACACAAACTTATAATGTATTTTATTGTATATCTATTTAATTCTAATGCTTTAGATAAAACTTTATAAAAATTTTAAAAATAAATAAACGGCTTACAAAAATACAAAAAAAGATAAAAAATCAATTTTCTGAGCACGCCACTGCCCTACACAATTAATAAGATAAAAGATAAGTAATCGTTTAGACACGCTGCCAAATTTAGTTAAAAGAAATTTTAAAAGCAAGTTATGAATTGTTAAGTAAACATTCGAGCATGAGATCCTTTTTATAAATTAGTAGCAATAAATTGAAAATACATAAATAAATTATATGAATTTAAAAATTACTTTAGTTTAATACAACTTATATTGATTAATTAGTTGAAGCTAACCAATGAAAACGAGCACTACATCGATAAAGGCAAACTACTCTATACATATATCACCGCAGCTCCTCCACACACATCACTTGCACGTTAAACTACGGTCTCTTTCATTATGTACTAAGCACATCAGTTCCAATACATTATATTGTTAATATTTATTTCGACATTCTATTCTAACTCTAAACACTCCTGCGTAGTTGAAAATAAACACTTTAAAGCTTTAAAGATTATACATCCAAACCAAAATTAAAAATTCAAAGATTAATCGTGACGCGCATGAGTGGATTAACGAATATTTGGCTTCCCAGTATAAAAATAGTCTTAATTTACAGAATTGCACAGAAAAAAAAACTTAAAATGATCACAGCACTGAAACTATTGACTTTTTCGTGATAATCAATCAGAGCTTTTTAAAAGAATCGCAAATTATCTACAAACTAGATTATAAGCTTTTATTGTCTAGAACCAACGGTTTTTAAGTTATAGATAAATTAAAGATAATAAATGTTGGAACTTGCAAAATTTCCTTATTTTTTTTTCTCAAGCCCCGGTATCTTTTAAACCAAATATTTTACGAAAAAACTAAAGTAGTTATTTTACGGGCTATATAAATTTCCCCCAATCCATTTTACAAAAAAAAATAAAAGGGCTGGAAACTATAACTCGAAAACCATTGATTCTAAATAATCAAGTCGAGACGTAGCTAGAAACAAAGGATTGAGAGGCTTCCGATACTTTAAGGAAAGCTAACTTTGTAATCAAAACGTCAAGCACGTGCAGGTTACAAAGCTGCACAAACCCTGTCATCAAAGACGTGTCAATAGACAATAATCAGTTCCAACAAGAAATTCTGTCGAATCTCGGGGGATTCTTAATGTTTCCATTGGAAGCCTCTCTTGATCCGGTTCTGAATAATAGATTATAATACCAGCATAGTTTATACATAAACAATAGAATAATCAATAGTTTTGGTAATGTTATTTTGAAAGAAATTTTGAATAATTTAATAACAAAAAATTTTCACTGGGACTTTTTTTGAGAGCTGAGGGGAAAATAAAAATACGCAGAATAAAATAGTAATTTAATTATTTTAATTTTAATAAATTGATTTTTATAATAATTTAATATCAATAAATTGATGAATTGATTTAAGAAAAAGCTATTTTTTATTTGCTCAATTGCGAAAATTGAGAGCGGTAAATTTAGGGTTTGCCCCGGGTAGCAGAAATCCACGCTACGCCACTGGGAATAATTAAAAAGCGCTACCGTCATATAGCGGTATCACTAAATTTTTCTTTCAAAGAAATCAAGGATTTATGAATGATGAAGAATTACTTTATTGCAGATTGAGAGATAAAATTAAAATTAATGAACAAACTAAGAAAACGAAAATATAAAATAAAATAAAAAGTCTCGAGGTAAAAAAAAAGTAAATTAATATAAAAAAATATTCGACAAAAGTTTTTAAACCTGTATATGTATTTTGATATCCAAATTATCCAGTAATTATCCAATAATAAAAGTAACAACTAATTTTTGTAGGATTTGAAAATTTAAACGCCAAATCTGACAGTTCCGTTTTCTGTCTTACCGACCAATTTCCGTAGCGTAACCAGTTGTGAACCCACCTTAACGTATTTTGACGTTTTTGACATGAAAACTTAACCTGAAATATGACGGTTAGATGTTTTTATACGTATTTGTAGTTTAAGTAAAATTGATAAAATGTCGGACAATGAATACGAGAAGTTTGAGATTACGGATTACGACCTCGAAAACGAATTCAATCCAAACCGGCCGCGACGTAAGTTCACCAAAAAGCAACAAATTTATGGTAAGTTATTTCGAAGTGTTTTTCAGCTTTCGGGCTTACGCGGTTTATTTTCAGGCGTATTTAACGATAGCGACGAGGAAGATGACCGACCGTCATTTAAAAGTTCGAAAGCACCGAAAAATTATTCCGCACCGATAGGTTTCGTAGCAGGTGGTGTACAACAGGCCGGCAAGAAGCAGCTCAAAGAAGAAAACGACGTCGATGAAGATGGCGAATCTCTGGCCAACGATAATTCTAGTGATTCCGAGAGCGATGTTAAACCCATCAGGAGAGGTTTTGGAGCACAGAAAACTGTGTCGCAATCGACCGTTACAGAAATCACCGGTGATATTGCCGGTTTGCGGAAAGCAAACAGTGGAAGCAACACAACGTTGATGCGAAAGGGGGTCGGAAATTGGGAGAAACATACCAAAGGAATTGGTGCTAAACTTCTGCTGCAAATGGGATATCAACCCGGGAAAGGGTTGGGTAAAGATCTTCAAGGCATACAAGCGCCGGTGGAAGCGCATCTCAGGAAAGGGAGGGGCGCAATTGGTGCGTACGGGCCGGAAAAGGCGGCCAGTTTGGCTAAAATTAAAGAGAGCATCAAAGATGAATTTGACGATGATGTGGAAATAAAAGGTGAATCGAAATGGAAGAAGAATGACGTCAAAAAGAAGAACCGGTATTATTACAGAACCGTGGACGATGTAATTGAGAAGGGGAAGCGTCCGGGATTTACCAACGGTGGGCCTACCAGTGAATTAAGCAAAGTGAAAGTTATCGATATGACTGGACCACATCAACGAGTGCTTAGTGGTTATCATGCTTTAAGTGGTTTGAAAGCGCCTCCAGGAGTGGAACACTTTGAAGACGTCGTTCATAAGAAGTGTTCAAACTTTGCTTTACCCGAAATTCAACACAATTTGGACCTATTAGTGAGCATTTGTGAACAGGAAATAATCAACACCGATCGGAACACCCGATACTGTCAGGACAAGGAGGTCAACTTAAAGCAAGAAGAAGTTACGGTGACCAAACTTTTGGAGGAAGAAAACATTGAAATTGAAAACCTTTCCAGTATTCTCGACCAGGTGAAGAAGCTGATCGATCCAACTCAAGATTTTTCACTTGGGCAGTTTGCACACATATTTACAGAGTTGCAGGTAAGATTAAAATGCTTAGTACCGTTTTTCACAAATTACAGTGTTTTTATTTTAGGAAACTTATACGAACGATTACCATGTTTATCGGTTATCTGAACTAGCGCCCGGATTGGTCGGACCGTTAATTACGTCGGCACTGGCAAGTTGGTCGCCTTTGGCAGCGCCAAGACAATATGTTGACGTTTTTCTGCAATGGAAGGATATCTTGGAAAAACCCCAACAGCGTGGGACTATAGAAGGTAATTGTATGGGAATTCAGCCGTATGATAGTCTCGTATGGCACACTTGGGTGCCTGTATTGAGATCTTGCGTTAGGTAAGTTATAGAACCTAATTTGACTTAATGGATAGAACTTTTTTGTTGTTCTACGCCGCTGCTTTTCCAAATTGGCAATTCTTTTATAAAAAGTTAAACTGTGAAACAACCAATTGAAATTCTGGGTTTTCTGTTTGTTTTGTTAAATTTGAGCTTGTTTGTTTTTGCCGGACAATTTAACATCAAACCTATTCCCTTTTCCGTTTTAATTCTCGAAACCAGACACGTTTATTTTTCAAAACCCTATTTTGATTTTTGGGATCTTATCCGTTTATCATTAATACGCATGAATTGATTAACGAGATTCCCGCTACCATATAATAATCCATGATTTTTTAGTTGCGGCGGTCTTCACCAAGGGAAAAATATTTTTTTTTAAATTTGTACACAGGAATTTGAATCAAGTGAGACAAAATTTTCGAGATAATCCCGAAAATTGTATGTACACTCGTTCGGAATTCCCTTGGAAAACATTGGAATTCGTTGGAAAGCCCTGGAATTCCGTGGAAATCATTGGAATTCTTTGGAAATCGCTGGAATTCTTGAAATTCCTTGGTAATCTTTGGAATTCCTTAGAATTCTTTGGAAATCATTGGAAGTCTTGGAATTCCTTGGAAATCATTGAAATTAATTTCAACGATTTCCTAGGAATTTCAAAAATTCCAAGGAAATCTGGAATTCCGTGGAAATTGTTGGAAATCCCTGGAATTCTTTAGATTGCACTTTGATTGGAATTCTTGGAATTTTTGAAATTCCTTGGATATCTTTGGAATTCCTTGGAAATCTTTGGAAATCATTGGAAGTCTTGGAAATCTTTGGAAGTTCTTGGAAATCTTTGGAATTCCGAGTCTTGTGTACAGAAAATTTAATGGATATTTACCCCGTGGTCCTATCTTGGTTACAAAAAAAATTAAAATCAAATGGCTTTGATGTAATCAGCCCTCGGTGTTTTACGTCACTTTGCACAAAATAATTTATAGCTTTTGATCCAGACACTATAATTAAATTCCGCTTGCTTTGGCAAATTCTTAACCCAGTGCCATTTTTCCGTTTTTGCAGGAAAATCATTATTCCGAAAAAAAAGGGCAACCTGTGACCCAAAATAAAAATTGAATTTTTCCGTAAAACCAATTATTTTAAATTAATGTAAAATTTGTGGATTCCCTCCCAAAAGTTTTTGTTCTAAAATTTTTCTTTTTTCTTGTAGCGCATGGAACGTTCGTGACTGTGACCCATTAATTTCGCTATTGGAGACATGGAAACCTGCACTACCTAACTGGATTATGGATAATATTTTAGACCAGCTGGTGATGCCCAGATTAGGCGCCGAAGTGAACAATTGGAATCCTCTCACCGACACAGTACCAATCCACTATTGGATCCATCCGTGGATACCCATACTAGGTACGTTTTTGATAAACTCTTTTTTATTTTTAAATACTGACTATGACGAAAAACTTTTAGATGCAAGGTTAAACACTTCGATTTTCCCGATAATAATGGAAAAATTAGGATCTGCACTGACAAACTGGCATCCTACAGATCGTTCTGCTCTTCTTATGTTAAAACCATGGAAAGAAGCTTTGCCCAGTGGTTCCTTTACAGCTTTCGTAGTGGCCCACATCGTGCCCAAGTTACAGCTCTGCATGGAATCGCTGGTCATCAACCCACATCAACAACATCTGGATTCCTGGAACGCAGTTATGGATTGGAAAGAAATGTTATCCGTTGTTAACTTAGCTTTAATTCTACAAAAGTACTTCTTCCCGCGCTGGTTAAAGACGCTGGGAATATGGTTGAACCACAAGCCGGATTACAATCAAATTACGGAATGGTATTCTGGATGGAAACAGCTGATACCTAAAGAAGTATTAATCCAGCCATCCATCAAAGATAACTTCAATCAGGCACTTGAAATGATGAATGGTGCAGTCAACACCGAGTCCCAACCTCAGCCAGGTGCTAAAGAATCGGTTTCGTACCTCACAAACATTGAAACAAACGCGCCGCCTCCACCACCACCCAAAGCGGAGATGCTGCCCGACATTATACACACATCATATCAAAAACTCCAGGGCATCAAAGAGGTCCTTGGTAGGCACTGCGAGAAAAACGGCATCTTATTTGCACCAATCAACAATAAGTTTTACGAAGCCAAGCAAGTTTATCGTGTGGGTTCGAGCGGAATTCAAGTCTATTTTGACCGGCACGTAATTTTTTATTCACAAAATAATTCTTCATGGTTACCAATCTCACTGGACAGAATATTAGATAAGGTGGCTTAAGAACACAATTCCTTCACTATCTGTAAATATTTTTTTTTGTGTTTTTGTAAGTTTTTATAATAGCAGCCACTTCACTCTAATTATTTATTTTGTAAGCAAAACTTGGATGAAAATAATTTATATGTTTTATCGTAAGATGTAAATAAATTATTTGCTAGAAGTTTGAAACGTTTATTCAGATTTCGGGTTTTTTAGTCACATATTTTGGTTAACCTCACACTAACTTCTAGATAGCAAGAGAAAAATGGGTTGATAAATATAGATGAAGAAAACATTTTTATTCTTCGTCGCCTTGTCCAGCTTGAATTTCGTTGCTAGCACCTGCTTCTTCATTTTGTGGTTCAGCATGACCATCGCCGTCTTCGTTGTTGTTATCTTCCCCGTCGATGATAATTTCTTCAGGGTCGGGGGCCCTTGGAAGAAATTCGACATCTGGGTAAATTTCTTTGAATATACTTTCCGCCTAAAATACACAGGAATGCTTCTGCTTCAAAAAAACATGTATGATTTGACCTACCTTTTTAATAGCAGGGTCGTAATCTAAATCCAAGTCTGGTCCAGAACCCAAAAACATGTTTTTCGATATTTTATTGTCCAGGTGGGCGGTTAAAGCAACGGTGAAGTAAAAAGACCACAAAATTTTTGGTTTCTTGGGTTGGGTTTCGTCTGTGTTAAAGAGTTTAATCCTGCAGTGTTCAAAGTCAACTTCAGGGTTGATTTTTTGATGAGTTATCATGTGGACGATATCTAAAATTTCGAGTTAAGTGCTCGGTTGGAAGATCAAGTGATTGCACTCACATATATCTTTGGGACAAGTTCCGGTGTGGGAACCCATTTCTATAATTGTGCAGGCATTTTTGTCGCCATCTGGCGGAAATAGAAGAAGAGTTAAGTGTTCGTTGTCACTCTCCATGATAGAACTGGAAGTAAATTAAGATTTACTGTGAATTTTGATTGGAAAAATGGATGTAACATATCCCAATCTGAATTAAAACAAAAAAGTTTCAATTTTCCTTAATTCTGCCTTTCAGATGTTTCTGATAATTAATTTGGGAAGGGGGGGCTTAGTTAGGCCCATGACCATACAAACAAAAAATTAATTCTGCCATTCAATGTTTCAGATAATTAATGTGGGGGGGGGGGCTTAGTTGGGGCCATGACCATACAAACAAAAAATTAGTTCTGCCATTCAAATGTTTCAGATAATTAATTTGGGGGGGGGGCTTAGTTGGGCCCATGACCATAAAAACAAAAAATTAATTCTGTCATTCAAATGTTTCACATAATTAATTTGGGGGGGGAGGGTTAGTTGGGCCCATGACCATAGAAACAACAAATTCTTAAAATACAGGTGCTTTCATAAAAAAAAACCTAAGAAGTACTATAAATACCTGTCGGTTATAAAGATGGCCCTCGAAATAAACTCCTGTGGTGAAGCACTTAAAAATTTGCTGGGAACGTCTTGAGTATTTAAAATTAGATGTTCTGCACGAATTTTCTGATTTCCACAGGAGAGATATTGGAAATTCTCGTCTTGATCGCACACAAATCCGGAAATATCTTGATTCAAAGCATAGACGCCACCAAACACAGCACACAATCTAAAATATCGTGTGAAAACAGTGAAGGAAGTTACCGCCGTAGTCGACTTACCTACAAAACGCTTGACTGATTTCTCCACTTCCGTACATCGAATAAAGAAACGGCGTCTTTCCAAATCGTCCCAAACTGTTCAAAAAGCGCTTTACGTTTTCGATGCCGTCCATACACAACGTTTCGTCGCTACTCATAGAAATCGAGTACAAAACGTAATGTACCAAATTATCGGTTAATTTACGATCTTTCAAATAAGTGCGGAATGTTTTATTTTCGTATCCTTTAAATTCCTCTTCCTTGCCGTCCAAACAAGAAGTCAACAGTTTCATCAGCATCCGCTTTTCGATAACCGAAACTTTCGTGCTCGAAAAGACATCAGATCTTGAACAAGGAACGATTTCCAACCTGTCAGCCAACCAAGTAATTACACGACTAACGCTACGAAATTCTGAATAACGAGCAATGTTAGACGAAATTAACAATTCGACAAAATCGCCCCTTGCAAAATGAAGTTTAGGCGTAAGGTCAATATTGAATTTTCTGGAAAGTTTCAGTAACTTTTCCTGAGTCCACGTCTCTTCTTTAATTTCTTTAACTGCATCTACTACACCTTCGACTTCCTCACTTTCTTCTACTTTTCTGAAAGTTAGAAGGATAGTAAAAATTGAGACCGAATAATTCGACTTACTCCTCCGGAATGTGCCAATTTTGAGAATGCACCTTTATGCTGTACGTTTCATTTCCCAACAAAAATGCTTTTTGATTTTCTTCCAAGTTATCGAATTTGTCCGTTGCTGGTTTTTCGTCACATTTTTCACCCAATTTACCGATGCCGTCCAAGTTGAAGGATGCCCAAGGTCCCCCATAGTAATTGTTACTTTAAAAAAAAAAGCATCGGTTTTACTGGTCTAGTTTCAAGGTGTAGTTAAATTACCTATCGATGTGAAGTACACGTTTGCCAATTCTACTAGCAGCTGCTGCAACTATCGATTCCACCACACCTAATGTAACAAAAATAATGTATTCAATAAATCTTCAAAATAAACAGTGACGCGCATGAACAGATTATCGATATTCCGTTTGTCGTTTTCATTATTTCTCGGTTGATAAGTCGAAAATATTACATAAATAAGGGTTTGCATTTCAACGTTAATTTCAAATAAAAATTAAGTGCAAAAAATCAGAAAAAATACCAAAACTCATAAACAAAATTCCGTCACGGCCGGCTTTTCACTGAAAATGCTGCAATAACGGTGAGAATGCCAAATATTTTATATAAAGTTTTCATTGACAAACCCGGGGGGCAGATCTCTGAAGAAATCTAGTGTGCAAGTGAAGGGAAATCTGAGAAAATTCAGGGAAAATTGAGGAAATCTTAATCAATTCTAGAAAATCTTAGAAAATGAAGAAAAACTTCAGAAACCCAGAAAATCTTAGGTTCTTGAGAGAAAATTTGGATTTCCTGAAAATTACGAATTTAGAAAGATGAGGGATTCCTAAGTTTGTACAATTGCTAAAACATACCTGGAGCCGCCCAAATTCGAATATTACGGATCTAAAAATACGTGAGTTCTTTAAGTTCGCTCAAATGCTAAAATCATCCCTGAAGCCACCCGAATTCAAAAATTACGGATTCAGAACGACGCAGAATTCCTAAATTTGAAAGATGAAAAATACATCAAAAAGTCAGTTGAAAAATTCAAAATGTAGTTTTTATTAAATTTTTCGTTGACAGTTGCAGATACAAAAACAATTGAACTTATAGAACACATTTTGAATTTTTCAACTGACTATATCTCGAAAAATATTGACTTTCGAGAAAAAATTTTCAAACAAAAATGATAGGAAATTTAATTTCCTACAAAAAAGGTTATTTTTATTTTTATCGTCCGGAGCACCGTTTACGAGATAATAATAAAAACGCGTTTTTCAAGATGGCGGCTGACGCGAGTATTATCTGAGGCCGAAAACTCGGTTTTACACTTAGGGGCCATCCACTAACATAACCCAATTAAAAAATCCCTTACCAGGATTTTATGTTTTGCAGCACCATTTTTGGTGCCCTGGCGCCTGGACTAAATGTAGGTCAAAGCAATTTGTAAAATCATTCCTGAAGCCGTCATAATTTGAAAATTATGGATCTAGAAAGACACGGATTCTCTAAATTCACTCAAATGCTAAGGTCCTGTCCGAATTCGAAAATTACGGATCGAAAATTACGGATCGAAAAAGACGCGGGATTTTGATAACTTCGCAAAATAGCTAAAAGCAAACCCTAAGCCGCCCGAACTCGAAATTTGAAAAATGAGGTTTCTTTTTTTTTATAAATACATAATCTCTTTTTATAATCTCAAGCCGAGAAGGAAACCGCTGGGAAAAATTGGTGTACAAGTGAAGGAAAATCTGAGGAAATCAAAAAATCTTAGGAATACCAGCATAACGACGTTTTTTTTTACTTTTTCAAATGGAAATCAGGGAAAATTTAGTGTACAAAAATTTTCCCTGCGACTTCCCCCTCGGTAGCCGGAATCTCTTTAATCCATTCGTGCTCGTCATTGATAGACAGATACCGGATTAGTTTCATATTATGGAAAGAATGTAACCGGGCGAAACCAAAGAATATATACCTATAGGTTCCTATAGGTATATATTCTTTGGCGAAACCGGGTACCAAAACTGGTATTTTATAAACTTCCTATTTTGACCGAATAGTTTTAAAATAAAAGAAGATGTGAACGCCCCTTTATAAATCAATGTTATTGTGAACGCAACTAGTGACATCTCGCATTAGGAGCTAAAAAATAACCTAACCTCACACGTGTGGTCATTTTGCGTTTTGCGTCAGTTTTGAAGGTAAAAATCTTGATAAAAAGTAAATTTTGTGTTGGAATTTTTAATTTTGTAGGATAAAAGTAAATTTCGACAATAATGGCAGATCTGGGCGGTTTTAGTTCTTTCGATACTACCGACATGGGAAAAGCAGGCGACAAGGAATTACAAGAATTTCTTCTCATCGAAAAACAAAAAGCACAATTTAACGCACAAGTAAGTGGCCACCTTAATCGTACCGCTTTTATTTAACTGTTTTTTTTACTGTAGATTCACGAATTTAATGATTTTTGTTGGGAAAAATGCGTGGATAAGGCCAGCAGCAAATTGGATAGCAAAACCGAAACTTGTTTAAATAACTGTGTGAATAGATTCATCGATGTCTCATTGCTTATTACAAATCGCTTTGCGCAACTTCTGCAGAAGAGCGGTGGAGGTGTTTAGGTCGAAGTTATATAAATTGTAGTAGTAATATCATTGCGAATTATGTTAAATTGTAAGTCATATTTTGTTACCGGACGAATAAATAACATAGGTTGCAATATCTCGATTTTGTCTCTACGATTAAAAATTCCCACCGATACCACTGGAAGCTGATAGTTTTACCAATTCGCAACTCCCCATTAATAAATTAATTATCCCCCTATCAATTTTTAAATTTCCTTGTCAGATTTTTTTCACAAAGAAACCAATCCAGTGCGGTTAAAAATAGTCAAATGAAAAACTTACCTGTCCCGACAACAATTAAATCAAACTCTGACGGTAATTCCACGTCCATTTCAATTAAACCTTTAAAAACCAATAAATAAACAAAGAGTTATTATCATTTCCAATCACAAATTTTTAGGTTAGTGGCACTGTCAAAAATTCTCGCTCGTCATTTTTGTGAACCACGCTTTGATTTGACAACAAGCAAAACGTCAAGTCACTTTGAAATCGCGTCTGTGAAGATTATCCTACAAATAATTCAAAATGGTAAGTTTTTCCTTTGTAATTATTTAAAATCGCTAAGTCTGGTTTTGTAGAGTTTCGCATTACCTTCTTTAAAAGTTAAGCCCGAATTGTCGGCTAACCTGGACGCGGAGGTCGGCACTTTTGGAGTACCAGAACTTATGAAACATGGATTCGCTGTTTCTCAGCCAAACAGCGTCGCTCACCCGCTTGTCTTATCCGAGAGAAATGTAAGTTACAATTTTGGGTTTTGAAAACCCAAGATTTTCTAACTTTGTTTGTTTAGTATCGTCAAAATCGTGATAGGATGAACATGACGGTGCTCCGCAACACCCAAGGGCTGCACGCACCCCTTAGAATATCTATGGAATTAAACGCCGCTAAAAAAATTGGTCGGCATGCTTTTTTGCCTTCATCGAACATAATGCAAGACGTCCTCACGGGGAGAGACTTGGAAATTGGCCCCGAAGACATTTTCAATACTTCGGAATTTTTGGAGATTTCCGGTCAACCGCACGCAATGATGGAAAGATCGTTAGGATTTTAATAGTATTTAGGTTATTATTTTTCATGCTTAATAAATAAACACACGAAAAGATGGTTTTTTTGTGGAGAAGTTGTCAAGATTCGGGTAAAATAAACTTTTTTTAATTTTTTTACCTTTTATTCTTTCACAATGTCAAAAATGCGTATTCTGCTAATTTTTTTCACTTCTTCAATTCCGTTTTGTATTTCTTGAGATCTTTCATTCTTCAATCGCTCCTGGATGATTTGCAAAATCTGAAATAATTTATTTTCTTTCGCACAAACCACGAAAGGAAATCCATATTTTGTCGAGTATCTGGAAATGGTTAAATTACAAGAAAGACCAAAATCAGGGCCTCTGTTTCTGTGCCATATGTTGATGAATATTGATTATGTTTTTCTTAAAATTTACTTACTCTTCATTAAAAGCAGCCAACTGAATTTTATCTTCACCAGAAATCCTATCCAAACCTACACTTTTCTGTTCCTCCTGCGACTCATTTGTGAGGCTGCCCATGTCGCCCAATTTTCCAGACAAATTTGGATGAAGCAACAAAATTTTTTCTTTCTCTGTTTGTCGACAAAAAATTCAATTTACTATGCAAATTATCATCAAACTCACCGTGTAGATTCAAGCCATCCAACAAATAGTTCAAAGCGTAGGAGATATCCATTACGTTATCAAAGGGCCTATTTTTCAAAATTCCAATTGCAGCGGACGGATAATGTTCTACGACATTTCCAAAAATTTTAATAAAAGCATCACTGGTTAATGTATTCACTTCCTCTAGCGTTAAAGTTATTGAAGCCATTTTAGACTAAAATTTCAATCAAAAATCTGAAATATTCTGGTCCAACAAAACAAATCTTGTCCTTATCTCTGACCTCACGTTCAACAATGAGATAAACTTTGTAGGTTCAGTTATTATTGTTGGTCAAATACAAATAATATGTTATTGCTTCTTATTTTCGACGTCATTCGGTAGCTATATTTGCACTATTTAAAAAGTAGATTTTTATATTACTTTAAAATAGTAAAGTTCTTTGTTTTATTAAAAATAGCAAGTGGAGTACAAATTCCCTTTGGAATTTTTGCAAAAAATTTCTAATCGCTTTGTATATAAACAAATATAACAGTTTCCGCGCTGTCCGCTAGATGGCGCGGAACCGCTATGTACATCAAAACGTCAAACAAATATGTCATAAAAATGATTGCGGGCTACAATAACTCCGATTTGTTTTAAGTTTAATTAATTAAGGTAGTATAATTCATTTAGAACCAATTGAGGTGCTTATCAACATTTCCAGATTGCTCGCGTACAAGTTTTTTTTTAGTTTCTTCTGTAAGTTTTAAATTTTTTTAAAAGTGGCCATGGCTTCGTTATTTTCATTGCCGGAATTATTCGCGTCGTACAAAGCTTGGGTGTGTAAAAATCCACAACTTACAAGCGACTTTGAAACCTCCTCTAAATGGATTTCCTATTTCATAGCAGGTAAGAATTTTTAATCTGCTCGGTTTCTTCTAAACTACATTTCAATGTTTAGGTCGGGTCAACAATTCCTATGTTCTTTCGGAGCTAATTTATTCGTTATCCAATCTTTTGGTTTTGTTCAACGATAGTATTATACGAAAATCACGACAAGTGGGACCTTCGACGCCCTGCGAACGAATCAAACTATGGCTCACCGTGTTGGAGTCGTCGGAAGTGTTTTTTGAACTGTCTGCCGAGAAGACTTGGGGTGCAAAGGGAAAATGGTTGATTATTACCTGTATACAGGTTTTTAAGTGAGTAAAGTTAACTTTTAGAGTCATTTGACCTTTCAATGTAAACAAAGGTTACCGTGGTTGCAAATTTATTCCAGTTCATTGTTTCAAGGTGATTGATTATGTGGTTTTTAAATTAAAAATTTTAGTCTGGTTTTCATGAATCATTGATATCGCATGTTGTTTATTGGTGTCTGATTATAAATAAACAGATGCGGTTTTTCATATACGAAATTATTTCGGGATATCCTGAGACTCCCATATTTTTATTGCCATTTATTATGAGTTTGCTTCAGGTTTCTGAAAATTTTTCTGATTTTATATCACTAATTACTGTGGATAATGTGTTGCTGTTACCAGCAGTGACGCAGCCAGTATTTTATTATGGGGGGCTAAGCGAAAAATTTTTGGAAAAAGGGGCGTGGTCATCTTATTTTCGTGTAATTATTTTAAATTAACAGCTGTATTCATAAAAATTTTAGTTAGAGCGTGTTTTAAGACTTAGAGAGCGTTTTAACTTTTGTTCTTTTCATAAACGGTTTCTAAACCTATTTTAACTAGAATGGTGTTAAAATACCGATTCTAGTGAATTTGGTGTAATTGAGTTGGTGCCTTTGAATTATATGAACTACTAACTGAATAAATGAACTAAAGTATTGAAAAAAAAGGAAAGAGTGTCTGGGGGTCCCCCCCGTTGGCCGAGCCACTGGTTACCAGACAACTGATTTAGCCAATTGTTTCAGATGTGTATCTCGATTAATGCTACTTTATCACCACAAAGAAAATGTAATAGAACACCCACCAATCCCACATCTGCAAAGAACTGGCCAAGACTTAGACGATATTTACGAAACTGGAACATTGAGTTCTAAATATTTTGTGTTGCAACATACACAAAGAGCGATAAGGACAGTTAACACTTCGCCTCCTGCAGCGTTTCGCGATTGGAAGCCACTAAAAGCGGGAACGAATATCAAATGTGACAACAGTCAGTCTGTTGACCGAAACTGGTCTAATAAACAGTTGCTAGCCGAAACTGTTTTCGTGGTGAAGCCGCTCTTGCATTTAGGTTCGATGGGTTGTTTTGGTGTCGACACGTGGAAACCTTGGCTTTTATCTTTAGGTTTAGATTTATACAGGTGGGTACAAAATTTTTGATAGAAGTAAACTTACTAATTTCAACAATTTTAGTATGCATTTATATAGAACATGTGATATAGCCGACATAAATGTACTCACAAAGCAACAACAGTTGCAAGTAGCTCGTAGGACGTTCTCCATGTTGCTATACCTCTTCAGGTCGCCATTTTATGAAACTTGCAGTAAGAAACACATCATGTTCATGTTGCAGTGTCTGAGCAAGGTTCCCTTAGCCAGTATAATCTGCAATCCTGCGATAGCATATTTGCCATTCTGGAGAGAAATTTACTGTTACATGTGGTCGAATTAGAACGAAAATTCCATGTGACGAACGACTCACTTTCTAAAATTGGTGTACAAATTTTTTAATTATTACAATGTCGAAAAATACCTATTTTTGTAAAGTTTCTTAACTTTGCTTAAAAATGTATCTGAGGATTCCAAGCAAAGTTAAATTGTTATTGTTTTCAGTTAGATAATTTAAGATTTAATAAATTTTTGGAAAAAACCTTTTTGTTATTACCCAAAAGCCATAACTTGTAGCTACAGTTCGTGCCAGATATTACGTATGTGATAAAGAATTAATATTTAGTTCCGACAGCAAAGATTCAAATTATCTAAATGAACAAATACGCGGAAAGACTAAAATCTGATTTTAAAATAAGTAAAATAATTTTATTTTGTTACTTTTTTAACAATAGTTAACCATATTAATTTTAAACATCTTTTCATCACATATTAGCGACTAACAAAGCGGTTGACTATATGAGTGGTTCTTTGCATACGTTGAACCCTTGTATTTTAAGCGGCAATGCAACTCGACATTTTTAAATTAGAAAAAAAAAATTTTTATTTTAGAAGATCTTTCATATACCGGAGCGGTGAAGTGTTAAAAACCAGGGAATCACATACTCAGACAAATTTAACAATTTCTTTTATTGTCAGAAATTAAATTGCATTTAATTGACAAACTCAATCAAATTTATAAAAATTATTATTAATAAAATTAAATAACTTGAACTAAAAAACTTTTTTAGCGTTAGGAACGAAAAAGAAACGTAATACTTAAACTTACATGCTACACTTGAGCTCTTAAAATTACAGTATGAAAAATACAACTTTTTCCTATTAAATATCACATTTTTTAAATTAACAATAAATATTAGGCGCTACTGGAAGATACGTTTTGATTTTGTGCTCGAAAATAGCCCCGAAAACGTTTAAATATCATATTCGTCGTAATTAAACGACGGCACCGTGTAGGGTGTCCTGTAAATATTTTCGTTATAATTGATTTGTTCTGATTCCGGCCGATCGGAATTATTATCTTCTAGTTGCTCCTCTTTCCCAGACCACTCACTTTCGGGATCGGAAAGTATCGTCAACAGATCTTTGTTTAACACATCATCTAGCGTGAAATCCATCAGGTCTTCGTTGGAGCTATTCAACATTGCTGTAAGATAAAAAAAAAATAAATAAAAACAGTTTTGTGTTGTACAAAATTTTACTTACGTTGTTCTGTTGCCTGTTTCGCCGCCCACGTAGCTTCGTCCCAGTCGTCTTCGAATTGTAACTGCTGGTTGAGTTCCATTTCTTGTTTACTTTGCGCTCCAGGTACATCACTTTCGGTAACATCGAAAATTTCCGTTACTTTCACCTTATTTTTGTCCATGTAAAAGTAAGCCATGATAGCGTCGTTGTGAGATGTCGCTTGTAAAATATGTTCAAAGGTATCTTCGTTTCCAGTATCGGATCGACTGATGGTGAAATTTGGCACGCGGGTCCTAACTTTCTCGGACAAACTCTGCTCGGCATCGTTTAAATTTAACGTAAGATTTAGGTTCATCTTATTTTTTGTTTGCTCTTGTTGGTGCAATTCTAAGTTATTATTGCCGCCGTATTCCGTATACGCAAGTTGGCATCTAATTTTTGCCGTATGCTGGTGTTGCTGCCTAGTGGAGTTAACGCCACTGAGAATGCTCAATAATTGGTCTAAGAAAAATTTGCTAATGGTCCATAATCCGTTACCCATGGCCGGCGTTGTCGACATAATCCTGAAAGAAAAAACCACGTTTCAGGATTTTTCCCGACAAAAAAGCTTCTCGATACACCACAAAACAAGCAGCAAGAATAACAGATTAATCGCACTTTCGAAATCACGAAACATAAATATATTTTCTTACAAAGACTTGACATCGGACAAAGCAAGCATTTATTAAAGAAAAGTTTGTTAATCACCTTTTTTTGTTTTTTAAATGGTGGCAAGTCCTATTAGAAGTTAGTACCGCGTTTCCTAATACTTGGTATTCAATGCTGCGAGTTTCAATGGTAGAACCAATTATACTAATTAAAATTATATTATTGTTAGTTTAAAGCTGATTAAGAAAAATTGAAGATCTTTGTTATCACAATGAGAATGAAACCACCAATCACCGACCTCTTGAAGGTTTTTAAGTTTTCAGTGGCGTAGCCAGGAATTTAGTTCGGGGGGGGGGGGGGGGGCACGAGCAAAGCGAGTCTTGTAATAGCGCCGCAGAAGGTCAAACGCTTAATAGAAAGTTAGAAAATTACAATACAAAAATAATTTCGGCAACGTTCTTGGAGGGAGTAAATGAGGCTGCAGTGGAGGGGGTAAATAAATATTTATTTAGGTATATTGATTTTATTGGTTTTGTGATGGGAGGAGGAAATTTTAAAAAATTGAAAAAGCAAAAAAAAGACTCATTTATGGTATTCTCAAGATTTCTTTGGATTTCCGAGAAAATAGTATTCTTAAGATTTTCTAGAATTTCCCAAAATAAACCCTAAGATTTCTTTTCACTTTTGTATATCACGATTTCCCCCTCGGTTTTCCAATTAATAAAAAATTAGGGGAAATCGTCAGGAAAATCTAGTGTATAAGTGAAAGGTAATCTGTGGAAATGTATAAAATCCTAGAATATCTTTGGAAATCGAGAAAATCCGAAGAAATCTCAGAAAAAATTTCAAGATTTTTGGAAATTTTATGAAAGGAAAAATTCTATGAAATTTAGAAGATCCAAGAAGTTTGAATAAATAATTTCTCTTCACTTGTGCACAAGAACGGATTCAGGTAAAATTCATGGAGGGGCTAAATGTGGCTTGGGGGGGGGGGGGTAAATACATATTTTGATATAAGAATTTAGATATATTTTTCCAATTTTGTTGATTTTTAATGGCTCGTGGTGGCAGGGGAGGGTGGTCTTGGTTCTGGACTAAAACCGCCCTTGGTTTTCAGTTTTACGAGCAAAAATAATAATGATTTCACTTACTTTGTAAACGTCGCATACACAACATCGGCCGGTAACGTATAAGGCAGGCTGAGCACCGATAACAATTTCATCCCCCGATGCTTGAAGATCCAATTTATCAATCCTTTATTTGCAGAATCAATTGCTTCCTGGAATATGGTCAAAACAACCTCGGGCATATTTGATACTAACGCTTCCTAAAGACACACAAAATTAGTTTTGATCAACACCAAACTTCCCGCAAAATTTCTCACCTCTTGCTGCATTTTGCACTCCTTGCACTCGGGGTCGTACTCGATGCATTCTTCCAAGGTTTCCGCAACCACAAACGTCGACTGCACGGCCAAGCACCTCGTGCAAGTTATCAAATTATTTCTATGTAAAAATCTAAGCGCATCATCGAATCCTTGTTTACACAAATCTGACAGAACTTCGGGCTTTGGGGGGAATAAAATCCTGGCAATTCGGTAAATGTTGTGTTTGGATAATTCTATGCTTGTATTTTTAAAATTAATCTGAAAAATTGTAACGTAAGTAAATTTGGTTTTTCAAAAATTTGAACAAAACTTACATGAAATAATTGAGAACTGTTGTCCCTGGGACAAATATCGCTCTCTCCACAAAAAGGACTAACCGTAATCGTATTTTCGTCTAAAGCGATTAAGTTGTTGCTAAAACCACCGTCAACATATCTCACGCCTTGAAATTTCGGAGGTATAATACCAGAAAATACTGGAATGAAGGAGGAAGCAAGCAACGCTTGCATTAATTCTTCTTTGTTGTTAAATTGTGATACAATCACATTCTTTCCATCGTACACTCTCGTGAGGGAGATGTGCAATTTTCCACTGACTCGGATGTGAGCATCTTCGGGTAAAAACTTCTCGAGACCTTCCAAGAGAAGATTTTGGATGTTGAACGACGGGCTGAAAGGACCCAAGGAACGACTACGTGCTTCGGTCGTCAGTCGTAAGACGTCACTCGTCATGCCACCTAAAAATAGTTTATTTATGAGAGATTTAAAAAAAAATAGTGCGTGGGATAGGTATCTGTATTACCAATAATAATTATCCTTAATTAAATTGGCGAAATTTAGGAAGAGGGAAACTTTTATGGATCGTCCTGTATATATTTATATGCTGATCATTTACATTTCGAATCAAACGATAACAGGGGTCAAGCAAGTAAACAACAAAAATATCGATACGCATTTATACTTCATAACTCAAAAGCTCGTCAAACACAAAATATAATAAAATACATACCCAGTGTTGCTAATTTATAATGCGGCAACGAATCGCTTAAAATTTTACCTGAAATACACACAAAAATAAATTCATCAATTCGTTCGATCAACGGTTAACCCAACAGTATACGTCACATATTTTGGACATTAGGTACACACGAGAAAAATCCTTCACAACAATCAAACGAGACAAGTGCACAAAAACATAGCCGTAGTAAGGAAATGGAGAGAAAATCCAAAAATGGATTTTGAGTGTTTATATTGTACCTACCGATTAAAGGACTAATACCGGCACGCAGTAAGGAATCCGTAAGAATACCATCTGAAATACAACACATAAGATTCATAAGAGCAGTTAGGTTTTGAAGAAAGAAAGTTTGCGATAGAGAGAATCAAGCAAGCGGATTTGGGCGATGGATGCGCTTCATCTTCACTCCAAATCGGCCCTTTCGTGACGAAACAACTTCGTTTTCGCTTATATTGTTTCGTCACTGCAGTGCAAGAAAGTTGAGAAGAAAATGAATGAGATTTTTGACAATGATAGCATACACGTGTAGGTTTTTAGCAATCAAAATGTACAAACAACTTTATCACCTTGTTTTGTTATGCACAAATATTTGTTTGTGCTTATCGCAAAATATTTGTAAATTTTTTTTTAATATCAGGAGATTTTTTATATTTTTGTAAGCCGTATCAATTAAAAATTAATCTGTGACGTCACATCGCTGACATAACAGCGATATACCATCAAAATTGGTTCGTTTTTTGACCTACATAAAAAATACTTCAAAATATTTTGAGTGGCGCAATCGAAACTTGAAGATTTTATCTGACCTACACAAAAAAATCACTAAAATTTTCAAGTTTATCAGATCTAAAAATAATCACATCTATTCAGTTTTGAATACTTCTTTCGCTTTGATAACATACATTAGAAAATCATGCCCCCCCCCCCATCAGACATTCTATTATATTCCTCACAAAATTTTGGGAACCTTCGTTTTAGACGTTCAAAATAGAAAACTTACTTTGACCGTGAATTTTCTATTATTAACACCAGAATTAAAAGCGTAATCATTTCTCTGTACTTTGAGCTTTCGTAAGCAACAGAAATAATTGGTAGCGAAGTAAATTTGTAATAAAATAATTGAAAAATTAAATTGCAATATTAATTATTGTACAATAAATTATTGAGCTTATCAGTTATTATTTATATAAATTTATAACCTAGCAGGGGGCCAGGGGAACATTTAAATAAATTACAAGTGCAGTGTCATCAACACATTTCGACACTTTCTACGTTGATAAATAATAAAATTATATTTTGAACTCCAAAAACATAGATTGTATTGTATAGTTCTTGGGTGAAAATCTTATATCTCGAGATTTGACGGTTTTTTTTGCGGAAATAAAATTATAAATATTTTAGTTACTGTTTCATCTCTCCGAAAAGGTATAATTATTGGTTTTAGTTCAAGAGAAGGAGTCGAACCATAAAAACGTCGAAATTAACTTTTTTGCAATCGCAACAATCAAACTTTTTTCAATTCCATCAATATTATTTTAAAAAATGGGAAATGGGTAATTGCGATCTTTAATTATTTTTAGATAATCATTTCCTGTTTATTTGCAATTAGAACGGAAGGTTTCGTAACTTTATCGAAAGTGCCTTGCACTTTTTGACTTGTTAATTACCCATTACGCGGTCTTCGGACTATTAATTTTATTTGAATATAAAAATTCAATCAATCAATGAATCGATAGAAGTTCTGCAACAGTGTAGGATACCAAACAAATGCTAATGGCCTTGAAAAATAAGCAAGTAATGAAATTTCCATGTCTTTCAACGAAAGAAAAACCTATCGGGAAAGAAAAATGCAGCAGCCGAGTCTGTAGTACGAAAGCGAGGAAGCTGGCCGAGGAATAATACAGATATATCCAATCTCATGTGATCTTGGGTCGATTACAGCACCGGATTCTGGTATTCAGCCCACGCGATCAGGTAAATCTAGTCTGCTGAAAAACTAATTACTTGGGAATTGGGATTGTCTTCGGATTATACTCAGATATTTTCCTCTCTCTCCCTCTAAAGCTGTATTTCGATGTAGTTGTATCCTTAACCAGGCCTATTTAATTCCCGTTTAAGAGGATACATAGCCTCGCACGCTACCACAATTCATTTGTAATTTATATTGCTCGAAAAGTACTAAACCGATTTTAACCAATTTAAAAAACAATGAATGTTTACGCCAAGTTTCATGGAAAAAAATGAAAGCTGTAGATCTGAACGGAGTCAATTCTGATTTGCCAACTAAATGTAGAAAAACTGTCAAATGTAAATTGCGTTCAGCCGCGAATATCAATCTCGCAGCTTGTTTACGGTCCCGAACGCGTCGTCTCAGCAAAATTTCAAGTATAACACAACCCAGTTTTGTTCTAATAACTCAAAAACGGCGAGAGATATATTATACTTATGATATTTTGATAATAAAATAATTATTTACGTTTTAAGGGCGTAACGAGGTCGTTTTTGGACCAAAAACCCACTTTACTCCGGAAGCAAATACAAACAGTGGCGTATTTAGAAATTACTTTTAGGAGGAGCGACCAAAATAACTTTCAGAATCTCGTTAATCCATTCATGCGCGTCAATGGTAAGCCGTCTGAAAAGTTCCAGAAATCAAAAAATTCAAGCTATAAGTATATACTGTAATGTAAAGTTTCAAAGCTCTACACACTCTTACCTTTTTCTCCAGCTAGCTCAGATAATTTCGGAGATACTTGACTCTCAGGAGCGAGTTCAATTTGAAACCCACGAATCGTATGATTCAAGAAAACAAAAATCTTTAATAATATCGCAAAATAGGGTTTATTTATTGCCAATAACTTGAAACTAAATGATGTTGTTTCTTGACTCTTTGTGTAATTGTGTAGCGACACTTGGCAAATGAATTGCATTTACTTTTATACCAAATATGACTTCTAAATTCATTTACCAAATTTCGCTGTTTGTGTAATAATGTTAGTAATAAAAAAAACATGAAAATTATAAGAATTCTGAGAAATAAAAATAGTTCAAATAAACAATAATTTCTTAGCTTGATTAACGTTTGAGGTCCACTGCTTTCCTCGTTGTCCTTAGTCACTTGCTTCCGTACCACGCTGGATGTAACAGGTGTTTCTGCTACTGAACTTTTGTTATCGGAATTGATCGGATAGTTTTGTTTTTGTGAAATTTCTTCAATAATCGCCTTAATTACACACGTGTATTCTGCTATTCCATACAAATTCAATCCAATTTCCATTTGAGGTAAGTAAATTTTGTTAAAATTATAATATTTCGCATAAATGCAAATGGCGGTCGGCGTTGTTAAATTTTCTTATCATCCAAATATCAAATTTTAATTTTCTGCTTTATTTCAGCTTGAAACAAAACGCAAACAATAATTTCTTATATAATCGCACTATCAATCATCAGGATATACTCCCTGACTTAATCAGTTAATCGTTTGGCAAAATTAACGCAAATTATCAAATCACAAAAATTGGTAACGCACTGATTTTTACGTGCACTCGGAACGTCCTCCACTCGACGAACCTTCTTCCAACCTTATAACAACAAATTCCCTCGTAAGTTTCAAATTATACAGTATGCACCATATTTCTTCTAAACACTTTTTAATTTTAGCTACACGTTCGCAAGATTTGTCAATGGTTTCACAACACCTTTAGTTTAATTACAGTAAACAATAATATTTGTGTTAAAAGTAGTGTATTGGGTAACAATTTTGAGTCAGTTTGTTGTTGGCATTAAATAATTAAAAACCGACTTGCCGACATGAAAACAAGTCTTTGAATCGCGGTGCAAATCGATTAGTGACTCCAACCGAATCAAAACTACCAAGAAGACAAAGCTCGTCCAAAAATATCAGCTGCCGGTTAGAAATATCATTACAATACAAACAAAATTTTATTTAAAAAAAATATTATTTTTATCATGGGGAGCTTCAGGGATACAATCCGAGTCATCCCCGGGGGGCAATTGCCCCTTTGCCTCCCTCTAAATACAAAGTTTCTTGCCTGTGCGAAAAAGATGCAAAATCTCTCTAAAATTTCGAAACCGAAAAAATATACTTAATTAAATTTTTTTTTGTAAAAAAAAACATGGATGAATTTGATGAAATACTAAATGATTCGGAAGACTTTGGCTGACAAGCCATCCGACGCGCGACGTTCTGGAGGCCGTCAATAGATCTACTTTAGATCTGTTTCCGTCGAAGTCGCAAAAATTATGTGAAAAGAAATACAAAAATGTATGAGGGGCACTAAACTACTTTTCCGCCTTACGCCTACGGCGCAAATGTATTTGTTTGCCACAGAACAAAAAAGTGAGACTTTACGTTCGGCCTGACGAAAACTAATTTTATTTCATACATTTTGAACATCTTTTACAGTTTAACAGAACTCCCTCTCTCTGGGAAAAAATTATAATCAATCGCCATCGGTACCCCTCGGTGCGGCATTCAGGCTTCACAGCCTTGGTAATCCAGTTCACTCTATCCGGTGATCGCCGGAACAAAAAATATTTTATTTAAAACATTTCTCATATCTTTTACAGTTTGATAGAGCTCTCTCTCTCTCGGGCAGGAATATTATAATCGAACGTAATCGATATCCCTCATTGCGGCCTTCAGGCCGCACAACCATGGCCATCCAGTTCACTCTATCCGGTGATCGCCCGAACAAAAAATATTTTATTTTAAACACTTTTCGTATCTTTTACAGTTTGATCGAGTTGCATCTCGGGAAGGAATGTTATAATCGAACGTAAACGAAACCCCTCATTGCGGCCTTCAGGCCGCACAACCTTAGCAATCTAGTCTTTAAATGTAAATTACGATGTATCAAAATAGACGATGGCAACCACTTATCAAATTCATGCGCGGATAAAACCGCAAACGATTTGATGAATATTATTAATCGAACGTAGAAAAGTTATAGCTATAGAAGTGTCGCAGCCCTGGTGTAGTTTATCTACTATCGAGTAATAGAACTCCATTCAAGTTAAGATTACTTACGTAAATGCAGCTAGATAGAAAATTGAAAAACAAGCGAGAGAGAACCTCTTAAGAAATCCGATCAACAAATAAAGGAAAATTTGAAGAAAACCTGGGAAATATTGGGAAATCGAAAAAGATTGTATAAGAAAATCTCAGGAAAATTTTTGTAATATTCGAGATTAATACTATTAGATTACCTGCTTAATAATAGCTGCTTTGAATTAAATTTTGATTATTTTCTCCTATTGAATTTATGGATATCTCAAGTCTCAAGCTTCACACCTTTAACATTATCTAGAAATTCTGGAATACCGATGAGTTTGTATAAATAGCACAAAGTTACAACCCCCTCATTTTTAAAGTACAAGCCCGCCACTGTTGCAGATGAACTTTAAAATTTTTGCTTTTTCAATTTTTTCGTAAGGAAATCCGGGGAAATCTTTCAAAAATCTTGTAAATTTGCCTGAAAAAGTATGAATAAAACTGGCCATGAAAGCCCCTCCTCTCAGAAAAAGCCTGACAGTTGACAGTATGATGAAAACATAAAAATCCCCACCTCTTCCCAAAAACGAAAAAAAAATTCGGGCAGTGTAAATTAATAAAATTACGGTAATATAATCTTTCATAATCGGACCCTTAAGGGTCTTAATTTTATAATTTCTGTCAACTAAGCACAAAAACAAGTGGGGCGAAAGTTTGGGTATAAAAACTTCAATTGTTTAAATATTCTGACCTTCCAGAAGGTTACATCCTATTTTGTTTAGTTGCCTTTGAAATTGAATTCGAATTGGTGAAACCCCCAAATTATCCTCTTCGACTAAATATCGTTCAGTGCAACCCTCGGACAAGAAACAATGACATTGTGCATAGCAACAATTTTCGATTATTGATAACTTATCACAGGATACAATCTTAGCATTTGGAATAAAAGTAAAAAAAAAGCTTTGTTTGATATTATCGAACAGAGTTCAGATGTAAATTAAGATTATTATCGCTTATTGTTTCGTTAATTTTTTATCGGTTAAAGTGGTTCAATTTAAATTTTTTTATCAAATCAAAATTAACGCTAAAATCCCATTGAAACTAAAAAGACCTGTCAAATTATAAAATTTTGAGCGGTTAGTTTAAAAAAAAAATGTCAAAATTTAGTTTAGATTTTAAGAAAAGAATAGAAAACATTACATATCTACTATTAGTATAAATATAAAATTTAGTGTGGATAAAGAAGTTAATTAAAATTAGTAATACAAATACGAAAATGTGTATGAGTTACATGACACCCTAAGAAATTTACACCAAAGTTATTAAAATTATTTCTTACCAATGGGCAAATCACAGAGTAAACAACATGCGGCAATTGCCCCCGCGGAGGCTCCAGAAATCTTGTCCAGCAGTAATTGGGGCGCATATTTTCGAAAACAAACCGCGACACCGACGTGATAAATTCCCAAAAAACCACAACCTGCAAACGACAGATTCATATTGTCACAGCCAACTTTGCACTAACACAAAATTATAAATTAAATAAAAATTAAATCGCTGACAACAACTACTGGCAAATTTTGTAGAACTTCACTTTAGAAAATCTTCTTTATCAATAAGCGACCGATTCGATTGTACATTGTTTTATTTGAGACGAAATTTCGTTCGGTGACGTTCGGGAATGTGCTGGTACGTAATTGGTCGACTCGAGTGGTGTGGTTGTCAAACACAGCTGATTACCCTCCGGGTAATTTAAAGCAATAAAGCAAATAATCAAATTATTTTTGGGTGAGGATTTTTTTTTAATTTTAAATAATATGCGTAAAATAAACACGCGGAACAATAACAAATTTGAAATTATCTAATTTAAATATTTACGTCCCTTACGAGCGGTAATCAAATTTTGAATGCCGCTTAAAACGATAACATTGATGCACAATAAATTCTTTATCTGGTATTTTGTTTAAATTTATTGTTATTCTTGCGTTTTAACAAAGTAACAAATTATCGTTCGTTTATTTACTACACAGATTAGCCTTAAATTTTTTATACCTACTATATACGGGATGTTGCAAAATATGTTTTTGGGGAAAATTCACAAAATAACAAGTTTCGATCATCGGTGCAATAAATACAGGATGATGTAATTTTTATTGTAAACTATAGACTTTGTTACCAGATATCGCTTGAAAAAATCAAAGGTGAGGAGGCGGATAGTTTAAAACAGCAACTTGATCCTCAAAATACAGATAATACAAAAATATTAAGAAAAAGCATTAATATTACCTTGCTTATCTTGTGTAAATGGTTAAAAAGTCAATTACCTAAACCGATGTGAATCATTGTTTGCACCTAATAATTTTATTGGAAAGTGGCAACACTTATCTGATGAGAAAATCTTTTGTTTTGACTGAATGCGAAAACATCAGGATGAGGAAAAAGTCAGGAACAAAGAGAAACTGAAAATCTCCTCCCTCTCCCGATCTCCACCAAAGTGGGGAATTTTAAAAGTCGGGTCAAATCCAAAATGAGGAAGAGGCAAAGGAAGAATTGAAATATTGGAAATTAATTTATAACATTAAACATAGTTGACCGTGGGTCTGCAATGATCCATGTATGTAACCCTCGACATGTGACGTTCAAGTATGACCTTAATAGATAACGAAAGATAATGCACCATATTATATTTACTCTTACACTTAATATTTCTCCAAATCAAAAATAAATTCTTCCGCATCTTACACCAATAGTAATCGCGATGCATAAAAAAATTTTCTATTCCTCAAAATTGGAGAGGTTATCGCAAGCTCGAAGAAGCTTATTTGACTTTTTGTGTTGATGATATTGTGGTGTGGCAATGCCTTGGTATTAATTTTGTATTATGTAAACAAAAAACTGTATTATCTTATCTCACCAGCTGTGTTTATTGGGGTTCATTTGAAATATTCAATATGTAACAAAACAGATCTTTTTTTATTTGGCTGTAGATCCTAACAGAGGATTCTAGAATACACTATTATGGTTTTTTATTCATTTTTTTCTGAACCCAAAAAAAATTATCGTCGGCATTTTTAAAAATAAATTGAACAAATCGACAATTAATTCTATCACAAACTAGAAATCTAAAAATAAATAATATGAGGTCTTGATATCGTGTTTAATTACACAATATTTATGATTTCTACTTTGTAATGGCCACAGCACCGAAAGTATTGATTTTACAGTGTAAAAGCTTAAATTCATTTTTAAACAGCGTAGAATTCTCTACAAATAATATCCTTACCTTTAATTGTCTAAAATCAACGGCTTTCGGGTTATCGATGAAATTAAGTAAGAAAATGTAAAAAAAAAAAATTTTAAGTTTTTTTCGAAAATCTTGTATTTTTCAAGATTTACAAAATCATTAGTTGATTTTGAACAATTTAAGGTTAAATCGTAGGTATATTATTTCGGTAATTTTGAAAACAAAAAAATTTTCAAACAAAGACACTTCAACCACAATAGTAGATAAAGTATAGCATTCTAACAGTAAACATAAATGAAGTACTTTATTTTTTAATACAGAAAAAAATTAAATATTATACACGTCGATAACATTGTACCAACTATTTATGGGTTATTAATATGGATTAGTAATAAATATTCTGTTATTATCAGTGGCGTAGCCAGAAATTTAGTTCGGGGGGTGGGGCACGAACGAAGCTAAATAGGGTCTCAGACGAAAATTTTTCAAAATTTCAAGGTCAAGCGCTTAATAGAAAGTTAGAAAATTGCAATACAAAAATAATTTCGGGGGGGGGGGGATCCCTCCCCTGGCTACGTCACTGGTTATTATTATTACTTGTTGACGGTTTTTGAATTATTTTTTCGATATTTTCGATACCAATCGATTTTCCTTTGCCAGTCTCCCCCCCCCCAATTCCAATTTTTGATCAAAAATAGTCTAAATCGTTTGTACCTTCCTTATTTTCCTTTGTACCCATTTTGTTTTTCAGATATTTCGAAATATCTAAAATGGGCATTTTGCCAGATTTAGACTATTTTTGATTCAAAATTTGAAATGGGGGGGGGCTGCATATAAACGTGGTAATTGATTCGAAAAAATAATTCACTCGCGACTTTGTCGCTCCCCATCCCCACTAACGGGGCAGTTTTTGTGTGCACAATTTTTTGTTCCGCCCCCTCGCTAAGTTCACGAAGCGACGAAATCCGATAAAAGAAATATTTTCTGTGCGCACGCGTCGATTTCGAGTAAAACAAAATGAAAATGACCTTTGGTAATGCGGTTTAAGGCCTACTCGAGCGGAGCCGGACAATTGAACGCTGCCGGTTGAATGCGGCCGTTTGAACGCATGGACTCCGCTCCGGGCCGTTTTGACAAATGTAACCAAGGCAAATTTCGGATCCACCCTAAAATCTAAACATCTATAGGGTATCAATTATCTTACAGACCCTAACGTGGGAGAAGAGGGAGTTAAAAATTACAAAAATCGTCCTTACGTAATTTATGGACCCTCGCTTACCAAAGTAGTTCGAATTATCTCCCCCCCCTTCCCAATCACAAATTTTAAGTATTCATTTTGAGGTCAGGGCGTACTTACTAACCTGTTTCTTCTTTTTCAGCCTGTCCTTCCACGCCTGGACTATCGACTTCTTTCTTTTCTGAGCAAGGTTCGGGCATTAAGACCCCACGGCTGCTTAAACCGGGTTGGGGAATGCCTGGAACGGTCATATAAAAGTTTTTGACTCCCTCCGGATTCGAACCGAGAACCTTAGAATCAGCAGTTGTTCAGATAACTTATTAAGCTAATGATCGTCTTTATTTAAACCGGTTTAAACATTCCATATTAATCCATGTTAAACCGTCAGGTGCAATTGCATCTAATTTCTCGCGTTCAAACGTCTCTGCATTCAAATATCCCTGCGTTCAAACGGCCGCGCTCTTAAATTTTTAATTTGAAACTCATAAGCTCAAAAATACATTTTATTTTTTGAACACAATCACAAAACTAGGCTTTTCAATCCGGGGGGTCTGGGGGATATGGAATACCCCCCAGGCCATATGTTGAAAAAAAAGTTAATATATTATTGAATTTCAAATCAGAATTCTTAGATTTTCCATTTTTAAAAGTTAGATTTCTGGTTTGAAACCTATAAGCTCAATAACACATTTTTTTTGCGCAAAATCTCTGGTGTACTGGAGGGTATTCCATACCCCCCGGTTTGAAAAACTTAGCTTTATGTGAGTACTGTGTTTATATTGGGTACGGTTATTGAAATTTCATTGGGAATTGTTATTTTAATTCGAAAATATTTAGTGATGTAATTTCCATGACTGCTACTGTACTTAAATAAAATTATAAGTACGCCAATGCATTTTCTACTCGACATACATTAAAATCAGTCAAGACAGTGAATTAATTTAAATTTTCCTTCACTTGTACACCAGATTTCCTCAGCGATTCTCCCTTCGGATTATTTTTATTTGGCATTACTAGTATTTACAAAGCTAGATTTTTTAATCCGGGGGGTCTGGGAGGTATGGAATACCCCCCAGCACATCAGTTATTGTGTTCAAAAAAAGAAAAAGTGTTATTGAATTTAAAATCAGAAATCTTAGATTTTTAAAAATTAGATTTCCGGTTTGAAACTTATAAGCTTAATAAAACGTTTTATTTCATTTAAATTTCATTTTTAAATTTATTTAATCCTCCAAGAAAAATTTTTTGATTTTCTAAGAGATTCCAGGTGGCGCGAGACAGAAAATATTTTTAATTTTCTTTCTTAATTTTTTAGCCTTCTGGTACGCAATATCGGGCAAAGACCCCCTCATATTTTATTATTTCGCCAAAGCCCACAACGACTTTTTATTTATTTTTTATTGAACATCAGTAGATAAGGAGAAATGTATATAAACATTTATGTGTTGTATTATTACCGAGAAAATAAAAAATTATTTATGAACATTTATTTATATCAAAACCAAGAGATATGTAAGAACTCAAAACAAAGACAAAGGAAAAGCATCTAGAATTTTTTTTTGCTTTTCCAATTCCTTTTTTTTTTAATTTTCAAATAAACAATTAAAAAAATTTTTTTATAACGTAAACTTTTAGCATTGGTATTTACCTATTTTTCATAAATATGTATTAATCATGGGTACATACTGTTTTTGTCTTATCGTTTCCTTGGTGACCGGGTCATTTTTTGGTCAGAATTAAAATTTTGTATAAATTAATAAATTAGACAATTTTTTTAAAAAATTAGCTGCTTAATTCAATTTTTCTTTTGTCTATTGTTTCGACAATGAACTGTGAAAAAAACAATTAAATTTATAAACAAAAAATCCGCAAAATCGCAATTTAATAGGACACTTAGCGATAATTGTGATTACAACAATTAAATTTAAACTTGACCTCCGAGGTGTTTACCTTGAGAATTAATTTATATTATCTCGTTTTTTGTTTAATAAATAGGGTTTGATTACTTATGAGCTAATTTGTACTTACTAATATAATTTTCTTCTCATGGGAAAAATTAATGATTAGCTTTTCTTATCGTTAATTTGTTAGAATGTCAAATTTAACAATCTAATTTTATATTTACTCGATTGATTAGTGATTCACATTCAATATTTAGAATAAAAATTCCAATAATTTATTCACAAATAGGTTCAACCTAAATATTTTGGAAGAAAAACAATTTTAAATTATACCGCCGATTAAGTAAATTAACCGCACCTGTGCGGCAGTACCCCTAATATGTGCAATTAAACATATAATACATCACAGAACGATTTAAAAATTCCAATTAGCCTGTAGGTGAAAATTTGATATGTCAATATTTCAAACGCTGACGGTCAATCAAATTAATATTATTTTTCCAAGGTAGACCTTCAGACCGAGACCGAGGCCTGGTATAAAATCTCTTTCGATAATAGCATTTTTATTCTTTTATCTTGCAAAAATGTAGTACTAGCGACATTTTTTTCCAAAATCGATGCTATCTTGCTATCATTTAACCTACGTCGGATTATATCAATAACAATAATTATTATTAAATTATCAAAATTGAAACAAATTTTGAGATAAACAATACTTTATATGAGTTTATGTAATATTTTTGTTTTTGCACAACTTTAAACAATTTCGCACGATAAGAACAATATTTTTACGTAAATTTTATGCAACAGGTTTGACCCAAATTTTTTCAAAAAACAAAATAAACTTAAAATGACGCACACGTAAATACTCGCCAATTGACTGCATATAATCAATCAAAGACTTTCCCATCAGATCAATCGATAACCCTATGATGAAATGGTAATTACCTACCTCATTTTACGTCAATCGGAAAGAAAGGTCAGTCAAAAACATAAACAACACGTAATATGCTTTAGCAAAACAGTTTTCTTCTCTTTGCTCCAAGTACCTATCGGCGGCTTTCCATATGTGGTAGGTGTGACAATTGCACACCTGTTGAAATGTCAAGTAACTAATATTTATATTTTTTAGTTTGATGATTTTTTCTCACCAAAAAAATTCCTGAGTGGCAGAATAAATACAAATACGCCCCTGTCTGATGCTAATAAATCGCTCACAAGTAGGTTTATCTCTTGGAGAAGTTATTAAACATTCCAAAACTAATATAAATATTATTTATATAACTTTTTTTTGTTTTTAGTGTGCAAAAAATAATCGATACTTGCTCTCTTATCGATATTTATTTTTGCAAAAATTGGTATCACAATTTAAATATTAAACAAATGACGCGCGCAAGAGTTAAAATGTCGTATAATTGCAACACAAAAAAACAATTTTTGCTATTTCCATTGAATGTTTGACCTATATTTATTGTTTCTATTATTATTATTATTATTATTAAAAAATAGTAGAAGAACTTTTTGAACTTGAAATGATAACCAAGTGCCAAGATAAACGTAACAAAATTGTTTCTGTTTAGATAAATTGTTCAAATAAGAAATTAGATAATAATTTGAGCTTGCAAGTAGCAAAATTAAAAAAAAAAGGCCAGATAAGCTCTGTTTACCATACCAGGTATTAATTTTTATTCAAGGTAACTGGGTAAACAGGACTGGGTCAGACACCATTGAAAGAACAGAACGAAATTTTGATTGGAGAGTATTTCAACCCCCCAGACCCCCCGGTCAAGGTTTTCACAATTTATTTTATTCTGCATTGAGCCCAATCAGAGAATCTGTAGGTAGGCTATATTTAAGTTCCAAGTTCAAATTAAAGGTTAATTAATTTATTTTAATATTAATTTTGAGGGACTAATTTTGATTTTAGAAAGACTAAGCCCCCCTTTAGTCACACCCATGATTATTTTCATTTTCTTGCAATGATAGATAACTTCCGTTTTTAATAATATCAAATCGTATTGCCGGGGGGAGGGGGTATTTCATACCTCCCAGACAGTGGCGTAGCCAGGATTTTAGTTTCGGGGGGGGGGGCACGAGAAAAACGAGTCTTGTAATAGCGTCGCAGACGAAAACTTTTTAAATTTTCAAAGTCAAACGCTTAATAGAAAGTTAGAAAATTACAATACAAAGAAAATTTCGGCCCCTCCCCCCTGCATAAACCACTGCTCCCAGACCTTCCAGTCAAGAATTTTACAGTCCAAAGTTATGGGCATTTGAAGATAAAATTTTTATTAAGAATTGGTCGTAGTACATTTTTGCAGACAGTCAATTGAGAAGGAATCATAATCCCTGTCCGGGAGGTATGAGGGTTATGGAGACAGCTTGCGATTAAAAAAAAAGCAGTGAAAACATGCTATTTCGAAGGGGGGCACTCGTAAAAAAGTAGCATTTTCGGGGATTCCCCCTCTGGGAATTTTTATTATTTTAAACAAATGTTTTTTTAACATTTAGGAGGGGGGCCTGATCTAGTACTTCTATATTTTTTATTATTTTGGTTATTTTCTAAAAATTCACCCTCCTTTCCCTTACAAATATAAAGAGCCATGCGATGGAGATATTTTTTAGAGTATTAAAATTATGGGATTCTCGACCGGGAGGTATGGAGGTTATAGAGACAATTTGCGATTAAAACAAAAACATCAGTGAAAATATGTTTATTTCTTATTAGATACAAAACCAAGGGGTAAATATCCTGAAAATTTGTTATAACACACTCGTTTGGAATTCCCTTGGAAATCATTGGAATTCCTTGGAAATCCCTGGAATTCCTTGAAAATCCCTGGAATTCGTTGGAAACCCCTGGAATTCCTAGGAAACCATTGGAAGTCTTTGGAATTCCTTGGAAATCGTTGGAAGTCTTGGAATTTCTTGGAAATCTTTGGAATTCTTTGCAAATCACTAGAATTCTGTAGATTTAACTTTGATTTAAAGTCACTGGAATTCTTTGGAAATCCTGGGAATTCTTGGAAATCATTGAAATTCTTGGAAATCATTGAAATTCTTGGAAATCATTGAAATTCTTGGAAATCATTGGAATTCGTTGGAAATCCTTGGAATTCCTTGAAAATCATTGGAATTCCTTGGAAATCACTGGAATTCTTTGGAATTTCTAGAAAATCGTTGGAATTCTTTGGAAATCGTTCGAAGTCTTGGAAATCGTTGGAATTCCGAGTCTTGTGTACAGAAATTTTACTGGATATTTACCCCTTGTACAAAACTTACCTCCAAGCAGTGGAGAGTTTATGACTGGTCAGTGTGGCCTTCAGGCCGCACAACTTAGGGAATCTAGTACTTACATATTTTTAATTATTTCGGTTATATTCTAAAAATGCACCTTCCTACCCTAAAAAATATAAAAAAACCGCGTGACGCTCAAGTTACGCAGCGAACTTCTGATCGAATCGTATTAAGTTACCAACCTAAAGTAATAAGAAGGGTAGATAAAAGCGATAAACAAGGGGTAAATATCCAGTAAAATTTCTGTACACAAAACTAGGAATTCCAAATATTTCCAAGAAATTACAACGATATCCAAGGAATTCCAATGATTTCCAAGAATTCCAAGGATTTCCAAAGAATTCCAGTGATTTCCAAGGAATTCCAATGAGTTCAAATCAAAGTGCAATCTAAAAAATTCCAGTGATTTCCAAAGAATTCCAGGGATTTCCAATAATTCCAGAGATTTCCAAAAAATTCCATTGATTTCCAAGAATTCCAGGGATTTCCAAAGAATTCCAACACAAAATTTTAGAAATATTTACCCACAAAACATTTGGAAGACTGAAACTTGCCTGAAATTTCTTAGATATCCTTGGAATCCATGGAAATCACTGGAATTATTTCAAAATCAATAGAATTTCATGGAAATCATTGGAATTCCGAGACCTGTGTATACATTTTTTTAGGGATTTTACCCTTTGAAAAAACTTGACGAACCTCACAAATATTTTTTAGGTCTTCCTCTTTTCTATTCTGACCCTACGGCCACTTGGTTCGGTTTCGGTTGAACATCTTCAAATCTCGTTAATCCGTTCATGTGCGTCAGTGGTAAACCGATAATGAATAAGATCCCTATCTTCTTTTCGGTTACCAAAATGTTTTAAAAGTAATTCTAATTATTAAAATAAAATTATTTTTGTATTTTTCTTAGTTTAATTTCGACATCAGCTCACCTTGCCGATTCTACAATTACATATTTCACGCCACACCATTATTACCACAAAAATTGTACTTAGTTTAAGTGGTCGAATGTCAGCTCACCATTAAAATTTGTAATCAAAATGTGTTTGGTTATTCTTTTACAGTAAAAATAAATCGTAAGGTAACCAGCCACGTTTGCATTTCAATATTTAAAAAGTGAGTTAAAAATTCCACGATCGGAATGCAAAAAAATAGTAAGTATATATAACTCAGAAGTAAAGTTGTTTTTCTTTTTGTCCTTGTTGTATAGCATACTATTTCTCGCTTTATTTAATTAAAATAATTTGCATTTGATTATCAACTTGGTCCAAAGCAAACCGAAGAATCGGCACTTTCGGTGTCATTACGACCCAACAAATCGTTTAAATAATTCATTCTTTCTTGATGAGTGATTAATAAACGCCAAGAGGATGACTTCACTACCGCAACTTGACAATCTTCCGATTGGAGATGCCTCACTTTCAATTGAAATTCCCCATTCAGCTGTTCATTGTTGTAGGTGTACTCTCTAGCTGACGGCACTAGAATGGCTAATCTGGAAAATATCCTATAAAATACAAAAATCAATTTTTCATATATCTTCTTACAGTGTTCTATTTTTAACGGAATGCATTTCTACAAATTCCTTGTTCTCGTCCATTTCAATCAGAAAATCTATGTCGTAGCCGAAATTTCTACTTTGATTTTCTAACAAGTACTTCTTATTTTTCACAATTCGCTGTAAGTATGGCTTAACTTCCGCTACGATTGGCGAGGGCTTTCGCTGAACTGAGATCAAATTTTATTTTATGACGCTGATAGTCAAAAAGTACTAATACTATAATTTACCTCGCTTCTTCATCGATTTTCCTAAGTAGTCGTAGTGAAACCAGGGTATATCTAATTCGGGGTAATCTATACACGCGGCCCTATTTAATTGCATCAATAGATCTCGCACGCGGCGTATGTAGGTATCCTGAAATTTTTTTATTCAAATAAACTGAAAATATCTTATTGTTGTAATCAAGGAGATAAGCAAATCTACGCAATGCTAATTAGTTTATTTTGCTAGAAATGTGTTTAAATCTTTAATATTTACAGGGGCGAGTCTCACCCTCCCCTAAAATAAACTTTCCTTATCATTTTTATGTTTGTTTAATTTAGATAAACTTATAAAGCCTAATTATTGTTGTCGCTTTCCTTATCAATGAGCAAAACAAATTAACATTGATAAATCCGGATAAACGTCTTTCGTGCAGTATAAAATTAAAATTCTTTTGTAATCAAGCAAATAGAAAATAATTCGATAAGATGAGTAATTAAGTAAATTGAACAAAAAAAGAAAGTTGTAATTACAAACCTTAAAGTAATAAGTTTTTAATTCTTCATCAATTTTAGCCAAAACTTCTTCGTTGAAGATGTCCTCCAAGTATTGTGTAGGTAACTTTTTGAAAAAACAGAGTGCGAGTGCAAACTGCAGGTACGAATACGTGGACAGCCGTTCTTGATCTCTGTACAACATAAAATTTCATAATTTTTTGTGTTATTAAAAACCTTAAAGTATCTGTCAGTTAATCGATACCACGAATCGAGCCGCGATTTTTGCACTATTGGAAAGAGGACGATTCGTGGTATCAATTAACTGACAGTAGCCAACCTCAAAAACTGACCTTTCCACAACATCGATAAGTGACTTGAAGAATTCCTCATCATTTTGCGGTAGATATCCTAAAGCGTAAAACAGGTGCGCAATCTTAACGGCATTGAAACCCAACAGATTATCTTTATGTCTAATCACATAGTCTGAAATTTTATTCAAAGTTTCAGGTAGGAGAGCTTTCGTGATGGTTAAGCCCGAAGTTATATCTCTAATCGAAATTGAAGAAACGACCGGAGCCTTCCCTAGCGTTAACAATAATTTATCGATCGTAAATTTATCGAACAGTCGTTTTCTGTAAGCACAAGCTTTGATTAAACGGACCGATTCGTTAAAATTTTTTAAGTTTTGCGATGTGTAGCTTACACACTTATCCAGCGCCCGGTTGACAATTTTCGAATCGACAAGTGGATTTTTAATGAGTTCCATACCATACCAACTTCGTGACAGTGTGAGACAATCGCTGCCGTTGAATTGCTCGCAATTGTCCATAACTTTGTTAACACACCAGTCCATCAAGGTCTCGTCGCTTCCAAATAATAACAGGAAGGAAGCAACCGGAGCCAATTTCGACGGTATTATTTCGATAGTTCCGTTTTTAACCTTCTTCGATAACCAAACGGTCATTTGCTTTTCGAACGGTGAATTTCTCAAGTACGTGGAGTTATAAAAGTCGACGTATTTACGGCAACAATGCAGGAGTACATGCTCGTCTTCATCCGACTTCTCCGATCTAATTTTATCGGCCAGCTTGGTCCAAACTTGATTATATAAAAGAATTTTGGAAGACTTAATTATGAGGAGTATTTTCAATATGTCAATTATTGAGGTCCTATCGAGCGGTTTTTTCAAATATGTCGATACGATTCTCTCAAAATCGGAACAATTTGAATGATCGGTAAAATATAACGCGTATGTTAAGAGCTTGGTTTTAATATGCATAGGTGCGAGTGGATCTTCGTGTACGTCCCCCCATAATTCCACCGCAGCGCTTTGGAACTCGGATAACAATATGCCGGGCTCTTGGTTTTTACAGAGCACCTTAAAATAAGTTTAAGTATAGGTACCAGTCTGCTTTTTAGTACGAAGGCGTCCTGAGGTCGCAAAGTAACAAATAAATTTTAATGCCCGTACTTATAGTCATGGATTGAACCGAGAATCGAGTTCAATTCTCGAAATAACAGCTGTTGCTACGATACGGTCTAAATTCCAGTAATCTTATTGGTAAATTCTAGGATCATTTTGAGTCTCGGATGGATCCGTGACTATAAGTACGGGCATTAGTGTCAGTTGCGACTTACAATTGTCAATTTACACTTCGAAGTCGCAATTGACTTAAAATTTAATTTTTTACTTTGTGGCCTCAGGACGCCTTCGTATTTTAGATTAAATTACATAATCTCAAAAAAAAAAATTTGATTGATGTGCAACTCAATTGGTTGGAACTTGATTGGTATGGTGTGAAGATTTGACGATGATCAAGTATTAGAAAAGTCTGTCAACTTTGCCTGGAACCGCCAATTGGTGGATGAACAGAGGACGACTGCGACGTCTTAAATGAAGCGGATGAAATAAACAAATAATCAAAATTGTTTGTAATTAAAAATAGAAAATAATAATACGAAAATGAATTTAAACGCCACGTCCAATTCACGTGATGGAGGCGCGTGTAATATGTAGCTACTTTGATAATGATCGGCTCTTGAAAATAAAAATTACTTGCGATAACTTGAAAGTTGAATAAATAATTATGAAAATTTTGATAATATTTGATTGGATTATAAGATAATTTTATCTAGGAAAATCTAGTAAAAATTAAAATTTTTTAGAAAGTAACAGTCCCTAGGAATTGAGAAGTTAGAATCATTGCAATATACAGGGTGTCCTGTATATTTTTTATGAATTTAATTTTTTCTTTTGTAGATGCCTTGTTTATTATTTTCTAATTTTCTGTGAAATGGGCTGGCTTTTAAAAAAAATTACTAGACAAAAGTAAAGTTGTAGTCCATTAAATTTCCAATCCGGAATGAGGCGTCAGAGTTCTTGTAGAATGTTTAGTTTAAAAGATACAGGGTCTTGAAAAAAACAAAAAAATAAAAAAGTTTGAATTTTTCAACATTTTTTAACTTACTTTAATTCATAGCTCGAAATCCATTGATTTTAGACGGAAAAGGTTTAAAAGTAGTTTGTAGATTATTTCACGCTCTTTAAAAAAGCACCAAACCATTTTTACTGAAATTCAATATTTTCGGGGACATGGCCACGTGAAGGTGGAAATTGAAAAAAATGCTTTAAAGAGGCGTAACTCTCGAGGGTTTTAATTTAGAAAAAAACTTTTGTTAAATATTGTTCTTAGAAAAGTGTCCTCTAGCACCACCCAAGTTATGTAAAGTGTATCCAGGGACACCCTGTATAAGGTGAATTTTTGTAATTTCTACTTTCAAATGATCATAGCGCCAAAACTATCGATTTTTTAGTGTAGAAGGTTCAGTGCTTTTTCGTAGAGCGTTAAATTATCTACAAATCAGATTCTAACCGTTTTTTGTCTAAGATGTACGGTTTTCGAGTTACGAATTAAATGCAATACAAAAATGTTTCTGTCACATTTCTTCTGAATTAAAAATAACTGAAATAATATGAGGAAAAATAAAAACGCTTTTTTGTAGATTTGTCCCCTGAAAGTCATCATCTATAAAACAGGGCCACGGGCACATTCCCAACCAATTCTTTTTTTTTTCTAAAAAAAAAGGCATCCTAGTGTTTACTGTTCAGTAGTAAACACAATGAGATAAAAAATAGAGAAAGATCTTATCCGTAATCTCCGATGACCTCCCAGTCGAAAACCACGAATCGGGGGAATTACCTCAGAATCTCGTTAATCTATTCATAGGCGTCAGTGGTAGACAGAAGATAACGGATAATCCAAAAATTAAAAACTTACCATATAAGGTATAACCAAATCATTGACACTTAAACGATGTAAATTATTCCTTAAGAGCAACATGACTTCCGATGTCAAAGTTGTGGTCTTCTCGTTCCATCCAGAGTAGCTTAAAAAGGTAAGGATTTTAAAAATGGTTCTCAAATTCTTCGAATCCAGCAATTTTTGATCTAAGAAATATCTAACTTTCCTATTGTATATATCCAGGATATCGTCGGTCACCATATCACGTAAGCCGTTCAAACATATCGTGATTAATTTAAAATCGTCTACAGTTTTACACTTTTCTAGAATAAATAATTAAATATTATATGAAATAGACTTTATCGAAGTATAATAAAATCTCACCCAATTGTTGTAGAATAAACGGAAATGCGTCGCGAGCTAAATAACAAGCAGATAATGAGCTCTCCTCCGAAGCAGTAACAATAAACAACGACAAGGTGGTTAAAGAAACACCCGATTTTAGCAAGTGCTGTAATTTAAGGACAATTTTTTCAAGTACTTCGGTTTGTAAACTTAGCCCCATTTTATTTAAGTACAGCAACATGAAGCTCAACGCTTCCGGGTTCATATGATCCACATTTTTGTCGAGCAAAGTGAGTAACGTCTTAAAATCTTGATGCTCTAACACGTGAGACAGGTGGTCTCGGACGACTACATTTTGAGACACACTGACTTGGTAGGCGTCAAAAAACATTTTCTGTAAATCCCACAATATTAAAACGCTTCGTGCAATGTGTTCGGGCTTCATCTGGTGGGCATCGTTTTTGATAAAATTTAAAACGTCTTGGATTGATTTACAATTATTTAGGCTCTCCATTAACTGATCGTTTGTTTCGGGGTACAAAAAGTCTCGAACTGCATACTGCTGCAATATTTCATCATCAGGATTTTGGTTTCTTTTCAAATAAGTTTCAAAATCAAAACCTCTGCTGTAAAATGAACGTCTCGATATGTTGTCGTAGTTGGAGGTATGCGAAGTGCAATGTACATCTCTCCATAGTCCGCAGTGCTCCCTAATAATTTCTAGGTTACTCAGAAAACCTTTCATTCGGGAATATGAGCCAAAGCGTTTCAAAACGGACCAGTTTTTTCGAACGAAGACGCTCATTATATTATTATAGCACAAAAATACTCAAATCGTCATATCACAGATGTTATGACTTTTAAATTTTTTTAGGTTAGGTTGGACTGTCGGTATATAATTATAAATATCAGCTAATGACCGTCGAAGTAATTTTTGAAATTTTGATGAAACAAGGTTTGTCTAATTTTACGTTTTGTAATGTTTTTCAAAGTAATATAATGTTTTCAATTTTTATATATAGGGTGTTGCACATTTCTTTGCAACAAGCAGTGCCGTGCGTAAAGAGGAGCTGCAGTTATTTAAAAAAATTTCTCCTCTAAATACGATCAGCTTTTACTGTACAAAACAGCTTTGTACGCCACTGCAAACAAAAATATACAACATTTTTTCTCTGTGCAGATATGTGGAACCGTAAACAAGAACCAAACCCAGTTTCTATGACTGCAGAGAAAACGAGAAATGCAGGAGGGAGAAGATCTAAAGAGCGCTAAGTGGAGACTTTTTGAGATTTGGAGAGAGATTTGGGAACTGAGCCCCAAATCCCAGTTAAAGCGGGGTTTTAAAAAACAAAAGTGAAAAACACCACAGTTCAGACTCTTGGATCAACATATGAAGGAACCAGTGGCAGCTCATTTCTTTTTATTTGATGGGGCTAATCATAAAGTTTAATGTAAAGGTACAAACCCATTCTACCGACGGCTTTCCATGTGTGGTAGGTACAAATACTAATTTGTTTAAATATGAAGTTGGATCCAAAACTACATCTCTTGTTTTTTCCCGAACAGGGTCATTGATATGGATTAAATTGAGTTTAATAAAGAGAAATCTCTTCGAAGTAATCCCGTAACCCTCAGTAATACTACCTGTATGTATCTTCAATGCTGAGGGTGCTGCTCCTGCAGTGTTCTAAGGTCTCTCATGACAGCGTGAGGGAAGATTTCTTTTCGGGGGGTGGGGCTTTAATAAAAAACCTTCTGTAAAAAAGTAACATTTTCGGGGGATCCCCTTCCGGAAATTTTTATTATTACACAAATGTTGCTTTTTTTAACATTTCGGGGTGGGAGGAAGGCACCTGCTCCCAGGTGCCTCCCTTGGCTACGGGCTTGTCTCATGACACGTTGCTTTTGGGTATGTAAAGAGAGAATCTATCTTTTGATATATTCCACTTTTTAATTTTTGGAAATTTTTATAGTTCAGAATTGTTCAGAATTTTAAGGTATAGCTAAGCCTCCCTTGCCTCTTCTGACCGTCCGCCGCTGATAACTTAACTAATAAGATGTTTCTAGATATTGCGGATAAGTGCATGGCCAAGGTGTCCTGGGATACAGTACATTGCATATTCTTGGAATTCCGTTTCACACTTTTTGAATTGACAAATGATTGACAGATTGACAAATCTGTATTACAGTTGACCAGTGGCGTATTCAGAGGAGGAGGGGGGCTCCGAAATTTTCTTTGTATTGTAATTTTCTAACATTCTATTAAGCGTTTGACCTTGAAAATTAAAAAAATTTTCGTCGCTCGTGGGCCCCCCGAACTAAATTCCTGGCTACGCCACTGCAGTTGACGATTTCTAAATATCAGTTGATAAATCCGAGTCATTCACTCTTCATTTTTTCGGAATGAATGCATTTATAATTGATTACTTTTAAGTTAGCAATATAACAAAATAGGAGGTTATAACAGATCAGTGCGGCCTTCAGGCCGCACAATCTTGGCAATCAAGGTTTTATATATTTCAGGTTTGTAAATTGCATAGTAATATATTATATTGAGTTTTGAAATACGATTTCCGATTTCTATTTGACGTTTTCTGAATTTTACTTGAAGCTTTTTGAATATTTGATGACAAATCTGAATAACAATTGACGATTTCTTAGTTTATGTAAGATCAAAAATTTGTATTTGTCTGGAATACTCTTTAGTATCACTGCATTGTGTTTGTTATTGGGAATATTTTTCAGTATAAACACTTTTTTTTGAATGCAACTAAGGAGGTACTTGGGGGGTATTCCATACCCCCCAGACCCCCGGTTTAAAATATTAAATAATTGTGTGGACTATCTCTGATTGATATTATTAAAACGACATATTTTACTCTTTTAGAGCAAATGCTTCTATATCACGGTAGTACGCACCGGAGGTTCTGGAACACGATCAGTGGCGGAGTCAGAAACTTAGTTTGGGGGGCCCACGAAAGAAGCGAGTCGTGTAATAGCGTCGCAGACGAAACTTTCTCAAATTTTTAAGGTCAAACGCTTAATAAAAAGTTAGAAAATTACAATACAAAAATAATTTCGGGGGGAAGGTCGCCCCCCCCTGGCTACGCCACTGACCACAATCATTGTGTTTAGTACTGGAAATATCTCTCAATATCTGTAATTAAGTGTGATTGTATAAACAGTTTTATTTTGAATGGGGTTAACGAGATACTGGAGAGTATTCCATACCCCCCAGACCCCCGGGGTCAAAGTTAAAGAATTTCTGTGTATATTTTATGTGTCGCGGTAGTACGCAAGGAGGGGGTGGGAGTGTTTACAGAAGTATTTGTTTTGAAAAAGAGAAAGATTCCAATGTAATAATATCAATCACAGAATAAAAAAAGACTTTACCTTAGAGCAAAAAGGTTACACTTTACTGCCGCCGATACGGGGTTGAAAGTGACATTTACCATTGTCCAAACAAATGAAAATTTGTACTGTACTCAATCAAAATTCATTACTAATTTTATAATTCAATTGACGTAAATCGAATCTCGTTAATCGTTTCATGCGCGTCAGTGGTTTCAAATTCCAGTGCACCCACAACAGTTACTACAACACATATATAAATGTTTCCAAAGAGGTTGGGGGAAGGGAAACTCGATATAGTTTTTCAAAAAAGAATAAAAAATTAATTACCACATAGAAAAAATACAGAAATATTTTAATTACTACAAAATTAACAAAATTCAGTTCTTTTTTGACAACATATCGCGATAAGACCCGACCAATAGCTGCTCTTTGTCTACTCCTAATTTAGCCATGAGATCAAATGCAATTTTCTCGCCTTCCACTAACTCCTGATGGGGCTCTAGGACGACCTAAAAATTCGCCGATTAAAACATCTGCAATTCTATGAAATAAATTCTAAAAGCCAACCTCCAGTTCCATAAAATTTCCCAACCCTTCCACCTGATCGATGTGAACCCTCGTTTGTCCAATAAGAAATAAATGCCTAATTTTGCCAACCGCGCCAACTTCGCCCAAGGCTCTTCCCAAAACGTTATTTAGTCCATCCACTTCGTGAGAATTAATCCAGCATTTTTCGTAATTCGACATTTTAGGTCCAGCCGAATCCGGTCTTTCGTAATAAATCAGTTCCGCGTTTCCGTCCTAAAAAAATAATTATTTTATTAATGCAACGGCTTATTCCACCTAGCGGCGCGAGGCGAAAACACATTTAAAGAAAAATATTAACCTCAAATTTTCGTAATTTCAAACGGCCCTCCTGCACTTTGTAAAACATATCATTTTGCTTAATTATCGTACCGTGCGAACCACTCAATGCTTTAGCTTTCGAAATTATTTCAGCTAAATTTTTAATTTGCGCTTTAATTTCCACGTTCCGCATGATTTTGTTCATCAACATCAGGTGGTCGCGATAACAATTTAAACGCAATCACGATAGATGGCGTGGATGCAGGGAAAATTTGCAAAAGGCAATTGTTTTGTAAAAATGTCGAAAACAATAAATTTACGCAAGGTGATACATCCGGGTTTTACAAAAGTTGTAAATCAAGAGGGAATTTTTATATTCCCATATCAAGGAATTTTTTTGGCCGAAAACTGGCATCAGGATTATAATTTTTTTTCCGTTTTTTAAATTTCCATAAATTATTTGCCGATAAAGCCAAGCTGCTGTTTATATAGGGAAAGCACCGAAAATATGGGAAATCACCTTTAGTTGATTTTCAAACTCAAATTTATTTAAAAAAATCAAAAAAAAAATTTTTATTCCATATTTTGAAAACGTTTGCTAATTTTTTTAAAAAACTTCCTCATATTTTAATCGCACCTTATCGGCGTCATATATTTCGCCTTATCAATAATAAATTCAATCGATAAATAAAATTAGTTTTGTTCGGCTCGTTTTAAATATTTCCGAGAATTATTTCAGAAATCTTGAAAACTGTGTAATATATATCGAATAGGTCAGATAAAAAATTAACCGTATCTTCACCTTTTTTCGTTAAAATTTTGCAAATATTTTTAAATGGATGGTATCAGCTTAAGGTAAGCCGTTGATATGAAATTTTATCTATATTCTGGGAAGCAGGAGCTTATCATTTTATTGCGTGCATTCATCAACCAATGAGGCGTTAGAAAAATATAATCATATTGAAGTTTGTTTGTATTCGAAAGGTAAGCTATTTAAAAATTTTCCTCCTTTACTTTTAAGATTTTTGCGGTATTTCGCTTAATTAAAATTTTTTTTTCGAACGGTCTTTGAAGACCAAGTTTTTTCGAACACAACTATATAATTCTTTTGGTAAAATTATTAATTTACCGGTGTGCTATTCGGGGTTCCCCGCGCGGTTATCTTCAAATAAGGAAATTTTTATTTGGTCCGAAAAATTAAAAAAATTTTTTTTTCGTTGCTGATGTTTGTGATGTTTTAATAATCCAATAAGAATTAATAATAATTATTACTAAGCGGCATTTTGGTATACCACAATTTGAATTTCAGTCTTTGTGGTATCCGCGTAATTGCAAACCGTATTACTGTCATTATCTGTTCTATCATTACACCGCATTCAACTTGATATGCATTCATTCGTTTAGATTTAGTTTATAAATTAATTATTTTTCAAACTTCGGTTTGGGTAATCTGAAAGAATTATTGGACCAGAATGACTACCACCAAGAGTTTGTAGTTTTTGGTGATTTAATTTGGATTTACCCAAAGCTGAAAAAATTTCTTGAAAGCTTTCCGAATTTCAGTAAAAACTTGTATACTGCAGTCGTGATATTATTTTATAAAAAACTCAGTCATCAAGTACTACCCGCAAAAGTTCTCGGATACTCCCAATATGTTAGCAATGTAAATTGTACTTTTGGAAGACTGTCTTGCAGATAAAAATTGGTTTTACAGCAATACTCATTAAACATTTTTTATTTAATATTTTATTCTTTTCATTTTTGTTTCTATACATTTTTTCATTTTGTCGTACCGTTTCCGAGATACAGCGTTTCGAAAAAAAAATTTTTTCTTGAAATTTTTAGAGATATTTTTTTAAGTCACTATATCTCGAAAACGGTGCGACAAAATAGAAAATTATATAGAAACAAAAATGAAGAAAAGGAAATTTTCAACAAAAAATGTCTAATAAGTATTGCTGTAAAATCGATTTTTATACGACAAAAAGTCTTCAAAAAAAAGGTATAATTTACATTGCAATTTATAAAATGGTGGCGACTGGTAAAGCAAGAGCAATGGGATGCCGCCCTCCCAAAACAAAATATTAAATTATTATTATTCACTATATACATGAAAACCTGTATTCCATACCTCCCAAGCGTCAGGTCCTTATTCTTTTAGAACAATTAAACCTATGCCACAACAGTCCACACCGTAATAATGAATGGAATACTTTTTAGGGTGTACACACTGGGGGGTCTGGGAGGTATGAAATACCCTTTACCAGTGGCGTATTTAGAAAATGCATATGGGGGGGGCAAACAAGGGAAATTTTTGGAATCTCGTTAATCCAGTCATGCGCGTCAGCGCTAATGAGATAAACGGACAAATTCCAAAAATCAATAAAATAAAAAAAATTCAATAAAATTAATTTTTAATTAATTGATCTGGTATTATTATTAGTATAGCTTGATTATGTATTTGATTTCTTTATATATACAAATTTTGGTGTCAATGTTGATTATCTTATTAACCGATTTACCAACCCAAAAATAAAATTTTCAAAATAACAAAAATACAATGGGATTATTAATCCTATTGTAGTTGGAGAAGGGTACCTAAATAACGATACCTAAATAACGGTACCTAAATAAATTAAATTTACGAAAATATTAAGAACACGTGGTAAACATTATTTTCTTCAGAAGGGGCTTCAGGGTTAAAATCCGAGTCATCCTTGGGGGGGGGCAATTGCCCCCTTGCCCCCCCCCTAAATACGCCAGTGCCCTTTACTACCCCAATAATGTACAGAATGCATTTAAGCTTTAGAATGTGAATATTTAGCTTTAAATTTAACTTAAATACAATTAAATTAAATATAAATAATTATAAATATTTCAAATAATCTTGGACAAAATCAACTTGTTTAAAATGCCCCCAGCAGCTTTTGAATACAATTACTGAGATACTAGCCCCCCTCCCCACCCCATGAAAATGTTCATGATCTGTACCATATATAATTGAATTCCTTGAGCGAGAATCATTAATTCTCTCCGAACATTATAAATCCATATGTTTATATTGGCAGTGAGTAATGGGAGGTTTGGGAGGTATGGAATGTCATCCAGTACATTTATTAAATTGTATACCCTATTAAATTGTATATCTGTTAATTTTTTACAAAATGTATCTTTTATAAGATACGAGGTTTCCAAACAAAAACAAAAAAAAATATAACTTATACTTTCCAACATTTTTTAACTTAATTTAATTAATAACTCAAAAACCGTTAATTTTAGACACTTATGGCTTAGAATCTAATTTGTAGAAAATTTCACGTTCTTTAAAAAAGTATAGACAGGTTTATAATGAAAAAACTATATTTTCTATGATACGGCGACTTGAAGTTAACAATTCATTTTTTTTTTAATTTTCAATTTCAGATTTTCAGCATTTTATTACTTAATTTAACCAATAACTCGAAAGCCGTTGATTTTAGACATTGACGGCTTACAATATAATTTGTAGAAAATTTCACGCTCTTCAAAAAAGTATACATAGGTCTATAATAAAAAAATTATATATTCCAAGATACGGCGACTTGAAGATAACAATTTATTTTTTTTAAATTTTGAATTCCAGATTTTCAGCATTTTATTACTTAATTTAACCAATAACTCGAAAACCGTTGATTTTAGACATTGACGGCTTAGAATCTATTTTGTAGAAAATTTCACTCTCTTTAAAAAAGTATAGATAGGTTTACAATAAAAAAACTATATTTTCTGGGATACGGCGACTTGAAGATAACAATTTATTTTTTTTTTACTTTTCAATTCCAGATTTTCAGCATTTTATTACTTAATTTAATCAATAACTCGAAAGCCGTTAATTTTAGACATTCACGGCTTAGAATCTAATTTGTAGAAAATTTCACGTTCTTTAAAAAAGTATAGACAGGTTTATAATGAAAAAACTATATTTTCTATGATACGGCGACTTGAAGAAAACAATTTATTTTTTTTTAAATTTTGAATTCCAGATTTTCAGCATTTTATTACCTAATTTAACCAATAACTCCAAAACCGTTAATTTTAGACAACAAAGAGTGAATACCTAATTTGCAGATAATTTTACGCGTTTAAAAAAAGCATAAATACCTCTTCAACAAAAAATCAGTATTTTCGATGATGCGGCCAATTAAAGGTAAAAATTAAAGAATTTTTTTCAAAAAAGCTACCCTGGTACTACTGGTATTATTTTAATTATATTTATTTAATGTTATAGTTTAGAATTTCAATTTTTTTTCAGGCCCGAAGAGCGGGAGGAGCCCTTAGGGAGGAAAATTCAAATTTTAAATTTTAATTTAAATTAAATTAAATTAAATTAAATAAAATGATTTAAATATAAATAATTATACATATTATAGCTAATCTTGGACAAAATGCCCCCAGCAGCTTTTGAACAGAATTACTGAGTTAATACTCCCCCCCCCCCTAGATCATGTGTATGATTTGTGTATAATAGCATTCATTAAGCGAAAATCGTTAATCCTCTCCGAACATATAATTCTATATGTTTGGCAGTGAGCACTGGGGGGTTTGGGAGGTATGGAATGCCATCCTGTAAATTAAAAAAATTAAATTTATTAAATGGCTGGCTTTTATTGTTTGAGAAAAAGCTATATTTATGTCACAGTAGTACGTACAGGGTAATTTAGAAAATCACGGTGACGTACTTAAGTCATAGTTTTTCGTCGCCGTTTCGCCGTCGGACATTTCGCCGTTGTCGTTATGCCGTCGAAAATTTAGTATTTAATTTTTTACTTTATCACAGATCAATCATGCAGAAAAGAAAAGTTGAAAATTTAAATTTTCAATTAAATCAGTTATTTAATTTTTTTTTAATATAAATGTAAATTAAATCATATTATTTAAAAAAATGTTTTTTTAACTATAATCAAGTCACGTGGATGGCCCCGTTAGATTTTTTTCAATTAAAAAAACGATGAGTTTGATTCTTTCGGAAAAAGGTTTTGTAGATTCCCGCGTTGAAATTAAAAAATTGATTAAGATTTTACGACGGCGAAACGGTAGCGGCAGAGTGGCGTCGTAAAAATGCCTGCCAACAACGACGACGCTATGTAGCGACGCCAAAATGTCTCATTCCGATTAGTACGGCACTTCTGGTATTTCCAAATTTTGGAAGCTAATATCTACAACAGCTGAGAAATTTTTTAAACATTTTACCGAGTGGAAATTTTTGTAGTCTCCCAGTCTGAGTGTTAGGAGAAAAAAAAAGTAAACCTTGTCCGGTGTCTGTCTACCCCTGACGCGCACGAATGGATTCACGACATAATTTCATAAAAAATTTACTAGGTAATATGTAACCTGAAAGCTCCACCACAATTGTAGTGGAGAGTCTGCAAAGACACTTGGTAAAAACATTCCTGAACGCGGTTCCAATTCGAAAATCAATTATCATGGTAGCGGAAATCTTGTTAATCCATTCGTGGGCATCATTGGTCTCTGTACAAAACCATATTTGTGCAAATATTAAAATGATTTCCTTTCAAAATTGATATGAAGGGCTAAGCAATCAGGGCAATGATGTAGTTGACCTATACCGAGGAGGAAATTGTTGACAAATTCTGGTATAGAAGTGAATGGATAGCTAAATAAATCCAAGGGAATCTGAGAAATTCTAGGAAAACCAAGGAAATCTTGCCTTTTCAACTTTTTCGAAAGAAAATCTTGAAGTTATCCAGGGGGAAACCCGGGAAATTGTGTTTAAAAAATTTCTTACGATAAATAGTCGCCCACTTTAAACTGTGAACTGAATTAGTAAAGTAATATGCAATTTAAGCTTTTAGAAGACTTTGAAATTAAAAATCACATAAATTGAATAATACCAATTTAATACTTTTGTTTTCGGGTGGACGGCGCCCCATCGCCCTCCCGTACCAGCCGCTACTGAACAAAAAGAATTTTTTAAATATAATTAATCGAAAGAAAAAGCAGCTTTTCTTTTAATTTAAACTATTTCGCGCCATCTATCCATCATCAGCACAACCGTTCCCTGCCGCCCCCCTAGACGTGCTCCCCGGGGCATTCCCCTGTTCCCCTACGCTACGCCCCTGTAATGATTGTATTCTGAAATTTTATTTAATTATTTTTTTTTAATTTTAAATGAAAATTACATTTTTAATTTTTTTTTAAAGTTATGTGGATGACCACATTAGTGTTTTTTAAAATATATTTGGTATTTTCTATTTTAAATACATACATGAAGTTTGAGTCAATTAATTAATTTCATTAATTTAATTTTTGTTACTCAAATTGTTATTTATTTGTATATTTACTACAACATTGTATTATGAAAGTTGATAATATTATCAGTCATTAACCAGATTACTGTATGCTTAATAAAAATTTGCTGCAGTTTGGATTTTCCTTAAACGGCTGAATTTTTTCGCATTAAAACATTTTATTTGGTCAAAAACCGAATCGAAGACGTATTTTAAAATTCGGCGCCCTGGGCCCTAAAGGTTTGCCGCCCCATAAATTAATTAAAAAAAGCTAAACTTAATTTTTTTAAATTCATTCTGATTATAAAAGGCGCCCCAAGCAGAGTCCTCGAAGCCTTCCGCCCCGGGACATGGCCCTTAGGTAAATACGTCTCTGCGCCGAATTATAATTCCCTAGTAAATTCCCAAAAATAAAATTAAAAAAACTTGAAATTCAAAATTTTCGTACCCCAACTCCAAGCCAACTCCAACTTTTGGCGTTAATTTTAAATATTCAAAAAATTTTCTTACTGTAATAATTATTGTCACCACGTCGTCGTTGGGTTTAGAAACCACAAATATTCGTCTTAACTAAACTTTTAAACGATTAACCATAACAAACACAACTTCCTCGCAATTCAATCACATAATCTATAAATAAAAAGGTGAGCGGATCTTGACTGCAACTTGAGGTTGATTTGTGAATTTCCCAAGATTTTCTAACAATTTTAATTCTAATTCTCGCTAAAATACAAAGATTAGCCCGAACTGGGAAATAACGTTTCAACTTGGAGTTTCTGGACGATAAGAATGTGTCGGTGTACGGAACAGTTCACATGATAACCTCGTCGGGAATCCCTATGTCGTGATTGGTTTATTTAAAAATTTCATGTCGTAATTTTATTATAAGCATGCGACTTTCTATTTATAAATGGAAAGTTTTTATTATTATTAAAATCTGTTTTTTAAATAAAATTTGGTTTTGTCGTATTAGTTACAACAAATAACAATTTTTGTTTTATAAAGGTTTTGTAAACCTAATCAGGTGATGGTAAACTTCGAGAACCTTTATAAAACTAAAAGTGTTCATTGGGATTCATAAGTTTCAGAGCTTATGGCTCTCAATGCTCTCATCTGCTTATTTAGGATTGAAATAATTTTATCGGCTTCTTTGCGTTTGATTGGATTAAGTCGAGTTAAGCTTGGGTTAGGTTAGATTGTAAATAAAGAAAAGAATTTGGTAAAATTGAAATTTTACAATTTTTATTGTAAGATAATTATTTCGGGAGATATTTCAACTTTAATTGTCGCAGCGTTTTTATTAAAAATCTACGACGAAATAATTTTTCAGTTTTTTGCTTATAAGACTTTTGCTTTTTGCTTTTAAATATTATTTTCTGAAAATAATAATATTTATAATCTACCTAACGAAAACTCATAAAGCAACAGTCTATAATCCTTATCAATTCAGTTATTATTTTGTTTAGGAGATTAGATTACAATTAATATGCAATTATCTAACCGGGGATTCACCTAACAGAAAATTTTTAATTTTTGTATATTAATAGAAATGTGCAACATTTTGTTTCCGATAGAAAGGGGGAAAACAGGGGTACAAACGAAAATCATAATATGAAATTTAGATTTATAAAATGTAATTAGGGCCGTCAACAGAAAATCGGAACCCGGGATCAGTAACCTACGCCCTCCCCACCCCCTCTGTTTGATGAAAGTGATTACTTCGTTTCAGATAATAAAAAATTGATCGTGGAACAGAGTGCATACATATTAGGAATCAAGTTCATAGTATCAAGAAATTCAAGATTTCGATTTAAATCCAGGCCCAGGAGAATCACCCCGACCCTCCACTGCTCGTCGGGACTGAAGGTAACTAGTGTCCATAATCTACCACCATAGTCCGAAAAAAAAATTGAAATTCGAAACTACAATTAAATCGCCTTATCTTACCCCTCAGACCCCCCGGTGAGGTATCCCATGTATTATAATTAGTATTATTAGCATATCAGGATAATAATCTTTTAAATGAAAATCTAGTAACTAAATAATAATAAATTTTAAAAATTAAACTGTATAATTTTGAATTTAAAATTTATTTTTAAGGCCGTCTATGTAGGTAGTCTAAATGAAAATAATACCAGTAGTACCAGGATAGCTCTTTGAAAAAAATTATTTAATTTTTACCTTTAATTGGCCGCATCATCGAAACTATTGATTTTTTGTTGAAAACGTATTTATACTTTTTTAAAGAGCGCGAAATTATCTGAAAATTAGGTTTTAACTCTTTATTGCCTAAAATCACCGGATTTCGAGTTATTGCTTAAATTAAGTAATAAAATGCTGCAAAACTGGAATTGAAAATCTAAAAAAAAATAAATTGTTATCTTCAAGTCGCCGTATCATAGAAAATATAATTTTTTCATTGTAAACATATCTATACTTTTTTAAAGAGCGTGAAATTTTCTACAAATTAGATTCTAAGCCGTCAATGTCTAAAATCAACGGATTTCGAGTTATTGCTTAAATTTAGTAATAAAATGCTGAAAATTTGGAATTGAAAATTAAAAAAAAAAGAAATTGTTAGCTTCAAGTCGCCATATCATAGAAAATATAGCTTTTTTTATTGTAAACCTATCTATACTTTTTTAATGAGAGCGAAATTTTCTACAAATTAGGTTCTAAGCTGTCAGTGTCTAACATCAACGGCTTTTGAGTTATTGGTTAAATTAAGTAATAAAATGCTGCAAAACTGGAATTCAAAATTAATAAAAAATAAATTGTTATCTTCAAGTCGCCGTATCATAGAAAATATAGTTTTTTTATTGTAAACCTATCTATACTTTTTTAAAGAGCGTGAAATTTTCTTCAAATTTGATTCTAAGCCGTCATTGTCTAAAATTCACGGTTTTTGAGTTATTACTTAAATGAAGTTGAAAAATGTTGAAAACTGTAAGTTGTTCTATTTTTTTTTGGGTTTTGTTTTTTGGAAACCTCGTATCTTTTAAACAAAACATTTTGCAGAAAATTGACAGATATACAATTTAATAAGCTAAAATTTTTTTTATTTAAAAAATTAGTTTATTTTGTAGAAAAACTAGAAGGAAATAACAGAAAAGACAATAAATTGTTGGAAAATATCACATTGTCGCGGGAGTCAAGTGACTTTTTTGCTACTTGGAGGCAAAGTGCCACTTTTTCTTACGCAACATAAAGTTATTGTTATCATCGACGTTTCGCCGTCGTCGTTTCACCATCGACCCATTTTGCAGAAATTTAGTATTTAATTTATTTTATTTATTTCTAATTAAAAAAAAATATATTCTCTGTAAATTTTACCTTTAAATTGCGGTATCAGTGAAAATATTGATTTTTTGTTATAATTGTTCCCGAGCTTTTTTAAAGATCGTCAAATTATCTAAAAATTACATTTTAACCATTCATTGTCTAAAATCAACGGTTTTCGAGTTATTGATTAAATTAAGTGCAAAAATGTTAAAAATTCAAAGTTCGGTTTTTCATTTTTTGTTTTTTTTTGAAAATCTTGTACTTTGTATATGAAACTTTTTTCAAAAAATCAACAGAATTCAATGCGCTATAATTTAATTTTTTGAAAAAATTAAAGATAAACAACAAATGGTAGGTACATTTTAAAATTAATAAAAAAATAACACTTTTTTTGAAAAAATAAACAATTCAAATTTTATTGTTTAATTAATTCCTAAATTTTAAAATTTTATTATATGATGTTATACTGTGTATTAAAAAAAATGTAAAGTTTGCTTCCACCTCTGAATGTTTATTTTGAAATACTATAATTCTGACGGCGAATCGGCGACGGCGAAATGGCCGACGGCAAAATGGTAACGGATAAATGTTCCAGCCGCTTTGAGTTGCTTTAATTTAGACTTCAAACTAAATTAAAAATGAAACTTTTGAATTGGGACTTGAAAATTTGAATGTCATCGGAGTATGACCTCCAAACGGATACACTGATAAAAAGGGTTTAATATTGTAACTGTCAAAAAATGAGGATTTTTATTATCCGGATGATGAACCTTTTTTCTTCAGTGTAGGTCTTCCGATGGGTTCAATACGGAATAACAATAAACCACGGCATTTTTGATCAGAAGGGAGGGGGGGGGGTCAGTTGATAGTAGTAAAAATAGAACTTTCAATTATGAAAAAAAAGTAAAAATATTATGATTTAGATTTTCAAATTTTGTTAAAAATATTTTCTATTTCCAATTCGACGGTCAAGTTTTTTATTGAATTTTCTTACCCCTTCCGCCACTGGTGATAAATTCCACGTTTTAATATTTTTTAAAACTAAGTTTAGTATATTTATAATTAGTTAAAAATTAAAAATAAAAAACAATAAAAGATACTTTTAAAAATATACATTTCAAAAAATTTCAAAAATATGTTTTTACTTAATTTAATTCGTATCTCGAAAACTGTTGATTTTAGACAATAAAACTTAGAATCAATTTTGTACATAATTTTACGTTATTTAAGAAAGCTCTGAATCATTTACACAACAAAGTTAGTAGTTTCGGTGAAAGAAAAAAATGAAAAAATGCTTTAAACAGGGCTAACTCCTCCCTCCTCTCGGTCTAGGATAGTTCGCCGCCGCCACTTCGCCCTCGCTGTCAACACATTTTGCTACTGAAATTTAGTATTTAATTTATTTATAAACTAAATGAAAATAAAAAATTAAAAATTTTTTTTTTTTTTAATAATTTCAATTTTATTAACAAATTTTTCAAATATTTAAAAATATCTAGAGTTTGCTTTCCACATTTTGATAAAAAATACTCTGAAAACTTATTTCTCATTTTCACTTTAAAAAATTAAGTATAAAATTTCCGATGCCGAAACTGCGTCGGATAAACGGCCGACGGCAAGGTAACGACAGCAAAATGGCGACGGCGAAATATTGCATCTCTCCCTCTTTGAGCTGTTTAAATTAGACTTCTGCATATGAACTCCGAACGGATGCCGCGATTAAAAAGGGTTTATTGTGACTTCGAAAAAAAACGAATTTTTTTTATCTGTATAATGATCCCTTTGCATTTCAGTGTAGGCCCTCTGACGGACTTCATACAGACTAATACTAAAACATGGTATTTCTGACCTGCAATTAGAAAAAAAAGGGAAAATATCATGATCGCCCATTTTAAACTTTCTTAGATGTTTTGTTTTTCGAATTGCAGAATCCAGCTTTTGATATTATCAAGTCGTCTTACCTGGGGGGTATTCCATACCCCCCAGACCCCCCGGTCAGAAATCCAATGTTTTAGTATTTTTTAAATTAAATTTAATATATAGTTGTAAACTAAAAATAAACAACAATAATATTTACATTTTATAAATATAAATTAGAAATTTGACATTGTCGGGAGTGAAGTAGTTACTTTGCTTTCGTTTTTTCGGGAAGCAAAGTGTTACTTTTTTCCGCAACGTAAGGTAAGTAACTAAACAAAAATTTCAAAATTTGCAGTTGGAAATGAAAAAATATAAGAGATATTACTCAGGTAATTTTATAAAATAAACTTTTTCTGACCGGGGGTTTGGGGGGTATGTAATGTATAGAATCTGCAATTTGGAAAAAGCGAAAATATTATAATTTACAATTCCGAATCAAAAAAATTTTTTTTTTATTTGCAGTGGCTACTCGTAATAGGCTTTATTAAAGGGGCGAAAACTGGCAATGTGAGGTCAAAGTGCAATATTGCTTATTTAAAAAAATATAATTTAGGATCGATAAATTACTGGAGTATTGTGTGTGTGTGTGTGGGGGAGGGGGGTATTTCACACTTTCAGACCTCCTTTCATGACTGTATTTGTACGGCGCTAGATTGAAAGTTTCGTACTTAATAAAAATTTTCATCCCCAGATCATGCACAAACATCTTTGATTACTGAAACCGTGGGGGGTCTGGGAGGTATGAAATACTTATTTTTCATCAGAGTTGGCAAAAAATGTTTTTGTCAAAAATACTTCAATGCAACCACAAATGCAAAAGCTGCTGGACAATGTAGAACATTACAGTACAGGAACAGTGACGATAATATATATCCGGTTGCGTCGTTCGGGGGCTCCAATATTCAGCCTCATTTTACGGTGTGTTGTAAGGTCAAGAATATGCTAAGAGATATTTATAATTTTTATTAAAAATTACGACATTGTTGTTCCACGATAAAGAACTAGGCCAGATAAAGCTAAATTCAAAAATCCGGAACTCTTCGTTATACTGCTTAACTTTCCGAATTTTTTATAACAATTATAATTATAACAAAGTTATTATGTAATGGGCGAGGTATTTGATTACTAATTAAACAAAAATGTTCTAAAAATATGAGTCTGTGAACTATAGAAGTTAAGCAATGGTGGTAGCGGTCGGCAATTAGGTGGCGACCGCACAATTCAACTGCAAACTGAAAAAAAATGTTGTGCATCACAAAAATAACCACAAGAATTGAAGTGCGTGTCCCTGTGACAGTGCGTAAATTTCGCAAAGGAAATGGAAAAACACAGCATGCAGATGATCACTCTCGGTTTACAATAAGTAATATTGTACTTTTCCAAATGATGAACTTAAAATTTTTTTATATGGTCACTGCCGAAGGAAAATTACGGCAATTCTGACCAAAACAAATTATTTTTAACGGAAATAATTTAAATAGACATTATTAATATGCTGATTAAATGTTATTAATAAAAGTTATTTAATTAAATGTACAAGTGGAGGAAAATTGGCACACTGCAGGAAGCGCGCGTTAATAGAATTTTTAGTGCTGATGTCAATCAGGTTTCGGCTTCTTATTTGCTTTGTTCTAATTTTTTTTGGAATAAAAACCGCGAAAATAAAATTTAGAGGAAAATTAAATTTTTTACCAGAAGTTTCACGAATAATGAACTACTGGCCAGAATTAGGCAATCATAATTATCAGGTCCTCAGCGTTAATGGCAAATTAAAAAAATTATTATTTTAAATTATTTATAAGGACATCGAAAGTGTTTTTGTTATAAAAAGATAAGAAAATTCAGAGAAATTGTTATGTTTAATCAAAAAAAGTGCAAACACTTAGTATTTCTATCCAATATTTATTTAAATGTAACCTGCTGTGGATTTTAAAATTGTTTTTGAGAACTTTTTCCCTATTTTTTAACTGAAATTTCTCCCTCACCCCTTACTTAAGGGAGATATTTAGCTACTCCAGCGATGCTTTGGTGGTTTTTGCAGTCCATGTTGTGAAATAATTTTAAGTTCAACTTGAAATTCAAAATGAAATCCGGCGCTTCCAAAGTCAAAATATAATTTTTGAAAAATTACGTCATCGAACAAAAATATGTTAGTCCGCCCCAGGTAGAAATTGCTTTGGCGATATCCTGGTTTACAATGTTTTGATTGGCGAAATGGCGACGGCGTCGCAAAGGGTGGGCCGCCGTGACCCACCTAAAATTTGTCTGATCCACCTTAGATTAACCAAATTACCTTTAATTTGTTATAACGAAAAAAAATTAAATTTTTCAAAAATAAAAATTATTAACTCCTAAAGTCCGTCCAGAAACAGTTGAGCAATAATTAATATATTGTGTTAGGTATTCGAAGCGCAAAGTGACTTTTGTGTTTGCCAGTAAAAATAGAATAATATTTAGTTCTCAAAATAACTCAAAAAGAAAAAAAAACAGTAACTTTTCATTTTGAATGATTAAAAAAGGAATAAGGGAGGTTTTGTTTAAAAAGTTCGCTTTTAGGTCAAAATTCCCTTTGAAAGTGTAAAAAATGGTAAACACATCACGTGACACGGGCCCAAAGTATCTTTTTAAAATTCTATATTAAAAATTACTGAAATTTGCTGATTTTAAAAAATTCCTTATTAAAAAAAAATGACAGAAAACATCCTAAACATTGTATACTCCATTACAAAATTAAATTAACTGCGATGACTTTAATCAAAAATGGAGCAAAACATTTGCAAGCGCTCAAAAGCTCCGCCAAAAATTATATTACCTAAATATTTACTTCGAATAATTTTAAATTAATTTAAATTAATTATTATTATCTTTATCGTCGGCGGCGGGCGGCACTAAAGTGAAACTTGAGCAGCTGCGGTGGAGCCAAAAGTAACACTTTAACGCCCCCGCCGCGGGCACTAAAGTAATACATTAAAATAATTATTGTTGTTCAGTCATAAAACAATCATAAAATTTTTATTGATTCAAAATAAAAAATTTGAAAAATGCAAGCTTTTTCTGTTTCCTTAAAAGACCCTTAAAAGTCGAAAAACGCGTTTCTTTTTAATTATATTATTGCACGCACTTGACTATTTTTAAAAAAATTCAAAAAATAAATTTATTTTCAGACAATAATTATCAAAATACGAAATAATAATAATTCAGCAATTTCCACACCAAAAAACCACATTTTTTGACTTTTAAGAGTCTGTATTTTAAGAAAATGGAAACAAAAACAATCGATTTTTTCAAATTTCTAGACTAAAATACCTCCCGCCTTAAATTTAATTAAAAAAATTTTTATTAACTGCAATATATTTAAGCGAAATTTTTTACAAAAAGTACATTTTCCCAAATTTTTTGGTTTAAATCGAAAAAATAATTACTGAACGTAATTATTATTACTTTTACTGATGGTGACTGCCGGCACTAAAGTAGTACTTCAGCGCCGGCGGAGCTAAAAGTAAATATGCAATAAAATAAAATAATTTTGAAAAAACATAAAAGTTTATGTCTTATACAGCATAAAAGTTTTTGAATTTACCTTATATTACTTCATTCATTTTAATAATTTTTTTTTTTAATTAAAAAGCGAGCGCTAAAAACCGTGTGTTTTTGAGTTTATTAGCCATTACCAGTGCCGTATACACGTAGATTCTCGAAGCGAGCTTCAATTATTAAAGGACTTGAAGAAATCGACCGGCTTTTATTTTTGTTTTTAAAATTAATTTAATAATTTAATAAAATGAAAAAGTTGATGTTATTAGAACCAGATAAACTAGAGGTGTATAAAATGGCACATAATATATATCCACTAAAATTCAGAATAATTTTATTATTTTGTATCATAAAATTAAGATCTAATAGAACGACCTCGTCTTCGACCTCTATTTGTAATAACATTATATAATATAAAAAAATTATATCCGTTGTATAAAATGACATATAACAAAAATTTTCCAAACTGGATTTTTAAGTCTTTCGGTAAATTTTTTGGTAAAAATGTTATAATAAATATTGAAACTTGCCTACTAATCACTCGGCAATTATTAATATTGTCATCATAATATGATGTAATTATAGTGCCAAGGTTGTGCGGCCAGAAGGCCGCAATGGCGGATCATTATTATTAATTTCTATAAGTTTGTAGCTCAAAATACACCAATCAGAGGTGATTTACAAAAAGAATGACAGGCAGAAAAGAAATCACTCGGCTATTATTAATTATCATCATAATATAATAAAACTAGATTGCCAAGGTTGTGCGGCCTAAAGGCCGCATCGGCGTATTATGATATCCCAATTTTTGTAGATTTGTAGCTCAAAATGAACCAGTCCAAGGTGAATTATAAAGAGAATGACAGACAGAAAAACAATCACTCGGTTATTATTAATTATTATCATAATATAATAAAACTAGATTGCCAAGGTTGTGCGGCCTGAAGGCCGCATTGTCGCATTACGATTTCTTAATTTTTATAGGTTTGTAACTCAAACTCAAAATAAACTAAAATCTGCATTACAGAAAGAATTGCATGGTTTTTTATATTTATTTAGTATTTTCTAAAATAAAATTAAAAATTTTTTTGAATTTACAGAAAAAACAGTTTTAAGCGGGCGCTGAATAACACTTTTAGGGGGTAAAAATATACAATCGCCATAATAAAATTATAAAATCTCATTTACTCATTATTTTAAACCACATGACCCTTGTACACCTATTCTCAGCAGCAGAAAGATGTTCTAATTTCTTACCAAAAACTAATATGTCGTTTTATCGACTGTGTCATTTTAGGGAGTTACCCTATGGTGAATTCAGATTACGGGTTGCATAAAACCGCGTTGTAGGAAGTCGTGTAAATTGAGAATATTTCTCGTCTTAAAAAAAAAATTTTTTTTGTTATTTTTTTAATTCAATCTATTGAAAAAAAATTATTGAATTCAAAAACAAAAAGTTTTTGAAACATTAATTTTCTTTTTACAAAATTTTTGAAAATTGTCTCCGGCGATTTTCCCCCTGAATTGCTGAAAAATCAACAAAAATAAGCTTATTTAGTATTCTTAAGATTTTTTAATTTCTTAATATTCCCTGAGATTTCCTTGGATTTCCTAAAATTTTCTCAGATTGTCCTTCAATTGTACACCAAATTTTCCCAGCAATTTCCTCTTTGATTCAGCTAAAGCTACTGTTATACAACTAAAATACTATAAAAAAATGTATATTAAGTCAATCCGGGGGGTCTGGGGGGTATGGAATACCCCCCAGTACACTTTTTACGGTTTTTCCACAAAAACATTTTGTTGTAAGTGCTGAAGGATTTTCCATACCTCCAGACTCTTCAGTCGCTTTGCCACAAGAAAAAAGCTGAACAACCACATCAATTGCCGACTATGAAATCAGGGCTTTTCTTGGCTGAAAATCTTGTGTCTTTGTTTGTTATACAAATCTACACCGTAAATTGCAACCTCCAATTTTTTAGGCGGAGGTTTGGAAGTCAACAATTTTTTCCCAAGGGTAAACGTTAAATCGCACCCCCACGAAACATCAAATGCTTGAAGCATTTTCTGAGCAATTTTCCAAATTTTCCAAAGCAGAAATTTAGATTTTCCAAAATAAAAATTGAAAATTTTTAACGTTGATTTTGGAATAACCCACGATTGAAATAAAAAAATTTAAATTATAAATGGCAGATCTTTTCTTTGTTCGGTCAAAAAACACCTTTGTTGGTTTGCGCAATGCAGAAGCTTAATTGCGGTTTTAATTACGAATTCAAGTATCCACTTTGGTTCTAAACACGGTTCATCACGTTTCAAATCTCCAATTTATTTAAATAATTTGGCAACATAGCAGTAAAGTGTTTTCATATTTTGAGTGATTAAACTGTCTGAAAGAAATCTAATCTAATCGAACAGCTTACCGTTTTATGTTGGGCACCACCTTTTACGAAACAAATACAATAATGAGCGCACCACCCTATTTTTTTCGCCATTTTGTTTAGTGATTTTTTGGAAAATTTGAAGGTTTGGAAAATCGCTGGTGGAAAAATATTTTTCGGGTATCTTCCCAGGGGTCGCAAAAAGACGCATCATTGATAAAAACCCATTTTTAAATATATTTATTGTTACGTCACAAAGTAACATATGTATGATTGGATATTGATATTTATATTCCGGGAAACCCAAGGCGGAGTTACATTTTTACTGAACAAAATTTTACTTTGATAAAGTTTGCCAAACCGTCTCGCGATTTCTGTGGTGCTGTACCTTCGTGCGAAAGTCTCCGCGAATTTTAGTTTTTATTCAAAAATAATAATAATAATAATAATGCATTTATCAAATTATTACTGCAATAATGGTTTCGATGTAAGTGCACAACAAAAAATTTGCAATTTGTGTTTAATTTATTTTTGTTTATTTATTGTTTAAAGGAAAATTTACTTTTTCCGACACAGTTGGATTACGACCTTATGACAGGGTCCGATTCTTCTTTAATTGGTGAGTTTTTATTTTATCGGTGCGGTTACGGCTTCGCGACGGACTTAGTATCCGATTTGAGCCTACCTGCAATTAAACTCAAAGTGAAAATGAAAACGTTGTTGAAAAATGAAAATCAAAAATTTTGTAATTCAAAAATTTTTATGGTCGTACATACGGAGTGTTTCAAAACAATACCTTTTCAATTTTCAAAATTTTCAAAAAAAGAATTTTTTATATTTTTCAAAAAGTAAAAATAAATTAATAGAATTTCCCGAATGGTTAAAAATTAAGTACCCAGTGAAAAAGGCCACATCCTGAATTGGAACGCTATCACTGCCACCGCAACTTCTTTATTGAAAGGAACAAAGACCAATTCCATCACATGACACAAAATATTGTCGAAGCTGGATCAGGTCAAGGTTTACGAAAAAGGGCAGCGTGATAGGATTATGTAACTCAAAATTTCCATTTTTTTTAAATTTTTCCAAAAACAAAATTTCAGTTTGGTTTCCACAAACCTAGACCTTTTGAATCCAGAACTGTTAAAAAATATTTTTTTGCTATACAACTTGTCTGATTAAATATTAAGGGTACGGTTTCCTGTTGAGGTTTCCAATTACTTCAAAATATTACCTTTACATCTGTACATTTAACTTGTAAGTGGATGGGTGGCCGTTTTGTGAACACTTCGTCGCATTTTTAGTCGACATTGAATTATTTCAAAGATCTGGACATCATTTGTTTTAATCTTTACTTTGGGTTTGGTGTCTGAATATTATAAAATATTGTAAAACTGAATTTCGTTAATCTGTTCGCGCGTCAGTGGTGAGCAGATGATAGGAAAAGTTCCAAAAATTTATGAAGTGAGCGTTAATATATAACTTACGGTCAGTTTTGTAAAGTTTAACTGAGGTTAAACGAATACCTGATTTGTTGTCAAAACTTCTAAAAAAAATTTTATTTTAAAAACTGCTGAATCAAAGCTTTCGAAAATAGTCATTGTGCATTAAGAGCGGAAAATGATATTTGTGTTCTAGAAATTAGATCAAAATTTTAAAAGTTATCTGGTTAAATAGGCAATAAATTTAGTTTTGGAAATTTTGAACTAAAAATTCAGAAATCGTCAATTGTAATTCAAATTTGTCAACTGATATTCAGAAAGTGCTAAATGAAACTCAAAAAACGTCAAATATAAATCAGAAATTGGCAAATATAATTTAAAAAACATCAATTCTGTGGCTTACCGTTAGGTTTTTCTTCAAAATCTCGAATCACATTTTCAATTTTTGAATAAAATAAATAAATAAATTTTTTTTAATATTGAGATTTTTAAAATATGCTGTATGAATTACAATTGACGCTTTCTGCATTTTATTTCTGCTAGAACTCTGAATTTTATTTGATCAATCGATAAATAATCTGAATTACAGTTGACGATTTCTGAATTTTCAGTTCTCAATCTAATAAAATTGGAAGTGCCAACCTAACAGTGGTAGGCTTGCCGACACTTTCATTGGTTCATTTGTCTCAAAAATTGAGAGGTTACCGGAGAGTGACGAACAATCTAGTGGCACTAGATTACGATCTAATTTTTAAGTGAGTTAACTACTAAAGAGAGATCCCTGGTCAAACCCGAATGGAGCAAGAACTTTATTCCAACCAGTGGCGTAACTAGCGGTGTTCTATGTGCCCGATCGAACAAGGGCCCGGGCGTTAAAGGGCCCGGTTCTAAAAAATAAAGTATTTTATCCACATAATATAATGTTAAGTGTGCGACTGCTATTATAAAAAAATTTGGGGCCCAGTTTTTACTCTAGAGCACAGGCCCATGGCTGCACTGTTACGCCACTGACAAAGTTGTGCGGCCTGAAGGCCGCATTGGCGAAAATTAATGTCGAAAATGAAAAATGAAAATTAATGGCGAAAATTAAAATCAGAAGAATTATAAAAGGAATAACAAATAGAAAAACAATCACTCGACCATTATTAAATATTATGATGATCCTTGACAGCGGCGCCTGGTATGAAAAGGACGATGGGGCGTCGCCCTCGCGATTGCTTATTTTATCAGCCACGTTTAAATCGACACTAGCTCTAAGAGTGCATATTCTGTACAAGATTTTATTAAATAAGGACTTTTCAGCTTTTCAGAACGAAATAAATTGATGGGGCGTGGTAGTACGCACCGGGAGGTATGTGGGGTATGGAATACCTCCCAAACTCCTAAATACAGGTCCGAGTCATTGCTTAGCATGAGGGCTTTAGCCCGAAAATATCATTTCCCAAATTTTAACATACAAATACACAGAAAACAATTTCTTAAAGCTAGTGCTAAGCTGAAGGCTTAAACATTAGCTAACAATTTTATAAATTCTCTAGAATCAAAAATTTTTACACTGAAGTTGTCAAGCATCAGATACGTAAACCTTTTGGGAATTTAAAATAATACTAGAAAATTTTAAAAATAAATGAAATAGGTTTTAAATTTTACAGGATTAATAATAATTAACGAATTGATTGTATTTACGAAATTGTTCATTGTGTTTATGAAAATTTCATAAACGACTTTGTTGCTTTAAACAGTTTTTCAGTGAAGCAAAACTAAAGTTTTGATTGAAAATTTAGAACAAAGTCGCATCCTGTGGTAATAACCTTTTAATAATCGAAGTTTTATAAATAAAAGATTTCAGTTTGGTTTTTCTAAATCAATTTCCTGATTGGTAAAAATTAACCGCTAAAAGTTCAAACTTGGTTCAAACTTTCATTGTTTAATCAAAAAGAAATTTTTACATTCTTTTAAGAAAATTAATTTTTAGATTTCACCGAAATGGACCAAATTAAGCCGTATAAGAACATCAACGTGGAAAACTGGTCGCCGTTCAACGTTTTCGATTGGATCGCCGAAACGGCCTACGACAACGGATGGAGTTACAATACTTTCAATGCGAAATGCTTCAACCACATAGACGGAAAGAGTCTGGGAAAAATGACCCCAGAAAATTGCATCGATCTCACCCGATCTCGCGAAGCCGGTATTAAACTTTTTCAAGCCAAGCAAAACCTTTTCGGTGATTTTACGAAAATTTTGTTTTGACTTTTGTAAACTCTTGTCTTACAGATGGAATTCTCTCGTTGGAGAGGCTGGCGGAAGACAACTTTTACAACTCGGGAAATTCTCTCGAAGCCGTTCCAAATAATTTTCAAGCTGCGCAGCAACATTTCGGTGAGTTTGGGAAAGGAAATTTATACATTGTCTAATCGTTGTTGTTTAGATTGCAGTCAACTACCGACCGTCGTGACAAATCCAGGTAGGTTTCCTTAGTAAAAAAAGAAAATTTGTGTTATATCGAAAAATTTCAGTTTCAAGTACCAAAGTTAAAACGAGTAAAGGGCCTGGAAGACCTCGCAAAGTACCCAAAACCGAAAATGAAATTCCACGTAAGTATTTGTTTGATAAGGCCACCTTATCGCAATTGTATAGGCGCCACAAGTAAATAAAGCTTTTCCCCCGATTACAAAGAAGTTATATTGTTGCTAGGGCGGTTCGTAGCATAATGCCACTGTGCCTGGCACAGTAAGGAGTTAGCTACTTGATTTGGCGCCCGTACTATAATAAGCTTCTCTTTTAAACAATTTTTTTTAAATTTAGGTAATCCTTATGGAAAAATATGGGAGTTCCTCGACAAGCTGTTGTCGGATAAGGACACTTGTCCGAGCTTGATAAAGTGGGATGACTACAAAACGGGAACGTTCAAATTTGTTCAGCCTAAGAAAGTGGCACAATTGTGGGGATTAAGAAAAAATAACACTAAAATGGATTACAACAAATTCACCCGAGCGCTGAGGTAAGTCTCCAACGCAGTACTCTTCCTTACTTACTTTCTAAATCAATTTTTTTTAGATATCATTATAAGAAGGGATACCTCACCTCCGTCGAGGAAAAACGATTAGTTTACAAATTCGGTCCCAAAGCCATAGAATTAAGAAACAAAAATCAAAATATTTCCTAACGGCCTGTTAATTCCAATTATCAGGTTGCACTGTGCTTGGGTGAATTTTAAAAAATTAACCGAAGTTCGTGATTTTATGCTTGTTATAGAGGGTTATTTCAAATTTTATCGTGAAAATATTGATAACCTAAGACTGATTGTAACGGAAACATTGCCGTTTCTGTTATGCTGTAATATGTGCTCGAATTACTTAAGAGGTCATGGGCCCGGGAGGATCAAACGACAGTCCTCCCGAAAAGTCTGAAATTTAAAATTTTAATTTAACCAATCGTGTTCTTTTGACTTACTCAAATTCCCTCACGGTGAAGATACGAGGGGGGGGGCGAATTCCAAAAATTTTGTTTTTTTTGAAATTAAAATTAATTAAATTATATTTTCCCCCTTAAAAACTGTTTTTAGTGATTTATTTTCTTTATTCATTTTATATTTTTTGAATAATCCTGTATATTACAAAAATGCTTTTTTACTAATTTTGTTTATAGGAATCATAATAAGTTTATAGTACAATATAATTTTGGGGCTAAATACTAACATATTACTTTATACTTAATATACTTACCAAATACATTTTTTTCATTTTTTATGTTTGTTTTCTTGAAAGCTCCGGCCTAAATTTTTGTTTCGCAAAAATACCCCGATAATTTGAAATATAATTTATTTAAATAAATCTTAATTACATGAAAAATTATTATTGTACAGTTAGATTGAAAGTTTTGAGTATTACATTCTGGCGGAAACTCCGTTCCCCTAAATTATTGCGCACGTGTTGCTCTGTAACCTGTGCCTGCTGGAAGCAAATCCCGAGCAACATTCCTGATGATAGTGGGGCTTAATAAAATTTTGATTGTAACCACTTGTAGGGTTGTTCCCCGCCACGTGGTTGGAGGACACGGGGACGGCGAGATATTCTAATCTGTTGTCTTGGTTTGGAGGATTTTCGGGGAGTTTGTTGCAACAGCAGTGCGAATGCTGGCTGCTCTCCGAAGAAGCTTTCAGAAATATCGTAGTGGATTTGTTCTGTAAAACGTGGTCCGATTTACTTCTGGTCACTTTGAGAGGATTGAACATTTGTTTAGAAAATCTGGATTTGGTTGGAGGTAGCTTGATCAAAGCGCACGCGGTCTCGAGGAATTCTTCGTGGTCGGAGACTGCGGATCCAAATATCCTGGATGGAGAGAGGTGGTCACCTTCACTCTGAGATCTTTCGATTGCCAAAAGGTTTAACGCTCCGGTCGAATTAGATCTTGAGCCTTAAAGAAATCAAATTAACCCAAAATGATTACCAAACAACCCAGTTACCTCTACAGCTGGTCTCCTTAATGGGCGAATTCGCGATGCTGCGCCTGGCAACATCTTGGAAGGTTATCGGAGAGTAAACTCCTGCTCGACGATTTTCTTCTGGAGATTTGGAGTACCGATCGCCAAATTCGCCCTCTAATTCGGACATGGGTGGGTCGATGCTTCTGTGAATTGGAGTTCGAGCTTCTCGTTGTTGAAGCCAGTACGTCTTCATGGAACCTGCAGACACGAAACTAAAAGGATGTATAAGTTCCACTTAGACACGAAACAGGACCCTTCAATATCGTCCAGTAAATTGTGAGAAAAATTTAATTAAATTAACCTTTTCCTTTGACTTGAATCTCCCCGCGCATTTTCACTCGATATGTATCTGGTAGTAACTCTTTCGTGGACTCGGAGATGTGGACTTTCATGGCTTCGCTGGTCGATTCCATCCTCGAAGCCGTATTGACGCTGTCGCCAAATAAACAGTACCGAGGCATTTTCAGTCCCACGATTCCCGCAACCACCGCTCCCGAGTGAACTCCAATTCTAATTTGCAAATGCTGACCTGAAATTGTAAAAATAGTTGTAATGTTAACAATCACGTTTGAATTTACCGCGCTTTCAAATTTATGTGAAGTTTTGTTTCATGCACCTCTCAAAACGTTAACGAAGGTTCGAATCAAATCTAGAAAAATATTGCAATCTTCCCCTACTACTTAATTAAAGTAAAACGAGGCTTGAATTTTTTTAAAGTAGTTAATTACTCTACATTTTGTAGAATATACTATTTAAAATCAATTTTTAATCATAATTTATGAAAGTGTAGTACGTGATCTAACGAAGTAAAATAATTAATGAAGCGCTACACGATACTAAAAGTTGGACTATTTTTTTCCAATTCGCTTAGAACCAATTTTAAAGTTTAATAAGAAAATGGAGAGACAATTTCCTTTATGGATGTGCTTTGTAATTATTTTCTTAATCTTCTTAAAATGTTTCGGTAAGTTTTATATTAAGTATTTATAATATATTTCCAAAGAGGGATTTCGAAAGACGGAATTAAAAAAGTAGAAGTCATTTTTGGTTCTAGACGCACAAATGACTACTTTTGTCATTGGAGGAAGCAATGCCGGTTCTACCGATTTTCCGTATCAGGCATCTATTCGAAAGCGCTCTCGCCATATTTGCGGCGGTTCAATAATTGGAGATCAATGGATTTTAACTGCCGCTCATTGTCTTGCTAGGTAAGGGAATTAAATTTAAGCATATTAAATAAAATTATAGTGCGGAATAAAACCATAGTGCCACGTAGGCAAAATAAATTTTGTTTGCGTCAATTATTACTTGCAGTAGGTGTATACGTGCTAATCGCAATAAAATTGTCGATTACATATCGAGAAACTTTAGCATTCGAATATTATGTGCAAACATTTTTACGAAACAAAAGCGATAATTAATTTTTATTCGCGATAATGGAATTTATCACCTTAGTTACACTGAAAAAAAAACAAATGATTTTATACACTAAAATCAACCGAAACTTTATTCTAGACATTTCTCTCCAATAAAACTGAAAATATTGACTTTTTTCCTTTTTCTTCGACTTCACAATAAAGAGTTATTGCTTGAAAATGCAATACTGAAGTTTTATGAAGTCGAAATGACGCAAAAACTTTTCTCGCCGAGGTTGCAGCATTATAACAATTTGTGACACTAAAGTTAACAACATTTAATTGCATTTAGTTAAATATAATTTTTTTGACTACCCCAATTGATAGGAGTAAATCATAGCAATATATTGTTGCAACTTAATTCTTACGGTTACAAGGCCCGCTCTAGGGACAAATCTAAAGGGCGGCATTTTGGCTGTTGACGTGACAAATTGACAAAAATTGAAATAATTAAAAAATTTCCCGAGACGCCACGAAATTACTGAAGAAGTTAACAAAACAGCTTATTAACCCCACAGTGGAGCGCCAATTTGCTTTTTTGTCCGGGGCGGCGTAAAGGCTACAGTTGCCCCTGACGGTTGGCTTGAAAAACTAAAAAAAATATTTTATTTATACTGCATTAATCAAGAATTATTATTTATTCGTTTATAACAATTTCAATTTTTTTAAATTATTTGTTTAATGCAATTTAATTGTATTAAATATAAAAGTTTCATTTTTTCTGCACAAATACAAGAATACTACTAAACTTCACAGCAGGGAAAACTGAGAGGTATTATACCTCCCAGACCCTCTAAATTACCATCAGACCATTTGGATATGATTGATTTTATTTAACAAGAAACCTTCAATTTATCAGCACACTTACAAACCACACTGGGAGGTTTGAGGGTTATGTTATATAGTACCTCCCAGTAGACTAGTAATTTTTTAGTACATTTTAAATGCACAATTATTTTAAATCAAAACAGCCCTAATACTGATTGTGTCCTGGAGGGTATTCCATACCTCCGATGTGTAAAAATCTATGTAATATGCATGATGTATGTACAGTAGCAGTCATAGAAATTGCATTGGGAAATATTCTCGAATTAAAAAATAGAAGAACAAAATAAATAAAAAGTTAAATTTTTACTTTGAAACTCATAAGCTCAAAAATACATTTTTTTTTGAAGCTGGGTTTTTCAAACCGGGGGGTCTGGGGGGTATGGAATACCCCCCAGCACATAAGTGATTGTGTTCAAAAAAGAAAATGTGTTATTGAATTTCAAATCAGAAATCTTAGATTTTAGAAGATAGATATCTGGTTTGAAACTCATAAGTTCGATAACACTTTTTTTTTGCACACAATCTCTGATGTACTGGAGGGTATTCCATACCCCCCAGACCCCCCGGTTTAAAAACCTAGCTTTGTATCCGTATTGTGTTTATACTGTGTGCGGTTTTTGAAAATTATTATTTTAATTTGGAAATAATTACCGATGCAATTTCCATGACTGCTGCTGATTGTTTAAATTTATTAAATCAAGAGATCTCGCCAAGGGGTAAATATCCCGAAAATGTTGTGTATATTCGTTTGGAATTCCCTTGGAAATCATTGGAATTCCTTGGAAATCCTTGGAATTCTTTGGACATCCCTGGAATTTATTGGAAATCCCAGGAATTCTTTAGAAATCACTGGAATTCTTTAGTTTTAACTTTCATTGGAATTCCTTGGAAATCCCTGGAATTCTTTGGAAAACCTTGGAATTCTTGGAAATCTTTGGAATGCGTTGGAAATCACTGGAATTCTATGGAATTCCTAGGAAATCGTTGGAAGTCTTGGAATTATTTGGAATTCTTCGGAAAACGTTGGAAATCATTGGAAGTCTCAAATCTTTGGAATTCCTTGGAAATTGTTGGAATTCCTTGGAAATTGTTGGAATTCCTTGGAAATTGTTGGAAGTCTTTGGAATTCCTTGGAATTCTTTGGAAATCGTTGAAAATCACTGGAATTTTTTGGAATTCCTTGGAAATCTTAGGAATTCCTTGGAAATTTTTGGAATTCTTTGGAAATTGTTGGACGTTTTTGGAAATCCGAGTCTTGTGTACAGAAATTTTACTGGATATTTACCCCTTGGATCTCGCTCTCCCTGCACAAATACAACTAAACTACACAGCAGTACAAATCGGGAAATACCTCCCAGACTCCTCAGATTTATAAACCGAAAGTATATGTGCTTGAATGATTTTATTTAACAAAAAACTTTCAATTTATTAGCATAAATATAACTATATACCTTGACAAAACACATTGGGAGATCTGAGGGGTATGAAATATTTGTCCTGATGGGTATTTCATACCCTCCATACTCCTCGGCTTCAAAGCTTAAAGATAAAATATATACCATGTGCATAACTTATGTATGATTAATTGAAGCCGTTCCTTTCGACTCAAACGTTTCGGCGCGACACGTTTCGACGCCTGAATTAATTTTATATTAAATTAAGAAACAGCAGTGCCCGTATTAATAGTCACGGATTAATCCGAGATTCAAGATAATCCTAGGATTTACCAATGAGATTAATGGAATTTAGACCGTATCGTCTCTCGTATTAATAGTCACGGATTAATCCGAGATTCAAGATTAATTCTCGAAATTGCAGCTGTTACTGCGATACGGTTTAAATTCCAGTAATTTCATTGGTAAATCCTAAGACTATCTTGAATCCGGATTAATCCGCAACTATTAATACGGGCATAGGACTTATATTGGCGAGATCTGAATTGTTATCTTAGTATTAAAAGTGGAATTTATTTAATACTTAAAATTATAGCCGACTTCAACTTAAAAAAATTATCTAATCATAATTTTCGAGTTTTGGCTATTACAGGGATGTTTTTAATAAGTGAAGATACTCAAAGCCGGCGTCAAAAGGTGCCGGCGTCGAAACGAACTAGACCCATATTTGATATTATTAAATAAAAAAAATTCCATTCTTTCTTCAGTATACAACTGAACTTTATATCAGTGCGCCAACCGGTTTGTTTGGAAGATACTATATTCCTTACCTCCCAAACCCATGGATTTATAGATAAAATATTTATGTGTCCAATTAATTTTATTAAACATACAACGTTGAATCCAATAAAATAAATCCAACTATATACTAAACAAGTCACCCTGGGAGATCTGAGGTGTATAGAATACCTCCCAATGCACTAGTAATGAATGAAATACACCTGCTAAGAGTAAGAGGTGAAGATTAAAACCGTAATTTTAAAATAATATCTTTCCAAAACTCGGAAAAAACTATGGGGTAAAAAACACCCCTAAGTGGCTTTGAATACAATTATAGATGGCGTCATGAAATGCATTTTATAACCTCTAAACTTACCCGTTTCAACGGCTGAAGATACATGTGTTTTTTCTGGATTTAATTGATTTTATTAAATAACAAGCATTCGATCTATCAGCACAAATACAATTTTATATGACGGCAAAGCGGACTGGAAAATTAGAGAAAGGGTATAAAGAATATCTCCCATACCTCCCAGATATTAAAAATCCAAAGATATATTGGTATATATTGATTTTATGAAATAAGAACCTTCCAAACTTTCTATCCTTCCTATCAGTATAAATTCAACTGTACAGTAGCTATCATGGAAATTGCATTGGGAATTATTCCCAGCGTCGTAGCTAGGGGCTGGCCAGGCGGGCGGCTGCCAGGGGCTCAACTTACAGGGGGCGTACTTTGCAGATACACAGTCTGCGGGCGGCTTAGGCTCAATCACACAAAATTAATACATGATAATAACTCACATAAAGAAACTTACATAGGTATTATTGCCTTGCTTCTTTTTTTACATAACATAAAAATAAGTCTTTGGGGGGGGGGGGAAATTCAAATAGACTAATTAGAAAATAGAACAGAAATAGATGAAAAGTTAAATGTTTGGTTTGAAACTCATAAGCTCTAAAATACATTGTTTTTAAATACAATCACAAAGCTAAGTTTATTAAACCGGGGGGTCTGGGGGGTATAGAATATCCCCCAGCACATCAGCGATTGTGTTTAAAAATATAAAATGTGTTATTGAATTTCAAATCAGAAATCTTAGATTTTAGATTTCAAGTCAATAACTCTTTTTTATTTTCCAGGGTATTCCATACCCCCCAGACCCCCCGGTTTGAAAACCCAACTTTTTGTCGGTATTGTGTTTATATTGTGTGCGGTTATTGAAATTTCATTGGGAATTGTTATTTTAATTTGGAAACAATTACCGATCCAATTCTACTGCTACTGTATGTCTCGTGGCCGTGAGAGAAGGGGGACGCTAGGGGGCGTAAAATAGCCTAATTGACCCAGTAATATGTGAAATACACTTTTAAGTGGGAGCATTAAATTCGCAATTTTTAAATACCGCCTGAGCCTGTCCAAAACATACCAGCTAAATATATAATAAGCAAATGCAGCAGTCCCTACCGGCCAGTCTGGGAGGTATTTCTTACCTTCCAAACCTTCGGAATTTATAGCGGAGGTGGTATTTTATTGTTAGCATCAATTCAATTTTAGCAGCGGGCGGTGTGTGGGTCTAGTGGGAAGAATTGTGTATTTTATCGAATAAATAGATTTTGGTTTTTATGTTTTGACTTTAACATATTTCACTCTTCTAGCACAAGTACAACTAAACTACACTACTACACAGCAGTGCAAAATTAGAGGTTTGGGAGGTTTGGGAGTTTGGGGGGGGGCATGGAATCTCTTAAAATGGATTAAAATTTTAATTTTTAAATATCTCCCTGACTATTATGTCTTATTTAGGATAGGTGAAAGAAGTAAGGAAATACCTGAGCGGTTAGTGTCATGGTGCCAGTGTGCCTGGCACAATAAATTATTAAATTTAAATTCAAAATTTTTGAAACTAAAATTTTTTGTTTTAGAACCAACATAACGGATTGTAGCATACTAATAGGCACCAACAGGTTAAATTCGGGAGGAATGGTTTACTATCCCAAAAAATATGTCGTACATTCACAATTCCACAACACACCAGAATATGATATTGCATTAATTCAGTTAAAAGACAAAATTGAATTCATTTCTAAGTCGATTAAGATAGTGCAACTCACTTCGGTTAATACCAAACCGCACACAGAAGTAATAGCGAGCGGATGGGGCTACACAAACGTAAGTAACTTGCGCAGTCCTTTTTGGAACTTTTTTTTATGTTTTTGTATTTAGAACAACAAGAAACATAAGACCCCTAATATTCTGCAACGAATAAATTTGTTGACCATATCCAACAAACAGTGTGCAGAGGCCTTTACCGGAATTCAAATTTCCAATGGAAATCTATGCACATTTACTGAGTCTGGTCAGGGCATTTGCCAGGTATGACAATTGGAACCTCCGCGTCGCATACTTTTACATTTTATTTTTAGGGTGACTCTGGAGGGCCACTCGTTGACGCCAAGTCAGGGAAACTTGTTGGAATCGTATCCGCTAATATTCCTTGTGCAAAAGGCTATCCGGATGTCTACACGCGAATTCACAGTTATTTGTATTGGATCGAGTGCAATATGTCCGATTAGAGTTCTTGGAGTTTACTCAGTGGCGTAACTAGCGGTGTTCCATGTGTTCGATCGAACAAGGGCCCGGGCGTAAAAGAGCCCGGTTTACGCCACTGAGTTTACTTTAAATAAATTAATTTGCAAGATTACACAACAGATTTTATTTACCTGTGGAAGGATCCTTCAGATCGGTGATGGCGTCTACCATATCCAAAGCCATGTCGCAGACTCTCTCCGCGTGGTTGATATCTTTTTCCGGCGCTCCTGACACCACCATGTAGGCATCCCCTATGGTTTCTACCTGACGCCGCAAAACAGAAATATGGCGTTGGTAATCCGTACAGGGTATGACGTAACCCTAACCATTAACACACACAAAAACAAAAAGAAGGAAACACTAATCGAGAGGTGATTTGGTGTTAGTAAAAAGCTCCGAACAAGTTGCGCAGTTAAAAAAATAAATAATTAAGTTTAAGTATTGGGTAACACAGAAAACCTAACTCTAAATTTGTCTGCAAAAAATAACGATCCGGTCATAATTAGGCCGCGAGGAAAAGAAACCCGACACCAATTTATTATTTTTGAGTCTGCTAAAATTAGATTTGCTTCTGATTTCAAAAACATTGCAGCTATAAAATTCGAATTTTTGTGCGATATATTGATTTATAAATAAAAAGCGCTAACTTGATTATAGCCTGTTGGTCGATTCTGATCATCGCCTTTAAAACTTAAATCCCTTTAAGATTTAATTTTAATTATATATACTAACCAATGACGTTTTGTTTTGGGGGCGGGGCTAAAATAATGGGTATGTTAATTTTCATTGGTCAGTTTGAACTGATACGTCTTTAAGATTTAAAGGAATGAGGAATCTTCCGAGTCACTTTGTTAGATTACCACAAACAGCGTTAAAATGGATTTGCGTTAATGTATGTAAATGCGAGGAAAAAATGTAAACGTCGTGCACGAAAATGACTTACTTTGTATACTCGATTACGTTCCGTTAAGGTGTCAAAAATTGAGTACATTGCATTTAGCATGGATACAACTTCCATCGGTGTAATTCGACTACAAATCTCCGTAAAAGTTACGACATCAGAAAATAAAATGGAAACGCTATCGAACATCTAAAATAAAAGAAAGAAAATGTAAATTTTCACCTATAGCAAACGATTATTTTATACAAAAGGGATAAATGGTATTAAACTGTTGCAAATTCAAGCCAGGAATACGGAATAAGCCTCCCACGGTATATTCGAAGCTATACCGGCAAAAATTTAAATGTTAAAAAATTTTGCCGTGTGACATTGTGAGTTTTTTCTACAAAATCCATTTAAAAGTTAAAATAAAAGTTTGTGTAAAAAAAATACATAATTGGGTACTTTTTCTGCACAATTGTGTAAAAAAATTGCACAATTGGGTACTTTTTCTGCACAATTGTGTGGATTAGTAACACATATTTCTCTTGGTGTACCTCGCAAGTGTCGATGGGATTTTCTCCAGTCCGTAAACGGTCCGCTACTTGTTTCGGTATCATTTGATACAAAAGCTCGTCCGTCCTCTTCATCTCGTCGTCCAGTTTCCTCATGGATTCCTCTAACTTTTTACTTTTCTGCTGTTCTTGATCTAGCGCCAGCTTCAGTTCGACCGACTGTTGCGTCCCAGCTAACATTAAATCTCTAAAAGAAATTTAAATAAAGCTGCTGTTTTTCGATTTCAAGTTGAGACATGATTACCTGCTGAAATCGTGCATGGAGAGATCGTTGATGTATAGACCCGAAGAGATAAGAGAATTTAGGTCGGGCATTACTGGGGTACCTAAGTACATTATCATTTTCCAACTTTCCATGTAGATCATCTGACCTGCAACGTGAAATACACGTTAATATTTAATTAAGCCGCACTGACCTAGAAGATCTCCAGCATCATTCAATTACCGCTTACTTCCTGTTCTTCAAACGTTGCTCAGACGATAAGGATTAAAATCAAAAAGAAAATTTGAAAAACCAAATATTTTCTTCGTACAGAACGTGAAATAATGCGATAAGAAATTTTTTTACGATGTGAAAACTGTCATTCGGAAAATTGACTTTTTGAGCTCCTCGTCGTACTTTATGGCGACTCTTACACAAGATAATAAAATTTTACACCGAAGTTTTCATAAAACAGTTCGGATGTCACTTAAAAAACACATTTACAATTTAATGGCACTCATTAACAGACCTTTAGTTGAATTTACTGAAAGAAACTTTATAATAAAATTTATTCCTTTAACAGGCTTATTGTAATGCGTTTCCGTTTTAAACTTTTTTAATTACAAATTGCGAAACTTTTAATTACAACGTTAGAGGTCACCCCTATAAAAAGGAAAATTACATCGACATTACCCTTCAGTCGCAAGTGTTTCTCTTCCTGTACTTCATATTCGTCAGTCAGCAGCAAATCCCTTTTGTTTTTTTCTAGAGCTTTATCCGTTAGGACCGGTTCGACGGAAACCAACTCGAAGATGTTGTTCGTTCGATTTAGAATCTAAAAATTAACGAAATGAGCACGAACGAATCGTTCGGTTCGCGCGTGTCAATACGCAGCTTTATCTATCAAAAGTCGATTAATTTCAAAATAAACCCACAATTTTAATTACATTTAACCCTTAGATAAAAAAAAAGTAATCAACTGAGCTTTAAAGACATAGGAATGCTGTTTTTTTTTCAATTTGTCAACTTGATTTGGACAGTTTTAGGGTTGCACAAAAAATAACTTACCGTTTGAAATTTGAATGTTATTAGAGGCCTGACCAAATCGAACCAATTTGTTAATTTTTTTCCAACTACGTCTGGTAAAATTACAATTAAAGAATTTCCTATGCTATGTACCACCATGTCGGATCTGAAAACAACCCTCAGTATAAATTTAATATCATCGGAGATGCGTACTGACTTGCAATAACCAGTAAACCAGTTTTTTTCCATAAAAAATTGAAAACTCAAAAATCCACCCTCTATATAACGTTTTATAATGCTGAAAAGTTTAGTTGAGCTTACGTAACGCAAAATTTAACTTGAAATGCGCAAAACTGTTGTAGAAACAAGCAAAGTAACAATCGCACATTCGGGTCAAAGCACACAAAGCTTGGAGGATTTTACGACCCACTCGGTCTTTTCTGTCACTTTTAAGCTACGAAAAGTTTTATTGTATAATCGCCTTAACCGTGTTAATATTTTTTCAAAGTAAGATAGAAAAAATCGGCTGGAATTTTGAGTCCTCTGAAGCAGAAACAAAATATATGAAAAGATCCTGCCGATAGTGCGGAAGAGAAACGGTTTTTTATTATCGAATCCATCCGTTTAGAAAACACAGCGATATTGTAGCTTAAAATGTTACATAATTTGACAGTTTATCGATATATTGGCAATTTATTCTGAATAAAATATTTGGCATTCCTGCAAGTTGTTCATAAGCCTTTCCATCTGGTTGAATTTATTATTCTCCGATGTGTAGTCTACACTTCTCGATTCAAATCCCAAGAATTTTATTAACTTACGCGTTCACATAAAATTGTAGTTCAGCATTGAGAATTTTTAAAATGATTGAATGTAATTGCGAAAAATTTTTAAAAATTTTTTTGTCAAATTTTGAAAAATTTCCAAAATTATGATTTAAAATCTGGGATTGCTGTGCCAAAAGGAGAGTAAGTAGAATTAACTTTAAATAACGCAAATTAAATTTAAAACATTCCAATTAATTATTCAAAACCTACACGGCCTATTCAATTGTTTTTCCTCCATATTTTTTTTATTTTATTGTCAAGTCTTTAGTTAAGCAAATTTTTAAAACTAAAAGATTTTGTGTCGTAAACGACGTAGTCGATCAAAAATTAATTAAGAAATTAATTTGTAGGAATTTTCAAAAACGCACAAAAGACAAAAGGCTTTGTTGCTTTCCTTTTCGTAATTTTTGAAAATATAAAAAATGCAGACAGCAAGTTTTTTTCAGTTTATACCAGTGAACTCAGAAGTAAATAATAAATAATTTCCCTTAAATTTTCTGTATTAATTAAAATTAAAATTCTATCAGCTCCGGATGACAAAAATGCTTTCTTTTTTAATTTTTTGTTAAGGTCTTTTTCGTAAATTCAGATTAAAGATTTTGTTTAATTTACTTGACTATGACATATATGGTATAATATGGTATACAAACTGTCTTAAAAATTATTTTGTGTTTGTGGCGCAGTGTAATGTCCGTGTACTAAATAATAAATGCAGCTAAACGCGTAACCAAATAAAATAAGCAGAAATAATACAAAATTAAAAAAATAAAAATAGCGGAAAAATTATTTTGATTATTGGCCCCTTCCCAAGGGAATTCCCCCGTTGTTAATTTGCATTTTCGTTGCATTTCTACCACAGAGCTTTGTGTATAAAAAATCCTTGATATCAATTAAGCACTTGACTATTCGATCCACACGAATTATCCCCTTTAAAACTCCTACACGTTTATTGGGAAGGGGGGGGGGCAAAGGGAGCAGCCGCCCACCCCTGGATTTTGCCTTAAATTTTTAAATTTAATTTTAATTAATTTAAATTTCGTCGAGAAAGTTACTATTGAGTTCGCGAAGAACCACGGAGTTAGAAATTTGTCTTTTCTGCAAATAAAGAAAATTAAAAATTTTTTGAGTTCAATTCTTTTTATAATAAAATTATAATAAAATTTTGCCCCTCCTTGAAAAAATCCTATGGACGCCCATGGCTCACGGCCCCTAACTACGTTCAAATTGATTGAAGCGCTTGATCTTGGTTAGTTTTGGAACAGCTCCATCGAAGATTTTTGCATTCAATTTATCAAATTAAAAATATAGAAAAAGTAATAAAAGCTACAAATCAATATTGGGTCAATATTTCCACCATATTGTACCCAGTGGCGCAGCCAAGGGGGAGACTAGGGGTCTATAGTCCCTCCCCAAATACTCTTCCTTTTTTTAAATAATAATCGTTTTAATAATAATTTCGCCTTGAGTTGTTTCGGAAGTGCCGTCTTTTAATTCCCACTTCAATTTAAGCTATGTACCAGTGGTAACACAATAATTATTCTCAAAAATAAGATGACCACGCTCCTTTTTCCAAAAAATTTTCACTTGCGGCGCGCGCCCTTGTCGCAGCTCGCTTCGCTCACATCCCCCCCCCATAATAAAATCCTGGCTGCGCCACTGATTGTACGATTGTACCAATTCTTTGCCAAAAATGGCCGAGAATTCGGACTAATTTAGGACACTTTATTGTTCAAATATTGCCAATCAATACTTTTAATATTGGCCAAGAAGTTGGAGCCAACATGGTCGTAAATAAAATCTTTTTTGGGATCGGGGGCAAAATTAAAAATATTTATTATAACGAAAATATAAAAAAAATTAATTTAAAATTAAAAAATTAAATTAAAAATTATTAAAAAATAATTAATTAAATGTTAAAAAACGAATTTTTTTATATTCTATTTAAGTTTTTAATAATAATTATGGGGCTGATACAGGGGCTGGAGGGATAGCTGCTCCTTCTCCCCCCCCCATAGATGCCCATGGAAGTCAATATTTGTTGTTCAAATATTTATAAATAAATATTTATTGAAATATTTATTTTTTTTTTATTAATTAAATAATAAATATTTATTGAAATATTTATTTGAATGGTATGGAACTCAATGGCCCTGGTTGTGCGGCCTAAAGGCCGCAATGTTCTACTCATTTTGAAGGTTGATAACTTATAATGAACCAATCGGAGGTGAGTTATGAAAGATATAACAGACAAAAATAAACATTTTTTTTCTATACTGAGCTTTGTAAGTTTGCAACATTTTTTTTACCCCCTCTCTTCCCATCGTCACAAAAATGTAGACCGTCTACCAAATATTACGATTTACATCCATGCATTTCCGTCAAACAAAAAAGCGAATAAAAACCATAAAACTACAAAATAATATATTTAAAATGTTAATTTCAAAAATTCCTTTAAAATTCCAAAAATAAACAAAATTCAAAATTTTATCAAAATTTATTATTAATTTTTTATCACAATTTTACACCCCCCCCCCGTCCTAGCGTTACAAATTAAAACGCACTTCTGAACCCCCTTTCTCTGATTTATGAGGCTTGGGTAACATTTTCAATTTTAGAAAGGTTCACATAATGGCACATACCCAAGGCCGGCGATGGGGGGGGGGGGGGTCGGGGTTACTCCCGGAATTTTTGAGGGGCCCGATTTTTAGTCAAATTCTTGAATTTCTTGATACTATTAATTTGACCACTATGACATACATTTTTATTATTTGACAGAAAGTAATCACTTTTATCAAACAAAAGGGGGGGTCAATTTTCTCTCGACAGAAAATCATCAGAGAAAAATAATTTCAAAAATTCTTTTAAAATTCTAAAAATAAACAAAATTCAAAAATATAATAATACGCGATATCATAATTTACTCTCTCCGTTCCGTCACAAATCGTAACGCTTTTCTGAACCTCCTTTTTCTGATTTATGAGGCTTTGGTGGAATTTTAAATTTTAGAAAAATTTACATGGCACGTATGTACAAACCCAGGTCCGGCTATGGGAGGGGGTCGGGGTGATTTACCGAACACGGAGTTTCTGAAGGGCCCGGGTTTTAGTCAAAATCTTGCATTTTTTATAAGTACTATTAATATGTTCACTATGTATATTTTGTGTTCTAAGGCTAATTTTTTTATTATCTGGGGGGAGGGGTACGTTACTACCTCCGAGCCCGATTTTCTCTGACGGAAAATAATCAAAAAAAAAGCAATTTCAAAAATTCTTTTAAAATTCTAAAAATAAACAAAATTCAAAAATATAACAATTGAAATATCACAATTTTTCTCTCCCCCCCCCCTATCGTCACAAAACGTAATACTCTTCTAAACCCCCTCTTTCTGATTTATGAGGTTTTGGTGATATTTTCAATCGAAATTGATTGATAAAAAATAAAGAGAGTAATAAAAAATTCTAAAGAAAAGTTTACATGACATATACTCAGGCTCGACGAGGGAGGGGGGTCAGAATTTTTCCACCGAACCGGGCGTTTCTAGGGGGCCCGGACTTCCGTCTTGTTACCACACTTAATTTTTGAAAATTGCGAATTACTGTGGATGTATGACATTTAACATTTAAATAAAAAATATGAAATTGTCTTTTCACCTAAAAAAAATTTTTTAAATTTACTCACCCAAAAACAATGCAAAAAGGAAAAATTTCAAACAAAATTATTGCGCTGATAGGCAGATGTTTCTCTTCCCTCGTCATAGCCAAAGAAGCTAAACTGAAAGCTCTGTTGTCAAAAGTTAACTGAAAGGTCACGTGGATCATATCGAACAGCAATTCTTCTTTAATCAACTCAATTTTCATGTCTTTGTGATAAAAATGCCGCGCCACCTACAACAATTTTAAAAAGCATAATCGATAAAAAAAAATTCATCGTGACTCTTTTGGTGCGGAACTTTTTGTCACAAAAGTCAATATTTTTGTGTTACCTCTCGAATTTGTCCCATTGTGTAGTAAACAAATCCTCGCCGTTTACTCCTGTAGTGTAAAGTCAAGCCTTGTCGAGTTTCATTTTCGCAAATAAAACTGGGTGCCCTCATTCTCGGATAAGAAAATTTCAAATATTCATGTAGATTGTCCAATCCATTGAGGAAATCGCGCATATGTCGTCCGAGCACCGATAAAACCCTGTCGTAACCATATTGACTCACAAAACTTATAAAGAACACGCCCATTTGGTCAAAAAATTCGCGTTCGCTGACTTCCAAAATCTGAAACAAAACACAACCGCTTCAAATTTCTTGAAACAATTGAGATACTTTTAAGTTTTCAAACGGCGTCTTTATTGCTAAGGATCAGTTTACGCCCTCGTTATTTTTTATCGCGAATCGAACACGAGTCAAGTGGTATTTTTAGAGTTTCCATTTAATTTTCCTAAAATGCTTTCCCAGTTAATTAATTAGGTTGAAACATATTTCAACTACACGGCTGTTAAAAATTTTAATTTAATTTTGGAATTGAACCTTCAGCTTAGGCCTTAGACTTTTGTTTAATGAATTTTTTTATGTTAGGAAAATAATTTCCTTCTTCTTTCTTTTTCTTTCTTTTGGTTTATTAATTTGCCCTGGCGCACAGTGTAAAAAAATTTTTTTCTTTAAATGTGTTTTCAAAATCAACAAAAAGGATTTTTTATAATTTTTCTTTATTATGCGACTAATTTTGTAAGCAAATAAATTTGCGTGGTAGTTTTATCACGTTTCCTTTATTATTGGATAATTCGTTATTCAGCATAGCGTCGTATCGCACAATTTGGTGAAATTATTGATTTTTGTTTAATCGAGTTTGGTTCATCTTCCTTATCTTTCAAATTTTCATGTCAAAACGCGTATGGTGCCGTCAACATCGAGTGGTATATTATAAATTAGATATTGAAAATTTTAAAATTTCGTAATGGATTTACGCTTCAGATTTAAAATTTTTTGCTGCAAATTGCGATTTCAAAATAAGTTGGAAAACTTATTTGTTCAATAATATTTAAAGTTCGTTAACAACGCCGTCAACTTTTGAAAACTTTTAAATTTCGCTTACTTTTACTTTTCTTTTACATTGTTTAATTTTCACAATATTGAACATTGGATTTAGTGCATATTGCTGAATTGCGGTTGTTTAAGAATCCGAAACACTTACAAACTAATGACAAAACTTTGCGCGAAAAAATGACGTCGCTAGTTATCCGAGATCTTTAGATATGGGAAAACAAAGCCGACCAACCGAAAGAGTTTTCCTTTGTTTTTCCGAGTGTTGCAAGTTATTTGCATTTTTTATTTTTCAATTAATTAATTTAATGTCAATGGACCGCAAGAGAGGGAAGAGAGTTTATTCAGGATTGAACTTTTATTTGTCATCACTCAGTATGCTCAATTCCAAAACCGCAGTTGGCACCTGGATGGCTTCGGATAGGTCGGGATGAGCGTGAAGAGCATTTGATTAGAAAAATAGAAAGTAACAAACAAAAAAAGCTTTTTGAAGCAAAAACGCAGTAACCTAAGAATTGGTTTTGAAAATCTCCCTCCCCCCACCGCAAAAGGGTCCTTTTGTCGAAGCCGAACCAGAAAAAAATGAAGAAATATGAGGCTGGAAAGATTGTTACTTCGAGTAATAACATACGGGGTGTTCCCGGATACACTTTATATAGCTTACGTGGTGATAGAGGTCACTTTTTTAAGAAACATTTTTAATAAAACTTTTTTCTAAATTCAAGCTCTCGAGAGTAGGGTCTCTTTCAAGCATTTTTTTTAAATTTCCACCTTCACGTGGCCATAGCTCAGAAAATATTGATTTTTCGGTAAAAATGCATCAGTGCTTTTTTAAAGAGCGTGAAATAATCTAAAAACTAAACTCGAACCTTTTATTGTCTAAATCAACGACTTTCGAGTTATAAATTAAAATAAGTAAAAAAATGTTGAAATAATCGAGATTTTTCTTATTTTTTGTTTTTCAAAACCCTGTATCTTTTAAACGAAAAATTTTACAAACATTTTGACACCCATTCCGGATAGGAAATTTAACGGACTACAACTTTTGTCTAGTAAAAATTTTTGGGAAACCAATCCCTTTCACAGAAAATAAGAAAATAATAAACAAGGCAGCTATAAAAGAAAAAAATTAAATTAAACCAAAAAATGATAAAAAATTTTTCAACATTTTTTTACTTATTTTAATTCATAACTGGAAAGCCGTTGATTTTAGACTAAAAATGCTTGAATCTAGTTTGTAGATTACTTCACGCTCTTTAAAAAAGCACTAATCTATTTTTGCTAAAAAATCAATATTTTCCGGACTACGACCACATGAAAGTGAAAGTTAAAAATATTTTTTGATAAAAATTTTTTTTGAAAAGTTACCATTATCCTCTATCACCACCTAAGTTGTGTAAAGTCTATCCGGGGACACCCTGTATATTCAAATTTCTAACTAATAATTCAGAATCTTCAACTTAAACCTTAAACTTCGTGAGTACCAAAGTTGATCGTCACGCACCAGAAAGATGCCAAAATTGACTTACTTCTTTTTGGAAAATAACTGAAATTCCTACTAAATCCTAGAATTTCTTGTAAATCATCAGAATTCTTTGGACCTGTGCACAAATTTTTTTGAAGATATTTTTTACGCCCTGGTTTCAACAGCCTTGTGCTCGTATTAAAAGTCACGGACTAATCCCAGATTCACGATAATCCTAGGATTTACCAATTAGATTACTGCAATTTAGACCGTATCGTAGCAACAGCTGCAATTTCGAGAATTAATCTCAAATCTCGGATTAATCTGTGAATATTAATTAATACGGGCATTAAAGTTCTCCCACGCATAAGCGTATCAATTTTAAGGTAATGAATGCAGTGTCTGTTAATTATTGTTACATTGCAAGAAGCCGTAGGAACCACACCTATAAACAGTGGCGTAGCTAGAGCTTTTGCCGCCCGGGGCGGTCTGATATTTTGCCGCTCCCTACCAAAAGAATTTTACTTAAATTAAAAAAATAAAAAGCAAAAAAAAGGTCATCGGGAGGTCCGCCCCCCCCTTACGCCACTGCCTGTGAAGAGATTGAAGAAGCTCAAGCTAGAGTGTAGCACAGAAGAGCACCGGTAAAAACCTGCTCAGGCTTTGTTGTAGCGAAAGGACCTTAAACGAGACGCACACAGGCTCTTTAATTGGGTTATAGACCCAGGGAGCACAATCCATCCAAAAGAGCATAGGAACCAACCAAGGAAAAATCTGGTGTAAAGTGAAAAAAAAACAATATCTCTTGTTTGGGTAGCTTTTTCTGGACAAAGCCCAATGTTTAAATTAATTTTTAGCTTTACAGACTCATAGCCGGCGAACTGGTCTAATAAGCGGATGCAGAGAGAAAGAGAGCATGATTGAAATGTTTGCAGCAGGCCCGTAGGCAAGGGGCACCTGGGGAGCATAAGTTCCCCTCCCCCAAAATGTTAAAAAACATTTATTTGTACTAATAATAAAAATTCTCTGAAGGGAAACCCCCGAAAATATTACTTTTTACAAAAGGCTTTTTACGTTTGCCCCCCCGCCCCCCGAAATAAAATCCTGACTATGGATCTGGTTTGCAGTACTGACTTTTTCAATTTAAAAAATTGATATATCTGCCTAAAGAGTAAAGATCTGAAAACTCGGAAATGCGACTGTTATGAAGATGAAAGAATGGTAAAACTTTTGACAACTTCCATAAATCAAAAAAATTCAACTAAAGTATATACAAACAAAATTTTATTAAAAAATAAAACATTATTTTTATCAAAGAGGGCTTCTGGGATACAATCCCAGTCATCCTTGGTGGGGGGGGGGCAATTGCCCCTTTGCCCCCCTCTAAATATGCCACTGCTGAAGAGCAAATTTTTGACTACAAGATTTTTTTGGCTAAGATTTTCTAAGATTTCTTTAAATTTCCTATGATTTTCTGCATTTTCTCAACTTTCCTATTTCTTAATATTTCAGAAGATATTTTTCAGAAGATTTCCGTTTATTTGTACATCAGATTCCACAGCAATTCTCCTCTCATCTGAAACGCAGTAAAGATTAAATTCACTTTTAAGGCAGCGGTTATCCTGGACACTTGACTCCGTGACATTTGATTTCATGGCTAGGTTTGCTACTGCCGAAACTTCCTGCCTCTGCAGAAATGCGAAAGTTCCAAATTTAAGATTAGATTAAACATAGTAAAGTTCCAGTTGTGGCAGTGAATTATTGGTTTTGGAGAATTAAGAGCATTTTGCTACCTCCCCCCCCCATTTCGAATTTTGGATTTAAAATACTCTAAATCGTTGTGCCTGTTTGTATCGTCTTTATTTTTGGAAGAAAAATAAAAACAAGGAAGGTACAACAGGTACAGACGATTTAGACAATTTTTTATCCAAAATTCAAAATGGGGGAGGGGCACCTTTAAAAATTAGTAATCCATTTATTAAAACTTTGCACAGAAAAAAGCGAGAAGTAGCAGTAGTACCAATTCTGGTCCCTTAGGCGCCACATGCATCACAACAAGACACTGCAGACTAAGAAACTGTAAATGATATTTTCTTAGTATGCGTCATCTTACAGTCAAATTTAAACTTTATTGCCTACGCATTGCTTTGTACGTATTTTGCGGCAAAAACAAAGAGAAACAGATATTATATCAAACGAAATATGGAGTAAGAAGTAAGCGCACAAACAAGCCATATATCAAACGGACAACACAATCTTATTTATTTCGTTAAGCTTTCCGAGTCGATGCGTATTTTGATTTTCAGAAAAACAATTTTAAATATTATAACCGTCAAACTTTCATTTTTAGTTTTGTAAATAAACAAATCATAAATTTGTTTTGAATGTGGAACTAAAAAACAAAAACCAATCAAGAAAACAAAAAACCGTACAATTCATTTGTTTTTCGAAATTTGATAGAAGGTATCTGGGCATTTACGATCGTTAACATAGGAAGGAAAACGGCATAAAAAAGAGAGATTACGTTAAGATGCAATAAAAAAGTGAGATATACTACGATTATTATATAAGAAAAAAAAGATTAGACTGACAAAAGGTCGTGGTTTTTCTAAACACAAAGCTGATGTTGGTACTTCTTAAAAATTTAATGGTGAAAAACATAATAAAAAATAAAAATTGTTTAGGGTGGTAACTTCTGACATAAACAACCACTGCAACCGGAATACGCGAATGTCAGTGGGGTTGCATAACTGAAAGGTTGTTTCTTCACAATATGCTTTTTTTTTGCAACAATTATTTATTTTAATGAATCTGAAGTGAAGCATCCATTACAACTTCAATAAAGAATTTTGATATGCAAATGAAATGTAAATCACTTTTATTATCCGTATAACGCGGCGTTCAGCGACACTTGCATTCGGATCTAGCAATTTTCACATAATTTGCGAGTTTAATAATATAAATTTTGTGGAAAATGTAATAATTTTTACTTCGCCGTTGCGTTTAATGAAAAGTTGTAAAATTAACATAAAGTAGATTAATTTAATCCATTTTACCGGCTAAACATCAAGTAAGCTGGATATAGACACCCCAAAATCCTCCTTATCCTTACGATCACTCTCATCTTTTATGAGAAAACATTAAGCTGTGGCTTTAGTTAATCACTGCTGTAGCTTCCGCATGGAGTGTTTTATATTCATTAAAAAAATTATTTTTAGCTTAACTTAACAATTCACTTACCTGGATGGCTTTTTTCGCTAATTTCGGTACGAGATTTTCCGGATAAACTTGGTGCGTGCTAAAACTAGGTTGATCTACGGCGGCCGCTTTTCTTATTTCTTCCCATTTTTCCTCCCCATATGTTTGTTTAATGTATTCGGATAAATTTTCTAATATTAAACCGTACATGGTTTATCTGAAATGAAATATTGCTTTAGTAACGCGAATATTTGGAAATTCAAAAAGCGCTTTACGCAGAAATGATGATTTAGGCAGGAAATTTTTGATCGCAGCATTTGGAACAGGAAATAAAAGCTTTCCTATTTATAGTACGATATATTCAAGGGAAGTCTGTGTTTCTGGCGTTTTTATATTCTAAGTTTATAAAGGATTATTAGGTCAATTGGAAGGAAAGCACATATAGGGTTTCGAAGAAATAAAACTAAATCATTGTCGGAGTAAATCTGAATATGCGTTCAGAACTTTTTCAATATCAAATATAAAAATATTTTGAAAAAATTGTTGTACACTGTAAACAACCCTTATTGTGATAAAATCCGTACTGTTTGATCTACGACTGTTTAAATTGGATAAAATCTGGTACTTACTATTATTTTCTTATCTTTTGAATTGTAATGTATTGAGTTTTCAACTGAACGATTTTATCTGTATTTGTTTATGCTCTCTTTGAAGTTGTCTATTCAAAAGTAACTTTGTATTTTAAAAATATCTTTTCAAACATACTTTCTGCTACGTGCCTTTGTTTATTTTATAATATTTTTATTCTAAAGAAAAGTGTGCTTGTACTTATACACGCCCGGATGTGAGAGATCTACAAATATCTCTCTAACTCTTCATTTTACAAAAATATTTTTCAGACCAAAATTATAGCCAGAAACCTGAGAAATATTTTATTATTTAACTATTTTTTTGTAGGATAAACCGTATTGCAGATATTTTAATTATACAGAAAAATTTGTTTCAAGGTACACTCAGTTAATATTTTACCAGAATAAATTTAGTGAAACTTAAACCGTTAGGTCAATAGCCGAAGTTGGTAAATATATATATTTGGATTTATACTCTAGAATCGATTGGCCAATATAAAAGGTGAGAAAATAAAAATTTTCAAATGAAACAATAAATTAACGCAAAAGTAACTTCCGACGTAAACAAATTATGCAACATTAATAACCGCATGTCAATTGGGTTGCATATCTGCATGTCTGCTTTTTTGTTACAACCAATCACTTTTTCCCCGCTTTGAAGATAAATTGTAAAGAAAGCTAATAAATTTACATATTATCTTGATTTTTGCCTACGCATCCTGCTAAGTGCTAATAAAAACTTTACAATTTGAATTTCAAGTGGAATTTCGAAAAACGTGCGTAGATTATTTTGTTTGTCACGCAATAAAAAAATGTCGAATCTGTTTACTGATTAATTTGACAATCGACATCATATTACTTAACCAAATAAAATTGCTTTCTGTTTGTTTTGCAGTTATTTCATAAAAAGCATTCATATCAATGTCAAATAAAACAAAAACATATTACAAAAAAAATAAGAAGTTAGGTTATTTTGCTAATTTGAAAATGAAGATTACAAAAATGCCCGACTGCCGGCCCAGAGTGGGGAACTTCATAGACAAAAATCGATTAAAATTGCAAGCAGGAAACAAAAAAAAGTTATTTACGAATATGACGCGGTGCCCCGTACGGACTCGTATCAGTCATTTGTTTATAAGGCCTTAAGCTGAATACACGCACTAGCGATTTGCGGAATGCAATTTTTGTTTTGATTAGTAAAATTTGAACCGTTTATTGAAATTCGAGGGTGTGGTGTTTCGAATTCGAATTATCGTGAAGAATTTTGATGAAACCTTAGTGAAAGTGTTTGGGTTGTGAGTGACTTATGTTTAGAGGGCGGATTTATATGCGCTAAAAACGTGTAAGCAAAGTTTTACTTAATTAAAATTTACAAAAAGCTGCTAGAATTTTTTTAATCCAATCAATGCAAATCCTAGCAGGTTTTTGTAAAGCCTCATTAAGTAATTCTTTGTTTACACGTTTTTAACTCATATAAATCCGCCCTCTACTTATGTTTATTGGAAGGAACAACGAAGAAGCCATCCTGGCTATTAGGAATAAGGCAAAAGGACTACAGTGATAAAGGTAATTTGAAGAAAACCGTTCTCATCTGCAATGATAACTAACAAAAAATTTTCTTTATTATTGCATAGGTAGGGCCCACTTCATGAATTTTCCAGCAAGTCAGGTTAGTAAAATTTTCTCTCCAGTGATGGAGGCAGTGAATAGTTTGAAATTGTGAAAAAATGCATTTTTCTTTAAATGCACGAACTGCAGTTAGGTAAGAAAATTTTTTCACGTTCTGAAGTAAAAAACTGCAAATATCCTTACATCATAGATCTAAGCAAATAACTAATTTTGTTTTCCATATTATTTTCCATACCCTCCAGAACAAAGGACAAATGATGTAATGAAAGGTAGTCCATACCCCCAGACCTTCCGTATATCCGTAATTGGTTTATCTAAAATATTATATCAAGACCGGGAGTCTGGGGGGTATGGAATACCCTCCAAAATAAAAGGCAAATGATGGAAGGTATTTTATACCCCCAGACTTTCTGGATATCCAATGTGAGGTATAAACTATGATCCTGGCCGTAGTGTATCAGGGGCTTTATTATTATAAAGAAATAACAAGTTATGTGCCCGGTTTCGCCCGAGTGTCATTTGGAATACACTCCAAAACAAAGAACAAACGATGCACTTAAGGCTTCCATACCCTCAGAACCTTCGAATTTATACCTGCGTTTCGTGCCTTATTGGAAGCGTCATTCTTAATCTTAGTCTTTCAACTCGTTAATCCCTTCACGCGCGTCACGCATAATAACTAAAAGTACATATTATAGACTCGGTTATAAACATTTCAACAAATTAATTATGAAAGTTTTGAGGATTATGAGTTATACAGTTGATTTTAGTAAAGACCTTTCTTTCTCTTAAAATCTTAAACCTCTTAAAACAAATTAGTTTAAAAATCATGGTAGTACGCACCGGAGGGTCTGGAGAATGTATGGAATATTCCCACCCCCTCAGAATAAAATAATGTTAAAGATTAAAATTGCAATAGATTGTTTAATATGTACCTACCTCCCAAAACAGAGTATTATAATTGCCAACTTTAAATAATTATTTCAGTGGCGTAGCCAGAAGAGGGGGGGGGGCTCGGGCGGCTCTAGTACAATTTTTTATTGTAATTTTCTAACTTTCTATTAAGCTTTAAACTTAAAAATTTGAAAAATTTTCACTCACTTTGCTCGTGGGTCTCCTCCGAACTAAATTCCTGGCTGCGCTACTGAATTATTTATAACAACTTTTTATATATCATAAAAAGACACAGCAATATAAATTATGTTGAAACAAATCTAACCTTTTATTTTACGTAATAATTATGTAGTATCTACATTTAAAATTGTTTTATAGTGGGGATTAATTTTTAATTAAAAAATTTTACAGCAGAAAATAAGTAGGAATCTCGTTAATCGACTCGCACCGTAGACTTATTTTACTATGAAACAGCATTGTAAGCGTTATAATATTGGTGTAATATTAATTAATAATAAATATTACGAATTATTCGTAATAATAACTACTATAAATAAAATAAACTGCACTCTTGTCATAAAATTTAATAAATTGTGATTTGTGATGTTTTCCGTTCTCAGGAATGGTTTTTACGAAAATAGTACAATTTATTTTATTTAGTTATTTATTATTATTGATTATCAATTATTATTATTAATATTTGTGTCTATGTCATGGTAATGTAATATAGCAGTCAGAGTCGGACTTACACTCTGTTTGTCCATTTTTGCAATTAAGTTCTCACCAACCGCATGAATCAATCAGAGAGCCGGATTTTGCTCTGTCAATAAGTGAGAGCAGCGTTATAATTTGTCAATGAGAGTAGTTTAACCACAAACAATAGTTATTAAAAAAATGTTATATATAACAATTAATACGAAGTGAATTACAGCTAATATTCCGCCATTCCATCTATCGGTTAGAATGCTCTCAATCGGTAAATTTGCGTCGACATCGACGTATTCCTTAATTTGCAAGCGACTTTCCAATTTTTTTTTATGTGATAAAAAATATTTTTTCCTGTATAGAGTAATTTTACTTCAGATATTAAAGAAAATGCGTAAAACATAAAAGTATACGGAAATATCAAATACGAAAGCATTTCATTTTATATTAATCAAGTATTTCCCGATGGATTTCAAATGCCTACTCAAGAATTACGTAAAAAGTTTTTTAAAACACCTACCTGTTTCAATTTCACCTCAAATAATTTTCAAATTGCATTTAAAATATTCAAGAAGTAATATTTGAAATATCCAAAGAGTAACTGAAATTTTATTTTTTTTTCATTGCAAAACGGTTCCAAGAGCATAGAAATCGTAGGTTGTGTTTACTCGGGTGCTGATCTAAAAAAAAAGAAAGGTAAAAGTGCCTGACGCGCGTGAAAGGATTAACGAGTTAAATGACTAAAATTAAGGACGTTTTTTCCAATAAGGCTTAACACGCAGGTGTAAATTCGAAGAGTCTGAAGGTATGAAATACCCTTATGTGCATCGTTTGCTCTTTGTTCTGGAAGGTATTCTAAATGATACTCGGGCGAAACCGGGCACATTGACTTGCGGGCCCTTATTACACTATGACCAGATGTCTGTTAGTTTTATTAGCTTCATTTTAGATCCGATCCCTTCCTGTGTCAATATATTTATGTACGATTTAGGACATTTTACCGTCACCGTTTTGCCATTTTATTTGTCATAAAAAATTTTGTATTTAAAATACAAAATACAATATTCATAATTTCAAATACAGTACATTGTTATACCAGATTAAGAACAAAATAAATAACAATACAATACAACGGCAAGGCCCGTATTCAGTAACATCGTCGAATGAAAAAAATCGGAAGCAAAAATTTTTTACGTTACTATTACTGAATACGGTCCTGTCTATTTGATGTTATCAATTTTAAAGTATTTGTAATTTGTATTTGAAATACAAAATACAAAATGTATTTCAAATACGTATTTTAAATACAAGTACATATTTCAAATACTGCCCAGCCCCGGATTCTACCTCACATTAGATATATGTACGAAGGCTTGGGAGGTATGAACTATCTTTCAGTGCATTGTATTCTCTTTGTTCTGGAGGGTATTCCATACCCCCCAGACCCCCCGGTCGCAACATCATATTTGATATAAACCAATTACAGATATACGGAGGGTCTGTGGGTATAGACTACCCTTCAGTGCATCGTTTGCTTTTTGTTCTGGAGGGCATTCCATACCCCCCAGACCCCCCCTCCCGCTCTCGACATCATATTTGAAACAAACCAATTATTTTAGTTAAAATCATGAGGAATGAGAAAAATTGAAAACGAGAACGGAAACATGTGAGAATCAAATTATCTAAGTTTTGTTGAAAACTGGAGAACCACCGGTGCTGCTATAGCGCAGCGTGGGGTTTACTGGCCAACGTCAGTGTACCGAAATTTGTGGTGAGGTTTTATTTTACTTATAATAAAATACGCCGTTAACGATGCCTCGCTCCACACTTGGTCGATTTTTACGGCTAATAGAGGACAGATTGTCGAAACTACTGACTCTCCTGCAGGCCCGTAACCAGGATTGCATTTCGGGAGAGGGGAATTCGTAAAAGCCTTTTAAAAAAAAGTAACATTTTTGGGGGTTCCTCTTCCGAGAATTTTTATTATTACAAACAAACGTTTTTTTTACATTTCGTAAAAAAATGGGGAACGTGCACCCAGGTGCCCATCTTTCTGGCTACGGGCCTGCTTTCTTGTATAGATTGCAGAACAGATACATGTCAGCGGCCCCCAGTTTCGAATTTTTGGATGAGTTTAGTGTCAAGCGTTAGAGCATCGTTTGACCCTCAACGAGCTTCCATTATTTTCGTTTGAGCCTCAAAGGTCGCTAAGTTATTCGCAAAAACCACTGGGGGGGGGAGGGGCTGTAGACATGATGCCCCCCCCCAGTTTCGAATTTATATATAAATTTTATGTCAAACGTTAGAGCATCGTTTGAGCTTCAATTAGCTTCTTTTATTTTTGTTTGAACCTCTAAGGTCGCGAAGTTATTCGCAAAAAAAACACTGGGGGGGCTGTAGACATGTTTTGCAATTTTCGTTCCCATTTTGAATTTCTGTATGAAATTGATGTCAATCTATAGAGCTTCGTTTGAGTCTGAATGAGCTTCAGTGAACAAGATTTTAAGTTAATTTTTTACCAAGTTATGGATAGTAGAAATTTTCGACCAAACTCCGAGCAACATGCGTTAAATCTTAAGTTTTTTAAATCTCTTAATCTTTAATTTAAAATTTTTATGTTAACTTTTTTTTTACTAAAAATAGTGGCCTGCAGAGGTATTTTGATTGCAATTTTACTTTTTATTAAAAAGTATTTTGTGCTATTCTTGGGTACTGAAAGATATTGCTTTGGGGAATATCCCATACCTCCCAAACCATTTAGATGTGTTTGTTACGTTGTTGATCATAAAGAATCATTTTTAATAATATCAATCACATAACATGTATCAGGCCCGTAGACAGGGAGGTAACCTGCGGGGCATGTGACCCCCCCGCCCCCCGAAATGTTGAAAAATATTTTTTTTAAATATTGATAACATTTGTTTGTAATAATAGAAATTTCCGGAAGGGGAACCACTGAAAATGTTACTTTTTTGCAAAAGAACTTTTACGAATGCTTCCCCCCCGAAATAAAATCCTAGTTACAGGCCTGACATGCATAATACTAATCTTTGATCTCTAAAACCCAGTGGCGTAACCATGCAGCCATGGGCCTGTGTCCTAGGTTCCCAAAAAATTTTTTAAAATAGCTGTCTCACAACATTAAATAATGTAGATAAAATATTTTATTTTTTGGTCATGATAGAACCGGGCCCTTCAACGACCGGGCTCTTATTCGATCGAACACATGGAACACCGCTAGTTACGCCACTGCTAAAACCGGAAGGGTTTGAAATAGCCTCCAGTACTCCAGTAGCCAGTCGCGATGGAGCATTAAAGTTCACGTGATTGCTGCCTGCAAGCTCATTTTGATGGAAAATTTTTAGGTACTAAGGGTGTTCCGTAATCCCCCCAGACCTCCCAGTGCCTACTCCTAGACATTTAAAAATATTTGTTCTGCAAGAATCAGAAGTTTTACTTTAATAAAATCAAACTCTTAATATGCACAGTACAAATCTTCAGTCTTTTGAAGACTGAAGGTTTGGACGGTATGAAGTGCCTTCCAGTAAGCACCTCCCAATACCGAAATAACAAACTTTTAAACAATCAATTGCAAGAAATCATTAAAACACGTAAAACCTCCAAGTTACTGCCTGCAAGCTCACTTTTCAATTTCACATCTTAATAAGATATTCTATAATATAATTCTTAGATATTGGAGATTATTCCACACCCCCAGACCTCCCAATGCATACTATAACGGTAATTAATGCGCGTATTAATAGTCACGGATTAATCCGTGATTCAAGATAATCCTAGAATTTACCAGTGAGATTACTGGAATTTAGACCGTATCGTAGCAACAGCTGCTATTTCGAGAATTAATCTTGAATCTCGGATTAATCCGTGACTATTAGTATTTTCAAAATTTCTTCTTTAATAAAATCAAATCGGGAGGTTTGGGAGATATGGAATATCCTTCAGTACTCAAATAAGAAATTTTTAAATAATCAATGGCTAGGAATCATTAATGTGATTATTACATGCAGGCGCATATTAATTGAAAATTTAATTTTCCTGTGTTAAAGGTAACATTCAAGTCTACATTTTTATTTCAAAATGTTTTAAATCTTTTGGTTTTCCAAACTGCAGAGTTTGAGAGGTATGGAATGGTATCCAGACGTTTAGTGCCCGGACGATTGATTGATAGAGGCAATCCTCTCCCCTCAAGGATGACTCCGATTGCATCCGTGAAGCCCTTTCTGATAAAAAATATGTTTTTTTTAAATAAAATTTTGTTAGTATCTACTTATAGCTTGAACTTTTTTTGATTTCTGAAACTTCTCAGTCGTTTTACCACTGACGCGCATGAATGGATACGAGATTCTGAAAAAATATTTGGTCTGCCCCCACCAAGATTATTTTTTAAATACGTTACTGATATACGCCTACCTAGTTACATGCCTATAAATTCTTTTAATTCATCCTGTATATTAATTTCAATAATAATTTCTTAGTTCATCTTATAAAAGAATTAATTAAAACTGGCAATGTTTGACGAACTTTTAATAAATAGGTTATTATAAGAAATAATTTCGTAATTTAATTTTATTACGTTAATTAGCTAAGCTAAAATTAGATTTTATTATTTTTTTATTCATATTAAAATATCATTAAGCTGTTCGCAGTTCGTTTTCTTTGATCTAAATAATTGCTCTATTTGCTTTACCTAAATAATTATTTTGAGTAAAATTTAATATCTCTATAGTGCAATCTCGAAAGTTTTGCAAGTTATATTATGTATAATATTATATTAGAGAAAATACAGTTTTCATTTTTTTTTAAAACGCTGCTTTTCAATTCCATTAGCAAAAATTAGAAAAATTGTTTTCCTTTCAAAACAATTTCCAATCAAAATATTTCTTAACTATGTACTTCGGGAAAATTTATAAAAACATTTTCAATTAATTTTTCTTTGTAAAGCTACATTTATAATATTACTCCAAGTTTACAAATGCTTTTATTTATATTAGCCTCACAAAAAATTTTCAAGATTGCGTAACGAATCGAAGTGTTTTAATTGATGCAAATATTTAAATGAAAAAATGTTAATAACAATCATAAATTGCAATTAAGTGGTTTTACGTGATTGCATTGACGTGCGTTTCCGTTTGAGAATTAAATTAATTATTAACGATTTTAAATCATGAATTGTGTTTCTGCAGCAGTCCAAACGGTTTTAAAACGGTTTGAACTCCAAATGTAGTCGAAATCGAATATTTCAAAAATTAGAACTTTTCAGCATCAAATTTCAATTATGTTTTGCCGCCAAAATATGATTTATAAGCGGTAAGATTAGTTTTGTGTCGATAAAAACTTGACTTATCGTGTTAGATTATTGAAAAACTGCTGAAAATATGTGGCGAAAAGTTTATTGGGTCATAAAGTCAAGAAAAAATAATTGCTGAAGTTATTAAGGCAATAAATTAAAAGGCGTTTACAGCATTAAAATTTAATTGTAAAAGTTAAATGCGATCTCGTGGAAACTCGAATGGAGAAATGCATTATTTTTGGGAAAACAAAGTTTAAGATTGCACTGCGGAGACTCAGAACTAGAAAATAAAAAGAAGACCATATTTTTACGTAGTTATTTTTTTATAGCTCGGAAAAATTAAATTGACGAAATAAAATTTTATGAAGTTGCTTACGGCAGCACACTTTCCATTAATTTGTTCGATTGCTTTCTTCTTATTTCATCTTTTCGATTAGCAGAATCGATTGCTTACGCAGTGGCGGCGCGGGTCATGATCATAACTTAACCGCCCTGGAAAAAATACGAAATCTTAGATTTTCGGCTTAAAATGTAAATTATGCAGATTTAAATGTAATTTGTTGTTAAAATTTTTGTTCACATCAAAGTCTGCCGGTAATTCACCAATATAGACGCTCGAGTTACAATTTTGTCCATTTAACTTTGTGCGAAAGCAAGACAAATTGAAGTCGGAATTTGCATAAGCACCTACTTCAATTTGAACGTCAGCATAAACGAAAAAACTCTCAACAAAATTTTAATTTCAAGGTCGATTACATAGCCCTATCCCGCAGGGAAATTACCGAAAAGTTTAAAACGGAATTTTGGTGTAAACATTTGCGTTACCGCTTATGAGGTCATGAGTACTTTGTTTACATGATAATTTTAATTGACAGAATCAAACTTTAATTAACTGCCTTTTCCTTTTATTAGTTGCAAGTTTAACAAAGCCAGATACCAGATGACGGAGTACATTGTGGTTGTGGTTTTCTAATTGGCTTCAACTATTCGAAAACTACAATCAACATTATTTTTAAAAAACACCAATACCAACATTGACGACGTAAAAAACCCTAATACGCTTTGCTGTGATTGGTTCATACGAAACAAAATTTCAAATTAATGCTCAGATCTGTCAAAATCCGCAGGATTCTTTTGTTTCCTGACTGGAAAAATGTTTTTTGTCTGATTAATTGGCTGCATTTTTTATATTAAAAATAGAAAACTGAAATAAAAATCAAAAATAGAAAAATAATAAAAATCTTTTTTTTTATTTGCACTAACCTACGCAACTCGAATCTCGGAAGGTGAAATGTAAAATAATTTAGTTTAATTTGAACTGGCATGAGGGCATCCCGTTGATATTGATATTATAACGAGCCAATTCAATAAGAAAATTACCAAGCTTCCTATTGACATTGATTAATAAATAATTACAATGTAAACATGAACGGAACGTTAACTGTGTAATTTGAAATTTATCTTTTGCGCAATCAAACCTTTTGCTAAAAATAAAGCATCCACTCGATGAGAGAAATTCAGTGCGGTCAAGCAAATAATAGAAAAATTTTATAAAAAATTAAAAGAATCAGAAATCCACACTTTGAAGTCGAAATTGTTTGAACTAATCGCAATTTCGATAAATATTTATGAATATTTTTGACAATTTGAAAAGTTTATTCTTTAGTTTACCTCCCAGACCCCCCGGTCTCTTACTGAGTTTATTTTGTCAATTTGCGACATAACTTTTTTAAGAAATGATGATTTTTTCTCATAGTCGCGCAGTCTATAAATGGCACATGCTAATAACTGGTCTTTTCAGTGACCGTAGATGGTAGGTACGCGTCGGGTAAACTTGACGCCACTTGCGATACAAATTTTTTTTTGTTTTATATTGAATTTCGGGTTTCCAACGTGAAATTTGTCTAGACAACTATTTCATGTTGTCAAATTCACCTCGAGGCAACCTGGCTCTAAACAATCCAATCAATCTCTCGTACAAGTACACATAATCAGAGTGGTTCTCAAATTGCCTTTTATTGTTTGACGTCGAAACATTCATTAACAATCTATTTATTAGGTGTTAACAGCGTTCTAAGTTTACACATCTACTAATAGAAAGGAATTTGGATTTTAGAGCTTAAAATGTAGAATCTGTTATTCAGAATACCAACAAACTTTTTTATTATTTGTAACTAAGAGAATCAGTGGTTTATTACTGCAGCTGTACCAGTGGTGGCTTAGACCGTTTAGTACTCCAACCGCAATTTGGCTTCAATAGTAATCGTAGAGTCAATAAAACATTACGAGCTTTCGACTTCTCTTATTGTCCCCGAGTTCCTAATGCTTCCCATTGTTTATTACATAACAATAATTACTACATTAATCCTGTTTCGATTTTATGAATTTTTCAGGGCCAGTGACTTCGCAATAATTGTCCTAAACTTTTCTTATCTCTAGAGCTTTCAAGTACCTAATTGTCGCCAAAGTTAGCTAATGTTTCCGACTGTAAGTGAACTTGAAAGTCTGAAAACAGGAAGTTTCCAGCAGGACAAACTCGATTACTACTTCGATCGCGTCATGACCAAACACACAGATAATACTTGAAACAGCTTTTGTTATTCTTTAGGAATCTCTTAAGTGTAAACGCGTTAAGCATTTAGAAATCTCCCAACATTGATCGGCGGAGCCCGAGGCAACTAACAACCTGCTGTTGCATCAGCCACTGCCGAATTTTCCGCTAGTCCGTTTCTAAACATAAAATAAATTATTTATGAAAATTTATGTATAACATCAGGCGGAATGTTGTTTTACTTTAAACAATAACAATAAGATCATATTTACATATTTCGGATGGGACTAAAATTATTGTGGAAATTTTTGTAATAATTATATTAAAATAAAAACCATTATAATTGAAATTATGTGTATTTTACACTTTCTACACTGATTTGAGTTACGTAACGAGCTACTTTCGACACCGGTGAACCGTTGTCAAATTAAATGTTTAGCCCTGACCTGTCAATAATATAGATTTTTTTTCCGGCGGAGTTTAATGAATATTGTAAATCCATTCGTGCGCAACACTTTGAAACACATTGTACCTTTTTTCACCCCTTTAGGGGTTGAATTTTGAAAAAATATTTTTTATTCGGTGCTTACAGGACGGAAGCAATGTACTCCCCAATTTTTATATTTTTAGGTGCAATGGTTTGAGGTGGGCATTATTTAATATTTTACGCCCTCAGTTAGCAGACTGCTTTTTGCCATTTTATCAGTTGAAAGGTAAATTTTCATACAACTAAAACCTCCGGCCCGATATAATCAATGTTTGTATTGTATTGTTTATCTAGATAATCCAAGAAAATCTAGGAAATTCTTCAGGAAAATCCAGAGAAATTCAGAGGAAAGCTTATAATGCTTAAATTTCAAAGCCTATAATCAGCTTTCTCTTTGCTCGTTTAATTTTATTCGACGGTATTCCGGTATACAAGTGTAAAGGAAAATCTAGAAAAATTCAAGGAAATCTTAGAGATTGGGAAATTCACTAAAACGCTGTTGATTTATTTTCGAAGCCGGTCAGATTTTTGCTTGGTTAGATTTCCGCTGTGAAAGTAACAAGAAAATCAGGGAAATTTGTAGAAATCTGAGAAAATCCTATGAAAGCTGGGAAAATCTAGAAAAATTTATGTTGCGATTCGTAACTCCTAGTAGAATACATTATAGTTTTCGGCTAAATGCGAAGTTACGAATACTTTGTGATCGACAGTCGAAAAATACCATGTTTAAATTTTGTTCAAGAAATGCAAGGAAATTCGGGAAAATTTGAGCAATTCTTAGGGAGTTACAGAAAATCTTGAAATCTTACGAGATCTTAAAAAATTGAAGATTTCAAAAAATTTGAAAAAATTGGAAATCCGATCAAATATCACATGAAATTGAAGGAAATCTTAGGAAATATCAAGGAGTTCTAGAAAATTGTACAAAATCTTAGGTAAGAAAATAGAGAAAATCGTAAGAAATTTAGAAAAGAAGAAATCCTAGAAAATTCTATAAAACTTAGGAAATCCTAAAAAATTTTGAAAACTTACGAGATCTTAAAAAGGAATAAGAAATTTCAAAAAATCTTAAGAAATAAAAAATCACAGAACATCGTAAGTAATCTAAGAAAATCCTAGAAAATCCAATGAATCTTAGGAAATCCATGAAAATCTTAAAGTCTTACGAGATCTTAAGGAATTAGAAATCTCAAAATGTCTTAGAAAAAAATTGGAAATCTGACCAAATACCATAAGAAATCTAAGGGAATCTTTGGAAATATCAGAGAGTTCTAGAAAATTGTAGAAAATCATAGGAAATAAAAAATCATGAAAATGGAGAAAATATGGAAAAAAAATGGAAAGAATATCCAATGTATCTTTGGAAATCCAAGAAAATCTTGAAATCTCACGAGATTATAACGAATTAGAAATCTCAAAAAATCTAAGAAAATATAAAATCTGATCAAATGTCATAGGAAATCCAAGGAAATCGTAGAAATTCTTATGAGATATTAGGCAGTTCTAGAAAATTGTAAAAAAAACTCAGGAAATAAATATTCAGAGAAAATGGAGAAAATCGTAAGAAATCAAAGAAAATCCAATAAATCTTAGAAAATCTCAAAATCTTTCGAGATCTTAAGGAATTAACTAGAAATCTTAAATATTTTGAGGAAATTGGAAATCCGATCAAATATCATAGGAAATCTAAAGAAATCTTAGGAATTCTTAAGAAATATCAGGCATTCTACAAAATTGTAGAAAATATTTGGAAATAAAAAATCGCAGAAAATGGAGAAAATCGTAAGAAAATCTAAGGAAATCCTAGAAAATTCAACGAAACTTAAGAAATCAAAGAAAATCTTGCAATCTTACGAGATCTTGAAGAAATTCGAAATTTCAAAAATTCTTAGGAAATAGAACATCCGACCAAATGTCATAGAAAATGCAAGGAAATCTTAGTAATTAAAAAAATTACAGATAATGGAGAAAATCGTAAAAAATCTTAGAAAATAGGAAATCCGACAAAATATAGAAAACCATAGGAAACTTAGGAAATTCAAAAAATCTTTCTGAAATCTCAGAAAAAATAAAAAGGAAGTTTACTTTTCTTAGTGAGTTTTAGAAAATCTTAGAAAATAAAAAATTCGAGAAAATGTAGCAATATGTAGGATATGTAAGAAAATTAGAAAATTTCTAGAGATTCAAAAAATGTAAGGAAAGCTTAGGAAATCCAAAGAAATTTTAGAAAATAAGAAATCCGAGAAAATGTGAAAAATATTTCAAAAAATTTTAAAAATTCCCACGAAATCTTAAGAAATAAATTGTAAGAAATCTGAAGAAAACTATGTAAGAAAATTAGAAAATTTCTGGAAGTTCAAAAGGTCTAAAGAAAGCTTAGAAAATCCAAAGGAAATTTTAGGTAATAGGGAATCCGAGAATATGTAGAAAATATTTCACAAAATTTTAGAAAATTCTACGAAATCTTAAGAAATAAATCGTAAGAAATCTCAAGAAAACTTTGGACTTTTAAGAAATCTTAGAAAATCCCACAAAATATTAAAAAAGGCATAGAAAGATTAAAAAATCACAGAAAATGAAGAAATTCGTAAGAAATCTAAGGAAATCTGAGAAAATCCAATGAAACTTAAGAAATCCAGGAAAATCTTGCAATCTTACGAGATCTTAAAGGAATTAGAAATTTCAAAAATTCTTAGAAAATAGAACATCCGACCAAATGCTATTATAGGAAATCCAAGGAAATCTTAGGAAATAAAATATCACAAAAAGTCGTAAGAAATCTAAGGAAATCCTAGAAAATCCAATGAATATGAGAAAATCTATGAAAATCTTGAAATCTTATGAAATCTTAAGGAACTATAGAAATCTTAAAAAATGTTAGGAATTATTAGGAAATATCAGAAAGTTCTAGAAAATTGTAGAAAATTTAGGCAATAAATATGAACAAAAATTGGAGAAAATTGTAAGAAATCTAAGGAAATACTAGAAAATCGAATGAACCTTAGGAAAACCAGGAAAATCTTGAAATCTTACGATTTCTTAAGAAATTAGAAATCTCAAAAATTCTGAAGAAATTTGAAATCTGATCAAATATTACAGGACATCTAATGAAATTTTATGATATATCAGGAAGAAAATGGTAAAAGATAAAAATTTAGAGAAAATGGAGAAAATCGTAAGAAATCTAAGGAAATGCTAAAAAATTCAATGAATTTTGTTCAATGTTCAATTCATGTTGTTCAATGTTGTTCAATTCAATGAATTTTGAATGAATTTTCAATGTATTTTGAATCCAAGAAAATCTCAAAATTTTACGAGATCTTAAGGAATTAGAAATTTCAAAAATTCTGAGGACGTTGGAAATCCCATCAAATGTTATAAAGACTTCTAAAGAAATCTTAGGAATTATTAGGAAATATCAGAGAGTTGTAGAAAATTGCAGAAAATCTTAGGAAATAAAAAATCACAGAAAATGGAGAAAAGCGTAAAAAATCTAAGGAAATCCTTGGAAATGTAATGAAGCTAAAGAAATTAAAGAAAATCTTGAAATCCCACGAAATCTTAAGGAATTAGGAATTTCAAAAAATCTGAGGAAATTGGAAATCCGATCAAATATTATGTATTATAGGAAATTCGAAGGAAATCTTAGGAAATATCGGAAAGTTCTAAAAAATTTTAGAAAATCTTAAGAAATAAAAAATCAGAGAAAATGGAGAAAATCGTTAGAATCTAAGAAAATCTTATAATATCCAATAAATCTTAGAAAATCAAAAAAAAATCTTGAAATCTTACGAGATCTTAAGGAATTAGAAATCTCAAAAAATCTTAAGAAATAGAAAAAGTTCTAGAAAATATAAAAAAGAAAAGATCAGCAAAAATGGGGAAATTCGTAAGAAATCTAAGAAAATCCTAGAAAATCTAATGAATCTTAGAAAATCTTAGGAATTCTTATGAAATATCTGAAGGTTCTAGAAAATTATAGATAATCTTAGGAAATTTTAGGAAATCTTAAGGAAATCTAGAGAGTTTTCTTTTCTTAAATAGATTTAGAAAATCTTAGAAAATTAAAAATCCGAGAAAATGTAGAAATGCGTAAGAAAATTAGAAAATATCTGGAAATTCAAAAAATCTAAAGAAAGCGTAGAAAATCCAAAGATATTTTAAGAAATAGAAAAACTGAGAAAATTTAGAAAATATTTCACAAAATGTCAGAAAATTCCACGAAATCTTATCTTAGAAATAAATCGTAAAGATTCTCAAGAAAACTATGGACTTTTAAGAAATCTTAGAAAATATTAGAAAAACTATAAAAAGCTTAGGAAAATCTAGAAAATTTCTGGAATAACTGTATATACAAAATTCCTCACCGATTAACACATCACTGCGATGGGTTGCCAAAGTTGCCAACCGTTTAATATATCAATAAGTGGAATATTTTGAATTTTCTTCTAACGCGCACCGTGGATTAACGAAATTTTCGAAATTTACGATTTTGTAGATTAGATTTTACATTTTTAGTAATAATTTGGGATCTAATCTACTCGTTCACGTCAGATTTATTATTAATTAATCTTTTCAAATAAAAAATAAATTGAAATTTTAATTTTCTAGTAGATAAACAATAAGGATTCTAAACAATGTTTTATCGAATATTCTAAGTTCAAATTTAAATTTTCAATTTTTTTTAAATAATTTTTGTAAAGCAATGTTTATGTTAATTCAAAATTCATTAATTTTTAAGTTTAAATTTCGAAAACTGAACCACTGAATTTATTATAGCAGCTCGCGGGGCGTGATATTTTCTTTACGTTTAATAAACATTTTAAATCGTTATTCGCTGAAAAAATTGATCGCTTCAGTAATTTTCGGGTTTGTTAAACTGAAATTTAAATAGCAAAAATATGAAAGGAAAATTTAAGCGAGGGATGCATGAAAAACCTGTTGAATATTCCAAAACAAATTATTATTGTTCGGAAAAAACCTATAATGGTGAAGAAAAATATTAAAGTTTTATTGAAATAAATTGCCAATAAATAAATTTCCCCTACTGAAAAAATTTCCAACATAAGTCCGGTTGCTGATATACCAGCAGAAAAAAAAAAGCAAAAGTTTTTTAATAAACGTGGTGCAGTTTTCATAGTTATAACAACACAAAACTTGTAGTGGAAATGTAAAAAGTGTCCACAGCTTTCGACTTCCCTGCTGCAATATTTATAATACGGGAAATATGGATTTTGCCGGAAAAACACAAACAAACATTTTCCGCTCATTTGGCCACTTTCAAATCCGATCAGGTGAATTTTTAGATTAATAATCCGGAAAATTTAAAACTTAAAGATCTCTCGGTCGTTTAATTTAATTAACGGAGATCGTGGCGTCGTTAGCAAACTTCCGACGATTTCCCGTTTGATATTTCTGTCAACAAAATTGAAACATTAGCAGTTTGGTTTGTGTCGAAAAGAGATTATCTTCTGGCACCAAAACTAAGTTTCCGTGAAGGTAATTTAGACGGAAACTCAAAGAGGGAAGTGCTTTATTGCCGACCTAGTTTTTAGATTCCGCCAGGGAAAACGCGCGCGATTGTTTACTAATTTAATCGTGACACTTTTTATTACAATAAATTGCGGGGGCGTTATTAGGGTCGTGAACCACCGAAATGAAAGCCGATGTTGTATTTTTGAGCAAATTCGATAACAATGAAATGTTGGGTCGCGGAATCGGCACAGTGGGAATTGAAATGGTATTGGAGCTTATTGTTTGATAAAGTAGCAACGGTGAAATTTTTACGGACAACTGGAAAACTCAACATCCTGAATAATTCCCATTATATGATCCAAATCAAACCATTTTCTTTTATGCCCTTTCCAATAATCTTCGAACCAATGAACGCGTATGCATTTTCAACCCTCGGTATATATGTGAATTTATGTTAATTACAAAAGCCAATTTTGGAATTAACGACAGTATAAATACACATTTGGTTATCAAGATCTCATTAGTGCATAAATGCAGTCCCTGCTATAATGCCGTGATGTTACAAGAGACACGGAAATTACGTATGCTTCCGTTCCATTATACTTGTCAATAATTTAGTGGTATTTCAACTATGATTAAATACCAGATTGCATTTTAGATATTAAAAGTGTAATAATCCTTCATGACTCTCCATTAATGAGATCTCGGAAAATTGAAACAATTACCAGACGAGATTAAGTGGAATGTTATTGTCGGCTCTTCCACTTCCATTGTTTTTCTTAGAGGCGGGTTGACACCTTTGCTCTCCACAACAGTCGTCTTACGAGAAATAGTTTTAGTTCTCTCTTCATGAACTTCCTCTGGATAAGAAGAGCACTTCAAACTGGGATCATGGATTCTATTAATTAGGCTTGAAAATTTTCATTTAGAAATAATTAGAAATTAATATGGCTTCATTTAAATTTAATTGTAAACTCTCAACTTCCTTAACGGTCCAATATTTTCTTTCGATTTATTGCTTCTGATGCTCTGAACTTTCAACAGTTTTCTTGCTAACTGGCTGAATTTTAATTACCAAAGAAAACTTTTTATTGCTTAAAAACGTTTTATTGCTCGTAATAGGTATAGAATTCCCTTGGAATAACAAATTCTGAATCTTGCTGTGAAAAATGAGAGGGTAAGGTATTATTTTAATCAATTCGCCGGCATGTATTTGATTGAAGGAAATTATTTTATGATTGATCGATTGCTACCCATTAAACTGTCCGTTGCAACATATTCAGATTTATTCTTTCTATAAGCGAAATCTTCGAATGCCGAAAATATAACTTTTCGACTTCTATAAGAGTAAACTTCAATCGCAATCGAGATTTTCGTAACAAAAGTGTGCAGATAAATTCAAAAATTTTCACTTTTTTTCTAAAAAATAATTATAAAATTCAAAATAAATTAAATTAAAATTCCAAATTATAAAGTTAGATCATAGCAATTTATATACATCGAAGTACTATAGCTTCACAACTGCACAAAAGATCAAAATAAAATAAATACAAAATCAGGTCGAAAATACAACTAAGATAAAAGTCAAATTAATTTTTTTAACATTTAATTTGCATCTTTTAATTTCATTTCATCTGGGGGGTATTCCATACCCCCCAGACCCCCCGGTCTATAACAGTATAACTTTTTTGTTTCTTTTAAATGTTTCTAAATCTCCCCTGCCTCCCCTGATGAACCGCCGTTGTCTATCACTGACGTGCACGAGTAGATTAGATCCCGAATTATTACTAAAAATGTAAAATCTAATCTACAAAATCGTAAATTTCGAAAATTTCGTTAATCCACGGTGCGCGTTAGAAGAAAATTCAAAATATTCCACTTTGATATATTAAACGGTTGGCAACTTTGGCAACCCATCGCAGTGATGTGTTAATCGGTGAGGAATTTTGTATATACAGTTTGTTATTCCAGAAATTTTCTAGATTTTCCTAAGTTTTTTCTATAGTTTTACTAAGATTTCTTAAAAGTCCATAGTTTTCTTGAGAATTTTTACGATTTATTTCTAAGATAAGATTTCGTGGAATTTTCTGACATTTTGTGAAATATTTTCTAAATTTTCTCAGATTTTCCATTTCTTAAAATATCTTTGGATTTTCTACGCTTTCTTTAGATTTTTTGAATTTCCAGAAATTTTCTAATTTTCTTACGCATTTCTACATTTTCTCGGATTTTTAATTTTCTAAGATTTTCTAAAACTATTTAAGAAAAGAAAACTCTCTAGATTTCCTTAAGATTTCCTGAAATTTCCTAGGATTTTCTTGAATTTCCTTAGATTTCTTACGATTTTCTGTGATTTTTTATTTCCTAAGATAATCTATAATTTTCTAGAACCTTCTGATATTTCATAAGAATTTCTAAGATTTCCTAAGATTCATTGGATTTTCTAGGATTTTCTTAGATTTCTTACGAATTTCCCCATTTTTGCTAATCTTTTCTTTTTTATATTTTCTAGAACTTTTTCTATTTCTTAAGATTTTTTGAGATTTCTAATTCCTTAAGATCTCGTAAGATTTCAAGATTTTTTTTTGATTTTCTAAGATTTATTGGATATTTTAAGATTTTCTTAGATTCTAACAATTTTCTCCATTTTCTCTGATTTTTTATTTTTTAAGATTTTCTAAAATTTTTTAAAACTTTCCGATATTTCCTAAAATTTCCTAAGATTTCCTTCGAATTTTCTATAATACATAATATTTGATCGGATTTCCAATTTCCTCAGATTTTTTGAAATTCCTAATTCCTTAAGATTTCGTGGGATTTCAAGATTTTCTTTAATTTCTTTAGCTTCATTACATTTCCAAGGATTTCCTTAGATTTTTTACGCTTTTCTCCATTTTCTGTGATTTTTTATTTCGTAAGATTTTCTGCAATTTTCTAGAACTCTCTGATATTTCCTAAGAATTCCTAAGATTTCTTTAGATGTCTTTATAATATTTGATGGGATTTCCAACTTCTTCAGAATTTTTGAAATTTCTAATTCCTTAAGATCTCGTAAAATTTAGAGATTTTCTTGGATTCAAAATTCATTGAAAATTCATTCAAAATTCATTGAATTGAACAACATTGAACAACATGAATTGAACATTGCACAAAATTCATTGAATTTTTTAACATTTCCTTAGATTTCTTACGATTTTCTACATTTTCTCTAAATTTTTATCTTCTACAATTTTCAAAAACTTTTTTCAAAAACAAAAATTTCTTAAGAAATCGTAAGATTTCAAGATTTTCCTAGTTTTCCTAAGGTTCATTCGATTTTCTAGTATTTCCTTAGATTTCTTACAATTTTATCCAATTTTTGTTCATATTTATTGCCTAAGTTTTCTACAATTTTCTAGAACTCTCTGATATTTCCTAAGAATTCCTAAGATTTTTTAATATTTCCTTTAATTTTCTATGGCATTTGGTCGGATTTATATTTCCTAACATTTTTTGAGATTTCTATAGTTCCTTAAGATCTCACAAGATTTCAAGATTTTCATAGATTTCCTAATATTCATTGGATTTTTTAGGATTTCCTTAGATTTCTTACGACTTTTTGTGATAATTTATTTCCTAAGATTTCCTTGGATTTCCTATAATATTTGGTCGGATGTTCTATTTCCTAAGAATTTTTGAAATTTCTAATTCCTTTAAGACCTCGTAAGATTGCAAGATTTTCATGTATTTCTTAAGTTTCATTGGATTTTCTCAGATTTTCTTAGATATGTTACGAATTTCTCCATTTTCTGTGATTTTTAAGCTTTCTATGTCTTTTGTAATATTTTGTGGGATTTTCTAAGATTTCTTAAAAGTCCAAAGTTTTCTTGAGATTTCTTACGATTTATTTCTTAAGATTTCGTAGGATTTTCTAAAATTTTGTGAAATATTTTTTACATATTCCCGGATTCCCTATTACCTAAAATTTTCTTTAAATTTTCTAAGCTTTTTTTAGACCTTTTGAACTTACAGAAATTTTCTAATTTTCTTACATAGTTTTCTTCAGATTTCTTACAATTTATTTCTTAAGATTTCGTGGGACTTTTTAAAATTTTATGAAATATTTTTCACATTTTCTCGGATTTCTTGTTTTCTAAAATTTCTTCAAATTTCTTAAGCTTTCCTTACATTTTTTGAATCTCTAGAAATTTTCAAATTTTTATACATATTGCTATATTTTCTCGAATTTTTTATTTTCTAAGATTTTCTAAAAGTAAACTTTCGTTTTATTTTTTCTTAAGATTTTCTGAGATTTCAGAAAGATTTTTTGAATTTCCTAAGTTTCCTATGGTAAAAAATAATTATAAAATTCAAAATAAATTAAATTAAAATTCCAAATTATAAAGTTAGATCATAGCAATTTATATACATCGAAGTACTAGAGCTTCACAACTGCACAAAAGATCAAAATAAAATAAATACAAAATCAGGTCGAAAATACAACTAAGATAACAGTCAAATTTATTTTTTTTAAATTTAATTTGCATCTTTTAATTTCATTTCAGCTGGGGGGTATTCCATACCCCCCAGACCCCCCGGTATGTAACAGTATAACTTTTTTATTTATTTTAGGTTTTAAAATTTACTTCGTAAATATTAGAAAAAAACTAAGGATCTGAGCCTAAATTTAGCTGATAAGCTCAATTTGAATTGAATTGATTCTGACTTAAGTACTTACGCATCGATTGCAAGTTCAACTTACGAATATTTATTCGACGGCTCATAGCAAATTACTCGTAACTAACGAAGGGGAGCGAAGAAGAAAAAAGCCACGAGTCGCCACTGCATTTAGATGTTCTTTTACGAAATTTTGAAAGACCTTCCAGAGTTTTCTCTTAGATTATCTTACAATTTCTTACTTTAAAAGTTTCTTAATTTCTTAAGATATTCTTAACAGTTTCTCAAATTTCCTCAGATTTCCTTTCATTTCCTCACATTTCCCTTCACATATACACCAAATTTCCGCAGGGGTTTCCCCTTCGTCTGGTACTAAAAATATTTTAAATTTGGGCTGGAGGTATAATTTTACTGCATTATCGGGCTGGGGTACTCCCCCCCCCCCCCCGATCTATAAAACTTATGTAATGTTTTTTTATTTTAAATTTACTTCATAATCAGTAACAGGCAGCACTGACTCAACCTACCATAGCTACCACACTTCGTACTTCGGTGTCGTACGTTGCCGGGTTTGTTCTACGTTTGTGACAGATGTATTTTTTGTATAGTTTGTACCTAACACCAGGTACATCTTCAATTGAATTCAAATGAATTGTCCGGTTATTTAAATATAAATAAATGATTTAAACATACAATTAAAATTATTTCGTTAATCTTATCATGCGCGTCACTAATTAAAGAAAATCTCATTAAACTTCAATATTTATATTTGCATGAAAATAATTGTTTTACTATTTTGCCGAATACGGTCGGATGGGATATTTTTTACATTTTCTCGGATTTCTTATTTTATTTTTAGAATTTCCAGAAATTTTCTAATTTTCTTACATATTTCTACATTTTTTTGGATTTTTTATGTTCTAAGATTTTCTAAAACTGTACGAAAAAAAAACTATAGAATTCCTTCAGATCTTGTTAGGTTTTCTCAGATTTTTTTGAATTTCCTAAGTTTTCTACGGTTTTCCATATTTTATCGGATTTTCTATTTCTATTTTTTAATTTCTAAAATTTTCTAAAACTCTAACTCTATACGAAAAAAAAGCTTTTTAGAATTTCTTTAGATTTTGTTAGATTTCCTCAGATTTTTTTGAATTTTCCAAGTTTCCTACGGTTTTCCATATTTTATTGGATTTTCTATTTCCTAAGATTTTTGAGATTTTTAATTTTTTAAAATCTCGTAAGATTTCAAGATTTTCTTGAATTTCCTAGGATTTACTGGATTTTGAAAAGATTTCCTTAAGTATCTTCCGATTTACTCCATTTTCTGTGATTTTTGTTTCCTAAGATTTTCTACAATTTTCTAGAACTCTGATATTTCCTAAAATCTGCTACGATTTCCTTGGATTTCCTTATGACATTTGGTCGAATTTCCCATTTCCTAGGATGTCTTATTCCTTAAGATCTTTTAGGTTTTCAAGATTTTCTTGGATTTCCTAAGATTTATCGCATTTTCTAGCATTTCCTTAGATTTTCTCCATTTTCTGAAATTTTTTATTTCCTAAGAATTTCTACAATTTCCCCAGATTTCATTTTTTCATTTTTCATTTCATTTCCTGAGACTTCCCTTCACATATACACCAAATTTCCGCAGGGGTTCCCCTCGTTTGGTGCTTAAAGTATTTTAAATTTAGGCTGAAGGTATAATTTTATTTCATAATCGGGCTGGGGGTATTTTTTACCCCCCAGACCCCTAATCTGTAAAAGTATAAATTTAGTATTTTTTTTCTTATTTTTTTTTAATTACTTCATAATCCGCAACAGGCAACATGCCGGTATGGACTGCAGACTCAACTTACCATAGCTACCACACTTCGTACTTTAGTATCGTACGTTGCCGGGTTTGTTCAACGTTTGTGATGTATTTATTGATGTATTTATGTATTTTGATGTATGTATTTATTTGATGTATTTATTTTTTATAGTTTGTACCTAACATCAGGTACATCTGGTACCATTCAAATGAATTGTCCGGTTACTAAATTACTACGAATCCGAGCTTGGCCTATTCCATATGATCATACTTTGATTTAAACATAAAATTAAAATAATTTCGTTAATCTTATCATGCGCGTCACTCATTAAAGGAAAATTTTATCAAACTTCAAAATTTATATTTGTATGAAAATAGTTCTTTTTTATTATATTGCCGGAGACGCTAGACGGTGGGATGGGATATTTTTTACATTTTCTCGGATTTCTTATTTCCTAAAATTTCTTTGGATTTCCTAAGCTTTCCTTAGATTATTTGAATTTCTAGAAATTTCTTGCATATTTCTACATTTCCTTTGGATTTCTTTTCTAAAACTCTCTACGAAAAGAAAACTTTCTAGAATTCCTTAAGATTTCCTGAGATTTCCTAAGATTTCGTAGAATTTTCTAAAATTTTGTAAAAACATTTTCTGTATAATATTCTCGGATTTCCTATTACCAAAAATTTCCTTTGGATTTTCTAAGCCTTCTTTAGATTTTTTAAACTTCCAGAAATTTTCTAATTTCTTACATAGTTTTCTTCAGATTTCTTACAATTTATTTCTTAAGATTTCGTGGGACTCTTTAAAATTTTATGAAATATTTTTTACATTTTTTCGAATTTTTTATTTTCTAATCTAATTTTCTAATCCTCACTAAGAAGAAAAACTTTCTTTTTATGTATTCTTAAGATTTTCTGAGATTTCAGAAAGATTTCTTGAATTTCCTAAGTTTCCTTATTATGGTTTCCTGTATTTTGTCGGATTTCCTATTTTCTAAGATTTCTTGAGATTTCTAATTCCTTCAGACTTCCTAATATTTCAAGATTTTCTTGGATGTCTAAGGTTCATTGGATTTTATCGGATTTCCTTAGATTTATTACGATTTTCTCCATTTTCTGTGATTTTTTATTTTCTAAGATTTTCTACAATTTTCTGGAACTCGCTGATATTTTTCAAAAATTTCTAAGATTTCCTAAGATTTCCTTGGATTTCGTATGAGAATTGGTCGGATTTTCTGGATTTCCTAAAAATTCATTGGATTTTCTTGGATCTCCTTAGAATTTTTATGATTTTCTAGAACCTCCTGATATTTCTTAAGAATTCCTAAGATTTCCTTGAATTTCCTATGACATTTGTTCGGATTTCCAATTTCTTAAGGTGCATTGAATTTTCTAGGATTTCCTTAGGTTTTTTACGATTGTTTCCAATTTCTGTGATTTTTTATTTCTTAAGATTTTCTACAATTTTCACAGATTTTCTTTCATTTCCTCATATTTCAGAAATTTTCCTAGGAGTTCCCCCTCGTCTTGTGCTAAAAATATTTTAAATTTTGGCTGGATTATTGCATTATCGGGCTGGGGTATTCCATACCTCCCAGACCCCCCCCCCCCCCAATCTGTAAATGTATATATTTATATATTTACGGCACTGATTATTGCTAGTATTGACTGCAGACTCAACTTACCATAGCTACCACATTTCGTACTTCGGTGTCGTACGTTGCTGGGTTTGTTTTACGTTTGTAACAAATGTAGTTTTTTTTTATAGTTTGTAACTAACACCAGCTATACCCTGCACCCTTCTCTTTATCTCAAATTTGCTTTTGGCCCAGTTTACCATTTTCAAAATTTGGCCCAGTTTACCATCGCCCGGTGGGAGGCCTCTTTCTCTATATATTCTTTAAATGAAAATGAAGTAATTTAAAAACTAAAAATAAATAAATTAAACTGTTATAGACTGGGAGGTCTGGGGGTATGGAATATGGAAATTAAAAAATCAGTATTTTTGATTTATGGCAGGTAAACCTGTAAAAATTCCGAAAATTAAAAAAAAAAATTTTAATCTTCGGAAATCCGCAAGTAAATTTGAGAACCTTTCCTAAATGAAAATTTGGTATACAAAAATTTATTGTACTGCATCGATTATATCAGGTTAGTCCGGGAGGTATTCGATACCCCCATACCCCCAGTCTAGAACAGTATAACTTGTGTGTGAATCTAACTGTTAAATGAATTTAGAGAAGGAATCTAAAGAATTTCGTTAGTAAGCTGCATTTTAATTGACTTAAATTTGACTTAGTGGGCATTGACTTCAGGCTAGTAGAGGGGCTATGAGAGAACTGCCCATTTTTTATTAACCATTTTTTGCTGATGAATTTAATTTAAATTTAGATTTGCGGTTTTTTCATTTGGGATTGAGTACATACATACTATGTGTCGTATACACGGAGTTCCTAGGAATTCTAGATTCGAATATTTAACCAACCCTTACCACCTTAAAGTCAAATTGGAAGTTTTTATAGTCCAAGTCGGCTTAAAGTCGGAAGAAATGAGAAAATATCTTCTACATTTTACAATAATATTTAAAGAGTTTCGTTTTAATTTTCTCGTATATATACATGAGAAGGAAAAACAATACTTACATTAATGTTTACTTTAAATAATGAGGGTAGCTCAAACCACAATATCGTTGCAGCTGGATCATGTAAAAGTTTGTGAATATGTACTACTATTATGCTGAATCGATCGCTCTTTGTACAACAAATAACCGGAAGCTTCACTTTTGCAAAAATGAATAAAATTATATTTTCTCAAATAGGAATTTAAAAATTTCATATTTTGAAAGCAACCGTGTGGAGCTGAATTTTAACAAAGAGAAATCAGTAGTTTTCCAGTGACAAATTTCAATTACGTAATCAATATTTAAAAATACAAATCACGAAGAAAATTGTGCTGAATAGCAATAAGACTTAAAAATTATGAAATTTTTTGTTTCAGGTTCTAAAAACTAAAATTTTCTATTTCTCGGTTTCTTACTTGGTTTTTTTGCGATAAATTTTCTTTTATATTAAATAATATGTCATCTGAATATCTGGGGACGTCATTATCTCTGGAGTGCAAATGAATGTTCCCTGAGTATCAGGTTATTACTGAACAAAGAACGAAATCACTTTTTCAAAAAAAAATAAAAAACGACAAAATTGGTTTTGTCGTTTTGCTCTCACGATATTGCAAACCAAAATTACCCAATTAATTTGTTGTTGTTGCTACTTGCGTTTAAGATTTTAATAACTTAATTGGTTTTAGTTTGCGTGTGCTGGTAATTTTACTTGATATATAAATTTAATTAAGTTTGCTTTGATGCGAATATAACTTAAAATTATCGTTGTTATTTTGTATATCGGGAACGTGTTTCGTTTGGGCGTTTGCATGCAATAAACCTTATATACAGGGTATTCCAGCACCCCCCCCTCCATGGGATTTCCAGGGTCTGTCTTCTTTAAAAATTTTTCTAAGCAACCACCATAATCGGGTATTTACAAAATAATATTTATTATTTTGAAATATATATATATTGCTATGTTTTTTTTCGTAAACCAAAATGTTTAAAATAAAATTTAAAAAAAAAATTTTTGTTCACAGATCATTAGAGTAACTGTGGCGTAGAAAACGTAACCTATATAAAACTGTTCAATAATAATTTTAAAATAATAATTTATCGAATATCCTTCAGTTTGATTGATTACATTGACAGTAAACGACAACGTTTATCCAAGTAAGCGGGAAGGAAGAAAATTTCTATTGACATTTTCTGCCTTTTGATTACAAGGCGAAAATTCATTTTTTCACTTTCTAAGCTTAACAATTTAATTTTAATTTTAGATTTCTCTAATTCGACGAAACTGAAAAAGTAGGATCGCGGATCGCGCCTCGTCCGGTTCAATTTTTTTTTTTTTTTTAATAATCTGAGAATATTTATTAATATAATTTGAACAAAATTAATTATATAAATTTGATTAAATTAGCGCAATAAAGATTTCTTTATTAAAAAACTTACCTTTTGCAAGTTAATTAAATTATTTTTGATTTAATTAAATTTGATTTCAGTAAAGCAAATTAAATTTTTGTTGCAGCACAATAACTGAGTGGTATAGTGGAAGCATATAATTAATAATCTTATTTAAGCTATATTAATTCACGTTTAAATTAAAAAAAGAAAAAAAAATTACAATACGAGTAAGTGGAGTTTCGTCAATTCTTCCAAGTTAAGATTGAATTTCATATGGAAATAATGACATAATTGATTAATGCTAATTACGTGTTCTACGTGAACAAATTAACAATCCTGGATTGTTTATTAAACTTTTATTTAAAAGGTAAAATTAATTAATTTAATAAACAAGAGTAAGTTGTGTCGAGCGTATGATTTAATTAAACACAAAGGGTCAAATGCGTAAATTTTGTAACGTGACGAGTTAATTTGGAGTAATAATTGTTAAACATTTTTTTAAATATTTACAAATATTTATTTGCACTGAATAATTTAGTGTGCACAGATCACTTGGCGGCTAATAGAATTGTATAGTAGTAGTGCCAGAATTTTTAAATCCCACTAATTGAAGCAATATGTATCTGTTTACGATCCGTAACTGTAGAAACCGGTATTCCGAGTTGACTGTTTATTTAAATTATTAATTGTATCCTGGGGAGTATTCCATACCCCCCAGACCTACCGGTTTCTACATTATTACTTTTACGTAAACTTAATTTTAATTATTTAATATTTTTTAATGTCAAAATTAGCATTCGGGATATTTTTTATTTTTTACGTTTGAATAAAAATAAAGCTGTTTTATTCAGAACAAATGTAACTTTTAGTTGCTTGTCAGTCAATTTTTTAAAGTAATTGTTTCTTTACTGCCGGTGACGAGTGGCACTAAGGCACTCTCCATGTTTTTGTTAAATAAATTTTTCAATGGCAATTTGCATCCGCACTTACAAATATTTATTTGCACTAGACAATTTAGTGTGCTCAGATCACGTGGCGGCTTGTGAAATTGTATAGTAGTGGTGCCAGATTTTCTGAATCTCACTGAATTAAAATGAAGCAATAGGTATCTGTAATTACGATCCGTAACTTTAGAAACCGGTTTTAATAAGTAATTGATTATATTCTGGGGGGGGGGGGTTATTCTATACCCCCAGAACCCCCGGTTTCAACATTATTACTTTTACGTAAATTTATCACCGTCGACTCACTTATTTAATTTTTTAATGTCAAAATGAGCATCCAAGATATTTTTTCAAAAGTCGGGAAAAATTGATCTTAAAATGTTAACTTATTTTTGATTAAGTTGATTGAGATGGCGAAAAGGAGACGGCGAAATGTCCTAGATCGTCTAAAATTATCTAAACATAGCCGGAAACCGGGCATTTCTTTTGATTCTAGATTAATCCGATAAACAAAATAGAGGAAATCTGAGAAATCCGAGGTGGACATCCATGGGCTTCCATTGGGGGGGGGGGGGGGGTAGCTGCTCCCCCTCCCGGCTTTTGCCTTAAATTTAATTTTAATTAATTTAAATTTCGTGGAGAAAGTTATTACTGAGTTCGCGAAGGAACTACGGAATTTGAAATTTGTCTTTGCAAATAAAGAAAATTAAAAAATTTTCACGTTTAATTCTTTCTAAAATAAAATTTTTTTTGCCTCTGAAAAAGATCTTATGGACCCATGTGAACATCCAAAGAAATTTGAAATATAAGAAATTCTAGAAAATCCTAGGAAACCAAGTAACTCTAGGAAATCTAAGAAATTCTAGAAAATAGGAAATCCCAGAAGACATAGAAATTTCTAGATAATTCAAAGTATCTTAGGAAATTTTAGGAAATTTTAAAAAATCCAAAGAAACTCAAGGAAATCCAAGAAATCATAGAAAATTCAAGAAAATCCAAAAAATCATAGGAAATCCGAGGAAATCTTAGAATATAAAATATTCGAAAAGATGTTGTAAATTTAAGGATATTTTAAGAAATTTTAGGAAATTCGAAAAAATCCAATAAATCTTAAGAAATTAAAAAAAAAAATTTAAGAATTCCAGAAAAATCTTAGAAAATCTCAGGAAACCTTAGAAAGTACTAAAAACTAAAAATAATGATTTTCAACTATTTTCCACTGCTACTACCACTGACGCGCGTGAATGTATTAACGAGAAAAATTTTAATTTAAAAAAATCACTAGGTAACATGTAACCTAAGCGCCCATAGAATAGGAAGCGGCGAATCTTCAAAGTGACTTGGTTTTGGATCTCACGTACTTGGTAAAACCATTCCTGAAGATTGCTTCAACACGAAAATTATGAATCATGTTAGGTGGAATCTCGCAGATCCTTTCATGTGCGTCAGTGGTAAACTAATTAAGAGATGTTTCAAAAATCTTGGAATCACTATTTTGGAATTTATTTGTTATCGTCCAGCCGTTTTTTTTTTCATTCACTACTGGAGCCGACCTGTTTCAGAAAGGTTTTTAACAGAAGAGATTACTAGAGGGTCACCCATTCAAGTGCAAACCGTGATCTAACGAGAATGGGAATCTGCACAGCCCACTGCGCTATGTCGCTGCTCACTGCTCTGTATTTAATTATACTGGAACTATTAAATAATTAACGGCGACGGCGAAATGGCGACGGCGATGGGAAACCAAATGTTTCTAATATCTGCATTGTCCCATCTTCAATTGGACTTTAGTCCAATAAGTTTTGGCAACATCGCAGTAATTCAGTAAAAATGAATTTAGAAGCTTTGATGAGCTTCACATAAAATGAAATACAACATAAAATTTCTGACCGGGGGTCTGGGGGGTATGGAATACCCCCCAGGCGAGACGGCTCAATAATATTAAAAAAATTAGCTTGCTCAAGTTGTGCGGCACTCTACGGTGAATATTCGATTTTTTAGGTTCACACTTTAAAATGAATGAGTGAAAGAAGAAAAAACATGGCTTCGGGAGGTTGAGGGTCGCTGGGGAAATCAGGTGTGCTAGTAAAGAGAAATCTGAGAAAGCCCGAGGAAATCGTAGAAAATCTTAAGAAATAAGGAAAACTTGCGACAATCTAGGAGGAATTTCGGAGGAAATCTGATGCTCAAAATTTTCCTTGTTGCTCACTCCTCCTTTTTGCATAACCTCTTCAGTTTAAAAGTGATTTTTGGAACTTCGTTTAGTTAATCGAGATACTACCTTTGTAAATTTTTGTTTTCGACGCTATTGTCGGTATCCTGAAAGATATTCCATACCTCCCAGTCCCCCCATATGTCATAAGCGGAAGGTTTGTGCACATGTTCAGGTATTCTTTTTATGAAAACAAATGTTGCCACTCTTTGTTCACACCAGAAGTCTTGGGCGGGGGGCGGGGCTATAAAATAAACACGACATAATGTAAAAGCATTAATTTAAGAAATGCAAAATTATCCGCTATACTGATCCTGTACTAATAGTCACGGATTAATCTGAGATTCAAGATTAATTCTCGAAATAGTAGCTGTTGCTACGATACAGTCTAAATTCCAGTAATCTCATTGGTAAATCCTAGGATTATCTTGAATCTCGAATTAATCCGTGACTATAATGTTCGTACTTACATATAGTCACGAATTAATCCGATTTACCAATGAGATTACTGGAATTTAGATCGTATCGTAGCAACAGCTGCTATTTCGAGAATTAATCTTGAATCTCGGATTAATCCGTGATAACCGTTAACGGTCTGTAATTTCTCGCCGCCGCCGTTTTGCCTTTGACAATTTCGTCATTACTGTTTCGCCGTCGACCATTTCGCCATCGCCAAATATGTTACTTAATTTTTTAATCAGCATATCTACATGCAAGACCTTTAAGATTTTTTCAAAATTTTGAGAGAAATCTCTTCTATGACGTCATGGCAGGACAAATTCATTAATTCAAGAGTTACTTACTCGCAGGAAGGTAAATTTAAATCGCAACTTGGAAATAAACTTGAAGCGCCGTTAAGACTTTATGGTACTGAGCCCAGCTTAGTGCTGATATACTGCCAGCTGCGACAAGACAATCGAAAGAGACCTGACACTCTGTAAAGCCTACATAATATTCATCGTAGATCGTACTCAACGTCAGGTCAGTCACTTTTCAAAAAAATAATTTAATTCTCTAAAATATTTTAATGGAAGTCGCGAAGCCTTCACTCTGGCCAATCAATAATAATTATACCGGTCTCCTATTTTACACTTAGAGATGCTGTATGTATGTAAATAGTAATTTGGGAGTAAAACTTTCTTAATCAAAATTGTATTTGAAAGTTTAATTCAATTTATCCAACACAAGGAAACTTGATTATACACATGTGACGAAGATGAAAGCTTAATGGAAGCAGGGTGCCTCTTTAACCTTTCCGACGACACCTCGTATAAAGCCTTCCGGAGGAAACAAGAAAAAGTAATAATATCAGAGTATACAAGTGCAAAGTTGGGGAAGGAAAATGTGATTTGAACTAATCCTACTTGAGGACGACATTAACGAAAATAGTTTGGGAAAATTGTACACACACTAAGACCCATCAAAACAGCACGTCGGGAATATACGGGGTGATTTTCCTTCCGCTTTTCATATTTTCCAGCCGACCATTGCGGACAAGTTGACAACTTCTGGTCAAACTTTTCGAGGATTTAAAAGCTTTGCAGCTCAATAGCATCTAAAGTGCTTATTTAGCTTTTCTTTTCTGAAACCTTGTTTTTCCAGAATAATTCCAGATTAAAAGAAAATCTGGACGACAATTTTTCCGAAGACTAATTGGTGGTAAAAATAAAATAATTACGTAAGTTATTTCTAATTGCTTGGCTGACGTGCGATAATAAATCTTATAATTAAACTAAGAGCAACGGTGAATTAATTTAAGAAAAATTATGAATTAACCTTGAATGCCAAGCTGCTATTGTTTAATCAACTTGTAATTATCGTGCAAATCACGTCGGATTTTATGATACGGACAATTAGTCGACGACGCTTACCAGACACCAAATTCGAAAACTTCGTTTCACCTTGCAAATAATTTTTTTTTTCGAGGAAAATTCACCAACAACAACTTTTTTTTTTAATTTTGTATCCCCCCCCCCCAATTTTGAAGAGATTATGAATTCCTTTCGGTTAATTACAAAGTTGATTAATTATGCGTTACTTAATAATAACAACAACAAAGCGATAATTTATCTTCATTTAGAGTGAAAACTAAATCCTTATCTCAATTTGGGATTACTTCAGTGTTAATGGTTTTCATGATAAATTAGAATCTCCGATAAGACCGTCAATCTTTCCGGATAATTTAACGCACTTTTTTGATTTTTTATCAAACAATAATAATTGACTCACCTGTAGGTTGATTTGGCCAAAGGAAAAGCACCGCGACGCCTAAAAAAATGAATCGGATCGAATTTTTTCGTTCTTCATGATTTTGCGAATCCAAAATACGCGCACGTGCGCTACTGTTAAAATTGGAATGCCGCACCTCGCATTGCTGGCCGACACTTAGTGATAAACTGAGCAAGTTTTCTCAGGTGCGAAGCGCTTAAAGAAATTGCGCAAGCGTCGATTTTCCCGGTTGATGAAAATGAGTGGCGTCGCGACGCGCACGAAAAGGAGGACAGCAGTTAATGCGGTCTAATTGGACCGTTTTCAAACCAAATAAAAGTGGGACAAAACGTCGTTTCATGACTGACGGTTAGGTATTAATTTATCGGTAAATTGACGGAATAATTTACTCCTCGTAAAGAGCTTAATATGTTGATGATGAAGCTGTCGCTCGCAAAGCTGTTCGGCTTGTAATTTATTTGTTATATTTTTGATAGCATAATCCGATTGCTCTCAATTAATTACCTACCCAATTCATTTAAATTAATAAGAATTACAAAACTCGTCCTGAATATAAGACGCTTTTTCACTTCTGAATAAACTTGGCCAAATAATAAAGTGAAAATTTAATTAACCCTTTGAGCATTTGATTTTGTGACCAGAAGCTCTTTAATTTTTATTTAATTAAGAAAATCTCTTCAAGCACAAACTCTTAATTTGAATTAAGTATAGAGCTGCGAAAGCAAATGGAGCCACTAATGAGAATTGGAAAATAAAAAAATAGAGCAGCTATAGAAAATTTTAAAAATCCCAAAATCGTAAAAGTTTTATCAGATCAGATCCCCCATTAATTTTTTTTTGTTAATTTGGTTCTTCGTCCTAAAAAAATCTTATAAAGCAAAACAGAAACAAGAGAAGCAACATCTGGCTGCTTTCCCATTAATACAAGCAGAGACAAAACGAGTCTGCGAATAAATTAGCGTGTAAAATTCGAATTAAAAATTCATTAAGACTTAAAAATAAAACAAAGGAACTCCGACCTTATTTGACGTTGTTTATCTTTTATTTTCCTTTATTTTCATTTACACTAACTTGATTTATATATTTACTTAATCTCGTTACCCTTTTGTTTGTTTATTTTTTCATTTGAGCGGGGGGGGAGGGTAATTTGCTCCCATTGGAGGAGAAGTGTGGGAATTCATAAATACAACGAATTTTTGTTCATTGGTTGAAATTTAATTGATTCTTTTATGCATTGCTTCGTTATTTCTCCAAAGAAAAAACAGCAGTTTTTTTGTATATACTCATTTTAAAGAAAATTTAATGCTCTAAAAGTTTCCCTTCAGACACTTTTGTCTGAAATAAACGGTGAAAAAGTTAAGAGACAAAGTTTATTAAAAACCGCAAAACCAAAAAAAAGTTTTAGAAAATTTTTTTAATTTCACGAGTGTATGCACTGAAAACTGTAACAGATACGCAAAAAATACATCACAACTTTTTTGTAGGAAATTTTATTAGCTTTAATTTTACACCTAACCACTTTATGGCTAAGATAAACCCTTTTCGAGATATAAGCAAAAAACAAAAAAAAAACAATATGTTTACCTCCTAACTGACCAAAAAAAGGGATTTGGCACACTAGATTTTTGCAGCGATTCCCTCTTCCTTCGGAGCCATACTTTTCCATCTTTTCTTACTTAACGCATCTTTAATTAATTAATTTTAAATTATTAATCTAAGAATTAGATGATTTCGTAAAAGTCAAGTCAATGCGGCCTTCAGGCCGCACAACTTAGTCAATCTAATTTTTTAATATTATTGAGTTGTTTTGCCGGGGAGGTATTCCATACCCCCCAGACCCCCCGGTCAACAATCTTATGCTTTACTTCATTCTGTGTGGAGCCCATCGGAAAAATTATAGCCAAGTTTAAATTAAATATGCAGTTAATGTGAAACTCAGTTGATGTGCAACTCGATTAGTGTGGAAATTAATTGAAGTCCGACTCGATTAATGTGAAAATCAATTGATGTACAACTTGATTGGTGTAGGAATGGATTGATTCCTATTCCCCAGCGTATGCATCAAAAACTGTAACAGATACGCAGAAAATAAACAACAACTTTTTTGTAGAAAATTTTATTAGCTTCAATTTCACACCCAACGACTTTTTGACTAAGATTAACCATTTTTGAGAAATAAGCAAAAAACAAAAAATTTGTTTTTCTTTTTTTTACAGCAGTTAATTAATTAATTTAAATTGCTAACCTAGGAATTAGATGATCACGGAAAAGTCAAGTCAATGCGGCCTTCAGGCCGCACAACGTAGGCACTCTAATTTTTTAATATTATTGAATTGCCTTGCTTTTACGTTACAGTAGTGATGGTTCCAATTTTTTTTTTAATATTAACAATCTTTGTATAAGTCTAATCTAAGATCGAGGGGGAAACCGCAGACCAAATTTTTGTACACCAGATTTCCTTTTATGAAATTTCCTTGAATTTCCTAAAATTTCCCGGGATTTCCTAGAATTTCTCGGGATTTCCTAAATTTTCCTTGGATTGCCTAAGATTTCCTTGGATTGCCTCAGATGTCCCCGAAATTTTCTCAGATTTCCTAAGATTGCCTGAAATTTTCTAAGATTTCCTCGGATTTTGTCTTTTGTCTCAAAAAAGCGGTCAAAAACTTAAAAAACAAAGTTTATGTATTAAAAACCGTAAAGCAAAAAAAAGTTTTTGAAAATTTTTGAATATTTTTGAATTATTTTAATTTTTACGATAACTATAACAGATACGCAAAAATTACATTACAACTTTTTTGTAGGAAATTTTATCAGCTCTAATTGTACACCTAACCATTTTTTGGCTATGATTAACCCTTTTCGAGATATAAGCAAAAAACAAAAACAAACAAAAATGTTTACCTCCATCTGTCTAAACACAGATCTGAAATCAAACATTTGGATTTCGGGAATTCCCCCCGAGATTGATTGGACTATTCCTTAAAAAAGATAATTTTTCATTTTCTTTAAAAAAAACTCATCTAATTTCCTATGATCTTCTGTTTTTAGATTTTTACCTTTACTTGCTCACCAGATTTTTCCAGCGATTCCCCCTTCCATTAGAGCCATATTTTTTCATTTTTTCTTGCGCAACGCAGCTCCAGTTAATTCATTCTAAATTATTAATCTAAAAAATTGAAAGATCATGGAAAAGTCAAGTCATTGCGGCCTTCAGGCCGCACAACCTAAGCCATCTAGTTTTTTAATATTTTTAATTTGTCTTATCGGGGGGTATTCTATACCCCCGCAGCCCCCCCCCCCTTCGGTCAAATCATGGAAAAGTCAAGTCTTCGGACCGCACAACCTAAGCAATCTAGTTTTTTAATATTTTTAATTTGTCTTGCCTAAAGGGGGGGTATTCTATACCCCCCAGACCCCCCGGTCAAGATCATGGAAAAGTCAAGTCTTCAGACCGCACAACCGAAACAATCTAGTTTTTTAATATTATTAAATTGTCTTAAGAAAATTTTTTCTTAAAAAAAAAACGAAAAAAAAATATCTGTCTGCCACTGACGCACTGAATAGATTAACGATATTTCTAATTCCATTATTTTCGAGTTTACCCAGTCTTCGGGGATATTTTGACCAAATATGTGAGCTCAGAAACCTATTCTCTTCAAAGACTCCTCGGTTCAAGTCTTGTGGGAGTTTCTATTGTTAATCCATTCATGCGCGTTAGTAGCAATGAAAACCGTATTTCTGGACGATTAACAAATTTCGTTATGTTGATGAATTAATTCATAAACACAATGATTATTTTATTAATAATATTAAGTTTTTCATTAATGCAGTAAATGTTTCTCTTATTTTTCATGCTTCGTAGCTTTTCTGACGAGCTCAATACAGATAATATTTGAGTATGAATATCCTGACCGGGGGTCTGGGGGGTATGGAATACCCCCCAGGCAAAATGATTTTGTAATATTACTAAAAAATTTTACAACCTTTTTTAGATATTTTTAGACGCAGAACTTTTGGCAGTTCAAAATATTTTGAAATTATAAAATGATAATAATGCTGAGGCTTAAAAATTAAAGCTACTCATAATGCAGAGCTATAGCTTATTCCCGCTTGGCCGTACACCGTGCGGTCAGTTTACTTATACTCTCCACAGTGGGAAAACCATCAAGAGCTTGAGTTCCATCCAAGTTCCAAGACTAGATATAAGTAAATTTGTGAGTGATTTTGCAGAATAGAAGCTTCTTTAGTTTCCCAAATGTCATGTTTTTTAGCCTGTCCCCCCCCTTGCCCTAACCAGAATACTCATATAAGCCATTCGGCAAAATGAAAGAAAAAGTGGAAGTATCACGTTTTAAACGTCTAAACGTGGAATCGGAGGCAAGCGTAAACTGGCAGCTGACTGGGGGATGGGATATTTCGCCGTCGCCACTACGCCGTCGACCGGAAATTTAGTATTTCTATTTTTAATGTCAAATTGAACAAACAGAAAATTTTTTTCTAGAAGTGGAAAGGTGAAAAAAATCTACAACATAAAATTTAAAAATTAAAGGATTAATTAAACCAGCGTTTCTCAATCTGGGGGACCTAATAACCCTCTCTAAATAAGGGCGCGAGCATATCGGGAATAAAAATTATTAGAAAAAAATAAAAAAATCCTTTCTACTCCTCGGTGAAGAATTTCAAAAACGACGAAACTATTCGAGAATGTAATAATTTAATTTTTCCGCTTGGCCGATTCCTAACTTGGAATTTGGTATTCAGTTTCTTGTCTCTGTTTATTCTGCAACTGAACGAAATTACCGAAGTTCTTGGGAGGCGTTTACTATAGGATCGATCCATAAATACACAGAAGTCCCAATAATCCGAGATTATTTTGTAAAATTTAAAAATAAGCAATTTAAATCGCGTTTTTTGTACCCAAGCTCAAAAACAGAAATTTTTTTCAAATCCATCACTTCTTTCAGCTCTTGACAACATTATTTGAAATTGGCCTAGACTTTTCCTCGACAATCTTTATTTTCGCTTTGCCTTTTCAACTCAAATTAAGTAGTTGAAATATTGTAGACGATTTGCATATTTTTCAATTTCATAATGAAAAAATTGGAAGACAAAAGTTCGCTTTTGCGAGATATAAAAGAAAATTGTCATTGCACAACAGACAGGGCGTGATTTAAATTTTTAGTATTACATTGTCGAGGTGAACTTGAAGTCTATTCCTAAGGGTGATTTTATTACTTATTCAAAATTGTAATTTAGATACCAAAAATAATGAGAAATCCAATTTTCACTCGATCGTCATTCTTATCGTCCCTCAATCTTTTCTACATTTCTAATTTTATATCCCACTTAATTTTTTTTAGTTTTACCAAAATAATACGTGAATTTTATTACTAATAATATCCTTTAAGGAAAACTATTAAGATGGATTGAAGTGCGCTTTTCCATTTCCTGAAAACTTAACTTTGCCATTGTAATGACCAATAACAATTAGAATGGTTATATTTTTATTGTAAGAGCCATTAAGCTTCAATTAAGTCGTTTTGTGAACGATCACTTTAACTCGTGAATATAATGGCAATTTTGTGTAAAACAAATTAAATAATATAAACACGCAAAGTGAACGAAAAAACTGTTTGTCCAATAACAAAACGTTTTCGAGCCATTAGATTATTAAGAAAATTAATAAGACGTAAGGAGAAACAAATTATTTTTGAGTTTGTGCGTTAATTAACGAAGCTTGCAAGACGATCACGCCAACCAACGCTTATAAATTATGGAAATTTGTCGTTTTATTTTCCTAATTAGAATTCGTATTAGGTCAAACTAAATTACCTTCTGCAAGTTCGAGGTGCGATGGGAGCGAAGAATAAAACATCCAATCGGTATTTTAAATTTATTTCGAAAATAAAATGCTTTAAGGAATGAAAATCATCATCACACAACAAAAACCTTACAGCTAAAATCACATCTACAATAATTAAGATATACAAGATGATTTATTTACAATTTAATTAAACAATTAAAATTGTAAACAAGATTAAATAGTACTTTAGTTAAGGCAAAGTGAGCAAAAAGTATCTGCAGGACTTTTAAAGGAACCCCACACCTCATTTTAGGATTCCAAAAAGATTGCTCGGCTACCAACAAATTAAAATTGCCTAAATAATTAAAAGCGTATTTATATAATCGGTATATACAAACTTAAAACCTAATTAGCTAAATTGCATCATTTACATTAATAAATACTTTTTTCAATTCAAAAGTCGTCATGAAAACCATTTTCATAAACCGTAACAATTAACTTACGTCACTTTTTATATTATAGTAATCTCACAATAAATTGTCTTTATTTATTGCTAATTTATTATTTAAAAAAAAATAAAACGAGTCGATTTCAACGCGAGTTTGATATAAAAATAGTTTTAGATAAATAAAACTCGTCGTTGGATACAAATCACACTCCTCGTAGCATGCGCCGGTCGTAAGAAAAACTTTTCGTCGCGAAAATATAGTCTCTATGTCTCGTTTGGATCAAAAAATAACGCCGAAAACGCAAACAGCAGAAAGACAACTCCGCCTATTATGGTCACTGAAAAACAAAAAAAAAACATTAAATTTGCAGTCGAAAATTTAATTTTAGGTTTCCATTTCCCTAAAGAGTAAGTCAGGCGCAATCGCTACTACTTAATCCTTACCGCTGGCTTCCGTTCCGCCTGGTAATTTTTCTTACCTAATAGAAAGTTGTTTTTGATAAATATATCATTGTTTTTCATTATTTGAAATTTAAAACGTAGACATTTAATTTAGTAGGAATTTCCCTCATTACAAATGCAATTTGTAATGTTTCTATTTGTTTAAATAAAATGCTTGTAAACACAATGCATAAATATTAAAAATTACGTTAAAAATAGCCGTCGAATAAATTTAGTAGCCTCGCACGCTACCTACATCAAATATCATTTATATTTATTTAATATCAATTTACAACCTCGTAAATTCTGTGATTCACACGGATAGTTTATGAAAATTTTCGTGAAGATTAACTTAAAAATAAGCTGTACATCTTAACAAAACAGTTAAGTGAGACCTACACAAGCTGGAGTCTTTGCTATCGCTCGACTTAATTAAAATTTGCACAGAAAAATTATTTAATTGAAAAATAGGAAACAATAGGAAGCCTTGCAATTTTGCTGAAAGAATCAACAAAAAAAATGCATAAATATAATGAATTTTTTCGTCAACTATTTTTTGCAGTGTACATGTACCTGCATGGTTCAATTTATATTTAAAAATAGTACACTTTACAATAAGGGCACAAAGTTACACTTTTCAATTCAGCTATTGTGCTGGTGCTGAAAACCTGGTGAAAGGTTGGTGCTGGTGAAAAAAGCTTAAATTCAGCTAAATTAGCTGACGCTGAATTTTAAGCTGACAGACCGCAATGGCAGCTGATAATATTTTGTCAGCACAAAATGTTACTTGGGCACATAGCTGTGTTTATAAATTATTATATTATATTTTTCAAATACGGACTTTAGGGTGCCGCCAGACAAATACATTTGGGAACCACTGCCTTAGGTTATACTCGAGTTCGAATTAGTGGAAATTTAAAATCAGACTTAAATATTTTAGAACTTCGTTAATTCATTCGTACCCGTCATCGCCCGATAAAAAAGAATCCTTCCTCGATGCGCGTCATCGAACTTCTCAACCCATGACGCCAGACAGCGGGAATGTCCCCCTACAAGACAACAGAGGGCTGGTCCTGCAAGAAGCTGAGTTGCAGCTAACCATTTTTTTTTCAGTGAAGAGGCTACCGATCAGTAGATGTAGCTAAATTGGCATGCGAAGAAAAGAAAATAAAACTCCGTTCAACTCATGGGTGTCCCTAGGATGTTTTTCAGGGAGTTCAACTCATTCTACGGTATCCCGTCAAAACGACGCGGGAATTTGGACGCGCGACAATTGGACGCCGTCATTTGGACGCGCGACAATTGGACGCGTGTAAAATTGGACGCGCGTCAATTGGACGCATGCGACAATTGGACGCGGATAATTTGGACGCGCGTCATTTGGACGCATGCAACAATTTAGGGTACGACAATTGGACGCAGAGATTTGGACGCGCGTCAATTGGACGCATGCGACAATTTGTGGTAAGACAATTGCACACATGCAATAATTTGACATTAATATAATAGATATAAGATTTATTTATAAAATTAAACTACAAGAAGTTAATTAGAGACAGTTTTATTAATTTTTTGTAATGTAAACAATACATTTTTTATTAAATTTACAACATTTTAATATTTACATAAAAAGAAACTAATCATATTAATTTTAAATCTGCAGCTGAAAGTTGTGCGCGATTCCTCGTAAGTAATCCAGCAGTAGCCTGTTTGCATAATCATCGACAATTACTTTAATTCTCTTTGCAGTATTTCTATACACTTTTATGCGTACTGGGATATCTCCTGCGATATATTGTTCTGTTATCAATTGATTGGCACTATCTTCCTTCTTAAGAGTTTTAATGAATTTCCAGATATTGGGATGAGCAGCACCAAGTAAATACTTAAATCCATTATGCCATCCTTCGACGGAATTATTTGTTCGTGGAATGTCATCTTCCACCAGTTGATAACAATTCCACAAATTACTTGAAAATAATGGTGGTCTTCGACGTCCCCTCCTATCAAGTCGGCCTATCCATGTATCTTCGAAATAGTGAATGATTGGTAATAGTAAATTTTCATTGGTTCGATAAAATTCACTGTCCAGCAGCTCTTCATACGCTTCAACGACATGTTCTTCTGATACAAAAGCTAGAGCTGAAAGTTTCCTTACATGTAGAGCAAAATCAGAGTCTACACTGTATCGTTCTTGTAAGCCCGCGCTTTGAATGTACCTCCATACACATTACGTAAAATGAAAGAAACATCGACGTATCCTAACATTCGGAAAATTATTTTGAAGTGCAGAGATAGCAGCTCTCTCAAAGTCTACCATAATTGTTGTTGGTTGTAATCCTGCTTTAAGGTTTTTCAATTCTTGAAAAAGACGATTATACGTTTGCTCGGTCTTGTTGGGGAGTAATGCGTATACGCTTGGTATGACGTTGCTATACTGTATCCCATGAATAGTGTACAGCTGATTGAACATTAGAGGTGCAGAAGAAAATGTTCCATCAGCATACCAATGCTCACACTGCTGCATTAGCTGTAAATTTCTCTCCGTCGAAAACAAAAGAATTCTCTCCTCACTTGGACCACTATCGAACAGAAGAAAAGGTTCACCATCGTTGTTCTTCCTGTATTCCTCTGGAATTTCAAGTTCAATCAGATTTCTGGGATTTGCAGGGACGGCTTTTTTTATTTGACGTACTCGCTGTATGGTTCTCTTCATGGCAGGAACTGGCGGTAATTGGCCTACCGCAGCTAAAGAAATTCCCTGGGATGCAGTGGCTATTATACCATGAGTGGTTTGCTCAACTTCTGAAGCATTTTGTTTCATAGCACCTATCGCTACCTTTGCTTCAAGTTTCGCAGCATCGGCAACGTGATTGTGTGTTACACTCTTCACAACTTCATCTCCTAAAGTGTGTACTCTTCCAGGACATTTAAGCTTAGTATAAGTAGAACATTTCCAAATAATTTTCTCTGCAATGGTTCGTTCCTTTTTGTGCACAAAACCATCGTAAACTAACATGTCGTTGCCTTTCTGACTTTTTATAAATTCAAGGGGCATGTTAATATCTTGAATACTTTGCTATTATACGAGTGAAACTAGAAATAAAATTTAAACCAATTTTAAAGCTTACCGATTACTTGGTGCTAACTTCTTCTTTCTTTTATGTTGTGAAGTCATGAAGGAAACTAATTAACTTCTTGTAGTTTAATTTTATAAATAAATCTTATATCTATTATATTAATGTCAAATTATTGCATGTGTGCAATTGTCTTACCACAAATTGTCGCATGCGTCCAATTGACGCGCGTCCAAATCTCCGCGTCCAATTGTCGTACCCTAAATTGTCGCATGCGTCCAAATGACGCGCGTCCAAATTATCCGCGTCCAATTGTCGCATGCGTCCAATTGACGCGCGTCCAATTTTACACGCGTCCAATTGTCGCGCGTCCAAGTGACCGCGTCCAATTGTCGCGCGTCCAAATTCCCGCGTCGTTTTGACGTGGAACCCATTCTACAATTCATTCATTCATACAACAACTTGACTCTGCGCTACCCTACGCTCCGGTCCCCTCCGCTCCGGGCGCTCCGAGCCGATTTGACAAAGATAACCATGGCAATACACGGATCCACCATAAAAAATAATTCTGCGGTTTTTAAAATTAAATGCCAACAGTAAACTTTTAACTTATTAAATCGCCCCATTGTACTCCTACTAATTCTCAATAAGCTGACCCCGACCTTCATTACCCAAAGGCGGCGAAATGTAAGGCGGCGAAATGGGGTGTATTCGCTGGAAGTATCTGGTACTGCTCAGGAAAAGAATTAAACCCCTGGATCTGCCTCCTCGACCACATCGGCAAGCTGTTGAAAACTGACACTGGAGATAACCAATAATGGACCTGGCAGAGGCGGCACATGGAGAATAAAAAAGTACTGCGCCCTGGACCCTGGTCCTGAGTCCGATGCTTTGGAACGTCCAATAGACCTGTCCAAACGTTCCATGGCATCGGACTTACTTTGGTCCCCGAGAAGGCGGAGGCGGTCCTATTCACCCAGCGAAAGTAACGAGGTGCTAGGTGTAGATCTGGATAAACGCCCAGGAGAGTAGCACCAAAGACAGCGGTTCTGATCCAGGTGCTTGCGAGCATCTTTTCAAATTTAGAAGAGCAGTCTATGCGGAGCCCCCATTTTGGGTAAGAGTAATGAAGATAGCAACAAGTTCGTAAAGGTACCATCAGAATAGCCCGCTCATATAGCACCATCTCCACAGATGCACTGTGATCTCCTTACGAGTTTGAGAAAAGAACCAACTGCTCCCGATCATAGGATCATCGGTTAATAGAGATTACGGGAAAGTCTGGCAACGGCTGCTTCCCCACATATCTCCACAGATTTAAAAAAATAGACAACGATGAGGGAGCCTACTGCAAAACGGTGAATGATGATGAACACATCTTTTTCCAGCGTGAAAGGTCTATGGATACAAAGCACACAGCTCAAACAGCACTGGACAAACCCGTGACCCAAGAAACAAAAGTACGCACCATACTACCACAAGTGGAAGCCAAGTTCCCGATAAGAGAATAGTACGATCCTGTGATGTGATCGATAGTAGCAGTAGGGGTATGAAAGATAGATATAGGAATCAAAAATTAATTAGGCAGTTATGTAAGTACAGTGAGTGGGCAAACCACTGTACGATCAAAGGAGATTCCGTCCTCTAATCTCCTACTGCAGAGGTTCTTAAGAGTACCAGAGGACCCATAGCCATGCCACTCACTCTTTCCATATTGACTAGGATTTTAATCTTATCAATAAATATAATATAATAAAAAGCGATTTTTTCAAACTGATTTGTTTTCTTTCCTTTCGATTCTGTTTGACAGGGGTCCATGATACTTTTGAAACTTTGACGGTGATCCTAAACCATGAAAAGTTTAAGAACCTCTGCCCTACTCGAAAGGTAAATCATTCGAGATAAAGTCCATTAGGTATTTATAGGATTAGGATTAGAAGTGGAGGGCAGGCCGAAACTGGCATGCATTCAGGCAGTGGCGTATTCAGGAGGGCCCCCGAAATTAATTTTGTATTGTAATTTTCTAACTTTCTATTAAGCGTTTGACCTTGAAAATTTTTTCAATTTTTTTAATTTAGTTAATTATTACAACACAAATAAGCTCCTCCCCCCACCATAAGTGCACCCTGTTTCAGAAAAACAAAGTCAAAAATTCAAATTCTATTTGCAAAAAATTTACGCAAAAGACTTTTTGGTCGACTCCTCCTAATATTGACTTTTTGGATTCTCAAGATCCTTTTTCCACACAAGAAAAATTTAGGTCGGATGAGATGTGAAATCAAAATCTATTGCACTGCATTATCAAGGTTTAAAAAAGTCAAAATTCAAGTCTCAATATTAGACAATTTCGTGCTGCATGGTTTTGAACAAACAATTCAACTGCTTCAATAAGTGGATATTATTGATACATTAGAAACCAAAATACCGTCATTAACAGGGCCGGCGTTACCATAGTGCAAACAGTGCCTTTGCACAGGGCGGTAGATTTTTGGGGCGGCAAATTTTCGTATTTTCGCATGTGAAATTTTGGATATTATTTTATATCTTTGTTGCTTCTATTTATTCGGACGCCCCGTTTGTTTTTCCATCATCTATCCAACAGTTCCAACATTTTATTCCTATGAAAGCCATGAAATGACGGCCACGCTCCTTTAAAAAAAATTTCGCCTGCGGCGCACAGTGGGGTTTTTGACCTTAAAAGTTGGCCTAAATTCAAAAAATCTAATGCTACTTAGCCGCGGCGGCGAGCTTTTCGCGTTACCTCGCCCGTTATGGGCGTTATAGTCTAAAACTCGCACAGGGCAGCAAATTGGCTAGCGCCGGCCCTGGTCATTAATAAAACTCAATCCTAGCTGACTGGCTACCCCTTAAACTAAAACCAATGATTTGCAATAATTAATTTTACAAACTCAAAAACTTGTATAAAAACAAAATTAAATTTAAGTAATTAAAACAAAAACCTGTCAAACTGGCCAACAGGTAAGAGATTCCCGGTGTCCCTCACCAATTCAAATATTCAAAAGTTACAAAATGAAGTGCTTTGATGTTAGTTTAATTGAAATTAAAAAATTCCTTTAGCCTAAAAATTCGGAAATTTGCTTTTTCACCCTATATTTGAAGGGTGAAATTGTTTATAGCAGTTAAAAAAAATAAGGGTGTCTTATTTTTCGAGGTAAGGGACACCAGGGACACCTCGCTCGTAAGTGTCCTAAGCGAGCAAGCTGGAAACATTCAGATACTAAAACTTGAATGCAAACCTCTAATTAGATTTCTATTCAATTTACAAAATAAAAGTGCAATTAGAAAAAAATTGGAATGCTTCATTTTAAAGCCTCGGAAAAACCCAAACTGGTTTTCATTTGAATTTTGTGGCTATCATTAAAATGCATGAATATATGAATTATATTAACTTGAAAACAAGACTTAACTCAGTTTGTTAAAATTAAATAAATTTTTAAAAAAATTCCAGATGTATTTTTAACGTCTGACAATGCTAAACGCAGATTTAATTATTAAAATTGTGGAATCCTAAGCCTTGATTAGATAGGAAAACCTGATGGGAGCTTTGAAAACACCTGTTAGTTGTAATTTCAAATATTATCAACAGATACAACACAATTATGTTTTCAAATTTAATTCTATATAATCATTAGCCTTAGCATTCCAAGAATGTTAATGGAACCTGTTTAACCCTCCCCTTACCTGTTCTGACTGATATTTTTTGAGCTATCATCCTGCCACCTAGGACGGCCACACCGGTGCACACACTGTGACCTAAAATTCCACCTATTATGACTCCCGAGACGTCCTAAATTAAGAGAAACCAAAACATTTTAATAAAAGCTGCATAATTTGAACCACGGAAACTTACTTCCCGAGCTCCTAAAATTATGGTAGTCAACTGAGAACGGTCACCCCATTCTGCTAAAAATGTTAATGTGAATGATTGCAACAGAACACGTGATATTAGAGAAAACGTTCCCACAGACTTTCTCCTATTTGAACCACCCTCCACGTCCGTTACTGAAGTTTCTTTCTCAAACTAAAATTATTGCACAATAAGAAAACAATAAAATTTAAATTTACGTTAAGCAAATTCTACCTCTTCTTCCTTTTTTCTCAAATTGGTTTGTACTTCTTCTAATTCTTCTTGCGCGTCCGTTTCGGACATGTGATAACCTTCCTTCAACATTTTTAAACCAAATATTGCAAATAAAGCCGTGCTGATATAAAAAGTGTATGCTTTAGGTATGACATTGGCCAGCCAACCGAACAGTGCTAAAAATTAACCTCGTTATAATTAAGCGAGAATAACGTATAAAAAAGCCCAAGTACCTGACAAAATCGTCATTAAAGTTAGAGCCGAAATTGCTCCTGTAAATACTGTAAGTCTCGGATGCCGCATAGCCATAATGGCAGCAATAAAAAACGTCTTATCACCTATTTCCGACACCAGAATCACCGATATCGATGCCACAAAGGCGTGAATGAAACCGATGTTTTCAACTGGAACATCTTTCTTGACGGTCGCTTCGATGACTTCGCTTTTCTACAACAAACAGCTTCGAGTGATCGATCGAAAAATCAAATGAAAGAAACTTACGATTGTAGGATTTGCTTTGACAAGTTCATCTTCCCTGGGTTCGATATCACACGCGACCAAATTCAAAAAACTAAAAATAAAGCAGCACTGTACAAACAATACAAATGCACTTTGACTCAATCGTAACAGTTTATCCATAATATAAAAATTTTCGAGTGAATTATCTATATAACATAATTTAACTTTTTGTAAATGAAGGCTTCGTAATCTTATAATGCATAATTAGGCTAGCGTGAAGGCAAATATATAAGTTTTGGCAATAAGGTTACCACACGTCAAACGTCAAGGTTATGGCTGTCATGTGGCACCTGGGTGGTTTAAACTGAACTAGAACATTTTCTTGCCAGTGACGTACTAGAGTAAAGAAACGTAAGGTGTTTATAAAATAAAATTAATTTTGTTTCAAATTGGCAACAACAATAATATTTTTGAGATGGAGCGACCTTTGGGGATGTTTTTGTAAAATGTGTCGACTCTACCACTGACGCACATGAATAAATTAACGAGATTCTCACACTCAATACATAAAATTTTTGAGATATTTTATATTTTATTGGGGAAATCCCCTACGCCGTGGGTAATTAAATACTTTTCGAATAACTCATTATTTTTATTAGTAACCAATATAATTTCGTTATTTTGTACGAACTAAAATAATTGCACCCCTATGTATAAAAATGTTTAGAAATAAATTACAACAAAACGTCGCCAAAATTCAGATGTAAGTCCCTGAGCTGATTACACAACACAATTAGCAAAACAAATTTTTATTAAACCCCTAAACTGAACTTTTTTTTATTTTCGGCTGCACTTTACAGAGTTGCTCCCGTTTCAAGGCTTAACGAGAATAAATTACCTTAAGGAAAATGGAATCAACACGAAGGACAATGTAAGAGCCCCATAAATGCAACTTAATTATTATTATTTATTTAGTGTAACAATTTTTGTATTAATAAAATTATGTCGCTTTGTAAGGCTTGACTAAAAGTTCGGAAAATTCTTGCACACTTTTCGATCCTCGAACCTCTTTAGTTTGTAGTGGCAGTTGGGTAACGTGGAAGTCCTCGTATAAGTCGTGTATTTGGTCCAAGTATTTCTTCTGAATGTTATACCGAGTCGTACACATTTGACACGGCGCTTCGGCCGGCGTCTTCAGTAGCAGTTGGTTCACGACAATGTTGTGAGTGTCGATTTCATAATTCATCAATTGCTGCACCAGGCGTTCAGTTTCATACAAAGAAAGAAACTCTGCGATACAAACGCACACAAAGGTGGTTTGTTCAGGATTTTTAAACTGCTGGTTCACTTGCTTAATTATGGACAACATTTCTTCCATTTTAGATGAAAACGAGTCGGGGTTGAAGTCGTTTATACCGAGAAGCCCACTCAATTGCGAAATTAAAGGCGACATTCGTAATTTTAAGCGTAGCAGTTTGCCGAGTCCTTTCTCCACAACTTGAGGGAACGATAACAGTCTGAGTGTGTGACCTGTTGGAGCGGTGTCAAAAACAACCACAGAAAAGTTCATTCCTTTAACAAGTTTCATCACCTCCGCGTAGCTCATTGCTTCGTCGATGCCTGGAAACGCACCCACAATTTCTTGAATAATACTCTTACTCATCCGCATTGCGTCGGAGTCTCCTTCAAAGTATTCGTCCGGAAGTTCGTTAAAACCTATATTGGGGTCGATTTCCATTGCAAATAGATTTTCAAACCCGTTTACCTTAGTCGGGATTTTTGTAAACTTCTGATCGAATGCATCGGAAATGTTATGGGCCGGATCGGTCGAAATGATCAGGACATTTTCGCGTACCTTCGCTAACTGGACTGCCAGGCTACAACTACAAACACAACTTGATTTTAAAAGTCTCGAGAAAAATCCAGAACTATACCTGCATGTGGTTTTTCCAACACCGCCTTTGCCGCCCACGAAAATCCATTTCAACGTATCCTGTTCGACTACGTTCCTAAGGGACGGTTCTAGAGATTCCATATCACAAAAAGAATTCCCAGCGCAAAAATAGTTTTCCTAACCTTAAATTTTAAATTACTTTAAAACTGGTATTGAAGTGCGGGGAGAAGTGAAAAAAAATTCAATAATGACGTGTAAAAGTGTTATAAACAATTTCGTGGTCTCAAATTGAAGTTAAACCTCTTGATTTTTTTCAAAAGTGACTTTCAAAAATTTAATTGACACAAAATTATTGATTCATCAGCAAGTGATGGAGTGTCAAATTTCGAGCGAGAGAGAAAAGGATGGGATATCCTACTTTTGAAACATCTTGTATATATTTCAGAACTGTCAAAGCGACATAACCTCGAAAAACCATTTTTATAATTTATTCGAATTCAATATGCCCCTTTACGAAGGAGCGAGCACAATAACAGACAAATTGGTTGTCGTCATTGACATCGGATCCGCTTTTACGAAGTAAGCCATTTTTTTTAATTAATTATTTTATTCGGACATAATTTTTTAGGCTTGGTTTTGCTGGCGAATTCGCCCCTCGTTGTATAATTCGCTCAGAAGTGCTGTGTAAAAAAACTGATAAAGTTCGAAACATCCGGGATTATGAAGACAAACAAGATCTCTACGATCTCTTAGTTGACTTCGTTCACCACCTCTGCTTTAAGTAATCGACCAGATTGGTATAAAACAAGAGTAAATATTTTTTGTTTATTAGGTATGCACTTATAAGTCCGAAAGAACGCCCGATGGTTATTGTGGAATCACTGTTGTGTCCGACCATCTTTCGAGAGACATTGGCTCAAGTTTTATTTTGCCACTACGAAATTTCAAATTTACTAATTTTACCGTCTCATTTGGTTTGTCTAGCTTCTCTGGGTGTCGATACCGCTTTAGTATTGGATGTAGGTTATCTGGAAGCCGTTGCTCTTCCAGTTTGTCATGGGTTACCAGTGATACACGCCTGGCAAGCTCTACCCCTTGCAGCACAAGCTATTCACCAGTAAAATTTTTTTTTCAAATTAAATATAAAATCGATTGGATTAATTTTGTTGTTGTAGTAATTTGAAGAGTTTATTAACTCTTGACAATGTCGGAGTCAACGATATGTCGGATTGGACTGTGGAGGATATTAAAGTGAGATGTTGCTTTGTGACAAATTCTAAACGGTCACAGGAGTTTTTGAAGGCAACACCTGATTGTACCCCATCGCCTCAAGTGAAATATCCAATTGAAGGTTCTAAAATGGTGACGGTGAGTGGTCGGGTGAGAGAAACTGCGTTTGATATTTTTTTTGAAGAAGACAACGACCATCAGTGCTTGTCGACTATGATTTTGGATACGATTCTTAAAGTTAACGTGGATTTGCGGCTTAAATTGGCCGAAAACATTGTTTTGATAGGAGGAACTGTTATGACGCAAGGTTTCAAGGCTCGACTGAAGGAAGAGTTATACAGACAGTTAGAAAATCAGCGGTACAGTAATTTGAAGATCAAAAAATTCAAGTTTCATTTGCCACCTTGCAAAGATAATTATACAGCGTGGTTAGGAGGTTGGTACAATTTTTTATTTAAAATTTAATGTAAAAAAAAGGAAGAACTCCAGTTTTGTTTTACATTGGGGGGGGGGGGGCTTATTTTTGACTTACTTATTAATCGGCCGAATTTTGGATATTTTGGTTTTGTTTTGTTCCTATCAACGTTTTCAGTTCATTCAGGGTTGGCACTTACTTTTAAGGTGTTTTTGCTTTGAAAGTACACCAATTTGAAAATGTAATTTTGCTATCAGTAATTGTTTTGAGAGCTGCATATTTTTGATTATTATGAACTTTGTCGAAAAACGCCAAATAAAACCGTTGTATACAAAAACAAAGGTGGATCTATACAAAGCTTCTGAGGGGAGAAGGGGGAAAATGGGGTGAAAATGTGTGTATGGGTGGTATACTAATAAACTCTTAATTTTAATTTCAGCTGCAATTTATGGCTGCACAGAGTTACTCTCTTTAAAAGGCTTGACAAGAAAAAATTACCTCAAAGAAAACCGACTACCTGATTGGGTAAACATGAGGGATAATGTAAGAGCTGCATAAGTGCAATTTAATTATTATAATTTATTTACTTAATTGGAACCATTTTTTTGTATTAATAAATAATCTCACTTTTTAGATTGATTTTACCTACACCTTTCCTTTCTTGACTATGTATTCTTCTTAACTTCGGATTAAGTTCATTTTTGAAATGATTTTAAATGTTACAACTAGTTATAGTGTGAGAATCTCGTTAATCTAATCAGCCCTAACTTATTGAAACATTGCCTAATCACGACTTCCACTGATGAAAGTAGTGAGTGTCGGGCGTACAACAAGGTTGTTGAGACTGGGACGATATGAAATACTCACAGCATTCGCAACTGAATAGCTCGGATCTTATCCAGTGGCGGATTTAGGGTCGTCTACGCCCTAGGCCCTGCCCGATATGGTGCCCTGTTTGGGCACCAAGTAGAACATTTACATATACAGTAGCAGCAGAGCCGGAACTAGGGTCTGATGCGCCCATTGCGACTTTGAAACTTGTGCCCTTAGAAGGGCGTCAAAACCTCCCCTCAGATACGGCCCTGCCTACCAGGACCGTAAATCGCGGGAGACTTTATTAAGCCTGAAAAAAGATAGAAGATATTTAGAACCAAATAATAAAAGCTTTTGTAATAATTATTATGTTATTATTAATAATTCGTTTTTAAACATAAAATTAAAATTTTGTTATTAAGCCTCTCGAGGTAATTTATAAATTAGGAAAATGCCTTTTATTTTATATATTTTGTTAAAATTTAATTTTAAAATTGAAAATTTGGCGTCCCCTAACTAACTCGCGCCGTTGGGGGGTGCCTCTCTCGCCACGCCCTAGTTCCGGCCCTGAGTAACAGTCATGGAAATTGCATCGCTGAATATTTCAGAATTAAAATAACAATTCCCAATGAAATTTTAATAACCGTACGCAATATAAACACAACACGCACACGAAGCTAAATTTTTCAAACCGGGGGGTCTGGGTCTCTGGTCACCAGAGATTGTGCGCAAAAAAAGTCTTATTGAACTTATAAGTTTCAAACCGGAAACCTAATTTCTAAAATTTAAGATTTCTGATTTGAAATTCAATAACACATTTTCTTTTTTTGAGCACAATCACTCATGTGCTGGGGGGTTTTCTTTTCTTTTCTGATGCGCGCAAAGGAATTAACGAGATTCCAACAACGTCTTTTTTTAAATTAAATATCTCGTTAATCCATCCATTTGCGTCAGTTTTAAGATAACATTTTGTTAAATCTGTCGGGGAGGATAAAATAAAACTGAATAATTTTAAATATTTTTATTTTTCGGGGGGGCCAGTTCTCCCCTGGCCTTTAGTGCCAGAACGCACCAGTGTAAAAACGGCTTTATTTCGTACGTCACATACCAACTTTCTCTTCTGTTTACTGCGCAAGCTTGCGATTAACTTATCGCAAAATAGTTTACAATTTCAAAACAAAGAAATCATAATATGGACGTGAAGGTAATATTTGTCTTCCGCGTTCGATACTCGGCTGTGAACATTAACCTTAGTTGAATATGCATTTGTTGTAGTTGTAGTTAAGCACAAAATGCCCAACTTTTACACTAACTCAGGTGAGCAATTGTTTTGTTGGTTAATAACCAAAAATTTGACAATTCGAATTTCTTCTTTTTATCGCAGACTATGAGTTAATCCAAGACAGGACCTATCAGGTTTTAGTGAACGAGGGTCACAATGAAGCGGTCACGAAAATTTTTGGCTACAAACGTGACCGGAGAAGAACAGTTCTCTTTCATTTATTTGCTGTTATGTGTGTCGGCGTTCCTTACCTGCTGTGCGCCTGGTTTGCCAAATTTAAAAGCGTAAAGTTTAAGTTGTGCAATTTATGCGAATCCGAATTAGTATTTGGTAAGTGTATTATTTAATTTCTATGTACGATCTGCAACAGGTGGTTTTTCTTTTAGTATCAAACACGTACGGTGATAGTGTCTTCGTACCCATTGCAGTTGACTCGAAAAGAATCGTCAATCAACAGCAATATAATAATTTACGGTACTTTTATTATCAGCATACCAAATTTGTGTTCGACAGCGAAGTGGATGAATTTGTCCCTCTGGATAAATTTATTCAAGTTACTACACTGAAGGATATTGTTGAATATTCAGGTGGGCTGACTCAGTTGGAATACATAAATTTGTAAGTAATTTTTTGTCTTTGTTGGCTTGACCGAATAATTCTGTATTTATTTTAACTTTCAGGTTTGCACTGTACGGCCCAAATACAATCGAAGTTGAAGTAGATTCCTACTGGAATTTATTCAAAAACGAAGTGTTTAGTCCGTTTAATGTCTTCCAGTTGTTTTCCATAATTTTATGGAGCTGTGACAATTATTACATTTACGCAATTTGCATTTTATTGTTGACTCTCTTATCGATCTTCACTTCCTTGTATCAAACTAGAAAGGTGAGAAAACGTGATTTAACATTTAGTTCGTGTAGTTAATTTTATTTATTTTAGCAAAGTGAATCTTTGCACGAATTAGTAAATTCCTCCAAATGTGAAACGGCTCAAGTTTTACGTCCAAACCCAATTTATGGTTACACGGAATATAACGTTAATGCAACCGATTTGGTGCCAGGAGATCTGTTGGTGTTACCGGTTGGGGGATGTGTTATGCCCTGTGATGCAGTTTTATTGGTCGGTGGTTGTGTCGTAAATGAAAGTATGCTAACAGGTAAGTGAAGTTAATTTTAGCCCTGACTCATAGTAAAAACATAAATATTATGACCACACTTGTGATTTCCTCTTATAGTATCAACAGATTATATAAGTCTGAGTTGTTTTTTTATCATTTGCTTGGATTGTATATTTATGATAAATTCGAATTTTTGTTATTCTATGACCTTAAGTACATACTTATCCAATGTGATTCACATGAAATTTAATCTTTAGATTAATTTAACTTAGATTGCCATAATTATTAATAGATCATTAAAATTGCTTTTTTCAGGTATTTTTTTTTTTTCTAAAATTAATTTTAGGGATCTTATATGGTTTTGTTCATTTCGTTTTGTAATAACTTCTATTTGTTGTATTGGTTTTCAAATGCTTGGGGGTTCAAGTTTTAACTAAGAAAAACCACGAAATTTTTCAACTAATTTCAGTTTTTGGCGCAAAACTCCTAAAAGAGTGCTCCTACGGAAAAAGTCATTCCATCCTTTTTTGAAACTGTGAAAATTTCCTACAATTTGAGCTCAACCCCAATTTTTTAGGTCCAATAGATCCTGAGATATAGGATCTCAAAAATTCACAAAAATCCACATCCTGAGAACATCCCAAATATTTAGTCCGACAGATGACAAAACTGAAATTTTAAATTTATTTAAAAATGTACAATACTTCGTTTAATATTTTCTTTTAATTAGTAAGACGACATGTTTCGAATATAGATATTCATCATCAGGAAGTCAAAATTAAAATATTATTTGAAATTATGAATATCTATATTCGAAACATGTCGTCTTACTAATTAAAAGAAAATATTAAACGAAGTATTGTACATTTTTAAATAAATTATAAATTAACTTCGATAGACAAATCATAATTATGAAATTTTAAACTTTTTGCAAAAAAAATCCAATTTTTGAGATCTTATATCTTAGCATCTATTGCACCTAAAATATTGGAGTTGAGCTCAAATTGTAGGAGATTTTCACAGCTTCAAACAAGGATGGAATGACTTTTCTCGTAGGAGCACTCTTTTATGAGTATTGCAGAGTTTTTGAGCGGATGAATGAATAAATTTGATTTTGCAAGTCTGACTATCAGTAAATAGGAACTTGGCATCTTAGCCTACACACTTTCGCAATGTAATTTTCTTAACTTTTTTTTTACAGGCGAGAGCGTTCCGGTCACTAAAATACCACCAAACACAAGCGATGAACATTACAATTCAACTGTTCACAAAAAGCACACGATATTCTGTGGAACTAGGGTCTTACAAGTTCGCTCATACAATTCTGAGCACGTCATGGCTCGCGTAGTTAAAACAGGGTTTGATACAACGAAGGGATCGCTCATCAAAAGTATTTTGTTTCCTACCCCTGTCGGTCTTAAATTTTACCGAGACAGTTTTAAATTCGTTTTCTTTCTGTTCATAATCGCCATTTTTGGAATGTTCTACTCGGTATACCTCTCTATAAAACGCGGTGTAAGTTACTGGAACATTTTACAAGCTGTAAATTAACCTAGGTTATTTTTAGGCTCCCGTTTCGGATATTATAGTTCGTATGTTAGATATTGTAACCATAGTTGTGCCTCCTGCACTGCCGGCTGCTATGACCGTTGGGATAGTCTACAGCCAAAATCGACTTAAGAAGTTAGGAATCTTTTGTATTAGTCCAATGCGAATTAACATTTGCGGGAAAATTAAATTAGCCTGCTTTGATAAGGTGAGCATGCCGCTCACAACTGCCTCTTGATTTGACTTTTCCTTTTTTAGACTGGAACTTTAACCAACGACGGATTACAGTTAAATTCTGTGATTCCGACCAACAATGCACAATTTTTAGAACCAGTGACGAATTTGAAGTATTTAAACTTACACAGTGATTTTATAAGAGGAATGGCTGTTTGCCATTCGCTTACACAAATTGACGGAAAACTGATCGGCGATCCACTGGATTTGAATTTATTCGAATGTAGCAACTGGGTAAGTCCCCGCGATCGTTTTGTTTTCTACAATTTGACAACAAAATTTTGTTCTTTTAGGAGTTAGAAGAGCCCGAATCTCGCATGAACGAAAATTTTGGAATGATCGTTCCTACCATAGTTAAGCCCAAGGAGGTCGAAGATGTCATTAGCACAAATTTAATTAACGCAATAAAGGTTTTTTTTCAAGCTTTTCCACTCAACTTTTTATATTAAACCTTACCGTTCCTAGGTGCCTTACGAAATCGGGATATTGAGGAAATTTCCATTTTCCTCAAACCAGCAATGCATGTCCGTGATTTGTCAAGTCTTGGGAAACTCCGAGATGCTCGTGTACACGAAAGGAGCCCCCGAAAAAATTCAGACTCTGTGTCGGAGCGAAACAATTCCCGACGATTTTAAACAAAAACTTGCGAAAATAACGGCACAAGGTTATCGCGTGATTGCTCTGGCGTACAAACCTCTACCCGATTTTCATTGGTCAGACTCGCAAGCAATTAAAAGAGAAATTGTTGAACACAATTTAATTTTTCTCGGGCTGATTAGTATGGAGAACGCTTTAAAACCCGAAACTGCCCCAGTCATTTATTCCTTACACAATGCCAGCGTTAGAACGGTTATGATTACGGGTAAGTTCGGCTATATTCAATGTGAATTGTTGACCAGTTTTGTGGTTTTATAGGTGACAACATCAGGACGGCTGTGGCGGTTGCACGTGAGTGCGGAATGATTGGAAGACAATGCGAGGTGGTTTTGGTGAACTCGAGTAGTGAAGTGGATCAAAGCCCGTCAATTAGTTTTTCTTATTTTGATCAGGAATTGGAAGTAATTAGCAGCGTGATTAATTTTGGAAATCCTGTAAGATTTTCACATTTTGAAAGTTTGACTGACTAAATTAAATTGCCCATTTCAGAACCTTCACTTTGCGGTTGACGGAAAAACGTGGACGGTTTTACGGACACACTATCAAGATTTGATACCACAATTGTTGGTTCGTGGAACCGTTTTTGCTAGGTTTCAGCCCGATCAGAAGACTCAACTTGTGGCGCAATTTCAGAAATTAGATTATGTTGTGTCGATGGTCGGGGACGGCGCCAATGATTGTGGTGTAAGTAATTGGCAGATTGCTCTGCATTTCTACTACTATAAATCTACTTTAATATTTTCTTCATTGCAGGCACTGAAAGTTGCTCATATTGGCGTATCACTTTCACAAGCAGAAGCAGGAGTTGCCGCACCATTCACCTCTTCAATTACGAATATCTCTTGCATCAAACATCTGATTTTAGAAGGAAGATGTGCTTTGGTTACCAGCTTTGCAGTTTTCAAGTTTATGGCACTGTACAGTCTCATACAATTTTGTTCAGTGCTTCTGTTGTACAAGGTGAGTTTATACAAAATTAGGCACAGATACAGTCTAGGGGTCTGTAGATTTTAAATATGATCCTGACCACCACATCAATTATTTAACTTTTCTTCCTGTTTCAGTATCACACGCAATTGGGAGACACTCAGTTTTTATTTATAGATTTGGTTATTACAACGTCACTGGCTGTAACAATTGGAAGGCAGGGTTAGTTTTACCAAACATTTTTTTTTTTTAATTCTGATTACATATTTTGCAGGTCCCAGTGCCAAATTAGTACCGAAGCGTCCAATGGGGTCGCTTATATCCCTAAAAAACTTAATTCCTTTAGTTCTTCAAGTATTATTATGTGGTGCCATACAAATTGCCGCTGTAAGATTTTTAAGGCAACAGCCATGGTTTACTCCATTACCTCTCGACGAGGACATTATTACAACTTCCTGGACCAATACCGTGGTATTTCTGGTATCTATGTTTCAGTATCTAATTTTAGCTCTGGTTTATTCGAAAGGAAAACCTTACCGTGAATCACGCCTTAACAACCCCTGGTTTTTATTCATATTACTATTTTTAACTTGCTTTATCGCATTTTTAATTGTCATACCTGTCGAACCCATTGATTGGTTTTTCGAAATGATCACTTGCACTCCCAGCAGCGATGGTCAAATGTTCTTTAGGTATGAGCTCTTGATATTTCCACTCATCCACCTGGTTTTAGCGTGTTTTATTGAGGTAAGTCATATTTAGTTTTACGGATCTAGGGATTAATTTAAACATTGTAGAATGCCATTGCCGATTGCACATGGCTGACGAAAGTTATTCATCTGGTCACTTGGAAAACGGAACCAAAGAATTTGTTTAAACGACTTTTGAAAGAAAGTAGCACCAGTAGGTTAGAAACGTACACGTAATTTTAGTATTTTTACAGCTTGATTATTTTGTTGGTGCTAAATATAATAATTTTATTGTATGTTATTCATAATAATTTTTATCTTCTGATCTCAGTATTTTATTGTATAACAACGATTTTATTGTTGATAATTTTAGCTATGTGTACAGCAATACCTAATTTTTATAGCAATAAATAAATGTTTTTTTATTATCCTAAGCTGTTTATTTTAAACCTTTGCGAATGGGTTTTCGTCAAGTTTGTACTATTCCATATTAAGTGGTCCAATCTTGTCGCTCAACTATTCCAAAAAAAATTGATTTTGTTTGTAAAAACATTCTAACATGTTAGTTTGTAGTGCTAAATGACCATTATTTCTATTACATTATATTTTGTTTTTGTGTGAGGGTCATATTAGCTTTGCAATGCGCGGCATTTTTTGCAATTTTAAAGTTTTATGGCAACTGAAATATTTCAGCTGTTATTTGTCCTATCGAGATGGGAAAAAAATTAAATCCGGATTAAGCAGCCGTGGGGTCTAAACGCTGAAACCTTTCTCTAAGAGAAAGATGCTATATCTGACGATGGATGTTATAGCTTGATGATGATAATATTGGCCGGGCCGCAAAAATGTTCATTGCGGGCAAAGAGTTTGACACCCCTGTTGTAGGTGGTCACTAATAATTTATATTAAACAGATATTTATCTGTTTTTTTTTTGAATAATAACAATACAATAAACCAGTAGAGCCTATGGTAGAAGAACATATTATGCATATCATCTGCGCCCGGACAACACCGTCTTTGAAAAAAGCAATTACGTTCACTGAAACGTGTATCTACATTTTTTGAAATTTTGTGATTGTAATATCTCGGGCTTGTAGTTAAATCTCAAACTCAATTTTTTTTTACGTAATGCCATTATACAGTACTTTTATAACATAAAATTTCAGATTTTTTTTTTTTTTAATTTTTATTTTTATGCTGGTAAAAGGAGATACATGTTGTGGTTCCTATGGAGGGTTAATAGCTTAAAATGCAGTAAAAGTTGATAGTAAAATGCAATGCAAGAATTTCAATAATTTAAGTTGTTATTTAAATAAATGAATTCATTAACCTTCGTTTTGAATTAATTCTCATTCTGAGTGTTGTCCCTATTATTATAAGATGTGCATTGCGAAATCATAATACCGATAACAATATTCTGATTAGATTAATTAATCTTGAAACTATTAAAAATTATTATTCTAAATTTAATCTGTCTGCTTTACATTTTTTTATAAAAACCATCGAAGTTAGTAAATTATTACTCATTATTATTATTCAGTGCGCGACACTAAATATATTTTTATTCCAAGTGAAATTTCACTTTGCACTTTCGAAACAGAGAAATTTTATGGCTTGATTAAGGTGAGTTTTTTTCTTCTAATATTTTAAATTTATTCAAATGATGTTTTAGAAATAAATCCAAAGTGCAAAACCACTTATCATGGATCTCGAAATCAACAAATTAATAGAGAAACAACAAACTGTGTCGACAAAATTAACCTACATTAGTGAAACTAAACCAGCTAATATTAAATTTGAAAATCTAAGTTATTTTGTGGAGCAAAAAAAATCAAGTAAGTCCAAGTTAGAATTTTTCCAAAATAAAACTTTTAATTTTTAGAAAAATTCATATTGAATGAAATAAGCGGCCAATTTTATTCTGGGGAAATCACCGCTATACTGGGCGCCAGTGGGTCTGGTAAAACAGCATTGTTGAATATTTTGTCTGGCTATGTGTAAGTTATACTTCGAAAATAATTTGAAAATTTTAAATTCAATTTGTCAGCTCTGAAAATGTAAGTGGAATTTTATCGATAAACGGGGAAGTCCCCGACGTAAAATTTCTGCGCAAGTTTTCGGCTTATATAATGCAGACCGATTTAATTCAACCCTATTTGACACTGGAAGAAGAAATAATGCTGGTGGCCAAGTTACGGCTACCTGGCAGTTTATCGGAAAAACAATTAAGAGTGAGGTAATTTTGTCTGGAATTTTAAGGGAATACCCCAATATATTTTTAGGTGGACGAATTAATCGATGTGTTTAAATTACGAAATTGTTGTAAGAGTAGGGTGGAAAAATTATCGGGAGGAGAGAAAAAACGCTTAGTCATTGCGTTAGAGTTGCTTGACGACCCTTCCGTTATTTTAATCGATGAACCTACAAGGTAACAGGATAATAAGGAGTTTTTGTTTTATATCTGGAATTTTCAGTGGTTTGGATTCTGTAAGTTCTGCTTTGTGTGTCGACATTCTCAAACAACTGTCGAATGCTGGAAAAACAGTCATCTGCACCATCCATCAACCAACAGTCTCCGTTATGAATCAGTTTCATCAGGTAAAAAAAAATGGAAATTTACTACATCCGGATTTTTTTTTGAATTTCATATTTTAAGGTTTATTTTCTTGCTCAAGGCGCTTGCGTCTACAATGGTACCGCCGCAAATATTTTACCGTTTTTACAGTCGATTAATTTGGAGTGTCCAGTTACCTACAGTTACTCTGAATTTAGTAAAAATGTTTCGATCTTGGTGATTTTCTTTTCAATTTTATTTTTTTGTTTAGTTATAGAAACAATCGAAACGAATCCGGAAATTTTACCAACTTTCTCTAGGGAAATTCAAAATGGCCGAAGAAATTACAGACAATTGAACAAAATACTCATTCGGGACGGACACGAAAGCTTAACCGACATAATCAAAATTTACAATTGCAGATTCCGTCCTTCGTTTTGGACTCAGTTCAGCATAATTTTCAACCGTATGATGTTACAACAAACGAGAAACAAAGTCGGCTTGATTGCGCAACTGTTTACTCACGTCGTCATAGCTTTCATGTACGGTTTGTCGTTTCTAGGAGTGGGAAGTGACGCAAAAACAATCATGGCTAATGTTTATTTTTGTTGGTTGGTCACTATGTTTTTTTTGTACAATCCTGTTATGACTTATATTACTACGTGTAAGTTGGAATACCCACGTACAGTAGCGGTCATTCTATGACCGCTGCTGTATATTATATAATTTAGACTGGGATCTAGACTGTGGTTCATTTTAGATCCGTTTGAGTTGGAGATCGTACGGAAAGAGTATCTGAATAGATGGTATGACTTCAGAGCTTACTACTTGGCTTTGTCCTTTCGAGGAATTCCGACAATGGTAATCTACAAAAATGATGCTCAGTTTATAAAATGCAGTTATAAATTTTTTAGGTTGCTTTAGGGTTTTGGTGTATTTTGATCCCCTATTTACTAAGCGCCCAGCCGCTTGAAATTGACCGATTTATCCGCTTTATGTTCACCTCGTTGTTGGTGGGTATAACTTCGGAAGGGGTTGGATTAGCAATCGGATGTTCGTTCAGTACATTAACCGGAGCGATTGTTGGACCGGCACTTCTAGCTCCAATCGGGATTTTGCCTCTATATGGAATTGGTTTTGGAGATGCAGTTACCTTACCAATGGAAATAATAATGAGATTTAGCTATATGCGAAACGCCATGATCGCGTCGTGTTACGCACTGATGGATGGTAGATCACCACTTCCTTGCTCCGATGATGTATTTTGTTATTTTAAAGACCCCCAACATGTTCTTCGTATCTTAGGTTTATTAAATAAATCCTATTATTTAGAAATATTAGGTTTGATCGGCCATGCGCTACTTTTTAGAATATTGGCATACTTTATGCTAAAGCGAAAAATGCAGGGAGATCATACCGGAAGAAATACGGATTACATTGATCAAATTTTACAACACTAGAGTTAGTTTGACTCAACTTTTGTGATATTTTTTAATTATACTTTTGTATTGTGCTATTATATTATTGACTGTTAAAAATATTTTAAATACATTTTTGATTGTTTTGTAAATGGTTTTTCACCACTGCGGCAACCTTACAACAATGTAAACTTTGAGAATTAATTTCGGAAAAACTACAGATGCGATTTTATTTTGGTATTTATTAATATTAAGTCTTCATAAATATAAAATTTTAATCCGAAATTAATTTTCAAAGTTCACATAGTTTTTAAAATTTTAGTTATACTTCGGATTTAGCAAGATTTCCTAGGATTTCATAGAATTTTCTCTATATTTCCTCGGGTTTCCTATTTCTTAAGATTTCCTACATTTCCCCGGATTTTTTATTTTCTGAGGTTTCCTAGAATTTCATAAAATTTTTTCGGATTTTCTAAGAATTTCTAGGATTTCTTACATTTTTTCGGATTTAATAATAATAATACAATTATTTGATTTAGATTATTCTACGATTTTCAGCATTTCCTCGGATTTCTTAAGATTTTTTACATTTTCCCGGATTTCTTATTTTCTGAGATTTTCTAGAATTTCCCAACTTCCTACAATTTTCTATATTTTCTAAGAATTCATAGAATATCTTACATTTTTCGAATTTTTTAATCCTGAAATATTCTAGATTTTTGTAAAATTTTCTACAATTTTCTACATTTCCTTAGTTTTATATTTTAAAAAATTTAATCGATTTCCTAAGATTTCCTAGATTTTCTTCGAATTTCTTATTTCCTAAAATATCCTATCATTCCGTAAATTTTTCTACATTTCCCCGGATTTCTTATTTTCTGAAATTTTTCGAATTTCTTATATTCTAAAGTTTAGTAAAATTATTCTACGGTTTTCTTCATTTCCTATTTTCTAAACTTTGATCGAATTTTTTGAGATTTCCTAGATTTTCTTCGAAATTCTTATTTCCGGAAATATTCAAGACTTTCTTAAAATTTTCTACATTTCCTCGGATATTTCTTAATAATCTTTACATTTTGACAGATTTCTTATTTTCTAAGATTTCCTAGAATTTCGCAACTTTTCCTAAGATTTTATACATTTCTTAGGATTTTCTGTTTATTCTGAGTTTTTGGATTTTCTGTTCTGAAGTTTTCTATACATTTTCTCGGATTTCCTATTTTTTTGCCATATCCTAGGATCTTCTAAGAGTTTTGGATTTTCTACGATTTTGTTTTTTATTCGCTTGTTTTATACAAATCATCACCTTATGGCTCAGCGACGTTAATATTCAACCAATCATAGATGCGCTATAAAATAAAAAAGTAACAGATGTCAAATTGACATCTGACAAGATTTCATCACAGCAGTGTTAAAATAATTTAGTTTTTGACGGAACAATGCGGCCTTCGGGCCGCACAACCTCGGCCTATTAAATAACTAGGATTTCTTACATTTTACAAATTTCTTTTATCCTAAAATATTCTAAAAATTTGTAGTTTCCTACAATTTTCTACATTTTCTTGGATTTTATATTTTCTAAAATTTGATTGAATTTCCTGAGATTTTCTATAGATTTTCTTCAGATTTCTTATTTCCTGAAATATCCTAGAATTTCGTAAAATTTTCAGCATTTTCTACTATTTGCTACATTTCCACGGATTTAATAATAATATTATACTGGATATCCTAGAATATTTTACGATTTTCAACATTTCCGCTGATTTTCAATTTTTAAAATTTTCTATATTTTCTCGGATTTTCTAAGAATTCCTCGAGTTTCTTATATATTTCTTATAATATTCTAGAATTTGAAAAATTTTCTACGGTTTTCTACATTTCCTTGAATTTTATATTCTCTAATATTTGAACGGATTTCCTAGATTTTCTTCGGATTTCTTAAAATATTCTAGAATTTTTTTAAATTTTCTACGATTTTCCTCATTTTCTTGCATTTTTCATGTTCTATACTATTATTCGATTTCCCGAAGTTTCTTAAATTTTCCTTTGATTGTTTATTATTTCCTGAAATATTCTAAACTTATTCGTAAAATTTTCTACATTTCCCCGGATTTCTTATTTTCGGAAGTTTCCTAGCATTTTGTAAGCTTTCCTACGATTTTCTAGGATTTCTTATATTTTTCGAATTTATTATATCCTGAAAAATTCTAACATTTTGTAAAATTTTCTACATTTCCTTGGATTTTCTATTTTTTAAAATTTGATCGGATTTCTTGAAATTTCCTAGATTTTCTTCGGATTTCTTATTTCTTGAAATATTTTAGAATTTCGCAAAATTTTCTACGATTTTCTCGAATTGTTGTGATTTTCTAAGAATTCCAAAATTTCTTACATTTTTGAATTTCTTATTTTCTAAGATATTTTAGGATATTCAAGAATTTTCTAGGTTTCGTAGGATTTTCTATATTTCCTCGCGGATTACCCATTTTTTGTGATTTCTTTTTTGAGATTTCCTAAGTATTTCTAGGATTTCTTGTTATCTGAGACTTTCTAGAATTTCTTAAAATATCCTAATTAGATTTCCTAGAATTTCGCAACTGTTCTTACGATTTTCTACATTTCCACGGATTTTCTATTTCTTAAGATATTCTACATTTTCCCGGATTTCTTATTTTCTGAGATTTTCTAGAATTTCACAATTTTCTATATTTTCTGAAATTTTCTAAGAATTCATAGGATTTGTTACATTTTTCGAATTTCTTTATTTCTTAAAATATCCTATAATTCCGTAAATTTTTCTACATTTCCCCGAATTTCTTATTTTCTGAGGTTTTCTAAGAACTTTTAGGGTTTCTTACATTTTTCGAATTTCTTATATTCTCAAGTTTTGTAAAATTTTTCTACGTTTTCTGCATTTCCAATTTTCCAAACCTTGATCGGATTTTTTGAGATTTTCTACGATTTTCTACATTTCCTAGGATATTTCTTAATAATCTTTACATTTTGACGGAAATTTTTTACATTTCCCCGGATTTCTTATTTTCGGAAGTTTCCTATAGCATTTTGTAAGATTTCCTACGATTTTCTATAATTTCTCAAATTTTCCCTAGGATTTCTTATAATTATTTCTCGAATTTATTATATCCTGAAAACTTCTAGCATTTTGTAAAATTTTCTACATTTCTTTGGATTTTCTATTTTTTAAAATTTGATCGGATTTCCTGAAATTTCCTAGATTTTCTTCGGATTTCTTATTTCTTGAAATATTCTAGAATTTCGCAAAATTTTTTACGATTTTCCCGAATTGTTGAGATTTTCTAAGAATTTCAAAATTTCTTACATTTTTGAATTTCTTATTTTCCGAAATATTCTAGAATTTCGTAAAATTTTCTAAGATTTCGTCGATTTCTTTGAATTTTCTTCTTTTTCTGCCTTTCAAGGTTTAGGCGCATTTGCCTGTACCGGCTTCACCTACGTGAATTTGTTTGGATTTTCTATTTTCTAAAATTCAATTGGATTTCCTAGTTTTCCTCGAATTTCTTATTTTCTAAGATATTTTTGGATATTCCAGAATTTCCAAGGTTTTATAGGATTTTATATATTTCCTCGCGGATTACCCATTTTTTGTGATTTCTTATTTCCTAGAATTTCCTCGGCTTTTTTGAGATTTCCTAAGTATTTCTAGGATTTCTTGTTATCTGAGACTTTCTAGAATTTCTTAAAATATCATACGATTTACTACATTTCCTATTTGCCCGGATTTTGTCAATTTCCTCATTTCTTTTGATTAGCTAGGATTTCCTACAATTTTCTAGGATATTCTATACATTTCCTCGGAATGTCTATTTCTTAAGATTTCACAGACTTTCTTAGGATATCCTGAAATTTTCTTTCACTTGTACATTAGATTTATCTAGTTATTGTAAGTTTCTCTAGTAAAAAAAATTTTATAAGCAAATGGGGGGGGGGAGGTGGAAAAGGATTAAGGGGAGACGGTACTAACGAACGAAGCTGGGTTGAAAGAATGCGTAAATCACGTAGCTTTCCTAATAGTTACATTCTGTTTATGCTAGAGGGGGGGGGGATTTTCAAAAAAAAAATTAAGTAAGATGATAGGGGGGAGAGGGAATCAACAAAATTTTAGGTACCTTTTCAGAAAGAAATCCAAAATTAACAAAAATTATCTTTGGAAATTTGGATTTAACATCTTTTGCAGTTGTAATTCAGAAAAGGTAAACTCTGCTATTCAGAAAACGTCAATTGTAATTAAAATTTGCCAATTGATATTTAGAAATCGTCAATTGTAATTCAGATTTGTCAATTGATGCTCAGAAATTTGAAAATAAAATTCAGAAGTCATCAAAAAAAATTCAGAAACAGTCAAATGATATTCAGAAATTTTTATATGATTGCTAGGCGGCTCTCGGCCGCCTTAACTTTGTTGTTGTAGATTGGAGTAATAATCCGCTAGATAATTGATTTGTAAATTTAAAAAAAATATTTAATTTTTCTCGTAAGTTCTCGCGTTTTGTGATTGTAATTGGGCGATACTAATCATGACGTTGGGACGGGGGGGTATAGAGTACCTCCCAGAACAAGGGGCAAATGGTGCACTGGGGGTTATGATATTATGTATTAATTCAAAAGCAAGTACAGGACAGCATAACATCCTTAATGTTATAATAATTATTATACTACCACAAAAACATGGGATTGAAGGTAAAAATACTTAAAAAGTAGATTTTAAAGTACATAATTATGTGAAACTTATTACTTTTTAATTTATATTGTAAAATTAATCATTTTTAAATTTGTTTACACTGAGGAGACGTAGAAATTTTATTTACAAACACTTTTAATAATATTGTTTTTGTTTATCCTTTGGAACACAACTTAAAGTTGACCAGGACGTTTTGATCAAAATTGAGAAATTCATCTAAAATATTTTTTTTATGTTTTAAATGTTATTTGTTTATTTTCCTCAAGATAAATCAAATTTACTTGATATCTTCTCTGTAGTTTACAAAATAACTGATGTTTATTGTCGGCATTGTTATCAAAAACGCTCACCGGAATATACTACTATAGTTTTTCTACGACGAAGTGACAGTTGAGCAACAATGCTCTTCAGCATTCTACAATTTTGAAAATGTGATATGGTTTTAGACCACCCTATATATATTTTCTTATCAAAAAAAAATTATGCCATTTGAACTTTTAAGTTTTAATTGAAGGTTTGAAGCAATGAACCGGTTTAGTGCATTTCATGAATCTCAAGTTGTTTGAGCAACTTTCTTTATTAACAAAATAATCGTGTGTGTTCCTTACTTAAGTAACAATGTCAGATGGTACCATTTGAATACTGAGTGTCAATTTTGAATACAATGATGAAACAATTATTTGGAGATTGAAGGTTGTAGACTTCGGAGGAGTCGCGAATTTGGTGAAACGAACCGTAAATCTCTTCATCAAGGACGTGCGAAAATTTTTTTTGTTGAACCAGTTTTAACAAAATACGTAGATTTACAGTGTTAGTGTACATCATGGATCGCTGTTGTGTGGAAAAAAACTACGAAGAAATAAAATTAAGCAAAATTCCAAAAATTAATATTGAGTTTGAAGATTTGAGTTACTTCGTCCAGCTTGGAAATTTAAAATTTGGTTCGTAACATCCGTGATATTATCTAAGTAATATTTATAATTTAAAAAAATTATTTTCAAAAGTCAAAGTACAACTTTTTGAATTATTAATATAATATTATCTACGATTAGATTAAAATTTAATAATTACAGTTTAATTGCATAGTAATTATAATTAGTAAAATTTGAAAATTTGCATCCAATTTTTTTGATTTTTTTCAGACCGTAAACAAATTTTAAAATCCGTAAATGGAAAATTTATATCTGGAGAATTAACTGGAATTTTGGGGGCCAGTGGGGCTGGAAAAACTACACTGCTAAATGTATTGGCAGGTTACGTGTAAGTACCAAGCATTAATTGTTTTTCCTGAGCCACTCGAACACTGTCAATGTTATCAGATTTCTATTGTTTCAAATTCATTTGTTAGCAGCTGATATTTCGAAAAAAAAAATGTATCAATAAAATGAGATTTAAATTTATTTTATGTGCTATCGTAGCTGTTCTGCTACAGTAGACCGTTATCTATTTGAATATAAACAAAAAAAATGTATTATTATTATTATTATCTATATCTATTATCTATATTTTTTTTTGCTTTTGTTATATTTCGTTGATATCTATTTTAAGAAACAATCTGAACGTTGACCCCCCGTCACAACAATCTGTAAGCAACCAATCAACTTTAATGAATAATCACCATTACTTGCTTTAAACATTTTCTTTTGGACCCAATTACTAAGGTACTGGACACTTGAAGGTATTCCATACCCCCCAGACCCCCCGGTCTGAAAAACTGAAAGTTTATGAATCTGTTCTGTAATTGATTTTATAAAATGAAACCTAAATGTTCGTATATCAGATTTCTATCAAAGAGATTTACTCAGATTTCTAAAGATTTCGGATTTCCCTAGATTTTCCCGAATTTTCATTTGCCACACCGGACGGACTTCTGTGTGCCCGAAAAATCTAAACGAAAAATAAATTCATCGGCTTAATTTGAATAAATCAAATATATTTTTCTGGATTTCCACGGAATTCCGGCATTTTCTCGAATTTTTTCATATTTTCTTGAATTTTCCCTTAGTTGTAACGCGGATTTCAGTTACAAAAAAGTAAATAAGCAAAAAAAAAACTCATTGACTTTAAAAACTAAATCAATAGTATTCTTCTGGACTTTCGGGATTTCTCAAATTTTTTCAGATTCGCACCTCCTTAAGCCGTGAATCGAGAGGAAAACAACAACAAAAATTTTTGTGCATTAGTTTTCCTATTACAAGATTTTCTCGTATTTTCTTCTGAATTATCTTAAGATTTCCTTTCGAAAAAGTAAATTTTCTCTATATTTTTTGAGAAAATTTCCAAGATTTGCTACATTTTCTCGGATAAGTATCTTATTTTCCTACTTTCATAAAATTTTCCGGAATTTCGTAAGATTTTTCTCAAATTTTCCCGCATTTCCTCCGATTTCTCTTTACTGATCCGCTAGCTTTCTCCGATTTCAAAAGCCGACCCTGAACAAATCAAACGAAAACAAATTGCTCTCAACTTTTTTAGCACACACTCATTGTAGTCAGTGGCGTAGTCAGGAAATTAGTAAGGGGGGGAGGGGCACAAGCGAAGTGAGTCTCGTAATAGCGTCGTAAACAAAAATTTTTCAAATTTTCAAGGGCAAAAGCTTAATAAAAAGTTAGAAAGTTACAATAAATAAAGTATTTGGGGGGGGGGGGGGGCAGGGCTACGCCACAGATTGTAGTACGAGAAGATATTCCATAAGATTCCGTCCCCTGTCTCAAATAAAAATATACATGTATAAAATGCAGAGCCGGAACTAGGGTATGATGCGCCCGTGGCGACTTTGAAACTTGCGCCCCTACCGAGGGTCTGGGGGGGGGGGTACTCCCCAGCATATAGCACCGCAGACAAAAATTTTTGAAATTTTGAAGGACTAAGCACGCAACAGCAGGTGGTAGCGCTATTTTTTATTATATTTTATATTCTAGGATTTTATCTATTTTTCATATTTTATTAAATTTAATTTTAAAATTGAAAATTTGGCGCCCCTTAACTAGCTTGCGCCCGTGGCGGGCGCTTCTCTCGAAACGCCCTAGTTCCGGCCCTGATAATATGCTTCTCGCAATAAAACTTGAATAATGCCTATTTACCACCGCCATCGCTTGCCTTAAGACTTTTTATTCAAAACTTAATTGTTATGTTACCCCCCCCCCTCTGGTTTTAGAGTTTATCAGTAATTTATAAAAGAAAACGGTTCCAATCGGCGCAGCCGTTTCGCCGCAAGTCCGGTTTGACGCAGGCCCGATTCGGCGCGAGAATAGTCTATCTTTTTCTTTTCTTTTTTTTTCTTTCTATCTAACACTGGTAGAGGATTTTGAAAACTGCCATGTCATTGATTTTTTACGCGGATTAGCGCATAATTTTGTTATGCGCCACTAATTTTTTTTATTGGTCTTTTGGGATTATTGTTTTTTTATTTATTTCTTTAATAAAATTTATTTTCTTAAATAATTTTTTTTTAATAAAATTAGAAATAGAACTAGATTATAGTAACTGTACCCGCGTCGAACTGGACTCACGCCGAAACGGGTTTGCGCCGAATTGAACTGGCGCCAAACTGCACTTTCGCCGAACCGGTTTTGCGGTTTTGATTTTCACATCTTATAAGCTTCTCACTGCAGTTACAGGAATACTGGGAGGTATTTTCAGTAAGCAACACAGTGGCGATGATAATGGAGGTCTCCTGATCTGGTACCCACTGCCGCGACACCAAAATATTTGTTCTGAAAGAGTAAACCATTGCGATTTAATAATATTAATCACAGAATATACACACAAATCTTAACTGTTTTAAACCTGGGGGTCTGGGGGGTATGGAATACCCCCCAGTATCTTATTTATACTTGTATTCAAATTGTGTATTTGAAAATTTCTGAATTACAGCGGATTATTTCTGAATTACTCGTAGAAAAGGTAACATTCCAATTCTCAGCCACAATTATTAAATTTAGAAATTTAATCTTAAGGATACTGGGAGTATTCCCTCTCTCCAAATAATAGAAGTTATTTTATCGAATAAAATTACTGGTGTTCTGCAGAGTACTCCATACCCCCCCAGACCTCCCAGTCTGAGAACCTTTTGCTACTTCGTAGGCTATTTCAACTGTTTTGGAATGCTGGAGAACTACACCAATGAAAGCCGTTGATCTCTCAGCCCCGCCTTTTTTTTTGTTTAGGTTCTGGATGATTTTGTTTTTGAATTATGAACTTGATCATGCGCAGTTTTCTATCATATAAAAATGATTTTTTAATTTCAATCAAAAAATTAAATTAATTAAATATTTAAGTTGATATAATTTTATACAAAATATTATGTAAGAACAATTGATAATGGTGCCGTCGAAATATAATGCGAACTTATGAAACTTCCACAAGTTCACACGTAATTGATTATGTGATAATTGATCAAGAAGGAAGTTAAAATTTAAATTTTAAAATAAATTAAAAACCAGATTTCTTTAAAAAAATTAAAGGTTACCTTGACGAATGTATTTGTTTTTAATTTGTTGTTTATTGATAAACTAAATAAACGCTTATATTGCGATTTTGCAACAAATAATTTTTAATATATTACAGAAAAAAAGCATCGCAATAGATAGAGCCATTTTTAGCTAATATTAAATTGCGCAACAAAAAACAAACAAACAAATTGCATCATTGATTTGTTTCGTATACCCACCCAATTAAAAAAGCTTATTTCTAATGTGGGCGGAGCAAAACAAATAAATTTCTTATTGTTTCATTTATTTTTTTCAGAGTACACGGCGTCCAAGGAAATGTCAAAATAAATGGCCGTTTACGAAAATTGAACACTTTTCACAAATTTTCCACTTACATTATGCAGGAAAACTTAATCCAGCCCTACTTAACAGTAGAGGAAGAAATGATGGTGTCTGCCGACCTTAAGCTAGGAAACCGCGTTAGTCCAAACAAAAAGCTTATGATGGTAGGTTTTTTGACTGGAAAAGTAGGTTCTTATGTTGGCGTTATTTAAGGTCGAAGAAATTTTGAGAATGTTCCGGCTGAGCAATTGCTATAAAACTCGCGTGGAAAATCTGTCGGGCGGTGAAAAGAAGAGATTATCCATTGCATTGGAATTGGTAAGCAATCCACCCATAATTTTTTTGGACGAACCTACAAGGTAGACATTAAATGTGGTTTAAGACTCTTTTAATTATTTTATTTTAGCGGTTTGGATTCGGTAGCCATCAAGCAGTGCATTGATGTGCTGAAACGGCTGACCGGTGAAGGAAGAACGGTGATCTGCACTATTCATCAACCATCTGTTCCCATAATGCAGCAGTTTGACCAGGTAATTTGGGAAACCTAACCCAACCTGACCCAATCTAATCTAACCTAACCTGAACACTCCGATGTTCACCATTACACCACCATTACATAAATTTTTTTTTCTAGGTTTATTTCATGGCAAATGGAGAGTGCATTTATAACGGCCCAGTGGTTCAAATACCGACATTTTTAAATTCCCTGCAATTGGAATGTCCACTGACGTCTACCCATGCAGAATTTGGTAAGCAGCTTTAAAATTTTCGAAAAGAAAAACTAATAACCATTATTTAGTGATCGAAACTGTGGAAACCAACCCAGCTCTTGTTCCACTTCTGGTGGGGGCAGCTAAAAATGGTAAAAATTACCATTCATCAAACGAATTCGAATACAAAGATGTAGCTAATTTTGGGAAGGATCCCTACTTCGTAACCTCCTTTTGGACGCAGCTCCACGTTTTACTCCAACGAATGATCCTGCAGCAAAGCAGAAACAAGTTAGCGCTCTGGATCCAATTCTTCAACCACACCCTGTGTGGTTTACTTCATGGTGGTTTATTCTATGGTATTGGAAACGACGCCAGTCAGGCGTTAACAAATTTCAAGCTGTGCCTGTGTATCCTATTGTTTTTCTTGTACACCTACATAATGACGCCTATTTTACTGTGTAAGTTGTTAGAATTGGGGGATTTACCTACGTATGCTAAATTTAATTTTTTTTAGTTCCATTTGAAGTTAAAATTATGAAGCGGGAACATTTTAACCACTGGTATGGATTATCAGCCTACTACACGGCGGTGACGTTACGAAATCTTCCAATTTTGGTAAGGATTACCTTCATTTGGAAAACTTCTTTTGATGACATTTTTTCAGCTAGTTTTAGGTACTGAAAGCATACTAATCACCTACATAATGACCGATCAACCGCTCGAGCTTTGTCGATTCCTCCGATTTTCCTTCTCAGCCATTCTGGTTGGTCTGATAGCCGAGTCAGTTGGTTTGGCCATTGGAGCTGTTTTTAACTGCAGGGTAAATCATTTATATATCTTCAAAAATTCATTGTTTCACATTAAACTGAAAATTTAGAACGGTGCAATTTTTGGACCAGGACTCATAGCGCCCTGGGTGTTCTTCACTATTTATGGAATGGGATACAGCACGCGAGTGAAATCCTTTATGAAGTTTATGATGGGAACAAGTTTCGTACGATACGGAATCGTGGGGATGACTATCTCGTTAGCGAAAGATCGAGAGCCACTTCAGTGTTCCGAAGAAGCATTTTTTTGCTATTACAAAAACACGAACAATCTGCTGAGAGATTTGGGGATTTTAAATACCACGTACGAAATCCAAATGGTTTGGTTGATACTTTTTCTGGTATTTTTTCGTCTGATTGCTTATATTGCCTTACGGGTTCGAGTAAATCCAGACTGGTCAAGTGTTCGTGTCAGTATTACAAAAAAAGTTATGGGAAAAAATTGACCTTCCAATTTCCAAAGCGCGAAAAGTCAGGTTTAATTATTTATTTGTAAATATTAAATTATAATTTATTTTCGTATTTTTTGTTTTATTAACCCAGTAGGTAGGTTTGACTCTATAAATTCCTAAATCCCAGATATTTGGATTGAAAATAGCGAATTAAAAAAACTAGACAAAATTTTTCGCTTTTAACTAGGAAAATTTACTTTCAGACGATATTCAGTTCCATATTTGTATTAGAAACCTGTCTATAATTAGATTGTTTTCGTCTTTTCGTTGTTCTTGGAAATTTTTTTGTAATTTATTTTTTAATTGTTGATAAATACAATTACGTGCAATTGTTACATGATTAACGATTTACTTCAAATACATACAGGGTAATTACTAATAAATACAATGCCAAATAATGTATTATTTAATTATCATAACTGAGAAGAGGGCTTTGATGTATTTTGTTTTGGAAAAAAAATTATTTTGTGTAAGACTAATAATAACGGTCAGTGGACAGTGGCGGATCGTTTTAAAGTGCCAACGTGCCATGGCACTAATCATAATAAGATTCCAGCTTTAAAAATGTTTTTATTTTGATTTTCAAAAAATATTTTACTTTGACGATTTGTTAATTAATTTTTGTACACAAGATTTCCTTTTACGAAATTTTGTAAAAATTTTCCCGGATTTTCTTCTGAATTTTCCTTAAAATAATGAAGAAAATTTGAAAAAGTCTATAAACTCATCTACGGGTTTTCAAGATTTTTTCTGATTTTCCTAAATTTTTCAAGATTTACTGCATTTTTTCGGATTTCCTATTTCTCAAGATTACCTTGAACATCTTACATTTCCTTCAATTTCATATTTTCTTAAATTTCATCATATCACTGATCATAAGATTCCAGCTTTAAAAAGTTTTTAGTTTGATTTCCAAAAATTATTTGTCTTTGACATTCTGTTCATTGATAATTGTACACAAGATTTCCTTTTACGAAATTTTGTAAGAATTTTCTAGGATTTTCTCTTAGATTATTTTTAAAAATATATAAAAAAGAAAAAATAGAAAAAGTCAAAAAAACTCATTTAATACGTGTTTTCAAGATTTTCTCTAATTTTCTCAGATTTTCTGCAAGCTTTAAAGATTTCCTGCATTTCTTCGGATTTCCTATTTCTCAAAATTACCTTGAATTTCCTTTATTTCTTCGAATTTTATATTTTCTTAAATTTCCTCGGTTGCAGAATTTCTTAGATTTTCTTACATTTCCAAAAATATTTTTTGTTTCCAAAAGTTTTCCACATTTCTTCGGATTTCCTATTTTATAAAATTTTCTGAATTTTCTCACATTTTTTATTATAATTATCATAACTGAGAAGAGGGGAGTTTGGTGGATTTTATCTTGAGAAAATAATTTATTTCGTGAAATACTAATAATATCGGTCAGTGGCGGCTCGCTTTGAAGTGCCAACGTGCCATGATCTTCTGATCATCAGATCACTGATCTAAGATTCCAGCTTTAAAAAGCTTTTATTTTGATATCAAAACATTATTTGGCTTTGACGTTTTATTAATTGATTTTTGTACACAAGATTTTCTTTTACGAAATTTTGTAAAAATTTTGCAGGATTTTCTCCTGGATTTTGCTTAAAATAAAGAAGAAAAATTGAAAAGTCAAAAAAACTCATCTACGGGTTTTCAAGATTTTTTCTGATTTTCTGAATAATTTTCAAGATTTCCTATACATTTCTTCTGATTTCCTATTTTTCAAGATTTCCTTGAATTTTCTATATTTCCTCGAATTTTAGATTTTCTCACATTTCTTCGGTTTCCTAAGATTTCTTGAATTTTCTTACATTTTCAAATATTTTTTGTTTTTAAAAATTTCCTATATTTACTAGGATTTCCAATTTTTTAAAATTTTCTGGATTCTCTCACATTTTTTTTATTATAATTGTCATAACTGTGAAGAGGAGAGGGTTTGGTGGATTTTGTCTTAGAAAAGGACTTATTTCGTGAAAGACTTGGACGATCTGTTAATTGATTTTTATAAACAAGATTTCCTCTTGCGAAATTTTGTAAAAATTTTCGAAGATTTTCTTCTGGATTTTCTTTAAAAAATAAGAAGGAAAAGTGGGAAAAGTCTAAAAGTTTATCTACAGGTTTTCAAGATTTTCTGAAGAAAAATAAAATTTCTCAAATTACCTTGAATTTCCTACATTTCCTCGAATTTATGATTTCTTAAATTTCCTCGGTTTCCTAAGATTTATTGAATTTTCTCACATTTCCAAAAAAAATTTTCAAAACTTTTCTATTTCTAACATTTTTTGAATTTTCTTACATTTCCTAAGATTCTTAAGATTTTCTACATTTCACTGATTTCCTATTTCTTGGATTTTCTCAGATTTTTTCGGGGGAGCAATTTTAAAAATTAATCTAAAAATACTATGTAGGTATTTAGCAGCGGCGGCTCGTCAGAGGAGGCAAGAGGGGCTTAGCCTCCCCTTAAATTCTGGACTATTGATTAAACTATCAAAATTTTCAAAAATGTAAAAAAGTACATTTTTGATTGTAAGAACTATTAGAAGAGAGATACTCGTTCCACAATAGTTATTCAAAAAATAAAGTGAGGCTACCGCAGAAGCAAAATCGTTACCCTACAACGGCCTATAGATGATGAAGCTATCACATGGATCGCAAAGTGCAACTGTACTACTGATTAATAACTACGGCTGGTGCAAACGTAACATTTCACAACCCCCTAACTTAAATTTTTGACAAAAATTAAATGAAGCTACCCTCATTTTCGTCTTGCTTTTGTCTACAAAACAAATGGGAAGGATCGGTGAGGAAATCTGGTATACAAGTGACAGGAAATCGGACGAAACTCAAGAAAATTAGAGAAAATTTGAAAAATCTATATTTTATGAATAGCCTCCTCAAATGATGAAGGCACGAGCCGCCACTGATATTTAGTAAGGGCATTGGTCTAAAACACTAATGCCCGTACTAATAGTCACGGATTAATCCGAGATTCAAGATTAATTCTAGAAATAGCAGCTGTTGCTACGACACGGTCTAAATTCCAGTTATCTCATTGGTAAATCCTAGGATTATCTTGAATCTCGGATTAATTAATTTGTTTGGGGCCATGGCCCCTCCCCTTATGACCGCCTTTGTTTCAAAGATTAGTCTGGTTTGAAAATGTACTGCATTTGATATTTCTATATCAAATGCAAAAAAAAGTGAAGTGAAATTATGCCTCGAAGGACGTACTTACCAGAATCAATTTTATTATTTAATTTACTATTATTTTAGTTTAATTATTTTATAATTTAATTATTTCATAGCTTAATTATTTTATAGCTTAATTATTACCTTCGGTCCCCTTAATTACGACAAATTCCATAATTTTCGACAGCACAGCTCTGGCGGAAATTCAAAATTATAACTTTATGGTACAAAATGCTTTCGGCAAAAGTTTTGAAAGGCCAAAGAAAATTATTGCATGCCCGATTTTGCAATTATGAAATTTAGAAGTGAAATTTTACTCCAATGATGAAAAAAAGATAACCATTATTCATGTTGCTGACGACATTCTGTAAGAGATTTACATATTAAAAAAAATCCACAGCATTGCGCATTTGCGAAAATTATTAAAGTTTAGTCTGCAATCTCAGTTGAGATGAAGTAGTCATTGTTCCTCAATAAAATAAAAAATTTTCTCACATAAAAATTTAAAAACAATAAGTTTACATTATGAAACGCTTCAGTTTAACTGGGAGTTCGAGAAAAAAACCCCTGGAAAAAATTCCTTCCATCGACATCGAATTTGAAGATTTAAGTTACCATGTCGGGAACGCATTTACAGGTTTGCCGAAATTTGAATTTTAAAAATTTAGTAATTTTCGTCTTGCAGGGCGCAAACAAATTCTAAATTCCATGAATGGAAAATTCTTTTCCGGACAGCTAACCGGAATTTTGGGCAATAGCGGTGCGGGAAAAAGTACTCTCCTAAATGTTTTAGCGGGATACGTGTAAGCATCCATTTTTTTAGCCCTTTCACGTCATCTTAAAATTTGCGTGAGAAAGTTCCACGAAGTGAATCATCTGGTAATTCAATAATAATATAAATATTTTTCATTTGTGTTTGGTAAAATTTGCATTGACCTTGCAGAGATTCTTTGGATCGCTAAGTTTTAAATTTTTAAATTAGAAAATTAATTTTTAGCCTGGATGGCGTCCAGGGAAATATTAAACTGAACGGACGGTTACGACAAATGGAAACCTTTCATCGATTATCCACTTATATAATGCAGGAAATTTTGATTCAGCCTCACTTAACAGTAAAGGAAGAAATGATAATGGCGGCTCATCTTAAGTTGGGAAACCATTCCAGTGAAGCAAAAAAGCAAATTATTGTAAGCCGATAAATATCGATAGTATCGATACTAACAAAATTTTTGTTTTCAAGGTTGACGAAATTTTGAGAAATTTGCGTTTGAGTGATTGTCACTCAACCGATGTGACCAAACTTTCGGGAGGCCAAAAGAAACGTCTGTGTATAGCATTGGAATTGATTGGCAATCCGCCAATAATATTCTTGGACGAACCGACCACGTAAAAGTAAATTTTCTTTTGGAGTTCTCTAAATAATATCGGTTTTATTCCAGAGGGTTGGATTCGGTCGCAATGAAGGAGTGCATCGATGTGCTCAAAGCGTTGACCGTTGAAGGAAGAACAGTGGTTTGCACGATTCATCAACCATCTGTGACGACCATGCAGAAATTCCATCAAGTGAGTTTGGTTTACCCAAAACCCTTTCACCTCCCAGATTGTTTTCTCGTAGGTGTACTTTATTGCAAAAGGAATGTGCGTCTACAATGGATCCCCGACCAATATGGGAGCATTCCTAAGTTCAGTTCAGTTGGAATGCCCACGCTTTCACAGTCACGCCGATTACAGTAAGTCTAATTTTGATATAAACCATGCGAAAACGGTAAGAATCCTCTTGTAGTTATCGAAGTTTTGGAGGCAAATCCGACCGTGATACCAATTTTGGTCAATGCAACGAATAATGGCAAATTTTACGTGGAGGAAAGTGAACAGCAGTTTATCTCAAACAAGGAAGATGCGACATTATCCGAACAAACGCTTTCTCCTAGTTCTTTCTGGATGCAGTTCTGCGTGCTGCTGCATCGAATGATGATTCAGCAACGAAAAAACAAATTGTCGCTGTTGATTCAATTGCTGGTTCATACAGGAGTTTCGTTACTCTTCGGAGCTTCATTTTATAATATCGGAAACAATGCAAACAAGATGATTCCAAATTTTAGATTTTACTCCTGCGTTGAAATTTTCTTAGTGTACTGCTACAGTATGTCTCCAGCTATATTGTGTAAGTAATCTAATCAACTCAATATGAAACTAAGTTTCATTTTTATTCCAGTTCCTTTTGAACTCCAAATATTAAAGCAGGAATATTTTAATCGGTGGTATGGATTAAGAGCTTATTTTTTTGCAATGATTATGCGAAGCCTTCCTCTTACAGTAAATATTCAAGAGATGTGTGATACTTCTTTCACAATGCAATATTTATTTCAGATATTATTTGTCACTGAATTTGTGGGAATATCTTACCTTTTGACCTCCCAACCTCTGGAATTGGAAAAATTCAGTAAATTTTGTCTGATTGCCATACTGGGTAGCTTAGTCTCCGAAGGACTTGGTTTGGTTTTTGGAACATTTTTAAACAGCCGAGTAATGAAACAAATAACTGGAATTATAAAAGTTACCAATTTTTTTTTTCAGAATTCGGCGACGCTTGCACCTGCAATAGTTGCGCCGTGGGTGATTTTAATGATCTACGGTTTTGGATATATGAATCAATTGGGGTCGTTCATCAAGTTTATGATATCTACCAGTTTTGCCCGCCACATACTCGTAGCTATGAATTTGGCGATGTTCCAAAACCGGGATCCTCTAGTCTGTCCCGAAGATATATTAATATGTTACTATAAGGATAAAAAGATCTTCCTTAGAGATTTTGGAGCATTAGATACATCGTTCGAAATGGAAGTGTTAAACTTGTTTGTGTACATCGTGGTTTTCCGTCTTATAGCTTTCGTTAATTTACGATTACGATTGAATCCGGAAAGGTACAGTTTTTTGTATAAAAATTTGCTTTCCAAATTTGGCAGGACAATATAATAAAACAGGTAACGGTTAGCTTAATTTTTTACTGTGAAATTATTTTATTAAAATTTTACACAAAGTGTTGTATGTTTCATTGTCCTACCCCTTGATTCGGCCCTGGCCTTTTTAAAGCCTAAAATTCAGTTAATCAAATTTGAACTTAGAATTTAAGAAGTGTTCCAGAACACTCATAGTCCTCCTACTTACTTTAACTTTAAAAGTAATCTTATGGACACACAAAAGTTTAACGAATAAATAGTATATTTTATTCCGAGTCTGTAATATCAACTTTACTGTGTTAACTCGGCTGAGTTAACACTGACACGGCCCTGACAACACAAATCACTTTTTTACTCTTTCAGTTCATGGTGTAAAGTTCATACTCTCGATACCTCCCAGACTAGAAAACAGAAAGTTGCGTACATGTTATGCATTTTTTTTTTGTTTTAATTATTCCAGTGCCATAGTCCATCACAATCTAAACCTTGCGTTTTACATTATTTATTTTAAATAATAAATTTATCATTTATCAGATTATACAAATTTACATTTAATTATAAAAAAAATTACTACCTCGGCGTTCATTGTTCGTTAGGTCTACACAATGAAACGTTTAAGTATGAGAGAAAATTTAAACCAAAGTTATTTACATCAAATTCCACCCATCAACATCGAATTTGAAAATTTGAGTTATTTTGTTGGCAATGCCAAAACAGGTTCGTCAGATTTTATTTAAAATTTTACTAAGTACCTTAAGGTTTGCTTATCTGATGTTATCCATCATTTGTTTTTACCTTAGAGCGTAAACAAATTCTCAAGTCTATCAACGGAACATTTTTTTCTGGACAGCTAAGCGGAATTTTGGGATCCAGTTGTGCGGGAAAAACGTCACTCCTAAATGCATTGGCGGGCTACGTGTAAGTACAAACTTTCTGTATCCAATCCATATACAAATCCAACTTTTAGCTTGGATGGTGTACAAGGAAACGTTAAAATCAATGGCCGACCACGCCAGATGGAAAATTTCTACCGATTATCCACCTTCATCGTGCAGGACAGCTTGATCCAGCCATACCTGACAGTAGAAGAAGATATGATGATGGCGGCTCACTTCAAGTTAGGAAACAGCGTCAGTGTTAAACAAAAGCAATCTACAGTTACGGAAATCTTGAATCTGTTGCGGTTGGACGATTGCAATCTGACTCGGGTGGAAAAACTTTCGGGAGGCCAAAAGAAACGGTTATCCATTGCTCTGGAATTGATCGGCAATCCGCCCATCATTTTTTTAGACGAACCCACCAGGTACAAACTTTTTTTTGTGATTCTTAAAATAATTTTTCTATTTAAGTGGATTGGATTCGGTTGCCATAAGACTGTGCATCGATGTGCTGAAAACGCTGGCCAATAAAGGAAGAACAGTAATTTGTACGATTAATCAGCCATCCGTGTCCATCTTGGCTCAATTCGATCAGGCTTATTTCCTTGCAAATGGTATGTGCGTTTACAATGGGACGGTGCCAAATATTCCGCTCTTTCTAACTTCTGTCGAACTGCAATGTCCTCTAACGTACAGTCACGCCGAATTTAGTAAGTCTTCATTTTGAGACCAAAAAAATTTTATAATCAATTTATTGTTTTAGTTATAGAACTCGTGGAGACCAATCGGGATTTCACAACGCTTTTGGCGGATGCTACCAATAATGGTAAAAATTATGTGGAAGAAACTAAAATTATTGCAAATGAGAGCGATGTGGTATTATCGGAACACACAGACCGTCTGATTTGCAATTCCTTTTGGAGACAACTAAACGTGTTGCTGTATCGAATGATGCTACAGCAAAATAGGAACAAATTGGCATTTTGGATCCGATTATTAAGTCACACAGTGATTGGATTGTTTTTGGGGACTTTATTTTTTGGTATTGGTAACGATGCCAGTGAGGTGCCGACCAATTTTAGAATGTGCTTATGTATATGTATATTTTTGGTCTATTGCTATCTAATAGCGCCAGTTATGCTGCGTAAGTGTTTTTTTTTAAATTAATTTAAGAACTGCGCCAGTGTCACATTGTAGTCAAATCAACCGCGAATCAAAATTTTAATTAAATTAATCCGCAAATCAAAAATCGGTAGAATTTGAAAAATGAGTTGGTTCGTTCATAGCCCCTCTACTGACATTAACTGTAGCTCTCCATTATTAAAAGGGTAACTGATTGTACACTAAAAACAAATGCAAGATCCTGATTTGTAGTTTTCCACTCGGGCTCCCTTTAAAAACTTTTGCAATGCAGCAATAGCCAAGGTCGTGCGGCCTAAGGCCGCATTGTTTCAAAAATTAATTTAATTGTTCCGAAAGTGCTCTGTGATATTGTTTGATCTTAATTCGACATTTATCAATTTTTTAGAATATAACACATCCGATGTATGTCCATCTTTCTCTCTGATCTCTTGTCGAACTCGTTTTTTGTAATTTTCGTAAAAAAAAATTACTTTTTGCGCCACCAGGCGCCGTTCATTCTACAAAACGTTTTCTTTTGTTTACGTTATCCGCGACTGTACGACACAAATCGACGGCGGGAAACGAAACGAAACATGTTAATGATCCTTCCGCAGGTTCACCTACGGAAACCTTGTTACGACTTTTACTTCCTCTAAATGATCAAGTTTGGTCATCTTTTCGGTAATACCGGCAACGCCTAAAAGGCGTCAACGCGTACCGATCCGAAGACCTCACTAAATCATTCAATCGGTAGTAGCGACGGGCGGTGTGTACAAAATGATGATGATGAACTAATATATATCGAATTAAAATCTGACAAGATTACAAACCACCGATTGTGGCATTGATTTCTATAATTTGTAAAATTAATAGAATTTTTTATGATTTACGTTCGAGACTTACGATGAAAATTTTGCATAAAATACAAGTAAACAGACCTAAACGGTCAAGATTGTGCGGCCTGAAGGCCGCATTGTTTTATCACTGGCCTAAATAAAATAATTTAGTTGTTCCATTAGTGTTCTGTTGTGTTGTTAGATGTTAATTTGACATTATTTCTTTATGTTAATTATTTTTTAATTGAAAGATTATAATATGTCGAATTAATATCTGACAAGTTTACTGCAATCTATCAGTTCTGTTCTTTCTGTATTCTGCAAAAGACACCGGTAGAACAATGCGGCTTTTAGGCCGCACAGCTTAGTGCTAGAATATAATTATTTTCTTTAAAATTAATTTTGAAATTTCCAATTAAAATTATCCAGGGATAAACATCCGGAAAATTTTGTGTACACTCGCTTGGAATTCCCTTGGAAATTATTGGCATTTCTTGAAAATCCTTGGAATTTTTTGGAAATCCCTGGAATTCCTTGGAATTCGTTGGAAATCCTTGGAATTCCTTGGAATTCTTGGAAATCCTTGGAATTCCTTGGAATTCTTGGAATTCCTTGGAATTCTTGGAATTCCTTGGAAATCTTTGGAATTCCTTGAAAGTCGTTGGAAGTCTTTGGAATTCCTTGCAAATTCCGGGAATTCCTCGGAAATCACTGTAATTCTTTGAAAATCACTGGAATTCCTTGGAAATCATTGGAATTTTTGGAAATCTTTGGAATTCCTAGGAAATCTTTTGGAATTCTTTGAAAGTCTTTGGAATCCCTTGGAATTCTTTGGAAATCGTTGGAAATCATTGGAAGTCTTGGAAATTTTTGGAATTCTTTGGAAATCCCTTGAATTCTTGGAAATCTTGGGAATTCTTAGGAAATCGTTGGAAGTCTTTGGAATTCTTTGGAAATCCCTGGAATTCCTTGGAATTCGTTCGTAATCATTGGAAGTTTTGGAAATCTTTGGAATTTCTTGGAAATCTTTGGAAGTCTTGAAAATCTTGGAAGGCATGGAAATCTTTGGAATCCCTTGGAATTCTTTGGAAATCATTGGAAATCAATGGAAGTTTTAGAAATCTTGGGAATTCCCTGGAAATCGTTGTAATTCTTGGAAATCTTTAGAATTCCGAGTCTTGTGTACAGAAATATTACTGGATATTTACTCCTTGAAAATTATATTAGCCTCTTTTCCATTATTTCTGCTTTATTACGCTCTATCTCTTTGTGATAGAACTATAGAGCTTTGTTATAGAGATATAAATCTAAGAAAATCTTAGAAAACTTGATGAAATCTTAGGAAAATAAAAAATTCTGGGAAATATAGGAAAACCGAGAAAATATAGAAAATTTTAGAAGATCTCATGTAATTTGAGGAAATGTTAGGAAATGGGAAATGTGAAAATATGTAGGAAATCCGTTTAAAACCAGAGAATCTTCGGTAATCCTGAGAAAATTTTCAAAAATCTAAAAAAATGTAAGGAAATCTGGGTTAAAAGAGGAAATTCGTGGTTTTCCAAAAAATCTTAGAAAATAGGAACTCCGAGAAAATGTAGGAAATCTTAGTAAATCTAATAAAATCCCAGAAAATTCAAACAAATCTTAAAAAATAAATTATAAAATCTTCTACTTTTCCGAAAGAAAATTAGAAGGAAATTCTGAGAAAATGTCTCAAGAATCTCGTAAAAGCAAATTAGTATGCAAACATTTGCTCTGTAATTTGCCTCTGAATTGAAACAAAACTTAAAAAAAAAAATTTGTAAAAGGCAGATTAAAATTTTGTTACCTTCTTTAACTCCCCCCCCCCTTCGGCGGATTTTATATAGGTTTTCGAAAATATCTTTGTAACCGTTTTTGGGCAAAAATAAATTACAAAAATGAAAACACTACGTAAACTTTGGAAAAGTAACAGTGAAGTGTACAGTACATTGCCAAGGTACCAAGTTCAATCCCGGGCGAAATATAGAAAATTTAGAAAATATAGAAAATCCTTTTCTTTCGGAAGATAACGACAAACCACCCGGGTGTAATTTCTTTACTCTTCTCTTTTCTTCTTCAACGTAAACTTCTCAAAAATAAAATTAAATCACTTTTTGTAATGTAGATATCTCTTAGAGGTCAAGGGAAGAAAATAAGTACAATTCCACTTTGAAAACCCTACAGTAAGAGTGGGGAGTACGATCGACAGATTTGTACCTTACATAATTATTATAAATGAAATTATTTGTTGTAGTTCCGTTTGAACTCAAAATACTAGAACAAGAATATTTCAATCACTGGTACGGACTGACAGCCTACTACGCTGCTATCACACTACGAAATGTACCTTTTTTGGTAAATATTGATTATTTTACTTTTTTATGATTTTTATTCTGAACTTTTCGTTATTTAAACTTTATATTCGAATATTCGAATAAGAATAATATCTCAACGGAGTAATTTGAATATTTAATTTATTTGAATATTCGAATAATTTCAATATTCGAATAAATTGAATATTCGAATAATTTAAATATTCGAATAAATTGAATATTCGAATTATTTAAATATACGAATAAATTGAATATTCGAATAAATTGAATATTTAATTCATTTAAATATTTGACTAATCTGAACATTGGAATTATTTGAATATTCGACTAATTAGAATATTTGAATAAACTGAATATTCGAATAATTTAAATAATCGAATAATTTAAATATTCGACTAATTTAAATATTCGAATAAATTGATTATTGAATCCATTTGAGTATTTGACTAATTTGAACATTGGAATAATTTGAATATTCCATTAATTTGAATATTCGAATAAACTAAATATTCGAATAATTTGAACATTTGAATAATCTGAATATTCGACTAATTTAAATGTTAAAATAAATTGAATATTGAATTCATTTGAGTATTTGACTAATTTAAACATTGGAATAATTTGAATATTCGACTAAACTGAATATACCATTAATTTGAATATTTGACTAATTTGAATATTCGAATAATTGGTATATTTGCAAATAATTTAAGTAATCGAGTAATTTGAATATTGGAATATTCTACTAATTTGAATATTCCAGAAAATTGAATGTTCGAATATTTAAATAATTTGAAAATTCAACTAATTGAAATATTCTAATAAATTGAATATTCGAATAATTTGAATATTCGACTAATTTAAATATTCGAATTAATTGAAAATTCGATTAATTGGAATATTGCAAATAATTTCAATATATTCGAGTAATTTGAATATTTGAATAATTGGAATATTTGACAATTTGGAATATCGCAAATAATTTAAATATTCGACTAATTGCCATATTGCAAATAATTAGCATATTCGAGTAATTTGAATATTTGAGTAATTGGAATATTCTACTAATTTCAATATTTGATAAAATTGCATATTCGTCTAATTGGAATATTACAAATAATTTTAATATTTAAATAATTGCAATACTCAACTAAGTTGAAAATTCGAGAAAATTAAATATACCAATAATTTGAATATTCGACTAAATTGTATATTCGAGTAATTTGAATGTTCGAATAATTGGAATATTCAAGAAAATTGAATATTCGAATAATTTTATTCAACTAATTGGAATATTGGAATAATTTCCAATATTCGAATAAATTAAATTAAATTTTCGACTAATTTGAATATTCAAATATTTGAATATTCGAGTAATCCGAATATTCTAACAAAGGGATTATTTGACTAATTTCAATATTTAAAAAATTGAATATTCGAATATTCGAATAATTGAAATATTCGAGTAATTTGAATATTCGAATAATTGGATTATTCGACTAATTTGAATTATTTGAGAGAATTGCATATTCGAATAATTTGAATATTCAACTACTTAATTGGAATATTGGAATAATTTCAATATTCAAATAAATTGAGTATTCAAATAATTTGAATTTCCGGCTAATTGGAATATTCGACTAATTGAAATTTGGACAAAATTAATTATTCGAATAATTTCATTTTCGAATAAATTGAATATTGGAATAATATGACTATTAGACTAAATAAAATATTCGAATATTCGATTTTTTTTTAATTTTGGAGTTTTTCTCTCCGGAAAATCTCTACCCTTTTCTTTATTTAATTTTAAAAGTTTTTCATTTCAGATTTTGTTGGTTACGGAATTTTCGCTGATAATCTACCTGATGACCAAACAACCTCTGGATTTGGTCAGATTTTTTGAATTTTCCCTATCGGCAATAATGGCCTGCTTAATATCCGAAGGAATTGGTTTGGCCATTGGTACAATACTAAACAGCAAAGTAAATTTTCTGAAGATATTTGTATACTGCCATAATGCATTTTTTTTTTGTTAATAGAATGGATCCATTGTTGCACCGACAGTACTTGTGCCTTGGATAATTGTTATGGCACATGGTTTTGGATACATAGACCAAGTGGACCCGGTCATGAAATTTATAACAGGAACCAGTTTTATTCGCTATATCTTCGTGGCTATGAATCTTGCGCTGTACAAAAATCGCGATCCGCTGGATTGTTCTGAAGAAATGTTATTTTGTTACTACAAGCATCCAGACCGTCTTTTAAATGACTTGGGAGCCACAAATACAACGTTCGGTTTGGAAATATTGATGTCGGTTGGGTTTTTCATATTTTTTCGCGTCATTGCGTATATATTTTTACGGATCCGTTTGAATCCTGCAAGGCCGAGAATATTTTCTCAATGGTTTCGTTCCCAAAATTAAGGTACCATAATCATTTAGTCAACAATTTTTGAATTAACGGTTTGGTGGGTACGACCGAGTTGGAATTACCGTTACCATTGCCGGAAACACGGTCACTCTTTATTTGTGTGTCGAGGTACTAATTATGGACAAATCAATTTTGTAAAAACAACACGCGATGTATTGTTGTGTTTTTAAACTATCAAGGTTGTTTTTCTAATGTTCCATGTATGTTCGGGTCTATCATAGAGAAAAATATTTCAACTTGGAAAGTGGTACCCATTATTATATAAAACAAAGTTTTCAAAAGTACAATTTTGATTTAAATATTAAATGTTTCGTTTTTGTTTTATTTATATTTTAAGTATGGTATTAGGATAATTTGCATTCTGAGGTAAGTCACGCATCCTACTTTAAAAAATTTTTTTTAATAATATTTAAAACCTGCTCGAAAGTAAATAGACGCAAAAATGTAAATTACGTTTGTATTAATGTAATTTTTTTCAATTCAAATCGATTTTTAATTATTATTTATTGTTGTTCTTATTAGCATTAATTTTTTAATTAGATTTTAGAATTTAATAATTATATAATAATAGGTAATTATAATAATTCTTTTTTTTTCTATCTTTTTTATATCGTTTTTATATCTTGACTGAACGTCAGTTCAAATTGTTGCTTTTAAATTAATTTTAATTTTTAATAATTACTTTATTGCCGGCAAAGGGCGGCACTGAAGTAGTCCTTTAGTGTCATCTTCCATTTTTCTAAATCTACAGCTAGAAATAGTACAATTTTTAGTGGCCGCCCGATTTGGATCAAATTTTCTTTAACTGAGAAGTAATTTTAAAACTGAAAACTAAAAATATAATTCGTACTGTTTTGAACCGGAGGGTCTGGGAGGTATATGGAATATTAACTTCAGAATGGGACTATGTAGGGTTGGAGTATCTCCTAAGGGTCATCGATTGTTAAAGTAAGAAAGCGCACTGACGCTTAAGGGCGGGTCTACTGCGAAGAAGTTTTTCACTGCCTGTCCTTGGTATGGGAGGTATGGGGGTTCTAGGAGGTATTTGGAATGTTGACTTCTGAAAGGGACTATATAGGGCTGTAGTATCTCCTAAAGGTCATCGATTGTTAAATTAAGAAAGCGCATTAATGCTATTTCCTTTATAATTTCTTGTACTTTTTTACTTTTTTACTTTAGCAGGATAGGCTTTGGTGCGGCGTTCTTCCATCCTCTATGCCCAGATTTCGCTTCCATAAGCCACGATGGGGACGATTGTCTCTTTGTATATTCTGAAGAGGGATTTTTTACAGATCCACCTCTCAGCTTTTTTATGCTCTTCGTTGTAGTCCAATGATTAGGTTATTTGCCTTGGTGCAGACCGTATCTATGTGTTGCTGGAAGCCTAATTTTTCATCTACGTGATACCCAGATATTTCTGTTGTTTCACAATTTTTATCTTTGTTCCATTGATGGACCATCCATGAACTGGTTACGCCGAAATTAAGCTTCCATGAACACTAAATACTGTCTGCATCAAGGCAAATAATCTAATCATTGAGATCTAGGACTTTTCGGCACAGCCGATTCTGCACAGAATTATATTACGCCGAATTGTTCTTTGCTCCGAATTCACTCTGCGCCGAATTGCCTTTGCGTCGAATTGCCTTTTGTGTCGAATTGCCTTTGCGTCGAATTGCCTTTGCGTCGAATTGCCTTTGCGTCGAATTGCCTTTGCGTCGAATTGCCTTTGCTTCGAATTTCTTTTGCGTCGTATTGCCTTTGCGCCGAACTGCTGGCCGGACAAAGATTATTTGCCCACTGGGAATAGGACTTTTCGGCGTCACCGGTTGGGCGCAGCCAGTTAGACGCAGCCGGTTTGGCGTAAGCAGTTCGATGCAAAGGCAATTCGGCGGAAAGACAATTTGGAGCAGAGCGAATTTGAAGCAAGGACGATTCGGCGTAACCCAATTCGGTTCAGAAACTTTTCAGTGCCGCCGATTCGGCGCAACCAGTTAAACGCAGCCGGTTTGGTGTAAGCAGTTTGGCGCAAAGGCGATTCGGAGCAAATTGATGCTGATCTTTGTTGCCTAGAGACTAAGCTTCATGCGCTTACACCAGTGCGCAGTGGTGCAACCTGTCTTGATTTTGCTTTGATTATTTTTCCAATGTCGTCCACATAGGCTAAAAAATTACAATAATTTGCCTATACAATTTATTGTAGTTTAGTGCGAAATATTGCCGTTTTCTATCTATTCCTAACATTTCCTAATTTCCCAAAATTTCCTTGATTTTATTAAACTTTTTTTAGTTTTACTGGAATTTTTTATAATTTCGCACGATTTTCTATGTATCTAAATATAATTTAGATTTTCTTTAATTTCCTAAGTTTTATGTTTAATCTTGGATTTCCTCGGATTTTTCTTCACTTGTACACCAGATTTCCCCAGAAATGCCTCCCTCGGTTGAATGTTGCCCTAATTGTTCGTATAGTATTTGATCGCTTTATTTTTTTTCTTAAACTTCAATTATCGTAAATTGCGCAATACATTTACATTTTTTGGAAGTGTTTTTATAAGAGAGGGGGGGGGTCAAAATAAGTGACCTTATTATAATGATAGATTTTAGGTGATCGCAAACGATTTATTTTTAAATTTAACTTGTGGTTAATTTCGGATTTAAGCTGCTACTAAAAGTCATCTCCCTCTTTGTTGGATCCCCGCCTGCTTTATTGATAAGAAGGGGGGGGGCAAATAATTAAACGGGAGGCTCCAATAGAACATAGAACGAAGACAGCTACTGTAAGGTATTATCCGCGTTAACGTCCTGTCGTCTTTGCGTGAAACGTTTTCACATAAAAAATACCCAGTTACCGACGAAATACCAGCGACTCAGTGGTTGATGGTTAGCTCATTCTGTTGACGGTACGTGTACCTGACGTAAATGGTTGGAACACAGTTTTTCAAAAGACAAACTCGGTTACAGTTGCGGTTAAGGTGTGGAACAGTTAACATCAAACCATAAATTTGCCACAAGACAAGTGAGTCTTCTAGTGAGTGTGGATTTCCAAGCCTCCGCACTTGGTAAAAACGCGTTAAAGCGCGATTTAACTCGAAAATTACAGATTTAAAAAAAAGAAGCTTTGCCACTCCCCGAAATTAAAAAAAAATATTTATTTGTAATAATAAAAATTCTCCGAAGGGGAACCCCCGAAAATGTTACTTTTACAAATGTTTTTTTACGAGTCCCACCTCTGTCACTGTCATTGGTCAATAGTTTTTGGCCGACAGTTCAGTTTTCTAAGCCCACGTACTTGTTAAAAACTCTCTGAAGGTCGCCAGAAGTCAAAGATTACAGATCTAGAAAATCAGAAATTCTCTGGAAACCCCCGAAGTCAAAAGACACGGGTTTAGAAAGATCTGGACTCTGTTTTTAAATAAACTTCGGTTATAATTAACCTCGAGCCGTGCCGTCTCCTTCTTTAACTGAAATGAAATTCCGTGTAGCTTAAAGAAGTTCTAAAACAAAATTATCAGAATTATTAATTTTTTCTTCTTTTTCCCCATCTCACTAAGTGCGCCGTATAGGCAGTCCCTTCATGCAAATGTGGGGTACTCGTCATACCGGCGCAATCGCTGATGGCCGCTTTTTTAATGTGTATTCCTTAAGACTATAGAACACCTTAAAATAGTCTAAGGTGTATTCTAACCTGTATTATTATATGTTGTGTCAATTTCAAATACAATAACAAGACAACAATTTAAAATTTGAGGGTGCACCATCTATTGGAATTTACTATAACTATAAAATAACGTCACAAAAATAGCGGGATTTGCGATAACTCTAATACTGTATTCCCGTTATTGTAAAATACCGTATCTCGTCACGTGACTTTTAGCGTTGGCGGAGAGTTTATACCGTGGTGTGGCGATAACTCCCTAATTACAAAAATTAATAATTCTGATAATTTTGTTTTAGAACTTCTTTAAGCCGCTCGTCCACGCTCTGGACTTTGTTTTGCGCAATAACAAACAGTGCACCAGCGGAGCGCGCCTATTGGGCGTCGGGCTGGCAGGTCGGTGCTACTCGCACTGCGACTTTCTTACTAGGAGAATCAAAAGGGGGGGTCTCAGGCGTTCCTTCCAATTACTTTTTTTCCCGACTTTGTAGATTTTTCCTCTAAAAAATAAAGCGGATACTTATTAGTTGGGAGGGGGGGGTCATTCCCCTAGTAACTGTTAATGTCAATCATTTAAACATCGACTGTGTTTGGGGGGGGGGAGGGGACTGCAGAATAGCTTTGGTCTCTTGTACCTCAGAAAGTCCTCAGGTCAGTAGTTGCCGCACTGACGTACCTAGAACTTTTGCCGCCCGGGGCGGCCTTAAATTTTGCCGACCCCTATCAAAAATATTTTACTTAAATTTAAACTTCAAAATTACTAAAATTTCAAACATGGCCAGAAAATAAAAAAAACCCAAAATTTTTACATACCGCAATCTGCCGCCCCCTTAAATATGTGCCACCCCCCTAGGTACGCTAGTGAGTTGCCGAGCCCTTGGACGATCGGGTTTTCCGAGAATCTCGCAGCTTCGTAGAGCTTATCCGCCGCGTTCCAGATAAACTCTTCGATGGACTCCAGGTTGGAGTCCTCCTGCAGTCGTTTGTTGCTGACGTACCACGGGGCCTTCCTGGCACGTCGCATAGCTATATTCAGTACAGCTTGCACCTTATTAATTATAGTAAATAATTTAAAAAAATATTATTATTTTTTTTTTTAATATTTAATTATTTTATTAAAAATAAATTAAAATTAACTTTTTTGATTTTTAAAAGGGGGGATAACGAATTTTTTTGAAAATCTTAATCGGCGAGTTTAAAGTTTAAAGGTATAATTACTCACATACAATGTAGTTTTTTTTTTTAGATCCCGTATTAACAATCAAGGTTAAGAACAGCAATAAAATATATTAATAATAATTTACGAAATTATCATTGTGATATGTTAATTGTTATCGATTACTTACTGTTCTTGTTTTTTTCTTCCTTACATAACTTTTTTTTTATTACAACGAATTATTTTATGACTACATTGTATATTATATCATAATAATATGATTAGAAACTATATTTTCAAGTGACTAACAAAATAAAAAAGTCAGATAGAATTTAATCGATTTGAAAAGTGCATTATAGGAAATTTACAGGAAATATTATGTTTAAAAAAATAATTATGATTAAGTAAGTAAAAAAAAATTATTTTTATTTATTAAAAATTTAAATTAATAATTAAATTTCAATATATTACGAGCTGCTCAGATTTTAGTGCATTTTTGCATTTAAAAATTAACTAAATTTAAAATTATTCTGATTCTTGCATTCTTTTTAATAAATTAATATTTCCTCATATACAACTACTAAAGTTAGCACGAATTTGAGATTTCAATTGAATAACACAATTATATAATTTTTCAAATTTAAATAATTAAAAAATTAAAATGTAAATTCGTACCATAGGTAAGGAACACAGTTGATTCGTTACCGTTCTACATTCTGGTAATAATAATTTGAATTCTCACCAAATGAACTTTTTCGAAAAAACATAGTAAAATCAAAATTCAAAAAATTAAAAATGGTGGCGGAAGATAAGGACATTTCGCGCTTCATAAACGCATACAGCACTCTACCGAAGAAATTCACCTTCATCGAAGAGACGATTCCAATTTCGATAAAATTCGAAAATCTCACCTATTCGGTGAAAGAAAAACGATCAAGTGAGTTTAAATTTTTGCAATAACATTCTCATCAACACAATTTTTTTTTAGAATCCAAAATACTTCTTAACGGTGTGGGTGGCCAATTTTCCTCTGGGGAGTTGACCGCAATTTTGGGAGCAAGCGGGTCGGGAAAAACCTCTTTGTTAAACATTTTGTCTGGCTATGTGTAAGTAAAACCTCTAAGGGCTAATGGGAATCTAACTCTGGTTTTAGTGAAAAAAATGTGAAAGGAACAATAAAAATGAACGGAGAAACCTGCAATGTGAAACTTCTTCGAAAATTATCGGCCTATATAATGCAGAGCGATTTGCTGCAACCACTGTTAACCGTGCAAGAACAATTGATGATCGTAGCGAAGTTAAAGTTACCAAACAGATTAGAAGAAAAAAAATTGATAGTTGGTCTAAATGCACTTTTCGGGGAAATTTACTTATCTTCACTTTTTAGGTAAATGAATTCGTAGATGTGTTCAACTTACGGAATTGCTGCAAAACCCGAGTGGAAAAATTATCTGGAGGAGAAAAAAAGAGACTTTCAATAGCTTTAGAATTAATCAGTAACCCCCCTATTATTTTTCTTGATGAACCAACCAGGTAGAAATTTGAATTACAAATTACACATTGTCTTTAATTTAAAAATATCGAATTTCAGTGGTCTAGATTCCGTTACCATTGATTTATGCATTGAGATCTTCAAACAACTTTCTAGTGCCGGAAGAACCGTAATTTGCACGATACATCAACCTTCCGTGTCGATTATGAATCGATTTGACCAAGTAAGTGTTTTAATTTAATTCGCAAAAAAATTGCCAGTTGTGTTACCCCCCCCCCCCCCCCCGATCCAATGGCCAAAAAATCTACTGAAGAAATTCTTATGATGAATAACTCTCTGCTAGCCTAGTGAATAGAGTGGTTCACTGTATTAATATTTAATATATCGCGGAAATCCAAGTGTAGATGTGAGGGGGAGGTAAATAATGACCAAATCACCAATGATGTGCCGAAGTGCAGCACCATAAGGGAAAATCAACACCGAAATTAAATCTTAATTTCCAGAAAATAATTAAATCAAAGTTTAACTTTTGTTAAACTTGGCTTAGACTCGGTATAGCCCATCTACTAAGATTAGGTTAGAGATGACAGATGACTTTACAGTAGAAGAACGTTTGTCTATCTTATTATTACAGATTTTACTGTATATTTTAAACGAGGACCTTGGCAACAAGCCCTACTGCAGCCATGGAGACGCTTCCGGGGCTTCATCCACAACATTTAGTTGTGGAAATAAAGAATAGAGACACTACTGAGAAGCCACTACTAAGAGGGGAGAAGAAGTCACCATGCAGGAGCTGGGGGCTTGGTATGATACCATCTGGAACACATATGGATCTTAAACGGAAGTTAGTACTGAAGCAGGAATCAGCAGACGTAAAACAGGCGATGCATTCACCATAATCTTGAGCTGCCACGCTACTGTCTTTCGGGCAGAAATAACTGCAGTCACAGCCTACATAGAGGAAATGATATGGAAGGCATATGCTAATAAGCGAATTTGTATCATGACCGATAGCCGGGCAGCTTTAAAAACCTTGGAAGGAGTGGAAACACAATCCAAGGTTGTAAGTCACTGCTTCGACTTGCCAGTGGCACTAGCACAACAAAACAGCTTCACGCTAAGGTGGGTGAGTGAAATGTCTCCGGTAGCGAAATGTTCCAGTAGCTAAATGTCCTGATAGTTCCAGAACACTTCGCTACTGGACATTTTATACCCGGACATTTCGCACCCGGACATTTCGTACCCGGACATTCCGCTCCCGGACATTCCGCTACCACTTTTAGCATATTTTGAATTATTTTTATTATTTAAAATTTTTTCATTTTTTCAATTTAGCCCCCTCTGGCTAATAGCACCTATTCGAGTTCTGGGTTAACATTCATAAAAAAATAATTAATGCTAAAATTTGGTAACGAAAAGCAAAATGTCCTAGTAGCGAAATGTTTTGTGTCGTACCCGGACATTTCGCTCCCGGACATTTCGCTACCACTTTTAGCATATTATTTATTATTTGAATTATTTTTATTAATTAAAATTTTTTCATTTTTTCAATTTAGCCCCCTCTGGCTAGAAGCACCTATTTGAGTTCTGGGGTTAACATTCATTAAAAAATAATTAATGCTAAAATGTGGTGACAAAAAACGAAATCCGGAAGCGAAATGTCCTAGTAGCGAAATGTTTCGGTAGCGAAATGTCCCGGTAGCGAAATGTCCCGGTAGCGAAATGTCCCGGTAGCGAAATTTTCGGGTAGCGAAATGTCCGGGTATGACATGTCCGGATGAGAAATGTCCGGATGAGAAATGTCCGGGTATAAAATGTCCAGTAGCAAAGTGTCGGGTCACCTAGTAGGTTTATATGTCTAGCACTAGCCTCAATGAAGTTACGATACCTCGGCTGCCTATATCTGACAACCGAGGAAATAACCCAAGCATCCATCGGCAGAATACTTAATTTTACTGTAGAAATAAAGTTGATAGAGTAAAACTTAGAACGCGGGGTACAAGAAGCTTAGACCTTTAGTGAAAGTGGGAAAGGAACAACGGTTTAATAATCAGACACGTAGCTACGTACCCCCCCCCCCCATTTTAAAAAAACATTTGTTTGTAGTAATAAAAATTCCCGGAAAGGAAACCCCCAAAAATGTTACTTTTTACAAAAGGTTACGGGCCCGTCAGTAATAATATCAAAACTTTATACTTTACTCTGAGTTTCAAGGGGAGGGGGACTGTACACTAGAGACTACGGTACCTTAGTTTGTAATAACTGTGCAGCTTTATTTATATTATCCCTGAAACCCTAAAATGTTCAGGTTCAAAGGTTAAGATTTACGGGTTGGGTACAACTCGCCGCCCACGATTCGCCGAGAGCTTCTAGGGCCATATATCAATAATCTAATTACTCGATTTGTTAACCTTTTGTATTTACATGAGAACACATGTCAAATAACCAGTGGCGTAGCTAGAGCTTTTGCCACCCGGGGCGGTCTGATATTTTGCCGCCCCCTACCAAAAGAATTCTACTTAAATTAAAAAAAAAAAGCAAAAAAAAAAGGTCATCGAGGTGTTCGTAATCAAACATTTAACATGCTCTAGCATTTTTCAAAACCAAAATTTTTTTTCGACCGATCCGGTTGATCTGCCTGTCTGATTATCTGTTTATCCCATTATCCGGTTATACATTAAGACCTTGATACATCTTCAATTTTGTATCCTACATTTTCTTCGTTTTAAACTTTTTCTAACCAAAACAAAAATTTAAAAAAAATTATCTGCTTACATGGGGGGGGGGGGAGTTACATCCTCAACCATTATTAATTTTTTGTTTTACTTACAGGTGTACTTTCTTGCCAAGGGATCCTGTATTTACAATGGCTCCACGGACAACATATTGCCGTTCCTAAATTCGCTTAATTTGAACTGTCCAATTACGCGCGGTTATTCCGAATTCGGTAAGAAAATTGTTCTGCATCGCAACAAAAAGGTAAAAATCGAGTTTTAGTGATCGAAACTGTGGAAGCGAATCCGGAAACCATCCAATTTCTTTCCAATGCAATCGAAAACGGAAAGGTTAATTATCGAAAAGTGGATTTCGTCAAAAATAGATTAATGCGCGACCAGAATCAAAATATTGAAAAATATTACAATGACAGCAAATTTCATCCCAACTTTTGGAGTCAATTTATTATAATCTTCCATCGCATGATATTGCAGCAATCGAGAAACAAAGTTGGTTTAGCCATACAACTCTGCACCCACATCATGATAGGCGTGGTATACGGATTGGCGTTTTATGGAATCGGGAGTAATTCAAAAGTATTAATGTCGAATATGTTTTTCTGTTGGATGTGCATAATGTTTTTCCTGTACAATCCTTTTATGACTAATATTACCGTTTGTATGAAATAAATTATTTATTGGGTGTTGGTAAATATTTTCCAAACTTCCAGTTCCAATCGAAATGGAAATTTTAAGAAGGGAATATTTGAACCGATGGTATGGCTTTAAGGCTTACTTCTTGGCGCTATCCTTGCGAACGCTACCAATTATGGTATTATAATTTTTGGAATTGGTTACAAAATTCTGAGTTTCATATTTTAGATTGTTTTAGGGACAGGAACGGTCTTAGTTGCTTATTTATTAAGCGATCAGCCTATGGAGGTCGAACGCTTCTTTCGTTTTACGCTGACTTGCATATTGGTGAGCATAGCATCGGAAGGATTAGGTTTAGCAATTGGAACCATCTTTGGAACATTGGTAATGCTATATTGGAAACTTCCAAACCGGAAGTACATTTTGTTTTTTTAGGGCGGATCAATTGTTGGTCCATGCATTGTAGCGCCCCTGGCTATGATTTCTTTCTATGGGTTTGGATATGGTAACTATATCAGTACAGCAGCTAAAATGATAATGAGAATAAGCTACGTGCGGTTTGCATACATAGCAGGAATGTATTCCTTAATGGATGACCGACCTGCGTTAGATTGCTTAGATTTATTTTGTCCATACAAAGATCCGAAGCATCTTCTCCGTGATTTGGGAATATCAAATAGTTCTTACCATTTCGAAATATTGGGATTGATGGCTTATGGGTTACTTTTTAGATTTATAGCTTATTTGGCGTTAAGATATCGGGTGCAAGAAGAATTATCAGGAAAAAATTCAGACTTTGTTGGTAAACTGTTACAAGTCAAAAATTAATGTAAATATGTAAATATAAAATGAGAATTAAAGTAAATAACTAAAAAGACATATAACACGGTTCTGTGTGATTTTGCCCGAATTCCTTCCCACGTAAAACGTAACGTAAACAAATTTAGAACTTCAAAACATTAGGAAGCGTTGCGACGCCCGTTTTATGATCAAACCTACTAAACAGAGAAAAAATTATGTTTTTTTCAATATTCATTTTTCAATCTTACAAGTTCTAATTATTTTACTCAAAAAATTGTCTCATCTCTGAGAGGACAAAAGCAGAACTACAATCATCCATCCTCCAAAGCTGGAAACAAAAGTGGCTAAACCTTCTGAGGAAGGTGGAAGCGGATGTCTGGGGACTGCGGTACAAGATCGTTACCCGAAAGATAGCAAAAACAAACATACTCGGGCTTACACCACAACTACTGAACCTAATAATCGCAACGCAGTTTACCCGAAATGACACTAACATCTTTCGATGAGAGAAAACAGAAACTTCCCATGTTTCACTATGGAAGAGTTTACCCACGCGGTTTAAGATATGACGATTGATAAAGATCACCGAGTGCCCACAGCTGGTACTTGACGTTCTGACATTTACATTCCCGGACATATGGAAGAGGTCAAGATTGAGCAACGAAAAAAAATTCCTTGATAACCCCAGTCCCTATAGGCCAATATGCCTACTATAAGTGGTTTTTGGCGGAACACAAACTCCGAAAAAGACGGTCCACCACAGACGCTCTGAAGGCTGTGGTAGACACCGCCAAGAACGCATAGAGGGATATTCTCATCGCATTGGATGTGGAGAATGCATTCAACTCAAACCCTGGTGGAAGATGCGAAGATATTTGGATTTTCCGACGACTAACGGTAATACCCGAAAAGCCCGAGGCCGTGTTATTGATTGGCAAAAATACAAAAATCTCGCGATTGAATTGAGGGGTTACCAGAGGTTAGAGGTTATTGTAAACAGTCAAATGTGTTTCGATGTCCATGTCAAAGAAGCATCCAATAGATCAGCCAAGATGTCAACATCAGGCAACTCCATGACTCTCTATGGAGCACATGTGTGGATTGAGGCTATGAAGGAGGCGATGTACCGTCAAAACTATGAGAGGATACAGAAGTGGATAAACCTTAGAATTACATCTAATTACCGTACCATATCTAGCAATGCAGTAGCGGCGGCGATGCTTCCGATCGAAACTACGAAGCAGAAATGGCAAGATCGATGGTCCCAAGGAAACAAGAAGCCTGGACCAGAAGTTTCAAACCGGTGTAAAAACCGTAGGTCGAGAGAACATATGGAAAGCTGAATCACGAGCTCGTCTAGGCCCTGAGGAGCCACGGGTGTTTCAACCACTGTCTTCATAGGTTTAACTCACCTAACTGCATATATTGCGAGAGGTTGGTGGACGACGCACAACATACCATTTTCGTGTACGATAGCAGAAACATTACTTAACGAAATGCTAAAAAATGAAGAAAGATCCTCCATCCGCCAAAAAAAGAGGTCAGATTTAAGTTCAAGGTTTTTAAGGCAAATCTAAAGGGCGGCATTTTAGCTGTTGACGTGACAAATTGAAATATTAATGAAATTCCCTGAGATGCCACCAAAAAATCGAAAAAAGCTAAAGAAAAAGCTCACAATCCTCATAAGGGGACGGAAATTTGTGTTTTTGTCCGGGGCGGCGTAACGGCTAGAGCGGCCCCTGCTGGTAGTGACCTTAGATGTGCGCAATGCCTTCAATAGTGCCGTTATGGAGTGCCATCCTCAAAGCTCTCCGGAACAGAAGTATGGACCCGCACATCTACAACATCTTGGTCAGTTACCTCAGTCAACGACAAATCATCCTTAGACGAGAAAAAGACGCACCATGCTTGAGAGTGACCAGCGGCGTGCCACAGAGATCTGTTTTAGACCCATCCCTGTGGAACATTATGTATGACGATGTATTGAAACTCCGCCTACCAGAAGGCGTCACACTAGTACTTAGGATTTGCCGACGACCTGACTCTGATAGTCAGCGACCAAGACGCAAAAGTGCTCGAAGCCAAAGCCAACGAAGCCGTGGATCCACACCCATGGTTTACAACTGGTCCTCGCGAAGTCCGAAGCGGTTTTGGTTTCCGAAAGAAGAACGGTGCCGAACATCAGCATCCTAATGGTCGGCTCCCCCATCCAACTCAGGGAGTAAAGTTGGACAAACACCTCAACTTTGTTCAACACATAAGAGAACCGCGGCCAACGCCGAGTGCTTGCAACCGTTGTACACTCCATTCTCCGTCTGGCAAGAGGCCCTCCAGGCTCCACGCAATCGAGAACGTCTACTTCGAGTGGCAGCTTTGATAGGACACTTTGGACAAGTGCACATCTTCAACACCACGCTGGACAGCTGGCAGGCAAGCTGAGGAAAGGCCGAGGTTGGACGGTGGACAAGGCGGGTCATACATGACATTTGACAATGGGTCGCCAGAAGCCACGGCTAGGCAAATTACCATCATCTGACAAAAGCCCTCACTGACCTTGGATGCTTCAACGCATACCTACACGAATTTAACAGAAGACCGACCGCCCAGTGTGGCCACTGCGATACGGAAGAGGACCATACCTTCTTCGAATGTTAGAAGAGCCTTAAACTTCGAAACCCAGAGGACTGGACCATCATTGAAGAATGGATACATACGGTCCTACAAGGAAAAGAAGCGGCGGAATAGAAGAAACATTACAAACACGACGAAACATCATTCAAGCGGCGGCAGACGGAACAGTCCAGACGACAAACCTACACGACGCGAAAGTAATGCCTAAAGGCGGATACTCGCCGCCGAACTTTTGGGAAGCCGAGGAGAGGTTTTAGTCAGTGAAAGTCTGATGACACTACCGTCGTAGATGGTGACGGTGTCTCTTACGAGATTTCTTCCTCCCTTCATACTTTAAGAAAAAAGAAGGTTTAGATTTAGATTTACGTTTAGGTTGAAGTTGAGGTTGAGGTTGAGGTTGAGGTTGAGGTTGAGGTTGAGGTTGAGGTTGAGGTTGAGGTTGAGGTTGAGGTTGAGGTTGAGGTTGAGGTTGAGGTTGAGGTTGAGGTTGAGGTTGAGGTTGAGGTTAAAGTTAAAGTTAAAGTTAAAGTTAAAGTTTAGGTATAGGTTTAGGTTTAGGTTGAGGTTGAGGTTTAGGTTTAAAGGTTCAGGTTAAGGTTTAGGTTTAAAGGTTCAGGTTAAGGTTTAGGTTTAAGTTTAGATTTAGGTTTAGGTTTAAGTTTAAGTTTAGGTTTAGGTTTAGGTTTAGTTTTAGGTTTTAGGTTTAGGTTTAGGTTTAGGTTTAGGTTTAGGTTTAGGTTTAGGTTTAGGTTTAGGTTTAGGTTTAGGTTTAGGTTTAGGTTTAGGTTTAGGTTTAGGTTTAGGTTTAGGTTTAGGTTTAGGTTTAGGTTTAGGTTTAGGTTTAGGTTTAGGTTTAGGTTTAGGTTTAGGTTTAGGTTTAGGTTTAGGTTTAGGTTCAGGTTTAGGTTTAGGTTTAAGTTATGTTTAGTTAAAGTTAGGCTTAGGTTAGTATACTAATAAAATTTCTTTTATTTACAATGTTTTCGCAATTGCAGATGTTTTTACCAACAGACAATTCACTTTTTGACGTCTTTTGAAAAATATAATTAGCTAAATATACTGAAGCAGAACATAAGGCTTCCGACTATAAATACTTCAGGGGGTAACATTGCACTTAGATAATTTCAAGTTACTTTTTAAGCAAAAGTTTTGTGACAAAATCAGAATTGTTTCCTGTTAACTCTCGTTGTACACGATATTTTAACACGAAATATGATACAATTCGAAAAATTAACCCATACACCGCCAATCCTAATATTGAACTATTTAAAACTCCTAAATCTCTCATGAGATGATTTGGATCTTTGTAATAGCAAAATAATTCGGAACATTCTGCTGGAAGTCGGTTTTCCATTAACGCGGAAATCGCTGCTACGTATCCAAAACGCATGTAGCTTATCCTCATTATTATTTTAACTGCTGTACTTGTAGAGCTACCGTATCCAAACCCATAGAGTGGAATCATAGCTAATGCGACGAGACAGCAAGGCCCGATAATTGAGCCAGTCTAAAAGTACAATTTTGAGTTTGGACAGACTCAGATGTTTTTACAAAATATTACCAATGTGCCAAAAGTGCTTCCAATTGCTAAACCAAATCCTTCAGATGATATGCTTACCACAATGCAAGTCAATGTGAAGCGGAAAAATCTTTCCATCTCCATTGGCTGATCGGTCATTAAATAAATAATTATGGTCGTTCCTGTTCCTAATACCACCTAAAATATGAAATTCAAAATTTGAAACCAATTTTCGAAATTACTAACTATATTTGGAAGCGTCCGGAATGACAACGCTAAGTAGTAAGCCTTCAAACTGTACCATCGATTTAAGTATTCTTTTCTTAAAATCTCCATTTCAATTGGAACTGGAAGTTAATGTAAAAAATTATGTAACCAATTGCAGATACCTTATTTCATACAAACTGTAATATACGTCATAACAGGATTGTACATGAAAAATATTAAACAGATCCAACTTAAAAAAATATTCGACAATGTGGTTTCAGCGTTTTTTCCGATTCCCAAAAATGCCATTCCAAACATCACACCTATCAGGATATGAGAGAAAAGTTGAATCATTAAACCAACTTTGTTTCTCGATTGTTGCAGCATCATTCGATGAAATATGATGTTAAATTGACTCCAAAAGCTGGGATGAAATTCATTGCTGTTGTAGTATTTTTCAATTTCTTGGTTTTGGTAAGACCTGGGGTCTGATGGTCTGTGATTAAGTTTTCCATTTTGGATTGCATTGGAAAGAAGTTGGACTGTTTCTGGATTTGTTTGCACAGTTTCGATAACTATAAAACTGCATTTTAAGTGTTTTGTTCAGGAGATCATCAGTTTTTTTTACCAAATTCAGAATAACTGCACGTGATTGGACAGTTCAAATTAACTGAATTTAGGAATGGTAAAATGTTATTGGTGGATCCATTGTAAATGCAAGTTCCTCTTGCGAGAAAGTAAACCTGGTCAAATTGGTTCATGATGGAGACGGAAGGTTGATGGATCGTACAAATTACAGTTCTGCCAGCATTGGAGAGTTGTTTCAAGATTTCTATACACAAATTTCTGCTGACGGTGTCTAAGCCACTGGAAAAAAAATTGTTTGGAACTGAAGCTATTTGGTTCAAAATGCAAACCTGGTAGGTTCATCAAGAAAGATGACGGGGGGGTTGCTGATCAATTCTAAAGCTATCGAAAGTTTTTTTCTTTCTCCTCCTGACAAATTTTCCACTCGGGTTTTGCCACAGCTCTGCAGGTTGAAGATCTTCAGGAATTCATTAATCTAAAAGAGTAAGCGTTGATTTAGGTATAGTTATTCAAAATCAAAAAGGAAAACTTTAGCAAAGGCAATCATAGAATCCTGATTTTTCAGGTAGCTGAAAATGTCGTAATTCTACGATCATTTTACCAAGTACCCATCCGTAGGCTCTCAGGACTGATGAGTTAAACTTTCATGTTAGCTAACACCTATGTTAAAACATAACAAAAATAACTTTACTATCAATTTTTTTTCTTCCAGTTTGTTAGGGAGCTTTAGCTTCGCCACAATCATCATTTGTTCTTCCACGGTTAAATGCGGTTGCAACAGATCGTTCTGCATTATGTAGGCCGACAATTTTCGGAGCAATTTCATGTTGCAGGTCTCTTCGTTTATTTTTATCGTCCCTTTAACATTTTTGTTACTGAAAACAGAATTATTAGACTAAGAGAGCAAAATTTGGCAGAACTGAAATTTTATTTACACATAACCGGATAAAATATTTAACAGAGTGGTCTTTCCAGATCCGCTTGCCCCCAAAATTGCGGTAAAATCGCCAGAAGAAAATTGGCCGCTTGCACCATGCAGCAGCTGTTTAAATGCTAAAACTTGCGTTAATTTGAATTTTTTTTAATTGACACTCACTTGATCGATTTTCCTTCACCGAATAACTTAGATTTTCAAATTTTATAGAAATTGCAACTGTTGCTGCTTCGATGAAATTGATATTTTTAGGAAACGTTGAGGATGGTCGATTTGGATCCAGATAAATCTGGTTATACGATGTCATGGTGTAATTGTTTATAAAAAGCAAAAAACCAAATTTCCTGTAACGACAAATGCGAGACGCAACGAATTTTATTAATTAAAAATTAAATTATAAATTTTCTCTAATCCAAAATTCGAATCCAGAATTTTCACTTTGTAACTCAACCATAATAGTAATCACACCAATCCACTAATTAAATAAATAATTTAACTAATAATATTTGGCAATTTTTTAATAACTCATTAAATTTGTGTAAATAACAGATAATTTGCATTTATCCTTAATTTGGTTTATCTAATTTATTATTTTTATCTCTTGCTTAATATTAGCTGAATGTTTTATTAAAATATTATAATACCGTCAATGGGGGTAACTTTGGCCCAATTTTTGCAGTTTTTTCATAAATTGCGTTAAATTACACAGATATACCAAACTTACATCCAATTTTCTGGTATTATCAAACTCTGCTAACTTCAGAGAACAAATGCACAGAAAATTAAAGCTGTCCACTAAAAGTTCATTATCATAAAGGTTTGAGATAACGTACACGTATGTAGTATTGCGTTGTTACTGCAATTTACCCCCTTGACAAGTTGCTCCGGCTAGTCAGACCCTGGTCAGACCCGTCAGACCACAATCAAGTGTGCAAATTGCAAAATGTAAAGCAGTTGCAGTTGAACTACGATTTTTGATCGAATGATCGACGATAAAAAATATTTACAAATTTTGAAAAATTTTGAAAATGGCCCAATATCAAAACAATTTTCTAATTTCAAATCCAAATCTAAAATGTCTGTTCCATGTCGTGGCTTAACCACAACTTTTTATTTATTTATTTTCTCCTTCTACAGAGTGTTCTCCTTTCAAATAAAATTTTTGTCTAAGTCAAATTCCTTGGGGGGGTACCTCTCTTTAAAGCAATTCTATGAATTTCTGATTTCAAACGGCCATAGCTCCAATATTATTGATTTTTTAAGCTTAATTAATTATAACTTTTTTAAAGATTATTTACTTATCTACAAATTAGATTATAACCGCTTATCGTGTAGAATCAACAGATTTCGAGTTATAAATTAAATTACGGAAAAAAATGTTTTATATTTTGCTTTTATTTTTTTTTACCTACACCTTGTTCATTATTTTCAGAATTTCTGTGAAAACGATTGGTTTTCCAAACAAATTTATTTGACTAAAGTTGTAGCCCGTTAAATTTCCTATCCGTTTTAAGCCGTCAGTTTTTTTCCTAAGACGTTTCCTTTAAGAGATACGGAGTTTGCAAGAAAAGTAAAAAAATAAAACCTGAATTTTTTCAACATTTTTTCCCTTAATTTAGTTTATAACTTGAAATTCGTAGATTCTAGACGATAAGGGGTTATAACCTAATTTGTAGATAAGCAAATGATCTTTAAAAAAGTTCTAATCCATTAAGCTTAAAAAATCAATAATATCGAAGATATGGGGCTTTGAAATCATAAATTTAAAAAATTGCTTTATAGCAAGGTACCCTCCCAAAAGTGTGGACTTGGAGTTTAAAATAATTGAAGTTTAAAAAAATACAAGTAAAATTCAATATTAGTCGCTAGGGAAATCGGGTATACCAATGAAAAAAATCTGAGAAAATTCTAAGTAATCCGGTGAAATTTGAGGAAATCTAGAAAATCTTAAAAATACTGTAGATCAACTGGTTTTTTGCTGCACAAATTGTTTTAAAGAAAATCTTTTGCTCTGAACTACAATAATTTGTATAGGAAAATTCAAATTTTTTGTGGGGGGTTATCGTGTTACAAGCTATTTTCGCATTTTGGATTTGTATAAAAAACCTAAAAATTGGACTGCGTTATGTTAGAATATACTACACCTTTTCCAGGAGTAATTCAAAAACCGTCGATTGTAATTCAGATTTGTCAACTGATATTCACAAATCGGCAATTGTAATTCAGACTTGTCATCTGATATTCAGAAATCGTCAATTGAAATTTTGAAACCGTCAGTTGATATTCAGAAATTGTCAGTTTTAATTCAGATTTGTCAACTGAAATTCACAAATCGGCAATTGTAAATCAGATTTGTCAACTGATATTCAGAAATCGTCAACTATAATTCAGAAACGGTCAGTTGATATTCAGAAATTGTCAGTTTTAATTCATATTTGTCAACTGATATTCAGAAATCATCAATTATAATTCAGAAACGGTCAGTTGATATTCAGAAATTGTCAGTTTTAATTCAGATTTGTCAACTGAAATTCAGAAACCGTCAGTTTATATTCAGAAATTGTCAGTTTTAATTCAAATTTGTCAACTGATATTCATAAATCGTCAATTATAATTCAGAAAGGGTCAGTTGATATTCAGAAATTTAGCTTCGTCATCTGATATTCAGAAATCGTCAATTGAAATTCCGAAACCGTCAATTGAAATTCAGAAACCGTCAGTTGATATTCCGAAATTGTTATTTTAATTCAGATTTGTCAACTGATATTCAAAAATCGGCAATTGCAATTCAGATTTGTCAACTGATATTCAGAAACCGGCAATTATTTTCCGAAACCGTCAGTTGATATTCAGAAATTGCCAGTTTTAATTCAGATTTGTCAACTGATATTCACAAATCGGCAATTGTAATTCAGACTTGTCATCTGATATTCAGAAATCGTCAATTGAAATTTTGAAACCGTCAGTTGATATTCAGAAATTGTCAGTTTTAATTCAGATTTGTCAACTGAAATTCACAAATCGGCAATTGTAAATCAGATTTGTCAACTGATATTCAGAAATCGTCAACTATAATTCAGAAACGGTCAGTTGATATTCAGAAATTGTCAGTTTTAATTCATATTTGTCAACTGATATTCAGAAATCATCAATTATAATTCAGAAACGGTCAGTTGATATTCAGAAATTGTCAGTTTTAATTCAGATTTGTCAACTGAAATTCAGAAACCGTCAGTTTATATTCAGAAATTGTCAGTTTTAATTCAAATTTGTCAACTGATATTCATAAATCGTCAATTATAATTCAGAAAGGGTCAGTTGATATTCAGAAATTTAGCTTCGTCATCTGATATTCAGAAATCGTCAATTGAAATTCCGAAACCGTCAATTGAAATTCAGAAACCGTCAGTTGATATTCCGAAATTGTTATTTTAATTCAGATTTGTCAACTGATATTCAAAAATCGGCAATTGCAATTCAGATTTGTCAACTGATATTCAGAAACCGGCAATTATTTTCCGAAACCGTCAGTTGATATTCAGAAATTGCCAGTTTTAATTCAGATTTGTCAACTGATATTCACAAATCGGCAATTGTAATTCAGACTTGTCATCTGATATTCAGAAATCGTCAATTGAAATTTTGAAACCGTCAGTTGATATTCAGAAATTGTCAGTTTTAATTCAGATTTGTCAACTGAAATTCACAAATCGGCAATTGTAAATCAGATTTGTCAACTGATATTCAGAAATCGTCAACTATAATTCAGAAACGGTCAGTTGATATTCAGAAATTGTCAGTTTTAATTCATATTTGTCAACTGATATTCAGAAATCATCAATTATAATTCAGAAACGGTCAGTTGATATTCAGAAATTGTCAGTTTTAATTCAGATTTGTCAACTGATATTCAGAAATCATCAATTATAATTCAGAAACGGTCAGTTGATATTCAGAAATTGTCAGTTTTAATTCAGATTTGTCAACTGAAATTCACAAATCGGCAATTGTAAATCAGATTTATCAACTGATATTCAGAAATCATCAATTATAATTCAGAAACGGTCAGTTGACATTCAGAGATTGTCAGTTTTAATTCAGATTTGTCAACTGATATTCATAAATCGCCAATTGTAATTCAGATTCGTCATCTGATATTCAGAAATCGTCAATTGAAATTCAGAAACCGTCAGTTGATATTCAGAAATTGTCAGTTTTAATTCAGATTTGTCATCTAATATTCAGAAATCGTCATTTGAAATTCAGAAACCGTCAGTTTATATTCAGAAATTGTCAGTTTTAATTCAAATTTGTCAACTGATATTCACAAATTGTCAGTTTTAATTCAAATTTGTCAACTGATATTCATAAATCGTCAATTATAATTCAGAAAGGGTCAGTTGATATTCAGAAATTTAGCTTCGTCATCTGATATTCAGAAATCGTCAATTGAAATTCAGAAACCGTCAATTGAAATTCAGAAACCGTCAGTTGATATTCCGAAATTGTTATTTTAATTCAGATTTGTCAACTGATATTCAAAAATCGGCAATTGCAATTCAGATTTGTCAACTGATATTCAGAAACCGGCAATTATTTTCCGAAACCGTCAGTTGATATTCAGAAATTGCCAGTTTTAATTCAAATTTATCAATTGATATTCAAAAATCAAATCAAATCAGTAGCACTACAACCCAGAGTGGATCTTGGCTGGCCACCTCATTTTATAAAGGATTTTTAAGGCAGGTTCCCTCGGTGGTTTGCCATTGCCTGCCGAGGGAAAACGGCTAGAATAAAATTCCAGCTCTACTCGGGTTCGAACCAAGGATCTCCGCTTGGAAGTAAAATTGCTATTGTTGGTATTATAAAAATGCGATAAAAATATTAAGTTTGATAAACGCAATCAAGATCAATTACATAATATTTAAAATATTAGGAAAGTAAGCATTATTTACAAGAATTAAGAATAATAAATTATTTATTTCAGATTTAACTTGTTCGAAGTTCAAAAATATTAAAAAATAAAGTGTCTATTGTGAATTTTACTCTATCACATGTGCTTGTTTATAATTATTGCTTAATTATGAAACTTAAAAGTAATCTAATTTTATTTATCAATTTACTGATAAAAATTTAGTGGAATAACTTGGCACAATCTCGCATTTGTTGCTGTACCATACAACACTAAAATTGTTTTTTTTATAAAAAATTTCATCATGACACTGTATAATCAGGTTTATGCAGGTCAATCATTGGAAACGTTTCCTAAAAAGATCAGTTTTATCGAAGCAGCTACAGCTCCAATTTCTATAAAATTTGAAAATCTAAGTTATTCGGTCAAGGAAAATCGATCAAGTGAGTGTCAATTTTAACAAATTCAAATTAACGCAAGTTTTAGAATATAAACAGATTCTGGACGGTGTCAGTGGGAACTTTTCTTCGGGCGAATTGACTGCAATATTGGGCGCCAGTGGATGCGGAAAAACAACTTTGTTGAATATTTTGTCTGGTTATGTGTAAGTAAAAATTGTAACCCCCCTCCCCCCCCCCCCCAGGACACTGCAAAAATCATTTTTTATTTTTATTAGTAAAGAAAATGTGAAAGGAACTATAGAAATAAACGGAAAAGTCTGCGACGACGTGCAATTGCTCCGAAAATTGTCAGCTTACATAATGCAAAAGGATCTGTTACAACCGTTTTTAACCGCCGAAGAACAAATGATGCTGGTGGCCAAACTTAAATTACCAAACAGTTTAGAAGAAAAACAGTTGATAGTTGAGTATTTGTCAAAATTGACAATTGTCATTGACAAATGTCAAAATTGACAATTGCCATTGACAAATGTCAAAAACCTTAATTTTAGGTTAACGAATTGCTAACGGTCTTCAATTTACGGGACTGTTGCAGAACCCGAATGGAGATGATATCGGGAGGTGAAAAAAAAAGACTTTCCATTGCTTTAGAATTGATCAGCAGTCCACCTATCATTTTTATCGATGAACCGACCAGGTAATATTGGGCATAAAATTGTAACTTTAAAAAAATAAAATTTTAGTGGTTTAGATTCCGTTACCATCGGTATATGCATCGACATCTTCAGACGACTTTCGGCTGCTGGAAAAACTGTCATTTGTACGATCCACCAACCTTCGGTGTCCGTCATGAGCCAATTTGACCAAGTAATTTTGGTAAACTTCCAATCAAGAACATTAACTAACTTTTGTTTACTTCTAGGTTTACTTTCTCGCAAAAGGAACCTGTATTTACAATGGCTCGACCGAAAATATGTTACCGCACCTAACTTCGCTCAACTTGAATTGTCCAATCACGTGCAATTATTCCGAATTTGGTATTATAATAGCTTTTAACCGGCGGCGTTTGAGCAAAACTTATTAAATCGAATTTTAGTGATCGAAACTGTAGAAACAGAACCTGAGACCATCCTGCTTCTTTCCAATGCAGTGGAAAATGGAAAAATTAACATAAGAAAATTTGACAACCCCAGAAGTAATCTCGCACTTAACGCAAGTCAAACAAAAGACAGCGACTACCAAACGCCTTTTTGGACTCAATTTATACTAATATTTCATCGTATGATGCTGCAGCAATTAAGAAACAGACTTGGTTTGGTCATTCAGCTGTTCACTCATATCCTGATAGCTCTCATGTTTGGATTAGCATTTTTTGGTGTTGGAAGCCGTGCGGAAAATTTAACATCAAATATTTATTTCTGCTGGATTTGCATCATGTTTTTCTTGTACAATCCTATGATGACATACGTCACAGTTTGTATGAACTAAATTATTTTAGGTGTAAATAATTAATTGTTGTTTCGAACTTCCAGTTCCCATAGAAATGGAGATCTTAAAAAGGGAATATTTAAACCGCTGGTACAGCCTCCAGGCCTACTTCTTAGCGTTATCGTTGCGATTGCTTCCAATTATGGTACAATACAACTTCAGCAAATCAAAATTTTGAATTTCATCTTTCAGGTAGTTCTTGGATCAGGATGTCTTATAGTGGCTTATTTATTAACCGCTCAGCCACTGGAGGCAGGACGATGTTTTCGTTTTATTTTGGCTTGCCTTTTGGTAAGCTTGGTAACGGAAGGATTTGGTTTAGTGATTGGATGCACGTTTGGTACATTGGTAACATTGCTGTGGTACATTAAAATCCAATCAAAAGTGAAAATTATTTTTAGGGAGGAATAATTCTGGGGCCAGCAGTAATTGGACCGATCACTATAATTCCGCTCTATGGAATTGGATTTGGTAGCTCCGTTGGTTTAGCATCAAAAGTAATAATGAGGATGAGTTACATTCGTTTTGGATTTGTAGGGACGATGTATGCCTTAATGGAGGACCGTCCACCGCTTGATTGCGCAGAAATATTTTGCTATTACAAAGATACGAAGCATCTTCTGCGAGATATTGGAATTCAAGATAACTCTTACAATTTCGAAATATTAGGATTGGTAATTTATGGGTTTCTCTTTCGAATTGCCGCCTATTTTGTGTTAAAATATCGTATGCAACAAGAGTTATCTACTAAAAATTCAGATTATATGGCTAAACTGTTACAAATTAAAAGTTAATGTTTAAATTAATTAGGTAATTTAATTTATAGTATTTTTATGCAATTTAATTTGTCAATGGATTTGCCGAATTGTAAGATTTACAATAGGAACAAGGGGTAAATATCCCAAAAATTTTGTGTACATTCGTTTGGAATTCCTAGGAAATTGTTGGACGTCTTGGAAATATTTGGAATTCCTTGGAAATCGTTGGAAGTCTTGGAATTCCTCGGAATTCTTTGGAATTCTTTGAAAATCCTTGGAATTCTTGGAAATCATTGGAAATTCTTGGAATTCTTGGAATTCCTTGGAAATCGTTGAAAGTCGTGGAATTCCATGGAATTCTTGGAAATCATTGGAATTCCTAGGAAATCATTGGGATTCTTTGGAAGTCCTTGGAATTCTTTGGAAATCATTGAAAGTCTTGGAAATCCTTGGAATTCCTGGGAAATCGTTGGAATTCTTTGGAAGTCTTTGGAATTTCTTGGAATTCTTTGAAAATCCTTGGAAATCTTTAGAATTCCGAGTCTTGTGTACATAAATTTTGCTGAATATAACAATAAATTTTGGGGAATTATTATGTCATGAATTGACAAAAAAATTTTTACAATAGAACACTGCAATATTTATTATTTGAGAGATACAATTTTAGAATGTTTTTGTATCACTTTTTATGTAATTTTTTTTAATATAAAAAATCTAATTAAATGTAGTTAATTTTCAAAATTTTATATTTTTCAAAATATAAATTTAAAAAAAAATGCTAAATATTTTGTGAATTTATTTATTCAAAAATATTTTTATTTTATTTTTCCAAAATTCCACTAATATACTATTTTTAATGTTTTTATTATTGTTACGTTTTTTCTTCCTTAATGAATTATTCAAATATTATAATGTATTAATTACAAAAAAAAATTAATTATTATATCCGTATATTTTGTTTGTCTGCGTTAAATGACCCATGACTTGTTTATTTTTAATCCTAGAATCTTATTCCGTAATATAAAAATAATTTAAAAAAAAAACAAAAACAAATTACTCTACGTCACTGTCGCTTAAAACAATAAGGTATATAGTATCAAAGGTCAAGACAATGGCATATATGGGGGGGGAGAGGTATGTCAAAATTAAAAATTACAAGACTTTATTTAATTGACATATTTTTAAAAAATAAAAAAAAGTTTTATATAATTAACTATTTACTAAATCGAAAAAAGGTGAATTTAACAAATTATGGAAATTATCCGGATGTTTATAATAATTATATGGTCAAAGTTGACAAACAATTACAATATTTATTTTATTTTAAAAATAATAAGAAATTCAAGTTTTTCATAATATTTACTTTTTATTAAATATACTGAGTTGCTCATAGTTTCGGTAATTAATTAATACAACGCTGTAAATAATAAAAAAAATAAAACAAAAATTTTAAAACTACAGACAATTTTTCATACCCCCCCCCCCCCAATAGAGATACTGAACACAAAAATTTGAGTTTTTAAAACTGGGGGTCTGAGGGTTATATTACATATTCTCTATTATATCAGTAATTGTGTAAAAAAAATTACCAAATCTCAGTGCCTTCGCTCTGCGCATGTATGTTTAATTTTCACACCGTAAACGGTACCACAATTTACGTCACTGGATACCGGGAGGCATTAATTTAACCCCCCAATTGCTTACTGCGACGATAAAGAGTAAGATATCTTCTAAAAAAGTAATAATTATTTATGTAATAAAAGCAAACAAAGAACATGCAGATAAGGAGGTATGAGTAGTATACAAATAACCCCCCCCCTTCGCCAAATTCCAAACAAGAAACTGTTATTACTTATTTATTTGTGATAAGTAATATTTACCTATTTAATAAAATTGCTATCTATAGCCAGGAGATATGGGAGTATGAAACTCCCCCCCCCCCCGCAGTACTCCAGTGTACCAGAAATTGTGTTAAATGAAAAACCCTGAGTAATTCAATCTTATCGCATATGTGTTTAATTTTCACCTCAGAAATGGTATCCCAAATTATAATAGTCACTGTATACTAGAGGGCGTATTAATTCCATAATCCTCCAACTCCCCCCCCCCCCAAACGTACTTACTGCCGGAGGATAGAATAGAATCTGTCCTGAAACAGTAAAATATATTTATTAAGCAAAATTGATAAAAGAATATGATTGTCGACGTTTTTGCTCTTCTTCCATCTGGTCCTGATGATGGTGCAATATATAATCTCCAAAACGTCGACAATCACAATTTAGTGTTTGATTTGCATCCCATTTAACCCGAGATCCTTTTTTATTTTTCAATTTTACTGGGAGAGAATTTTGGTTTACTCTATCAAAGAAAATGTTTGCAAAACTTTGTTTTTTAAAACTGGGCGGCCTGAAGGAAGGAATACCCCCCCAATACACCAGTACACCAGTAGCAAATGTAAGCATTTTCAAAGATGTTCGTTATTACCGAGTTAAAAATAATAATAATTTGTATTGAAAATTTAATATTCAAATCTATAAAAATATTCAATATATTATTGCTGCCCTGAGGGGTATTCCATACCCCCCAGACCTTCCAGTGCTTACTGACGAACCACAGAATAAAACTTGTTTATCGATTTTTAATTTTAGACTTTAAAATCAGAAAAAAGAAGAGAGCTTTAGGATATATCTTTTCAGCTGTAAAAGCACTGTCTAAACGTTTAAAGCAATTTAACCAAACAACCAAAAAATTATTCCATCCATTATTGTAGCACTGGGGGGTATGGACCCCCGGTACCGGTTTCGGATTTCCCGAAACGATACCGCGTTTTTCGAACTCCTCGCATCAAATCACGTCGGTTTTGGTCAAAAAAAGACCAATTAAATTTTTGGCGATTTTTGAAAAAAACGTAAGGTTAACCCCTTTGGTGTTTTTTCACCCCAAAAATTGAAAGTTTCAAATCCACACTATTTTTGGCGTTTTCCTATGCAGTTTTTTGAGATAAATCGACTGACGCAGGCAGATTTGCCGTAAGTATAATATTTTAGGATTTATGCGTCTTTAAAGTTGGAAATATTTGAACGTCATTTTGAACCGCTTACGAGCGTTTTCCCCCAACGATACCGCGTTTTTCGAACTCCTCGCATAATTTCACGTCGGTTTTGGTCAAAAAAAGACCAATTAAATTTTTGGCGATTTTTGAAAAAAAACGTAAGCCCCTTTGGTGTTTTTTCACCCCAAAAATTGAATGTCTCAAATCCACCCATTTTTTGGCGATTTCCTATGCAGTTTTTTGAGATAAATCGACTGACGCAGGCAGATTTGCCGTAAGTATAATATTTTAGGATTAATGCGTCTTTAAAGTTGGGAATATTTGAACGTCATTTTGAACCGCTTACGAGCGTTTTCCCCCAACGATACCGCGTTTTTCGAACTCCTCGCATCAAATTACGTCGGTTTTGGTCAAAAAAAGAACAATTAAATTTTTGGCGATTTTTGAAAAAAACGTAAGGTTTAACCCCTTTGGTGTTTTTTCACCCCAAAAATTGAAAGTTTCAAATCCACACATTTTTTGGCGTTTTCCTATGCAGTTTTTTGAGATAAATCGACTGACGCAGGCAGATTTGCCGTAAGTATAATATTTTAGGATTAATGCATCTTTAAAGTTGGGATTATTTGAACGTCATTTTGAACCGCTTACGAGCGTTTTCCCCCAACGATACCGCGTTTTTCGAACTCCTCGCATCAAATCACGTCGGTTTTGGTCAAAAAAAGAACAATTAAATTTTTGGCGATTTTTGAAAAAAACGTAAGGTTTTTTTTTGGTGTTTTTCACCCCAAAAATTGAAAGTTTCAAATCCACACATTTTTTGGCTTTTTCCTATGCAGTTTTTTGAGATAAATCGACTGACGCAGGCAAATTTGCCTTAAGTATAATATTTTAGGATTTATGCGTCTTTAAAGTTGGAAATATTTGAACGTCATTTTGAACCGCTTACGAGCGTTTTCCCCAAACGATACTGCGTTGTTCGAACTCCTCGCATCAAATCACGTCGGTTTTAGTCAAAAAAAAACCAAATTAAATTTTTGGCGATTTTTGAAAAAAACGTAAGGTTAACCCTTTTGGGGTTTTTTTACCCCAAAAATTGAAAGTTTCAAATCCACACATTTTTTGGCCATTTCCTATGCAGTTTTTTGAGATAAATCGACTGACGCAGGCAGATTTGCCGTAAGTATAATATTTTAGGATTTATGCGTCTTTAAAGTTGGAAATATTTGAACGTCATTTTGAACCGCTTACGAGCGTTTTCCCCCAACGATACCGCGTTTTTCGAACTCCTCGCATCAAATCACGTCGGTTTTGGTCAAATAAAGACCAATTAAATTTTTGGCGATTTTTGAAAAAAAACGTAAGGTTAACCCCTTTGGTGTTTTTTCACCACAAAAATTGAAAGTTTCAAATCCACACATTGTTTGGCGTTTTCCTATGCAGTTTTTTGAGATAAATCGACTGACGCAGGCAGATTTGCCGTAAGTATAATATTTTAGGATTAATGCATCTTTAAAGTTGGGATTATTTGAACGTCATTTTGAACCGCTTACGAGCGTTTTCCCCCAACGATACCGCGTTTTTCGAACTCCTCGCATCAAATCACGTCGGTTTTGGTCAAAAAAAGAACAATTAAATTTTTGGCGATTTTTGAAAAAAACGTAAGGTTAACCCTTTTGGTGTTTTTTCACCCCAAAAATTGAAAGTTTCAAATCCACACATTTTTTGGCTTTTTCCTATGCAGTTTTTTGAGATAAATCGACTGACGCAGGCAAATTTGCCTTAAGTATAATATTTTAGGATTTATGCGTCTTTAAAGTTGGAAATATTTGAACGTCATTTTGAACCGCTTACGAGCGTTTTCCCCAAACGATACTGCGTTGTTCGAACTCCTCGCATCAAATCACGTCGGTTTTAGTCAAAAAAAAACCAAATTAAATTTTTGGCGATTTTTGAAAAAAACGTAAGGTTAACCCTTTTGGGGTTTTTTCACCCCAAAAATTGAAAGTTTCAAATCCACACATTTTTTGGCCATTTCCTATGCAGTTTTTTGAGATAAATCGACTGACGCAGGCAGATTTGCCGTAAGTATAATATTTTAGGATTTATGCGTCTTTAAAGTTGGAAATATTTGAACGTCATTTTGAACCGCTTACGAGCGTTTTCCCACAACGATACCGCGTTTTTCGAACTCCTCGCATCAAATCACGTCGGTTTTGGTCAAAAAAAGACTAATTAAATTTTTGGCGATTTTTGAAAAAAAACGTAAGGTTAACCCCTTTGGTGTTTTTTCACCCCAAAAATTGAATGTCTCAAATCCACCCATTTTTTGGCGATTTCCTATGCAGTTTTTTGAGATAAATCGACTGACGCAGGCAGATTTGCCGTAAGTATAATATTTTAGGATTAATGCGTCTTTAAAGTTGGGAATATTTGAACGTCATTTTGAACCGCTTACGAGCGTTTTCCCCCAACGATACCGCGTTTTTCGAACTCCTCGCATCAAATTACGTCGGTTTTGGTCAAAAAAAGAACAATTAAATTTTTGGCGATTTTTGAAAAAAACGTAAGGTTTAACCCCTTTGGTGTTTTTTCACCCCAAAAATTGAAAGTTTCAAATCCACACATTTTTTGGCGTTTTCCTATGCAGTTTTTTGAGATAAATCGACTGACGCAGGCAGATTTGCCGTAAGTATAATATTTTAGGATTAATGCATCTTTAAAGTTGGGATTATTTGAACGTCATTTTGAACCGCTTACGAGCGTTTTCCCCCAACGATACCGCGTTTTTCGAACTCCTCGCATCAAATCACGTCGGTTTTGGTCAAAAAAAGAACAATTAAATTTTTGGCGATTTTTGAAAAAAACGTAAGGTTAACCCTTTTGGTGTTTTTTCACCCCAAAAATTGAAAGTTTCAAATCCACACATTTTTTGGCTTTTTCCTATGCAGTTTTTTGAGATAAATCGACTGACGCAGGCAAATTTGCCTTAAGTATAATATTTTAGGATTTATGCGTCTTTAAAGTTGGAAATATTTGAACGTCATTTTGAACCGCTTACGAGCGTTTTCCCCAAACGATACTGCGTTGTTCGAACTCCTCGCATCAAATCACGTCGGTTTTAGTCAAAAAAAAACCAAATTAAATTTTTGGCGATTTTTGAAAAAAACGTAAGGTTAACCCTTTTGGGGTTTTTTCACCCCAAAAATTGAAAGTTTCAAATCCACACATTTTTTGGCCATTTCCTATGCAGTTTTTTGAGATAAATCGACTGACGCAGGCAGATTTGCCGTAAGTATAATATTTTAGGATTTATGCGTCTTTAAAGTTGGAAATATTTGAACGTCATTTTGAACCGCTTACGAGCGTTTTCCCCCAACGATACCGCGTTTTTCGAACTCCTCGCATCAAATCACGTCGGTTTTGGTCAAATAAAGACCAATTAAATTTTTGGCGATTTTTGAAAAAAAACGTAAGGTTAACCCCTTTGGTGTTTTTTCACCCCAAAAATTGAAAGTTTCAAATCCACACATTGTTTGGCGTTTTCCTATGCAGTTTTTTGAGATAAATCGACTGACGCAGGCAGATTTGCCGTAAGTATAATATTTTAGGATTAATGCGTCTTTAAAGTTGGGATTATTTGAACGTCATTTTGAACCGCTTACGAGCGTTTTCCCCCAACGATACCGCGTTTTTCGAACTCTTCGCATCAAATCACGTCGGTTTGGGTCAAAAAAAGAACAATTAAATTTTTGGCGATTTTTGAAAAAAACGTAAGGTTAACCCCTTTGGTGTTTCTTCACCCCAAAAATTGAAAGTTTCAAATCCACACATTGTTTGGCGTTTTCCTATGCAGTTTTTTGAGATAAATCGACTGACGCAGGCAGATTTGCCGTAAGTATAATATTTTAGGATTAATGCGTCTATAAAGTTGGGATTATTTGAACGTCATTTTGAACCGCTTACGAGCGTTTTCCCCCAACGATACCGCGTTTTTCGAACTCTTCGCATCAAATCACGTCGGTTTTGGTCAAAAAAAGAACAATTAAATTTTTGGCGATTTTTGAAAAAAACGTAAGGTTAACCCCTTTGGTGTTTTTTCACCCCAAAAATTGAAAGTTTCAAATCCACACATTTTTTGGCGTTTTCCTATGCAGTTTTTTGAGATAAATCGACTGACGCAGGCAGATTTGCCGTAAGTATAATATTTTAGGATTTATGCGTCTTTAAAGTTGGAAATATTTGAACGTCATTTTGAACCACTTACGAGCGTTTTCCCCCAACGATACCGCGTTTTTCGAACTCCTCGCTTCAAATCACGTCGGTTTTGGTCAAAAAAAGACCAATTAAATTTTTGGCGATTTTTGAAAAAAAACGTAAGGTTAACCCCTTTGGTGTTTTTCACCCCAAAAATTGAAAGTTTCAAATCCACACATTTTTTGGCGTTTTCCTATGCAGTTTTTTGAGATAAATCGACTGACGCAGGCAAATTTGCCGTAAGTATAATATTTTAGGATTTATGCGTCTTTAAAGTTGGAAATATTTGAACGTCATTTTGAACCGCTTACGAGCGTTTTCCCCAACGATACCGCGTTTTTCGAACTCCTCGCATCAAATTACGTCGGTTTTGGTCAAAAAAAGAACAATTAAATTTTTGGCGATTTTTGAAAAAAACGTAAGGTTAACCTCTTTGGTGTTTTTTCACCCCAAAAATTGAGGGTTTCAAATCCACACATTTTTTGGCGTTTTCCTATGCAGTTTTTTGAGATAAATCGACTGACGCAGGCAGATTTGCCGTAAGTATAATATTTTAGGATTTATGCGTCTTTAAAGTTGGAAATATTTCAACGTCATTTTGAACGTCACGGTGGCTTAAAACAATTAGGATATAATATCAAAGGTCAAGACAATCAGATATGTAGGGGGTGGGGTATGTCAAAATTAAATTACAAGATTTTTATTTAATTGACATATTTTTAAAAGATAAAAAAAAAGTCTTATATAATTTATTAACTATTTACTAAATCGAAAAAAGGTGAATTTAACAAATTATTGAAATTATCCGGATGTTTATAATAATTATATGGTCAAAGTTGACAAACAATTTATTACAATATTTATTTTATTTTAAAAATAATAAGAAATTCAAGTTTTTTTATAATATTTATTTTTTATTAAATATACTGAGTTGCTCATAGTTTCGGTAATTAATTAATACAACGCTGTAAATAATAAAAATTCTAAAACAAAAATTTCAAAACTACAGACAATCCCCCCCCCCCCCCAATAGAGATACTGAACACAAAAATTGGAGTTTTTAAAACTGGGGGTCTGGGGGTTATATTACATATTCTCTCTTATATCAGTAATAATTGTGTAAAAAAAATTATCAAATTTCAGTGCCCTTGCTCTCCGCGCGTATGTTTAATTTTCACACCGTAAACGGTACCACAATTTATGTTACTGGACAAAAAACATGCAGATAAGGAAGTATGAGTAGTATACATATACCCCCCCCCTCGCCAAATTCCAAACAATAAACTGTTATTATTTATTTATTTGTGACAAGTAATATCTACCTATTTAATAAAATTGCTATATACAGTATTGTATACCCAGAAGAAATGAAAGTATAAAACTCCCCCCCCCCCCAGTACACCAGTATACCAGAAATTGTGTTAAATAAAAAACCCTGAGTAATTCAATCTTATCGTATATGTGTTGAATTTTCACCTCAGAAATTGTATTCCATATTATAATAGTCACTGTATACTAGAGGGGGTATTAATTCCATAATCCTCCAACCCCCCCTCCCCCCAAACGTACTTACTGTTGGAGGATAGACTAGAATATGTTCTGAAACAGTGAAATATATTTATTAAACAAAATTAATCAAAGAATATGATTGTCGACGTTTTTGCTCTTCTTCCATCTGGTTCTGATGATGGAGCAATATATAATCTCCAAAACGTCGACAATCACAATTTAGTGTTTGATTTACATCCCATTTAACCTGAGATCCTTTTTTATTTTTCAATTTTACTGGGAGAGAATTCTGGTTTACTCTATCAAAGAATATGTTCGCAAACCTTTGTTTTTTAAAACTGGGCGCCTTGGGGGAAGGAATACCCACCAGTACACCAGTACGTCAGTACACCTACATTCAATGTAATATTCAACAGCAAATGTAAGCATTTTCAATGAGTTAAAAATAATAATAATTTGTATTAAAAATTTAATATTCAAATCTATAAAAATATTCAATACATTATTGCTGCCCTGAGGGGTATTCCATACCCCCCAGACCTCACAGTGCTTACTGACGAACCACAGAATAAAATTTGTTTATCGATTTTTAATTTTAGACTTTAAAATCAGAAAAAAGAAGAGAGCTTTAGGATATATCTTTTCAGCTGTAAAAGCACTGTCTAAACGTCTAAAGCAATTTATCCAAACAACAATAAAATTATTCCATGTATTATTGTAGCACTGGGGGGTATTCCATACCCCCAGACACCCCGGTATCGATTGCCAAAATATGTAGATTTATATTTCTTTTATGAAAATATTTAAAGAAACCAATCCAAGAACTTACACACAAATTTTAAGCTCTGAAACCGGGGGGTCTGGGGGGTATGGAATACCCTCCAGTACACCATAAATTGTATTGAAAAGAATGCACACAAACGTTTAGCATTTAAAATTATAAAAAGGGAGTGAGCTCTGGCTGTTACGGTCAATGATGTAAATCGGGCGTTAACGTCAATGGCCGGACAATTACGTCAATGCCCATTTATGATGGCCATTAACGTCATTGGCCGGCACTAACGCGATTGCCAGTTAGCGGTGGACAATGATGTAAATATTTTCATCTGATTGTAATATTTACGTCTTTGGCCGGTCAATGACGTTATTGGCCAAGAAGGATTGGACAATGATGATTTATAGAATAAAGACATAAGGAACAGTAAATTGGAGATTTGAATTAGACAGTCAGCTTTCAAGTGACATTTACGTGTTTTGCATGCATTGCATACATTGATGTATTATAATCATTTATTAACAAAAATAATAAAAGGTAAAAAAAATTTAAAAATTTTTAAAAATTTGCCAAATAAAATTAAAAAATAATGAAATCTAATTTTCTATATTAATCATTTTTATTCTGGCATGAGAGTGATCCATGGCATTTCGAATTGCAAATTCTCGTAAAAGAGTATAGTTTCATCATCGCCCACTCTGTATTGGGCACAAACGTCATTACCCGGACAATGATGTAAAAACCACATATGAAATTTTAAATGTCAAAATCGCCCAAAATTGACGGTCAGTGACGTTATTGGCCGGACGTTAACGTTAATGTCTAGTTAAGCTGTCATCATTGACCGTAACATATCCTTTTACCTGTAAAACAGCAGATTATCTCTTAATTGCGTTGTAAAGCAAGTGGAGCAATTTTTGTACACATCCTTTTTGTTAAAAATTTACAATCATACTTATTATATATTAAAAGTCAATATTAACACTCAAAAAATTATTAAGTGCATTACTGTAACACTGGGGGGTATTCCATACCCCCCAGACCCCCCGGTACCAATTGCCACAACATACAGATTTATATTTCTTCTATGAAAATAGTGAAAGAAAGCAATCTAAGAACTTACACACAAATCTTGATTTTTTGAAACCGGGGGGTCTGGGGGTATGGAATACCCTCCAGTGCACGATAAATTGTGCTGAAAAGGATGCACACAAACCTTTGGTCTTTAAAATTAGGAAAGATGAGAGAGCTCTAGGGTATATCAAAAAATGTAAATAAAAATTGCGGGGGGGGGGATATGGAATACTCTCCAGTACACCAGATGATGTAGCCATAATTTTATTTCGGGGGGGGGGTCACTCGTAAAAAGCCTTATGTAAAAATAAACATTTTCGACGGTCCCCATTCCGGGAATTTTTATTATTACAAAAAAATGTGTTTTTACTATTTCGGGGGCATGTGCCCCTCCCTGGCTACGGGCCTCAGTAGATGAGACATGGTAAAATCAAAAAATTTAATATAATAAGAAACACAAAAAAGCATTCTCAAATATATAATAATACTTAATTAAATTTTTTTTCTAAGTTTTTCAAATTAAACTGTCTGATTTTACACAGAAATAGTAATAAAATACATAATAATAATTTTTGTTACGCAGTTATGAACGAACTCACACGGATTTCAGTCGAACGAGGATATCAAGCGAATATTATCTCAAGCATTTCAAGAAAAATTTGGGTCAAATTAAAAAAAACAATCGAATGTGGCCATGCCCATAACTTTGTCATACTTAAAAAAAAAAATTTTAAAAAGACTAAAAATAAAACAACCAAAAACAACCAAAATAAATAATAAGAAAACAAAATGCAAAATAAAACTTTTTAAAAATTATATAAACAAAAATAGGATATTTACACGATTATTGGCTAATACTTCTGTATTATTATTTTGGAGAAGAATAAAATAAAAAAATAAAATTAATAAAATTAGAAAAAAATAATTTTTTTTAATTTACAAAAAAAAACCAACAAAACCAACAACTGCGCAGATTTTTTTTTGATTTTTTTTTTATTACACCATCTGACCATATGATCTTTCATATGATTCATTCACCTATATTTTAAAATCACTTTTTTTCAAAAAAATTCCGATAAATTCGTACAACTTTTTTGTTTTTTGGCAAATATCTCAAAAATTACGGATTTTTCGATAAAAACTGTTCAAATGTTTTTTGAAACTGATAAAATTATCTTTAATTTGATATTTTTCTTGATAACATACCATTTTCCCGAACGAAGTTATAGGTTTTCAAAAACTCGAAAATTGAAATAAAATTATTTCAAAAAATTTTGAGTAAAATTTTTTGAGTTTTGTGACCCACATTTTAAGATTTTAGATTAGAAAATCCCTTTCGCATAATAAACAAATATTTTTTTATTTTCTCCTTTGGCAAACAAACCGAAGTCCAATCGGTGTCTTTGCTGTCAGTAGAAATAGTATGCATAATAATTACTTCAATTAATATTTTGTCATCAGTTCTGTATATTGTGATGTGTCAAGGATAGCGTAAAATATTATTTATAGCTCAATAATTGATTTCCGGTCAGTATATTCGCAGTTTCGTGGGTTTCTCGTGTTTTTTTCAGTAATACCAATAGAATGATCTGTATCTTTTGTTTATTGTTTTAATTTTAACCCAATTTTAGAATCGGACGTCGCGACGTAATTGGGTGCGGTTGTACGCGTATTGATTTAATCACAAAAGTGCGAGAAGCCACACAAAAATGAATTTTAAATCTGAAATTTTGCGATTTTGAACTTCTAATTTTTATTTGCATTTTAAAAAGTCAACATAGGAACATCAGATTTCAAGTTCAATTTCGAGATAAAAATAGTACCTACTATTGTTGTCAAACCTACTAACTGTTGTACCCCACTTACATAATATTTATAGGTAGTACATATGCACGCGATCACAATCAGTTGTTTATTATGAACATTAAAAAATATTTAACATTCCTTAATCGAATTGGTTATTAACTATTGCTACCATAATTACAGTGCATCTCCCACAGTCGTTTCGCGTTCGCATTATTACCACACCAGATATTGGCGTAAATTGTTGTTCTTTTGTTTTATTAAAACAAGCGATTCAATATTTCTGTATTTGACAAACAATGGCGGACGACGACGATGTTTGTCGCAGTTTAAATCAACCAACCGAAGCGGTTCCAAAAAACTTCAGCTTTCTCGAGGAAAAAGCGGTTCCAATATCTATAAAATTTGAAAATCTAAGTTATTCGGTGAAAGAGGAACGATCAAGTAAGTATTACCAACTTTCCAATCGCCAATTAACGCAAATTTTAGAATTGAAACAGATTCTAACCGATGTCAGTGGTCAATTTTCCTCCGGCGAATTGACTGCAATTTTGGGCGCCAGTGGATCGGGAAAAACTACTTTGCTGAATATTTTATCCGGTTATGTGTAAGTAAAATTCTGCTTCATACAAAGTATAACCCAAACCAAAAAAAAAATTTTTTTTCAGTAAAAAAAATGTGAAAGGGACAATAGAAATGAACGAAGAAACTTGCGACGTGAAATTGCTGCGAAAGTTATCGGCTTATGTAATGCAAAGAGATTTATTACAACCGCATTTAACCGCAGGGGAACAAATGATGATCGTGGCAAAACTTAAATTACCCAACAAATTGAAACAAAAAAAATCAATTGTAAGTATTTTCGGAAGCGGTGATTCCCCGCCTCTACAGCCGCCTATATTTCCAGGTGGATGAATTCATGAATTTTTTCAACTTGCGGAATTGCTACGAAACCCGAGTGGAAAATTTATCGGGGGGAGAAAGAAAACGGCTTTCGATAGCGTTAGAATTAATAAGCAGTCCACCAGTCATTTTTCTCGATGAACCTACCAGGTAATAATGCGGAGTAAAAATTTAAAATTCCGTACTATAAAATTTTAGTGGTTTAGATTCCGTTACCATAGATTTGTGCATGGACATCTTTAGGAGGCTTTCGAGTGCTGGAAGAACTGTGATTTGTACGATCCATCAGCCCACGGTGTCCATCATGAACCAGTTTAACCAGGTATGCCTGTTAATAAGAGTTTCCTTTACGACGGCGAAACGGCCGACGGCGAAACAGCCGACGGCGAAACAGCCGACGGCGAAGTGACGACTGTGAATATTTCTGAGACCACCACTTTATACCCAAAATGAACTAAACAATATTTGTATCCCAGTTTCACATCTTTTGTATACCTCCAGACCTCCCAGTGATTACTGCCCTAATATAGAGATATATTTGTTCTATAAGAATGAAAAGTAACCATCTAATAAAATCAATCGAAATACATGCACACAACCTTTGCTCTTTAAGATCAGGAAAGGGGGGGGCTCTGAGGCGTATCTTTTTAACTGTAAAACAGAAAGTTATCCCCAATATCAAGTAATTGCGTTCTTTAGCAAGTGAAATCATTTTGTACACATCAATTTTATTCAAAGTTGATAATAATACTAATTACATTTTAAATTTCAATATTCACACTCAAAAAATATTACATGCATTGTTGTTACACTGAGGGGTATACCATACCCCAAACCCCCCGGTACCGACTGCTACAACACATAAATTTATTTCTTCTATGAAGGTGTTGAATGAAACCAATTGAAGAGCATACACAAAAATCTTAAACTTTGAAACCGATGGGGTCCGGGGGGTCTGGGGGGTATGGAATACCCCCCAGCATACCACAAACGGGTCGGGTACTATTCGGCGCAACCGTTTCGGCGCAAAACCGCTTCAGCGCAAGTACAGTTCGGCGTAGATCCTATTCGGCGCGAGTTCAGTTTGTCGCAGTCCCGATTCGGCGCGAATACTGTTTGTCTCAACTACAGTTCGGCGCGAGTCCAGTTCGGGGCTGGAATATTTTCTTTTCTTTTTTTTTTCTTTCTATCTAATACTGGTGGAGGATTTTGATAACCGCGATATCATCTACTTTTTAGGAGGATTAGCGCATAATTTTGCTATGCACAACTAATTTTTTTTTTAATTTTTTTTTAAGGCAAAACGGCTACGCCGATTGGAGTCGTTCCCCACAAACTGTGTTTAAAAAAATGCACATAAATATTTGGTCTTTAAAATCATGAAAGGGGGGCGGGCTCTGGGATACATATTTTTAGCTGTAAAACAGAAAATTATCGCCTAACAGTGGCGTAGCCAGGAGTTTAGTTCGGGGGGCCCCACGATCAAAGCGAGTCTTGTAACAGCGTCGCAGATGAAAATTTTTCAAATTTTTAAAGTCAAACGTTTAATAGAAAATTAGAAAATTGCAATACAAAGAAAATTTTGGGGGGGGCCAATATTATGTAATTTCATTCTAAAGCAAGTGGGGTCATTTTGTACACATCCATTTTGTTCAAAGTTTACAATAATACTAATTGTACATTTAAACTCAATATTTACACTCAAAAACTATTGTTTCACTGGGGGGTATTCGATACCCCCCAGACCCCCCGGTACCAATTTCCACCACAGACAGATTTTATTTCTTCTAGAAGAGTGTTTAAAGAAACCAATCTAAAAACATCCACACACAAATCTTGATCTTTCAAACCGGGGGGTCTGGGGGGTATGGAATACCCTCCAGTACATCATAAATTGTGTTCAAAAGAATGCACATAAATCTGTATTCTTCAAAATAATGAAAAGGAAGCGGGATCTGGGGTATATCTTGTTAGCTGTAAAACAGAAAATATCTCCAAAATATCTAGTAATTGCGTTCTAAAGGAAGCGGAGTCATTTTGCACACATCCATTTGCATTATTGTTACACTGGGGGGTATTTCATACCCCCTATACCCCCCGGTACCAATTTCTACAACAGAAAGATTTATTTCTTCCAGGAGAGTGTTTAATGACACCAATCTTAGAATCGGGAAGTTCTTCTATACCGGGAGGTCTGGGCGGTATGGAACACTTTCCAGTATATGAACTGTGTTCTGAAGAATTCACATAAATTTTGGTCTTTAAAATTAGGAAAAGGGGGGGAGCTCTGAGGTGTATCGTTTTAGCTGTAAAACAGAAAATTATGACATTATTGTTGCATACCTCCCATCAATCAGTACCGGGTGGTCTGGGGGTATGGGGGATCAATCTAAGAGCATACACATAAATCTTCATCTTTGAAACCGGGGGGTCTGGGGGGTATGGAATACCCTCCAGTACACCATAGATTATGTTGAAAAGAATAGCAGTTGTTGTTTCTTCTTATATTACAAAGAAACATTTGCTGAACAATTTATAAATTTTAAATCAATATGTAACCTCCAGGTAAAATTTCGGTAGGTTTGTATCCGTGAAGATAAAGATAACATTTTAATATTTTATTATAAATAAATTAAAATTGATTTAATATAAATAAATTATGTGCATTTTGAATTTGAAGTTCTGATTTTTGTGCAAATAAGCAAATAAGCAAAATAAAATGCAAATAGCTATGCCATCGGCTACAATTGAGCAAAATTCACAAAAAGATCAAAATAAATGTATTATGTAAAGCCCAGCGAAAGAATGCAATGAAAATCAGCGTTGATTTTGACGTTAAATTAACGTTTATATTGTGTGTTTTGATTCTGGGGGGTTTATTCCCCAGACCCCCCGGTTTGTACTTTTGCAACCCATAAATGTAATCTGTTATAAAAGAGTGAAAGGTTTTTATTTAATCAAATCTATCACAGAACATTCATGCAAACTTTTTGGCCGCCAAAACCAGGGGGCGTTTGGGTGGTTTGGGGGGTATAGAATGCTGTGTTCAAAATAAAAACTTTTAGGACTAATATTTCCGCATCAGATTAATGTTATCACTGGGAGAAAAGGGGAGGTATTACTTCCATACCCCCAGACCTCCCAGTGTTTACTGCCAAAAATATAGATTATATAATAACTCATGGCGAATTGTCTTAAACCCCAAAAAGTATTCTATGCGTTATTATTGCACTGGAGGGTGGCATACCATTGATCTTTAAAACCGGGAGGTCTGGGGGGTATGAAATTATGATCAAAAGAAAAACTGTTACGTCCAGTTGATAATTTGCAAGTTAAATCAAAATATTTAGGTTGACCAATGATAGATTTTAAGGTTTCTCTGCGTTGTTAGTTTTACACGCCACGGGGGGGGGAGCGAAATTATTTTTGTATTGTAATTTTCTAACTTTCTATCAAGCGTTTGACCTTGAAATTTTTAAAATTTTTCATCTGCGACGCTATTACAAGACTCGCTTTGCTCGTGCCCCCCCCCCCCGCACTAAATTTCGGTTACGCCACTGGTTTCAATGCGCATGTAAGCTCAACAAAGAAAACTTGACATTTCTCGATAGCATATCATTGGTTAGCGCTGACATCCATCACATAAACGATCAACAAAAATAGCACAGGATCTGTCACAGAAATCCATCACGGGAACAAGCAAGCAGGCCAACAGTGACGTCATCAAGGCTTCCATACTGATGTTTTTGTTCTGAATGAATGAAAAATCAATCAAAAAACATGCACACGAAACTTTGTACTTTAAAACTGAGGAGGGCGGGGGGGACTCTGGAGTAGAGATATTTAAATGTTGTTTTGTTCAGAGTTGACAATAATAAGAATAATTTTGTATTGAGAATGCAATAGTCACACCCTAAAATTAATTCCATTCATTTTTGAGAACTGAGAGATATTCCATACCCCCCCCCCCCCCAGACCTCCCAATGCTCACTGCCATAATTAGAGATGTATTTGCTCCGGGAAAAAGAAAGGTGTCTAATGAAACGAATACACACAAATTTTGGACGAAAATTTTGGAAGAAGAACGCCCCCCCCCACCACCGCCGCCATCAACAACAATTTATTTTTTTAATTTATATTTGAGGCGAAGTGGGAATATTTTTCTTTAAAAAAAATTAAAATACAACAAATAAAACAATTTACCAAATAGAAAACACGATTTTATTAATTTGCACAGCCCGGGGCTGACTTACAAATAAAGCACGTGAATATAATAACAGTATTTATAATTTTATATTCATTTGTTTTTCAGGTTTACTTTGTCGCAAAAGGAGCCTGCATATACAACGGCTCCACAGAAAATATTTTGCCGTTCCTAACTTCGCTCAATTTGCACTGTCCAATCACGTGCAGTTATTCCGAATTCAGTAAGAAAATTGATTAGCCCCCGCCAAAAAGTTTAAAATTCAATTTTAGTAATCGAAACTGTGGAAATAAATCCGGAAACCATTCAACTTCTGTCCAATGCAATCGAAAACGGAAAAATTAACAAAAGAAAACTTGACGACGCAAAAAATAAAGACGATCTGGAGCGGTACGGAAATCAAAAAATCGAAAAGTACTACAACAGCAATAAATTCCACGCCTCCTTCTGGACGCAATTCGCCATAATCTTCCATCGCATGATGGTTCAGCAATCCAGGAACAAAGTGGGCTTAATCATTCAGCTGTTCAGTCACACTTTGATATCTGTGATATTTGGATTGGCATTTTTTGGAGTTGGAAACAGCGCGAAAAACTTAATGTCGAACGTTTATTTCTGTTGGCTGTGCATCATGTTTTTCTTGTACAATCCTATTATGACGTATATTACCGTTTGTATGAAATAAATTATTTTTAGGTGTAAATAATTGTTTTTCCAAACTTCCAGTTCCAATTGAAATGGAGATTTTAAAAAGAGAGTACTTAAACCGGTGGTATAACCTTAAGGCTTACTACTTAGCGTTATCGTTACGATCGCTTCCGATCACGGTATGTTATACCTTCAGAAATCAGTCACAATATTTTAAAATTTTATATTTCAGGTGATTTTAGGAACCGGATTGATCGTGGGGGCTTATTTCTTGAGCGATCAGCCACCGGAGTTTGAGCGTTTCTTCCGTTTCACTCTGACTTGCCTCTTGGTGAGCATCGCATCGGAAGGATTTGGTTTGGTAATTGGTTCTACGTTTGGAACACTGGTAATATTCTTCCAGGAGATCGAAACCTAAAAAAGCTGATTATTTCAATTTTAGGGTGGGACAATTCTTGGGCCGGCTGTAATTGGTCCAATCGCTATAATTCCTCTCTACGGGCTTGGATTTGGCAAATCCATCAGTTTAACGGTCAAAATTATAATGAGGATAAGCTACATGCGTTTTGGTTATATAGCGGCGCTTTACGCCCTAATGGATGGCCGGCCACCGTTAAATTGCTCGGAAGATTTATTTTGCTATTACAAAGATACCAAGCATCTTTTGCGCGATTTGGGCATTGCAAATAATAATTATGGTTTCGAAATATTAGGATTGATTGCTCATGGATTGCTTTTTAGAATTGCAGCCTATTTGGTGTTAAAATATCGTATGGGACAAGAGTTAACCGTTAAAAACTCAGATTACCTGGCCAAACTTCTGCAAATCAAAAATTAATGGATCCAAATGTTTGATAGCGAAATAATTCTCAAGAAAAGATATTTTTTTATTTATTTATAAGTTGACCGAGGAGAAAACCACTGACAATAAGAAAAATCTTATAAAACTGCTATCTGGTGACTTGCAGGTGATTGTTAATAGGAAAATATTTATATAAAGTATTTATTATTAAAAGAATTTAAATAAAAATAATTCTTATTTGATTGTAATCCTTTCGGTTATGCGACCATAATAATTCGAATTACTAAATTCGAAAACTTAAATTATTTAACAAAAACTACATTTTGAATATTTCAACTAACTATATCTAGAAAAATATTGACTTTCGAGAAAAAATCTTCAAACAAAAATGATAGGAAGTTTAATTTCCTATAAAAAAAGGTTGTTATCATTTTTATCGTCCGGTGCACCGTTTAAGAGATAATAATAAAAACGCGTTTTTCAAGATGGCGGCTAACGCGAGTGCTATCCGAAGCCGAAAACCCGGTTTTACGCTTAGGGGTCATCCACTAACATAATCCAATTGAAAAATCCCTTACCAGCAGTTTATGTCTTGCAAATACACCTGGTGCCTGGACTATATTACCACAAAATCAACCTTCCATTTTTTTAGTAAAAACAATATGGACGGGACTATATACTAATGTTATAAAAAAATTTGAAAAAAATGAAGTTCCTTCAATCAAGGTTTCGAGATGCTCGTTAATCCCTTTGTGCGCGTCATTGGTATACAGATGAAGGCAGTTAAGGTAATCATAAAAAATAAGAACCTGTATGCTGTAGAACAACTTTTATTAAAAACGATAACACATAATATAATAATTATGAATGTATTTTAATCAAGGTACATAATTAATGGTATAAATACAGTCAAATTCCAAGTTAAATTGTGGAATCACACTGTGACAATACTACAATTAAACATTTACAGTGTTTATCACAGAAATTTGACCTAAAAACAAATCAGTGCCAAATATAAGACGACTCTGTTAACTTACATTATAAAATACTGCCCCAGCATTACACAACTCTTGTTCACAACAAAAATAATTTTCCGTTGACAAAAAAACAGAATCATCCTACTTTATGTTTTAAAAACGCAGTGGACCAAACAAGCAGTCAAAATGTAATAAAAAAAAAATAGTGACAAAATATATTATTAAGAATAGTCCACCATTCTTAAAACACAAATTTACTTAAAAATATTACCCAACCACACTCTCTCGTAACAAAAGAAATATTTACACAAGAAAAAACAAAATCATAGTTCAAGAAGATAAAAAACAGCCGGAAAACATCTAATAATTAGGACTAGGTAGTGGTTATCAAATTGGCAAATACATCTAGTCGCGGTAGCAATAATATAAACTCTTTTATTTATACGTAGTGGACACATTTTCTTAGTTATAAATACCTTGCTGCAGTTTCGTCAAGACGCCCGTTACTGCGGCTCACTTTGGTAACACTTTTTATTGTCGTCGCAGTAACTAACGCTTTCTTGTTAAATTAAGCTATGACCAAGGGTTCGTCGTCCGAAAATCCCCGAATTTGGGGACTGTCGTCCTCCTCCAAACCGTTATCCTCGAACGTGGCGGCACCCGATCTCGTGTCATAGTGAGAGTTTGCAAACCTTGTAAAACTATTCTGTAACCTACGATGTCGTATAATTAAAAATCCTAAAGCCCCACCCAGCACAATTAGAAGTAACCCGGCTGTAATCAAAATGGCAGTCAAGTTACTACCATCGGAAACCATCACCTCCTCTTCCACCTTTTCCAATCTGTAACTGGAGCTCGAAATTTCCCAAATCGACGATCGGAAACCTCGACTGGTAACCACGTGAACCCCAAAAGAATACATGGGGGCTGTGTCATTTTTATAAACAAAAGGTGGTTTTTTAACCTCGACCCTTTGTGCAATGCTGGTATTCAAACTGTCGCCTTCCGATACCAAGATCACGTACTTATAAGTTCCCACCTCTGGCGGAAGTTCGACTTCATCCCAATAAACATCATAAACTCCCTTTTCTTCCGAAAATACTCGTAATCCTTGAACCGACATGATTGGCGGCGCGTGGTAAAGCACCGTCTGTGTGTAGATGGCGCCCAACACATTCGTAGCAACTTTAATTTCGTAAACTGCGCCGTAAGTGACGCCAACCTTGTGTACCAGTTGTACGTCTAGCGTGTCGGGTACCATATGGGACACCAGCTTTCCTGTGTTGTTCTCCTTAAGCGTCACCTTTGAAACAAAAAAATTATTTGTTTAAAACAGAAAAAACTATTTTAAATTACTTACAACGTAGCCGATAGGTTCGGAGAGTGCTGGACATGAAGCCGACCACTGGATCACCATGCTAAGATGATCGTTCGTGTCTTGCGTCACAATGAGTCTTTTAGGTGGCGCCTTTTTACTTAAAGAAGTTATAACGGTGGGCGTCATGCTGGAAACGTTACCAATTCCTAATGGACCTACAATGCCAACTGTGAAGATGTAGGCTTCGCACGAAGCGAGATTTGTTATGGTTGTGGAAGTGTCGGTTGTATTTAATCGCGATGCTAAGGAATTAAAAAGTTGAAATATCCGTTATCTGCCCATTTACCACTGACGCTCATGACTAGATTGATCGTTCATGTGCATCAGTGGTAGCTTTCACAAAACAGAAAATTACCTTCCAGAGTGTCGTCTTCGTTGAGTCCATAGTAAACTCCGTACACCCAATTAACTTTACGATTGTCTTTCGGACGTTGCCAACTCAATTTGACCGAAGTTCCTACGCTTTTGTCGAGTAGAGCATCTAAAACTTGTACGACCGGCAAAGGATCTCCGCTGGTTTTTGCAGAAATACTGCTTTTGGCCCCTTTGAAGGTTTTCCTAAACGCTCTAACCTGAAATAAAACATTATTGTTAACTTCCATCACATTCGATGCAACGCCAGAATTTACCTTGAAAATATAAAAAACTCCCGGTGCTAGGTTCGTAATCGTGATAGAATGACCCGTGACAACGTAGGACGGTAAACTTGGGTAAGGCTGAATTGCTTCGACTGTAACGTCAAATCCATCAATCATGCTTATATTGTAGTCCCATTTCAAAGCGACGCTATCGCTGGTGCGTTTGGTCACCGTTAGATTTTCAACTTTCCATAAATCAGAAATTCCATCAAATATCAATGACTTCACTTCCGATTGTTTACTTTCGTGAGCTTTGTTATGTGCCACCACCTGAAAAAAAATTAACAAAGTTACCAAAAATTCCCGGGGAACCAAAACCCACTAAGGTGGTCACAAGGTGCCTTGCTGCTGGGAACAGCTGGGCTAAACAGCTAACTAAAAGAGTGGTGCGTCTTCCACTACGTGGACAAGGACAAACCGAAAGGTAAACTCCTTGTCTTTGGTGTTGGACAAGCAGACAGCGCCGCCATCAAAATTAGAGAAGAGGGGCTAAACTACAAATTCACCTCCCTCAGAGTCAAGATGCAAAAGTTTGAGGACAGTTCTGCATCTGAAACACCAGCTACCTCAACCCTGATGGAGACGGACGCAAAGCCCACTTTTGCACAAAACTTCTCAAGAACAACAATTTCTAACAATATTTAAATTCATAACAAATAAAATACTTACATAAAATGAATATTTGTGGTCGCGTTGAAAATCGGCGGTCAACAAATGAGAAGTTACGGTGTCGCCGAGCGTCAGTTTGACGTGAGGTTCTGGTGGAAACCAACAGATGTCGTAACTCTTCAATTCGCCATTAGGTGTAGTCGGTTTTTGCCACGATATTAAAACATGAGATCCGTTTCTCTGTTCCACTGAAACGTTCCACGGCGCACTTGGTATTCCTATAACATAAAAATAAAATTTGAAGTCACGGATTGATTAAAATCATTGCCGTTACCTTCCGCTGTACTGGCGGTAAAATATCGAGCAGGAGGAAAGATGTTGTTAGTTCCATTGATGCGCACGTAAATAGTCATATTGTATTTCGTGAAAGGCGATAGGCCAGAAAACACGTACTTAGTATTGGACGTCCAAGTTTTATTTTCGAATTTGTTTGTTCCAAATTTGCTGATGGATGGTAAAAATTCAAGCTGCACTCTGTCGGGGATTGGTATCCACCAGTAAAGCAACACACTACTGTCGTTGGTACTGCGTTCGTCTACTCCCATTTGTAAAACTTGATATACTCTCTTACTTGAACTACTGCAATTTTTCTCGTCAAATTCGTCCATACAATCCGCTTTTCCGTCACAAAGCGCTGCTAATGGATGACAAACGTTTCCGTCGCATGGGAAGTTTCCCATCGAGCAGCTAGGTCCTGCGGGACCGCTGGGTAAGTTATGGTCAGTAGAACATCCGCTTTCGTCAGATCCGTCGGGACAGTTATGGTGACCGTCACATACGTCAGTCAACTGCAAGAACAAAAAAATGTGACGTTCAACGGCAACAATTTTCCCCCACCATGTTAAAGATACTTACAAGAACGCAACTTCCATCCATGCGACACTTAAACTCTTGTTCGCTACAGTGCGTGGCCACTTCACAATGTAACTCGTCCTCGCCGTTTTGGCAATCTTTGGAATTATCACAAATCCAAGCCATAGGTATACAATGACCCGACAAACATCGAAACTCGTTGTGTAAGCAAGAAAATTGTGGCGGAACAGGTATGGGCGGCCTAAGGGTAGTAGTCGACTCTAAACCACAACCAATTTCGTCGCTGTTGTCGCCACAATCGTCAGCCATGTCGCACTTCCACCAATTCGGTATACATTTTTGGTTTTTGCAGGTAAACATCCAATTATGACAAACGGTTCCGTTCTAAAACGACCAAATGTAAAACACAGAAACAAACCACTTACCAATCACTTACAGTAGGAAGAAACGGATTGACCGACTTTGGTAGGGTCGTAATCGTTTGATTGCAATTTTGTTCGTCGTTGCCGCCTTTACAATCCGGATCGCCGTCGCAAACCCACGAAGAATAAATGCAACGGTAAGTCGGAGGTCCACAAGAGAATTGATAATCCGCACAAGTGTTGTTCATACAATTCAATTCGTCTGAACCGTCTTTACAGTCGCTTTCCAAATCGCAACGCCAGGTGACGGGAATGCAACTCACTCCGCCTCCAGTACATTGAAATTCGTCGGCTACAAAAAAATTTTTTTTTTTTTTTTTAATTCAAATAATATGAAAAAAAAACTTACATTTGCAAGTGGTCGGTTCGGAAGCAATGCAGTCCCTTTCGTCCGATCCGTCTCTGCAATCGTTTTCGCCATCGCACTTCCAGCGCAGCGAAATGCACCGACCGTTTCCGCACGTGAATTGTGTAGAACTGCAATTTTGTTTAGGACAGTTCAGTTCGTCAGAACCGTCGATACAGTCTCTTTCGTAGTCACATCTAAAAGAATAAATTTCTTTAAGACACTTTTCACGTAAATCATAGCCATGGGCGTACCCAGTGGAGGGGCAGGGGATCCTACCTAATAGCTGTAATACCTGTAATAAATGCACATTTCTATTAATGTTGAATTATTTATCAACAGAAAATTTCTGATTTGCCCCCCCCTAGGCCAAAAGCTGGGTACGCCCATGATCATAGCAATATATACTCTAGAAAAATAGAGAATTTAAAACTATTTAATACTTTCAGCTCCTATTTTCTCGGTGGAATGACTGGTATGAAAATAAAAAAATTTTTAAATTAAAATCAAAGACTCTCGTTAATACATTCGTGCGCGTCAAACGGATAAAGTCCGTTTTTTACAATTAAACAACAGCAAATAATATAATATTAATCATCTTACCTCCAATAGTGTGGCAGGCACTTTCCATCGCCGCAAACAAAATAATTGGGAGCACAAGTGTGCGATCCGCACTGTCCTTCGTCTGAACCATCGCCGCAGTCGTCTTCGCCGTCGCAACGCCAACCCTTTGGCACGCAGATGCCGTTGTTGCACGTGAAATGTTCCTTGCTGCAGGTGCTTGCAATTTTGGGACACGTCATGTTGGTGAAAGGCTCCACATTACCGGGACACAAGCATTTACCGTTTTTCTTGATCATCCCATCGGGACACAAACAACTCACGCCCTTTTTAGGCGCACCAACGCAAAGGTAACCGCACGTACTGTTCGAGCATCCATTGGTACCTTCTTGAATGCTGTGCGCAAAAACTTTCAAATCCATCAAACCGGGTAGTTCCTTAAGCAGGAGCTGAATCGCAATTCCGTGATCTTTGTCAGCACTAAAAACTGCATTTTGTTTCCAATCGTCCCAGTACATGTTATCCTTAAATACGGCAACTGCGAACGGATGTGAGACGAAGTCGTTATTATGCAAAACTTTCTTAAAACGATTGCCGTGCAAGTCGGAACTTCCAATGTAATCCTCGCGGGCGTCTACCCAATAGATTCGTTCCGCAATATGGTCGATAGTTATTCCGTTTGGCCACTCAACGTGCGGTTTGGTCCACAGAACTTTTATACTCGTACCGTCCAAGTTTGATCGACTAACGGACGGATTTTCCGACGCCCAGTCTGTCCAAAACAAATAGCCTTCCACTGGATGAACGGCAATACCACGCGGCTTCTTCAAATGTTCCGAATCCAAAATCGTTCTACGCATCCTGCCGGAATGGTTAATATCCGTCCGAATCAATTCGATTTTTGTCCTCATTCCATCGACGAAATACAAATGGTGCGATATCCAATCGTATGCCATTCCTTCTATCGAAACTAATTCGCTTGCCACCAGAATTTCGGGAGAACTTCCGTTCGAAAAGCACTGACGACCAATGGTATCGTTGACAATATCAGCCCAGTATACGCAGTTATTGCGCATATCAAAATCAATTGCAATCACATTTTTTAAGTTATGCACCGGTAAATCTTCCAATTTTTGAGTTCTCAGGTTAAACCTTCCGATTCTATCTCTGAGGGCGAACAACAAAAATTCCTGCACTTCCGAAAAAGGACACGGTATCATTTCGGGAATGTACTGCTTTTCGAAACCTGCTACGCAAGAGTCACCCGAAATTTTTCGATAACCTTTCGTGCGATTGTAAAACTGTCCAGGCTTGCATGTGGATGGAATTTTGTAAGGATCTTCTATGCTAGTTTTATTGCGAATACAATGGAACGGTTTTCCGCTTCTTATAAAACCAAAATCGCACTCGTAATCCAGTGCGTCGCAATCGCACGGTTCCAACGAAACAGGTCGATCGAAATTTAAGCCAGTGTAGCAATTAGCGTGCGGTATCCTGCGATTGTAGGTTACTTGTTTGCCAAGAACGCACGGCACGTAACTACGCTTTTCGTCGTTTTGACTAGGAGACCAAGGTTTGTAATCGTCATTTGTGCAATTGTAATGAAACACCGGTTTCATGTCGAGCTTGATGATGATCCATTGGTGAAGATTCGGTTTGGAGCCAAACATTGTAAAAATTGTCGTGTTTTCGCCGGGTTCGGTCATGAGTTCGTATAATTTTAAATCTTCGTCGTGAAACTGAACCTGAGTCCACGTTTCGCCTTCGTCGGTCGAGTACAAAATGTTGCGCGTTTCGCCGCGATTTTTGAAATACTTCACCGCGGTTAAAACGCCCCCGTGATCGCCCATGTTGAAAAAGTACAAATCGCGCAGTGCCTGACGCCACGTGAAACCTGCATCCGTGCTGACGTACACGCCAAAGTGTCCTTTGAGAGATTTACCTATCACTCCCGTCGCGACGATAACGCCGGGTGCCGATTTGCTCGATAGAATGCTAACCGACCTGGTATCCGGATACAATTTGCTGAATCTTTGGCTAAGGTGAAGAGAACAATTGTTGGACAATTGACACGAAATTAATTGACCTTCGTTGTCGCGAGTGGGCGCCGTGAGTGGACGCCACGAACCGCCGTTATCAAATGTTATGAGAGAAATCAAGTGTTGAGGGCCGAGGTTGTGGCCCGAAGGCTTCACGGTTATCTGGGATGCTATGTAAATTCCCGACAGGCCTTCCACTTTGTATAAATCGGCAAAGGCTTCTTCGGACACGTGGCTGTAAAAAAATTGTAATTTATTAATTCACAAAATTAGGGTAAGGTTGCCAAAGTCGTACCGCCGCTTAAGTCGTACCTCTTAAATATTAGGCGTAATAACCAACTGCGCCCCTTCCGACAAAATAAGTTACTCGTCTTAGACCCTAAAACAATATGGTTGACCAGGGAATAACTCGTTTTGCCGGAAGGGGCGCAGTTGGCGTGATATTACGCCTAATATTTAAGAGGTACGACTTAAGCCGTGGTACGACTTTGGCAACCTTACCGTACGGTTTATTTGTGACAATACTTACTGTAACCACGAATCTTGCCACGTATTATTGGGAAAGTAGCACAGAATGGATTCCAGAGACAGAGTGAAGTGAACTTTTCCGTCATTACCACCCAGGTTTTCGGAAACGTACAAATGAGACAGCGTGTTCGTATGACTGACCGCAATCAACGCTCTGTTATCGGTAACATCGGCGATGTAATAAGCGCGTTTGTCTAATTCCGAATCAAAGATGCACCTCAATTTTGCTTCGCCCAGTTTGTACGATACGTAGAGATCGTAATTTTCCTGCACACAAATTTTTAAAACCGGCCCAAGACGACATAAATGTTTACTTACGCTACTGGATTTTTTCGTATAAAACAGGTAGTCCCCTTTCATGTACAAATCTTTAACGTCGGTGGCAAAAATGTGCCCGATTCTACTGTGAAATAAATCTTCCGAATATAAAATGATGCTCAGTCCGTTAACTTGTGATCTTTGGACGACCAAGCGTAAATCACCACTTTTGTCGTCCTGAATCCAGTAGTAGGCCATCGTATAGTCTTGAATTTTACGGAAAGTTTGACCGTAATCTTCGGTTAACCAAAGCTAAAAAAATCATATTAAGTCGCATTATACTACCCGATTGTGATTTGTTCTCACCTGATGATTTTGGTCGCTCTTGTCCAAAACTATAAAAATATTGGGCTGATATTCGTGAAAGGAGACATCGCTGGGGGTCCATTTCAGACTGTAGCTTGTGATATTTCGTCCATGATTTGACGTTACAAAAATTTGCTTGTTCTTCACGTCGGTAAATACAAACTAAAAATCAAAACTGTCAGTTTTAGCTGAAAGATGGAGCCTTAAAATGCCTTACGTGTGTATTGTACTTCGGATGATTATAAAATTTGTCGACGGTGGAATATTCTCCGCTGGGAAGTTTGAACAGATGAGTTTTATTTTCGTAATTTTCCCCATAGTCGTACGAAATATATACGTTCGAAGGGTTAATAGGAACGGTCGGAAGAGTAGGTGTGGGATCACGAGCCAAACAAATTATTACATCACTTCCTTCTCCGACCCAATGCACCATAAGCTGCTTGTGGGTATCGTTTAAATAGTTTACCTATAAAACAAAAGAAACAAATTATTACATCACTTCCTTCTTCGACCCAATGCACCACAAGTTGCTTGTGGGTATCGTTTAAATAGTTTACCTATAAACAAAAGAGTGACGTGCATGAAGGAATAAACGAAATTCGTGATATGAATAAAAAAACGCTTCTAATCCGTAATTATGCTACTTTCGCATAAGTGCAAGTGCCGTCAAAATCGGTTGGGTGTTTTAGGTTCAACCCACTGTTTTTGGTAATCTTGTTCGAAAGATTATAAAAAATTTCAATAAAATATTAATATCTGCATTCCGACTCTTTAGGTGACCTTTGAACCAAGACAAATCAACTGAAGCACGATCCATTGAAATATTACAATGTAACCATGAATCAGACCCGGAAAATGACTATTACTTATTTTCACTTCTTGATAATCAAAGTAAATAAGATAATTATATCAATACGATTAGATTGATATGTCTGGACTTGCATTACCAACACTACATTGTCCAACCGAAATCAAATTAATTCGAATTTCGAAAGAAAAAATTTTTTTTGCAAAACAGGCAGTGGCTACCGAGCCGTCACTGTTTTTCGCATTATAATCCAGTCGCTGCGCGTCAAACTGACAACTACCAAACTGTCAAAAATCGCACAATGGAATCTGTGTCAAATTACAAAAACCAAACCAACGCATCTCAAATTGAAATCGTGGAAGAGAAGGTCGACGCTTACATAGTAATTCCGCCAGATGGAGGATGGGGTTGGATAATCGTGATGAGCGCTTTCACGGCATTTTTAATATCCGATGGAATTTTTTTCTCTTTCGGAATATTTTTGCAAGAATGGTCGGACACATTTAAATGCACGAAGAGTCAGGTTGCGCTGGCCGGAGCACTAATGACTGGTTTTTCTTGTTTGGCCGGTAAATTATAATATTGATTGTCAAGATTAAAAACCGTTAAACCTGTAACCTGTTTCAGGACCCTTCGTTGCTGCGTTAGTAAACCATTTCGGTTATCGCACAATAGCCATAGTTGGAAGCTTCATTGCTTGTTCTTCCTGTTTCTTAACGTCGATCACCACTTCGGTCTACCAAACTTACATCACTTACGGAGTAATCGGAGGAGTAGGTTTTGGATTGCTGTACATCCCAGCGTTGATAGCGCTGGGCTTCTATTTCGAAAGATGGAGAGCTCTAGCAACGGGAATTGCGGTGTGCGGATCCGGCGTGGGTGGAATCTTTTTGCCTCCACTCTTCACCATCCTCATAAGACAGATGGGGTGGAGGTACACCTTCCAAATTATGGGAGGAATCAATTTGATCGGTTCCATCTGCGGCGCACTGTACAAACCAATAAGGCCTGTCAAAATCACCAACATAAACTTTGTTGAGAAAATCACCGAAAGCGAATCGAAAGAAATGGAACAAAAAAGTTTCTTCGTCCGATTTCACAACACACAACACTCGACGGTTGCACAATTTCTTTCCAATTCCCGGTCTGCGATTCCTTCCAAAACTCACTCGTTCTATCAGCCGAATCAATCGGCCAACGACACCACGACATCGACGGTCACCATATACCGGCCGCAAAAATTGGACACGAAAGTTTCCAGCGAGTTCGTCATGTCCACCACGCCTTCGACTGTGACGAGCACTTCCAAGACCTGCCTGAAACCTGATAAGCAAAGCAAAACCGAAAAGGCCGACACGAATTTGTCGACCATCTACGAAGAAGTCAGAAGTAAGCGCGATTGTGCCCGGTGTTGGAAAAAAACCAAAACCTGCTGCCGATGCAAAAGTGTTTGCTACTACACCAAGAGAACCGTCGACGAGAGCACAATCACGCGTCCTTTATATCGTGACGACATCTTCTACAGCGGTTCCTTGCTAGTTTTGCCGGAATACAGGAAATCGGTCTACTCGTCCAAGGGAAAAATCCCCACCACATCGGTCGCAACGTCATCGGTAAGTAATGTTACCAACCTCCAAACCAAACAAAACCAGGTTTTTTTTTTTACTAGAAATCCAAGTCGTCGATCGATTACACCATGCAAGTCACTAGGGCAATCACTCAGAACGAAATAGACGAAATTAACAGTTCGGGAACATGTCAATTTTGTTCGGAATCCGTCAAGAGGACCTTGGCGACCATGTTGGATTACGGCCTTCTGAAATCGCCTTCTTTTGTTTTGTTGACAATGCACGCGGTTTTTATATCTCTCGCCTTTTATACTCCCTTCATGTTCATCAGGGATCGGGCCATTCAATTTGGTCTGACGGAAAAGGAAACTTTTTGGCTCATATCGGCGATAGGCGCGTCCAACACTTTGGGTCGAATTGTATGCGGCGTGCTGTCTTCCACGTCGAAATTCAGCGCAAATAGCATAAGCTACACCAGTTTGTTCGTTGGAGGGATTTTGACCATGGTATCGGGAGTGTCCAGGAGCGCTTGGGTTCAATTTGGATATGCGACGATGTACGGTTTCTCTATAGGTGAGTAAACAAAACTATAAACAGGGGAATCCCCCTTTTAATAAATTAAATTAAAAACACGGAATTAATTTAAAAAGTTATACCGTGGAGAGGGGGAGGGGGCGAAATGATGGAATAAGAAAAAACATGTCAGTTCCAATAACAGTTAACCACTTAATTTTAAAAAAACTTGACGACCTTTTGTAATCGATGCAGAAGATTATTTGCATGACGTGAATTATTAAACACTCAAATGCAATGATTGAATTATTATTAACACGGATTTTCCGATTTTTTCTTAATTAATTGTTAGAAAGGTTATTTTTCACGTTCGCGTGATCGTTTTTTTTTTTGGTAAGAGTCAAGGCGCTTCATTGTAGTTTGTTCGTTTAAAAAAATTCATTTCGACTTACAAAAATAAGTTGCGCAATCTTAACGACCTACTGATTTTTAAACAAGTTTTAAATATTACCCATAAAATGTTTCACATCGGTGACTTTAAATCAATCCTGATGGCCTTAACTGCCCTACTGCCAATTTTGTTACTAATTTAGTTCCAAGAACTGCAATGATCAATCCAAGTTAATCAGATTATTTAAATTGGTCCTGATTATAATTACGTGTAGACTACCAATGTACTACATCTAAAATTCCGATAAAAGCGAAAACGCAAAATTAAATTTTATGGATCATTCGGAAACGTTGGTAAAAAGGACCAAAAACAATAAAAATATTAGGACAGAAATCTGTTTTAAAGTAAAACTCTGAAGCCAGTCCAATTAAAAAATTGGGAAGCGGGAGTCTGCGGTTCAACAACTGGTCGAGTCGGATACACTGATGTGATCTGAAGTCCAATATCGATCTGTAGACACCCCATGCAAGTCAGCTTGGCTTCTACCAAATTAATTGCCTACGCACTGCCTAGTGTATGACGCTAGAAGGACAAAAGTCCCCGTTTTTAATTAAAATTCGGCTGTAATTGATATCCAATTAAAAATAAAATTATTGTGCGATGTTCCCCTGTAAACCTTGACTATAAATGCGGCATTAAATCCATAGTCAGCGAGCCCCCAGTGTGACAAGAACAGTTATTGTAAGATTTTATCGAGGGGGATTCCCTGGGGAGATCTGGTATACAAGTGAAAGAAAATCCAATGAAATTTAAGACATTTTCAGAAAATCTAAGAACATCAAAGGAAATAGAAAAAAGCTCAAAATATTGAGACTTAAAGTTGAGATTTTGGTTAAAATCGGTTCATGAAAACTTGAAAAAAAAATGTTTCCATTTTTTCCTTATTTTTTAAAGTTAATTAATCCTTTTTAAAAGTATAACGAAGTGATGTGAATGGCAAAATCTGATCTTTTTAATATACAGTAGTGTGCAATATACATAATATATTAAAATTTAACAAACAATTAAAAATAAACGGATTAATTTAATCAAAATTAATTAAACTTAATTATCTTTATTATTTCACCCAGAAAAAGTTGATTTACTTGGTACAATTAAGAATTAAAACCTCTTAGCCTTTTATCTACTTTATTAATTGTTGTTTTGCACTATATTTGCCGCCGAGATAGAGCCCACTTTTATTTCTAACTTCGCATATTTTTTCAATAAACAATGGCTAAATTATTAACAAAAGCTTAAAATGAAAGCAAACTGTTTCAATTTTTAATTTTAAATTTAAAAAATAAGCAGCAATATAATTTTGGGTGTAATAATAAAAATAATTATAATTTTATTGTTAAAGTAATCCATAAATTTCTTTTAATTGAATATAATAATTATGTTGAGATTAAAAAATTAAGCACTGAATGTCCGACGACGGCGAAATGGCCGAAGGCGAAACAGCAACGCCGAGATGTCCTAGACCGCCCGGGGGCTTTCGGACAAACCAAAAATATATTAAAGTCCAATTATATATGAAAAATAAAAAACAATGTTTTTATCAATAAGAAAAATTATCCCCCCCCCCCCCCCAAACTTGGTGTACAAGTGAAGGGAAATCTGAGGAAATACTGGAACAGGAAAGTTCGCAATGTAATTTGTATCTTTTCAAGACATAAATATCGATTTTACAGCAATATTTATCAGACATTTTTTGTTGCAAATTTCATTCTCTTCATTTTTGTTTATATACATTTTTCTATTTCGTTGCACCGTTTCCGAGTTACAGCGATTTAAAAAAGACGCGGTAAAATTAAAAAAAATATTGTCATGTGTATCTCGGAAATGGTGCAACAAAATGGAAAAATGAATAAGCATATTTTTGTTGTAAATTTCATTCCCTACATTTTTGTTCATATACATTTTTCCATTTGGTGGCACCGTTTCTGAGATATGGACGATAATGTTTTTTTTGTATTTTACAGAGACTTTTCTGAAGTCACTGTAACTCGGAAACCGTGCGACGAAATAGAAAAATGTATATAAACAAAAATGAAGGGAATGAAATTGGCAACAAAAAATGTTAAATAAATATTACTGTAAACACGATTTTTATGTGTCAAATTACATTGCAAACATAGGACTATGCCAATAAAATCCAAGGAAACCTTAGGAAATCCAACAAAATCTAAAGAAAATTCAGAGAAATTTTTCTAGGTAGAGGCGAAGTTCTAGTTTCAATACAGTCACCGAGTGCTTATGAATGAAACGCGCAGTAAGCGAGAGGGGGAAGTACTAGAAGCCATGTGTTTAGTGTTTAGTAGCATAACCAGAGGGCGATGTGGTTGATGAAGAATCCCTAGAACTACAAAATCCCTAGGTGTGATGTGCCAGTCAGATGACATCGTCGGGGGAGAACCCCATCATAACGAACCTTATGGGGAAATTAATAGAACATGATAAGAACAAACCGGCTGCTTTGTTTATACAAAACTTGGTATAAAAAGCAAGATAAAAATGATAACGAAGTGTTATCGAGTGATGTAAAATATATGGAACAAAACTACCGTCAACTTATAAGGACCTAATTTTGGGAATCTTCAAAATTTTCCAGTAGTACCAATTGGATAATAAATAAATAAAAAAATCAATTTCTCTAACTTTTCGAACCGCAACCAAGTTCCCAATTAAATGCACTGATTAATTTGAAATTGTGAATGGAAAAATTTTAGCGAACAAAAATGATTTTAAGGTTTGCACTTTCATAACGGGGAATAGTATTTTGTGTGAATAAAATTTTCGCATTATTTACGTGGGAAGTTATTTGGTTTCATTCCTGTATCGATCCAAATATACAACTGATTATAAAAATATTAGCAAAAACTGTATTTGCGCAAATAGGAAAAAGTACAAAAAAAATGCGTCTTATTAAAAATTTCGCCGCACGCCATTGTTCTCCCAATCGCATGGTTGACAATAAAAAAATGTTATCGCAAACTAGATATAGATAAGCTGACGAGGTGTAATAATGATAACCCTTTTATTATTAAAAATAATTTTGTTTACGTGTTTCCAAAACTCGCCGCGGCGACGTAAACAACTTTGTTAATTTGGTAAAACAACAATAAACCCTCCCCCTTTGCCCCCTTTTTGGCATAAAATAAAATAGTATTTTTGTTTCAGCTTGCTTGTCTGCACTGCGAACGATCATCATCGTGGACATGTTGGGTTTGGAAAAGCTGACAAACGCAATTGGGTTGTTGTCAATGTTCCAGGGCATAGCTATATTATCGGGAACCGCGTTTTCGGGCATGCTGCGGGAATACAGCGGAAATTACGATCTGTCATTTTACTTTGCCGGCGCCTGCATCACCCTGGGCGCGTTATTCCTGATTCCGATCAAGCTATCCACGATGGACAAACAAAAGTTCGAAACGTCGTAGTTGAAAAAGTGAGGTTAAAATCCTGATCGATTTAAATTTTTCACGTTTCCAAAACATTGGCACGGAGATAATTGAAAACAAATAAATAACCCGGGATGTTGACAAAATAAGTAAATTACGAATCATTTTTTGCGTGTTGACGATGAATTAGCAAGTTGTTTTGGCAGTTGTCCATTTGACACGAAACGTGTTCGTAATGAATAAGTAAATAAAGGAAAGTACAAATTAAATTTTATTGTTTTAATTGAAAAAGATTACCTTTGAGGAAACGGTGACATTGCTGACATTCGAATTTGTCACTTCTCGTTTGTATCGTTGATTGTTAAATAAATCACTTCCTTGGTCGGCGTTAACAACCAATGTCTTTTTATTGCCGCCTGAACCGTCTCCTCGTGCGAATATAGTTTTCTCATTTTCGTAGTCCAAGCAATTATAACTCACAATATGTGCAGCACAAATTACGAAACAAACCAACACAAATTTGACCGCCATAATTACCACACCACGTTCATCTCATCACTAAAGAACAACTGACAAAGTAACGACTGACGAGTAGTGTCGATGTTCTATACGACGTCGACGACCTTGAATCGTCGTAAACACGATTATCGCGGAAAATTGAAAACTGAAATTTTTCAAAACAAAAAAAATACGCTGTCACCTCGGTTCGTCACAATAATTTCAAGCGTTGATTTTTAAAATTACTGTAAAGTGAATTTTTAGAAAAAATACCCAGGACCGCATTCAATAGATATTGGAAAATTATGACACATCGCATCGTGGTGGAAAATTTCGCAAATCAATGAGAAATGAAAAACGAGTACGCGAATGGAGGTCAAAATAATTTACAAGTAATTTGCATATTGCATTTATTAATTAAAATATTAAAAGCATTTCACGTTCAGTGGCGTAACGTGGGATTGGCGAAGGCGGGCTGAGATCAACATTTTAATATATTTAGCATAATATAAAATTATTTTAAAAATTTTTCTTGACAATAAACAGTAACTCTTTAGTTTTGTGCGTGAATAAACAGCAAATGGTGGACGCCAAACCCTCCGCTTTGCCACAGAGCCGGATTAAGAATATGTTTGGCCCGGGGCTAACTTTTTTTGGAGACCCCTTGATCTTGTATGTTTTAACAAAATGCGCAAAATGACTTTAAGATACGGTAAAATTCAAATTTGTTTCTAAGTTTTCAGTTTTTAGCTTCCTACTAATTTAATAACTTTTCGGTTTTTGGTGTGTAAACAAAAAGTAAACGGTGCACTGGAGGGTATTCCATACCCCCCAGACCCCCCGGTTTGGCTATATCAACATTGCATTTCAACCAATATTTGTAAGTAACAATCTTGGCTTTGACTGTGGTAACACCTATGCTGCGGTTACGTCATTTAGAAGAAAAGATGAGTTTCGTAGACTTTGAGAAAGTATAACTAAAATTTGTTTCTGAGTCTTCAGTTTTTAGCTTCCTATTAATTTTAGTAAGTTTTTAGTTTTGGTGTCTGACCAAAGAGTAAGTGCACTGGAGGGTATTCCATACCCCCCAGACCCCCCGGTTTGCCAACATCTACGTTGTATTTCAACTAATTTTTGTAGTTATAATAAATAAATACGTTTTTAACCCTTAACCATACAACCAACTCGCGTTGATTGTGAGCAAACAATTGCTATCTACGTGTGTATTTAACACCTTATTTTTGGGGGTTAAAATTACCCCGAGCATTAGCTACTGAGTAACACCTTAGTTTTGGTACGAAAATAAAGAGCAATCGGTTCCATTCCCCGAAGCCGCCCCCCCCCCCGATTTGCCAATAGCTACATCTGAATCAATGTTTGTTGTAATAACAGTGGTGCAGCCAGGGGGGGCACCCCCCCCCCCAAATAATGTTTTTATTGTAATTTTCTAACTTTCTATTAAGCGTTTGATCTTGAAAATTTGAAAAAAAATTGTCTGCGATGCTATTACAAGACTCACTTCGCTCGTGCCCCCCCCCCCAAACTAAATTTCTGGCTACGCCACTGTGTAATAATAAACGTTTTTATTAGTAATTTCAAAAGGAAAATTACAATAATCACAAACGTAGTCCTGATAAAAAAGTAGATAATTTCAAAAATATAGATAAAAAATAAACGATTGATAACAAATTAATATTGGTTTGTCAACTCAACCGTATCTCGCGGCAATAAAAACCATAGCACCATAACCTTGGCTGTGACTGTGGTAACATTTGTGCTGCGGTTGAGGCATTTGAACAATACTGTCAATATTAAAATTAATTTTTTAATTTTTCTCTGGGTTCTCAATGTTTAGATTTTTCCAAATTTTTTTTGGATATCTCGTGCATGCACAAAGAATAAACGGTATACTGGGGGGTATGGCATACCCCCCAGACCCCCCGGTTTGCCAATAACTACATTAAAGTTTAACTAATATTTGAAATTGTAATAATAAATAAAAACGCTTAACCTCAAGTCTCGAGACAAAAAATTAATTTCTGCGATCGATTAATTGGTTTTTACTCCCGGGTAAAGTGTCAAGAATCTCCGGTTCGATCCCGGGCGAAGTAAAAATTGTATTCCGACCGTCTTCCCTCGGCAGGCAACGGCAAACCACCGAGGTATTTGCCAAGAGAACCCTTCATAATAAAAAAAAGAAAAAAAAAAAGTGGTCACTGTGCTCTTACGTAGAGCGAAGGATTCTAGAGGAGGACTCCAGGAAAAATAAAATTATTAATGGGCTTAGCAGCCGAACTAGATTTTTTTGAGTTCAAAGTTCTAAAAATGTTTATTGCAGTTTTCAATTTAAGTTTTAAACACACAAAATGGTGAGTGTAAACCGGGGGGTCTGGGGGGTATGGAATACCCTCCAGTGCACGCTATCTGCTTATTCGCGACTTACTCAGTAGTCAACAGTGGAGGGTACTCTGAGTAACTTCTGAATTTTGGTCAAGAAAATTCATACAGTAGACTGGGAGGTCTGGGGGGTATGCAATATCGTCCCAGCAATAAAGTAGATATTTTCTCGAAATTTTCAAATTATTGCTCTAATTATTGATGAATTTAACATAAAATATTTAATAATATACTCATTTTAGAGACAATTTAATGATCTAAAACATCCTCTGACAGGACTTTCGTCTCAAACAAACCGCAAAGAAGTTAGAGGCAAAGTTAACCAAAAAGCGCAAGACAAAAAATTATATTTTTTTAATTTAGGAATTTCATCAGCTTATACCGCGAAAACTATTACAGGTACAAAAAAAATGAAAAGAACTTTCTTGTAGGAAATTTTATCAGCTATAATTTTAAATTTAACAACTTTTTAGCTAGGACTGACCGTTTTCGAGATATAGGTAAAAAACCAACATCCGGGACTTTTTTCTACATTTTTTTAAAATAATAATTCGGTTAATCACGAAAACTTGAAAAATAATTTAATAACTATTTTATTTTTCCTTTCTTTATCGTTGGTGACTTCGGCAAAAATGTTGATAAGAACAATAAAAATTAGTCATAAAAAATTATGATTAATCGAAAGAATATAATAATTAATTCTTTATTTTATGATCTTTTGAACTCGCTGTTGATTTGCGTAATTTTCAATTTGCTATGACCGGTAATCGCAATCATCAATGCGTGAGCCGCTCTGACGCACTATTTTATAGATATCCAAGCTGAATAACAAAATACACACAGTGACCAAAGAAATAATTCGGACAGTAATGCAAATTGTACCTTTTGAAGACTTTTTTGACACATAAAAATCGGTTTTACAGCAAAACTTATTAAACATTTTTTGTTGGAAATTTCATTCTGTTCATTTTTGTTTATATACATTTTTCTATTTTGTCGCACGGTTTTTGACTGACAGGAACTTAAATGAAAAACTGTAAAGGAAAAAAGATATTTTCGGCTGTATCTCGGAAACGGTGCAACGAAATAAAAAAAATGAAGAAGCATTTTTTCTTGTAAATTTCATTGTCTATATTTTTGTTCATGTACATTTTTCCATTTTGTGGCACCGTTTCCGAGTTACAGATGATAATATTTTTTTTGAATTTCACCGAGTTTGTTTTAAGTCACTATAACTCGGAAACGGTGCGACAAAATAGAAAAATGTATATGAACAAAAATGAAGGAAATGAAATTTTCAATAAAACATGTCTAGGAAGTATTGCTGTAAAAGCGATTTTTAGACGACAAAAAGTCTTTAAAACGTATAATTTACGCTGTTAATGTAAAAGTGTCCAAATATTTTTGTGGGGAACTGTACATGGTATGAGTGTAAATTTAATTATACAAGTTGGTGCGGATGGCGGTACGAAAAAGTGATTGTAGAAATTTGAAGGGGGAGGGCCAGCGGCTCCCGTCCCCGGTGACGTTAGCTAATGAAGCTGAATTATTGATTTAAAACATTTTAATAATTAAAAAATATTAAAGCAGACATTAAATTTTATCTACATAAAGTCATATTTTTGCTGCAGAAAGCTGACTAAACCAAAAACGTTTATACAATAATAAATAATTACATACTGGTAATATTATGAATAAGATACATGGCACGGCAAATTTAATGCAAGCGTTGATATTAGATCATTTATTAGAGTCAACAAAATTACACAATTTACGCTTTTGCTTATACTACGTAATATTATATAACAAGCTGGTATTTTTTTTTAAATAAAAAATTCTAAAATTTTTGCTTTTACAATTTTTATTCGGCCCCCTTTTTTGAATTTTTATATTATTGTTTTATTTTTTTAAATGTGATAATATTAAATAAAATATTATTACTATAATAATATTATTATTTGTTCAATAATTAAAATTTTTTATCGAAAATACACAACAGCGATTGCTTATCAATTTCAGAAGAGTTTCCAAAAATACAATAGAATAATTTACAACTGACGTGCACCGATACCGAGATTCCAATAAGTAAATATTTTAGGTGATTCCCGAATATTTCCCAAACAAAAAAATAATTTTTCGAGCAGCGATTGAAGTTCGAAAGTAAAAATTACTTTTCTGACCCCGAAGGAATGCAAGTTTAAAAATAAACGGTAGTAACACCAGAATAACTCGGAATAATGGTTTAATTTAAGAGATAAAAAGCAAATGCTTGACTCTTGAGCTTTTATTATATAATTATTTCATAATGAGGGTAATAGGATAATTTGGCTATTGGATAACGTGCCACACTTGCTTTTTATTTCCCCGCATCCTGTTTATTGTATTCTTCACTCATTTTTCATACGGGCTCGCTACAAAAATCTGCTTTAATAAAACGCGTTTATTGAGATTTATAAATAAACAAATTATTCATATTTCCATATCCTCACCTAAAACCAATTTTGCCGACTACTCTTTTTTGTCTATTTAGTCACCCCAGTGATTCATTACCATGTGATATTATTTTCCATAAGTATAACTTATTACAAGGTTTACTTATGTTATCAACACTCGAACGATACATAAAATATTAATAAATATTTATGTATACTACTAAAAATAATCGAAACAGCGATAAACATTGTACTTGAATTTAAAATTAATAAAAATAATTTTTTAATTTAATTTAGGAACGCCCTGTAGATAATAATATCGTTCGTAATTATTTCGCCGTCGACCATTTCGCCGTGAGAAATTTATTATTCAATTTTTTAAATATTTAACAAAAAAATAATAAAATATTTTTTTGCTTAAACCTTTTACTTTAGCTTCAGAAAAAAGTCCATACGTCCCTACAACAGATTAAAGTCAGAACAGGGGGCAGCTTATTATGGTAAATTCTGAAAATCTCAAAGTCTTCTATTAGGAATGTAAATTGTACCTTTTCAAGACCTTTTTTAACCCATAAAAACCACTTTTACAGCAATATCTCTTTAGACGTTTTTTGTTGAAAATTTCATTGCCTTCATTTTTGTTTATGTACGTTTTTCTATTTTGTCGCACCGTTTCCGAGTTACAGCGATTTACAAAAGACTCGATAAAATACAAAAAATATATTTTTGTCTGCATCTCGGAAACGGTGCGACAAAATAGAAAAATGTATATAAACAAAAATGAAGGGAATGAAATTTTCAATAAAAAATGTTGAATAAGTATTGCTGTAAAAGCAATTTTTATGTGTCAAAAGAAGTCTTCAAACGGTACAACTTACATTTTACAAATATAAAACTGTATGTAGACTTTCTTGTGTAACTGCATATGTATAAAATAATTTTGTAGCTATATTAGAGCCTAGAATAAGAATTTTCTAAAAAAAAAAAACAAATGTTTATATTCATATTTAACATTTCGACGGCGAAACAGCCGACGGCGAAATGTCTTTAGGTTTTTGCAGGCTAACAAACCCATGTCCGGACTGGTAATAATTTATTTCTTTGAAATGCTCCGGGGTTCCAAAAATTTTTACAAAAAAAAAACAAATAATATTCTGTTTCTGGGCAAAATATACAGTGACTCCAGAAAGTATTTGTACTTCGTACACTATGTTAATTGTACACTTTAAAGTCGTTTTTAGTCATATATAAATCAATTTCACAGCAAAACTATTTAAACATTTTTTGTTGCAAATTTTATTTCCTTCAATTTTGTTCTTATAAATTTTTTTATTTTATTGCACCGTTGCTGATCGAGAGCGACTTAAAGAAGACTCTGTAAAATACAAAACATATTGTCGTCTATATCTCGGAAACGGTGGGACAAAATAGAAAAGTGTATATGAACAAAAATATATAGAATGGAATTTACAAGAAAAAAGTGTTTTTTCATTTTTTTATTTCGTTGCACCGTTTCCGAGATATGGGTGATATTACTTTTTGTATTTTACCGCGTCTAGTTTAAGTTGCTGTCAGTCAGAAACGATGCGACAAAATAAAAAAATGTATATAAACAAAATTGAGGAGAATGAAATTTGGAACAAAAACTGTCTAAAAAGATTTGCTGTAAAATTGATTTTTTTATTGTAACAACCGGCTTCAAAGTGTACCGTAAGTGGTATCAGTGGCGTAACCAGAGAGAGCCTCTGAGGGCTGCAGCCCTCCCCCCCCTCAAATTAGATGTGACTAAATTTGCAGAGGCTTTGTGAGATGACAATGCGAGAAACAAAAGAGAGACTAACCAGAAAAAAGATTCAATTAAAACCGAAAAATCAAATTTTTTGAAAAAAGTGATCCAATTCTCTCATAGTTTTACTACTTAATTGCAAGCAAAATTGCCGTCTCGGGGCTATAAACCATTTAACCCTGTAGTTAGGGTGGCCCTGGCAAGGACGGATAGGTCATAAAAGGGTTCCCTTTACCTTCCCTGGTATCTGCCCTTGTGCCCTGACGGGGGCCGCTCTAGCCTTTACACCGCCCCGGGCAAAAACAAAAATGGGGTTAGTGAATTTTTTTTTTAGTTTTTTTGATCTTTTCGTGCCGTTTCGGGGAATTTCATTAATATTTCAATTTGTCACGTCAATAGTCAAAATGCCGCTCTTTAGTTTTGCCGCCCCGGACAAATGTCCGGGTTGTCAGCCCCCTACAACGGGCCCTGGCCCTGCTCATACGGCCCAAAGCTTCAACAGGTAATTGTTACACGGCGAACAAGAATAGTTTTGTACTCCGACGACGTGACAAAGCAAAAGGACCAGTGGCGTAGCGAGTTTAACTCGCGCTTGGGGCACAATACCTTTTTAGAACCCCACCCCCCATTCGAAAACCATATGTAAAATATACTAATTTTAAAATTACTAAATTTAAAATATATTTTCCAAAAATTAATTATAATAAAAATAAAAATTATCCAGCAATTTTTTGTTTTGCGGACCATTTGGCGCCCCGGCGTAAAAATAAAATCAAAATTATTGACTGCAATAAAAATTTGAATAAAACATTTTTATATCTGTAACTTTTATTCGCATTTATTCGCTTGTAATAAATTTTTTTATGTTATCTAAATTAAAAGGTCTGGGAGTATGGGGGGTATGGAGGCAATCTCTTAGTCATAAAACAACTGCACCTTATTTATTTTGTAGTTCTTAAAATTCATTACTACGAAATTTTTTCCTAAAAGTTACATTTTCAAACAGCTTAAACTGTCACAGACCGGGAGGGGAGGGGACTTTTAATTGCAAATAATTCGGTATAACACTGAAATAATTCGTAACAAAAAAATAATAAATTAAGTTTTAAAAATTCATTAAAAATTTTATTTAAATCAAAATTATGATTTTACTACTACATTGAACTGGGAGTTTAGGGGATATTTTATACGCCCTAACCTCCCAGTCTGTAGCATTTTATCCTCTTTACCTGATTTACTAAATAAAATTAATTTTATTTCATAAATTACGAAGAAATGAAGATATAAAATTCAAAAAAATTTATCTTATCGCAGTTTATCTGGTATTGCATTACCAATAATTGTACCTACATGCATTAAGTAGGTACATAATAAATATGACAACAATTAAACATACTGGTACTTGACTTAAACCACTTCTACTAGGTATATAAAATCCAAAACCTAATAAGTCCTAAGCGGGGATTCAGATGGTTAACAGTTTGTGTCAACAATTTAATCCAATACAACTGTGCAATAATATTTCCAAAAGTTTGTTGCAATTTTTAAAAGCTTTACATTTATATATTGCTATGATTTTTCATGAGACCTATATTATAATTTTTTTTTTTATTTATAATTTAAAATAGAGAGTATTTTTTTAATGCAGTGTAACTCGGAAACGGCGTGACGAAATAGAAAAATGTATATGAACAAAAGTGAACAGAATGAAATTTGCAACAAAAAATGTTTAGTAAGTAAAAGCGATTTTTATGTGTCAAAGTCTTCAAAAGTTGCTAGGACTATGCCGTTTATTATATAATAAATTCTAAATCATTTTTATAAAAATTAACTCGGAACTTACAAATAAATAATTTCTCCTCCTCTCAATTTTCTCCCAAATTAATGTAGTGCATACGGAGCTTTAAACTACTACTAATTTCCCATTGGCCAAACAAACTCACGTGTCAAATCATGACATCTAACCTCAAAATTCTTGTAAACAAACCGCAAAATGCGAAATTTAAGATTTTTAGGTAGAAATTTATATAATTTAATAAATAAACGCGTCATACCGATAAATAGTAAATATGTTTTTAATTATTGTTCGTATGCCAATTCAATCAACACCAGGAATATTAAAATCGAATCGGAAAATAAATACATTTACGAAAATGTTTTGCCCAATGTAATAATAGAAAAGAATATTTCAAAAATTGAAGACTGGAAAAAGGTCAGAAATCTACTCTTAAATTCCGACCGACAAATCACACCAATCAACATCGATTCGATGATATTTAATTTTTGTATCTCCAAGAACCTCTACGAACTTGCCTACAGCTACATTGAATTCTTAAAGGAAGAACAGATTAAACCCAACATTTCGATTTTGTCGAAATATTTTAAACTATTTTATTTAAGCAATAGAACTAAATTTGTCGATGCGAACGCTGAAGAAAATATCGTGAGTCTGTAAGTTATTTTATCTGTTTCTATACAAAGACCACTTTTGAAGTTGTATGTTTTAGGTATCAACAATTACGCAGCAAATATGAAGTTTTTGATGCTTCTGTCGGGGAAAACTTAATTTTGGGTTTATCCCTCACGACGCATTGGACTGAATGTTTAAAATTATTGGACGAGATTAAAACACTGACTCCTCCCACGACCAAATCCTACGTGGCAGTTGCTGCGACTGCATTTAAATATCGGGACAATAGATTAGCATGGAGCTTATTGGAATCTGTGATAGGTTAGTCGATAAATTATTCGGGGCACTTTTAATGTATATAACTTCTAGACAGGAAGAATTTTAATGGTAGTTTAGCTTACATGGCTTATTTGGAACAAATCAAGGACATGGTGGGCGCAGAGGAAGCTTTTTCTGGTTTGGAAGATCTTTTTAACTTTCTTCGGCTTTATAATTTGAAGTGCGATCAGATAACAAAAGACGATTTAATCAAAACGTGTCAGATAACAAAAATTAATATTCAAACTACAACCATCAACAAAAAGTAAGGAAACACTTTTTAGTTGCTTTGTTTTTCTCAATTTTGAGTTTTACCACTGACTGGCATGAATTAGCAATTGCGTTTAATCTTGTCTTTGTTTAATCTTTGGGACTTGTCTCTTCGTCTTGCAGGGTAGTTTTGGTGGATAGTATGTCCACCAGCATCGTCTTAATCGTTTGCCATTGCTCCTTGCTGACCGGCATTATCTCCACGATGTTGGTTGGAGTTAGATCTTGCCCCAACTGCCTTTGGCGGTTGCTCTCTGTTCTGTTCATTTGATGCAGAAAAAGATGGTATGCTCTGTATCATCCTCTTCCCCACAGAAGAGGCAGTTGGAGGTATTTGCTCTCTTAAAACGATGCAAGTAGCTTCGGAAACAACCATGGCCGCTCAATGCCTGGGTGGTTTCATACTTCAACTCCCCATGCTTCCTGGACATGGTGCGATGTCCGGAATCAGGCGATGCTTGAATCTGCCCTTCACTGGATGTCCATGCATCGGTTTTGGAAGATGATCTTGTATTTGGCGTCTCACATCTCTGTGTTGAGGTGGGTTGGCAGAAGGGACGACAACACTTGGATTGCGTCTGTAGATACCGTTCGGTAGGCCCTGCATATTTTAAGGGCACTCCTCCTCTGGGTCGTCTCCATGATGCGTTTGTACGTCACCTTTTCAAGGGTCGAGACCCATATCGGGGCGACATACAGCATGACCGACTCTGCCACCATACACAGGAGCCTCCTCTTCGCTTCCTGCGGTCCGCACATGTTAGGCATAATTTTGGAGAATGCCTCTATTGTTGCTGATGCCCTGGCTGCAACCCTCTTGATGTGGGGCTTGAAATGCACCAAATGCACCGGCCTGATCTACCTCTTTCCCGCAACGTCGACCGCCTCTGTCTTCTTCGGGACAAGCTGCAGACCCCTACCCCAACCTGAGGCGGGCCTCCATCAAGCCTGGGATGGATGGTCTGCCCAGCTTTTTCGTCACCATCTGGTAGGCCCTTCCCCAGATGTCTCCGTTCACCTCCTCCATCAGTTTCTTCCAGTGTTCTTGTTTTGTGTTTTGTTCTTGTTCTTGCTTTGTTTAGCCCTGTGTTTCGGCGATTTCGTCTCGCTTTTTCTGCTGGGCATGATAGGCTCGTGGTCCTGTGACCTTCTTGTGTGCATGTGAGACAAAAGGGTTTCGCCTCCTTGCAATTATGGGCAGTGGCGTAGCCAGGAATTTAGTTCGGGGGGTGCCCACGAGCAAAGCGAGTCTTACAATAGCCTCGCAGACGAAAATTTTCAAGGTCAAACGCTTAATAGAAAGTTAGAAAATTACAATACAAAAATAATCTTGGGGCCCCCCCCCCCTGAATACGCCACTGATTATGGGCGTAGTGGCCGGTTTTTCCGCATTTGAGGCACTTTTCAGTCCTATTATCTTCGGTGCAGTTTTCCGCCGCGTGTCCGGTCTGCCAACATCTAAGACACCTTCTCGCCTGCCGCTCATCACGCACAAAGTATTAAATTGAAAAGATGCACTGGAGGGTATTACATACCCCCCAGACCCCCCGGTGTACACCCATTGTTTTGTGTCTTTAAAATTTAATTAATAAATTTAAAAAGTTTTAGGGGTTCCACAATACATATGTTTAGAGTTTTGGGCTTCGAAAAAACTGGTTCCGCTGCTACGTAACTTTATTTTTGCACGCCCAGGAGTAGAAGTCTGTTAATCGATAGCAGGAATCTTAGTAGAAGTAGTTAGCTTTATTATAGTTAGTTTCAAGTTTCCAAGGTTTTTTCTTTTTTTTCTCTTTCCTTTTTTTTCTGAATCTGCAATTAAGCATCTAATTATTATTACAAATTTTTATATTGATTGAGCTTCGATGTAGCTATTGACAAACCGGGGGGTATGGGGGGTATGGAATACCCTCCAGTGCATTGTTTACTCGTTCGTCTACCAAAAGTGGGAAGTTGGAGCTGATTAGATTTTGGTTCACGGAAACTAACAAATTTTTTTTTAATTTTAACGAATGAAAATTAAATCAAACTTGAAAATAAATTGTAATCAGTTACAAAAATTCACACTTGGCTGAAAATTGGTAGGATTGTTCAAAACACTATTATAAATGAAATGTGAAAAGTCCTCATCGATCCGACAGCTAGAAAAAAATTTACTCGGGGTCAAAGGTCACTAAAACGGGTTTTTCGCGATTTTCAGCAAAACTGTAAGTTTTATCATAAAATTAGTTCAGACAAAAATTGTAGATCAGATTATTATCTATAAGAAATGTCTAAATTCTTTTTTTTCTAAGAGCCACCGTTTTTGAGATATAACAATTCAAAAAGTTGAAAGAGTTTTAATCTACTTAAAAAAAATAACACAAAATTTTTAAATCCAGGAAATTCAGCTAATTTTTGCGGTTTAATTTTTGGTTTTAGAGGTTGCTGCAACCGCTGCGATGAAAGAATGGTAAGATTTCGCTTGAGTCCTGAACAATTCAACGAATTGAAAGACGAAGTGTTGGATAATGTTATTGTCGGAAAAGATGTCTTCCGAAAAAGCGATCCCGAAGAATTAGCAAGGTTTGAATCGTTTATCTCTCAAATGAAACCATACGATGTGGTAATTGACGGCCTCAACGTAGCTTACTCTTCCGGGAATAAGAAATCTTTACATTTGTATTCGTTGCTGGTAAATATATGCCGTTTTCCAGTTGGTGGATGGTTTCTTAATTTTTCCTTTTAGGTCGCAATAATGGTGAAACATTTTGTTGCCCAAGACAAGACCGTATTGCTGTTGGGTAGAACGCACATGGAAGCGTGGCCCGAACAAAATTGGACATACATCACCCGCAATGCCGATATGTTTTTAACGAAAACTTTGTCGCACGATGATCCGTTTCTACTGTATTGCGCTCTTCATTCCGGATTAAATACGAAAATTGTATCCAATGATTTGATGCGCGCGCATTTATTTAAATTGAAACAACCACAAATGAAACTTTTGTTCGGTTACTGGTTATTGCAAAACCAACTTCAATTTAAGTACATCAACGCCCAGACCGGATCTGTCAAGTTCAAGGTTTGCTGCTGACTTAAATCTTTTCATTTCTCTAATTTGTAATTTTAGCCGGTGACGTCCTACATGAAAACTCCCCAAAAGCAAAAGCAACATTGGCATATTCCTTGCGAAAGCAATCAAGAGGGCGAAGAAGAGTGGTTGTGTCTCGATATTCCCCTATTTTCATTACTGTGATTTTAAAATTAAAGATTTTAATTTTTAAATAAATTTTTATAAAGTGTACTTTCTGTTTTTTACCTGATGGGCTTTTTTCTGTTGTTTAGCGTAGCTTAGTTTGACCGGAGGACGATGGTCTGGACCTTTTTGCTATAGAAGACAAAGTAAGGTATAAATATTTTGAAAATTTTGTGTACACTTTGTTTAAAATTTTGTGGAAATCACCGGAACACCGTAGAAATCATAAAAAAATAATTATATTGGTATTCCCTTCTCCCTTGGAAATCATTGTAATTGTTTAGATTAGAGCTTATTTGGAAATCATTAGATTTTTTTGGAATACTTAGAGAAACTTTAAAATTCCTTAGAAATCCCTGTAATTCTTTAGAATTATTAGAAAACTTCCTGATATTCCTTAAAAACCATTTTAAAAAATTAGATTTCCAATCATTGAAATTCTTTAGATTGGAATTTTTTGGGAAATCGTTGAAAGCCTTTAGATTACCAATCATTGGAATTATTTGAGAAATTTTGGAAATTCCTGGAATTTCTTGAGAAAACGTTGGATTCTCTTAAAAATCATTGAAATTCTTTAGATTGGAAATTACTGGAATTCCATGGAAATCTTTGGAACTGTGAGTCCTGTGTATAAATCTTTTCAAAATATTTACCTCTTGATAAAAAAACATCAAGTTAGCATTATGTGTCACAAAATTTGACGTTTGATGAAATTTGAATCTTTTGGAAATAAAATTAAATTCTCTGTGAAGTTCTGCGATTCAAAATGGGTAAAGACAAAGACCAACCCGAAGTTGAGGTAGAGAAGAAACCTTGCAACGCCAGAATAGACGAATTGGCTAAACCGAACAAACGACTATTGGCGGCAGTATGGGAAAGTTATGGAGATTCCTTCAGCACCGATCGACGAGAAGCCGTAAAGGAGCTACTGCAAGAGTTGTACGCGATGACGCCCGAGTGAGTACAAAGCTGGCTTTATTTTGGTGGACGAAAATAAAAGAAATTTTGTAGAGAAACGGAGAGATATTTTGCGGAAATATACAAAGTGTTGGCAAAGTTAGCGAAGAGGGAGAAACAGAAAGCCAGGTTTTTGAGAATATACAAAGAGAAGTTGAGGCAACGAGCACGAGAGCGCGCTTACAGATTATTTGGGCGGTTGCTGCGGAAGGCAATGTATTACGCAATTAAGCATCCTGTTCCGGCGTTGGTGTCTCCTAGATTAAGACTCATGTCGGATGTCATTTTGGAGCAACTGTGCGACGTGAGGAATTTACCGGTACCCAAACGTACCGATACCGGTAAGCCGAGGGATCCCCCGGTTCAGATTTATTAGGGACAATGTTTTAATACCAAGCATTTTAGATTGTATAGCCCAGTTTTTGCTGAATTTATCCGATTGGATAGCGTTGGCCATAGAACATATCTACTATAAAATTTCGGTGCTCAAAAATAAGGAACTGGATGCGATAGAGGACCAAATGAGAGAAGAAGAAAGAGCACGAAGAGAAGCTGAAAGGCCCCCGGAATTGAAGAAGAAGTCTGGCAAAGGCAAAAAGAAAGTCAAAAGTGTTTCCGACTGAGATCGCGGATTGACCTAAATCAATTTAATTAAATTATGTAATGTTTGCCTGCATTAAACGCCGCGAAGTCGATTTATTGATTTCTTATTTTAATTAGTTTAGCTTTAATTGATTTAAACGCGGCTCCCCTCAAATCAACTTATTATTGTTAGTAGAAGTTATGAAATCCACAGGTAAGCTCGCTGCGTTTTTTCAAATTTTTTGTTCACATGAATTTTTTTAAAATTGATTTCGGTAGCTTGGTAGTTTGTTATATTTTGCCCATGCGTTCAAAAACACACCGGAATTGTTGACAAAGCTATGTAATCTATATAGAAACTGATTGGGGCGATAATAAAATAAATCGATATTACTTTGTTATTTGCAGTGGATACTTTGTTGGAATAAAATATCGGGTGCGCGCAAATAGTAAAGCGGTAAAATAAAAAAGTTGCGAAGATAAAATCAATACGTACATAATTTCTTTAATCATGTGAGCGGTTTATAGCGGTAATCTCGTTAATCCGTTGATGCGCGTCAGCGTTAGACGGATAACAAATAAATATAGTTTTGTAAACTTTTTTTTTAAAGCTGCTAAAATCGATTTTAAAAGGTGTATTAATCTTTTTCTAAAAATAGGGTGAAAATAAAAATCAGAAATAGCTCCCCTATAAATTATTGCTATGGCCGCCCTTGGCTGAAACCCTATTCTCAAGCTCTCCCGACTTCAGAGAATGCGCATTATTAATTTTTATGCGAAATGACAAGATGACAAAATGACAATAGGGCCACTGAGGATATGTACGAAATAAAGGTGTACAGGAGGGTATTCCATACCCCCCAGACCCCCCGGTTTACACCTATTCTTTTTAATAAATAAAAAGCTTCATTGTGGTTACCTTCAGCTCTTCAATTTTCCGTTTTTTCCACTTTAAACATTGTTTGAGCTTCAATGTAGTTATTGGCAAACCGGGGGGTCTGGGGGGTATGGAATACTCTCTATTGCACTTTTTATTTTATACCAGTGGCGTAGCCAGGGAGGGCTTGTCCCCCCCCTAAAATAATTTGTTTTTGTAATTTTCTAACTTTCTATTAAGCGTTTGATCTTGAAAATTTGAAAAATTTTCGTCTGCGATGCTATTACAAGACTCACTTCGCTCGTGGGTCCCCCCCTAAACTAAATTCGTGGCTACGCCACTGTTTTATACATATCCTCACAGGCCAGATTGTCAGTGGTAGACAGATAACGATGCGTATTAAAACTTACAAATTTTTCAGTTTTGGTGCGCAAACAAAGAGCGAAGGTGCACTGGAGGGTATTCCATACCCCCCAGACCCCCCGGTTTGCCAATAACTACATTATTGAAGCTCAACCAATATTTAAAATTGAAAAAAAAAAGGAAAACTGAGGAGCCTGAAGCTAACCATAATAAAGCCAGTTATTGTATTACAATTTTTACGATCCTACTCCCGGGCGTGCAAAAAATAAAAAAAGTGGGGCTTAGAGTAAAACCAGTTTTTTCGAAGCCCAACGCTGTAAACATTTTTGTAGAATCTCTAAAACACCTTAAATTTCGAAAACATCATTAGGTGTAAACCGGGGGGTCTGGGGGGTATTCCATACCCCCCAGTGCACCTTTTATTTTATACCTACATATCTTCACGGGTCAGATTGTCAGTAGTAGACAGATAACGATGTGTATTAAAACTAACAAAATTTTCAGTTTTAGTGCGCAAACAAAGAGCGAAGGTGCACTGGAGGGTATTCCATACCCCCCAGACCCCCCGGTTTGCACCAATAACTACATTGAAGTTCAATCAATATTTAAAGTTGAAAAAAAAGGAAAATTTAATTGTATTTTAATTTCTACGATTCTACTCTCGGGCGTGCAAAATATTTAAAAAAAGTAAGGCTTAGAGTGGAACCAGTTTTTTTGATGCCCAAGTAAGCTGTAAACATTATTGTGGGACCTCTAAAACTTCTTAAATTTTGAAAAAACACTAGGTGTGAACCGGGGGGTCTGGGGGGTATGGAATACCCTCCAGTGCACCCTTTATTTTGTACATATCCTCAGGGACCCTATTGTCATTCTGTAATATTGTCATTTCGTATACAAATAATTCGAATTCTTTGAAGTTGTGGGAGCTTGAGGATACGGCTCCAGACAAGGGTGGTCATAGCAATAATTTATAGGGAAGCTATTTCTGAAACGTAGGTATTTACAAATCTTATCAGTTCCTGTCTGCCGCTGACGCGCATGAATAGATTAATGAGATTCCCGAACCAAGATTCCATGATTTTGGAGTTGCGGTTGGGCTCGGAGATGCCCTATCTTGTTAGATCTGTAATTTTAGAATTTGGTCGCGCTTTGAGGATGTTTTTAACTTAGTTTACAAAAGTTACCTAATGATTTTATTATTAAAATCTCTTTAGCTCGACAGAAAACGGATAAAGTCTGATGTGTATAACAATATGAATAACAAATTATCAAATTCCAGGGAAGGGGGGGGGCAGCCCTATCAAACCTACCAGTGCATACTACTGCGATGTGCAAATGAATTTGGATTCGAAAGAGTGAAAGGTTGCACACAAACCTTCCAGAGACTGGGGGGTTTGGGAGGTATGAAATATTTTTCAGACAGCAGTATTTGAGTTAAAAAGAAACATTTTTAAAGCCAGTGTTCCACTATTAGTTTTAAAACAGACGGATTTTTTCTCATATTTTCTAGGATTTTCTTGTATTTCTTAAGATTATCTTGGATTTCTGGGATTACCTCGGATGTTCTATACCTTCCTGAGATTTTCCAAGATTTCCTGGGATTTTCTAACATTTTCTAGGCTTTCCTACATTTTCTCTGGTTTGCTTTGATTTTTAAGATTTACTAGAATTTTCTAAAATTTCCTCTAGTTTTCCGAAATTTTCTAAGATTTAAATAGACTTTTAGAATTTTCTTCATTTTCTCGGATTTCCTAAGGCCCTATCGAATTTTCTAGGATTTTCTGAGATTTTTTAAGATTTCTTGGATTTCTAAGATGTTTTAAATTTTAAATGGATTTTTCAAGTATTTTTCATGCTTTTTACATTTTCTGGTATTTGTTTAGTTTGCAGAAATAAAATTTTTAAATCCAGAATTTCAGAGGAGCCTAGGCCCCTTTGTCTTCTCTGACGAGCCGCCGCTGGTGAAATAATAATTTGAATTTAATTTGTATTTTGTATTTTTGCCTGTGTTTTGTTTAGGCTGTTTGTAAAACAATATTACGAGAAATACTTTGAAATCGGATTTTTCATTTTCAAATTAAGATTTCGGACCCCCCTATTAGAAAGGGTAGTTACAATTTCAATTAAAATTAATAAATATTTCAATTTACCAATAAAAAAAAATTGCTCGATGCAATTAGGCCCCGGGGAGATTCGAACTCCCGATCTCCTGTTTACTAGACAGGCGCTTTAACCAACTAAGCCACGGCGCCGTTGTTAATTTACCATAAAATTCACGATTCTTCCTATTTTTTTGTTGTATAAACCGAAAAAAATTGCAAATTTGCAATTAGGCCCCGGGGAGATTCGAACTCCCGATCTCCTGTTTACTAGACAGGCGCTTTAACCAACTAAGCCACGGCGCCGTTGTTATTAATAAGTCACCGAATATATCATTTTAGGTAATTTTTGATTTATAAATTGAAAAAAAAAATTGCGTATGCAATCAGGCCCCGGGGAGATTCGAACTCCCGATCTCCTGTTTACTAGACAGGCGCTTTAACCAACTAAGCCACGGCGCCACCTTTAGTAATGTAAAAATACTCGCGTACTTGATTTTGAAAACAATATATTCCCTCTCTCCGAAGTGTTTTAAATTCTCAATTTCATATAATTTTAGCTTATTAAACTGCGTAATTAGGAATAATTAAAACATAAAACCACATAAATCAAAGCAAGCTAAAATTAATGGTCCGTATTTCAAAACAGCTGACAATAACAAAAACGTTCACAATGGCATCAAAACAAAATTAAACGGACCAATTGAAACAAAGCAGAAAGAAATAATATTTCGTGAGATTTTTTTTATCAAATTTTATCTCACTTCCGCTTAGCGGTAGCACTAAAACGTGTGCAAATATTAGCGGCGGTAATTTATTAATTGCTAGAATTGGGTTTGTTGTGAGCGGAACACAAATCGGTTCTCCCACTTTTGCAGTGGCGACAAAAAATTGTTCCTCCGTTAAAATGTCTTAAATTGTCGTAGCTGGTGGTTGTATCTTTTAAAAGTGCGTCGCGGATGTGCTGCAATTATTTTAATTCAAACGGAGATGTTGCTTTAACCGGGGCGACATTTTTGTGTTACTTTTTTTTTGAAATTTAAGTTTGGGCATTCTGACGTCGCGAACATCCGTCGACTGTTGCGGTCGTTGATTTTGGTTGTTTTCCAGTGTTGTGTGAGTGATGACGAAGAAATTTGAATTCGACTGGCATGTACCCATTCCTGAGGCTTTACTGACGGGGGGTACCTTCGATAGATGGACGGAGGAGAAGGACAACACGGAGTACGAGCAGAATGCCTTTTTTAGGGTAGACCAGTACGGATTTTTTATTTACTGGAAGAGCGATGGAAGGGTAAGTACACTGCTTTTTCTAAAATGTTGAAGTAACATGGAGGTTTTTATTAGGAAGGCGACGTCTTGGAGTTGTGTCAGGTTAGCGACGTTCGTGCCGGAGGCATACCTTTAGATAGGAAACTACTGTTTAATCTTACTACGAAACATGGGAACGATCTGGAAGATAAATCCCTCACGGTGTGCAGTGGGACGGATTACATCAACGTCAGTTATCAACACATAGTTTGCCCCGATGCTCTAACCGCTAAAGTAAGTTTCTCCTGTTCGGTTACGTTTTAGAAAAATTGAAATCTTGACAACTTTCAGAGCACGGTTTTAAAATTAACAACCTTCATATTATTTTTTGTGTTACATAGACTTTAGCCGGATGACAATATTAAATTTACCTCCGTATCATGAGTTTATTTTTTTGTATAAATTACTATCAATGCATATGAATGTGAAGCCCAGGCCTAGCTGAATATTTATATCGAGGGTGGAAGTTATATGTTGTAAAGTTCAACTGCTATCCTAGTGGACCCATGTCGGTTCATCTCAATAGTCACAGGTTTGAAGCCCGTGTCTATTCAAATTTTTTTGTTCCTCTTCGTTTGTTTTAATTCAAGAGTACAATAATCCGGATCCGGAATTAAAATTTGTTTGATGAAATTATGGTAGCTGAGGGCGTGAATTACACATTTAATCATTAAATTTTAAGGATAATTTTACACAGGTCCGTCGCCAGGATTTTATTTCGGGGGGAGGGGGGCGTTTATAAAAAACCTTTTGTAAAAGGTAACATTTTCGGGGGATCCCCTTTCGTGGATTTTTATTATTACAAATAAATGTTTTTTTTTACATTTCGGAGGGAGGTGCCCCCCCTTGGCTACGAGCCTGATTTTGCAAATTTTAGTAAAAAAGGGCCCAAAAACTACAAAAGTTTAATTCGTATATTGTATTGGCTGTTTTATTGTGATTAGCCCCGCCCACCTTAAACGACAACGTAATAAAAGAACAAAAACTGAGATAATTTATTAATAGAATTTTGATTCACGGATTAATTTAATTAAAATTTTTATTCGCGGTTTGATTCCAAAATAAATTTTAATTAAACCCAAATAATACAGGGTGATTAATCGCAATCAATTACAATGTAATAAAAAATTAAAATTAAATTAGTCCATAAATCAAAATTCGATTGATCAAATTTGGACTGGAATTTTAAAAGTGGCTCTGCCACTGACTGAACCTGTGTACATTGCTTTAGTGGCCTCTCGGGTGACGATGTAAATCCGGTGAGTAGTGAGATATGGAGTACTCGACGGGAAAAAGGAGTATGAGATTGCCTATTCCCTGGAATTTTTTTGGAAAGTTAGTTTAAAAACCACACGGGGTGGGGGGGCATTAGAAATTTCGTCTTTATAGATCTGTGACTTTTGTGCAATTTTATGATTTCAAAAATTTTAATTTGCACAAAAAAGAAATTGCGTAAATGCAATCAGGCCCCGGGGAGATTCGAACTCCCGATCTCCTGTTTATTATGTAGATATACCAAAAAAATTTTTTTTTATTTTATAATTTAAGAATATAGACTCGGCTACAAATATAAATTAGATTTTTTTTTTGGTAATATCGAGACAACGAATCATCAGGCGATTGATACTGATCTTATCTAAGAATAGCTTCCAGGGGTTTCCCTTGATTTTATTGGGGAGTAAAAGTGAAATAAAATTCCCCGTATCTGTCGCCACTGCTGTAGAATAAAACCGGGCCATAAGTTTTCTCGCCGTAGATATCCGCATTATTTGCAGATTTTTGCAATTAATCCGCGAATCAAATTTGGAGTAAGACTTGGAAAAGTGCTCCAGAACGTCTATGCCCCCTCTACTGAATAAATTATTATATGTCGCAGCAGTATACACCGAGGGGGAGGGCAGTGAAAGGTTTTCATTTAATTTTCATTCATTGCACACAAACCTGTGGTCTCTGAAATATTAGAGTAATTATGTTCAAAGGGGGGGGGCAACGTCGGCAATTTTTTCAGGATTTTTGATTTCCTCTTGTCACGGTTGACTTCATTTTTCAACCACCCCCCTCACCAAAACATCCGATGGGCTCAAATCAAAAATATCCTTCTTATTTCTTTAAAATTCTCGGAATTCTAAAGATTTCCATGGAATTCCACGGAATTCCTGGGATTTCAAAGGAATTTTTTGAATGCTTTTCAATTGCCTTTTGGGTGACGATGTAAATTCGCTGAGTAGTGAAGTATGGAGTGCTCTTCAGGAAAAATGAGTACGGGATTACCTATTCTCTGGAATTCTTTTGGAAAATTAGTTCAAAAATTACAACGGGGGGGGGGGATTTATCAGAAATTTCGTTTTTTATAGATCTGTGATTTTTATGTAATTTTATGATTTCAAAAACATAAAAAAAATTGCGTATTGCAATCAGGCCTCGGGGAGATTCGAACTCCCGATCTCCTGTTTACTAGACAGGCGCTTTAACCAACTAAGCCACGGCGCCGTTGTTTTAATTACCGAACTTATAATTATCGTTAATCAAAATAATACATAAATTATGTAGTTACAAAAAAAAATTGCAAAATAAAAAAAAATTTTTAATTTTATAATTTAAGAATAGAAACAGCTACAGACATAAGTTAGATTTTTTTTTGGTAATATCGAGACAACTAATACTGATCCCATCCAAGAACAGCTTCCGGGGGTTTCCCTTGATTTTATTGGGGAGTAGAAGTGAAATACACTAGATAATCTGTTTTACTCATTGGGAATATAAAAATACTTGATTTTTATTTTCGAAATAAATCGTAAGGTTGCGTATCTTGTTGGAAATTCATAATCAATGGCTATGATTAGTCTACAGGCAATTATGATTACATAACTTAACATAAATCAATTAAAACATAACACCTTGAATAAAAAATTACTGCGTTATGTACCTACATACATATTACATATTATTTTTCTCGATATATTGATGGTAATTTATACAAACAAATTGAGCCTGCTCGATGCGGGGCAGTAAAATTTATCGTTCTTATTCGGTTAGGCCTTTGCATGCTTTCGTAGTATTTGACAAAACTCACTTATTAATTATTTAATTAAAGGTTTGGTTGGATGGCTTAAGAAAAGTTACTCATAATGTGAAAGCCAATAACTTCTGTCCAATGACTTGTTTGAAAAAACAGTAAGTTTTACAAAAGCACAAATTTGCATGAATATTACGAATCGTGCATTATTTCATTTTCATTTCTGCAAGCAAAACCGTCGAAAATATTTTATTACCTTTTTTTATTATTAAACTTTTTTTTTTGCTTTGCATGGATCAGGTGTGGAAAGAAGCGTTACGAAGCATTACACATAATAGTAAAATCGTTAACGTTTGTGCTCGCACTGCTTTAATGAAACAGTAAGTTTTTTCGTTGAATCTATGTTCTTCTTGAACAAAGTACCAATCGCAGTCTGAATAGAGCGAAGCAACCTGCTGCGGGTCACCGCGACCCACACAATTTAATTATACTAGCGCCCTCTGCAGTTGGGTCACGTACAACTTTTCAAACTTGTAGCGCGCGCAATTCCTTCGTTCTGATTGGACGGCGAGTAGCCTGCGATTGGTCGCTTTAGTAGATTTTAGAATTTAAATGCTTGGGGCTGATTTTAAATATGGGCGTATGCTTTTGGGTGGCTTATAAATAATATATTAACACAAAGGGCGACTTGATTCTGGAAGATTCCCTTTACAAATAATGATTAGGCAACTGCTTGTCAATTTTCCCGCCACATACAGATATCTGACTTACCAACTGGCGGGAAGATTAGTTTGAATCGCGAATATGTAAAATTAGAGAAGAATCGTCGATAATTAATTACATAACACTGTAGATTTTTAGTTGTTAATTGAATCTCATGTTTTATTTTACATAATATGTGTTCGGACGCGCCTTTAAATTCTCTATTTGTTATTTATTACTGCCGCTTAATTATTCAATTTACGAATAATTTTCCATTTACAAGCAGTGTCGCATATAAGCATATTTGATATCTTAAATCCGTTTAATTTTTTTAAATAAAATTTGTTATACAAACGGAAACGCCGTTTTTGTTTCCTTCAACTTTTATATCGAGTCCAATGTACAACAAAAATTTATTAGCACTGACCAGTGCAATTAATAGTAATACTAAATTAAAATTAATATATTTTTTATTATGGAAATGAAGGAAAAACTTAACAACGAACCAAAATTTTTTTTAAAATTATTAGTATAAATATAATAAAATAATTCAACTGGAGAACATCGCAAGGAAGCACTAACTAAACTAATATTATTTATTATCTTTAGAGATCTATTTTTAAATTTATTTTGTTTTTGTTGTCACTATGTATATTACCAAACTGGAATAGGTTTTATATTGTTTACTTTAGCGCCTTCTGTGCAGGATATGATATCAATAATAATTATAAACAAGTAATAAATGTTTTGTTTAATATTTTTATTATATTTAAAATTTAAAGTCAATAGTATATTAGATGTCAAGGGCGCAAAGTAGGTTTGTTGATTTAGAACACTTGGTATATACCAATTAAAATTTATTTTGTTGTGAAAATGTGAACGTCGAGCAGAGAGCTAAGGTTTGTGCGACTGATTTTACTATGTACATAGGAACTTTTTACTTTTTTAGAACGAATACAATTAAGTAGAGGGGCTATGGGCGTTCTGACGATAATTAGATTTACAGTGTACATTTGGGGTTGGGGTGCAGTCCTAGGGGGGAATAATTCTAAAGGGGCCAAGCATGGAGCTTATGCTATTGCTCCTTATGTTCCTCCTTCTTACATTCATTTACATTTACATTTCTTACATAAATACATGTAGCCATGTTATTGTTATATTTATATAACCAGTTTTAGACCGGTCTACAGTGTTGCCAATACAATTTTGTATGTCATTTTCTGATAAATGATTAAAAACACAAAAAATATAAAAGTTACAATTCAAATCTTTTTTCTTTCTTCAAAATTACTCCTCTGAATTATCCACAAATTGGTCCTCCATTATAAAATTCCTTAAATTTGGAGGAATTACTCACACATTGGCAACACTGTTAGTATACCAGAGTTTTAGATGACGAGGGGTAGATGCAGAACGATTGCTGGAATCAGATCCTCCTCATATCTTATACATTTTCACTTCAATTTTTATTATTATATTGAGAATATTGGGGGGGGGGGGATAAATTACATCGATATTTCCAAAAGTAGATTCCTTTCTACATTTTGTGGATACGAGGGTCATAAAAATACTAGTAATTAATTTAATATAAATTAAACATCAATATGTTTTCTTATTACATTAATTTTACTGTATTATGTTAATCCTCCATGAGACGGGTGAGTCTTGTCAGGCCTCATCCATGCGGTATACCACTTAAAACACCGCAACAGGTATTTGGTATGTGAAAGTATCTACCAGAATGCTTATAGCCTCTCTACTCAATAAAATATTATATATGTCCCCCATGGTACTATTATAATAGTACCATGATGTCCCCGTAGTATACCTGGAGGGGGGGGGCTAATGAAAGGTTCTCATTTAATAACATAACAATAAGTTTAAAAAATCCTTTTTTGTTATTTTTTAAAGAATTTTTAATTTATTAATTGATTAATTGACTCTAACGTAACTACGGATAATGCACCCAAACCTTTGATCTCTGAAACTGGGAGGATATGGTATACCTCAGTAATTATATTTAAAAGAAAATTAATTTAATTAAATTAATTAAATAATAATTAATTTTAATTTAAAAAATTAATTTAAAATTTCCCGTATATGTCGCCATTGGTGTAGAGTAAAAGCGGGCCATAAGTTTTCTCGGCATAGATATCTGCATCATTTGCAGATTTTTGCATTTGTGGAATTTTCATTTGCAAATTAGTCCGCGAATCAAAATTTGATTTGATCAAATTTGGAGTAGGACTTTGAAAAGTGCTCCAGAACGTCTATGGCCCCTCTACTAAATAAATTATTATATGTTGCAGCAGTATACACCGAGGGGAAGGGCAGTAAAAGGTTTTCATTTAATAATATCAATTACAGAAGATGCACACAAACCTGTGGTCTCTGAAAGTGGGGGTACGGGTCCCCCCCCCAAGTAAATGTTCAAAAGGGGGGAGGGATATGGGGCCGAAGCCTCCCCCTTGAAATCAGATTGTGGTTACAGCGCAACGTCGGCAAGTTTTTCAGGATTTTTGATTCCCTCTCTTTGTCACAATTGGCTTCATTTTTTGACCAGAAACCTCTGGTGTTCACCAGAAACATCCGATGGTCACAAATCAAATATTCCTCTTATTTCTTTAAAATCAGATTAAAAATTGTTCAAACGGGAATTTTTATTACCCCGACGACACGAAGTACTAGTAAATATCTTGAAAAAATTTGTACTCAGGTCTTGGAATTCCAACTGTTTTCATGAAATTTCACGGAATTTCAGGAATTTTCTAATGATTTCAGGGATTTCCAATGAATTTCAAAAATTTCCAATTATTTTCAAGAAATTCTAGTGGTTTTCTAGAAATTATAAATATTTCCAAAAATTCCAAGGAATTGCAAAGATTGATCAAGAAGTCCAATGATTTCCAAACAAGCGGACACAAAATCTTTGAGATATTTACCACATTTGGCTTAACCTCCTCCACACTCTCTGGTCACACTTAGTTACGTTTTCTCCTCTTAGGCCCGGTCTAATATAATTTATTATTAAATATTATGTAAAATATTAATAAATGTGGTTGTAAATTTAAAAATTCCATTTTCAGGGGACAGGACGATCCTTATCGAATAGAACTCCAAATAACAGGTTATGGGCGCAAGCCAATTCTAACTTAAAAATTTTCAATGCAATAAATCTCAGGGGAAGCATGATTATCTTTAATTAGCCCTGCCTATCATGGAAACTGTTATATGTTTCATTTGTTGGTAGAGGGGCAACGATAAGTAGTGATATTTTTAAATCGGTCACCCATCCAGGTGCGAGTTTGACTACCATTTAGATGAGGCTTCCTTATCTATGCTCTTTTTCCTTACCTCCTGTATGGGAATAATCAGAGACAGGTATCACCTTCCCCCTTCTTTCAATAAATACAATTTATTAGAATCAATTACAAACAACAATTAATTTAAAGGACGCTCCTTTGAATAATACCAAATTTTTGCTTATCTTTGTTGGTTCATGACGATAATTACATCGTAAAAAATATAATATGCAAATATTAATTTATTTGTCAGAAGATAAAAATCAATAAACCACCATTTTTAGTACTACCGTCTGAATTTAAAACAAAAGTTCAGTTGGTTTTGCTGCTGTTATATTTTTCGAGTTGGCGATATTCTGCGCCAGAAATTCGAAACTTTTTGTTTTCGTTATGGCAATTAAATTTGTTTACATAATTTTATTTTTATCCGCAAACGAGGTCCTGAAAAGTATTTATGTATTTTGTTCTCGAATTTTCCTTTAATATGCATTTTTTACGACCCCAACCATGGGGTTGCTTCCGGGTTACTTAAAAAAAAATTTTGATGTTCGGGGAAACCCCAAAATTAAATATTTCGCATCGATTCGAATTTTTTGTTTTCGAAAATTTTGAGTGCCACTGGGTTATTTGTATTTGCAAGAATCGATTTTCTAATAATATTTCACGTCTGTTGAACATTTATCTCATTTTCCTGTCGCCTGTTGTTCTATTCGATAGGAAATTAATTTTTGAAAATGTGAAAAATCGACGTAGTATTTGGTTATATTTAAATTTTTAATTTATTGGCAGATTTTTTAAACTAATAAACACTCGGCGTTATTGAATTTTTTGCACCAATCGCTCGAGATTACAAGTTTATTTGATTTATATAATTTCTAATTTTGAAATATCCTCTTCAAAATGCAACAATGGATCATTTATTGCTATTTATAGTTGCAGGCGAATTGAAAATTAGTTACCAAATGAAAGCTACTTTTTTTTTATGAAATTATTGTAAAAGCATAAATCAAAATATTTATACCACGATGAATAATTTATTATTCACATTAAGCAAGCAAAGTTAAACTTGTGCTTGTTTGGATTTCCAAATGCCACAACATGGTAAAAGAATGCGATTTAGTGTAACGGGTTTTAATATTGCATTTTTAATTCCCACGCCCCGCATGCCCACTCAGCAGCTCTAACCCTCGCCATCTCCCATACTAACAAATTAACTTCACGGATTCATTCATCACCTAAACGCACCACCTTAATTTTGTCTTTCAGTTGGATGCGCCTCGGATTTTTATCGGATCCCAGAGGAAAGGTGCCAGTTAAAGTCGTGGCCAGGACTTTCGCGTCGGGCAAAACCGAAAAATACGTTTATCAATGTCTCGCAGAGCTGGGTTTACCGAGCGGCAAGAACGACATTATCGAACCCGAAGATTTTACTTTTGATAAATTCTACGCCCTGTATCATAAGATTTGTCCTAGAAACGACATAGAAGAACTGTTCCGTTTCATGTAGGTTTCGGTAAGTTTGTTTGTGCTGTTTCAATAAGATTTGTCCATTTTAGTACTCAGAACAAGGCAGATTATATTAATTTGGACCAGTTTATCAATTTTTTGAACGAGAAGCAGAGGGATCCGCGTTTAAACGAAATTTTGTATCCGTTATACGACGAAAAAAGAGCCGCCGAAATTATAACGACGTACGAAAAGGACGAGGAGTCGTTGAAAACGAACCGGCTAACCAAGGATGGATTAATTAGGTAAGGTTTAGGTTTTTGCTGGTGAGAAAAACCGAGTTGAAATTTTACCTCTGTTTAGATATTTAATGTCCGACGAAAACGCTCCAGTTTTTTTGGACCGTTTGGACATCTACATGGACATGGATCAGCCACTAAACGCCTACTACATCAATTCGAGTCATAATACGTACCTCACCGGAAGGCAGTTTGGTGGAAAATCCTCGGTGGAAATGTATCGGCAGGTCTTGTTAGCTGGGTGTCGGTGCGTGGAACTTGATTGTTGGGACGGAAAAGGAGAAGACGAGGAACCGATAATAACGCACGGAAAGGCCATGTGCACGGATATCCTATTCAAAGACGTCATCATGGCGATTCGCGATACCGCTTTTGTTACTTCCGACTTTCCATTAATTTTATCTTTTGAAAATCATTGCTGCAAGGCTCAACAGTACAAACTAGCAAGGTATTGTGACGAAATGTTAGGCGACTTGCTTCTCAAGGAACCGCTAGAAGATTATCCCTTGGAACCCGGCGCGCCTTTACCTCCACCTTCGACGCTAAGAAGAAAAATTTTGATTAAAAATAAAAGGTAATTCAAATTTTCGTGTTATTTCTTGTCTGACCATGATTTTTGTTTAGGTTAAAACCCGAGGTCGAAAAAATTGAGCTGGAATTGTTCAGGCAGGGTCAGTTTATCATCGAAGAGGAAGAGAAAGAAGATGCCAGCGCGTCGATCGCGTCTACAGAAGTTCCGGTAGAGGTACTGATCACACTTGAGTGATCCTTTTTATTCCTTCCTAACTTTCAAGTAGAAAACTCAAAATATACATCTTTTTAATTACTTATGGGAAGTGGTGCATAACTCGGAAACGGTACATCGTACGCGAAAAATTAATAATACATAATTTATAGAGAATTAAATTTGCAATAAAAAAGGTCTTGTACAAATTTTTCGTAATCATCATGGATTGGCAGATATTTGGGAAAATACATTGCGAGTCAAGTTTTTCTTTTATTTATTTTTTCTAACCTCGTGATTAACGCATTTTCTGATGAGAAATGGCCTATAACTCGAAAACGGTGGATGGTACGGGGAAATTTATAGTGCAAAATTTATAGAGAATTAAATTTTCAATAGAAAATGTTTTATGTTTTTTTTTTCGTAATTACCACGGATTGACTGATAATGAGCACTGAATCAGAACGCGGCTGTAATTAGGCAGCAATTTGATTCTTTATTACCTTGCAATTCATCGCGCGTATGAAAAAATTTAGAAAACCTATTCTATAGTAAATTAGACTAATTTGTTTTTTTTTGTTCTACCATTTTCAATAACAATTTAAAAACATGTATAAATATTGTTTCCTGTAATATACAATTTTACGGAATTAACAATCATTACACGTTGTTATGTCCTCGTTTACGACAATTTCGACATAATTAAGAAAATTGCCCGTAAAATTGTAGAAAAATAACCTTGTTGATTTTTTTTTAATAGTTGCACGTGCGGCAATTAAAACAATTGCAAGTTTTTATTGATACATTTATTTTTAATGAAATTACCAATGCCAATATTAAATGCCGAAAGTGCGAAAAGAATATGTTTGCTAGAAAAAAAACCTTTTTTTTTTAATTTCCCGCCATTTTTATTTGCCTTTCAAATTGTAACTTAGACATCGCTTTAGCCTACACCTACTGAAGTTCCTGGTGAAGATGTTGCTCCTGTCGTGCAATACACCGGTTCCACTACCAATGTACATCCTTGGCTCAGCTCAATGGTTAACTATGCTCAACCTGTTAAATTTCAAAGTTGGGATGTCGCCGAAGGTTAGTGCAGTCAAAATCATTATTGTTAAAATTCAACTTAGGTACATATTAAACGCTACTGATTAATTTCTTACAGCGAAAACTACGAACTTTTCAGTTCATCCTTGTTGTTTTGATCAAGTCATTTATTTCTCTAGGTAAAAATATTCACCACAACATGTCTAGTTTTTCCGAACCAGTCGGGCTGAATTACCTCAAATCTTCCGCAATAGATTTCGTAAATTACAATAAAAGGCAAATGTCGCGCATTTATCCTAGCGGCACAAGAGCGAACTCGTCGAACTACATGCCGCAGGTAATTAGCGTACGTTTTCGAAATTTACACGCAACTTTAAGCGTGGATATTTTAGGTTTTCTGGAACGCCGGATGTCAAATGGTGTCACTCAATTTCCAAACGTCCGATTTGCCCATGCAACTCAATCAAGGCAAGTTTGAGTATAACGGAAACTGCGGGTATCTTCTGAAACCCGACTTTATGCGAAGGGCCGATCGTATTTTCGATCCGTTTTCCGAAAGTCCGGTAGATGGCGTGATCGCCGCTCAGTGTTCAGTGCAAGTTATTTCCGGACAGTTCTTGTCGGATAAAAAGGTAATTTGTAGGAAAAGCAGGAAAATTGGTTGGTAACTTTTTGGACTGCTTTTTAGGTTGGCACTTACGTAGAAGTGGATATGTACGGTTTACCTACCGACACTATTCGTAAAGAGTTCAGAACGAGAATGGTGCCTGGAAATGGTTTAAATCCGGTTTATAACGAAGAACCATTTTTGTTCAGAAAGGTTGTGTTACCCGACTTAGCCGTATTAAGGTTTGGGGTGTACGACGAAAACGGTAAATTATTAGGACAACGCATTCTTCCGCTCGACGGCCTTCAAGCTGGTTATAGACATATTTCGCTGAGAACCGAAGCTAATTTTCCTATGTCGCTTCCCATGCTGTTCTGTAATATAGAATTAAAAATTTACGTTCCCGACGGTTTCGAAGATTTCATGGCTGCTCTAAGCGATCCTCGAGGCTTTATGGGGGCGCAACAGAAACAAAACGAACAAATGTCGTCGATGGGCATCGAGGTGACGGACAGCAAAGGCGAAGCGATGAAGGCGGATAAAAAGGAAGAGAAAAAAGAAGAACCTTTGGTTTTCGAGCCCATCACCATCGAGTACATAAAGCAAGACAAAGGTTTTCAAAAGAGCACGAGGAAGCAACAGAAAGAATACGACTCGTTGAAGAAAAAACAACAAAAGGAAAAACTGTCGGTACAAAAAGCCCAGTGCACTGCAATAGACAAATTAATTAAGGGCAAAAAGTAAGTTGCCATAATATAATTTTCGAATTTTATTGTTTTTCTTCTTTTACAGTAAAAGCGATCTGGTCAACGATCCGGCTGTTAGAAAACTCGTGCAGGAACAAACGACGCAGTGGAGCGAGCTGATGGAACGACACAGGAAGCAGGAGTGGGAATTTTTACGTCTTCAACTCGACGATCAACGGGATACCTTACGGAAACACATGGAACTTTTACAGGCGAGCCAAATGAAGCAGCTAGAGGCGAAGCACGAGAGAGAGTTGAAGGAGATGAACGCACGGCAGGCTAAGATTTCGGTCGAAACATCAAAAGAGGTGAGCCACGTTTTAGATTATTTTACTAAAAAATAATTTATTTTATGTTAGATAACCAACGACAAAACGTTGAAGACAAAACAGGAAAAAGAGCGGCGGTTGCGTGAGAAGCAGCAAAACAATACGAAGCGGTTTCTGGATGAACGCAAGTCGGCCACAATTAAACAGTTGAAAGAGAAGGAAAAATTGAAGCTGAAGCACGATAAACAGTTGGAGATGCTGTCGCACGATATTCAAAAGAAGATCGAAATGTACAAAAACGAAGAGTTGGAGTACGACATGTCGAGCAAAAAGGAATTTTTTGCTTAATTTTTTGTCTATCATTCGTAGTGTTATAGTCGTTTTACGGGTGCCAATTTTTGAAATCTTACTTGGCGCTTAATTTTTTCTCTAAGTAACATCATGTGCCATGTAATTTTAGTACTTTTTGAACCAAAAACCTGTGTACGATGTTAACATTTAAGGTGTTTAAATGATTTTTTGGAAAAAAAATGTTGCTACACGATTTTATTACCTATTACTATTTACATTAGTGCACTTACAGCAGGGTGCTGTGGATTTTTATTACTCTAACTTGTGATTGTAGATTATTTTTTCGTTGCCGTTTTCATTTTCCTCGGTTGTTAATTTATTCGTTAGCCCATTTTATAGTATTTAAATAATCAAGTCACGCCGTTTGAGTGATGACCGAGACATTTTTGTGTCAACATTGTGATTTAATTACATTTCTTATAAAATATTTAGTACGGACCAACATTTTTAGTCGTTAAGTAGAATATTTTAGATCTGATTATAATTATCTTTAAAAGGTTTTAATAATAATAATAATCTTAGTGCTTATTAAAAAACGTCAGGCTTAAAACTTGTGCCACCAGTCACCTACGAAAAGTTGTTTTTGTCTGTTAAAGTATTTATTCAGATATTATAGATATAATTAAAATATTATGCATTAAAACGATCTTACTGTTCCCCTCCTCCTCCTCCATTGTCAGATATTAAAACCTCGTATAAAGAACAAAACAAGTTTATTTCGTTAAAAAATTAAGAGAACACAAAAAATAAGATTCTATAAAAACGAATTCGACATTTAGTCAACACAGTAAAAAATTTAAACTTAGAAACTAAAGTTTTTCCGACAGCAAAACAAAAATATTTATGGAAAACTAAACGGCATCTTGTTTTGCACTTACATCACAGTTGGTAATACTAATAATTGGGGAACGACATTCGTTTTCCACTTTGGATTCATCAGTCTTGAGGGTATTTTCAGCATCCGCATGCTGAGTATCTTCAATCTCGACCACATCCACAATTTGTGGATCCTCAACTTTTGTTTCATCTTCAGTATGAGGGTCAGACTCTTCCTCTTTAGTTTTTATTTCATCTTCCTTAAGAGACTTGCTATCTTCTTCTTTCAATTTTGTTTCATCTTCCTTGTGAGACTCAGATTCTTCCTCTTTAATCTTCGTTTCCTTTTCCTCTTCTTTTTTTGTTTCACTTTCCTCATAAGAAAGTGTTTGTTCTTTCTCTAATTCTTTGTCCGTAATTTTTATTTCATCTTCCTGCTGAAAATTAGAAGCTTCCACTTCAGTTTTGGTTTCACTAGCATTTTCTGCTTGATCCAAACGCTGCTTCAAAGTGTCTTGGATATTTGTGCTCCTTTGATTATAAGCAGTGACAATTTCTTCTTCCTTTTCAGAACTCGAGTTGCCATTGGTTGCTTGAAGTTCTACCTCTTTCTCGTGATTATTAGCAGTGACAATTTCTTCTTCCTTTTCAGAACTCGAGTTGCCATTGGTTGCTTGAAGTTCTACCTCTTTCTCGTGATTATTAGCAGTGACAATTTCTTCTTCCTTTTCAGAACTCGAGTTGCCATTGGTTGCTTGAAGTTCTACCTCTTTCTCGTGATTATTAGCAGCAACAATTTCTTCTTCCTTTTCAGAACTCGAGTTGCCATTGGTTGCTTGAAGTTCTACCTCTTTTTCGTGCAGTGCCAACTCCAAATCGACTCGTTTTAAGAGAGGTTTAAGTTCGTTAGTCTCTGCATTTTTTTCTAAAGTTTCTTTGAGCCTCACACACAATGCATTGTATATCTCCTCCTCGCCGGCGTGCTTTGCCAATCGAAGACAAAATTCCAAACTTTCCTGCACGGCATTTGTCCGTCTTATCAGCGCCTTGAGGGCATCGCTCGTCGATCCCAACGCAATATGACTAAAAAAGAAAATATTATTTTTGCAAAAAAAAAAAATTAAATAGTCACCATTGAGCAGCAACCTCGTAATTCCCACACTCCTCCGAAAATTTGGCATATTTTTTATAAATTTCGGTAATTCGCGAATCTTCAGGAACCAAGCGCAGTTTTGCCAAAGTCAAAGCTTCACGGTGTTTGTTGTGCTCGCACAAAACGTCAATTGCTTGTGTGATTTTATTACAGGCCAGGAAGTAAGTTGAAGCTTCAAACGCCGAGTTTGGACCCTCCTCGGCGAGTTGCTTTGCGTATGCCTCGCAGGTATTGCGCCAAAACCTGAAGAAACAAAAGTTTTTAATTATTTCAATCCGAGTTTTCAAACGACAACTTACTGGTGGGACACAATGGGGGCCATGTTAACGTGCCAGATGGTTACAGTGTCCGAATTGATGGCCTTGGTTATTTGATCCTCGATACTGCCTTCCCATAACGAGATGTGGTTAAGCGCGTAATTATATTTACGTTTCGAATGAAAGTCAACTAAAATTTTCGGTTAAACTGGAAGACAATAGAAATGCAAATTTGCCTACCTTCCATTTTCAGGATATTTTCGATGTCTTCTCTTGTTCCGAAAAGTTTTGTAATGTCGACGTTACAACTCTGTTCATCAGAAGTTGTCGGTGACGCGGCGGGACTTTCGCCCATATCAAACAACTTTTCGCAAACTTTCGTCATGCCGATGATGTCGCTGCTGTTGTGACTCTGCGCCGATAAGGCAAGAATACATTTGGGGTTCTGTTTAACGGTTTTGGCGTCAATCAGCTTATTAATCGTTTCTGGTTCGGAATCGCCGTTGGTAGCTTCTTCATGATAACCATTGGTTCCATTTTTCAATTTGGGCGGAAGTATTTTCACTGTAAACAAAAGATTAACGGCTGCTATTACAGACCACAAGGGGCAAATATCTCAACAAAAAAAAATTATGTATACAGGACTCAGAATTAGTTCACTTACTTCCCATAACATTTGACAAATTCTCCGAAACTTTCCAATAGCGCAAAGTGTTTCCCTTTCCGCCACTGATGATGAAATCTTCATGAACCGGACTCCAAATTACACACAAAAACGTTGAAAATTGTTCTGCTTTGATCGAAGCGATCACCTCTTTGCTTTTAACGTTCCATACCTTAAAACTCCTCCAATTAGGAAGATAAAAAAATTACCGAAAAACTTACCGTTATGTAGGAAACATCCGTGATGGCTACCAATTTACCATTTTCATGTGGACTCCAATCTATGCCCAGTACATGTTTCGCGTTGCTTGCAAATTTTGCTAAGACCTTCACTTGTTTTTCGCGATCCTCGATTTTTTCTGTTAAAATTACCCCTTTAATTTACTCAAAAGACGAAAAAATTAATTTACCTCCAAAGTTAACTTCTTCCAAATCGTACACCACAACATCGTTCGCACATGCAGCTAACCAGTGGTTACAGGGCGAGAGTTCAAGATCCTCACCGGTGACGTGCGGATGCCAAACAAGAGATCGTATTTGTTTGGATTGTATATACGTCGTGGTCAGGCATTCAAATTTTTTATTAAAAAACGAAACGTGTCCGAATTTGTTTCCAACAGCACAAACTTCGTAGTCGGGTTTCCAAGCAACGTAACTAACCCAACTCTTGCCATCCAAAAGTACCTTCGGATCTGCAACATAAAATTTAGTAAAAAAATAAAACAAAGCTATATGACGTACATGCAAATGGTTTGGACGGATCAAACATGACGAGTTCGCCAAACACGACGACGTACAATCCTAAAGTGTCGGAATTTTCCGGCGTGGGACCCCAGTCCATCGCGACGATGGGCGCGTTGCGGTATTGCACGTAATAGTTGCAAGGTTTAAAAACTTGGCAAGCGTCCACGGCACCGACCTGTCCATCGTACGTGCCAAAAGTTAGAAGATTTTCGTTCTTCGGATGCCAGGTCATGGCGGAAATTTTGTGCGGCAATTTTTCGAACGAATTCATCAGGATGATTTTCGTATCGGAACTGCTCAGGTCAATAAGCCGGCAGGTGTCCTCGCTTGTAGAGATGGCTAAACTGCATTTGAAAATTATAACTAAAGTAGAAAATGAAAAAAACACGACTTACCGAGCCGGGTTGATTTTGGAGGTGGATAAAACGTTAACCTGGCCGGCGATGGTCGGATAGGCGCATAAAATTTCGCAGGAAGGAGAAAGAACTGAATTTATGATCAATCTGTCCTTGGAGAGCGTCCAAGCGGCGGGTAAAGGTGTTTCTTGCCAGGTGGCCGGTGAAGATGTTTTGAATAATTTTACGGGTGCTTTGATACTGAAGACGAATTGCTTGTGCTCGTTGTGAACCAATGTTGATTTGTAAACTCTATGAACAGAAAATTAATCAATGGGAATCTTGTTAATCGGCGCGAAACTCACCCAGTAGATAATCCGGTAGTTAAATTCCATTGCAGCAACTCTGACTTGGAAGAAGATGATAGTAGGGTGGTAGGTGCAACCCAAGATAATGAAATCCAAGTATTATCTTTGTCAGGCTTGGAACGATACCTCTTATTGGAGCTGAATTGTTTCGCTAACCGTAATTCAGTTTGCAATGTCCCGTTTGAATAAGCACGCCAAATTAAAATTTTGCTAAACAAATAGGAGTTAAGAAAAACATTAGTAGGCCAATTTGAACGCTCACCTATCGCCTAAAGCGGAAGACGCGAGTAAGTATTCCTTCGAGGGTTCCAGCGACGAGGAATTTTCCAATTCTTGGGTTTCCGTGATAATAATTTCATTTTCTTTTTCAGGTTGCACGATATCCGAATTATTAAACGCATCAATTTCTTTTACCATATTAGCAAGGTCCGTTTTGATTTTTAGAGGGCTTCGGTTTTCTTTTTCGGAAGCCGAGTGAGGTACTCTGTTAGGAAAGACGTTATATTGTGCTGGACACCAAGTTAAATCGACAATTGGCGAATCGTGCTTTATTAACCTGTACATCACACGTCCTTTGTCTGAAACGTAACATAGGGTGAAATTATTTACATGGATCCAGAAAAAAAAACATTTACACTTGTAGCATAATTAACTATTATTCAAATATTCAATAACATAATTAATATTTAAAAAATAATTATAAAAATTTAATCTTGAAAAAGGGTGGTTTTTCGGGGGTTAATAGAAAATAAATTGTTCAAAAAATTTAAAAATTTGGGAATAAGCTCAATTAGAGTTAACAAATATTAGAAAAATAATTTAAAAAATTTAATCTTGAAAAAGGGTGAATTTTAAGGGGAAAATTGAAAATAAATTACTCTAAAAATTTAATAAATTGGGGATTCCCTGAACTCGAGTTAGCAGCTCTTGGGAAAATAGTTGAAAAAAAAATCTATAACTGGCCGGGTTCCAAGGAACTTCTCCTCCTTCAAGACGCTCCAATTCATGTGAACCCCAGAAAAAAGATAATAACAATTAATATTAGAATTCTCATCAGTAAAAATTTGAAAATTCTACAATTTCAACATTTAATAAAAATGTTATCGAAAATTCCCTTGAGCCATTTAACAGATTAAAATTATCTCAAGAAAATGTGGATCACATAAAATTTTCTATTTAACTTTTTTCTGAAAACTCACACTTATTTGCAAAATTTAACTTAAATCGTGACAACTTACTTCTTAAATCAGTAATCAGTATGGTCCCCCTGCTGTATCCGAAAGCAACCATTCCGTATTGATGAGGACAAGCCGACAAGCAGGTCACTTTATCTTTTAAAGTCAACACATCTTGTATTGAAGTCAAGTCGTCACTAGTAATTTTCCACAAAATTATAAATCCAGACTCGGAGACACTGATAATGCGATCGCTCCCACAAAATGTAGCACCTACAACCTTCTCATTACGAGTCTGCAAAAATGAAACTGTTAGTCAAGTTTACAATGAATAAGCTAACTTACCGTATGTCCAGCATGAGAAGCCTTTGCTCTCCACGAGTTGACGTCATAAACCTTCACGTTCTTGTCCTTCCCGGTGGTCACGACCAACTTCTCGGGATTACCCCATTCCGGGTTGACATTAATCGAGATAACCCTAAAACACGTCACTATGGGAAGCCTCAAAAAAAATCTTTTCTTACCTGTCTTTGTGAATCTTGTATACGACTTTCATGTTCGGAGAAGAATTTGGTTGGATTACAACCAAGTCACCCAAACTTGCATACAAATACGTGTTATCGGGTGTGCAAGCTGCAACACCGTTGTCGTACCAATTAGGGGTCGGGGGTAACGTAAAACTGTTCATTTTCTACTTCACGTAAATGAAGACTCAGCTAAAAAGAAAAATTGGTCAGCTACATTTAATTGAATAGGAAACGAGTGAAAACGTAAAAGTACAAAAACTTACGCAAAATAATGACGAATAAACCGTTTTCGGTGACACTTTAAATTCAAGTTTAAACTTTTAATAAAATGAAATGTCGGTGAAATATCAAACCGGCATGTTTGAAACAAATGTGCGTAATTTAATTACACCTGCGCGATGCTCTGCAAGGCCAACTGCACTACTGCACAGGATGATACGAATAAACAAATACAATGTCAGTTTTTAAAACAAATACTTGTTTCACTTTATGTCATTTAAATGACATGTCATTGTCAAATTTATTTTTAAGATTTAAGAAAAACAAGTGTAAGTTTAATTCAGAGTTTTGTGCTTCGAGTAAAGGAAAATTTAAGGAAAACCAAAGAAATTTGAGAGAATCTCAAGAAATCTGAGAAAATCTTAGAAACTATCCAATCCGAGATTCGGATTCAGGATATCCGCTCTGTAGCTCAAACAGCAGGTCGAAATGAAATTTTAAGCAATTCGTGAGGAAATCCGGGAAACCTTGTAAAAGAAAATTTAGTGCACAAAAATTTGCTTTGTGTACCTTTTATGACTTGTGAGTAATTCAGTGGCGACTCGTGGAAATGTGCAGTGGTGGTTCCAGAATTTTTTTAAAAATAAAGGCCTGTCTCTCTGATGGAGAGAAAAACCATATTTGGTTCGTGTTTCGTGTGAACGATGTCAGCGTTTTGTACATGCAACCTGCAGGAGGCCAAGTACCTGGGAATCAGGGTGGGCGACCAGCTGAATTTCAGACGATATTTGCTCTCCCTCTAGGAGCACTGCAGGCCTGTATTCCTACTTGACCACGTGGGAAAACTATGGATTCCACCCAACCAAGCGGTACAGCAGCGAAGAGTGGTACATATAGAGGACAAAGAAGATAGGCATCTTAGTACTGGTTTGAAGCACACCTTCAACTCCGCCAGCTGAAATTATGTAAGAGTTAAGAAGAAGAGAGATTGTTCCTTATTTCATGAAAATCACGAAGAGCTACTTTGACGGCAGAAAACTCCAGGTAGAATAGCGGCTGGTACATGTGAATCGTCAACCCAGGGGGTCCCCCTGGATTTACGTGCCCTCCGAAGCACGGAAACGGTCATATGAAAGTGTTTGACTCTCCCCGAATTCGAACCGAGTACCTTAGAATCAGCAGTTGTTCGGCTAACGCACTAGGCTAATGACCGTTTCTTGTCTCTCAGCCTGGGTTGACGATTGCCGTCGTCAACTATTAAAAACAGGGTTACAGACATTCCCCAATCCGGTTTAGGCTGCCGTGGGGTCTTAATGCCCCAACCTTTCTCAAAAGAGAAAGAGGCCGATGATCTAGGAGTGGACTAAAGAAAAGGCTGATGATGAAGAAGAAGAAGAAGACATGTGAATATCCCCATCTGCAGAGTTCAGTACTGGGGCTAGGCATCTGCTATGCCTAAAGCTGTTCATGCCGCCTGGAGTGGGTTTTACGGTAAACCTAATCTTGGAAATAAACGCAAAACCGAGACTAGAAAAATGGAAGACAATGGCGTAAATATGTCGGACTGTTTAAAAAGAAGCTATTCAGGTCTTGGAGATTCTCTTCTCTGGAATCTTCTAGCACTTGAGCGTTTCGAACCGTTCCAGGTTAAAAAGAGCATCCCTGTGATGCCCGATGATCTAATGGCTCCCGGCGATAGAGCTCTGATAAGGACCGGCTTTCAACAAATCTTGCTACATGGCAGGGAGGGCGGATCAGCTCGCAGGAAGGTGCAGTCACTGGGCTTCTGGTTCAATCTGAATCTATTTCTTGATTTCTTGCTGACGGATCGCGGCAGCCTTAACAGCTTCTTGACTGCAGATAAGGAAAAGGTGTGCAAGATTGGAAAAATGTTCTCTTTGCGTTTGACCTCTACGACGATCTAAAGACCCACGTGGCCCTCAGATTTGAGATTATTGGTGGAAGAAGAGGCGGTTTGCCGCTGCTTGAGGGACACAGCGTGAAGCAAATTTGGTGAGTACTTGCGGTTGAAAGCCGAAACCTATTTTTTTTGTAGGGCGATTTTGTAGGAATCCACATGATCCGCAGCTGGATGACCAATGCCGGGTTGTAAGTAATCCATATTGGTAGACACTTTTGGGTGGTTAACTCTAACCACTGACTAGTGGTGACTTTCTAATAAAAATTAGAAGAGTGATACCTTCTTGCCCGTTACACGCTCTTGCCTCTAACTGTTTTCTCCCTTTCGGGACTTTGATCTTCATGGTTGCGACTCGTCCTGGAATTTAACTTTGGCGGAAATTATCTCTACCAGCATCTTCTCTATATCGTCCAGTGTTCTTCACTCACCAGCATCATCTTCACGATGCGATGTTAGAGGGAGACAGGCTCTGCCCCAACTGCATTTGGGCGGCTAATCTGTGGTTCGTCCATTTGATGCAAAAAAAAGATGGCGTGTTCAGCATCGTCTATCTCTCAACAGAAGAGGCAGTTGGGGGTATCTGATCTCTTGAAGCGATGCAGGTAGCTTCTGAAGCATCTGTGCCCGCTCTGGGCTTGGGTGGTTTCATCAGCGAGCTCACAGTGCTTCCTGTTTAGCCATGGTTCTATGTATGTCTGGAATCAGGCGATGTGTCCATCTACCCTTATCCGACGTTGTCCAGGAGGCATCTCCGCCTTGAGGTGGATTGGTTGAAGGGTCGCTAACAAATGTACCGCCTCTGTGGATACCGTTCTATAAGCCCTGCATATCCTCTGGGTTGACTCAAGTAGTCGTCTGTACGTCCACCTTTCAAGGGCTGAGATCCATATCGGGGCGGCGTACAGCATGATAGATTCCGATACGATACTCAAAAGTCTTCTCTTTGCTTGGCTAGGCCCACTCAGGTCAGGCATAATCCTGCTCAATGCCTCAGTTGTTGCCGCAGCTTTGGTTGCAACTCTCGCTATGTGTGGCCTGAACGATAAGTATCGGTCGGTGTCCACGTCCAGCATCCTGACTTGATCGCACGCTAAGATGGTGTGACCGCCCAACGAGCACTGGACCGGCCTGAACCATTTCTTCCCCAAGACCACGACGAGAAGGCTATGCTTGGTCAAATTCTAGCAAGAGAGTCAAATTCTGGGATCCGGCTCACTGCGTGTAAGTTGCGAGCACATCAACTGAACAGCCTGCACAGCTGGTAGAGCTTAGAAAATGGCTAGACTCTCGCCAAGAGTGGAAAGGGGCTTCTATTCCAATCAAATTTGGTAGTCTATACTTTGTATCTGGAAACCTTTGGCTTCCGGTACCTTGGAAACCATAATGTTAGAAATCGAAGATCTGAGTTTTCTCTGACCTTCAAATAATGCATCTTCTTGCTTTGGGAGGTACTCCATACCTCTAGACCTCGCAGATTAAATATTATTATTTCTATATATCAACAAGGTTAGATGGGCTGTGTGGCTTTGTTGGTTGGCGTTGTTGGCGATAAAACATTTAGAGAAGATTGGTGGTGGAATCCTCATAGCCCCACTACTAACACAAAAGTTAACTAATAATAAATCAATATCTTACAATATCAATTTTCTTAATCTAAACAAAATTATATGAAACTATGACTCAGTTAATTTTTAATGTAACATTTGCCGTTAACGACTTTTTAAAAGTATAATGGAGAAGCATTACGTAGCTCATCCCTTATGATAGGGTTATTCAATGAAAACTAAAAATAACTATTTTAAATTTTTGACAAATCAGACCTTCAAGGTTTGATTGTTTTAATAAAACTATAACTAAATGCTCTAAAAATCTAATTTTTTATTTTATCTCACCTACCACACAGAGAAAGCCGCCAATGTTCATAAAACCTTCACACTGATTATTATTTAGTATTAATAATGTTTTTCATAAATATTTTTCTATGGCATTAAAAGCCTAAAACAAAGCAATACCTATGAATCGTTATACATGTTAGTAGAGGGGCTAATTTGGTTCCAAACCACTTTTCTAAATTTTAATTTGATTTAGAACTAGAATTAAATTTTTTTTGAAAATTTAAAGAAATTCTGTTACAAGTCAAGGGTTTCTGTTAAATAATCCCTTTAGCTCTACTACTGAAATATATACGTTAGGTATTACTAAATCAATATGTTACAATTTCAATTTTCTCCCTTTAGTGAAAATTATGTCAGAATTATGTAAAAGCATTATTTCATAGCGGATGAGTTATAGACTATCTAAGCAAGAAGCCGCACTGTGGTTGACAGGCATTGTGATGTTTTCACCCTTTGTTCCTGATACGTGATATCTAACAATAATTACGACTGAAATTTATAAAATGTTATTTTACCTATACATTACACCTCATAAAATATTTACATACATTTTTATATAAAAGCCACTCAGACGCTTTAAAATCAGCCACAAGCTTTTAAATACAAAAAAATGAGGCTGTTACTTAAAGTGGTAATAATTTGCTTTCTAACTTACCGAATCCATTGTTACCCGAAAACTACAATTTTGAAAAATATAAAAAATTTGATAAAATTTTCATTTCCGTTTTCGAATTGTTACAATTTGATCTTAAGCGGAAAATTTCCAAATATTTTGGTAATGGCATTTGAAGAGCTGCAAGTACCTTTGGTAACAACCGGGTCTGAAACCACAGCATTTCGGTTTGATTGTGAGGCCTACATCATAATAACGGACAACTCCACTTTTCTGCAAAAATTGTTCGCCCAAAATTCCAAGATAAATTTCAAACCGCACCGGAAGGTTTTAATTTTTTACACATCTTCGGAAGAACTGGACGAACCCACCATATTGGATGCCGTCGATGTAAACGCAGTTAACGTCATCAAAATCGAAAACCTCTACGATTCCTTAGAACCACAGCTCAAAAACCTAACAGTCACCAGTTTGACCAACAACCAAATTTTACTGATGTGCGACTACCGTCATCCTTGCACCATTCTAGAAGCTGATGTGAAGAGTATCCAGTGGATTCCTAAGATCTATGAAGGTAAACATCCCAGAAGCATCCACTTTTCTGCCTTCCATTGTCCACCTTATTTGGTGCTTAATTCGAAAGGCGAAATTGATAGTGGGTTGGATTACGAGATATTAAAAACGGTAGTACAAAAATGGCCCTACAAATTGAAAGTCTACACCAAGGCCGAAAAGTATTCCGACTTCTTCGATTTTGTTCTAAAGGACATACAAAATGGAACAAGCGACGTGGGGTTGTGTGCGCGGTGGCAAACCGCAGCGACCGCCGCGGATATGACACAACAATACACCCAAACTTGCATGACATTTTTGGTACCAAAACCAAGACTGGTAAGCGTTCCTTACGTTTTTCAACCGTTAAACGTTTACCTATGGATCTTCATAGTGATTTTGATGTTTTGCCTTTCTCTTGTTTTGCATGGGATAGCAGTAGTTTACAATAAAATGACCGAACAGAAGCACCCATACTTAGATTATTGGGAGTGTCTGGTTGACGTGGTTCAAGCCACCACGTTCGGCTCTTCCCAGTTGTTTTCCATCATTTCCAGGATAGTGTACATCCGCTTCATCTTTTTATGTCTCTGTTTCCAGTCTTTACTACTTGTATCCACATACTCGGCGGGAATTTCAAGCTTGTTGACCTATCCACGCTACACCAAAGTAATCAAGACCCTTCAAGATATGGTCGACGAGAAAGTATACTGGGAGAGCCAAAATATAACTTATTATCCACACTTAGCTACATCGTTGAATCCAACTCATCAAGCTCTCACCTCTTTGTGGATAAACAAAAACTGGGACGACATCCAAACTCGATTACGTTTTCAATACCACGCGTTAGCAGTTCAAAGTACAGACTACGATGATGTGCTCGTCAGAAACTTGGAAATCAAAAAGGATCTGAAAGATAACCTCATGTTACTGAACGAGTGTTACCGGAAAATTTACTTGGTTTACAACGTAAAGAAAAACTCACCATTGATGCACTATTTCAATCTCAAGCTTTCGATGCTTAAAGAAAACGGGCTGATCAAACACTGGCAGAAAGATTTTTCTATAAAAAATAACAATCTATATTCGTATCAAAAAATAAAGCTGACCAGCTTCGACCCTCTTCGATTGGAACAGCTGATAGGAGGTTATTACATTCTTGTTGGAGGACAAGTGTTGGCGATTTTAGTTTTTATTGTCGAAAAAAATTTTGGACCAAGAGCCTAAAGAAAGAAAGTTTCGGCGACGTTGCAATAACGTTCTGGCGACGTTACAATCAAGTTGGGTTGTATTTCAACATTATTGTTCAGGTCAAAGCTGTTTTTGGGTAGGAAGTATGCAAGTTAAGCTAAAGTTAACTATTTTTATAATTTATTTAATATTAAATTATAGAAAAATTTAATTTTTGAGGGTGGTAAAGCCAGGATGACTGAATATTAGGAATATAATTAATAAGGTGGTTCGATTGAAATTGGTATTGATTAAGATGAATATTGGACTTTAGATCACAACAGTGTATCCAATGTGACCGATTTAAACTGGGGTCTCCCGATACACAATCGCTCGGTGTGGGCTAGTGTGGCTGTGGTAGTATGGGCCCAAATATTTTTTTTACGTATTTTGTCGTCTTTAGATATTAATAATAGTTCCTTTCAGAATAGTGTAATGTCTGTTAATAAATATTATGTTCTATAAATTTTACTTTAACCGTTAAACTAAGTGGTGTTCCCCCCCCCCACTTGCTTATCTAAATTCTTAGATCACTTAAGCTCTTCATCTACCTTAACTTCTATACTTTTCTCCGTCAGTATGAAAAGTTGTATTAAACGGTCTACTCATTACCTGATCTGGTCGGGTGTCCTTGAAGCATCAGGTACCTTTCATCAGATGAGATTGTAAGTTGGGTTGGAACGTTTGATCATGAGACGACTGAAGACTTGAGCGACAGTCAGCACGACTTTAGACGAGGACCATCGACAATTATTGACGCAGTGAAGTGCATCGTCGACACAACATAATATATAGTGCACAGGATATCACTTACCATATGACGTCATATGCCGCATCTTTTCTTCATTGTATCATACGGTTCACGTTACCAGCGGGGCGTCACAGGGTTCGCCTCCAGTGCCCATGCTGTGGAACGTCCAATTGATGGCGTGCTACAAACACCAATGCTAGTGAAGTTTGCGAACGACCTAAGTATACTGGCGGCCGCCGGCGAGTCCATAAGAAGATTAGTGGAATGGACAACCGGAAGAGTTGTCTCTCCTGACCGGAATATGAAAGAGCAGACCGGTGTCTTTCAAAATGGGGACGTATAACATCTTTCCCAAAAGCCTGGTTACGATGCTAGGAATCAAGATCGACAAAAGATTGGGCTTTTGTCCACATCTGAGGGTGGGGGCCAAAAAAGAGCCCAAAAGTTGATCCTTCGATCAACGAAGAGGAGTTATTGCTTCAGTATTTCGGTGGATTCTCCTGTATAGGGCACTTAAAAATACCGGCGACAGCTGAGCTCTATCCAGAGAAGAGCTGCGTACTGTTTCCGGGGATACGGTACTGGTTTTGGTGGGGATCCACCCATCGATTTGATGGCGGCGAAGAGGACAAACAACTACGAATACATACACGGCCAGGTGGGAAGAAGCAACGAAAGAATGAAAAAGATAGCAAAATGGCAAGCCTGATGGGAAAACGGCCAAAAAGGAGAATTGACAAGATTCCTTGTCCCGCGAATATAGATGTGGCTGGAAAGGAGCAACGGAGAGATTGGATTGGATATCTTTACAGGATACATTAGGTTAGATGAAGACTCTCCAACCAAAAGTCGAGACATTGCAGAAACATTAAGAGACGTAAAAAAGATCGGCAGGCTCAGCTAGAGCTTAGCAAACTACCTCTTCCAACAACCCCCCCCCCCCCCAGGTGGTTCCCAAATCAAATACATACTGAATTGTGTGGCACTTATTATCACACAACTTATTACCCACATCTAGGTACATCGATGAACCCAACCCAAGGGGTAAATTTCCAGTAAAATTTCTGTACACAAGACTTGGAATTCCAAAGATTTCCAAGAATTCCAACAATTTCCTAGGAATTCTAAAGATTTCCAAGAATTCCAGTGATTTCTAAAGAATTCAAGGGATTTCTAAGGTATTCCAAGACTTCCAACGATTTCCATGGAATTCCAACGATTTCCAAGGAATTCGAAAGATTTCCAACGAGTTTAAATCAAAGTTCAATTTAATGAATTCCAGTGATTTCCAAAAAATTCCAGTGATTTCCAAGGAATTCCAAAGATTTCCAAGAAATTCCAAAGATTCCAAGACTTACAATGATTTCCAAAGAATTCCAACGATTTCCAAGGGAATTCCAAACCAGTGTGCACAAAATTTTCGGGATATTTACCCCTTGACCCAACCCATAAAGCCGTACAGTACCACGCATTAGCCACCCAAAGGTCTGACTACACAGTGACCACCGACGGCCAATTGGAGGACGTGGAAGAATTGGGCTTGAATATTTCTTAGGAAATTTGTAAAACTTCGGCCGTCCCTGTTCCACATTTTATTTAATTTATAGACTTAAATAAAATACCAATAGAATAAATGATGTAGTAGATTATTATCCAGATATCATCGGCATGCAACAAATATATCCATTAACCACACGAACCTTTGCTGTTAGTACATCGTATTGTTTACCGAGATTGACAATAAAATGCAGTTTGCTGCCTGGAAGAGTAATTTCAATAAAATACTAAAAAATTTTAAAAAAAATATTGTATCGAATAATCGAAGGGTTAATTTATGAATATTAGTTAAGCTTTCTGTATGGAAATACATCGTATGGGTTTGCCTGAAAAAATCTAGCGGTAAACCTAAGGGGTAAATATTACACAAGACTCGGAATTCCAAAGATTTTCAAGAATTCCAACGATTTCCTAGTAATTCCAAAGAATTCCAGGGCTTTCCAAGGAATTCCAAAGATTTGAGTCTCATTTTTACCTCTGGTTAGTGCAAAATCAACTAACTTGCGGCAAAACCCATAATTTTATATTTTATAATTATAAAAGCACACGCCTGTTTAAAAATCCGTCATAAGCTTTTAAAAGCAATGCGGTTGCTACTTAATGTGTCCACTTTTTGCATTCTAATTTACGGATTGCACTGTTACTCGAAAACCAAAATTTTGGAAAACATAAAAAATCTGATCGAGTTCTCCTTCCCGCTTTCAAATTGTTACAATTTAATGGTAAGCGGTGAACATCTTCCGGATATCTTGGTGAAGACATTTGAAGAGCTGCGAATGCCTTTGGTGATAACCGGGCCCGAAACTGACACGTTTCAGTTGGACTGCGAAGCCTACATCATAATTACAGATAATTCTACTTTTTTGAAAGAACTCTTTGGCCAGAACTCCAAAACAAATTTCAAACCGCACCGGAAGGTTTTAATTTTTTCCTCGTCGCAGGAAAAACTCCACGAATCCACAGTTTCGGAAGCCGTCGATGTCAAGGCACTTAACGTCATCAAAATTGAAAATCTCTACGATTCCTTGAAACCACAGTACAAAAACCTAACAGTTACCAGTTTGACCAACAATGAAATTTTACTGATGTGCGACTATCGCCAACCTTGCTCCATCCGAAAAGACGATGTGGAAAACGTCAAGTGGATTCCTAAAATCTACGAAGGTGGACATTCCAGAAGCATCCACGTATCGGTGTTCCATTGTCCACCATTTGTGGAACTTAATTCGAAAGGCGAAGTTGCCAGCGGATTAGATTACTATGTATTAAAAATGGTAATAAGAAACTGGCCTATTAAATGGCGCGTCTATACCAAGGCTGAAAAGTATCCAGACTTCTTCAGGTATGTTCTAGATGATATAAAAGACGGGAAGAGCGACTTGGGTCTGTGTTCGCCGTGGCAGACCAAACCAATGGCCATAGATATGACGGAATATTACACCCAAACCTGCTTGACCTTTTTGGTTCCTAAACCAAGGATTGTAAGCGTTCCATACGTTTTTCAACCGTTAAACACGAACTTATGGATTATCATAATTATTGTAATGTTTTGCATTTCCCTAGTATTGCACGGAATAGCAACGGTTTACAACAAAATGACGACAATGACCCATCCATATCTCGATTATTGGGAGTGCCTCCTTGATGTTATTCAGGCGACCATCTTCGGGTCCTCCCAGATCTTTTCCATAATTTCCAGGATAGTGTACATCCGCTTCATCTTTTTATGTCTTTGCTTCCAGTCTTTACTACTGGTATCCATCTATTCGGCTGGAATTTCAAGCTTATTGACCTATCCACGCTACACCAAAGTGATCAAGACCATGCAAGACATGGTCGACCAGAAAGTGCACTGGGAGAGCTACAAGACGACATATTACCCACATCTAGCTACATCCTCGAACCCAGCCCATCAAGCCTTACTTCCATATTGGGTCAACGAAACCTTGGACGACCTCCAAAACCGTCTACGTTTCCAGTACCACGCATTAGCGATTAAAAAGCAGGGACACATAGTCGTCTCCGACTTTCCACTCGAAAAGGACGTAAAACAAAGCCTCATGTTACTGAACGAATGTATCCGAAATATTTACCTGATATACAATTTAAAGAAAAACTCGCCGTTGACTCATTACTACAACCATAAACTGTCGATTCTTAAAGAGAACGGACTGATCAAGCACTGGCAGAAGGATTACGCTATCAAAAATAGTACTGTGTATTCCTATGAAAATATAAAACTAACAAGCTTTAGTGCCTTGACCTTGAAACAACTGATAGGGGCCTTTTATATTCTTGGTGGTGGACACGGGTTGGCAATTTTAATTTTCATTCTCGAACTGAAAACAAAATTTTCTATTGGATTTTTGTAAATTTTTAGGTTTGCTGCGAGTTAATTGACTTTGCGCCTACTAGCAAGAGAAACCAAACTTTTTGTTACCAAGATGACCGCCTAAGCAGTTTGTTTTCTTTTGTAAAGTTGTTGTATTTTGCGAATAAAAAATTATTTTGAACCTATGTTGGTCCGAATGTCGCACTCTATTTAATTTGTTCCGATGCTGTCATGTGATCTTTAAAATATTAACCTTAAGCAGATTGCCATGGTTGTGCGGCCTGAAGGCCGCAATGAGTCACCACTGTACTGCCTTAAAAAATTGTGTTTTTCTTCTTCAGCTTTCCCTGTCCACTGCGGAACAGGATCGTCTCACTTTGATATGGGTCTCTATCTCACAGAGTAATGCTTCAAAATTTAAACCCAACAGATGTGCCGAATGTGCCCGTGACCCTGTTTTTTATTATTGTAAATGTTGATAATCATCAAATCTGATGTAAAAATTAAGAGTAATCTGAATTAGAGGAAATTGAAAATTCGAGGAAATGTAGAAAATCCCATAAAATCTTAAAAATTCAGAGAAAAATTAGGAAATCCGGGAAAATCCGACAAGAATTTCGTATAAGGAAATTAAGTAATATACAAAACTTCCCAGTTGACATGGTTACGTCAAATCACGTGAAAATCACGTCTTTTGACGTGTTTTCGACGTCAAATCACGTGATTTTGACGTGATTTGACGTAACCATGTCAACTGGGTTTGTCTTGTGAAAATCTAACAAAGTTCGGGAGAATCTTAGGAAACAAGGAATTCAAGAAAATGTATAGGAATTTTAGGAAATTAACAAACCATAGGAATAATTATGGATGAGTTTTTCTCTGTCAATTTCTTCGATAGGAAATCTGAAAATTACGGGAAAATCTCCCAAGATAAAAGGAAATCTAATGTACAGAAATTTGCCTTGTAATCGGATCAACCGCAAAATGATGACTTGCAGTGGCGGAACAGCAATCTAGTACTTAAAAGTAGAGAGGCTATGAGAGAACCAAGTCACTTTTTAAATTCTAAGTCTTTCTTTAATTCTAAAATTTGTTTAATCGAAATTTAATTTCTTCTTCGTCTTCTAATTTTTTTAGGCTAGAATTGCTCTCGTGTGTCTTGACACATTTCGCATTTACTGTTTTTACCTAAAAGCTACAAAAATATAAAATAAAACTTTGAATGTTTGAGACCCGGTTATTTATATTTATTTTCAGATACTTGTCAAGGAGAACAAATGCATAATATATGATTAAAGCTGCGTTGACATGGGTAGTGAATAACGTTCGTGTTCCACGATGCATGAATTTACAAATTTAAATTTTCATGATTTGATAATTTTTATATTCGTAGCGCAGGTTTACACGGGTGGGTATATCACAGTTTTATCAGTTCGTGGCGAAAAATTCGATTAATATTTCACGAATAAATAAAAAAAAATAATACTCTACAACAAACTCTAAAACAAGTCAAATGAAAAATTACAGCCTGTCGCAGCATGTAAGACAAATTGGTAAGAGAAAAACGTATAGCCCCGCTACTGATGTACGCATTTGTTAGCGATAAATCAATATCTTGCAATTTCAATTTTCCTACTCTAATGTAATTCTACATTTTGAACTCATAATTTATTTAAGTTTATGTTATTTACATTAACTTTATATACAAAGCCACCCACTGGCTTAAAAATCAACCATAAAATTTCAAGACAAAAAATGAAATTGCTACTTAAAGCGGTTATTTTTTGCATTATTTTAATTTACCAATTTTATGGTTACTCGAAAACTGAAATTTTGAAAAATATACACAACCTGACAAAATTTTCAAAATCTTATTAGTTTTCCTTTCTGTCGATATACACCTATTAATTTCGAGTACGTCCCTGCCTTTGACTAATTTTACATTGATAAATAATAAATAAAAATTTTACATTGTAACTGCTCTTTATTTAATTTTATATTATTAACATAACATATTATAATATATTCAAGCCACACCCCCGTTTGAAAATCAACCATAAGTTTTTCAAAAGCAAAAATATGCTGTTGCTTAAAACGATTCTTTTTTGCATTTTAATTTATGGATTTCACTGTTACCCGAAAACCAAAATTTTAAAAAATATGAACAACCTGATCAAATTTTCATTCCCGTTTTCAAATTGTTACAATTTAATCTTAAGCGGAAAGCTTCCAGATATTTTGGTAATGACATTTGAAGAGCTGCAAGTACCTTTGGTGGTAACCGGGCCCGAAACCGAAGCATTTCCGTTTGACTGTGAGGCCTATATCATAGTTACAGATAATTCCACTTTTCTGCAAGAATTGTTCATCCAAAATTCCAAGACAAATTTCAAACCGCACCAGAAGGTCTTAATTTTTTTTACATCTCCAGAAGAACTGGACGAACCCACGATATCGGAATCCGTCAATGTAAACGCAGTTAACGTCATCAAAATTGAAAACCTCTACGATTCCTTGGAACCACAGCTCAAAAACCTTACAGTCACCAGTTTGACCAACAACCAAATTTTATTGATGTGCGACTACCGTCACCCTTGCTCCATCCAAAAAGCTGATGTGGAGAGCATCCAGTGGATTCCCAAAATCTATGAAGGTAAAAATCCAAAAAGCATCCACATCTCGGTTTTCCATTGTCCACCTTTTGCGTTATTGAATTCAAGAGGTGAAATTGATAGTGGACTGGATTACGAGATATTAAAAACCGTAATAAAAAACTGGCCCGTTAAACTGCGCATCTACACCAAGTCTTCCGATATTTTTCAACTTCTTCTAAACGATGTAGAAGACGGGAAGAGCGACTTGAGTTTGTGTTCGCGTTGGCTAACCCAAGCGATGACGGTGGATATGACACAATATTACACCCAAACTTGCATGACGTTTTTGGTTCCGAAACCAAGACTTGCCAGTGTTCCATACGTTTTTCAGCCGTTAAACATGTACCTGTGGGTCTTCATAGTTGTTGTGATGTTTTGCCTTTCCTTAATTTTGCATGCGATAGCAGTAGTTTACAAAGAGATGATGAAAGTGAAACACCCGTACCTGGATTACTGGGAGTGCCTGGTTGACGTAGTGCAAGTCACCACGTTCGGTTCCTCCCAATTATTTTCTATAATTTCCAGGTTAGTGTACATTCGTTTCATCTTTCTGTGTCTCTGTTTCCAATCTTTACTACTGGTATCCACCTACTCGGCTGGGATTTCAAGCTTATTGACCTATCCGCGCTATACCAAGGAAATCAAGACCCTTCAAGATATGGTCGACAAGAAAGTGCACTGGGAGAGCTTCAACACAACTTATTACCCCAACATAGCTACATCGTTGAATCCAACCCAGAGAGCACTACTACCATTTTGGGTAAACAAGAACTGGGACGACATTCAATATCGTTTACGTTTTCAGTACAACGCGTTAGCAGTGCAAAGGACCATCTATAAAGATGTAATCAATTATTTGGAAATCAGTCAAGACATGAAAGAAAGGCTAATGTTACTGAACGAGTGTTTCCGTACGATTTATCTAGTTTACAGTTTAAAGAAAAATTCTCCGCTGACGCACTTTTACAACCTCAAACTTTCGATTCTGAAAGAAAACGGACTGATAAAGCATTGGCAAAAAGATTTTTCTATAAAAAATGGCACTTTATATCCTTATCAAAAAATTAAGCTAACCAGCTTTGATCCCTTTCGCTTGAACCAGCTGAAGGGAGGAATTTATATTCTAGGCGGCGGAAACTTGTTGGCGATTTTAATTTTCATTTTCGAGGTAAAATTTGGACCAAGGAATAATATACGATTGGCAATAGACAAGCCAAGTCAGTTACAAATCATTTTCTAACTAAGAAGTCCCAATTTAATTAATGAAAATGTGTGATGTAATCCTCAGATTAAATAAATTAAATTCACGAACATAAAATTTTCATTATTTAAACTGCTGTATTCAGTTGGTTATGCTCGTACTTATAGTCACGGATCAATCTGAGACTCAAAATGATCCTAGAATTTACCAATGAGATTACTGGAATTTAGACCATATCGTAGCAACAGCTGTTATTTCGAGAATTGATCTCGATTCAATCCATGACTATAAGTACGGGCATTAATAAAAAATATTTGGGTAAATGTAAAATTTAATAAAAAAAAAAGCTATAATAATCCTATAATGTACCGGCAATTTTGCACACGCCTGCCTGAGTTACGGGTGACCGTTCGGTTATGTCTTTTAATTAATTTTGAAAAAGCGCTCCACGCTTTTTGAAATAGTTCATTAAATTAAAATTCATACAACTCGTCATACAACCAAAATACCTCTATATGAATTTTAAGGTGACAAAATTCTCTACAAAACAGTTCATCGCTTTTCCCTACGACTGGAGCAGTAGCCATGCTTTTAAAAATTTATATTCTAAAATATTAAGTTTGAAATGTACATGCTCCGGTGCAATTGAAAAAAAATCACTTCAATTTGATCCTTGGTTAGGTAACATAAACATGTTTATAACTTTTTAAGAGTCGTTTATTAAAATTATAGATCACATAACTTAAGCAACCTAATACAAACGTTGTGGTGGTCCCATCGACGATTTGATGTGAAGGGAACGAACATTCTGCCAATGCTTCTTCAACAAAGACACCAAGAAATTGATCGAAAGATGAACATTCTGCACCAACTCATCGGGAGTCATATCGACGTGTCCAACGGCAACCGACAAACACAATACCTACAGAAAAAATTAAAACTTAGAAAAAAATCTTTATGAAGTTATTAAAGATGTATTACAATTTTCGAGCCACTTTCATAAAACAAAAACTCGCATATTCGAAAAATGTAAATCAATATTGCACCATTATTCCATACAAACTAAATAAACCATTAATCTGTTGGCTTAATGATGCCAATGCGACAAGCTAAAAAATTAATAAAAACTAACCTTCTTCATTTGGAATTTGATTGTGGCTTTTACTTCGTCAATTTTTTGCACCATCGATTCTTGATGAGACAAAAGGGCTGGAAATTTACCGGCCTTGTTGAGACCTGGACCCAACAAACGTGGAATTTGTTTGATTAAAGCATCGGAAGCTAAAAACGCATCATACTTCTTTGCCAATTTCTTGACTAACTTTTTGTTCTTGTTGAGCTTTTTCAAAGCCTCTTGGTCCATGTGGGGTACGTTGTTGGCCTTAGCTTCGTCGCAATGCTGTTGATCTCCTAATATGCACACCTGCATCTTGGGACGAGGGATGTTCTTTAGCCTGTTGAGATAAAATGTTCGATAATGTTTCCATTATCTTCCCAATTTATTTAAGACCCTGGGTACAGGTCCGCCAAGGTGAGGCCTCGGCTTCCTGATTTTGATGTCTTTTCAAGCTGGAAAAATTTCCACGTGGGAAAGTAACCTAAAAAGACACCAAGTCAGGTCGAAACGTACTTAACGGTGCCGCTGAAACGCTTGTCCTTTTGGGGATCATAATTCTTCAAACCGATTTGGAGCTCGACGGTTTCCAAAAACTTCCTCTTCTTGTCTTGCGAATTGGTCAAAATCGCGTTTACGGTTTCGTAAAGTGTCTCACGCGACACTTTCGACCTAGAATATTAAAATTTTAACGAAAAACCACAAAAGAAGCTTTAAAATATCCGATGATTTGTTTTAAATATTGAAGTAAATACGGATGACTTAAATAAAACCAGAAAAAGGTACTTACGACATTTTGTGTTGAGTTCTTCAAGCTACACGTGTATCTATTTCGATGACAGTGGAAAATGAATGAACGACGATCGGCGTCACATCGGCGGCGCCACGGCAGTGGTGGAGATAATTTCGATAGCGCCATCTAGCGACAAATTTAAAATTGTTGATTTTTAAAATTCAAATTCGAAGTTACCATAATTTTCGTCGTTTTTCATGACCGCACGAACCTACAAGAGCATATTTTTTGATTCCCGTTGTAATTTTGAAAAATCGACGCCTATGACCCCAATCATATGTTTTTGACGTTCAAAGTGCGCATGCCGGGATTGCATTTAAAAATTTGTGACTCATGGGATATTAAAGGGTGGTTTTTCGGAAAAATTCAGTTTCAAAATTATGGGTTTTTGCCCGAAACACGAAATTAAATTGTTGTTACCGCTGATTAATTGACATAAACAAAAATTTTGTGACGCTTGCGCGAAGTGTGACTGACAGTGTCCGACCTGTCAGATCGCTGCGTAAAAATAAAACCTATATTATGTTCGGGTTTTTGAATAAAAGTCTCGAGTCTCGTTTATCTTAAGTGTGTAGCCATGTAAGAAAACAGTTCGTTTAAATTTTAGATTAGAATTTTATTGTAGTAAAAAATGGCGAATATAATTAAAAACCAACTGTTGAAGCATCTCTCTAGGTTTGTAGCTTGATTGTGGTTGTTTATTTTGATTTTATTGTGTCGTCTTTCGTAGATTTACCAAGAATTTATCGGCGGACAAAGTGAACCTGAGTACTTTCAAAGGGGAAGGCGAACTGACCAATTTGGAACTAAACGAGATTGTTCTAACGGATTTGCTGGAACTTCCTTCTTGGTTACGATTAACTAGTGCTTTATGCAACAAAGTGACTTTTCGAATTCAGTTGACTAAGCTAAAAAGCGTTCCTATACAATTGGTAAGCCGACGCGTTTTTGGCATTGATTACTCATAGTTTTGTGATGCCAAAGGTTGAGGTCAGAAGGTTAGAGTTTTCTAATTTGTTTACTTGGCAAATGCTTTATCAGGTTTTTTTCTAAGTCATTAAAATTATGTCGATGAACTTGAACAAATTTTAAATGGGCTTGTGTTTATCTTCCGGCTATTTTGCGATTTATGTTTAAAAATACATCGACGATGTGTCAATTATTTGATCATAGATTAGCAAGTTGATGCTAATTGCACATTTTTAGAGTAATAAAATATTAATATATTTGCAAGTTACACGATGCACGGTCATTCCATATTAAGTTGTCTAATCTGGTCGCTCAACTGCTTTAAAAAGAAAAACACAATCACAAAGCCAGGTTTTTTACTTGTACTTTTACATCATTTAGATGAATTTATAATAAAAAGGAAAGCTTCTTAATAAAATCAATAAAAAATCATCCATATAAATCGTTATTCTCTAAAACCGGGGGGGGGGGTATTACTAATTGCATTACTCTCAATCTTGGTAAACAGCTGGTACATATTACTTAGTACTCGGAAATTGAAAAATTAATTGATAATCCAGACATTGTAAACTAAAATAAACACTAGAGGCTTTTTCTTAAAAATTTAAAAACATTTTGTCTTTAAACCTGGGGGTATGGAATACCCTCCAGTGCCTAAGCAGTTGTTTTCAACGGCAGCTAGGTGGCATTGTATGCCACGGACGTTAATGCTGCTAGACGTCATTACGACTTAATTCTTTCGGCTGGCTGGATTTTTGCAGTTGGGATTTTAGGCAGAAACAGGTTGATCGCTGGTTTTTCACATTCACATTGTCATAACTTGCGATAGCTATCTTTTCGTCAGCTTCTTGCTAGCGCATTGATAAAATCAGTTTAATTACTCGTGAAATTTTTGAGATATTTACTCCTTTTTGTTTGTCCCTTCAATAAGTGGACTGTAACAATGAACTTAACAATCATTCCTGAATTTTTATTTTTCAGAATTTAGACGAGGTTAACATAACAGCCGAAACATGCGAGGAATTGAGGTCAATGGGAGCGCAAGCAGGTTTGTCTTCCTATGCCGGGGTGCCCGGAAAGTACAGTTTCATTCACAAAGTGATAGACGGCATCACGGTTACAGTAAACACCGTAAATATAACGTTCAACAGTCCTGCGTTCACGGCCAGTGTGCAGGTAACCTAAATCCCTTGTAAGATGTCTCTCATTTTGTGACCAATTTCGTTTAAGGTTTCCAGAATTTTAGTCGAATCGAAAAGTCCGAATTGGGAGAAATCAGATTTACGTATGACAAGACTGAAAGAGCCCCAAAAGGGTCAGCTTTTAATTTTTAAGGAATTAGAATGGCAAACGGTTCGAATCGAAGCCAAATCGACGAAGGATAAAAATTTAACGCCGCTTAGATTGTTGACCAATCAGGCGCGATGTAGAATAACAATCAAGAAGCGACTGTCGGGTTAGTAAACCTAAGATTTTTTTTATTTTTATTAACTGTGCGCCCGTTTTCCTTTTAGATTGTTTTATCATGGGATCGCGTTTAGTTGTGATATTAGACGACCTCTTGTGGGTTTTAACCGACTCGCAACTTAAAGCTGCACTTCACTTCCTCGACTCACTAGGCGACTTGGTTCAAAAGGCGACCGCGCTAACCAGAAAGGAAAAAGCCGCTCGAAAATTGGAGGTTCGGTAACGCAAAATTATTTTTTCAGTTTTCTCACCCTAAATTCTAGGAACTTCCCGAATATCAGGCTCAGCTTGCGCAAGAAGCAAGAGCCAAAGACGGAGTGTCGGCAATATCAAAAATATTTTCACATTACGATGTAGTAGAAACTTCATATCATTTTTTAGCGCAACGTATCGTCTTACATTTGTGCGACGACCCTGGCGGTAAGTCGATGAATTGCGAAATCAGGCACAATGTTTAAAATCGTTTTACAGTTGGACGATCGTCTCATCCAAACCTAAAAGAAGGCGGAGCCTTGCAAATTAGCGTTAGTCAATTTCAAGTCGACTTTTATCCGTATCATTTGGCTAAAGGCGACAGAAAACACTGGCCACGTTATCACGAACAGTCGACGCCGCTCAACCGCTGGCAGGAGCAAGCGGTTTCGTCGTTTAAGTCGCGTTTTTTGGATTTAATCGAACGCAACAAATCGCATCACACTCCACTGTCCAGATCTACCAAGGTGAGCACAAAAAAATCTGTCTACCACTGAAAGTGAAACCTCTTTTTACGCTGTAGCATACACCAGAACAAACCTATGTGCCAAACAGTCCCACCGGCGACCAAACAAAAAAACCGTCGAGCCCAACTCAAGTCAAAACTTACGTTTTGCAACAACTTGCCAAAATGATGACGGCTTGCGCCATAATTCGTATAGAAGATTTTGCATTGTACAAAGTGACCACGTCGGGTAAAAAGCAGTCGCTGAAAGAATTCATAACGGGTGAGTCGAAATCGAATCTCAATTTTAACGTTTTTTTTATTATTAATTTTCTAATCACGTAGCCCAACATAAAAGGAGAGAGAAAAATGTTGGCACAGGTATTTTGTTTGTCTGTTAGAAACGTTTGTAGGTTGTTAGGTTGAAACTTTAGTCGGTTAGATATCCACAACTGACGCACACGAAAGAATTAAACCAGATTCCCGCCGTCGGATGGTATTTTTTTGAAAATTCAACAACATATTTTTAGTGCTAATCTTGTTAATTCGTTCGTGCGCGTCAGTGGTAGACAAAAACAGATAACATCCAAAATATCGACCAAATAGTCGATATATTGATATTTAAAAAAATTCTTAGGCCTACTCGCAACCGTCACTGTTGTTACATTAAATATATTTTTCTCAGGGGACAGAGCCATGATGATGCTTCCCGACGACACCAACATAATCCACGCCGAATTTATTTATTTTTATTATCCCAACGACATCCCTTTCCCACGTAAGTCTAAAAAAATGAGGTAATTCGGCACTTGACCCAATTTTTGCGTTGTAGTTCCCCCACCGAAATTTTACGTCCAAGTTCATCCGATACAAATTATTTTCGACGTGGACAGCTGCCTATGGTTTAATTCCTTTGCTTTAAACCTTCATCAGTCATTATTGGATTCCAAGCAGGATATTTCCGGCAAGAACATCACCTACATCGACGTTAAGATTGAAGCTATTTTACCTAAGGTAAAATTTTGCTTCTTTATTAATTCTTGTTTCACCGAAAGTGCACGGATTTTTTTAGGTCACTTTCGAAAGTGGTATCGAATATCATAACCAACGTGATAGGCCCAAAACGCTAAACTTCCAAGTGACTAGGGTGACCATCACGAATGTTAGGAGTTTGGATCAATCGTCGCGCGCAGATTTGGCCAAGTGCGTCGATTCGTTTCATATGGGATCTCTGTTTTTCGGCAGCGAGTTTCCTTCGAACGCGAACGATTTTTACATCATAACACAAAAGTTTTTAGACCACATATCCACCTCCGATAACATTCGTACACTTCCTAAAGAACTAGACGTTAGTTCGGTTAACGCCATGGTAATTTATTAACTTATTCGTTTGAAAGAAACTTGGGTTAATCTTTCTTGTTTCTTCAGATTGAGCAGCTAAGTAGGGAACTATTGTGGGTGGAAGCGAAAGACGTGTGGTGCATCAGTTTGGAACCCGTTTGGGGGGAGTTCATGGGCGCCAGAGCTGTTGGAAGTAACAAGGCGGTTCCATTTCTGGACGCTGTTCCGGTAACGATATGGCTTCACGCTAACATGGATCCGAATTCGACTATAGGTTCTTTGGATAATGGACCCAAAAATGCGGACATACACGCGCTAGCGCATATATCAAATTTAGTTAGTTTGCAAATTAATCACTATCAGTATTTGTTCCTACTGAGACTGTCTGAAGAGGTTGCAGAGTTGGCTACGTTTTTATCGCTGGATTCGAGTCGAATACTTAAGGTAAGGGACATTTTATAAATCGCCCACGCTAATAATCAATTAACTTTTTTCTATAGGTCGAAACCAGCGGATCTATTGCAGTGGGTGCTTTAATTCCACAATTGGAGGTAACCTTCGTTATGCCTTCTCAATGTCCGGGAAAAGAGTCGTCCGGTGGCGATCTGGAATCATTTGTGCCGGATTCTTCTAGCATACCAGACGACGTCCTAGTCGGTGGTGAGTCGCTAGGTACGAATTTATGTCGGCAATCAGACGAAACCATTCCAGGTTCGACGGCTACAATGTGGCAAAACAGCACGCAGTCGATCACCCAACCAGATATTGTTAAAAAAGCAATCACAAACGGTATAGGTACGCCTGTGAGCGAAGTTTCTTCTAGCTACTCGATGGATTTCGTGCAACACAACGCCGAGCAAAAACCCAAAAACGCACCTTTTACCAACATCAATTTACCCAATAATTTCAATGTGGGTTTGTCGTCGATGAAAAAAGGTTTTAGTAGTTTGATGACGTCAATAGATAGCGCTTTGAAGCCCAGTCCTGACGATTTAAGCGACACCGTGTCAATTCGTAGCGACGCCTCGAGCGACTCGGAAAATTATGTGGTAGTTAATCTGGGACAAGAGGGCGATCGTAACACCGCATCCTTGGAAGCCATGTTTAGGATACCGGGCTATCAGTACGAATCGAAGTGCGTAGAAATTGCCACCGAAGTTGTGGAAGAAGATAACACCTTAACGACGACCAGCGACCATTCGCTAACCAGCAGTTGCAAGAGGAAGGATTTGGTATAAAAGCTTTTTTTTCTCGCAGTTTTCACCGCTTTCACCTGGTAATTTGCAGGTTTCCGTCGCCACGTTCAAGTTGAGTAAAGTCGAGTTTCTACAGCAGTCGGCCGGCTACTCCTCCAACATTAAGGTGCAAGTCGGTAATATAACGAACGACGATTGTGGTTCCATTCCGTGGGACGAATTTCAGGTAAATTATTTTGATAAAAAAAAATTGCCATCAACACTTTTGATACTTTTTTTTATCTGTATGTGATTGAATTCAAACATAAACTATGCTCAGTCACAATTTTAAAGCTAAAACTGTAACCCATGATTTTTTCTCTGTATTTTTGGCATGCTTCTGAATGTTTTGTGTGGCACAGAACAAGATCAAGGTATTGGCAGATTTCATGTCATAGGCATTGTATTTGCATGCTTAGGTGTGGTAGTTTCGAAAAAATCTTTTGTTTATTTTAATTAGAAAATCAATTTTTTTATATTGACTGATATTGAAGTTGTCTCAATTTTAAGCGTCAAGGTGCTGCGTTTGGATGTACCAAGTTTTTGCAGGCTAGCTCAAAACTTTAAAATATTTTAAGTAGTGGGGCTATAGTGGATCTGGACCTTTTTTTTTTAAACTTAAAATGCAATTTTTAAAGATTTATATCGTCACAGAAAGGATAGATCAGTGCAGGATTTACGTTTAGGCCCGTGTGGCTCTAACCTCGAAAATTACGTTTGAATAATGTAATTGTTTATAACAAATGGAATTGTTGATGGCCATGAAATACAATAAATATGTCCAGAAAGTGCCATTCAAGAGCTAAAAAATGTCGTTTTGTAGAAGTCTGTAGGATAGATAGAACCGGAGATATGGGCAGTTGAAGGAGAGCATGTTTTAGATTTTTGGCCGTTTTTTATGATTTTCAACCCCTTGTAACTTCTAAACTAGGGGCGATAAAAATAAAATAAAAATGGACGCCTATATTCATTTGTTGCAAAGAACCTGTAAAAAAATTTATTTCAAAATCAGAGACCCTAGTGTCAAAAACTGTCCGATCTGACGTGGAATGACTCATAAATATTTTTATTTTGTGATGCCTGTTCTGACTGTCAGCTGCTTAAACGAGACTCGGTAAAATACGAAAAATATTGTCATCTATATCTCGGAAACGGTACGACCAAATAGAAAAATTTATATTAAGACCTTGACATCCGGAAGCCTAAAAATAGGCTTTTCGCAAATCACAGGTAGCACAGGAAATTAAATTATATCCGATCTAAAAAGTAAAAATTTTTTACAAAAAATACGACAAAATAAAAAAATGCCTATAAACAAAATTGAAGGCAATAAAATTTTCAACAAAAAACGTCTAATAAGTTTTGCTGTAAAATGTATTTTTATATTCCAAAAACCGGCTTCAAAACCGGAAATTTGCATTGTTAATATAGGAACGGTCGGATTTCATTATGAGTCGCTGTAACTAGCACCCCAATATTAGAGCTAGCTTCATTACAGGTTTTTTCGGTTAGTTAATGTTTTCTTGAAAGCAAGAAAAACAATATTGATGTGATCAGTCATAAAAATTCATTTATTGTTCCGTTTTAAGAAATTTATTATTTACTAATAAGAAATTTATATGTGGATTAATAAACCTCAAAATAAAATACAGTCGAGTCTCGAAAATCATATTTGCTTTTTAATATTAAATAGGAATTTTTATCTTATTTTTTCTTTTTTATAGCGTGACAAAGAATGGAAAAAAAAAATTGGGAATTAATATTTAAAAAACAAATATAGTTTTCGTTGTTCACTGTTTCGAGACTCGACGTATTTTTAATATTCGTATATATAAATATTTTATTTGTAATAATTACTATCAAGCAAACACGGCGCTATATCGGACAGGGCCTAGGCGACCCTAAATCTGCCACTGGGATAGATGAAGTAGAAATTTGCGTTAAAAATTTGCTTTGATTTTATAAAATTATTCATTTAATTAAAATTAAGTTCGACTGCATATTATTCACAATGTGGGGTGAAATGAGTAATAGGCAAAGGGTAATTATCTTAAAAAATTCGAAATAATAGCCAAGCCAGCCTGCAAAATGAAAACTACACGCCAAATGCTTTTTCTGATTTTGTGAAACAAATTAATTAATAAATACTTTCTTTTATTAACTTCAATAACAAGATCTGACATATTTACACATTTGGCAATTGGCATGAACAACTTAGAAAAACTAGCTCAACTGGGCGTTGGATTAGCCATAATAACTTTTTTTTTAATTCCAACAGAGCAAATTTAGTTCGAGAGCGCGTGCATGGACCGGCAACACGGCGAGCGAAAATACAAATCCGAAAGTTAAACTACGCTTAGATCACAGTCTTTCTCTTCCAAGTTCGAGGTCACTGGCTCAAATAGACTTGAGCGATAAGAATAATTTAAGAAAAGTGTTTGTCGATTTTTTGAACGTGCAAGTGAACGATTTGAGCCTGGAATTGTCGATGAGCACGGTCACGGGTTTGGCAGACCTCGCCGAAGACGAAATCATTCCGGTTCCTATTCCTATGGAGGTAATTTAATATCTCAGACGCGCACGAATGGTTTAACGATTTTTGTTGTTTTTTTTTACGTAGATTACGTTGGATAACGTAGAAGTTCACTTAAATGAAGATAGGCCGCCGGTTAATATAACATCGCCCGGTCCTATTCCTATCGATTTAAACATATCGCAACTTTTTATAACTCGAGGGACGGACGGAAAATTTTGCATTGTGCCCCCAAGAAGTATTGGACTGAAAACTTCGACTTCGACGTTATCGGGTAAATAATTATTCTGAGCTAATTTAATTCTTAACCATTTAACGTATTTTAATTTAGATGAAACCGAAGTGACAAACTTAATCTTACAACAGAATTGTAAACAATTGCGTTTGGATAACGAGGAATTGAGGCGTCGTTTGGCTGCGTTTGATCGCGTATCGGAAGAAAATCGGAATTTGAGATTATGTAAAGAAGAAAGTGACACTTTGCGTTCGTGTCTTGCGTCGGCGCAGGACGACGTGCAGCGGTTATTGGAGGAGAAGAAGATAATGTTGCAGGATTTGAGGTATCTGCAGGAACAACTTAGTTTACATGACAAAAATCGTCAATGGGCTAGTAAAAGATAGCAATGCTGTTTTAATTGTACCTACTGTTGCTTAAACAACAACAAGTCTTAGCTTCTTTGTAGGTAGGTACTACGTCTGACTAGGTGTGCTTAGAACAAAAAGATGATGATAGTCCATACTTTACTAAAAAAAAACATGTTATTAGATTTCTGTAATTTAAGGGAAAAATACTCGTAACGTTTATTAGGAATTATTATGAGAATATATTGAGTTTATTGATAAAAAAAAACAATTGACTGTACTTTATGGCCTTCTTAAGTAGACTGGTATGGATTTTAGTTGTGATTAGTGAAGTGACATATTTTTTTATCAATTTTAGTTTACGTTGTCATGGATGCTTTTAAATTGCTATTTTGGTACTTAAAAGTTAGGAAATCCACCCTTGTTACCTTTTATTTTATAATACATATAAATGGGCCCCTTTTTTTAATTGACAAGTGTCAAATTTGACATTTGTGATAAAAATTGACACTTGTCAAATTTTGATATTTTTTAGAAAATCTTCAATTTTGCCATTAGTTACAAAACGGCATTAGTTTTATTTGTGATTTTTTTACAACTCGGTGTAATTTTATCATGGAAAAATGTACCATGGACCAATCAGTGTAATGAGTGTACGAAAGATGTGCTTTTTCGTGTTTCTTATTTTAAGGTGCTAAGTTTTGTTCCTTTTTGTTTTTTTTTAAAGATTTTATTATGCATATCCTCTGTGCAAAAGACACAAAAGTGACGAATTTGTAATTAAATGTTGTATTATTTGCCGTCAGGGTGGGCAAATTTCTTTAGCTGAGTAATGTTGATTTTAGAAAAACCTAATAATCATATCCTGAATCTTGGTTAACGAAATTCCACAATATTAAAAATATTTCGTAAATTTCTTTTTCTTAAATCTTACCTAAATACATTAAACAATCAGCGTGGTATAATGAAATTTGTCCGCCATGTATGGGATAATTTTTAAAGAAGTGATATAATTCGTTCTTGTGTTTTTTGATTGAAAAATAATTGTTTATGTAATTTTTTGATCTTGGTGTTATTAAAAAAATATAATTACCTTATTATTGTGTGTGATTTGCTCAATTAAAGCGCTAGAATTGAAAAGTCAAATTTTTTTGGCTTAGAGTCCATGTAAATAGAAAAAAGTTGCAATATAAGTATAAAGAAATTAAAAGTGATACAAGAATTTAATTTTTTCAAGTGTAGATATTACATTTGTGTAATAAACAAACTGGACGTTTTTAAGTTAAACTTCTCGTCGATGGTTACCATTGTAAATAAATTTATCTGTAAACTTGAAATATTCACTGCTTATGTATTTTAATTGTTGTACGATCACACCAATTTGTCAATATATTCGAAATGTTGAATCCAATTTTTGTTTATTTTCTTAAATTTTACCCGGTGTGGACCAAAACAAAACAAAGTCAGACCTTTGAATTGCTAATGCGTGGTACTGAAAACTTAGTCAGATTTATTGATCCAATAAGGAAATATGGCTCGACGGGTTGGGTTCAATGATGATTCTAAATGCGTTCCCAGAGCACTTTCTCGTCGGCCATGTCTTGCATGGCCTCGATTGACCATACTTGAAATCGCTGGTGAAATTTGGTTCACAAGTGAAGAGAAATCCAAGGAAATCTTAAAGGTCAAAGTCTTTCAATTATCTTGTAGTACAAAAATTTTCCATGTGATTCGCAGTTCGGCAGGCCCGTAGCCAAGGGGGGGGCAACCATCGTGAGAAGGGGGGCATACTGGTGGACAGAAGAGATTGCCCTAGCAAGGAAGCGCTGCGTAGGGGCCAGAAGAGCCTACCTGCGATTGCGTAAAACGACTCTGCGACGTCCTGGCGACTCGCTTGAATCCCGATGCGAAGAGGCAAAAGCAGAATTGAAGAGACTCAGAGATTTTCTAACAAACAAAATCCGAGAAAGCAAGAAAAACCACTGGACGAGGCTCATCGAAGAGGTAAACGAGGATGTCTGGGGAAAGGCGTACCGAATAGTAACGAAGAAGCTGGGCAGACCATCTATTCCAAACCTGACTGAGGCTCGTCTCAGATAAATCATTTGGACCCTCTTCCCGGAGCACCCGGAGATGGCCTTCACCGCCAGACCGGTCGATGGAGAGATCCCTCCCCTAACCGAGGAAGAATTGAGGGCACCTGCAAAGAAGATGCCTAACAACAAGTCGCCGGGACCGGACGGAGTGCCATCGACGATCATCGGTGAGCTAGCAGAAACGAGGCCGGAGGCCCTACTTGAGGTCTTCAACAAATGTCTGAAAGAAGGAAGCTACCCAAAAACCATGGAAACAAGCAAAGCTGCTGCTATTGAGAAAGGGAAACAAGCGCTTAGAGCTCCCAAATTCGTACAGGCAGATATTTGAGCTCTTTGAGCGACTAATACTAAACCGACTCATTCAGGAAATCGACAAGGGAGGTCCACAGTAGACGTTACTGCCCTGTCACAATAATGTTAACGTAACTTAGTTGACATAGCCTTGACTTAATGTTAGTCTATTTCACGTCCAGAACATAGGAGTTCAATACAAGTGATCACAATAATGTTAACGGCAATGTATGAGAAATGCCCATGTCAACGCGACATAAACTTCCAGAAGATAGGATTTCAATAGAAGTGTTCACAATTATGTTAAGGAAAGGCGATGTTAACGTAATGTTAACTTAACGAAAAAGCAGTCCAGAAAATTTCTAGGATTGTTAAGTTGTCGTTACCATCGAAAATCGACTTGACAGATAACCTTAAAATTTCTTGCTATAATATTATAACCATGAATTTTTTTAAAAAAATTAAATTTTTTAAAAAAATATAGCTGCCATTAAACACTATACAGGGTGTTAGACAAAATTTCCAAGTAATGAAATTGTTATACAGGGTGTTATACAAAAATTAACAATTAATGAAATTGTTATACAGGATGTTATACAAAATTTCTCACCAATTAAATTGCTATACAGGGTGTATACCAAATACAAGGTACTTTTCTAAGAAAGATTTTCAACTTTTTCCTTACCTGTTTATTTCTTTTAAAACAATGTATTTAATTTCTGCCTTTGAAAATAATTTACCAAAACTACAGATTGACGTAGACAAGCCAAAACGGCATAACATAAGAGCCATATAGTAAATTTTTCAGGGCAGACAAAAAGCTAGTTAATTTCCTTAATGCACAAATGGTGCTTGATTAAACATTAAACTAAGATTGAAGCAAATGTACATTTTTGGCGGTTATGCCGTTTTGGCTACGTCGAGATATTCTTAAAATCGTCGATTTATAAGCACTTATAATTCCAAAATAAGCGCTTAAAAAAGTTTCAAAAACCAGAAAAAAAGTCATGTATAAAATTGAAAAAAAGCACTAAAAATTAAACATCAAAATATAATTTTTATTAAATATTAATTACATATTTTCTTTATAATTATAAAAAAATTGATTATCATATATTGTTTCCAAGTTTTCTATTTTGTTTGAGAGATCCAATCGTATCCGATCCAATCCACACGAGGGTTTAATAAGCAGTTTAAACTCGAGCTTAATATACTATCTTATCTTCGTCTGCAGACATAATATGGAAATTAATAAATTACACTGGCAGATATTGTTCTTGTAAAAATTCTCCATCTCGCAACAAAAATGCCGAAAGCATTCTCGATAACTCTTTTGTAAGTTTCAGTCCTTTATTGGGTTTCATTAAATGCATTTAATGTAGTAGCCGGAGGCGCCCCGAGACAAATATCTACAATAACATAATTAGAAAAACTTAAATAAATATAGATACAGCATCGTCTTACCTTAACGTCATGGCTAATCTTTGACTCGGAGATAGTGGTTCTCGTAGGCTATACTTCTGTAGTCGAGGACCCACAATCGCAAGACAGTCGTCAAATTGACTTGGAGTCATTCTTGTAAATATACAGAAAGAACCATTCATGAATCATGATCAATTATCTAAAAATTAAGAAACTTATGAATTAAGTAATAGCCACATATTTGCCATAATAGTTTTACCTTGTATCTTAAAAATGATGAATAATATTCACCAAACACTTTTCTGGTCTTCAATACGGGGCGAATACCTCATCGTCGCTTTTTTGTTTTCAATAAAACCAACAATTCCACAATTAATAAATTCTTACGGAAATTTTTGCTTCTCGGCATTTCGAATAAAACAAACGGGAACAAAAATTAAAAACAAACGTGAATAAAACTTATATGTGTGTCAAATATGTCAAACATCGTTATTTGTATTTGTAGGGTTAGAGTACCGTAGCGTCTACATTGACCGCGCAGTCTCTTCAATACTTTTTCTTATGTCAAGCTTATTTTCAAGGTTAACGACTAACATTAAGTCAAGGCTATGTCAACTAAGTTACGTTAACATTATTGTGACAGGGCAGTTATCGAAGACATGATCCAAAAAGTTAGAGCAGCAAAGGGGAGGGACGGAAGATCAGACGGTTGGCGGTCCTTGTCACCCTAGACGTCAAAAATGCATTTAACTCGGCCAGTTGGGAGTTCATCATGTCGGAACTAGAAAGGAGGGAAATTCAAACATACCTCCTAAACATATTGGGGAGTTACTTCCAAGACAGAACACTCGAGGTGAATGAGAAGCTCTGGCAGCATAAGCTACCAATATACAGCGGAGTTCCACGGGGTTCAGTGCTGGGCCCCTCTGCAGTGCTCCTCTGGAATGTGTTGTATGACGGCATACTTAGGCTCCACTTACCACCTGGGGTGAGCATCGTATGCTTCGCAGACGATATAACAATTGTGGCGGAGGCAAAAACAGAGGAAGAACTGGCACGACTGGTCAACGAAGCAGTAGCAACAATGAGAGCAAAGGGGTACCAACTGGTTCCCGAGAAAACCGAGGCGGTCGTGATATCAGGCAATAGATGGAGTACACCCGTCCAATTTGAAATGGGCGGACAGAGCATCCAAACAAGCAAGCAAGTCAGAGTGTTGGGTGTGGACATTCAAGCTCCACATAAGAGAGGGTAGCGGCAAGAGCGACGGCAACCATGGAGGCCCTAAACAAGATCATGAGGGGTTCACGAGAGGACAAGAGAAGGCTCCTTTGTTCAGTGGCGGAGTCAATTGTGTTGTACGCCGTCCCAAAATGGGTTTCAGCAACTAAAAAGGTGACCTACAGATATTTGTTGGAAAAGGGCCAGAGGAAATGTGCCCTCGGGATCAGCAGTGCATATAGAACCACGTCAACAGATGCGGCACTGGTATAATGCCGTTCCTCATGCCGATCCACCTCAAGGCAGCGATGCGCGACACCAAGTACAGATCCGCGAACAAAACGCTCTTCAAGCTACGTTGTACTGAAATCCAAGATAGATTATGGCAGAACTCGTGGAGAGAGTCGAGCAAGGGCAGATGGACCTACCAACTCATCCCAGACATCGCGCCGTGGGTGAACAGAGGCCACGGCGAGCTAAACTATGAGATTACCCAGGCTCTTAGTGGTCACGGCTGCTTCCGAAGCTATATGTATCGTTTTAAAAGATCAGCAACTCCAAGCTGCGACTTCTGTGGTGAAGAAGACGATGCACGACACACCATCTTTCGATGCACAAAATGGTCAGATTGGAGACACGCTGCCCAAACATGGTGGGATTGATGCTGGATAGCCGGGAGAAATGGGAAGAAATAGCAAGGATGTTGGTGGGAATAATGGCGAACAAAGCCAAAAGCTCAGGACGAAATCGACAGGAAGAGAGACGAAGCAGGAGGAAGAGACCAACACGATTGAGGGGGTTTAGTCGGTAAAAATCCGACACTACCACCCAAACCATCTGGGTGGTGTCTTTTTGAAGATTTCCCCACTCCCGACGCACACAAAAAAAATGTTAAAAAACAACATTTTTTGTAATAATATACATTCCCGGAAGGGGATCCCCGTAAATGTTACTTTTTACAAAAGACTTCTTAATTGGGTTACGCCGAATCGTCCTTGCACCGAATTCACCCTACACCGAACTGGTTACGCCGAACCGACTGCGCCGAAGAGTCCCATTCCCCTACAAGTGATTCTCAAATTGGGGGTCGCAAAAAAATTAAATCCTTAAAGCCTGTTGTTTCAACATCCAAACTTGCAAAAACTCTCCCATCCTTCAACTACAAAATGAAAAAAAGAAATCGCGGCAGCAACAAGGACTTCTCGAGAATTATTCGATATCAGCCCACCTTCGAAAAGAACTTAGCGCCGTCACTGTTTTTAATTTATAATTAGAAAAGACGGTATAGGTAATTCCCCCGAAAGGTTCAAAATTTTAACACGACAGTGTCAGTTGAAACAATAATTGACGATTTTATGAAGCAGTTAAACTTTTCCGGAATTAATCAACTCGAGCGAGCCTATACCGAGTGTTTAATTGCCAGTGCCATAATGAATTTGAAGGCCTTGCGGGTATAAAAATAGTTGGAATGAAATTTAATTGCCGCCACAAGCATGGTCTGCTGTTAATAACAAAAAAAATTGCAAATAAAAGTGCCACAATTTACATAATCGTATATTTACTAAATTAGAGGATCATGTGATTAAAATGTCGAAACCACTTATTAAGCAGATAAAAGTCGTAATTAACTAAAGCTTCTAATTGTTTAAAAAATTTCCGACGATAAGGTGCACAAGTTGTGATAATATTTTATAAAAATGATTTCCTTTCGAAATTCTATTAATAGAATGCGGTGCGACTCCAGGGGGATCTCTTTTTTCCTGTGCGTTGCAAGAAGCGCGCGTTAACACACGTCAACGGAGTCTTCGGTAGAAAAACGTCGGGTTCAGAAATCTATCGACCAATTAAACACAATTTCGTTATCGGACGTACACAATGATAACAAAATATTAATACATATATTTTTACAATAACTTTTATCCTTTCGAGTCTCGACCAGATATTATTATATATCAAACGAAAGTGTAATTTTTCGATTCCTATTTTTCAAATTTATTATTTAAATTATTTTTTAAGTGATTGTGCTGTGATATGATTTTTAAATTTAAAAGTGAGGAAGTTTGCAACTTAGAATGATTAATCATCAAGTAGTGTCGACGTACAGAATAATTAATGTTAATATTTTATTATTGCTATTTTTTCATTATAGCAATAATTTCGATGCATAAAAAATTCAATAATTTTTAAAGTTAAAAATATTTTTTTATGTTTAGTGATAAAGTGCATCCTGTTTTAATCGACAACTAACAGTGTAGTATTGCATCCTCTCGGTTTTGAACGTTTAAATTTGCTGATGCAAAATGTTGATTTTGACAATTATTATTATTATTATTTTTTCTCAAAATGATGCACTTCTTCTACAAGGCACAGCCAAGTTTGGTAACGAAATTTCGCGCAAATCCTTAGGCAATGTGCAACGAGAAATAAACGAATACTCGTCAACTACAATTTCGTACCAATCAATGAGCACCGCAATCGAAATTTCGAAAGCATCCTCACATGATAAGGAAAGAAACAATACGATTGAATCATCGCCAAATACAATTTCAGACCATCAAATTATAAGCACCACAACTGAAATTCAAGACGAATTTTCGCAACAGACGACCGATACGACGGAAAATCCAAAAGGATCCTCGCCACCTACCGATGTGGACCAAAACGAAAATGGCACAACCGAAAGTCAAGTAAAATACTCACCAATCGAATCCCAGTTAACTGTAAATTCGAACCAACAAATGAATACCACAACTGATAATTTACATAGTTCTTTGATTCTTTCTGATGTGAATCAAACAACAACTACCGCAACCACAATTCACAAAGATTCAACATGCAACATTTCAAGTAAGTGATTACTTTTTGGTTTTTGCAAGAACGTATAGCCAAGATGGCCGTTTGACGTCAGTAGAAAGGCTAGGAGAGTTCTGTGTCACATGTCTACTAATAGTCACGGATCAATCCGAGACTCAAGATAATCCTAGAATTTACCAATCAGATTACTGGAATTTAGACCGTCTCGTAACAACAATTTTTGCTATTATCTTGAATAGTTTTCCCAAGAGACGTGTTTTTGAAACAGCAATGGCGAACCACCGAAGTGTTGTTGTAGTGGTCAGCCTGTACCGTTGTACCTTGGGTTTATTCATAATCCCAGCAAACTTCTCATCTAAGTCTCCACTGACAAGTTTTATTTTTTTTAAGTGTAGGCGAAGCAATAAATTGTCAAGTTAGTGTTGATGATACACCAGCGAAGTTGTCAGATTGCAATGTTCCGAGAAAAAATTATTCATCTCGGTGCGTGTTGGCAAACCGCAATTCGTTTATCTCACTTTCGACGTCGACGTCATATGGAGGAAAAATAAAAACGTTACACTTGAAACGTCAGTATTAATTTTTTTCGTGATTTTATATATCGCGGTAACTTCTCAACTATTAATGTTATGAAAAAAACTTGAGACAGTTTGCTTGTTCCGATTATCTTCCGATCTTTTGACGTAACAACTGGAACACACTGATTTTTTTCTTAGCTCTTCCGGTTCGCTTTTTGCATTTTTCATTAATAGCGGCCTAACATGGTAATTTTGCATTGTGGTGTCAGGCTATCGGCTACGTCGATAACAAATTGATTATTGCATATCCTGCAGATATTATAAATTTCCTGCTTTTGGGTATTTTTAAAATTTATAAAATTGCCTAGATTTGTTTCTTTCTAATTTTAGGGTTAACTGCCCCTACAAGTTTTTAAACTGTTGTAGAATTTTAAAGATGACGTTACGAGGATCAACATCAACTTTTCGTCCTTTAAATTTCGAAATAATCAAATTTGAAATATCAGTTTTTCACCGTTTTTGCTCATTCTGTTGACAGTTCGTGTCCTGTTTTAATGGACGGAGCCGCTCGCAGTCGCCTTCTAGAAGTGCAACAGTTAATACTACAATTATATTTATTTTAAATTGGATTTCTTTAATTATAATCCCGTTTTTCTAGCTCTGTAATTTTCGAGTTGGAGTAGCTTAATTTTTGGCTTTTTAAGGTGTATTTTTGAATAATCCTTCCTGATCCTGAATCCACACTGTAACTTATCAAGAGTCTAGTACACTTAACCAAAATTTGTTCAGGCTTCGACCACCTAAAGATTACACCCGACAAAGTCTCCAGGACAGCACACTTGACGTGGGATACCAATAGTACGGACGCTTGCAGTTATGTATACAAAGTGACGACCACAACAAATTATCCCGAAAGTTTGATCGAAAGCCATTACGTAACTGGACATAATTACACTGTTAAAAATATTGTACCTTGCGTGTCGTACAACTTCACCGTCGAGTTACAACGGCCAAGTGACAATGAAACATTGTTTGCTCTGTCCGACACTTTAGAAACTGATATTCCAGGTAAGCAAAAATTTTCGAACACTTTCTGCTCCAAGTTATTTTTTGCATTGCCTCGATTTATAGCTTAGCTTGGAAATTGCAAACCTTTCGTTAAAAATTCATTTCTCAAAATTCCAAAGAGAAAGATTATCTTATCTCTATTATCGAACTCGTCGACTTTCGACAGCTGAATCAATATTCCGCTTCGCTAATACAAGCTATTTCTATATCTTTGTGAATTAATCTTTCCAGAAGAAGAAAAAGTGAACAATGTTACTTACGATGTCACGACCGACTCCATATTTCTTAACTGGGTTCCGAGTCCGTACGCTCAAATATGTAACTTAAAGTACCAAATAACTGTCAATGTCACAACTTCAATAGAAAATGTCCCTTATTTCCGGTTGGAAAACGGCACAAAACATATCATTAGATACTTGAGTAGTTGCACCTACTATAATGTGACCATACAAGCGTCTGATTTACGAAACAGCGATGAAAAGGCTAGAGATCCGTTGATGTACGTTATAAACACCCGTAAGTACTTCCCCGGAAAATTCCCTTCCAAACAAAGCTTTACCCATACAAGCTTATAGAAAAACTTGAATTTTCAGTACCTGAGCACGTGAAAGACTTAAAATTGACCGTGAACGGAAATTATTCACGGCTAACGTGGAATCCGCCATCTAACCAGGAGTGCATCAAAGGATACAACATCTACTCGACCAATTTTAACGCTACCACCTTGAATACGCACTACGAAACGAATCAAAGCTTAATTTGCACCCTAATCGGAATTTATCCAATTACAAAAAACAATCTCTTGGGAAAACCAGACACAATCTTTAGTAAAAATATGTTCTTCTCAAAAACGTTTTAATTACCATTTCTGGCATTTTCAGATCCTGGATTGGTACAAAAAGTGGAAAATTATTCAATTTCGCACAAAGCAGTTAAAATCTATTGGGATCCCCCAATAAATCCAATTTGCGTTGATGGTTATTTGGTGAAAGTGACAAATCACTCCGAACATTTCATCAAGAATACCTCGCTCCTGATCGAGAATTTAACGGCGTGTACCACTTACGAAATAAAACTGTATGCCTTAACGACAAGAAGCGATTACGGAGACCCTTACATCCTGGACGTTGTTACTGCTGCACCTGCAAGTAAGTTGAAAATTTTGCGTTGTATCAAAAATATTTAATTTTTCCCATTACAGAATTTGGTATGGTGGAAGATTTTAACTTTACGGTCAATGATAAAATCGTCACCTTAAATTGGAATCCTCCATCGAACGGAAAGAGTTGCAAACTTACGTACATCGTAGACGTCCACAGGAAAAATGGACACATTTTTCGCCATAACTTGACAAATGAAACGAACCTGACGTACAATTTCACGGATGCCATTTACTGCTCGCAGTATACTATGTCGGTAATCCCATGGACATTATCAACGCAAAGTGATGGAAGCACACTGCATATCGAAATACCTGAAGGTAACAAATTAAACTAACTTAACTTTGTGGCGAGACGAAAAATTTATGTTTAAGTAAGGACTGCACCCACGTGCACAGCTGTAAACGCAAGCACCACTCGCGCCCTGCTAGAATGTAAATTTGAAGACTTTGCTAAGAATCTCTGTCCAATACAGAGATTAACTGTGCAATGCAATAACGTCAGCACATCCATCGAAAATCTAAACAATCGAAACAAGACGGAAGTAACCGTAAAAGGTTTGCAGGCATATTCTGAATACGAATGTACTGCACTGACGAGGACCTCCACCGGAGAATCACCCCGAAGCGCCCCATTCCGTTTTCGCACCGAACAATCAGGTAAGCATCCAAAAGAACTGCTTTCCAATTTTAATTCGTCTTCTTCTAGTTCCCTACAAACCACAAGTGTACGAAATCGACAGATACACGAACACTTCCTTCTATATTTCTTGGAAAGAGGTCGAAAACATCCCTGGAGTTTTCACAGATTACGAAATCCTAGTGAAATTAGGTAGGGCCAGATACTACATCCCCTCGCAATGCCAACGGAACGGAAACCAAACTTTCCAGTATAAAGAATATTTCGTCAATACAACCACTTTCCTATTTTCCCAAGCGCTTCCAAGTTACGAATACCAAGTTTCGGTTAAAGTTGCCACGGAAGCTGGGTATGGACCTCCCAGCGATAACCAATCTGTTACTACCAAGGGAGGAAGTATGAAATTGGTGTAAGTTTACTCGCACCTTTGGTATTTACAATTTGTAATATTCCAGTTCCAGAAGAGCCAACCAAAACAAATTTTACCTTGCTTAATTTTACAAGTGAAGAAGACTACAACGTCAGCGTGGTTATAAGTTGGATGTACCCATGTTTCACCAATGGACCAGTTAGTCACTTCTACATCAAAATTCTCGGAAAATCGCACGTTAACGACCAAATTGAAGACCACCTGGTCGAAAAAAATGTGTCCGTCAACGACCCCATTGACAAGCTCAACTACGAATACACTTTGGAAGAATTAAAGCCAGCATTCCTGTACCATATTTTCATTAAAGTAGTTACGACAGACATGCTTGAAAGCAATGCAGTGAAACTGAAGTTTATTTCCTATGAGAGTTGTAAGTATAGCTCATTCTAAATTGCGCTATTTCTTACTGTAGATTTAAGTTTCAGACGCGCCAACTATGAAACCAATATTTAATGTTACCAAACGTTCGTTCATCATAGAATGGGATAAACCAACAAAAACTAGAGGGAGGTTACTAAAATATGTAGTGCACGTGGACAGTATTGCCCCACGTTATTGGATACCAGAAGAATGCGTTGTAAACGAAACAAACCAGCACGATAATGACGAATTACCAGAGTACATTAACAATTATACCTACAAAAAAGGAAAACCGTATCACAATTACACCATTTCCCTTGCTGCCTACAACAGAATTGGCTCGAGTCCTTTCAGCTCAAAGGTAACAAGTACGTTGGAAGCCGAACCCGAAGATGTTAGAAATTTGCAGGTGGACTTGGAATATTCGGAGACGGTAGAGTACAGTGCCCTGGCAAAAATATACTTCAAACACCCATGTCATACATACGGAATGTACGAGGGTATTGACGTCATTTTAATAGACAACGAGACTAAATACCAGATGAACCATAGTATTAATGCGGCTTCGGAAACGTATAACAAATCATTTTTTAATTTACTCCCGGAACGCACATACACGATAGTGGTTCGAGTTCATACGACGACATACGAAAGCAGGGGAATTACTAGCGTTTTCAAAACCAATGCCGGAAGTGAGTGTGCATCACAATCGCGCGGAATATTTTAAAATCTTTCTTCTTTTATTTACAGTTCCACTTCTTCATAAAGAAATAACATCGCCCTTTCTTCAAGATTCAGGCACGGCTACGTTCACCCTGAGTAAGGATTTATTTGATGAGAAAAATGGAAAAATTTTGCACTACGCCATAATTTTGGGCGAATTGGACGGCAATGAAAAATCAAAGTTTGGAACATTCCGCGGAACTGATTGGCCAGCGTTGGGGGAAAATTTTACGGAAAACGATAAAGTGAAACCTTATCAGGCCACGCCCACATATTGGAATCCTTTCAAGGGTAAGGCATGAGACTGTCTATATTAATAATAAAATAGATTACCAAATAGCCATTGGCTAGAGTCAATAAATCCATTGTTTAAATTTTCAGATAACAATTTACAAAATGTGACTATGACCTTGGGCGATAACTCATTCGAGGGCAACAAACCTCTCATTCCATCCGTAACCTACACGTTAAAGGTACGAGGTTTTACGAAAAACGGATACCGAGATAGTCCTACCGTTACCTTCAGCATACCAAGTATAAAAAATTGAATATCAAAACATCGATGAACTATTAAGCGATTAATTTTCAGGCGAAACCAAATTGGGCTTGATTCTCGGCTTAACCTTCGGGATCATGGGAGCGTGCGTTATGGCTTTTGCGATTTTTGTCATTTGGAAGAAACGCCAAAATTGGTATAGACTAAGAAGTGAAAGTTTTAAGGAGAAAAATGTAAATCCGTGTTTTAGGAGCAAAAAAAAGGAATCAATAAAATCGATTCCTCTTACCCCGATTCCGATATCAATTTCAAATTTTTCGCAATATTACAGTGACCTGCGAGGTAACGGCGAAAAGTTAAAGCTGGAATTTTCACTTCTCGCCAGTAAAAGTAGCGAAATAGTCGCAAACTTTTGCGATGCTACTTTACCGGTAAATAAAAAGAAGAACAGATACACCAACATTTTACCATGTGGGTATTTTTAACCAAATTTTGATTTACTTATCCTAAAAGGACTATTTTGTAGACGACGAAACGCGCGTTAAGCTGATGCCAGTTAACGAAGAAGATGAACCGGAGACCGACTACATCAACGCTTCCTACATTAAGGTGAGCGAATCTGGCAGAATTGGAAGGCGCTTAAGTTTTTTGAAATTTTGTTTAGGGATTCACCGGAAGCGCGGAATACATCGCAACACAAGGACCGCTGGAACACACGGTTATGGACTTTTGGAAGATGGTGATACAAGAAAACTCGTCTCTGATAGTCATGGTGGCACAATTCGTTGAACAAAACAAGGTGGGTATTTCCCCAAACCCACACAAATCGTTTAATCAAACGTTGCGCTTACAGGACAAATGCTACAAATACTTTCCCAATGTTCATGAAAACCTGGAATTGGAAAACGGTGTTGGGATCCGGTGCTGTACCGAATTAAATTTTAAAAACTACGTGGTTAGAACGTTCATGATCCAAACGGTAATAAAATCAATGCTGCATACAATGCAACACTGACAAAATATTTTCAGGAGATGCAACAGTGGACGACGACGCATTTGCAATTCACCGATTGGCCGGATTTTGGATGTCCCGAAGGAAGCGAGGTTTTAATAGAATTTTGTCAATTGATGCGCGATCACGCCGGAAGGAATCGGGATCCAATTATCATTCATTGCAGGTAAGGTTAAAAAAATCAGCAGCAACATTTTGTAAATTTATTTAAAAAAAATAATTTCATGTAAATTACGTGTTGTGTCGTTGCGACGTGTGCCGTCTAATACTGATAAAAGTGAAACTAACATTAATAATACTAAACAAATCACAAAAATGAGGCGGCAGGTAGCACCTGCCGCCCGTCTAGTTACCGTGATGTAAAATATCTAAAAATCTACTGCTAACGTTTGGCACTTGGTTTCTTTCATAATAAAAATAAAACAAAGAGGTGGCGTGGTACGAGTGCCACCCTGTAAAGGTTTCGAGAGGGGAATAACAGGAAGGTGTGCGAGAGAACTGCTGGGATTAAGACACGGGGATAAGCCATTGAATTTATATTGCATAAAGTGCTTTTAAACTTAACATAATTTATGCAATACGAATAATACAATGGAAGATGCTTAACATCGCTGGGATGGATGGTGGACTGTAAAATTCTTAATATTAAATAAAAACAAATGGGATCGTTCCTCATTTGTCTTTTGTTCTTAAAAATACACTGCGGCGACAAGTAAAACTAAAAACGATGCGATTAAAACAAAACTACCAACTAAAAAACAAAAAATACCATGACCATGGTACTATTATACAGGTATGTTCTTACGCAGAGAGAGATAGCAAGCTTGGGTAATCTCTCTCGCACCATTATTCCAACCGCCGCCATTTTGGTAATTTGTTCAACGGTCCAGGGATGGCGTTGCTTTCAATAATACTGCTATTTTCCATGCGCAAATAAATTTGAAATTAATTTGTCAAATGTCAAGTCTTCAGCTGGTGATTTATTAGATCAGCATTATCGTAAAACATAAACAAACTAATTTATAGTTGCTTATTTTAAATCTACGTGTAAATGCCGTACCTGTACAAAATTCTACTTGTTTTCAAATTAAAATGTTTCCTTGTTTAGGATCAGACGATTTAATACCAAGTTAAAGGAAGAAGTCTACCTTCAAGAACAAAATAGAAAACTTGCAAAAATTGCGTAAAAAAAAATATTTTAATTTAACGGCAATTAATAACTTTTAATAATAGTATATTACATTACTAGTGGAGAAACCGAAAGATTCGCTCACGCATTTGTGTTTGCGGACGCAAATAAGTGAGCGAAAGGGTTTCTCCATGAGTGATGTATACCGTTTTGTTTAATCCTGCACTTATAAATATAAAAATGTATGAAAATACAATTTATTAAAATTCGTGTCATCAATAATTAAATTTGAGATTTTGAAATTGCAATAACTCGAAAACGGCGCTAGATATCGAAAAAATGAGCAAAAAAATGTACCCCCCTTTGCTCGTACTTAACCTCCTATAGCAATTTGTCGTAGGAAGCCTTATGCAAAATTCTAGATCAATAGCACGCATTTTGCGGGCAAAAAATAAATGAATGACTAGTTATTTTTATTTTAATGTTTAAATATTTATTTATTTTATTTTAATCAAAATAATTTTTTTATGAATTTTTAAAATCTACAGAAGTATCGTTCAAATAACTATATTTACGGGTTTTACAACATTTGAATAGAAGGCGGGATAAATCTAAGATGGCGTCGGTTGGAATAATGCGCAAACGAAACCAAAACTCGTCTACAAAAGGAACATACCTTGTATAATAGTACCATGACCATGACAAAGATTTTTGGCAGTTACAAAAACTCACTAACCTTGTTAAAAGCTATAAAACGTTTGATAACAAATTTCTTATCGCAAAACGCGTTCAGAAGGCACCAGGAAAATCTCCCTTCTGAACGCGCGTTGTACGCAATGAAACAATAAGTACTTAAGAATGTATGCGTGTGAGTGGTGAAATAACTTAAAACTAATATCACAAATGAAAACAGGTTTAAAATTGACGCGCAATATGGTTATCAAAATTCAAGATTACGCCCGCATGTTATCAAAAGCTTTATTATAAAAAGTACAAATCTGTGGTAGAAAATCCGTATACGCAGCCTTTCGTGGCACCTATTTTAATTTCTAAACCTAAACTTACCCTACTTAATAATTGACCTTCTGATTATTATAATTTTTGTTATTTACACGATTTTTTGTCGACAGCGCCGGAGTCGGAAGAACTGGTACGTTGATAGCGTTGGACATACTGATTCAGGCGATATGCAGCAAATCCGACATCGATATATTCGGAACCGTTTTGAATCTGCGAAGAGATAGGAAAAACATGGTTCAAACTGAGGTAAACCAGAGTAATTAACAATAAATATCTTTTCGTCAATAACTCCTCAATCGTTGCTAAAAGAAAAAAAGGTCAAGAGAAAAATTCTCATTTTTTTTTTTTAGAAAAACTGATTTAGAAGTTATAGACAAAATTTTTGACTTAAGTATGAAGCGGTTGGTGACCGCTGCTCTATGACAAATCATAGGCCTTATCGATTATCTGTCTACCACCGACGCGCACGATCGGATTAATGAGAAATATTTTAATAAAAAAATCGACTTGAAGCGGGGGAATCTTCCAAGTGAGTAGCTCTCCGAGTCCACGAAGCTGAAGCTCGATGGTGGCTAGAATCTCGTTAATCCATTCATGCTTGTGAGTGGTAGACAGAAAAAAAGGTGTAGATAATCTTGATTACTTTTCGTTTTCAGAAGCAATATTTATTCATCCACAATTGCGTCGATGATGTTATACGAAATCCTACGTGTATTAGCACAGCGGATGGTAAATTTTTTAAAATAAGTTTTGCTCGGCATTCACTGTATTGTGATTTTTAGAAATGTTCATAAAGGAGCCGATTTACGAAAACCTGAATGGTATTAAGAATGAAGAATTGGGCAACGACATGCAGGAGAGTCAATTTTAAAATTACGAAAGGGACCACATTGGATGTCTTGAGCGTTAACATGTGATATAGATTTAATTATGTAATGCACTGTATATTGCCATTGTATAAAAATTAGGTAAAACAATATTAGCTATAGGCTGTGATATCATAAGGGTATCCTTAAAAAAATACGATAGATATTTTATATTTTAAAACAAATAACGCAAAATAAATGTAACTTTTTGTTAAATTTTGAGAACCTCTGATTTGCGGAAACAAAATAATGTTTCTTACCACTTTAAGGCCTCAGTGTTGCTTGATCATGTTGTGGGAATGCATCCAAGGTGGAAGATCTTGCTTCATGTGTGGTGGAGCCATAGGATGCGTCCCCGGTGGTGGTACTAGGTCTCTTCGATGATTCAACATCATGGGCATGCTGTGCGGTGTCGGTGCATGCATCGGTCCCATCATGTGAGCATCTTGCATGGCCACATGCATCGGCATGATCCGCTGGTTGTGGTGCTGATAATTCATATGCGGATGATGGTTGGGAGGTGCATAAACATTTTGCTGCTGAACCGGCGCCACCGTCGGCTTAACTTCGCTGCTCTCGAGGTTCACATTATTGTTGTTCCGAGGTGACTTGCTTGGAACCTTCTTATTTTGTTTAGCGGGCATATTATCTTTGTTGACCACAGCCTTCTCGGATAAAATTGATTTGTTACCATTCTTTTCGTAATAAAACCCCATGTCAAACATAAGCCTCCTCAAAGTCATTAAGGAAAAGTTGGGTAAACTATCGTCAGAGTTAACTTGCTTTAAAATTGTATTCAAAGAAGGCACAATGTTTCGGTATTTTAAATCGTATATTACGTTGCGTATGGCTTGTCTCACGCCCTGGTCGTATTTATTGTCCCTACTATTAATATTAATATTTTTACGTATCTTAGTTTTGGAAGGTTCTTTGAAACCTTCGGCGCTCGCTTCTTCTTTACGGAACTGAAAAATACTCTTCTCGCTGCACCCGGTAGCTTTCGCAGTTCGCCTAACCAAGTCGGTAACACACTTATCGGGATATTGGTTGTGAAGATATTTGAAGACGTTCAGAATTATAGTCTTCTCCTTGCAGGAATACGACATCCCCTGTTTCATTTTTTTAATCTCCATCTCTGCCATATTTCTGAATGAAGCTACCAAATTTTTTAATGTCAGGTTAGATAGTTTCACTTGTAATAATTAAAAGTCTACCTTTCTTATAGATTTTTGACGGAAAATTGAATTAATAAATGGAAATTTTAAATTAACCTCATTAACAAAGCGAATTGTTTATACTGTCAAACGTCAACTATTTGACAAACAAAACAAGTGGGTGGTGACGTCACAGTCAGGGGCGCACGGAATCAAAATACCCGGGCAGGAAAATTGCAACTAGTACCGTGGACCCAGAATCCGTAAAGGATTTTTAAACAGACAGCTTTGAAAACAATGGAATGTAATTTGTCACAAATTTAATAATTTCGCCTCAAGTGTCTGTTTTAAAAAGCGTCAAGCTTTTTCTACCTGTTTAAAATGTTACATAGTAAATCAGTTTTGAAATACTTCGAACCTTTGTTTATGCGCCCATTAGTTAAACGTCTCATCGTGTCCGATGCCCATAATAATCCCAATGAAAGTAGTGCGATTACAACAACCACTACCGTGAAACCACCAGAAGTTCCGATGACGCCAAGTAAGTTTCTTTCCAAACTGTAACCCATTTTAGAATGTCTTCTTCCATTGCAGTATCCACAACTGAATCTCCCCTGCCTATCGCCTGTTCTCATCCCCCTACACTGCCCATAACACCGGTGTTTCCCGAACTGGAAGAAAAACCCAAAACGAAGTCGATCGAATTTATGAAAGATTCCCCCGATTTATTTTTACGTTTGGAACAACTCGAATCCGTTCCGGACACGGAAGCTATGAGAAAGTCGTTGCCATTTGATGAAGTGCCTGGTCCGAGAGCGTTGAAGCGCATGTCAAAATTTTGGAGTTCTGTTCCTATTTTGGGCACACAAGTGACCGCTAGCGCCATTCAATACTTGCTAAGTGCTGGTAAATTGCCAATTACTGTTTCCACATTTTTTTACTTTTCGTATTTTAAAGGTAGCCAGTTAAGTTGGGGAACCAATTTGTGGATGTTTAAGTGGTTGCTGGACGAGTACGGACCAGTCGTTCGTTTGCACGGCCCCTTAGGTGGAGACGTCGTAATTTTGAGTCGCCCAGAACATGCGAGTGCTATTTTTGTCAACGAGGGACGATATCCCATCAGGTCTAGTTTGGATTGCGTGGAAAAGTATCGACTTCAATTTAGACGATACAAGCAAGCAGGACCGTTTATCATGTAAGCGACTCTTTTAGTTAAAAAATTTTCTACATGCAGTCTCTTTTAAGGTACGGACCAGAATGGGAAAAATTACGTAAACATCTCGAAAGACCATTACACAACAGCATGGTTCAGCAGTACGATGAGATGGTGCAATCGTGTGACGATTTCATTGTGAGAATAACGAGAATACGAAACAGACAGGATGAAGTTCCGATTACGTTTCGAAACGAAATTTACAAATGGGCGATGGAATGCATGTGTTCGATAACGTTGGGCAAACGTTTGGGATTTTTGGATCCGATCGGGTTGAGCACCACTTCGGAACCCGCTCGGTTGTTGGAAGGCTTGATCGGAGCGACCGAAGCCATACGACGCTGCGAGTCTGGTTTGCACTTGTGGAAGTTTGTGGAAACGCCCGCTTGGAAGGAACTCGTTAAAAATTGCGACGTAATCGACACGATCATGAACAAGTACATCCACAGAACTCAAGACCTTATGCGTCAGAAAAAAGTTACCGACGATCCTAACCAAGCGTACCAATCGGTTTCGCTCATCGAAAGTTTGATGATTAAAGATGTGATGAGTTCGGAAGACGTTCTGACCATTCTCTTGGACATGGTTTTGATCGGCGTGAATTCTGTTTCTCACAGCATTGCGTTTTTGTTGTATCACTTGGCGCGTTATCCCAGAGCGCAAAGAAAAGCGTACGACGAGATTTTAAATGCACCTTCGCAGGTAACCAGCGCTTACTTAAAAACAATGCGGTACGTGCAAGCTTGTATCAAAGAAAGTTTGCGTTTGAAACCTCCAATGCCTATTTTGAGTCGGGTTTTGTCCAAAGATGTTTTGGTCTACAATTACAGGATTCCAAAGGGCACTTACATTTTAATTGCCACTCACCTTTCAAGTTTACGAGAAGAACACTTCGAGGACGCTTATCGTTTCAAACCCGAACGTTGGTTGGATTCCGAAATTTATATGGATAACTCAAATTTTGCTTCCCTGCCTTTCGGATACGGTCCGAAAGCCTGTTTGGCTCGCGAGTTGGCGGAAACACAAATTTCGTTGCTGTTAACTAAGGTAAGCACTCGAGGAGTTTTATTTTTTATTTCGAATTAATAAAACTGGTTTATTTTCAGATATTGCGAAGATATCGCATCGAATATCATTACGGCGATATCAACAGCACGCACAGACTTTTGGCAGCGCCCGATCGCCCCCTTAGACTTAGATTTGTTGATCGTCGTTAGAGTTGTAATAATTGCGTAAATATAAGTTTCCTTTGAGTTTTTGTTCTTAGAAAAGTTGTAACGAAATAATATATTTTATTTAAAAAATACTTCGGCAAACATACATTGTTCGTTAATCTTAATAAACATTATTTGCTTGGATATCCAAACACAAATTTTGCACTTACATTAGTGATTCCCCAAATATAAATTTAAGTGATGGTAAAAAATCAAAATTTCTTTGATAAATAAAAAAAAAAGTAATGTTAATTTAACCAAAACCCACCAGCACACTAATAATAATAATAGAAAATACAATTCTAACAACTAAAACATCGCATAATCACACCAATTAAATTAAACTTTGCATAAATTTGGAATGTGTTCGTATTAAAAGTTCTGGTGTATAACAGAATGAGATTTATTATTGAGGTGTGGGTGTAATTTGAGGTGGTGCTAATTTTGATGTGAAAGTCACTATGGTCATCAACACCTGACGCACTATTCCCGGCATACTTGGTTTCGATGCGGTCGATTCGATCAAAACTCTAAGTTCGTGGAACATGTTTCTCGTGTACGGGTTACGACGCGACATGTATCTTTGCATCAAGAAGTGGTAATATATGAAGGGAGCCACCAATCCAGCTTTACCCCTATAAAAACAACATTTTTATTAAAATTTTGAATGTCTACCCGCATGAAGCTCACTGCACTAATACTTACATCAACACCATGATGACGCACACAGGCATCAATACAATTTCGGTGAAGCTGATTAATCTCAAAATGTTGCGTGACTGAAATTCGACTATGGAAATCAGCAAACGTGCACCCCACCATGCATTATGTCCAAGAGTCTGAAATTAAACATTTTACTTGAAAATAGTAATCAGCTATCCAAGTGTTATTCTATTATTCTAGTAATTGTGTTCAAAAGAAAAACTCTTCCGATACTAACCCACATAAGCTTTTTCAATGACCCACGCGACTCCGACCCTCTGGGCCGCCGAACAAAACCATCTTCACGCCATAAAAGTCTATTAAAATCATTCTAACGACACTTGACAACATACAACGAGGATGTACCAGCTTACAGTGTTGAATTAACTGACAGGCGTTACCTGGTGTAGTCGGCGCGATCAGACTTTCAACCGCGGTTTACCGCTTCGTAGCTCGTCTATTCCACACTACTAGTTGCCTGCTATTTTAACTGTAAAAATGTCTTAACAGGAAATGTAGTGTACAAACGTACGAGTGTTCTATTGACGGTACGCGATTCTCAATTGCCTTCGCTAAAAACATCCCCCTAGATAGCTCCAACTCACCAAAGGTGCTACTTGAAAGAGGTGAAACTCGTTTTTAATTATTAGCCTTTTTTTAATTTGTTGCATAATGTTGCGTAATGAACGCAGAGACGTTTAAACGCCAGGACGTTTGAACGCGAGAAATTAGATCCAATTGACCCCCCCCCCCCTTTATTAAGTTTAATTATTATATTTTCGACTTTTGCCTTTTTTCCAGTTCAATCTTTGGTGAGTTCTTTCGGTCTTCAAGGATATTTTTAAATAGTTTAGTCTTTGGCAAAACGGCTTGGAGCGCTCGGAGCGGAGGGGACCGGAGCGCAGAGTCGAATTTGACAAAGACAACCATAGCAATACACGGATCCACCATAATAATATTTAAATAATATTTACTAATAAGTACACCACTCTTTGGGTATTACTACTTAAGCTACCCCACCAACCGTTGGCGCAATTTACTACTTGTCCTTAAGCTACCGACCAAGAAAATATTGACCGCTGGCGTCCTGACCCGGTAAACTATGTTTCGTTCTAGAAAGGCAATGCAAATATCAATATCTCGTGATTTCTCGAATGCGAATCGAATATCGATTCGTCGAATAATAATTATATCGCAAGGGTTCCCAACCGGTGGTACGCGGGAACGTTTCAGGTAGGAAACTAGCGAAAATAAGAGGCAAATTCCAAAAGAAGTGTACACCTGATTATTATTATTAATCAAAATCCGACAGAACCGGTCTAGGAAATTTTATATTTCCTATCAAAAATGACTTTTCGACGCTTTAATAGATTTTTCATGTTATTTACAATTTTTCAAAAATATTACATTACAACTAATTTCACTTGTATGAGGAGCTAATTATACAAACTTTAGTTTGAACTTTGGTAAAATAAAGTTGTAACTAGTATAATATAGGTGGATATAATAAGAAAAATATTAGTAAATACTAAATGATTAGATATGTACATAATAATGTTTTTATAAATTTTTATTACGGTTTGATTTTTGTTGACCTTCCAATATAAAATGTTTTAAAACTATTTTATTAATATATGACCAGCAGTGTGGCGTAAAGACTACACCGGCCGACTGGGAAGCGAGTGACCGCGGTTCAAATCCTGGTCGAGTCGAATACGCTGCTGTGATCTGGGGCCCAAGATAGATCTATGGGCTGTGCAGAAGGGAGGGGGACCCCCACTGCATCCATACTTTGTCCCAAGACAGCAATATGATATGATATAACAATTGTTTATCATGAATGTTGCCACGATGCCCGGATTCGGGCGTACCGAACAAGGAGAATAACGTCAACACTCATAAATATTTTTATTTCCGCTCTGTGAATGGGACATTTCGCCGCCGTCACTTCGCCGTCGGAAATTTAATTTTTTAAATTGTAGATTGCTACCGTGGAAACCAATTGGAGTCGAGATGAATCACCTGTGGATCCGTTCCTGGGACAGCTGGAGCATTCATTAGGTCATTTTTAAGCGGTCAGATTCATTAGAGCTTATCTTCATTAACATCGCTGCTTTAATCCACTTTAAATTAGTAAATGAATTTTATTTAATATCTTATCTTTATATTAAATTTCCGACGGCGAAAGGTCTTAGACCGACGTCATGTCATCCAGAAACATCGATTGATTATAATTTATAATAATTAACAAATAAATAAAACTAATGTGCGTTTTTAATTGTTAATAATTATTAAATAAATAATATATTATGTTAATTGCCCTACATTAAATCAGTTTTTCCCATAAATAATGTGATTAACCTACTACAAAGAGTACTGTAATTACTGAAAGTGTAAAAAATTGAATCTTATCCGTTAGGTCTACCACTGTCGCGCATGACTAGATTAACGAAATTTCCGCCCTTTACTTTACTTTAGCATAAGAAGGAAAGCCCTACATTTTCTACAAAAAATTCAAACCAGAACCGGATTTCTGGCCAAAAAACTTGGTTTTCAGTTTTCAATGTAGATTTTTTTTTATTTAAAAAAACAAGAAAAGAAACGAAGTAGTAAGTTTAACAGTTCACTTTCCAAAATATTCACAATAAATTAAAATTTCGATTAAAAGATCTCTAAAATTAAACAATCTTAATTTATAAATATTTAACTTAATTCTTTTTTGATAAAGAAATTAACCTTTTCCTAAGCTATATTTATTGTTATTACCCAAATAATATTATTAAATTCGGTTTAAGAGTTTAATTATCGCAATTAAATAATTACGTAGCGAAATTACTGTTTAAATTTAATTTGATGAATTTTAATTTTAAATTTCTCCTAGGTATTCTGGACGAAATACGACCTACATCAATTTTTTTTCGTTTTACTCTCGACCGCTCGATAGCAATGCAGGATTCCGCCACTGGATATCTTAGGATAACAATGGGCATTTTTTGAAGCGAACTTTAGAGTTTCAATCGCAAAAATAATCAAATGAGAAAATTAATGACGTAAGACACTAATTAGTCTGAAGGCTAATAAATTAATTACAGGTAAAATGTAAAAACTAAAAAAAAAATTATAGGATTGATGCAAATTAGGGAAAACAATATAGATGGTGGGATTTCTGCACTGTAATAAAAATTAAATGATTATTTTTCAACTTTTACTGTAAATTTAATTCGTCAAAACTAAAAACTGGTTTTGGATTGAATTAATTAAGGTACGATTTGACCTTCATTTCGCAAAATATAAATAAATTAATGTTAATGGTCAAATTAAATTGGAGATGGTCAGTACTGACGTCATTACCATGTAAGGGGATGATGAATAAAATCAAAAAAATGTAGGTACTTACGTCTAACAGCGTCAAGGAATAACTCGACGAGTGTAGTATGGCAAAAAGAACCACCGGAAGTAGAACCACTACGAAAAAAGTTAAGAAAAATATCTCTCGAAACATTTAAAAATTCACAATAATATAATAAAAAAAGGATACGTGTTACGGGTGAAGCATACATAAAAATGAAGGAGTAAAGTAAATAATGGCAACTGTCCTCTTGGAAAAGTTGAGCCACGAACTGTCGGGTCAATTGAACAACTCCTAACCGTTGGTGCAACCGCAGGGCACTTATAGCTGCGTTGGCCAACAAAACTTTGTAGTAGGAATTTTGGGAATTTCTGCAACATTTGAAGATTAAAAACGGTTCCCCTTAAGGGATCACTTCTTGGAACTTACCCAAATATTGGAATAAAATATCCGAGGGTAAAAACCACCGTTAAAACGCGGATGGCCCAAAGGGCCACATCGATTTTGTGTGATATGACATGGACCTTTAGACCCTCAAAATTGAGAGTTCTCGGCGGTGGAGCCGGCCGTTCGGAATTTTCGTCATTTCGTGCACTGTCACTCATTTTAATTATTTGTTATACAAAACCGCACTAAAAACAAAATCGATTCAAATTGAAAATTAATGTCACGTATTTAGTTGTAAAACTTTTTGTGCATTAAAAAATTAACGATTCGCACAATTAAATTATCATTAATAGGACGAAACAATTATTACTACAAAGTCTACGTCGTCCTAATTTGTGTCAAGTGAAATCAGAAACGCAGAATGCGGATAACTTCAAGACGCACAATAAACCATGTCAGGAGGTTTTTGTTTCACTACCAGGGGCGGACTGATACCAACGTTTTCGTGCGAAAGCATTTTAAATGTCGCCCTCTATGAACGACCAGATAAATATAGTAATTTGTAGAGAAATTTAAACTGCGAAAAGTAAACTTGATTAATCAAATTTCTCTTATTTGTTTTTAGTAATAATAATTACAATTAAAAAAAAAATTTTTTAATTCGCGTGTAATATTCGAGTTAAAAAGTTTTTAATAATAAAATAAAAAACTTCCACCTAATTTTGGGACGTAAGAATCCGGGCTGACCTAAAAATTGTCTGGTTCACTCTTCGGCACAAACAAAGTGGAAAAACGAAAGAAGATATCTTCAAATCGTAAAATATTCTAGGAAATTCGGAAAAAATCTTAAAAAGTAAAACTCCCTAAGAAACCCTAGGAAAATTTAAAATCCAAATAAATGCAGAATTTCCAAAAAAACCTTTGGAAAAATCATAAAATTCTAGGAAATTTCTGGAAATCTTAGAAAATAGGAAATCCGGAGAAATATAGAAAATCTCGTGAAATTCTAGAAAATGTCAGAAAATTCTAAAAAATCTTAGAAAATCTCAGAAAATCGTAGAAAATAATAAATTAGAGAAAATGTGGAAAATCCAAAACAATCTCACCACATTTTAAGGAATCCTAAAAAATGCAAGAAAATAGAAAATCCAGGGAAATGTAAAAAATTCAAAGAATACTCGTGAAATTCTAGAAAACCCTGAGAAAAAAAAAGAAAGAAAAAAGTCCTAGGAAATCTTAAGAAATCTAAAAAAATCTTGACAGATCAGGAAAATCTTAGATTATGGAAAATTCAAGAAAATCTTATGAAATTTTAAGAAATAAACGAAAAAAGAAAGAAAGATAAACCCCAGGAAATGCAAGGAAATCAAAAAATATCCGATGAAATCTTAAAAAATCGGAAAACCTTGGAAACCCAGAAAATTCAAGTACATTTGAAATGTCAGAAAATTCTAGGAAATCTTAGAAATTCCCAGGAAATCTTTGAAAATAATTAATCCCGGGAAATTTTTGAAAATCCAAAAGAATTATAGAAAATGCAAGAAAATTTTAGCAGATCAAGAAAATCTTAGAATGTAGATAATCCAAGAAAATCATATGAAATTTTAAGAAATAAACAAAAAATGAAAAAAAGAAAATTCCCAGGAAATGCAAAGAAATTAATAGATATCTGATGAAATTTTAGAAATGCGGAAAATTTCGAAAATCTAGAAAATCCAAATATATCTCGTGAAATTCTAGAAAATGTCAAAAAATTTTGGGAAATCTTAAAAAATTATTAATCTAAAGAAATGTGAAAAATTGAAAAAATTATAGGAAATGCAAGAAAATCTTAGCAGATCCAAGAAAATCTTAAAATATAGAAAATTCGAAGAAATGTAGAAAATCCAAGGAAATCTCATGAAATTTGATTTCTCATGATTGAACCAAAAAAGAAAAATTCAAAAATTCAAAAAATACAAGGGAATCCAAAAATATGCGATGAAAACTTAGAACACAGGAAAACCTTGGAAATTTTAGAAAATCCAAAAGAATTATAGAAAATGCAAGAAAATTTTAGCAGATCAGGAAAATCTTAGAATAAAGAAAATCCAAAAAATCGTTTGAAATTTTAAGAAATAATGAAAAAAGAAAGAAAGAAAAACCCAAGGAAATGCAAGGAAATCAAAAAACGGAAAACCTTGGAAATCTAGAAAATCCAAATATATCTCGAGAAATTGTAAGAAATGTCAGAAAATTTTAGGAAATTTCCCAAGAAATCTTTAAAAAAATAAATCCAAAAAAATTTTGAAAATCGAAAACAATCAGGAAATGCAAGAAAATCTTAGCAGATCCAAGAAAATCTTAAAATATAGAAAATTCGAAGAAATGCAGAAAATCCAAGGAAATCTCATGGAATTTTAAAAAATAAACCAAAAAAGAAAAAATAAAAAAAATCCAGAAAATACAAGGGAATCCAAATATATATATCCGATGAAATCTTAGCAAAACGGAAAACATTTTGTGAAATTTTAGGAAATTTTAGAAAATTCTGAGAAATTTCAGAAAATCTAAAAGAATTATAAAAACTACAAGAAAATTTTAGCAGATCAGGAAAATCTTAGAATATAGAAAATCCAAGAAAATCGTATGAAATTTTAAGAAATAAATGAAAAAAGAAAGAAAGATAAACCCAGGAAATCAATAAATATCCGATGAAATCTGAGAAAAACGGAAAACCTTGGAAATTTTGGAAAATCCAAATATAATATCTCGTGAAATTCTAGGAAATGTCAGAAAATAGGAAATCTTAGAATTTCCCAGGAAATCTTAAAAATTCAAAGAAAAAAAAATTCAAAGAAATTTTGAAAATCGAAAAAGATCATAGGAAATGCAAGAAAATCTTAGCACATCAAAAAAAAACTTAAAATATAGAAAATTCGAAGAAACGTAGAAAATCCAAGGAAATCTCATGAAAATTTAAAAAATTAAACAGAATAGAAAGAATAAAACGGAAAACCTTGAAAATCTAGAAAATCCAAATATATCTCGTAAAATTTTAAGAAATGTCAGAAAATTTTAGGAAATCTTAGAGCATCCCAGGAAATCTTTAAAAATAATTAAATCCAAAGAAATGAGAAAAACTGAAAAAATCATAGGAAATGCAAGAAAATCTCATGAAATTTAAAAAAATAAACCAAAAAAGAAACAATAAAAAAAATCCAGAAAATACAAGGGAATCCAAAAATATCCGATGAAATCTTAAAAAAACGGAAAACCTTGGAAACCCAGAAAATCCAAGTACTAGTACATTTGAAATTTTAGGAAATGTCAGAAAATTCCAAAAAAATTTAAGGAAACCCAAAAAAATATATAGGAAAAGCCCGCTGACCGCTAACATTATCTTTACCGTATCGATTATCTGTCTACCACTGACGCGCATAAATGGATTAACGAGATTTTTTAATAAAACATCACTAGCTAACAGGTAACCTAAATGGCCCATATGACTTGTAACGGAGAGCCCACGCACTTGGCAGAAGTGCCCGAATTCAAAAATTATAGATAATAGAATCGAGAATCTCGTTAAACCGTTCATGAGCGTCACTTGTAGACAGACAGAAAAATTCTATTTCATCGTGTATCTTATCTTGATTAATGTCTAAAAGGGGAAAGGCTAAGCAAATTCTCACTTATTTTACTTTTAGTTAAACTAAAATTTGGGCAGCAACACGAAAATGAATTACAAAATTAAGGCCACGCCACTGGAAAAAATTTCGTTCCGCCAATGAATTTAAGGTTAATTCGACTAAAAAATTTAAAAAAATTTCAAAGTCCATTTTAAATCGATTAAGCCGTAAAAACTTCGATAATGATAACTTTCTTGAATCATTTTTATTTACACTTCAACAGCGCAAACGCCTATCCAGTGGCTTGGAGAGTGGAGAGTGGCACAAATTTAAAACCTATCTATATTTGAAATCTTCAGTTTCAATAAATCGTCTTCGGGCGAACAACTTTTAAAATGTCCGCGATTGTTGCACTTGTTTTAATTTTTTTGATAATAATAATTGGCGCGAGTTTTAAATTTGTGCCCCGCGATAAAAAATATTGGCGATTAAAATGGTTGGAATTAAAATACGAATTGATCTATCAGGTAATTGGATTTCGGGGTGTGCTGGAAGACAAAACAACGAAAGCGAAGAACAACAAAATCGGTAAATATAACTTGACTTACTTTTCAAGTGCATCCAACCGACTTTCTCTTACGTTTTCACTCTTAACAATAAAAATTCTTAAGTTTTTCAAACAGAGGCGGAGTAAGGAATGAATTTGATTTGTATTAAAAAAAAATTGACCCCCCCCCCCAAATTTATTTTTGTTACATTTTTTTTTAGTTCTACCAAATGCTAGTGGAAAAGTTGTGGTAATAACCGGAGGGACGAGAGGAATTGGAATGGAAGTTGTAAAAATGCTTGTAAAATTGGATGCTCATGTTGTTATCGGTAAGAAATTAGGTTTCAAGTGGGAGTGTAATAAATTAAGCCATTGTAAAATGCTCCTACTTTAGTACCTTGTTTTATAGCTTACTTTTGATAAAAGAAATACTGGCCTACATAAATGCGTCATTGCAGTTATCAACATAAATTGTAAAAAGTTGTACGTTTGCCCTTAATTTGTGCGTAAAAATCGAATAGTTTTGGCCAAATCAAAAGAATCTCGTAATTTTTTCATGCGCGTCACTAATTAATTTTATGATCATGACGCCCATGAATCAATAATGCTCGTTAATCCATTCATGCGCCTCAGCGGTAGACAGATAATGAATAAACCTATATTGCAGGATGCAGAAATACGAAAGCGGCCGAATTATTACTCGAAAAAATACGAAACCAAGGGATAAAAACTGGCAAACTGGAAGCTTTTTCTTTGGACACGAGCTCGCTGGATTCGGTGCGCTCGTTCGCCCAATCGGTGAAAACAAGATTCAATAAAGTTAACGTTTTAATTAATAACGGTAAATCCCCTACCTTACTTTGGGCTTTAATATCTAAAATAAGATTATTTTAGCTGGCATCATGTTTGGACCGTATAAGGAAACCGTGGACGGCTTTGAATCCCAGATGGCCACAAATTACTTGGGACACTTCCTATTAACCCATTTGTTGCTACCCGAACTGAAGGCTGCCGGCGAGCAAAGGTGCAAAGCTAGAATTGTGAACGTTTCGTCTATTGCTCACGTAGCAGCCAACATTAACTTTCAAAATTTAAATTTGAAGTAAGGAAGTAAGGAAAGGTTTCCTTTTACGTTAACTTTTTATTTTAGAAATGAGTACATCACCTCTTTGGCGTATTCCAACTCAAAATTTGCTCAAATATTATTCAGCAATCACATAAATACCCTCCTCGAGCAAAACCACATTCCGGTGTCCGCCTTTTCAGTTCATCCCGGTTTGGTCAACACAGAATTGTTTCAAGACACTCCGCTTAAGAAATTCGGAGCCTGGATGATTCCGTTTCTGTTTAAGGTGGGATGAAAAAAACAGTCAGTTACAGTGAAGGTTAACCTTTATTTTTCAGACACCCTACGAAGGATCTAAACCTATTCTATACGCAAGTTTGTCCGGCGCTATCGAGAAGTTGGGTGGAAGTTATATAAGTAATTGCGAAATTGTACCGCCCATACCTTTGGCGTTTTCTACGAACGCTCAACAAACACTGTTCGATGTGACCAACGATATGTTGCACATTAAGGAGTTTGGAAAGTGAATCAGGTGTCGGGTGGAGTTAATTGTTATCATTTTTGTTGGGTTATTTTTATACAGATTATTTATTTTAAATAAACTAAATTAATGCCAACGATATATTTTTTATTCAAGATATTCTAATTGTGCCTTAGGTACACAATATACTACTATTAAATTTTATATTTTTGAAAATTAAAATTTTGTGAAAAATCCAATTTATTAGAAAAGATCATGGCTGTATATATATTAGGGTAAGTGAATGCAAAGCCTTTTTATTGATAAAAAAACTGTAAATTAAATTAAACAGAAAATTAAAACGCAATTATTGTTTCTGTTCAGGGGCGAGCGAAGGACGACCAGGACGGTTACTCAACATTTGTGTGGGTAAATATTACTTAATATATAAATTAGAATTTAGTCAATATTAGTTTAGCTTCTCAAATACCAAAACTATATTGCTTCTGCAATCCAAGAAACCTTCAAGTATTTTTAGTATTTGATTTATGTTATGAAAGCAAAATAATTTCGAGACATTTAATATTTAATTTTTTAGTTAAAATGAGCATCCGAAGTATTTTTTTCAAGAGGTGGGAAGCAAACTCGACACTTTTTTTTAATTTACAGTAATTATTAAAAATACAATTGATTCTTTTTTTAAAAATTACCAAATTAAATTTTGATATTTATATCGATTTTATTTTTTGATTAGGCTTTGATTTTAGTTATTAAAAAATTAAACAATAATTATCCAGAGGCGAAGTGGCGACGGCGAAACGCACTTGGATTCTAAAACCGCAAAAGTATTGATAATTTATTTATTTTTATTATGAGTTATTCTCGGGGGGCAGTGCGTTCATATTATCTCTTTTTATATTCTCGAGATTAGGGTAATTAAATGTTTAATAAATAATAAAAATTAAAAATAAATAGAACTAAACTGAACTTCGAAATAATAGAATATTTACTGCAACGTAAAAAATGTTTTTTTGAAAATAAATTTTTTTAATATTAGAAAAGAAGTATAATTTGATAAAATGGTGTTTTTTCATGATGTGCATGTTGATATTCGAAATTTACAATTTATTTGGAATTATTGTCAACACCAATTAAATAATTTATTTCTAACTTTATGACTCTGACGCACTTGAATGGATTAACGAGAGATAATTTAATAAACAAAATCACTAGGCAACATATGTAACCTACCAATCCCATCCCAGGATTTCAATGCTTCTTGCAAGAATCCAGACAGAGGTGGACGGCAGGGAGGGGCTATCGGAGAAGCAATACGGCTTCAGAAAGAACAAATCCACGACTAATGCAATTGAGAAGATTATAAGCATCGTCAGGAAAGCAAAAGAAGGAATAAGGCACACAAGGCCTTCAACACAGTTCGATGGGTGAATATAACCAACGAGATGACCCGCAGAGGGGTTAGCCGCTACATAAGGAGACTCATCGCTACTTATTTCAAAGATAGATGGATAACTGTCCCACAAGGTTCAGTACTGGGGCCCACTCTGTGGAAAATAAATTATGACGACGCACTCCGACTTCCTATGCAAGACGGGGTTGAGTTGGTGGGCTTTGCAAATAACTTCAATATAGTAGTGGTCAGGCCCGTAGCCAGAATTTCATTTCGGGGGGTGGGGCACACATAAAAACCTTATGTAAAAAGTAACATTTTCGGCGGATCCCCTTCCGGGAATTTTTATTATTACAAACAAATGTTGTTTTTTTAACATTTCGGGGGGGGGGGTACGTGCCCCCCCTTGCTACGGGCCTGGTAGTGGTCGCCAAATCGGAAGAAGAATTGATGATGAAGTATGATCGCTATTGGCTTCGTGCCAACGAGAGCACAGGCCTTGGAAGAAGTAAATGACGGCTACTGAGAAGAACAGGCTAAAAAGGGCGGAAACACAAGCTGACCCAAAAGAAAAAAAAGGAGACGTACGGAAGTAATGCAACAAGCGAATCCCGGCGCCTCTTTGGAGTGGGATTTTAGTCCGTAGGAATCTGATACTCCAATCCCCGCTCATTGGAAGGGGCCTATGCAAGGTCTCGTTAATCCAGTCGTCTGCGTTAGTAATAAGATTCTTTATTTCTCTTGTTGTAAATTTCTGGAATTCTTTGGAATTGCTTTAAATTCACTGGAATTCCCTAGAAATCTTTGGAATACCATGGAAATCGTTAGAAGTTCCGAATTTTTTCAAGATATTTACCCCTCGTCATCAGGTATAAAAGTCATAAACTATAACTGCCCTACTTGAAAAAACTCGATTTAAAAATATATAGGTAACATTGTATTTATCAGATATGCTATTCATTAAAAAGTTATTATGTTAGTTTTTATTTTTTGTGACGGACTTGATAATGCACGTGTCCTTCAAACGGAACATGTTGTCAATCAATAAAAACTAATAGTTATTAACTATTATATAAACAAAGGAGTACCTAATTTATATAAATATTAGGAATTAACTTCGTGCGAGAGAATGAATTATATTTTAATCAATTTATCATTAATTATTTCAAAATTTTGCTTTTGGAGAGGAGTTGAAAAAAATATTCCGTTACACAATTTTATTGTTCTTGAAACTAATTTCAATACAATGTTCTTTGGTCAAAGTTAATAATAAAAAATTTAAACATTAAAACATCGTTAAAAAATATCACCATTACCGCAATTAAATAAATAAAGAGTAAGTACATGGTACATCGCTTAACCTACGAATAAATAATTTAATAAATTAATTGGAAAAACATTTAACGTGACCGATCTATTTTATTTACTTTGTTTCGTATGGAGGGGTTTTCGTGTCGTGCATTTTTATTTATAAAAAGTGCTAAAGAAGCTGGAACAACCAATCATTCGTTCGTTGTGGAAGCTAAAACTTTTACCAACAAAATAAAGACGAGTGATGAGCCGGTTGTAGGTGGCGGATGCGTACGTTTCCGTCTAACGGGGGAGTTTTGTAAGCAAAAATGATTGGAAGGGTAAAAATCGTACGTACATTACACCAATTTACTACAGCAATTGGAATCGCCAATTGTCGACGTTCCTCCGCTTATGGTCGTGTTGTTGGAGTCGTAATGAGGCAGATCTTTGCTCCTTGCTTGCTGCATGTACAAGAAAACTTTGCAATTCGTATAATTAATTCGGAGACGCGGGCTTACCTGCATGAGATCTTCGGCAATTTTCATGAACAACTTTTCCACGTTTTCTGCTTCCTTAGCTGAAGTTTCTAAAAAGTACATGTTGTGATTCATGGCAAAGTTCTCGCCTACGACGGTCGGGATTTCGCGATCTTCACGATCGATTTTATTGCCTAAAATATAACCGGTTACGAATTTGAGAAAAAAAATAGTTTGAGTAATTTTACCTACGAGAATACGTAAAACTTTAGCGCTCGCATATTCTTCTATTTCTCTTAACCAATCGGGCAAGCAGTCAAATGTCGGCTGACAAGATATGTCGTATACTAAAATTAATGCATGCGCAGATCTGTAATAGCTCTGTGTAATCGAACGAAATCGTTCCTGACCCGCAGTGTCCCATATTTGCAGCTGTAAAGAAATAAAACGTCAATTTATCAGTTATCCTATAACTAAATTCGAAGGGTGAATTGCTGTAGTTGACGTTTGCCCCACCTTGAACACACAAAGCCGCTATTTTAGAATATTACGATAAGATCAATTTACCTTGACTTTTTCATTCTCCACTTGCACAGTTTTGATCATAAAATCAACCCCGATGGTTGCACCTTGTCCGGGAGGAAATAGACCCTGGGTAAACCGTCGCACAAGGCAGGTTTTACCGACTCCAGCATTTCCAACCAAAACAACTTTAAAGAGAAATTTAAAATCATCCATCACGGATCAACTGGTAAACTTCTTCTCTATTAACATCGCAAGCTAAACCCTAAAACACAAACTGTAAGTTTACAGACCAAATTTAACCTTACTTACTCACCAATTCGTCGAAATGTCAAGGATCACTAGTTTTTTAAAAAATCAGAGTTAAACAAGGAAGGTCCGCTATAGAATTACAACAAATTACATTTTTTTTCTTCACGAAATTTTTTCGTACAAAAATTGCATTCGAACGCTTCTGAGCAATTCCTCGAGATTTATCGGCGGAAGAAGTGAAACTTTAATTGGAATTTATTACTTCACAAACATTTTTTTATTGTTTTCTAATAAAAAATTTACTGGATAAAGTATTGACGTCACATAGGTAAATAACGTATCACGCAATTCAAGGTCACCCAGAGGCGGCGCACTTCAGACAGAGATGCATTTTTGACAGTAAAGTATTTATTGACGGCTCTCATGTTTGTTTTCGTCATAATCATAATAATTGCTACATTAAAATTAAGGTTTCATTTATATCCATGTGCTTAAGGGGGGGGGGACTTCCAGTTTAGTTGTGTTTAGGGCCTCCTGTAGTCTTTATTCGGCCCTGAACACCAGTTTAAATTTGCCCCCAAAACAGTCGCTTTTTTCTTGAAGTATTTTTTATTAAAACAATTTTCTTAATTAAATAAAAAAAATTAATTTTTTAATTTTTCTGTTCTAGGTAATCCAAGCAAATCATGCACCCAGAACAAATTCATGTAAATAGCCGAGAATTCAAATATTAGCCATTGGGGGGGGGGCAAAGGGGGCAGCTACACCCCCCTGGATTTTTAAATTTAATTTTTTATCTTTTTTTCTGAAAATCTTTTTTTGGGTTTTGCCCCTCCTTGAAAATGATCCTATGGACGCCCATGGCGGCCAGTAAAATAAAATTCTATTATTTTGTTTATCTCGAGGGGAAATCGCTGAGGCTGATGTACACAGTGGCGTATTTAGAGAGAGGCAAAGGGGCAATTGCCCCCCCCCCCCCCAAAGATGACTCGGATTGTATCCAGAAATTTTTTATTCTTGCTAAAAGGAGGGGTAAATCAAATTTTTATTTGATGTTATTAAAACTGTAGCAGATAAGGACCACTTCGTTAAACCCCTACTGCTTCTCTCTTCGTTGATATCCCTTGAAGATCCTTGAATCTTTTGATTGTAATGACCTTTCCCTTTAGCTTTTTGTTCGTCCCACCCTGTTACAGCCCTGAGACCACTTTCCTCATTTTTCTCAAAATGAACATAAATTGTTTTTTCTGGTCGTCACCTGCGAGCGAGGAGGCAAAATACTATAGTCACTCCTTTTTTGCTTTTGACAAACAGCAGTAGCGTAGCGAGGGGGGGCGGCATACTTTTTAGGGGCGGCATTTTTCCATTTAAAAAAAAAAATTTTTTTTTTTAAATTTTGATAGTGTAATTGACGAATTTGCGCAAATGAAGGCGAGAAAAACAAACTTCTTGTAAGATCATAATCAAATACATACAGTTGACCTTTTTTTTTTAGCTTTTTCGACAACTTGCAAAAAAAAAATTGTTCCCATGAGGGGCGTTAAATTTAGGGACCGCCCTGGGCGTCAAAATCCCTCGCTACGCCGCTGACAAACAGGTTCAATTTTAATGTTAAAAAAGCCGGAAGGAAGATCGAATGCAAAATTTCTAAAAAGGTCTCCGATCAAGCAGGCCACAATTTTTTTCAATCCCAAACGTTACTGGTCCAAAAAAAAACTTACAAAAGTGAAATTTGCTCATCACGAAATGTCGATATTTGCCCCACCCTGTACATACACGAAGCTATTTTAGAGAATTTATGTGGACTTCCACTTATACGGTTTTGGTTGCACCTTGCCCGGGAGGAAAAGATAAATTAAAAATCCGTTGCTCAACTTCTCGATTAGCATCCTGAAACACAAAATTTGAATCTACACCGGAATTTAACCTTACTTACTCACCAATACGTCGAAAAGTCAAGGATCACTTGCGATTTTGGAAAATTAAATATTTTTCATTAGAACGAATTTGACGCAATTAATCGGAAGAAGAGGCGATTTTACAAACAGTTTTTTATTGTTTCCAATGAAAATATTTATTGACGTCACCTCGCCAGATTCAAGGTCACGCATTAGCGGTGCACTCATATTTTATTCAATGTTACGTCGGGGATACATTTTAAATTGAAAATATTTATCCGTGCACTTATTTTATTAGATATCCAAGAGTTGAAAAATAAAATTGCAACGAAATGACGTTTTAGGTGGTGTAAGTGTCGATGTTAAATTTTGAAATGATCCGCCTCTGGTTGGTAACTTTTCGGGTAGCGGTGCCAACGTAACGGTCGTAACGGTGAAATTAACAAAATATATAATCGAAGTTGGTCGATTTCAGACGACGAGTGCGCCAGTCGTCATAAGTGTAAAGTTGCAACCGCCATTTTTGTGATAAAATATTAAGAGTGTTGGTGTAAAAACGTTGCGTGTTGAATTAGTTTATTTGAAGAAATTATCGACAAAACAATGTAATGCATTCGTATTTGCAGGAAGCGGTTTCATATGAATAGTAATCTTTTGTAAATATTGTGACGGGTAAGTTTCGAGAAAATAAGGTCATTGTAGCATTTGTTACCGTGATGATTCGACGAAGTATTTATGGTTGATATTTGACGTTTGTTTGTAGATTGGAAAAGTAAATAAATTGTGATATTATAATTGACCATGGCTGGGAATAACGAAATACGGGAAGAATACATGTCAAGTCTGGCAGATCTAACGTTCAACAGTAAACCGCTGATAAGTGTTTTGACAATATTGGCTGAAGAAAATATTGCGCATGCAAAAGATATTGTAGAGGCCATCGAAACGCATCTCTCAAGGGTATAAATAGTTTATTTTCATTTATTTATTTACTTAAACTGCCAAGTAGTTTTAATGATAATTTAAGTTTGTTGGCCGATGTGCGATATGTCATTTTTTATTTATTTAATTGCTAGCTAAAACTTGAGTATATTGCACATGTATAGGTCAATTTGTATATGTTGGTCTCATTTTCAAACAAAAAAGTTGTTAAGTTTGTTAATAAACATTTTTGAAAAGTTGCTACTTATTTATTTCACGGTAAATAGGTACTTGTTTCAATTGTCAAAGTATTCTCTCTCTTTCTACCTATTTGCTCTTCATTATGCAATCATAATGCATTTATTTTAAATAATTAATTCAGGTTGTACTGTTACTTTATTTTCTGCTGAAATTTGTGTAAGTATGCCCTTACTTAACGGGGGGGTCACTCCGATGGACCCCCATTGTGTGATAAATAAAATCAGAAGTGTTTTTTTGAAGAGTGACAAAGTGCCAAGCTCCTTAGATAATACCACTTCATTATTATATTATCGCGAACAGTCTGCTCGGGTTTTTCAGAATACAGAATCTGCTAGTGGATTTTAAATTGAGTGATTTGTCATCTGGCCTTGAAAATCGTACATCATTTTCGAGGACAAAAAATGGGAAATATGAAGTGCACATTTTAGTGTTTCAAGGCCACCGAATGGGAAAAAAATATAAATCGACGTTTCAAGGTTAACCTAGCTGTTGTATTGTTATTATTTTAAATTTGTAATCGGCATAGGCCCATTGTTGCTCACTTATACTACAAGTTATGATGGGCAATTGTTTGAAATATTCACTTGGTTTCAATAGCTCTTTGACATCGCATAGCTCGTGGAATAAGTGCTTTAAATTTCGTGAAAATTTTACTATTTCTTAAGGTAATCGAAACTTGGGAAATTAATTCCACAAAAAGTATTACTGCCATTTTATTTATTTTTGAATGTAGTATCACATGATAACTACCAGTTGTCGGAACATATTTTTCAAACAATTTGAGGAATCGTGTACACCGGTAAATAAATTTAAAGGTAGACATTTGCTTTTGAAAATGCGAAAAATAAACAAATTTATTGTTTGTTTGATTTCTTACGGTTCAATGTCGAGATTCAAAATTAAATCAAATAATATTTATTATTAAAAATCTTAGTTATGCCCAACATGGTAGATTATTACCTTTGGAATATAAATAATCGACTGCTAAATAAATTGTAGGCTTCCACTTGTCGTAGAATTCCCATAATAATTTTTTTTATTTCATTTATAAGTTTCGTTTACATATTTGTAACTTTTCTAAAATTTTAGTATAAAAATTTCTATATTACCAACTAAAATCTGAAGTTTGCTGCGGGGAGGGGTAAATAAAAATAGTCCGCTTCAGGCCCATAGCCAGGATTTAATTTCGGGGGAGCACTCATAAAAAGTCTTGTAAAAAGTAACATTTTCAGGGAATTCCCTTCCGGGGATTTTTATTATTACAAACAAATGTTGTTTTTTTAACATTTCTTGGCTACGAGCTTGGTCCGCTTTACTTTCGTGGCACTTGCACCTCGGTATTTAATACACTATTATGTCAAAATATTGTAGAAATTAAGTAATATTTATTAAAAGTTCTTTTTTTTCTTTCTTTTTTTACTTTTTTTAACCCCCCCCCCCTCCCAAATATTATAATTGATCATGGCGGGTATAACTAACCGAAACATTCATTATGTAGCGTCCACATGACTTGATCATAAAAAAATTAAATATCTATGACTTAAATTTCAAATGTTCAGCTTTTAAATTACTTCCATGTCAATTTTACTTAACCGGGTAATAACTCCGAAACAGTGCACCCGCCCGAAAAATTTTGAAAAAGATATGAAATAAATTTTGAGAAAAAACTACGTGGTTTAGAGAAAAAATTATAACCGATTTTGTAGCTTGAATAACGGAATTTCTTTGGAAGTTTTGTTTCCAATCGGACATTGAAGTTTGTTCAAAATTTTAAAGCTGCATTTCGTGTGACCTTGGAAGTACAACTCGAGATGCAAATCTTTCTTCTTCACGAACGGCAGTTTTTCCTTGGAATTCCGTTGATTTTATAGTCGATGCCTTAAATTCAAAAAAAACAGTGCTTTCAATCATCATTGTTCTCTTGATTTTTTTTCAGTGTTGACTGGGGGAAATCACTTTGTTCTATGTGCATTTCTAGATTTTATTTTACACAGAGTGATGGAGTCAAACTGAAGATTGGAGAACGTCGATGTCGATCTATGCTGGACCCTTCTTGGAACTTTTTATTCCTCGAGGTTTTTAAACCTAAAAAAAAGACACACAGCATTGTCATTATTCAGAGAATCAGAATTTCTGGTAAAATCGAGAGCTTGGCATTTTAATCGTGCAACAACCGAAAATAATTTAACTTGGCCGTTGTGTTTGTGAATATAAAACAATTGAATAAACAGTGCAAAACTCGATGCTCTGAAATGGAAACCTTCATCAGTGGTAAGTTTTGAAGAAAATCTGTTGCAGGCAAACCTTCATAATTAATTTTTATTTTTCTTACACGATTCGGATTTTAACCAACCACAACTGTGAAAAAACAAAAGTTAATTTGAGGAAATCTGATTGGTTAAAATCAAAGTAGTACGCATTCAATTGTTTTATATTCACGGATAAGTTTTGTTGTGTTTGTCCCTTAACAAAAAAGTGTTTTCCGACTTGGTGAGGTTTCTAAACCACAACTCGTGTTGCAGAAGGTCTACTATAACTTGCATTTTTATCTCTTTCTCTTGTAATTCATTTTCGCCAAAAAATTAGTGTCAGTGGCCAGAAAATTTCGAGAAGATGTCCAGGAAGAAAAGTGCTGATGGAGCAGCAGAAAATAAAGTGTAAAAAATTCCAGCAGCTTGGTTTAAGTTATTTATTTTGTAATAAACATTGTAGCACTTTATAAACAAATGGAACCTAATAAAAAAATTTGGAAAACCCTCTTGTTTTGACTTTTATTTTAATTGTGTAGGTAAACATCAAAGTGAAGCTGCCCGTGCTCTATTTAATCGATTGTATTATCAAAAATGTTGGAAGAAACTATACGACGCTATTTTGTCAAAATCTTGTTGCGACGTTCTGCGGAGTGTTCGAACAGGTGAGTGCTGATAATTTCGAATTGAAATTTCAATTTATTCATTCGCGTGCTTCCGATGTTGTTTAGGTGGACGAAAGGACTCGCGCGGAAATGTTCAAACTACGACAAACTTGGAACGAGGTGATTCCGCCCAAAAAACTGTACGCATTGGACGTTCAAATTGCCCAACTTGATCCTGCTTGGCCGGTAACTGCTCCTCCTCCAAAGAGTATTCATTTTAACCCTAAATTCTTAAAGACAACAGTAAGTTGTTGCTCGAATCTTATGGTTTGTAATTTTCTTATGTGTGGTTTTTTAGAGTACGACGGTGACGTCGACCATGCCGGCGGTTACAAAAACTCAAGCCAATCCTTTAATTACGAACACAAATACAAATTCTTTAGATACCAAGACTTTAACCATGCAACAGAAGCTCATCACGAAACAAAGGGAGTTGTTGGAACTGCAGCAGCGCAAGCTAGAACTGGAATTGCTGCAAACACAAGTTAAATTGCAAGAGCAGCTTAAAACAAACACCACCACCGGAGGAAGCTCGACGGCTCCAACTAATCTTGGTTCGTCGCAGGTAGGAGAATTGTGCTTTGCCAAGCAAAAATTTTGCCTTTAACAATGGCTTTTTGTTTTGCAGAATGTGCTATTAAAACCGGAAGTTGCGAAACAGCTCTCGCAGACTAACACAACGTCGGATAGTGTGGTGAGAAACGCGAAGTCAAAAAATTTATCTCACGTAAGTGCATTTTATTTCTTTGCAAATTTTGTTATTATAGGTAAAATGAGGCACATAGTTATTAGCAGAGCCGGAACTAGGGTATGATGCGCCCGTGGCGACTTTGAAACTTGCGTGGATTTAGGCTCGCCTAGGCCCTGTCAGATATAGCGCCCTGTAATTTATATACGAATATTAAAAATACATTTTGAAACAGTGAATAACAAAAAACGAAAACTATGTTTTTTAAATATTAATTCCCATTTAATATTAAAAAACAAACATGATTTTCGCTATTCACTGTTTCGACACTCGACCAGTGGTACACTGAGAAAAAGGATTTGTCGCCCTAATAGAGCTATTAGTAGCTATAGCATCAACGAAGTTTTTCGTTGCTGTAACAAGTTTTCTGCTGCCATAACAAAGTTTTTTTCTATGCAGAGTAAGAAAATTTGTTAAATCAAGTAATCTTTTTTACTGAATAGAAAACAACTTAGTTATGGCAGCAGAAAATTTGTTATAGTAGCAAAACAGAACTCGGTTGAAGTTATAGCTACTAATAGCTCTGTTAGAGAGACAAATCTTTTTTCACAGTGTGGTGATATGAATAAGCAAATGTAAGCAATGCTTACAGGTCCGTGTCATAAGGGGCCCTACTGTCCATAGATAAGAAAAAGTTAAAAAATATTTTGATGAATTTCCATTTTCAAAATCCAGATGATTTGTTTAAAATTAATGTATTTTATTTTACATTAGACATTGTAATACAACGACAGGTGTATTTTGCAGTCATATCTCGAACTGTTTTTTGATATGGTTTGAAAAATTACCTCGATGACTTTTTTTGCTCTTTTTTTTTATTTTTTGGCCATGTTTAAAATTTTAGTAATTTAGAAATATAAATTTAAATAAAATTTTTTTGGTAGGGGGCGGCAAAATTTACGACCGCCCCGGGCGGCAAAAACTCTAGGTACACCAGTGATAGGAAACGGCCAATTTAAGATTTTATGATTGGTTGCACCTGTCAACAAATTTGATCCTGTTCTGGTTTAAATTTGTTGCAGTGTAAGTGTGGAATTTGCTTAATTTGAGTGCTCTTTTTTGTATTTCTCGGATAGTTTATATATTATATCCAGCATAATTTATTATTTCAGACATTAAATGCAAGATCGCAGAGTACGACGGGAAGTACGCGGACGGCGCCGACAAACACAAGAGCAATAAGAGATCCTCGCTTAATGCGTCATCTGCAACAACAAGCACAACAGCAACAACAACAGCAGCAGCAGCATCACGAAAATGTATCAACTACTATTAATTCTGTTTTAGTAGAAAATAAATTAAAAGCTGGAAATCAAGTTTCACTAGATTCAGAAAATAAAATTGTTAACAATAAATCGAATGTTCGAAACGATCGTATCGAACATCGTTTAGTAAATAATAAAGGTAACATTGAATCACACGGCAAGTCTAAGACTTCGCCTAATTCCTCTTCTCCCCTTAAACACACCCAGAAAATTGGCGGTTCACGCAAAAATGTCAAATCAAAATTGTTTAGTAATGAGACGACGACAAATTTGGCTCAAATTAAAAGTTCCGATATTAAAAATAAGAGTGACACAAAAAATACTAGTAGGTCCAATTTAAAATTTAAAAAAAAGAGTAGTAGTAATGCCAGTAGTAGTAATAATAATGGTAGTAGCATTTGTACGATGCGCTCTGAAAAAGATGCGGGCACGTCGTCTCGACTTTCCAAAGACACGCCGCCCGCATCGTCGTCTCTAGACAAAAATAGCAATTTAGGGCGCTACGATAAAAGTGATTCGTCGACTAAAAACGGTGGTGAAAAAAAAAGTAGTGACAAACACGCTAATAAAAGTATTAAAAGTGGCAAGGATAAGTCGCACCATAAAAGTGATCCTGCGTTCTTTAAGGACCTCAAAGGTTCCACAAAGAATCGCAATTACATCAGACGAAATCAAAATGCTCCTCCTCCTTTATGTGCCAGTCCCGAACCGAATCAAGACGTCGATTTACGCGTCGTGGGACTTCCAGAGAAACAACCTCGATTACCAGGTGACATCATTGACGACAAAAGTAAGCTAACTTTTTTTTTCCGTGGACAATTTTTGTTTTGTGTTCAGTTTTAACATTTTTTTGTTTTGTCTCGCAGGTCTTGTGGTTGCTTGGAAATTTTGCAAAGTGGTAACGCCGGGCCGGAATGTAGACTCTCTCTCTCTCGGCCCTCGCTCGTACCAGTTTGCATCATTTTTGTTATTTCTAGCTTCGTTTGTAACTTAAAAACGAGTGTGTGAGAAATACATTGGATTCGTTCGCGCGTCAGTTCTGCCAGTTTTGAGAAAACAAGCGAAGCTTACTTTTTTAGTTATTTTATTATTTTAAAATGGAACATTTGAAGATCACAATAAAAGAAACAAAAGCATTTTGTACGCTGACGCGCACGAAAGGATTAACGAAATTTCAGTTACAGTTAGCGGAAATCTCGATAATCTATTCGTGCGCGTCAGTTGTACAGACGGATAAGATGCAAGTTAGCGGTGTTGTCTCGTGACGCGAAAGATTCATTTAGTGTGAAACTGTCCCATTCGTCCTGTTTCATTTGTTTTCCTCCCTTTGTTTTAAAATTTATAAATGAAATTCATTGGAAAGCATTGAAATGAAAAAGAAACCAGAGTAATTTTTAAATTTCCGCCTTCAATTCTTCGCCAACGGCTGCGTATCAAAAACATTTTAGAATTTTATTAGTAGTACGGTTTTGGTAATAATAATTAGATACATTTATTTGAATAAAACTAAAGAATTTTTGAAAAAATGTAGCCGGGTGTAGGGTGTAAAACATTAATAGAATTAAAGCATGGGTAGACTGTTATAATTACTATCCTACGAAGACGTCCTGAGGCCACAAAGTAAAAAATAAATTTTAAGTGGCAATTGCGACTTACAATTTATTTTTTTACTTTGTGGCCTCAGGACGCCTTCGTACTATCCTGTTGAATGTAGTCTGATTTTTTTTTTTGAGAAGTTTTGAGAAGAGAAGCTCAGCTTCCCACTTGCGAAAAAAAGAGTTGCACATTAACTTCAAGTTTCTTTTATTCTGACCTTTCGATTTGTGACTAACCCAACATACGTAGCGGACAAAAACTAACAAAACTCATCGCATTATTTATAATTTTCATTGTATCTTTTGGAACGTCAGTTTTTTTGGAGTGTTAAAGGTAACATTTTGTTAAAATTATGTATTGGTATTAATAAAATATTTATTCACCCACACTTTTGAATAATTTCTTTTTGAGGCAATCGCATTTCCTAATGTTTGCAAACGATTAAATACGTCAGCTTTAATTTTAGATGCCATCCCCGACCCATCTAGTCAGCCTATGGACGTGGATTTACGTCAAATACCAGCTACGATCGTAGCCGGCAAAAAGAGACCGTCGATTGATAATTCCGATTCTCCCAATGCGAAGAAAAGTAAATCGGAAGTGTTTGATGTGTAAGTAATTTGTCGATGACAATTGAATTTTTTGTAAGTTTGTAATTGCAGATTGTTCGGTCGCGAAGATACGGATCTCAGGCAACTACCGTCGGTGTTAACTGAGAGACCTCAAACGCCACCTCCTCCTATCATATCGGAAAAAGTCATTACGATCAGGGACGACGACCCCCCAGAGGCTATGGAAGTGGACAAAGCGAAATTGTCGAACTTCAACGCAATTCGTGCGAAATTGGCAAACGCCGTTATTCAAGGTAAGGTACTGCCTCTTACCTTTTGCGCAATTGTTCCAATTTGTTTGTTTGTAGAATCCGAAGAGTTACAACAAAATAAAAGAATAAATTTGGATATGGACATGCGGAGATTATCTGATTCATCGCACGAACAAATTTTAATTTCCGAAGACGAGGAGGCGATCATACGAGCCAATAAGATGACCATTGATCAACAGAAATCTATAGCAAATAAGATAGTCACCCAAATAGAAACCCAAAAATTGAGAGAAGCCCAAAGAAAAGAATCCGAAAGTATGTCCAATACGTCGTTACAACCCATAAGCGACGACGAGTTCGAAGCCGAATTCGAGTTCAGCAGCAGCGACTCGGACAACGCCAAAAAGGACGGCAACTACAAAAAGAAAACCAAGACAAAACGAGGAGATCTTGCGCGCAACCCAAACGAAAGCCGAATTCCGCCGCTAATTCCGCAAAATCAATTGGACGAAACGTACAACAAATTTAACCGGGCTGTCGATTTTCGCAACGATCCCCGACGAGGACGCAACTGGAGAGGTGGTCGGCACAGACAAAAAGTTTGGGAGACCAATCCACCCCAGTTTGCTCATCCTTTGCGCCCTCCAATCGAGCAGTGGGCCAGGCCGCCGACAAACGACGCGTGGCGACCTAATCCGTTCGAAGGGCGACCTTCGAATATTTCGCCACATTTACTCGACCAAAGGAGCCAGTCGCCGATTAACAAATTCCAAGACAATCCGACGCTGCAATTTGTGCATCCAGATAGTTATAAGTTTATAACGATTGACGGAGAACCGCGCGAAATTCGCTACTACGACGAAACGGCGATAGTTTTCTTAAGTGCGGGCGATCCGCGCGAAATTTCATTCCAAAACGGTTCGCGTAGGATCTCTTTTGATGGAGAAATTTACGAATTGCACTTCAACGAACCGTATCAGGAAATTAACATCCGGGGTCGGATGCACAGAGTGCGGCTGGGTGGACCATCGCGCGAAATATTTATGGACGGCAGAGGATATCAGTGCTATTTTGACAGTATAGAAAAAACAATCGATTTAGACGGAAATACAATCGTGGTCAAATTGGAACCGCCGCCTCCGCAAGTTTCCATCGGCCAAGAGAAACGTTTAGATTTAGTGGCGGGAAAAATTCAGTTAATTGTGGACGCTAAAAATATGTTTACGGTGTTCTTGGACAGTAAGGTGCAAAATTTCGAAGTGGACGGCATGAAGCATTCTTTGAAATTTATCGAAGGATTAAGAGCGGTGTTGATTGACGATGTTCGCTTCGAAATCGAGTACGGCGGTTTGCCGAAACCCGTCAAGCTTCAAAATCGTAAATATTTTGTACGCTTTTCCGTGTTGCCGGACGGTATCAAGCCCGGTCAGGTAATTCTCCGAGACATGGACAGTGCGTTACAGAGAGAAAATGAAAATAGTCAAGAGAGTTCTGGCGTGCGTCAAAGCAGATTCACTCCGATCGTCGAACGGCATTCGCCCGAAAGAAATTCGAATTCGCCGTCGTTTTTCCAAAACTTCATTCGTAATCCGAATTTGGATATGCTGTCCAGTGTGATGGCGGCGTCGTTGATTCCGAGCGCCAGCGAAAGCAGTTACAAGGTCGAGAACGATGAAGCGCCTCAGCCTGAACAACCGATCGTTCCCGATGTCGCCGCTCAAGAACAGAAACCTGGCTTGAATATAAACGAACTGTTTCAACGACTGGTTGCGACGGGAATTGTCGGTACAGCCAACAAACCTCAAGCGCCCGAACCGGCGATAGTGCGTCCCACACCTCCACCACCCGCACCTAAGACGGTCACCAAAAATTTCGTGCCTATTTATTTCGACAAACCGGAAACTCTAAAATCGTAAGTTTAATTTTAAGCCAAAACAACAAAATCTCAAATGTCTTTTTTTCAGACGTCATTCGCTAAGGTTTTCTGTGTTAACCATGGGGATGCAATGCAGCAGTTGCGGTATGCGTTTCCCACCGGAAGATACAATACGTTATAGTCAGCACCTCGATTGGCATTTCAGACAAAATAGAAAGGGGAAGAAAAATTTGCGTGCGGCGCCGGGACGGCCGTGGTACTATTCCAAGTCGGATTGGAATAATTACACCGAAATTGAAGATCTGGAGGAAAGAGGTAGGTTTTGTAAGCGAAAACGCCCCATGGACGTGCGTAACCTTATGTTTTGTTACAGAAAAGAGTTATTTCGAAAACCAAAGTCAAAGTCAAGTAGAAGCTGGAAAGGAGGAGGTGGACGAGGAAGAGGAGATTCCTTGCGTTGCGTCTGATCCCAATGTGCAAGTTCCTATATGCGACGTATGTCACGATCGGTTTGAACAGTTCTTCAATGAGGAGAACGAAGAGTGGCAATTGCGGAAAGCGATTCGCGTCGACGATCGCGTTTATCATCCTCTATGTTATGAAGACTATCAGGCGGCCATGGAAAAGTCTGTTTCTGAGGAGGAAGGTGTTACAATTCCTGGGCTTGAAACGACGAGCGATAACGTGGCAGATGATCATGATGGCGAGAAGAAGGAGGAAGAAGATGAGGTCATGGAAGTGATCGATAATATAGACGACGAATCGCCGTTGCCAGATGAAAAGGAACAGCCTAAAGAAGAGGAGGAGGAGGAGGTAGGTGAAGAGGAAGAGGACGATGATGTTATTCTTAACGAGGTGGTTCCGGAAAAAATCATTGTGGATGATGACGATAAGGATGATTACGTGTCAAACGATCACGGCTTGATTCCAGGCGTTGTCGTGAAAGTGGAACCCATCGACGACGGTTTTGTTGACGTCGAAGATGGCGTTCTGAAACTAAAGAGCGACGAGGTTAAAATTAAAAGCGAACCTGGTACAGAAGGTAATTTGAATTTCTCAAATTCTTTCAGTTCGTCATCGCCTAATTTCTTTCCAGATGAAATGGACACGTCCCAAACACTGGATTTAGGTGACGACATTATGGAGGTTAGAGAAGTTCCCGAACACGTGGCCCCGACTCACACCGAAGTGGTTAGTTCGATAGACGGCAACCTCGAGTTCGAATCGGGAGTTACACCCGCTTCAACCGGTTTGAATACGAAAATTAAAATTAACATCACCAAGCCTCTTCCGGCAGTGGTGACAAAAGATACTAAAGACGTTGTCAATGACGATTTAAAAACCGACACAGTTGATCCTAGTCAGCCTTTGCCACCCGGCGAAGAGCCGGTGCAACTTAACCTCAAACCCGCTCTTAGAGGAGTTTCATTGAAAAGACAGCCGGTCGTGAGAAAAGGCGTGGAATTGAGTGGCCTTTGTAGTATAATGTGATTACGTAAGTATTTTATGAACGTGTAAAAAGAAAGTGCGCGCGTGTAAATAATTGTGAAGTTTTTGGTTTGAAAACATTCCCGCGGTCTGTCATTTTTTTAAGTACGAAATGCACCCCCAATATAAACGGAACGAAAAGGGTTACAGGTTACTTTGTTAAAAGATGTGTGTATAATTTTTATTATATTGTTAATTTGTTACCTCGTAAGTTGTACAAAGTTTTAGACATTTCTACTTATAGATTTATTTATTTAGGTTTGTTGCCATTCTCGGCGACTACGAATGAATTATTTATTTATTAAATAAAATTGTTGATTTTTTTAAAACACGTGTTTGTAATTTAATTAGAATTTTATTTTTTCCTAAAATTTGCTTTCTTTTTGAATTACTTTTGTTTTACTTTTATTATTGTAAGTGATTTTTTGTGCCCATTTTTTTTATTAGGTTCGTGGTAAATTTGATTCGATTTGTATTTTCACTTCTGATGATAAATAAATAATTTTAAATGGCTTCTAGAAATATTTGTAGATAATTATTGAATAAACGGTACATTACATTAATTTATATTGTCTTTTATTGTGTCAACGGCCCAATGTATGGAACCCTCTAGTTGGCTCGATAAACCACCTGTTGCCAAAGAGATAAAAAAAATTTAAGTGCAAGCAACAAAAATAAAATTTTTTCTGTTGGTTGACTACCACCGACGCGCATGAATGAATTAACGAGCTTCCACTTCTAAATTTGTGATCTTCGAATTTTCTTTATTTAGCATCTTTAGTTAAAAAAATAAATTTTTTTTAATAATAATAAACTACGGCTTCTTGGTCGTTGGCTTATTTTAAAACATCCTGTATACAACAACAGAGTTACATAACCGCACTTAAATCTGTCAAATGTCAAATCGAAGGTAGGATTGTTGTTATTTTGATTTTGAACAAATTTTGGATAAATATAATGGACTATACTTGTCGTACGTGTTTGAAAACCTCCGCTAAACTCACCGACATATTTGCAGACCACTTGCCGCAAAAGATAGAGACGATTTCGTCGGTCAAAGCAAGTTTTGATGATCTCTTGGTTGCGACACTTCTAACAATCTTATTTTAGATCACGAAAGACGACAGGTGTCCGGGTAAGATATGCGAACAATGCGTACGGAACGTTCACCTGCTGTACGATTTCCGCAGCATCATTTTGAGGAGTCACACGATTTTACAGGATCGATGCAAAATTAAAGAAGAAGAGGAAGTTACAGAAGATGTCAGCGCAGAAGTCGACATTGTGGAGGCGAAGGATGACAAAATGGAAATTAAAGTTGAAAACGTTCTCGACGATTCACTTCTAGAGGACGTCGAAATCGTCACCGAAGCCGATTGCAACGACATAGAAAACAAGATGAGCGATATCAACAAAGATATCTTTGCTTGTGACCACTGCGATTTTACAACCTCGATTTACGAAGACTGGAGGTGTCACAAACGGACGCACAAAGAGGTTGTGAAATCGGTGTGCAACATTTGCGGAAAGTCCATTCGGATTGACAATTTAAAGAAACACATTTCTATTCACACAGAAACGCCGGTGGCGTGCAAAATTTGTGGCAAAGTGGTAAAAAATATGGAGTCCTTACGGGGACACTTGTTGATTCACAGAGGCAACACCTACCAGTGTACTGTGTGCGGGAAGATTTATAAACACCGAGGTGGTTACAACGTCCATCTAAAGCGGCACGCAGGTAAGTTTTTCTTTTTATCTGTTGCAAGAAATAATTTTCGTGTTTCAGTTGGAGATGTTAAAACGGTGGAGTGTTCGTTGTGCGGTAAATTTTTCTTCGAAAGACAAACGCTGGCCAAGCACATGCGCAGTCACACGGGGGAACGACCCTATCCGTGTCAGTTTTGCAACAAGGGTTTTTCAAGTAGTCACGCTTTAAAAACGCACATAAGAAGGCACACGAATGAAAAACCCTATGCTTGCGAATACTGCGATAGGGCGTTTCCTCAAAGAGTTTCCCTTAGGACGCACATTCGTTCGAGACATTCGGATAGAATGCTAGAACAAAACAGCTTGTAAAATTTGCTCAACTGCGAGATTAACTGTAGCCGAGTTTATGCTGTGCTGTCTTTGGATAGTTCCACATTTTTGATATTTTTTGGAAACTGTTGCCTCGGGCACCTTATATGAGAAAGTACACCACCAACCGTTTGATAATATTATGAAATATCAAATGCATGCATACCTGACAAATATTTATAAAGATGGCGCTGCTTGCAGTAAAATATTTTTTTAAATAACATGCCGTTTTGTTAATAAACGATTTTTAAAGTTTGAGTCGTTGACTGCGTGTAGGCACCTTCAGTAGCATAGCTAAATCTCAAAAAAGTATAAAGACTTTTGAAAGCAGTGGCGGATTTAGGGTCGCCTGTTTGCTTGATAGTAATTATTACAAATAAAACATTTATATATACGAATATTAAAAATACGTCGAGTCTCGAAACAGTGAACATCGAAAATCATGTTCGTTTTTTAAATATTAATTCCGAATTTAATTTTTTTTTCTTTTTAAGTAATATGATATAAAGATCTTTTTTCTTCATTTTTTGTTATGCTATAAAAAATTTAAAAAAAGTTTAAAATTCCGATTTAATATTAAAAAAACAAACATGATTTTGAACGAATGATGATGAACAAGGGGCGTCTAAAGTTTAGGCGCCCCTAGAATTTTGCCGCCCTAGGCCCGGGCCTAAGCGTAAATCCTGCACTGTTTGAAAGTCTTTATACTTCATTTTCGTTTTAACGAACTCTGGGAAGAATCATCTAAAACCAAGGGCTTTCAAGTTTTGGATTGGAACCTTCGCCGTTATCTGACGCGTATGAATGGATTAACGAGAACTAGCTGAATAAAAAATCACACGTCTTTGGTCTCCGAGTTCAGGCACTTGATAAAAATTACCCCTAATGACGGTCTCTACCCAAAAATCATAATTATAACTAGAACCTTATCAATGCATTATGTGCGTCCCTGGTAGAACGTAGAATTTCAAAATGCTTGTAGCTTTAAAAATTAAGTTTTAATTAAAAACATCATTTTGAAAAATAGGACATTTTTATATTTTTTTAATTTCAATTTTTTAGTATTTTCGCAGGATTTCAAACGGCGAAACTTCGAAGTGAGTAGATGAATCTCACTGATCTCAGAACCCACGCCCTTGGTTTCCTCCATTACAGACAGAGAATTTAGGATCTCGGAATAAAAAAGGAAAGGAATAAATACACAAAATTTTCAAAAATTAATTTTTTTAAATACCAACAATCTAGTGTTAATCGGCTTCCTTTTTCTGGACAGGATGTTTTGATTTCACGTGATTTTTAAGCGATGAGTTGTGTATGAAAGCCATACTACATTGATTGCAAGAATATGCCTTTTCTTTCGTGTGTTGCCGATTGTGGCTCTTGAGGCCGTAACTGGTAGAACATTGCTTGTTGCAAAATGCACACTGGTAGGGTCGTTGGCCTGTGTGGATCCGAATATGTTCGGAAAGTACCTTTTTATCGTAGAACTGTTTCTTACAAACTGGACATGTGACAGTTTTGTTGCCTCCGGCTAAAACGAAAATTAAATTTAAAAGAAAATAACTAACTGATGGATTCTTACCTGTGTGTCTCTTCATGTGCGCTGTGTACCCTTGCCTGTATTTATAAACTTTTCCACATTGTGCACATTGAAACGAGTTGTTTTGATGGACCAGCATGTGAGCCTTCAAGATAATTTTGTTTTTAAGAACTTTTCCACAAATATCGCAGGAAACTGGGGGATCTTTACGGTGATAAGCAACGTGCTTATTAAAATTGTCTTTTCGGACCAACACACCGCAAATGGTGCACACCGTTTCTGGCACTTTTCGATGTACTTGTGTATGATATTTGTAAGTCCTATAAACGTACGAGGAAAAATCGCAGTGTTTACACTTGTACTCTTTACCCGATTTGTTTTCGTGGTGCTTTATCAACATGTGATTCTTAAGTGTTGCTCGGTTTTTCAACTCCTTCCCGCAAACTTTACACGACGCAGGCAATTCTGTGTGGGTTTGATTACTGTTCTCTTCTTCTATTTCTACGTCTGGTACCTTTCCATCTTGAAGTTCTCTTATTATATCTGCCTCCCTTTTTTCTTCAAGTTCTATTGCTACGTCGTCTAAATCGGCTAGAGAGAACAAATAATCTGGAGTATCATCTTCGACTGTGACTTCATCACTTTCTGAATTCATTTTCTCATCGGTGCGGTTTGGTTTAAATTTTGTCGCTCGTCATATCGCTAAAAAATTGATACAACAGCTTCACCTTAAGTATAAACAGTCATTGGTTATCTGAAATAAAAATCGTTTATCTGCTAAAATTTAAAATATAGATTTTAAATGACAGTAACATAACCTAAAATTTAAAAATGATATTTTCGTTGTTTCCGGTGAAGCATGCACGACACCCAAGTGAAATTTTCAAAAATTGATATTTTTAGAATTTGAAAAAAATCTTTTTATAAATTTTTAGCTCTCAAAAAAATATTTTAAAAAAATTTGAAATTTCAAAAAATTAATATTGGGAGAATTTCGTTAATCGCTTCATGCGCGTCCGTGGTAGACCTACCGAATAAGTTGCAGTAAGCCATTTTAAGAAATTAATTTTTTTTATATACTTGGTTTCTTCAATTTTAAATTCAAATTTTTTCATTTCCAACCAAGATCTATGATTTTTATGATGAAAAAAAATTTTTAAAAATAAGAAATTTTTTGAATTTTGAAATTCAAAAATGGTTGATCTCGGTGGAAGCGGGTCTCTGAACCTACGCATTTACCAAAAAGATCCTCAAAGGATTGATAACTTCAAAATCATAGATCATGATAAACGGATTCTCGTTAATCCATTCGTGCGCGTCATTTTAGTTAAATGTTTATCAGGTTTTCTAGCGCCATCTAGTTGTAATTTTAAAGTGACAGCGGTAATGGATGACAAATTTGTAAACATAAATAATTTAGATCTTCCAGTGAAGACAGGTCGGTATAAATATAGAAACGAAACGAAAAAATAATTACCATTGTTGTCATTCATTTCTAGAAGAGTTGGAAATAAAAACGGAAGATGTTGATTATAACCTAGAAAGTTTGCACGATACACTAATCATCAAGGAGGAAGGCGACGAGGAGTCGTGTAAACTTGAAGTGGAGCAATCGTTATTTTCATGTCCGTCGTGTAATTATGAAACTTCAAATAAATATCGCATAGAAGCCCACTTAAAAATTCACAGCGGCGAGAAGTCGTTTATATGCGAAATTTGTGGTTACAGTACTTCCAGGAGGGGCTGCCTGAATGCTCATCTCAAAATACATCGAGCCGACAAACCGTTTGCATGCAAGCTTTGCAATTTCACGGCCGTGAAAAAAGGTAGATTCGAGGATCATTTAAATATGCACTCGGGCGAGAAGCCGTACACCTGCAACATTTGCGATTACAAAACCTGTTGGAGAAGTGACCTGCAGGTGCATGTACGACACCACTCCAAAGATAAACGTTTTGCTTGCACAATTTGCGATTACAAAACTTACCGTAAGACGGCTTTGAGGGACCACGTCAAAATGCACACGGGTGAAAAAACTTTCTCGTGTGAAACTTGCGGTTTCAGAGCGACGCGGAATAATAAACTACAAGAACACATCAGAATTCATACCGGTGAGAAGCCCTTCGCGTGTAAACTGTGCGACTTTAAAACCAGAAAAACTTCTAGTCTGCTGGAGCACACTAGGAAGCACACGAGAGAAAATGATATGAACTGTGATCCGGAACTACCCAAAGTGAATAAATAATTCAAATTATGATTGTTCGTTTCATTTTTGCCGCCACTTCGTATTTTCGTGTACGATAAGTTGCATAACGCGACCTGTCAATTTGGTTGTCAAAGAAATTTGGTTATTACATTTTTCGAAAAAAATTCGTTTGGTGGGTGGGTAATGGCAGAAAATGTTTGTGAAAAAGTTTACATCAAAGAAGAAGTCGACGTAGAAAGTGTTGGTGACGATGAAATAGATTTTGGAGGGGTCGAACCCAAGTTGGAACCGAAAGTTGAAAATGTTACCTTGAATGATTTGCTTCGGAAAGGCATCGAAGAGAGGAAGACGGTTAAGGTTTACAAATGTAAAGGGTGTAAATTTTCGACGACGACCTACAGGTTGTGGAGGAATCACCGAGATAATAACGGTCACAAGGAGATTGTCAGGTCGATTTGTAACGTTTGTGGGAAGTCAATTCGAAGGGACAATTTACCCAAACACATGGCCACTCACGCTCAGACGCCGGTGTCGTGTGATATTTGCGGAAAAGTTACCAAGAGTCGATATGCCCTACTGGCTCACATGTTTATTCACAAAGATTCCCCGATGTTACAATGTTCGGTTTGTGGTAAACGTTACAAACACAAACAAGGATACAATGCCCATCTGAAGAGACACGAACGTGAGTACACATTTAAATTTTGCTTTTTATTTTACGCAGTGAAATGGTTTTAGGTGGAGATGTTAAGACTGAAGAGTGTTTCACGTGCGGAAATTTTTTTTACGATAAACAAACGCTAATTAAACACATTAGGACTCACACCGGCGAAAAACCTTATTCCTGTCAATTTTGCGGGAAGGAATTTACAAATACTTATACATTGAAAACTCACACGAGGAGACACACAAACGAAAGACCTTTTGCCTGCAGCGACTGCGACTTGACGTTCACACAAAGAGGGGACTTACGAAAACATTTTAAATCGAAACATCCTAATAAAATTTTGGAAAACTGCAAAGTTTGATTTTGTGATATTTTGCATTTTGTTCGTGTAAATAAAGAGTTGACAGATTGAATTTGCTTACCTTAATTTTCAGTTTGTGGAACACACTGTATCTTGACGTTTACCAACGTACGGCACTGTTTCAGGAACGGTCGAAATTCGAAGCTCCAAAAGTATAACCTACAAAAAATTATTTTGCTGCTCAGATTTCATTTTCGATCGAGAAAAATTATGGAATTGGAGTGCCGAACGTGTCTGAAAATTACCAAAAACCTCTGCGATTTATTTTCGAACGATTTACCGCAGAAAATCGAAGCGATTTCTTCCGTAGAGGTAACTTGAACCACATCCAGTGTTGTTTTGATTTACCTACTTTTGTAGATTTTGGAAGGCGACGGATTTTCTTCCAAAATATGCGACCTGTGTGAACGAAACGTTCATTTGTTGTACGACTTTCGAAATATAATCAGACGGAGCAACGTGGTTCTGCAGCAGCGCAGCATGAAACAGGAAAGCAGTGAAAACGTAGACCACCAAACCGCAGAATATGAAACTGCGAATATTCAAGTGGTCGAAACGAAATTGGAACCCATCGTCGAAGTAGACCTTGTGTATCTGAACGACGCCATTAAAAAGGAAGTCGAAACGGGGAAAGAAAATAAAGACGAAAAAAAGGTGTACACATGTAAAGACTGCGAATTTACAACTCAAAATTATAATTCTTTGCGGACACATAAAAAGATTCATAAGGAGGTAGTGCGAACCGTGTGTACCACCTGCGGAAAATCTGTTATAAAAGCCTACCTGCGAAGCCACCTCTTGTCTCACTCCGAAACGCCGATTTCTTGCGAAGTCTGCGGAAAGATGGTTAAAAATATTGGATGTTTAAAGGCGCATATGTTTATCCACAATGGCCAACCGTTGCAGTGTTCCGAGTGCGGGAAGATTTATAAAAATCGGCCGAGATACTATGCACACAAACGAAGACACGCACGTAAGTTATTTTTAATACATTTAATTTAGTCTGAAGAAAATATTCTTTCAGTCGGAGATGTTAAAACAGTCGAGTGCTCGATTTGTACGAAGCTGTTTTTCGATAAAGAAACGCTAACCAAACACATCAGGAGTCACACGGGCGAGCGGCCCTTTCCTTGTGAGTACTGCAAAAAGGGCTTTTCGAGCAGTCACGCCCTGAAGACCCACAAGAGAAAGCATACAAACGAAAAACCTTACGCATGTGACTACTGTGAAATGGCATTTCCACAAAGAGTTTCGCTCCGAACGCATTTGAAGTCGAAACATCCGGATAAAACGGAGCCGGGCAAATAATCAAGTTTGTTGTTACTGTAAATAAAAATAAATTTTGTCGCATTTCCAAAGCCCACTCCTTGTTTTTATAAGTAAAGTTGGTTGCATAACCTTATAATACAACAACAACAGTTACTGTCAATGTCAAAATATAACCTCGATTTTTTAAGATGAAATTTGTTTTTATTTAATTAATAATGGAGTGTCGAACGTGTTTGAATATTACAGATGATTTGCAAGACTTGTTTACAGAGGATTGCGATTTGCCGCATAAAATCGAAACGATTTCGTCGATTCAGGTGCGTTTAAAATTTTTTTGAGTCCCAAGAGACCTCCATTCATCGATAATTTTCAGATTTTGGTCAACGATCAATTCCCTTCGAAAATTTGTCATTCCTGCGTAACAAACGTCGAATTTCTGTACGATTTTCGTGGTATCGTAAGAAGAAGCAACATGATTTTGGAAAGCCGTGTCTGCAGCGCTCAGAAGCAGGAAACCAACGACAGTGGTAAAAATGAACTAACAGACACCGAATTAATTCAAATCGACGAAATTAAAATGGAGTCTGAAATCGAAAGTTTGGATTTTGAGGATCCCGTTGAAAGCAAAGAAGAAATAACTAACGAAGAAGTGTTGACTTGTCGTGGAACTATTCGAAAAAGTAATCGAGGAAAAAAAACTATAGCCAACAAGGTTTACAATTGTACAGAGTGCGATTTCAACACCGAGCATTATAATTCTCTCAGAACTCACCGCAAGCGACACAAAGACAGACAAGAACTGAGATCCATTTGCAACATTTGCGGGAAATCGATCACGACCGATAATTTAAGTAAGCACCTGTCCAATCATACCGACACCCCGGTTACATGTAAAATTTGTGGAAAGGTGGTTAAGCACAAGGAGAGCTTACGGGGACACATGTACATGCACAAAGGCATCACACTTCAATGCACGTTTTGTGGAAAGATTTTTCATAATCGGCAGTCCTACTACAAACATCTCCAAAGACACAAAAGTAAGTTCAATTTTTCTCATGTTTTTTACAATGTCAAGGTTAGCCTCAGATTTGAATTTGAACTTTGTATAAAAAAAAAGTTGGTAGGAAGTTAATTGGTTCAATGTTAAGCAGTTAGGGCGTACGCCACTGGGCGTACCCAGTGGGGGGCAAGGAGGGGCCGCTGCCTCTCCCTGGATCCTTCCTCTCTCCCATACATTTAGCTGGTTAATTATGTGCCTATGCCAGGATAATTATTTCTCAACAGAAAATTCCTGATCCTGAAAAGCTGGGTATGCCCATGGTTAGGGACCTTATCTGTTATCAGTCTAACACTGACGCACATGAATAGATTATCGAGAGATATTGGTAAAAACATCCCCGAACTCGAAAGTTGTGGATTATTGAGGAGGGAATCTCGTTAATTTATTCATGCTCGTCAGTGGAGAGAAAATTTTTTGTGAACCACGAAAATACTTCTCGCCAGAAATTTGAAAAATTCCCCACGAAGCTCTTCTACTAATCTGTTTGAACGTGGTTTTGTTCTTTAAAAGCAGATTATCGCCGTAGAGAAAAAGTGAAAACTGAATAGTGTAAGTTGAATTTTTAGGTTTAAGTAGTTATTGTATTTCTTAAGTTCTTTCTATATACATATTTGTAATATATTTTGTTATTGGTGGTCATATACAGTGGCGGATTTAGGGTCGCCTGCGCCCTAGACCCTGTCCAATATAGCGCCCTGTATTTTATATACGAATATTAAAAATACATCTCGAAACAGTGAATAACGATAAACGAAAACTATGTTTGTTTTTTAAATATTAATTCCCAATTTATTTCTTTTTTCTCTCTTTTTATGTTATTAAAATCTTTTTTCTTCATTCTTTATTGTGCTCCGAAAAGAAAAAGTAAGGTAAAAATTCCCATTTAATATTAAATAACAAACATGATTTTCGCTATTCACTGTTTCGACACTCAACCAGTGGTGCACTGAGAAAAAGGATTTGCCGCCCTAACAGCTATTAGTAGCTATAGCATCAACAAAGTTTTTCGTTGTTATAACAAGTTTTTTGCTGCCATTACAAAGTTTTTTTCTATGCAGAATAAGAAAATTTGTTAAATCAAGTAAAATTAAAAATTTTTAATTTTTCTTTAAATTTTACAAATTCTAAAATTTTCTCACCTCTAAATTTAAGGCGCCCCTAGAATTTTGCCGCCCGTGAGACCCGGACCTAAGCGAAAATTTTTTTTTAAAGGAACGCCACGATCTCTTTTTCTTGTAAACCAGTAGGTTGGTGACCGCTGATATACTCTTGGTACTAAATTCGATAATTTTACCTTTTGTTATGGTATCAGATACACTAACCTTGTGGGAGTTTTATGGCTCGAGGGTGTTCACAAAACTTCCACAAGGTTTGTATCTATGTGATATCATCTAGAGTTCGTGCCAAACAGAAATAGAACCGTCAATATAGTCAACCGCTGCATTAGTCGCTAATATGCGATGAAAAGATGTTTAAAATTAATATGGTTAACTGTTTTTAAAAAGAAAAAAATTCAAAACTAAAACAATTTGTAACAAATTGCAAGAAAGCTACAGTGCGCTACTGAATGATTTAGGTTCTTTAATTGGTTTGAGATATCTTGGAGACACGATTTCTATTTGGCACGAACTCTAATCTGACCTTTCTCTACATATTATTATGCTAACATCATTTATGATTCGCAAAAAATATAATAATAATTTTTAGCACACTGTTCTACGATGGAAAAAAGTAACATGAAAACGAAGTTCTACGAGTGCCTTTCTGAAAAACCGCAAAAGAGTAACAGTTTTCAGATAAGTACGGAAAAGTATCGTAAACTAATAGAAGACGTAAAATCGGCTAAAAGTGGAATTCGGAAGGAAAGTCGAGACTATTGGCTGCTACGTCACTACGATGTCGTAACAGCAAATGGAAGAGAACAGCTTGTCGTTCCCTCGGAGAACGAGCACGTCCTCTATTATATTACTAGCGAAGAATTGTTTGATATTTTATACGAGACGCACGAAACAATTGGCCACGGAGGACGCGATAAAATGAAGAAAGAAATTGCTCGGCATTATAAAAATATAACTTTACTCGACATACAGACGTTTTTAAATCTGTGCAAATCTTGTTTACAGAAAAGGAAAAGTCTGGGTTTTAACAGATAAATGTTTCAATTTAATAGACAACTATTTATCAAAATTTTGGTGGTGGAGATTGCTCTTTAGAGGTGAGGAGAAGGTGATCAATGGAGTTTTGGAATACATTGTAATAAAAGCACGGACATCATCAGTTATGTCCACTGCTGACGCGCATGAATGCATTAAAGAGATTCCAAATAATTTTAAGTGAATTATCCGCTAATTTTTGATTTTATGTTGTATTTATTAAATAGTTTAAATTTTTTTTATTTTAAAATAAAAATTATTTTTGTACTTTATACTAACCTGAGTGTATTTATCTTGAGATAAATTCAAATCTGAGAGGTTGACTTCCCCGATGTTTTTTTAACCTTGTATAAATTTTATCTTTTAGATGGTGGAGCCAAGACTGTGAAATGTCCCATGTGCGAAAAGCTCTTCCACGAGAAAAAATCGTTAACAAAACACATACGGTCTCACACGGGGGAGCGACCCTACCCGTGCGAATACTGCAAGAAAGGATTTTCCAGTCCGTACGCATTAAAAACTCACGTAAGGCAACACACCAATGAAAAACCTTTTGCTTGCGATTTCTGTGACATGGCATTCCCGCAGCGAGTTTCGCTTCGCACGCATTTGAAATCGAAGCATCCGGATAAAACTTTGGACCCAAGTAGTTAAGTTTTTTTGTAGTGTATCTACGCATTTTTTAAATAAATCAAAACTTAGAAAATTATATCAATTAATTAATTATTAATACAATAATCATTGTATTTTATTGGTTTTAATTCATTTGTTTATTTTGAAGTTTTAATTTTATTAAAAACTTTTATTTGAAAATCGGAACAATTTACCAAACCATTTCACGGAAAAGCTACAAAATGTTGGGTACACCCTGTATAAATAAGGCTGGTTGCATAACCTTGACAACAAACTTCAATTTTACGATATAACCTCGAAATTTGTATAAATTTAAATTATGGAATGTCGGACGTGCTTGAAAATTACAGACGAGTTGCAGGATTTATTTTCAGAAGATTGCGATTTACTCTACAAAATCGAAACCATTTCTTCGATTCAGGTAGGCTTACACGTTGTTGGTTTTGAATGACTTTTCTACATTGTAAAATTTCCAGATCTCGACGAACGAGAATTTTCCAACAAATATTTGTCGTTCCTGCGTGACAAACGTCGAACTGTTATACGAATTTTGTGATACCGTAAGGAAAAGCAACATGATTTTGGAAAACCGATCCTGTGTAGAATTAACAGAAGATGATTTAATTCAAATCGACGAAATTAAATTGGAATACGAAACTGAAAATGTGGATTCAAACGATCCTGTTGAAGCTAACGAGAAAGTAATAGAAGATAACGTTTCACCTCTTCAGAGGGACAAAACGAAAGGGAAGACGAAAGTATTAAAAGCCAAAGTTTATAATTGTACCCAGTGTGATTTTATCACTCAGGATTATAAGTTGATCAGAAGGCACCGGAAGAAACACATAGACAAAAAAGATCTGCTATCCGTTTGCAGTTTTTGTGGAAAAACAATCAGGACCGATAATTTAAACAAGCATCTGGCTAATCACACCGACAAGCCGGTTGCGTGTGAAATTTGTGGAAAAATACTTAAGAATAGGGATACGTTAAGGACGCATATGAATATGCATGAGTTGGTCACACTACAATGCACATACTGCGATAAGATTTACCATAACCGCAAGACGTACCGCAATCACCTCCATAGACACAAATGTAAGTTCTCTCTCTTAAGACCTTAAAACGTTAACTTTATTTTTATCTTTTAGATGGCGATGTGAAAACCAAGAAATGTCCAATGTGTAAAAAGCTCTTCAAAGAAAAGAAAACGTTAGATCAACACATACGGTCTCATACAGGGGAGAGACCCTACTTGTGCGAATACTGTAAAAAGGGGTTCTCCAGTCGGCATTCTCTAAAGACACACATACGACAGCACACCAAGGAAAAACCTTTTGCTTGCGATTTCTGCGACATGGCCTTTCCGCAGCGAGTTTCGCTTCGAACTCATCAGAAATCGAAACATCCCGATAAAACCTTGGAACAAAGTAATTTAAAAGAAGATAAATAATATATTGTACAAAATTTTACAATAAAGTGTATGTGGTCTACAAATGTGTATGGAAGGTTGCATAACTTACTGTGTATGCGTAACTGTCAATATCAAAATATAACCTCACTTTTACCAGTAGAAATTTATACTAAATTTAAAAGTATGGAGTGTCGGACTTGCTTGAAAGCTACAAATGAATTTCAGGACTTATTTGCCGAGGATTGCGATCTGCTCTACAAAATCGAAACGATTTCTTCGATTCGGGTATGTTGATACGTTTTCGGTCTTGAATGACTTCTCTACATTGTAAAATTTCCAGATCTCGGCGAACGAGCATTTTCCATCAAACATTTGTGGTTCCTGCGTGACAAACGTGGAACTATTGTACGATTTTTGTGATACTATAAAAAGAAGCAACATGATTTTGGAAAACCGCCTCGACAACGGCAAGAGCGAACCGATAGAACAAATAGAAGATGATTTAATTCAAATCGACGAAATTAAATTGGAATACGAAACAGAAAATTTGGATTCGAACGATCCTATTGAAACTAACGAAAAAGTAATAGAAGATTTTACGGGTAGTATTCGGAAAACAAAACACGAGAGAAAAGGCTTGAAAAACAAAATTTATGATTGTGTCGAGTGTGATTATACGACTCAGAATTACAGGTTGATTAGAAATCACCGGAACAGACACAAAAACAGACGAGCACCGAGATCCATTTGCAGTATATGTGGAAAAGCGGTCACAACTTATAATTTAAATAAACACTTGACCAATCATAGCGACTCACCAAAGACGTGTGAAGTTTGCGGGAAAGTGCTTAAGAATGGTGATACCTTGAGGAGGCATATGTATGTTCATAAGGTGGTCATACTCCAATGCACATACTGTGAGAAGATTTACCATAACAGCCAGTCCTACTACAGACATCTCCAACGACACAAATGTAAGTTTTTTTCTTTGGTTAAAAATCATTTTTACAGCAATACTTATCAAACATTTTTTGTTACAAATTTCATTCTTTTCATTTTTGTTTGTGTGTATTTTTCTATTTTGTCACTCCCACTCCGTTTCGGAGATATAGTGACTTAAAAAAGGTCTCTGTGCGATAAAAATTGCCTTCTTCATTCTAAGAGCTCAGAATGAGTTGCTGAGTGAGAGAATTGAGCGGCTTGTATCTTCTTCTGCGCCGAGGGTTGTGGTTGATGAGAGTTCTCTAAATGCTGATGCACCGTCATTTGTAGCTGTGGATAGGAGATCTGGATCTGGTAATGATTCGGTCACTTCGTACGCTTCAGTTGTAAATGTGGCACCTGGGGAGTCGGCCCCATTGTTACCCCATTGTTGAACGATAAGATCTGGCCTAAGGAGACTTCTATTCGAGATTTCTACTTTTGCAAACCGGCCGATGTTGACTGCAGTGCCCTTGTAGCGATATAGCGTGTGATTCTTCTTCTCTAACTAAATTTCCGTCTATCATCATAGTTGTGGGTTTGCTTGCTCGATTGAGGCAACTGGTTTTTCTATGGCCTACATAAACATAAGATCTCTGCTGACGGATTGCCACATTTTTTCTGATTTTGTGAGCGAAAACAATTTTTGTATCGTTGCAGTATCTGAGTCGTGGCTCACCCCTGACTTTCCTTCTCACCCTACTAACTTGGAGTTAATTATTAACTACACAGTTGTTAGGTCGGATAAAGTGTCTCGTGGGGGGGGGGATGCTTTTTACGTTTGTAGCTCGCTTTCGTAACGTGTACATAATTTATGACTCTGCGTCTGATTTTTGTCTTTTTTCATTTTTTTATGTACGGGTGATTTGAAAAGCTAACCTTGTTAGAAATCATCCAATTAAGATAATGTATATTTCTTTCTTAATAAATGTGTATTATTATTATTATTATTATTATATTTTATCGTTTAGATGGCGATGTGAGGAACTTAAAATGTCCCTTGTGCGAAAAACGCTTCAACGAGAAAATAGCCTTACAGAAACACATACGATCTCACACAGGGGAGCGACCCTACCCATGCGAATACTGCAAGAAAGGATTCTCCAGTCCGCACTCTTTAAAAACTCACATAAGACAGCACACCAAGGAAAAACCTTTTGCTTGCGATTTTTGCGACATGGCCTTCCCGCAGCGAGTTTCACTTCGAACACATTTGAAATCGAAACATCCGGATAAAACCTCGGAACAAGCTGGTTAAGTATTCTGTCAAATACACGATGCTCAAGGTACTCAAGGATTTTACTTACTGACTTGACCAAATGCTGGGTTCTGTTTGAAAGTCGAAAAATAATAAATAATTGTAAAAATATTTTGTAATAGACGAATGAATGTTAAAGTGGCTGATTAATAGCAGTTTAGAAAATCCATTAACCTTTCCATTGTCCTTACATGGATCTTATCACCTTATCAGTTATCTACCTACCACTGACGCACATGAATGAAGTAACGAGATTATTATTGTAAGTTGCATAACTTGATCATAATAATTTTGTATCAACCTGTTACAAAAACAAACTGTGCTGTCAATTTCAAAATATAACCTCGAAATTGAATTTTTACTAAATTGAAAAATATGGAGTGCCGGACGTGTTTGAAAATTACAGATGAGTTTCAGGATTTATTTACAGAGGATTGCAATTTGCTTTCCAAAATCGAAGCGATTTCGTCGATCCAGGTATATTTTCATGTTTTTGGTTTGAAACGACTTGTCTACATTTTACAACTTGCAGATTTTGGTAAACAAACAATTTCCATCCAAAATTTGTCATTCCTGCGTGACAAATATCGAATTACTGTACGATTTTTGTGGCATCGTAAGAAGAAGCAACATGATTTTGGAAGATCGTGCAAATGAGGAAACCGTCGAGAGTGCTAATCACGGTGAACTAGAAGACAATTTAATTCAAATCGACGAAATTAAATTGGAATCTGAAAGCGAAAAATCCGATTTGGACGATACTGTTGAAATAAAACAAGAAATAAACGAAAATGTCGTTTTAACTTGTCTGGAAACAAAACGGGAGAAGAAAGCTGTAAAGAAAAAAAAGGTTTTTAATTGTGCCGATTGCGATTTTACTGCTGAGCATTTTAATTTGCTCAGAACTCACCGGGCTATACACAAAGGTAAACAAGAATCGAAAACAATTTGTAATGTTTGTGGAAAATTGATCAGGACTTGTAATTTAACCCTGCACATGGCCACTCACACCGACTCGCCGGTTACGTGTTATATTTGTGAAAAAGTGCTTAAGAATAAGGAGTGTTTAAAGAAACACATGCATCTACACCAGGTGGTTTCAATCCAATGCACGTATTGTGAGAAGGTTTTCCATAAACGGCAGTCCTATTACAAACACCTTCGAAGGCATAAAAGTGAGTGTTTTCTTGTATTTTAAAATAGTTGAATTGTATTTGTTCCATCCAGACAATAGTAGGAAATGTCGAGATCTCAATTTGTGTTGGGCCTAGTTAGGAGGTAAACATACTAAAACTCCCCAAACTTATAAGCAGTGGCGGATTTAGGGTCGTCTACGCCCTAGGCCCTACCCGATATGGTACCCTGTTTGGGCACCAAAGTAGAACATTTACATATACAGTAGCAGCAGAGCCGGAACTGGGGTCTGATGCGGCCGTGGCGACTTTGAATCTTGCGCCCTTAGCAGGGAGTCTGGAGGTAACTACCAGCATCTAGCGCCGCAGACAAAAATATTTGAACTTTTCAAGGTCAACGCTCTGTAATGTAACGGACCCGAAATATCACAATAAATAATATTATTATATTATTGTTGGAACTTGTCAATGTCGATGGAACTTCTCGACTGCAGCGTCAACGGTAGTAGAAATTTGTTCATACATTCGCAGCAAAACTAAGCCAAATCAAATTTTAAATTAAAATTTTTCTTTAAATTAAACAACCTTTAAAAATTTTTCGTCTCAAGTTTAGACACCCTTGGAATTTTGCCGCCCTAGGCCCGGGCGTAAGCGTAAATCCTGCACTGCTTATAAGGTCCTGTGTTTTGATTTTTGCTTATACATACCTCGAAACCGGTTATTTTTGCAGTAAATTTAAATCAGCTTCAATTTTATACAGAACAACTTACGTTTTTGAGATATAAGCAACGCAGTTCTCAAGTCAAAATTTGGTATCTCGACATTTCCCAGGGTTCATTGTCTGGACCACTATATCCGGTTTCATAAAGCTTTTTTTGAGCGATGGGTTTCACAAACATTTAAAATAATTGAAATAAAAATTTTTCCATATTTGGGTTTCACAAACAAATTAAGTGGAGAGTTGACTAAAATACGTAAAAAGATTGCAGCGAAATTCGGTAATTTATTTTCGGTTTCACAAACGTAAAAAAATGTTTGTGCAGCTTAAAAATGAATTATTTTTGTTTTCAATAATAAAACAAAAATGTCTGATATCTCCTTGCTATCTGAATTAGATTACGAAGAAAAAGAAGATCTTGTTCCAATTTTTCGACGGCCTAGGATTATACGAGATCGAAATAATCCTTTCGAATTTTATGGCGATATCGACTTCAAAATTAGATTTCGTTTAAATAAGGAAACGGTAATTAAAATTTTACAAATTAACAAGCTAAACAATCGATTAATTTTTCTTACGCTAATAACTGGTATATTTTAGGTAATGTCCTTATTACATTCATTTGGTACCACGCTGGAACCTAAAACAAGACGAAATAAATCAATTTGTGCGCGGAATCAGGTTTTGATTGCGTTGAGGTTCTATGCCACCGGGGCATTTCAAGCATTGGTTGGCGATACGATTAACGTTAGTAAGTCAACCGTATGCCGAATCATAAAACGTGTTTCCGAACAATTGGCGATGTTAAAAGACAGTTACATAAAAATGCCAACGACAGACGAAGAACTAGACGATTGCAAGCGTAATTTCTTCAGAATCAAGAGATTTCCAGGAGTGATTGGAGCTATAGACTGCACTCATGTTAAAGTACAGTCTCCCGGTGGTGCAACAAGCGAATTGTACAGGAATAGCAAAGGGTACTTTTCTATTAACGTGCAAGCCGTTTGTGACGCGCACCTGAAGGTAACCAACATTGTCGCTCGCTGGCCCGGGTCGGTACACGATACCACGATTTTTAACGATTCGGCTATACATGCAGAATTTGAAAATAACATCTACAAAAATTCTTATTTATTAGGCGATAACAGTTATCCCTGCCAAAGTTTTTTGTTAACCCCTTATTTAAACCCGCAAACTCCCAGTCAGGTTGAATACAACCGAGCTCACGTATCGACTAGAAACACTGTGGAACGTTGCTTCGACGTCGTAAAGCGAAGATTTCCGTGTTTATCGGTGGGCTTAAGAAATAAAGCTCAAGACTCATTAGTCGTGATTGTGGCTTGTTTTGTTCTACACAACATTGCCCTGGAAATGCAGGACGAAGTACCAGCTCAACCAAATGTTGATGTGGAATTCGACGTGCAGCCAGTGGAGTTGCCAAACGTAATTAATAATAATACCCTTACGAGAGAACAATTAACTGCAACTACATTTGCGGTGGTGTAACTTTTTCAAAAGTTTAAGTAAGTAAGATGCGTAAGCTCTAATGATTCAATATTATAGGATGCTGGAAAATCCGGAGAGATTCAAGGGATTGATGGGTGTGTGGGAGCCCTAGGCTTGTCTGCAAGAAGTCGGACTACCAGAAAATTTATATTTGCTTCAAGCATTTCACTTTTATATTTTTATACAATGCTCTCAACTGAGATTCTTCTCTTATATCTTTTCAAGTTTTAGCTTGGGTTGTAGTGTCGTCTGTAATTTGTTTGTATCTAAATAAAGATAAAAATAAATTGGTAATATTCTAAAGAAGCTTTAATAATTTCATTCACAATTGCAATTTTTTATTTTCATTTCCAAAAGTTGGGATTATTTGTAAGGGTTTTGTAAACCTCGAAAAGGAGTCGTTTGTGAAACCCAATAGAAAAACCTTTGTGAAACTGGGCACTATTAGGTCTGAAATCTATACTTGGATGTCTCCAAAGAAATGTCTAACCTACAGGGAAGAGTTTAGAATGTTATATTGGGTTCTTCAAATTAATGATCAAATTTTATCTTGTAGATGGTGGTGCAAAGACCGAGAAATGTCCCATTTGCGGAAAGCTCTTCCACGAGAAAACATTCTTAACCAAACACATACGGTCTCACACCGGAGAGCGACCCTATCCGTGCGAGTACTGCAAGAAAGGATTCTCCAGTCCGTACGCTCTAAAAACGCACGTAAGGCAACACACCAATGAAAAACCATTTGCTTGCAATTTCTGCGACATGGCTTTTACGGTGCGAGTTTCTCTTAAAACTCATCTGAGATCGAAACATCCAGATAAAGCCTTGCAACAAGATAGTTAAGTTTTCTGGTATAGAAGTATCGACGCAATTTATATAAAAGAAAAATTTTGTCAAGTTGATTGCCTAAGCATAGTGTACGTCACTCGTAAGAAGAAGAAATACCAAAATTCTTACATGAGGTAAAGCCTGTGTTAGATTACACAATTTTGCTCAGAACAAAAGAACAGCAAGGCACAGACATTCGAAACTCGTTTCTATGCGAAATGGTGTAAGCTAATACGGGCATAAGAGATTTAATATTAATTTTATTCAATAAAAATTAATGTTGATAAGTTTTGTAAATTTATTTCTTTGTTGTGAACCTGCCTAGTTCATTTTTTTCGGCTTATCTATTTACTACTGACGTACATGAATGGATGAAAGAGATTCATGATTTTTGAATTTTTTAATTCAAAAAGAAATTATTAAACTGAAGTTTCAGCCTATTTCTTGAAAGCCCTCAACACGAAAATCATGGATCATCGTAGTTGAAATCTGAACCAGTGGCGTAACAAGGCAGCTATGGGCCTGAGTCGCCCCCCAAATGGATATTAAATTATTATTTTTCAAAAATTATTATATATTAAATACATTGATGTTTCCAATATTTACTGCTATAAATCCATCAAAATCATTAAATTATTTCATTTTTGTAGTCGTGACAAAGCCGGGCCCTTGTTCGATCGAACACTGGTAATTACGCCGCCGAACTGAACAGATTCGTTTTTCAATAAAATTTGTTAGACTAAAACTGTAGTCTGTTTCCTAAAAGCTCTCAACTGGAAAATAATAGATCAATAATGAATCTCGTTAAACTGTTCTATGACTACTCGCGCGTCAGTGATGATAGATGAAATGGATCACTTAAAAAAATTATTAGACCAAAATTGTAGCCTGTTAAATTTACCACCACATAAAGGAACCGATTTTTTTGTAAAACATTTCGTTTAATAGATACAGGGTAAAAAAATAAAACATTTTTGTAATTAATTTAATTCATAACCCGAATTGATTTCATATATTTAAAGAGTTTTAATGTAGTTTGTAGACAGTTTCATACTTATTAAAAATAAATTAATACTTTCACTGTTGACAAAACATTTTTACGTACACCCCTGTATATATACATATCTGTCAAGTGTCAAACTGTAATATCAAAATATAACCTCAATTTTTCAAATTTTCTTAGAAAATTTGTATTGGCCGATTAAAAATTATGGAGTGTCGGACGTGTTTGAAAATTACCAATGATTTTCGGGATTTATTTACAGAAGATTGTGATCTGTCACACAAAATCGAAGCTATTTCGTCGATCCAGGTATTTTGACGTGTTTTTGGTATCGAACCACTGCTCTACTTGTTTACTTTCAGATTTTGGCGAACGAACAGTTTCCATCCAAAATTTGTTATTCCTGCGTGACAAGTGTGGAATTACTGTACGACTTTTGTGGTGTCGTAAGAAGAAGCAACATAATTTTGGAAAGCCGAGCCTGTGGGGTTCACAATGAGGAAACCGGCGAGAGTAAACTAGAAGACGATTTAATTCAAATCGACGAAATTAAATTGGAATCCGAAAGCGAAAACTCATGTTTTGACGAACCTGTCGAAACGAAGGAAGAAGTAAAAGAAAGTGCCGTTTCAATTCGTCGGAAAAAACGGGGGAAGAGAACTGTAAAGAAAAAAGTAGATTTGAATTGGACACCCTGCGAATCCGAAAGCGAAACTACGGATTCGGAAGATTCTGTTGAAGTTAAAAAGGAAGTAATAAAAGTTGAGGTTCCCAAAGTGAAAACAAAACGGGAGAAGAAAGTATATAATTGTACTAAGTGTGATTTTACCTCTGAGCAATATAAATTTCTCAGAACTCACCAGAAGATCCACAAAGTTGCAGAAGAACTCAGATCCATTTGCAATATTTGTGGGAAATTGGTTAGTACTGATTATTTAAGCCAACACGTGTCCATTCATAACGCCACGCCGGTGACTTGCTATATTTGTGAAAAAGTACTTAAGCATAAGGACAGCTTAAAGAAGCACATGAGAGTACACCAGGAGATTACAATCCAATGCACTTACTGTGGAAAGATTTGCACTAATCGTCAGTGTTATTACAAACACGTACGAAGACACAAAGGTAAGTGGTTACGGTCGAGAACTTAGCCTCGGCTTAGCATAAATTTTATTTTGCAGACGGTGGGGTGAAGACCTTCAAATGTCCGATGTGTGAAAAGGATTTCCACGAGAAAAAATTCTTAACCAAACACATACGGTCTCACACAGGGGAGCGACCGTACCCGTGCGAATACTGTCTGAAAGGATTCTCCAGTCCGTACGCCTTAAAAACGCACATACGACGGCACACCAACGAAAAACCATTTGCTTGCGAATTTTGCGACATGGCGTTCATGGTGCGAGTTTCACTTAAAACGCATATAAAATCAAAGCATCCAAATAAAACGTTGGAATAAATGAGTTACACTTTGCAATTTTTAAATTAAGTTTAATAATAAAAATTTACACCAAAGAAAAACCATTTACTTGTTGCGAATTCTGCAACGTGACGTTCACGATGCGAATTTGACTTGCAAAGCATCCAAAACCGATTTAAAAATAAAAAACATGAAACTACGTAATTTTTAAATAAGTCGAAATTTAAAAAAATTGTTGATCTGTCAAAAGGTTGTCAAACTTAAAAACCGATTTTCGTTTGACGTCTCTTTTTAAAAAAAAAATGAAGCTCACGTGCCGTACGTGCTTAAAAAATTCCAAAAGTTTGCACGATTTATTTGCCGACGACTTGCCGTTCAAAATTCGAGAGATTTCCTCGGTGGAGGTGAATTTTGAAAATAGGTTATGTCCCTAGTTTGACGTTTTGAATTTTTTAGGTTTCGAAAGACGATGGTTTTTCTACTAAAATTTGCGAACAGTGCTTTAAAAACGTTCACTTGTTGTATGACTTTCGAAATATTATAATTAAGAGTGCGGCGATATTAAAAAGGTGTTGTGTGAAAGAGGAACTTGATGCTCGAAGTGAAGACTCGAGTTTGATACCGAAAGTCGAAGATGTTACATGGGAGATGGATATCGTCAACAATTCTGTTAAAGACGATGTGGAAGAAAACAACGACAAAGTTACTCCTGAAGAGGAAGTTATGAGAGACAACTCGGAAAGTGAGAACCCCGACGAAGAAGTTGTGAAGAAACCAAAGAAGAGAAATAAATCGTTCAAGTGTTCGCCTTGCAATTTCACAACTTTCACATACAATTTATGGAGGCAGCACAAGAGAAAGCATCAGGAAGTTCACAAAGTTGTGTGCAATATTTGTGGCATTTCGGTTCGAAAAGACAATATAAAAAAACACATTGTGGCCCACTCGGAGTCTCCCGAATCGTGTACACTGTGTGGGAAGGTCTTTCGAAATGGAGAAGCTTTACGAAAACATATCTACCGGCATCGGAGGGGTACGATGCAGTGTCCTGTGTGTGGAAAAGTTTATAAATCGAGTACAGCATATGCGCAACATAAAAACAGACATGCACGTAAGTTACAATTACCTCAATTGCAATAAATCAAAATTATAATTTTCAGTTGGAGATGTTAAAACTGTCCCCTGCCCCATGTGCGGTAAATTATTTTACAATAAAACGCCGTTAATGAAGCATATTAGGAGTCACACAGGCGAACGCCCTTATCCATGCCAGTATTGTAAGAAAGGATTTTCGAGTAGTTACGCACTCAAAACGCACATCAGGCAGCATACAAACGAAAAACCTTATGCTTGTAATTACTGCGATGTAGCTTTCCCTCAGAAGGTTTCCCTTAAACTTCACCTTAAATCCAAACATTCAGATAATTTATCGCAAGGCGACTCATAACATTATGTAGAAAATAATTACCCCCTTCTCAAAATCAATAAAGTACAATAAAAACTAATATATTTTGTATAATTTCTTCCAGATCTTTCAGAAATTATTACGAAGTTGGAATATTGCAATTATTTTGTTATGGAAAACCTAAAGCTAGCTCAATCGTTCAAGAGTCGAGGGGAGGCCACCAGATGCCCAAAAATTTGGGAGTCTTTTCCATCTTTCGTTGCATAGTTTTAGCAGATAAATTGAATGGCGTAAGCAGATTTCTCGTAAGTATAATACTTTTTATTTTATGTGGCTGCAAAGTTAACAAATTCAGAGTGAATTTGCCCTCATTTTAAGTACTGTCTACAGGACCAATCGAGCACTAGGCATCGAAATACGTCGATAATTATTACATTGCCTTCAGTATACCTCTTGAGTGTATCAACCATTTTTCTGTATTTTGCGTCTCTCATCTCCACCTTGAGATTGAATTGGCAGAAGAGACGCCATCACGAGTACCGCCTCAGTGAAGACCAGTGCAGGATTTACGCTTAGGCGCGGGCCTAGGGCGGCAAAATTCTAGGGGCACCTAAACTTGAGAGACGAAAAATTTTTAAAAGCTGTTAAATTTAAAGAAAAATTTAAATTTAAAATTTGATTTGGCTTAGTTTTGCTGTGAATGTATGAACAAATTTCTACTACCTTTGACGCTGCAGTCGAGAAGTTCCATCCAAATTGACAAGTTCCAACAATAATTTAATAATATTATTTATTGTGATTTTTGGGTCCGTTACATTGCCCCCTTGACAGTTGTTTTACAAATCTACATCGAAACTGGTGGGGGGGCTAAAGCTAAAGTTAAAGCATTTAGTTTCCTCGAATGATAGTAATATCGTTTGTTGGTAGCTCTTTTACTGCTTTTTCCAGTTAATTGTAGAAATCCTCTATTTCGTCGTCTCCTGCCTCGGATGTTGGCGCATACACTTTTATTATGTTAACATTGAATAGGTCCGATCTATATTATTTGATCGTAACGATTCTGTCATTTATGGGATTGTATTCCATCACTGAAGTACACTACAGAGAAGTACACGCAGTTTCCTGATCTTGTGGTAAAATGCCCAGATCCTTTCCAGTGCGTCTCCGCTAGCCCCCCCAGCAGACTTAGTTTATGGGCACATACTTCTTTCTCCACAATATGCAATTTTCCCGTTTGCAGGAGGCCCCTCACATTCCAATTACCCACTCTAATTCCTCTTCTAATCAACACCCTACACTGTTTGATGTCTCTCAAGGCAGTCCCTTCCGGAGATCAGATCGGGGGACTATTTAAAACTCCGGAACATTTTACATTGAACGAAACCATTAGGATATTTTTCCGACTCACCAACCAAAAACTAGTCAAAACGGAATATCGTTAATTTGTTCATGCGCGTCAGGGGTAGTATCAAAATGAAAGCTTTTCTGCTAGTATTTATAAATGTCTTCAAACTCACATACATCAGAAGGCATTGTTATAGCAATACACTGGGAAGAAAAATGTGTGCTTAAAAGTTGGAATTTATTCTAATTGGTAAGTTAAGTAAAGTACATTGTTTTTAATAACAACTTCTCCCTTCCAAACATCTTATACTTAATATAATCAATATATTCGTGGTTTATGTGACAAAACAGAAACTTAATTTTTCCTATACATTCGAAAAAGTTAGCGCCACTTTTCCTCAAATTGGGAAATAACTCGGGAAATGAAATTTTCTTTAGAAGTCAAGCTGCTATGGAGGTTTATATCTCGAAAATTGAACAGACTAGAACAAGAATTTTTTTATACTTTTACGCAGAATTTTATCTACTTTAATTTCCATAAGACCCATTTTTGGGTATAAGATGTATAGGAAACGGCCAATCTAAGATTTTCTGATTTTTGTCCCTGTTCCAGAACCCGTTTTAGCGTAGGATCTTATTTCTGATACTAAAGTAAAAAGAAATTTCATTTCCATGTTATTTCTACTTAGACCCCTTACTAAACTGACAATTGTCACTTTTAAAAAACCAAACAAAACCATGGCAACTTAAATAATTTTGTCCGGGTGTTTGGATTTCAGGTGGGTCTTGAGCGAAACCCTTTGTGGAAACGCCATATCGCAGTGTTCGCAAGCAAATGGTTTTTCATTGGTGTGCTGCCTACGGTGAGTTTTCAAAGCGTAACTACTGGAAAATCCTTTCTTGCAATACTCGCAAGGGTACGGCCGTTCGCCTGTGTGAACTTGCATATGTTTTGGTAGCATTTGTTTGTTGTAAAACAATTTTCCACAGACATCGCACTTGACAGTTTTCTTATCCCCAACTAAAAAATTCTGAAATTAATATTTTATCAAACCAAAGTAGTAAAGACTTACGAGCGTGTCGTTTTCTGTGCGAATAAAAGTGAGGCGGATATTTATAAACTTTTCCACATATATTACATTGTAGGGGGCTGCTGTGTGAATACATGTGCGAACGTAAACTAACAACGTTTTTAACAGTTTTTCCACAGATTTTACACGTAACTGTAGGACCCCCATGGCTTAGCATGTGCCTACTGAAGTTCTCATCTCGTAACGATTTTCCACAAACGGAACAAATTTTTATTACTTTTCTTTTATGCGAATGCTGATGATTCCGCCACAAATTTTTCGCAAAACATGTAAAATCACACTTCTGGCACTTGTACCGTGGTTCTTCCTTCTTAGTCGATTTCACCACGTTGTCTTCCACTCGAACCACCACAACGCCGTCCGTAAAATCACTTTCGGTTTCGTTGATGTCAACCTCGTCGGAGAACAGAGCATCTAAAGTTGCTAGAGTTTCATCTTGAAACTCTTCCCCGTTCGTTTCGTCTTGAAACGCTTCTTCGTTTTTTAAATCCACCTCGTGAGTAAGCAAATTAGATTCTTCGTCGCTCTCGAATTTTACATCACTGTCCAATGCAAATGAAACTATGGAACTTTGTTCTCGCAAAACTTCGTCACTTTTTCTGACGACGTTACGAAAATCGTAAAACAGATGAACGTTTCTCGCACACTCGTCGCAAATTTTCGACGGAAGCCCTTCTTCGTTTTCCAAAATCTACAATTTAAATTCAAATTAAACGACATAACCTAATACATCTCCAAACGCTTACTTCTACCGCCGCAATTTCCTTTAATTTAAGCGGTAGGTTTTCGGCAAATACATCCCGCGAAATTTTAGGACAAAATTTTAAACATGCACGGCATTGCGGTTCCATCGTCTTCGGTAAACACCACAGAAGCCACAAAATAAAAAAAAATAAGAAAACACAATTTGACAGTAGTCATATTTTAAAGCGGGCCATACAACACGAAAAGTTGGCTACTCCGACACTGAACTAGAAAACATAAAATTTGACATTTTTGTAGAAATACGAATTTTTCGCAGACAAGTTTAATATGGAATTGGAGTGCCGTACATGTTTACAAGTGTCCACGCAAATGTCGGATATATTTTCCGACGACCTACCGTTTAAAATACAGGAGATTTCATCCGTAGAAGTGAGTTTTAGAAAAATAGGTTAGGTTGGTTATAAAATTTTTGATTTTTGCAGATTTCGTTGGACGAAAGGTTGCCTTCAAATATATGCGAGGAGTGTACAAGAAACGTAAAGCTGTTGTACGATTTTCGCGAAATTATCAGAAAAAACGACATGATTTTACGGGAGCGTCTCTGCAAGAAGGAGAACGAGGAGGCCTTGGACGTTCACTACGACGAAATTGAATTTAAAACTGAAGATAATTTTGAGTTTGAACTCGAAGAAGACGTTAAGTTTACAACCGATGCGGAAATTAGGAACGAAGATGAAGTGGTTGCGGACGATACGAAAGAAGGGGAGAAATACAAGTGCGACCGTTGCGATTTCACGTGTTCTTTATATAATTTGTGGAGGAATCATAAAAACACGCACAAAGAAGTTGCCAAATCCATGTGTAATATTTGTGGAAAATCCATAACATCGACAAACTTAAGACAACATATTTTAGTTCATACGGAACCGCCGGTGTCGTGCAAAATTTGCGGAAAATTAGTTAAAAATACGGAATCGTTACGGGCGCACATGTATATCCATAAAGGAGGTCCGCTTCAGTGTATAACTTGTGGAAAGATTTACAAGCACCGTCAGGGTTTTTACGCTCACCGAAGAAGACACAAACGTAAGTTTTTGCTGTTTAATTTCGTAATATTCTGTAACATCTTTGTAGTAGGAGACGTTAAAACGATCGAGTGTGACGTTTGCGGTAAAATGTTTTACGATAAGCAAACGCTCACCAAACACATACGGAGTCACACTGGCGAACGACCCTATCCTTGTCCGTACTGCAATAAAGGATTTTCCAGTTTGTATGCCCGAAAGACACACATCAGGCGGCACACTCAAGAGAAACCTTTTACGTGTGATTTATGCGACGCAGCTTTTCCGCAACGAGTTTCCTTGCGAACGCACATGAAATCCAGACATTCGGACAAGGTTTTAGAGCAAAATACGTAGAAATTTTATAATAAATCATTAATTGCGATTTTGTGTTTATTTAACCGGCAAATAATCCCAAAATTTAGGGAATTTTATTTTTGACAGTGATTTTGGAGATTGAAAGGTTGCATAACCCCACTCTTTCTGACATTTGACACAAACTTGAAATTTTGCTTCCTTCGAAATAATAATGGAATTTGAGTGCCGAACGTGTTTAAAATTGTGCACCAATGTGAGCAACGTATTTTCAGATGATTTACCCCATAAAATAGAAACGATAGCTTCGGTCGAGGTAAATTCAATTAAACTAATTTTTGTGCTTGTAGTTGCAAATGTTTACTTTGTAGGTTCTGGAGGACGACAAGTTTTCGTCTAAAATATGCAAAGAATGCGTAACAAACGTGAACCAGATGTACGATTTTCGTAAAGTCGTCAGATCGAGTAACATGATTTTAATGAAACGTTGCATGAAGGAAGAGGAGGAGGTTGCCTTGCAAAATGAAGATACCGTCGAAACGGAACTTGAGTTAAAAGAGGAAGACATTTCGGATTATTACGAAATGGAAAACGAGAACGACGATGACGAGGAAATCGAGACACCGGCGACCGAAAGTGAGAAACAGGAAATATTCAAGTGCTTTCGTTGTGATTTTACAAGTCCCGACCGCGATTTATGGGAGGCTCATCAAAAGAGACACAAAAAAACCAAGCTAGCTAATTGTAAAATTTGCGGAAAATCAGTTATAAGTTACAACCTTAAAAGGCACCAACTGATTCATACAGAAGCACCGGTGAATTGCGAAATTTGCGGAACAGTTTGTAAGCATGAGGAATCGTTACGGTCGCACATGTTTACGCACAGGAGCGGTCCATATCCTTGTACAATATGTGGGAAAGTTTATCGACACAGACAAAGTTATAATGCTCACAAGAAACGACACACAAGTAAGTTATCTTTAGAATTACATGTCTTTAACTTTGAGACTTCATTTTTGAATTTTTTTTAGTTCAAGACGGTAATGCAGTGGAATGTGCAACATGCGGAAAATTTTTTTCTGATAAAAAAACGCTGATTGATCATATTAATACTCGCTCCTGTGAAAAACCGTTTCTCTGTAAATTTTGTGACAAAGGTTTCACCAGTAATTTCGCTCGAATCACGCACGAAAGGCTTCATACCAACGACAAGCCATTTTGGTGTGATCATTGCGATGAGGTTTTCTCTCAGAAGGTTTCATTGCAAACGCACCTGAAGTCTAAACATCCCAACGAAGAAGTCGTAGATTTGCCGAAGGTTCAAAAGAAATCTAAAATTTACAAGCAGGCTATTTGTAGCATTTGCGGAAAATCAGTTATAAGTTACAACATTAAAAGGCACTTACTGATCCACACAGAATCGCCGGTCACGTGTAAAATTTGCGGGAAAATTTGTAAGCACGAGGAATCGTTACGAGCGCACATGTATAAGCATAACAAAGGTCCATTCCAGTGCACGTTATGTGGGAAGGTTTATCGACACAGGCAAGATTACAACGCTCACAAAAAACGACACGAATGTAAGTGGTTCAAATTTTAATGTACAATTGCAAATTTTTATTTTTAGCTGGTAACGCCAGGCCTATAGAATGTTTAACATGCGGAAAACGATTTTTTAATAAGAACACGCTGGTGAGACATATTTATAGCCACACCGGCGAGAGACCCTATCCGTGTAAGTTTTGCAACAAAGGATTCACCAGCACTCACGCCCGAAAGACGCACGAAAGGCGGCACACAAACGAAAAGCCTTTTTCCTGTGATTTTTGCGACGCGACTTTTCCGCAGGGAGTTTCCTTACGAACGCATCTCAAATCTAAACATCCCGACCAAATAATTGTTAACCAAGAAATTACGGAATAAATTATTTTAGTAAAAGGATTTTTTTAACCTTCACCCTGTACATACGCCAAGGAGGTGAATGGTTTATCTTCTATGGATGAAGAAGGAAGCTTATCGTCGGTGTATGAAAAGTTGCATAACCCAACATTTTTGACAGCTGTAACAGAACCGACATCGCATAGTTTTTCAATACTTTTAGATCAAAATAATGGAATTTGAGTGCCGTACATGCTTAAAAGTGTTCTCCAACGTACGCAACATATTTTCCAATGATTTACCGCTGAAAATCGAAACCATATCGTCGGTTGAGGTAAATTCACCAAAATGGCCTGCAGTTCTTTCGATGCAAATTTTTACTTTGTAGATTCTAGACGACGACAGGTTTCCGTCTAAAATATGTGAAGAGTGCGTAAGAAACGTAACTCTGATGTACGAATTTTGTAAAGTTATTCAAACAAGCAACGTGATTTTAATGACACGCAGCATTAAGCAAGAAGCGGTCACCGTAACGGAAACTTATCAAAATGAAGACATTTTTGAAAGTAAAGGCAGGGAGTTGGAACTACAACGCAGTTTTAACGACGATGACAACGAGATTGAGACGCCTGGACTTGGAAGCGAGAAAACCGAAATATTTATGTGCATATTTTGTGATTTCACCAGTTCCGAGTATGATTTGTGGAATTGTCATCAAAAGCAACACAAATCTATTTGCAGCGTTTGCGGAAAATCTGTTTTAAGTTATAGTCTTAAAAAGCATTACCTGATCCACACAAACTCACAAGTGAAGTGTTTAATATGCAATAAAATGTGTAGACATGAGGAATCGTTACGGTCACACATGTCTACCAAACACAAATGTGGGCCATACCTCTGCACGATATGTGGGAAGGTTTACCGCCACCGGATAGGTTACTACAGTCACAAAAAACGGCACACAAGTAAGTGGTTGCATTTTCACCCAGTTCCGTAATAAGTATTTATTTAAAAAAATTTCAGGCGGAGATACCAAGACAGTCGAGTGTTCAACATGCGGGAAATTATTTTTTGATAAAAAATCGTTAGTAAATCATATTTATAGTCACACTGGCGAAAGACCTTTTCCCTGCAGATATTGCGACAGAGGATTCAGCAACAGTAACTCTCGAAACACACACGAAAGTTCTGCTTGTATTCATTTTTATTTCAGTAGCACTAATTAAATAATATCTCTTGATTAATTATTAATTTATTTAAAATTGGATTATTCTACATTTCCTAAGATTTACCTAAATTTTCTAGAATTTCACTTGATTTTGTAGGGTTAATCGTCAGTGTATGAGAAGTTGCATAACTTTTCCCTCTTTGACAGCTGGAAAATCGCATAGATTTTTGTTTTTTTATTAAATTAGGTTAAAAACAATGGCATTTGAGTGCCGTATGTGCTTAAAAGTGTCTGCCAATGTGCACAACATATTTTCCAATGATTTACCGCACAAAATCGAAACTATATCGTCGGTTGAGGTAAATTCACCAAAATGGATTTTGTGGTTCTTTCGATGCAAATTTGTGCTTTATAGGTTGCAGAAGACGACCGGTTTCCATCTAAAATATGCGAAGAGTGCGTGAGAAACGTGAACTTCATGTACAAATTTTGTCAAGTCATTCGAACAAGCAACGTGGTTTTGATGAGACGCTGTATTAAAGAAGAGGCAGGCACCGTAACAGAAACTTATGAAAACAAGAACGAAGCAACAAATTTTGAATTCAAACAAGTACGCATTTATGAGGATTACGCAATTGAGAACGACGAAGACAAAATTGAGGCACCTGGACTTGGAAGAGAAAGTAATCGAAAATTCATGTGCATTCTTTGTGATTTCTCAAGTTCTGAGTATCGTTTGTGGAAGTGTCATCGAATGAAACACAAAAACGAATCTCCAGTCAAGTGTCAAATTTGCAATAAACTGTATAAACATGAGCAGTCCTTACGGTCACACCTGATAACGCACGAAAATATAACACACCTGTGCACCATATGTGGGAAGGTTTATCGACACAGGCAAGGTTATTACGCTCATACAAAACTACACCGAAGTAAGTGGTTGCATTTTCACCTACCGACTAGTAAGTGTTTATTTAAAATTCGTTTTAGCTGGAAAGGCCAAACCAGTCGAATGTGCAACATGTGGGAAATTATTTTTAGATAAAAAAACGCTGGTGAAGCATATTTATAGTCACACCGGTGAAAGGCCTTTCTCCTGCAAATATTGTGACAGAGCCTTCCCTAGCAGTAACGCTCGAAACACACACTTTCTTTCATGTATTCATTTTTATTTCGAATAGCATCAATTAAATTACACGTTTCTTGTTTAATTATTAATTTATATAAAACCACCTCCTAACGGTGACTGACTTGCATTCAAATATATTATGGTCGGCACTTAAAAGGTAATAATTCATTATAAATGTCGGCGTACTTTTGAGTGCCGACCACAGATTTATAAAATTCATAACGGAACATTTTTTGATGAAATTCATCGTCGGTGTATGAGAGGTTGCATAACTTAACCCTTTTTGACAGCTGTAGCAGAACCGACAGTTGTCAAATTGTATTGTTTTTTTCTACAAAGTTCAAAACAATGGAATTTGAGTGCCGTACGTGCTTAAAAGTGTCAGCCAACGTTCGCAATATATTTTCCAATGATTTACCGCACAAAATCGAAACTATATCGTCGGTTGAGGTAAATTCACCAAAATGGATTTTTTGGTTCTTTCGATGCAAATTTTTTACTTTGTAGGTTCCGGAAGACGACAGGTTTCCATCTAAAATATGCGAAGAGTGCGTGAGAAACGTGACTCAGATGTACGAATTTCGTAAAATCATCCGAACAAGCAATGTGATTTTAATGAGACGCTGCATGAAGGAAGAAGCGGTCACCGTAACGGAAACTACTCCAAACGAAGACATTTCTGAAAATCAAGACGAGGAAACAAACTTTGAGTTGAAAGAAGAAGAACTTTTTGACGATTTCAAAATTGAGAACGAAGACGATAACGACGACGAAATTGAGGCACCTGAACTTGGAAGCAAGAAAAACAAAAAATTCAAGTGCAAAAGTTGTGCATTCACAAGTCCCGATTTTGATTCATGGAAGTGTCATAAAAAGAAACACAAATATACCAAGCAGGCTATTTGTAGCATTTGCGGAAAAACTGTTTTAAGTTATAATCTTAAAAAGCACTATCTGACTCACACGGCATCGCCCGTGAAGTGTCTAGTTTGCAATAAAGTGTGTAAACACGAGGAATCGTTACGGTCACACATGTTTACGCACAAGAATGGCCCATATCTCTGCAACTTATGTGGGAAGGTTTATCGACACAGACAAGGCTACAATGTTCACAAAAAACGACACGCAAGTAAGTGCTTGAATTTTTCACCTACTCGAGTAATAAGTATTTATTTTAGCTGGAGACGCCAAGACAGTGGAATGTTCAACATGTGGGAAATTATTTTTCGATAAAAAGACTCTGGTGAAACATATTTATAGCCACACAGGTGAAAGGCCTTTTCCATGCCAATTTTGCGAAAAAGGATTTACCAGCAGTTACGCTCGAAACACACACGAAAGGCTTCACACAAAGGAGAAGCCTTTCTCGTGCGATTTCTGCGATGCGGCTTTTCCTCAGCGGGTTTCGTTACGAACCCACCTCAAATCTAAACATTCGGACAAACTAATTGTTAAAAACGAAGTCGCACAGTAAAATATTTTAGTAAAGGGTTGATGTTTTTTTTTAGAAACACCCAGCTTTTTTCCAATTTTTAATTTGACAAGAGTATTTCATACTATAAATTTTTGTCACCTTGTATGTGTTAAGATCGTTGCATAACCAAACATCTGCATCTGACAGCCCGCAAACTCAGCTGGCGATCGAAAAGTAAACATTATTTTCTTCCACGTTTTGTTTAATTTTTTTACAATGCCTTCCGAGTGTCGTACCTGTTTGAAAATTTCCAACGATGTGCTCGACATCTTCTTCGACGATCTGCCCAAGAAAATCGAAACAATTTCATCGGTAGAAGTAATTTGTTTCCAATTGTTTTTGTCACAACCTCCCTAATGATCTTTTTGTAGATTTTACCGGATTACGGTTTTTCGAACATGATCTGCGACGAATGCGTGGAGAAAGTCCATATCTTGCACAGTTTCCGTGACCAAATTATAAAAAGGAAGGCGGCCCTGGATGGCGAAACAAAACAAATTCAGTTGCTTAAATCGCACTGCCGGACGTGTTTGTTAGCTTCGGAAAACTTGCGCGATTTATTTCGCGACGGTTTGCCATACAAAATTGAAGTTATTTCGTTGGTGGAGGTAATCTTGTTGTTGCTAGTTGTAAGTCGGTTAAACTGGTTGATTTGTAGATCTCGCAGGATGCTAGATTGTCGAGCAAAATATGCGCCGAGTGCGAGAAACAGGTGCGCGACCTGTATGAGTTTCGCAACACAATCATACAAAATAACGACATTATAGGCGAACGCCTTATTGTGAAAATGGAAACCGACATCGACATTGAAGGAATTAAACAGGAAGTTGATACTTTTCATTTGAACGACTTTGGAAAGGTCAATACTGGTATTACAGATACGAAAATTTACACGTACAAGTGTTTGTATTGTAAGTTCCGCACTCCGTCCTACCCATCCTTGCAAGAGCATACCAGGAGTCACGAAGGAACCAGCATCGTGTGCGAAATTTGCGGCAAACTAATTAGTAGTACTCAATTATCGGTTCACGTTAAAAGTCACGAGATAAAGAAGGTTTCGTGTCCCATTTGTGGTATGACTCTTAAGCACGACCTTACTTTGCGAATACATTTAAAGCGGCATAACAAGACTGAACTGTTTGAATGTTCCGAGTGCAGAAAACTTTACAAAACCAGACGAGCGTACAAAATGCATCTGGCCAGGCACGAAGGTAAAATTTATCATAATTTGTAAATATTTGTACTAAATATTAATATTATTTCAGGCAAAATCGAAAAAAATTTTAAGTGTTCTTTGTGCGAAAGCAGTTTTTGCAGTAAAATCAGGTTGGATGTGCACTTTCGTAGACACACCGGCGAACGACCCTACCTCTGTGAGGTTTGCAACAAAGGATTTTCCAGCACCACTGCGCTTAAAACTCACATCAGGCAGCACACGGAAGAAAAGCCGTACACCTGCAGGTATTGTGATGCCGCATTTAAGCAGGCCGTTTTGGTTAGGCGTCATGTAAAATCGAAACACCCGGATAAGGTTGTGGAAAAAGATAGCAAGTAATTTTGTACTAACTTGATTTAATATTAAATTATTTTATTGAAAGGTTTAGTAATTTTCCTATCTTTTCTACACATTTCATGGTTCTCAGTGGAACTAATCGGGGGCACTTGTCCTAAATTCGTAGAAAAATTACTCAATTTTTTCTTTTTATAAGCTTATTATATATTATAATATTTTTTAGAAGCGGCTTAATAGTAGATTGCAGTCGAAACAAAGACGATGTTCCTGCAAGTTAATCTAAACCATGCCAGGGCTGCTCAGGACCTGCTTTTACACACAATCGCAACAAAAGCAGTGGACGTTGTAATTATAAGTGAGCCACATAGAGAAATGGATGGCGGCTGGACCCGGACCGTCGACGGGAAGGCGGTCATACTCGCAAACGAGCGAGTAGCGGTCCTGAGATCCAGAAGGAGCAAGTGTTTTGTATGGGTGGAAACCCAGAGACTGGTGGTGTATTCATGCTATTTCCCACCCAATGACATATTGGGGGAATTCGTAGGCCAACTGTGGAATCTCAGAGAATCTTCAATGCGAAGGCGATGGAATGGGGGTCCCCCGAAAGCGATGCTAGAAGAACCATTCTGGTGGAGGTACTGGCAGAGTTGGACTACAGCATATGTAACATCGGTTACATACGAACATGAGTCCATACTGGACATCACGGCGATTTCGTCGGGGCTGGCAATGTTAAAGAATGGGCAGTGCTAGACGAGGAAACGGCCATATATTTTGAGATGGACCTTTGAAAGCACACCTGCAAAGTGTCATTGGGAGAATTGGAATGGTGGAATTCCTCGATAAACTGTGCGACGCCGTGATGCCAAAAAGGGGCCCCACATCGAGAAAGGGGGTCTATTGTTGGACAGAGGAGCGAGAAAGCGTTGTGTAATGGCAAGAAGAAGATACCTGCGTCTGCGCATAATTTGAGAAGACGCTAAGATCTAACTGACCAGTGCGAAGAGGCAAGGGTGGAACTGAAGAGACTACGGGGGCTTATGGCGGAAAAAATCAGAGACACCCAGAAGGAGCACTGGAAAAAGCTCATAGAAGAGGTGAACAACGACGTCTGGGGAAGAGCTTACCAGATAGTAACCAGAAAACTGGGCAAGCCATCCATCCCAGGATTGACTGAGGCCCGCCTCAGGATGATAATCCAGATCGAGATCCTACTCGAGGTCTACAACAGATGCGTAAGAGAGGGGAAATACCCGAAACAGTGGAAGAGAGCAAAACTGCTGCTGCTGAGGAAGGGAGCAAAACTTCTGGAGCTCCCAAACTCATACAGACCTGTTTGTCTATTGGTCCATGCTGGAAAGCTCTTCGAGCGTATGATCCTGCACAGGTTCCAGCAGGAGATAGACAAAACCGGGGCCTCTCGGATAGTCAATGCGGCTTCCGAAGGGCTATCCACCATATACGCGGTCGATAGCATGGTTCAGAAGATAAAAGTAGCAAGAGAAGGTACCAAGAAAAGAAAACCCGTGGTTCTGGTCACACTGATTACTTTAGTCCCCCACCAGTTTCAATGTAGATTTGTAAAACAACTGTCAAGGGGGCAATGTAACGGATCCGAAATATCACAATAAATAATATATATTTGATTGATGTGCAACTCGTCCCAGGGGGAGTACCGTCGTCGGTACTTTAATATATTTTTCGGTTGGTAAAAAATGACACGCTGGAGCAGCAGCAGCAGCGGGCTGGGATTTTATGTATTAAGATTGTTGGAACTTGTCAACGTGGATGGAACTTCTCGACTGCAGCGTCAACTGTAGTATAGAAATTTGTTCATACATTCCCAGCAAAACTAAGCCAAATCAAATTTTAAATTTAAATTTTTCTTTAAATTTAATAACTTTAATTTTTCGTCTCTCAAGTTTAGGCGCCCTAGGCCCGGGCCTCACGGGTCTAAGCGTAAATCTTGCACTGTAGTTAAGTCCTTAATATTCACGATTTTCCTATACGGCGTGGAGTCATGGACTATCAAAACGGCAGGCGGACGCCGCATAGACACCTTTGAGATGTGGTGCTGGAGACGGATGATGAGAATCTCATGGACAGCCAAAAGAACAAACGTGTAGATATTACAAGAACTGGAAATAAAGGACAGATTATATCAACCATATGCCGACGACGCATCCTGCAATATTTTGGACACGTGATGCGTAGAGATGGGTCAAGCCTGGAAAAGTTGATAGTTCAAGGAAAGGTGGAGGGTAGAAGACCTAGAGGTAGATCACCCAGCAGATGATAGACAACATTAAGAGAGGCAGAAATGGAAGAGCATGGTGGGCAGCTGCAAATGAACCATTGGGATCACGATTCCTCAGTCATGAGGATGCGACTGGAGAGAGAGAGAGTCGGAAATATTACATAAAAATAGCTTACGGCTTTTTCTGAAGTAAAACTACCTGAAGAGTATTGCTCCTAACCATGAACTTGCTTAGTTGGTGGATTTCATACGAAATGACGAAGAAAAGGGAATTTGGGTTTTATTCGTTATCCGTCCACAAATGACGCGCACGAATGGATTAATTTAGTGAGAATCTCTCTACCGGACTCAAAATTCCAATCCACGAAAATGCCAAAAATTTCAATAGAATGCAACTCGATTTCACAAAAATTCTAAGATAATTCCAAAAAATTTTTAATTTTAAGATTTAATACCTAAATGTTTGAAAAAGCTTACTTACACCAGAGATCCTCTGCAAGGTTAGGAACAGCAAATAAAAAAGAAGAATTAATTATTTGGTTTATTTTTTGCACAAACTTTGTCGGGATGTTTTGATTTCAAATGACGCCGAACTAAAACGGCTTGTTTGAAAGCTGCATCACAAAATTCGCAAGTAAACGGTTTCTCTTGCGTGTGCTGTCTTATGTGCGTTTTTAAGGCCGTTGGACTGGAAAATCCTTTGTTGCAGGTCTTGCAGAGATACGGCCGCTCGCCGGTGTGACTGCGCATATGTTTATTTAGTTCAAACTTCTGAAAGAAACGCCGTTCACACACTGTACACTTCTCGGGTTTGTCTCCTAAAATATTACATTAGTACTGTACTAATGAAATTTAAGAACTTACTTCTGTGCCTAAGCATGTGCTTGCTGTAACCTCGTCTGCTTTTTAATACCGCTTCGCAAACCGAACATTTTAATTCCTTTTGGTTGTGCAAGCGCATGTGTGCCTGAAGTGTGAGCTTGTTCTTCAGCTTCTGTCCGCATAGATCGCACGACAACCAGGTTTCCGAATGGCTCATTACGTGAGTGGCGAAATAAACATTCTTAAATATTTTGCCGCAGAATTCACAAATGCTGGTCGGTTCCTTATGACTGCGAACGTGCTTCTGCCAGTCTTTGTAGTGTTGCGTTAAAAAACCGCATATGGTACACTTGCACAAATGTATTCTTCGTATCACAATGGCCTTCTTAACTTTCTTCTTTGGTTTGTCTGCACCCAGGAGAGGTTCGTCTGGCACCGATAAATCTTCTTCCAATTTGATATCTTCAATTTCCATTTCTTCTTTCTTAATTCGTCGTTCTTCTAAAATTCTATAACTTTTTATGATTGTGTTACGAAAGCGGTACAAAGAGTGCACATTCTCCTTGCATTCGTCACAAATCTTTTTTGAAAACCGATCGCCTGGCATAACCTGAAATATACAGCTTATATAAGATCAACTAATTGTGTGTGATTTTACATCAACATAAGAAAGCGTTTCTATTTTGTGGGGCAAACCGTCCGATAGTATACTCGAATGTCGCTTTCCAACTTTTAAACAGGTCCGACACTCGCATCCTATTAAATCTGTATTTTCCTCCATGGCCTCCTTACTTTGTATGATTTGAGTGCGAAAATTGTTGAGCAGGTACACATTTTCCTTACACTCGTCGCATATTTTACTGGGAAGACCATCGTCAGGTGAAATCTAAAATTCAAGTTAGTGCGAATAAGTGAAAACATCAAGGGGGCTTAAATTACTTCCACCGAGGAAATTGTAGCAATTTTCTTGGGTAAGTTATCGGCAAAGATGTCGAACAAATTTTTCGAAATTTTCAGGCATGTGCGGCACTCGTCCTGCATTTTTGTTACGAAAAAATATAGCAAAACTTTCAGTGTGTTGACAGCTTGTCAAAATTTTAGGTTAGGAAAACCTACGATGTCAGGACAAAAAATTTTCGAACAAATCCACGAAGTCGGGTGTTTGATTTCGGGGAAGTCATGACTTCGTCCGGTTGTTTATGGGCAGAGCAAAATCTGGCTTTCTGATTGGTCCAGGCGATTTGGAACGGTGTAATCTACACTGTACGCACTTAGATCATAATTGTTATGTAATTATGATCTAAGCTTATGAATAAATAACGAATAATTAACTTATTCATAAATCCGTGAATTTTACTGGGCGAATTATTTTTTCGGGGTTCAAAGTAAGGTATAACAAAATTCTAGCATTAAATTGAAAAAAAAAAAAATTAAAACAAATCTACCGAATAAATTGTTTAAAATTTTTATGCAAAGTCAGTCTTGGTAAAAACATCCTTGAAGACGGCCCCAACAAAATCATACATCATGGTAGTTGGAATCTCGCTGATCCATTCATGGGCGTCAGTGATGACAGATAACGGCTGCAGGTAAGACGATTCATAAAGGTCTTCACCTCAGATCAGTCTGAGGTGGGTAACAGAAATCAGAGTTTTGTGCATAATTTTTACGTTCATTTTGGGATTAGTAATAATACTGCACTGTATATAATAATTAAATTTGTTACTTATATCATCACTCCAAAGTTCAATTATTTCCAAATATTAGATAACAACTGCAGATAGATACTAGTTTTTAATCGAACGATTATTATTAAAAATTTGGGTTTATAGCCGATTAAATGAATTATTGGAAATGCTTCCTGAAAAAATCAGCTTTATCGAAGAAGCAACGCTTCCGATTACTATCAAATTTGAAAACTTAAGTTATTCGGTGAAGGAAAAACGAACAAGTGAGTGTGAATTTTAAAATTTCCAAATAACCCAAAGCTTTAGAATTTAAGCAAATTCTGGATGGCGTGAGTGGTCAATTTTTGTCCGGAGAGCTGACCGCAATATTGGGTGCCAGTGGCTGTGGAAAAACGACTTTGCTAAATATTTTGTCTGGCTATGTGTGAGTAAAAGTAGCGAAACAAAAATTTTGACTGCCGAGAAAACTAACTTTTTTTTTTTAGTAAAAAAAATGTAAAGGGAACAATCGAAATGAATGACGAAGTCTGCGACGTGCAATTGCTTCAAAAATTGTCGGCCTACGTAATGCAGAAGGATCTTCTACAACCGTGTTTAACTGCCGAAGAACAAATGATGATCGTAGCAAACCTTAAATTACCAAACCGATTAGAGGAAAAGAAATTAATAGTTGAGTATTTCTTAATTTAACCGCAAAAACTCAAAAATCATGTCAGTGGGAATCTCGTTAATCTGTTCATGAGCGTCAGTGATAAAAACTTCATAATTCACACTTTTCAGGTTCATGAACTCCTGAATGTCTTCAATTTGAAGAACTGTTGCGAAAGTCGAATGGAAAATTTATCGGGAGGTGAAAAGAAAAGACTCTCCATTGCTTTGGAATTAATAAGCAGTCCTCCGGTAATTTTTCTGGACGAACCCACCAGGTAATAAATCAAAGAACAAATTGCGATTAAAAAATTTTAGTGGTTTAGATTTCGTTTCCATTAATGTATGCATGGACATCTACAAACGGCTTTCGAGTGCTGGGCGAATTGTGATTTGCACAATCCATCAACCTTCGGTGGCCATCCTAAACCAATTTGAACAGGTAATTCCAAGGGAAAATTATCCTGAAAATCCTTGGAATTCTTTGGAAATCCTTGGAATTCCTAGAAAATCGTTTAAATTCTTTGGAAATCATTGGAAGAATTGCAAATCTTTGGAAATCATTGGAAGTCTTGGAAATCTTTGGAATTCCTTGGAAATCACTTGAATTCTTTGAAAATCCTTGGAAATTACCCCTTGGACTTATCTCGAAAATTTTTTACTTGCAGGTTTACTTTCTCGCAAAAGGAGCATGCATTTACAATGGCTCACCAAAAAATATTTTGCCGTTTCTAACTTCGCTCAACTTGAATTGTCCAATCACGTGCAATTATTCCGAATTCGGTAAGAAAATTGGCCAGGATTCCAACAAAAACTTTAAAATCCAATTATTGTAGTCATCGAAACTGTGGAAACGGATCCGGAAACCGTACGACTTCTTTCCACTGCAATCGAAAACGGAAAAGTTAATTACAGAAATGTGGTTCATCGCTCAACCGATCCAAATCAAATAATTAAGACTTGCGAAAGCGGTGGATTCCACGCCTCCTTTTGGACCCAATTTATTATAATTTTCCATCGTATGATGTTGCAGCAATCGAGAAACAGAGTTGGCATATTCATTCAATTGTTGTCTCACATCCTGGCAGGTGTTATGTTAGGACTAGCATTTTTTGGAGTCGGAAACAGTGCGAAACACTTAATGTCAAATGTGTATTACTCTTGGATTTGCATCATGTTCTTCATGTACAATCCTATTATGACATACGTTACAGTTTGTATGAAATGTGTTATTTCGAGTGCCAATTACTTTTTTTTTCCAAAATTTCAGATCCTATCGAAATGGAGATTTTGAAACGAGAATACTTGAATCGATGGTATAGCCTGAAGGCTTACTACTTGGCGTTGTCCTTACGATCTCTTCCAATTACAGTATAATTACTCAAGACTCAAGCAACTTGACAAAATTTTTGAATTTTATATTTTAGATTGTTTTTGGAACCGGATTGGTCATGGTGACTTATTTATTAACCGACCAGCCACTGGAGATCGATCGCTTTTTCCGATACACCTTGATTTGTATATTGGTGAACTTCGCATCGGAAGGACTTGGTTTAGCAATCGGATGTATCTTTGGTACACTTGTAATATCTCACTAGCAAATCGGAACCGGTCGAAACTAAAAATTACACTTTTAGGGAGGAGCAATACTTGGGCCGGCAGTAAGCGGGCCGATGGCTATATTTCCACTCTATGGAATTGGATTTGGTAGCTCCGTCAGTTTAGCAACTAAAATAATGTTGAGGATCAGCTACGTACGTTTTGCGTTCATTGCGGGAGTTTATGCATTGATGGACGACCGGCCACCTTTAAACTGCTCCGATATATTTTGCTACTACAAAGATACCCAACATCTTCTGCAGGATTTGGGTATTTCAAATAACTCCTACTGCTTCGAGATATTGGGACTGATAGTTCATGGATTATTTTTTAGAATTGTAGCCTATTTCGTGTTGAAGTATCGCATGCAGCAAGAGTTAAGTAACAGTAAAAACGCAGACTACTTGGCTCAACTTTTACAAATAAAAAATTAAGAATTTTAGAATTAAAAATTTTCTCTTGTAAATCCAACTACAGATTTCTACGAAGGCGTCCTGAGACACAAATTGCGACTTGCAATTGTCAATTGCGACTTGCAATTGTCAATTGCGACTTAAAATTAATTTTTTACTTAGTGGTCTCAGGAAAATCATTAAAACTTCCGATAAAAAAATTTAATATTAAATTAATTACATTACTTGCTACTTTCTACCACAACTTTCTCCGGATGTTTCGATTTCAAATGGCGCCGCACTAAAACTGCCTGCTTGAATGCTGCATCGCAATATCTGCAGGTGTACGGTTTCTCTTGTGTGTGCTGCCTGTTGTGGGTTTTTAGAGCATTCGAGCTGGAAAATCCTTTGGTACAAATCTTGCAAAGGTAAGGCCGTTCGCCGGTGTGACTGCGAAAGTGCTTTTCCAATCTGCTCTTTTCGAAGAAACGCATTTCACACAAAGAACACTTATGATTTTTCTTTAATTTTCCTGAAATAATATTGACACTAAACGACGTTAACTCGTGATAAGTCTTACCTTCGTGGCTGTCCATGTGTATTTTGTACGCTTGCCTGGTTTTGTAAAATTTCCCGCACTCGGAACATTCAAACTGCACGGCCTTATCGTGCCGCTTTATATGTATCTTCAAGGTGATTTCGTGTTTAAGAATCTGACCACATATGGGACAAGCAAGTTTCTTCGTAGAGTGGCACTTAACGTGATCCGATAATAAAGATTTACGAATTAGTTTTCCGCAAATTTCGCACACAATACTGGCGGTTTCTTGATGACTTCTACTGTGCTTCAGCCAGGATCTGTAGTCTTCGGTGAAAAATTTGCACGGCAAGCACTTGTACATGTAAATTCTCTTTTTGACAATTTTGTTCTTCTCTCTTATCGGAGTTACGATACCACTATTTTCCCTTACATATTCGTTCAATTGAAAAGTATCGTCTCCCAGTTTCATTTCTTCGATGTCAATGTCGTGTTCCATTTCCTCGAGGCGTTTCCTTATAGTTACGGTATTTGTTATGATTGCGTTGCGAAAATCGTACAAAGAGCGTACCTGTTCCTCGCACAAGCCGCATATTTTGCTCGGAAGTCTTTCGTCTTCTGATATCTGCAAACCAATCAGTTTAACTTACTTCAAAACAATCGCAACAAAAGTACCTGACACAACGTAATGACTTCAATTTTGTGCGGTAAACCATCACGAAATAGATTGGTTAAGTTTTCGGAAAACACCAAACAGGTACGGCAGTGTGATTCCAGCGCATTTTCGCCAGCTCGAATTTCTTTTATTTCACCGTCGACAGCTGCAATGCTGTTTGTGGTTTGGTCACGGAAACTATAGAAACGATGAATATTTTCCACACATTCGTCGCATATCTTGCTCGAAAAACCATAATCTGGTAAAATCTACAAAGAATAAATTTGAATAAGTTTATACAAAAGCAACGCGGGGCTTAATTACTTCCACCCCCGAAAACTCTTCGATTTTTCTGGGTAAATTGTCTAAGAAGATGTCAAGTACTTGATTGGATATTTTCATACAGGTACGACACTCGGAAGGCATTGCGAAACAAATACAAGAAATAAAACAGTAGCAGATTGCCGTTTTGTTTTCAAGTTTACAAACAAAAACTTGATTTTGAGGTTAAAATTAATGGTGTCAGATGGTTGCATAACCTGATTTTTGTTTTGTCAAAAAAGGGAGTGAAATTTCATCATTGGTTATCACCGGCGAATCTACTGAACACGCCCATTGTTAAATGACAGTTGTTGTCATTTAACTGCCGCCGCCGCATCGAAAAGAATGGAAGTAAAATTCACTCCTACATTATTTGTTAAAGCAGAAACACAAACAACAATGAACGAAATCAGTGCAGTTTTGCCGTTAATAAAATATATTGACATTTAAATTGACAGTTGTGACATTTGTATCTTCACCTATGAGATCCTATGATAAATTTCTCGATTTTCCAAAAATGGAAGTTAAATTTATTCCGGTAATTAAAGAAGAATCATCGCCTTGTGATAATAACACCGACTTTCATTGTGTCGAAAAGTTAGGTTAGTATTTGCGGAGTGCCTACTACATTTTGAAAGTTTCCATTTTTAGATGTGCAAATTAAAACCGAAGACAACTACAAGTTAGAAGATTTCAATTTTTCCATCGATGTAAAGAGCGAAGAGGTTCAAAACAATCTAGAAGTTTCGAAAAAATCGGCCGATGAAAAATTGTTTCTGTGTCACATCTGCGATTATAAATCTAAGAGGAGAGGAAATCTCAGCAGACATATCCAAACCCACATGGGCGAAAAGCCGTTTTCGTGCGACGTGTGCGATTACAGAACCTCCAGAAAGGATCGTATTACCCATCACCGAAGAACTCACACTGGTGAAAAACCATTTGCGTGTAATTTGTGCGACTTTAAAACCAACTGGAAAAATCACCTCCGACGTCACGCAATAGTTCACACTGGTGCTAAGCCATTTGCATGCAGAATCTGCGATTATAAGAGCACTTGGAAACACGTCTTCCAACTTCATCTCAAAAGTCACACCGGCGAAAAGCCATTTGCATGCAAATTTTGTGAATACCGAACCGCCAAGAAAAGTCACCTCATCTGTCACACGAGAGTTCATACGGGTGAAAAACCATTTACATGCCAGGTGTGCGGTTACAGTTCTCGCAAAAAAAGTTATCTCAAAATTCATATGAAGATCCACGCAGGATGAAAGGTAGCTATAAAATATTTAAGATAGTTTTACGTTAATTAATAAATTATCAATGTTGATGTGTTGTAATTTTACCCTTCAAAGCTTCAAAAGTACATCTGCGCCACATTTATAATTATTTCGGTTACTAGGAGAGGGATCTAAATCATATATGACATAATTTTCGTATCTATTTATTCTATTACATAATTATTATTCATTGTCACCGTGAATTTTTAAATGATGCTTTTTTAAATTTCCCGTTTGCGAACATCTGAAATTACAATATTCACACTTGAATGGTTTATCACCAGTGTGAGTTCTCGAATGACTTTTCAGGCTACCTTTAGCCGCAAATTTATTGCCACAAATATCACACATAAATGGTCTTTCGCCAGTATGAATTTTAAAATGTTGATTCAATGTTGATTTTTCTCCACACCGGTAATCGCAAATTTCGCACGCAAATGGTTTCTCGCCAGTGTGAATTTTCAAATGTCGCTTCAAACTTGCTCTCTCTGTAAACGCGTGGTTGCAAATTTTACAAGTAAATTTCTTTCTCATCGCCGAGTTCTCGCTGGAATGAATTTTTAAATGTGCATTTAAATTCGGTTTACTTCGAAATTTACCGTCGCATATTTCACAAGTAAATGGTTTGTCGCCAGTGTGAGTTCTAATGTGTTTGGTCAAACTTGTTTTTTGAGAAAATTTATAGTCACAAAGTTCACACTGGTACGGTTTCTCACCAGAATGCGTTCGGAAATGACTTCTTAGATATGTAATTTTAGCAGCTTTGTAGTCGCAAATTGTACACTCGAATGGTTTCTCGCCCGTGTGAGTTCTTCTGTGAATTGTTAGAATTTGACTATGCGCAGTTTTATAACCACAAAATTCACAGGTAAATGGCTTCTCTCCGGTGTGGGTTCTTAAGTGAGTTTTCAAAATTGAGACATGAGTAGTTCTGTAACCACAAAATTCACACATAAATTGTTTTTCTCCAGTACAAGGTTTAGAAGTTACACTCGGAAACGGTTTCATCTTTGTTTCTTGTTTGCATTCCCTATCCAGAAGCGAAGGGTCTTCTTTGATATCAATCGAATGATGCAACTCTTCCACCTTAATCTCTACTTCTTCCATCTTAATTTGAGGGTAATTATCAGGATGGCAACGAGTGTCCTGTAAGAAAGAAAACAAAAGTAAACGTCAAAGCCAAGTGGCCATGGATAAATTAAAAATGAGGTTAGATTTTTCTTATGTATACAAAATTTATTTCTTGAAATTAATTAACCTAAATTTACCATCTTTAATTTTAAAAACATATAACTATTACTATTATTTATTAATCTATATAATAATACTAAAAAAATTATAACACAGTCACGGACGACAAACTTCCGATTTCGAGAACACAGGTTGCCAACATAATTATTCTGTTTCGTTTGTTGGTAATTCCCCTAATAATTATACTAAAATAATACTAATATCATGACAAAATATACAATTCGTTTTAAATACAGCTCCTTTTCACCGTTCTTTCAGTAATTAAATTAATAATTTATAAAAAAAAAATTGAGAACATTTCTTATTGGGTCAATGTATTACGGAGTCGTCCCCAGTATGAGATCTTAAATGATTTTCTAAACTCATTTCCTGTAAACATTTATAGTCGCAAAATGAACACGTAAGTGGTTTTCCGCTAATATGAACTTTTAAATGAACCTGAAAGTTTGTTTTCAGTGCACATCTATAGCCACAAAAATCACACGCAAACGGCTTTTCGTGGTTTTTCAAATGTGTTACCAAATTCTCTTTTAAAGCACATTTATAGTTGCAAACTGCACACATAAATGGTTTCTCGCCAGCATGGACTCTTATGTGATTAACTAAATTTCTTTTTCCTGTAAATTTACATCCACAAATTTCGCACAGATACGGCTTCTGGCCGGTATGGGTCTTTAAATGGATTATTAAATTTTTGCGACGAGAAGATTTAAAGCCGCACACTTCACACGTAAATAATTTCTCGGGGTGACTAGTTCTTAAATGTCTCTCTACGGACGGCTTATGTGTGCATTTATAACCACAAGTTCCCCACTGAGCTCGTAAATGTTTTGTCAACGACGATTTTACTAAAAATTTACATTTACAAAATTTACACGTAAATGGTTTCTCGCCAGTGTGGGTGGTTCTCACGTGAATATTTAAATTTGTTTCACTTCCAAATTTATAATTGCAGATTTCACACGCAAATGGTTTCTCTTTAACGTGAGTTTGCAAATGGATATTTAAAGTTGCTTTCAGCGGAGATTTATAATCGCAAATTGTACATAAAAACTTCTTCCTGTTTATTTCTTCCGATTGCTGATCTGGAACTGAAAAATCTTCTTTAATATCAATGGAATGGTGCAAATCTTGTAATTTGATTTCCATTTCTTCTGTTGCAATGTGGGGGTAACTAGTCGATTGATATGGAATTTCCTGTAAGAAAGGAATCGTTAGTAAGTGCAGCAATTCTTTATATCCATGACCTTACTCACAAGAATGCAGTTACAAGAATTTTTTTTTAATTTTATGAATGAATGATATTTTGGAAAATTTCGAAAAAAGTGGTCTAGAATCAGCTTAGTCCCTCTACTTGCACCGTTGCTTTTTTTGAAAAAATGGTTAGCACTTCACGGCATCGTGCAGCAAGATCGCAACCGAACCCGCAAAATGTGTCAATTGTGGGGGAGGACACCCGGCAAACTTTCGAGGCTGCGACACGTTCGTCCAAAACGCCATCCCCGCACCATAGCGGAACACGCAACCAAAAATTGCATCGAAACCTTCGCAGCCAGCGAACCGAGGCACCGTAAAGGTACCCAAGCCGATGCAACGGGCCCAACGCAAAACCGCTGCGTCGACACAACGGACACGCCCACAACGTAGTACTCGAGTGGAAACTACAGCGAAGCCACGCCAATTCGACCTAGAAGGGAAGAGAACCGCAGAACCATCCAACTGCTCCGTCACGGCGGACATCGCTGCGCTCATCGGCCAAATCATGGCAATTTTCATTCGAGTTCTAACCGACAACAGCATAGATGTCAACGCGATTAAGTAATCACATCAATTGTGATCAAGAAAAATTGTCGATTGCAGCACCAGCGGTCTTAAAAATTTGTTCATACATACATTCACAGCAAAGATAAGCCGAATTAAATTTTTCTTTAAATTTCACAACTTCTAAAATTTTCTCGCCTCTAAAGTTTAGGCGCTCCTAGAATTTTGCCACCCTAGGCCTGGGCCTCGCGTATTACAACTGCAATACAATTAATTTTTTCTGCAATGTTTCAGATGTCTTAGCTTAATAAAGACGAGAACCATCCCACGTAACTCGAAATGCAGTAGATCCAGAAAGCATTTAATTACGATCCTGTGCTCTTTACATCAAGTCTAACAACTCTCGATGGCTCGAACGCCAATGTTTGAGAGTCCAGTATACCAGCAAAACTCATTTCCAAATCACGCCTCCAAAGGAAAAAACTAAATGGTTGACCACAACCGATAGTTATTAAAAATATAAAACAAAAAAAAATAAAACCGATTTAGAATTTGAAAGGTATGCACCTCCTATGTTACCTATCAAATGTTTTGGCATTAATTGCATGATCAATTTCTGAAGCCAACCATCAGCTGTCAATTCAGCTTCCAAATATTTTTGTGAAGAATTGTAATTAACATATTTCGTGAACTTCGATTAAAATAATTTAAAAAAAAAACAATAATTATTATTTACCTGTTCATAACTGTCATCTGTATTTTCAGATTTTATAACTTCGTCGATGTCCATAGTCGCACCTGTATTCCCAAACGCTTCTTCCTTTAGCAACGCAATCTCGAGCAATTCTGATAAAATTACACTGATTTGCTCTTCGCACAACCTGTCCAAAACTGGTCCGGGTTTCATTCCGGTCACAAACTTGTCCTTGACACGAAAATCCAAATATTCACCAAATTCACATTTCGATGCAACCTCGGTTACCTTAAGATACCACTCGTTAACTCCCTCTTCATTTTGTCTCAACCGATCGAACTCGATACGTTTTCGATATGTCGATACTTTCGGTTTAAACTCTGCGTCCAATAAAGTCACGAGTTCGGCCAAACTTTTAGTGATCGGCCTGACCGGATGGCATAGATTTTTTAAAGTGCTGTGAACATTTTCACCGATACAAGTTAACAAGATGGCAACCTGTCGATCCTCTCCGATTGCGTTTTCTTCAAAAAATTGTTGCAATTGTTTGATGAAAGCTTCCCAGTCGGCACCAGCAGTAAAAACATTTAACGCTACATTTCCTGAATTTTTCACTGCAACATTAACCGAATTGGTTATTTCCATCTTGGGAGGTCAAAATTCGTAGAAAAAATAAATCGAAATTTTTCGAAAGTTAATAACAACCACACAACCGAAAGAACGATAGAAGATGCAGAATGATTTTTTATATTGATTAAGTGAAAACTGGAAAGATATAAATCTCCCACAATATTGAAATTTGTCACTATGAAAAAGTAAGGTTATTGTAAAGTTATTTGGGTTGCCTATATTGCAGTTGTCACAAAATTCACAAGTAAATGGTTTTTTGAAGAAAAAAATGAATGTAACAACAGAATTCCAATTTCACCTAACTTCAGTAGTATTAAAAAAATTGGTGAATTTCCCAGAAAACTAGGGTAGTTGAAGACGTGGTCTTGGAGTCCAGCGATAACCATCACACAGAAATGGTCGCAAGTAGGTATATTATTTTTAAATATTTTGTGGCGACTATGATAGTGAAAGTACACAAGTGTACAACTTTCAGCATTTTTATCTAAAGACGTTACAGCATTGAACAAAGAAAAAAATATTAAGATAACCCAGACAGCTTTGCTTATTTATTTAAATCCATACATTGATTTTAAATCTCGATGTACAATTTCACAATACACAATAAGAATTTATATTGTAACTGTTTGCAGCTGTTATTATTTATTATATTCCGTAACGGAATTTCCACTTTGTTTTGTAGGTTTTCGTCGCTACGACTTTTAGAATGTTTTTTTAAATCTACTTTTTTGCAGGCATCTCGCTAGTATGCTTCCTTAAATGATATTCTAAACTCCCTCTATATGCAAATTTACAGTCACAAATACTGCAGTTAAACGGCAGTTTCTCGAGAGGATGATTATTTATATGATGACTTAAACTACTTGAATGTGCAAATTTTTTGTTACACAAATGACAATTAAATGGCTTTTCGCCAGTGTGAGTACGTACATGAGTATTTAATGCTTGTATTCCTGCAAACTTATTATCACAAAATTCGCACGCAAATGGTTTCTTGTCGGTATGAGTTTTTAAATGTTTCGTTAAATGCAATTTTACTGCACATGCATAATCGCAAAACTTGCATCTGAATGGTTTCTTATCTTTGTTGTGAGTTCTTCTTTCATGAACCACTAAGCCGTGCTTCCTCGTAAATGCACGGCCACAAGTATTACACAAAAACGGTTTTTCTTCCAATTGATATTCTGGAATCAAAGTATCATCTTCAATGTCGATTGAATGGTGCAAATCTGCCAAGTCGAATTCATCGATTTCTTCTGGTTCAATCTTGACGTCCATATCTGGATGGCACAAAATTTCCTGTAAAAAAAGAATCATTAGTAAATGCAACCGAATAACTCAAAAAAAGTCAAAAGTTACCTCTTCGATAGTTTCACCTGCATTTATCCAAGTGGCTTCGGTCACCAACGCAATCTCGAGTATTTCCGATAAAATTGCACTGGTCTGCTCTTCGCACAACCTGTGCAAAATTGGTCCTGGTTTCATTCCGGTCACAAACTTATCCTTGACGCGAAAATCCAAATGTTGACCAAACTGGCATTCAGATGCGGCCTTCTTCACTTTGGCATACCATTCGTCGATTCCTTCTTCATTTTGTCTCAACTCGTCAAACTCGATATGTTTTGGATATGCCAATACTTTCAGTTTAAATTCTCCATCCAATAAATTTATGAGTTCGGGCAAAGTCTTAGTGATCGGTCTGGTCGGATAACACAGATTTTTTAAAATGTCGTAAACAGCATCGCTGATACAAGTCAAGAAAGTAGCCACCTGTCGATCCTCTCCAATGGCACTTGTTTCAAAAAATTCCAGCAATTGTTTGCTGAACACTTCCCAGTCGGCGCCAACGTTAAAAATACTTAAAAGTGCAATATTGCCAGGATTAGTCAGATCTATGGTTTCCATTTTTAAAATTGTCTAAAAATAAATTAACGGAAAATTGTGGTTATTATTGGTCACTAGCTTACCGGTTGTTATCAAAACAAGTGATTTTCTCCCAGAAACTGCCAGAAATGTCACTGCTTTTAACCTTTTAACAACCAAACAAAAATTAAAAACCATGGAGTGTTTGTGTCGAATTTGCCTAAAAAGTTCGCAAAACTTGTCGAATTTATTTTCCGACGATTTACCCCATCAAATTGAAGTTATTTCGTCCATACAAGTAAGTAGACACCGAATTTGCAAGAAACTTTTCACTTCCGTTAAAACTCTAAAAATCACACCAGTGGCGGCGGTGCCAAGCGTGAACTGGGCTTCAGCCCATCTGGGAAAATATAACAACATTTTTGTTTTATCTAAAAATGTTCCTTCTCTGTTCTCTCCACTATATTTATTTTTTTTTATCTATGCCTGCATTTTTTTCATGCGTAGAATCTCAAATAATAAAATGTAAAAAAATTGTTCTAGGTTCTGCTGAAGGCCGGACAACCACCTGTTGTTACTGTCTGCCAGTGACGCGCCTGGGAGTATTAACGAGATTCCCACAAAAACTTTCTTTTTTTATCAAAAGCGATAGCTCAGAAACCTACTCACTTTAAAAACTACCCGCTTTTTATTCTATTCGTGCACGTCAGTGGCAGACAAATAACGGATTAAGTCCACCGTCGATGATTATTTTGAATTTACTGTAACTTTTTTGCATTTACAAAATTAGATTTTTTATATTGCAAGTAGAGGGGCTACTTATTTCGAAATATTTTAAGTCCAAACATGAAATATTTTTAGTTTTAGCTGTATATTTTTTAGATTTTAACGGACGAGAGGTTACCGACAACAATATGCGAAGACTGCGCGAAAAATGTCCACTTCCTGTACGATTTTCGCAAAACCATCGTCGAAAGTGATGCGAAACTAAGGGAGCGTTTAGTTTCCGAAAAGGAAACCGATTCGAAATATAATAACGACGATATCGTGATCGACGAAATCAAATTGGAACCTTTCGAAAATAGCGGATCTGATACTTCATCTGCAAACGTCGAAAGAGATTCCGTCAAAAAAAGAAGACTACAGCGAGCATATTCTTGTCAAAAGTGCGACTTTACGACTACTTCGTATAAATTGCGAAAAACTCATCATTTGGTTCATAAAAGTGTTATTAAAGTAGTTTGTAACATTTGTGGAGCGTCGATCAGGTCGGACAACTTGGGCAAGCACATAAGTAATATTCACACGGATTCGCCTGCTCCCTGTAACATCTGTGAAAAAGTTTTCAAAAGTAAAGAATCCCTAAGGGGTCACATGATCTCGCACGAGAAGATATCCTTACAGTGTGCAGAGTGTGGAAACGTTTATAACTCGAAAAAAGGCTACCAGAGGCACGTGAAACGACACACCGGTAACTTTTCTTATTGCAAACTTTTTGCTTTTTTTTTAAATTTTATACTACTCAATTTTTTTTTCAGATGCCGATTCCAGGATAGCGGAATGTTCGATTTGTGAAAAACGATTTTATACTAGAACCGCTCTGAAGGCGCACTGTCGAACTCACACAGGTGAGCGACCTCATCCGTGTCCCTATTGTAAAAAAGGATTTTCCACCAGTTTTGCTCTTAAAACTCACACGAGACAACACACCAACGAGAAACCGTTTGCTTGCGAGCACTGCGACGCAGCTTTTCCGCAGAGAATTTCTCTTCGAACTCACATTAAATCGAAACATTCTGATAAAATTATTGTTATCGAACAGAAATAATAGTAAAAGTTATAATATTGGACGCTTTTTTTAACTCGCCCTGTAGAACACGTACCAACCTTGAAAAGTTTGGTTAGTTCAGAACTGTCAAAATACGAAATGACATTTTGAAGCCTTTTGAAAAGAAAATAATGGAACTGGAGTGTCGAACTTGTTTAAAAATTTGCGACAATTTACTGGACTTGTATGCCGATGATTTGCCGCTCAAAATCATGTCGATATCGGCGGTGCAGGTATCAACTACAGGTTTTTATGCAACCGACAGTTTAGTTTCGTTTTTGTAGATTTTGGTCAACGACAGGTTACCTTCCAAAATATGCGAAGAGTGCGTGAAAAACGTGCACCTCTTGTACGATTTCCGGCGCATTCTAATAAGAAGCAATGAGATTTTACATGAACGCCTCGTTAAAGAGGAATCGAGCAGCGAGGAAGTCCACCAAGACTTGGATACGCAAGAAACAAAATTGGAACCAAAAGTAGAATTTGTTACGTACGACGAAGCGGAAGGGACAAGCGAAAAAGAAGAGATGTATAATTGTGATCATTGCGAGTTTACGACTGCCGTGTATGATTTGTGGAAAAATCACAAAAAAAGCAAATCGCACACAGGAGTGGAAAAATCGATATGCAATTATTGTGGGAAATTAATCACCAAGTATAATTTAAGTAAGCACCTGTTGACTCACACGGAAGCGCCGGTGCTGTGTAAATTTTGTGGAAAACAGTTTAAAAATTGGGGTTCTCTCCGAGGACATTTACTGAACCACAAGGGGATTCGGCATCAGTGTGCGGTGTGTGGAAGAATTTATACGAACCGAAAGAGCTACTCGGACCACATAAAGAGGCACAAACGTAAGTTTTGCGGTTATTTTAGTGGGAAACGTACTGATTTTAAAGTTTTAGTTGGAGATGTTAAGACTGTCAAGTGTCCCACATGCGGAAAGCTATTTTATGACAAAAAGACGTTGGTCAAACATATCAGGAGTCACACGGGCGAACGACCCTATCCTTGTGAATACTGCAAAAAGGGATTTTCAAGTAGTAACGCCCTGAAGACGCACATACGACAACACACAAATGAAAAACCGTACGTTTGCAATTATTGTGATACAGCCTACACACAGAAGGTTTCCCTCCGGACGCATCTCAGATCGAAACATTCGGATATGTCTAATTCTTAATGACAAAAAATCTGTAAGCCACTAAAATAAATTACAATAAATATGTTAAATAATTTGAGGTTATGTCGCCTGGGGTCCCTAAAAACAAACTTTAATTGTCAAAGACCTGTCACTGTTTATTTACATTTGTCTTCAAGTGAATCAAGTGTTTTGTGTCGAAAGAAGAATGGACCGAATGTGTCGGACGTGTTTGAAAGTTTCCAACCTCCTATTCGATTTATTTGCCGACGAATTACCACACAAAATCGAAACGATCTCATCGGTGCAAGTAAACTGGGACTATTATTGATCTCTTCGGGTTAAATAATGATATTATTTAATTGTAGATTTTACTGGACGCTAGATTTCCTTGTAAAATTTGCGAAGAGTGCTCACGGAATGTCCACCTGCTGTACGATTTCCGCAACATTATCATCAAGAGTAATGTCGCTTTGTTGCGAGATTGCATCAAGTCGGAATCCGGAAATGAAGAGGACATGAACTTGGAACCGAAAGTAGAACTCGTCACCTTAGATTCCTGGCTGACGAACGACGTGGAAGAGAGTAAAAAAGATTGTAACCTTAAATTAGAAAAAACGAAAGTTTATCGTTGTGGTCAGTGCAGTTTTTCCACTTCTGTGTATAATTTGTGGAGGAATCACAACAGGAGCAGTATGCATAAAGAGGCCGAGAAGGCGGCTTGCGAGGTGTGCGCGAAGGTCGTTACGAAACATAATTTGAAAAATCACATGCGAGTGCATACGGAAGACCCAGTGTCGTGCGAATATTGCGGAAAAGTTTTTAAAAATGTAGGGTCTTTGCGGGGGCACGTGTCGGTTCACGAGGGTCACCTCTTTCAGTGTAAAGTGTGCGGGAAAGTTTACAAAAACAGGAAAGGTTATACGGACCACAGACGAAGACATAAACGTAAGTTGTATGTTTTACAGTGGAAGAAGTACGATTTTCTTGTTTTAGCCGGCGACGCCAAGTTCAAATCGGACGAAACAAATGTAACACTGAAGTTTTTAGAAAGCGAAGATTCTGTAGACCATGAAAATGAAAGTTCCGATGGAGAAAAAATTATTTATAACTGCAAAAAATGTGATTTTACAACTTCGGCTTATAATCTGTGGCGGAATCACAAAAGGAGCAAGTCTCACATAGGAGTGGAAAAAGCCGTATGTAACATTTGTGGAAAAATGGTTAGAAAGACCCACATAATGCATCACATTCGTACTCATACCGAAGCACCGGTCACGTGCAAATTTTGCAACAAACAGTTTAAGAATGTGGGGTCTTTAAGGGGCCACCTACTGATTCACAAGGGAATTAATTATCAGTGTATAACTTGTGGGAAAGTTTACGAAAACAGAAAAGGCTACTCAGACCACATGAGAAGACATAAATGTAAGTTTCATATATTGAAATTATGGAATATTTTTAACTTTGCTTGTAGTGGGTGACGTAAAAACCGTGGAGTGTGCATTATGCAGAAAAATGTTTTATGATAAACAAACACTGGCGAAACATATTCGGAGCCATACAGGCGAGCGACCGTATCCTTGTGAGTACTGCAAGAAAGGATTTTCCAGCAGTAATGCTTTGAAAACTCATATAAGACGGCATACAAATGAGAAACCGTATGCCTGCAAATATTGTGACATGGCTTTTCCGCAGAGGGTGTCGCTCAGAAATCATTTGAGAACAAAACATGCTGATAAAATTGTCCAAGAAAATTCTACGTAAAAGTAAATAATTTAATTAAAATCTCCATTTGATTGTTTCTCAAGGGCTTTTTATTACCCATCCCTTCTTTTTTAGAACTAGGGTAGGACGATATTGAAAAAATCATTCTGTTGAAAATAATAATAATTATGTATTGCGGTGAAACCCTGAGCAAACCTTCCATCCCTTGATTGAACGAAGTACCAGATTGGAACAGTAAACAAAAGGTAAAATTTTATTTTTATACCAAACAATTTTTTGGCTTGGGCTAAAACCGTTTTCGACATACAGACAAAAAACCAAAATACGGGACCACCTTTGCACAGCCCTAAAGTAAAAAATTATAATATTGACATTTTCCCTGTAGAGCGGTTTTTCCCCGAACCGTGAAGAAAAATTATAATAAAATTTTTGACGGCACCTCGTAACTAAGTGTATCAGAGGTTGCATAACCGCATATCATTTGTGAAGTAGAGTAAGTTGCATAACCTACACAATAATATGTCAAAATGATAATTTGCATATTTTGATGTTTTCTCATAATAAATTTAAAATATAATGGAACTCGAGTGTCGGACTTGTTTAAAAATTTCCAATAAATTACTCGACATATTTTCGAACGACCTGCCGCACAAAATCGAAACAATTTCGTCTGTCCTTGTAAATTTTACGAATCCACAGTTTTCACCTCATTTTACAAGATTCCTTTTTGTAGGTCCTGGACGACGAGCGATTTTCATCTAAAATATGCGAAGAGTGTGCTAAGAACGTTCACCTCCTGTACGATTTTCGTAGCACGATCATAGCTTCCAACCAGATGTTGGAGGAACGGTGCATCAAAAAAGAGAAGGACTACGAAAGTGAGGAGTTCAATTTGGTGCTACCCAAAGTGGAAGTTTTATTATTGGAATCCAACGAACAAGACACCGAAAACAAAAGTGAAGTTGCCGATTGCAGTAGCATGGACGATTCTGACGACAAAAAAACTCAAGAGGTCGCGAGATCCATTTGTAACGTTTGCGGGAAATTAATTTCAAAATACAATTTAAAAAAGCACATCCTGACGCATACCGAGTCGCCTGTGTCGTGCAAATTTTGTGGAAAAGAATTTAAAAATTCGGGTTCATTACGAGGGCACGTACTGATTCACAAAGGCATCCACTATGAGTGCACGGAGTGTACAAAAATATTTACCAACAGAAAAGGTTACACAGACCACATTAAGAGACACAAATGTAAGTTTCGTGTTGTGATGTTATCCGAAAAATATATTATACGGTTTTTATATTTTTAGTCAATTCCAAGACTATCGAGTGCTCTGTTTGTGATAAACGTTTTTACAGTAAGTACAAACAGTCTGTCCACATGAGGAGCCACACGGGCGAACGACCCTATCCCTGCCAGTACTGCAAAAAGGGATTCTCAAGTGGTCACGCATTAAAAACGCACATAAGACGGCACACGAAAGAAAAACCCTTTGCTTGTGAACATTGTAACATGACATTTCCGCAGAGGGTGTCGCTTAGAACGCACATCAAATCGAAACATCCAGATCGAGTTTTGGAACAGAGCAGTTCGGCTCAAGACTAACAAAGTATTGATTTTTTTTTATTATTTTATTAAAGTTTTATTATTAGAAAAACTCTTGTTGGTTGGCTTAACCCTCCACGAACCATTATTCCTTTTGTGTCACGTAGAATTTCAAATAAGTAACATGGACACGTAACCGCTGCCTTATTTTAGTCGATTAAGGCGTGGCGCCATCTGATATTAAAAATTCGCGCTCGGCACGAACATTTTATTAAATAAAAAATTAGACTTGGGAATTAAATATTGTCAGTTTTGGGTGCGGTATCTACGTGTTGCAAAACTTTTCAAAAAGACTGAAAAATATTTACGACCATTAATTTTTTTTACTTAAAAATTTTGCGCGGCAAATTAAATATTCACGATTTAAATTTATTTTCCCGTTTGTTGATAGATCAGGGACGTACGAGTAGAAATTGTCATGACGTCAACAAGGTGAAATCTTTCGTGTGATTCTCCGTTGTAACCGAATATTCATTTAACATGCAACCTAAGAGTCCTACAGGAGTTAAAGCGGCGAGTAGATCTTTGAGCCGAGCCGATCTTAGGCTGAGGCGCCACCATACTTTAAAATTGCAGTTCTAGAAAAACAAGGGTTCTCTGAACTTATTCGCTTGGTGACCACATCCCTAAAGGCGACCGAACTCAAAAAATTGTGGAGTTGAGAATTTCGTTAATCTATTCGTGCGCGTCGAAAGTAGATGGATGCGAAAAAAATTCTAAATGTTCTACTGTGAGATATTCATCGTATTACTCATCCAATGCTGCTCACAAATTTTGCCACGAAATTCATCTACTTAGATCCGTATAACGAATAGTGTAGTTTATATTATGCGGGTGGGCGTAAACTCGCTAGCTTTTAATCAGCTATTTTACGTTTTCTTCAATAATACACTGTAAAGTTCTAGCTTATATAAAATTTAATAGATTTGTACATTAGTTAAGTATGCAACACGCAATACTTGTGTGTATTGACAAGACTGTGTTTACAGGCGCTGTCGGTCGTTACGCGTTAAATTCTGAAAAACTGAATACTGAATATTACAATAAATAAATAACAATTGATTGAAAGAAAGGGGGGGGGGCGGTGCTAGTCAGTATATTGTAAAAGGATTCTATTTATCGTTCAATGTAGTGGCGCAGCCAAGGGGAGTCCCCCCCCGACACTTCTTTTTTTTTAATGATCGTAGTCGCTTTTTTACCGGTGCAATGAAACATTTTTTTAAAACAAAAAAATTATTGTGTTCGACGGTTCGATATGATTGCAGTAGAGACTATGCCGCACTTAACGGGCGAGGTAACGTGGAAAGCTAGCTGCCGCGGCTAAGTAGCATTTGATTTTTTAAATTTAGACCAACTTTTAAGGGCAACTACTCCACTGTGCATTTATTAAAAATAAATGGCATTTAATAAAAATATCCAAAATTTCACATGCGACAAAACTAAAACTTGCCGCCCTGTGCAAAGGCATCGTTCCTACATATGGTATCGCCGGCCCTGTAGGTACTTTTTACTATTTAATTTTATAGGAAAAATGCGTAACACCCTGTAAATGTATATTTTAGCCATATCCGGAAATTAAAAAAGGGCCCATAAATATTATTTCCCGGGCCGCTAAGATGCTGCCCATCCGCCCCTGATCACGGGGTTGATTGATTTAACCATTTTATTTAGCATTTTTGGTCGCGAATTTAAAATTTGAACATTTTAAGAATTATAGTTGCGATCCCAAAATAAACAAGGGCAGTCATATTCTATCTACCACTGACGCGCATGAACGGATTAATGAGATTCTCGCTGCCACAATCTATAATTTTCACTAACATAATTTTTTTTTAAGTTCAAATAATGGCATATCTCTGCGACAACCCGTTTTTCTGTGGACTCCCAAAATTTTCTCGCAAATTAGTTTTACGTCCGGGGGTCTGGAGGGTATAGAATACTCTCAGCATTGGCTACTAGGTAACTCTTCAGTTTTTGGTGCGCGAACGGTGCACCCCCAGACTCCCCCGGTTTGTCAATAGCGGCACTGAAGCTCAACCAATAATTGAAATTGTAATAAAATATAAATATGTTTAACTTCAGGCTTCGAAAAAAAAAATTTTTGAAAAACTTGAAGCTAAACATGAACTAATTTTATAAGGAAACTACCTACTTTTATGCCCGTACTAATAGTCACGAATTAATCCGAGATTCAAGATAACCCTAGGATTTACCGATGAAATTACTGGAATTTAGACCGCATCGTAGCAACAGCTGCTATTTCTAGAATTAATCTTGAATCTCGGATTAATCCGTGACTCTTACTACGGTTTATGCCATCGATGAACGGACTTCTACTCGCTGACGTGCAAGTAACTTTTTAAATTTTGAATATAGATTTTAAGGATTTTAAACCGGGGAGTTTGAGGGGCACTCCAGTGCACGCTATGCTTTTATTCGTGTGTTACTCGGTAGCCAATGATGGAGAATATTCCATATCTTCCAAACGAGGGCGGCCACATTACTGATTTATAGCGAGGATATTTTTAAAAAAATAATTATAAATATAGTAAAATATATGCAGGTTGTTTACAAATCTTATCCGTTATCTGTCTACAACTGACGTTCATGAATGGATTAACGAGATTTCCGCTACCGTGATCTTTGATATCTCTCGTTAATCTGTTCATGCGCGTCAGTGTAAACGGGTAACGGATAAAATTCGTATTTAATAAACGACATTTGTTTTAAACGTTGAAATTTGCGGGTGAGGACCATGACCGCCCTTGTAAATAATACGAAGTTCTGTTCCGCCACTGTACCTGATTTAAAAATGCAATAAAATTAAATTAATTAAATAATGTCTTGCGGCTCACCGATGTAGATAAATCTACAATTTAAAAAAAAAACCCAAACATGGCAAGGTCCCAAAAATGCTTAATTTAAAAAGCGGACCTGTACGATTCTAATTGATTGGACGATAAATTAATGAAACAACCATTTGTTACATAAATAAATAAAAAAAATAATTTACATATTTGGACAGTTTTTACGCAACATGAATAATTATTTGTTGGTTTTTTTGACATTATTTTCAAGTTTGTGTCGGTTTATTTGAGAAATTCGATATTCCAGTAAAAAATTAATTTTTTGTTTCTTTAATTTTTCGTGCCGCTTCGTGGGTAATCGAGCGCTCTCGTATTATATATTCGACGGTTTGTTGAACGCCGATTCGGTTATTCAGTTCGCGCTTGTATGATGGAGGAGGAGTTGCGTTGCTTTACTTGTAAACAATATTATAGTAACCCGGTGTTATTGCCGTGTTATCATGCATTGTGTTTGAATTGTGCGGTGCAATTGCAACAACCGGCTCAAAGTGCAGGTGGAACCACCATTGGTTCTGCCGGTACTTCGGGCGAAAATGCGGAAAGCTTAGCTTCTGGAAGTTCTGATTATCAAGAAAGCGATAAATTATCAATTTTGAGTGAAACGGACAGCGGCGTCGTGTGCACCTCCAGGCCCAACAGTTACGTGGGGACCCCGAACGGTTCGTTTCCTAGTGCATTGTCGTTGGGTTGTCCAATTTGTCATAAATTGGTGTATTTCGACGAAAACGGGGCCTACAATTTACCCAAGTACATAGTCATGCAGACAATCGTAAATCGCTTTTGTGAAGTCAGAAGTCTTACGTTAAAATGTCAAATGTGCGAGAACGAACCCGCTAACGATGCAACAATTATGTGCGAACAGTGCGAAGTGCTGTATTGTGATTCCTGCAAGGACTCGTGCCATCCTTCCCGAGGACCCCTGGCCAAACACACTCTCATCGAACCCAAACGCGGACTCAACAGTACTTCTTTTAGGGGCAAGGACGGCAAATGTTTCGAACACGAAGAAGAAATAATTAACATGTACTGTCAGGTGTGCAAGGTTGGTGTGTGTGCTTTATGCCTCATGGACCCCCGTCACAATTCTCACGACGTCCAGGCAATCGTAACCATGTGCAAATCTCAAAAGGTGAGTTTTAAAAGTTTTTGCAATTCCACAATGAAACAAACGCGAAGCAACACGTTGCCGCAATCATTTGTTTTTTCGATCGTCACTTTTTTTTTCGATTGTTTATTATATTTATGACAGCTGCGCGCCTATAATAAAATCATCAATAGTAGCATTGTCCACTACATTGTGTCGAAATATGTGTGTACGCCAGCCCCCAGGGGATTCCGAGCGAACATTTCGATTTCGTTAAATGCGGATAAATTTATACGAATTTCGGCCTTTTTGACGCAATTTAAGGGGGAAACGTTAACTTTTGCGTGGTTAAAAGCCGAAAGCGTTTTGAATATTGATCCAACGCAAATATTTGCAGACCAGGCCAAATTTTAGCATCGAAAGTAAAATTTCTGCCCCCTTAAAAAGTTTCAAAAGCGCTATTACTTAATTTTTTCTTTATCGATTACGTGCAACAAGACGAAGACGGCGGTTGGTCGACTGACACGGCTCACAACCGGTTAAGATTGATAATTTCACGATGAAAGTTATTGAGTTTTTTTTTATATCAACCGGTTCTCTTTACCTGCATGACCGTACTACGTGTGCTGCAACTGGAATACCAGAAGAAGAATTCAACAATGTAAAGGTTAGGGAACTGACATGACATAATTGTCGTTTGTAAAATTGTCTTCCGATTCAAAAAATCTTGGCAGTGACGTGCACCAACTAGGGGCAGCGAGTACTTCGATTTTCTTATTGCTTCAGATGTTACATGACGAGTCAGGGCCGGATTTACCAGTAGGCACAACAGGTGATCGCCTGCGGCGTTAAAATATAAAAAGCGCAAGCCGCCAGGCATTTCCGCGTTTATGTTCAGCAAAAATAAAATATATTACATTTATGGCCGTACTAATAGTCACGGATCAATCCGAGACTCAAAATAATCCTAGAATTTACCAATGAGATTACTGGAATTCAGACCGTATCGTAGCAACAGCTGTTATTTCGAGAGTTGATTTCGATACTCGGATTAATCCATGACTAATATGCCCGTACAGCTGTTGCTACGATATGGTCTAAATTCCAGTAATCTCATTGGTAAATTCTAGGATTAATTTGAGTCTCGGATTGATCCGTGACTATTAGTACGGGCATAAGTATCTAAGTACAGTGCTATCATCGGGAGTAGGTCTTTCGAAAGAATGTAATATTTGGAGCAGCAGCCGATTACATTCACGTAGGTTGCGTCTTGATTAAGACGGCTTTCGCCGACTTAGTGAGGACATATGAATAGGAATGTTAAGACGCGTCTCCACTTATGCGGTTTTTGCCGGCGGCTTTAGTGGGAGATGTGTAGGCAATGTTAAAGCATACATAACTAGCCGCCCGGCAAAAACCGCCTAAGTGGAACAGTATCGTATAACATGCCGCGCGGCGTATGTTACGTCTGAGACTTTTACACACACAGGGCTGGCTCCCGGGTTGGAAGGCGGTCCAGCACGCGGATCAAACCTGTGTGTGTAAAGGCACCCATTAGCCTGGGCGCTAGACTAGCTAAATCCGGCCCTGTGAAGAGTGCTCTTTACAAAGCCTAAAGAAAACCAAACGTCAAACGCACAGTGGACCTAAAATTATTTGTACAACAAAGTTGTAGTATCCTTTGACCTTTTTAAATTGATAACTAAAAAATGAACCAAACGCCGAGGGGGGGGGCAAATGTGATATCTACCTAGAAGTTTCATTTGACTATTTTAATCCGCTTTTAAAGATGTAAGGGGGGGTGATGTATGGGAACTAAAGATTGTGACCAACTGTGACAATAGGGAAGGGGGTGTCAAAAAATCGAAAAAAAATTACGGGTGTTCATTATGGATGCTACGAAGCAAATGCTCTTTGTACATTATTATATTCATCGGCGGGTCGTATTTTGCTGCAAATGGGGGGCGGGCACAGACTAGATGTGTGGGGTCAAAGTATAATTCTACCTTATTATTACGCTTATAATAATAATAAATATAATAAAAGCATGATAAGCGTACCAAGTGCCATCTGCATCGTTTTATTAAACTAAAATTTACGCAAGGAAATCCCAGAGACGTTTAACTTTGCCGACAGGGCTGTACCACTTGAGCTACGATGCAGGCCCGTAGCCAGGATTTAATTTCGGAGGGGGGGCTCGTAAAAAGTAACATTTTTGGGGTTTCCCCTTGTGGGAAGTTTTGCTTTGATGCGTTTCTCACACATCTTTCTCGCTTAAACGAGAGAGAGACTAAACTGTCGTTTACACTCGAGTTGGCTTGAGCATCCCAGTTACGTTCAATTTGACCCACTGAGCGTCGCCACTTGAGCTACGCGACCAGCGCAACGTGTAGATGAGCTTTTTTCTGTTTACTTGTTTGAAACAAAATCTTAGGGCAATCCAGTACTTCGGAGAGATTGTATAAAATTTTCTACCATCTACTAGCCGTAAAAATCGACCAGGTGTGGAGCGAGGCATCGTTAACGGCGTATTTTATTATAAGTAAAATAAAACCACATCACAAATTTAGGTAGACCGGCGCTGGTTGGTAGACCGCATGCAGCACCAGATTTTCTGCACCAGAAAAATCCAAGTCTGTTATTTCTACCATAATGCACCTTCGATTGTTAACCTGATAAATTGGGAAGTTATATCAGTGCGGCTTCTACAATGAATCATCAATATGATTCCACTCAATCCAAGCATTAGGACGCCAGGGCGGCCGGTAGTATACCTGATCTGCTTGTTCTAACATCGATTGTAGTTAGTATCTCTTGGGTTCCGAAACCGGGGGGTCTGGGGGGTATGGAATACGTTTAAAAACCCCCCAGTGCCTCTTATGGTGATAGATAACCGTTTACTTTACAGCAGGTTTATGTAAAACTACCTTATGGTAGGTAGGAAAAGGCGGAGCCGGACAATTGAACGCGACAGTTTGAACCCAAGGATGTTAGAACGCTAGGATGTTTGAACGCAGGGATGTTTAAATGCAGGGATGCTTGAACGCAAGGACGCAACGCCAGAAATAAGATGCAATTGCATCCCGTCCCCTTAGAAAAAATCACAGTTTTGAGTCCACGTCGAAGGAGATCCACTCACTTCCTGGTAGCACACTTTGTGGAGTGGTACCGGTCTAGAGGGATATTTTTAGCGAGTATAGCCTTTGTCAAAACATCCCAGAGCGGAGGGGACCGGTACGGAGGGTCAGTTTTGACAAATCAACCATAGCAAATCTCGGGTCGGGATCTGTCAGTTAATCGATATCACGAGTAGAGCTTTAACTTTTGCACTATTAGAAAGAGGACAAAATTCTGAGCATTTTTTGTAATTAAATTTTTGCGGATTATCCATTAATTTTCGAGAAAACGGCATTTGATAATCAAAATTTTTACATGCATTGTAGATGTGGAATTTCAACCAACGCGAGTGTTCTATTGACGGTACGCGTGGATTAATATACTCTTACTGATAGCCGTAGCGCTTGTATTCAGTTGTTGACCACCGTTTTTAGGGTGGATTCTCGATTGCCTTGGTTGCGTTCGTCACCGGAGCGTCGGTAAAAACATCCTCCTAGATAGCTCCAACTCGCATACTCTCTTATGCCGGAGTGCTTAACGCGAAATGGGCGACGGCGAAACGGCCACAGCGAAATGTCCTAGACCGTAAGAGAGTTGGTCTCTCTCCGAATCCATACCGGGGTATCTTACTGTTAGCAGTTTATCATACTAAGTACTAGGCCAATTACCGTTTCTGCGACGTTAAAAGCCCTGGTCATCTTGCACTTCTGGCCTAATCTGCTGTAACTCTCAGGTGTAAGGGGGATACATTTATTACTTTACTTAATTAAAAATACAAATGGTGGAGACTTACATTTTCAAGTCTAACGCACACTGGGATCGTCGACCTTTTAGGTATTTTTTTTGTTAACGTAATTTCAGACTCTTTGACGGCTCTCCTTTGGCGTTTACGTACGAATTTGAAACTTGAAATATTGCAAAAGGAAATGAAAATAAATTCGGATTACCGAGATACAACGGCTTGTGTGCTGAATACCAGATAGGGAAATAAACAGCAATACGACACGAATTGAAAATGTTGCCTGTAAATAAATAAGAAATACGCGGGAATAAAGTAGAAAATATAATGCGAGAAATATTTGATTCGGTGGGTTCCCGATAATCCCCTCTGATTACATTGTAGGGATACGAAACTATATAGATCTCAAGGTCACGTGTACTGCTTAAGTGCCTGTTTTGTTTTGAGTGGACCGCCATGAGGGTGACACGTAACAATACATCGATTGTTCTTCAGATTTCTACATCCATGTCGCCGAGTATATATTTTTAGAAACAAAAGCCATCTGCGGCGAGGAAAGAGAAGCTTACCTTCCAGACACATCGATGTATGATATATCTAATCAATACGATTTGACTGTCTGATTAGAGAGCTCGGGAGCGCAATAAAAGTTGTAATTGCTTTGTTTTACAAATTAAAGCGTCGCGATTATCTTCGTTCGATTTTTGCCGGAAAATAAACATCGAGAGTTGAAAAACCCCATATAACTTCCGATTATATTCAGACGGGTCCGCTTTTCTTATGTTTCTGCAAGATTTAATGTAACGCGATGTGGCATCGCATGCCAGCGAGACATATTGATTGGATCGAAAGTGTCATTTTAGATTTATCCGTCTTTTAAGTAGCATTAACGTGGATATGCCTTTGGGCTGCACTTAGAGGATTCTTTTCTTCCTGTGCGTTATATGACACCTGACACCCGTTCGATTCTTGTTATCTACCAACCACTACGAACTACGAAGCGAGAAAGAAAAGTCGAGAAACTTTTATTTTGTGGCAATGACGGAAAGTTGATGAAATCAACACTCACCCTGCTTGTTCCAGTTAAAGACCCCAGACATTTTTCGAGCGGACTTCCGATCCGAAATCTCAATTAAAAATTTTGGTTTTATAAAGGTTCTTGAAATATCACCATCACCTGGTTTATAGAACCTTTATAAAACAAAAAATATTGAATGAGTAATTTTGGTTTTATAAATGTTCTCGAACGTATTACCTACGCAAATTATTAATTGTTCGTGTGTGGCCCCCTTTAGGTATTAAATCGTTTGGCATTAAAAATCAATAAGGAAATTGATTAAACCAATTTCGAATTGGAACGTTGATTACTTCGGTCGTGAGCGAGATATCAGGGCCGGGATAAAAAGTTCAAACGAGATATTATGATAAACTCAAAATTAGATCGACGTTTTACGACTCAAAATTAATATTAGAACTCCCAGGGGTTGGCGCTCGTGGAAAACATGTGAATAACTGGAAATTCAACAACCACTTGCTTACTTTCCAATAAACTTTTATTCAATAAAAATTTTGTGGGCCACTGTTTCGTATAAAAACTACAACATTCTGGCGCATTCACATTTTCGCTTAATCTTAACAATTCTGAATTCAAAATTGAAAGTGTTATCGGAATTTTTGAACTGCTGCATGACGTACTTGGAAATTTCGATCCGATTTTCTTCGTCGTAACAATTGGAACTGTAGGTTATGTTGATGTTTTTGTTGGTCGGATGAGTGAGGATCACTTCTTGTTGAAACTTTCTACCTCCCCTGTAGGAAGGACCAAAATATTTCGTGGTTATCCACGTCGGCCGCGTCGTGTTCGCATCCACGCCCTGAATGGTCCAAAAAATGTCGTCTCCGATTTGGGTCCTCCAAAAGGTGAATGAAAAGATTTTACCCGTTCTCTCTACGCTCTCGCCCAATTTGACGTAGTAAATTCCGTCTTCTTCCGTTATTTTTGGATCCAACATTTTCACTATCACCACCGATCTTCTTTTGTTTTTCATTTGACAATAATTAAAAAAGTGACTAAACGATATCTGTGTTTGTTTGGTGATAAATTCGGAATGTAGCGATAAAATTGTTAATTTAGTTACGCGAATTTTTTTTAGCCGGTTTGTGTGCAAGCTGCATGCTAACGAGGACTGAGTTCGAAATTCCGATTGGACTACTTGGCGATGATTCGGAATTCAATGGTGTAGTGTGATGAGTCTTGAAGGGTAAAAATAGTAAACGATTTTCTATCCAAATGAATGACGTATGCGTGTGTGTATGCGTTATGAAGTTCATGGAGATGGAATGGACGTTTCTTCTGTTGTAGACAATTTTACACCATTATAAATGGAATCGTGCCAAGGTTCGCTTTAAAACTTGTAAACCTTTTTGTTTATTACTCAACGTTAAAATTTTACGTCTGCATATTTGATTATTATCGCCGCTCCGCGGAGCGAAATCGATTTCAGAGCGTCATATCTCATTTTGCGAGTTCAACGAAATTGGCAACATTCTGGGATTGTTCGAGTTATTTATATTTTTGAATCGAAATCGATAGAGCGCCTTAAGTTTTAATTTCGTTGTGGTTATTTTTAAAGCTTTCTTGTGTATACAGGACGCGCGTTCACGCAAGAATCTGAATTTATGTCGCTTCAAGTTGCAGAAACTTTAACGCGACACGTTTCCGTAGCAAGTAACGCGCAAAAATATTTGCTTTGATCAGGCAGGATATCCGAATCCCGGGGGGGGGGGAAGTAGCGTCCCCAAGATACGGGTTTTCGAACTCTCGGATTCTGTACTGCAAAATATCAACAACAGATTGATAGTTGTACAATTGTATCTGGCTGACGTGTAAAATTCGAAATAATTATTTTTAACTGCAATGTTCTGTTTTCGAGAAGCATAATTCAATTTTATTAATATACCCCCTAATATTTTAAATATTCTGACGCGCGATTCTGAAGTTGCATTTACAATAGAAAAATTATGAATTTTGATTTTTATTTGTAAAACTCTCTTTTCACGTGTCAGCTAGCTTTTGAGATAACTCAACAGTCATAAGAGCGTAGAAATGAAAGCCCACAATGGGGTAACTTTATGGTAACACTGTTACCATAAAGCCATTTAAACACCCCTATACTCCAATAAATACTAGAATACTAGCCAAATTTCTTGTTGTTCACACTTGGATGGGTGATCCTATGTTCCTATGGTAACCTCTTTAAGAACACTGCGAGTCACTGCTTTCCTACCAATCCGCACTGGCCAGTGTGTTAGCGTTTGATAAGCTGGAGGGGGTAGCTGCGGAAAGGAAAATAAAAAGATGTATATTTATGTATGTCAGTCCCGCTTCAAAATGGGGTTTTGGTTTCACGACGCGGATTTTTTCTATAATTACATTTTATTTCTTTTAAACGGAAATCTCGAGAGCTCGGGGAGACACAATTTAGTTCTGGTGATATAAAATGTAGGTGTAAATTTGGAGAGCCTGGAATACCCTCCAGAGTACTCTTTAATATTTATTCACTCGCCACAAACTGAGGAGTCATATTGTTACCAATATTGGGGGTATTCAGTATTTAGGGGGGCTCGCGAGGAAACAATTCGGATCTGCCGAACTCTGCCTAAGCTGAAACTTGACATCTACATTTTATATCTATAAAAATCAAAATGAAATGCTGTTCGTTGCCAAGCTCATAACTTGAGAACGACTGCGCCGTTTTTACAGAAAAAATTTGGAAAAGTTATTAGAAAATAGAAAAATCTGTGGAAAACTAAAATAACTTCATTTCTATTCCGATAGATGGCGCCACGTGCACAAATGTCGTTTGACAGCTTACTTCATTTCTATTCCGATATATGGCGCTACGTGCGCAAATGTGGCTTGACAGAATTTTTAAATTTTATATTCAATTTATAGGATTATTTATATAAACCCCCGCATTTAAGGGAAAAATCAAGATTAAATAATATGACTGCTCTAAGGCTGCACGAAGTTTAAAGGCCTAAATCGAAGTATGTACAGGGCCGGATCAAGCTATTTTAGCGCCGGGTGCAGATTAGGTAAATGACGCCTTTAATACTAATAATATCATATAGAATATTATAATCAAAGAAAAATGCAGTACCTTGGAATCGCAACAATTAAAAACCTCTCAATTTTGGCGCTGGGTACGGCGCCTCCATTGCACCCATGGTTTATCCGGCCCTGAGTATGTATTTCCGACAAAGGCAAATTATTTTATATTTCGTGAGATCCCGGGCGAAGCCGGGTATCCAGCTAGTTGATGTGTATTAACGAAATGTAGATGTTAATCCGGGGGGTCTGGGGAGTATGGAATACCCTCCAGTGCACTCTTTTCTTTTTATTTACTTGCAAAAACTGAGGAGCCCTGTAGTTGCTAATGCTGTAAAGTATTCACGAGGGAGGATGGCGACTAGCAAGAATAAACTTCGACTTTACTTAGCTTAAGCGGGCGGGGGGGGGTTGTACTTCTCGGACCCTCCGGTCGCCAGGAATCATGAAACATAATAAATTTAGAACACGACGAAAGAATTTAGAATGTTGAGGCGCTTTTGGGGTGGAGGTGTCAATATTTCGTACTGTGTGGGCTCTTACGGCTCCGTTATTCGGAGTCATATTATGATTTGTTATATTTTGCTTTTCCAAAAAAATGTGGTTGAGAGCGACTTCCTGTTTTAATTAATTTAAAGATAAAATAATTACCGTGAAAGTTGAGGTCATATTAGGTTCGACGAAGAGCAGGTGGGAAAAAGATGTTTTAATAAGAGGCTTCTTATCCGATCGATTGGGGTCCCCGATATTTAACCGTTAAGCTTTTATTACGCCATTTCTTTTACTTTACATTCAACGTAGCTAATACACCTGGTTTATATTAATTTGTGCGTAACTCTTGATATTTGAATAACTAGCTATAGGTTGTTGCGGAAGCTAGGGCGTTAGTCTCGCTTCTTATAGAATAAATTTACTTTCTCGAAGAATTAAAACAATTGAATGCTAGACTATCATAGTAAACTACCACTGTTCTTCTTAGCTTAAGTTGATAGGTATTATAAAATGTAGGTGTTAATCCGGGGAGTCTGTTTTTTTTATTAGCTTACCGAAACTGAGAAGCCATTAGTAGCTAATGCATCTTAAGCATCTTTTACGGGATTTTCATAATTTTTGTGAAAACGGTTGGTTTCCCAAAAAAAATTATTTGACCAAAGTTATAGTCCGTTAAATTCCCTATCCGGTTTGGGCCGTCAGTTTTTTCTAAAACGTTTCGTTTAAGAGATACGGGGTTTGCAAGAAAAGTAAACATAATAAAACCTGATTTTTTTAAACTTTTTTTCTTTTAATTTAGTTTATAACTCGAAATCCGTTGATTCTAGACGATAAGGGGTTATAACCTAATTTGTAGATAAGCGAATGATCTTTAAAAAAGTTCTAATCGATTAAGCTTGAAAAATTAATAATATCGGAGCTATAGCCGTTTGAAATCAGAAATACAAAAAATTGCATTGAAGGAAGGGTTGGGTGCCAACAGTGCCCTTTATCACCACATCAAAGGTTATCCACGGTCACGGGGACACCCTGTATATAGATAAATAAATTATCTTTCTAAAAACTTTTGAAAAATTAAATTTATTTTTAAAACTTAAAATTTATCCGCTTACTGTTAGAATAATTATTTTAGTGCAACGCCCCGAATTTTACAAGTAAAATTTCAACCCTTAACGATTTTAATTAACAAGTTTCGGTAGATAAATTTAGATTTCAATGAAACGAATTGTGACAATACGCGAGTTGAAATGAGCAGTCAAAGTTTAAACTTGCAGAAGCCGAAATGTCAATTCAGCACTCAACGTTCAACATTTTCTTAACTTTTCCAACTCAATTAGTGCGAAAACTAAAACGGCAAACAGCGTCTGTCAGAAACGTCGCTCGATGTTATGGAAAATAACGAGCCGACAACTGAAGAAATACCAGACAATTAACCAATTATGAGACTTAGCAACATTTTAATTAGGATTGCATTCGTTTTCACTTTTCGTGTGAGAATGTGATAAATTTTGTGGACCCACCCCGTACGTTGACGAAGTCAAAGTTTTACTTTGATCACAACATAAAAACATCGACAAACAAGTCGTTCCCCAGAGGACGTTTCGGAACATTAAACTAATAAAAAAAAAGCTTCTACTTAAATAAATTAAAATCGATATTGGTGTCGTCGACTTTTGCAGTTAATCAGCGTAATTAGAAAAAAAAGCCCGAAACAAACCCAAATGTACCTTATAATGTTATAATTTCTTTTAAATTGGCCCGACGCGTGCTATATACCGACGCGTAATTAGATAATAAAACGACAAATATTCGGTTGGGCAAATAAAAACGAAAAGCGAATATGGGAGTCGACGAAAATCCAGAGTAATTTAACATGATCGGTCTCGGAACAAAGTAAACGATTTTTCAAAAAAATAACAGACGAGAGAAGCGACGAGTATGACGAGATTCCTCAAACTTATTTAAATTCCTTGTCGAGCACTTCTTTTCGAAACTTATTCGAATATCGACGTTTTTACGTAATTAAAGGAGAAAAATTCTGCTTTATTTCAATTTGCGTTAACATCATAATTACAGAATAAATTAAATTCCTGGTTAACGCAGGATTATTGCATTGTTTGAACTAGTAGATATTGCATTACATTTTAATTAAAGTTCCCTGCCCGGACGACCGAAAGTAATCCACGACAAAAAAGCCAAATGAGAATAAATAAATGCAACTGTTCACAAATATACAGCGTTGCCAACTTTGTCGTTTAAATATTCAGTTACTGCGAAGTGGATTCACGATCTTTGCTTTTGTCAAAACGGCTCGGAGCGCAGAGATCGCGGAATCGAATCGAGCGACATCTGGTGAGAACGTCGGCCGCGGCGGAGAGTTGTCCTAGAAGCCCCAACATGGGGCCCAATGAGAATCAATTAAAATTTTTAACTCGATATTTATTTTTAATTAGAAATTTACGTTTTATAGCTGATGCAAAAAGACTCTTTTGAAATTAATCCACCCAATTTAACTACCCGTACCCCATTTTGCATCATTTAACAGCGGATAACTTCTACATGCAACCTAATTTTGATTTGTTTGAACCGCTCGAAAAGTAAATTGTTTAATCTGAAAGTTTTATTTTATTTTATTTTTCTTGAAATTCAACAATTTTTGTAATAAAATTTAATTCTACTGCGGATTTGCTTCGGGACATGTTTTTAAGGATCTAATTGAGCAAATTTAATCCTTTCCAGACCAACGGCATCATTTTGCACGTAATATTGTGAAATTTCGAAAAGGGACTGCGGATAGCAAGTCTGGTTTAATGTTGAAATTAATTAGCAAGTACGTTTTTATGTTGGAAAGGATTTTAACAAAAAAAAAAAAAAACAAATATATTTTGCACTTTTGCCGATAACTTCCCTACTCGTTTATCGATTTCTATTTTTCAAAGTTTTTTAGAAAGACAATTGATCGGCCTACAAATGTCATCCAATTGGTTTTTTCTATCAACAGCGTCGTTTTCGAGATATCGCTTGTCAAAATTAATTTATTCAAAATAGTATATTACACAACAAGGACGTAAAGAAATTAATTATTTACTTACTTAAATTATTCAAGGTGCGATCTCTTTTTGTTTAATTAAAATTTTACGCTGTCTATCGATTATTTCGGCGACCGAAAGTGCTTTTACGTGTCGTGTCCAAGTTGGGCGACACTGTTTAAGGTAAAAACAAATGTAAATCGTTTTATTAAATAAAACGAGGAACCTTGGGAGTTAAATAGTGGCGAATTGCGTGCGTACAAGGCTTTGCAGGCGAAGCTTATCTGATCCGGCTAATTACTACTAATCCTTTTTTTTTTTCTCTAATCTGATTTGATAGAAAAATGACTTTCGACGAATAAAATGGTGGTGTGCGTTTGTACTAAATTCGACAAAGACGATGTCGTTCAAGTTCAGCTCTCCACCTGAAAGAGAGTGAAAATTCTTTATTTAACCCAGTGAGCGATATTTTTAGCCGACCTGCAAGCACCCAGCGAAGCTGTTTTATAAGTCACATGTTGATTGACTTTTCAACACTTGGGTAAATATTTTGAAAAACGAGCTGCTGGTGTTTGTTTATTTTTGAATTTTTTAAGTGGTTACTTACACGTGTTAGGCACGACTACACCTGCGTCGCTACGATGCTCCATTGTTTATTTCAATTATTGTCCTTCTAGGATTGTAACTAAACGTTTGGGTTAGTGTCAAAACGGTGTAACCAAATGTATTTAAATGCTCAAAGCCGCACAAAGTACGGCATTAGACAAATCACCCTGTGTTAATTAGTGCATTGTTGAGGGTATACGGCGAACTTCAGCACTTACGGTTTATGCGACGACAGCGCCGTCGCCTTTGAACTTTTAATTAATTTAAGTAAGACATCATTTGTTTTTTTTTGTTGTTGTGGTAACAAAAAATCGGATGGAATTTAGATTAGCAATAAAAAAAAATGCGATGTCGCCGGAGCAAAACGGCTGACTGTCAATCGAATAACGAAATTGAAAATTAAAAAATGCGGTCGCCGACGTTTTGTTTCCAACTCTGACATTTCCCCGAGTCTTATTTATAGGTTATTGAATGAAAGCCATTATGGAATTTTCTATTATCGTAGGATGCTGGTCGTTCGAAAGTTCAAATCTAAATCACCTCTTTCGTTTGAGAAATTTTTCGTTGTCAATTTATCCCGCGATGTGGATATAAAAAATGTTTGGAAAGTTGAAGGAACTTTTCAGGACTAAAAAAGTTTGGTAATACTTGAAGTGAGTGAGTTGGAGGGGTAGGGTTTCCCGAGTATAATGGATGAAGTATGATGACGGAAATAAAAGCGAAATGTTAAAATGACGAGATAAGCTGGAAGATTTTTTAGTCGAGCGGAAGAAAAATTGCATTTTCAAATGGACTCGCGCGGTGGTGCATTATGAAATAAACCCCCGTCATCAGGTAAATTGCCGGGTGATTTGAATCGAAAACAAAAGAATGAGAGCGAATGGAAGCGGTTAAAAAAAACAATTGCGAAACGTTTTCTTAATTTGGCCTACTTCCTGCAATCTCGAAAAAGATTTTCTCGATATTATTGCGGAGTACTCAATTCTCGAGAGGAAATTGCGAAATTTCTACACGAAATGTCTTTATTCATTTACTTTGTGTAGTTAACTAATTTTGTAAAAAAAGAAGCCACTCCAAAAATCAATGAAGCAAACGCTTCGTGTCATCCAGTTATTTATTATAAAACTCGGAAGTGCAGAACGGAAGTGATGTATTACATTAATAAAGAGGCGAATGGCGCATACGATATTTATTTACTATTTACTACCATTGATTGATGGCGTGAAAATGTCGATATCGCGCAATTAATGAAGGTGTGACACTTTCGGGAGGTTTATTTTTGAAAACCAACTGCGTATTTAATTAATTTTGCGATAACATTAAAGTGGAGCTCGAGACGAGTTCAATGATATGCGACGACGACGTCCAAGATAAAATTTAAGTATTTCACACAAAAACACATATCTACAGGGCGATCATAAAAAAGGTGGTTTATCCCTCGAGAGCTGAAAGCGTAAAAAATAAGCGAGGGCTTTATAGGAAAATATAAAATATGTTGTCGTAATAATTGGTCCAATTTGCAGAAAAACTTTCGGGAAAGTCGCAGCCCCTAATATTTTGCTTAAATCGAAACGGGATCCGACGAGGGTAAAGGAAAATTTAGTGTAAGTGTAATTTCTCGCCTACCTACTCAAATGCACCTTAATTGTAATGGAAAAATAATGAGATTATAACGATTCGCTTCGTCCGACATTTTCGCCATCCTTTACTTCAATTACCGACATTTTCGCCAAGTTTTGCTAAGTTAACACAGCAGGGGTGAAATATCAACTAAACTTGCAGGTGTTTACGCTCCAAAGATTTCAATAAAAAACATCAAATTAATTCCAAGTTTTGCTAAAACGGAAAAACGAGTGGTATTTGACTTACTTAATAAAAGAAAATGGCCGATATTTGTTTAAAAAGGAAATTCTCGAGTGTTTTGTTTTTTTTGATTGTCAATTTTATATTCGCTCTGGCGTTAAAATAACAATTGAAAATGAGATAAATTATCTCGTTTTGTTTTTAAAAATGGCCGCGATTATTTAAGTATACAGCTTATATTTCAATTTTTTTGATTTTCAGAGCCGGACTTGCTCTTGGGTTTTTGTATTTTTTGCAGAAGAAATAAATTTTTTAAAGCTGCGATGATGTAAATTTTGGAAATTTTTAGTCGAGGAGCTAAAAAGCTATTTGAATGCTTTCATACTCCAGTTGTCTTTGAAAGTTCTCATTCCTAGAAATTCGTTACCACGGTTACGCAATTCCTGAATTTTAGGTTTTCCAAAATTTTAAATTGCTAACTAGAAACAAATGTCGAAGAAGAATCGCTGGGAAAATCTGGTGTACAAGTGAAGGAAATTCTGAGAACTTAAGAAAAATCTCAGAAAATTCAAGAAAACCTGAGGAATTGAAACGAAGTTTAAGAAATCTTGGGAAAGCAAAGAAATTTTAGGAATTCCATTTTTCTCATTTTCAAGCTTTTAAAAAAATATTGTAAAGGGAAATGTAATATTCAAAAATTCGCACTTTTGGAAACGTTTTGCTATGCTTCATAACCGTTCACTTTATACCGTGAACTGAAAGAGTAAAGTAGTAACTTATATTGCTAGAAGCACGAGAGCAGAATGGCCGGGGAAATCTGGTGGAAAAGTGAAGGAAAACCCTGGAAAATTTGAGAATATCTCAGGAGAAAGGAAATCTAATGAAATGAAGAAGGGAAATAACAAAAGAAAAGTGAATGAAAATGTGTATAACAAATATCAAGTTGGCAGCAAGAACTTGAACTTGCAACGCAGCGCACGTGCGATTTTTTAACCTTGCGCATGCCAAAAAATCCCTGCAACAAATCGCGGCGATCGATGGCATGAAAAAATCGCTTCGTGTAAGACTTGATTTGGAATTCTGCAATAGGTTCAAGACGGAAACTCAATACATGACATAAAGACCGGGGGGTCTGGGGGATTGGGAAGAATTATTAGAATAAGAGATGAATTATTTGAATTCTTCAAGACCAAACAATTATGTACCGACATGTCGTAACGATTTTTTATTACCGAAACCAGAAAAAATACGTCACATATCTTAAGTCTTATGCGCCGCCTATGGACGTTATCAGTGGCATAGCCAGGGGCCCCCAGAAATTATGTTTGTATTTCAATTTTCTAACTTTCTATTAAGGGGCCGTCCATTAATTACGTAAGGACAATTTTTGTAATTTTCGACCCCCTCCCCCCCCTTTGTAAGGGCACGTAAGATTGTGGCAACCTCCCCCCTCCCCCCCCCCCACATCTTACGTAAGGATTATAAAAAAAAATGAATTGACCCCCCTACCCCTTTTTATTAGGGTTAGGGGGGGTCAATTTTTTTTATTAAAAATTATTAATCATTTTTTGTTATTGGTATGTACATTTACAATTTAAAAACCTGTTTTTTGAGTTTTGGCTATTTTTAAATTTTGAATATTTTTAAATTTTAAATTTAATTTTAAAAAATGGCTTAAAAACCTTACGTAAGGACTGCGTCGGACCCCCCCCCTCCCCCACATAAGGGTCTGTAAGATTTTTATACTCCCCCCCTAAACCCTTACGTAATTAATGGACAGCCCCTAAGCGTTTGACCTTGAAATTTAAAAAAAAATTTGGCTGCGGCGCTATTACAAGACTCGCTTTGCTCGTGCCCCCCCAACTAAATTCCTGGCTACGCCACTGGAAGTAAAATTTTATCTTAATTTTATTCTAAAGTTCGCAAGTCCTGGATTTCAGTTACAGGTATTCGCGGTATCATTTTCGGTTGTTCTCGAACAATGACGTCGAACTTTAAACGAGGGGGAATCCCTTAAAAATTCTGGTATACATGACAAATCTGAATTACAGTTTACGATTTCTGAATATTAATTTACAAATCTGAATTTTTCCCTCTCCCTTTTTAATTATAATCGGTGTAGTCGTGGTGAAATTAATTTAAAGCAGTTGGTTCTTGCTTTAGCTAAGAACAGCTCTACCTCTCTCTTTTAGGGTCTGCTTTCGCTCTATGCAAAGGACATAGTCATCACTTCTTATTTTTCGTTAGAAGGGTTTTCTTGGCTGAATCTCGGTGGTTTGTCAATGCATGCCGGGGATCTCGCGTTAGCAGTCTTTCTTTTTCGAATGCTTATCCGTTCCGGATGTTGGCTATCATCGTAGCTATTTAAGCCAAGATGACTTACTAAGGAGTTTAATTCCTGAGGTGGTTTCTCGTTGCCTTGTATTTACACCCTGTACACGGAAGTGGATTCGAAGAGACCAGGATTTAAACTGCCATTGCAGGATTTACGGTCATGCTGCTGATGGTTTCCCTCTGCCTTAGGAATCACATAATTTTTGTGCGCTAGATTTTCTTTTACGAGATTTTCTAGAGTTTCCTTCTGAATTTCTTTAAAAATCCTTCGAAAAAATTGAAAAGCAAGCTTATCTACTATAGTATTTCTTAGATTTCCTCAGATATCCGTGTCTCTCGATTCACTATTTAATGAATCAGAGTCAGTGGCGTAACTAGGTCTCCCAAAACTAGAACAAAATAAATTTGTAAAGGCCCTCTGCCCCCTATTATTTAATATGGAAATAACTAAGTAATTTCATTCTCTCCCCTTCCAAAGTTCTGATGATGAGAGTCACTAAAAAATAAGTTAGCTTTGGATTAACTCTAACCCCGGATTTGAGCTGGTACACAGCAAAGAAATGTGCGTTAATAAACATTAAGGGGGGAGGGCACAACGGATGTCAGACCCCGGTTGAATTGTATGGTATGTTTGAATTTTGAGAATTTACCGATTTTTTTAAAGAAAATAAATTTTATTTCAAATTACTATTACTACACTTTTACGTCGACAACATTTAGATTTCCCGTTGATTGATAATAAAAATTTGCTCTATATGCCAGCAGATATTTATGTCACGGAACATACACGGCCATGCCTGGCAATTAAGCCAAAGCTGACATGATTTTTTTTATGGGGGGGAAGAACCCAGATCCACCTAAAAGTCATTTTTGCCCTATTTCCCCCTTTCATTTTTAATTTTTAAACGAAGTTTGTTTTTTATTTTATCAGATTTTAATTTTTAGCTTATAATTCATATCTGTTTTTTTGATTTATTCGAGTGGCAGTTCGGTTTTGTTTTTTTATGTTATAAAAGATCGCATGGGGGATGGAATGTTGTTTTTATAGATATATTGCAACAAACATAATATAAGATAGGCGACAATATATTGTGACAGACGATGCTTTGAAAAATTTACATTGTATAATCTTGACTTTGTATATATTGAATTTATAAAATTTATTGATCTACAAATAGAACCGTACGTAACGAAAACACATTCAGCAAAATCCCCTGCGGCGCTTTTTATTGCACTAAAATAATATTCTTATCTGTCGCATTGAAATGCCGACGCCAGTCCGCCACATCTTTTATTTGTTAAAGAAAATGGCAGGTTTGGTTATTTTTGTTTTTAACCTGTCGAAAAGTTTTTCGTTTGTTTCAGTTTTGTTTCCGCGTTCGTTTGTTTATTTTTAAAAATAAAATAAAATAATAAGAGGGAAGTTTGAAAAATAATCGATGCGGAGCGATAAGCGAGATAATTTAGTTACTCATGTCGCATCCATCTAATATTTTCAAATTGGATCTGATCGATTCTCCCTAGTGTAGCTTCATCACTTTGATTGCGCGTACTAAACGACATCGGGGGATTCGGTGCACAAATTTCGCCAAGTGACACAATCTTTTTTGTATTGACAAGCAAATTGTGGAGAACATTCTAGTCCCGGGTGGATTTGCATACAAATTGACCCTATTTTCACTTCTCCCAGTTACCCATGAAAAATGCATACCCAATTACAATGGTAAACATTCCACTTACAAAGCTAATTAAATATTTTAATTAATTCCAAAGTCGACGAAAAAATCAATTACCATATAAAAGACGTTCACTCGCTTAAATTGCATTCATTTGCATGGCATTTGCGCGTCGGAATATTTTTGGCGCGTCCCTCGTAAATCACGAGATATGACATCGCTAATGAAACGAATTAATTTCTTGGTAAAAAAATGAAAAAGGTGCGTTTGCGGCAAACCAGATGAACTCGTGAGATTACCTCGACTTCACGCAAGAAAAGTAATCCTCGAAAACAAACTTTCGGGCGAAGCCAGGGATTGATTCGGTCGTGATGACCGATAAGGACTCGTCAGGTTCCAACGAGCAACGTTAATCCACCTCTCGGTTCACGTTCTTGAAAACAGCCTCCAGCAAGAGGGGCAGGTACTATTTTAATAAAGTTCGCGGCTTATGGAATTCGCCGCCCATCAGAAATCGGCCCCTCGTAACATCGCCGGAACCGCCCTAAGGAGCTGTAATTCTCATACTTGAAATTTCTATAAATCTGCCGGTATAGTCGACCGAAAATAGCTTTGTAGTGCTGGAGGTAAATCGCCGACTTGGGATATGGTCTATAGAACGAGAACAAAACAGCTTTTGTAAATTTAAAAATCATCTCTCCGTATTTTCCCGTTTCTAATTAACGTTGGGATTATCTTTGCCCTTTTAAAAGTGTTTTCCCAGATAATAGAGTCTGACAAACCCCCGGGGCTTCCCCGTGGCAGATATTAATTATTAGTGAATTTATAAGCTCCTTATTTATAAACTACAAAGTAAGGGTTCGTTTGATTATTTCGGATACTTTTCAGTCGAAAAGCTTCGATTAATAAATGCAGATATTTATTTATTAATTTTTTGTTTTCAAGTCTGCGAGTCAATTATCCTAATCATCTTAAAATGTCGTTTACCTGAATGACTACGTTTGTACAAATGATGTTGCAAATTTTAAATAGAGCGTTTTGCTGGCTCATAAATTTGTCTCCTTTTCGTACGCATTGGGGTGTTTCTATGGCGACCCAGAAATTCGCGTTGCTGTTGTATGTTCTTTACTTGAAAGCCACAACCGTATACAAAACACAACACGAAATCACCACTCTCTTATGACGATGTCGTTTAAACAATTATTTTAAGTCTAAAACAATTTGCTTTTCAAATTTACATGCCATTTTGCATCGGAATTACCTCCTCAAGTCGCGGGGAGCGAATGCTACGTCAGATTTGCAATGAGGGTTGCTTGATGTTATTTGCTTGTTTTATCGTTTTCGAAACAAATGAATTTGCATTATATCGGCGAGACCGACCGAAAAACCGGTATGGTTAACTTTCGACTTTTGATAATTTATAAAAGTGCTAAGCCGTGGCCGCCGATTTATTTTAAACTAATTTGGGGGCAGGTTTTTCCAGGCGGAGACAAATTACACGCTAGACAAAAAATTACACAACTCTTTACGCGGGTCGATAAATGCCATTAAAAGCTTTAGTTACCGCTTGCGTGTTATACAAAACAATCCAAAAATTCGACTCACGTTTACGAACTCTGCGTTAAGTATGCACTTCATTTTTTTTTCGAATTCCGTGCGCGTTTGTTATTTCCAGGAGACAACCGAAAGTGAAACGAGCGGAAGAATCCCCTAATAAAAGCTGACGTGGCTGGCTGCATGTCGCAAAATTTTGTCAACATTTTCGTACGTGTGTACGAAGGACTCGGTAATCTCGTTTGGCGAACCTCAATCTCGGCGATAATTGGGCTAGATTTGTGATAAGAAAAATTACTTCACTGGCTCAAGGTTCGTAACGTTGTTGTACGCAACTTCAGTGTTTTGGTTGTAACGCAATTAGGCAATTAAGGGTTTCTGATCGCAATCTGAAATCTAACACTGAAATTATTTTATTTGCAGGAAATGAAATTTTCTATATGTAAAGCTACGGACACGATAGCTAAATCGGTCAGTCATCCCACTTCTGAACGAAGGGAATGCTCGCGTGATTCAAGAATTACGGAGAGATTTGATCAGATGAAAAGATCCGCAACTCAGTCGGTCGAAGCCCTTGTTAATATGTAATATTTTACAGCAAAAACACTTTTCTCTGAGCTCGGGGATGAGATTTTTCCGAAAAGAAATTAATCTTCCGTTCTTATCTTAGGTTTCTAAAGCGAGTGCTTTACGTGTCTTCCGAAGCACGGACGGCTATCTCTTAGCGTTAGCAGTTGATCACACTAAGTACTAGATCGTAGTTTAAAAATTATGAATTTTAGTCAATTAAATTTGTTGTCACGTGTAAACTTGGGTAGTGAAATGAGTCATGCGTATGACGCTTCATATCAGACTTTAATGCCTGTACCAATAGTCGCGGATTAATCTGAGATTCAAGATAATCCTAGGATTTGCCAATGAGATCACTGGATTGCTATTTCGAGAATTAATCTTGAATCTCAGATTAATCCGTGACTATTATGCCCATACTAATAGTCACGGATCAATCCGAGACTCAAGATAATCCTAGAATTACTGAAATTTAGACCGTATCGTATAGTCCCAGTCACTATGGAGACATAAAAAGGGGATTTTGTTACGAAAGGTCAAGGAAAGTTCTAATTTGGTGGATTTGTATAGTTTGATATCCTAATTAATATTCCGAGAGAGACCGCCGCTCGCGCCGCCATATTGGAAAAATGGTACCAAAAACCAGTTTTTTGAAAATATCTTCTCTGCAGTGCCACCTAGCTTAAAAGTAGTTATTAGAAAAATTAGAGAGTATGAAATTTCCTACAACTTTTGTATAAAATATTTTTTAATCAGATGAATAGTTCACGAGTTACAGGGGAGTCAAACTCAGCAAATTTCTACAATTCGCAAAATCGCTACTAGGTGTTCGAGACTGCCGTTTTCATAACAAAATTGTGGAAGTTTTTTTCTCAGCGGTACTATATGTTTTTTGATGTGATGAATTACAATTTCAAGTTTGCTGCCTTGTAGCAGGTCAGCTTCACAACAAAAAACGCAAAAAAATCTCAAAATTTTGCCATTTTTTTCAGTTTTTTGCTAATATCTCGAAAAATATGCGTTTTTCTAAAATAACTATTCTATACAAAATTAAAGTAATCAAAATTTTCTACAAAATACCTTAGTTGACTTTGATTTTCTAATGAGCGGTTTCGGTACTAGAGCGCGTTGAAAAACAGCGATTTTTTATCCTACCGCGAAAATTTCAAAAACGCCCACTCCCACTCACTACAACTCGAAAATTGTACATGTTATCAACAAAAACCCTTATACCATGTTAAAGTTATTTTTGAAAGTTTTTGAAAGAAACCGGATAAATTGAAATTTTTTGGAAAATATCAAAAGTGATATTTCTCAAAAACGCGCAAGTTTTTCGAACCAAAATTTTAACATTATTTGGAGAGACTTTTGCCCTACTTGCACACAAAATTTCGATATTGATTTCTTATTATTTTCATAAATATTAAAATTCCAAAATTTGCTTTATAGATAAAGAAATATCGCTGCCTTTTGCGTATTTTCAAAGTTTTGAAAAATATTAAAAGTTATTTTTCTCAAAAACGCACAGGTTTTTCGAAGCAAAATTGTACCGATATTTCGATAATATGAAAGTTTTTGAAATTTTCGAAAATAAAAATTATGGAAGATCGAAAATGCGCTGTTTTTCAGCGCGCTGTAGCGCCAAAACCGCTCATTAGAAAATCAAAGTCAACTAAGGTATTTTGTAGGAAATTTTGATTACTTTAATTTTGTATAGAATAGTTATTTTAGAAAAACGCATATTTTTTGAGATATTAGCAAAAAACAGAAAAAAGTGCAAAAATGTTGATTTTTTTACGTTTTTCGTTATGAAGCCGACCTGCTACAACTGAACTGGATTTTTTCTCGATTGTAATAAATATTGCGACGGGGGGAGACGTGGTGTTATTTTTTCGTTTCCGAGCAATCCTCCTAAATTCGATTAAGGTGTCTTTGTGCAAAGAATTACGAAATAAAGACGTTATATACTGAGTACACTGTGAAGCAGGTGCACTTAGCAGTTTGTACCAATTAGGCGTTACAAGCGTTAGAGCAATTTTTAGCACAAGGAGGGGAAGAAGATGAGACAATTAACCTGCGAAGCTGTTCTAAATATACAAACATTACACGCACCGTATGAAGTCCCCGCTCCGGTAGCGTAGTGGTTAGCGCAATCGATTTCTAATAAAGTTACTCTTTGTTCGCTTTGTTACGTGCGTCGCAACCACCTCCTTTTGGACATATTTTCTAGCAAAAGCCCAATTTCCGCTTTGTTAATTAACTTCCCGTTACAAACAGCACAACATTCATAACACAGATAACTACACACGTGGCTGCTGGAAGGGGTGATTTATAGAAGAACATGTGGAATAATAAGAATCTTACGGTGCCGAGGGTGCTATCGCTGAATTATTTTGTATTTTGGCTGAAAAGACGAAAGCATCTCAAATTGAAAAACGTGCAGACTTGCTTCCGGTGGAGTGGGGGTGCATTAAAATTTATTTATTAATGGCTTATTGGGAAATATAGGGTAGTAAATTTAATGTGGTGACATCATAGTGCGAGGGAGAGCTGAATTGGCTACGGTGAGAGCAAAAAGTGCATTACAGCAAATTTATGTCGGATAATTAAGACCGAAAATTGTGATCCGTCGGATAAATCAAATTAATATAGAAATTTTGCAATGAGAAGTCCGGGAGGGTGAAGAAGGAATCGCGTTATCGCAGTATCACGGGTACTTGATTCCTGTGTAATTGGGGATCAGACGACTTCAGTAATTACCGTCAAGTTGCTGTCTGCAACATACTCCACTATCTACCCCCAATGCCAGGTTTCCTACCCTTAAGACGTGTTATTGTTTCGAGAACATTGGATACTGTCTGAGGGTCTTAATTAGCTATCCATATTTAGACGGTTTAATAATTAATTAATTACTATTATACCGGAACAAAAGCTTTTCTCATCGTCTGATCCATAAAATATAAACCAGTGCGTGCACCCCCGACAATTTTTCCTATATTGAAAAATTGAGAAAGCTTTAGAGTGCGAATTTGTTAAAAGTGCTGAATTTTTTTCCAACCCCAACTAGCGAAATTATAACGTAAGCTCTGCTCTCCCTCTCGAAAGCGTCCCTGGAGATGTCATATAGGGGATGTTTTCACTGATTGTATATACCTTTTTGCAAGAAGTCGCCAGACGAATGTTGAACCGGCAGGTAATGTAGCGAAAAACCCACCCCAATTGAAATGGGCTTTCGCATCCTCAGCCGGTAAATAAAACAAAAATGTTGAGATTTGTAAGACCTAAATAAACGAGTGAAATTGCAACCCCCTAAAAGTTCAATTCAAAAGATATTTGCTTTCGGGAATAATAAATGAAGGAGCTTACAGAGGAGCTAGTTTCAGCAACCATCAATCACATTTAAATAAACCCGCCGCGCAACGGACGGACGCCATTTCAATTGTGCTCCGGCTAGAAAATTAAATTGTGTTTTGACTAATGAATTCATTATTTCTGCATTTAATTCTAGGTAATTTAGTTTCGATTTTCTGCCGTTTACCGGAGGTTTTTGTTTAAACAAATAATAATGCGGGCTGGAACCAGCGCTTCTCAACCTTGCGCGGATACGTTCCGCATGGAGAGGTGTAGCAATATTGTTTTAATTAAAAATGCGCATGCATTAACATTTTAATTGATAAATCGTCGAATTCGAGGTCAATATACTCGTTTTTTGTTGCCCAATGTTAAGTCGTTTATTTCTCAGGTGTTACTAAAATAGATTGTTTATTTTTAAATATCTGTGTCATCCATCTAACATAATTTTTTTATTACAGACTGAATTATCCCAAAATTTACAACAGCTTTCCGAAAGAGCCAAGTCGACCACAGAATTTATACAGCGCCTCAAGGGAATGAGCGATAACGTTAACGTAAGTCAAAATTTTATTATTCACCCAAGTACGGCCCTGCCGCAATTGTTTCGAAATCGCATAAACCATACAGTGGCGTTTTTATGTAGCGATCGATTAGAATTTATGTGGCTGCGTATGTGTTAACAGTGCACATAAATTTAACAGTCGACAGGATCGGCTCGAGGGGAATGACGTTTATCTGCCTACTCGTAAATTGCATCGCCAAGGGAGGAATGTGCAATTATCTCGATTGCTTTACCCTGGAAAATCTTCGAATTTTCCCGACACGGCCCTGGCGCGATAGATTATGCATCCAAAGTGCACAAAAACCCGAAAATTTTTGAATCGATTTTCCTCGCGTTTCCAACATCGTCATTATCACTCTTGATACCTCGAGAAAAATTGACGGCTTACATGCTTACTAGGGGGTGCTTTTCTTTACTTTATATTAACCTCCGAACAGTAGGCGAGCTTTTGATCTCGTGAAAATCAAGTGGGTAGAGAAAATTCTCGTGTAAAGCTTATGTTGTTATAACTTCACGTAGACGGTAGCAACCCCAGGTTGTTATTGCAAAAATATCGCCCGAATGGAATTTTGATTTGTTTTATATTTGATAAAATTTTTCACTGCTGACGATTCCACAATTACATTTTTGTTTCAAATACAACACCTGCTGTATGAATAATAATAATAATCGTTTGTTTAAAAAAACAAAGTTTTTACAGTCCACCGAAAAACAACTGAGTGACAAATACAAGAAACAAAAGCACAACGATAACAATTAAACCGCCAACTTTATAAATAATGTTTTAAGTTAAACGCTTTGAGCTTTGGACAAAGTTTAATATAATTTATTGTCTTTTTATTAGAATTTTAAACCAATTTCGTTTTTTTTTATTTTTAAAACCCGGAAGCACTCAAATTAAACAAATTTTATTTTATGAAATTTCATTCACTTTGTTCACAACATCATCATGATTTTATTTTTGTTTTTTTCAAGATAATACCATTATTACGTACTTGTTCAAAAAATGTCAAGAGAGCAATTTTGTCGAGCGTTGAATTTTAAACAAATTGCTTTTTTTATTTTTAAAATCGGCCGAAACATAAGCGAGATACAAGAAAACGGCGACATAACAGTTGAACCGTCAATTTGACGTTCACATTTCGAGCGGCAGGCAGACGTGGATTTTTAGCATAATGCTTTTATTTATCGATAAGTGTCGTAGGTTATATCGATAAGTCTCGTGGTGTGTAAATTTCAATATGCTTAAGTGTTTTAGAAATCACTTTATTTTTCTCCAAACGTCAAAACCTTATTGTCAAACTTCGACAAAGCAATTGTTTTATTTGAACGACGCGACGCTAATCGAATTTTTTCGTTGAATCTTAATGTCAAGATTAAAAATGTTTCACGTTCCTTCACACGAATGGATTGCGCATGAGTGGATTAACGAGATTATGAAAAGAGATGTTTGGGGTCGTCGCTAAACATCGAAAAGTGTTACCGGGGGGGGGGGGGGGTTCCGCGGAAGGGTTTCGTGATCTAAATAAATTGGAAATCGCTGCTTTCGAGCTTTAAATTTCTGAGTGCACCTCTCTGAACAAATTTTGAATACGCCACTGATATGTACTATTATCACTCTCCCTGTAACGTCGCAACAGTACTTAAACGATTGAATTGCAACTCTGCTATAACTTAATCAGTTTCGTTGCCGAATTTCCCAACTTCAAGTCGAAAAATGTACACCCTGTATTAGGGTTACTTTTCGGTGAATTTTTTGATTTTCGTAGCGTTGTACTGGAGGGTATTCCATACCCCCCAGACCCCCCGGTTTGTACAACCGCGATCTAAGTGGAAGTAAATAAATATTTTGCGTACTTTTCAATATAACAGATTGTCAGCAGACCGTTTTTCTACGTCCCCTGAGGTACGGCACTGTCTGTACAAAACTAATTTTTGATCCATTTAACAACGAATTGCCGTTGAGGTCTTCTAGAATCAAGAAGCCACTCTTCAAACTTCCATGTCGGCAGTGGCGTAACCGATATCTCACTTTGAAGAAGAATTGGGGAGGCGGGGGGTCCTGAATTACATATTATTTTAAAAAAATGTCAAAGTTGCTTAGATTTATTTTGATTTTTCAAGATTTCTTTTCTATAAATTTCTTCGAATTTCTTATTTTCCGAAATTTCATTGGATTTTTCAAGATTTATTAGGATTTTCAACATTTCCTCGGATTATTTGTTTCCTAAGATTTTCTTGAATTTCCTTAAAAAAATTTGGATTTCGTAAAATTTCTTAAGATTTTCTGAGGTTTCCAGGGATTTTCTTAAATTTCACGGGATTTTCTTAGATTTCCCTTTACTTGTACATCAGATTTCCACAGCGATAAACCCCCCGCCCGCCTAAATTTCCTAAGATTTCCTTGAATTTCCTTAAAAAAATTTAAATTTCGTAAAATTTCTTAAGATTTTCTGAGGTTTCCAGGGATTTTCTTAAATTTTACGGGATTTTCTTAGATTTCCCTTTACTTGTACATCAGATTTCCACAGCGATAAACCCCCCGCCCGCCTAAATTTCCTAAGATTTCCTTGAATTTCCTTAAAAAAATTTAAATTTCGTAAAATTTCTTAAGATTTTCTGAGGTTTCCAGGGATTTTCTTAAATTATACGGGATTTTCTTAGATTTCCCTTCACTTGTACTTCAGATTTCCACAGCGATAACCGCCCCCCCCCCGCCTAAATTTCCTAAGATTTCCTTGGATTTTTCAAGATTTATTAGGATTTTCCACATTTCCTCGGATTATCTATTTCCTAAGATTTTCTTGAATTTCACCGGATTTTCTTAGATTTCTCTTCACTTGTACATCAGCTTTCCGCAGCGATAACCCTCCCCCCCCCCGCCTCCTGGTAAATTATAGTTCCCAAACCAATCACAATTGGAGTGTTTTGTAGGGAATTTTCTTTCAAATTATTTGCTTTGCATTGCTTGATTATCAATAATTGCCACACTGGCAATGGCTACTAGCCATTAAAAAATAAATGAAACTTGAATTTTCAGAAATATCGCGAGACCATAATTAAATTAATTCAAGTTTAACAATGACGCGCATGTTTGGATTAACGAGCAATCAAAACTTTGATTTAAAAAGCTTGCTTGCAGTGTTAATTAAAATAATAGAGTGATTTATTTGTACCCCCATGACATGGGTGTACCTGTGCAGTGGCTCACAATATTATTCATACAGTTCTATGTTAGCAATGTAAATTACACAGTTTGAAGACGTTTTTGTCATATAAAAATTGCTCTTACAGCAATACTTATTAGGCATTTTTTGTGGAAAATTTCATTCCCTTCATTTTTGTTCATATACATTTTTCTATTTCGTCGCACCGTTTCCGAGTTACAGTGCTTTAAAAAAATGCTCTGTAAAATACAAAAGAAAATTATGATCTGTATCTCGAAAACGGTGCAACGAAATAAAAAATTGTAGAGACATTTTTTTCTGTAAATTTTATTTCCAACATTTTTGTTCCTATAAATTTTTCTATTTTGTAGCACCGTTTCTGAGATACACAGACAAAATTTTTTTGTATTTTACCAAGTCTTTCTTAAGTCACTATAACTCCGAAATGGCGCAACAAAATAAAAAAATGTATAAGAACAAAATTGAAGTGAATGAAATTTGCAACAAAAAATGTCAAATAAGTATTGCCGTGAAATCAATTTTTATATGACAAAACATGTCTTCAAAACATACAATTAACATTGCTAACGTGGGACCAGGATAAATAATATATTGAGAGTCACTGTATATATGTAACGGCGACAGTTCAACTGTCAATTTTTTAAACAAATGTTTAAAACAACGATTAATTTTTGTTTTGCTTTGAAAAATTGCCGGATATACAAAATAAGCAAAAAGGTAGAGTTTCCGTAAACCTTCAACTTTTTCCAAAACAACGACGCTCATGTTTGGATTAACGAGAAACCGAAAGTCCGTCATCGGGCATATACATAATTGAAAAAAAAAATGTTATGCTGTTTTGATTTTTTCCGAAGCATTGAATTTGAAACAAAAAACTGTCTTTATTTTTTTGATTCACTGAAAAATAAGCGAGGCAAATTGGAAAATAAACGAAAAACAAAAGAATAACGATGACAGTTAAACAGAAAAGTTGATTAAAAAATGTTTAGATCAAAAGATTTATGTAATTTGATTGTTTTTAATTTTTATTTTTATAAATTGTGATCGTAGAATGTCCAATTATCTCGTAAAGTTTGAAAAACTGCCGGTATTTAAAAAAAAACATCACGATAACATTTAAACCGTCAACTTTTCCTTTTTTAGTGTTTTGTTTTGTTTTTATACATTTTAATCGTAAAATTTATGGTTCCTGCGGTTAAACTCGGAAAAGTGTTGTTGAAAGTCTGCCGTTTTTTAATTTGTCTAAATAACTTCAGGCAATCCAAAATGTAAACAAAGAAAATAAAAACAAAAAACAACCACCGCAACCGTCAACTCGAATAAAAACATATCAAACTGACGGATGAGCGTCATTTTTTAAATACAGCCATAACTTGCTTAATTTTAGCGGGATTTTAAAAAGTAAAAAAATAATTTCTTTAAAATTTTAATTACGACAAAATCGTTGTCTTGAAATTTTTTGATTTAACGAAGAATAACAGATTTATTCAAATAAAATCGTCGGTGTAATGAGATTTCACTGTATTTTTTTCAATAGGATTGTATTTTTAAGACGGAGCAAAGAGTTTTCGATGTAGTTGTGAGTTTTATACAATTTAATTTAAAGAAGAAAAATAATAACTAACGAAACCGTCAATTCGAGTAAAAACAAATCAAACTGACGGATGAGCGTCATCTTTCAAATACGGCCATAACTTGCTTAATTTTAGCGGGATTTTAAAAATTAAAAAAACGATTACTTTAAAATTTCAATGCCGACAAAATCGTTGTCTTGACATTTTTTGATTTAACGAACAATAACGGATTTATTTAAACAAAATCGTCGGTTTAATGAGATTTCACTGAATTTTTTCGATAGGATCGCCTTTTTAAACAAGTTTTCGATGCAATTGTGGGATTTAAATAATTTAATTCAAAGAATATTTTTGAAATGGCGGTCATCTAGCACAATATCCGCCAAGTTTTGTACAGTGGGAGGTTTTAATTAAAAAAAAATTAGGGTGAAGTTGAATGGGATTACTATGAAAGCATTTTGAACATAAATAAGACACCGCGAATTGAATTCGACTATGGAAATTTAATTATTCGATTTATTCGTGTGTAAACAATTACATCACAAGGAAGGGGGACGACAAAATGCTTAGGGAAATGTCGAAATTTTATCATTTATTAGTTTCCTTAAAATTTCCTTACTTTTTATTTTTTCGTAATATTATAAAAACATAAATTTCCGCTCGAGATTTTTATCGCATACAGTGCGACCTCGATGATGGTACGATAATTTATATTTTCTCTTGTTCACAGGACAATTGCATAAAATTTGAATCGATCGTGTCGGCGCAGTGCGACGCCCTTATCGATGCAATACACAGGAGGCGATCGCAACTATTGGATTGTATACGTCAAGATAAAGATCTTCGAGTTCGAGCACTCAAGGAACAAGTGGCCACTTGCACCGCTCGTCTACAGCAAACGACCGCGCTCCTTCAGTTTTGCATAGAAGCTTTAAAAGAAACCGACAGCATGTCTTTCCTACAGGTAAAACATCCGAGCGCGCGAGGGTCATCGCGAAACTAAATTTTGTAATTCCTCAGGTGGGTTCCATGCTGATCAGTCGCGTCGCGACCACCGACCACTCTTGGCACAAGGAATGGTCCGTTCCCCGCGTCTCTCCCAACTTCGATCTCACATTGGACGACAAATCGGTGCTTCGAGCCATAGAACAATTAAATTTTATTCAAATGAAACGTAAGTCGTCGCCCCCTTACATTTTCTTTTAAGTGACAAAATGTTAACGACTTTTGTTATGCAAAATCAAATTAACGCTTAAAACACAAATTTTCTTGTGACGAATTAGCATTTCTTTTGGTGCTCTTTTGTTCACACTTAATTCGATTTTGCACTTTTTGGCGAAAGTTCCTTTTCAAGACATTTTTTCTTTCTATTATGTCGAAAAGCTTTTAAGAAACTTATTAAATGATGATTAATTATTCGCTATTAGCTTACATAGACGGAGAAGAGAGAGTTCCAGCAGGTAAACAAAAAGATTTTGCATGAATTTTTGTAAAATTTGGTATAACATACAAAGTTCGCATGTTTGTCTGACCGTCATCCGTCAGCTTTTTAACTCTTTTCTATGTGGTTTGTAAAATTTTGCAGCTCCCATCGCGCCCGTTATAGTGCCAGAAGAGTGCAGTGCCGAAAACAACACGGTGACCGTTGCGTGGTCTCCTCCGGCCCATTCGCACATCGAGGGTTACGTACTCGAACTTGACGACGGCAACGGCGGCGACTTCAGGGTGCGTTTTTCAGGTTTCCAAGTCGAATTACGAAAAATTATAATTTTTTTTTATTTTAGGAAGTTTACTGCGGGGTAGAGACGACCTGTACCGTGGATGGTTTACATTTTCACAGTTTATACAACGCAAGAGTGAAAGCATTTAACAGTTCTGGCGAAGGAGACTACAGCGATATAATTGGACTGCAAACAGCTGATGGTAATAAAACATTTAACATTTCTTTATTTTTTTCTCGACTGACGGAAATTTAAATTAAACGTCACACGAATTTCATTTTCCGTTTTGTAATTTCAAGTGACTTTTTGGTAGTACCAGGCACGAGTTTGCATGTTTCCACATTCCCCACGTTTGTTTTACCGTCTCTGTAATTCACGCCAAAAATAAACGTAAAATTGCTCAATCATCTGTGCCTATGGTGGAACCATCTGCTTAAAGTTAATATTTGACAAAAAAATCCATACGCGTGCTTCTGTCTCGTTAATTCCCAAAACAAGTTGAAATTTACTACGACGACGGGTGTGGTCCGTTTCTCCAAAACGCGGATATGGTTATTGTATCAAAAATTGTGTGGGTTGCCAAAATTTCGATTACCTGCGAGGTATTTAAAATTTTGCTCGGAGTTATTTTTATTTTTTTCTTCGTTCATTGTGACGAAGAATTTAATACGGTCTGTTAATACCAAGGTAAAACACTTATAGTGCTCTAGATTTTTATTGTTGTACCGAGAGGTAATTTTAGATTTTTTTAATTTTGTTGAAGGTTTAACGTATCTCGAGTGAAGCTTGAAAATTCCATTAAAAAATTTTTTTTAAAATTTACTTTTCGAATTTCCCGCACTTATCGGATGATCCGGATGTGATTCACAAGGTCACATATTTTGGCTCACGATTTATATTTTTGATAAAAATAAATAAATAAAGATGTCCGAGCCGATGGTTGCAGAGCTCAACGCTGTTGTCCTTTTGGACATTTCCATGCTTTAAGGTTGTCTCATTCATTCCCGTCCTTGCATTCTGTGCAGAAAGCTTTTTAGCATCCACATATTGGAGTCTCGTCAGACCACCATTTGTACCATGTCAACAAGGACTCTGCATTCGATAGCCAGTCCGACCGCTTTCTTCAGCCACTTGGCCGAGCCTTTGTTTCAGTGGCGTAGCCAGGAATTTAGTTTGGGGGGGCACAAGCGAAGCGAGTCTTGTAATAGCGTCGTAGACGAAAATTTTTCAAAGTTTCAAGGTCAAACGCTTAATAGAAAGTTGGAAAAATACAATACAAAAATAATTTCCGGGGGGGCTACGCCACTGAATCAGATAAAAGGCTTGAGAGATTTAAATTGTCGATTGTAGAACATAAGTGACCTTATTTTGGATGTAACAATAAAAATATTTAAAATTCTAATGTTTAATTACTTTGTTAATTTTTAAATTGTAATTATACTGCACCGTAAAAAATGTCAAGTTTACTTCGATTTCTTAATAAAATTAAATTTGAAAATTAAATAGCGGCGACGGCAAAACAACTAGGGCATCAAGATAACCCTAGGATTTACCAATGAGATTACTGGAATTTAGACCGTATCGTAGCAACTGCTGCTATTTCAAGAATTAATCTTGAATCTTGGATTAATCCGTGACTATTAATACGCCTTTACGCCGCCCTGGACAAAAAGGCAAATTGCCGCCCCACTATGGGGTTAATAAGCTTTTTTGTTAACTTTTTCAGTATTTTCATAGCGTCTCGAGGAATTTCTTAAGTATTTCAATTTTTGTCAATTTGTCACGTCTACAGCCAAAATGCCAAAATTTAGATTTTCCGCCCCGGACTGATGTCCGGGTTGTCCGCCCCTAGAGCGAGCCTTGATTACTCCTGTCAAGTTGGTAAGACTCTTCATCTCTACAAGGCCTGTCACTTCTTTTTGTCTACATCTTGGTCTATTATTGGCATCAAGGTTGCTTTTAGCGTCTGCATTAGAGAAAAATACGTGATTGGGAAAATTCTGCGGACGGGATGAAGTTGTTCGTCTCTTGAGAGATAGTCTCCCGTGCGGGACGGAGTACCAGTTCAGGTCATATTCAGTTCAGCGCGATGTGGAATACCAAGTCCAATCCCGCGAGATGGAATACCAGTTCAATCCTGTGCGGGACGGCGTACCAATTCGGTCTAGGACAAGGGGTAAATATCCCGAAAATTTTGTGTACACTCGTTTGGAATTCCTTGGAATTCTCTGGAATTCTTTAGATTGCACTTTGATTTGAACTCATTGGAATTCCTTAGAAATCATTGGAATTCGTTGGAAATCTCTGGAATTCTTGGAAATCATTGGAATTCTTTGAAAATCGTTGGAAATCATTGGAAGAAATACAGAAATTTTACTGGATATTTACCCCTTGGTCTAGGACATTTGAGCGCTGCCGGTTAAACGCGGCCGTTTGAACGCATAGACGTTTGAACTCGAGAAATTACATTTTCCAACGATTTTCAAGGAATTTCAAAGATTTCCTAGACTCAATGATTTCCAAGGAATTCCAAAGAATTTCAATGATTTCCAAGGAATTTCAAAGATTTCCAAGACTTCCAAGGAATTCCAAGGACTTCCAAAGAATTCCAACGATTTCCTAAGAATTCCAAAGATTTCCAAGGAATTTCAACGAATTTCAAGGATTTCCAACGAATCCAAAGAATTCCACAGAATTCCAGTGATTTTCAAGGAATTCCAATGAGTTCAAATAAAAGTTCAATTTATAGAATTCCAGTGATTTCCAAAGAACTCCAGGGATTTCCAAGGATTTCCAAAGAATTCCAACAGATTTCCTAGGAATTCCAAAGAATTTCAGGGATTTCCAATGATTTCTAACAATTCCAAGGATTTCCAAAGAATTCCATGGATTTCCAAGGAATGCCAGGGATTTCCAAGGAATTCCAATAATATCCAAGGGAATTCCAAACGAGTGTACACAAAATTTTCGGGATATTTACCCCTTGGCAACAATTTTCTATTACCCCTGAGACCTGACCTGAACATTAATACTTAAAATTTGTTATTGAGACGGGAGGAACGATAATTCAAACTACGTTGGTAAGGGAGCGTCCATAAATTACGTAATAACGATTTTTGTAATTTTTGACTCCCTTTTTTCCCGCATAAGGGTTCGTAAGATAACTGATTTTAACTGAAATCTTGAAAAAAAACCGACCCTCTGCTCCGGACGCTCCGGGCCGTTTTGACAAACGCCATACTATGACCATCGGCGTAGTGTACAATCATCCATTAAATTTAAACATAATTGCATCTAATTTCTAGCGTTTAAACCTCCTTGCGTTCAAACTTCCTCGCGTTCAAACATCCCTGCGTTCAATTGTCCGGCTCTGTACCAACTCAGTTAGCCAATTTAGTTCCACATGGGACAGAATATCAAATATTCGTCCCGCCCGATATTCAGTTCCACGCAGAATGGAATACAAATTCAGTTCCTAATGGAACAGAATACCAATTCAGTCCCACTCAGGACTGCATTAGTGTCCCGTCTCGATTATATCGGTTTAATACAGCGGGACTGTGTAATCCACGGGACATGCGTACCTTTTTTACCTTTGACCAACGTGAAAACTATGAATTTGTCATTGTTTCTTTATTTCTCTTCTCTTTGTCTACATTTTGGACTCCTGTTGCCTCTAAATTGCTTCTGGTGTTTGAATTAGAAAAGAGTGCAAAATTGGAAAAATTTTGCTCCACTTCGCACGAAACGGGACGGAACAAAATTATTCATTCCACGAGATTTGTATTTCCCGCTGGATAGTTCTGCGGCGAATGTGGGACCCCGTGGATCGGGTTAGGAAGAAAAAGCAGTTCTTGAGTGTACGTCCTCGTTATCTTCTGCCTTGTACGTTCTGTTCCTGCCCAACAACTGTCAATCGTCTGTATAGCTGCGATTTGAGTTGCAAGCTCGTTCCGGTTCCCCAACAGGTTCCTCAGTTCCGCGGTAACTGAATAAGTTAAGAATTAAGCAAAACATTTCATAACCTCCCGGCTGCAAGTCCTACAGCCTCTTAGTTTTAAGGAAATATACAAAACGGGAAAAAAGTGATGGAGACATACCTGTATAGCGACACTGCGTTTGTGTAAACTAATTTGCCATTTTGTTTCAGTCGCCTGGTTCACGTTCGACCCCACAATGTCGGGACAAGGACTACAGTACACGGAACACAATTTGGGCGTCAAGTGTGAAGGATGGGAGCACAGAGTCGCACTCGGAACGGTCGGTTTCAGTCGCGGCGTGCATTACTGGGAATTTACCGTGGACAAATTTGACGCGGACACGGATCCCGCGTTCGGAATTGCCCGAATCGACGTGTCGCGCGACAAAATGTTAGGTAAAGACGATAAAGGTTGGGCTATGTACATCGATCGGCAAAGATCGTGGTTTCAACATGCGGGCAGTCACGAACAACGCGTAGAAGGCGGTATCGTCATGGGAAGCACGGTTGGTGTTCTCTTAGACTTAGATAGACACACGTTATCGTTTTACGTTAACGACGAACCGCAAGGTTCCGTCGCCTTTAGGGATCTATATGGAGTATTTTATCCCGCCGTGAGTTTAAATCGAGGAGTGGGCGTCACGCTTCACTCCGCACTCGATCCGCCGTCAGATATCGACGAGGGATAACTGACGGCTTAGTTACCAAACCGCCATATCGATTTTACGTATTCACATATTCCTACATTTCGAGAAGTAAGGTTACTTTAATTCCTATTAGTGGTAGGTCTAATTTTATTTATTTTACAAGACGCCCTTCTTTTCGTACGCTTCGGTTACAATTTGAAAATCCGTCCTAGATCCGTTATTTCTTTCGAGCCGTCAGCTGTCAAATTTAATGAAGATGGCGCGGCCGACCGTCGTTTGTTTTCCTTATCAGTGAACCTCAAACTTTTTTTTTATATAAAAAGTCCGTCCCATTTTTTCAACCGCTTCGTGAACGCATCACTATTTAAGGTAGCTACACACAGAGCTTGATTTTTGTTGCTCTTTTATGTAACATAATCACGCAAAAATTCCACATATCTTATGCTTCTAGTAATTAAATATTTAACGGTTAAAAGTGGTTAGAGGCTCCGTATTTACAATAAAATTGTTGTTTTTTTTGTGCGCACTTAATAATTAGCTCGCCGTAAAAATGACTTCTGAAGACTGAAAACAGTTCTGTTTTTAACTGCCAGGTAATAGAAAATTGACCAATCAGAGGTGGCACCGACGAGGTTCGCTCGTTAATTAGCACAAAAGTACTTTTTAGATGTATTTCGATATTGTTAGGCTAAGTGTGCCATTTTTTCGCATTTTTTTGAAATGGAAAATGGGTGTACATATTTTTTAACAAATTCTACTATTTATTAATTAGAAATCCTGCGGTTCTCAAACCGTAAATTATATAAATTCGAATTCTAGTCCTATAATCTTGATGAGTAAAAGTAATTTATGTGCCTGTAAGTGTATTTTTTATTATAATTTTGTTTTTTATTTTTTTAATTTATATATTATGACTCGTTATTCTTAATCGTAATTTGGTACTTCTTTTGTAATTTTTCCAATTTAGATACTTATATTTGTTGCCTAGTTAATACTTGACATGGACATATAAATTTTAATATTTAAATGTTTTTAAAATATCTCAAACTTCACTCTGTATATAATTGAAAAGTTTGTACAATAAAATGTGATTATTAAGATTTTTAAATCATTTTTACCCAAATGTTCCATTTTTAGTGCCCATTGGAGCCTCCAAGGCAGCCATCGCCGTAGTTTTTCTTCGATATCTCGGAAACGATGCAAGATGTCAAAAAGTATTTCGAACAAAAAATGTTTCCATTTTTACGCCGAACATTTTTGGTGTCTTCGAAATTTTTAATATCTGTTGTTGTTTTCGAGTTATTAGGATAAAACTGACCTTTTCTGGGAGGAGTCTCGGAGTAATCCGAGATTCAAGATAATCCTAGGATTTACCAATGAGATTAATTAATCTTGAATCTCGGATTAATCCGTGACTATTAGTACGGATATTAAAAACTATCGGCGTTTTCGTTTTTAATAATAGAAAATGTAAAATATATTAATAACAAAGCTTAAGCTACAACCAAAGCAAATACTTCGTTCGCCAAACCGCACAGATTACTACCAATCGCTATGTACAGGTAACCGTCGTCGCCGAAGTCTGGACCCCAGGAGTTTCTCACGATGTAGTGCGGTATTTCAGCAGTCAAGTCGTAACCGACTATTTGGACGGCATGGTTCATCAGTTCGGGTGCGCTTCCGCAGTGGTACTGAATGACCCCCCCTAAGTAGTTTTGCCAAGATATTGCGTTGACGGCCACGCCGACCGGTCCCACCATTTCGAGGGTAGACAAAATATAATTCTCCCGTCCAATTAATCTACAACAGAAAAAACAGTTTAATTGGCGCACCCAACGTGGGGCAGAGGTAACTTACTCTTGACATGAATACTCGGCCACTTGCACCGCAAAACTTTCGTTGCAAAATTTACAACCTTCGTCTTTCAGATGCAACGGATAATTGTCTGCCTGGCAAACTTGAACGTCAAAATCGTCCAGCCAATCTAATAAAGAACAAGAATCTCCGCCGTGGCAGCCCTGATTTCCATAACCTGCACAATCAATCATTTGTTGAACACTTAAAGACAGCAATTTTCCGTACTTAATAGCATACATCGCTTCGACAGTTTCAATCGTGTTAAACGCCCAGCACGCACCGCAATTTTTCTGGTTATTAATTTCCGTTATCACCCCTTTTTGTCTCCAATCCACCTTCGTAGTCAAATTTTGCACCGACCTCTTGTCACGTTTATCTTCCGCACTGTCGGATCCTGTGGAAATCCTTTTATACAAATCCGGTTGCAAATGTAAGCGCATAAACTCATCACTTGTCATGTCCGAGAATTTCGTTAATCCGTACTGCGCGTCCAATTTATGCTTACGATGCCCATTCATTTTCTTTATCTCTTTCACAGATTTCTAAAACAATTCGTCACTTTTAAGCTATCACACAAAATCGAGTTACCTGGAAGGCTTTGAAACGCTGCTTATACTCCGTGTGATCATCGTAGTTTTTGTTGAACTGCAGCATAAAACTTTGAAACTGTCCCTCCAAGCCCGTGTCGTTTGTACCGTTCGTAGGCGCACCGTCGTCGTTAATGTGGATTGGAATTCCAAAAAACATTAACATAACAAATACGGTTCCGATCAAAACATTTCTCCATCTTTCCATTGCTTTCAAGCTGCTCTCATGGTTTCTTATCGGACGATAAAACTAATCTTCTTACTTTTAATTTTGAAAGTATAAACTTATCGCGCGACCGACTGGAATGAAATTGATATGGATTTGTTTACCCATTGCGGTTTGTTCTTAAACTTTGACCTCGATTTCGATAAATCGTGACGTTTCTTGTGAAATAATCTCGAAAAAAATTTAAAGGAATTTTCTCAGCTAGAAATGCGTTGTACGATTTATGAGTTTCCGGGGTCGAAACATCAAAATTTTGAAAATTTTCATGATTTTTTGTAATAAAAATTTTGAAATTTTTGTAAAGTTTTTAAGTTTACGATGCCCAAAAATGGATGATAATCTGGAATTTGACAAATAATCTATGTATCACTGACGCACACGAATGGATTAACGAGATTCCAGTTAATGAGTTTCCGGGGTCGAAACTTCAAAATCTTGAAAATCTTCATGACTTTTTGTAAAGTTTACGATGCCAAAAAATGGATGATAATCTGGAATTTGACAAATAATCTATGTATCACTGACGCACACGATTGGATTAACGAGATTCCAGTTAATGAGTTTCCCGGGTCGAAACTTCAAAATCTTGAAACTCTTCATGATTTTTTATAATAAAAATTTTGAAATTTTTGTAAAATTTTTAAGTTTACGATGACAAAAAATGGACGATAATCTGGAATTTGACAAATAATCTATGTATCAGTGACGCACACGAATGGATTAACGAGATTCCAGTTAATGAGTTTCCGGGGTCGAAACTTTAAAATCTTGAAACTCTTCATGGTTTTTAGAAATAAAAATTTTGAAATTTTTGTAAAATTTGAAGTTGACGATGCCAAAAAATGGATGATAATCTGGAATTTGACAAATAAAATCTATGTATCACTGACGCACACGAATGGATTAACGAGATTCTAGTTACCAACCCATCCACTGATTAACGAGAATCCCTTTATCGTTTTTTAAATTTAATTTTAATTTTTTTATTTTTCCTTATTTAATGGCAAACTTTATTTCTAGCTACCAGAGATTAGCCAGCGCTCACCTAATTAACGAGATTCCTTTTTTTTAAATTTGTTTTTAATTTTTATACTCTGTTTTTCTTTATTTAATACCAAACTTTTTTCAAATCTATCAAAATGTCCTTATTGTATCTTATCCATTGCCTGTCACCACAGACGCGCTTGAATGAATTAGCGAGAGTAATTTACAAAAAGTTACAGACCCGCCTACCTGGTTACCGAGATTCCGTTTGTTTAAAAAAAAATTTTATTTATATTTTTAATTTATTTACTCTATGTAATTAGTTTAATATCCAACTTTTTTTGATTCCACAAAAAAATTACCAAATTAACGAGATTCCGTTCGTCAGTTTTTTTTTCTATTTTTATTTATTTATATTTATTTTATTTATTTATTATATTTCAAGATCAATAATTTTCGAATCTACCAAAAATGTTATGATTGGATCTTGATCAGTTGTCTGTGTACACTGACGCACATGAATAGATTAACGAGATTTTTGTTACCGACCACCCACCTGATTAACGAGATTCCGTCTTTTTTTTTTTATCCTATTTAATCTCTTTTACTTTATTTCTTTTTTATATTCCCAAAACTTCAAAATCAAAATTTTAAATTGCCGACTCTCAACCTGATTAGCCCTCTATATAATTTGTTACTCTATGTTTATTTAGTTAGCATCATCAAACATTTCATGAATCTACCAAAAATTACCTCTCGCAATCCAGAGGTTGAGAACCTCTGTAACAATACAACTTGTTTGCCTCATCCTGTACATATCAACCGTCAACAACTTTGTAGGTTATGTTTTTTTGTCAGGAAAGTTGGTTTGCAGTGGTAAATTGTTAATAATTTTGAGATCGAATCGAATTTTTAAAATCTGCTTTTGGTGCAGATGAAAGTAGAAATGGAGGAGCTTGACGACACAACGATTTGCGATTCTGTGGTACGCAGTTTTTTTAAACAAAAACTTGACGTTTATTCTAACCTCAAAGTTTGTTTTTAGTCGTCGCTGGTGGAGGGATGTCGACTACCTGTTCACATGTCGGGGACCGACGACTGGCGTAAGTGAAACTGGTTTATCTAATTCAGGAGTAACACATTTGTTTTAGCCCTAGCAGAAATTGTGAGTATCAAGGATGTCCTCAACAATCGAGTGTTCTACGTACACTACGTAGATTGTAAGTTTTACTTTCTCTCTGTATGACTTTTTGCTTAATTGGTTTCTTTTAGTTAATAAGCGGTTAGACGAATGGGTTAGTGAGGATTCGCTGGATACTCGAAAAGTTCATTTTCCACGGAAAGATGGCACCAGCAACACGGGAGCTGTTAGTGGCGTTTCAACCCCTAAGAAGATACACATCGGTGGGGGTGGCGGTAGCGGTCCCCCTCCGCCCTGTAATGGGATTGCCATTAGCAATATTGAAAATAGTAACGGTAACGGAAGTGGCAACGTTAGTAGTGGAAATGGGGCTCCAATCTCGAGACCTGCGAGCCCTATTGCGGCAGTTCCAACCGAGTTGATTAACGGAAATGCGGTATTGGCCGCGGCGCTACAGAAGCGTTTGAGTAGGAAACGAAAAATTCCTTCGGTGGAGAATGAAGATTCCCAGGAGGTTCCTTCTTTACAGCAGCTTCCTTCTCCGGGACCGCGGCAATCCGGCAGTATGGTCGCACATCACGATGACGTCGTAACGCGAATGAAAAATGTCGAGATGATCGAGTTAGGTCGTCATCGGATTAAGCCCTGGTATTTCGCCCCATACCCCCACGAAATGATCGGACTTCAGTGCATTTACATTTGTGAGTTTTGTCTTAAGTTCAGGAAGAGTCGAAAGTGTCTGGAGCGGCATTTGGCCAAATGCAATCTTCGTCATCCACCAGGGAATGAAATCTACAGAAAGGGGAATATCACATTTTTTGAAATTGACGGGCGGAAGAACAAAGCATATGCACAGAACTTGTGTTTGCTGGCGAAACTTTTCTTAGACCACAAAACTCTGTACTACGACACGGATCCCTTTTTATTCTATGTGATGACGGTGTTTGATATCCGCGGATTCCACATTGTTGGTTATTTCTCTAAAGAGAAAGAATCTACCGAAGATTATAACGTAGCATGCATACTGACCATGCCGCCCTACCAGCGGAAAGGTTACGGTAAACTACTGATAGAATTTAGTAAGTTACTTTTCTAATTTTTTTTTTTAAGAAATTATATTTTCTGGTTTGTAGGTTACGAATTATCTAAGTTTGAAGGTAAAACCGGGTCGCCGGAAAAACCGCTCTCTGATTTGGGCCTTCTATCATATCGAAGCTATTGGTCCCAAACCATACTGGAAATTCTCACGTCGCTAAATCCCGTAGGGGATAACGAAAAACCTCAAATAACAATCAAGTGAGTATCTGTACTGATGCACATGAAAGGATTAACGAGATTCCCAAAAGTTGAATCGAAAAAAAATTGAGATTTTGGTGAATTTAGAGGTTTTAGGGTCTCGGAAGTGAAAAGTCATTATTTCCAAAAAACGTAGGGCGAGTCACAGGGTAAATTTTCATTCACTGGATAATATCCTTATACGAAATTTTCATTTTCTAAGATTTTTTGGGAAATTCTTGGAGTTTCTTTAGATATTCTAGAATTTTTTTGGATTTTGTAAGATTTTCTCAAAGCTCCTAGAATTATTGAAATATAAGATTTTCTACATTGTCTAGGATTTTCTCCTTTCTAAGATTTTCCAGTATCCTGAATTTTCCGGGGATTTCTCTTAAATTTTTTACACTTAAAAAAGAAATCTCAATTAAGAAAATTTAACAAATAAATTAGTCGATGTAAAAATCAAAGATTTGAAAGACAAGAAGCTTTGTTTGGGTTTTCCTGGAATATCCTAAGATTTTCTATTTTCTAAGATTTTCCGGATGTTTTAAATTTCTCGGGGATTTTACTTAGAATTTTTTTGGATTTCCTATGATTTTTATTGATCTCTTTACATATCCTAAAATTTTTTCATTTTCTCTGATTTCCTATTTTCTAAAATTTTCTCAGTTTTCATAAGATTTTCTACATTTTTCCGGATTTTTTTTTCGAATTTCTATATTTTCTACATTTCGTTAGATTTTTTATGTTTTCTCGGATTTCTTAAAATTTTCTCGAATTTTTTGACTTCCTATCATTAGTACGAGTATACCAGATTTTCCCAGGGACTTCTCTTTTTATGTAGTCAAATTTTGTTTGCGCTGTAACTCGAGAAGTAATAGGAAGTTTCCAACCAAATTTCATATTTAGTTAGATCAGAGCTGTTCAAGACTCACAGACAAAAAAAATTTTTTTCTGGAAATTTATTTTTCTTATTTATTAAATTTGAAATGAAAATAAAATCAAATTTTTTCTAGAAATATGATTAAGTCATGTGGATGGCCACATCACATTATTTTTAATCAGGTGTCATCCATAAAAAAAGATAATTTTTTCCGATGTTTTGACCCCCCCCCCCCTATTAGGAATGTCCGATAGTCACAAATCAAAAACCGCCCTTATTTCTCTTAAAATGGGATTTGGTTTAAAGCCCCTCCTCCTCCATTAACCTCTAGAAACCCTAAATTTTGAAAATTAATTATATCAAACGCATATTAATTACAATTTCGATAAAAAATCTAAAAATCCTAATTTTTCTCTTAATTAAATTTAGACTTGATTTAGAAAGTGGTCTAGGATTCACCTAGTATCTCTACTAACTCGGCTTCATCTTTTCAAATTGCATTTTTTCACCTTTTTATGAGCAAAATTTTAAAAAACGATGTTGACCGATTATCATCGGAGTATCCTCTTCCCCTATTCTGTTATGCCAATTCCAATGTTTATTTTTTGACATTTTATATTTTTTGCAGCGAAATGTGCGAATTGACGAGCATAAAAAAAGAAGACGTAATCTCGACGCTACAAAATTTAAACCTGATAAATTACTATAAGGGCCAATACATAGTCACGCTGAATAAAGAAATTTTAGGAGGACATTTGCACGCAATGGAGAAGCGACTTATCCGGATCGACTCGACTTGCTTACATTGGACACCGAAAGATTGGGGAAAACGAGCAAAATGGTGACCCCGCGTTTTAGCCTAAGTTGCAGTTTTGTGTCAGTTCAAGACAGTATTGAGTTATCGTGATAATTAATCTGTTGTAAAGATGCTTAGGCGGAGAGTGCACCAAAAACATTATGTACGATCCGACTCTAAGTGGTGATATACTATTAACTTTTGTGTACTTCAAATCGAAGTGTCGATGTACCATTGTAGATAAAGAAAACTATTTTAAGAAAATAAAATTTAATGAAAACGTAACAACTTGGCTTACAAAATTTTTTTCATTTGTCTACTGTTAAGTGCGAGTTCACCGTCAGCATTTCCATTTGCCCGTGGTACATGACGTCTCCTATGATTTTTTCCGCGATTATTCTTTGCTGTTGCACCATTCGGCGTAGTTTATGGGCGACATTTTTACCTATCGCTTCGAAAATGTCGTCCGACGTAGATGTGGTTGACGGCGCGGGCGACACAACCGGGATCGAATTTTGCATTATTTGTTTTTGATGTTCGCTTCTGTGTTTTTTCGTTGGCGGGGGCGACGAATCTTCGTTGGGCGTGAGGAGAGGATCGTCTTCGCTTTCCAACATAAAAGGGTAGCTGGGCTCGTTTTTTACGTCCTGAAAACAAAAATAATTTTTTTAGTGACGCCCATGAAAATATTAACGAGATTCCATTCTTGCGCTGAAGATTTTATAAATAATAAAATTATTATGTTTATAATAAATTAAAAGCGATCTGGTAGTCGAAATAAACTATACCCGTATAAAATTAATTTGGAAAACAAAAGTGGGCCAAGTTTCCTGCTGTGGACTGACATCCACGCACGAATGGAATCTGGCTCGTACCTGTATGTATTTTTTATTAAAAAATTAAAAATAAATGTGTTTTACACCCTGTGTATGATTATTAAACGAAACAACTTACGATAAAACTACTCTCGGAGTGAGCGGAAGATTCATCTAAATTTATCATACAATCCTCGTTATCCTGCTCCTCCGCGGTAAAAATCAACAAATTGTAGTACCACAAGTTCGGCATATGAACGATTGGATCTCCGCGCGCTTTCGAAGCTTTGACTTTTTTGTATTCCTTTCGAAAGCTGCTACGCAACGAATTAATTTTATTTCTAACAAAATCACGATCGGCGTCCCGGATGTATTGTTTGCATTTTTCCACCAGCACATCGTAAGCCTTATTTTTTTCTTCCTTATTTTTATACAGAGGACTATTGACTTTCCAAACTGCCGGCAGTTTATGGTACAATTGCAATAATTCGCGTATAAATTGTTGATTCAACGAAACAACGTCCATTTTTACACCAGCCGAGTTAAACTGCGCAAGTATACTAAGAGCACGCAAAAGTGCACAAGTATGGCGCATGCGAAACAACTGTTTGTTTCTTTATCCGCCACATTTTGTTTCACTCTTCTTTTAACAACCAGTTTTTGTTTTTTTAATTCGAAACAATTTTTAAAACTTCAAACGTCAATAATAACAATTGCAATGTTCAAGTGGTTGCATGCCTAAAAGGCGCACCTCGAGAAAGAAGCGAGAACTTTTGTGCACTTTCAGTCAGTGGCGCAACCAGTTAAGGGTTTACGAAAACAAAAAACTTACACTTTCTGGAGAAAAATTCGGACTATTCGAAACGTCGTCATCTCGATTGGTAATTTCCGTGGAGGTTCCTTGGCCGTCTTCAGTTGCCTTCGTAATATTATCATCATATGAATTTTGATTCGAATCGTAACAATTTTCTTGCATGACATTCCGCAGGGCTTCCAGCATTTTTATTCGGCCTACCAGTTTAGCATCCTTCTTCATGGATTTGTAGAGGGGCAAAAGAGACAAAAGAAATTTTTTATCTTCGTCTTTGGGAGATTCCGGTATCGTAGTGTTGGCATTTTGCGTTTCGTCGGCCGCGTCATTTTCGGATTCTACCGAACTTTCCTCGTCGCCTTGTAGTGGATCTGTACTCGTATCCCTTATTATACCATCCGGACCCCTGGGACGAAAGAAATTGTAACTCCGATATTTATTTTTTAAAACCAACCTACTTCCGTTTCGAGAGCGCTGGTAGAATAAACTTCATCTGATTGTAATAAATGTAGCGTCGCGATTTCGCCGCGAGGCTCGGGATGGTTCTCTTCCGGATGTCTTTCGCAAAAGAGTCGCGCATCGAACGCCATTTTTTTTTAATACTAAGTCCTGAAAAAAAAAGTTTGTGTTACGCCGCTGGTTTAAACGCGTCATCGTACTGCAGTGCTACAGCAACGAACTCACCGTAACTTTGCTGTTCGATAGGCGACAATTTATCCCAATGCGGCACGAGCACTTGAAAAAGTTCGATCCATTTTTCGTCACGATTATTCCGATTGTAATAATGCAAGTCCGTCACGTCGTACAATTCGGGTCTTTTTTTAACTTCCGCTATCAATTGTTTATTGTTGATAAAAAAGTCATCCATTGCGTTTTTGCCGGTTGGGCTGACAACAGAAAACTGACGCGCGTGATGAAACGCATCGCACGGTCTGGTAATTCTCGACGTACGAAAGCGTGTCTCTCGCGTAAGTACACAATTAGTTACATAAAACGTACGTCGGTTTGCGTCAATATAATATGCGCAAGATTTGTTAATATTCACAGTGCCGCACGGGGATAGATACGCCTCCGTCCGGTTCGTGTCTGCCTTGCATCCTTATTAAAAATATAATGGAACATTTTGAATAAATAGTAAATACTACCCAGGATATCAGATTTACCTTACGGATTGGAACAATTGATCAAAGATTTTGGTATTGGAATAAATGTACGTGCGTCACAAAATATTTATATTTTTTAAATTTAAGGTCGGTCTTACATGTAGAGAGTACGAGATCCACATTTTTGTAAATTTTACCACTTATCGTGCTGAAAGATCAGCCCTCGAATAACCATTCCCCAAAGCCGTTCGACCAGATGGCCAGATATTTTCGAGAAAATCGATTTTGAAAAATTAATATGTGATTTATGGAAAACGCTCGTAAGCGGTTCAAAATGACGCTCAAATATTTCCAACTTGAAAGACGCATAAATCCTAAAATATTATACTTACGGCAAATCTGAGAAAAATGTGTGGATTTGAAACTTTCAATTTTTGGGGTGAAAAAACACCAAAGGGGTTAACCTTACGTTTTTTTCAAAAATCGCCAAAAATTTAATTGGTCTTTTTTTGACTAAAACCGACGTGATTTGATGCGAGGAGTTCGAAAAACGCGGTATCGTTGCGGGAAAACGCTCGTAAGAGGTTCAAAATGACGTTCAAATATTTCCAACTTTAAAGACGCATAAATCCTAAAATATTATACTTACGGCAAATCTGCCTGCGTCAGTCGATTTATCTCAAAAAACTGCATAGGAAAACGCCAAAAAATGTGTGGATTTGAAACTTGCAATTTTTGGGGTGAAAAAACACCAAAGGGGTTAACCTTACGTTTTTTTCAAAAATCGCCAAAAATTTAATTGGTCTTTTTTTGACTAAAACCGACGTGATTTGATGCGAGGAGTTCGAAAAACGCGGTATCGTTGCGGGAAAACGCTCGTAAGAGGTTCAAAATGACGTTCAAATATTTCCAACTTTAAAGACGCATAAATCCTAAAATATTATACTTACGGCAAATCTGCCTGCGTCAGTCGATTTATCTCAAAAAACTGCATAGGAAAACGCCAAAAAATGTGTGGATTTGAAACTTGCAATTTTTGGGGTGAAAAAACACCAAAGGGGTTAACCTTACGTTTTTTTCAAAAATCGCCAAAAATTTAATTGGTCTTTTTTTGACTAAAACCGACGTGATTTGATGCGAGGAGTTCGAAAAACGCGGTATCGTTGCGGGAAAACGCTCGTAAGAGGTTCAAAATGACGTTCAAATATTTCCAACTTTAAACGCGCATAAATCCTAAAATATTATACTTACGGCAAATCTGCCTGCGTCAGTCGATTTATCTCAAAAAACTGCATAGGAAAACGCCAAAAAATGTGTGGATTTGAAACTTTCAATTTTTGGGGTGAAAAAACACCAAAGGGGTTAACCTTACGTTTTTTTCAAAAATCGCCAAAAATTTAATTGGTCTTTTTTTGACTAAAACCGACGTGATTTGATGCGAGGAGTTCGAAAAACGCGGTATCGTTGAAGGAAAACGCTCGTAAGAGGTTCAAAATGACGTTCAAATATTTCCAACTTTAAACGCGCATAAATCCTAAAATATTATACTTACGGCAAATCTGCCTGCGTCAGTCGATTTATCTCAAAAAACTGCATAGGAAAACGCCAAAAAATGTGTGGATTTGAAACTTTCAATTTTTGGGGTGAAAAAACACCAAAGGGGTTAACCTTACGTTTTTTTCAAAAATCGCCAAAAATTTAATTGGTCTTTTTTTGACTAAAACCAACGTGATTTGATGCGAGGAGTTCGAAAAACGCGGTATCGTTGCGGGAAAACGCTCGTAAGAGGTTCAAAATGACGTTTAAATATTTCCAACTTTAAAGACGCATAAATCCTAAAATATTATACTTACGGCAAATCTGCCTGCGTCAGTCGATTTATCTCAAAAAACTGCATAGGAAAACGCCAAAAAATGTGTGGATTTGAAACTTGCAATTTTTGGGGTGAAAAAACACCAAAGGGGTTAAACTTACGTTTTTTTCAAAAATCGCCAAAAATTTAATTGGTCTTTTTTTGACTAAAACCGACGTGATTTGATGCGAGGAGTTCGAAAAACGCGGTATCGTTGCGGGAAAACGCTCGTAAGAGGTTCAAAATGACGTTTAAATATTTCCAACTTTAAAGACGCATAAATCCTAAAATATTATACTTACGGCAAATCTGCCTGCGTCAGTCGATTTATCTCAAAAAACTGCATAGGAAAACGCCAAAAAATGTGTGGATTTGAAACTTGCAATTTTTGGGGTGAAAAAACACCAAAGGGGTTAACCTTACGTTTTTTTCAAAAATCGCCAAAAATTTAATTGGTCTTTTTTTGACTAAAACCGACGTGATTTGATGCGAGGAGTTCGAAAAACGCGGTATCGTTGCGGGAAAACGCTCGTAAGAGGTTCAAAATGACGTTCAAATATTTCCAACTTTAAAGACGCATAAATCCTAAAATATTATACTTACGGCAAATCTGCCTGCGTCAGTCGATTTATCTCAAAAAACTGCATAGGAAAATGCCAAAAAATGTGTGGATTTGAAACTTTCAATTTTTGGGGTGAAAAAACACCAAAGGGGTTAACCTTACGTTTTTTTCAAAAATCGCCAAAAATTTAATTGGTCTTTTTTTGACTAAAACCGACGTGATTTGATGCGAGGAGTTCGAAAAACGCGGTATCGTTGCGGGAAAACGCTCGTAAGAGGTTCAAAATGACGTTCAAATATTTCCAACTTTAAAGACGCATAAATCCTAAAATATTATACTTACGGCAAATCTGCCTGCGTCAGTCGATTTATCTCAAAAAACTGCATAGGAAAACGCCAAAAAATGTGTGGATTTGAAACTTGCAATTTTTGGGGTGAAAAAACACCAAAGGGGTTAACCTTACGTTTTTTTCAAAAATCGCCAAAAATTTAATTGGTCTTTTTTTGACTAAAACCGACGTGATTTGATGCGAGGAGTTCGAAAAACGCGGTATCGTTGCGGGAAAACGCTCGTAAGAGGTTCAAAATGACGTTCAAATATTTCCAACTTTAAACGCGCATAAATCCTAAAATATTATACTTACGGCAAATCTGCCTGCGTCAGTCGATTTATCTCAAAAAACTGCATAGGAAAACGCCAAAAAATGTGTGGATTTGAAACTTTCAATTTTTGGGGTGAAAAAACACCAAAGGGGTTAACCTTACGTTTTTTTCAAAAATCGCCAAAAATTTAATTGGTCTTTTTTTGACTAAAACCGACGTGATTTGATGCGAGGAGTTCGAAAAACGCGGTATCGTTGAAGGAAAACGCTCGTAAGAGGTTCAAAATGACGTTCAAATATTTCCAACTTTAAACGCGCATAAATCCTAAAATATTATACTTACGGCAAATCTGCCTGCGTCAGTCGATTTATCTCAAAAAACTGCATAGGAAAACGCCAAAAAATGTGTGGATTTGAAACTTTCAATTTTTGGGGTGAAAAAACACCAAAGGGGTTAACCTTACGTTTTTTTCAAAAATCGCCAAAAATTTAATTGGTCTTTTTTTGACTAAAACCAACGTGATTTGATGCGAGGAGTTCGAAAAACGCGGTATCGTTGCGGGAAAACGCTCGTAAGAGGTTCAAAATGACGTTTAAATATTTCCAACTTTAAAGACGCATAAATCCTAAAATATTATACTTACGGCAAATCTGCCTGCGTCAGTCGATTTATCTCAAAAAACTGCATAGGAAAACGCCAAAAAATGTGTGGATTTGAAACTTGCAATTTTTGGGGTGAAAAAACACCAAAGGGGTTAACCTTACGTTTTTTTCAAAAATCGCCAAAAATTTAATTGGTCTTTTTTTGACTAAAACCGACGTGATTTGATGCGAGGAGTTCGAAAAACGCGGTATCGTTGCGGGAAAACGCTCGTAAGAGGTTCAAAATGACGTTTAAATATTTCCAACTTTAAAGACGCATAAATCCTAAAATATTATACTTACGGCAAATCTGCCTGCGTCAGTCGATTTATCTCAAAAAACTGCATAGGAAAACGCCAAAAAATGTGTGGATTTGAAACTTGCAATTTTTGGGGTGAAAAAACACCAAAGGGGTTAACCTTACGTTTTTTTCAAAAATCGCCAAAAATTTAATTGGTCTTTTTTTGACTAAAACCGACGTGATTTGATGCGAGGAGTTCGAAAAACGCGGTATCGTTGCGGGAAAACGCTCGTAAGAGGTTCAAAATGACGTTCAAATATTTCCAACTTTAAAGACGCATAAATCCTAAAATATTATACTTACGGCAAATCTGCCTGCGTCAGTCGATTTATCTCAAAAAACTGCATAGGAAAATGCCAAAAAATGTGTGGATTTGAAACTTTCAATTTTTGGGGTGAAAAAACACCAAAGGGGTTAACCTTACGTTTTTTTCAAAAATCGCCAAAAATTTAATTGGTCTTTTTTTGACTAAAACCGACGTGATTTGATGCGAGGAGTTCGAAAAACGCGGTATCGTTGCGGGAAAACGCTCGTAAGAGGTTCAAAATGACGTTCAAATATTTCCAACTTTAAAGACGCATAAATCCTAAAATATTATACTTACGGCAAATCTGCCTGCGTCAGTCGATTTATCTCAAAAAACTGCATAGGAAAACGCCAAAAAATGTGTGGATTTGAAACTTTCAATTTTTGGGGTGAAAAAACACCAAAGGGGTTAACCTTACGTTTTTTTCAAAAAATGGCCAAAAATTTAATTGGTCTTTTTTTGACTAAAACCAACGTGATTTGATGCGAGGAGTTCGAAAAACGCGGTATCGTTGCGGGAAAACGCTCGTAAGAGGTTCAAAATGACGTTTAAATATTTCCAACTTTAAAGACGCATAAATCCTAAAATATTATACTTACGGCAAATCTGCCTGCGTCAGTCGATTTATCTCAAAAAACTGCATAGGAAAACGCCAAAAAATGTGTGGATTTGAAACTTGCAATTTTTGGGGTGAAAAAACACCAAAGGGGTTAACCTTACGTTTTTTTCAAAAATCGCCAAAAATTTAATTGGTCTTTTTTTGACTAAAACCGACGTGATTTGATGCGAGGAGTTCGAAAAACGCGGTATCGTTGCGGGAAAACGCTCGTAAGAGGTTCAAAATGACGTTCAAATATTTCCAACTTTAAACGCGCATAAATCCTAAAATATTATACTTACGGCAAATCTGCCTGCGTCAGTCGATTTATCTCAAAAAACTGCATAGGAAAACGCCAAAAAATTTTTGGATTTGAAACTTTCAATTTTTGGGGTGAAAGAACACCAAAGGGGTTAACCTTACGTTTTTTTCAAAAATCGCCAAAAATTTAATTGGTCTTTTTTTGACTAAAACCAACGTGATTTGATGCGAGGAGTTCGAAAAACGCGGTCTCGTTGGATGAAAACGCTCGTAAGTGGTTCAAAATGACGTTCAAATAATTCCAACTTTAAAGACGCATAAATCCTAAAATATTATACTTACGGCAAATCTGCCTGCGTCAGTCGATTTATCTCAAAAAACTGCATAGGAAAACGCCAAAAAATGTGTGGATTTGAAACTTTCAATTTTTGGGGTGAAAAAACACCAAAGGGGTTAACCTTACGTTTTTTTCAAAAATCGCCAAAAATTTAATTGGTCTTTTTTTGACTAAAACCGACGTGATTTGATGCGAGGAGTTCGAAAAACGCGGTATCGTTGCGGGAAAACGCTCGTAAGAGGTTCAAAATGACGTTCAAATATTTCCAACTTTAAACGCGCATAAATCCTAAAATATTATACTTACGGCAAATCTGCCTGCGTCAGTCGATTTATCTCAAAAAACTGCATAGGAAAACGCCAAAAAATGTGTGGATTTGAAACTTTCAATTTTTGGGGTGAAAAAACACCAAAGGGGTTAACCTTACGTTTTTTTCAAAAATCGCCAAAAATTTAATTGGTCTTTTTTTGACTAAAACCGACGTGATTTGATGCGAGGAGTTCGAAAAACGCGGTATCGTTGCGGGAAAACGCTCGTAAGAGGTTCAAAATGACCTTCAAATATTTCCAACTTTAAACGCGCATAAATCCTAAAATATTATACTTACGGCAAATCTGCCTGCGTCAGTCGATTTATCTTAAAAAACTGCATAGGAAAACGCCAAAAAATTTTTGGATTTGAAACTTTCAATTTTTGGGGTGAAAAAACACCAAAGGGGTTAACCTTACGTTTTTTTCAAAAAATGGCCAAAAATTTAATTGGTCTTTTTTTGACTAAAACCAACGTGATTTGATGCGAGGAGTTCGAAAAACGCGGTATCGTTGCGGGAAAACGCTCGTAAGAGGTTCAAAATGACGTTTAAATATTTCCAACTTTAAAGACGCATAAATCCTAAAATATTATACTTACGGCAAATCTGCCTGCGTCAGTCGATTTATCTCAAAAAACTGCATAGGAAAACGCCAAAAAATGTGTGGATTTGAAACTTGCAATTTTTGGGGTGAAAAAACACCAAAGGGGTTAACCTTACGTTTTTTTCAAAAATCGCCAAAAATTTAATTGGTCTTTTTTTGACTAAAACCGACGTGATTTGATGCGAGGAGTTCGAAAAACGCGGTATCGTTGCGGGAAAACGCTCGTAAGAGGTTCAAAATGACGTTCAAATATTTCCAACTTTAAACGCGCATAAATCCGAAAATATTATACTTACGGCAAATCTGCCTGCGTCAGTCGATTTATCTCAAAAAACTGCATAGGAAAACGCCAAAAAATGTGTGGATTTGAAACTTTCAATTTTTGGGGTGAAAAAACACCAAAGGGGTTAACCTTACGTTTTTTTCAAAAATCGCCAAAAATTTAATTGGTCTTTTTTTGACTAAAACCGACGTGATTTGATGCGAGGAGTTCGAAAAACGCGGTATCGTTGCGGGAAAACGCTCGTAAGAGGTTCAAAATGACGTTCAAATATTTCCAACTTTAAACGCGCATAAATCCTAAAATATTATACTTACGGCAAATCTGCCTGCGTCAGTCGATTTATCTTAAAAAACTGCATAGGAAAACGCCAAAAAATTTTTGGATTTGAAACTTTCAATTTTTGGGGTGAAAAAACACCAAAGGGGTTAACCTTACGTTTTTTTCAAAAAATGGCCAAAAATTTAATTGGTCTTTTTTTGACTAAAACCAACGTGATTTGATGCGAGGAGTTCGAAAAACGCGGTATCGTTGCGGGAAAACGCTCGTAAGAGGTTCAAAATGACGTTTAAATATTTCCAACTTTAAAGACGCATAAATCCTAAAATATTATACTTACGGCAAATCTGCCTGCGTCAGTCGATTTATCTCAAAAAACTGCATAGGAAAACGCCAAAAAATGTGTGGATTTGAAACTTGCAATTTTTGGGGTGAAAAAACACCAAAGGGGTTAACCTTACGTTTTTTTCAAAAATCGCCAAAAATTTAATTGGTCTTTTTTTGACTAAAACCGACGTGATTTGATGCGAGGAGTTCGAAAAACGCGGTATCGTTGCGGGAAAACGCTCGTAAGAGGTTCAAAATGACGTTCAAATATTTCCAACTTTAAACGCGCATAAATCCTAAAATATTATACTTACGGCAAATCTGCCTGCGTCAGTCGATTTATCTCAAAAAACTGCATAGGAAAACGCCAAAAAATGTGTGGATTTGAAACTTTCAATTTTTGGGGTGAAAAAACACCAAAGGGGTTAACCTTACGTTTTTTTCAAAAATCGCCAAAAATTTAATTGGTCTTTTTTTGACTAAAACCGACGTGATTTGATGCGAGGAGTTCGAAAAACGCGGTATCGTTGCGGGAAAACGCTCGTAAGAGGTTCAAAATGACGTTCAAATATTTCCAACTTTAAACGCGCATAAATCCTAAAATATTATACTTACGGCAAATCTGCCTGCGTCAGTCGATTTATCTCAAAAAACTGCATAGGAAAACGCCAAAAAATGTGTGGATTTGAAACTTTCAATTTTTGGGGTGAAAGAACACCAAAGGGGTTAACCTTACGTTTTTTTCAAAAATCGCCAAAAATTTAATTGGTCTTTTTTTGACTAAAACCAACGTGATTTGATGCGAGGAGTTCGAAAAACGCGGTCTCGTTGGATGAAAACGCTCGTAAGTGGTTCAAAATGACGTTCAAATAATTCCAACTTTAAAGACGCATAAATCCTAAAATATTATACTTACGGCAAATCTGCCTGCGTCAGTCGATTTATCTCAAAAAACTGCATAGGAAAACGCCAAAAAATGTGTGGATTTGAAACTTTCAATTTTTGGGGTGAAAAAACACCAAAGGGGTTAACCTTACGTTTTTTTCAAAAATCGCCAAAAATTTAATTGGTCTTTTTTTGACTAAAACCGACGTGATTTGATGCGAGGAGTTCGAAAAACGCGGTATCGTTGCGGGAAAACGCTCGTAAGAGGTTCAAAATGACGTTCAAATATTTCCAACTTTAAACGCGCATAAATCCTAAAATATTATACTTACGGCAAATCTGCCTGCGTCAGTCGATTTATCTTAAAAAACTGCATAGGAAAACGCCAAAAAATTTTTGGATTTGAAACTTTCAATTTTTGGGGTGAAAAAACACCAAAGGGGTTAACCTTACGTTTTTTTCAAAAAATGGCCAAAAATTTAATTGGTCTTTTTTTGACTAAAACCAACGTGATTTGATGCGAGGAATTCGAAAAACGCGGTATCGTTGCGGGAAAACGCTCGTAAGAGGTTCAAAATGACGTTTAAATATTTCCAACTTTAAAGACGCATAAATCCTAAAATATTATACTTACGGCAAATCTGCCTGCGTCAGTCGATTTATCTCAAAAAACTGCATAGGAAAACGCCAAAAAATGTGTGGATTTGAAACTTGCAATTTTTGGGGTGAAAAAACACCAAAGGGGTTAACCTTACGTTTTTTTCAAAAATCGCCAAAAATTTAATTGGTCTTTTTTTGACTAAAACCGACGTGATTTGATGCGAGGAGTTCGAAAAACGCGGTATCGTTGCGGGAAAACGCTCGTAAGAGGTTCAAAATGACGTTCAAATATTTCCAACTTTAAACGCGCATAAATCCTAAAATATTATACTTACGGCAAATCTGCCTGCGTCAGTCGATTTATCTCAAAAAACTGCATAGGAAAACGCCAAAAAATGTGTGGATTTGAAACTTTCAATTTTTGGGGTGAAAAAACACCAAAGGGGTTAACCTTACGTTTTTTTCAAAAATCGCCAAAAATTTAATTGGTCTTTTTTTGACTAAAACCGACGTGATTTGATGCGAGGAGTTCGAAAAACGCGGTATCGTTGCGGGAAAACGCTCGTAAGAGGTTCAAAATGACGTTCAAATATTTCCAACTTTAAACGCGCATAAATCCTAAAATATTATACTTACGGCAAATCTGCCTGCGTCAGTCGATTTATCTTAAAAAACTGCATAGGAAAACGCCAAAAAATTTTTGGATTTGAAACTTTCAATTTTTGGGGTGAAAAAACACCAAAGGGGTTAACCTTACGTTTTTTTCAAAAAATGGCCAAAAATTTAATTGGTCTTTTTTTGACTAAAACCAACGTGATTTGATGCGAGGAGTTCGAAAAACGCGGTATCGTTGCGGGAAAACGCTCGTAAGAGGTTCAAAATGACGTTTAAATATTTCCAACTTTAAAGACGCATAAATCCTAAAATATTATACTTACGGCAAATCTGCCTGCGTCAGTCGATTTATCTCAAAAAACTGCATAGGAAAACGCCAAAAAATGTGTGGATTTGAAACTTGCAATTTTTGGGGTGAAAAAACACCAAAGGGGTTAACCTTACGTTTTTTTCAAAAATCGCCAAAAATTTAATTGGTCTTTTTTTGACTAAAACCGACGTGATTTGATGCGAGGAGTTCGAAAAACGCGGTATCGTTGCGGGAAAACGCTCGTAAGAGGTTCAAAATGACGTTCAAATATTTCCAACTTTAAACGCGCATAAATCCTAAAATATTATACTTACGGCAAATCTGCCTGCGTCAGTCGATTTATCTCAAAAAACTGCATAGGAAAACGCCAAAAAATGTGTGGATTTGAAACTTTCAATTTTTGGGGTGAAAAAACACCAAAGGGGTTAACCTTACGTTTTTTTCAAAAATCGCCAAAAATTTAATTGGTCTTTTTTTGACTAAAACCGACGTGATTTGATGCGAGGAGTTCGAAAAACGCGGTATCGTTGCGGGAAAACGCTCGTAAGAGGTTCAAAATGACGTTCAAATATTTCCAACTTTAAACGCGCATAAATCCTAAAATATTATACTTACGGCAAATCTGCCTGCGTCAGTCGATTTATCTCAAAAAACTGCATAGGAAAACGCCAAAAAATGTGTGGATTTGAAACTTTCAATTTTTGGGGTGAAAAAACACCAAAGGGGTTAACCTTACGTTTTTTTCAAAAATCGCCAAAAATTTAATTGGTCTTTTTTTTGACTAAAACCGACGTGATTTGATGCGAGGAGTTCGAAAAACGCGGTATCGTTGCGGGAAAACGCTCGTAAGAGGTTAAAAATGACGTTCAAATATTTCCAACTTTAAACGCGCATAAATCCTAAAATATTATACTTACGGCAAATCTGCCTGCGTCAGTCGATTTATCTCAAAAAACTGCATAGGAAAACGCCAAAAAATGTGTGGATTTGAAACTTTCAATTTTTGGGGTGAAAAAACACCAAAGGGGTTAACCTTACGTTTTTTTTCAAAAATCGCCAAAAATTTAATTGGTCTTTTTTTGACTAAAACCGACGTGATTTGATGCGAGGAGTTCGAAAAACGCGGTATCGTTGCGGGAAAACGCTCGTAAGAGGTTCAAAATGACGTTCAAATATTTCCAACTTTAAACGCGCATAAATCCTAAAATATTATACTTACGGCAAATCTGCCTGCGTCAGTCGATTTATCTCAAAAAACTGCATAGGAAAACGCCAAAAAATGTGTGGATTTGAAACTTTCAATTTTTGGGGTGAAAAAACACCAAAGGGGTTAACCTTACGTTTTTTTCAAAAATCGCCAAAAATTTAATTGGTCTTTTTTTGACTAAAACCGACGTGATTTGATGCGAGGAGTTCGAAAAACGCGGTATCGTTGCGGGAAAACGCTCGTAAGAGGTTCAAAATGACGTTCAAATATTTCCAACTTTAAACGCGCATAAAACCTAAAATATTATACTTACGGCAAATCTGCCTGCGTCAGTCGATTTATCTCAAAAAACTGCATAGGAAAACGCCAAAAATGTCTTTTTTTGACTAAAACCGACGTGATTTGATGCGAGGAGTTCGAAAAACGCGGTATCGTTGCGGGAAAACGCTCGTAAGAGGTTAAAAATGACGTTCAAATATTTCCAACTTTAAACGCGCATAAATCCTAAAATATTATACTTACGGCAAATCTGCCTGCGTCAGTCGATTTATCTTAAAAAACTGCATAGGAAAACGCCAAAAAATTTTTGGATTTGAAACTTTCAATTTTTGGGGTGAAAAAACACCAAAGGGGTTAACCTTACGTTTTTTTCAAAAAATGGCCAAAAATTTAATTGGTCTTTTTTTGACTAAAACCAACGTGATTTGATGCGAGGAGTTCGAAAAACGCGGTATCGTTGCGGGAAAACGCTCGTAAGAGGTTCAAAATGACGTTTAAATATTTCCAACTTTAAAGACGCATAAATCCTAAAATATTATACTTACGGCAAATCTGCCTGCGTCAGTCGATTTATCTCAAAAAACTGCATAGGAAAACGCCAAAAAATGTGTGGATTTGAAACTTGCAATTTTTGGGGTGAAAAAACACCAAAGGGGTTAACCTTACGTTTTTTTCAAAAATCGCCAAAAATTTAATTGGTCTTTTTTTGACTAAAACCGACGTGATTTGATGCGAGGAGTTCGAAAAACGCGGTATCGTTGCGGGAAAACGCTCGTAAGAGGTTCAAAATGACGTTCAAATATTTCCAACTTTAAACGCGCATAAATCCTAAAATATTATACTTACGGCAAATCTGCCTGCGTCAGTCGATTTATCTCAAAAAACTGCATAGGAAAACGCCAAAAAATGTGTGGATTTGAAACTTTCAATTTTTGGGGTGAAAAAACACCAAAGGGGTTAACCTTACGTTTTTTTCAAAAATCGCCAAAAATTTAATTGGTCTTTTTTTGACTAAAACCGACGTGATTTGATGCGAGGAGTTCGAAAAACGCGGTATCGTTGCGGGAAAACGCTCGTAAGAGGTTCAAAATGACGTTCAAATATTTCCAACTTTAAACGCGCATAAATCCTAAAATATTATACTTACGGCAAATCTGCCTGCGTCAGTCGATTTATCTCAAAAAACTGCATAGGAAAACGCCAAAAAATGTGTGGATTTGAAACTTTCAATTTTTGGGGTGAAAAAACACCAAAGGGGTTAACCTTACGTTTTTTTCAAAAATCGCCAAAAATTTAATTGGTCTTTTTTTTGACTAAAACCGACGTGATTTGATGCGAGGAGTTCGAAAAACGCGGTATCGTTGCGGGAAAACGCTCGTAAGAGGTTAAAAATGACGTTCAAATATTTCCAACTTTAAACGCGCATAAATCCTAAAATATTATACTTACGGCAAATCTGCCTGCGTCAGTCGATTTATCTCAAAAAACTGCATAGGAAAACGCCAAAAAATGTGTGGATTTGAAACTTTCAATTTTTGGGGTGAAAAAACACCAAAGGGGTTAACCTTACGTTTTTTTCAAAAATCGCCAAAAATTTAATTGGTCTTTTTTTGACTAAAACCGACGTGATTTGATGCGAGGAGTTCGAAAAACGCGGTATCGTTGCGGGAAAACGCTCGTAAGAGGTTCAAAATGACGTTCAAATATTTCCAACTTTAAACGCGCATAAATCCTAAAATATTATACTTACGGCAAATCTGCCTGCGTCAGTCGATTTATCTCAAAAAACTGCATAGGAAAACGCCAAAAAATGTGTGGATTTGAAACTTTCAATTTTTGGGGTGAAAAAACACCAAAGGGGTTAACCTTACGTTTTTTTCAAAAATCGCCAAAAATTTAATTGGTCTTTTTTTGACTAAAACCGACGTGATTTGATGCGAGGAGTTCGAAAAACGCGGTATCGTTGCGGGAAAACGCTCGTAAGAGGTTCAAAATGACGTTCAAATATTTCCAACTTTAAACGCGCATAAAACCTAAAATATTATACTTACGGCAAATCTGCCTGCGTCAGTCGATTTATCTCAAAAAACTGCATAGGAAAACGCCAAAAATGTCTTTTTTTGACTAAAACCGACGTGATTTGATGCGAGGAGTTCGAAAAACGCGGTATCGTTGCGGGAAAACGCTCGTAAGAGGTTCAAAATGACGTTCAAATATTTCCAACTTTAAACGCGCATAAATCCTAAAATATTATACTTACGGCAAATCTGCCTGCGTCAGTCGATTTATCTCAAAAAACTGCATAGGAAAACGCCAAAAATGTGTGGATTTGAAACTTTCAATTTTTGGGGTGAAAAAACACCAAAGGGGTTAACCTTACGTTTTTTTCAAAAATCGCCAAAAATAAAATTGATCTTTTTTTGACCGAAACCGACGTGATTTGATGCGTGGAGTTCGAAAAACGCGGTATCGTTGCGGGAAAACACTCGTAAGCGGTTCAAGATGACGTTCAAATATTTCCAACTTTAAACGCGCATATATCCTAAAATATTATACTTACGGCAAATCTGCCTGCGTCAGTCGATTTATCTCAAAAAACTGCATAGGAAAACGCCAAAAAATGTGTGGATTTGAAACTTTCAATTTTTGGGGTGAAAAAACACCAAAGGGGTTAACCTTACGTTTTTTTCAAAAATCGCCAAAAATTTAATTGGTCTTTTTTTGACTAAAACCGACGGGATTTGATGCGAGGAGTTCGAAAAACGCGGTATCGTTGCGGGAAAACGCTCGTAAGAGGTTCAAAATGACGTTCAAATATTTCCAACTTTAAACGCGCATAAAACCTAAAATATTATACTTACGGCAAATCTGCCTGCGTCAGTCGATTTATCTCAAAAAACTGCATAGGAAAACGCCAAAAATGTCTTTTTTTGACTAAAACCGACGTGATTTGATGCGAGGAGTTCGAAAAACGCGGTATCGTTGCGGGAAAACGCTCGTAAGAGGTTCAAAATGACGTTCAAATATTTCCAACTTTAAACGCGCATAAATCCTAAAATATTATACTTACGGCAAATCTGCCTGCGTCAGTCGATTTATCTCAAAAAACTGCATAGGAAAACGCCAAAAATGTGTGGATTTGAAACTTTCAATTTTTGGGGTGAAAAAACACCAAAGGGGTTAACCTTACGTTTTTTTCAAAAATCGCCAAAAATAAAATTGATCTTTTTTTGACCGAAACCGACGTGATTTGATGCGTGGAGTTCGAAAAACGCGGTATCGTTGCGGGAAAACACTCGTAAGCGGTTCAAGATGACGTTCAAATATTTCCAACTTTAAACGCGCATATATCCTAAAATATTATACTTACGGCAAATCTGCCTGCGTCAGTCGATTTATCTCAAAAAACTGCATAGGAAAACGCCAAAAAATGTGTGGATTTGAAACTTTCAATTTTTGGGGTGAAAAAACACCAAAGGTGTTAAACTTACGTTTTTTTCAAAAATCGCCAAAAATTTAATTGGTCTTTTTTTGACCAAAACCGACGTGATTTGATGCGAGAAGTTTGAAAAACGCGGTATCGTTGGGGGAAAACGCTCGTAAGCGGTTCAAAATGACGTTCAAATATTTCCAACCTAAAGACGCATGTTCAAAATGACGTTCAAATATTTCCAGATATATTTCCAGAATATTTCCAGAACAGATAAAATAAGAAAACAAAGTGTAACGGTAACGAAGAATTAACACACACACATTTGAAATGCAATAAACAAAGCAACTGTGAAGTAAAGTTGCGAAGGGATTTATGAGACCGCTTGCTAACCTCAACGCCACGAAACGCCTATTGACATTTGCTTTACATCTAGTCTTCATAAACCTTACGCAATATTTGAAAGTCGATTTTCTCGAAAATTTCTGGCCATGTGGTTGAACAGCTTTGGGGAATTGTTATTCGAGGGCTGATCTTTCAGCACGATAAGTGGGAAAATTTACAAAAATGCGGACCTCGTACTCTCTACATGTTAGCCAGGCCCGTAGCCAGGGTTTCATTTCGGGGGGACACTCATAAAAACCTTTTGTAAAAAGTAACATTTTCGGCGGATCCCCTTCCGAGAATTGCCCCCAGGTTCCCCCCCCCCTGGCTACGGGCCTGGTCTTAGCATCACCCTAGTAGAAATATTTCACTGAAAACTCGAAATTAGACGTTTGCAGAGTTTGTAAGACTTCTGCAGACTTTGTTTTACTTTTTCAGAGAAATTATTTCCGCCAGGGAATACTTTTTCCTTTCGCTAATCGATTTATCGTCTTTGGTTTAAAAAAAAATTTAATTTGAAATTAAATTGCGATTTAAAATTTCCAATTTTTGGGGTCAAAAAGTAGCAAAGCAAAAAAAAAATCAAAAACCTTACCTTTTTTCAAAAATTGCCTGTTGCAGAGGAGATTTCTAGAAACAAGTTTTGTCGATGAAAATATTGATAATTCTCAATTTGAAATTCATAAATAATCTCGCATAACTATTTGAGAGCCAGTGGCGTAACATGCTATCGGCCAGTGTCGGACAAATGTTTGTTTTATACGCGAATACCTAATGCACAACATATTTATTAGTTATTCATATACCAAAGGCGGAAGTAGTCGTTGTCGAAGTAGTCGTTTTTTGATACCAGCCGAAGGTGAGGGCTAATTCTGTGCGGCCTGAAGGCCGCAATAAATGATGGAATTTATAAAATACTGTATGACTAACTTTCAGGCCCGTAGCCCCCCCCCCCCAAAGTTAAAAAAACAACATTTGTTTGTAATAATAAAAATCCCCGGAAGGGGATCCCCCGAAAATGTTACTTTTTACAAGAGACTTTTTAAGAGTGCCCTCTCCCCGAAATGAAATCCCGGCTACGGGCCTGCGTAACTTTTCATAAACGAAAAAAATTGCGTAAAATCTCTAAATTGTTGTTTTTTTTCTTTAATCCCGAGATTTACACTTCACAACATTAACGGGATTTCGGAACCCTGAAGTAAAACTGCGGATTCTAGGACATTTTAATAATATGAAAAATTAGTAAAAAAATTTATTTTTCTATAAATATTTTTTTGAAAACTTTGAACCTTTCTCTGTATGGTTCTTGGCCGTAAAAATTAATTAATTAATGTTGACGGTGGAACAGCAAAGCTACGACAGTTCGGAGTGACGAACAGAGGCAAAGAAAATCTGAAAAAACTAAAGAAATCCGTGGAAATCTCAAGAATACTATAAGAAGCAACCTTTTTCTTTTACCTTTTCGAAAAAGTCTTGAGGCAATACAGGAGAAAATCCGAAAAAAATCTTGTTAAAAAGAAATTTAGTTTACAAAAATTTTCTTTCAGTGAAACCAATATCATGAAGTTTAGATGAAACAAAATTACATTAAAATAAGATAGATTACTCAAGGTAGAGAGAATTTCGTTAATATATTCATGAGCGTCGGTGGTAGATCTGTTAAGATCCAAAAATAACATTAAATCAATAAAATTTCAACCAATAATCTAAAACTCACTGTATCAGGGTTCCCACTAAATTTTCTAGAAAAAATTCCCTGACTTTTCCAGGTTTTCCCTGACCAAAAATTTAAATTTTCCCTGACTTTTTGACAAATCGGAAGATAAAATAGTAAAGTTAGACCCGAGAAAATACATTTTAAAACCAATTAATTTATTTTACAATTTTATAGAAAATTAAATTTTCTTTCTTAAACTTTTAATTTTCGAATTTATTTCCAGATTTTACACAATTTACAACTTCAAAGAAATTTAAAAAAAAAATTTAGTTCTAAAATTTAATTTTTTCCCAGACTGAACATTGAATTTCCCAGACTTGGAGCTAAAAATAAAAACTTCCCTGATTTTTCCCTGACAAAATTAAAAAATCTTGAATTCCCCGACTTTTCCAGACGAGTGGGAACCCTGTAGTATTTGTGAAAATTTCATAAATAAGGTCTTGGTTGCAAAAACTTTGTGGTCGATATTCTACCCCGACCCCCCACAACAATTGTTGAGTTTAGTTTTTGAACCCCAAGACTTAATAATTTCCATACAATGAATCTGTTCTAAAAAAGTTAGAAGTTCTATTTAATAATAGAAAACGCAAATAAATCAACAATTTCTGAAACCAGGGAGTCCCCCCCCCTCGTAACTATGTTCAACAGAAAAGTGTTCATGCAATCATGAACACATATTCTTTTTATTCAGCCTACAATAATTCAATTTTCAAATTTTTTCTGTTTTATTTGTTTTCAAATTCATAAATCCCCCGATTAACAACCTACTTTACGCCCTTGTTATGTAATATACTATTAAAAAAATTAATTTATGTGACAACCAAAATTAAATGTCCAATTTTAAAAATAAAAAATTTTTGGTTTTTGGATTCTTGAATCTTTTCAGTTATTCGTCTACCACGGACGCGCATAAATAAATTCTTAGGTGACATGTTACATAGCTCCGTTTGCACTAACTATTCTTAAAACTTAAGCTTCACTTAAATCTTATTCCGACCAATGAGCAATCAGTGTTGATTAAGCTTAACGTTAAGTTAAAGTTAAGCTTTCCTTAAATTGTTAAGCTCCACCCTATTTCGGAATAAGATTCTATGTCTAAATAAGTCGGAATAAGATTTAAGTGAAGCGGTTGGTGTGATATTACGCCTAATATTTAAGAGATACGACTTAAGCGGTGGTACGGCTTTGGCAACCTTACCCTAATCAACAAGTAACAATTCCGACATTCCATGTTCGACGAGGATAAAATATCTCGTAGTTGCAAGATTATTTTTATTAGCTTGACCTTGAATTAAGCAAATTTTCCTGAGTTAAAACGACGTAAAACGAAAAACAACGTCAGAATTACATTGAAATGACGTTACTTTTCTGACGTCAAAAATAGGTCATAAAACAACGTCACACTAACGTCAGTATTTAGTCATTTGACGTCCTTAACGAAATATGACCAGAAATATACGTGATTTTGACGTGTTTGGCGTAACCATGTCAACTGGGAAAGTTTCCGTTTTCAAAGTTCTATTTCTTGGGTCAAAAAGTACCCAAGGGTTAACCTTTCGGTTTAAAAAAAAATAAAAAAATAGAAAATTTACACTTAAAAAAGGGAAAGAAGAAGACCAATTAAAAAATAAAATTTAAGTAAGAAGTAACAATTTGGCTTATAAAACAATTATTTGTCTACCGCTAAGTGCGAGTTCACAGTGAGCATTTCCATCTGGCCCTGGTACATTACATCCCCTACAATTTTTTCCGCGATAATTCTTTGCTGTTGTTCCATTCGGCGTAATTTGTGGGCGACGTTTTTGCCTATGGCCTCGAAGATGTCGTCTGATGTGGATGTACTTGATGGGGCGGGAGACACAACCGGGGTATAATCTTGCGTCTCTTTATGATGTTCAACTCTATGCCTTTTTGTTGGCGGGGGCGAGGATTCTTCGTTTGGGGTGAGTAGGGGGTCGTCTTCAGTTTCCAATACAAACTGGTAAGTTGGTTCACTTTTTAAGTCCTACAATCCATAAATTCAAATGTATTTCGACAACAAAAGATACCTTAAAATGAAGTTTTTGGAAATGTTAAAGTGGTTGCATGCATTAAAGGCGCAGAAAACAAGAACAAAATATTCTTTTCAGTTGTTCAGGATTTCGAAGATCAGAAGAAGATATGACTTACATTTTCTGCAGAAAAATTTGGACTGTTCAAAACGGTTCCCTCATAATAGGTGGCTTCGTGATTGGACATTTCTTGACTCTCTCCACTTGTTATTGCTATATTATCATCGTCCTTCCCTTTTGAATTTTTATCCGACCTAACGGAATCACAATCTTCTTGCATGACGTTCCTCAGAGCCTCCAACATTTTTATTCGTCCCACCAATTTCGAATCCTTTTTCATAGTTTTGTACAGGGGCACGAGAGACAAAAGAAACATTATGTCTTCATCTTTGGAAGATTCCGACACCGGAAACGAGTTGTCAGCGTCTTGCGTTTCGTCGCCAGCATCATTTTCAGATTCTACCGAACTTCCGTTATCGTCTTGTAGTGGATCGGTAGGACTTGTATTCGTTATCGTACCATCTGGAGCCCTAAAACAACAAAAATCATAACTCCGAGATTTATTAAATTAAAAACAATCCTACTGCAACTGTTTTGATGCAGGCGTCAGAAGAAATTTCATTTGATTATAATAAATGTAGCGTCGCGGTTTGTTCACGTTGCTCGGGTTGGACCTCTTCCGGATGTCTCTCGCAAAAGAGTCGCGCATCGAGCGCCATTTTTTCTTAATGGTAAGCCCTGAAAAAAAAATCGTATGTTACGCCGCTGGTTTAAACGCGTCATCGCACTGCAAGGAACTCACCGTAACTTTGCTGTTCGATGGCCGACAATTTACACCATTGCGGCAAGAGCACTTGAAACAGTTCGATCCACTTTTCGTCACGATTGTTTAAATTGTAATAATTTAAATACGACACGTCGTACAGTTCAGGTCTCTTTTTAACTTCCGCGATCAATTGTTTATTGTTGATAAAAAAGAAATCATCCATTGCGTTTTTGACGGTTGTGCCGACCACAACAAACTGACGCGCGTGGTGAAACGCATTGCAAGTTTGATAATTTTCGACGATCGCAGGTTGGTTTATCGCGCTCGTTTATTACTTATAACTTATCAACGTAGGTCGGTTTTTTGTCCATATTATGCGCACGACATCTTTATATTCTAGATGCCACCGACGTTTTTGTAGGTGGAACAACTGCACACGGCTGATTTGGTTGTAAGCGAGGCGGCCGACTTTTTTTCAATTATTTTTACACCGCGTAAAGCTGCACTTTTATAAATAGGCCATACAAGAATCAGTGGTGTACGATACTCGCCTACAAAAAAGTCGGTGACCCCGCCGGCGAAAAATCTGTTGCGTGAGGTAGTACTTGAATTTCAGAAAATTTATCCTAACAAAAGTGAATTAATTGTTCTCAATCTTTTGATCTTTTGATTTTGATCCAAGGGCACCTATTTATTTTTTGGTTTTAGGGGTAATTTAGCAAGGGGCTCGCCGAGTTTCAAAAATTTTAACAACCGGCTCGCGCGAGCCAGACAGAGCCGGCTCCAGCCCAGGCACTATGGGAAATCGGTAATATAAAAAAACAAAAAAAAAAGATTCCCAAGATGTCCTTGGATTTTCTAAAATTTCCTAGAGTTTCCAAAGATATTCTCGAATTTTCTCAGATCTCCTTCAAATTTCCCCGTATTACCTATAGTGCTATAAGCGTCGAACCGATTAGCGCTTAGAGCGAATTAGCAGTGAAGAGAGAGAAATTTTAAAATGAAAAATGTAAAATTTGAAATGTAAAATAATGTCAAATGTTATATGTCAAAATAGTAAATCTACGCAATGGTTATAAAATAAGGGGGGCCTGGTCCCTCTTCGGATCGGCCCATTAAATTTTTCTCATTAGATAGTAAGTATATCTTTATCTTTTTTTTTAATTTTCGAGAGATGTTTCTATCTGATTATCCGTGATTTTCATTGCGGCCTTCAGGCCGCACAATTTTGGGCCTCATTTTACTAATTAGAAATTACAAACGTGCAAGTGGTTTACGTGGTTCTGCCCCCCCCCCCGCATTTTTATCGCATAGCATTCTTACATTTACTTAATTTTTTGAATACTTGCAATCCGTCCGAGATGCTACTTAGCCGCGGCGGCGAGCTTTCCTCGTTACCTAGTTACCGTCATAGTCTAAAACTCGCACAGGGCGGCAAATTGGCTAGCGCCGGCCCTGATAGATTTTTTGTTGCATAGCATTCTTACGTTTAATGTAATATTTTGAATATTTATAATGTGTAAAAATTAAAAAGGAACAGGTAAAATTTAGAATGTGAAATGTCAAATGTCAAATTTAAAATGTAAAAGGTAAAATGTAAACGATAAAATTTAAATGTAAAATGTAAAATATGAAATATAAAATGTAAAAGGTAAAACGTCAAATTTAAAATGTGAAAGGTGAAATGTAAAATGTAAAAGGTAAAATTTATTTGTTAAGCTCAAAATACCTTTTTTGGGGGGAGGGGTATTACGGGGGAATCTCGTTAATCCGTTTATGCGCGTCAGCTAATTTTGTGAGATCTCACTTTCCATTCAACCTTTTTAACATTTTCTTGCACTAAAACATTTTCCAAGTCCTACTGAGTATGTGTTCTAGAGATTAGAGATAAATGTAAAATATAAAATATATGTAAATGTAAAATGAAAAATGTGAAATGTAAATTGTAAAATATAAAAATGTAAAGTGTAAAATGTGAAATGTCTAATGTGAAATGTAAAATGTAACATGTAAAATGCAAAATATAAAATTTAATAATATATAAATGTAAAAGGTAAAATGTAAAATCTAAAATATAAATGTAAAATGTAAAAATTAAATTGTGAAACATAAAATTTAAAATATAATAATATAATATAAAATATATGCCTTTCTATTATAAGTAAAATATGTCTCGGTAATCCATTCATGCGCGTCAGTAAAAGACACGTAATCTTAATACATAAAATCCCAGCACTCTGCTGTTCCGGCTCCGGCTCCAACGTGTCATTTTTTGGTAACCTAGAAGCACTTTGATTGATCGACTTTTTTTACCAACCGAAAAGTATATTAAACCACCGCCGGTACTCCCCCAGAGACGAGTTGCACATCAATCGAGTTTCCAACCAATCGGATCTAGATGCCCGTCCGTGGACGGGCTTTCTGCTAGTGACTGTATATTAGTCGTTCGTGGGCTTAGAAAGTGTAAATTTAGAAATGCAGTGGCGTATTTAGAGGGGGGCAAAGCGGCAATTGCCCCCCCCCAAGGATGACTCGGATTGTATCCCAGAAGCCCTCTTTGATAAAAATATTGTTTTTTAAGAAACTTTAAGAAAAATTTTTAAAAAATTGAAAAAAAAAGTGATAATGCGCTTAGCCCCTCTACTTTAAGTATTTAGCATTTTAAGCATCAATCATAGCGACACAATTTTTCGTAGCATCTATGCACTACCTGAATGACAAGACAAAAACATTATCATTGATAACGCTTACTATTAGATAACGTTTACATAAAAATATTATAAAAAATTTTTAAAAAAAGATAAAAAATTTACATTGTGTTTGAATTTTTGAATTTTGACATTGACTTTCAACTTTTTTTTTATTGTGCCACTGTTTGAACCTGTGCCGTGCAGCGAGTCACTACTAGACAAAATTTTTACGGCATATTTCTCCCCTCGGTTTGTGCTTTTCTAAAAAAATTTAAAAATTAATCCGTTATTAATCTGTCTTCAAGTGATGCGCATGAACAGGCTAACGAGATTCCCGCTACCACTTAAGTTGGTACGGCATTTGGCGATGTAGACAAAAAAATAACGGATAGCATCCAAAATGAATACTACTGGTCTGCAGATTTTGGAAGCGCGAGTTTAGTGGTCCACGAAGTCCAAAGAGTTGACGACCACTGGTCAAAGCTAAAAATTAGCATTTTATTTGTCATAAAATCACATTGCTATTTCGTGAAACTTTTATTCCAATATTATTACAAATTTAATATATCGCTCCCGGTTCTCGCGGTGTTATCTATCGTCAAAGAGATCCGGTCCTGTCTCTATTTGTAACACTTCGACGATAACAATGTGGGATTACTCATTAATGGACTTTTTAATATTGCAGGTATTAGATTAATTTAGTTATTATCAAAATGTAAGTGGTCAATATCATGACAGTGTACATATTTATTAAGATAACAGGATTTTCCGCACAATTTTTAATAACAAAAGAAATAGTATGTTATTTCATAGGGATTAAAAGTGGCACTTTATCTGAAAAGCAATTCTTTTTACAAGTATTTTAAAAAAAGTGAGAGTAAAATTAGATTATTACAAAATAAAATGCAGATTTCTTGGAGTGCAGTTTACATTACCCCAGATAACCTACTTTTATAAATATTCAGTTGCCTATAAGTACAGAAAAGCGTAAATTACTATTCCACATTTTTTTTATTCATTTGAATTAAATATAGTTTTTGGTTCGCCCGGGGGGGGGGGGGGGAGAGAAGGAGAGTTGTTACATTTTGATTATTTCAAAAATCCCCCCCCCCTCAGAAATTAGAAAGACCGCCTCTGCTGCATTTCTGCAATAAAATTTTTCGACTTTTTTTGATTTCTGCTAAATTACTAATTGTAAAAATGCAGAAATGAAATAGGTACCTACACGGTTTTTAAAAAACGCTGACGTTGGTTGCAAGAAAATCTGCCTAGAAACTACTTTGACAGCTCAAAATAACCAAGTTTATTGTACTTTGAATAGTAGATGCAGTTGTTTTCCAATACAAGCGATGTTTTTTTCTAAAAATTGATTATATTATTTTTGAATTTTTAACAACAATTAAAAAGTGTTATTTATTATGATTATTGATATCTTCGGATGTCGATAAAAATTGCTTTCGATTGAAACCGGCTTTTGTTTTCAAACAGAATTCTGATTTCGACGGCAGCGCCGGACGTAAAAAATACGAAAGAATTTTTGGCGATCGAATTTTTGACGTCACATTTTGGAGGCAAATAATATGACGTCAGATTATTAAACGCAGACTCGTGCGGATGTCAGCTGGCGCTATTACATAATACTCCACGGCCCCCACGTAGGTGTAAACAAACTGAGCAACAATCTCTTGTTTTTCGGGTGCTAAACAAAACAAACGAAGTTGAATTTTCTAGTGGCCACCTCCAAATCGCTCTAGTGCTTACTGTTTACCCACGTCTTATCTCGCGATGTGTTATTTATTTTTGTTATTTTCGCAGTTCTACAATAATCAAAACGATAAACTGGCAAATTTTAAATTTCCGTTCGACTTAATTTTGTAACCGTTTAGTTTTAATTTTGCGGTCGATGTACGAATTACAAACCAAAAATAAACGCGACAGGACCGGCCTAGAAATATTTGCACTTTTTTTATGGCGGTTTTTTTTAAATTCGCAACCCTGCCACCCCTGGAGATGCGGATAAATATTCTTCGTCGATGTGTGTTTGTTTCCTTTGCGCCTAAGCCACCTCTGCGAGTGAACCCAACAAACCAGTAGAATTTCGTAGTGGGAGAAGTCAAGTGCCAAGGTACTGAACTCATCACATCTAAAACAGTTTTGTTCAGAGTTTAAATTTGAGTTGGTGCGAGTAACGATGTCTTCGGTAATTTTACGACGCTGCGCTAGTAACAAAATATTTTTGAGATCCGTAAACGCACTGAGCGTCGCAAACAGGAACGAATCCAATGTTAACATCGTTCGTTCCGCAATTCCCGATATCCCAATCCCAAATGTTACGATATCCCAATACCTCTTCGACAAATTCACCCGGTGGCCAAACAAAATTGCAGTTGTAAGTTATCTTTCAAAAAAAAAAACAACCGAACCATCCTGAACGTTCTGTTTAATTTAAGGAGTGCGGTGCAACGGGGAAAAACTACACGTACGAGGAATTCATAACCAAGTCGAGAAATTTTGGCAAAGCTTTGAGAAAAAAATTAAACTTAAAGCAGGGGGATGTGATAGCCGTTTTGCTTCCAAATGTGCCCGAATATACCATTTGTTTGCTGGGCTCCATGGAAGCTGGCCTCGTCATAACGACCATAAATCCTATGTATACCACGGGTAAGTTTTTTTTTAATTTTAAGATAACTCAAAAATGTCGCCTAAAACAGGAAATCTTTATCTCGACAATTTTTTTATCAAATCGCAATTTTATTTAGTGCTGACTGACGACCGGATACAGCCCAAAATGCTTCCAAAATTCCAAACCAATTGTTTAAGTGGTTTTGGAATTTTGAAATCTGTAAAAATTTTTACACCACTCCCCCCCCCCCCCCCAGATTACAGCTTTAAAATATTTAAATCAATCTGTCCCCACCCTCCGCAGGGTTTTTACCAATGTTGGACGATAAAGATTCCAAGGGGGGGACATGCAGACCTATTAATTATAATCAATCACAAAAATATATAAAACTAGATTGGCATGATTGTGCGGCCTGAAGGCCGCATTTATATTAACAAAAAAAGATATGTGTTTGGTAATGACATTGATTTAATACGTTGGCTTGGAGGGGGGCATGGCCTCCAGCGGCGACTCGTGGTTTATGCTGACCTTGAATTAATGTTTATATTATGTGCTTGTTGCCTGTGTAATTTAAACTTGCAATTTTAATCCGTAAATAAGTTGATTCAATTATTGTGGTACTAGGGGGCAGTGGCGCAGCCAGGAATTTGTTATGGGGGGGGGCACACAAAAATGTTTTTATTTAAAAAAATTTTTGTTTTTAAATTGAAATAATAATTAAATTCCTCTAGACGCCACAAAAAGATCGAAAAAGCTAAAAAAAAAAGCCCACTGAAATTTTTCAAAAACCACCTTTTTAGCAACCAGCATCATAAACCACGGATGGTCACTTTAGACTATGACCATTAAAAAAAATTTCATTAACTTGAGGAAGAGTGTCTGGGGGGGGGCTATAGCCCCCCTCTTGACTGCGCCACTGCTAGGGGGTACTCCATACCTCCCAGCCCCCCGGTGTATAAATTAATTTTGTTAAAAAAAAAATGTATTAAATAAAATTGATCATCGGTCTCTGTGACCGGAGGGGCAGGGGAGGGGGGTATGAAATACCTCCCAGATGATTGATAATTATGTTCAAAGGAAAACTCTTCTTAGGGACAGCGTTACTAATCTTCCGCTACCGATCAAGGGTTATCTATATTATGTATAATGTTTTTATCGAAATTAATTTATTAATTAAAGTTATTTAAATTTTTATTGTCTTAATAATTTTTACTGTCTCTTATTATCACTTTGGACTAATAAATTAAATGTTTATTTATTTTTTTAAATTATTAACATAATTTTAATTAATAAATTAATTAAGTAATTAAAAATAATAAATCAAAATTAAAATAAAATAAAAAATAAAAAAAAAACTTCCGGAGCGGGATTCGATATGTCGATCTCAAATTATGAATTAATAAATTGCACGATTTAATTATTGTAAGATTGAAAATCAAAACTTTTAATTCAAAACAAACAAAAAATCAAAATTCAATCACAAAATTTTTTTTTAAATTAGAAAAAAAAAAAATATAATGAAATAACAAAAATAAAATAATAATAATTTTAATAATAAATAAATAACCGAGAAATTACTGGGGTAATTTGAGGAAAACCCGAGAACTTGGAGACTAGATAAACAAAAAAGTACAAGACCGTGGCGGTTCAGTATTAATAATTTCTATAAGGAACCTATCACAGTAAATCTGCGCAAAGGTTATAATTTTAAGGGGGGGCCTGGTCCTTCTTCGGATCGGCCCATTAAGTCTTTCTTATTAGGTAGTAAGTCTTTATCCCCCCCCCCTCCCCGCATTTTTACGTTTATGTAATATTTTGAATATTTATAAGTGGTTTTAAAGGGGGGGGGGACTTTGAAGGGTCAGTATACCAAAATGTACGCTTGATCTTCAACTATTTAATCATTTGATAAAAGAAAGAACGGGGGGGGGTTAATTCAATCAAACAATCCCAAAAGTAAATTTAAAAAAATTAAATAACAAAAATAAAATAATAAGTAATAATTTAAATAATAAATAAATAACCGAGATGACCGGTCGCCGAGTTTGGTCATTAATAAGGGAGAAATAACTGGGGAAATTTGAGGAAAACCCGAAAACCTGGAGACTAGATTAACTGAAAAATATAGAAACGTGGCGGTTCAGCATTAATAATTTCTATAAAGAATCCAGTGGCGTAGCCAGGATTTTGTTATGGGGGGGACTGAGGATGCGAGCAGCGCCATAGGCGCGCGCCCCAGGCGAACATTTTTCGGAAAAAGGGGCGTGGTCATCTTATTTTCGAGTATAATTATTGTGTTACCACTGTTATCTACCTTAAATTAAAAGTCGAACACAGTACTTTTTTTGTTTTAAAAAATTTTTCAGTGCACCGGTAAAAAAGCAACTATGATCATTAAAATAAAGGAAGAGTGTCTGAGAGGGGCTATAGCCCCCCCTTTGGCTGCGCCACTGAAAGAATTATCATAGTAAATCTACGCAAAGGTTATAAAATAAGGGGGGTCTGGTCCCTCTTTGGATTGGCCCATTAAATCTTTCTCATTAGGTAGTAAGTATATCTTTATCTTTTTTTTTTAATTTTCGAGAGATGTTTCTTTCTGACTGTCCGTAATTTGCATTGCGGCCTTCAGGCCGCACAATTTTGGCCCTCACTTAAGTAATTATAAATTACAAACGTGCAAGTGGTTTACGTGGTTTTGCCCCCCCCCGCATTTTTATCGTATAGCATACTAATGTTTATGTAATTTTTTGAATACTTGAATTTCGTCCGAGGTGGGTGGAAAGAGGGGGGGTAAACACGATCTATCGTTTTATTTCTAAGAAACTTTGCAAGGGCAGTTTCCTTGATCTTCAACTATTTAATCATTTGATAAAAAAAAACGCGGGGGGGGGTTATTAGGCGAACCGATACCGATCAATTAACCAATTTTCAAATTCCAGACCAATTTGATGGCAACAAGTAGAACGGCTGTAGGGGTTCTGCGCCATTTTTTTTTTATAAATCCAAATTTGATTAATTGAATTTTGATTCTGGAATTAATTCAATTATGCCCGTACTAATAGTCACGGATTAATCCGAGATTCAAGATTAATTCTCGAAATAGCAGCTGTTGCTACGATACGGTTTAAATTCCATTAATCTCATTGGTAAATTCTAGGATTATCTTGAATCTCGGATGAATCGGGCATTCGCGGTTTTTTGATTTGCCTTTTTTTTATTACAAAATAATTGATTCAAAAATACAAAATTTTATTAATCCCTAAATGTAATCTGCGGAAAAGGCGCAAATTAAAATTTTAATTAAATTAATCCGCGAATAAAAATTAAATTAATAAACCCCAGAGTTCTTCTATTGTCACAAATCAGAGCCCTTCTTATTTCTCTAAAATCTGATTTTTGAAAAATATAAAATTTTTTCAAAAATTATATTTTGAAAATTTACAAATTTATTTTTCACTGAAATTTCATATTTTTGCTCTGTAAAAATTATCTAATTTTCTAAATAAAAATAAAACATTTTGAAAAATATACAATTTTCGTTTTCTTAGTTTTCTTAGTTTTCAAGTCCTCAACTACCATAATTTCATTACAAATTTTTTTTTCAAAAATTATATTGAATAAAATAAACAATTTTTTATTTGCAAAATCACATTTTGCTGATTCGATTTTTATCTCTAAAAACTGTTTATTTTACGATAAAACTTTCTATGAAAATAAAAAAAATTGTGAAAGTCATTAACCACGTATTTCACAACTTTCAAGAATAGTTTGCATCTACCAGATGCACCTGATGAAGAGGCTAAAAACCGGTTAGAGCTTTGATACAATATTTCGCTCATCTTAAATTTTACTTTTCGTTCATAACTCCTTGGAAACGGCGGAAATTACATAAAAATAGTATTGTTTCGTCGTTATCACTTATTCTTGAATAATTAATTTTTTATCGACGAGTTACACCGGATAAAATCGAATTCATATTTTATAATTTAAAAGTTGGAAAAGAACACAGGTACGGATCGGGAAAAACAAGGTCGAATAGCGACGAGTTTCGTGTCAACTTTTCTGTCCTCTCGTAAAATTTATTAAATGAGCCGTCATGGATATTTTTTAAATTGGCAATGATTGTAAAAAATGTATCGTCCAAAGTTCATTTTCATATAATTTTCGGACTTTGAAGGTAAACAATCAATTCTATATCTTACATAGGAATCTAGCAGGTTCCAAAGTTCAATCAATTTAAATAATGTGATAATAATCCAAGTGGATTGACGGGATTCAAGATATTTTGTGCTAAAGGTGGATTTTTACTTCCAGCAACCTTCAAAATGTTGATTTCTGAAGCGGCTGGTATTTATTTTGTATTTCTTGTTGTCAAAAGCAACGGACCAATCCGCGCGCGGCAACTAGCCAAAAAGGGGCGTGTCGATCTGATTTTGTTTTATTAAATTCAAAACATTTGCTTTTGACACGGGGGAGGAGTCAAAATGCCCAAAATGCAATTTCTTGCACCCCCCTCTCCCATTTTTCTACCTGGCATATACCGTATGCTGGACAGGAAAATGTCTAAAACGTCGAAGGACGTCGATGATGACATAAAAATTTCATGCTTTATGGGCAAATAATTTCCTGCATAATAATCATAACCGGTATCGTTGATTTTGGAGTACCAACAAAATGAATTTTATATAACAAACAGCTGTAATTGTTTTGCGCTAGTATTTGATTTAAGATAATTTTTTTGCACTGATTTGTTTTAATTGGCCAATTAAAGAGAACGAAAGGCATCGTTTAACGATCGCTTTTTGGCAATTTAAAGGTTAGAAAAATTGCTCGTCATTTCTATTTTCAACAATTAATTTATTGGCCTTCTTAGGCGCAGTATTTAAATTTTTTTAACGAATTTCAATTGTTATGCAAACTTTCTAAAAGACGTTTGGTTCAACTGTTTTCGTATTGACATAGGAACAGAAACGAAAGGGGGGGGGGGAGGGTCAATGACAAAGTCGCATCTAGAAGCGTTAGCTCAAAATTATTATTATTAAAGTACGTGGAAATTCCTTTTTGGTTTTTAAAGACAAAAAAAATTAATTTACGACAATTAATTAATTTAAAAAATGCCATTCCTAATTTTTTTTGCTATTAATATGTTTTCGCATTATATAAATAATTGACCGAGCAAAATTTTGGTTCAAGGTTGTTCGTGTAATATAGAATAGACGATTCTATTTTTCATCAGATTCGCAAACAACACTTCAGTTTCCATGTAAACAGTTTGCAGAGGCGGCCTTGGCCCGGTGCTCTTGAACTTAAAAAAGCGGCAAAATTTTTGCTTACTTTATCGTGGAAGTCCAAAAGTTATTGAATGTATTTTTTTTGCTTCTCACCTTTTTAAAAGTCTTAAGGATGCTAAAATTTCCCTAAAAAAATTAATTATTTAATTTCCGACGGCGAAACGGTGAAGTGGCGACGGCGAAATGCCCTAGAATGTACGTGCTTCCCGAGTATTTACAGAAATTACACCGATTATCTGCGTTAAGAATCAAATTAATTAATGTATAAGTGGTCTAAAAATAGTTTACAGTAATTATCAGATAAATAAAAACAAAATTTGTAGACAACATAAGCGAAAACATATAAATGCATACCGAACGTGTTTCTGCATTTCCGGGAGTAAAGTGCCACTTTTTCTCCCCAATAGTAGATTATGAAAATATAACAAGAAAGTACTTAATTAAAAATTAGTAATCAGTTATGTTATCCTAATTATTAATTCGTCGCTTATGCCGACCTTCAGCGTAAGCAAAAGATGTACTTATGCAGTTAGGAGTGGAAAAAACATAAAATATCATTTTAATTGCAATTATTACAAGAAATATATAAATGAATAATATATATTGGGCAATAAAGTGATTATTTGACATTTTAAAATTAAAAATCAACTGAAATTAATTATTATACAAACAACAAATATTTTTACAAAATAAAAGTTATTTTTATATTCAATAAATTACTAGTAATTTATGATATTAGTCCGATAATCGTTTACCAAAAATTACCATTGCATGTCATCCGTTTTCTGCGCGTCCGGGGGAGGGTCTACCCTGGACGCGCATGAATGGATTAACGAGATTTGTGCTACCGACCGCTTTGTGCACCAAATTAATAACTTTGTTTGCCGGTTTAAAAAAATTTTTTTTTGTTCATAGAATTATCATTTATTTATTATCAAACGTTTTCTGAATTTACCAAAAATTACCATTGAATCTTAAAGGTTAGTGTTTCCCAAATAGCGCGAACCCCGACATAAAAAAAATATTTAAAATAAATTTTTTTTCTTTCGATATTTTCTCCTTCCTGTATTCCGTGAGAATGCGCTATAAAAATTATTTTTCTTAACCGACCAATAAAGAAAACCGTATTTCGTAACAAAGGACGCGCACTAATAGATTAACGAGATTCACGCTGACGACCGTTCAACCGATTAACGAGATATTTAATATAAAACAAATTTTTTGAATCTACCAAAAATTACCCCTAAATAATTTTAAAATATAATAGAAAGATAATTAAAAATTGGATCTTAGACACATCAATAGATTAACGAGATTCCTGCTATCACGTGCAATTTTTTACGAATTTTTACTAAATTCCAAGGCCCAGAGACCCCAGTCGATCTAATAGTTTTGGTTTGTCTAATCTTATTATTAATATTGCATGAGAACGACTTTTCTTTTTACCGCCAGCGTCGCCGAGTTGTCCCGTACAGTTTTCAAAGTTTTGACTTTGCTGTTTTTGTTTTCGGCGTTTCGACGCGAATCCTCTACGGGGAGGTCCATTCCCCTTTAAATACCCCTTCGATGGTTAGGGAACGTCCATTAATTACGTGAGCACAAAATGGGGGTGGGGGGTCAATGAAAATCTCACGTCAACTTTAATTATAGAGTAAATCTTACGTGAGGTGGAGGGGGGAGGTCCAAATGTATAAAAAAACTGCTCACGTAATTAATGGACGTCCCCTTACATAATTTCAGATCTGACTTAAGTTTTGGAAGCACCCCCCCCCCATTAAGTCAGTTAGAACAATAATTTATTTTCAAACTTTTGGAAATATCGGAATCAGAGAGTAGCAATTTTGGGTCGAATTAAAAATATTTAAACCCCATAAAATGTTAAATAGCATACTCTGTGAATTATACGTAGTACGCCAATGTGTTTTCCTACGCAAACTACATTAAGATCTGCCAAAACAATAAAATCCGTTTTTTATTAAGCTACTCAACCAAGATTTCATATTATAATTAATTTCTTTATTTAATTTCCAATTAAAAAATTTTATATTGTCGAGTTAATAAATCACATTCACCGATGGCTTTCCATTTATGGTGGGCGTGACAATAGCAACCTGTTGAGATGTGAAGGTAGATCACATAATGAGATTACTACTTTTTTTTCCAGATGAAATCCATCGTCAACTGATCGATTCAAACGCTAAGGCCTTGGTAACACTGACCGCCTTATACCCTCCAGCGCAAGTAGCGATAAAACAACTCGACAGGAGTATTCCAATCATTACGGTCAAAATGGCAGTAAGCAACAGGCCCCTCAAAATATATTTTCCAAATTCACATGATCTCTATTTTAGGAAAGCGAGGCTACACCAGAGGGAACAATTAAATTTACCGAATTTTCCGACAACAAAATTGATCTGGACGATTTAACATCACTTGATCCGAACAGCGTTGTATTGCTACCCTACTCGAGTGGTACCACTGGCTTACCCAAAGGCGTGGAACTAACCCACATCAATGTTTTATCAAATTTAGGTCAATCGGACGTTCAAGAATTTATGATTAATCAACAAACCACAGGTATGTTAGAGTCTCTCGTGGTTCAAAGTTGTTTCCTAAATTTGTATCTCATTTTAGAAACGCATCAGGATGTGGTTCCAGCTGTCCTTCCTTGGTTTCACATTTACGGAATATCCGGCGTTCTGTTCCAGTGTCTACGCTACAATTGCAAACTGGTTTCGCTGCCAAAATTCACCCCTGAATTATTCGTGAAAACTTTGGCCAACTACAAACCGCACCTCTTGTTTATCGTCCCTCCAATAGTAATTTTTATGTCATCACATCCGTCGGTCAAGAAGGAATACTTGGATAGTATCCGTATGATTTTATCGGGTGCTGCTCCCCTAGGATCGCTCGACGAGGAGAAGTTGCGCCGAAAAATAGCGCGACCTGTCGATATCCTCCAAGGTTATGGCCTCACCGAGACTTCCCCCTTAGTTTTCGTAAGTTCTGCTGCGAAAAATAAGAAGTTAGGTCTCGTCGGAACTGTTGGAGAAGTCGTTCCCAACACGATGGTTAAAATTGTTCCAGTGGACAACCCGAAAGGTGAAGCCCTTGGCCCCAATCAACCCGGAGAGCTCTTGGTGAAAGGACCGCAAGTCATGAAGAGATATCACAATAAGCCAAAGGAAACGGAAGAAGTTTTTGTTGATGGATGGTTACGTACAGGCGATATGTTATACTATGATGAACACAAATCGTTTTACGTTACAGACAGACTGAAGGAACTGATTAAAGTTAAAGGTTTCCAAGTTGCTCCTGCAGAATTGGAAGCAATCATCAGGAGTCATCCCATGGTGGACGATGCCGCCGTTATCGGTATTCCCCACGAGACGGACGGGGAAGCACCTAGAGCGTTTGTGGTTCCAAAAGCAAACACCAAGTTAGATGTTCAGGAATTACAGGATTTCGTAGCGGAGCGCGTAACGAGTTACAAACAATTGAGCGGCGGCGTGGCGTTGGTGGAATCCATCCCGAAGAATGCATCAGGAAAAATTATGCGTCGCGATTTGAAGCTACGTTATGTAAACTAAAAGGTGAAAAAAAAAACAATCGCGGATTGTATTGTAATTTGATAGGTGACAGTTTTGCGGTGACGTATGGATTTGTTGTTTTAAAAAATTCAAAATTAAAAAAAAAAGAGGAAGTGAGTGGTGACGGTGGCGAGTGAAAGTGTGACAGATTTATTAAATCTTTTTTACGTAATAGTATGCATCATATTATGTAGAACACTGCAATGGAAGGGGTAAAAATCTTCGGAAATCTAAGTCCTGTGTAAATTTTTTTTCTCAAGATATTTACCACTTGCTGCCCTGCTGCAAATACCCCGATGGAGAACCCACCCAAATTCGATCTCGAAACAGAACTAAACTTGTTTTAATTTGAATTTCATTCTTGTAGATCAATTAACGTTGATTTATCACTGAAGTGATTTTCATTATTATCACAACATATAATATTATTCACAGTTGCGATTCATGAAATTCTCCATTTTGAGAATCGACGTTGACAATGTTGGGAACCAAGGCGCTAAACCACCGTGCCAACTGCAACAATGCCGTTATACTTAAAAATAGAGTCTACAACGCACGGGTTATTGCATTTAATACATACGTTATTGTTTAATCAAACGTTGACTTGCACGAAACTTATTTTTGTTTTACTTTTGTAATTTTAAGAATTATAACGAGGATGTTGAAAATCAAATGTAAATGATTATTTTTACAAATAAATTTTAAAACTAAATGGTTTTCGTAATTTACAACAAAATTGTTCCACTTAGGTGGTTGCATAATGCTGAGGTGTCTGTTTAGGCAGCAGTGTCCTGTAAAAAGTCCTACTATTCTGCTCAACTGAATTATTTCTTTGATTCTGGTCTCACCTGCAGGGTCCTTAATGAACATCCGCGACTGCCTCAGTCCAGGAAGGCCCCCCCCCCCAGTAAGCAAGATGTTTTCTCCTTAACATATCCCTGATATCCTTGGCGTCAAGGACTCCAAGTTTAGCTCCCTCCCAGCCAACCATTCCTTAGTGGCTTGATCAGCGCAGGAGGCAGCCATCAGCCCCCTTCGGTTTTACTTCAGAGAATCTTGGTGCAGGTTTTCCGTCCTTTGTCTTATCCAGCGCTTTGGGCATTATCCCTCTAATGAGGTCATTTTGCTCAGCGCTGAATTGAGTTTCTGGATATCCTTCCGGAACAATTGCCACTTGGATATCCGTTAAAACAAAGCTATAGGAGGCGGCAGTTATGTTATCCCTGCCCTTCTTCCTCTGTCTGTCTTTTGGTTGACTCCAACCGGTTTCGCTTAAGCCCCCCGGTCGAGGATTCTCCACCTTCTCTAGACGATCCAGGTACCACAGGGGTCCCTGTCTTTGTTCGCTTGAGCTGCCCTAAGTTTTTTTAATTTCCTCTTTGCAGCGGATAGGTCCTTCCTTTCGGAACCCCCTTTGGCGGTAGTTTCTGTTTTATTTTGACCCCACGAATAAAGGGGAAATAAACTGTCACCATCGCACAGCGCCCCATATGTGACAGAAGGCTTTGTACAACGAGACGAGCCAACCGCCCCGAGGTGCCTGATGCTTAACTGAGCAAGCAATAACTTCAAGGAAATGCGTTCGTATAACTTATATAATGTAAAAATAAAAAAAAGTAATATAATATAAAAATATAAAAAACATCACCAAACGGTTGTCGATTTCAAAACCTGGTGTCTCAAACTAGTCAAATATCTCAAAAAAAAAGAAAAAAAGCTTTGATCACTCGCTTTAGACCAGCTTGAGTATTAATCTACGTGATACTTGATAAGATCCATAAATCCAATTCCCTTCTTCTCGGCTTGTTTTTCACCACCTTTAGCCGTACCACCTTTCTTCATTGGCAGACCAACTTCTTCGACTTGCTTAGCACCCGGCATTATAGACATCTTTCGCATCGATGCCTAGAACGAATGAACAGGTCAGATGTGTATAAATCAACCAATAGAGACATACCGTTATCTTTTCATCCTCTTCCAGACGAACACCAGGCATAACAGACATACGTCTCATCGTAGGCATCGCACCCATCTTTCGGAACAAGAATGCCACTTCGTCTTTCATTCCGATACCAGCCATCATTTGTATTATTTGGCGTTCGCGTCGTTCCAATACTTTGATTCCAACGAAATCGTCGCTTTCAATTGTATCGAGCACTTCTAAACACTAAAAGTTAAATTTTTATAGAACGCAGAATGAAGCTTAGCCGAGAAATAACCTTCAAGACAAACTCGTCGACTTCTGGAAGCTCTGCTATCAGAGTGAAATTATGAACCTCTTGAAGCTGAGTTTTTGTGTCGTTTTTGTTGTGCTGCAAGAAATTAATCCGCGCTATTATCATCATTGCGTTGACAACCCAATGCGAATTTTCCGTTTCTACGATACATTTTCTCGCATAAACCCTAGCCAATTCGTACAATTTAGTTTCGGTGTGATGACGCGCCAGTTCGTAATACAACCAAGCCATTTCTTCCCTTGAGGAAGCCTTCCGCAGTCGCTCTTCGTAAATAACAATTTCTTTACTACAATAAATCAGTGGTAAAATATAGGGCAATCTAATAAAAAGCTACCCTCACTTCCAATCAATAAAAACGTCCTTGAACTGATTGATAACTGAATCGGCAGACGGTTGTCTGCTGGGGGGAATTCCATACCAATTAAGTATTCTCCTCCGAGTTTGGAACTCCACTTGACGAGGATTAATACGGAACATCATGAAGTAAGCATGGGCCGACAGGTTATATAGGTTACTCAGATAAATTTCTCTGGTTGGAAGAACCTTTTTCGGTTTAAGTTCGCAATAAATTTTCAGTTTTTCGATCAATTCCAATGCCACTCTGGTCTGTCTCGATTTAATTGCTATCATAATCTTGAGCAACAATTTATCGGCGTCTTTAACGGCGGCCAATTGCATTTTTTGCAATTCTATCAACATTCGTCCTCGGATCGCAGGCGACAAGCGAGCCTCCTGGTACTTGATATTGTAGAAGGGCCTTCTTGTACGCAACAATTCCTTCAAATAAAACAGTCAGTACTGGTAATGCTGACGAGGTTGCTCACCTGTTTGTAGGCCAACATTTTGAAACCTTCTTTACTCATCTGGAGCAACCGTTTAGAACCAACTTTATTTGGAGACCCAATGCCGGAATGCTTCTTTACGTCTCTCAAGAATATTTTATCCAAATACATGCTGTCCAAATACTTCTCGGACATGTAATTTTGTATGTTCGATGTGTATCGTTGCATAGGTCGGAAAGGAAATGGTTTACATCGTGGAATGACATCCGATTCTGTTTTGAGTGTATTTAAGCTGTCGACTATGTCGATAGTTTCCGTATACACCGCATCAACGCCTGTTTGAGTATTTGCATTTTTTACCTTTTTCGAAGTCTTTACCCTGATGTTAGGTATCACCGGTTCCCGAACTGGCGTCTTTTTAGTGTTTATTTTACGCTTCTTCTTTTTCCTGTGTTTCGAGATGTGCTCCAATGGTTTTTCTGCATCCCGACACTTCTTCCACGCTAATCGCCGGATAATTTTAAAGTGATCTCGTAAAGGACGTCCGGCTCGCGTGCCAACGCCATTTTGTATAGTTTCAGTACACTACAACAGTAAAAATAAAGTGATAATCAAAATGCAGACCCTATCCGTTATCTGTCGTTAATTCGTTCATGCGCGTCAGTAGAATACATATAACCGATAGTTTCCAAAATACTTGCATTCATAACGCCCATTGTGAAGTCGTCGGGTTTCTTTCGTATTGGTACCATTCGGACATTTAAAACTAACGCGTCTTCGAATTCGCAGGTGTAATACTCCAGAAGGGCTTTCTGCGCAATTGCAAGCAAATCCTCGGGATCTGCGTTAAGAATTTTGGCCACATCGTCCATTGCGCCTTGATACTGACACACTTTGGCTCTAGCATTTGCTCTGCCCAATAGAGCTCTTTTATCGGTGGGAGCTCGAGTGAGAGCCTCATCGTAGAAACGAAGAGCTAAAAAAGATTGGATTAGAAAACTTTGTTAATAATAATAATAAAAATACCTCGGTCGTATTCCTCTCTGCGATGAATAAAATAAGCCAATTCTCTGTAAAAGGTCAGCGCTCCATAAACATCTTCCTTCTTTTGTGCCATAATGGAAACTAAATTAATTTAATGTTGTAATGACATTTTTGACGTCGACAGCAAAGTATTGGACTTGACAATATCGTGCTTCAAACTGACTTAGATGTTTTAATTTGCAACATCGGCATGGATAACATAAGAAAATTTCAAAAGATTTCTCAGAAATTCCAGACTTTCCACATTTCCTGTTTCGAAACATTTTCTAGTTTTCCTTGGTAAATGAGGCTGGAGGGGAAGCAAATCCATATTTTTTGATAAGAATTTTAGTGTAATTTTCAAATTTTAATAAAATTTAATAGAATTTGTTGAAATGAGTCATGAGACAGTGCTGTAATTACCCCGTTACCCCCTATCCGCTTTTGTTTTCTTGGACTTCCACAGATTTTCTAAAATCTGCTTGGTTTTTCTAAATATCCTCGCATATTTCCGTGAGGTTCCTACATTTTTTTTTCATTTTCTTGCATTTTTACGTTTCGAATGTCTTAGTACCGGTATAGTTTATCTACTGATCTATGATAGGTCTCCATGTAGTGTTCTATTAGCAAAAAACGGTCGTGTAATGTAAACTGTCCTCAAAGCTACCTAATTCATATTTTCAATAATTTAAATCCGGCATGTAAATTACCATCGCCATAGGCGTCGCAAGCGTAGGGACAAATGTGCAGGGGGTTTCAATAAAAAATATCCAAGCCAGTTGGAAGCAAAATATTGACACCGCGAACGTTTAGATGTCGACGTTAAAATTCGGGAATTAAAAATTAAATTACTTTAGTTATTATTTGCAAAACATGGCTCAAAAGAAGGAAGATGTTTATGCAGCGTTAAGCCTATACAGAGAATTGGCTTATTATATTCATCGCAGGGAGGAATACGAACGAGGTATTTTTTCACTGCTACTACTTTCTGACTGTCTATTCTCCAAATTTTTTTAGCTCTACGTTATTACGATGAAGCTCTTACTCGGGCTCCAGCCGATAAAAGAGCTCTGCTGGGCCGAGCTAATGCTAGAGCCAAAGTGTGTCAGTACAAAGGCGCAATGAAGGATATAGCCACAATTCTTAATGCAGACCCCAAAGATCTGTTAGCGACCGCGCAAAAGGCACTTTTGGATTATTACACCTGCGAATTCGAAGACGCGTTAGTTTTGAATGTCAGAATGGTACCGATACGAAAGAAACCCGATTACTTCGCAATGGGCGTTATGAATGCAAGTATTTTGATTCCCAGTTTTTCCATTCCTAATCGCATGCTTCTAGTGTACCGAAACCATACAAAACGGCGTCGGTACGCGAGCCGGGCAACCTCTACGAGATTATTTCAAAATAATCCGCCGTTTTGCTTGGAAGAATTGTCGCGATGCTGAAAAGCCAGCCGAACACATCTCCAAGCACAGAAAAAAGAAGAAACCGAAAAAGAACATCAAAAAGGAAGAAGTACATGAACCGGTGGTGCCCTATATCAGAGTAAGAACTTCAAAAAAAGTCAAAGACAAGAAAACGCTAACGGAAGATGAAGCACAACAGTTAGATACTATCGACATAGTCGACAGCTTACATACACTCAAAACAGAATCGGATATTATTCCACGCTGCAAACCATTTCCCTTCCGGCCTATGCAACGGTACACATCAAACATACAAAATTACATGTCCGAGAAATATTTGGACAGCATGTACTTGGATAAAATATTTTTGAGAGACGTGAAGAAAAACACGGGGGTGGGGTCGCCAAATAAAGAGGGAGCACAAAAGATTCTCCAAATGAGCAAAGAAGGATTCAAAATGTTGGGTTACAAACAGGTGAGTAACCTTTCTTACATGAGCATTCTATTTTCCCTTTTTTTCTGAAGGAATTGTTGCGTACGAGAAGACCTTTCTACAACATCAAGTACCAGGAGGCCCGCATATCGGCTGCAATGCAATGGCGAATCAAGCAAGAATTGAAGAAAATGCAATGGGCCGCCGTTAAAGACGCCAACAAATTGTTGTTAAATGTTGAGATAGCAATCGAATTAAAACAAACGAGAGTAGCATTGGAATGTGCCGAAAAACTGATATTTTTCTGCGAACTAAAACCGAAAAAAGTTTTCCCAAGCAAGGAAGTGTATTTGGAGAATTTGTACGATCATATAGCCTATGCCTACTTCATAATGTTTCGCATTAATCCTCATCATTTGGAGTTTCAAACCCGGAGGAGGATACTTAATTGGTATGGTGTACCGCTCAGCAGACAGCCCTCGAGTGATTCCGTCATCGATCAGTTCAAGGATGTTTTTATTGATTGGAAGTAAGAAGGAAGTAAGTTTGACGTTGCCGATCACTCATGATCTGTTTCAGCAAAGAAATTATAGTTTACGAGGAGCGACTACGGAAGGCTTCGACACGTGAAGAAATGGCTTGGTTGTATTACGAACTCGCGCGTCATCACACCGAAACAAAGCAATACGAATTGGCCAGAGTTTATGCGCGGAAATGTATCACGGAATCAGAAAATAGTCATTGGATGTTCAACGCAATGATGATAATAGCGCGAATTAATTTCCTGCAGCACAATAAGAACGACACCAAAACTCAGCTTCAAGCAGTTCTCTCGAAGAATCAAGAAACCAAGTATGCAGGATTGGACGAGTTTGTTCTTAAGGTTATTTCCGCCGCCTTCTTCACATTCCTTGTTCCGTAGTATAATTTTGTTCTAAAAAAATAAAAGAATCCCCTGTCATAAGTTGATTATTTTACAAAACGTAATTTTTCAGTGCTTGGAAATGCTCGATACAATCGAAAGCGATGACTTCATCGGGCAGAAGGTATTAGAAAAACGCGAAGGCCTGATAATACAGATGATGGATAATATAGGAATGAAAGACGAAGTCGCCTTTTTGTTCAGGAAGATGGGCGCAATGCCCACGACGAGGCGTATGTCTGTTATGCCTGGTGTAAGATTGGAAGAAGACCAAAGGATAACGGTAGATTTATTTCGAGTAAATGTACACTCATCTCAGTTTTGTTCGTTATAGGCAGCAATGCGAAAGATGTCTATAAAGCCTGGACCAAAGGTATTGGAAGAACCCACCATTCCGCATAAGATGAAAGGCCCTGCAAGTAATGCTGCAAAAGGATTAGAGAAGATGGGTATTCGGTTTATGGACCTTATCAAGTATCACGTCGATTAAAAGAATATCAAAATTCCAACAAAAATTGATTTATATTTTATAATATAGAAAGAAGTTTTGTTATGCGAGGTTTGAATAAATTTGTGTTCTGGATTGGAAGTGGAGGGCAAGCCGAATCTTGCATGCACTCAGGCCACATATCGTCGGGCAGTTGCAGAGCACAGGTTTAATTTTCTAGTGGCAATCGTCTGGTGACGACGTGACTTTGCAAAAGTCTTTCCGTCTTTCTCTAGCATGGCAGGGTACAATCGTGGTTCACGAGATAATATGCTGTCGTAACTCACACTTTCATACCACTTCATCGCCACGCCACATGCTCACCACTGCAATGCCACTTGCTCACCACGCCACTGCCACACCACTTACTCACCACCTCGATGCGCGCCTTGCCTAAGGTCCCGACAGACGGCGTAATGAACAGGGCTTGTGGCCCTTTACCCAACTAAGAGTTAGAACATTGTGCGTTGATATCAGATTCAGTGCCCGGATACATTGTATTTGGGAGAGATTCGGTCGGCATCTAGATTCAGAAGAGGCACTCTTTTCGAGCAGACCTCAAGGATCCACGTATCGTATTGTATCTGTACAGCCAGCAAAGAGTCGCCGTCGCCGCAGTGCTATGCTGTAGGTTAATTTGGTATTCTATTCCAGGATAAAAGGATCCTGTGGTAGAGCAGATGAGACTAGTGCCCGAGACTCCTCTTGGATACCCAAAAGTTCAAGCTCTGCAGCCACTTGCTCCATTGTTTCCGTTGGTGCAGCACATCGTTAAGAGCGCTGCACCTTTACTTTAAGGCTGGAGAATCTGTAGCTCGATCTCTCCTTATATCTGAGTGCCGCGGTATCCCTCTCACTAACACCAAAGACAATGAGTTTCTCCTCAAGGTCACTCTTGTCCCGCTGTTTTAAAGATTCAAACTCCAAAGATTTTCCCTTTAAGAAGATGTTTAACCGAGAAAGTAACAACAAAATATTTGAAAGCAACTTACCCTTGTTCCTTGTACTCTCATCAGCTCGATTTATTCCATATCCCAAAACACACTCCTTCCTCTACCTTTGAGTATACAGCAGTTTATCACTAAAACATCAAATCGAGAAAAAAATTAACAAATTTGGTTGTCTAAGTATTTGGGCCGAAGGCTCCCGACATGGCTGGACGAGGGGTAAATATTAAAAATCTCAAAACCTTCGATTTCATTCGATAATTTTATTGAAAATATATTTTAAAAAATTTTTCAATCAAAGTGGTTTAGTTGGTAGACGAAAACGCTTCAATTGGAATTTTGTCGATTTTATACAATTTAACAAAAAGCTCCAGTGCACTTTTAAAATTATATTTACAGTCCTCCAAGCATCTGAAAATGTCAAAATATTACTCTAAGATTCAAAAACTGGAATCGGGGACGTCTTACTTTTTCGACCAATAAACGTTCAAGTCGGTGATTGCCATGAAGGTCTGCTGTAAGACTTCTTTCTCTTGATCTGTGTTGGCACAATCTAAACGGTTGTGGTTTGTCTGCTGTACTCTTACATTTTTAAACGCCATTGCTTGCTGCAAAGCGGTGGCGTTACTAACGTGCAATTGCTCATTAATAATTTTATATTCGTTATTTGGAAGAGCAGAAAGAACAAACGTTCTCGTGAATCCTAAAATATTTTCGGGATCCAGTAGTGAGTTTGCTACTTCTCGAAAAATCCCAGCGACCGATAAAATAGCCGTTTTTTCCTAAAACAAATTATTACCATCCGAAATTTAATAATAATTCAAATGACACTTACGGTGTAGTATACCAAATCAACTGTGAAGGTGTAGGGGTCGTGCTCGGTTAATGGTAACTTACAGAAAGTGTTGATAATTTTATCGTTACCGGTGACAAGATAATCTTCGCTTTTGGAAAAATCAGATAACAGAAGCAAATTTCTCGAAACGCACTTGTAGGATCCCAAACTGACAGGCACAGACAAAGTGAGGTTAGAAATTTGTTTTGAATTTTTTGAAATCAACATAAAAAAAATTATAATTACTTTGATGTAGATCTATTAATTTGTCCAAGCAGGTAGTTGCATGTCACCGAAAACATAGCATTGGTCTGGTACAACCCTCGCAGTATATTCCGATTATTGGAATCGTATTTCGTAAAAAAATGTTCTAAAAATTGATCGACCAAATTTTGACCGTCCATATTGCACAAATAGTTGCGTCGGAACGCCATGAAACCGTCCTTGCCCAAATAAACTCCATCCTACAAAAAAAAACCTTGAAAAAAAAAAGTAAAGTGGAAGTGAGATCGCAGTTACCAATTTTTGTAGTTGTGGGCAAAGCTTCTTGATGCCGTCCACGTAGGAAAATTCGTCGTGGTCTGCACATACGGGATTCCCGTCCAAGAACAATTCGGTTATTGGTTTAGTCGACAAAACGTCCAAATCTTCGAAACTTTTTATCTGAAAGAGGATTTTTAAATTTCGAACAGGTTTTTGTGAAATTATTTTTCTTACCGCATTGTTGCGTAAATCGAGCGAAACCAGCAATTTCACCCCGTTGAAGTTGTTGAATGAGGATAAAACTCGGATGTCGTTGTTTGATAAAATCAGATTATTTATTTGAAATTGACTGTAGCTGAGATGTAAGACGAAGTATAAAATTTTAGATTGGGACAGCGTGCAGAATTCGGTCAGCTCTAAAAAGTAATTTAAAAAGACTTTTTTTTTTTGTAAAAAAATGTTTTTCTTACCGGGATCTCGGTGAAAACTGTCTAAATTCAACGTTTTCGTCACTGGGTTGTATCTCTTCAGCAGGACGGCGTTAACGTTCGTTTGGACGTTCAGCGCCAGGTCTCCTGTGTCAGAAAATGCAACGACCATGGATATTGTAAACTGTAAACAAAATCGTTTACTTCTGGAGGAATGAGCAGGTAAATTTGGTACTTACCGGTTCGTTGGGATTCTTTGGGTTTGGAACGAACAAGTTTTGTGTGCACAACTTCTCGAGGGCAAACTTACAGTTTCTAGCGAGAAAATTACCATCGTCACCTTCGAGGTGGTAATGCACTGGAATGATGTCGACGGGGAAGATACTGTCCATGATAGCTTTCAGGACGAAGTCACGGTGTAGGTGTTTCACATTGTGTATGGTGATTTTGTGCCAATAATTCGTATTACTGAACAATTTGCGAATTGTAGGAATTAGATTTGTACTCAAACTGCTGCGATCGACTTTGACGGCGACAGGTAACTGCTGGACTTTCATATAAGGATCCACCATTTTCGTATTTTTATTCCTATTCCGCCTTCCCATAATATCAAATAGCTAAGTTTTAACGATTTATTTATGTTCAATCATTACGAAAACACAAATAAGTCAACTTAACCTTACAAACTTTATTTACGCGACGAGTTGACAGTTGCTCGGTTCGTGATTGGTCGGCGCATAGAGCGGTTTATTTGAAATTAAATGATAACACGCGACTGGAGGGGGCAATTTTGTTCGAAAATCAAACAGAAATCGAAAAACTTAAAAATTTTTTTTTGATTTTTGAATTTGAAGTAAAAATTAAATTAGATAAGATTCGATTTCGGATAAATCACTTGACGAAATCTTCTTTTTAAACAAAGAAGAATATTTAAATTTTGTTAATTTTTTGAAAAAATTATTTTTGATTTTTAAAAACAAATTTTTAATTTTTGAAATAAAATTTTTTCTGTACACGTGGATGATCACTGGCCAGATCAGACCTATTTATTAAAATAACACTCGTTAATTATTCATGCGCGTCAGATAACGGATAAGGTTCAGATTATGAAAATCTCGATTAATAATTATTATAATAAGACAAACATAAAACAAATGCATTAATATTTCACATCTCATTCGTTATCTGTCTACTGCTGACGCGCATTTACAAATTAACGAGATTCCCGTTACCAAGACATATTTCTGTAAAATAGTTTCCTTTTTACGAAATTAACCTGTTACCGCCTCAACTCGAGAATCATGATTACGAGAATCTCGTTAATCCATTAATGCGCGTCCGTTTTAAACCTTTAAATTAAAAAGATGATCAGATTATTTTCGAAAAAATTCTATATAAGCGAAAAATCGGAACTATTAAGCAAAAGTATTACAATCAACTTTCAGCAATGTCAACTATTCCGAATGTAATGAAAAAACGAAGTCTCGAAGACACTAATTTCCCTTTTACCATCACTAAAAGAAGGAAGATAAACTTCACAGAAAATAACAAACCTTCCGATATATTTATTTTTAAAGCAAATAGAGCCAGCTCTCACAAGCCAATCAAGCAACGGTCATGTTATCGAAAATCAGCAGGAAAAGAATATGGTATATGTGTAATGAGAGGAATGCGTGAAGACTGGGAAAATGAAGTTCAAAACAACAGAAGAAACTTCATAAATAATCTGAGGTGTTCCAAACCTAATTTGGGAGTAGACTATTTTGAATACGAACACGAAGAATATTATTATGGTCAATGTTCAACTACTTTTGGTGAAGATTATCAACGCTACTGGTCACCGTCCGAAGAAGTAGAAGAAGAACTGGATTATGATTAGTAAGTTTACTTACACCGAATACTTCAAAATATAAATAAAATTAAAAAATTCAAATTATATCCCAATTTTCCCTTCATATTTTATATTCCCGTTAACACAATCACCGATGTGAAAACAAAACAAAATTAAAAAAAAAAATTAATTTACTTGAAAAAAATTTCAAAACGTTTTAATATTGAAAAATTTTACATTCAGGGTACAGAAATAGCTACTGGTGGGGCATCTGGTTTGGGAGCTTTCGTGTCACTCGATGGAGCTTGTGGTAAAATTTCTTCTTTGGGTTCCACAACAGAAATATTGTCAGGTAATGGACGTTTAGGTCCAATTTTACCATTAGGATCCCACGGCAACATAATTTTTACCTAAAAAAAAAAATAGTTGTAATTCAATTATCTTGGAAAGTTCCTAAAACCCACCTTGATTCCAAGCACACCCTGCCTCAACAATACGTGACGGGTTGCAGTGTCAACGTAATCATTGCATGGATCACCGGAATGGATCATCAAACCGTCGACGAATTTCATCGACTTCGCACGCTGACCACGTAATTTTCCAGATACAACAACTTCGCATCCTGTAAAATCGTAAATTAACCAAAAATTCAAATTATAAATAAAATAAACTGACCTTTAGCTCCAGATTCCATAATGAACCTTAAGACACCATAACAAGCTCTTCGCACAGCGAGACCACCGATTAATTTGTATCGTAACGATTCGGCTTGAGCAATAGCACACAAACCTCGAGTGGCTACTTTCTCGGCATACAATTCAACGGAACCTTCGGCGAAGTTGAACCTCTTTTGCACGACAGACGTCAACTCCCTGATCCTCCTACCCTTTTCACCCAAAACGTTCTGGGTACGGGTGGCCATAATAATAATTTCGGTTTTTGTTGGGGTAACCCTAACCTCAACACCGGAATAACCATCTTCTGCCAATTCACGAGTCAAAAACTCGTTTAATTCGGCTTTGAACACTCCATCTCCAACAAACTAAAAAGAAGCGAAAAGTTTAAAAAAACATGCGAAGTTAACCTAAATCGTGGTGCATCGCGACCATCACGTTTTATACAGCATTGCAAATGCACCAAAATTTAGCCGAAGTATAGAACGACACAAATTTATCGCTCGTTTTGACAAACTTTACAAGATAAATTACTTACTTTACGTTTTTTCGATATCGTTGTAGCCATTTTCACGGTTTAACTAAGAAAGAAACGTCCACAAAACCAAGACAGTAACTACAAGGTTGCAACAACACTGCGAGGGTAGAGCGAAAGTTACCAAAAGTGTAGTTGCGCGTCGTGCTCATAGGTGCGTACACGGCAATGTTTAAATTTAAAATTGTAGTTTTTAAAAATTAAGTGCCAAACTAATTTTGATTTTACGAAAATGAAACCTTCAGAATTTTGATAAAAATAATGTTATTTGTAGAAAAATGTCGAGAAAATGGAAACTTAAAAAACAGTGGCGGCAAAAAAAAAGTTTCCTACTTTTTCGTTCTGTCAGTTTTGATTTTAATTTCCTGTTGAAAAACTTAATCTACCCAGGACGTCACCCACTTCCTGATACGAGTAAGAAGTTTTACAATTTTAATTTTGATCGAATGTTGTCAGTTTTCCTGTCTTGTTTTTTGTATTAATAACCAGTGCCGTGCTAACGAAGGGGCAAGGGGCACCCCCGCCTGGTTGTCAATTTCTTTCTACCAACAGTTTTTAGTCGAAATTAATTATCTCCATTGGTCTGCAAAGATTTAGATGGTTTGAAAGTTTAACTTTTCAACTGTTGGAACCTGCAGTGTTTTAGAAACCCGAATTAAATTTTTTTTTTCATTTTTAGTACTACAGATGAATACTATCAGTTAAAAAGAATTAATTATGAACAAGTCGTGGATACAAGCTTTCCGTATTGGGACCGGGGGGTCTGGGGGGTATGGAATACCCTCCAGTGCCTCAGTAGTGTTTTCCAACGGCAGCTAGGTGGCAATTTGTTCAGAGTTGTATATTATTATGCATTTAAAATTTTTAATAAAACTTTAGCGAGGAAAGAACAGTGGACGTTTACGTTGTGACTTAATTCATTTGGCTGGCTTGCGGTGATTTTTCGAGTTTACATTTTACGCTGACACAGGTTGACCTCTGGTCTTTTGTCTTGGTTGTCTCACTATCGCTATCGACGTTATCATAACTTGTGACAGTGGCGTATTTAGAAAAGGATTTGGGGGGGGGGCAGACTAAATATTTTCCGGAACCTCTTTAATCCGTTCATGCGCGTCAATGGTAAAACTCTCGACAACTTTCAGAAACCAAAAAAATTCAAGCTAAAGTATGCACAAACAAAATTTTATTAAAAAATAAAACATTATTTTTATTAAAGAGGGCTTCTGGGATACAATCCGAGTCATCCTTGGGGGCGGGGGGCAATTGCCTCTTTGCCCCCCTCTAAATACGCCACTGACTTGTGATGTGTCTGTTTATCAGCTTATTTATTATCACTAGGAAATCAAAACGGAAAGCATGCGATTTAATCAAAATCACTACCCATGATTGTATATGGATCCGTAATCCAGAGGATTGTTAACACAGGAGAAGAGAAAAAATATACTCATTTTAAAGGAAATTTAATGCTCTACAATTTTTTCTGCATGGACTTTTTTCTAAATTGAACGGTAAAGAAGTTACGAGGCAAAGTTTGTAAAAAAACGTGAGATAAGGATTAAGCTTCTAAAAATTTGTGAATTTCCCGAGCGAATATCTCAAAAACTACAACAGATACGAATAAAATGAATAGGGACTTTCTTGTAGGAAATTCTATCAGCTTAAATTTTGTGTGTAACCACTTTTTGACTAGGGCTATCTGTTTTCGAGATATAAGCGAAAAACCGAAAGTCGGGACCTTTACTGACAAAACAATTAATTTACAATGAATTTACCTCGATCCGATACTTTTACTTTACTATCGAATGAGAGTCGCAGTCGCCGGTGAAATCTGGTGTACAAATGAAGGGAAATAGAAGGAAATCTTAGGAAGTTAAGATATCTTCTGAATAAATGAACTTTATTTTTGCTGCTTTTTCGACTTTTGATTGGTATTTAGACGGAAATCCGAGGAAATCTTAAAAAAAAATTCTGTTTTGTCCGAAGTGGAAGTTACAAGGCAGATTTGTTTGGATTTCCTCTGATTTCTCTTTACTTGTACGCCAAATTTCCCCAGTGGTTTCCCCCTCGGTTCTGTTCTTTACCGTAACTTTTTAATTTTGCATCTCGTTAATCCTAGTATGCGCATTTTTTCAACGAATGATAATTCTGCCTGGTTTTGACGTTGCATCTATGGTCCCGAGGGGTTTTAGCTCTCTGTACTTACGCTACTGTATACATTTACACACACAAAAGTTAACACAGACTGAGGGATCCCCCCCCTTCTGGTGGGATTGACCCTATTCAACCAAGGGCTGAACTTTTACTTTTTAATTACTTTGTGTAAATACTTAAATATTATTTAAACTTAATTCAAACTTAAAAACAAACAAAGCTCGATGAAATCTTCGATTAAATCGAATCACTTTTGTACCACGACAGAAATCAACTTCGTGATTCTCTTACTCTGTTCGCCAATAACGTTTTGCGTACGGGTGGCCTTAACAATAATTTTCGGTTTTTGCTGGAGTTTCCCTGACCTCAACACCGCATAAATCATCTTCAGCCAATTCGTAAGAAAGATACTTGCTCAAGCTTTGAAAGCTCTATTTCCAACAAACTAAAAAAAGAAAAATTGAGTTTCTGCCAATTTTGAAACATTTGTTTATGCCAACATTTGAAATTAAAAAAATTATTTATTATAAAGAAAATGTCAGGTGGGCTTTGCTCCCCTAATGGACGCCCATGGGGCTACCTACTTTTTCTCACTCAACCTCTGTATCAATAGATTTTCATCAACGGTGTACACAGTGGCACAGCCAGGATTTTGTAATGGGGGGGGGGGGAGCTAAGAGATGCGAACTGCGCCGAAGGTGCGCGCCACAGGCAAACATTTTTCGGAAAAAGGGGCGTGGTCATCTTATTTTCGAGTATAATTATTATGTTACCACTGTTACCTACCATAAATTGAAGTGAAAATTGAAGGACGGCCTATCTGAAATAACTCGGGGCGAAATTATTATTAAAGCAATTATTATTTAAAGAAATGGCCTCCTAGCCCCCCCCCCTCGGCTTCGCCACTGGGTGTACAACAATGTGTGTATTAACTACCCTAGAAGCCGAATTTATAGATCTTTTGGCGATTTATGTTAAGTCACGAAAGTAACCAAATGTGTCTCTCTCTTCTTACCTTTTCAAAGTTTTCTAATTTGTTAGATAGATTGAAGTATTTTTTGTTGTAACATTTTTCGTACAGCAAAAAACTTGGTCGGAAAATTTACCTAAGCTACTATACCTACCCTGCGCTAACACTGAATATAATTGTCTTTCTTACTATCCTACGATAAAATCAAAGCCAAATTTTATTAAATCATCAACTTTTAGTAAAAAAAATATTTATATACAAAGTCTCGATAAAACTGTAGGAAGTTGGACCTTAAAACTAAAATTAATTTACAAAATAATATACAAGAAAATATGGCAAGAGATTGAACTACTTGATACAAGGTTCAAAAAATAATAAAGTTGTACAAATTCATTTAAAATAAAAGTAACACTAAATCAGTCGCTGTTGGCTATACATACTCTTCGGATGGTTTGGGCGCGTTCGTTAGCCTGAGAGAAGACGGAGCCCTACCGTTAATAGAATCGGGTAATTCTGCAATATCTTTAAAAACACCGGCAAGACTTTCAAAATTAGGGCCCCAATTGAGCAAATAATCCCAGCTTAACGCGGTATTTGAGGGCGAACCATTAGGCGGCCTGTATAGAGGGCCAACTAAATCTTCGTCCGACGCCACCAACGTACTTAAAGATCCTCTATACGACGAATCAAACCCATCATAGGATGCTGGAGGAATTGGATTTTTACTGCTAGAACTCGAATCGTTAATTCGGGATTCCGATTCGTTAGATTTAAATTTATCACCTGTTAAGCTGGTGTTGTCGTATTCGATTTCCGAACAGGTGAAACTGTCGTTTCCACTTTCGTCCGTCGTCGTCGAACTGTGGTGCGTTTCCGGAACAGGGGAGTGACGCAAGTGGGGCAAATGGGACAAGTGGTTGGCGCCAGGCCCGCGGGGCGCTTCGCTCGAACTCGAAACGGCGTCGAGGGTCGAAACTAAACTGGAAGTGCGAGGACGAGAATTTAGCCGTTCGATTTCTTCCGCCGTTAAGCCCATTCCGGGCGAGGTGGGTGTGACGGGCGGCGGAGCACTTCCTTTGTGGCTGCTGGAACTTTGACCGCTTAATTGCGACATCACTGGGCTGTTGAGGCTTCGTTCGCTGTTACTGTGCAGAGCGTCTTTACCGACGCCGCCGGAACTTGACGTGGTCGCCAGTAAGGCGGACTGGAGCGGTTTTCCGCTGATGTCGTGTAAGGTTAAAATGCGCGGTTGTTGTGCACTCATTTCGCTGCTGGGACTTAAACGAGCGAGCGGAGTGCTCTGATGAGGTCTTAGAGCAGAGTTCGATACTGGAGGAGCTCGTGGTGGAAATCCCATCGAGGAGTGGCGGTGTTGCGCTTGGGTTTGAGCGGCGGTGTGCTTGTGATGGTAGTTACTGACCGGAGGTGGTGTCGCTTTGTATTTGCGCACCCCACCGGCTTCTCGGAAACCTTTATAATGGTAAACTATGTCGATATCAGATGGCGCTATGGAACTTGCGTTTTCTAAATCGTAATGTTCCGGTATCTCGGAATTTAAATCGCTCTGAAGATGATCGTGGGTGTGGTTCGATGTTGGTGGCAGCGGAGGATGGTCGTCCCTAATCGGAGGACTTTTACTCACAACTTCTCGTTCGATAATGTCGGGTCGTTGTGGCCGTTGGATTTCGTTCTGAATTAACTCTCTATCTTTAAACTTTTTCGAAAGCAACTCGGGACCGACCAAATGGTGACCGCCGACGCCACGAATGATATCTCCGTTTTCGTGAAAAACCATGGAATTATCGTTTCCGTGCAGTTGCCTACTCAATAAGTTATCGTTAACGGGATTTATCAAACCGTTACTGCTTCCGTTTTGCTTGCCGTGAACCCCCGACGGACTATCGGGAGCTCCATTCTTTTCTTTACTCTGCTTGCGAAGTCGAAAAACTACGAAAGACACCAAAATGGCGACAAGGAGAACGACGAAAAATACTATCACTAATGTTATTCCTATACTTAACGGATCCGGTGCTGCAGCCGCACCTACGCCGATGGGGCCGTTGCAGTCTTTAGTTACTTTACCCCTGAGAATTACTTCGTTAAAAATACTACCGGACCCGTTAAACGGTTGCACTTCATTGTTTATACTAAAATTAGCTAAACAGCCTTCAAAAATTTTAGGCTGTGCGTTTACTCCGAAATAAACGTTACGGTTGGCACCACCGACGGACATGTAAGTCAAGTACGGATCCAAAAAGTCGTGCACCCCGGCCGAATCGAGTTCGTCACCGAATCGGTTTCCGTCCACCATCACTTCGAGACCGCGTCCCCGAGAATGCAACGTCAAATTGTGCCACTGACCGTCGCTCACACTTCCGTAAAAGTTCGTCATGTTAACGCGCGTCGTAAGTCTGCTTATGTACACTATTTGCCCGTTAACAAGCTCGACGGAAGTAAAATGTTTGTTGGTTGCCGCGTAAAAGATTATGCCGTTCGATTGCACAGTCCTAAACAAAACACTAACACTTTTTGAAGGCGAAGGACTAGAATTTGTTGGCACTACAGAACGCGCAGTCCGTTGCCGCGGCCACACCGTTGATCCGCCATAAAAAGACTCCAGAAGTTGCATTCGTCGATGCTTTTTCGAAATCGTAAATTCGACGAAACCACCGTCACTAATACTGATAGGTTGCAACGCGCTCCCACAATTGGGCGCTATTAAATTACTTCCGCAGTTACAACTAACCGAATTCCAACGATCTATACAGCTGCCGAAGCCCATGCACGCGTCCGAGTTGGAAGCGGCACAGGAACTTTTGCGGTTGCACGAATTTTCGATTCCTTCCGATTGTAACGGATTGCTGAGGTTCAACTGCCTTCCGTTAACTGAAATGCTGTGAACGCACCCGACGAGATCGTCGGAGTGGATTTGACCAGGGCGCTCCAAAATCGGATCCGGACTGTTGAGGCCACCAATTAAGAGCGGTTGGTTGTTGAAATTTAAAGTCCTGAAATTATACAAAAATAGTATGTTATTATTTTTGACACTTTTAGGGGAATATCTCGGAAACGGTGCGATAAAATAGAAAAATGTATATAAACAAAATCGAAGGGAATGAAATTTTCAACAAAAAATGTCTAATAAGTTTTGCTGTAAAAGCGATTTTTATGTGAAAAAATAAGTCTTGACAGAGTTGGTAACATTGAAGTTTCATTCGCAACTGTCAACTTTAATCGTGACAAATTTTAAGTTGGTAATATTTAAGGATTGCAGGTTATGTAAATGTTAAAGTCAATGTTTGGTGAAAAAGTTAGTGACAAGATTCTTACCCTGCTGGTCCAATATCGTCCGCATAACAAGATGCATCGCCTGGTCGACACTCTTCGCATACGTCCCCGTTTTCCGTACACTCGGCCACGCTGAGCGACACCACCCTTCCGTTTCTGGTCGCTGTAATTTTATGCCAATTGCCGTTTGCCAGCGTGTTCGATTTTCCGCCGAGCGTCACCGCCGTAATTGCTGTCCTGGCACCACCGAACGAAAAGACAACTTTCCCGTCGATCAATTCGATTGCGACAAAATCGCTTCTGCCGCCGCTTTGTAAACCATAATTGTAAACGAGTAACGAGTTTGCCTTCGTAGTTGCGAACGTAAAAGAAATATCGTTGGTGGCAGCGTCCAAAGATGGAAAAACCATGTAGGACAGTTCTTGAAAACCGTAGGTGGATTTTTCGCAGTGACGCCCGTATCGTCCATCCGTACAGCTGCACTTGTAGCCGGGTTTCAAACTAACACAAAGTCCGCCGTGAAGGCAAGGATTGGGCCGACAAGAATCGACAAGCGCTTCGCACCGATTTCCTCTGTAACCCAGCCGACAGAGACAGAAGAACGACCCATCCGGACTTTCCTGACAAGACCCACCGTTCTGGCACGGATTATCCAAACACGCGTCACTTCTTTCTAACTCGCAATACCGTCCATCTCTCGTCGAGGGACACGCACATTGGAAATGATAACCTTGCCGTCTGCACTGCCCGCCCGATTTGCAGGGATTTGGATTACAAGGGTCTTGTCGCTTGTTGCAATTTTGGCCGGTAAACCCGTCGATGCACTGGCAGGTGTAACTGTGCTTGACCAATGGAGCAGTGAAGATCAAATTTGGACTGTCCGTTATTTTGGTGACCTTCTCGATAGTTATACCTTCCGAGCACATACCGCCGTTTTCGCACGTATTTTTGTTGCAAGGGGAATAACCGATGCCGATAGAGGCAGTTTGAAATAAGTTCACCAACGATTCCTTCTTCTTCTGTAACTTTTCGATGACGTACGCCCGGGTTTTGTAACCAGCCGATCCTTTAATCGCGACAGTTATTTCCAACGACATTTTCTCTTCGTGTAGACTGTACAAGAGAAGTTTCTCGTCGGACGTCAAGGTGGTTTTCAAGAATTCGACTAAACCTCTGTAAACGTGACTGAGAAAATGTTGAGCAGTCAAGTTTTCGACTCTTAACGTAATGGAGTTTTCCAAAGTTGCGTTGGTGAAGGTTAAAAATTCGACGGTTACCGTGGAAATTACGTCGAAGTGTTTGCCGTCGTTGCCGGACACGGATAAAGAGTAGCCTTGACCGACACTGATGCGGGAAGTGTGCAGATTGCACGCCGATGGAATCGAAAGGAGGCCAGAGATAGTGGGGCCTTGTAGAATTTTGCACTTGTATTCGCCGACCGTGTCGGGATCGTTTGGATGCACGTTGGCTATTTTGCCCAATGGGAAGGCGTTGTTGAAGGTATGAACGAGAACGTGCACGGAACGCGGGGTGGAAGGGCTATCGTTTTGATCTAACACGTTAATTTTGACATTGTGTTGAGATTTCATTCTGGGAGTTCCACTATCTTCAACTTCAATTAGGAACTCCAACACTGGCGTCACCTCTCTGTCTATATTGCGTAACGTTTCTACCACTCCCGAGTGTTTATTGATTTTGACGAAATCTTTTTGTTTTCCGCCGATTAATCTGTACATAAATGGCGCTCCATTGGGAGGTAGGTCGGGATCTGTGGCCGAAAGCGTCATGATGCTGGTGTTGGGTGGTTCGTTTTCGGACACGAATCCGACCACTTGGGGAGGATCAAATATGGGACCGTTGTCGTTTATATCGGTGATATGGATCTTTACCGTCGTCGAGCCTGTTTGTGGGGGAATCCCCGTATCGATTGCACCCACGATTAAATTATACACCGGAACGCTTTCACGATCCAACACTCGGAAGGTTTCAATATCGCCCGTTTGTGGATCAATCTTAAAAACTTGATCGATGTTTCCGCCGATTATCGAATAACTGAATTGGTTGTTCTGGGGCCGCACGTCTTTATCGACGGCTTTGACACTGGTAACTTTTACTCCGGGCGGCACACCTTCGGAGATCTCCGCTTGGTAAAGCACTTGTAAAAATTCTGGCGGATCGTTTCCGTCTTGTACCGAAACAATGACTTGCGCTTCGTCGGTATCGTTACCGCGTATTCCACCAGAGTTCTTCGCCATGACTGTCAAAACGATCCGACTCTGCGTTTCGCGATCCAAATTTCTAGAAACACTGATCACTCCGCTCTCAGGATTTATAACAAAACCTCGGTCGTTACTTGAACCGACAAACAAATAGTAAACTTCGCCATCTTCGCCTGAATCTTGGTCGGTCGCTTGAATCAGTCCGATGCTGGTACCGATTTCGGTCGACTCGGAAACTTCGAAATGAAAAACTGGTTGAATGAAGTGAGGATAGTACTCGTTAACGCCGGTGATTGAAATTAAAACTTCCGTGGTACCAAACATGCTTGAATCGGGATTCGCAGCGATTATTTTCAAACTGTAAAAGGATTGCTCTTCGTAATCGAAGCTAACCTTCGAGGTTATGGTCCCCGTAATTGGATCAATCGCTAGAACATCTTTGCCGTTTCCGTCGGCGATCGAATATTGTATGATGGCGTTTTTCGGCGAATCCGTATCGGTGGCAATCAACCTCGTCACAAAACTGTTAATCGGTTGATTTTCTGCTATGTTGGCCACAAAGAGGGTTTGGTTAAACGCCGGAGCGTTATCGTTAATATCGGTGAGCGTGATTCTCAACATCGCCACGGTCTTGTGAGGTTTGAAGCCCAAATCCTGAGCGGTTATATTCACGACGTATTCTTGAACCGTATCGTAATCGAGCGGTTCGGAAATCGTAATAGAACCAGAAATCGGATCGATCGTAAATTCTTTTCGTTCGTTTCCTCCTGATATTTCATACCGGATCATTCCGTTTGGTCCCTCGTCGTTATCTGTCGCACTGACCGTTAAAATCGTAGAACTTAACGGTTCGTTTTCTGGCACGATCACTTGATAACTGAGTGCGGTAAACACGGGCGTGTATTTGTTTTCGCCCGAAACGACCAAGGTTACGGTTATTTCGTCCTGTTGTGCTGGAACGCCTTTGTCCGTCGCGCGTACTCGTAATTCGTAGATTTTACCAACGCCACTGACCGGTTTCAACAGGCTAATCCAACCGTTGATGGGATCGACGGCGAAAAAGTCGGTTCCGTTGCCACTGATCACTGCATATTCGATTTCGGCGTTGACGCCAAAGTCTAAATCGTCTCTAGCGGTAATTTTAAGTAAACGTTGGTTTTCGATCGCATCCTCTGGAACTGGTGAGAGGTAATCTTCTCTTTCAAACTTGGGAGCGTTGTTGTTGGCATCGACCACATTAACCACGACAAGGCACTCGGACGACATTGGCGGTTTTCCGTTATCAATAGCGAGTATTGTTAGCGAGTACATATTTTCGGGTGAAGATTCCAGTTGGGTGTGCTTGTAACGCAGACTTCGTTTGCTAAACAATTCTCCAGAAGCGGGGTCGACAGAGAAGAGGTCCGACGGTTGTTGAAGAGAGTAACTGATCACCGAATTAGGACCCTGCTTATCTCTGTCCGTAGCCGTAACTTGACCGACAAAAACCACGTCACGTTGTAATTCCGGGAAGTTAAAACTGTAGTAAGAGTGTTCGAATTCGGGAGCGTTATCGTTTTGGTCTTGAATCGTTATTGTTAACGGCGTTTCCGCCCTCCATGCTCCGTCAACGGCGGCCACTTTGAGCAAGTACTCGTCTTGTTGTTCTCTGTCTAACGCACCCACGACCGTGACGTTCCCACTGACAGCGTCGATAGTAAACTTTTCTCCGGGATTTTCGGTAAAACTATACGTCGCGTTCGCGTTTTCTCCAATGTCTTGGTCGGAACTGGTCACGCGGATTACAAACGAACCGATTTCCGCATTCTCGGTCACATTTACACTGAACAAACGCGTAAAGCGCGGTGGATTGTCGTTTTTATCCAAAACCGTTATTAAGACTGTCGCCGAACCAGTCAACTGCGGCGTACCCTGATCGACTGCTTCCACGATTAGTTCGTAATTAGCAACGTCTTCTCGATCTAATTTTACGTTCGTATAAATTTCTCCACTTCCGCTGTCGATCTCAAAGAACCCTTCGAAATCATCTACCAGTCTGTACGTGACTTGTCCGTTTTCACCAGAATCTATGTCGGTCGCCGCGATTTTTAAGATCAGTTGCGGTGGCGCTTCTTCCTCAAGAACCGACGCGTTGTACAACGAACTGCTCATAATCGGAAGATTATCGTTCGAATCCGTCACGTTGATTAACAACTGAAGCACACTCGTCAAGGGCGGACTGTCGGAATCTTTAGCTTCGATCCAAATTTGATATTGGGGCGCAATTTCGTAATCAAGACCCGCGTGTGTCACTTGTACCTCTCCGGTTACTCTGTCGATCTTCAATGCTTCCCCGATGTTTCCGCCAGCAATAGCAAACCGAACGTTGCCGGCTGGTCCTTTCTTGGGCGATAATGCTTTTACTTTCGTGATTATTTTACCTTCTTCGACGTTTTCGGGTAAAACAAAGTTGGTTTCTGATGTCGTCAAAAAGTTAGGGCACAAGTTCGAGGGTTTCAGATAAACCTTAAGTTCGGTGCTGGCGCTTCTCGGTACGCGACCACCGTCGTGGGCTTCGATTTCCAAATTGAAGACGTTGATGGAACTTTTGTACAAATTACTTTGAGCTTTGATTACGCCCGTTTCGGGATCGATGGAAAAGTTTTGAGAGTGTTGCCCGGTGAGGGAGTAGGTGATCTTACTGTTGAGGTTGATGTCGTTGTCAATTGCTTTGGCTCCGAAAACGAACTGGCCTGCTCTGGTTTTGTCGGAAATATAAACTTCGTAGAGGGTTGAAGTAAACGTGGGCGAATTGTCGTTTTCATCGGAAACAACGATGGTTAGATTGACGGCCGCAGCCCTAGGCTCTGTTGGAGAACAATCTTGCGCCATGAGAGTAAAAAAGTAGACGTCGGTTTCTTCTCGATCCAAAATGGTCGCGGTGGTTATTATGCCCGAATCGGCGTCAACTTTAAATCTGTCGACTTTATCTCCCAGGATGGTGTATCGGATTTTAGAGTTGAGACCGGCATCCTTATCGATCGCAAGTGGCGCCAACACCCAGGAACCGATCGGAGAATTTTCCGATATGGTTGCGTGGTACATTTGGCGTTTGAACTCAGGATTGTGGTCGTTGACGTCTTGCACGATGATTCTCACCGTTCCGGTTCCGGTCAATGGTGGAGATCCTAAAATAAAGACAATGTTAATATCTCTGATTATCATTAACAGATGAGCAACAAAAACTTATATTCATCCACTCATATTCATTCAAATTATCATAAAAACTTATAGAAATTCCACTCGGGGATTCCTCAAACCCTAAGTTTTATTCAAATAAGCCCAAATGGGGATCTTATTCGTGATCATTACGAACGCGCATGAATAAATTAACGAGATTCCATGTTCAAAAGTATTTTTACCAAGTGAGTGAGCTCAGAGGCCTACTCACTTCGAAGACTCACCGTTTCAAGTGGGGCTCTTAGGTTACATGTTACCTTTATTATTTTATTATTTAAATATATCTCGTTAGTCCATTCATGCGCGTCAATGGAAAACAGAAACAAATGAGAACCCCGGCCCGCATTATAATAAGAAAATTTCATTCGGTCCACTAACAAAAAAGTCGCTCATCCCTGCTGTTAAGACATCAGAAAGAGACATCCAGTAAACAACCTTGGGTTTGTGGTCTAGAGTCAAACTGGGTCCCCAAATTAGTAATAAATCAACATCGACATTTTTTTTATACTAGAAGTCGCACACCGAGTTGCACACGTAACATTATATTATCATGCAGTTAAAATACTTTAATTTTTTAGTCATGATAGAACCGGGCCCTTTAACGCCTGGGCCCTTGTTCGATCGAGCAAATGGAACACCCGTAGTTACGCCACTGAACATTTTCTTTATTTACCGATGGAATTCCACAGAATAAAGCCTAAAGCCGAGTAACTATGACTCCCTCATTGCGGCCTTCAGGCCGCACAGCCTTGGCAATCGCGCATTAGATGAATAAAAGCCAGTTTGTCTTTGATATGAAACAATAAAAATACAAATAACTGAAATATTAATGATTTAATAGATATTAATAGTTCAATAGATCGGTAATTGACGACAAATATTATTAAACGTCAAAAATAGTATATTGTGTAGCCAGAGAGCAAATTGATTTCCTTTCGAGATTTTGGAATGATTTCGCCGGATTTCCTTTCGAAAAAGTTGAAAAAGTAAAAAGTGCTCAGCCTCGAAGCTCAATATACTATTTCTGAGATTTTCTAATTTTCTCAAATTTCTTTGGATTTCCTAGAATTCCCTAAGTTTTCCTAGGATTTCCTGCATTTCCTCAGATTTCTTCTGATTTTCCTTTACGTGTACATCAGATTTTCTCAGGGGATTCCCCCTCCTTGGCAGTTTATTTTCTAATAAATGAAATTGAAGAAAATTGTTTTTTTAAATTTTTAACCTCCGGTTTACCCTTGGGGTTATAAATGATAAAAAGTCAGCTAATTCAATCTTTTTCCAGAAAAATTTCTGGGTGAAAAGTGGCAATGCCCTGCTTTAAAACCGGGACTAAAGTCATGTCCATTTTGCTTCTGAAAGAAGTAAAATTGAAACTACCCGCCCCCCCCTCCCATTAACTTTCTCATACGTTTTCGGTTTTAAGAGATAAAAAAACCGCCGTTTTTACTTTTAGGGGTCTGATTATAAAAGAACAAAAAAAGCAGGAGCGTCTACCGTTCAAACTGTTACAGACCGGGGGGTCTGGGGGGTATGGAATACCCCCCAGCCCAATGAAAGCGGTGTAGAATTTTTTAACTGGAATATTACCCGTGAATTATTCGACTGTCGATCACGACTTCTTGTCAAGTGGTCTATAAACAAATTTACATCCTATTGGCGAGGGGGGGTCTGTCTGCAATCTGTTTTAAATGCCAGTTAGTAAACGTTGCCGGCAGTAAAACAATGGACAGCAGTCCAATTTTCTTGACGTTTAGTCATTGCAGTTGTCAGTTCCAAATAAAAGGCGAATATTACCATCTTTGTTATATTATTTAAAAACGAAGTTCCCTAAACGTGCGATAGGGACATTTGAAACGGGCGGAGCTGGGTACGAAAGCTAGTATTTCAGAAAAAATGCGTTAAAATGCCCTAATATTTTATTTGACTAAATTCGTCAGCCTAAACAGTGGCGTATTTAGAAAATGCTTCAGGGCGGGGGGGGCAGACCAAACATTTTCGGAATCTCGTTAATCCATTCATGCGCGGCCGTGGTAAAACGACCGACCAGGTTCCAGAAATCAAAAAAATTCAAGCTAAAATTATATGCAAACAAAATAGTTATAAATATATTACATTATAAGTAGTAATTTATTTATAATTTACTACATTTACAATAAAATATCCAATCTCAGGGAGGGCTTCAGGGATGCTTGGGAGGGGGGCAATTGCCCCTTGGCCCTTCTAAATACGCCGCTGAGCCTAAAGGAAAAAATTTGGCCAAAGTTGGCATAAGTTTTCAAATCTCCTAATGATGTAAATGTTTTAATCCGGCACTGGAAGTAAAAAAACGTTAACCGACCATTCATTGAATTTAAATTTTAGATTTATAAAGCTCGGACGATGTAGCGCAACTTAATAAGACAAAAAAAATTTTGATTGTAATTCGATGTTGTACATGATTTTAGCCAATGATGGTAGTGCATCCAGAACAGGAAAACTCGACCGGCATACAAAATATCGAATAAGTGACAAAGAGTTGTGGGGTTATTTAATATTCTCTATTGGTTGTGGTGTCCCACGGCCTTCAGCAAACACTTTGGAATTATAATTAACGAGCTCCTTCTTTTTACGTGAATTTACTAAACAATTTCATCTGATTTAACAAGAAAGCAAAAATGGGAAAAACCGATCCGCGGTAGGGAAGTATCTCGCGTCCCGTCGCCGGCTTCGAACACGCATCAATGTCAAGATCATAAATGTTGCTTAATTTTTGGTTTGAATTGAGACGGATGATGGCCAGTAGGCGGTACCTTTAAGAAGATCACTTGAACCTGTCTTCTGACGCCATGTTTCGTGCTATGAACGATTGTCGCACGCTTAATTCCAGAGACAAATTAAAATTTAACCAACCTCTGACAGCAGAGCGGATCGCGACTCCCAAAGAGACAGGAATGGGGGGGGGGGAGCATCTTCGCTCCAAATGCGGTATAATAGTTTTTTTGGAGAAGAACTGCAGGAAGAATATGAAAGGTTATTATTACATTGCGGAGATGGAAAGATAAAATATTGCAATTTGTCACTATTGCGCACGGCAGGGGTCAAGATTATTACCAGGAAGCGAAGTATGGCAGTTTAAATCTCAAGTTGAAATCGGGGAACTCAATCAGCAATATCTATAAACTAAGAACATTACATTAATGGAGACAAGACAGGTCGTGCTTTGTACGTATTGTTATAGTTTCTGCAGTCATTATAAAATTGAACCCAGGTCAAATACACCGAACAAAAACTATTTTTTCAAAACCGACGATCACCTCATGGGAAAGTAGATAATTATACACCATAATAAAGAGACGATACCGCCCAAATTGATGCTCTCTTCCATTTTATTATAATTAGCGTATTTCATCCTATTTACCATTAACAATTATCTAATAAAAAAATTTCGGTACGGACCTTCGCGAAATCACGTTTCTCCTAATTATCACGATTTTTAATGCCATAGCACACGCCATTTAATAGTTAGTTCATTTTTTGCAAAACTTTCTAGTAGCGAAATACCAAATCCACGTTCCGATCTTCTCTTTTTTTGTACCGACCGATCGATCGGTCATTAATAACAACAATAAACAGTTAAGCAACAATCGTACCAGTTGTATGAGCAACACAAACAAATATCACATTGCAGATGGTTCGTTAAGCTCGATGATTTATAATTTATTTGTTCCAATCATCATCGGCGGTATAACGTGGATCGTGGGGCAATAAAATTATATTTCTGCATGGGCGGCGCAGGGAGAGACTTCACTTTTTCAGACCTTCAGGAAGATGATTTTTTTAAAGTTAATAATCTCAGAATGGCGTTGATTGTCTTTAAAGCTCATGGGTGGAGTGGGCCAGGTGGGTGAGTTGACCTGTTTTCCTTTCGTGTAGACATTCTCGACCTACAAGTTTGACAAACTTTGTCCACCAGCAGTCCTCCGCTGGACAACTTTCTACACTCAGCCGGAGTAAAAATTAGTGTATGTAGGTATAAGAATTAGAAATATCAAAGGATCACCCTGTATATACGTACCTGACAGGGTGGTGGTGAAACATTAAGCCAAGACGACTGACTAGAGAAATGGAGTAGTGCAGTGGCTTTCGCCATAGCCAACAGATCCATATTGGACTTGAGATCAAAACAGTATATCTGACATACCAAGATTAGAAACCGCAGTTTCCCGCTTCCTAATCGACAATCACCGCAGTAAAACCGAGTGCGGCGTTTGGGCCGCACCGTACTGCCACTGCAATTCTATTAAATCGAAAAAAAAATCTGAGAAAATCCTGAGAAATTTTCAGAAACAGAAAGCCTAAGTTGGCCCGAATGTTAATTTGTTCCGATGCTGTCATGTGATCTTAAAAATATTAACCTTAAGCAGATTGCCATGGTTGTGCGGCCTGAAGGCCGCAATGAGTCACCACTATACTGCCTTAAAGAATGGTGTTTTTCTTCTTCAGCTTTCCCTGTCCATTGCGGAACAATAACATCTCACTTTGATATGGGTCTCTATCTCACAAAGTAATGCTTCAAAATTTAAACCCGACAGATGGGCTGAATGTGCCTGTGACCCTGTGACCCTTTTTATTATTGTAAATTTTGGTAATCATAAAAATATTGGAAATTTGGTGTTTTAAGATTGAACTTAAGGAAGAACCGCTGACAAAATCTGGTGTAAAGATGAAGGGTAATCTGAATTTGAGGAAATTGAAAATTCGAGGAAATGTAAAAAATCCTATGAAATCTTAAAAATGCAAAAAAAAATTAAGAAATCTCAGGTAATCTTAGGAAATTAGAAATCTAAAACTCTCTTTTTTTTACTTTTTCGAAATTGAGAAGGAAATCCGGGAAAATCCGACAAGAATTTCGTAAAAGGAAATTAAATATACAAAATTTTCCCTTGTGGGAAATTTGACAAAATTCGGGAGAATCTTAGGAAACGGGGAATTCAAGATAATGTAGAAACTTGAGAAAATTAACAAACCTTAGGAATAATGTGGATGAGTTTTACTCTGTCAATTTCTTCCAAAGGAAATCTGAAGAAAATCCGGGAAAATCTCCCAAGATAAAGGGAAATCTAATGTAGGTACAGAAATTTGCCTTGTGATCGGATCAAACGCAATATGATGACTTGCAGTGGCGGAACAGCAATCTTAGCAATCTAGTACTTGAAAGTAGAGGGGCTATGAGAGAACCAAGTCACTTTTTAAATTCAAAGTCTTTCTTTAAATCTAAAATTTGTTTAATCGAAATTTAATTTCTTTTTCGTCTTCTACTTTTTTAGGCTAGAATTGCTCCTGTGTGCCTTGACCTCGGGCTGGTTCCTAACGAAGAAGAGCCGAAGTCACTATTAGTCTGTGAGCAAAATAATTGTTTTACATCTGAGATAGCTTGCCACGGAGAGTTCGTCTGGATGATTTTGTTGATGAGGACAAGTCATCCACCCAGAAGAATGATTTACGTGCCCTCCGAAGCACGGAGAAGAATCTTTCTGGATTCGAACCGGGTATCTTAGTGTCAGCAGTTAATCAGCTAACATACTAGGCCGTCTCTGAATTTTAATAAAATTAATTAGATTTAGAATTTGAAAAGTGAGTTAGTTCTCCCCATAGCCCCTCTACTTTTCAAGATTAAAAACAGCTATAGAATAGTATTAATTAAGTTATTACGGTGGCGGTATAGTGCAGCCAAACGTCACCTTGACAACTAAGAAGACGAAATGACAAATGAAGCAAAGAGTACTAATTGATTTAGTGCAGTTTCGGTTTTCAGGCCGCACAGCCTTGGCAATCTGGCAACGTTGACATCTAAGTGGACGATATAGCTGTGGTAGAACAGTATTCATTAATTTGATACAGTGGCGGGATGGCGCGGCGGCCAACTTAAAAAATAACTTGACAATGGCAAAATAATAGTAATTAATCTAGCAGCAGTATGTGGCAGTGCGGTTGTCAGGCCGCACCACCTTGGCAATCTAATGAGTATTTTAGATTAACAGAAAAGTAAAATGGACCAAACACAAATAAGCTAAGTTAGTTTCGTGGTATAAATACTAATATTTGCACTTGAACAAAACTAAATTGTTAAAATTTAATTTAATTCCCCCTCCCCCTTTCTACTTTCAATTCGTTTTCGGTTATAAGGGAAAATAAGTTAATTTTCTTTCTAATTTTAAAGGTCTAGGTATAAAAAAAGAAAAAAGGGAGACAGTATACCATTTGAACTGTTATAGACCGGGGGGTCTGGGGGGTATGGAATACCCCCCAGTCCAACGAAAAGGATGCAGTAGAATAATATGGTTTGGATTTCAAGAAAATTCTTAATTAAAAACGAGATTGCTCCGTTTTATTTTTAATTTGAATATTACCCGTGAATTATTCAAATGTCGATCAAAAATCAAAAACTATGATTACCAATATCAGTCGACAAAATTTATTGAAGCAGAATTGATTGTCAACGGTGGCTTAGAGAAGAAGAATAATTTAAAAAAAAGAAGAAAGTAGGTACATAATATTTACTCTCATGTTTCGAAGGATTAAATGGCAACTTAATTCTTACTGCAGGCTTGCGCTGAATCTGACGTTTCTGGGACACAATAACAACAGATTTTAAGCTAACATCAAGTTTACATAAAAATATTTTTTTGAAAATCAAAATTTCTCTAATAGCTTCCGACTCGGAGAGCAAACGGTAAATTAAATATCTTTTGATAAGTTTTCTTTTTCTTTGCTTATTTGGCCTTTTGTCTCTTGTGGTTTTTTACTGCATATAAAATGTCATTATTCTGCCTTTCGTTACGTACCGGCTTGAAAAATTATGCAAGTCACGGGTCAGTGCGGCCTTCACAACCTAGGCAATATAGGGATTTGATGATTTACAGTTTAATAATTTATTATTTTCTTCACTTCACGTTTGAAACAGAACTCTCAGAACTGTGTCTTAAAAACACAAAGTTAGCTGTTTAAAGTAACAACATCTTTAGTCAAGCAAGTGGCTTATTGCCATTCGTTCCTCAACGTTTTACCATATTTATCTTCTTCATCGCTAAGGTCGAGTTTTGGGGGGGACCTACTGTTACAATTTTCAATTTTCCAGTAGTACTAATACTTTCAGAGAGAGCATTTTGACCACATCCTCCCATGGTCACCCATCCAAGTGTGAGCCGTAAGCAACCGTTCTTTACTTCCGTGAACCGACATAAATGCACAAAACGGCAGAGAAGTCTTTGGGAAAAATGGCATTTTGTCCGAAACGAATGGTCTCAAGTTGGGAGTATTAACAACGAAATAATTGGATCATAAAAAACGAAAATGTAAAATAATAGCGTAGCATTTTATAATCTAACATGCATCGTACATCCTCTTTCAATTGATGATAATCGCAAACTTATTAAATGAATAGTTGCAAATAGCTGTATTTTGTAAAGTCATCAATTTGTTGCTTTAGGCATTAAATGATTATTCATAGGTCAGTACAAGTCAGATGCTCTCTTAGATGAATTTGCTTAAGCTCGCGATACAAATAAGTTAAAAAAAATTGGTTGCGCCGCGCGATATAAAATATATCGCACAATTTGATTGGCAATAAAAAAAATGTTGACAACCACTTTTTCTCCTACTTGATCGCGAAAGACTTAAATAAGCCTCGGGAACTGATCATCTCGATCGGATTTGCATAAGAATTAAGTCGAAACCTAACATTAAAAAGATGAATTTTAAAATGATGGGCCAAATTGGTCGTATCGTGTCTTTTGTCCTTGTAAATTGTTGATGATATCTGCGATTCGAGAAAATTTTATCACGAATTCATTGTTACAATAAATGGTATTGATAAAATGCAGCATCACTCCCGTTAATGCCAAATACTATCTAATGGCAAGATTCACTGGACCAGAAACAGTTCGCTTTGTCTCCACTTATCGCAATCTGTAATGTAGATGCTAATCGTGCACCGTGAGAACTCGCATTCGTGACAATTCATGTTAGGCCAACTGACGGCTCATGAAAGACGCCATCAGCGCCCCCCATCATTAAAATTATTAAAAAAAAATAGAGCGGCGCTCGCCGGCACCGCGAAACGACTCCGCGCCGATGGCGGAAACTACACCCGCGATCGACGTTTATTAACGGCTGGCGTTTTAATTAACGACCACCGAACGATTCGCCGGTCGCTGCGAGATGAGGAAAAAATTGAAAACGGGCGCTACGTGCGTTAATGTTACTTTTCAAGTCAAATACTTGAGGACGTACGTACACAATGCGATATCGGAAAAAATGTAAGACTTTTTACATAAAATTAGTTGTTGAGTTTATCTAAAGATGGACGATTATCGACGAGTCTTAAGTACCAAAGTTAATGGTTGTAAGCATAGTTTCACGCGCTACGTCGTCTGTTGTATTATCGTGCTTTATTGTGTACATTAAAGCCACAGAACATATCAATGGTAAACTTGTTCTGATAAATTTGGCTTCGATGGTTCATTAGCAACTCACGCTGTGCGGCATTTGTTACCATCGCAGCCAGTTCGTGCGATTGTTTACCGACTTAATAACTTTTTATATTTTTGTTCACAAATTTACCAAATACACACACCCTTCCTCTCTCACTTGCTGACATACACGCCCTCGGCATCAGACTTACCCGTATCCATCGCAACCAGCGACAGCGTGTACTCCGCTTGAATTTCTCGATCCAGAGCTCTCAACAGCGAAATTTCCCCGGTGGATGCGTTAATCCTGAAGATGTCGGTGTCGCCTTCCTTGATGAAATATTTCACCAGCGAATTGAAAGGTGGAGTATCGGCATCGTAAGCTTGTACGGTAATTACGTAACCACCGTTAGGAGGAATGACGTTCTCCATCACGTAGGCCAAATATGGCGAATCCAGAAACGTCGGCGGATTATCATTGATGTCAGATACTGAGATTGATATTTCCGCTGTATCGGTGCGCACTTCATCACCATTTAAATCTCCCGCACAATCTTCCGCCCGAACTGTTAACAAATACCGCGATTTCCGCTCGTAATTCAAATTCTTAGCCACTCTCACTATCCCGGAATCTTCCGCTATACTAAAATCGCGGTTCTTATCGCCGAAACTGATCGAATAACGAACCCGACCGTTCAACCCAAAATCGATATCGGTTGCCGAAACCTGGAAACAAATCAAATGTGAACCCGAAAATATACAAACGAAAATAGAATTCGACTTACCTGCAGGACGCTCGCACCAATGGATGCGTTCTCTGCGATCGAAGCGCTGTACTGCTTGGGATCGAAAACCGGGCTGTTGTCGTTTTCGTCCAAAACTTTGACGAAAATTTTACTTCGCGTCAATTTCGGTGGATCCCCTCGATCCCGGGCGGCCACCTGCAAGGTGTAATTGCTTCGCAACTCCCGGTCGATTTTTCCCGACACTCGCAACAAACCGTCCACCGGTCCCAAGGAGAAGACTCCGTTCAGCAATGGGTCGTTCGAAAGCGAGTACTCGATGTATCCGTTTCGGCCTTCGTCTTTGTCGATGGCTTTTATCGCCATCACCACGGTGTTGATTGGGATGTTTTCGGCGATCGACGTTTCGTTGGGCGTGATGAACTCGGGTGACATATCGTTAACGTCCTTGAGGGTTATTGTGACCTAAAAAGCAAAAAAATATTAGTTAAACCATCAGACTCTATTCCAGATCCTGCAGAAAGGGGCGTTTTTGTTCATTTATCAAACATGGGAGGACAAAATTATATCCTGACAAACTTGGCACATAATTTTATAACATCCTGTTTATAACTAGTACTACTTTATCTAATAATTAGAAAACACTTTTATAGTTTCAAATTATATGAGACTAATAAATTTATACAATTAAACTACGAAACTTGTCAAGTTTTCTAATCAGACGGTTTGAATTTCATAAAAAAAGAATTCAAATTTCCCGCCACAATCTTGTTTATTCAATTAAAGTGGGTGGTACTACGTAACGCAACTGTTTTAAATAGACCAGTTTTTTTTTATCGACAATTCAAATTTCTTTTTCAATTTTTTTCAATTTTGTCTTTAGATTTTTTTTATTTAACTATTTTTGGTAGTATCTTTTAACATATGGGCATTTCAAAATTTTTGATTACCCCATGGGGACGAACCACATAATTCTGATTGTAGAGTTTGAAGAACAGGCTTATTACAATCATACAGGCAATATGTTTTCCCAAAAATGTTATAAATATCGAATAATATTTTTCTTTCATTATTCTAAATATTAAAAATTCAATAAAACAAATTAAATTCCAAATAAATTAACGGTCGGAATTTGGTTTAGAGCTTCGAGGGTTTAAGGTTATATTCGGAATTATTTAAATTATAACATCTAAGCTAACCTAGGCTAACATAAAAATTGATAAAAATTTTTATTAGTTAACTGGTAGTTTGTAATCTCGTTAATCTTCTCGTGCGCGTCAGTGGGAGACTCCATTTCTCCTCCTCTAAAAACTTTGCCTGGATCCGCCCGTTCTGTCGAAGAATTTCTAACAATTCCCAAAGAAAGTTAGAACAAGTGCAGACAAAATAATTGAGTTGTTTTACTCCTGCTAAAAATCATTATTACTTTTACGTCGATCCACAAGTTCGTAAATTCAATGATTCGTTTCATGAATACTACGAAATTTTACATCAATATAATGAATTTGTTCATCAGCGCAAAAATTAAGATTTTTTGGTATAGTCTTACTTTCTGATGTGTACCTGGGGGGTACCCCCCAGACCCCCCGGATGAAAACATCAGTTTTTTTTTTGTTTTTTTTTAAATTGAAATATACATGAAAGTTGAAGTGCATCTGATAGGTTGCCATTATTATAATTTGTTTCATTTCATATATTCTCATTTGGAGAAAGTGGGACTTGGGGGTATTTCAGTTCTACAAGCCAATGTTGCGTTTTTTTCTGTGATACAAAGTCACGTGTGCGTGTATCCATCTGTAACGCACTTCCGTTTGGTTGATTTGAAGTTTCCTACTTAAACAAATTTGGAGATTGTGACGTGTCAATGCGGCCTTCAGGCCGCACAACCAAAGCCGTCAACGCACCCCCAACGCCGAGCTGTATGTTATTCTCCAAAACTCTCTCCAAAACTGTATGCTTCAAACTTCGGACTTATGTCATAGGCGGCTTTCGCCATTTCAAAATTATCATCCGATACAACTCCACAACAACTTGACGCCAAGACAACTCGGCGCCAATATTATGTTTCGAATTTTCTTCGTTTATTTTTTGAAGGTTCAATGTACGAAGGCGTCCTGAGGCCACAAAGTAAAAAATAAATGTTAAGCGTCAATTGCGACTTACAATTCTCAATTTACACTTCGAAGTCGCAATTAACGCCTGCGCAATAATACTTATTAGATACTACAATAATTTAGTAATTTATAAGTACGATTGCGCAGGCGTTAATTGCAACTTCAAAGTGTCAATTGCGACTTCTAAGTGTCAATTGCAACTTCTAAGTGTCAATTGCGACTTTTAAGTGTCAATTGCGACTTCAAAGTGTAAATTGACAATTGTAAGTCGCAATTGACACTTAAAATTTAATTTTTTACTTTGTGGCCTCAGGATGCCTTCGTACAATGCTGTGTTTTTTCTGTGATAAAAAGTCACGTGTGCGTGTATCCATCTGTATCGCACCTCCGCTTGGTTGACTCAAAATTACCCGTCGACGGCCTAGGTTGTGCGGCCTGAAGGCCGCATTGACCTGTCGTTATCTCCAAATTTGTTTTAAGTATACCTACTTAATTTAACAGATTAAGTTTATTTATTTGTTAAATTAACAAATTTGGAGATAGCGACGGGTCAATGCGGCCTTCAGGCCGCATAACCTAGGCCGTCAACGCACCTCCAACGCTGAGCTGTATGTTACTTATAGGTTTATTCTCCAAACTTCGGACTTACGTCATAAGCGAGTTTCGCCATTTCACAATTACCATCCGATACAACTCCTTGACGCCAAGACAACTTGGCGCCAATATTATATTTTGAATTTTTGAAGGTTGTTCTAAAAATTGTTGGGTTATTCAAGTTTTTCTGCAGTTGACTTCCAGTTGTTTAAGTTTTGTAATAAATATTTTCTTTAATAGTAAAAGGGGGGGGGGGCTCAAGAAAAACTAGAAGGTCGATCGAAATCTTGAAATGCCAGCCCTGTAGTTTTCCCTTAAGAACAGAGCCGGAACTAGGGTATGATGCGTCCGCGGCAACTTTGAAACTTTCGCCCGGGGGGTTTGTGGGGGTACTCCCTAGCATATAGCGCCGCAGGTCAAATTTTTTGAAAATTTCAAGGTCAAGCGCTCTATTGCAAAGTTAAAAAATCGCGATACAAAAATATTTTCTAAAAAAAATAGGTTTAATGAAAGAAATTTCGTGCTAATCTTTTATTATATTTTATATTCTGGGATTTTATCATTTTTCAGATTTTATTAAATTTAATTTTAAAATTGAAAATTTGGCGCCCCTTAACTAGTGGCGGGCGCCTCTCTCGTCACGGCCTAGTTCCGGCCCTGCTTAAGAACAAAGGCCTTTAGTTAAAATATGCTTTATTTTGACAAATTTTTGACTATTGACGTTTTTAACACTTCCAATTGGTTAATATAAGTTACCAACCTAAACAAATTGGGCGATCTCCGCAAGGCAGTGCGGCCTTCAGGCCGCACAACCTTGGAAATCAAGGAACCCATAACAATGAGTTGGCAGCGCCGACTTGTCATTTAATTTGCCATTTCAAAATTATAGTCCGGTACAACTCAGGAACGCCAGGAAAATTGCTGGAGCATTCCCGGTTAATTGTTCATTGAAATCTTTAAATATTGAGACAGCCCTGTACTTGTGAGAAAAATTAAGATCTAAAAAAACGAACAGTTTGAGCGAAATGACCAGTGGTCAAGCGGTTACCGGGCGTCAAGTTGGTCAACAGCCAGCGGCAAGTTGACTCAGCGCCAAGTCGGCGGCGCCGCGAATAAATAATCGAAGAAATAACTAATTTAAATTCAAATTTCCCGCCATAGTCAACAAAACAACTGTTTGGTATATGGCCAACTTTGATGTAATTTAAGCACACACATAAAATCGTGAAGACTACGATAAAAGTGACATTTTGCTTGTAAAATGCAAACAAATGTCACAAAGTCAAAATTTTAACGATTAATAATTTAAGATTATCTTTTACACTTTTATGCGGCCATAAAATCGCTATAAAGCAAAAATTATACCTAAATCCGCCCGCCGTATAATTTTTTACATGCCACCGCGCATAAAATTTCTAAATCGAAAAAACTTCGAGCACCACTCCAAATGCTTTTTTGAAAAGCAAACATCACCGAGTAAACGCAAACCTCTTCAAAAATCTTGACCGACACCTTCTTTTGTTTACTTTTGTTTTAATTGCAAACGTCAAAATTTTCGAACCCGCACCTGACGGACGACGGCGACGCCTAGAATTAATGAAGGCCGGGCGATTTCAATGCGACGATAGCAAACAAAACCCGAATCGTCGACAAAAGTGAGTCTTTTTATTATATAAAATAAATTGTAATTTATAGGCAAAATTTAATATGACAAGTCGTTTCGTTTTTAATATTCCAAGATGTCAGTGTATAATATGTATAATTTATTGAAGTTACGAAAAGCATATTTTTAAAAACCAAAAAGTAGTAAAATAAATTATAAAAATTTCGTATTTATACCTGAACTGTGGACGACAGGCGCTGCTGAGCGGCTTCCGTTTGATCGGTTGCCGTTACAACGAGATTGTATACGCTCCTGCTTTCTCTGTCCAGGGTCCTTTTGGTCATGATGGTCCCGTTGGATGCGATCTGGAAATCTTCATTTTCGTCCCCCGACGTGATGGTGTACACCAGGCGGCCGTTGTTCCCTAGAAAAAGGAAAGGTAAGGTTAGAGTTGGTTTGAACCGTAGGCGACACCTCCGGAGCGTCGGATTAAAAGTTTTCCTTATTTAGCGACATTAATTTGTAAAGTCGTCGATATTCGTTCAATAATTTATAACTTTCATTCTTGTAAATGTTGTATAATGATTTATCTAGTAGTATTTTACTCGGCAACTGGTTTATAGTAAACAGAATTCAAGTTCAACGAACACCGGCCAACTACTGCTACTAATAATCCGTATGAGTGTAATACCATTCTCAGCTCATAATGGGAATGTCGAAATGTAAAGACGACTTCTTGCCTTTCAACCGGCAAGAAAGTCGTGAAAGCAAAAAGCATTCGTCATTTATCCAAATGGGCCATTAACTACAACGAATGATGAGCAAAATTTACGACGCCGCATTTGAATATTTTATACCACGCAGATGGATTGGTTTATAGATATGATAAATAGAAAAACGAACGTGGAAGCAGGAATTTTATAAAAAGCTCCTTTTATTGTTTAACTACAATAGCCAGAGGAATGCTACATTCTATGATTGCTTCTACAAACATTTCACAACGGCAGAAATATTCAAAAAACCGAGTTAGAATTTTGCTCGCATTCAGGATCGAACCCAGATTCAAATCTGCGCCACGAGCTTTCAAAATATTTTCGTGATGAGAACGGAATGTTCTCTAACCCACGGCCCACGGGTCGCAGCTCAAATCTTTTGACAAGTTAATTTTATAAAAGTGATATTCCCGATGGGTTTTAATTACCTGTGCGCGTTTTGGACGTTAGAAACTTTCCAGCACTTCGCCCGAGCCAACTTTATGTAAATAAAAGCGAAACGCAAACAAATGAATCAGCCAGTTATGTTAATGGAGGTTGTAGACAAGGTTGGTACAACTAGGACTTGTTTTTTTGTAAATACAAATTTGTGCCAACAAACATCGGTCGTTGCACAAAACTTTTTTTCTTCCTCAGCGCAAACATTAGAAGGAGTGTCGCTCGGCGTGCAGATTACAGGCCCGGACTTCCTTGTTGCGGATCGTAAACCAACAGTTTCCATAATGACACGACATTACAGACAATATGGTTTGACCTCCGGGTCACTCGTGCACAATGACAAACATTTTTCTTTCGTTCCACTCCACCGGACCGATTTTTCCAACTACGTCCAGTATTTAACGGCGAACCAGATAACTCGATAACTTCGCCCATTAGCTTCCAGATAGGTAATCGTTAAAATTTTTGAAGCAAAAATGCACCAATTATGATCCTTTCATGCGCCGCCCGATAACATGATGCCATAAATTCCGAGACCCCTCAAAAAACGCCAATCTGAAGATTATTACATTTTTACGGGCTAAATGTAGTATTACTTTTACTTTGCACAACTATGTATACTTCATTTTGAAATTAAAGTTAATACTCTTGACGGTTTTCAAATGGTTTTCATTTATGCATCCGAGACACATTTTCAATCAACCTTTGAAAGCTGGAATGCTTCGATAGAAACTATTTTTTTCCTTTTGTTTATTAATGCCACCTAGCGTCCAGCAACCCCAAAATTCGCAATATTCGCTCTCTCAACGCTGTATGTAAAGGCTAGCCGCTATTTCGTAAACGGTTTACGCGGTACCGCGCAGAGGTGTGGTAATATTCCCATAGACTAAACACCCTCGCACAGCGAACAGAAACGCCATCGGCATTTTTATGTACTAATATCATGAAATATTCGGTTTTTAAAAAAATTATCGTGTACAGCGTTCATCAGTAGTTTGTAAATGAAAAAATTGATAGCCATGAAGTTTTCAAAAATTAAGTCATCAGTCTACTGCTCTTGTTGCACTGAAAAGTTTAAATCTTGATCCAGTTAGGGGCCGCTCTAGCCTTTACGCTGCCCTGGACAAAAACACAAATTTCCGACCCTTTTTGGGGTTAGTGAGCTTTTCTTTTTAGCTTTCTCGATCTCTTTGTGGCGTGTCAGGGAATTTTATTAATATTTTAATTTATCACGTCAACAGCCAAAATGCCGCCCGTTAGATTTGCCGCCCCGGACAAAAGTCCGGGTTGTCTGCCCCATACAGTGGGCCCTGTTGGGGGTAAATAGAATTATACGAAGATTTCACTTCAAATAAGGATTTTTCAGCAGTTTAATTAGCTTGAATGCAGAAGGAGCCACTTGACAACAAATGTTGTCGATGAACGAAAAAGAAGTATTTAGGATTCCAAGAGCATCAACATTAAAAGCAACTGGAGCTGTTGTTTTAGTTTTAAAACAACAGCTGGGGTAATCCACGCCCCCCCCTCCGCCAGATTTATCAAAAATTTAATTCCCCCGTCGGTACACTTATGCCCGTAATAATAGTCACCGATTAATCCGAAATTCAAGATAATTCTAGAATTTACCAATGAGATTACTGAAATTTAGACCGTATCTTAGCAACAGTTGCTATTTCGAGAATTAATCTTGAATCTCGGATTAATCCGTGACTATTCCGTCATCCGGGCATTAAAGAGATTTACTGTACGAGATGGGTTTTGAATCACTGAAAATATAAAGAATAAAACCCACCATTTACAGTTGGTTGCTCCAAGTGGACTGGAGGGTATTCCATACCCCCCAGACCCCCCGGTTTAAAAACCACGCGTCAAATTTATGACGTTGGAGATAGTGGCGTCGAAATGTTCTAGATTTCTCATCAAGAAGCTATTAATGGGAACATTGACATTGACGGATATCGTTCTTCAAAGTGTTGCACTGGAGGGTATTCCATACTCCCAGACCCCCCGGTTTGCAATCCACGCGTCGAATTTTTGACGTTGAAGACGGTGACGTCGAAATGTTCTAGATCACTCATCAACAAGCTTTTAATGGAGACTTTGACGGACATCGCTCTTCAAAGTGTTGTACTGGAGGGTATTCCATACCCCCCAGACCCCCCGGTTTGAAATTCACTTGTCAAATTTTTGAGGTTGAAGACAGTGGCGTCGGTATGTTCTAGATCTCTCATCAAAAATCTTTTAATGGAAACATGGACATTGACGGACATCGTTCTTCAAAGTGTTGCACAGGAGGGTATTCCATACCCCCCAGACCCCTCGGTTTAGAATCCACACGCTGAATTTATGACGTTGAAGACAGTAGCGTCGAAATGTTCTAGATCTCTCATCAAGAAGCTTTTAATGGAAACATTGAAATTGACGGACATCGTTCTTCACAGTGTTGCACTGGAGGGTATTCCATACCCCCCAGACCCCCCGGTTTGTAATCCACGCGTCGAATTTATGACGTTGAAGACGATTGCGTTGAAATGTTCTAGATCTTTCATCAAAAAGTTTTTACTGGATACATTGACGGAATACACAATATGAAATAAATATTTTTTAGAAACCGGGGGCATTTAAAATATCCTCTGGTACACCTGGAAAATTATTGTTTGGGGGGGGGGTCTGGACCATAGAAAATGTAATTTAGTTTCATTCCTTATTATCACAGCAACAAGGTTTTAGTATAAAGGATGAATCCCACCCCAAACACTTAGTTTCTCCAAGTGTACTGAAGGGTATTCCGTACCCCCCCCCCCCCCGATTTAAAATATGCGTTGAACTCATGACATAGAGACGAAGGTGTCAAAATGTTCTAAACCTCTCATCAAAAAGCTTTTGACAGTGACTTTAAAAGAATACACAATACGAAATTAAAGTTATATATAAACCGGAGGATCTGGGGGGTATGGAATACCCTCCAGTGCATCTGAAGGAGCACTGTTTGAGGTGGGTGCTAGACTATGGAAGGTGTAAAATGTACTAGTATATCCCACCTCAAATACGAAATCAAAGTTTTATAGAAACCGGGGGGTCTGGAATACCCCCCAGTGCACCTGAAGGAGCACTGTTTGAGGCGGGTACTGGACTACGGAAAGTGTAATATAAAAGTATAACCCAACTCAAACTTTAGGTTCCACCAAATTTTAATTTTGAATACAAAAATTTTTTTGTATTCCCCCCAACAAAATGACATCAAAATGTTCTAAAACCCGAGAAAGTATCCTCAGATATCCCTTCGCTTTAAGTGAGAAGCGAAACGAAACTTATTCGCTTCTAAAAATCAACTATAAAATTTCCAGGAACTAATACCCCCCCCCCCCACTCCAACGGTCTCACTTTCGAAAGTTTCAGTGATCTTGTGACTGATTTTAATAAATTGAAACGTTTCGTTCTTTCAGACCAAATACTGAAAGCAAATTATTTAAAATTTCCTCTTGGATTAGATTGCTTCATCTAATGATATCCCTTAATTTCCTAAGACTCCTTTGAATTTCCGAAGATTTCTTTGGATTTCCTACGATTATCTATTTTGTAAGATTTTCCCGGATTGGCTAGGATTCCATAAAATTTCTTTAGATTTTCTATGATTTCCTAGAATTTCCTAACATTTTCCGGATTGACTAGGATTTCATAGATTTTCTGAGATTTGAGAAAAAGCTGTTTGAAACGTCCACTTATGATGGAATAAATAGTCGCTCGACCAAACAACGTGCAGCATGTTTACTACTTGGGTGGGTGACCCTCTATCGCCGTTTTCGCCATGATACAATTTTTTTTATGAAAATTTAAATAAAACGCTAGATTCTGCACTCGGATTGGGACGATTTTTACAGGAACTACATTTCCACGGGTTAGATATTAATTAACGACGCGCGCGAAGGTGTTAACGAAAATTTCTTTAATATTAATTAATTTGATAAACGTAATCCGGTCCTGTTATGGCGACAGTACAAAAAAGAAGAACTTTTCAAGTTGTAAAGCAGAAGAGAGATGGGAACCGAAATTCAATTTCAACACATAAATGACAAAAAATGTTATTCTCGAACACTGGTATCCTTAGCCTGTCTGACACAATAGAACACTTGAGTATTTAACGATTGCAATCAACTTTTTGTACTTGAAAGTTAAAACCTTTATTACCATAACAAAAATTAACAATAAAATATTTCTATAACTATAAATTCATTTTTTATCGATTATTGTAATCTAATAATTTAAATGAAAAGTTCAATGCAATTTTATTACTTAACAATTACTACTTTTCAAATAATAACACAGAAATCGTGAACGATTTAAGTTTAACGACAAAGCTTATCAAAATTTTTCCTTGTTTATTAGCGGCACGAATTTTTAATCGATCAAATTAATAATTCAATAAATATTATTATCGGCCCGACCGTTGCATTGTTAGTTCCGAGGTGTCACAATATTAAAAGTAGGTGTTTCCCCTTTTTTTAATTTTTGCTAAAAACAGAGTTGCGAGACTTACCCGAATCCAAGTCGGTGGCGCTGACCGTAACCACGGGCGTCGCGATCGAAACGTTTTCGAAGATTTCGTTGCTGTACGACATGGGGTCGAAAACGGGAGCGTTGTCGTTGAGGTCCAGAACGTTGCAGTAAACCGTCACCGTGCTGGACAGTGACGGATGGCCGGAGTCTTGCGCTTGCACCACCAGGATGTAGTGTTGCACCTGAAACGAATTAAAATATTAAAGTTTCGATCCAATTAATTAGGAGGTAAAGTTTGAAATTCGACCTCAAGTTTATATCTTTTTAATGTGTAAAACTAAGGTGGAGGCGAGATAACATCGGAAACGAAGCTTTTACGAGGGACGTTCGAATGAAAAGTGAGCGATAAAGCTTATTTGATGTAAAATAATAATTTTATTGCCGTTTTGGTTGTCCTCGAAATTGTAGAAGATTAACTAAAATTTCATTAAGAACTTTTATTTAAAATTTAAGTACTTTTTTATTTCTTCTTTAATTAAATGTAAACGAAACTGTCTCTCGAGATAATCGAGTCTCTCTGAAATTCTAAGTGCCAACATTTTACGACTTCCTTTTTAATTACATTGTAAAAAATTCGAGATATTTTCGAGATATACGGCGGTTTATGTAAATACACGGTGGTGCGTCCAGACGAGACGCGAAAAAAAGTCTCGCTCCTTTTTGCCACGACGCGCGACGTCTTCTAAATAGAGGAATCACAATACTTTTAACAGCAGGAAACACAATTACAATTACGTAATTACGTCGTATTACGTATATGGTCATCCGAAGTAGTTCTAGTAAACCACAATAATATGTAAAGGCATAAAAAAATGAATAAGATAAAATAAAATACAAAATACACCTTAAGGACATCAATAACCAGTTTAATGATAGAGCATTGAGAGTTTATAGCGTGTTCAATTTATAATAAAAACTTGCAATAATATCCGTTTAATAGAAGGGTTCGAATGCTGAATAGATAAAATGAACATACTAGTAAGCTACTTAATATATTAATGCGAGTACACCATATGAGACAACGCGGCGAAGAAAAACTTGTCAACAAATCAATTTATATTTTATAAGTGTAACAAGAAAAACCACTAACGTGATCTCCAATCTTTATAAACTTTGCGTCTCCATTTATTTATTTTTTGTCATTCGTAATGTCTATTTTATAAATCCAAACAAACAAATTTTAGAGATTTTAAGTTATACCCCCCCCCCCAGTGCCAAGTGAGACCTTTTAATCAGGCCCTCAAATTTTCTAATCTATAATTCTTTATTTTTAGCAATAATATAATCAAGCAACTTTCTTTTTCTTTGCTTTTAGCTTTACCTGGCGCCCAGCAAAACCGCAATTTTGTTTCTATGCAACTGCGGGAAATAATCCCGGTGATTCAATGGAAAGTCTTTTGCGCTGTGACAGAAGCAGATGGAAGCGCAGCCTACAGCTTCCTGTGCGTGATGCGTGGGCTGGCCGAATACGGAATCCGCACATGTAAAGGCAGCGAGGAAGGTTGGTGGCATGTACTCTTCGTGTGTGGGCTCTACGATGTTATGAGAAACAACATTGACCTGGGAAGGCTGGATCTAGGAGGCTTGCCGCCGTCTGCAGTTGCAGTAGCTTTCTACTTGTTCGTCTTAGCAGAGTATGCGGTCAGCCAAATGCTGACACAGAGTCTGGGTTTTTTGAGTTTCGTGCACAACAACTGGGGTACCAGCCTGAAGAGTTGGTAGAGGCTTGCACCCCAATCCGATTTGTTAACTAGCCCAGCGTATGTTTTTGGGCAGATGAGGAGCTGCCGCTCTGATCAGGAGTCCGTATAAAATAAGCCTGTTTATTTTCATGTGGGCTCTGAACCACAAGAATTCTGCTGGTAAACTACCTCGATGGTTTGCCATTGTCTTTCCAGATAGTTTTTGCGCCTAGAAATCTTAGCTTAGCAATCAAATCAATTAACTGCAAGGTTAACCGTCTTACGGTTACTTCTGTCAGTAAATTGCCTTTTGTCAATTTTTTCTGTTCTTCAGGCCAGATTTCTTAGTCCATTTTAAAATTTTTATTAACTTTACCTGGCGCCCAACCACACCATTATTTTTTTTTCAGTTAGTTGCAAAACAAGCATCTAAGTTAAATAAAACCTATAATATGCCAACTTTTCAGAATGTCTATAACAACAAACTGCGCAGAGAAAGCGCCGTTTCAAATAAACCGTCCGTCCCAGTGACGTAGCCAGAGGGGGCGACCCCCGAAATAATTTTATATTGCAATTTTTTAATTTTCCATTAAGCGCTTGACTTTGAAAATTTAAAAAATTTTCAAGAAAAGACTCACTTGGCTGGTGCCCCCCCCCCCGAGCTAAATTCCTGGCTACGCTACTGGTCCGTCCATTAGAACGACCGGTATTCCTTCTCTCACTGAAAATGTGATTCTTTGATGTTACAGCTGATTTTCACTCGAAGCAAAATCCAATCTAAGCCTAAGCAACATTATGTGTAATGACCGACATTAATAACAAGTGAAATGTCACTTTCACAAGTCGTATCCTATTTTACCATGGTGACCCAAACCTCCCAGATCTCGGCCCCACTTTCGCCAAATAGACATTTGAAATAAGGTTAACCTATCTGATACATTTCAACTTTCTTGTATATTTCAATTTAAAATATTATGTGAAAAAACAACTGATTCCTAGATTGGGGGACTGGGGGGTATTATGAAATACCCACCAGGTACACTTCAAAAAGTAAAACTATTCAGGACCCACCGAGAAATCCTTCAGGTGTACTGGAAGGTATTGCATCCCCAAACCCTCGTTTTTAAAAAAAAAATTTATTTCGCATTGGGAATTCTTTCGGTGTCACTATCAGAAGCTTCTCGATGAAGTCTAGGTCTCTACGTCATCAACTCGAGGCGTTGATTATAATCCGGGGGGTCTGGGGGGGTATAGAATACCCCCCAGTGCACTTAAAAGAAACCAACTGCTTAGAATGGGTTTTATTCTTTATCTACACTTTCTTGCTGTGGAGGTTAAGAATGAAGTGAAATTCACTTTCCGTCGTCCAGGATCCACCATAAATAGTAATTTTCCTGGTTACAGGGTTTTTATAAAATTTTGATGTAATATTATGTATTTCTTCGATGTCTCTATCAAAAACTTCTTGATAAAGTCTAGAAATTTTGCCGCACCGTCTCTGCGGCGTTAATTTAAGGCTTAGATTATAAACCGGGGGGTCTGGGGGGTATGGAATACCCTCCAGTGCACTTAGAGAAACCAACTGTTTGTTGTGGATTTTTTCTTCATATTTTCAGTGATTCGCAACCCATCTCATACAGTAAATCTCTCTAAATGTTCTAACGGGGGTATTAAATTTTCGATAAGTTTAGATTACCCCAAGAGGTAACCAAGAGGAATGGAGTTAAATTTCGCACAGCTCCAATTGCTTTTTATGTTGATACTCCTGGAATCTTAAAGACTTCTTTTCGTCCACCGACAACATAATGTGGTAAAGCGGTTTCTTCTGGAATTTACTCATAATTACTAATAATAACTAATAATTAGTTCCTCTTAAGTGTACTGGGGGGTATTCCATACCCCCCAGACCCCCCGGTTTGTAATCCATGATTCGAATTTGTAACGTTGAGACGATAGCGTCGAAATGTTCTAGACCTCTTATAAATAAACTTTTGATAGTAACATCGAAGGAATACAAAATTTTATAGAAACCGGGGGGTCTGGGTGGTATGGAATACCCTCCAGTACAGTGGCGTAACCATTCAGCCAGGAGTCTGTGTCCTGGATCCCAAATTTTTTTTAAAATAGCAGTCTCACACTTAACAATTATGTAGATAAAATATTTTTTACCGGGCCCTTTAATGCCCGGGCCCTTGTTCGATCGAGCACATGGAACACCGCTAATTACGCCACTGCTCCAGTACATCTAGGAGTACGAAGTATGAGAAACTCATTCCGAGTAGAAACAAGGTTTTCCGTTTTTTTTTTATTTTTGATGCGGCCTGGAACATTTCGACACTTAAAAGGAACAAATTATTTACTATTATAGTTCCTCATAAGTGTACTGGAGGGTATTCCATACCCCCCAGACCCCCCGGTTTGTAATTAAAAATTTCAATTTGTAACGCTGAGACGTAGCGTCGAAATTTTCTAGACCTCTCATAGAGAAAGTTGTTGATAGTGACATCGAAGGAATAACATTTTTTATAGAAACCGGGGGGTCTGGGGGGTATACCCTCCAGTACATCCAAATTGAGGTGGGATTCGTCAATTTATCGTTGGAAGTTGAACAGATATGCATCTTTTCCATAAAGAAAAGGTTTTTCACATTTAAATCTCACGGTTGTTACCCGCATTGTGGAGAACGTGCCTTTAACCCTGTTCTATTATTATTGATGATATTTTCGTTTTTAAACTACTCGAGCAGCTGTTCGAGTACTCGAACAAAAAAAGTGCCTTTTTACTCCATTTACTGTCATAGGTCGTTTTAAAACGCCCCCACTCTGCTCGAACGCATTACTCGAGCAAGTTTTCATGCACCGGATCGTAATGCACCTGTTCTAACCTGCTCGACTTTGGTTCGAGCAATTATTGCTCGAGCAATCGGTACAGTTTAAAAACACACCTATTGAATCTTAAAGATCCGTGGAAGTACGGAGACGATCATAAGCAAGTAAGTCTCTCCCTAAACTCAAACTCCCCTTAGTATCAGGAGTTCGTTGTGCTAACTGCTAGCGCAATATTAATTTTCTACTTTTAATATAAAATCCCCAAACAAGGACTGGATCCAGGAAAAGTTCATGTAAAAGTAAACATGGCTGGAAGTGTAAATAGGTATTTTCTGATAAAAATTTTGGCGTATAATTTTAGGCCTGGGAGATATATCACACCTCCTGACCTCCCGGAGAAACAACTTATTTCTTAAAACTGAAATTTTGTAGTGTACGTAACGTTACAAATGCAAATTTGGTTTTCATTAATCCAATCATTGCTTTAAATTTAAAATCAACAATGGGTGATTTGGTAAATTTCCTCTGATTGCCTGGGATTTCCTAAAATTTGTTGGCCTGAAAGTAGCATAGTTATACTACTGATTTCTAAAAAATCTAGAAGTAATCACAACCGGTGCACTAGAACTTAACACCACTGCAGTCTTAATTGGTTTTAACAAAAGAGAACAATAGCGAATTTAATGGTAAAAAAAATTAGCTTCAGCGGTAATTTAAAAAAAAATGTTAGACCTAGCCAGGGTAAATCCCCCAATGAGAACGGATAGATTTTAATTCAAAACCTCGAAGAACCCTCGAATTGCGGGTGTACCAAAATAAATGTTGTGAGACGTAATTTTCAAGTTGAAACCAAATTTGGTCCGAGTCGCCGATAGTTTTGAAGAAATTCGATAATAAAAACTAGAAACGGCGAGTTGGATGTAGCAACGCCCAGAACAAAGCCAACTGGGTTCCGGCAAATATGTTAACAGACAGATCCACTTTTTATACAAAAGTTACAAGAACAAAGATATTATTACAATATTTCTTCGGATATACAGGGTGTTGCAGCCAGATAACTTATTCAAATCGCCGCAGTTTTTTTTCCAGATGGCGCACCTTTAATATAATAAGTCGAGCGCCATTGCATCACTGCAATCTAAAGCTTTTTATGTTTCCACGGTATTGTTTTCAAAGATGCGTGGGTTCGCAATTATAAGTTATGTAGAGGAATAATTATTAAAGTTAATTCATTATTTGCCTATAAGCCGGTAAATTACCGTAATGGAGGTGTATAATGATACATGGCGTGGAACTGTCAAACGCTTTGCGCTCTTGATTTTTACGTTTCTTTAGAATTTATTCAAATTTGCTTTTCAATTAGCATGCGAGCAAGAATTATGGCGGAAATTCGTACCACGTGGTCGTAGAAAAAAGTTATGCGGGTAAATAAATAAAGTGCGAAGTGAAGACGACACTTAAACGTCAATTTTGAATGTAAAACAAATGCGGTTCGGTAAAATTCGAACAGGCGGAGGTCGTTTAAGTCACCTTAATTCGAAAACAAATGAACAAAATAATATCGTAATTAATAGTTGAGCGAGTTGATTGGCAGCTGTCGGAAAATGCTAATTAGATATAAATAAATAATCATTGTGTAAACATGAAAAATTAATATGGCAAACAAAATGTCTATAAAATACACGATAAAGAATCGTAGGTGGTCTGAGAATTACGTTTTTGTTCAAAACTTCACGTCTGGTGAGTTTCTTCTAATGCGCGCTGGCAGGTCGACGCCATTTTGTCAATTATCTAACCTCACTTTTTTTAAAATAGAGAAGGCGCGAAATTTAAAAGCCGTAACGGTTTCTCGGAAAACAAATGGGCGTTGCGTGTTTTTATCGAATAAAATTGTTGGCTTATTAATTTTATGATGTAACAGACTGACCAACAATAGGAATCAATAAAAAGGGAAGAAAATCGATACCTAAAATTATAAACAAACCATGAACTTGTATCACGTTTTAAAATCTTGCTTCTGTGGTTTTATTCACTTTCACATGAACTTGTAAAGTTATTATTAGCATAACGTTATGCAAGTGCGTTCAGCAGAACATTTTTATGCAAATCATTGGCGTGGTATTGACATTCAGCATTTCGTTTGTATTAAAAAGTGCATTAAACGTAGTTACCACGTACAATTTACCTATAATTGCACCGGTGCAGCCTCCTATTTAATTTATGCAATTTATGACGCAAACCTAATGTCTAGAGCACTAAAAGAATTTTTAACTTCAAAAATAAACCATCTACTACCTTTTGTGCACAGTTTTATGGCTTGGAATTGCATAAAATACGTGACTTTTACTATCGCGGACGTTTTAGTGCCTAAATTCGTCAAGCGTTCGCAAACCCATTCATGGGTTAGCCCTACGCTCACAATTGCTTACCTCTTCGTAATCCAGCCTCGCGGTGAGCGTGAAGACTCCAGTTTGGGGATTCAGCGAAAACACGTCGTTGGCCCAATCGCTGATGACCGTGTACGTCAACTGAGCGTTCGCTCCCAAATCGGGATCCGTTGCGCGCACCTGACCAACCCGGGATCCGCGTAAAGCGTTCTCGGGGACGTCAAACGAATACGCACTTTCGGAAAATATCGGCGGGTTGTCGTTGGTGTCGGTCACCTGAAACAATAAAAATTTTTGTAATAAACCATATATATTTTGTAAACATTTCGTTTGTAATAGCAATCATCGACTCGGTTCTTTCACCGTCGTCAGTGTATAAAACACCTGTCCACCTAAGAGGGATAAAAACCCCAACTACATTCCATCCGATTGTTAATGTTACTAGTTTCTTTCGCAGTCTAATTTCGAATTTCCCGCCCGATAGGCGGTAATTCATGAAGGTGCAGCCTGGATCCGGACCTGCACTTGGAAATAATTAATAGGTTCATTTATGGCGAGTTATCGCCAATGCAAAAAAGCTTCATTATTATTCTTATTATTGATGGTGTAAAATTGTTCCGTGCAATATAATAAAATTTATTTTATTCGATTCAATTGTCGATTTGTGTAATATATTAGAATTCTCATAACATGGCGCATTGTGATCTCGGCGAAACTTGCATTGTTATTTACGAGTTCAATTATTCAAACATACGTTTTTATTGCGTTAAACTAAATTGCCAGCTATAAACGGACGTTCGTAATTAAATTTCAATAAAAGTCCACTGTAACGTATTTATTATACCTCGACATGGTCCTTCGAGCCGAATTATTGCAAAACAATTGAAACCTAACGAATGTCTCTGTTTTCTTCGATTCCGCATGAACGACAACTTTTTCGACGAAAATAGAGAAAAACAAAGTTGTAGATTATTTATTAAAAGACGTGCCGTTTGGGCTTAAATACGCAAGTTAACGGCTGTCCGTGTTTTAGGTTCCAGCTTCGATTACGCGCGAACTAAGCGTCTACGAATAAAAAGTATATAACAACTTTTGTAGGTAATTTAGTGCTGTATCGTTTGGTATATAACATCTTTTAGCGTATCTGCAAGTATTGACGAGATAATCGTGAAAAAGTACCGTCGGTGGCCATTTTTCGAACTTCTGACTACTGACAGGACTATTATAACGAATTGTAACGATTTTTATCAGATAAGACATTAAATGTGATTTAATTTTATTATAATTAAAAATTTTGATTTAAAAACTTGCCTACCTAAGTATAAAATTGTCTTTTTAATTAAATCAGATAATACACAGCAATATAATCATCGATGTGAACACATACATGAAATTTGTTAACAGTTAACTTGTTTTTGCAACTCATCTCGACCAGCTTATGGTCAGAATTGTGTTCATTTAATATTTTTTCGAGTTCAGTTCACTTGCATTAGAAAACGAAAACCGTTAGGCGGTGACCACAGCGAGCGGTTCCTCACTCCGGACCTGACCGCGACATTTCTGCGTTCGCGTGACTAAAGCATAATTTACATTTGTCGTCGTTGAGACATTCGATTAATAAAATTTAATGTGAAGTAAAACGCAATAAGTAACGCGAGTTACTCCGCAATAATTATATTCAAAATTATTTACGCCAATAAAGTAGGTATCTCAATAAATGTAAGAAATGCGGAACTCGATAACTATTTTATTTACTATTTCCTGATCAACGTTTATGTGTATGTATGCATGTATGTACACCTATATCTTATTATGTACCTACACAGTAAATAGCAACTACTGGCCAATTGCAGTTTATCATACCTGTCATTTGCTTCAAGATATTTCAACAGATTTCATACTCACCGTTCAAGAGCAACGAACTATAATTGTGTGATGAATTTATTTGATTATTTTTTGATTTATTGGTCGCAACTTTTCAAGAAAATCAGAGATATCGCGACACGTTCGTGATGCCCAACTCGTAACGCTTCAACCTGCAGATGGTTTTAACTTCATTAGGCCCCGAAAAATATTGAATTAAATTGTTACGTTTACTTAAAATTATATGGCAATTAGAAAGGAACAAAAAAGGTAACGGTATCTAATTGAAAAATAATTCCGTCGAAACCTCTTGGGGAGAGGAAATCTCTCTGCGCGGGAACTGGCGTCCCTTTCACTTTAAATTTGCCAAAGAGGCCTGCACGGAATACGATAACAATTAGGTTCAATAACATCCGACTCATGAATAAGACAAATGGCCGGAGGATGTAATTATGAAGAGACGAAAAGAAACATCACGCGGAATATTAGAAGAAATACTAAAAATGGTAAACAAACGTGGAATCTGGATTATGGAGAGAGAGAGAGAGAGAGCATAAGAACTGCACTTATCACTCAATCAAATCCTAATGAAATAATAATTTTCTCTTACCTGGATGGTAATTACGCTATCCGAATGCTGAATTCCATCGCTCGCTCTAATGGTCAGCTTGTAAATGTCTTTACTTTCGCGATCGACGGAATCGATTAGTTGGAGCACTCCGCTCGCACTATCCAGAGCGAAATGCCCATCGTCGCCAGATATTAGGGTGTATTCGAGATTTCCCAGCGTGTCCGGATCTTCGGCCTTTATGGTCGCAACCGACTGTCCCGGGCTTAAGTCCTCGGACACGGTGTACTTCAGCGGAGTGTCTTTGAACGACGGCGGACTGTCGTTTTTGTCCAAAATTGTCACTTTAACCTGAAAAAAAGAAAAAAAACGTTAGTTACATTTCAAGTCAATCGCTGCACGCGTTTCTAACGATTTACACAAAGCCACGTTAATGAGAAAGTAACGACGAAGTAATTTATATAATATGCAGACGAAACTAAAATTAATAAAATAAAAAGTTTCTTTAGTGCTGGGTGGTTTCGGAATTGTTATTTTGTTTTAAAATGTATTAAGTCGATTCCGAGAAAAGTATGTGGCAAGTTGAACCAAGATCACAAAGTGACGAAAACAAGAGTACATTTAGTTAATACTCGGATCTCATTAGTATTCTCTGCGAATTAATCCAAAAACAGAGCACCAAAAGACACCGACAACATTCATCGGTGTACATTCCTCTCCTGCTCATTTCAGCCGCTAAACGACGTCAAACGAAGCTGCAGATATTTCAAAATTGTGCTGAAAAAGTGCTCCGTCAAGTGGACACAATTCATAAACATCCGAACGAGAATTTCGACGTCCAAGTGGATCCGTATAATCCTATATTACCGTGCACGTGCTTCGCCTAACGACTTTCCAAATGCCCTAACGGCAGGTTTACAGTAAACACGTGACTAATTTATTTTTCGCTACGCATCTTCCACAACTGCGAATATCTCGTAAACCGGCCTAGCTATGCAAAAAACCGTACAACATGAAAAAGTAGAGCTTGAAATTTCCTATAAAAATTGTTTTATGCATTTTTGACGTAGAATCTGTCGTTAGTCAGTAATCAATGTCCGCAGCGACAGAAGAAAATTTTTACCACCGTCAGTTTTGCGAAAAAAAAAAACAAAAAAAACTATGTTCTAGGGAATTTTAAATCTACAATTTAGTTTCTATGCGTTTTGACAGAAAACTCGGTAGTTGGTGATTAATTGGGCAAAAAAGAGCGCGAAGTAAACTTTTCAAAATTGCTCATACCTTCCAGCGGTGATTACTACCAAACTATAGCTGTTAGGATAAAAATGAAAGGAACACTTTTTGTAGAAAATTTTAAACTCTATCTTTTTGCTTCATGTACTTTAATCGAAATCGTTGATTTACACAAAATAGCGAGCGAAATAAAGTTTTGAAACGGATCCGTCACTTCTGCTGTCGATTCCTCGCAAACAGTACCTGGGCGATAAAAAAGTACGAGACCTTTTTTGTAGAAAATTTTAAAAAGTTTCGTTTTGAATAGAAGTATTTTCGACGTATCTCTACTCGTTCATGAGATATTCGCGAAAAACTAAGTTAAAAATGAGATTTCAACTTGTGACTAATTTGTTTTTCACAAATATCTCGTAAACCGAACGAGATATGTAAAAAAACATTCAGAACGAAAAAGTTGAGTTTCAAATTTTATACAAAAAGAGTTTTATGGGTTTTTAACGTAAGATCTGTCGTTAATGAGTAATCGACGTTGAAAGTGACAGAAGAAAATTCGTACTACCGTCACTGTAGTATTCAGTGTTAAATTACCCGCCAACGACCAATTTTAAGAAAAAAAAAAACTATGTTCTAGAGAATTTTACGATATACAATTTAGTTTCTATGCCTTTTTGGCCAAAAACTAAGTAATTTGTGATTAATTGGGCAAAAAAGCGCGCTAAGTAAATTTTTCAAGCGGATCCGTCGCTTCTGCTGTCGATTGCTCGCAAACAGTACCTCGGGGAAAAAAATGTAAAAGACCTTTTTTATAGAAAATTTTAAACTGTTTCGTTTCGAATAGAACTATTCTTGACGTATCTCGACTCGTTGATGAGATATTCGCAAAAAACGACGTTAAAATAGAGATTTCAACATGTGACTAATTTGTTTTTCACAAATATCTCGTTAACCGGACGAGATATGTAAAAAAACATTCAGCATGAGTAAGTTGAGTTTAAAATTTTCTACAAAAATAGTTTTATGGGTTTTTAACGTAGGATCTATCGCTAGTGAGTAATGGACGTTGGAAGTGACAGGAGAAAATTCGTATACTAGAGCGTCACTGTGTATTCAGTTTTAAATTACCCGCCAACGGCTATTTTTTAGGGAAAAACAAAAAAACGTATGTTTTAAAGAATTTTACGATTTACAATATAGTTTTGTATTAGTTTTGGCTAAAAAAGCGCGCGAAGTAAACTATTCAAATTATCTCGCCTCTTCCGGCGTCGATTACTCCTGAACCATAGCTGCTAGGATAAAAATGAAAGGAACACTTCTTGCAGGAAATTTTAAACTCTATATTTTTGCTTTGAGTACTTCAAGTGAGATTGAAAACTGACAAAAAACAGCGCGCGAAATAACTGTTTCAAACGGATTCGTCGCTTCTGCTGGTGATTGCTCGCAAACAGTACCTCGACGATAAAAATGTAAAAGGCCTTTTTTGTAGAAAATTTTAAGCAGTTTAGTTTCAAATAAACTTATTCTCAACGTATCTCTACTCGTTTATGAGATATTTGCAAAAAACGACATTAAAATTGAGATTTCAACATATGACTAATTAGTTTTTCACAAATATCTCGTAAACCAGAAGAGATACGTAAAAAACCATTCAGAATGAAAATGTTCTATTTCAAATTTTCTACAAAAATAGTTATAAGGGTTTTTAGCGTAGGATCTGTCGTTAGTGAGTTATCGACGTTGGAAGTGACAGGAGAAAATTCGTACTAGTGCCGTTATAGTATTCAGTTTTAAATTACCCGCCAACGGCCAATTTTAGGGAAAAACAAAAAAAACTATGTTATAGAGAATTTTACGATCTACAATTTAGTATCTTGTGCGTTTAGGCCGAAAACTGAGTAATTTGTGAGTAATTGGGCAAAAAAGGCGAGCGAAGTAAATTTTTCAAACGGATCCGTCGCTTCTGCTGGCGATTGCTCGCAAACTGTACCTCGACGATTAAAACGCAAAAGAACTTTATTGTAGAAAACTGTAAGCTCTATCGTTTCGAATAGAACTATTCTCGACGTATCTCTACTCGTTTATGAGATATTCGCAAAAAACTACCTTAAAAATGAAATTTATCCATGTGACTAATTTATTTTTCATTAAGGATGATTTATAACAGCAAATATCTCGTAAACCGAACGAGATATGCAAAAAACCATTCAGCATGAAAAAGTTCAGCTTCAAATTTTCTACAAAATTGCTTTTAGGGGTTTTTAACGTAGGATCTCTCGTTAGCGAGTAATCGACGTTGGCAGTGACAGGAGAAAATTCGTACTACCGTCACTGTAGCATTCAGTTTTAAATTACCCGCCAACGGCCAATTTTAGGGAAAAACATTTTAAAACTATGTTTTAGAGAATTTTACAATCTACAATTTAGTTTCTATGCATTTTGGCCGAAAACTGAGTAATTTGTGATTAATTGGGCAAAAATGCGAGCGGAGTAATTTTTCAAACGGATTCGTCGCTTCTGCTGGCGATTACTCACAAACTATACGACGACGATAAAAAATTAAGAGAACTTTTTTGTAAAAAAGTGTAAGCTCTATCGTTTCGAATAGAAGTATTCTTGTCGTATCTCTACTTGTTTACGAGATATTCGCAAGAAACTATGTTAAAAATGAGATTTAAACATGTTACTAATTTATTTTTCATTACGGATGCTTTATAACAGCAAATATCTCGTAGACCGGACGAGATATGCAAAAAACCATTCAGAATGAAAATGTTCGATTTCAAATTATCTACAAAAATAGATTTATGGGTTTTTAACGTAGGATCCTTCGTTAGTGAGTAATCGACGTTGGCAGTGACAGGAGAAAATTCGTCCTACTGTCACTGAAGTATTCAGTTTTAAATTACCGTCCAACGGCCAATTTTAGGGAAACACAAAGTAAACTATGTTCTAGAGAATTTTATGATCTACAATTTAGTTTCTATAGATTTTGGTCCTAAACGGAGTAATTTGCGATTAATTGGGCAAAAAAGAGCGCAGAGTAAGTTTTTCAAACGGATCCGTCGCTTTTGCTGGCGATTGCTCGCAAACTATACCTCGACGATAAACAAGTAAAAGAACTTTTTTGTAGAAAATTGTGAGCTCTATCGTTTCGAATAGAACTATTCTTGTCGTATCTCTACTTATTTACGAGATATTCGCAAAAAACCAAGATTGTAATTATTTTAAAAACTTAATTGGTTTTTCTTTACGCACATTTTGCACCGCAGAATAAAAATTTTCACGGTAATTTCCAATATAAACTGGTGCAGCATTGTCTTTGTTATTGGTAATCAATTGTTATGAGTTTTTGATTAAAATTAATTAATAAATTGCTCGGGGCGTTGGACTGTTATTAAAAATAATTTTTACGATCTTTCGTCGTTTTAACTATTATTGTTATAATAATAACAATTATATATTGTACAATCTAAACCGAGTATAGATAAATTAAATAGCTCTTAACAAAGACATCAAATTTAACGGCGTTATATCACCCACACGTTTGGATTTTTGAATAATAATAATAAATGTTTTACCTTCTAAAATTTATATTAACTTATTAACATATTTCATGAATAATGGCCATTTCTAAAGCAATGATGATTATGAACCAAAAAAACAAACGCTGTCGTTTAAATCATTTTTAATGATTTCGAAATTTCGTATTGATTTGCAAAGGTTATTCAAAATTAATGACGGTATAAATGTCCGAAGTTAACAAAAGTGCGAAACACTTGAAGGTATTAAAAGCTATTTCGAAACGGAAAAAGCGCTGCCTCTAGGGTTAATTGATTTTTATATCAAATTGATCTCAAAATAAATTGTGACGACTCTGATAACTTTCCCATAAGAATTTTATATTATCAAAAAAAAAGTCGCCCTCTAGGAGATTCGAACCTGGAATTTCTAGGATGGTAGTAGTAATTTGCACGATCAACTGCTGACACTACGGCGTCCATTCGAATCCCGTGAGAAATTTATTTCATTATAGCAAGAAATAATTGTATTTCTAATGTGTAGCATAAATAAAATAAATTTTAATGGGCTTAAAAACGTTTTAGTACCGCATATAATAAATCTGCGCTATTGTAAAATAGTAAAAGTCAATTAGGAATGCAATTTAGTAATGGGGAGTTTGATCTTAAAAAATGTATGTAGGCGATCGCATTGTGCACTTTGTCATGAATTATTCAAATTAAATTGTAAACTAAATTTAACACCCCATTTTGGATCAAAAACAAAACACAATAACCACGCACACTCGAATCTACATACAATCCCATTCGATCACGAAAGTGGAATCTTAAATTTCGAATTAAACGAAATTTAAATGATCGCACGTTTGCACGTACGACGTGCGGAAATCAGTAATAGTAATAATAAAAATTAATTAAATGCAAATTCTATGTGGCGTAGTAGTTTATGTTAGCAAATATTAAATTGCTTTATTACTGATTGTTTTACCGAGAGTTTATCGCTTGTAATTATCGAGTCGCACCGAAAAAAAAAAATTTTTTTTTGTAGATAGGTACGTGAAGGAGCTTCATGTTTTAGAATTTAGAGAAATCAAACGAGTAAGCGGGCACCGAAAAGTAAAAATTATTGAGGCACATTAATTACACGTCCCATCATTAATAACGAAATAATCATAGGCTTCCGTTGAATCTCAACTACTGTTTCGTATTTTATTGCAAAATAATTCAAAACAAATTACCGTTTCGAGGACGCAAATTTCTTTTAACCGGCGAGATTTCGGATGCTAAAGGACCCCCGCCCGCTAGAATAACTTTAATCTCCCAAGTGGGTGTCGGCTTACAGTAAAAATTTGCATACGCGCCGAGATCAACTTCAAAGATAAGTAAAAATATGTATCAATGCTATAAAAGTTACGATAGCTTAAAGCATATGTAGCGGTCTGAAGGACAGCTATCTGTAAAGCACCCTCACATCACAATGATATTTTCGCTACAAAACCAAACCCCATTTTGTAAAAGCTTTGGCCTATGTGTCTATGCAATTAAAATTTCATGGCCTTGAAATATCTTCAGCTTTTCACATATACCTGGGGGGTATTCCATACCCCCCAGACCCCCCGGATTATTTATTTTTCTATAAATAGAAGTTTCCGTATCCGTACATCTGTTTATACGTCAAATACTTTTCAAAATCCTGTTTTGTATTTGAAGATGGCAATGAAAACTTAAAATGTCAGCTGTACAGTAAATTGAAGGCAAAAATTTTGTTGAAATTTCAAAAGTAAATATTTTTATTTACCCCCCCCCCTTTCCATTAAAAATAAAAAGTGTTATTTATCACCGTCGAAGATGTAAAATGCAAAAAAAAGGTCAACACATGTTTTCGCCCCATTTAAAACTTGGCCTGGATCCGCCCAGCTCTGGTACTGTGGAGCAAAAATACCCAAATTTAGCTGCTACGTGTAAAAATAGGTTTAGCCTCCCTCAAAATTCTGGACTATTAAAGTATTATAATTAAAAAAAAATAAAAATAGTGGTTTTGCAAATATGAGATTTATCAAAAGATAGATACTTCTTCCACGATACATATCCAAAAAGTAATGTGAAAGCTACCGCAGTAGCAGCACTCTCTCTGCTTAGAGCTTACATGCTGACGGTTTAACCAACACTTGGATTGCAAGGTTGTACTATACTATTGATGGTATGAATAAAAAATGCCACCAGGCTCGAAAATAGGGGGGGGGGTAATTCCCTCAGTTTTCGAAGTTTCTGAGGAGACCGAATTTGTGTTCTGTTCTAAGACACATTTTTTATTTTCTGACACGAAGTAATCACTTTATGAAACAGAGGGGGGGGCGCAAGTTACTAGCCCTGGGCCCCGATTTTATCTCGCGACCCTGGCTGCCACTGACATGACATAGGGAAAGATAATATTCCAATATTTCCGATGTCATTCTTTGTAGCGTAGGCCGAGGTGAATAACACTGCAGACCGCATATTTTTGGTGGACAATTAATCGGAACGAATCTCGTTAATCCAATCGAACGCAGTTTATAGATTGTTACCGGTCTGCAGAGCGGAGAGGCGAATCATAAGGTAAATTTTTGTACGCTACAAAACACTGTCAACAATGCTGTGATCTAAAGCTCAAGATAGATCTGTGGGCTATGGGGAAGGCAACGGGAAATCACGTCATTAATTAAATTCCCTAGTGCGTCATCTTGCCTTCAGCCAAGTGATCGCCTACGCACTGCATAGTGAACAGCCCATTATCTCAGATTTGCAATTTCCTAAAATTATCTAGATTTGCAATTTCCTAAAATTTTCTAGATTTTCAATTTCCTAAGATTTTCTAGATTTCCCTTGACTTGTATTCCGAATTTCCCTAGCGGTTTCCCCACGATATTTCTTGGGATTTCCTAAGATTTTGTTGAATTTCAAAAGATTTCCTAAAATTTTCTAACACTTCCTGAGATTTCCTAGAAATTTCTACATCTCCAGCACCAGATCTCCGTTTACCAGATTTCCTAAAATTTTCGGATTTTCTAAGATTTCCCGTTTGCTAGATTTCTTGGCAAATCCTTGAATTCCACAAGATTTTCTGAAATTTCTTAAAATTTCCTAAAATTTCACAAAAGTTTCAGAGATTTCTAAAACTTTCTAAATCACTTCAGATTTCCTATTCCCAAGATTTCCTAGGAAATACCTACTCGGATTTTTTATATCTCAGATTTTCAATTTCCTAAGATTTTCTAGATTTCCCTGGACCTGTATTCCGAATTTCCCTAGCGGTTTTCCCCACAACATTGCTGTGGATTTACTAAGATTTTGTTGAATTTCATAAGATTTCCGGAGATTTCTTAAAATTTTAGAAGATTTCCTAGAAGTTTCTACATCTCCACCACCAGATCTCCATTTACCAAATTTCTGAAAGATTTTCCAAAATTTTCATTGCTTTAGATTTCCTAAGATTTTGTTGAATTTCATAAGATATCCGGAGATTCTCTAAAATTTTCGAAAATTTCCTAGAAATTTCTACATATCCACCACCAGATCTCCGTTTACCAGATTTCTGAAAAATTTTCCAAAATATGTCAGATTTCCTAAGATTTCTCGTTTCTACAGATTTCTTGGCATATCCTTGAATTCCACAAGATTTTCAAAGATTTTCTGAAATTTCTTAAGATTTCCTAAAATTTCCCAAAAGTTTCAGAGATTTCTAAAACTTTCTAAATCACTTTGGATTTCCTATTCCCAAGATTTTCTAGGAAATACCTACTTAGATTTTTTATATATCAGATTTTGTATTTCCTTAGATTTCCCAGCGATTCCCTTTTCGATTCTACGTGGTGTTCAAAATTTTCTAATATGTTTTTATTGAAAGAGATTTTAGCATTTTACAAATGAGAGATGCTTAAACACTGGTGGATACAAGAGGGGGTAACGGGGTAACTACCCCTTCATGATCCATCAAAAACTAAAATTTTGAAAAATATACCCAAATTCTTATCAAAATATATTCATTTAGCCCCCTCCAGCCTCATTTATCCCCTCCACAAACCATGCCTGGATCGGCTACAGCATTAATTAGTTTAGTCGAGTGACGGAACATTGCGGCCTTCAGGCCGCACAACTCTTGGTGCTACCGGAGCCGGACATTTGAACGCGGTCATTTGAACGCGGCCGTTTGAACGTAGAGACGTTTGAACGCAGGGACGTTTGAACGCGAAAAATTAGATGCAATTAACCCCCCCCCCCCCCCTTTATTATGTTTAAATATTATATTTTCGAGTTTCACTTTTTTCGAATTCCACCTTTGATGAGTTCTTTCGGTCTTCAGGGATATATTTAATCAATTTTGTCTTTGGCAAAACGGCTCGAAGCGCCCGGAGCGGAGGGGACCGGAGCGCAGGGTAGCGCAGAGTCGAATTTAAACCACATACTTCGGTGGTTTGCCATTGCTTGCTGAAGGAAGTCGGTCAGAATCAAGGTTTTACTCCGTCCGGAATCAAACCGGGAATCACAGTTTAGCAAACAACGTACATTTTAAGTTGCCAACCTAAAGAATTGGGAGATCACGAAAGGTAATACATCATTGCGGCCTTCAGGCCGCACAACCTAGGCAGTCGAGTACACCATTCCAACACTCATGTCCCGACAGTTAGTCCTACGAGCCTTTTCGGGGCTACCAACATTATCAGTTGTTATTTCAGGTGCATCCGGAATGGAAGCTACCAGTGTTTAGCTCTCGACGCTGTGTACGGAATAGACAAAGTTAGCTGCTGGATATAAGAAATGGTCGGAATAAGTGGGAGTTTTATTTGAAAAAAATGTAATCGAGCGCATAATAAAATTAGCATAAAGGCAGAAATAAATTGAGAATTCCTTGCGGTTGGTTAATTCGGAAAAATAAAGTTGAGCCGCGAGGTATATCGAGTTTTGTTGCATAGCATAACTAATTCACGCAACGAGTCTGATAAAGCAATGCAATTTCTGGGGTTACGAGGTTTAGTACAAGAATTCCATGGGCAAGTCGCCGGTACACGCAGCCATTACCGTTGTTGTAAAGAAGTGATGTATGTGGCTTTTGCAGCATATCCAAATGTACCCCACAGCTATCGCTCGCCTGTAATCTTTCTATCAAAACTAAAGTGTACGAGAATCGAGCGTGATCTATTGATTTCAGGCTTAAATTTTATAAAAACGCTCCGATTTGGAACTCTCCCGATTCGAGATGGATGCAAGCGGCCACTTTGCATAATGCGCCGATAATTTTAACCGCATTCCGAAAAATTTTTGTACATTTTTTATTGTAATTACAACAATAACGAAATAAATCAGTCAATTTCATTACAAACTCTTTTTTGCAGTTTAACTGGAAGGTATTCGACGTTTTATTATAATTTTGGGTTGTTAAACCCGAACTCGTGTGCATTTCGAAAAAAATGTATTTTATTAAGTTGCTATAATTGCAATCCTGTTTATATAGGACCGTATGGCGGTTCAAAATTCCAACGTAATAGTTTCGCAATAGATTATGGTAATAATTTATACAATATAAGATTTTTTCAAAAGCAAACCTTATAATTATTGACTTTTCAACAGTTTTTCAGTGTTCCGTTATTATATGCATACGTAAACCGTGCTCTACGCCGGAGGCTCTCAGCAAATCATACGTCTCATATTTTTTAGCGCTGTGGGAAATCGAAACCATTATAGATCAAAGTCGTCGCGGCCCGAGTGTCCCCAAATTCGGTATCGAGCAAAAAACTTCCTCAAAAATTGTATCGTCACGATTGAAAAAAAAAAGATAATCAAAAGATACATAAACAACAATCAAACAAAGCAGTTTAAAACAAAGACTAGTTCATGTCAAAAATAAAACAAACTCGCATTGAAATAAACTAACTAAAGTACCCGGAGAAATCCAACAGTGCGACGATGTTTTTTAAATATCTACACCGTATAACAGCAGACAAATAAGACCAAAATCGTTTGCGTATCGAAGGCGACCCATCTTAAGTTATCGGGCCCCTAAGGTGAACGATATATGATAAATACTCGCTATAAAAAATATATGATCGAAATAAATGCTTAGATGGAATACGGCGATGCCGTTCCGTTCCTTCGTGATCCTGAGATAAATATTATGGAATCTTGTAGGGTAACAAAGACAGACTTTTGAGAATAATGGCTTTATTGATGTGTCACAGACTATAATGTTCGCAGAATCTTCCTAACATCCTCCTAGATAGAAGCTAAATAATATTTAAATCCCCCAGCACACCACAGATAAGTGTCCACGCAATAAACCACTTACCATTATTGCAGGAAGCGACCTTATCGTAATTATAGATCGCAACAAATTAGCTCTAATTAAACTATAGCTTAAAATTAATGCAAAATCGCTAACCACCGCGCCGTGAAAACAGCTCCAACTTTTCTCGGTTCAGACGACGAAAAAATGCCCCGATCGCTCAATCTGAATATTTTAATTTTAATGTAATCGATGTTTATCGCGCATTTAAATTTAAAAAACAAGTTAATGTCGCCCGACAAGTTATTACAAGTGTTTTACACCAGAAATTGTTTTTTCCCAAAGGTCAACCTCACGATCGCAGTGAAAAAATCGAGATCTAAATAAACAAAAGCGGCCGATTTCTTTTGTTATCGCTTGCTTTTTGTTTTTGACATCCGACAGTTCCTGTCAAATTCGTTTGTTTTCTCGGTCAATTGATTTTGACGTTTCTTCGTTCTTCTGTTGTTTTGTTCAAATTTTTCGATGTAGAAAAAACAGAAGGTGAAGAGACAATATGTGACGCTAAAATCATACAAGTGAATAGTAAGATAATTAAAAATTAATTACCTACGCGGTTCTTGCGGAGCGGTTTTAAGGTTTTACAATTTTTTTAATTCCTTATGTCATTATGTATTTTTAATTCACAATTTATAGATGAAAACAGTCAATTTGTTTGCTGAAAACCATTGAATTCCTCCTAAAATTCGCTACTTTCGCAGACTTTCCTAACAATCCACTGTTGCGAAATCCGCCTCTGCGGGACCAGCGACGCAATTTTTAGATATTTTTACAAACTTGGTACATAAATAACTATTTCAATTGTTAGCTTTTCTGGCGGAATCTTAAAAAGACACAACTCCACTTTTTGTGTTGTGCAAAACTTCTTTGCCTAGATTAAGGCAGCATTGCCACGTCATAACTTCCCATTTTTTTGGGTAAAAATTTAGCCAAAGCAAATGTTTTTACAACGTTTTAGATGGTATACTGCCACTCAACTTCCAAAGTAAATGCAAGAATTTAGCCCATTTATAATATTACCCGGGATCAGCAGTTAGACATTTAATTCATTGTTTTTATACTACCCACGCGGCTGTGCTTCGATGTTGTAGAAATTTATTTTGATACATTTCTGAGTTTTTATTAATTACAGTGATTTTTGTTTGATCTGCTGCACTTTTTGCGCATGGATGGATTAACGAGATTTCCATGATCCATGATTTTCGACTTGGGGCGACATTCGAGGATGTTTTAGCAACTTTGTCGGTTCAAAAATCGACTAATTTTGAAGAATCCCTGTTTAAAGTCCTGTAAAGCTCTTACGCCAAATAGTTTCTAGTAATTTTTTTATTAAAATATCTCTCGTTGATCTATTCATGCGCGTCATTGGTAAACAGATAACCGACGAGATCCTTTTATTATTTTCTAATATTATTTCTAGTGACGTAGATTCCGTGTTTTAAGTTTCAGTTTTTGTAGGGTCGACCCTACAAAAACTATCGATAGGGGGTATCGATTACTCTCGAGTACACCTAAGGAAACTTTCATCTTTATTTCTACGGTGTCCCTTCGAAATGGCAACGTAATGAAAATTTTGATAAAATTAAGTGGAATACACATTCCACGATTTAAAACCCACATTAAACAGTAGGTCTCTTATGCCCATACTAATGGTCATGGATTGATCCGAGATTCAAGATCAATTCTCGAAATACCAGCTGTTGCTTCGATACGGTCTAAATTCCGCTAATCTCATTGGTAAATAATTTTAATTATTTTGAGTCTCGGATCGATCCGTGACTATTAGTACGGGCATTATAGTCACGGATTAATCCGAGATTCAAGATAATCCTAGAATTTACCAACGAGATTACTGGAATTTAGACCGTATCGTAGCAACAGCTGGTATTTCTAGAATTGATTTCTTCAGTTTTTCTGTCCACTAGAGAACCATCTATCTCTTTTTTAGAAATAAACTTTCTCATACTTGGTACCCCTAGATGAACTGGAGGGTATTCCATACCCCCCAGACCCCCCGGTTTGAACTCCACGATTCAAATTTGCGACGTTGAAACGGTAGCGTCTAAATTTTCTAGACCTCTCATAAAGAAACGTTTGATAGTGACTTCGAAGAAATACATAATTATATAGAAACCGGGGGGTCTGGAATACCCTCCAGACCCCCGGAATTATTATTAGTAATTATTAGTAAATAATTAGTTCCTCTTAAGTGTACTGGTGTAATTAATTCCTCTTAACCCTTAGTGTCCCAGGCCCCTTTTATTTTAGAAATTTGAAAAACTAATTAGTACTTAGATGATTTTCAATGTCGCTAATTAGGTTAAATTAAAAAAAAAATTTTTTATAAATTTTAGGTACAACCCCCGTGAGAGTGACAGGGATGGGACTTAGAAATCCCGTCGGGACCGAAAGAATATAATTATTTGATTTTCAAAAATTTTAAATTTAAAAATTAAAAAAAAATCCTTAGCTTTGATTCCTGTATTTATCTTAACATGAAACATTTAAATCACTGGGACTTGAAAGTTCCGTCGGGACACAGAGGGTTAAGTGCGCCGGGGGTATTTTTTGTATTCCTTCGATTTTACTATCAAAAGTTTCCGTATCTAGGAGGTCTAGAACATTTTGACGCTACCGTCTCATAGTCACAAATTCGAATCGTGGATTACAAACCGGGGGGTCTGGGGGGTATGGAATACCCCCCAGTATATTTGAGAGGAACTTGTACTTGAGAACAGTATACTTGAGAGGAACTAGTACACTTAAGAGGAATTAGTTCCTTAAGTGGACTTAAGAGGAATTAGTTCCTCTTAAGTGTACTGGGGGGTATTCCATACCCCCCAGACCCCCCGGTTTGTAATCCACAATTCGAATTTGTGACGTTGAGACGGTAGCGTCAAAATGTTCTAGACCTCTCATAAAAATCTTTTGATAGTGAAATCGAAGGAATACAAAATTTTATAGAAACCGGGGGGTCTGGGGGGTATGGAATACCCTCCAGTGCATCTAGGGGTATGACGTATGAGAAGGTCATTCCTAGCAGGAACAAGGTTTTCCGTTTTTCCCTATCTTCTATAATCTATACGGTCTGAACATTTCAATGTCAAGCGTTTAAGCTGCCTGTTCTGTTTTTTTTACATTGGTCGCTAGAAGTAGTTTTCTGGAGAACCCCCTCCCCCCCCCTTCCACAAAATAAAATATCTCTGTGTCGAATTGATGAAAATATTCTCAACCTGAAGATGAACATCGATGAAATGCACAATATAAAATCGAAATTTAGTTGAAACTGGGAATCCGGAGAGTATGCCTCTAGTATATTTAAATTTCTCACTTTGACCTAATCCCCCCCCCCCCAAAAACCCTAGAAATTGATCATCTTCTTGCACCAGGAAAAGAAGAAAGTTACCGACTGCTAGAGTCCAGTCTACAGTCTACAACCGCCTACGCATTCTTTTAAAATCAGTGGCAAAAACTACCTTTTTTGACTACCAAACTCGAAGAAAAAACGAAGAGAGTACCGGTTCGCTCTTATAAAAAAATGCAATGTATTTAGGAAAGAGTTCAACTTAATTATGTGTTTGTTCTTTGTATTTTAAGGGAATGGCTTGGTGCTATGAACCGGTGCTTGACTCCGCTTCGATTCTGAGCAGAATAAAAAAAATTATATTGATTAATGATCATCGGCAATGGCAAACCACCAAGGTAATTTTCCAATAAGTTTTGAATAAGTATGCATGCTATCATGAGGTATAAATACAAAAAACGGAAAATGTAATAAGTGGCAAAATTTAAGCTGTAAAAAATTGTTTTCGAATTAAAATATGACAAAATCACATAACAGTGGCGGAACAGCTACTCAACTAAATTTATTTAAAAAATTCTAAAATCGTAAAAACGGTAAATTCGAGTAAAATAATTAAAAATACTTTTACAGAGGCCTAAGCATTTGAATATGCTTAGATGATTGTCATAGCAACCGGGGGGTCTGGGAGGTATGGAATACCTCTCAGCCCACAGGTCGGCTTGTAATTGATATACAGATATTTTCAAGCTAATGTGTGACGTGACGTCACACGGGAGATTTCTCCTTTGTCTCCTAGGGACAGGATAACAACAGCCTTTGGCGTGACTGGGTTGCTTATTTCGATAACAGAGTAAGCTGTTTTTTTCTACTGAGAAAAAATACGATCGAGTTCAGGATTCGAGCTTCTTCTTCCGCACTTCGTGGTTCCTCCATTCACAAGCCCGATTTTATCAAACCTCACGAGCACAAAATTACATCGAGGAAGTAAGATCGAACGTTTGATAAACCTTGCCATTTTTATCGACTTTCTCCCAAAATTTATTTATATTAAATTTCTAATCGATAATATCAATTAAATGTGTTAGGCAAGGTTGTCAGAAGTGCGACACACCTCGGATTTAGGGGAAGCCGGCAGACTCGGTGCATTATCGAACCTCGTTCCCGCCTCGAACTATAATACTCCAATTATTTAACGTTTTCCCATTACAAATCGAAAGTATTTACGTAATTTATTGCGGAGGTTCTCATTAGTTTTCTTAATTATAGATGTAAAGTAGGTTATCGATTAATTATTATTGCAAATTATAACATTTACAATCGAGTTTCTGAATGGCTAATTTAAAACAAACAGAAAAAACACAATACAATTTTTGTTGGTAATTAACCGAGCGGTCGTTAATCTATCGATTAATATAAATAAGAGCAAACAACTATATTTTGCCACTTAATTGTTTTAATATTAAAATTTATTTTTATATTATTAATTTATAATTTATATAATATAAAAAAGCCCATTTAAATTAATTTACATTTCGTGTGTTCGAGATCAACGACCCAAATGTTGTTATATTTGGAGATCTGATAGTTCCAACTTGTTTTTTCTTCTCATCTGCATCTCGGACTCGTAGATAATTGTGACAGTGCGCATAACTTTTTTAATTGGATTTTTTTTAAATTAATTAATCCCCCTTTTCGCATCCGGAGGAATCGCTCACGACTTTCACGACGAAAGTAACTTTCCGATTTTACATGACAAGATATAAATTGTATAGTAAGAGGATTGTATTGTTCGTCTGCCCCAGACAGGGCAGTAGGGTCAAGGGTAGAGTCCTGCTTTCAGCAACAATAACTTTGTTGCGCCAAACATAATTTATGTCCTTTTATAATAATGCGTCCTTGGCGTTTAATTAATTTTTCGATATTGCAAAAAACGGCGACGAGGGTTAACGAAGAGATTTTCAATTACGACAAAGGCAAAGTGAGAAAAAAAGTGCTGCCTCTATAAATTTAAAGTAGCCTTCAAGTGTACAAGCGCATAAAGCCTTCAAAACTCGGATTAAAATAATGCATTCGATAAACAGATTCCAATAAATATTTGATAAGCATTCGATACACGAAATGCTACTTAAAATTGCCCTTTAAGATTACCCCAATGACTGTATCGAAGATTTGGTGTCCCCACTCACTCGCAAAATCTCGCGAAAACTTGACGACATTTGTGCATCAATAGCAACGAGGCAACCCCGGATCGAATCTCACGCGTGGAACATTTTAATTAAAAATGTAAACAAATTTCCCAACTTTTTTTTTTTTCGGTTTGATACGTCAAGAGCTTGACATCAATAAGCGGTAATATAAAAAAATTTAATTAGAAAGAATTCGGGAGATTTGCGGGAAAAGAATTATTCAAATAACAAAACACAACGTTTGACCTTGAGTAACGTTACACGATTGCACCTCGGCTGTGTATAATCGGCCCATTACTTTCTATAATTATCAATTTATCAAGTGTAATTATTAGAATTTTCTTTGTGGCAGAAAACAGTTAAGATATAAATTGAAAATATTATGCACCTACGTGAAGAAGAAGATAAGAATGGTTTACATTCGGGTCACGACGAGTGAAAATGTAAATCCTGGGGTCGGACGGACGACGTCGTGTGGGGAGGGATGAGAGGATTCGAGTAAGGTAAAAATTGATCTCGTTATCTAATAAACGAGACAAAACATTGACAGCTACTAATACGCGTCGAGATATCTCGGTGGCCAACCATCCGAGAAGAAAGACAATAACTAACGAACTAACGGTTAGAATCTGATAAAAGACGCATTGCGGACATTCTTATAATTCTCGCGCCCGCGGCTGATCTACATTCCCTAAGTTTCTTCTTAAATATGGTCTCGGCATGGACGTATCCCTCTCTGTTTAGAATAAACGTTAGTGTGTATGTTGTTTTTCCTTATAGCGACTTAGTTGAGATAATTGGAATGTAAATAATCAGCTGACCAATCAGATCATAAGTAGAGAGCTACACAAGCCGCCAATTAAAAGGCCATTAATAATTACACGTTTTGCTTTAAGACAAAACTTTTATTTGTACTAGTAAATTTCAATCGTTAAATTGTGATCGCTAATTATTACCATCTGCGTTGGCATCAATTAATAATTTTTATTTCCTCCTCGAGCGCCAGCCTTAAGAGCTACGAAAAATTCTTCGATTAACCACATGTAAATCGATGTAATTATTTCGACGACGATTAAGAAAACGTGACTTGTCATTCTTTTAAAACATTACGCATCAAAAAATTTAACAGGATTGCCCGTCCGATTATAAAAGCTTCCACCAGGTATCTCTTCTACTTTTTTTTGTTGTTGTGGTCCTACAGCTTGTAATCGAACTAACAATTTTCGGCAACGCAAATAACAGGTCGTCAAATTAAACTTTTAGGAAAGTGTGAACGCACCTTACTCCCGCGATGCATTTTTACGCCACTTCCGCCATCAATTTACTCCATTACCATAAGCAGTCGTGAGATCTACCAACTGTTGTCCGGGGAATGACATATGACCGCTCCGTTGGAATGTCACTGATAATTGACAATTATCTTCGAAGCAATAATAGAAGAAATAGTAAACCGCCAACCAAAAAAACAACAATATCCCTAGATTTCCGCGAGTATCTGTAACCCAATTATTCGTGTTTGTTCGTCCGCCTTCATTGATAAACGCCGAGCAATTCGTCTCGCGACATTAATCAACGGATCCGAAACTTAAAGGGTATTTCTGTCAACGCCAAAAAAACAAATTACTCCACATCTCCGTTCGGTTTGCAGCTGGGACGTCTTGGCCCGCCATTTTGAATTTGTTTTCGGCAACAATGGCGTTTTTTTGACCGTTTCCATAGTAACCGGTTGGAATTTGTTTTTCTAGTAGTCTCGGCGGCCGGGCTTTTAATTTATTCGGCCCGGAGTTATATCGTATTTATGTTAAATGTTGTCTCGATTTTTATTTTTGCCTCTTTTATGTTCAAGTTGCCACGCTAATCGACTTTTTTGACATTTAATTTGTTTAAATGTACCTAATTAGATTTCCTCCCTGCCATTGCTGTCCGTAAAATCTTATTAAGACTCAATTTATAAGAATTTTTATTAAGCCACGGTTTAATTTGTTAGGTTTCGCTCGAACAGTTTCAGTTATACTGACAATAGAAACACTCGAGTCATCTTTCTTGATATCTCTGTTCGAATTTGAAATTCCCGCGCGCGCAAAACAAAAGAGGAGAAACAAAACTTCAAACCCGGCCCATACTATTATTACATGTTTATTATCCGGGTAGGCAGACGTCGTACGTTATTAGTTTAATTTTGGGTGAATTTATCGTCGGTACAGGTCGCAACAAGGTTCATAAAAGTCAGAACACGATTCTGTATCTTTTATAACCTTGTTTCTTCTCTTACATAAATATCGAGAGCGTTAAAACCAACACACTTGTAATAATAATTTCATAATTATTATGCTGCACATTCCGATTCCTCCTGTCTCGTTACGCGTTTTCACCAGTGTAAGACAGTGAGGGAAGAAGACTACAAACATTTTTTAAATCAACAAAATTTTAACTAATTGAACGATCCAATATTGATTTTGTTGTCAAGTGTCGTAAAAGCGCACTATTTATTTTTCTAATCAATTACGGCCTCGTATTTTCTTATTTGTTTAGAAAGGTCGCGGCGAGTCGCGTTAAAGTTCATCCCAGAACCGGGAATAACAAACGCCAAATGGGAAGTTTGTATCCCTTTCTGGATAGAAAGTTTGGCTGGGACCTCAATTATATTTTTCTTAAAATTTGGGAAAAGTACAAAACGCAGAAAAAAAATTGTTTTTCCTCCCTATTTATTTAGATTTTCTCAAATTCCCTTCACTTGTACACCAGATTTCCCCAGTGATGCCCCTCTCAGTTTGAACTTAAAACGCTACTTTGCCAATGATTAATGATTACCACCACCCACAATATAAAAAAACTGAGCCACAGGCACATTTCCATTTTCCCTATCGAAAGCAGCAGATTTTCCAGGATTTCTTCCTGAGTTTGCCTTAAGATTTCCTTTCAAAAACAGCTCTTCCAGTATAGTAGCATTCCTAAGATTTCCTAGATTTCCCAAAATTGTCTAGGGTTTTCTGCATTATTTTCCTTCACTTGTACACCAAGTAATTCACCAGAATTAACACATTAGCTGACTGAGCTGACTTTGACCAAAAATGACTTTTCTTGTACAGCTAAATCTGAGATTGGGAATTTTAATGAAAACGAAAGTATACATCATAGCTCGGGCATCAAATTAATTTTCTTTCCTTGTTTTGTAACATACTATTACTCGCTTCTGGCGAACCAGGAGTATGACGTCAAGCCTACACCAATCAATTGGGAAACGGGAGAACGCAGTTCAAATTTAAAGCCCAATATCGATATGTGGGGTGTCGAACGAAAAATCATCCAATCAATTATTATATTTCCTAGTAAGTCATCTTGGCTTTAGCTGAGCTGAACGCATACGCACTAAATGAAGAAGGCGACATAAATTACTACTTCACCTCTTTCAGCTTATGATGCAAAGTGAACTGGTTATCTGCCACATTAAAAGTTGTTCCTTTAAGAATTTCATACTTTAGACCGCCCCCCCCCCCAATTTCAAAGTTGTAGTGATTCTGTAGTCTCTCTGATTGACTGTAGTAAATAAATTTTTTTTATTCTTTTAGAACAAATACATTTTCATTTTTGAACACAATCACAAAGCTGGGTTTTTCAAACCGGGGGTCTGGGGGGTATGAAATATACCCCAGCATTGTGTTAGTGATTGTGTTAAAAAAAAAAGAAAATGTGTTATTGAATTTCAAATCAGAAATTTTCGATTTTAAAATTTTAGATGTTAGATTTGTGGTTTGAAACCCATAAGCTCATTAACACTTTTTTGCGCACAATTTTTGGTGTACTGGAGGGTATTCCATACCCCCCAGACCCCCCGGTTTCGAAAACCTAGCTTTGTGTGCGTATTGTGATTATATCATGATCACCGATGCAATTTTCATGATTGCTACTGTACATTTATACTAGGGAGAATTCGAAAGGAATATCAGTTGTACAAGTGAAAGGAAAACTAAAAGAATCGGAGGAAATCCGGGGAAAAATTTGTTGTTTGTTGACTTATTTTAACAGTCGATGGCATTTTTCCTACTCGTTTACTTTTTCGTAACAGAATTCCGCTGCACAGGATAAGTGAAATCCGGAAAATTCGAAGAAATCCGAAAAATTCAAGGACATCCGGAAAAGCCGGGGAAATCCGGAAAATTCCAAAAAAATCCGGAAAGTCGAGGATATCCGGAAAATCTAAGGAAAACTAGCAAATCCTCGGAAATACAAAGAAATGCCATTAACTCATTTTAAATATCCTGCACACTTTTCCTTTCTCAGGATGTTTTTCACGGCTCCAAGTCAGCTTTAGAAGTAAAGAGAAATGCAAATCCTAGAAAGCCATCTAAAATCCTAAGAAATCTAAGAATAAATTCGTAAAATGAAAATCTGGTACATAAAAATATATGCCGCGATTACTCCTTACAACTATATATGTCTTTTGGCCGTACAATCCGGGGGGTCTGGGGGGTATGGAATACCCCCCAGGATCACACCGATCTCTGGCATTCATTTATGAACGACGGCAGCTGCAGACGCTGAAATTCTATAATTAAAGTGACTCTAAAGCCACCCAGCGCATTCAGTGTACAGAACCCATAGTTTCATTTGTTTCCAAATTTCCAAAACAGGAATATACTACTTTGCCTTTCCAATTTGTGGTGTAAAGTGAACGGTTATCTAAAAACAAAGCTCATCTTTAATATTCCCCTAATATCCTCCAATTTCTTTGCATTACGTAAGATCTCCTAGGATTTTTCCAAATTCTTTCTTGAATTTCCTCATATTTCCTCGAGTTTCCCGAGATTTCCTTGAATTTTATAACATTTATTTGGATTTCCTACATTTCCTCAAACTTTCTATTTCCTTAGATTTCATAAGATTTTCCAAGATTTTCTGTGATTTCGTAAGTTTTCGTAGAAATTCCTGAGATTTTTTGAATTTCCTACGATTTTCTACATTTCCTCGGATTTCCTATTTATTTCCTGGAATTTCCCACCATTTTCGTGGAATTCTTGAATATATTAAGTTTTTCTTATATTTCATAAGATTTTCTTGGAGGTCCTAAATCTGAATATTTCTTAAGTTTTCCCAAAATTACCGTGGATTCCCTATTTCTTTAGGTCTCCCAAAATTTTCTGTGATTTCTTAAGTTTTCGTAGAAATTCTTGAGATTTTTTGAATTTCCTACGATTTTCTACATCGCTTCGGATTTCCTATTTCCTGGAATTTCCCAACACTTTCTTGGAATTCTTGGAATAACATAAGATTTTCTTATATTTCATAAGATTTTCTTGAAGGTCCTAAATCTTAATATTTCTTAAGCCTTCCCAAAGTGTCCGTGGATTCCCAATTTTTTTAGATTTTTTAAAATACTCTTTGTTTTTGAGATTTTTTTGTTTTTGTTTTGAGATTTCCTAAGGTTTCGTTTTTCCCAGCTTTTCTATGATTTTCTATAACTATTTCACAAGATTTCCCCGAATTTCTCCAGATTTCCTTGAATTTTCTCCAATTTTCCTTTACTTGCACATCAGATTTCCCCCTAAACTACACTAATAAAATTTTTGAAATTTTTGAAATTTTTGAAAAGTGGAACCAAAGTATCAAAATGTAAACTGTCGATTAGTTGACTATTTATTAACTGCTGACGTACCCGGTTTCGCCCGGTTTAATTGTTACCATTTAAACCGCAAAACAGATTTAGTAAGTTTTAGTGTCAAATCTGCCAAATTGTTTTTAGCCAACCGGTGGACCTATCAGTCAAAAAAAACCGTCAACTTTTTTTAATCGTGACGCACGCCATCTATACTACACTTCTGCAAGCTTGATTGCGATTATTATTTTAACCATTTTTTAGCTTAAAATTTCAATTAATTTTTAATAAAAAATACTGTTGCCATTATACCCGTCAATCAAGCCGAATATCATTGCAGATGACGGGCCGTCATTCCTAACGGTAATTTCGTGAACTCCCGAATACTACACATAAATAGCCATAACTTCTACAATTTTGAAGCGATTTTAATATTTTTGCGCGCATTCGAAAGGTAATTCTTTCAGTTAGCAATCCGACCTGAATGATATTTTCGGTTAAACGCGTACTTTTTGAGTTATCGCTTATCAAAGTCAAAAGATCCACAGATCCGTATGTGGCAAATCAAAAACATAATATAAATATTAACGTGCGGTTCTAATTAAGCCGGATTTTTTCCGGCGCGATGTCTCCTTCACACATTGTAAAACCATTTTCTACAATTATCAAGTCTGTTATTATTTAACAATTTTTTTATAATACATTTACACGCCATAAAGTTGTAATCTAACTGAGTGTAATTTTTAACGTTCGTAGTAAAATTTTTATTATCGACGTTAATTTTGTCCAATTTAAAACGACTAACTAAATTTAACGCGTTAAATAAAAAATACGTAGTTATTAAATAAATTCTTGGCGAGTAGAAGTAAAGTAATTCATTTTGTTAATTTAAAATTTTATGCAAGTGACTTTATGTTTTTCACTCAATTACTGTTCCACTAATGTGAAACAGCACAACGATGTTAAATTAAGTGTTTACTGTGTTTAAGGTTAAATAAATGTTCTATGCTTTACTGCTCAGATGAGCATCGCTTGAAAAATAATTAGATGGTTAAACAGCAATAACCATAATAATGGTCATTGAGAAAGGAAAACGGATTAGGTTTGAAATCCCTCGTAAATGTTCTTTTAATATCTTTCTCCCCAATAATATTTGCTGCTCCTCGCTACTTTATTGCTCGTCGTGTGTCATCCTTCATTTAGCGTGCTATCCGACCTCAAAAAATTAAGCGTAAAATTTCACCGAGAGATGCAGCATGCCATCAAAATTCTTGAAATAATTAAAGCTGCTGCTACTTTGTATTAACTGCGTTCCATTAAAAATTAGGATCACGTTACCGTGTGTAGAGCTGCGACCACAAATAAGAGACAAGAAAACGAACGGTACACTCTCGACTAATTAATACCCAACACGATTTCTCATCTTGTTTCTTACAATTTCGACTTAATGCGAGGATTATTTAAATTAAAATCGAGCGGCAAGTAGGGGATGGCGGAGCTCTTGCGCACGCGCACGGTTTACTGCCGGCGGTTGACATCTGTAATTTATGTATTAGTATGTCGCAGTAACGAACGTTTTTTTTTTGAAGAACGTAATTTCTGCCAGTAGCCTAAAAGGTTGAATTCTATGGTTACTAACCATGACTAGAGTCCGCCCGAAGGCGGATCTTGATTTACTTTTATTATACCTGAGAGCGCACCTGGGAGGCATCTTAAACTATTACTTCATTTCATTTAATTCCATTCTAACATCTCTCGCTACTTTCCTACTAAACAATTTATATAATCGCGAGCGGAGAGCGGATGATATCTGGCTTCTTCTCAAGACAATAGCCTTGAGATGCAGGTAAAGGTAACAGAAGGCAAGTTCAAGTTATAAATAGGCGAAGTAAGAGAATTAAAGTGACTTTCACTGTTGTCTCGGTCAACAATGAATGCAATTATGTTAACAGCTTTCCCGAAGTAAGGAAACAATAATCTGGGCAAATTCAATCAGAGAAACAAGGCAGAAGACGCAAACACGGTGTTGGGTACTTGTAGAGCATAACTTAACAATAGAACAATAGAGAGCGATAAGAGATACGAGATGTGTTGTAGTACTTTTGTTTGTTACCGCTGGAAACAAAATAAATTGAAGCTTCTCTTCTTCCAGTGCAGCTTCTTCGGCGAGGAAGCCCTCTGCGGCCGGAGTAATGATAAAAACCGTAAATCCTCGACTCAAAAATATAGCAAACATATAATTTTAAATTGTTGCGAACCCATGCACGAACCGTTTTACGAATTTGCATTTCATCCTATTTAATTGATCTTTTCAACATTTGCCGAATTACAATGTCGAAAGATAATTGCATTGAAATAAGGTAGGGCCAAATGAATTGTTAAATCGTTCGCCATTGTTTATTTAGCAAATTCAAAAATTACAACTGCAGGCAATAATTGTACCATTTAAATTTTTGACCTTGCAATTTTATTGTTTTTTTGAAGATCGCTATTAACATTTGCCATTTAGCGCGAAACACGAACCGAATTTGTAGGTTGTAGGTGAATTTTGTAGATTTATTGGTTTGTACAATTTCGCCTACCAGCTACAAGATCCAATTTCACTTAATTACAATTTTTATTATCCAGGAATATAAAATTTGCGCCTCAAGTTTCACTGCAACTTTGGGTTCGGCATGTGACGTGTGCCGATCGTCATAGTTTATTTTTAGACCGATCTGGATGGTTATTCTTCGCAGAGAAGTTACCATCAATGAAAGGGTTGATTTTCCCCTTCCATTCCCCATAGTACATAAATCTATCTCAGACCTTGGATCACAGCAGTGGCAGTCTATAAAGGACTCACAACGAAATCCGGTTCCGGGTTTGAAGCCGTGTTTTGGCATATAAAATCCATCTTACAACAACACTTATTAGACGTTTTTTGTTGCAAATTTCATTTACTTCAATTTTGTTCATATACATTTTTCTATTTGGTAGCACCGTTTCCGAGATATGTACGTTTCGATAGATATGATAATATTTTTCGTATTTTACCGAGTTTTGTTTAAGCCGCTGTGAGGCGGAAACGGCGCCACAAAATAAAAAAATGAATAGAAACAAAAGTGAAGGCAATGAAATTTGAAACAAAAAATGTCTAAAATGTTTTTCTATAAAATCGATTTTTTCATGCCAAAAACGGCTTCAAAACCGGCAATTTGCATTGTTAGCATAGAAGAGTCCAAATTTCATTATGAGTCACTGCAGGTTCTTCTGGGTCTTCTTCTCATCCGATATTTAAATTCCCGATGTATAATTCATAAGATATCTCTTCATCAGTCCTTCAGTTGATGGTGGCAATTATTCACCTATAAGAACCGCACGCTTTGCGTGCACCCCGAAGTACAGAGACGGTCAAATGATATTTTTTACTCTCCCGAATTCCAACCGGCTTTTTCCACCGACTAATATTGATCTAACTGACTATGCCAATGACATAAGCAGGTGCGGATCTAGACTTTTGGCAACTGGGGGGTCACAGCAGGTAGTGGATATTCATTAGGCATGAATAAATATGCGCGGTCGTAAGACCGCGTCAGCGAAATGCGCCACAGGCAATTTTTTTTTATTGTTTTCATAGATATTATCAGTTTTTTTTAAATTAAATATAAACACTATTATATAGCCACAATTATAGATTCTCAGGAGAGGGGGGTCCTGACCCCCATTGACCCTCCCCCTGGATCCGCCACTGGACATAAGAACTAATAAAAATGAATTTATATGCAATACCGCAATTCCCAGACACTTTTGAGTTTTTTTTGTTAATTACAGACGTTTTTCTAGTTTAATATGATGCACTTTACGCGCATGAATGGACTAACGAGATTTCCATGATCCACGATTTTCGAGTTGGGGTGACATTCTGAACTTTGTTGGTTCAGAAATCGATACTCACTTCGAAAATTCCCTGCTTCAGCAAGTCATGTGAAGCTCTCGGGCTAAATATTTCCTATTGATTTTTTTAATAAAATATCTCTCGTTAATCTATTCATGCGCATTAGTGGTAGATAGATTACAGATAAAATCCATTACAGAACCATTACATCTTCCGATACAGGAGACTTTGTAACTTCAGTTTAGTGTTTTACATTTTTTGTATTCAAAATCAAAACTTAGAAGATACCAGGACGTCGAAGAGTCCTGGTATTACTCCCGACAAGGCCCGCTGTATGGGCGGACAACCCGGACATTTGTCCAGGGCGGCATTTTAGCTGTTGACGTGACAAATTCCCCGAGACGCCACAAAAAGATGGAATACAAAAAATACCCCGACTCGTGTCCCGACCTCGTGACAAAAATGGATTACAAACCGGAGGGTCTGGGGGGTATGGAATACCCTCCAGTACACTTAAGAGGATCTAATTATTTACTAATAACTACTAATAATAACTAATTATTTACTAATAATAACCAATAATTAGTTCCTCCCAAGTGTACTGGAGGGTATTCCATACCCCCCAAACCCCCCGGTTTGAAAAACTCAAAGTTTATTAACTGTCTATAAAGCTATCTATTTTAATGATAGTAGAGGAGGAGGGAGCCAGTCTAAGGAGACCCCTTCCCCGAAGTTTCATCGAATCAAAGGTTTGGGTGCCTATTCCGAGATAATTTAATTAAATCTACGTAACTCAAGAACGTAACAAGTTACATTGTTTCCCTTGTTGTATAATATACTATTACTAGTTTTCTCAAGTTGTGCGGCCCAAAAGCTGTATCGACCCATCACTTTCCCGTTAGTTGGTAACTAAAACTCAAACCAATACAAGGTAAATTTCGAAAAGACAAACAGGGCTCTTTGCGTGTAAGTTGACACTGAACCGTTATTCTTCCATATCTGAATAATTCCAATTATTTTAGACTATCATCATCATCCTCATCGATTTCCGTTCATGATGTGAAGTGAACAATTATCCGCTAAATTGAAGTGTTCTCTTTTGTACCCAATTATTGTGATGCTAAGGGGTCTTCGCCCCCCCCCCTCTCCCACTCCCGTCGTTTTACAGTTCATGTGATTGATTATATTAAAACGGATCTCTACTTTCTTTCGGAAGAAATACATAAAAAATAAACAATAATTATTATAACTCCCAGAACTACGCACCGAAGGGTGTCATACCTCCCAGTATCCCACTGGGAAGTATGACTCACTACATTACAATATATGTACTTCAATTTGAGAAAGGTTCTTGTGGCAGATCGCCTGGAAGCACAGCCAGAATAAAATTCTTACTTCGCTCGGAAGTATTCGAGTCTTATTGATGCGGTTGATAATCGCCTTCAAAAGGGTGAGAACCAATCAGAACACACGATACAAAAACTCTATGAGATACCACAACTCTGCAGCGCAGCACCGAAGTTCGCTATAATAGGATTCTTTCATAAAAATTGGGAATTCCATAGAAGGATAATTTTTTATCTAAACAGAAAATATTACCGAGGTACTGGGGGGGGGAGTATTCCGAACCTCCAAACCCCCCGGAATAAATATATTATGTAAGTAAGCAGAAAAAATTAGATACATTACATTGTCATGGATAATAAATCGTCACTTTTGCCAACCTTAAGTGGGAGTAAAATACGTTCTTATGCTGGCAGAAGTGGATAAAACTTAATAATGAATTAATTTGTCGTTTCGCCGTCATGGTATAATATTGAAGGTTTCAACAGTTCTTCCTTGTTAATTTCCCGAAAAATCACCTGTTATAACCCGTTGGAACTGGCCAATTGTCGTTGGTGCAGACCTATCTTTTTTCACTCAATCTCTCGCCGTCTGGGTCCATAACCCGTTAAAAACGACAATTTGTTGTTGAAATTCTTCTTGAGAATCGTCATGAAGTGAGTATATCTTGTTTAAAAAACTTCACTAAAGTTCAAGGTTTCTCTTAGCTCTAAATAAATCGAATCTTGCTGCAAGGTTAAGAAGACTATCGTGAACATCTGGGCCCATAACCCGTATCACCGATTGTCATTTGTTTAAGTTCTAGTAATTTAGGTATTCATGCACAATGACGTTTCTCCTGCTGTTTTGGCCTGTTCATTCCTTTCCGATCGCGTGAATATTTACAAAGGCAATGTTTAATTTGAGCGCAGATCAAAAATCTAAACAGAATTCTCATTTAATTTCTCTATTATGCTGCCAAAGAGGACCATTCGTCTAAATTCCAGTCTCGCTGATTTAAATCACTTCAAGTTAAATTAAACGAACCAAGAATTCACGTTCAACTTGAATCATCAAACCTAAGCTTTATCTAATTTATAATAGTCAATTAAAAATTAAATTTTTAATCGAGGAAAGGCAGCTTTGTGAGGAAATAAAAATACAATAACGCCAACCGACCGGCCAGCTTAAAATCAACTTGATCCCAACTCAAACCAACTGACAGATTGAAATTTTTCATTATTCGGCCGACCTTGAGGTTTCTTTGTGGCCTACAAACAATCGCGGACAAGAATGGATTGACACATCCACGTTGGCCGGTTTGTTCCACCCAGAAGACCTCGAAAGGTACGAACAAAATTTTATTGCCTAAAATTAAAGAAATAATAAAACGAGAGGTTAATTTTACGCGCGCGTCCCTGATCCGTTATCCCTTATATGGAGAGCGACACAAAAAATTGGATAATTAATGGTTGCACTTTTTCCTAAATTATTTTATGCCTACAGCAGTGTGCAATAAATCTGTTAGAAAATGTTAATGATGATTGAAGGCCTTGATTTTTCCTAATTCGATTTTTTTAAATTTTCGCGCGACCTTCTGCGCGTTGTCGAAAGGGAGCGAGCGCGAGGAGCGACATCTGTGGGGAGGGGTGGCCGAACGAATTAATTAAGTAAAAATAACGAAAAGTGAAAATGCCAGATAGAAAGTTGATCGAGTGATATAGGTATCAATCACGCGAAATCAAAATTATTGTCAATCGGATTGACGTTGAGTGAGTGGTTTTGATATGTCAGACGTCAAAATTAAAGGGAACGATATGCTAAAGGCGAGTTTACGAAATAAAGGCAGCGAGTGTGTGTGTGTGTGTCGCAAAAACGACACACAAAAATAATCATCACAAAAAGGCAATACAAGTATAAATAAAAGTGTAGTCGGTGTCCCAGTAACCAGTGTCACACAGTCGTGTTTTTATTGTCACAGATAAACAAGGTGTTCGCGGTTGGATTTATGTAGGCTATCGCCGATTCAAATCTCTGATTTGCCATTGAAGTGTTTAAACTTTCTATGGATTTACAATTAATTTTATGTACGAGCTCAGACGCGCACGTAATTGTATTCAAATGCAGCTCTACACGCCGCCTTAACTAAAACTTTATGTACATAAAACTTCGTACATCCTTTATTTTGCAAAATGCAAAAGCGAGACAACTTTATTTTCAATTATTTAGGAACACAATTCTCCTTACTCCACACTCCAACTTATTGCTTATTTATTTTGTTTAAACGCTTTATTGCTCTTTTATGTTCGTTTTATTACCGCGATGATCGTGAGGTTCTGATTCAGTTTATGCAAGATTTATAGAAATTTTAAACGGAGCGCGAATAATACATAATGGCAAATCAAGATTCCAGTTTATTGCTCTTGCATTTTCAGTTTCTCAATCTCGCATTTTATCGATTTCTAAAACGATTAATTAATTCTTTCCATTCCTATTTCCTAATTCACGATCAACTTTACGTAAGCTCTAAAACACATCTCGGCAGCAGCGTAGAAGTAATTAAGTTGCAGAAGGAAAACACTCGTCGTCCCTTTCGTACTTCATTTCACGCCGCCTATAATTAACGACATAAACGTGTCGATAAATCAAAACCGTTAATGTTTTAATTACTAATTAAGATCTTACGAAAGTACCAGCTTCGTACTCGTACCTAGGGGAAACGCAAAATCTCGGGCATCGGGGAAGAGCTCTCCCGCTACCAGAACAAAAAAGACGACAAGGTCATTTTACCGACAAAAACCACAAAGTTAATCTAAACGCATTGTAATAAGTAGAAAAGAAGACCTTCGATAGGATAAAATATATACAAATAAATACAATACACAGCATAAAGAATTAAAATTCTACAACAAATCGCGAAAAAGTTGCGTCCGTCAGTCGTCCGTCAGCCGTCACCTTGAACCCGAACGAAAACGGAAAAAAGCTCACAATAAGACTGTTAAATTATTTCAAATTAGCTACATCAAAAATCAATTAGTCCCTATTAATTTTTATAAAAATCCTTTAACGGAGATTAAAGTCGTTCATCGCGAAAAAAAGAGATAATTGCTTACTTTTCGTCACAGATGACACCTGAAACGTGGAATTAAAAATCCCACTACATAACTTAACACTCGTTAAACTAATGATAATGAATAAATTATAGTGATTAAAAGCGAAATTCTTTTATTGTGTACTATTATCGCATAAAAAGTCGCCATTCAACAATTCAAACAATCGCCGTTGCAAATATAACGGAAACGTTAGCGCTTTTTACTTTTTAAACAATAATTTGGCAACCACGCACCAACCCAACAAAAGAACCAACCTGACCATCGTGGAATGCACAGGTAGATGAGGTTATTATCATCTATCGCGAAGCAAAATATGAATAAAGTCACCAAAAATCCACGATGATTGCTTCATAACCGAAGATGTTTTGGTCAAAAGTTTCACCACAAACTCATAAAATTGTAAATTAAAATTGGGTCCTTAATAATACGACCGCTAACCTTAAAAACGCCTTCGTTTTTAATTTACTGCCACCGTAAATCAGATTTTTTTTGTCTACCTGAAAATCACGCAGAAATCGTACGGAATTTCCTGTTTGGTTACGATACAGTATACCTATACATTTAGTGGTAACGCAAAATTAAATCATCGCTATTAACGGAAATAACGAAATGACGGCCGCAGTGCAGATCAAGTGTGACAATTGGCTCAACGAATCGTAGTAGCCGCTGTAACTGTAACGCCCGTTAATCAACAATGTAATAAAAAAATTGTCAACAATCGGCCGTTACAGAATACTTTTATTTATCCGTTAGGACAAATTTCTGACTTAGCCCTTTACATCTAACGGCAGAGAAATGGTAAATTACATAATTTTTGGAATTGGCCTAGCAGCAATTGAAACGATCAACTGTTAATTTAACATCTCCTGTGGATGGTTCTGGATTTGGCCGTAGGACCGTATAACTGCTGCGGTAGTATCTGACATTTCTTAGTTTCTTGGCTCGGATATCTGCTGAACATCGGCGGCACACAATTTTAGTGTGGTTTCGGTCGGTAAGTTTGTAACCTAAGGTTAGAGAATCTGCCGACAATTGCACTGACAAATCAAAATCACCTTACCAACTTTAGTGTTGATGGATCCGCACACAAAAAATTTTTGTCACCGCCGGGAATCGAACTTGGCATGACCAGCTGAACTACTCATCTGCAGTGCCTCCCCCTGAGGGCTTATGCGTGCAGCTGCTTGTATGTATAACAGAGGAACAGCCAATACAGCATACGCATTACATTTTTACGGTTTTTAGCCTTTTTTACGCACATTTTTATGTTTAAATTTGTAATTTACGCCTTCTACCATTGCTACAGCTCAACCAAGCTAAGAAAGAACGCAGAAAATATGCCAACTAATTTGATAAAAATTTGAATGAACCAATGAACGTTGAGTTATATCTCGAGTACATTTTGTTGTAAAAGTTACAAATCGTTGCGTGTGTTTCAATTTTTTGTCGTTGTATGTCTTATTCAGTTTATTCAAAAAAACTTCTTCATCTGAGTGTACACTTTTAATTTTAGCAGCGCCAGGCACGCTCCTAAAGTAGGTTCTAACGTACTTTACTGCCTACGACGGACGGCACTAAAGTATTTTGATGACGCCTTCCATCTTTTTGCTTAATAGCATTCTTAGCTGGTTAGTTAAGTCCGCATTCAACACGTAGTATGACACATTTGCAGACACTCAACCGATGAGGGAATCGCATGGGGAACCCTCCAGTACAGTGCATTTTCGCCAGTTAAAAAGTTAAATTTTCAAACCCTTTAAAGTGTCGTAGCCCCAACAGCCCGATATAATAGGAGCTAAATACACAGGACAGACAGACGTATATTTAGCGTTAAAAAATTCATTAACAAAAGAACCTCTACCGTATTTGTAGCTGTCGTTAGAATCCATTAAAAATTTTGTTTAAATTCAGACAAATTCTACTTCCACATCGCTTACGTTCGGCTGGGGGGTATTCCATACCCCCCAGACCCCCCCGGTCTACAGCAGTTAGAATGTGTAGGTAATTTGAACTTACGTTCTTCATTTAAAACTTTCTAAATCAATTGAAAATCGTCCTAGGGTTAGAGGTTGAAACGAGAGATTATAATTTTACTACCACATCGCTTACATTAGGCTGGGGGGTATTCCATACCCCCCAGACCCCCCGGTTTACAACAATTTGATTGTATAGGTCGTTTGAACTTATGTTCATCATTTAAAACTCTCTAAATCAATTGAAAATCGTTCTAGGGTTAGAGGTTGAAACGAGAGATTGAAGATTATAATTCTATTACCACATCGCTTCATTGGGCTGGGGGGTATTCCATACCGCCCAGACCCCCCGGTTTACAACAGTTTGATTGTATAGATCCCTTGAACTTGTGTTCTTCATTTGAAACTTTCTAAATAAATTGAAAATCGTCCTAGAATTAGAGGTTAAAGAAAGAGATTGATATAATTATAATTTTACTACCACAACGCTTACATTGAGCTGGGTGGTATTATACCCCCAGACCCCCCCCCCCGGTTTACAACAGTTTCATTGTATAAATCGCTTTATAGGTCAATTTATTTAAAAAGCCTTAAATGAAGAACATAAGTTCGGCGATCCATACAATCAAACTGTTGTAAACCGGGGGGTCTGGGGGGTATGGAATACCCCCCAGCCCAATGAAGCGATGTGGTAATAGAATTATAATCTTATCAATCTCTCTTTTCAACCTCTAATCCTAGGACAATTTTCAATTGATTTAGAAAGTTTAAAAATGAATAACATAAGTTCAAGCGACCTATACAATCAAACTGTTGTAAACCGGGGGGTCTGGAATACCCCCCAGCCCAATTTAAGCAATGTGGTAGTAAAATTATAATATTATCTCTCGTTCTCTCGTTTCAACCTCTAACCCTAGGACGATTTTAAATTTATTTAGAAATCCTTAAATGAAGAACATAAGTTCAGGCGATCCATACATTCAAACTGTTGCAAACCGGGGGGTCTGGGGGGTATGGAATACCCCCCAGCGCAATGTAAACAATGTGGTAGTAGGTAGAATTATAATCGTATCAATCTCACTTTTTAACTGTTTACAATAGTTTCATTGTATGGATCGCCTGAACTTATATTCTTCATTTAAGGTTTTCTAGTTCGAGGTTAACCTAATGCTAACCTGTAAGTTAGGTTAGTAACAATGTTAATGGTTAGGTTAGAGGTTGAAAAGACATTAATAACTGATAAGATTATAATTTTATTACCACATCGCTTACATTGGGCTGGGGGTATTCTATACCCCCCAGACCCCCGGTCTACAGCAGTTTGATTGTATACGTCACTTGAAAATCGTCCTAGGGTTAGAAGTTAACCTAATGCTAACCTAGAAGTTAGGTTAGAGGCGATGTTAATGGTTAGGTTAGAGGTTGAAGAGAGGGATTAATATGAGATTTTTGTACCAAAGAATACAGGGAGAAGGAAACCCAGCAATATTTGGTTAAACCTGATCATAGAGTCAAGCCTATACTTTAAAAACCATTTAAAGAACAACGGCTTAAGAACGACCAAGCCTGCGACGGCTCTCAAAAGACTGATTCCAAATAATGTGGACTGTACAAACAGAAGGTTCCTAGCATCCGTGGTATACTTGAATATACTATACTAAAATTTCAAAAATTCAGCGAATGATAATATTTATATTGGATTTATTTCATTCTGCACAGTCTTTTGCTTACAGATCACCGGCCACAGTTCAGCAGCGCAAAAGAAGAATTCAAGATTCACATTGATGAAAGACTAGCAAATCAAGTGAACTGGGGCAGTGCCGGATTAACCATAAGGCAGAAAAGGCAGCTACCTAGAGGCCCCACTTATTTTAGGAGCCCCGTGGACGCCACAAAAATATCGAAAAAGCTAAAATAAAAGGTCACTAACCCCATATGCAAGTAATAATTTTCTAGAAAGCCCCGAAAATATGTAACTGCTTAGGAACCCACAAATGTTTAATCCGGTCCTGAGTGGGGGCTATAAGAGTTTGCGGATACGTGGAACGACTTAATTGATTCTCTCCACGAGATTCACCCGCGGATGATAATTAGTATTGAACCGCACTGTTTAAAACTTTAATTTTTTGGAAAAATTTTAAAAAATCGTCTGTGGCGCTACTGTATTACATTTACCCTGCCAATTATTTTTCTTGCTTTCTCTCAGATTTCTAGTTTCGTATTTTTTTGTAAACGCAGCGTGAAATTACTAAGTTTAGATTTACTTACGCAGATTTTGGACTGCATTGGTTCACTCACCTGAAACAAAAAGACAAGATTAATTTTAAGAAAAGAAAAAAAAATTTTTGTATAAATAACTTTATCGACGTCAGTGGCGTAACTTCAGTTCCGGGGCTCAATTCCGACAGTTATGCGGAAGGAAACTCAAAAGCGGGGAAAGATTTAACTTCGACGTTTGTTGCATGCTCCAAACGTTCGGTCAGTTTCAGACGGATTTTTTAATGATTTTTGATTGTCCGCGTATTTGCTTATCGTAATCCATTTAAGTTTCCCAATTTTAATGCGGGTGCAATTAAATAAACGAAGCGTTTGATAATAATAAAAACGAGTTTGGAAATGAGCGAGCTTTAAGCATCAGCCTCGTCAATTTGTCATTCGGAAGCGCCGTTTTCAACTAAATGCACTTACAAAATCTTTATAATCAATTCATTGCATGCATGCATCAGAAAGCTTTTACGTTTATACCGTGGCAGTTTTAAAAATTTATTGCAGTCGTTAAGAATGCTTTTAGTTGGGCGATATCAAAAAGTTCGTATTAGTAAAAGAATACATCTGATAAAATTCAACCGAATCAAATTTTTTAAATTATAATTAGCAACACCGGAATGCTGCGCCCGTCAGGACTTTCCGAGGCACCCCCATATGCGCATCGTCAGAAAAAATAAAAGAAGTTAAAGCTGCTTACGCCCTGCAGAGAGGGATGAATCCACCTTAACCCGGTTTGACATATTTCATAAATTACGCGCACCTTCTACCTGCGTTCTTGGGATTCAAAATGGTAATAAATTGAAAAAAGAAAGAATTTTCAAAGTAATATTTAGTTAGAAAAAATTATTAGTAGTTGTGGCGCTTTTAATCGGTTATTTTAAAATTTAGATCTCCTGCCAAGTGTTTAATTAAATTTAATTTATTATGATTAACGGCCTCCGTGGTATGTATGAATTAACCTGTCTATAATTTTAAAATCTATGCAACAGACTTAAATATTATCTACCACTTGCTTTGAAATTTGATAGCCATCTATCCATTGTGTTCGAGACCCGACGTGAATTTAGAAAAAAAATCCGGTTTTCGAATTTTTAATCCTCGCGCGGACTGCCGGCCGATACGCATTTGGCCGGCCCTCGTACGGAGAAGATACGGATGTAAATTTGATTGAATTAAATGCTCGTGTGAGAATGTTTTGCTGTCAATTTTCAAGGTGCATCATGGTCAAGTGCAACTAATAAAGTCGCCATTATTATTAGCAACATTTGTATGAGTAAACGACGAGCAAGTCGAGTGAAAAAGGAAATATACGGGTCCGTTTAATAAATTAATTAAATAAGGTGTTTTATAGATCTGTAGGATCGCTGACCATTAACTGCAGAAACTACTACCCAAAGTTGATGATTCCACATTCTTGATTTTACCCAACGAATCTTGATATAACATGAGACAAACACACACACAGGTACACACGGTCGGTTCTCAAAGAAGTGGGCCGAGATCGTGAATAACTGAAGTGTCTACTGTCAATTTGCGATATACAATTCACCGTGTGTATTTTATGTTTATTGAAACACAAAATCACGATTCTTGCTGCACTTTCTACTTCGTGCATGCAGAAACTGGAACATTTCAAATCGAACGGTTAAATCAAAGCTCATCCGGATTCGAAATTAAATTAATTCTCGTGTTATTTTCATTAAACAACAGAATTTCACTTGCCTACCAGAGGATCTCTCCGTTAGATGTTCCAAATTTCACAAAGCGCCTTTCCATCGACAAATATCTTCATTTCACATTTCTCTTTAATTCCGGCTTAAAGCACGAAAAAAGACCTGTTATTGGCTTTTCGCTAATATCTCGAAAACGGTTCGTTCTAGCCAAAAGGTGTTTATATACAAAATTTAAGCTGGCTAAATTTTCTACAAAAATGTTCCTATTCATTTTATTCGTATTTGTTCTAGTTTTCGAGATATTCGTAAATTTTCAAAAAACCTTTTTTCTTTTACTTTTTTTTACAACTTCACATCATAACTTATTAATCGTTCATTTGAGAAGAAAATCTTCGTAGAAAAAGTTGTAGAGTATTAAATTTCCTTGAAAATGAGTATATTTTTTCTTTTCTTCTGCGCTAAATGAGATTACGGATTTTTGTTGCAGTCATGGGTAATGAATTTGATTTAATCGCATCCAGCCGAAAGAATTAAATATACAATTATCCAAATATGCAATTATACAAAACTCTGAACAAATTGCCACCTGCTGCCGTTGAAAACAACTACTTAGGCACTGGAGGGTATTCCATACCCCCCAGACCCCCCGGTTTGGGAAACCAATTGTTTTAAATTTAAGAAAAATCATCTAGTGTTTATCAAAATAAAACTATCTAGCACACAAAAAGGTTTTTTATTTCAACCATATACAATGGCAACCTACCAAAGTGTACTGGGGGGTATTCCATACCCCCCAGACCCCCCGGTCTCAAAACAACAAAATTGTGTGCACGATTAATTTTTTCAACTGAGAGTATTCTTTCGTTCGGAATAACACCAATATATTAATATGTCACGGCACTTCAGCACTACAAGCGTGAGAGCTATTTTAGCAGTGGTGGCTGTTACCTGTCGAGCGATGAGGCGCCAAACTCCCAAAACGGATATTTTAAAATTATTACTAAATTTAAAATACAATAATTATTTATATTTCCAATTCGGAATAAAACAAAACTTGTATAATACAAAATGTCCCCAGCTACGTTTGAACACAATTATTGGGTACCACAGAGTATTTGATACCTCCCAGACCTTCGCATTCAAAACCCAAAGATTTATATGTAATATTATCTGTACGTCATAACTTATATTAAATAAGAAATTGTCGCTACGCAAAATAAATATTTACATGTTTTTGATTGATTTATGTCAAGTCAAGTAAGAAAAAGTACAAACCGGGAGGTCTGGGGGGTAATCACACGATCAATTTGGTTACCCATTTTAGAAAATAAAGGTTTATTTAAAATATTAAAATATTAAGTTTTCAGTTTATCGTAATAAATTCATCTAAATGATATATAAGTACACACCGGGGGGTCTGGGGGGTATGGAAAAAATGAATATAGTCCCCTTTAAGGCTGAACTATTAAAATTGACTTGAGTATCCCAGTAATGTCTGGATCATCATTTATTTTTTAAATTTCCGAGTACAGAAAAATAATATTAGCTGCTTACCAAAATTGAGAGTAAAGCAATTAGTAGTACCCCCCCCCCCCCAGAAATCCCCCCGTTTTAGAGAATAAAGGTTTACATGCATGATCTGTAATTGATTTTATTACGAAGCTTTTGTTTTTTCATAATAAATTCATCTAAATGTCATAAAAGTACATACCGGGGGGTCTGGGGGGTATGGAATACCCTCCAGTGCACTAATAATGAATATAATCTTCTTTTTTAAGATTCAACTATTAAAATTAACTCCAGTATCCCAGCAATGTTTGGATTAACATCGAGATTTAAAATTTCTTAAGTATAAAATGAAATTGCTCGAAACCCCCTCCCCTTAGTTTAAAAAAAAATAAAGAATTATGTTTTACGAAATCGATCTGCATTGTTATGGTATTAAATAAAAAAATTTCACTTTGGTGATGTGTAATCTACTCTTGAGGGCTTGAAGATTAAAATTGTTCGGAAGAATTTCGTTAGGGTGGAATCTCGTTAATCCGTTCATGCACGTCAGTGGTAGACATACAAAATTCGAATATTTCGTAAAATCCATCAGAATATTAAGTTTTCAAATATCACAAGACAGTGAAACTACTATGACGAATAATAGATTTTGATTTCTATCGGAGGAAACTCGGAAGAGGTAGAGAAATACGGTAATTGAACATCGGACGGTTTGTCAAGCAGAACAAAAGAACTTCTGGGCGTCCCTCGTAATGAAAAAATACGAGTTTGATTTATTTTACTTGTTTCCATTAACAAATACAATAAATCAATAACTTGTGACTGGGATTTCAATGCCGAATTAATTTCGTTACTGCTAATCGTAATTAATTGTCAAAACTGGTGCTTCGCAGTGACTTTTCGTTACAAGATTAAAATAATTTATATTTATGTGTAGGGCAAAAAATTTAAAAAAATTTTCTCAACTTGAATGCTTGTTGTGACTATTCAATAAAATTTAAAACTAACCTTTTTAATCATTTTGATGAATGGTTTCTATAATTGATTAATCGACATTTTTAAATGACAGTTAAATAAATACAATATTATTATTAATGATTTATCGAATCGGAGAATAAAAAAAATTCATAAAAACGCCACTCGAACCCTCCAGAGAGGTGAAGTTACGCGCGTACGGGGGACGCTCGCAAATAAAGCGGGATGCGATTTTTAAATGCGATAATTTATAACCACTATCGTGCGGTTCGCTTAAAATATGATTACATACTTCTGGATGTGCCTTCATATCTAATAAAATATGAAGCTTGTATATTACACGTATAAGTGATAACTTAACATCTTATTAGAACGACTGCACGCAACGTTTAACTTAAGTAGTTTATTTCACGCCATTTTATTGTTTTACTTTCTTTTTTATAATATAAAAGCTACAATTTATTACCGACTTGGCTTAATTGAATTTATTTGTAGAAGCCAATCGGTTCGCTTTGGGGGCTCTTCGCTTCGAAACGTCTCGGACTGTGCAGTCGAGAGCGCGGACAGCGCCGCCGACCACGCCCACCGCAATTTTATGAACTTTTGGTCTAAAACCGAAACGTTCGCTTCCTGCTTCACATATTCGCAATTCATTTTATCCGAGTTGTCACGCCTGACGACCATTGAAATTAAAATTATCATGCTGTTTATGAACCGAACGTGACTTATTTTACATAAATAGTGGATAAAATCGCTGCAGTAAATGGTGTATTGCGAAATTCAAACAAATTTTAAAAGTCGCTCGTTATATTCCATTCTGTCAATCAAATTGTTTATCCATATACAGAGAGTTTACTTTCGATGCTCTCGAAGCGATGTTGATAGTCCTGACAAGTTTCCCTAGCATGTTGCTCGGAGAGATGATAACAGGATGCTCTCGCAGTGGGATAAACTTAATTAAAACCTAGCGAGGGCAATTACTCCTTTGATTAAACTTCAAACCACTGCTGTTACGCTTTTACCATTTCAATAAATTTTGTTAAACGGTCGAGTGCAACTAATAATTTTTATTTAATTAAACTTCATATTTATGGTGGCCTTGCAGTATTTAATTATAACTTCCTCAAATCACAACGGCTCTTTAGGGCATTTTCCAATTACCTCTTTCAAAATGCAAGAAACAAAAATTTGGAAAAAAAAGTCCAAGACGACTAAGACGAATTAAACCATTACGTTGATTAAGAAGATATCGGGCTGCGCACCCCCGGGGGGCCCGTTCGCCTCTCTCCCGGTTGTAAAAAACATTTTTGTTGTCTGCATTCTTTAGCATAGCAAAAAAATGACAATCGTCTTCAGCACCACTCGACAAAGTAAACATCGAAATAGCAAAAAATTGAGTTTTCGCTATAATTCATCATTAAAGCACAATAACGCAAAATTTCGATATCATTTATAATAATTGCGCGGCTCGCTCGAAATTTAAACTAAAAAATTAAATTCATCAAAGTAGTTGTGCGTTAATCAATCAAGAATGCTTGAAGGAACAACAAAACAAAATTCGGTCTTACGAGGGGAGGTTCGAAAATAAAACTAGCGCAAAAAAGTTGTTCGGAATTTCGCTACGAGCTACGCAATCGTGTAACTTACATTTAAATTGTTTTCTAATTATCCATTAGTATGTGGTAATTCAGGTAAATGCAAGTACTACAAATTTAGTTCGATGTAATTAATTATTTACATGAACGTTAATTTAATTTACGTCTTTGTTTAGCTACTGTAACAGTTGAACAGCCGCTGGACGATCCGATGCTTAGGGTCGGGTTATCCGCGCGAAAATTTAGAAATTGCGAGCAGTTTCCGTTGTGAACCAATAACTCCAACACCCGCATTCCGAGGGAGTATAAAATATCACTTTCTCGATATGTCTTTGCTTACAAAAGACAAAGCAGGAGTTTCTTGTTTAATTGTCGCCCACACAACTTTCACTAGCAGCTGGCGTTGTTGTTTTATAAGGAAAATGAGAATACAAATGGATTTGTGGTGCAAATTAGTTTCCAACTTTGTCAGAAATTGCGCAAAACTCGTGCTTTTCATCGGCAAGCTGCCGATTTTGTAAGCGTAGGAAGCAGACGACCGAGTTAATTTATATTTTCACGAGGAAGTTCCCGTCAGCAATGACGGCTCGATTCTAAAACGATTCTTATCTTATTTTCTAAAAGTAATTAACATTGCTACCATATTTCGTATACATTTGGGATGAAACTAAAAAATTTTCAAATGAAATTCTGATGATTTGCGCATTTTCTGAAATTGCGCATCCAGAAAGAAAAAATAAAAATCCATTTTACCACAAAACTTATTAGACGTTTTTTGTTGCAAATTTCGTTGTCATCAATTTTGTTTATATACAATTTTTTATTTTGTAGCGTCGCTTCTGACTTACAGCGGCTTAAACATGACTTTGAAAAATACAAAACATATTGTCATCTATATCTCGGAAACGGTGCGACCAAATGAAAAAATGTATAGGAACAAAAATGTAGAGAATAAAATTTACAAGAAAAAATGTCTCCTCATTTTTTTTATCTTATCGCACCATTTCCGAGATACGGCAATATTTTTCGTATTTAACCTAGTCATGAGGTTTAAACAGCTGTCAGTCAGAAACGGCGCGACAAAATAAAAAAATGTATAGTAACAAACTAGAAGGCAACAAAATTTTCAACAAAAAATGTCTAATAAGTTTTGTGGTAAAATGGATTTTTATACGTCAAAAAACGGCTTGAAAACCGGCAACTGGCACTGCCAACATACAGTAGCGGTCATGGAAATTGCATTGGGAATATTATCGAATTAAAAATTCTTAATAATAAAGAATAGAAATAGATTTTGGTTTAAAACTTATAAGTTCAAAAATACATTTTCCTATTTTCCTAATCACAAAGCTAGCTTTTCAAACCGGGGGGGTCTGGGGGGTATTCCATACCCCCCCCCCCCCAGAACATTAGTGATTGTGTTCAAAAAACGAAAAGGTGTTATTAAATTTCAAATCAGAAATCTTAGATTTTTAGAAATTAGATTTCCGGTTTGAAGCTAGACAAAGCTACAAACTCTGGTGTACTGGGGGGTATTCCATACCCCCCAGACCCCCCGGTTTGAAAAACGTAGCTTTGTGTGCTTATTGTGTTTATATTGTGTCTGGATTTTATTACGAGTCACAGTATGTACCGTACCGTCGAAAGAATCAGCTATTCATCAACTTTTATGTAATAAATCGAAATTTTAAAATGCACACAAACCGCCGGTCTCTAATACCGGGAGGTCTGGGAGGTATGAAATACCACCTAGTATAACAAAAGCTGCGTTCCAGGACAACTGAGAACATTCAAGTTCCTTTAATCCAGAGTTGGCAATAAATTATGTATTTAAAAATTAACAACGATTTTGAATGTTTTGTTTGGGAGGGCGGCGCCTCATCGCTCTTCCTGTATCAACCGCCACTGTCGTCAGTATTAAAGGTTCTTACTACCTTACAGTTTTACACACTTGTGACGAATAATGAAGATTTACAATTGGATAATATTTTTTGTAGAATTCATAAATGAAATAAATGTCAAAAAACCGTAAAAAAACAATTAAAGCAGTTGTTAGTAAACCCGAGGGGGAAACCGCAAGACAAATTTTTAAAAAATTTCTTCAGATTTCCTTTTGCATTGCCTCGAGATTCGTAAGAAACTCTTTTTTTACAAGAGATTTTCTTTTACTTAAAAAAAGTTTCGCTAAGATTTTCCTATATTTCATCAGATTTTCGTGGATTTTCTCAGATTTTCCTTCACTTATACACCAAATTGCTTCTGCGGTTTCGCCCTCGATAAAACCATGGTTGCCATAGCAACCGCATGTGAAATTTCACCCATTCAGAACCACCTTACAATAAAAACCAATTGTTTTGTAATCTCGGTGGGTTTTTAGATTTTTCTAGGTACTGAAAGTTGTATTATGTGACGATTTATATTAACACAATCGTCAACAAACCGTCAACCTTTTAAGTAAGGAAGTTCCCTGCACGAAATTAAATTTAAAATTTGTCAAACAATTGACACTGCTTCAAGATTTGTATTCGAGCGTCCGTCAATAGGGGAAGATTTCCTGCTTGGACAAGTTGTCAAGTTATTGACAATTGTCAAACACTTGAGTGAACTTCTAATGAAGAGTTAGCTAAACAGAGTTTTCTAATTTAGTTCAATTTGCAATGAAGAACAATCGTCAGCGATGATAGGGGAATTTTTTCTGCTTTGACAAATTGTCAAGTTGTTGACAATTGTCATCACTTGAGTGAACTTTCAGGGAACTGTTGCTGAGCAGATTTAATTTTAAACTGAACAGTATTTTCTAATTTAGATCGTTAATAATAAACGAACGCGTCCGCAAGTAGAAAAACATTATTGCATTGACAAGTTGTAAATTTTTTGACAATTGTCACCGTTTTGACAAGTTTGCCGTGAATAGTTGCTGAGGAATGAAAATTTTTAAATTAAAAAAAGTTTACTGAGTTGGTTCAATTTGCAATGTGGGCAACACCCAGGCGTCCGTCCATAAGGAAACATTTTCTGCTTTGACAAGTTGTGAAGTTGTTGATAATTGTCACATACTTAGTTTATTTGCATTGAAAAGTTGCTGAGGAATGAAAATTTGTAAGCTAAACAGAGTTTTCTATTTAGTTCAATTTGAAATGTCGACGTTAATCACGACGCGGGCGTCTGCCAATAGAAAAACATTATTGCATTGACAGGTTGTTGGCAATTGTCACCACTTTGCCAAGTTTTTCCATGAAAAGTTGCTGAGGAATAGAAATTTGTAAATTAAAAAGTGTTTACTGAGTTGATTCAATTTGCACTGTGAGCAACACCCGGGCTGCCGTCCATAGGGGAACATTTTCTGCATTTACAAGTTGTGAAGTTGTTAACAATTGTCACAACCTTAGTTTATTTGCATTCAACAGTTACTGTGAAATGAAAATTTGTAAGCTAAATAGAGTTTTTTAATTTAGTTCAATTTGCAATGTTGACGTTAATAATACACGACGTGGGCGTCCGCCAATAGAAAAACATTATTGCATGTAAAGTTGTTGACAATTGTCACCGCTTTCAAGGTTTTCCATGAACAGTTGCTAAGAAATGGAAATTTTTTAAATTAAAAAGTGTTTACTGATTGGGTCAATTTGCAATGTGGCCAACACCCGGGCGTACCTTCATGGGGGAACATTTTCTACTTTGACAAGTTGTAAAGTTGTTGACAATTGTCACATCCTTAGTTTATTTGCATTGAACAGTTGCTGTGGAACGAAAATTTGTAAGCTAAACAGAGTTTTCTGATTTAGTTCAATTTGCAATGTTGACAACTGTCAATGACCCGGGCGTCCACCTATACAGGAATATTTTCTGCTTTGACAAGTTGTGAATTTGTTGACAATTGTCACACCCTTAGTGTATTTACATTGAACAGCTGCTGCTGAGGAATGAAGATTTTTAAGCTAAACAGAGTTTTCTCAATGTAGACAACAAGAAAAGTTTTCGCCTCGGGCGCCACTTATTAGGTGGTAAACGTAATTAAAAGAAAATCAGGATTATTTTAATAAGAGTTTTAATTAAACTGAATTTATCATTTGCAGGTTTTTCTGCTTTTGAAAGGAAACGAGTTTTGTCATGCGATTATGTTTACTATTTTATGTGTATGCGAACAATAATCAATTATTCTTGTATTTATCATATTATCTACATTACCTATACGGCAATTTAGCCGACAGGTAAAAAAAATGGAAGATATGAAATGCATTATGCATTTGAGTTGGTTTACTTGCTGACATTACTCCACTTAAGCTCGAAATAATTGTTAAGGACGTTGAAAATTCCACTCGGAGAATGTGGAATAGAATTTTTAAATAAATCGCCATTGTAAATTATTGAGATGCAGACAAGACTTTGTTACAATTTTTACACCATCTTGAAATACATCACCCGGTGACGCGCGCTTTTTGTTCTCCGCAAATTATTTTTTATAATCGAGTGCGTAGGGGGGGCTTCACCGGCGAAGAATACGTGACAAAAATCTGTGCTAAAAATTTCTACATAACCCGCGGGTTAAACGAAATTAAAAAATTCCGCCAATATCCATTTGACCTCTTTGAGGATTTTTATGGTTCCATGCACAATACATGACAAAATATAATAAAGTCGAGTACCCATACCACTTATTGTTCGGTACATTTTTTACATAACAATGCTGAAACGGTATAATTTTAGCAATTTTTTTTACCAAGTACCATTTGTTGAAGTTTAACATGGGCGTCGACAAGTCTTTGTTGCAATCGTGCAAGCCTCGGGTTCTAAACAACGAATTGTTTCTACTCTGTGACAACTAACAATTAAGCCTCACTTATAAATTTTTTCCCGTTATTTTTCTCACGTAGTCGAATCGAAAAATCGCGTTTTGCAAAAAGGGGGCACCCGAAACCGATTCGAATTTGCCGCCGCGTTTCGACCGTTGAACTTTTTTGACTTGGCGTTGAGAGGCAATAATTCACGATAACTCCAAAACCCTCACTTTGCGCGCCGTGATTTATCGTAAAAGAAGCGAAACAATTTTTTTAATTTAATTATATGCGTTTCGATAGTTTTTATTTGATTTTGGGTTTATTAACCCGGCTCGATACCAAATTATCGCTTTATGAAACGACGTGTTTGTAATTTGGTGTTTTACAAATTGACGCTAATGAAACCTGCAAACGTAGTAATAAAATCGGTAGTAATAAATTTATTGTCCGCTAACGAGAACGAAAAATATGTCGAGATTCCGCGCGTAAATTTTGTGACTTCACCTCGTAGGTCGCCGGAAAATAATTTAAAATATTCTTTAATCGCCCGCAGTTTAGATATTCGGTAGTTTTAGAAGAAAACGTCGAATAATTTATTTTATTTTTAATAATTTTTTATTGCCGGCAGCGGCATTCCTTATTTTTATTAAATACTGCGCTATCTCGAAAATAGGATTTAAAGTAAAAGTATGTGAATAAAAAAAATTATACGAGCGTTACCGATTATTTTCCTCTTGTGGGTATCGAGCGACTACACAGTAAGAAATCCATTTCGATTTTATGGTTATCGGTAAACGACATGCTTCTTTTTATTACCACTCTCCTAGAGTTCAATCTGTCGTTAATCGAATAAAAACCATTGAAATGCTTCAGACACGAAATTCTTCTTCTTTCGTCAAAATGGCGCGGCTCGCTAATTTATAACTTAGCACATTCTTCTTCCCATGAACACTGCAAACTGAGGGGAAAGTACAAGATTTTCTCAGCTTTCCTCTTAGATTGCTTCGAGATTTCCTTTCGAAAAAGTTGAAAAAGTAAATAAAAAAGGGTATTCCTAAGATTTCCCTTCACTTGTACACCAAATTTCCCCAGAGGTTTCCCTCTCGGTGCTGAGATTTCATCCTGCTTGAAGATGGAAGGATGAGTAGGTTGTTAACATGCTTCCTTCATCCTTTCTTGTTTTTTTTCTCTCTTTCCTTACATTTTGGGACAGTCAACTTCGGCTGTTTTCGCAAACTAGTGATGTTATTGGTTTTCCGGTTACCAATGGATTACCGTCCAGGTCAGAATCAATTTTGCCCGTTTTCGGAAGATTTGGAAGTTCTGTCATTCTCCAGCTCTCAAGGTGGTTGCCGGTGAGGTTTTTATCGAATCTTACAAAACACAATTGTATATCAGGAATTCTGAGGAATATTCCATACCCCCAGACCCCCAGATTGACACTTATGTACATTTATTGTCATTTCAGTTGACATCTCAGTTGACCGGATCAGTTGTACCGGAATTGTTCAATTGGTTTTGAAAAAATTTTCAAATTATTACAACTACCGTATTACCGTTACGAAGGGTCACTGGTAATCTTCATTCAAAAAGTCGACTAAGTTCTGCTTTTGCCTATGCCCGCAATTGTGTGTTAAGCTTTTTTCAGGTTTAACTTGAAAAATATCGATTTCAGAACAAAAATATGGTAACCAAAGTTGTAGAAAATTGAATTTTCTACAACTTTTGTCTTCACGAGTTTTGGTTAAAGTTAAAGATGGCCGAGTTATTCAAAAAAAACATTTCATAAAATTCAAAAGCGCAGAGCATTTTTCAGGTTTAATTAAAAAAAATATCGATTTCAGAAAAAATATACGAAAACCAAAGTTATTGGAAATTGAATTTTCTACAACTTTTGTCGTCATGATTTTTCGTTAAAATTGAAAATGGCCGAGTTATTCAGGAAAAACAGTTTTTCAAAAAATATTGTAAGCATTTTTCAGTTTTAATTTAAAAAAATTGATTTCAGAAAAAATATACGAGTACCCAAGTTATTGGAAATTGAATTTTCTACAACTTTTGTCTTCATGTTTTTTCGTTAAAATTGAAAATGGCCGAGTTATTAAAAAAAAAACATATTTTATGTAATTCAAAATAACGCCTCTTTTTTCAGGTTTAATTTGAAAAATATCGATTTCAGAAAAAAAATACGGGAACCAAAGTTGTAGGATATTGCATTTTCTACAACTTTTGTTTTCATAATTTCTCTTTAAAATTGAAAATGGCCGAGTTATACAACGAAAGCCATTTTTCATAAAATTCAAAAGTGCAGAGCTTTTTTCTGGTTTAATTTTAAAAATATCGATTTCAGAAAAAAAATATGGTAACCAAAGTTGTAGGTAATTGAATTTTTTACAACTTTTATCTTCATGATTTTTCGTTAAAATTATAAATGGCTGAGTTATTAAAGAAAAACCATTTTTTAAATAGTTCAAAATGGCACCCTTTTTTTCAGATTTAATTTTAAAAAAATCGATTTTAGAAAAAAAATATGGCAACCAAAGTTATTGAAAATTGAATTTTCTACAATATTTGTCTTCGTGATTTTTCGTAAAAATTGAAAATGGCCGAGTTATTCAACGAAAGCTATTTTTCATAAAATTCAAAAGTGCACAGCGTTTTTCAGGTTTAATTTTAAAAATATCAATTTCAGAAAAAAAATATGGTAACCAAAGTTGTAGGTAATTGAATTTTTTACAACTTTTATCTTCATGATTTTTCGTTAAAATTAAAATTGGATGAGTTTTTCAAGAAAAAACATTTTTCATAAAATTCAAAATGCCGCTGCTTTTTTCAGATTTAATTTGAAAAATTTCGCTTCCAGAAAAAAGTACGGGAACCAAAGTTGTAGGAAGTTGAATTTTTGACAACTTTTGTTATTACGAATTTTCGTTAAAATTCAAAATGGCAGAGTTATTCAAGAGAAACCATTTTTCATAAAATTCAAAAGTGCACAGTTTTTTCAGGTTTAATTTGAAAAATATCGATTTTAGAAGAAATATACGGGAACCAAAGTTATTTGAAATTGAATTTTCTACAATTTTTGTCTTCATGAATTTTTGTTAAAATTGAAAATGGCCGAGGTATTCAAGTAAAACTCATTTTCATAAAATTTAAAAGTGTACAACTTTTTTCAGGTTTAATTTGAAAAATATCAATTTTAGAAAAATTATACGGCAACCCAAGTTGTTGGAAATTGAATTTTCTACAACTTTCGTCCTCATGATTTTTCGTTAAAATTGAAAATGGCCGAATTATTCAAAAGAAAATTCATCTTTTATGTAATTCCAAATGGCGCCTCTTTTTTCAGGTTTAATTTGATAAAATATCGATTTCAGAAAAAAAATGCGGTAACCAAAATTATAGGAAATTGAATTTCCTACAACTTTTGTCTTCACGATTTTTCGTTAAAATTGAAAATGGCCGAATTATTCAAGTAAAACTATTTTTAATAAAATTGAAAATGGCGCGACCTTTTTTCAGGTTTAATTTGAAAAATATCGATTTCAGAAAAAAAATGCGGTAACCAAAATTATAGGAAATTGAATTTCCTACAACTTTTGTCTTCACGATATTTCGTTAAAATTGAAAATGGCCGAATTATTCAAGTAAAACCATTTTTAATAAAATTGAAAATGGCGCGGCCTTTTTTCAGGTTTAATTTGAAAAATATCGATTTCAGAAAAAAAATACGGTAACCAAAGTTGTAGGAAATTGAATTTCCTACAACTTTTGTTTTCGCGATTTTTCGTTAAATTTGAAATTGACCGAGTTGTTAAAGGAAAACCATTTTTCATAAAATTCAAATGCAGGATTTGGTCGACTTTTTGAATGAAGACTACCAGTGACCCCCCCCCCCCTGCTGATTTCTGATTTCCGTAGTTCTATTGCAAGAACAAATGCATTTACGCACCCCCCCCCCCAAAAAAAACGGCTCAAAAGCAAAGCAATGTATTGAATTCGACGTCAAAATTTGAAATTTTATTATTTTATTTCGATATTTCAAAAAAGCCCCAGTTGGCGCCCCGGATGTCAAAACCAAAGCGCAGCCAGCGATCGTCAGCTCGGTACCAAATTGGCGTCCGAGCAGGGAAGAAGAAAAGAAATGTATTTAGAAATAAAAATGATTGATCCAATTTGCAGAAAATCATTGATAGTACGATGCCACAATTTTAATGACCGCGCTACCGGCACAATTCCAGTCCATCCATCATAAATTTGACAGTAGAGTATCGTTTTTTTTTATCGACTTAATAACATACGTAAGGTAACCGTGAATGAGATTTAGAGATTTCGAAATGATATTAATGATTTTGGAGAGAAAGAAGAAACCTTCGTGGGAATTTGTTAATTGTTGTAATGTTGGTTTTTTGTTTCTGTACGCAACGAAACGAAAATGTAGATTTTATCGTCCGTCGTTTGGGTTATCGGAAGAATAGCGGTGATTGAGGAATGTATCTTGAGTGACACCGACCAAGATGATATCAGTTAGACAAACCTGTGTTGTGTGGTGTGACAAGATCCAGTCTGCATCGAATAATCCTTACACGTTGTGTTGGGTACAAATTCTAACGTTCTCACATCCGCGTCAAAATATGGGCGAATGTACTTGCAAATTGTTCGTGATGGTGTAAAAAAATCGACACGCTTGTAAGTGTTTAAGTTTGCGTAACCAAATAAATTTATTTTTATTATGGAATTAATAGAGCCAACCTAATTGGCGTATCACCACGTTCGTTCTTGCAGTAGCAAAATAGTTACTCCGATAGAAGAAGAATGGAATGCACCAATTGAATTGTTAATGTGGCGCTGTATCTATGGGGCAATGTGCTCGCCGAATAACAAATTAAGAAGCACTCGCTACTGCCGCTTCTTGCGGAATTTTTTTCGTTAATCAAGCAATTTTTGAAAATTGCAAAAATCGAAAAAACCTATCGAGATAAACACGCTTTTGATTAAGGAAGGTAATAACCGCCATTAAAACAAAATTACGATAACTGTAACTACGTCGAAACGAAATTAGAAAACATAAAATTTAAAAATAAAAAGCCGAGCGAATTTATTGCGTTAATAAAATTTTATTTATGAACATCGCATTGTCATGAAAATAATGATTAATAGGTTAATTCGACAAGTAAATAAGTAACGCATCTTTTAAGATTACAATGTCACGCGAGGTTACAATTAATACACAAAGTTTAAGGTCAAAATAAAGAATGTCCATTAATGCTGAAGCTTAAAACGAGATTACATCTTAGGGATTAATATCGCAAAAGGTGTGACTCGACTTCCAGCACTTTCAATTATTAATGTGTTGACAAAATATAATACAAGCTACGCTAATTCTTAAGGCGTGGTTACATTACTTGTCCATACTTGTCGAGTCGTTCGACCAAACTTCAATTTGCCGACCACGAAACCCTTTTTTCTACGAGTGTGAAATCTTCACCGATAGCATTTTGTTCACATAATTAAAACTTATTTGTTACCGTCCGATGGTGATTAATGCGAAAATGTTAGACTTTACAGTATTATTTGGCGGCAATTAATTTTGTATCGGGGAAAAGAGGCATTGCTTCGACGTTTTTGCCAATAACTTTTTGATATATTTTATAATCCTGCAGTTTACTAATTGACGTTAATACTTTCTATTCTTTAATCAATTCAAAAGTGGACACATTAGTGCTTAATGAGTAGAACAGATTAAATTTATGCTGATCCAAGTCGCAAAAAATTGCCTCCGCCGTAAGTGACTCGAATACGATTTTGCGTGGCGGAATCCTGAATTTTAATTAAGGCGGATAATAATCGATCACATCGTTGATTTTGCAGATTTGAAACAAAAGGGGGAGGGTAGTAAAAAAATATTATCAACTAAATGAATTGCCTGAAGGCCGCATCGATGTTGATCCGTCACTATCCCGTAACTTTCCAATATTTTAGGTTGGTAACTTACAATAAACCAATCGGAAATCCGTTTCTCAAGAGCAGGGTCAACTTGTTTCCTCCTCCGCCACTGTCTCGTCATTAACAGATTTTAACTTGACTGTTTTTGGGTTATATCTGAAATCTGATTAAATCCGAAGAAATCATAAAAAACAAGAAATTCAAGGAAATCTGTAGAAATCCAAGTAAATCTGAGAAAATCTTTGGAAACAGAAAATCAGGGAAACGCAGGTAATATTAGGAATTTGTGAAGAAATCTGATAAAATCCGAAGATATCGTAACAAACAAGAAATCTGAAAAAATCGTAGGACACATGATATTCAAAAAAATGTAAGAAATTCAAGGAAATTTGAGAAACTGCTACAAAAATCTTAGGAAACACAAATCACAAGAAATTGAAAAAAATCTAATAAAATCCGAAGAAATCGTTGGAAACAAGAAACCCAAAGAAATTTAGAACAATTTGAGGAAAAATCTGACGAGATCTGGCAAAATCCAAGAAAATCTTATGAAATTTTATAAAATACGAAAAATACTTAAGAAATCCCAGAATATCTGATAAAATCCGAGGAAATCAACGAAATCTTCGGAAATAGGAAATCCGATGAAATCCAAGGAAAGTCCAGTAAATCTGAGGAAATCCTCGAAAATCTGATAAAACCCGAGAAAACCCAAGAAATTTTACAAAATAGCAAATCTAAATTTAAAAAGCTATTTTCCTGTACAAATTCGTCTGTCAAATTCGGGGGGGGGGGGGGAGACAGCTTATGTTTTCAAGAGGTTTTATCAGTCGGTCCTGAGCCAGATTTTGCGGCCTGAAGGCCGCATCGATGCTAATCCGTCACTCTCAAGTTGGTATCTTAAAATAAACCAATCGGAAATCCGTTTCTCAAGAGCAGAGTCAACTGATTGGTTCTTCCGCCACTGTCCCGTCACTGTCAGATTTTAACTTGATTGTTTTTGGATTAAAATCAGTTTCAATTGTTTAAATTAGAATTTGAAATTTTCAGAAAGTTTCAGGATCGTGAAAAATCTAATAAAATCCGAATAAATCATAGAAAACAAGAAATTCGAAAAATGAAAGAAATCCAAAAAAATGTAAGAAATCCAAGTAAATCTGAGGAAATGCTACGAAATTCTTAGGAAAGAGGAAATCACAGGAAATTTAGGTAATATTAAGAAATTTGAAAAAATCTGAAAATCCGAAGAAATCGTAAAAAACAAGAAATCCAAAAAAATGTAAGAAATCCAAAGAAATTTAGAACAATTTGAGGAAAAATCTGACGAGATCTGATCTGATCTTACGAAATTTGGTAAAATACGAAGAAACCTTAAGAAATAGGATATCCGATGAAATCCAAGAAAACCCAAGTAAATACTTGGAAATCTGATAAAACCCGAGAAAACCCAAGAAATTTTAAAAAATAGGAAATCTGATGAAATTTAGAAAATCAAAGAAAACCTAAAGAGATTTCAATTAAAAAAAAAATTTTCCTGCACAAATTCGTCTGTTCATGAAATATTGAGTATAAAGAACGGGGGGGGGGGACAACTTATGTCTTCAAGAGGTTTTATCGGTTGGTTTTGAACCCCATCAGCAGTCAGTTTGCTATGGATCGCCACTGGCAGATTTCTGATTTACCAAGTAATTAGATTAACTTAAATTGTTATTAAAAACAGTAATCACCCCCCCCCCCAATTGATAAAAAAAATCATAAGCATTCTTTCAAAGAAACATCTAACGGCTGAAATTTTGTGAAATTCCAAAAAGTTTAAAGGTAAAGTCATACCAATATTTATGTCAGAAACGTGAAAAGTTGCTTTATTTAGTAAAATCAATCACGGAAAACTTACAAAAGCCTGCGATGTCTCAAACCGGGGGGTCTGGGGGGTATGGAATACCCTCCAGTACACCAGCAATGCTGTTCAAAAGTAAAACTCTTATCGTTGTTTTGGGAGCGTTGTCAATAATAATAATAATTATGAATTTAAAATTCGATTTCCATTTACAATCCCCGCATCATCCGCCACACGACTAGATAAACGAGATTCAATTGGAATACCGCTCTGGAATGCTTTGTTTTTTTGTCATAATCGCATAATTTTTTTTAATAAAAACCAAGTATACCAATCAACTCAATTTTTCGCTCATATCTCGAGAACGATGCAAGATATAGAAAATATTAATTAAATCAAAAATGTTCAGCGCGAAAAGGCAAACATTTTATAATTTATACGTCATTTTGATATCTTGGACAGTTTTCGAGTAATTAAAGAAAAACTGAAAAAGGTCCAAAACAAGCTCGAGTATTACGACTCTACCCAGTTTTTCCCTAATATCTCGGAAACGCTGCAAGATATAAAAAATATTGAAAAAACTAAAAATTTTCAACGTGAAAAGACGAACATTTTTTAATTCATACGTCACTTTGATATCTTGGACGGTTTTCGAGTAATTAAAGAAAAACTGAAAAAGATCAAAAAAATCTCGAGTATTATGAGTCAACCCAGTTTTTCCCTAATATCGCGGAAACGGAGCAAAATATAAAAAATATTGGGAAAACCAAAAATATTCAGCGCAAAAAGGCGAAAATTTTTTAATTCATACGTCATTTTGATATCTTGGACGGTTTTCAAGTTATTAAAGAAAAACTGAAAAAGGTCCAAAACAAGCACGAGTGTTACGACTCGTCTCAGTTTTTCCCTAATATCTCGGAAACGGTGCAAGATATAAAAAATATTGAGATAACCAAAAATATTCAACGTGAAAAGACGAATATTTTTTAATTGATATGTCATTTTGATATCTTGGACGGTTTTCAAGTTATTAAAGAAAAACTGGAAAAGGTTCGTCCAAAACAAGCTCGAGTATTACGACTCGACCCAGTTTTCTCCCAATATCTTGGAAACGGTGCAAGATATAAAAAATATTGGGAAAACCAAAAATATTCAACGTGAAAAGACGAACATTTTTTAATTGATATGTCATTTTGATATCTTGGACGGTTTTGGAGTTATTAAAAAAAAACTGAAAAAGGTCCAAAACAAGCCCAAGTATTACAACTTAACCCAGTTTTTCCTTAATATCTCGGAAACAGTGCAAGATATAAAAAATATTAAGAGAACCGAAAATATTCAGTGTGAAAAGACAAACATTTTTTAATTGAAATGTCATATTGATATCTTGGACGGTTTTTGAGTTATTAAAGAAAAACCAAAAAAAGACCAAAACAGCTCAAGTTACGAGTCGACCCAGTTCTTCCCCAATATCTCGGAAACGGTGCAAATATAAAAAATACAGAGAAAACCGAAAATATTCAACGTGAAAAGACGAACATTTTTTAATTGAAATGTCATGTTGATATCTGGTAGCGTTTCCGAGTTATGAAACAAAAACTGTCTTTAGTAATAGATTAGTAGATTTTTATGATTGCTTATATTTGATTTGAATTTGAAACATACCCGGTGCAGCGCAAATTTAACAAAAAATCGTAGTAATTATATTACATTTTATTTGATACAATTTTCACGCAATCTTACCGGTCGGGCATTCCGTTACCCTATATGGTGATGAAGTTCTAAAATTCGATAATAATAATTGTAAAGTGGGTCGTAAAACTGAATCTCAAGAAAAGTTATAACGCAAAAAGACAAATCGAGATTTGTTTTTGGAATCGTTATGGTTGGGATAAATTATGTACGCATCTCGTGTACGAGGGTACATAAAACATCAATATTTCACGAAATATTAACGATAATAAAATTCCGGTTTAATTAATTTATAGGATTAAGCGCATTGTGTGCTAATGAATGCAGTCGTTGCTAGCGATAATAAGAAAAGGCCCGAATTAAATAATTATTTATGTGTGAATGTCGGTTAGAATCGAGCGGTCGTAATTAAAACGGACCAATCGGGTGTTTGGAAGAAAAAAGGAGAACCGTTTCGTTTTCGATAGATGGCGCGCGCGTTGGGGGCGGCCAAAAAAGAGAGAAGTTGTTAGTTTCGTGCTTTGAATGAACCAAATAAATTTACCATTGTTTCCCGTCACAAAGCTTGCAAAATCAGTCTGGTCCGTCAGGTCGAAACCTAGCGAGCGTTATTATAACAGTCGAAATATGTCACGGTGACTCAAAAACGACAATGGTCAAAGTAATAAAGAATAAGCTTCAGCTTTAAAATTTAACGACGTGGCATTCCGAAGCGGCTTGGAAAAATCGCAGCAACAAACGGAAAGCAGAAAGGGGGCTTCGCTCCACGTCTACTCCTCGTAAATCATATTAAGTCAGTCGTCTGTGCATATCGATGCATATTTTGATATTCTTCCGAATCTTATTGGTCGAATCAATTTTTTCATAAACATTATAAAAAGCCTCTCGCTCCACCCATCCGTTTTATAGACCATGAAGAATTGCGGCCATCTCTTTTCGGCGCAAAACGTTTTCGCAGACTCGCCTCGTTGTTCCTGCTTTACGCTGACGGCTATGTTAGAGTAATTGCAGCCGTGCAAAGCCCGATAGCACGTCAGATAATCCTTTTTGGTGGTGCGCGCTGGCGGTTCGTCCAAAAAACATTTTTTGCGCCGCCGCGAATTAGTCGAGAATTTATCAAAAACTTTTTATTTCGTCTCCTTCGAGTACTTCACGCTAAATTTATTTGATCGATCAATAAAATCTGCATCGTCTACCTGAGTCATGTTAATTAGTTACGTTTCTGGGCATTTTAATATCTCAAATCTGCTTCATTTTCGGTAGTTAGTTTGCTAAATTAAACTGACATGCATGCATACCAAAATAAAGATTGCCAACTTTGATATTATACTTCCACTATTTTTTCTCCGTAATTATCGACTCAGATTATTCTGAGCTGTCAAAAGCAATCACATATTTTCGGGTAAATAAGCAAAACCCGCGCGCAACGTGTAATTACGACCTCGTCAAATGGAGTTGTAAATGTAAAGGTGGTCGGTACGCAAATTGATAAATTAAGGCGTGGAATTTTCGAAAAACATTCCTCCCGATACCACCCTCAACCCCATCGTGCCGAACGGGCGAACAGCATGTGATGCGTTATAAACTTTATATCAAGACGCCCGCGGCGCGAACCAACTTATATAATTTCAACTACAATAACTCGTTAAAATATGCAATTAGCTCCGAGCAAAATCTTTCTAATATTTTATTCTTAAGCTTTTTTTTCTAATTGCCAATTTATTTGCATATTAGTTAAAAAAATAAATTTTAATAATAATGGTGTAGGAAGTTAAACACGGTGAAATACGTCCGTTTATCGGGCACTTTTCCATTTTTTTCTCATTTCGATACGGGAGAACGGGTTTGTTTAGTAATCGATTGTTATTAATCATTAATTACAAATTATAATATGTAGAGATAAAATAAATTTAAATAAAGTCACACTTTTGAGTAAAAACTGGTTATGATTCTACGGGGTGATGGGGACCCGGCACGCCGCGGTCGTTTGACGATTCTCACCCCGTACCAACGCCGATCAATTTTTGCCATCGAATAATAACCAAAGTGTAAAATAGTTAATATTTCATTATTATTTTAACTACGGTACTTAATGTAAACTTGTATTTACACTTCTCGGGTTTGTTGAACCCAAAGGCGTGGGTTAATTGGTTTTTCTTCGTCTATGCAGTTCTTAAATTATTAGAATTGTAGAAAAAAAATTTTAAAACTCCTTATTCGTTTGATAAAATTATAAATTTCGATTTTAATTACATTCGAAGTGATGCGAATTTGTTTATAAATTGTTATGTTTTACCTCCTACGGCGAACGGGTTATCTGATAGCGACGAGATGTAGGTAATATAATATCCACATTTTAACAAAATATTTCTAATATGCAGGTAGAAGAGACCACGACAAAAAGCTGCTTTCGATGAGCACCACGGTGTTGCCCGAAGACCTGTTTTTGGACGCCCCCTGTTCCAACCAAAAGGATATTTCAATAATCAACATATTATGAAAAAAATCTAAATATCAAGATCGCAGCTAGACAATTTGACCCTCCCCCATCAGAAGTTAAGAATAAATCTGAACATTGGATTGTTTAAGTAATATTCTTCGAAGTCTTTAATCAGACGTTGCACAGACCATAGTTTATACTTGGACTTGAGATCGCAGCAGTGCAGCTGCAACAACCAGACTTTAAACCTCAATTTTAATCCAGACTCTCGGAACTGTCTTCCAACTAGAAAAAATTAGTTAATACTGCAGATCCTGATCCAGAAAAAATTTTCTAATGTAAAGACTAATGAAATAGATCCCCCCCCCCCCGAACCGGAGTCTCTAATTTTTATTATATGATTAATTAACCAAACCAAGTAACAAAACAACTTCCGGGTTGTAAAGAGTAAAACGAAAACCTGGAAATAATCTCTCCACAAAAATAAACGAATAAATAAAACGGGGACTTCATGGTTACAGACCGAAGGTTTACGGTTCCTGTCAGTGGCGTAACTAACGGTGTTCCATGTGTTCTATCGAACAAGGGCCCGGTTCTATCACGACCAAAAAATAAAATATTTTATCTACATAATATAATAGAAAATTTGAGATTGCTATTTTAAAAAAATTTGAGGGCCCAGGACACAGACCCATGGCTGCATGGTTACGCCACTGGTTCCTGTTCTGCGATTGATCTTACAAAACAGAAACTATTCACGCTATCAGAACAGATATTGAATTTTAAATAATGTAATTATTACTAACTTAAAACATTTATACGTTCAAAATGCCCCCTCCCGCTCTTTTGAAACAGAAACATCCATGCACTGGAGGGTATTCCATACCCCCCGGACCCCCCGGTTTGAAAGACGAAAATCTTGTGTGCAAGATCCATGTATGATTGATTTAATTAAGTGAGAGGCTTCCAATGTTCAAAATAAAATTATTTAGCCCCCCCCCCCCGCGTACAGGAGGAATGTATAAAATACCCGAGGGGGAAACCGCAGACCAAATTTTTGTACACCAGATTTCCTTTTATGAAATTTCCTTGGATTTCCTAAAATTTCCCGGGATTTCCTAAATTTTCCTTTGATTGCCTAAGATTTCCTTGGATTGCCAAAGATTTCCTTGAATTGCTTAAGATTTCCTTGGATTTCCTAAAATTTCTTTGGATTGCCTAAGATTTCCTAGGATTACCTAAAATTTCCTTGGATTTCCTAAGATTTCCTTGGATTTCGCTTCATTAACCTTTAATTAAGTAGGTTGAATTTTCCTCGGATTTCCCGGGATTGTCTCAGATGTCCCCGAAATTTCCTCAGATTTCCTAAGATTGCCTGGGATTTCCTAAGATTGCTTGAAATTTTCTAAGATTTCCTCGGATTTCCTAGATTACCTAAGATTGCATGAGATTTCCTAAGATTGCCTGAGATTTCCTAAGATTGCCTGAAATTTCCTAAGATTTCCCGTCTCTTGTACACCAAATTTCGCCAGAGATTTCCCCCTTGAAAATACCTTTAGAGCAGTGAAGATCAAAATGTTGTAATATTTACATACCGCCTTCCCAAAGCAGAATATCGAATTTGAAAAGAAATTATTACGAAGTTGGAAAAAATCAATATGTTCTAAATGCCCCTCCTGCTCTTTTGAAACACAATTACTAGGCACTGGAGGGTATTCCATACCCCCCAGACCCCCCGGTTTGAAAGACCAAAGTCTTTTGTACCAGATCAATGTGCGATTGATTTTATTAAGTAAGAAGCTTTTAATGTTAAAAAAAAATTATTTCACGTCAGTTCGCCCCCCCCCCAACGTACCGGAGTAATGTATAAATTACCTTCATGGTATGCAGATCAAAATGTTCCAATATTTACATACTGCTTACCCAAAACAGAATAATATTGAATTTTAAATGAAATTATTACGAAGTTGGAAAAACTCAATATGTTCTAAATGCCCCCTCTCGCTCTTTTGAAACACAATTACTAAGCACTGGGGGGTATTCCATACCCCTTCCATACCCCCCAGACCCCCCGATTTAACAGACAAAAATTTTGTGTTTAAGATCTGTGTATGAATTAAATAGGAAGCTTTTACTTTTCCAGAACAAATACATTTACATGTTACAACAGTGCGGACTGGGAGGTCTGGGAGGTATAATGTAATTTTAAATTACTACTAGGATACTTCTATTCAGTATATTATATACTCTTCATACTTCTGCTCCCTAAGGTCAACAGTAACTTCTACTTCTTCTTCTTCAAGTGTCATATACAATGAGTAGGCGATCACTTGCCTTAAGCCAAGATGACGTGCCAGGAAATTTTTATTTATGGAGTGATTTCCCGTTGCCTTCCCCATAAGCCTAAAGTGCGAATATGAGAGATATATGAACAGGATCAAACTCGATCAAGGGAGATAACATCTACTTTACCATGAATTGAAAGTAAATTAAAGCAGGGGGTACCTCCCAAACCCCCCGTTTCAAAAGATAAAAAAAAATTTTGTGTATATGATCAGATCTGTATGCGGTTGATTTTATTAATTAGGAAGCTTATGTCCAATAAAAAGCATGCTAAAAAATCACGAATGGGGTAAATAACCCCCTCTTTGGGGGGGGGGGTAAAAATAAAAACTGCAAATCGATTTCAGCTAAGATATGGAATAATATATTAAATGACTGTGAAGGAATGCGATTAGAAAATTTCCTGAGATCATGGGTCCCGAAAACAACTTCTTTTCTGTTTCGATGTACATATTGTGATGATTATTGCCCGTCACCGAGGGGAAAACCGTAAAACAAATTTTTTGTATCCCAGATTTCCATTTTTGAGATTTCATCGAATTTCCTTCTGTTCCAAAAACTACCGAACAAAAAAGCTCGTCGGTAGTATTTCTAGGATTTTCCTTCAGTTATACAACCGATTTCCTCATCGATTGGCGTTTTCTACGATAACTCGAAAACGGTGCAAGATATCGAAAAACATTTGGTATAAAAAATGTTGAGTTTTTTACGCCGAACACTTTTGACCTCTTGGAAATTTTCGATATCTAGCACCGTTTTTGAAATCATAAGGAAAAACGAATTCTGATCTTACGTTTGTTACTGCTACTCCAGTTTTAGGAAGGTAAACGTGCGATCTTTTCGAAAAGACGCGGTGGTGAAATGTTTGCGTAAACAAAAAACAAATTAATCCGGCTGTGCAAATAAGAAAGTTACGTCACGTGTCATAACATAAAGCTGTTGATAGGTTTATTTGTTAAACAATGGCCAGTTAAGGTGGAAAATTTTCTAATAAGAAAACTCATTACTTATTTGATTATCGAACCAAGTTAAAGCGTGCACGATCGATAATGAAATTAATTATAAAATTATTAAATATAATTTGAGATGAATAAATTTTCTATTAATTCAACAATTTGTTAATTATTATTATTAATAATAATGATAATTTAAAATATGCAAACACAATCGTGCGTAACGGACGTTAAATTTTAATAGTCATTAGGCGAGATTATGCTTTCGCTTTTACTCTCAAAGTCAATTAAGAAGAACTCGGTGTAACATTGTTGGCATTCGTCGAGAAAAAAATTATAAAAGTTCTGACCTTACTCCTGATTTGCAGTCATCGTTTACTTAACAAGTTGTTGCAATGGTCACTCACCTGTAACAAATATCAAATAATTAGTTTACAAAGCCGTAATTGTGTTTTGTCTTCGTTACAGAACAACTGCCTACTTTACTGTGCGAGGCGGTTGAGCGGAATCGGGGGAGTCCCGGCGACCCCGCATCGCATTTTTATGTAAATATCATCGGCGAAACGCGAAAAAAGGAGTCGGCGAGTTGAAAAAAAAATTACCCACAGACGTGTCAAATTTCCTTATAAATAATGTGGATGGTTTTACGTAAAAAATTAAAAACGTACCTACATAAAAAGTTTAACGAGTTACCTGCGAGTAAATTTTAAATATTCACATAAACATGCTAAACACAAACCGATTTTCATTTTTAATATTTAAATGTGTCCCATAAATCAAAACGCAAGACAACGAAGAGAAAAACAAACATTTAACATCAAAGAAACTAACACCTAAAATATTTTTGAAATAAAAAATCCTAGACACTCGAGACTTGGTGTGTTGTCGAACTCTTCGGCAACCTGGAGAGTTCAAAAATGTGGACCATTAATTTCGAAAAATTTAAAAATTATTCGGGCTCATTTACATTAAATTTACATTTAAAAAATTTAAGTTAATAAATGTTGTTTGGAAGGGTTCCGTAATAATAATTATTGTTTGTCGATTCGACCGAACGTTAACTCACTGCCCCGCGCCACCCCCTTATTAATTCGAATTAAAAAATTCGGATTCGTCCGTTCTAAGAATCTCCCAACCAAACTTGTGTAATTCAAGTGTCAGCAACAATTTATTATGCGATTAAATCAGAGACATCCATCACTTACATGATGGTACCTCATCCTGTGCACGATAAAATTACGCAAACTTTATTAAAATGTACTTAATCAAATTGGTAACACACATCGTACAAAAAACAGCATTTTAAAGCATTAAAAATGCTTATGACCTCAAGTTTGAGTTAAACTGATGGTTAAGCAGTCGGTATTTTGGGTTATGATTAACGGGTACCGATCGTACCGTCAAGGGGGGTAAACCAGCGGGAGAGTTGGTAAGTCGACTGTAACTATAGATAATGTAACATTCGTAAATTGGCCTTTGTTTAGAAAAAAAATTATTAAAAATGATTCTATTGTTTTTACCGGATGAAATAAAAATTCTTCTGCCGAGCCGACACAAATAAAGTTTTCGATGAACTTCTGGATGGGCCACCCAAAAAATGTTTGTCCTTCATCTGGAGTGGAATGATAAAATACTTGCGTAGCGATCTGACAAGTATTTCTCGTGTTGGTGTAAGTAAATAATCGGATAGGTACCTTTCAACTTGTTCATCCGGTACATGCGAAAGAAGGAGGTACGCCGTGTAATTAATTAAGCGATAATTACTAGATAGAGAAAAAATTATAAGAGACTCTTTAATTAGAGAGGGACGGTTTGCAGAGGCACCTGCGTAACACGGTCTCTGGAATCCGGTACACTCTACAATAAAATGGATAACCCAGCGTTTATAATATGCGGTCGTATTGTGTACCATTATATACAGTTAGAAAAACTTTTAATAATGTAACATAATTAAAAAGGTTAAATGTCGATAAATGATACCACGAAGATGTACTGTTAACTTTGGAGGCTACCTCTAAGTATGGTTCGTGTCGAAACACTTCCTATGACAATGTTCTAAAATTGCGCAACAGTATCCAAAGGGGTTAAAACGCAAACTGCCGATTCAATTCCTCGCAGAATCTGAGGAAAAAAGAATTTAGAAAGTTAAAATAGAGTAGGAAAGCTTAATTGCCGAATTATGCAAAAAGATAATTGTTTAGGGATAATTAATGACCACTGTCGACACGTTATCAAGAAATCATTCAAATTTGAATTTTTACAACGTTGACAAAAAATGCAAATTAGTATCTCTCAAGTAGGCTAGCAACATATTGAAAAATTGTTTTGATCACAACTAGGTTGGGCTTTCTGCAGAATTGCAAAGTAAGCTTGCTAGAAATAGAGTTATGTAGTTAACCTTAAAACATCGGTTACATAACCTAATACAGGCGCCATTCTGCAAGAGTATTACATATTCGCCTACGCTCATAACCTTGCAAAAGAATTATAATCCCACAATTTCTCGTATATTAGCCATTCCATTAGCCTAATCCTCAGATTTTGGTGTCGCCGATTTGTCAAAATCCCTTAAGAAGAGGATCCAAATTCTAAACCGGCCCCGACTCGGTAATATTCCGGTTACAGGGATAATTTATAACCCCACAAAACTATAAACAAATAATGACTTCTACCAATTAGTGTTAACTAAACACAATTTAAATAAAAAGTTCGATTACCTCTTCGATAACCACTTTTTGGTACCTTATTTCCATTAGTTTAGCAAAAAATATGTGGTTAAATGTTTTACAAGTTACATTTTTGTTACACAAGACAAAAACATAAAATGTCAGATTAATTTGCATACATTACAAATGCTTGTAAACAATATTTTTCATCAATCTGTCCATCGATTAATTCCTTCATTTAACTTCTATTGTTTTTTTTTGTGATAAACCGCGAGCCTTGTCGAGTTTATCGAAATGCGCCATTTTTTTTTTCTTACAAAACACATGTCGAAGTACGAAGGATTTTACCGACCTACGATTTGTTTTGTTTCCTTTTAACAATCGAGCATCGTTAGACCAAAAATCGAAGAATTTCTAGGTTATATAGTTTTTTGTTTTTGCCCATCGAAATAAATGACTAACGTTGTCAAACGCGCCATTTAAATCTGCGGTTTTCAGATTGCGTTTTGTTTTTTTTTTCTTCTTCGTCGAATCATTAACCATTTAAATGTTTTTATGTTTTGTTTTTGACTCATCAAATCGTTCACGAACGTTGTCCGAAAAATACAGAATATTTAAATGGACGGACGGTCGCTTTCTAGGTTAAGTTCAGAGAGTTGCGGTTTTTTCTTCGTCGAATAGTTTACTATTTAAAAAAATTATGACAGCTGTCAAATTTTGAAAAGTGACAAATGATGTCGGATGCCCCATTTAAATTAGGCTTCGTTTTGTTTTTGTTTCACCGAATCGTAAACAAATGACGAACGTAATCAAAGACGCTATTTAAATCGAAGGTTTTCATTTTGTTTTTTTTTCATGGTGGTATCGCGTATCGTCCACTATTTAAAAAAAAGTGATGAACGATGTCAAATATGATATTGGTTATATTTTGTTTTTGCCTATTCGAACTGGTTTCCCCGTTTCCTAGGTTGGAAACAAGGTTGCCAATCTTAGAAAATTAACAACAACAGTTTTACAGAATATTACAGATCAAATACCGCGGTTTGACCGATTTTTGTTAATACATTCGCCTTCTTTTGTCCCACGATTTTTTAAATTGAATATTTTGTCATTACAAGATTGCCAAGGTTGTGCGGCCTAAAGGCCACATCGAAACTTCTATTACTGTTAATTCTGTTTCGCCAATATCACCATTGCAGTTAAAGCTAAGGTTTGCTAGAAGCAGTAGCAGCAGTGCAGTTAGGGCTGGCGTCAGCCGCAAGTGCAATACCTATTGGGAGCTGCTGCGCTTCAATTGAGTCGTCTAGGAAGCCACATAACAGAAATTGCATATGAGCAGTTACCCAAGGCTATGCTGCTCTGCTGCTACTGCTTGTAGGAAAACGTACCTTAAGGTAGACCTTAAGTTTGCAGTTGTTTCTCTCTCCAGTCCTTTGCTCTACGTAAGAGTATGGTGACCACTTCTTCTTTTTTTTTTAATTATTTTTTTTTTAGAAGGGTTCTCTTGGCAGATACCTCGGTGGTTTGCCGTTGCCTGTCGAGGAAAGACGAAGAAGTAGAAGAAAAAAATTTTTGCGGTTGTTTAGCTGAGCTCTATTCTTTGTACGGTACGTGTAGCTTACGTAAATAGTTACGATTTAAATTTAACCTGAAAATAAATTGAGGGCAGCCGCCGCTCGACGGAAAGCGTGAGTCCCAGGGCGAAAGAACTGCTTTCAACCTCTGTATGATCTAAGCCAGCGACTTATAGAAAAATTACCGAGCTAGTGTCGTCCGCGTACTCCGTCAGACCAAGGCAAATCGTTCTGGAGTTTCGACTCCCTCGAATGGACTCGAGGAAGAGCCCGGCAACATACTTCTCGAGAGCAACCGATTCTGAGACAACGAAAATATCTTCCGAAGACAAAACTGAAGATATTCGGGACTGAAAGAATTGCACCAGTTATGCGGCTTAAGATCACGCACAAAAACTCCAAGTGATGCAGAAGATAGTTCACATGATTAAGAAAAATTTTTTCTTTTGTTTCGAACTGGAAGACGTAGGTGACGTAATCAGGACAATACAATCCACAGAAATGCAGCCGCGGTGTTAGTCAGACCAACGAGAGTAAGCCACCGATGGTCCGGATGGGGTAGCGTGGAACCAGAGTGGTCACAAAACGGCAACAACTCTGAAGAGAAAAGGGAATCGCTAGGGAAATCTGATGTACAAGTGAAGGGAAATCTGAAACCTTGAGTACTAAAATTTGCCTTATGATTAAGGATGATGAATAGATCATCTCCACGACCTTTCAATCCTGTTCTTTCCACTCCCAAGTATGGAGCTGACGATCAGCGCGTAGGTTCCTGACCTGAACGCCCAAATAGGGGTCGTAGTGCCCACTCCGGGCAAGATTTTGTTTAGTACGCACTGTACCAGAGCATTCCGCTATATGCGATTCACACTAGGGAACATGTTCCTATACCAAACGCCCAAAAGGAATCACGGCAGCAGTAAAGACTTCCTCCTCACTCAGAGCAAATAATTAACCCTTCTGCTTAAGCGACAAAACCAAGATCTGCCAAAAGGCACACACGGTGCGACCCCAACAGGGGGAGTATACGCCCATGCCGTGTATCTCGGAGCTTCTTTTGCTCTAAGGCAGTGGCGAATTTAGAAAATGCTTTCGGAGAGGACAGACCAAATATTTTTCAGAATCTCGTTAATCCATTATGCGATGGAGTGGTAAAACTGGAGAAGGGGGGGAGGTGAAGCTATAAAGCAAATCCAAAAACTAAGAAACGAAGAAAAAAAAAGTCATTTAAATCCTTCCCATCCTTGGGGGGGGGGGGGCAATTGACCATTTTTGAGTTCATCATACAACAATTTTATTTTAAATTGGATTTCGTTAATTCTAGCCAAATTTTATTTGAAAACTGACTTCAGTGCCTTGGGTATATCTGGTGCACACGGGGAAGTCGATTTGAAATTGAATTGAATTGGAAAAGTAACCAACTACAGGGATTTTTTTTTATAGAATGGTTGCCGAAATTCACTTAAAAACAGTTTCCTGCCCTTTTTCTTTTATTTTATTTTCGACAATGTGAGTTTTTCAATTTCTTTTGTTTTATTTCTTGTGCAATTTAAACAAACCAGCGTGGTTAAACAAAAAATTCGATGGTTTCCTTGGTTATGTTTTTGTTTCATCGAATCGATTGTTATGTTTTACCACATCGAATCGTGAAACATTAAAGCAAAATGCTATAAACGTCAAATGCCGAGATGCGCCATTTAAAGCGACTATCCTAGGTTGTGTTTTGTTTCAGTTTCATCGAATCGGCCATTTCAAAAAAAATGAAGACCGGATAGAAAAGCGCCATTTTTAAAAAACACGAATGTGTCACGGTTTTGTAATATTAATTTTTAATGCGTTCGCAATTGTTTTTCTTACATCATCTGCAAATTTATGTTAATTTAGCATTAAATTTACGAGAAAAAAAGAAAACGACTTTTCAATTTCCACTATAATTAGAGAAGTATACAATTATATAAACTATACGCTGGCTATGTATATCGAAATTGGAAAGTAATTTTGTGTGAGTCGATCGGTTATTTAAAATTCAAATGAAATTTTTGTTTCGTGTGTAAAAAATAAAGTCACGTTTCGATCTAAACAATCACATCCGCCATTGATGCATTTCGCTAATTGAGAGAACCAAGAAATGTTTAGGTTGGCAATATAATTGGCGGTTAATTAATGCAGAAATTTTGAGGTTATGAGCGGATTGATGCAACAAATGAGAGCCTTCATCGAAAAAAGTGCTCGCCTAAAGTTACAACCCATCATTATAATTTGATCATTAATAACTTTGTAAAAATCCCCCAAATTAAAAGCATAAATCACCAGAAAAGTTGAATTTAATTATAAAAGTCATATCAAAATGTGCGGTGCAGCAAAAAATAATGATTACATTTTTCACAGCGCGGCCCGGCCGAGGAAAAATTTTATTAAGCAAAATTATTTATTGTCACACTTGAGATATTACGTACACACCTTTAAATTTAACTCGTGCATTCCAAAAAGGCCAAAAAGTCCGTGCAGGGCAAATAAACCGCTCTTAAAAAAAGTTGATACGAAAATTATTAAAATACATCACCGCGTGTTTCAACTTTATAATGAAGGGGGTGTACCGTATTATATGAACAAATTGTTGTCTCGGCGTGCATCTTATATTGCGACGTGGCGGGCAGAGGGGTATAAGTACCGCTAACCGTTGTACTCGCAAATGTTGGTGATTTTCTATTCAATTTGGTGAACAAATTACATGGGGCTTCCGGCACCACCGCCCCCAGGTGTAGCCGAATTAAATTTTTGTTTCTCCAAAATGGAGGTTCTGGATCCCAGGCAAACTGGATGCAGGATTCGGATAACTTCTGGACTTTTCTAGATGAGAGATAATGGGTAGAAAGCATTTCCTACGTCCATGCCATTGAAGATAATCATGTGAGCGAAAATCGTGATCGATAAAATTAGCACACTCGAGATATTCAGTCTTCCGATCTTAATCCAACCGGAATAATTCGACAAGTATGTCACGGAGCAAGCGGGCTGTTATTTGCCAAAAGGATAATAAAAAATATTCAAAACTGTTGAATGCCCGATCGTTGCATTGTTAGCTCTATTCGATCAGTTTGTCTCCGTAAGGTCATTTTTGTCCGAAGTAAATGGCAATCGCTTTATCGGGACCGAGCATTTGCGGAATTGTAGTTACTACGGTGAACAAGGAACTTGTACTTGCAAAACTGCTTTGAAATCGGAGTACTCGTTTAAAGAAACTATCAACGTAAAATAAAAATGCAAGAAAGGACTTAGTTAACGATCGTGAGGCACGGCAAATATCAGTTAATTTTTCCTTATTCTCTTTTTCTCGACAGACGGTTGCCCAAAATCAGGGCGCTGCGGTGTCGCCACCCCATCGACCACTTCGGGAAACAATCCCGGGAAAAAAAAAGAAGGAAAATTTGCATAACACGAAAAAATCACTTATTGCGTTCCACGCCCATGTCGGATGGAATGATATACCGTGGTTTGCTACTAATTTGATGTAAAATACCAAAACAAATAAATGTCAAAAATTTATAATACGGTTTTACTTTATAACTTTTATCTCGATTTTTGACAACCTCCGAGTTAAAAGTAAAATTGAATTATTCATCTAAACACGAAGAGTTTATCGAAACGCATTAATTAACCGATTAGGAAATCATTAAACACGGTTTATAGATAAACAAATACACGTTATTCAAAATTAATGTTGGAATTAAAATTGCTAGATTATTAGTTATAATTTTTTTTTGTCTACACCTGTAATTACCACAACAACTCTTACCGTTTTTTGTTCAAAATTTTACGCAACAAAAAAAAATTAAGTAATAGATCTTCTTCGCCGTTAAAAATTATGACGAAAGCTTTCACATCACAAAAAATCCAAATAAGGCAAAAAAGCCATAAAAAGATTCGATAGATTTCATATTTCTTGCGCAATTTATGCCAAATGTTTCTATTATTTTGCCGTATAAGGCAAAATTGCGCGAACAGAAAGAATTCAGCGTGTAAAGACGGGAGGGGCTTTCATAATCGAGATTTATTGATCTTTGCAACACCCAGACGGACTGGTACCAAAATTTCAAAAAATCCAGTACGGCGACGGTCGTCCAACTGTTTTGTTGAAAATATTCAACCTCTTTTGACGAAACGAATTTTATTGTGCAAATAAACCTTTTAAATTAAAAATAATAATCAAAATGCATACGAAATCATCAAATGCCAACATAATGTCCCAACGAGGACACTGCATCACTCATAAAAGTCTTTGTTGTTATCATAGTTATTTTCTGTGTCATATTATTCGAACCGCCAAGTATCTAAACCATGCTAGAACAAATCGACTAATTAATGATGGCGTAATATTGTTGATCTCGGAAATATTCGCAGAGAGTTGTTGTGCTGCATTAGCGCGAGTCTCCCGGAGAAATAAATATGATTCCTGGTTAATCATTCAGTATTTGTGTCAATTTTCACCGATTATGCAATTAAAATTCAGTGCAATTCATTTCTGCAAAGAATTATCTTCTTCGAAGATATCCAACTTGATTGTTTTATTTCTGCTGAAGTCTTCAACTAAGTACTAGCGTTCATTGAAGATTATTTTGTGTTTTCGCTCTTTTCTTCGCCAGTAAATTAAATAAATAGTTTTGAAAACGTTATCTCAAGTTTTAAAGCGTAACAAATAAGACAAATTAGGGCACACATCCTAGTTCGCCCTTGATGTCTTATCAGAGGTTCGTACACGCGCACTAAAGAAGAGTGATAACCGCAGCGGTTCACTCTATAATTTTTTCCGTGCTTCAGAAGTCTTCATTTGATGCGCATCATCATCAATAATAACCCGGAGTTACAAGTACATTTTACAGTCCGGTTTACGGTGGCGACTGGCGCAGGAAGGGTGATGGGACCACCGCCTTCCCAAAACACATAAGATACGCTGTAACACCCCGTTTTTAGCGTTAGCCCTCGACACGAGGCGATTTTTTCATGCAATCGATCGCCGCGATTTGTTTCAGGGATTTTTTGGCATGCGCAAGGTTAAAAAATCGCACGTGCGCAGAGTTGCAGCAAAAAAATCGCGTGGGCGATTTAGTATTACACGAGGCAATGCAACTTATCCCGGCGATCGATCGCATGAAAAAATCGCCTCGTGTAACACGGCCTTAATAAAGAATTTTTACTCTTTCAGAAGAAATACAAATACGTCATTTGCATACAATTCATGGCACCCCCAGTTTCAAAAACAAAAGAAATGAGTACATATTCATACATTTATGCATCGTGAAACTACGCACCGGAGGATCTGGAACATACCTCAGAACACAGCAATTGTATGTAAGAATAGATACATCTATGCGTCGCGTCGTATGCACCGGGGGGTCTGGGGGGTGTGGAACAGCCCACAGTACCTACCAATTGTATCATTTGAATATAATTTCCGATGCACTGGAGGGTATTCCATACCCCCCAGACCCCCCGGTTTAAAAGACCAAAGATGTGTGTGTACGTTCTGTGTTTTACTTCTATAATAAAGGTTTTTTACTCTTTCAGAATACGTTATTTGTATACGTTACGGTCAATAATGACAACTCGGCCATTAACGTCAATGGCCGGACAATGACGTTAATGTCCTGTTTAACTGGACATTGACGTTAACGTCCGGTCAATAACGTCATTGACGGTGCATTTTTTTTCACAACAAATTTCAAATGTGGTTTTACATCATTGTCCGGGCAATGACGTCATTGCCCAATACAGAGTGGGCGATGTCGAAACTACTCTTTTAGTTAGAGAATAAAAATGATTAATTTAAAATATTTAATTTGACTATATTTTAATTTATAATTTTTATTACTTTTGTTAATAGTAAATGATTATAATACTGTTGAGTATTATGTATATAGTATTTATTCTATAAATCATCATTGTCCAATACGTTTTGGTCAATAACGGCATTGACCGGCCAAAGACGTAAATAATACAATCAGATAGAAATATTTACATCATTATCCACCGCTAACGGGCAGTCACGTCAATGGCCGGCCAATGACGTTAATGGCCAACATAAATGGGAATTAACGGCATTGTCCGGCCATTGATGTCAACGCCTGATTTACATCATTGACGGTAACATATATAATTCATACCACCCCAGTTTCAAAAATCAAAAACAAAAGGTATGACTGCATATTCATACATTTATGCATCGTGACTCTACGCACTGGAGGATCTGGAACATACCTCAGACATAGTAATTTTATGTAAGAACAGATACATCTCTGCGTGATGTGCACCGGGGGGTCTGTGGGGTGTGGAACACCCCACAGCACCTACCAATTGTACAGAATACTTGGATGAAGTTGAATTCCAGGTAAAGAAGGCCCAACTTCAATAGCACGGCAATCCTTTGAATATAATTTCCGATGCACTGGAGGGTATTCCATATCCCCCAGACCCCCGGGGGTAAAAGCACAAAGGTGTGTGTACGTTTTGTAATTTATTTTTATAATAAAGGCTTTTTACTCTTTTAGAACAAACTACGCACTGAGAGGATCTGGAATTTACTTCAGAATATATTAATTGTATGTAAGAACAGTTACATCTATGCGTCGTGAAAGAGTGCACCGGGGGGTCTGGGGGGTGTGGAACACCCCTCAGCACTTACCAATTGTATAGAATACTTAGAGAAAGTTAAAATTTCAGGTAAGGAAGTCCCAACTTCAATAAAATCTTTTGAATATAATTTCCGATGCACTATGTACTGGGGGTATTCCATACCCCCCAGACCCCCCGGTTTAAAAGTCCAAATGTTTGTGTATACGTTCTGTGATTTACTTCTAAAATAAAAGCTTCTTACTCTTTCAGAACAAATACGCTATTTGTATACAATTCACACCACCCCAGTTTCAAAAACAAAAGAGCAAACATTGTGAAACTATGCACCGGGGGGTCTGGAACATATCTGCTGGACATATTATATCCCCCCCCCCCGGATTCAATTTCTGAGATTTACTTCTATAATAAAAGTTTTTTACTATTTCAGAACAAATACATATCAACACCGTGAGATTTTGTACCGGGGGGGGGGGGGGGGTTAGACAAGGTCTAAAAGGAGGCAAGAAAAATACTATTTCGGTGTATCAGATACAAAAACAAAACCTTTTGCGCATAAAACACAGTGCTATGGAAAGGCAAGTCGAGAGAAAACCACGTAAAAACACGTTACAAACCAAATCAACTGCGCTTGAAAGAGAAAGAGACATCGGAAACGTCGAAAGATGATTCAGAAGTTAAGGGACCGAAAGAGCAGAAATGGAAAATTACAATTTCAGATTTCTCTGCGGTTTGCTGTCAATATTAGATAATTATTCAAAGCAGATTCTTGGATAATGATCCTCACACTAGCACCCAACGACGGATTTATATTAAAACTAATGAAGCACAAGCGTCAGACCTCTGATTCTGATATAACAGAAGCCTTATTAGTATAAAAAAACCTAATCAAAGTACCCGGTTTCGCTTGGATGCGATTTAACTTTTGGCCGTAAAAAAAATAAAAAACCGTTAGGATATCAGATCACTGTCTTACGTCTTCAGCCTTTACAGAAATATCAGATTCTTTCTCTGCGAGACAGATTTAATCATTAGGAAATCATCAATTGATGAAGACCGATGGCTTTACGTGCCCTCCGAAGCACCGTAACGGTCATAAGAAAGTTCAGACTCTCTTCGAATTGTTGAGATGGTTATCCGACCTTCGACAGCACTCGGAGCATCCCTATGCTCCAATTTTATACTAATGCTTCTAAATTTTTTTGGGTCAGTTTTCGGATCTGGGGGGTCTGGGAGGTACTGACAACCGAACAACTTCCAAGTTTTGAAAACCAAATGTACACCGTGGCCAGATGACTAATTAGCCTTGATTAATTCTTACGTTTGTGACCGCTCTGTTCAATTTAAAGGCAAATCAATAAATTATGATCAATATTTTTAAGTTGAAATTATTGAGAAAAATTTCGCAACAAATAGAAAGAGAAATGAAAGAATTTAAGCAGCGAGAGCGTCGTGACCTGGTGCGTGCGTTAAATTCGGTAGCATTTTTTTACCTCCAATCAATTTTAAAAAAAAATTGGAGGTATGGTAATCGAAAAAAAATTTCAACTTTTTTTTTTTGCATTTTCGAGATCACCGTGTTCAGAAACGTAAAGATCTGCAAAAAGTAAAAAAAAAATTTCTGTGTCGGTCTGTCTGTCGGTCGGTCTGTCGGTCGTCAAATTTTGTCGATCGATTTGCTTCCGAACCATCCAACCAATTACGACCAAATTTGGTATGGTGGTAGGGTTCACGGTGGAAAGGTGAAAATAAGGTTTTCGTCGCGATCTATCAATCAGGAGTGCCACCACAAGAAAATAATACGGGATTTTTTAAAAATATTTTGTCTTGCGATATGTTATTTTCAAGGCCTTAAAAGGCTTTATCCAGAATAGGTAAAATTAATCTTCTATCTGTCGTCTGTCAAAAATCACAAGTTGTCAAAGTTGAAACTTTAAGAGTGAATAACTCAAGAAATGCTGAAGGGATCTTACCCAAATTTGGTACGTAGGTACATTGATCCTAATGGATATGAGAGCATATGTAATCCTTCGATAGAAATCAGTAATGCAACATGAAAAAAATAAAATTAACTTTTTTGTCAAAAACATGAAAAAAGTTTTTGTCGATCGATTTTCTCCGGCATTTCTGCGTCGATTGCAATCAAACTTATTGGACGTATGCCTCGTGGGCTGGAATGGTGAAAATAAGGTTTTGCCAGAGAAATCTTCACCAGGGCCGCCACAATAAAATAAATAAAAAAAAATGAAAATGTCGTCGTATCTCCGGAAATGTTTAACCGATTCAGCTAAAATTTGGTGTGTCGATGGAGCTTTGAAAGTATAAGTATTGGTGAGAAAACAAACCGAGCCAATTGTAACAGGGCGGGGCAGGTCAGAAAAATTATAGAAAATATTAACTGAAATCTTAATTTATATATTTTTTGTGAGAATTGGTCAGATGGCTGGCAAAAATAAAACAATATATTCAAAATTTTAATAAACGTCATAATTTTGTGACATATGTGTCAAAATTAGGTTAATGTTGATTTGTATACCGAGTGCAGCATAAGAATTGAGTTTAGGGCTTGTAACAATTAATTTTAGAATACAAAAATAGGTGGTTCGGTGGGAAATATTTTATAATATCGTCGTACGGACTGACGGAACGTTACTTTATAAGTAAAAGGTTCTGCCACTAGGTAGCGACCAAGTTTAGGCTGTTTGTTAAATTTTTTCGCAAATGTTTTCAGAATCAGTAAATCGACAGTCAGTAATTTACAAAAATTTATTTTCGAAAAATCCGCTAGATGACCGAAAAAATTTGTTGTACCAATCTTGGAGAAATTTTATTTGTGACTTCTTACGGTATTATGTGACGTATATAAAAATTTTGGAAAAAATTCAGTGGCGTACAAAAATAAAAAATTTTTTTCATTTTAGATTTTGTTAAAAAAACTTTTATAGATAGATTTAGGGTAGGGGGTGATACATATAGATATCTTTGCCAGGGCTACCGATATCTTTGTTAAGGCTACCACAATAGATAACAAAAATGAACATTATGTCATCGTATCTCCGGACAAAATTTGGTGTGCTGGTGATTGGAGGTATTGCGGCAGAGAGTGACGATATTTTTTATAAATAAGTTTTGCTGGCGACCTTATGCTGACGCGAGAATGAAACTATTAACCTATTTACGACCACTACTATTGAACTGTTGCGCAAGAAATATCGAATAAAATCGAACAATTTAGAACACTCATGCACACTTTCACATTGTCTGCATAAATAAATGTATAAAAATGCCAGAACCGTATCGCGTTTGAAAACTCGTCAAATTCCTATGCAAAGTATCAGCAATTGGAATAAAAAAAACATCAAGAAAGTGCCAAAACGGAACCTGGGACCACACGCAGTATATTACACGGACGGTCATTTTTATTTACCAACAAAACGTGCACACATTTCGAATGAGATTAGATAAAAGAAAAATGTATATGAAACCCATAATTTAAAAGGTAAAAAGCGCGCGATGGTCTGACAGAATTTTAAAACGTCCACTCTATGCTGTTTGATTAATTAGCGATAATTTTTGTTGAAAAACCAGTACCGATTTGCTTACCCAATAACACAAATAATAAAAATTCGACGACACGAAACCGGAAATTGGAAGTATGCGCGAGCGAAACCATTAGCTACAATGAAAGTGCTTTTAAGAGGTTCGAAAAATTAATAACAATTAAGATCATAAAGAAGAAGAAGATCTTCGCAATAGACCGAACGCAAACTAATCAAATACCAAAGTGGTCATTACATTTCCATCCTCTTCGGACCTGTGCAATATACAATCAATATGTCTTCTTTCGCACCGCTACTGTCTGCCCGCCCCTTATTAAACTGGAAGCGGCACTTTAATTCCGCCTAAACAATTATTAACTTCTGTCTCGACTGCACACGTATCCAATCCTCTTCCCGTCTCTATTTGCGGAATACCAAAACGTCAGGTAGCCATGTATGATGTAAATTTTGGAATAGTACACACGCTACATCACTCCCCCCCCCCTCGTTCGGTAGGAAATTAATTAACATCGAAACGCACCTCGAATTCCTCGACTTACACGCAGGAGACGAAAACCGTTTAATCCGGGATTACATCGAAACAAAAACCTATCAGACCTAACAGGACCCGGGCGCCATTATTACGATGTCGAAAATCGATAATAACTCTTAAACAATGCGCTGTCAAAAATAATTACGACTAATTTTATGGAATTTAAAAATGACCGAAAATTCCCACGAGCTAAAAATTACGTTAACCACGAGTTACCTTACATGTAATATGTATTCTCTGGTGGGCAAAACGGCCCGTAATACAATACATAAAATTTAATAACGTTTTTAGAATGTAAAACATTCTATTATATTGCCAATGCTGACTATAAAATCGAAAAAATTTGAATCTGTTTCTCGCATAAAATTACTATAAATCCGATAAGCAATCTCGTGGTCCGAGGCAAAATCGGGTACGTTTAGCGGCGTCAAGGATATCATTAAATTCTTGATTTCCTCAAAACGAGTTAAAAAATGGAACATTCTGTTACGGGTTTTTTTCCGCAAAGATTCCACGTAATTGTTCCCTGCCTCTGAACTGAAAAAGCTAGCCGCCACTCGCGCCAGATGAAACAAAACAAAACAAAAGCAATTGCATCGTGACATTGTTTTCCTATCGCTTTTGTTGTGTTTTGCCTCTCATCGAAACAAAAGCGTCAAATCGGAAATCATGCAAGTAAACAAGCGAAGGTTGAAAACTGACAGGCTCTTCAAAAACGGCACTCCTTACGAATTTAAAAAATGTAAATCTCGAGTTTTGAGCTGGCTACAAGTGGTACAACTGTTTCAAGTTTTGAAGATAAAGTGGCGTTGAATAAATAATACAAAAAGTTGGGTCCACTTGTCAGATTATAAGATGAATGATTCAGGATTTAAAATCCCCGTGTGGCAGCGTCGCCACCGATGATAGGAGAGTTTTAGAGAAGAAAGACACAAATATTTTAAATGAACAAGAAAAACGAGGACTCTCAAAATCTCCGGGTATTATCTCACGATAATTATTGAACATCGTAGATTCATCTGTTATTCTTAAATGTTTTCGGGTGATGTAGGCTGTTCAGATTTTAATGGCCTCCAACAAGTTCAATGATAGTCTTACCTGGATTAATCTATTCTTGACTTGACATAAGAAACGTATTATTATACATACAATGGTATCGTGAATCAACATTTTAAAAAGCATGGTAATACAAAAATATTGTTTTGGTATCAGGGAAAAAAACCAAGCGCTAAAGGACGTTTTACGTGTCCGGGCAAAAAAACAAGGTGACTACTTAAATAAATTACCTTTTGTTGTTAATATTAACAAATTTGCAGACTTCTGTTACACCCACAAAAAAATAACAATGGTTGGATTAAAAAAATAGATGCTGGAATCAAAGCGAGCGATTTCCTTCGGGTGGTTTTTTGACAATATCGAACGATAAATTACAAATGCTGTGGTACCTCTAAAGGTTTTATTGTTGCGATTATCTTAATTATTGGGTTAAAATCTGACATTAACATATCTGCTTCTTACTATTTATTGTGTTCGATACAAATCTGCTCAAATGCAAAATTGCGCATAAACGCCTTGCCAAGCTCAATACTCGCTCACACGTTTTTCGAACATATCTCACTTTCTAGTCGTTTTACAGTCAAAATTGTTATAAACAAAATTGAACATCGTTAAATTATCTACCAAAAACCTCTCGAGCTTGCTGTTGCACGATCACTTGCTTAGAAGTTATAGCCGCGAGAAGCGTGAATGCGGCAAAAAAAACATAATTTTGATTTTGAAGCTGTAACTTCTAAATTACTTCTCGAATGAAAATAAGCATCAGGACATTTTTATAGAGAATTTAATTCTCTTCAATATTGATAAGACGTATTTTTAGTGTAAAACTAATATAAAGTGAGATATTAACAAAAAACATGATATTTTTTACAAAATCATCATTTTTATCTGTCACAATTTACTTGTATTAAATATTATATTAAACGTAAAGAGAAAAATAAATAAGAAAAGACCATTATTTGTGTCACCGCAGGAAGCACTCGGTTTCTCGAGGCAATAACTCGTAAACCGTTCATCGGAGGAAAAAAGTGCACAAGAACGTTATTATAGAGAATTTAATTCCGTTTAATATTGATACCAAGTCTTTTTACTGTCAAATTAATAAAAAACGAGATATCGGCAAAATTCTAAATCAACGAACGCCAATTTAAAAATCAGCGTCAAGGTGTAAAATGAAAAACGTCTGCAATGCATTTAGTCTGAACAAAAAGAAGAAGTTTAAAAGGGTAAACTATAAAATTGTTAATAATATCCATAATGCGAAGGGTAAAAAATCGATTCAAGTAACAAACTATCGGTTATCTGACACTAAATATCACGATGCAACTTTACAGACTTAGCTTTTTAGTCATGCGATCATTCCAATATTATAATATTTTATACCTAAGGCTACGAGCGAATATTTTAACCACCATTTTTAAATTTTATTTTTTCAACCGACGACGAAAGAAAATAAAAATACGCGCAGCTTGCTCACTTAAAGAAATTAATTGGAAGCGATTACGGTTCTGATAAATTAATTAATAATAATAGAAACAACCAGCAAGTTGGTTTCAATTTCATTTAAATAATTCAATTAGAAGCAAATGACACGAGCTTTCCGTTTAGTTATTATAATAGGATGCATAATTTAACTGCACGAGCAATTACAATATACTAATGCGAGTGTGGTTCGAAAAAAGGGCACGCTGATTGAATTTGTCGTCGAAATAACGTCTATCAACATATAAACGCATAACAGACCGCCCCCGACGAAAGCAAAACGAAAGCGTTCGATGAATTTACATTTTAATTAATGCGCCGTATTAGAGATATCTTTATAAAAACTGTCGGATAAATGCATTGCTAATTTATTGCAATTAAAGACGTAATTAAAATATCATGCAACGCCTACTCGAATTCTATTACATTTTTAATCTTCGTTACGACATATGCAAGAAAAAACTTCTTTGTCTGGCGTCCTTATTCTAGAAAAATTAAATACCGGTCGTGTACGTACGCCTTTGTGTCCTTTCGGACCTTATTGTGTTTGTTATGACAAATAGTAAATTAAGCAGGACTTAAGAGGATTGTACTACATGCTGCGGTGCTTATGATTTATGCGGGACGCATTTAAAAAACAAATAACATGGCGCGATTCAGCTTGAAAAATATTTCTACGTTTGCTGCGTGACATCTTAAAAATTCAAGATTAAAAAGAAAAAAAGTCGAAATGGCAAATTTTTATGCCGCATCCTGTATTTGATATTGCCCATAACCCAGTTCCATCTATTACGCTGTTTACAGAAAATGTTGCCTTGAAGTCATCGAGAGTTAAAAATTGTCTCTCAAAGATACGCCGCCTTCCGGCACACGCTATTACTCTGCACTCGTCCTCATTATTACTAGCGTCTTCGGGCAGTAAATATCGCAAAAAAATCATATCTACAGGAACGGACTGATCACATTCTACGTATTCGGTTCGGTTCGAAATGTTACTTAAAATAACGTATTTTTAACGTGTTAACGGACGTGTATAACACGTTATCAAAATAACAACGTTGAAAATACGTTAATTCTACGTGGACTTTTTTTCAAAAAATCCCCAATATTATTTCGACATTTTTTGTTGCCAATTTCATTCTCTTCATTTTTGTTCATATACATTTTTCTATTTCGTCGCACCGTTTCCGAGATAATCAACATAAAAGCAATGTTGATTTTATTAAAATATTTACCGAGTATTGTTGAACTCGCCATATCTCGGAAACGGTGCCACAAAATAGAAAAATATATATAAACAAAAATGAAGAGAATGAAATTTGCAACAAAAAATGCCTGGAAAGTATTACTGTAAAAGTGATTTTTATATGACAAAAAGTCTTCATACAGTGAAATTTATATTGCTAACGTTTTAAATTTACATATTATCGGCATTGTCGCTTCCAATATCGGTTTCCAAGAAAACACACTGACCGCCTTAAAATTCTTAAGCTATCTGAATTGAAAAAAATTGTTTTAGAATGCTTGTCAAGTTCCAACGTTTCTGCTTCGTCTATTCAACGTAAAACGTGTCAGCACTGTAACGATCTAGCCGGTCGTCTTCTTCTGCAGCTTTTCGAATCTGAAGTCTAATTCCGATTCAGCTCGTGGTGCTGAACTTGATGGACAGTAAAAGGTTAAGCGATTATCGTAAGGATAAAGTGGAGTACTCGTAAAAGGTTGACCACTCAAATAGACAATAAATATTTAACGATTTAATTCAAATGGCAAGGTATAACTTACACGGTACACTTAAGAAAGTAATTAAGTTATTACCTCATGCAGACATTACGAATCTACTAAAAGTCCCAATATGGATATTGAGCCAAGCAATAAAATAAAACGTGCGCGATTCAAACGTTCACGTGTTAATAACTCGATTATTGGCGCAAGTAACGTAGGACGAACATTTTGTAGTTACCAGCAAAATGTGCCATGGTACAGAGAGCCATGCCACCACCGAGCAGGAAATAAATTTGGTATCCTGCTGGCACCAAACCTGTTGTACTCTCGCATCCATTATATTGTGCCAATTACTTACTTCATTTGCGAAACCAATTTATTTTTATTGTCAAAAAAACCATAATTTGTTAACCATTTACGAAGGAATAATTGCAATTACAACTATAAAATTAATAATAACGAGAAAAATGCTCGCGTTTTCGAATTACCAAGATGCTTAAGCTCGGAAGATATTTTTGACACCTCCAATCCGAGACATGCAAATTGCCAAAAATTTCGAATAAGCTTAAAGCTTTCGTGCGCAAAGCTAACAAGCTTAAATCACGACATTCGGCGAATTGAAACGTTTAAAATTATTTGAGACGATCGCATCGTCGGTTGCTCAATAATTTGTCGCCAAATTTGTACCGCTGCAATGCCACCCGTAACGCAATTGAACGCAACTAAATTGGTTGAATTATTATCGGATTCTCGTCTATTTCCAAGCGGCTAGATAAAATCTTCGAGCCCTTCGAGAATTAAGATTAGAAACAGATACTGCCATTTCCTTAACTTAGCCATCCGTGACATGGAATGAAGATGATAATGACCTAGCAACTTACGTAACTACTAAGTAATAAATTAATCGTGTGGTGGTTTAACTTTTTTATGTTCTGCTTGTGAAAATGAATCAGGTGCACGGGCATATTTCGAATTGCTCTGCCGCACCACGAAGAGCGAGGGTAAAATTGGTGGATGGAATAAAAAAGGTACGCAACATACCGAAGGCTTCACAAACCCTCTCACACCATGTTCTGTAACTATATCGAGCCACATTATAATAAGAATTGCAAGAACAAGTCGAGCAGGATAATCGAGTTAGCGGAAGCTTAGACAACATAAAGATAAGTTATCTGGACAACTGGACCACTCTGGTAAGCTGTCATGTTCATGTGTTGCAGTAGTAGGCGCTTATTCTGAACCGTAAGTGTCCTGGCCATGTTAAAATATTCTTTTTGCAATTTTGGCAGCTTCAAATTGTTTTTTCCTTCATATCTCATACTGGTTTTATTTTTATGTCTTTGTTCAACTCGCACATTAATGCTTGACAAAATCTTACCTATTGTCGGCTACGCCCTCCGCCGCCCCCAAACAACACAAAGAATAATATTCGGCTTGCTTACCTGCAACAAAAAAAAAGACATAGATAAGAATCGAAAACTTGCAAATTAGTCGAAAGTTTGATTGTGCTCAATCTCGCGGAAAAAAGTTTAAATACATTCGCATCGGATTAATCGAGTTTGTACAAAGTGAAGCGGAGCTTTTCGCAGGCCAGCCTATATACCTGTGTGTATGAATTTGTCAGAAACGATTCGTCGTGGACGAGTTGTGCTGAAGGCAAATTTACAGCGGAACGAAATGGATTAAGGACTAATTTTGCAAGCCAATTCCAATTATATGCTTACAACTCAAATAAATACAAATTAACAAATGAAATAAAAAATAAAGCTTTACTTGTCGCTGAGATACAGCCCACTTGTCGGCAATTTATTTTGTCCAGGACACAAAAATTAAGTTGGCGGTGTTCGAGTGTTTCTAAAGCACGCGGCGGGCGCGAAAAAGAACCGCTATAAGCTACTGTATGTTCGAAAACGTAAATAGAATAAGGTTTTCCCATATTTCCTAATGCAAAAAAAAAATTTCTATTTAAAAAAAGCTATAAAAAAGGAGGGTGGGTAAAAATAATGGATATCTTGATTCATCAGGAGCAAAAGTAAAACTGTTGGTTGGACCGAAGAGTCTAATAGATATGAATCCCCCCCCCCCGCCCCAGTAAACATCATAGACTGAAACTATATAAAAACCTAAGAAGCCATTCAGCACTGAGGTAGCTAAATCTGTGACATCACAATCAAGTTCTTGAATGTTGTCACTTTTTTATGTGTACCTGGGGGGTATTCCATACCCCCCAGACCCCCCGGTCTCGAAATCAGTTTCTCTTCTTTTTGAGATATTGTTAAGCCAACCTTATTATGGAGAACTCCTGGTGTAATACGAACAAATTTTAAAACTGGGAAGTTTGATAGAGATACAGATATAAGCTATCACCGTATTACTTAACGCTTTACCTGTCGCTGAGATGCAGCCAGAGCCGTATTATCGCATAAGCCCATGAAGCCCGGGCTTGTGGCGCAAAATTTCAGGAGACAGCTTCCTTATCTCTATAAATTACTCTAATAAAAAAATGGTCAACTGTAAAGTCGAGGATAAGGGCCCAAAATATTAAAAGCTTGCGGCGTCAAACTTGCGTAATACGCCCCTGGATACAGCCCTTCTTTCTTCTTCTACTTCTTATCAGAAGCGTCGTGACCCTCTGAAACTAATTATTTTGGATAGTTCTTCTTATGATATTCCTCCATCGGCTTCTGTTCCGGGCCTTTTTTGCAGCTTCCTCTAGTGTGCTGCCTCTAATTGCTTTGATCTGGCGGGGCATCTCTTTGGCGAGCGACTTCGTGATCATCATCGAAACATTGATGAAGATGCCTCGGAAACATGGATCATGAGAAAAAATGACGAAAAAAAGGTAAATGCCTTAGAAATGTGGTGCTGGCGAAGACTACTCAGGGTGTCTTGGACGGAAAAAAGAACAAATGCCTCCATTTTGGAAAAAATTCAAGAACCGGGAAGACTGTCCAGCTTCATTCAGAAAAGAATAGCGAGGTTTTATGAACATAACGTATACACCGAAGAGAAACCGACATTATGGAGCGATTGATTGTGCAGGGCAGTGGAGTAGCTAGGAATTAGTTCGGAGGGGGGGGGGCACGAGCGAAGTGAGTCTCATAATAGCGCCGCAGCAAAATTTCAAGATCAAACGCTTAATAAAGTTAGAAAATTACAATAAAAAAATTATTTCGGGGGGGACCCTGGCCCCTTAAGCCCCCCCCCCGCTACGCCGCTGGTGCAGAGTAGAAGTTTCAAAAGACTGAAACTATATGAAGACCTTAAGTCACTCAGCACTGAGATAACTAAATCTGTGATATCACAATGAAGTTCTTGAATGGTTTCAGTTTTTGATGTGTACCTGGGGGGTATTCCATACCCCCCAGACCCCCCGGTCTGAAAATCACTTTCACTTCAATTTGAAATTTTGTTAAGCCAACCTTGTCACGGAGAACTCCTAGTGTAACAGGAACAAATTTTGAAACTGGGAAGATTGACAGAGATACAAATATACATAATAAACCGAAGCTATTACAACGTATTATTTAATTTAGTACAGTGGCGGAACAGTATATAGAAATATAATAAATTGGCATCCAACAAGATGAAGACACGTGGTGGAATATACAAGGATGGGGTTACGAATGACATTTAAGAAGATGATAAAAAAAACGTATAAATTAGTATAGTGAGAGACATTGCGGCCTTTAGGCCGCACAAATATATTTTGGAATTTGAATTTGCTGGTATTTCCTTACATCTAGACAGGAAAATCTAGAAATGAGCACAGGAAAAATTTGCTAAGATTAGGTAAGTCACTGCTGAAAATCTAAGACCTTTGATTTGATTCAGTTATCGATCTATATCTGAAGGGGTTCCATAACTCCCAGAATTCCCGGTTTCAAAATTAATTTTTTCTACATATTGAAATTTTGGTAGGCCATCCCTATTATGCAGAACCTCTGTTCCCAGTTGCAATAGGTTGCTTGACATAACTTATGCCCGTATTAATAGTCACGGATTAATCCGAGATTCAAGATTAATTCTCAATATAGCAGCTGTTGCTACGATACGGTCGAAATTCCAGTAATCTCATTGGTAAATCCTAGGATTAATACCGGCATTAGGAGATAGAGGACAATTTTCTAAGAAACATTTTTAACAGAAATTGTTTTCTAAATTCAAGCCCTCGAGAGTTAGGTCTATTTAAAGCATTTTTTTTTATTTTCACCTTCACGTGGCCATAGCCCGGAAAATATTGATTTTTTAGTAAAAATGGAAAAGTACTTTTTTAAAGAGCGTAAAGTAATCTACAAACTAGATTCAAACATTTTTTGTCTAAAATTAACGGCATTCGAGTTATGAATTAAAGTAAGTAAAAAAATGTTGAAAAATTGCGGAACTTTTTTATTTCGGTTATTTTTTAAAACCCTGTATCCTTTAAACGAAACATTTTACAAAAATTCTGACGCCTATTCAGGATAGGAAATTTAACAGGCTACAACTTCTGCCTAGTAATAATTTTTGAAAAATCAATCCCTTTCACAGAAAACCAGAAAATAATAAACAAGACAGCTATAAAACAAAAAATTAAATTCACAAAATCACAGAAAAACAAATGACAGTTAATGTTGACAATTTACAAGGAATTGTGTAAACAACTGCAGGAATGGACACCGATAGGCAGTAAAAATACCCCCCCCCCCCGTAGGTCAAAAATTAATTTTCTCATTAAAATTTTGTAAAATCAAATGATATGTACTTTTTTTTTATTTGCGAAAAGCTACGTACCTACTTAACATAACATTAAACATTTTTAACTGTAAATCTCGTTAATCCAATGGTGCGCGTCACTAATTAATTTATTAAAATGAAAATTTGGTGTTTTTTGTTGATTTGAACGACATCAGTGTGATTAACTCTTTTACAGACAGACAGGGTTTGAGGGTAGTACGGGGTAATACCGTCCCTCTGTCTTACAGCAAGTATTATACCAATTGGCGCCCAAGTTAATAAATATTTGAGTGAATTAATGAGAGTAATTATAAAATCGATAAAATATTTAATTACCTTGTACATATTATTTATATATTTCTACCCATTTATTGCAAAAATGTGTAATAAATCTTGATCACGCGTTTAATTAATTAGTGGTTAATTTATTGCGATTGTTAAGTAGATTTATTTATACTTAACGTATGTTTATCTACTTTTTTGTAAATAAAAACTAACGCAGCTATCAATGGGAAATGATAATTTTTATGGAAAGTTCAGAGTTAAGTGTGTGCTATTTTACCAACTTTTATTATTATTGCTTTACTGTTCTTGGCAATTGCGGTTTCCTTTACTGAAATTTATGTTGTGTAAAAAATCGCAAAAGGAATTAAGGAAGTCGATAAACTAAAATCGATTATTTTTAATCATCGCCAGCCTAATGCGCGCATAAATCACAATATCGAAAAGTTCCCCTTCCCTTTTCGAAGATAGCTCGCGAAGCAATTACGTTACCCCTTTTTAGAGAAGGTTCTGTAAACTGGGAGATAATGACGGGGTTGGTCCAAATTAAAAAAATTTCCATCAAATTAGCATAATCGTACGAGCCATTCTTTCGCATTGATTTAATGCTCCATTAATAATCCGTCACAATTTTATAAATCACAACAAAAATGGCTGAAAAAATGGTTATAACGATGTAATTACTCGGGGGGTCAATAAATGGAGACATTTATTGCACTTGCTTGTAACTATCACACCTGTGATATTTTATGGTGTGTAACCGCGTTTTTATACATTTAGAACTTGGAATTAACGAGCAATAAAGGTTCGGCAGAGTGATCCGGCTCGAAGGGCCAGAATGACTACACAGATCTAGAATTTTTGGTATTTTTTAATATACCGGCCCGATCGTTGAACCAAACTTGCGTGTAAAATTGTTATTAAATAGTGTATAATGCGTTACAAGTTATTGTAAACGTTTTTTTGTAAGTTTTAACCGCTTAACCCACAACGATTGTTAAAAACTATTTATGTTAAAAATTATTTTTAATTTTTTGAGAATTTGGGTGAACGCAAGTTTAATCTTTTCTTTGGCGGCTTATGTATGCCGACAGCATTTAGCCACTATGTAATTCAATCTTTTATTTTTGGGTGCATTCTGAGATTTGCATTTGTTCAATTTCCGGCCTACACCCACTCTTACTTTATTTAGGTAAAAATTTAGTTTTAGATTTAAGGAAACATTAATTTGTTCATTAGTTGGTCAGTGAGTTTCGCTTGAGAAACAACACAAAATTTAAACGCCTAACTCCGGCACTTGTACATATTTTGTAAAGTAAATGATTATAAACATTTAAGTGTCGTTATTAACAAGGTTGCCAAATACAGGCGACGGCTCCAATAAACGAATTGGAGCTCAAAACATTGGTCCTTCGATACGGATATGAAGAATTATTAAGAAAACTACAAGATCAAATCAATTCGCAAAGCAGAGGAACAGGAAGAACGACTCCACAAAGCAATTGGACTCTGATCAAGTCATTGGGCATTCCCGTTGGATATTGTCTCATATATTATAAAAGGTGCGTTCCATTATTATTTATTTCCTGTGTTTCCTTATTAGTAGAATTTAAATAGTTTTCTGGTTGTGTCAGAATTGTTGCAATTTGTCGTAAATTATTAATTGCCAGTATTTCATATATTATATACAATTTTGCTTTGTCTTCAAATTGTTCTTAAATTTTTTCGTTTTTTTTAATTATTACTTTCATTAAACTATGGCGGAAGAATCATTACGGGAATTAATAGCAAAGCGAGGCAGCATAAAAGGGCAACTTACGCGACTAAAAAATTATGTAGACAAACTCAAAAAAGAACATATTGATATAACGCAAATTGAAACTCGGTTGATTACATATCAACCCTTAATCGTTGAATTCGAGGCTATACAAATTCAAATTGAATTAGCTAGCGAAGATGACGAATTTGAAGAACAAGAAAGGCAGGAATTTGAAGATTCCTATTTTAATATAATATCGCGTTTAAAGGCGTTAATAAAGGGTCATTCAAATCGTCATTCAACTTCGCCAAGCACTAGTAACGTTTCTGATGACAATCGCGAACAAGCTTCGAGTGCCATTTCTGGTACCAATACTTTAAACTCAATTCGATTGCCGAAACTTGAACTTCCTACGTTTGACGGTTCATATGATAAATATTTATTTTTTCGCGACACCTTTGAATCGGTTATAAACCAAAACGCCTCTATTTCACCTTCTCAGAAATTTCAATATTTAAGAAGCGTACTGAAGGGTGAAGCTCGGGGATTAATAGAGTCATTAGAAATATCCGATTCAAATTACGAAATAGCTTGGAAATTAATACAGGACCGGTATGACGACGAAAAGCAAATTATAAATAATCACGTTCAAGCACTATTTAATATGCCTACCATTCATAAAGAATCCCACAAAGCCGTAAGGCAATTAACAGATTGTTTTTCCAAACATCTTCGGGCGTTGCAGGTACTGAAACAACCAGTATCCAGTTGGGACACGCTCATTGTATTTTTAATTGTCGGCAAACTCGATGACGAAACGAGACGTGCGTGGGAAACGGAAAATGCAAAACTAAAATCGGTGGCTAAATTAAGCGAGTTAACAAAGTTTTTAAATGAGCGTTGCAAATTTTTAGAAAAAGTAGGTAACAAACCTATTTCAAAATTAACAGGGCAAAGGGAAAAGGTAAAGGTTTTCAATAGTATGACTACCGACCCAACTCGTTGTTATAGCTGTAAAGGGGATCATTCACTATATAATTGTGCACAATTTTTAAACTTGGATCCCAGTGCGAGATTTGATGAAATCAAACGAATTAAAATATGCTCTAATTGTTTCCGCAAAGGACATAACTTTTTTAATTGTAGAGCTAGACCAGGTTGTACTAAATGCAACAAACGGCATAACACCTTGCTACATGGTGAAAATAATATTAATAGTAACAATGAAAATATTTCGCGAGCACATAATAGTCATTATCCTAATGAACAAAACGGTGAGAGTGAATCCATTCAACCAATCATAGCCAAAATGGCAGGTTTTATTCATTCTCGCGCAATTCTCGCAACCGCTACTATTAAAATAAAGGACGATCGCGGAATTTTTAGACCATGCAAGGCATTGTTAGACTGCGGCTCACAATCCAATTTTATTAGTGAGGCACTTATAAATAAGTTAAAGTTAAAAAAGGATAAAATAAACTACATTTCGGTGTCCGGCATAAATAACGTGGCGTCAAGGGTTACGCATAAAACGGAAGTAACGATTCGGTCCAATCAAAATTCATTTGAAAATAATATTCAATGTTTGATACTGCCTAAAATTGCCGAAATTATACCATCACCTACGTTAGAGAACTTGTGTATACCAAGAAACATCAAATTGGCCGATCCTAATTTTAATGCACATAGCGAAATTGATATCTTGCTAGGTGCTGGCATTTTTTGGAATTTGATGTGTGTAGGACAAATCAAATTGGGAAGGGATATGCCCTTAATTCAAAAGACACAATTAGGGTGGGTAATAACGGGTCCAATTCCGCAAAATCAACAAGCCAATGTATTGTGTGGTTTAAACAATACAGTTTTGCATAAGCAATTAGAAAGGTTTTGGACCATAGAAGAATTATCTGACCACAAGGCTCTGAACGTCGAAGAAACGGCGTTCGAAAAACATTTTGTTAGCACTAGTAAACGTGATGAAAACGGGCGGTTTATTGTCAATATTCCTTTGAAATACCCAATTTCTAAATTAGGTGAATCTCGATTAGGAGCTTTAAAGCGTCTGTATCAGATGGAGCGTAAATTCGCGAAAAATCCCGATTTAAGGGAAAATTATAGTCGGTTCATGAGCGAATACATGGAATTAGGTCATATGACCAAATTAGAACGTTACGATGATGTTAATTCATTTTATCTGCCACATCACATTATCAATAAACCAGATAGTACCAGCACGGCTTACCGAGTGGTATTTGACGGTAGTGCGAAATCATCATCAGGATATTCAATAAATGATTTGCAATTAACGGGAGCTAATATACAGGATGACCTTTTCTCAATTGTTTTGCGCTTTAGGAAACATAACATTGTGTTAACAGGCGACGTCACAAAAATGTACCGTCAAATTACTGTCAATGAAGCACAGAGGCCATTACAACGAATATTGTGGCGTTCGCACCCTGAAGACGATGTTCAATGTTACGAACTTAATACGGTCACGTATGGTTTAGCGACGTCATCCTTTATAGCTATCCGTTGTTTGCACCAATTAGCGAATGATTACGCGAAGATATATCCTGCCGCCAGCAATATTGTAAAAAGAGACTTTTACGTTGACGATCTCTTAACGGGGGGTAAAAATGTCGCGGAAGTGAAGGAGTTGCAACTCCAAATAACGGAAATTCTTAAATCGGGAGGGTTTCCATTGAACAAATGGGCTTCAAATGATCCCAGTATATTAAAAGAGATTGCTTCATTAAATCCGAACGCGACAATAAATTTGGGCGACAATCATAATTCAAAAATTCTGGGATTGTACTGGAAATCACAATCAGACACTCTTAGCTTTTCAATAAAAATCGATAATGTTCAAGCGAAAGCTACAAAACGGTCGATATTATCAATGATCGCACAAATTTATGATCCGCTGGGTTTGCTGAGTCCAGTGATAATTATCGCAAAAATTGTTTTGCAACGGTTATGGGAAAGTAAACTCTCTTGGGACGAATCTATACCGCAAGATATACATTCGATGTGGATAAAATTTTATGATCAACTCTGTGACATTAATGATGTCGAGTTTAAACGTCAGGCCATATGCGCAAATGCAATCTCCATAGAATTACATGGATTTTCCGACGCGAGCGAATCGGCATATGGTGCTGTTTTTTATATTAAGTCGCGAGATAACAAAGGTGTATCTCACGTAAGGATTCTTTGTGCAAAAACTAGGGTAGCGCCGTTGAAAAGCGTTACTATTCCTCGCTTGGAATTGTGCGCTGCACTCCTATTAGCGCAATTATATAACAAAATTCAGAAAAAATTTGACGCGAATTTCAAAAAATGCTATTTTTGGTCCGATTCGACGATCGTGTTGGCTTGGATACGATCTTCATCACGCGATTGGAAAGTATTCGTTTCCAACCGAATAGCAGAAATACAAAATTTAACTAAAATAGAAAATTGGCAATACGTAAATACGGCCGAAAATCCAGCGGATCTATTAACGCGCGGCATCGAGCCTAGTTTATTTAAAACGTCAAACCTCTGGTTTTCGGGACCAACTTGGCTCTTAAAGGACCCAACGGAATGGCCCAATAAAATTTATAATCAGAATACCTTTGATGTAGAATGCGTAGCAGAACGTAGACAACCACAAACGTGTCTAATAGTAGTAGACAGGACGATTGATTTGGTCGATAGGTATTCTAGCCTGTCGAAACTGCAAAGAGTAGTTGCATATTGTCTCCGATTTGTAAAGAACGCATCTTCGCCTCAACAACAAAGGCAATTTGGATCTCTCACGGTCGCGGAATTAAATGAAGCCTTAATTAAACTAATCCGCGCTGATCAGATGCAATTTTTCGAAAGGGAATTGAAAGATTTAAAAAAGAAACGGGGGGTCGAGAAAGGTAGTAGAATTATTTCATTAAATCCCTTTCTAGATGACAGCGGTATACTACGGGTTGGTGGTAGATTAAATTACACGGATTATTCGTATGATAAAAAATTTCCAATGCTCTTGGATTCGCGAAGTAATCTTACTAAACTCATAGTAAAAAATCAGCATCTCAAATCACTACACGCTGGACAACAAGCTACATTAGCCGTAATCCGAGAGAAGTACTGGATCTTGTCAGGTCGTAATCTAGTAAAAAGGGTGATTCGGGAATGTTTACCATGCTTTAGATTTAGTAAAAATAATTCTGAGTATCTAATGGCTGCTCTTCCAAAAAGTAGATTGACTCCCACTCGATCATTTTTAAATTGCGGTTTAGATTACGCGGGTCCTATAAACATCCGCGATAGTAAGGCGCGAAAATTCAAAATAACAAAATGTTACATTTGCTTATTTATATGCTTTTCCACTAAGGCAAGCCATATCGAGCTTGTGAGTGATTTATCTACCGAAGCGTTTTTAGCGGCTTTGCGAAGGTTCGTAGCTAGACGCGGCAAACCCTCAAATTTGTATTCCGATAACGGAACTAATTTTGTAGGTGCTAAACGAGAATTACAAAGGTTTTTGAATAACAAAACCAATGAGTTTCAAGATGCGTTGCATCAAGAAAATATTAATTGGCATTTGATACCGCCGAGGTCACCACATTTCGGAGGACTTTGGGAATCTGGAATTAGGTCAACTAAACATCATTTAAAACGGGTTCTGGGTAACGCGATTTTAACATTCGAGGAATTGGTAACAATACTGACACAAATAGAAGCGTGTTTAAATTCTAGGCCCTTATGTCCCTTATCAAACGATCCTTCCGATTTGTATCCATTAACTCCTGCACATTTTCTAATTGGTGACACTCTCGCGGCTGTACCTGACAAAAACTTGATCGAGGTCAAAGAAAATCGGCTTGCCAGATTTCAGCGATGTCAGCAAATTCTTCAACACTTTTGGACTAGGTGGTCGAAAGAATACGTAACTGAATTGCAAGTACGTACCAAATGGAAACAATCCCGCGAGGAGTTGTTAAAACCTGATGCACTGGTTTTAATCAAAGAGGACAACACACCACCGCTTAGATGGCACATCGGCCGAGTCATCCAGCTCCACCCTGGTAAGGATGCAGTAAATCGGGTCGTCACCGTTCGTACCTCCGATGGGACATATAAGCGTCCAGTGGTAAAATTGTGTGTGCTACCTAGTGATTGACCTTAATAAAACATATATGTACGTATTCAGTGGTATCATGATTGTGTATGCGGATAAGTGAAAACCAATAAACCATGTTAGTGCAAAATTAAACATTAGTAATTGCAAGCGAATTAATTTGAACTTTGAGATTAACTTTTTGTAGACATGTGTGCATTTGTTTTTAATCTAGTTTTATTGTCTCTTTTTTTGTTGTATTATTACAATTAATTGTATTTTTTTTTGAAGAGAGCATTATTGTATCTTATTTCTTATTAGTTGAAAACCTGCGTGTTTTCAAAAGGGGCGATTTATGTTAAAAACTATTTATGTTAAAAATTATTTTTAATTTTTTGAGAATTTGGGTGAACGCAAGTTTAATCTTTTCTTTGGCGGCTTATGTATGCCGACAGCATTTAGCCACTATGTAATTCAATCTTTTATTTTTGGGTGCATTCTGAGATTTGCATTTGTTCAATTTCCGGCCTACACCCACTCTTACTTTATTTAGGTAAAAATTTAGTTTTAGATTTAAGGAAACATTAATTTGTTCATTAGTTGGTCAGTGAGTTTCGCTTGAGAAACAACACAAAATTTAAACGCCTAACTCCGGCACTTGTACATATTTTGTAAAGTAAATGATTATAAACATTTAAGTGTCGTTATTAACAAGGTTGCCAAATACAGGCGACGGCTCCAATAAACGAATTGGAGCTCAAAACAGTCAATGTTAATTTTAATTTAATTGGCTTCAAATTTGTTTTACCCCTGAATCAGTTTTTATCATAAAATAAAGGAATATAAAATAATTTTTAATTTTACCATTGAAAAATAATAATTTGCACTTTTAAAATGTTACTACGTTAATACCATAAATCAACCATATTTTCAAATAATTTCTTACGTACAAAACTAAATTTTTTTTAACACCAAATCTTTATCAATATCCATTTTCGCGCAATTTATCGTAAATAATTTAATTTAATTGTTTATTAAATCATTAGTAGAAAATAAAAACACCTCACCACTTGTACTTCCAGCGGCCCAGTCTCCCAATGTCTTTGAGATGCGACCATATTTGTCT